>JAQPPZ010003468.1:0-2978489 GCA_028583015.1 Wollemia nobilis | reverse complement strand
ATCAAGTGGGTCTTACCTCCTTCTGGCTGGCTCAAGCTCAACTTCGATGGTGCAGCCAAAGGTAACCCTGGAGCGGCTGGCGGAGGTGGTATCCTCAGAAATCACAGAGGAGAAATAATTTTGGCCTTTGCTCAGAACTTATGAATTCAGTCCAACAATATGGCCGAGGCTCAGACCTTGTTCCAAAGCTTGATTCTCTTGGAAGGCTTGGCTATCAATAAACTCATCATAGAAGGAGACTCATTGCATTGCATCAACTGGCTCAAAGGAACCTCCATGCCTCCCTGGGCCCTTGTTTCCATCTTCGACGAATGCAAGACACTAATTGGTGTCTATTCAAAATTAATCATTCAACATCAATATCGAGAAGGAAATAAAGTTGCGGAATGGCTTGCTAATAAGGGAGTTGATGCAACAGACATCCAGGTCTAGAGAGATTCCTTTCCAATCGTACTAAGGGACGTGTCTTCAAGTTCCAATGTTTGCACAATGTGAGTGGGTTACTGATCTTCGGGTTTTTTGGCTGTGTTTTGGCATTTTGGAGCGTTTTCTAAGTTGGCTGCAAAATCTTAGCTTGCTGCGGTATCCTTTTTGCCTTGGCCACAAGGTTGCTTTTTGTCGCGATATCGTGACACCTTTCTCTCCTTCTGGTGCAGCCTTCCAACTTGTCACGATATCGCGACACCTTTTCTCTCCGGGTGTTTTTTGAAAACTTGTCGCGATATCGTGACACCTTTTCCCTTTGGGTTCTTTTTTGCTATCTTGTCGCGATATCGCGACACCTTTTCACTTCGGGTGCCCTTTCGCAAACTTGTCGCGATATCGCGACACTTTTGGCCTTCAAGTGCGGTCTTACTTTTTGTCTTGATATCGTGACACCTTTTCTCTCTTCAACGGTAGTCTTCCATTCAGTCGTGATATCACGACAAGTTTTCTCTCCAACGGCGATCTTCCATTTTGTCATGATATCGTGAAACTTTTTCTCTCCGGGTGGCTCTGCGCAAACTTGTCATGATATCGCGAACTTTTTCTCTCCAGGTGGCTCTACGCAAACTTGTCGCGATATCGTGACTTTTTTCTTTCTTTAAGGGTGGTCTTCATTTTTGTCACGATTTCGCGATGCTTTATCTCTCTCCATCGACGGGCTTCCAAGTTGTCGCGATATCGTGACATTTTTTCTCTCCAACGGTGAACTTTCATTTTTGTCATGATATCGTGACATTTTTTCTCTCCAATGACGGTCTTCATTTTTGTCACGATTTCATGACACTATTTACTCTTGGTAGCAGGCTTCCACTTTGTCGTGATTTTGGGGCTCATTTTCTATTATGGCTGCAGTCTGCATTCTTGTTGCAATTTCGCGACACCTTTTCTCTTCGAAAGCATTCTCAATTCTTGTAGCGATTTCGTGACTCCTTTCTCTTGTAGCGATTTCGCGACTCTTCTTCTCGACCGGCTCCAACCCTGTAACTTGTTGCGATATCACGACACCTTGCAACATGTCGCGATATCGTGACTTCTTCCCCTCTTCGGCTCTGATGGTGATTCTTGTCATGATTTTGTGACTTATTTTCTTCCTTTGGCTTCAACGGCGCTTCTTGTCGCGATTTCGTGACATCACCATTTTGGTCACGATTTCGTGACACCCTCCCTAAAGTGGAGGCTTGCAAGTATTCTTTTTCTTTCTTCTTGGACCACCTCGGTCGATTTGGATTTATTGTAATCTCTCTTGTACAAGGTTCAGGGACCTTTCAAAACCCTTTCTACCAATCAAAAAAAATAAATAAATAGGTAGATGATTTGAAATAAATTGGTGGAAGGAAAATAGAAGGATGATATTGTACAAGTGGAAGGAAGCACATATTATTATAATAAGTAATTATTCTCTTAATTTCTACTAGGATAGACTTACTTGAGTTTCCACACCTTCATGAGTGAGATTAAATCTCAATTAAAATCTACATCAGATTTTATGAGTTGTTGTAATCCAACAACTCTTAATGATCAATTGTTATTTATACAAAGTTGATCCACGAAATAATCAATCAGTTCTATTTTGTTTCTTCAAATCTTGTAATTCTTTGTAGTTATACTCTTAGGAAATTCTAACATGGTACCAAAGTAGGATAGATTCTGCTATGCATTCTCTCTTGACGATAGTTTCACAAATTCTTTCACATCTATTATATATATATATATATATATTTTTTTTTAAAAGAGAAGAGGGTTTTAGATTGCTCATTTTTGAATCTACAATTTTTTTTGAGATATTTGATTATGGTAATCTTTGAGAAGTTAAACTAATTTATTTTACCATATTATGTATATGTAGACACCAAAACAACATCAATCCGATTATGTGACAACAAGCGCTGATCACATTGACACACACAGCCCTTAGGGCAGCCCCTAGAGGTTAAAAAGTGGTCCTAACCAGTCCCAAAAGTATTTTGGAGGTTAGAGGTCAATTTGGCACCTTTTTGGCACCTTGCTCGCTGCTCATCCCACCCAGGGATGAATACAAATTGGCATTCATCCCACCCAGGGATGAATAGCAGCATTCACACCAGGGTGAGGTGAATAGCAAGTTTGACTGGCAAAAAGTCAAACCTCGGTAAGTTTGCCAGTTAACTGAGGCTTCAGGCCATGCAATTGTGAGGAATAGTTTTTATTCAAGAAGATAGACTTCATTCATGAATGTCTTTATTTTAGAGACCTCATGCAAGGATATTCTAAATCAGGGAATTAGCTTTTCTCTGAAAATAGGATAGACAACTCAAGTGGCGCCCTCGCATGCACAATTCAAACAGAGAGACTCTAAGGTCTATAAATTGGTGAGTTTTCTCACCCAAAATATATACAGAGAAGGAGCATTTGAGCAATGAATTTTTGCAAATTTACATACCTACTTGCAATTTGTGCCTTTCACATCCTTAATCTCTCATTCAAAATGGAGGTTATTGGGTGACTATTGGAAGCATGAATCCGGACCCAAAACCTGATTTTTGGCCACAAAAATCCACAAAATTTGTCTACAACACCCCATAAGAAGTTTTGGACCCATACCAAGTGGATTGGTGCTGAAAAAGTGTCCCAAACGGTGGGCATCCTGCCCTCGAGTGCTCCCCAAACTGTCACAGTCCAATTCGCCCCACCCTAGGACGAATAGATTTCTCTATTTTTTCTTTTGCATCTTATTATAGGACTGTTAAATAGGTTGTGGTTTAAATTTCATTTTATTCTGAGCAGTTTTGACTAGTTTTTTGTTTTTTCTCGCCTTTACTAACTTGAAGATGGCACCAGAAAAATCTGGGTCCTAGAGGCCAAATTGGAGAAATATGACCATCTGGGTCTTCCCAAAACATCCGCAATTAGCTAACCCCAAATTTTCAGGTCATTTGGATCTTCCTAAGCAGGACTTTGAAGAGGGTGCTTTCTGGCAAATTGTTGTAGGTCTATTCTTCCCACTCGGGAGCGAATACAAGTATGTGAGGAATTTCCAGACTGTTCTTTTTGCAATGGTCTTCTAGTAACATATCTATGCTACTGTTAAAATTTCAGGTAAATCTGAGTTCATTTGATTATCATTTTAATATCTTCATGCATATACTAACACTAGGCCTTGGGAAATACATGTTTTATTCTGTCTGCAGGTGCTACTAATATTTTCTATTTCTTTGAATGTAGGTTTCCAACATCATAGGAGTATTAAGGAGTGAAAAATCATATACACAAGTGGCAGTGATGTTTTGGTCTTCCCATCTTACATGTGGGCACGCAGAAGAAGAATTGCTATCATGGATGTGACAAGAAACATATTTGATGCTCCTATCCCCTAAAAAGGAAGGAGACGTATTGTAACACGACTTTGAAAGCACATCAATAAAAAGGACATTATTCCATATTGCTTTTATCTTATGTCGATTTGCTCATGTTCTTTATTTTTTATGCATTTTTCAATACATAGGCTTTTGGCATTAAATTTGGTTTTAGACGCATCGTATTCAGCATATTCCTTTTTGTTTCCATATCCTCGTGCTTTCAGTGGCGATCACGGTGGGACCTCTGTCCCTTGATTTTTAAGATTAAATTTTTGATTAAATTTTCTTGTTCTTTTTCTTACAGGTACCAAGTTTTCAAACGCTGGACTATTTTAGAGCAAAAATTCAAAGACATTCGATTTGGGCAGAAAGAGGTAGGGGTCTTAAACACCTTCTATCAAAATTTTGTTGTTTGTTCTCTGGTTATTTGCTTGAGTTTGAATGCTTTTTTTTTTCATTTATGCAACTTAAAAATAACCCCACACACCACATGGTAATTTGAAACAACAAGGAGTTGATCGTAAAACCCCAACCCTTGAGCAAGACCAACGGTGGATTTCATCACCACCTTGGCTTGAGATATTGCATAAATTACCCTAATCGTGACTGTTGCTAGATGTAAATCCTTATGAAAGCTGACCAAGTGCATCTAGGGTGATTCCCAGCACATGAGGATAAGTCTTCTATGGTAGGTGTCATAAACAGAGCGATCCCCCTTCCGTACCACCTATGTTCCATGTACCATCTGCTCTCATGTACCAATATTTTCCCTCACGTAAGGGTGGGTATATAGAGAGGTTGGTATATCGGTTTGGCAATGGTATATCGAAGGGGTGACCATTTTTTGGGGAGTCATAAGAGCCATCATTTTGCATTTAAACGTTCTTTCACAAACTTTCAAAAAAAACATCAAAAACACACTGAACCAGGATTAGGGCACATTTTTAATCATTAAATGAGATAATCATTGTTTTGGTGTGTGATATTTCCTATTTAGTGTAGCATAAGAAATCCTAAAAAAAATATAAAAATCTACTCGTCTTTAGGAGCACATCACCATGGTGTACACTCGTAGCCGAGCCCAATCACGGGAAAGCGCTATAGAAAGTGCACCAAGGGGGGCAGGTCACCTTCGATATAGTCCTAAGGACTTAGTCATCCCACCTTGGTGGCCTGACACACAAGATAGTCCACATCATGCCATAACAGAACAAAACTATAGAGGCACCTCTTTGAGGGGCATCCCCACTCAACATAGGTCCTTTCAAGAAGAGAACCTACACGTAGCACTCAACATAGATAGGAGACCTCCCTTAGAATCATGTTATGGGTAGCCTAGTGATGAAGTTCTAGAGAAACAGAGGGTCTAGAAGGAGGGGCCACAAGATTTTGTTATCCCTCCTCTACCCCGTATTACTGTTAGAAACACTAGACAATATCCAGAGTATCAAGCTTTCCAGACAGGGCAAGACAATTTTGCCTGCACCTTTTATGCATGTGAAAGAGAGGATGAGGAAGATTACCACATTCCTCAAGAGTAGTACATATCACAGGAGCAATGTACCTCTATGCCTGCCATGTATCAAGATCACCCATTGAGGCTACAGCTTCGGGTTAATGCAACTAACCTCGATAGAGGAAAGCAACCCATAGGGGTCTTAGATCACCACGACAGAGATAGAAATGTAGGAGAGGCATCTATGCTTCCTAAAAAAGAGACAGCGAAACAAATTGACTTGGTATTTTCCAAACATACTGCCTACCAAGCGCAAAGCACACAGCTTAGGCAAGATCAAGAATAGTTAGAGAATTTTTACCTCCTTAGCAAAGAGCACATTCAGCATCAGGCAGCTGAATTGCTTCATAACAAAGTTCCCGTGAAGGTTCCAACCCCTCGCGTGCATAAAGTATAAGTGTATGAGAGGCATAACCCCTTGGTACGAGATAGGTCCATGCGACCTTATCAAGTATTGCCTTCGAGACCTCCTAGACCTAAGCGGGAGGCCACTCCCTGAAACAATGATGGGAACCCTTTGCGGGAACCCACCCATGTGTATAGGTCTCGGCCAGGCACTCCTCAGGAAGCCTATGAGGAGTATGAACAAGAAGAAGAGTGGGCTGAAACGCTCTACCAAGGCAGAGGGGGTGCTATCTAGCTACCTCTCAATAGGCTTCAAGTTCCCTGCAACCCACAATGAGAGCAAACTAAGGACGAAGAAATTAAATCCTCTGATGCATATAAAGTGCTGCTAGAGCGCTTAAATTCTATGGAGATTAAGACTTTTGGGCCCCAAAAACCCACTTTATGCCAATTCCATAGTCATCCTGTGCATCCGTTAGTGTCGACACCTCCATACCCTAAACACTTTAAACTACCTCAGTTGGCACTCTTTAGAGGGGAGGAGGATGCCCAAGAGCATGTGACTAGATTCCTAAGCCAGTGTTTTGGCATTCAGGAAAATGATGCTTTGTTATTAAGAACATTTATAACCACATTCACAAGACCTACCTCGGATTGGTTCACCCAATTATGAAAACATAGCATCAGTAACTTGGATTATCTGGTGGACATGTTCCTCAAACGCTTCACCTTCAACACTAAGAAAAATGTGTCATTAAGTGACCTAGCTAGCGTCATTCAATATGAGGAAGAGACCATGGTGGCATATGAGAACCGGTGGAGGAGGTTGATTTCAAAGCTGCCTTACCTCCCTCCCATGTTAGACCTGACCCAAATGTTCTCAAAAAGTTGTTTGAGATCGATCTCCGTGCTATTGCAGCTGCAAAAATATGCTAGTTTAGAGGAAGCTTTGGCACAAGCCAAAATCATTGAGGAGATTAAGATACAGGATGGCGATATTTCCAAACCTAAGAAGAAATAATGGACCAAAAACACTAAAATAGGGACCATGCAACCGAAACCCGCTATGGTCAATCAGGTTTCCATCAACGTCCCTAAGCCTACACAAGCAACATAGCCTCAAAAGGCTAACTATCAAGCAGTGCCTCCTAAAAACTATGAGAGAGAAAACCAAAGGCAGGAAAAAAATTAGTAGTGTTGCCCTAGGGGACAATTTACTCCTTATATAGAGTCTAGGGACTCTCTGTTTGATCGCTTGTTAGTGGCAAATTTGATCAACCTTCCAGAGATTTAAACTATAGAACCTAATACACTGAGGCCTAATGGGTACTAGGAGGACTTGTACTGTAAGTTCCATAGGCGTAAGGGACATGATCTTAATGCATGTTGGAAATTCAAATGTTTGGTACAAGACCTAATCGACAACAAGACATTGGCATTGGACAACCCCGTAGCACCAAACAACCAACATATGGGAGTATTCAAAGACCCCTTGCCTGCCCATGATGCACAGGCAAAACCCCTGCAAGTTAATGAGGTGCAAAAAAATTGCCCTATGCATGGATATGTGGGGATGATAAGCATAGTTACTAGGAAAAAGAAATACCCAGGAGCTGCACCCACGATAGCCACAAGAGAGGTTCCATCGACATCACAAGCTCAACAGCACCCTACGCAACTTCCCCCACCTAGACCAGTGGCCACAATTTGAACTAGACTTACCCAAATTCTAAGGACCACATCGGCTAGGCTCTCCATATATGAGCTAATTCAATAATCATCACCCCATCGAGAGGCTCTAATGGATATTTTAAAGGCCATCGATTTGTAGCCCCACAAAGCGAACTCTTTCAACAACTTTGTGGGACATGTAAAACAATGTATCGAGCCAGTCATCACCTTTAGAGAAGATGAATTGAAAATAGTGACTAGTGATGTGGTGGATCCACCCCTGCATGTTATTGCATGGGTCAATGGGATTCCGTATAAGAGAGTGTTGGTGGACACTAGCTCATCCAGTAATATCATCACTACAACAGCACTAAAACATTTGAATTTGCCAGTATCTCACATCGTGGCCTCCACTTATACACTGTGAGCATTCAATGATGCAATCTGCTCAACAGTTGGCACAATTGTCCTACCCATTCAAGTGGGACAAAAGACTATTCATACATCGTGCCACATCTTGGAAGGTGAGATGGCTTATAATATCTTACTGGTCCGGCCTTGGATCAGGGACATGAAGTGTGTCCCTTCAATAACTCATCAGTGCCTAAAGTATACATTTGAAGGACAGGTGCATGTAGTCCTAACAAACTTAGAGCCCTTCAAATACTACAATACAGTGCAATTCATGCCACAATCGACCCTTCAATCAACACATTTGGATTTTTAGTTGAATCCATCTCAACAGGGTCCAATTCCATAGGCATCTCCAGTGATTAATCCATCGAGTCCTGATTTGGGTCCATCTTCTTTTGCTAGTCCTTCAAAAATGATGCCACCTATGGTGGCCACATCCAAGGACAAGGGAAAGAAATCCCTAGAAGAGGAACCACCTCTAGTCTCAACCATATCGACAAAAGATATGCCTAGCAGAATGGAAGTCGAGACGCCTAGTTTGCCCCACATGGAGTGGACTCAGGAAGGACTCCCATTCACTCCCCCTCAACTGCAAACGGTCATTGTTGAAATGGCCAGCATGGGCCTGGAGGAGTATCTAGTGAGAAACATTGTAGCAATGCCCACACTTGATTCCATGAAAGACATGGGGAGGCCTCGACTCCCCATCGACTCAGTGGTTCCTTTAGGCTACCCACCCAATCATACAAACTTTGTTTATGGGGGCTTGGATAATGGTGTTGAAATTTGTATGCAAGAAGACAAAGATGAAGATCCATTTGCTGAGGACATAAACTATCTGTCCAACCCTGATTTTGCTTTAAGATATCTAGGCCAATGCAATTGGCATGGATATGGGTTGGGTAGGTATGAGCAAGGAGTGCATGTTCTTTGCCAACCGAGATATCAAATGTCGTATGACAAGTCAGGAGTAGGGTTCAACCACCCCTTGCACCTAGACATCTTGGTGGAGAAAATGCAAGGCCTAGGGATAGGCAATAAGGATGGGTTGGCATCATATCCATATGCCAATCGTAACATAACCTATACATTGGGATATTATCTCCCATTGCTAAAAACCAACCTTGTTTACCATAACAACCCTTTCCCTTTGACTGAATAGGGAGAAAATTCGAGGACTCCCCTACAAGAGGGATATGGACAAGACCAAGAAGGGTCTTCAGAGGATGAGTCAGAGTACGAGGTAGCCCCTTGGGATCCTTTCGAGTCTAATAGTAATCATTCACAAGTATATCCCATGAATGATGATCAGGAAAGCTTCCTGACAATGTTCCCATTGGATGCTCCATTTGAGCATATGCCACCTCAATAGAATTAGGTCCCCCCACAGAGAGCAAAACAAACTCAATGTGACCACATTAATTTGCTCGAACACGATGAGCCTCATATGTCGCAAGTAGCTATTGTAGCCAACGAAGGCCTTTGGATATCTGACAGTGATTACGAAGATGAAATTGATATGGCCTATCTCAACCACATGCGACAAATGCAACAAAAGTATCCCTTGGACATAGATGACATGTTTGAACACCTGCACATAGGGCCCAGGCATAGGTGGCACCTCAACCTAGCATAGTTATAGCAATTACTGCACCTGCCACTCCAAGTACATAGAGAGCATCTTTCGCCTGGATACCCTATCAAACCATCAATGCCTAGGGCAGACCCTGTATTTTTATCCATGCATAGGGCTGATCCATTTGTGCTAGTGCCCATAGAGCCAAATTCGAAGCACAAAGATCATCTAGGATGTCTGAATTACAACACCCACAGTAATGGAGACCACAATCATTTCATCAACATGATCTCTATTGACCTAACCTCCCCCATCCATGATCCAGCCGACTCGACATGGTCATTATATCTAGACATAGATGCTATCGACTAGGATTGCACTTACACACCGCCATCCCCATCAGGGTATTGGCCTTGTGAAGGAATGTTCCATTTCACCCTAGGACAGACTCAAGATGTCTTCCATGCTAAAGAGGAACCTGACATTACGAACTATGATTTAAATTCAGCAAACGATATCCACTTGATCCCAACTCCACACCAGTAGGAGGATGGGTCCCACATGTCGATCGAGGAGATGACTGACATAGACATCAGCTCAGATCTAGTGAATTTGCAAATCATCAAGCTGGGGGTAATTCTATCCCTCGAAGAGCAAGCCGAATACATTGCCCTTCTCAAAGAGAAGGAGGTTTTTTCATGGTCATACAAAGACATGCCAAGACTAGACCCGCAGCTAGTCATGCATAATCTAACACTTGAACCGACAGTCAAGACAATAAATCAAAAACTATGTAATATGCACCCAAAAATGGCCTTAATGGTCAAAGAAAAGCTACAAAATATGTTGGATGCATAGTTTATCATCTGTGTGGATTACCCGCCATGGTTGTTTAACACGGTTCCCATCAAGAAGCCCAACGGGAGGATTAGCATATGCACCAATTTTTGTGATCTAAACAAAGCGAGTCCTAAGGATGATTTTACCTTTCCAATCATTGATGCATTGGTAAACGCTACAACGGGCCATGAAATGCTTTCCCTCATGGATGGTTTCTTGGGATACAATCAAATTCATATCAATCCTGAAGACCAACTAAAAACAACATTCATAATGCCTTGGGGGACATTTTGTTATAAGGTCATGCCTTTTGGCCTTAAAAAAATTGGCATCACCTACCAACATGCCATGACATACATCTTCCACGATTACATGCACAAAACTTTGGAGGATTACATGGATGATTTGTTGGCCAAATATCTTTTGTGCCCATATCATCTCGATTACTAAAGCAAGATCCTCGATTGCCTCATGGAGCATAAGGTTAAACTAAACCCCAAGAAGTGTGTATTTTGTGTCACATATAGAAATCTCTTGGGTTGCATAGTCTCTAAATGAGGAATTGAGGTAGACCCACACAAAGTCAATGCAATCCTTGAAATGCTTCCCCCAACTACCATCAAGGAGCTCAGGAGTCTATAGGGAAAGGTCATGTTTATCAAGCGCTTCATAGCACAGCTATCTGACAAGTGCCGACCCATGAATAAATTACTGCATAAGGGGGTAACATTTCACTGGGATGATGATTTCCAGTTAGCCTTTGATGATATTAAACAATACTTGGCTTCGCCACCAGTATTGGCACCACCTAGACTAGGAGTGCCATTCTATTTATACATCTCAGCTACTAAGGTGGCACTGGGCACCATGCTATCCCAGAAAAATGAGCTACACAAAGAACAGGCTACTTATTATCTTAGCCGCACCCTGGTTAGTTATGAACTTAACTATGCATACGTTGAAAAGCTTTGCTTAGCAATGGTGTTTGCTACCAAAAAGCTACACCACTACATGCTCAGCAACACGATGTATGTTGTGTCTAAGGGGAATTCATTGCAATACATGATGAGTCATACTTATCATAGTAGCCACATGGTAAAATCGATCATGTTGTTGACAAAGTTTGACATAGAATTAATTGGAAAAAAATCCATAAAAGGTCAAGTCATCACCGATCAACTGGCAGAGGCTCCTCTTGAATACAATCAACATCTGGTTGTAGAACTATCAGATGATGGGGTTTGTCATGTTTCAGAATCGCCAGATTTTGATGAGCCTGAGTCATAGGCTGACATGACCTTATTCTTTGATGGTTCTAAATGTGAGCAAGGAGGTGGCATGGGAATTGTATTCTTCACTCCACAAGGGGTTCCAATGCCTCTGTCATTTAAATTAAACTTCCCGTGCACCAAAAACAATGCAGAATATTGTAGACACCAAAATAGCACCAATTTTATTATGTGACTGCAAACACTGATCGCATTGACACACACAGCCTTCAGGGCAGCCCTAAGAGGTCAAACAGTGGTTCTAGCCACTTACACAACAGTTTTGGAAGGTCAAAAAGTAATTTGGCACCTCCAGACACTCTGCTTCAAATTCATCTCACCCCAAGATGAAAGGCAAACTTGAATTCATCCCACCCAAGGATGAATTCCAAATTCGTCTCGGGGTGGGATGAATTCTAGGTTTAATGGGCAAAAATAAAAAAACACGACATGCATGGCAGTGACAGTCACTTACTGCTCCCTGTCCCGCATGTGCACGAGTGGACGACCAACAAACTGTGCACCAACGAGGACTGTCATAAAGGCAGGCCAGATAGGGAGAATTTCCCCCATCACGCACAAGCATGGCCCCAACTGATAGGCCCATACAAGCTACACCCCGGTGGCTTATAAATGAGCCTTCTCACCAAGACACAAAAAAATGAAACCAGGAAGAAACATTTGGAGCAGTGAAGCCTTGCCCGTTTATCATCAGATGCTCTACCTTTGATTCACTGCTACTACATCTGTGATCTCTTCTGCAAGAGAGGTCATCGGGTTTTTATGGATCCATGGATCCATCTATTTGCCGACAATGCTTACCATTTTGTTTTTATTTCCTTTGCATTATGATTTCGGGATGTTGATTTCAAGCATGCATTCATCGGGTTTTGTTTCATTTTGTTCTCACTAACGTGCAGGCTTTGCAGGTTTTATTTCATTTTACTCTCACTAACATGCAGGTTCCAAAGAATTCTGAGCCCTCCTAGACATTCTTGTGTAGCTAAAATCAAACTGTGTAGATCATCGGAGCACCAGAGATGAGACATTTCGTAGGCCATTCCTCTCTGTTTTTGTGCAAAAATATTTGTCCCACCCCGGGACGAATACCAATCTGACATAGGAAAATTTGTCTCACCCCGAGATGAATACCAATCTGACATAGGCAAATTTGTCTCACCCTGGGATGAATACCAATCTACTACGGACCTGTTCGTTCCACCTCGAGACGAATTTTGATTTGTTGCAATCTGTATGTTTTAATCGTCTTCTGCATGCATGTTTTGTTTGTTTTATGGACTGAATGCTTTATTTTAACATAGGTTCTATTAACTCTGTTTTTTGTTTCTTTGAATGTAGGAGAAGCAGCAAAGATCAAGGACTCTTCTTCAACACAAGCGGTGGCAACACTTTGGCCTACCCGTTTTACATGTGGGCACGCGGAAGGAGGATCACTGGTCATTATTGTGACCAAAAACTTTGTTAACACTACCAGCCCCAAAAAGGTGAGGAGACGTCCTTGTAATCAAAATTAAAGAGAGTATAAATAAAGAAGGGTTGTGCTTTTACACTTATTTTTATCTCGTCTAATGCGTTCTCTTTCTCTCATTTACATTGCTTTAAGTTTTAGTGTTTCCTTTACATCTTCCAGAATCTCGTGTTTTCAGTGGCGATCACGGTGGGACCCTGTCCTCTATTTTTTTAGGTTATATTTATGATCTAAATTTGCTTGTTTTGATTACAGGTACCTATTTTTCAATCATCAGACTGTTATTCATTTCTGCCAGTGACGATTACAGAATTGGTATTCATTTCTCCTAGGGACGAATAGACATTCGTCTCACCCTGGAACGAATATGGTTCTGATATTCACCTCACCCAGGAATGAATATCTTTCTATACATTTTTCAGAGTAGCAGATCAGGAACATCCTTTTGGACAGAGAAGAGGTAGGGGTTTTTAACAAGCCTCTATCAAATTTTTGTTTTCTGATTTCTGGTTTTCAGTTTTTGTATGGCTTAGGGAAAGTTTCCTTTTTGTTTGCCTATTTCAATTTTTGCAAATTAAAATTAACTCCACACATCATGTGGTTATTTAAACCAAGGAGCTGGTCGTAAAACCCTAGCCCTTGAGCAAGACCAATAGTGGATTTCATCACCACGTTGGCTTGGATATTTGCATTCGATTGTCACTGTTGCTTGACGTAAATCTGACGAAAGCTGACCGAGTGTCATTGGGGTGATTCCCAATGTGCAAGGATAAGTCTTCTATGGTAGGTGTCATAAACAAGACAATCTCCCTTTTGTATCGCCTATGTTCCACGTACCATCTGCTCTCACGTACCTATAGTCTACCTCTCGTAATGGCGGGTATATAGAGAGGTTGGTATATCGGCCTGGCAATGGTATATCGAAGGCGCAACCATTTATGGGAGTCATATGAGCCTTCATTACACATTTAAACGTTCTTAAAAATTTTCAAAAACAAAACAAAATCATCAAAACGCACTAAAATAATTCTAGGACACACCATTAATATTTCAAAGAGATAATCACTATTTGTGTGTGTATGTGTGTTCATTTTTGCTTAGTGTAACAAAAAAAATCAAAAATCATAAACAAAAAGATAAAAATATGTTTATCTAGTAGAAGAGCACCATAATGGTGTACACCCGTAGCCAAGCCCAATCAAGGGCAGATGCTGCAGAAGGTGCACAAAGAGAGGGCGCTGGTCGCCTTCACTTTAGCCCTAAAGACTTGGTCATATCGCCTTGGCAGTATGGCCTACAAGAGAGTCCATGTCAGGCCATATCAAGATGGAATTATAGGGACACCCATTTAGGGGATGCGCTCATTCAACACAACCCATTTCGGGAAGAAGCTTTACATGTAGCACTCAACGTAAATAGAGGACCGCCTTTAGAGGCTAGATATGAGTGGCCACAGCATAATGAAGCACTAGAGAGGCACAATGTCCATGAGGAGAGACAATGTGAGTATGGCATCTCTCCTTTGCCTCCCATTAGAACTAAAAGACAAAACCCAGAGCGTAGGGCTCTCTACATAGGGCGATCTAACTCTGCCCACCCCTTTTACACCTACGAAAGGGAGTATGAGGAAGAACATCACATTCCTTGAGAACAATATACAACGTGGGAGCCTTGTGCTTTCACACCTGCTAGATACAATGATCACCCATTAAGGCCAGAGCCTCAAGCAAATGCTACCAATATCGATAGAGAGAAGCGCCACATAGAAGTATCGGATCCTCAAAACCGAGATAGATACATCGGAGAGGCGACTAGGCCTCCTAGAATCAAAACGATAGAGCAAATTGACTTATCATTTGCTAGACATGCCACCCACCAAGCGCAGATCAAGCAGCTTGAGTAGGATCAATAGCAGCTAGAACAATTATATCACCTTAATAAAGAGTGCATTCAGTGCCAAACAAATGAGCTACTCCGCACCACTGTGCCTGAAAGGGTTTAGACCCCCCAAACACAGAGGGTGGAAAGGTACGAGAGGCACAACCCCATAGTGCATGATAGGTCTCGAAGACCTTGCCAAGAGGTGCCTTTAAGACACTAGAGACATGAGCGGGAGGCCACTCCTAGGAATGACGATGGGCACCCTCTGTGGGCACCCACTCTTGTTCATCAAGCTCGCCCAGTAACTCCTCGAGAAGCTTATGAGGAGTATGAACAAGAATAATGGGCCAAAATGCCCTATCAAGGTAGAGGAGGTGCTATCCGGCCACCCCTCCATAGGCCCCCAGTTGCTCGTAACACACAACAAGAACAAGTTATGGAGGAAGAAATTAAATATTTCGATGCATACAAAGCACTATTAGAGCGTTTAGAGTCTGTGGAGACTAAAAATTCTGGGCACCAAAAGCCCATGTTACGACAACTCCGCAGTCATTCGATGAATCCATCAGTGCCCACACCTCTTTATCCCGAACATTTCATGTTGCCTCAGTTAGTAGTCTTTAAGGGTGAAGAAGATGCTCAAGAGCACGTAACAAGATTCCTGAGCCAATGCTTTGGCATTCAGGATAATGATGCATTGTTGCTAAGGACATTCATAACCACATTCATAGGTCCTGCCTTGGATTGGTTCACACAGTTGCCGAAGCATAGCATAAATAACTTGGATCAATTAGTAGATGTGTTCCTAGAACGCTTTGCCTTCAACACCAAGAAGAAGGCATCACAGAGTGATCTGGCCAGCCTTAGGAAATACGAGGAAGAGACAATGGCAACTTAAGGGAATCGATGGAGGGCTCTGATTTCTAAGCTACCTTACCTTCCCCCTATGTTCGACCTCACACAAATGTTTGCATGAAGTTGCTTGAAATCGATCTTTGGGCTATTGCAGCTGCAGCAATATGCCACTTTAGAAGAAGCTCTGGCACAAGCCAAAATTATCGAAGAGATCAAAATAGGGGAGGGCGCAATCACCAAACCTAAAAAGAAAGAGTGGAACAAAAACACCAAGACAGGGACTATGCAACAAAAACCCACTGAGGTTAATCAAGTTGCTATAAATGTCCCTAAGCCTGTGCAAGAAATACAGCCTCAAAAGGCTAATTATCAGGTAGTGCCTCCTAATTATGAAAGAGAAAATAGAAAACAAGAGCAAAATCAGTAGCATCGCCCTAAGCGACAATTCACCCCTTTTACAGAGTCTAGGGACTCCCTATTTGACCGCTTGTCAGCGAAAAATCTAATCATCCTTCTAGAAATCCAAACCATAGATCCTAATGCTCCCAAGCCTAAGGGATATAGGGAGGATTTATATTGTAGGTTCCACAGGCAAAGGGGACATGACCTAAACGCATGTTGTAAATTCAAGGGATTGATACAAGATTTGATTGATAATCAAACGTTGGCAGTGGACAACCCCATAGCGCCAAATAATCTGTAGATGGGGGTATTCAAGGACCTTTTGCCTACCCACGAGGCATAGGCAAAACCTCTTCAGGTCAATGAGGTGTGACAGAATCTTCCCATGCAAGGGTATGTGGGAATGATCAACATAGTAACCACGAATAAGAAATACCCAGGAGTTGCCCCTGAGGCAACTACAAAAGACGTTCCAACAATGTCGCAACCTCAACAACACCTTGTGCAATTGCCTCTGCCTAGACCCGAGGTCACGATACGGACCAAACTCACGTAGATTTTGCGGACCACTTCGGCTAGGCTTTCCATCTATGAGCTTATACAACAATCAGCGCCCCATCAGGAAGATCTCATGGAAATTTTGAAAGCCATCGAGTTATAGCCTCATGAAGCGAATTCCTTCAATAACTTCATGGGACATGTAAAATGATGTATGGATCCAGTCATTACCTTTAAAGAGGATGAAGTTAAAATAGTATCGAATGACATGGCAGATCCACCCTTGCACATTATCGCATGGGTCAACGGGATCCCATATAAGACAGTGTTGGTAGATACTGGCTCGTCTAGTAATATCATTACCACTGAAGCATTAAAACATCTAAAGCTACTAGCCTCTCATATCACGACTTCCACATACACACTGCGAGCATTCAATGATGTGATATGTTCGATAGTCGGCACAATTGTTCTACCCATCCAGGTAGGACAAAAGATGATACCCACATTGTGCCATATTTTGAAAGGCGAAATGCCATACAACATATTGCTAGGGTGACCATGGATTAGGGACATGAAGTGTGTCCCTTCGATAGCTCACCAGTGTCTGAAGTATGCATTTGAAGGAGAAGTACATGTAGTCTCGATGGATTTAGAACCCTTCAAATATTGCAATGCAGTGCAATTGATGCCGCAATAAACCCTCCCATCAACACACTTGGATTTCCAGTTAAATCCATCTAGACAGGGTCTAATGCCACGAGCACCATTGGTGACTAATCCATCAAAACCCCAGCCAGGTGCATCTTTGTCATCTACTCCTTCACTACCAATGCCACCTATCATGGCTAAATAGAAGGACAAAGGGAAACAAATCATGGAAGAATATCAACCCTTAGAAGAGGTGTTGCCAATGATATCAACTATCTCAACAGAAGAGATACCTAGCACAGTAGAAGATGGAATGGAATCAGGAAGGCCTTCCATTCCCTCCCTCTCAATTGTCAACAATTACTGTTGAAATGGCAAGTACGGGCCTGGGGGAGTATCTAGTGTAGAATGTTGTAGCAACGCCCATGCTAGAATCAGTGCAAGACATAGGGAGACCTCACCTTCCCATAGGGGTAGTTGTTCCTTTAGGTTACCCACCAAACTAGACTAATTTTGTGTATGGGGGCCTTGATCATGGTGTCGAACCATACAAGCAAAAGGACGAGGACGAAGAGCCTTTTACCAAAAATGTCAATTATTTGTCGAACCCGGACTTTGCTCTGAGATATCTCAGCCAATGCAATTGGCACGGATATGGGTTAGGTAGGTATGAGCAAGGGGTGCGTGTCCTTTGCCAACCAAGATACCAAATGCCATATGATAAGTCGAGAGTAGGGTTCAACCACCCCCTGCCCTTAGACATCTTGGTGGAAAACATGCAAGGCCTAGGAATATGCGATAAGGGTGGATTGGCATCAGACCCTTATGCCAACCCGAACATAACACACACATTGGGAGATTATCTCCCATGGTCATCAACCACCCTTGGTAACATCAATAACCCTTCTTCGTTGATAGAGAGAGGTAAAATTTTGAACACTAACTTACAAGGAAAGCATAAACAGTGTACAGAGATATTTTTGAAATTGTTCCCTTTAGAAGTTCCAATTGAACCAATGCAATGTCAAGAGAATCAGGTCCCCCCACCGAGTGTGGAACAACTACAATGGGATCAAATTAATTTACTCGAACAAGATGAGCGTAATGCATTGTAGACAACTGTAACACAAAGATTACGAAGACGAAACTGAGATTGAATATCTCAATCATGCGTGATGACACAATCACCCTATAACACATGAAGAAATGATGGCACAACTAGGCATAAGGTTAGGACATGAATGGTACATAGACCCAGCAGGGTGGGACCAAGTGTTGGACCCATGGCTCCAATTTTATGATGAGCACAGTCCACCCTGAGACCCTATAATGACATCAGTGCCAAGGGAATACCCTATCTTCCTATCAACACATAGGGCCGATCCGTTCATGCTCGTCCCTACAGAACCAGATCCAGAGCATAGGGAGCATCTGGAATGTTCGAGTTATCACACACACAGTAATGGAGACAAAATTCATTTCATCCACATGATCTCCATTGATTTGACCACATCCATCCGCAATATGACTGACCTTGCACGGTCATTGCATCTAGACCTAGATGCCATCAACTGGGATCGATTCAATTCACCCCTCTCCCCATCAGAGTACTGGCCTTTCAGTAAAATGCCTCATTTTACCCCAAGGACAATTCAGGATATCTTCCAAGCTGAAGAGGAACCCGAGGTTCCCAACGTAGATTTAAACTCAGTTGATGATATTCATTTGATCCTAACTCCACATTAGTTGGAGTATGGATCCCACATGTCAGTCGAGGAGACAACTACCATAGACATCCGCTTAGATCCAATGAACCCACAGATTATCAAGATGGGGGTAAGCTTATCCCCTGAAGAGCAATCCGACTACATTACCCTTCTCAAAGAGAAGAAGGAGGTTTTTGCATGGTCATACAGAGATATGCCAGGGCTAGATCTGTAGCTAGTCATGCATAATATAACGCTTGATCCGACAATCAATCCAGTTAAGAAAAAACTATGTAAGATGCACCCAACAGTGGCCTTGATGGTCAAATACGAATTACAAAAGCTGTTGGATGCACAGTTTTTCATCTGTGTGGATTATCTGCCATGGCTATCCAACATGGTGCCCATCAAAAAGGTCAATGGGAGGATTCACATCTACACTGATTTTTGAGATCTAAATAAAGCAAGTCCTAAGGATGATTTCCCATTGCCAAGCATCAACACATTGGTAGACACTATAGTAGGTTATGAAATGCTATCCCTCATAGATGGTTTCTCGGGATACAATCAGATTCATATCAATCCTGAGGATCAACTCAAAATGATGTTCACAATGCCTTGGGGGACATTTTGTTATAAGGTCATGCCTTTTGGCCTTAAAAATGCTGGCGCCACCTACCAATGTGCCATGACATATATCTTCCATGATTACATGCATAAAACTTTGGAAGATTACATGGATGATTTGTTAGCCAAGTCTCTTTTGCACTCAGATCATCTCGATGACTTAAGCAAGATCCTTGATCGCCTCATGGAGCATAAGGTTAGATTGAATCCCAAGAAGTGCTTATTTGGCATCACATCTGGAAAACTCTTGGGTTTCATAGTCTCAAAACGAGGCATCGAGGTGGACCCAAAGAAAGTCAAGGAAATCCTTGAAATGGCTCCCCCAACTACCATTAAGCATCTCAGAAGTCTACAGGGAAAGGTCGCATCAATCAAGCGCTTCATAGCATAGCTATCTGACAAGTTCTGACCCATGAACAAATTATTGCACAAGGGGGTTACATTTCACTGGGATGACGAGTGCCAGTCAACCTTTAATCACATCAAACAATACTTGGCTTTGCTGCAAGTATTGGCACCACCTAGACCAGGAGTGTCGTTCTACTTATACATCTTAGCTATTGAGGTAGCACTGGGTGCCATGTTGTCTCAAAAAAATGAACTTCACAAAGAATAGGCTACTTATTATCTTAGCCGCACCCTGGTCAGTTATGAACTTAACTATGCATACATTGAAAAGCTCTGCTTGGCAGTGGTGTTTTCTACCAAAAGGTTACGCCACTACATGCTCAGTAATAAGACGTATGTTGTGTCTAAGGAGAATCCATTGCGATACATGATAAGTCATACTTATCATAGTAGCCGCATGATGAAATGGATCATGTTGTTGATGGAGTTTGACATAGAGTTCATTGGACAAAAATTCATAAATGGTCAAGTCATCACCGATCAACTAGCTGAGGCTCCTCTTGAAGACGATCAGCCTCTGACTTTCGAACTACCTGATGATGGGGTCTTCCATGTTTTAGAATTGCCAGATTCGGATGAGCTTGAGTCACAGGCTGACATAACCCTATTCTTCAATGGTTCCAAATGTGAGCAAGGAGGTGGCACAAGAATTGTATTCTTCACACCACAAGGGGCTCCAATCCCCTTGTCATTTAAACTTGACTTCCCGTGCACCAATAACAATGTTGAATATGAAGCCTTGCTCATAGGTCTCTAAACAGCAATCACCATGAACATTAAATGCTTGAACATCTTTGATGATTCCCTACTAATAGCCAACCAAGTGAAAGGGATATTTTAATGTAAATGCCTAGTCCTACAGGCCTACAAATCCCTTGTGGATAAACTCCTAGCAAAACTTGAATGGTACGACATCGAGGCACTCCCCCGTTCATCAAATCGTTTTGCGGACACTATGGCCTCCTTAGGGTCACTTATCCTGCAAGACCCTTCTAGTGAAATGATAACCATTTAGGTTAAAACATTATCACAATTTGTGATGGAGCGTGCAAGCTCTGATCTAATGCTAGGAATCCACCTAATCCAGATTGAACCGTCTTTGGATAATTTCTCTCGAATCCATGATTGTTTGACTCGAGCCAAATAGGGGTCCTTGTTCTCCCCGATCCCTCTTAATAGCAACACAACGTTGTTTTTACAAGTCCTTTCTTGCTCATCTTTTGTTAGGGATGGACTTCAAGAGGGATTGGCTATTCATACTATCGAGGTTTTTGATCAGCAAGATTGGTACACACCCATTCGGGATTACCTCAAGCTAAGTAACCTCCCACTTGGATTGACACAAGCCACAAAAATATCATTCAAATAGAAAGCGGAAAAACATGTCTTGTTAGGAGACATTTTGTATCTATGGAATTATGAAAGAATCCTCCTTCGTTGTTTGGACTAGCAAGAGTCCGCTTGGGCGATCACCCAAGCTCGAGACGGTACATGTGGTGGCCACTTCAGCGGTATGGCCATCGCAAAGTGCATTCTTTGCATGGGTTATTATTGGCCATCTTTAGAGCGATATTGTTGTGCATATGTGAAGTGCGTGAAGTGTCAACACCATGCTAATTTGACACATGTACCTTCTCAGGCCGTGCAACCGATCCAATTGGTTTGGCCTTTTTCATAGTGGGGCTTTGAACTAATTGGAAAGATCTCCCCTACATCATCTGGTCGTCACACGTTCATTTTAACAGCCACAGAGTACTTCACCAAGTGGGTGGAAGCGATTTTGCTAACCTCTATGACTGGATCCTGCATTGCGGAGTTTATTTTGCATAACATCATATGTCGTTTTGGTATTCCATCTAAAATCCTTTCGAATAATGGGACACCCTTCAAGAACAAATATGTGCGTGCTTTGACCACAAAGTACAAAATTTAGCACAATTTTTCAACCCCTTATTATCCACAAGCAAATGGGCAAGCAGAGGCGTCTAACAAAATGCTACTCGCCACTCTTAAAAATATAGTTGTAGACAATCATAAGGACTGACACATTCAGATCCCGCTTGCCCTATGGGCTTATCGCACCAGCATTCGGATGCCCACTGGGGCAACTCCATTCTCGCTGGTGTATGGCTCCGAGGTAGTCATGCCTTTTGAGTTGGAAATCCCTTCCCTATGCATTTCAATGCAAGAGTTCATCGATGATGACACTACACGATAGGCCCGGTTAGATCAACTAACATTGCTTGACGAACGACGCATTAATGCTCTTGAACATTTGCGTGCCTACCAAGAGTGACTTAAGAGAGCATACAACATGAAAGTCCACCTCAAGGAATTTCAGGTTGGTGACTTGGTCCTAAAAGAGAACCAACAGAATGCTAATTTGTTGTCCCATCTACGAGACAAGTTCATGGAAAATTGGTTAGGTCCTTATGTCATTGATAGTAGAATAGTACCTAGAACATACCGGCTTGCCTCTCTTAAAGGAGTCACAAAAAAAGAACCCTTGAACATCAGTCATTTGAGGCCATTCCACGCCTAGAGGGTCATAGTCCAACTAAAAGCTCCAAGGATTCTCATCATCGCTTGGTCAACCCTAAATGCCCCAAAGGTATTTATAAACCCTTTGGTCAAACACTAAAAGCTCCAAGCATTCCATAATTGCTTGGTCAAAATAAATATTCAAAAATAAAAAAAAACAATACAAAATCAAAAATCACAAAAACAATTGCATTTCAAATTCCTACATTCTCATAACAATAAAAAATATAGGTTGCATTAGGCATTGCATCCATACATTGCATACTTCGCTAGGTCATACGATTCAAACACACCATAGACTATCACCACTTGGAAATTCTACCATTTTCACAAACGCATACATCTAGAATAGCACCATCGCCATTTTTAGATTCGTCAGTTGTCTCCTAATGTATATAGGGTTTTCATCATTCAGTTATCTTTAAATTTCTAGCCAAAACTATACATAGTTAAACAGATTTTACACGAGAAATTTTTACTTGAATCACGTCTTGTTACATAGCATTCCAACACAAATGAACACACATAAAATAATTCTTAAGCTATGTGAAAGCAAGAAAAACCTACAAAGCAGTCTCGGGTACCATAAGTGAAAGATTAGCCTGTTCATCCCCCTGTGCGAATGGTTCTAGAATGCTGAGAATTGGCAAAAGGATGAGCTCTTCCCCATCCATTAACCATAATAAAATAGTGGTTTTCACCACTCCCACCAAATCCAAATCATAGTTTGTCCCAAAGTTGTAAGGATTCATACTACACATCCCTAATTAGGATGGGTAGTGATGCCCAAAACCTAAAAAGATCAATGCCATTCACAAACAAAATTCCAATGAACCATCATCCTCACCTTCCCATTTCACCTTTTATCTCCAAGTTGTAAGGATTCATACTATCTACCCCTAATCAGTATGGGTAGTCATCCCCAAGGCCCAACAGATCAATGCCCTTACTTCATAATCTCCATTATCCCCTTGGTTCCCAAAGTTGTAAGGATTCGTACTACACGCCCCTAATCAGGATGGGTAGTCATCCCCAAGACCTAAAAGGATCAATGCCATTCACAAGTTCAAACTTACAAAGTTCAAAATACAAAATCAAATAACAGTGGTTATCACCATTATTCAAAAATCTTTGCTCAAAAACAAAAATAAATAGCAAAATAAACAGTGACTTTCATCACTATATCAATGAGCAAGTCTCCTAAATCATTCAGCCAATACATAACCTGAACTTGAATCCTTGGAATTCTCAGCATTCGAAAACCATCTAGGTGATCCTCATTACAGGTTTGGTTGATAGCCTACCTAGCAATGGTGGTATCCTACCTGCACAATGATATGTCCGTCACATTAGATTTACGTGTGTGCCGACCAATGTTTGCATGTGGATGAGCTAGCTTCTGGTACTTTGGATTGTCACATGGATTAATCTTGCTAAATACAACAATGGAGTTAGTTGAGCTAATTAGGTGATCCTCGATACGAGTTTGGTTGATAGCCTATCTGGCACTGGCGGTATCCTGACAAATACCACATAAACAAACTCAATTGCACACATAGGGATGTGAAATAACTTGGTTAAATTCAAGTCGGATTTAGCCCTTGTTCAAAAGTCTTAAGGGATAAATGTACAGTCTTGGCTAGTTAGTTAAAATATCTACATTTCAAAAAAATTTAATTACATTTTCAAACAACCAGTACATTTCATTCCATACATCACCATCAAAAAATAGACAAAATACAAAAACAAATTTTCACATGCACAAGCATTCCATAAAGTTATCCCATTACTATAGCAAGTCAGTCAAATCTTGTACAGTCTATGGTGCATCAACAAATCATCAACAATTCATGTCATTTATCCCATATGCATACATCATACAAAGTAGACCCATCACATTCATAATCGCATATGCATACATCAATGTAAAAATATGTACATTAAAATAAATCATAGAAAATGTATAAACACCAAAAAGAGTCATCTATATATATATATATATATATATATATATATATATATATATATATATAACATAACAAAATTACCCACAGGCTACAATGAACCGGTCCTCGGACCTCGCTACCACAATCCAAAAACTCAAAAACCCCAAGCCTAGGGCATCGGCCACCATGATCACGCAGGATCGGTGCAACAGGAACTACCCCCTACAGTATGGGTCCTATGAGACCTCTTAGGGTGACTGCTACTCGCCCCTGCATCATGCCCACTAGTGCCTCCCTCATCTAGCCACCTGTGACGGGATGATGTTGACTGCTCCGTCTCGTTGTCTCTCATCCGATACGATGAGCCACCTATAGGAGGCTCTGGTATTCACCCCCCAAGGCGGATAATCTCTCCCTCCATCTCCAGCCGATGCCGCCACCAATCTGATTCCTGTCACTACCAATCTGACTCCCATCGACTCCACTCTACCTCCCGTCGATGGTAGTAAGCTACTACATCATCGCGCTGTGCTAGCTGCACCTGTAAGAGATCCCTCTCTCATGCAGCATCTGTATCACCCTCCTACCAGCAAGATGCAGTCCCTATGCTCTCTCGCTCTGCCAACTGCGTCCGTAGGAGATCCCTCTCCTGCGCCATCTTCCCAAACTCCCCATCTTGCCTCTGTAGTAACTCCGTCAACCGTGCCACCTCCATGCATAACCCTACCTCTGTATCCCTCGGTACGACTGGCTGCGTTGGCCTCTCTGTAGCATCGACCTACTTCGGAACATCTTGCATCTTTGGCTGCTCCTCCTCACCAAAGTCCTCTCTCACATCTGCCACCTCCACCATGTCCACATCAGCAGGAGCTCCCCAACCCTCTCCTGGTGCCTTTACACCCTCTTTTCCTCCTGCTGCCTCATCCCCTCCCAATGGCCCCTCACCTCACCATTGTCGGAGAGTCCACCACTCCTGGTACTCGGTAGTCACTTCGACGTCATCCACATTCAGAGTGTCTAGTACTGTATCTACCTCCTCCCCTAGCGTCTCAAGGATCGACGTAGCTAGATCCCTCTTATCGCTCTGGCATCGATAGACTAAGGGCTCCCCAGGCAACCCCTGGCGTACCCCAAACTATCGTGTCACTCAAAGATAATGGAAGTTGTATCGCTCCAAATTTTTTGCATCCTTACCTTCAGGCTATTGGATCCGTGCCCGAAAGGAGGATGGGAAAAGGATGTCGCGGTACCTCGGACTAAGAGGACTTTGCGAAGGTCCCGCCTCTCAAGGGAGGTGTATTTTGATGATTTTTCGACGGATGGTGGGTTCACCAGGAAACATTTAAGGGCGCTTTCCACGCCTAGGTTTGGAATGTGTTTTAATGTGTTCGTTTTTAACTTTAAGCATTCATATCCTAGGTTTGGCCAAATGAATCTAGATTAATCTACATGAAAATGCAAATTCAATGAGTACAGAAAATAGATTTAAAGACATAAAATAAAGAATTTATAGAATACAAATGAGGAATACCTGATCCGGATGTCTGGTGATGATTCTGATGTTTGAAGCAGTCAGGATCATCTGAAATTCGATAGAATCATCTGAGATCTGACAGAATCGTCTGAGATCTGACGAATTCGTCAGACGAATTCGTCAGAGACCTGCAAGCAAAAAAATAGATACAAAATACAACGAATACTACTGTGCTAACAGAGGGAAACAACACCAAATGACTGTATGAATACTGAATAATAGTTATGAACATAAATTCAAGCAAATTACGATATTCTAATGACAAATCATGATCTTAGTATGCAATCTAAGCTAAATGGGTGAACTCCAAATGCAAAATAACATAAACACTGAATAAACTATCTAATTTGTAGAATAAAACAACAGAGAAAAGGTTGAGAAATGCAAACTTCAGGCACTGATTGCCTCAATATGGACTGTAGTCGAGATCGTCTCGCATCGATACGAAATCACCTCGGATTCGACAGGTTCGCCTCCGATCTGAACAGGTTCGTCGACGACGATGTGTGCTGGCTTCGACTGAAAAATAGTGATGTACCCGCAACAAAATTGGTATGGGACCAAGTGCAAATGAAAAATTGGGATGGTTCAACGTAGATGGAGTTAAATTGCAGAGAATTTCAGCCGGGGGGTGCTAAGGGAATAGCTTAGGATTAAATAGGCTTAGGGGAGTAGTTAGGAGGTTGGAGATCATCCCAATTTGGGAGATCTCCAACGGGGAGGGTCCCTAACGACGCAGACACGCTTCTCCCCGGATTGGAGACCCGTTGGAACAGAAGCTAACTTTGCAAAATCAGTTTTGCGACAAGATCGTCTGGACGTCCTAGTCCAGACGAAATCGTCGGATCTGGGGCGATATCGTCTGATCGGCGACGATATCGTCAAACGGTCAAAACAACCTCTAAAATTGGCACGGAAAAGGGGGAAACGGATTACCCGACGGTTAACGGGCGGTTTGGGAGGTTAAATTTGAATTTTAAATTATTTACTAAGGTGAATGTAATTATTATAATTTTATTGCGCCAATTTTAGGGTGCTACATTTTGCCCCCTCTTTAGCGAATTTTTCGAAGAAAATGCGTTAAAGATGAGTTCTTCTCGATCTACGAGAAAGCAAAAATTATTCTCATTTTTAGGCGACGATTCTTGGTCGAATCGTACGACAGCTTACTATGGTGCCCCCTCCGTGTTTTTACCCAAATCGAACGTTTGAGGTAAAAACGCGAAAAAGCAAAAAAATTATTTTTGAATAAAATTAAGAAAAATAGGGTAAAACCCTAATTCATTTTTACTGTTCATTTTCTGGTTTTTAGAGCTCTAAAGCAAAAATGGTGGAGACGACGCACAGATCGACAGAGGTCCGACACGGTCTACGGGTAAGAGTCTAGACTTAACTAGGATGCTTTAATTTAATTTTACATGCTTTGTAGGTAATTTTTAGGTGATTTTTGAGCATCGCGGCCGTTTTTGGGCCGTCGACGTCGTCGGGACGAAATCGTCCCGATTTCGACGAAATCGTCTCAATTTCGGCAATTTCGCCCAAGGGCGAAATCATCGAAAGGGGGACGATTTCGTCAAATTAGAGACGATTTCGGCTTGCGAAATCGGAGACGATTCTGCTCAAATTTGGGACGATATCGTCCAATAGTGGGCGATATCATCAATTGCATAAAATTGAATTTTAACTTGCATTATTAATTACTTGAATTGTTTATTAATGATTGTTTATTGTTTTGTTGTTTATGTTTGCAGAGAGGATTACTAAAGAGCAGGGAATGGAAGTATGGAGGGTTGAGAGATGACTTGGCCGCTCTCACACAGGCAGAGCGAGATCAGCTGGCACAGGCCGACTTGCAGCATGTGGCGGAGATGCCACAAGTATCCATAGATATGGGGCTTCTAACAGCCCTAGCAGAGAGATGGTATCCGGGTTCCTCATGTTTTTGGCTACCTACAGGGGAGATGACTCCCACATTAGAGGATGTATGGAGGATTCTGAGAATCCCCATACAAGGACGGTTGATTACTCCTACGGCCAATCAGGGCCATGCTATGGGACGACTGTGCGGTGACCCGAGCTTCACCCTAGAGAAGGGCAGAGTTAATATCGAGGCACTACGCCAGATGCCTGGGGCATCTAGACTCACACGGGTACTAGCTGGAGTGGTTGGTGGACTTCTGCTGTGCCACCAGAGCGGGTGCAGGGTGTCGTGGATGCTCGTAGATGTGATCTATGATATGCGGGATCACGGCTATAGATTCTCTTGGGGCAGTTTTGTTCTATGCCGATTGTACAGGATCCTATATGGGGTCGTGTACAAGGGCGGCCGATGTCTGGTCATGACATCGCTCTTACAGGTTTGGTGCTGGGAGCACATTGCAGTGCGGAGGCCGATAGGGCTTCCTCTGATAGGGGTAGACGGGGAGAGGCCCCGAGTCTTCTACTGGTGGCTCCGAGAGGGTCACAACGACGGATCGACCTGCCTATGTCCCAGAGGCTATTGGATGACTTAGTCCCGGATCAGATCACCTAGAGACCATGGAGGGAGCATCCAGGGTGGGCCGAGGATGGACAGGAGTTGGCTCGCATCAGGAGAGTCTGGCTATGGATGGAGAGAGGAGAGGTGGAGCTCCACCGCTATGACCGAGTTTTGAGGCAGTTCGGTCTCCAGTAGGGGATCCCATCTCTCAGGGATTACGAGTTTTCTCGGACTGTCCGGGATAACACCACAGTTAGCGGGGCTCCCGACATGCAACGGTTCTGGAGCCAGGACACGGATGATGCCCCCATCCAGCCAATGGATGGGGACGACGTAGGGGTAGCCGATGGCTACGATGCCTGGTACGTAGGCATCCGCCCTCCTCGGATGACGAGGGCATAGGGTCCGATTCACGCGGTTGTGCATCGGATAGGGAGGCGATGCCAGGCAACGATGGAGGCAGCCCAGGGTCACGATGGGAGAGAGGCGAGGAGGCCACAGGCACAGGAGAGGCCATGATAGAGGGAGAGGAGGGAGGCGAGACCCCCATCTCCATAGAGGCCACCATCGCCCGATAAGGGCAAGGGTGTCGACACAGGAGAGAGTAGCGAGATGGCTACTCTCTGGTAGAGAGAGATCATCTCCAGGCCCAGGTGCAGACTCTACAGGATGAGGCTGCACGCCACCGAGCTGAGGTGTCACAGCTGCGGGATGAGATTGCACGCCTCAGGGCACAGGGCGGAGGGGCGAGCTCTGGAGAGCTGACACGGGCTATCACCCAGCTGACATTCTATCAGACATTGTATTACCAGCTGGTGCCAGAGGCAGATAGACTACCCCTGCCAGCCAACATTGCAGATCCGATCAGGATCGGGTCATCGAGGACCACGTCCCGATCGAGGACTAGGACTACACAGACTGCGATGGGGCCACCTCGTCCACCTCAGGGCGGGGGAGGAGATGAGGCAGAGAGCTCGAGGGGCTCTCGAGGCTAGAGGGCTGGACTGACACTGTATTATATGATTATTATTTTTGATAGAGGATTGAGTATGCCGAGGTACAGATTGTGGCATACCAATCCAGTTTTGATGATGTACATATACGGTTGTTGATATATATATGATATGAGATATGTTTTTGATCACATGACTTGTATAATGTGTATGCTTATGATGCTTTTATGTTTGATTGATTGATTTGATAATTCATGTAATTATGTCGTTGGAAATATTATAATTTTGATGTCATGCTTGTAATATTTTAAATGAAATAATCTGATGTAACAAATTGGTTGTTTGTAATGAAATGTGATAAAAATAAAAATAAAAAGAGACTTCTAACAATAATTTCAAAGGACATTGTCGCTATTATAGACCATTTCATGGAGTCGCCGCTCACTCGGTCGTCAAGCTAGTCCCATTTATAGAAATATTGTTAAAAGTAAAAGAGTGCTTAAGAGACTGTCTTAAGACTTTGGTGCAATAGTGCAAATGATGATGATGATGATGGTTTGTTTTCAGATTTTCATGAAAATAGTATGCATGAAATAATGTTTAAAATGATTTTTTAGGATATCCTAAGTGTGATAAAATTTTTGGATAATTCTTTAGGAATTATACCATCATTGCAAAATTGAAGGTTGACATAATGACATGAAATAATGAAAATGGGTTTGCTTTTTAAAAGCATAATTTGTGTAACATAATGAATTAAGTCATATGGTTTTCATGATTTTTAATAAATGGGGAATAAAAATTGTTACAATGGTTTGCGCTAGGCATAGAATATGTAGGTATAGACTTATACCATCATCGCGAAAATCCAAAAAAGATAGTTTTATTGCATGGTTGATTTTTGATGAACAGAAAATATGAAAATGAGGACTTGCGCTAGGCATAAAATTCCAATTTTGGTTTTGAAACTATACCATCGTCGCGAAAGTCAACCAGATATATATGTATATGTTTTGATTGTATAGTTTGAAAGAAATTTTTGATTTTTCTATTATATAGTTGTCTTTGTGGTAAACAACTGTACTTGATTTATTCCAAACAAGTTGCAAAAATAATATTTCAAAGTATTTTGAAGACAAAAGTTAGATTTATAAGGAATCCCATGTGCATATGTGAATTCATTTCCAATCTTGACTTATCATAATGATACACAAAATCTCTCAAATACAAATGTGTGTGCAATTGCATTGTTCATTTACCAGTTTTGAGCAAGATAATATGATACAAGTGATTTGAAGAAACCAAATAAGTGTTCATTAACCATGATGTAGATGCATATAACCATACTAGACTACTATGTAGGTCGGATTATCAAGAGCTAGCTAATCCATAAGCAGACATAGGTCTGTACAAAAGAAGGTCGCTAATGTGACAGACATATCACCACGCTAGGAGTTACCCAAGGCCAAGCAGGTTGGGCACAAACCACCTGCTATGGGGCTTACCTCACAGTTTTCGAATAATTGAGAATTCCAGGGATTCAAGCTCATCAACCCTTCTTTTCTTTTCAAAGGGTAGGGAAAGGGATTTTATTGCTTTCTTGCTTTTGCTTTCTTTTCTTTTTTTTTGAACTTTGCTTCTTTTTCTTTTTGTATTTTTTGCTTGATTTTTGAGATAATGCTTGGAACATTGTCGTAATGATATAAAAGAACATTTTTCTTTTCTCTTTTTTCTTGAACTTTTCTTTTCTTTTTCTTTGCTAGGGATACTTGCTCGGATTAGCTGTAGAGCAAGGGATTTTTATTCTGGGTAGGGGTGAGCTTGTCCTTTTGCCAATTCTCAAAGATTCTAGACCATGTGCATGATAGGATAGCAGGGGAAACTTTTCGCTCAAGAAATCACTTCTACTATGTAGCAAAACATGGAAATTACAAATATAATCATTTTATTGTGAAAAGATGTGCTTGGTTTAAGTAAATAACAAGATCAATTCTCTATGCTCAAACTTTATTTAATTGAATTTTGTGGACTTTGATATAAGAGAGATTAGTAATCATGCCGGATAAAATCAAGATATTTATTGTTGTGAGTGTGCAAGTGAGGGATTCCAAATAAATGCTAATTTATCCAAAATAATTTGAAACATATAACCGCAATAATTGTAAGAAAATATATATAAACACTTTTGAGAAGTTTTGAGAATGTTGACTCTCTCTTTCTTCTTTATTTTATTTTGGTTTCGAAAGAGTCAAGCATATAGTTGTTTTTATATTTTTATCATTATTTTGATTTTTGGTTTTATTTTTGTTTTTGAGCAAAAAATTTAACAAGTGCCATAAATAAATGCAATAAATAGTTTTGAAGATTTTTGATGATTATGAATATTTTTGATGTTTTTGGATTTTTATAAATTTGAAAGAAATATAAGATAAAAATTTTGAAAGTATTTTAAACAATTATATACAAGGATGAAATGACCAAATTTATGCATAGTAACGTTTAAGATGCAAAATATTCATGGGTTCTTTAAGTTCTTTACCATCTAAGGTAGATAATTTGTATGCTCCTGATTCAAATTTAGCAGTAATAATGTATGGTCCAAGCCAGTTGGGCTCAAATTTACCTTTAAGGTCCTTAGTTGCATTTGTATTTTTTTGATTTTCTTTTAAAACAAGGTCGCCGATCTCAAAGGATCGATGACGAACTTTCTTAGCATATGATCTTTTAAGCTTGTTTTGGTAAGCACGGAGATGCTCCAAAGCATTGATGCATTTTTCATCTAGGAGTTCCAACTGATCGAGTCTGCCAGCACGATATTCATCTCCTACTTCGGTATCTTGAAGTAGCAGAGCCAAAGAAGGAACTTCCAATTCAAATGGAAAAACTGCTTCAACACCATAAACCAAAACAAATGGTGAAGTTCCCGTGGGGGTTCGAACACTAGTTCGATAGGCCCACAAGGTCGGATATAATTGAATGTGCCAGTCACGGCCAGTTTTATTGACTAATATTTTGAGAATTTTGATTAAGGTTTTGTTAGATGCTTCTGCTTGACCATTACCCTGAGGATAATAGGGAGTGGACCAGCGATGTTGAATCTTATATTTTTGGCATAATTTTTTAACATCTTTATTTTTGAAGCAAGTTCCATTGTCAGAGATGAGATTGGCAGGAATTCCGAACCTGCAAATGATTTGATTAAAAATAAATTTAGAAACTTGTGTGCCAATGCAGGAAGCTAAAGGCATAGCTTCGACCCACTTCGTGAAATACTCAATGGCGGTTATGATGAACTTGTGTCCATCAGATGACACAGGATTGATTTTGCCAATAATATCCAAGCCCCATTTAGAAAAGGGCCAAGGAGATGAAATAGCCTGCAGCTCTTGTGCAGGCGCATGGACAAGGTCAGCATGTTTTTGACACTTGTCGCAATGGCGCACATACTCATGTGCATCCGTTTCCATGGTAGGCCAAAAGTATCCTATCCGAAGGAGCTTTTTAGCAATGACACTACCACTAAAGTGTCCTCCACAAGATCCATCGTGGGCTTCACTCAAGGCTGATTTAGACTCTTCTAAGTTTAAACATCTTAATAGGATACCTTCAAAAGATCTCCTATATAAAGTATTGCCAATTATTACAAATCGACTTGCTCGTCGACGTAATAACCGACGCTGGTTTCTATTAGAATTGGCAGGGAAAGTCCCATTTTGGAGAAAATCAAATATGTCTCGTATACCAAGGTTCAGGAGTAGTTTCATTGATTAGAAACACATCCAAAGGCTCTAAGCATGACTTATTTGAAGCGGGTTCCTGGAGTCGACGAATAATGATAGTGGCATATTCGTCATCTAACTCCAAGGGCAGGAGAGATGCAGTCGCGGCCATAGCATCACCGCACGGTTGCTAGTTCGAGGAATAGCTTCCAAGGTAACTTGATCAAATAAAGACATTAATTGTAAAACATAGGCCTTATATGGGCATAGTTTATCATCTCTGGTTTGATAAACTTCATTAATTTGGTTTATAACCAGTTGAGAATCACCAAAAACTAAAAGATGTTTAATTTTTAGCGCTAGGGCAGCTCGTAATCCAAGGATTAGAGCTTCATACTCAGCAGTATTGTTGGTGCAAGCAAATGTCAATTTGAAGGACAGAGGAATAAGATGTTTTTGCGGAGATATTAAAATAATACCCGCACCAGCCCCACTCATGCATCGGGCTCCATCAAAGTATAAGGACCATTGTTCGGTATGGTCTGCCTCTAATTGAAGGCATTCATCTAGAAACTCGATGATGAGGGGATGGGTAGACTCTAAGGGTGCAACAGACTAATTGATCTGCTATGATTTGACCCTTAACAGACTTCTGTCCTATGAATGTGAGATCAAACTCGCTTAGAGCAAGAACCCACTTGGCCGTGCGACCCGATAAATAAGGTCGACTCATGAGATACCTTAAGGGATCATATTTAGCAATGACATAAGTTTTTTGACTAAGCATATAATGTCATAATTTTTGCGTAGCAAACACGATCGCTAGACATAGTTTTTCCAACGCTGTGTAGCGGGTTTCATAACTGATGAAGGTTCGGCTAATATAATAATTAGCACGTTCTCGCTTTTCATCATCAAGTTGAGCTAACATAGCCCCTAAGGCAGAATCTGAAGCGAAAATATATAGGAGAAATGGGCGATCAGATTTAGGTGGTGAAAGCACAGGTGGATTAAGGAGGTATTGTTTGAGAAGTTCAAAAGCTTCTCTACATTCTGTGTCCCAATTAAAAGGGACATCCTTCTTAAGGAGTTTAAGAAAGGGACCAGTTTTGTCCGCCACCTTATCGATGAAGCGTACGGATGGCTTGAAGTTTACCTTGTAAACTTCGTAACTCGTATATATTAGTAGGTGCGGGCATATCACTGATGGCCGCAATCTTGAGAGGGTCGATTTCAATACCACGTAAAGAAACTAAAACCCCTAATAGTTTGCCGGATTTAACTCCGAATATGCATTTTGTTGGATTTAATCGAATGAGATATTCTCGTAATCGATTAAAGACTTTCCTCAAATCATCTAAATGATTATTTTCAATAATAGAGCGAGCTATAATATCATCCACATAATCATGTAGGATATCATGCATCATATCATGAAAAATGTAGGTCATAGCTCGTTGATAAGTTGCACCGGCGTTCTTTAAGCCAAATGGCATCACTTTCCAAAGAAAAGGTACCCCAGGGGGTAATAAAGGCTGTTTTAGCCTGGTCTTCAGGAGCTATCCGAATTTGATTATAACCGGAGAATCCATCCATTAAGGACATCATCCCACTTCCGGCAGTGAAGTCAATGATTTGATCCATGTTTGGAAGAGGAAAGTCATCTTTAGGGCATGCAACGTTAATATCTCTAAAATCTATGCAAACCCTAACTTTGGTAGCTTCTTTCTTGGTGACTGGAACTACATTTGAGATCCATTCAGCATAATCAATAGCTTGTATAAAGATAACATTCAGGAGTTTTTCTAACTCCCCTTTGACTAGCAGAGCCACTTTGGGATGCATTTTTCTAAGTTTTTGTTTAACAGGTTTAGCATCCGGATGGACCACTAGATGATGCATGACTACGGAAGGGTCTAGACCTGGCATATCTTCGTATGTCCAAGCGAAGACATCTTCATACTCTTTAAGGAATGCAATGTATTGTTCTTGTTTTTCTTGACTTAATTCTGATCCAATATTGATTATGTGAGGATTGTCCTCAGCTCCAATATTAATTTTAATGACGTTTTCTACCTCCATGTGTAGATCTCTTTCAAAGTTAGGTGGGGCGGGTGAAACGCCCAATTCTTGTAATTCTTGTAAGGTTAATTTAGATAATTCATCCTGAGGATTAGTGGCCTCAAGTTGGGCTATAGTTGGTATAGAACCATCAAAATAAAATCCATTGTGTAACATCTCTTCAACAGAGACATCATGGAAGATATCTCCTTCCAACTCTTCATCGGGGTCAGCAATCATTTCAGGGTAAGCTATGGATAGCATGTTGCATGAAAACGACTGATTTTTAAGAGGCAAATCAACATGCCTATCCAAATAATCTTGATAACATATGAGATGATCATCATCCTCAAAAGGAAAGGGTTGACCCTTATTAGGAAATAGGCCCACACCACAGTGAGCAGGCCACGGTTCTACCTCGAAAGGTTCTTTCATGCCATTTTGGGAAGGTCCCAAGCCTTTCCCTTTATATCCCATTTTAAGCATCATGGGTTTAGCTTTAATATAATCATTGGTAAAATAACACCGAGCATATCCTTCATGATGAGTTTTGATATTCCGAGGGATTCTTCCCTAGTCATATCCTTTATAAATGAAGGCACAACTCCCGACTTGGTAAGTACTTCCCATAGGTTGTGGGAGGCCCAAAGTACGAGGAGATGGCGGCAAGTTATTTAAAAGGTTTGAATCTTGCATGAAAGCATTTGTTTTTTCTGATATTAAGGTTGTAGATAAATCTGGTAAAAGTTCATCAGAAAGGGCATAAGATGTAGAAGGCTTATTACCTATGTCTTTAGATGTGGAAGGTATGATAGATGTTTCTAGAAGATTTGAATTTATAGGGGTAGAACTTGAAGGATTGGTTGTAGATTTAAGATCTTTTTGAGGTTCTAAAATGATTTGTTTAGAGGGTTGTTGGTCTATATAGGAGGATGAAATTAATGGAGGGGAAATAGGTGAAGTTATGGGTGTATGTTTCACAGTTTTAGATGAAAAATAAGAACTAGGATGTGTGGATGACAGAGCAGGGCAAAATTGCACTCCAACGGGTTCAGCCAAAGCACACATATCAAAAGGTCTAGGGTCACCATGAATAGTGACCAACTGATTTTTAAACTCGAATTTAACACATTGGTGTAAAGTTGATGGGACCGCTCGCATGGCGTTGATCCAAGGGCGACCCAAAAGTATATTGTACGATGCTGGGCAATGTACAATAAACACGGTTGTTTCTAGGGTTCTAGGACCAACTTGCAATGGGAGGGTAATAACTCCACACGTTTCTTGTGTTTCGTCATTAAAAGCTTTGATAATCATATCAGTTTTCTTCATTTCATCACTTCTAAAGCCAAATCGTTGGTAGAAGTCAAAAGTGCAAATGTTTAGAGATGAGCCATTATCAATCAAAACTCTTTTGACAGCTACATCTCCAATTAGAGCAATAATGTATAAGGGATTGTCCTTATGTAAACTGTGTTGTGGGATATCTTTATCCCGAAAGTCAATACAATCAATCTCTCGAGTGATGATAGTATTGGCCATAGCTTCAGGTTGAATGTTTTGAGGTACCATCATTTGGCTCAATGTAAGCATCAACTCATCCCTATGGGTGGGAGAGGATCTTAATAAATCTAAGAGGGAAATTCTGGCCGTAGTATTGGACAATTGCTCATTAATATTGTAAGGGGGTTTAGGTTGAACAGTAGGAGCATGATTCCCTTTATTGGGGTTTTTCAAAACGAATGGAGCCGATCCATCGTTCTGGTTTGGTTCTTGTTGAGAATTTTGAGCTTGTTGTCGAGTAACGACTCCAATGGTACCTACAATGTTATAGTGAAGACGCTGAACTGGTCTCGGTTGAGCATTAATGGCTTGTTCATTAGAAAGGAATATATTAGAAGAAGGTCGAGTAGTGACTCTTCTAGGAAATGGTTCTTCTGGAACCATAGCATCTGTGACGGGTTGAATAGGATCTGATTCATTTTCAGAACTATTCGATTGGTTTGAAGTAATGTCTAGTTCACTTTCACTATCTGATTCTATATCACTAGAATTCGAAGTTTGAAAATTATGTAAGGGCCTGGTCGTAACCAGGGATAAGGTCGTGTCAAATATTTGAGGATCCTGAATAGGTAATTGTCCGCTAATGGTTCCTACATATCGGGTAGGAGGGGGAACATTATGATGTTCGATTTGATTGGCTACCTCTTTACCATGTCTTGGTAAAGGGTGTTGAAATATGTCTAGAGTTTGATTGGCATTTTGATTTTGATTTTGGGGAATGGTCTTTTGAGTATTATTAGGAGGGTTTTGTTTAGGTTGGAAGGCTTGCACTTCCATTTCATTATTGTCAATCAAATCTTGTATTTTATGTTTCAACCTTTTACAAGCGTTGGTAGAATGTCCAGGTCCTCTATGGAAATCACAGTGTAAGTCAACTCTGTATCCGGGTATAGTTGGATCAGGTTCCTGGATAGTCGGTAATTGGATCAAACCTCTTTCGAGTAATTGAGGTAAAATAGTTGATAAGGGTTGATTTAATCTAGTGAATTCTCGAGGAGGCTTATCAGGAGGTTTCAATATGAATTTTTCTGTTGTCTTCGTTGTATTGACATTAGCAATATTTTTGCTGTCAGTGACTCCATCACCGACAACTTGTTTGTTTTTATATTGATTTCTGGATGTTTTCTCATCATCCTTCTTCCTAAGTTGGCCTCTCCTAATGAGGGCATCTTCTACTCTTCGAGCTAAATCTATAGCTTGATCGAAGGTAGTTAAAGTAGCAGTTGATAGCTCATAAGATATTTGTTCTTGTAAATTATTGATGAAAATGTCCAACATTTCCCTATAAGGCAGCACAAAGTGCAGTTTTCCTATCAATTGCCTCCATCTAGCTAAGAAATCGGCAAAACATTCATCCTTGTCTTGTTTTAAATTGTATAGATCTTTAATAGTTACATGCCTCTCGATGTAGGCACTAAATTGATGGACAAATGATTCCACTGTTTCTTCAAAGTTTCTCAAAGAATGAGTGGGCAATTGATAGTACCACTCTAATGCCATTCCACCTAAACTTTTTGGGAACATTTTTAGTAATAGCAAGTCATCATGCGATATATCATGACATGCTATCCTAAACATGCGAAGATGCTCTATGGGATCTTCGGTTCCTTTATATATAGGTAGGATGGGCATGGGAAAATGCTTAGGGTATGGTTGAGCTACAACTATGGGATCCAAAGGTTGACTACAGATCTCTCGATAATTATACGAGGGATGGTAGGGATCTATCTGGTCCATACGTGAAGCTAATTGTTTCACCATGGCTTCCAGATTACTAGTTTGCCCCCATATTGGTTCGGTAGGGCATTGACATGGGTTTTATGGGCATATGATGGAGGAACATGCAGATTAGATGCCATGTTACTATTGTGTAAATTATTGGTAGGAAAAGTATTATGAAGGAATTTTGAAGTTGTATTATGTTGTATTCCAGATTGTTGAAAGTTTGTATTTGGCTTTGTTTTAGGTTTTTGTTTACTTGAAGCATATTGCTCAATAGTTTGGCGGAATAAAGTAGTGAAGGAAGGTTTCTTTTGTGTGGGAGTGATTTTAGGTTGAATAACAGGTTCCTTAGGAGGTTGGGTAACCTGTTGTTTTGACATGTTTTGAGCCATAGTGACCATATCCGTATTGGATGGCCCAGCCTTGTCACTTTCTTGATCAATGAAAGACAAGGGATTAGTGCGCATATTACACATATATTCCATGGCTGCTTGAGTGTTACTAATTTGCCCTTTATCAATACGAATTGCCACATTAAGGTCATCAATGTTATCAATGAGAAATTTCTGAAAATGCTCTGCATTGTCAAAAGCAATAGTTCCATTTGGAGCTACTCTAGGGGATGAGGATCCATCCTCTTTAACACTCCCTTCTTGTTCCTTATCTTCACCTAAGTCTTCTTCTGATTGACCTAGAGTTTCTCCTTCCGGATTTGGATCTCCAAGAAGGACATTTGGGTCTCTAGTTGTATCTTGTAACCAATCTTCTTCTTCTCCTAAAGTTTCTTTACCATTCCTAAGTTTAGGCATGGTGCTAAATTTTGATTTCAGCAAATATTTATATATATATATATATATATATATATATATATATATATATATATATATATGCAACAAATTAAGAGGTATATATTTACTATATACCTACTACAATATTTGAAATGAAATTTTTAAGTTTTTGCTAAGTTTTTGGGTTTTTTTTTTTAGTTTTTTTTTTTTGAAATAATATAGTAAAGACAATCAACACAAATAAATGCAAGAAATAAGACTGAAAGTAATAATCTAGTTTTCTATAAACAATTTATAAATATCATTAATAGGTTCGAGTTGTTCCGGAGTCATGAAGTGTTCTTCTTCAAATTGAAAGTTTTCTTTTAAAAATTTGATGAAAAGAGCTATAGTGATATTATCTGTTTCAGATGTTGGTTGATAAAAGTAAAGCTCATGGCAATACTCTCGATATAACATAGCTCGCGGAACTCTATTCCATATTTCCCTATCTATAAGAACAACCTCTTGGTCTTCTACACAACCTAGGAACTGGTGCACAATGGCTGCGTTCTCGAGGTATTCCTCGAAGGTGAATAATTCTGAAGATACTAGAGCTCTCCTATAAGCTAACCATCTATGGCAGGCTCTCTAAAGTTCATGATAAAAAACTAGTTGATGAGGATCCAGGATTCTATCTAGGACTAGCCTCTTGATTTGCTTAAGTTGTGTGGACCTAGATGAGATGAGACTAAGTCTTCTATCAAGTTCGTTCCACAGGAATTGATTCCTACTTGTTTCGTGCACACTAAGGATAGAATTGACTTCTATGGCTGCCAATTGGTTTTCTACATTTATAGTAACTGCTAACCTTTTCTTAGGAGCTACCATCTAAACATGATTTCAAACTTAAAGGATTTAAAATGCATCTATGTTTTAGTTGTTCTATATATATATTTTTTGTTTTGTTTTGTTTTCAAAAGGTTATGATGCATTCACGTCGGGTTCACCAAAATGTATCGCTCCAAATTTTTTGCATCCTTACCTTCAGGCTATTGGATCCGTGCCCGAAAGGAGGATGGGAAAAGGATGTCATGGTACCTCGGACTGAGAGGACTTTGCGAAGGTCCCGCCTCTCAAGGGAGGTGTATTTTGATGATTTTTTGATGGATGGTGGGTTCACCAGGAAACATTTAAGGGCAGTTTCCACGCCTAGGTTTGGAATGTGTTTTAATGTGTTCATTTTTAACTTTAAGCATTCATATCCTAGGTTTGGCCAAATGAATCTAGATTAATCTACATGAAAATGCAAATTCAATGAGTACAAAAAATAGATTTAAAGACATAAAATAGAGAATTTATAGAATACAAATGAGGAATACCTGATCCGGATGTCTGGTGATGATTCTGATGTTTGAAGCAGTCAAGATCATCTGGAATTCGATAGAATCATCTGAGATCTGACAGAATCATCTGAGATCTGACGAATTCGTCAGACGAATTCGTCAGAGACCTGCAAGCGAAAAATAGATACAAAATACAACGAATACTACTGTGCTAACAGAGGGAAACAACACCAAATGACTGTATGAATACTGAATAATAGTTATGAACAGAAATTCAAGCAAATTACGATATTCTAATGACAAATCATGATCTTAGTATGCAATCTAAGCTAAATGGGTGAACTCCAAATGCAAAATAACATAAACACTGAATAAACTATCTAATTTGCAGAATAAAACAACAGAGAAAAGGTTGAGAAATGCAAACTTCAGGCACTGATTGCCTCAATATGGACTGCAGTCGAGATCGTCTCGCATCAGTACGAAATCGCCTCGGATTCGACAGGTTCGCCTCCGATCTGAACAGGTTCGTCGACGACGATGTGTGCTGGCTCCGACTGAAAAACAGTGATGTACCTGCAACAAAATTGGTATGGGACCAAGTGCAAATGAAAAATTGGGATGGTTCAACGTAGATGGAGTTAAATTGCAGAGAATTTCAGCCAGGGGGTGCTAAGGGAATAGCTTAGGATTAAATAGGCTTAGGGGAGTAGTTAGGAGGTTGGAGATCATCCCAATTTGGGAGATCTCCAATGGGGGAGGGTCCCTAACGGCGCAGACACGCTTCTGCCCGGATTGGAGACCCGTTGGAACAGAAGCTAACTTTGCAAAATCAGTTTTGCGACAAGATCGTCTGGACGTCCTAGTCCAGACGAAATCGTCAGATCTGGGGCGATATCGTCTGATCGGCGACGATATCGTCAAACGGTCAAAACAACCTCTAAAAATGGCACGAAAAAGGGGGAAACGGATTACCCGACGGTTAACGGGCGGTTTGGGAGGTTAAATTTGAATTTTAAATTATTTACTAAGGTGAATGTAATTATTATAATTTTACTGCGCCAATTTTAGGGTGCTATAGAAGTATTCCTCGCTTCTGTCCCATGTCATCCAATAAATGACCTCCCCCTCTGGACCCACCGAAGCCACTCATCCACCTCTGGCCATGTGGGACAATCTTTATATGGCCTCCACACCACATCTCCTAGAGTCAGTCGAGCCAATGCATCTACATAATGGTCCACATCTCCTGTAAACTACCAACTCTGCCCTCGCTCCTTAGATCAATCCCATAAAGCCCCATAACCAATGTCTCGATCTACCATGTCAGCCTGGGTAGTCCAAGGTAGCCCTCATGGTCACTCTATGACTATATGCTACTAGGCCTAGCACTGTAATAAGAAACTATAGCTAATCCCCTTCTGCCTCTGACAATGAACCTCATACAACTCATCATATAATTGAGCCAACAACGTTTAGCCCCATATCATGATCACCGACTCAGTCATAGGACAATCCACTAACTACCACACCACCTCCAGTAGGTTCCATGGGAACCTTGCCCCTGAGGAGTCTAGAAACAGCATGTTAGAAATGAGGCTCATGAGCAGTGCATGCCTCACTCCCAACACCCCCCTCGCATACCACCATCGCACTAGGATACCACCCACCTGAAAATCCTCCTCCACTTTTTGCACCACGTCCTCCTCACCCAAGTCTGCATGTCCAAAGCACCGGGTCAGTACAACCGTCCTCTGGCCTTGTGGCATCGTCTGAATGGGCACCTCATCTATCAAAATTCAAAGAATCCGATACACATCCTCTAAGGTAACTATCATCTCCCCTATCGGGAGATGGAAGGTGTTCGTTCGAACATCCCACCGACTGACCAAAGCTATCAAGTACGCTTGATCTCCAACCACTGCCTCCAATCGTGCCACATGCTTGAGCCCCAAGGTGTCAAGCCACTCCCAATCCTCCACACTCAACGCCTTGTGGGCACTAGAAAAAATAGCCGATACCCGATGTCGACTCTTCACCACCTGCATATCACAAAACATAAACACATCAAAAACAGGCATCAAATCACCATCACATATTCAAAATTGCATCAATATACAATAACAATATCCATTCACATGTACATCTGTTACAATTTCAAATTCATCACTTTTACCCTAGGGTTTCATTTTTCATCATTACCACAATAAAAAATTAACATGGTTTACCTACGGTTTTACCTAAGTTTACCATTACAACAAAAAACATTTATCATTCTTTACCCTAGGGTTTCATTTTTCATCATTTCCACAAATATAAAATTGACATGGTTTACCTATGGTTTTACCTAATTTTACCATTCAAACAAAAAAAAAAATTCATCATTTTTACCTTAGGGTTTCATTTTTCATCATTTTCACAATATAAAAATTGACATGGTTTACCTACGGTTTCTACCTAAGTTTACCATTCAAACAAAAAAAAATTCATCATTTTTACCTTAGGGTTTCATTTTTCATCATTACCACAATAAAAAATTAACATGGTTTACCTACAGTTTTACCTAAGTTTACCATTACAACAAAAAACATTTATCATTTTTTACCCTAGGGTTTCATTTGTCATCATTTCCACAAATATAAAATTGACATGGTTTACCTACAGTTTTTACCTAAGTTTACCATTCAAAAAAAAAAAAAAATTCATCATTTTTACCTTAGGGTTTCATTTTTCATCATTTTCACAATATAAAAATTGACATGGTTTACCTACGGTTTTACCTAAGTTTACCATTCAAACAAAAAAAAAAATTCATCATTTTTTTTACCTTAGGGTTTCATTTTTCATCATTACCACAATAAAAATTTGACATGGTTTACCTACGGTTTTACCTAAGTTTACCATTCAAACAATTTTTTTTTTTTTTCATCATTTTACCTTAGGGTTTCATTTTTCATCCTTTCCACAATAAAAAAAAAAAATTGACATGGTTTACCTATGGTTTTTACCTAAGTTTACCATTCAAACAAAAAAAAAAAATTCATCATTTTTAACTTAGGGTTTCACTTTTCATCATTTTTACAATATAAAAATTGACATGGTTTACCTACGGTTTCTACCTAAGTTTACCATTCAAACAAAAAAAATTCATCACTTTTTACCTTAGGGTTTCATTTTTCATCATTTTCACAATATAAAAATCGGCATGGTTTACCTACGGTTTTTACCTAAGTTTCCCATTCAAACAAAAAAAATTCATCATTTTTTACCTTAGGGTTTCATTTTTCATCATTTCCAAAATAATTTTTTTTTGACATGGTTTACCTACGGTTTTTACCTAAGTTTACCATTCAAACAAAAAAATTCATCACTTTTTACCCTACGATTTCACTTTTCATCATTTTTACAATATAAAAATTGACATGGTTTACCTACGGTTTCTACCTAAGTTTACCATTCAAACAAAAAAAATTCATCACTTTTTACCTTAGGGTTTCATTTTTCATCATTTTCACAATATAAAAATCGACATGGTTTACCTACGGTTTTTACCTAAGTTTCCCATTCAAACAAAAAAATTCATCATTTTTTACCTTAGGGTTTCATTTTTCATCATTTCCACAATAAAAAAATTTGACATGGTTTACCTACGGTTTTTACCTAAGTTTACCATTCAAACAAAAAAATTCATCACTTTTTACCCTAGGGTTCCATTTTTCATCATTTTCACAATTAAAAAAAATTGACATGGTTTACCTACGGTTTTTGACATGCTTGTTTTGCTCAGATCCAGTGAATTTGCAAATCATCAAGTTGGGGGTAAGTCTATCCCTCAAATAGCAAGCCGAATACATTGCCCTTATCAAAGATAAGAAGGAGTTTTTTGCATGGTCATACAAAGACATGCCAAGACTAGACCCACAGCTAGTCATGCATAATCTAACACTTGAACCGATAGTCAAGACAGTAAAGCAAAAACTATGTAATATGCACCAAAAATGGCCTTAATGGTCAAAGAAAAGCTACAAAATATGTTGGATGCATAGTTTATCATCTACGTGGATTACCCGCCATGGTTGTTTAACATGGTTCCCGTCAAGAAGCCCAACGGGAGGATTCGCATATGCACCAATTTTTGTGATCTAAACAAAGCGAGTCCTAAGGATGATTTTCCCTTGCCAATCATTGACGCATTGGTAAATGCTACAATGGGCCATGAAATGCTTTCCCTCATGGATGGTTTCTCGAGATACAATTAGATTCATATCAATCCCGAAGACCAACTAAAAACAACATTCACAATGCCTTGGGGGACATTTTGTTATAAGGTCATGCTTTTTGGCCTTAAAAAAATTGGCACCACCTACCAACATGCCATGACATACATCTTCCATGATTACATGCACAAAAATTTGGAGGATTACATGGATGATTTTTTGGCCAAATCTCTTTTGTGCCCATATCATCTCGATTACTTAAGCAAGATCCTCGATTGCCTCATGGAGCATAAGGTTAGACTAAACCCAAAGAAGTGTGTATTTTGTGTCACATCTGGAAATCTCTTGGGTTGCATAGTCTCTAAATGAGGAATTGAGGTAGACCCACACAAAGTCAACGCAATCCTTGAAATGCTTCCCCCAACTACCATCAAGCAGCTCAGGAGTCTATAGGGAAAGGTCATGTTTATCAAGCGCTTCATAGCACAGCTATCTGACAAGTGTCGACCCATGAATAAATTACTACATAAGGGGGTAACATTTCACTGGGATGACGAGTTCCAGTTAGCCTTTGATGATATTAAACAATACTTGGCTTCGCCGCTAGTATTGGCACCACCTAGACTAGGAGTGCCATTCTATTTATACATCTCATCTACTAAGGTGGCACTGGGCACCATGCTATCCCAGAAAAATGAACTACACAAAGAACAGGCTACTTATTATCTTAGCCACACCCTGGTCAGTTATGAACTTAACTATGCATACGTTGAAAAGCTTTACTTAGCAGTGGTGTTTGCTACCAAAAAGCTACGCCACTACATGCTCAACAACATGATGTATGTTGTGTCTAAGGGGAATCCATTGCAATAAATGATGAGTCGTACTTATCATAGTAGCCACATGGCAAAATGGATCATGTTGTTGACAAAGTTTGACATAGAATTAATTGGACAAAAATCCATAAAAGATTAAGTCATTGCCGATCAACTGGAAGGGGCTCCTCTTGAATACGATCAACATCTGGTCATAGAACTATAGGATGATGGGATTTGTCATGTTTCAGAATCGCCAGATTCTGATGAGCCTGAGTCACAGGCTGACATGACCTTATTCTTCGATGGTTCTAAATGTGAGCAAGGAGGTGGCATGGGAATTGTATTCTTCACTCCACAAGGGGCTCCAATGCCTCTGTCATTTAAATTAAACTTCCCATGCACCAACAACAATGTAGAATACTGTAGACACCAAAACAGCACCAATCCGATTATGTGACTGCAAACACTGATCGCATTGACACACACAGCCTTCAGGGCAGCCCTCAGAGGTCAAACAGTGGTCCTAGCCACTTACACAACAGTTTTGGAAGGTCAAAAAGTAATTTGGCACCTCCAGACACTCTGCTTCAAATTCGTCTCACCCCGAGATGAAAGGCAAACTTGAATTCGTCCCTGGGTGGGACGAATTCCAAATTCGTCCCAGGGTGGGACGAATTCCAGGTTCAACAAACAAAAATAAAAAAATGCGACATGCGCGGTAGAGAAGTCAGTGACCACTTCCCCGTCCCGCATGCGCAGAGTGGAAAAATGCACCGACGAGGACTGTCATAAAGGCAGGCCAGACAGGGAGAATTTCTCCCATCACGCACAAGCATGGCCCCAACTGGCATCTCGACATGCCCATACCAATCTGCACCCTGGGACTTCTATAAATTGAGTTCTCTCACCAAAAAAAAGAAGCGAGAAGAAACATTTGGAGCAGCGAAGCCCTGCCCGTTTATCATCAGATGCTCTGCCTTTGATTCACTGCTACCGCATCCGTGATCTCTTCTGCAAGGGAGGTCATCGGGTGTTTATGGAGAACGTGAATCCGGATCCATGGATCCATCCATTTGCCGACAATGCTTACCATTTTGTTTTTATTTCCTTTGCATTATGATTTCGGGATGTTGATTTCAAGCATGCATTCATCGGGTTTTGTTTCATTTTGTTCTCACTAACGTGCAGGTTTGGTTTTATTTCATTTCACTCTCACTAACATGCAGGCTCCAAAGCATTTCGAGCCCTCCTAGACATTCCCGTGTATCTAAAACCGAACCGTGCAGATCATCGGAGCACCGGAGATGAGACATTTCGCGGGCCATTCCTCTCTGTTTTTGCGCAGAAATATTCGTCCCACCCCGGGACGAATCCCAATCTGACACAAGCAAATTTGTCTCACCCCGAGATGAATACCAATCTGACACAGGCAAATTTGTCTCACCCCGGGACGAATACCAATCTACTGCAGGCCTGTTCGTTCCACCCCGGGATGAATTCCAATCTGTTGCAATCTGCTGTTTTAATCATCTTTCGCATGCATGTTTTGTTTGTTTTATGGACCGAATGCTTTATTATTTCATTTCACTCTCATGTTTTTTAACACAGGTGCTATTAACTCCGTTTGTTGTTTCTTTGAACGCAGGAGAAGCAGCAAGGATCGAGGACTCTTCTTCAACACAAGCGACGGCAACACTTTGGCCCACCCGTTTTACATGTGGGCACGCGGAAGGAGGATCACTGGTCATTATTGTGACCAAAAACTTTGTTAACGCTCCCAGCCCCCAAAAGGGGAGGAGACGTCCTTGTAACCGAAATTAAAGAGAGTATAAATAAAGAAGGGTTGTGCTTTTACACTTATTTTTATCTCGTTTAATGCGTTCTCTTTCTCTCGTTTACATTGCATTAAGTTTTAGTGTTTCCTTTACATCTTCCGGAATCTCATGTTTTCAGTGGCGATCACGGTGGGACCTCTGTCCTCTATTTTTTTTAGGTTAGATTTCTGATCTAAAATTGCTTGTTTTGATTACAGGTACCTATTTTTCAATCATCAGACTGTTATTCGTTTCTGCAGTGACGATTACAGAATTGGTATTCGTTTCACCCAGGGACGAATAGGCATTCGTCTCACCCTGGAACGAATATGGTTCTGATATTCGTCTCACCCAGGGACGAGTATCTTTCTGTGCATTTTTTAGAGCAGCCAATCAGAAACATCCTTTCGGGCAGAGAAGAGGTAGGGGTTTTTAACAAGCCTCTGTCAAATTTTTGTTTTCTGATTTCTGGTTTTCAGTTTTTGTATGGCTTAGGGAAAGTTTCCTTTTTGTTTGCCTGTTTCAATTTTTGCAAATTAAAATGAACCCCACACATCACGTGGTTATTTAAACCAAGGAGCTGGTCGTAAAACCCTAGCCCTTGAGCAAGACCAATAGTGGATTTCATCACCACGTTGGCTTGGATATTTGCATTCATTTACCCCGATTGTCACTGTTGCTCGACGTAAATCCTGATGAAAGTTGACCGAGTGTCATTGGGGTGATTCCCAACGTGCATGAGGATAAGTCTTCTATGGTAGGTGTCATAAATAGGACAATCCCCCTTCCGTACCGCCTATGTACCACGTACCATCTGCTCTCACGTACCTATAGTCTCCCTCTCGTAAGGGCGGGTATATAGAGAGGTTGGTATATCGGCCTGGCAATGGTATATCGAAGGGGCGACCATTTATGGGAGTCATATGAGCCTTCATTACGCATTTAAACGTTCTTCAAAATTTTCAAAAACAAAACAAAAGCATCAAAATGCACTAAAACCACTCTAGGACACACCATTAATCTTTAAAAGAGATAATCACCGTTTGTGTATGTGTGTGTTCATTTCTGCTTAGTGTAACAAAAAAAAAATCAAAAATCATAAACAAAAAGATAAAAATCTGCTTAGCTAGTAGAAGAGCACCACAATGGTGTACACCCGTAGCCAAGCCCAATCAAGGGCAGATGCTGTGGAAGGTGTACAAAGAGCGGGCGCTGGTCGCCTTCGCTTTAGCCCTAAGGACTTGGTCATACCGCCTTGGCGGTCTGGCCTACAAGAGAGTCCACATCAGGCCATATCAAGATGGAATTATAGGGACACCCCTCTAGGGGATACGCCCATTCAACACAGCCCCTTTCGGGAAGAAGCTTTACATGTAGCACTCAACGTAAATAGAAGACCGCCTTTAGAGGCTAGATATGAGTGGCCACAGCGCAATGAAGCGCTAGAGAGGCACAATGTCCATGAGGAGAGACAACGTGAGTATGGCATCTCTCCTTTGCCTCCCATTAGAACTGAAAGACAAAACCCAGAGCGTAGGGCTCTCCACACAGGGCGAGCTAACTCCGCCCGCCCCTTTCACACCTACGAAAGGGAGTATGAGGAAGAACATCACATTCCTCGAGAACAATATACAACGTGGGAGCCTTGCGCTTCCGCACCTGCTAGATACAATGATCACCCATTAAGGCCAGAGCCTCAAGTAAATGCCGCCAATCTCGACAGAGGGAAGCGCCACATAGAAGTCCCGGATCCTCAAAACCGAGATAGATACATCGGAGAGGCGACTAGGCCTCCTAGAATCAAAATGACAGAGCAAATTGACTTATCATTTGCTAGACATGCCGCCCACCAAGCGTAGATCAAGCAGCTTGAGCAGGATCAACAGCAGCTAGAACAATTATATCACCTTAATAAAGAGCGCATTCGGTGCCAAACAAATGAGCTACTCCGCACCACTATGCCTGAAAAGGTTCAGACCCCCCAAACATAGAGGGCGGAAAGGTACGAGAGGCACAACCCCATAGTGCATGATAGGTCTCCAAGACCTCGCCAAGAGGTGCTTCTAAGACACCCGAGACATGAGCGGGAGGCCACTCCCAGGAACGACGATGGGTACCCTCCGCGGGCGCCCACCCCTGTTCATCGAGCTCACCCAGTAACTCCTCGAGAAGCTTATGAGGAGTATGAACAAGAAGAATGGGCCGAAATGCCCTATCAAGGTAGAGGAGGTGCTATCCGGCCACCCCTCCATAGGCCCCCAGTTGCCCGTAACACACAACGGGAACAAGTTACGAAGGAAGAGATTAAATCTTTCGATGCATACAAAGTGCTATTAGAGCGTTTGGAGTCTGTGGAGACTAAAGCTTCTGGGCACCAAAAGCCCACGTTACGACAACTCCGCAGTCATCCGATGCATCCGTCAGTGCCCACACCTCTTTATCCCAAACATTTCAAGTTGCCTCAGTTGGCAGTCTTTAAGGGTGAAGAGGATGCTCAAGAGCACGTGACAAGATTCCTGAGCCAATGCTTTGGCATTCAGGATAATGATGCATTGTTGCTAAGGACATTCATAACCACATTCGTAGGTCCTGCCTCGGATTGGTTCACACAGTTGCCGAAGCACAGCATAAATAACTTGGATCAATTAGTAGATGCGTTCCTGGAACGCTTTGCCTTCAACACCAAGAAGAAGGCATCACTGAGTGATCTGGCCAGCCTCAGGCAATATGAGGAAGAGACAATGGCGGCTTACGGGAATCGATGGAGGGCTCTGCTTTCTAAGCTACCTTACCTTCCCCCTATGTCCGACCTCACACAAATGTTTGCACGAAGTTGCTTGAAATCGATCTCTGGGCTATTGCAGCTATAGCAATATGCCACTTTAGAAGAAGCTCTGGCGCAAGCCAGAATTATCGAAGAGATCAAAATAGGGGAGGGCGCAATCACCAAACCTAAAAAGAAAGAGTGGAACAAAAACACCAAGACAGGGACTACGCAACAAAAACCCGCTGAGGTTAATCAAGTTGCTATAAATGTCCCCAAGCCCGTGCAAGAAATACAGCCTCAAAAGGCTAATTATCAGGTAGTGCCTCCTAATTATGAAAGAGAAAATAAAAAACAAGAGCAAAATCAGCAGCGTCGCCCTAAGCGACAATTCACCCCTTTTACGGAGTCTAGGGACTCCCTATTTGACCGCTTGTCAGCGGCAAATCTAATCACCCTTCCAGAAATCCAAACCATAGATCCTAATGCTCCCAAGCCTAAGGGATATAGAGAGGATTTATATTGTAGGTTCCACAGGCGAAGGGGACATGACCTAAACGCATGTTGGAAATTCAAGGGATTGATACAAGATTTGATTGATAATCAAACATTGGCAGTGGACAACCCCATAGCGCCAAATAATCAGCAGATGGGGGTATTCAAGGACCCTTTGCCTACCCACGAGGCACAGGCAAAACCTCTTCAGGTCAATGAGGTGCGACAGAATCTTCCCATGCAAGGGTATGTGGGAATGATCAGCATAGTAACCAGGAACAAGAAATACCCAGGAGTTGCCCCTGAGGCAGCTACAAAAGAAGTTCCAACAACGTCGCAACCTCAACAACACCCTGTGCAGTTGCCTCCGCCTAGACCCGAGGTCACGATACGGACCAAACTCACGTAGAGTTTGCGGACCACATCGGCTAGGCTTTCCATCTATGAGCTTATACAACAGTCAACGCCCCATCGGGAAGCTCTCATGGAAATTTTGAAAGCCATCGAGTTACAGCCTCACGAAGCGAATTCCTTCAATAACTTCGTAGGACATGTAAAATGATGTACGAAGCCAATCATTACCTTCAGAGAGGATGAAGTTAAAATAGTATCGAATGACATGGCAGATCCACCCCTGCACGTTATCGCGTGGGTCAACGGGATCCCGTACAAGAGAGTGTTGGTAGATACTGGCTCGTCTAGTAATATCATTACCACTAAAGCATTAAAACATCTAAAGCTGCCAGCCTCTCATATCACGGCTTCCACATACACACTATGAGCATTCAACGATGCGATATGCTCGATAGTCGGCACAATTGTTCTACCCGTCCAGGTAGGACAAAAGACGATACCCACATTGTGCCATATTTTGGAAGGCGAGATGGCATACAACATATTGCTAGGGCGACCATGGATCAGGGACATGAAGTGTGTCCCTTCGATAGCTCACCAGTGTCTGAAGTATGCATTTGAAGGAGAAGTACATGTAGTCCCGATGGACTTAGAACCCTTCAAATATTGCAATGCAGTGCAATTGATGTCGCAATCAACCCTCCCATCGACGCACTTGGATTTCCAGTTAAATCCATCTAGACAGGGTCCGATGCCATGAGCACCACTGGTGACTAATCCATCAAAACCCCAGCCAGGTGCATCTTCATCATCTGCTCCTTCACTACCAATGCCACCTATCATGGCTAAATAGAAGGACAAAGGGAAACAAATCATGGAAGAATCTCAACCCTTAGAAGAGGTGTTGCCAACGATATCAACTATCTCAACAGAAGAGATACCTAGCACAGTGGAAGCTAAGGCTCCTAATCCACCCAACATGGAATGGAATCAGGAAGGCCTTCCATTCCCTCCCTCTCAATCGTCAACAATTACTGTTGAAATGGCCAATACGGGCCTGGGGGAGTATCTAGTGCAGAATGTTGTAGCAACGCCCATGCTAGAATCAGTGCAAGACATGGGGAGACCTCGCCTTCCCATAGGGACAGTTGTTCCTTTAGGTTACCCACCAAACCAGACTAATTTTGTGTATGGGGGCCTTGATCATGGTGTCGAACCATACAAGCAAAAGGACGAGGACGAAGAGCCTTTTGCCAAAAATGTCAATTATCTGTCGAACCCGGACTTCGCTCTGAGATATCTCGGCCAATGCAATTGGCACGGATACGGGTTAGGTAGGTATGAGCAAGGGGTGCGTGTCCTTTGCCAACCAAGATACCAAATGCCGTATGATAAGTCGAGAGTAGGGTTCAACCACCCCCTGCCCTTAGACATCTTGGTGGAAAACATGCAAGGCCTAGGAATAGGCGACAAGGGTGGATTGGCATCAGACCCCTATGCCAACCCGAACACAACGTACACATTGGGAGATTATCTCCCATGGTCAACAACCACCCTTGGTAACATCAATAATCCTTCTCCGTTGATAGAGAGAGGTAAAATTTCGGACACTAACTTACAAGGAAAGCATAAACAGTGTCCAGAGATCTTTTTGAAATTGTTCCCTTTAGAAGTTCCAATTGAACCAATGCAATGTCAAGAGAATCAGGTCCCCCCACCGAGTGTGGAACAACTACAATGGGATCAGATTAATTTACTCGAACAAGATGAGCCTAATATGTCGCAGACAGCTGTCGGGGCCAACGAGGGCCTTTGGATCATCGACAATGATTACGAAGATGAAACTGAGATGGAATATCTCAATCATGCATGATGACACAATCACCCTGTAACACATGAAGAACTGATGGCACAACTAGGCATAAGGTTAGGACATGAATGGTACGTAGACCCAGCAGGGTGGGACCAAGTGTTGGACCCATGGCTCCAAGTTTACGATGAGCACCGTCCACCCCGAGACCCTATAATGACATCAGTGCCGAGGGAAGACCCTGTCTTCCTATCAACACATAGGGCCGATCCGTTCATGCCCGTCCCTACAGAACCAGATCCAGAGCATAGGGAGCATCCAGAATGTTCGAGTTATCACACCCACGGTAATGGAGACCAAATTCATTTCATCCACATGATCTCCATTGATTTGACCGCACCCATCCGCAATCCGACCGACCCCGCACGGTCATTGCATCTAGACATAGATGCCATCGACTGGGATCACGTCAATTCACCCCTCTCCCCATCAGAGTACTGGCCTTTCGGTAAAATGCCTCATTTTACCCTAGGGACAACTCAGGATATCTTCCAAGCTGAAGAGGAACCCGAGGTTCCCAACGTAGATTTAAACTCAGCTGATGATATTCATTTGATCCCGACTCCACATCAGTTGGAGGATGGATCCCACATGTCAGTCGAGGAGACAACTGACGTAGACATCGGCTTAGATCCAATGAACCCATAGATTATCAAGCTGGGGGTAAGCTTATCCCCTGAAGAGCAAGCCGACTACATTGCCCTTCTCAAAGAGAAGAAGGAGGTTTTTGCATGGTCATACAGAGACATGCCAGGGCTAGATCCGTAGCTAGTCATGCATAATCTAACGCTTGATCCGACAATCAAGCCAGTTAAGCAAAAACTACGTAAGATGCACCCAAAAGTGGCCTTGATGGTCAAAGATGAATTGCAAAAGCTGTTGGATGCACAGTTTGTCATCTGCATGGATTATCCGCCATGGCTGTCCAACATGGTGCCCATCAAAAAGCCCGACGGGAGGATTCGCATCTGCACTGATTTTTGAGATCTAAACAAAGCGAGTCCTAAGGATGATTTCCCCTTGCCAAGCATCGACGCGTTGGTAGACGCTACAGCAGGTCATGAAATGCTATCCCTCATGGATGGTTTCTCGGGATACAATCAGATTCGTATCAATCCTGAGGATCAACTCAAAACGGCGTTCACAATGCCTTGGGGGACATTTTGTTATAAGGTCATGCCTTTTGGCCTTAAAAATGCTGGCGCCACCTACCAACGTGCCATGACGTATATCTTCCATGATTACATGCATAAAACTTTGGAAGATTACATGGATGATTTGTTAGCCAAGTCTCTTTTGCGCTCAGATCATCTCGGTGACTTAAGCAAGATCCTCGATCGCCTCATGGAGCATAAGGTCAGACTGAATCCCAAGAAGTGCGTATTCGGCGTCACATCTGGAAAACTCTTGGGTTTCATAGTCTCAAAACGAGGCATCGAGGTGGACCCAAAGAAAGTCAAGGCAATCCTTGAAATGGCTCCCCCAACTACCATTAAGCAGCTCAAAGTCTGTAGGGAAAGGTCGCGTCAATCAAGCGCTTCATAGCGCAGCTATCTGACAAGTGCCGACCCATGAACAAATTATTGCACAAAGGGGTTACATTTCACTGGGATGACGAGTGCCAGTCAGCCTTTGATGACATCAAACAATACTTGGCTTCGCCGCCAGTATTGGCACCACCTAGACCAGGAGTGTCATTCTACTTATACATCTCAGCTACTGAGGTGGCACTGGGTGCCATGCTGTCCCAAAAAATGAACTTCACAAAGAATAGGCTACATACTATCTTAGCCGCACCTTGGTCAGTTATGAACTTAACTATGCATACGTTGAAAAGCTCTGCTTGGCAGTGGTGTTTGCTACCAAAAGGTTACGCCACTACATGCTCAGTAATAAGACGTATGTTGTGTCTAAGGAGAATCCATTGCGATACATGATGAGTCATACTTATCATAGTAGCCGCACGACGAAATGGATCATGTTGTTGACGGAGTTTGACATAGAGTTCATTGGACAAAAATCCATAAAAGGTCAAGTCATCGCCGATCAACTAGCCGAGGCTCCTCTTGAAGACGATCAGCCTCCGACTTTCGAACTACCCGATGATGGGGTCTTCCATGTCTCAGAATCTGCCAGATTCTGATGAGCCTGAGTCACAGGCTGACATAACCCTATTCTTCGATGGTTCTAAATGTGAGCAAGGAGGTGGCACGGGAATTGTTTTCTTCACTCCGCAAGGCGCTCCAATGCCTTTGTCATTTAAATTAGACTTCCCGTGCACCAAAAACAATGCAGAATATGAAGCCTTGCTCATAGGTCTTCAGACAACAATCACCATGAACATTAAATGTCTAAACATCTTTGGTGATTCGTTGTTAATTGTCAATCAAGTGAAGGGGATTTTTCAATGTAAATGTCCAGTTCTGTAGGCCTACAAAGCCCTTGTGGACAAATTCCTGGCAAAACTTGAATGGTATGACATCGAGGCACTCCCTCGATCATCAAATCATTTTGCGGACACTATGGCCTCCTTGGGGTCACTAATCCTGCAAGACCCTTCCGGTGAAATGACAACCATTCAAGTCAAAACATTATCGCAATCCGCGATGGAGCGTGCAAGCTCTGATCTGACGCCAGGAATCCACCTGATCCAGATTGAACCATCTTCGGATAAGTTCTCTCGAATCCATGATTGTTTGACTCAAGCCAACTAGGGGTCCTTGTTCTCCCCGACCCCTCTTAATAGCAACACAACGTTGTTTTTACAAGTTCTTTCTCGCTCAGCTTTTGTTAGGGATGGACTTCAAGAGGGATTGCTCATTCATACTATCGAGGTTTCGATCAGCAGGATTGGTACACACCCATTCGGGATTACCTCAAGCTAGGTAACCTCCCACTTGGATTGACACAAGCCACAAAAAGATCATTCAAACAGAAAGCGGCAAAGCATGTCTTGTTAGGAGACATTTTGTATCGTCGAAATTATGAAGGAATCCTCCTTCGTTGTTTGGACCAGCAAGAGTCCACTTGGGCGATCACCCAAGCTCACGATGGTACATGTGGTGGCCACTTCAGTGGTATGGCCATCGCAAAGCGCATTCTTCGCATGGGTTATTATTGGCCATCTTTAGAGCGAGATTGTTGCGCATATGTGAAGAAGTGCGTGAAGTGTCAACACCATGCTAATTTGACACACGTACCTTCTCAGGCCTTGCAACCGATCCAATCGGTTTGGCCTTTTTCATAGTGGGGCTTTGACCTAATTGGAAAGATCTCCCCTGCATCGTCTGGTCATCACACGTTCATTTTAACGGCCACAGAGTACTTCACCAAGTGGGTGGAAGCGATTCCGCTAACCTCTACGACTGGATCCCGCATTGCGGAGTTTATTTTGCATAACATCATATGTCGTTTTGGTATTCCATCCAAGATCCTGTCAGATAATGGGACACCTTTCAAGAATAAATATGTGCGTGCTTTGACCACAAAGTACAAAATTCAGCATAGTTTTTCAACCCCTTATTATCCACAGGCAAATGGGCAAGCAGAGGCATCCAACAAAATGCTAGTCGCCATTCTTAAAAAGATAGTTGCAGACAATCATAAGGACTGGCACATTCAGATCCCGCTTGCCCTATGGGCTTATCGCACCAGCATTCGGATGCCCACTGGGGCAACTCCATTCTCGCTGGTGTATGGCTCCGAGGTAGTCATGCCTTTTGAGTTGGAAATCCCTTCCCTATGCATTTCAATGCAAGAGTTCATCGATGATGACACTGCATGGCAGGCCCGGTTAGATCAACTAACGTTGCTCGACGAACGACGCATTAATGCTCTTGAACATTTGCGTGTCTACCAAGAGCGACTTAAGAGAGCATACAACATGAAAGTCCACCTCAGGGAATTTTAGGTTGGTGACTTGGTCTTAAAAGAGAACCAACAGAATGCTAATTTGCCGTCCCATCTACGGGACAAGTTCACGGCAAACTGGTTAGGTCCTTATGTCATTGATAGTAGAATAGGACCTGGAACATACCGGCTTGCCTCTCTTGAAGGAGTCACGAAAAAGAACCCTTGAACATCAGTCATTTGAGGCCATTCCACGCCTAGAGAGCCATAGTCCAACTAAAAGCTCCAAGGATTCTCATCATCGCTTGGTCAACCCTAAATGCCCCAAAGGTATTTATAAACCCTTTGGTCAAGCCAAAAGCTCCAAGGATTCTCATAATCGCTTGGTCAACCCCAAAATGCTCCACAGGTATTCATAAACCCTTTGGTCAAACACCAAAAGCTCCAAGCATTCCATAATTGCTTGGTCAAAATAAATATTCAAAAATAAACAAAAACAATACAAAATCAAAAATCACAAAAACAATTGCATTTCAAATTCCTGCATTCTCATAACAATCAAAAATATAGGTTGCATTAGGCATTGCATCCATACATTGCATACTTCGCTAGGTCATACAAGTCAACCGCACCATAGACTGTCATCACTTGGCAATTCCACCATTTTCCACAAACGCATACATCTAGAATAGCACCATCGCCATTTTTAGATTCGTCAGTTGTCTCCTAATGTATATAGGGTTTTCGTCATTCAGTTATCTTTAAATTTCTAGCCAAAACTGTACATAGTTAAATAGATTTTACATGAGAAAGTTTTACTTGGATCACGTCTTGTTACGTAGCATTCCAACACAAATGAACACACATAAAATAATTCTTAAGTTGTGTGAAAGCAAGAAAAACCTACAAAGCAGTCTCGGGTACCATAAGTGAAAGATTAGCCTGTTCATCCCCCTGTGCGAATGGTTCTAGAATGCTGAGAATTGGCAAAAGGACGAGCTCTTCCCCATCCATTCACCATAATAAACAGTGGTTTTCACCACTCCCACAAATCCAAATCATAGTTGGTCCCAAAGTTGTAAGGATTCGTACTACACGTCCCTGCCAAGGATGGGTAGTCATCCCCAAAACCTAAAAAGATCAATGCCCTTCACAAACAAAATTCCAACAAACCATCATCCTCACCTTCCCATTTCACCTTTGATCTCCAAGTTGTAAGGATTCGTACTATCCGCCCCTAATCAGGATGGGTAGTCATCCCCAAGGCCCAACAGATCAATGCCCTTACTTCATAATCTCCATTATCCCCTTGGTTCCCAAAGTTGTAAGGATTCGTACTACACGCCCCTAATCAGGATGGGTAGTCATCCCCAAGACCTAAAAGGATCAAGGCCATTCACAAGTTCGAACTTACAAAGCTCAAAATACAAAATCAAATAACAAGTGGTTATCACCATTATTCAAAAATCTTTGCTCAAAAACAAAAATAAATAGCAAAATAAACAGTGACTTTCATCACTATATCGACGAGCAAGTCTCCTAAATCATTCAGCCAATACATAACCTGAACTTGAATCCCTGGAATTCTCAGCATTCGAAAACCATCTAGGTGATCCTCATTACAGGTTTGGTTGATAGCCTACCTAGCAATGGTGGTATCCTACCCGCACGATGATATGTCCGTCACATTAGCTTTGCGTGTGTGCCGACCAATGTTTGCATGTGGATGAGCTAGCTTCTGGTACTTTGGATTGTCACGTGGATTAATCTTGCTAAATACAACAATGGAGTTAGTGGAGCTAATTAGGTGATCCTCAGTATAGGTTTGGTTGATAGCCTATCTGGCACTGGCGGTATCCTGACAAATACCACATAAACAAACTCAATTGCACACACAGGGATGTGAAATAACTTGGTTAAATTCAAGTCGGATTTAGCCCTTGTTCAAAAGTCTCACGAGATAAATGTACAGTCTTGGCTAGTTAGTTAAAATATCTGCATTTCAGAAAATCTTAATTACATTTTCAAACAACCAGTACATTTCATTCCGTACATCACCATCAAAAAATAGACAAAATACAAAAACAAAGTTTTCACATGCACAAGCATTCCACAAAGTTATCCCATTACTATAGCAAGTCAGTCAAATCTTGTACAGTCTATGGTGCATCGACAAATCATCAACAATTCATTTCATTTATTCCATATGCATACATCATACAAAGTAGACCCATCACATTCATAATCGCATATGCATACATCAATGTAAAAACATGTACATTAAAATAAATCATGGAAAATGTATAAACACCAAAAAGAGTCATCTATATATATATATCATAACAAAATTGCCCGTAGGCTACAGTGAACCGGTCCTCGGACCTCGCTACCACAATCCAAAAACTCAAAAACCCCAAGCCTAGGGCATCGGCCACCATGATCACGTAGGATCGGTGCTACGAGAACTACCCCCTAAAGTGTGGGTCCTATGAGACCTCTCAGGGTGACTGCTACTTGCCCCTGCATCACGCCCACTAGCGCCTCCCTCATCCAGCCACCTGTGATGGGATGATGCTGACTGCTCTATCTCACTGTCTCTCATCCGATACGATGAGCCACCTATAGGAGGCTCTGGTATTCACCCCCCAAGGAGGATAATCTCTCCCTCCATCTCCAGCTCATGCCGCCACCAATCTGATTCCTGTCACTGCCAATCTGACTCCCGTCGACTCCACTCTGCCTCCCATCGACGGTAGTAAGCTACTACGTCATCGCACTGTGCTAGCTGCACCTGCAAGAGATCCCTCTCTCATGCAGCATCTGTATCACCCTCCTACTGGTGAGATGCAGTCCCTATGCTCTCTCGCTCTACCAACTGCGTCCGTAGGAGATCCCTCTCCTGCACCATCTTCCCAAACTCCCCATATCACCTCTGTAATAACTCCATCAACCATGCCACCTCCGCGCATAACCCCACCTCTGTATCCCTCGATACAGCTAGCTGCGTCGGCCTCTCTGGAGCATCGACCTACTCCGAAGCATCCTGCATCTTTGGCTACTCCTCCTCACCAAATTCCTCTCCCGCATCCGCCACCTCCACCATGTCCACATCAACAGGAGCTCCCCAACCCTCTCCTAGTGCCTCTGCACCCTCTTTGCCTCCCGCTGCCTCATCCCCTCCCAATGGCCCCTCACCTCACCATTGCCGGAGAGTCCACCACTCCTGGTACTCGGTAGTCACTTCGATGTCATCCATGTTCGGAGTGTCTAGTACTGTATCCACCTCTTCCCCTAGTGGCTCAAGGATCGGCGTAGCTAGAGCCCTCTCATCACTCTGGCATCGATAGACTGAGGGCTCCTCAGGCAACCCCTGGCGTACCCCAAACTATTGTGTCACTCAGAGATAATGGAAGTTGTATCGCTCCAAATTTTTTGCATCCTTACCTTTAGGCTATTGGATCCGTGCCCGAAAGGAGGATGGGAAAAGGATGTCATGGTACCTCGGACTGAGAGGACTTTGCGAAGGTCCCGCCTCTCAAGGGAGGTGTATTTTGATGATTTTTCGACGGATGGTGGGTTCACCAGGAAACATTTAAGGGCAGTTTCCATGCCTAGGTTTGGAATGTGTTTTAATGTGTTCATTTTTAACTTTAAGCATCCATATCCTAGGTTTGGCCAAATGAATCTAGATTAATCTACAAGAAAATACAAATTCAATGAGTACATAAAATAGATTTAAAGACATAAAACAGAGAATTTATAAAATACAAATAAGGAATACCTGATCTGGATGTCTGGTGATGATTCTGATGTTTGAAGCAGTCAGGATCGTCTGGAATTCGATAGATTCATCTGAGATCTGACAGAATCGTCTGAGATCTGACGAATTTGTCAGATGAATTTGTCAGAGACCTGCAAGCAAAAAAATAGATACAAAATACAATGAATACTACTGTGCTAACAGAGGGAAACAACACCAAATGAATGTATGAATATTGAATAATAGTTATGAACAGAAATTCAAGCAAATTACAATATTCTAATGACAAATCATGATCTTAGTATGCAATCTAAGCTAAATGGGTGAACTCCAAATGCAAAATAACATAAACACTGAATAAACTATCTAATTTGTAGAATAAAACAATAGAGAAAAGGTTGAAAAGTGCAAACTTTAGGCACTGATTGCCTCAATATGGACTGCAGTCGAGATCGTCTCGCATCAGTACGAAATCACCTCGGATTCGACAGGTTCGCCTCCGATCTGAACAAGTTCGTCGACGACGATGTGTGCTGGCTTCGACTGAAAAATAGTGATGTACCTGCAACAAAATTGGTATGGGACCAGTGCAAATGAAAAATTGGGATGGTTCAACATAGATGGAGTTAAATTGCAGATAATTTCAGCCAGGGGGGTGCTAAGGGGATAGCTTAGGATTAAATAGGCTTAGGGGAGTAGTTAGGAGGTTGGAGATCATCCCAATTTGGGAGATCTCCAATAGGGGAGGGTCCCTAATGACGCAGACACGCTTCTGCCCGGATTGGAGACCCGTTGGAATAGAAGCTAACTTTGCAAAATCAGTTTTGCGACAAGATCGTCTGGACGTCCTAGTCCAGATGAAATCGTCAGATTTGGGGCGATATCGTCTGATCGACGACGATATCGTCAAACGGTCAAAAAAACCTCTAAAATTGGCACGAAAAAGGGGGAAACGGATTACCCGACGGTTAATGGGCGGTTTGGGAGGTTAAATTTGAATTTTAAATTATTTACTAAGGTGAATGTAATTATTACAATTTTACTGCGCCAATTTTAGGGTGCTACATTTTGCCCCCTCTTTAGCGAATTTTCCGAAGAAAATGCGTTAAAGATGAGTTCTTCTCAATCTATGAGAAAGCAAAAATTATTTTCATTTTTAGGCAACGATTCTTGGTCGAATCGTACGAGAGCTTACTATGGTGCCCCCTCCGTGTTTTTACCCAAATCGAACGTTTGAGGTAAAAATGCGAAAAAGCAAAAAAATTATTTTTGAATAAAATTAAAAAAAATAGGGTAAAACCCTAATTCATTTTTACTGTTCATTTTTAGGTTTTTAGAGCTCTGAAGCAAAAATGGTGGAGACGATGCACAGATCGACAGAGGTCCGACGCGGTCTACGGGTAAGAGTCTAGACTTAACTAGGATGCTTTAATTTAATTTTACATGCTTTGTAGGTAATTTTTAGGTGATTTTTGAGCATCGCGGCCATTTTTGGGCCGTCGACGTCGTCGGGATGAAATCATCCCGATTTCGATGAAATCATCTCAATTTCGACAATTTCACCCAAGGGCGAAATCGTCGAAAGGGGGACGATTTCGTCAAATTAGAGACGATTTCGGCTTGCGAAATCGAAGACGATTCTGCTCAAATTTGGGATGATATCGTCCAATAGTGGGTGATATCATCAATTACAAAATTGAATTTTAACTTGCATTATTGTTTATTTGAATTATTGATTAATGATTGTTTGTTGTTTTGTTGTTTATGTTTGCAGAGAGGATTACTAAAGAGCAAGGAATGGAAGTACGGAGGGTTGAGAGATGACTTGGCCGCTCTCACACAGGCAGAGCGAGATCAGCTGGCACAGGCCGGCTTGCAGCATGTGGCGGAGATGCCACAAGTGTCTACCGATATGGGGCTTCTAACAGCCCTAGCAGAGAGATGGTATCCGGGTTCCTCATGTTTTCGGCTACCTACAGGGGAGATGACTCCCACATTAGAGGATGTATGGAGGATTCTAAGAATCCCCATACAAGGACGGTTGATTACTCCTATGGCCAATCAGGGCCACACTATGGGACGATTGTGCGGTGACCCGAGCTTCACCCTAGAGAAGGGCGAAGTTAATATCGAGGCACTACGCCAGATGCCTGGGGCATCTAGACTCACACGGGTACTAGCTAGAGTGGTTGGTGGACTTTTTCTATGCCACCAGAGCGGGTGCAGGGTGTCGTGGATGCTCGCAGATGTGATCTATGATATGCGGGATCACGGCTACAGATTCTCTTGGGGCAGTTTTGTTCTATGCCGATTGTACAGGATCTTGTATGGGGTCATGTACAAGGGCGGCCGATGTCTGGTCATGACATCACTCTTACAGGTTTGGTGCTGGGAGCACATTGCAGTGCGGAGGCCGATAGGGCTTCCTCTGACAGGGGTTGACGGGGAGAGGCCCCGAGTCTTCTATTGGTGGCTCCGGAGAGGGGCACAACGATGGATAGATCTGCCTATGTCCCGGAGGCTATTGGATGACTTAGTCCCGGATCAGATCACCTGGAGGCCGTGGAGGGAGCATCTAGGGTGGGCCAAGGATGAACAAGAGTTGGCTCATGTCAAGTGAGTCTGCTGGCTACGGATGGAGAGGGGAGAGGTGGAGCTCCACCGCTATGACCGAGTTTTGAGGCAGTTCGGTCTGCAGCAGGGGATCCCATCTCTGAGGGATTACGAGTTTTCTCGGACTGTTCGGGATAACACCATAGTTAGCGGGGCTCCCGACATGCAGCGGTTCTGGAGCCAGGACACGGATGATGCCCCCATCCAACCAATGGATGGGGATGATGCAGGGGTAGCCGATGGCTATGATGCCTAGTATGCAGGCATCCACCCTCCTCGGATGATAAGGGCATAGGGTCCGATTCATGCGGTTGTGCGTCGGATAGGGAGGCGATGCCAAGCAACGATGGAGGAAGCCCAGGGTCACGACGGGAGAGAGGTGAGGAGGCCATAGGCACAGGAGAGGCCACGGTAGAGGGAGAGGAGGGAGGCGAGACCCCCATCTCCACAGAGGCCACCATCGCCCGATAAGGGCAAGGGTGTCGACACAGGAGAGAGTAGTGAGATGGCTACTCTCTGGGCGGAGAGAGATCGTCTCCAGGCCCAGGTGCAGACTCTACAGGATGAGGTTGCACGCCACCGAGCTGAGGTGTCACAGCTGCGGGACGAGATTGCATGCCTCAGGGCACGGGGCGGAGGGGCGAGCTCTGGAGAGCTGACACGGGCTATCGCCCAACTTACATTCTATCAGACATTGTATCACCAGCTGGTGCCAGAGGCAGATAGACTACCCCCGCCAGCCAACATTGCAGATCCGATCAGGATCGGGTCATCGAGGACCACGTCCCGGTCGAGGACTAGGACTACGCAGACTACGATGGGGCCACCTCGTCCACCTCAGGGCGGGGGAGGAGATGAGGCAGAGAGCTCGAGGGGCTCTCGAGGCTAGAGGGCTGGACTGACATTATATTATATGATTATTATTTTGTGATAGAGGATTGAGTATGCCGAGGTATAGATTGTGGCATACCAATCCAGTTTTGATGATGTACATATACGGTTGTTGATATATATATGATATGAGATATGTTTTTGATCACATGACTTGTATAATGTGTACACTGATGATGCTGTTATGTTTGATTGATTGATTTGATAATTCATGTAATTATGTCGTTGGAAATATTATAATTTTGATGTCATGCTGTGATGTTTTAAATGAAATAATCTGATGTAACAAATTGGTTGTTTGTGATGTGATAATAATAAAAATAAAAATAAAAAGAGACTTCTAACAATAATTTCAAAGGACATTGTCGCTATTATAGACCATTTCATGGAGTCACCGCTCACTCGGTCGTCAAGCTAGTCCCATTTATAGAAATATTGTTAAAAGTAAAAGAGTGCTTAAGAAACTGTCTTAAGACTTTGGTGCAATAGTGCAAATGATGATGATGATGATGGTTTGTTTTCAGATTTTCATGAAAATAGTATGCATGAAATGATATTAAAATAATTTTTGCTAGGCATAAATTCCTAAGTGTGATAAAATTTTGGATAATTCTTTAGGAATTATACCATCATTGCAAAATTGAAGGTTGACATAATGACATGAAATAATGAAAATGGGTTTGCTTTTTAAAAACATAATTTGTGTAACATAATGAATTAAGTCATATGGTTTTCATGATTTTTAATAAATGGGGAATAAAAATTGTTACAATGGTTTGCGCTAGGCATAGAATATGTAGGTATAGACTTATACCATCATCGCGAAAATCCAAAAAAAGATAGTTTTATTACATGGTTGATTTTTGATAAACAGAAAATATGAAAATGAGGACTTGCGCTAGGCATAAAATTCCAATTTTGGTTTTGAAACTATACCATCATCGCGAAAGTCAACCAGATATATATGTATATGTTTTGATTGTATATTTTGAAAGAAATTTTTGATTTTTCTATTATATAGTGGTCTTTGTGGTAAACAACTGTACTTGATTTATTCCAAACAAGTTGCAAAAATAATATTTCAAAGGATTTTGAAGACAAAAGTTAGATTTATAAGGAATCCCGTGTGCATATGTGAATTCATTTCCAATCTTGACTTATCATAATGATACACAAAATCTCTCAAATACAAATGTGTGTGCAATTGCATTGTTCATTTACCAGTTTTGAGCAAGATAATATGATACAAGTGATTTGAAGAAACCAAATAAGTGTTCATTAACCATGATGTAGATGCATATAACCATACTAGACTACTATGTAGGTCGGATTATCAAGAGCTAGCTAATCCATAAGCAGACATAGGTCTATACAAAAGAAGGTCACTAATGTGACAGACATATCACCATGCTAGGAGTTACCCAAGGCCAAGCGGGTTGGGCACAAACCACCTGTTATGGGGCTTACCTCATAGTTTTCGAATAATTGAGAATTCCAGGGATTCAAGCTCATCAACCCTTCTTTTCTTTTCAAAGGGTAGGGAAGGGATTTTATTGCTTTCTTGCTTTTGCTTTCTTTTCTTTTTTTGTTTCTTTTGAACTTTGCTTCTTTTTCTTTTTGTATTTTTTGCTTGATTTTTGAGATAGTGCTTGAAATATTGCTGGAATGATATAAAATAACATTTTTCTTTTCTCTTTTTTCTTGAACTTTTCTTTTCTTTTTCTTTGCTAGGGATACTTTCTCGGATTAGCTGTAGAGCAAGGGATTTTTATTCTGGGTAGGGGTGAGCTTGTCCTTTTGCCAATTCTCAAAGATTCTAGACCATGTGCATGATAGGATAGCAGGGGAAACTTTTCGCTCAAGAAATCAATTCTACTATGTAGCAAAACATGGAAATTACAAATATAATCATTTTATTGTGAAAAGATGTGCTTGGTTTAAGTAAATAACAAGATCAATTCTCTATGCTCAAATTTTATTTAATTGAATTTTGTGGACTTTGATATAAGAGAGATTAGTAATCATGCCAGATAAAATCAAGATATTTATTTTTGTGAGTGTGCAAGTGAGGGATTCCAAATAAATGGTAATTTATCCAAAATAATTTGAAACGTATAACTGCAATAATTGTAAGAAAATATATATAAACACTTTTGAGAAGTTTTGAGAATGTTGACTCTCTCTTTCTTCTTTATTTTATTTTGGTTTTGAAAGAGTCAAGCATATAGCTGTTTTTATATTTTTATTCTTTATTTTTGATGTTTGGTTTTATTTTTGTTTTTGAGCAAAAAATTTAACAAGTGCCTTAAATAAATGCAATATATAGTTTTTGAAAATTTTTGATGATTATGAATATTTTTGATGTTTTTGGATTTTTATAAATTTGAAAGAAATATAAGATAAAAATTTTGAAAGTATTTTAAACAATTATATACAAGGATGAAATGACCAAATTTATGTATAGTAACGTTTAAGATGCAAAATATTCATGGGTTCTTTAAGTTCTTTACCATCTAAGGTAGACAATTTGTATGCTCCTGATTCAAATTTGGCAGTAATAATGTATGGTCCAAGCCAATTGGGCTCAAATTTACCTTTAAGGTCCTTAGTTGCATTTGTATTTTTTGATTTTCTTTTAAAACAAGGTCGCCAATCTCAAAGGATCGATGACGAAATTTCTTAGCATATGATCTTTTAAGCTTGTTTTGGTAAGCACGAAGATGCTCCAAAGCATTGATGCATTTTTCATCTAGGAGTTCCAGCTGACTGAGTCTGCCAGCACGATATTCATCTCCTACTTCGGTATCTTGAAGTAGCAGAGCCAAAGAAGGAACTTCCAATTCAAATGGAAAAACTGCTTCAGCACCGTAAACCAAAACAAATGGTGAAGTTCCCGTGGGGGTTCGAACACTAGTTTGATAGGCCCTTGATGGCAAGCCGGGATTCACACCACAAATTCACAGTAGAATCACAATAATTTTCATTAACTTTCTTAATACAGTCATACAATAATTTTCCAGGCTCACAGTCTCTCTTCCCCAATCCCGACTTCACCATCCCTTTACAAGAAATTTTCCGAGTTTTTAACGAGGCCTCGATCCTCCAGGCAATCAATGCCTCCACCAAATATAATTTCAAATTCAAAATTCCCTCTTCCTGGATTTTCGAAATTTCAGTCTTAAACGGCCATCTGCCCGATCTACCAAGGTACCGGCATTAATGGTCTTCCTGCACTGGCCGCGCTGTTCGACCGTCCTTGCACTGTCGGCTCCTCCATTAAACTACCAACTGTAAAATGTTACAAAGCCAGAAATGTCGAGAAGAAAAGCGCGGTCGACTCCTCCCTTAACAGTTAAAGTGACCCATAAATTAGCTTGTACACACGTGGCCGGCTGCGTGTTCATCCATCCAAGCTTCTCCCCTTGTTGCCACAAATTTGATCCACGTGCCCTTCACGACCGCCACGTGTCCAGCTTGGCTTTGCCCGGTCGTTCGTCATTTACCCTTGGTCTTGTTTGCCTTCTATTTTCCTTAAGTCTTGCGGTCCCTCAGCCACGTGTCGCCCCTTTACTGGCCGCGATATCGCGACAGGTCACGAAATCGTGACCTGTCGTGATATCGCGACCGAACTCCAACTTCACTGCTTCATTTGATAGACCGTCGCGATAACGCGACGTCGCGATATCGCGACGTCGCGATATCGCGACGTCTAGAGCTCCTCCTCCCCTTCTTTGTATTACCATCGCGATATCGCGACGTTTGAAGACCCTCTCCTCTACGTCTTAAAACCGTCGCGATATCGCGACGTTTGAAGAGTCCCTTCTCTGCCTCATGTTATTGTCGCGATATCGCGACGTCGCGATATCGCGACGAAACTTACCAAAGTTGCGTTGCCACGTTTGGGGTCGCGATTTCGCGACCCCTCCCTCCTTTGCCTTACAAAACTTTCCAAACCAAACTTGCTCTACAAACCTTCCCCAATACTGAGAAATAAGAGGTCAAAGAGTAAAGAACTTAGAAAAGAAACTGAAACAATTTGAAGATGCAAGATTGCCCTACTGTCCCCAGATGCTCCTGCATCATACACCTGGGTAAATTAGAAGTGATCCTCACTTCTGTTTTGTTGGGGGAGGACCCAAGCAGTCAACCTCCGTCTTCGACAGCCAAGTTGCATCTTCAACAGGCCTGCCCTTCCATTTGATTAAATACTCAGTATACTGTCTGTTTCTGGTGCTCCTTCCTTCACGGGTATCTAATACTTCCTCGGCCTCATCTGTGCTTGAAGTAGATGCTGGAAGTTGCCATGGTTCTGGACTTCGCATTTTTGTACCTTCTCCCTCATGATATTCCACTAAATCTGAGATATTAAAAATTGGTGAAATATCAAGCCAACTTGGCAATTCCACTTCATACGCATTTCCTGACTCCCGCTTTCCCAATATTCTGCATGGTCCAAACCTTTTCATTTTCAATTTATTATAAGTCTTGGCAGGAAATCTCTCTTTCCCGAGATGCACCATAACCTCATCTCCAACCTTGAACTCCTTGAACCGCCGCTTCTGGTCTGCCCTTGTCTTATATTGACTGTTCATTTTTGTAATTTGTCTTCTTACTTCCTCATGCAGACTTTTCATATGTTCTACAAATTCTTCTGCCTCGGCACTACACTTTTCTCTTCTGTCCAACGTTCTTAGTTCGGACACATTCCTCGGGCTGTTTCCATATACTATCTGGAACGGAGATTTATTTGTACTTTTATTAACTGAACTGTTATATGCAAACTCTACCCGTGGTAAGACCAAATCCCATCCCTTGGGTTGATCCACTATCAAGCATCTCAAGAATTGCCCAGGCTTCTATTGACAACCTTCGTTTGCCCATCCGTCTCGTGGATGGTATGCTGAACTCGAATTTTAGGTCTGTCTTCAATTTCTTCCACAGAGTCCTCCGTAAATACCCAACAAACTTGGTATCTCTATCTCGAAACTATACTTCTTGGTAGACCGTGAAGTCGTACCACTTCCTTGAAGAACAACCCAAAGAATGTGAACCGCATCACTTGTCTTTTGGCAGGGAATGAAATGTGCCATTTTGGAGAACCGATCAACCACCACAAATACCGAGTCATTTCCCTCTCGTGTTCTCGGCAATCCAAGGATAAAATCCATGCTTATGTCCTCCCATGGTCTCTCAGCATGTGTAATGGCCGGTACAACCCTCGTATTTTGTTTTACACCCTTTGCCATCCGGCATATTCTTGCAACCTTGCACAAACTTCCGCACATCTTGCTGAAGTTGTGGCCAGTAGTAATTTTCCTCAACCAAGGCAATGGTCTTATCCCGACCAAAGTGCCCAGCCAATCCTCCGCTGTGCTTTTCTTTGATTAAATTCTCCCGCATGGAACTTCTGGGAATGCACAACTTACTACCCTTGAACAGCATTCCGTCTTGGATTAAGAAATCCAACCATTTTGTTCTGTCCATAGTAATAGGTACCAAGCAAGCCTTCCAGGCTTCTCAAAATCCGGATCTGCAGGGTACAGCACCCTTCGCTTCTTCAAATCCCACTACTTCTATCGTCAATCTAGTCAGCAGAGTTTGCCTTCCGCTTAAGGCATCCGCAACTCGTTTGACTTCCCACTTCTATGTTTCAAAGACAAAGGTATAACTTTGGAGGAACTCCACCCATTTCATGTGCCTTTGGTTCAGCTTTTGTCCGATCGTTAATGTATTGCAAAGCCCGATGGTCGAGAACAAGACAAACTCCTTTGGTAATAAATAATGTCTCCACTTCTTCAGGGCCTGAACTATAGCATAAAATTCTTGATCATAGACTGAATACTTTCTCCGGGCATCATTTAACTTCTCACTGAAATAAGCAATTGGCTTGCCTCCTTGACTCAAGATACATCCCTATTGCACCGCCACCGGCATCACAATCCACCCGAAATACCTTGTTGAAGTCTCGGAAGTGCCAAAACAGTCGCTCTGTAACTTTTCTCTTTAATGTATCAAAGCTCCTTTCAGCCCCCGATGTCCATTTGAACTCCTTTTTATCTCCCCTCATTGTCTCTGTGAGAGGTGCACAAATACCGCTGAAGTTCTTTATGAACTTCCTATAAAACCGGCCGTACCATGGAATGACCTCACTTCGTTGTGCTCTTTGGAGTAGGCCATTCAATGATGGCTCTCACCTTTTCGGGTCCATCTTCGGACCTTCTTGCTGAGATTACAAACCCCAAGTATACCAATTCCTTCTTGACAAAATTACACTTTTTCAAATTTATTAATAACTGTTCTTCTCGCAGCTTTTCAAAGACCCTCCTGATATGCATCAGGTGTTCCTCCAGGGTCCTGCTGAATATCAATATATCATCTAAATAAACAATAACAAACTTTCCCGTAAATTCTTTCAGTACTTCATTCATCAGCCGCATGAAGGTACTTGGTGCATTGGACAGTCCAAAGGGCATGACCAACCACTCAAACAGGCCTTCTCTTGTCTTGAAGGCTGTCTTCCATTCATCTCCCTCTCGGATACGGATCTGATGATAGCCACTTTTCAGGTCAATCTTTGTGAAGTACTCAGCTCCACTTAAACAGTCCATGATATCATCCATTCTTGGTAACGGGAATCTATACTTAATAGTAATTTTGTTGATGGCCCGTGAATCTGTACACATCCTCCATTCCCCATCCTTCTTTGGCGCCAAAGACTGCAGGTACTCGCGCATGGACTCAAACTTTCCCGAATCAATCCCTTTTCTAATAATTCTTGGACCCGTCTATTTAATTCCTCGCCTCTACAGTGTCATCCTGTGTGCAACTTTATTTGGCAGGCTTGATCCTGGTATTAAATCTATATGATGGCTAATTTTTCTCACAGGGGGTAAGTCCTCAGGTACATTGTCTGACACAATGTCTGGAAATTCCTCCAATAGATTTAGAACTTCTGCTGGGGTATCCTGGCATTCCTTCCCCCTAACTCTAGGGATTATTGCATAACATAAATGTTCATGCTTTAACCCGTTCATAAACTCTCTTCCCTCAACTAAACAGACTCGGAAATATTACATACCTTTTCATCTCGCATCCTTCAAGGGCTTTAGTTTATGGCGTACACCATTCTTTGTCAATGAGTAGGTGTTGGCACGACCATCATGTACTGCACTCCGGTCAAACCGCCAGGGTCTCCCCAAGAACATGTGGCAAGCATCCATGGGCAAGATGTCACACAGACCTCATCACAATAATTTCCAATGTTAAATTTAACAGAACACTGCTCGTTGACCAAAGCTCTGTGGTCCTTTTGTAACCATGCGACCCGGTATGGGTGTGGGTGCTTCTTCCTTTCTAACTGTAACTTTGTAACCATTTCCTCAAAAACCAGGTTATCCGTGCTACCATTATCAATAATGATATTGCAAACCTTGCCCGCACATTTACATCTAGTGCGGAATAAACTTTTCCTCTGGTCTGTGTCCTTCTCCTCATTCAACAAGACTCTTCTTACAATCATTGTTTCTCCTCTCTCCGCTTCTTCGAAATGCTCGTATTCAGCATCCTCCTCTGCCACAACAGCTCCGGTCGGGCCCTCGTGCCTCTTGTTTGTTCTTTCTCGGTGTTGTGGACATTCAAATGCCCGGTGTCCTTCTTCACCACAAGTGGAAACATGTTCCACGAAATACTCCTCTTCCAAATCCTCGTCCGCATCCACCCCGTCCTCTTGGGTAGTCGTTCTCGATCTCTGGGCCGATAAACATCTTCTTCTCTTTGTTCCTCGGTTACTACCGGCTTCACCAGCCTTCTTCGGATCTTTGTACCTTTCTCCACCGGTCCTCCCACCACGTCCTTCCACCTCGGCCTCTTCCTCTTTGCTTGCCTTCAAACCGCCTCGTTCAGCCTTTTCTTCTACCTTCAAGGCAAATTGGTAAGCATCCTCAATGGTGTTTACTCGAACCAGGCTCGCTTCTTCCCGGATACCAAGCCTCAACCCATTAATGTAACGGGCTACCTTCTCTTTGTTTGCCTCTAAATGCCCCGTTCTAATAGAAATTTTGTAAAACTCTTCAGTGTACTCTTGGACAGCTTTTGTTTGTCCTGTCTCAAGCTCGCATTTTTCTTAGCAGATCTAACTCGTAATCTGCTGGGATGAACTGTCTTTTCAGCTTCTCCACCATTCTATCCCATCTCGTTATTCTCTCCTTCCCTTTTCTGTTCCTCTCCAACTGTATTCCTCTCCACCAAATGCTGGCATGACCCTTCAACTTAGTCTTAGCAAATCTGACCCGGTTAGGGTCTTCAACTTCCTCGTACTCGAAATATTCCTCTAAATCATTTATCCAATCAATCACTTCTTCTGGATTTAGGTTTCTCGAGTATGTAGAAACCTCCATTTTAGGCTGCTTTCCAATCTGAGAGATGGCCTTATACAACCGGGCTTGAGCTGGATCCACAGCCTTCTTCTTCTTCCTCGCACTGTTCTTCCTCTTCAACTTCGTCTTCACTTTCCTCATCCCCTCCGGGTTCGCGCCTTCTGCGTAACTCTGCTTGCAGGGCTTGAACCTGCCTTTGCAAGGCTCGGAAGTCTTCGGCCGGCACCACATCTCCTCCTCCGCCTCGGTTCCTTCGTGGAGGCATTCTATTTCTCTTTTTTTTTTTTTTGAAAATCTTTCCACAGATCCTGGTGTAACTGCCTCCTTCTCCGGCGATCTGTTACACTCTCAGAGCTCCCGCTCTGATACCACTTGATGGCAAGCCGGGATTCACACCACAAATTCACAGTAGAATCACAGTAATTTTCATTAACTTTCTTAATACAGTCATACAATAATTTTCCAGGCTCACAGTCTCTCTTCCCCAATCCCGACTTCACCATCCCTTTACAAGAAATTTTCCGAGTTTTTAACGAGGCCTCGATCCTCCAGGCAATCAATGCCTCCACCAAATATAATTTCAAATTCAAAATTCCCTCTTCCTGGATTTTTGAAATTTCAGTCTTAAACGGCCATCTGCCCGATCTACCAAGGTACCGGCATTAATGGTCTTCCTGCACTGGCCGCGTCGTTCTGACCGTCCTTGCACTGTCGGCTCCTCCATTAAACTACCAACTGTAAAATGTTACAAAGCCAAAAATGTCGAGAAGAAAAGCGCGGTCGACTCCTCCCTTAACAGTTAAAGTGACCCATAAATTAGCTTGTACACACGTGGCCGACTGCGTGTTCATCCATCCAAGCTTCTCCCCCTGTTGCCACAAATTTGATCCACGTGCCCTTCACGACCGCCACGTGTCCAGCTTGGCTTTGCCCGGTCGTTCGTCATTTACCCTTGGTCTTGTTTGCCTTCTATTTTCCTTAAGTCTTGCGGTCCCTCAGCCACGTGTCGCCCCTTTACTGGCCGCGATATCGCGACAGGTCACGAAATCGTGACCTGTCGTGATATCGCGACCGAACTCCAACTTCACTGCTTCATTTGATAGACCGTCACGATAACGCGACGTCGCGATATCGCGACGTCGCGATATCGCGACGTCTAGAGCTCCTCCTCCCCTTCTTTGTATTACCGTCGCGATATCGCGACGTCGCGATATCGCGACGTTTGAAGACCCTCTCCTCTACGTCTTAAAACCGTCGCGATATCGCGACGTCGCGATATCGCGACGTTTGAAGAGTCCCTTCTCTGCCTCATGTTATTATCGTCGCGATATCGCGACGAAACTTACCAAAGTTGCGTTGCCACGTTTGGGGTCACGATTTCGCGACCCCTCCCTCCTTTGCCTTACAAAACTTTCCAAACCAAACTTGCTCTACAAACCTTCCCCAATACTGAGAAATAAGAGGTCAAAGAGTAAAGAACTTAGAAAAGAAACTGAAACAATTTGAAGATGCAAGATTGCCCTACTGTCCCCAGATGCTCCTGCATCAGCCCACAAGGCTGGATATAATTGAATGTGCCAGTCACGGCCAGTTTTATTGACTAATATTTTGATAATTTTGATTAAGGTTTTGTTAGATGCTTCTGCTTGACCATTACCCTGAGGATAATAGGGAGTGGACCAGCGATGTTGAATCTTATATTTTTGGCATAATTTTTTAACATCTTTATTTTTGAAGCAAGTTCCATTGTCAGAGATGAGATTGGCAGGAATTCTGAACCTGCAAATGATTTGATTAAAAATAAATTTAGAAACTTGTGTGCCAGTGCAGGAAGCTAAAGGCATAGCTTCGACCCACTTCGTAAAATACTCAGTGGCGATTATGATGAACTTGTGTCCATCAGATGACACAGGATTGATTTTGCCAATAATATCCAAGCCCCATTTAGAAAAGGGCCAAGGAGATGAAATAGCCTACAGCTCTTGTGTAGGCGCATGGACAAGGTCAGCATGTTTTTGAAACTTGTCGCAATGGTGCACATACTCATGTGCATCTGTTTCCATGGTAGGCCAAAAGTATCCTATCCAAAGGAGCTTTTTAGCAATGACACTACCACTAAAGTGTCCTCCACAAGATCCATCGTAGGCTTCACTCAAGGCTGATTTAGACTCTTCCAAGTTTAAACATCTTAATAGGATACCTTCAAAAGATCTCCTATATAAAGTATTTCCAATGATTACAAATTGACTTGCTCGTCGACGTAATAACCGACGCTGGTTTCTATTAGAATTTGCAGGGAAAGTCCCATTTTGAAGAAAATCAAATATGTCTGTATACCAAGGTTCAGGAGTAGTTTCATTGACTAGAAACGCATCCAAAGGCTCTAAGCATGACTTATTTGAAGTGGGTTCCTAGAGTCGACGAATAATGATAGTGGCATATTCATCATCTAACTCCAAGGGCAAGAGAGATGCAGCTGCGACCATAGCATCAGCTGCACGGTTGCTAGTTCGAGGAATAGCTTCCAAGGTAACTTGATCAAATAAAGACATTAATTGTAAAACATAGGCCTTATATTGGAATAGTTTATCATCTTTGGTCTGATAAACTTCATTAATTTGGTTTATAACCAATTGGGAATCACCAAAAACTAAAAGGTGTTTAATTTTTAGTGCTAGGGCAGCTCGTAATCCAAGGATTAGAGCTTCATACTCAGTAGTATTGTTGGTGCAAGAAAATGTCAATTTGAAGGACAAAGGAATAAGATGTTTTTGTGAAGATATTAAAATAATACCCGCACCAGCCCCACTCATGCATCGGGCTTCATCAAAGTATAAGGACCATTGTTCAGTATGGTCTGCCTCTAATTGAAGGCATTCATCTGGAAACTTGATGATGAGGGGATGGGTAGACTCTAAGGGTGCAACAACTAATTGATCTACTATGATTTGACCCTTAACAAACTTCTGTCCTATGAATGTGAGATCAAACTTGCTTAGAGCAAGAACCCACTTGGTTGTGCAACCCAATAAATAAGGTCGACTCATGAGATACCTTAAGGGATCATATTTAGCAATGACATAAGTTTTTTGACTAAGCATATAATGTCATAATTTTTGCGTAGCAAACACGACTGCTAGACATAGTTTTTCCAATGCTGTGTAGCGGGTTTCATAACTGATGAAGGTTCAGCTAATATAATAATTAGCACGTTCTCGCTTTTCATCATCAAGTTGAGCTAACATAGCCCCTAAGGCAGAATCTGAAGTAAAAATATATAGGAGAAATGGGTGATCAGATTTAGGTGGTGAAAGCACAGGTGGATTAAGGAGGTATTGTTTGAGAAGTTCAAAAGCTTCTATACATTCTGTGTCCCAATTAAAAGGGACATCCTTCTTAAGGAGTTTAAGAAAGGGACCGATTTTATCTGCCAGCTTATCGATGAAGTGACGGATGGCTTGAAGTTTACCTTGTAAACTTCGTAACTCAGATATATTAGTAGGTGTGGGCATATCAGTGATGGCCGCAATCTTGAGAGGGTCGATTTCAATACCACGTAAAGAAACTAAAACCCCTAATAGTTTGCCGGATTTAACTCCGAATATGCATTTTGCTGGATTTAATCGAATGAGATATTCTCGTAATCGATTAAAGACTTTCCTCAAATCATCTAAATGATTATTTTCAATAATAGAACAAGCTATAATATCTTCCACATAATCATGTAGGATATCATGCATCATATCATGAAAAATGTATGTCATAGCTTGTTGATAATTTGCACCGGCGTTCTTTAAGCCAAATGACATCACTTTCCAATAAAAGGTACCCTAGGGGGTAATAAAGGCTATTTTAGCCTGTTCTTCGAGAGCTATCCGAATTTGATTATAACCAGAGAATCCATCCATTAATGACATCATCCCACTTCCGGCAGTGAAGTCAATGATTTGATACATGTTTGGAAGAGGAAAGTCATATTTAGGGCATGCAGCGTTAATATCTCTAAAATATATGCAAACCCTAACTTTGGTAGCTTCTTTCTTGGTGAATGGAACTACATTTGAGATCCATTCAACATAATCAATAGCTTGTATAAAGATAACATGCAAGAGTTTTTATAACTCCCCTTTTACTAGCAGAGCCACTTTGGGATGCATTTTTCTAAGTTTTTGTTTAACAGGTTTAGCATCCAGATGGACCACTAGATGATGCATGACTACAGAAGGGTATAGACCTGGCATATCTTCGTATGTCCAAGTGAAGACATCTTCATACTCTTTAAGGAATGCAATGTATTGTTCTTGTTTTTCTTGACTTAATTCTGATCCAATATTGATTATGTGAGGATTGTCCTCAGTTCCAATATTAATTTTAATGACGTTTTCTACCTTCATATGTAGATCTCTTTCAAAGTTAGGTGGGGTGGGTGAAATGCCCAATTATTGTAATTATTGTAAGGTTAATTTAGATAATTCATTCTAAGGATTAGTGGCCTCAAGTTGGGCTATAGTTGGTATAGAACCATCAAAATAAAATCCATTGTGTAACATTTCTTCAACAGAGACATCATGGAAGATATCTCCTTCCAAATCTTCATCGGGGTCAGCAATCATTTTAGGGTATGCTATGGATAGCATGTTGCATGAAAACGACTGATTTTTAAGAGGCAAATCAACATGCCTATCCAAATAATCTTGATAGCATATGAGATGATCATCATCCTCAAAAGGAAAGGGTTGACCCTTATTAGGAAATAGGCCCACACCATAGTGGGCAGGCCATGGTTCTACCTCGAAAGGTTCTTTCATGCCATTTTGGGAAGGTCCCAAACCTTTCCCTTTATATCCCATTTTAAGCATCATGGGTTTAGCTTTAATATAATCATTGGTAAAATAACATCGAGCATATCCTTCATGATGAGTTTTGATATTTCGAGGGATTCTTCCCCAGTCATATCCTTTATAAATGAAGGCACAACTCCCGACTTGGTAAGTACTTCCCATAGGTTGTGGGAGGCCCAAAGTATGAGGAGATGGCGACAAGTTATTTAAAAGGTTTGAATCTTGCATGAAATCATTTGTTTTTTTTGATATTAAGGTTGTAGATAAATTTGGTAAAAGTTCATCAAAAATGGCATAAGATGTAGAAGGCTTATTACCTATATCTTTAGATGTGGAAGGTATGATAGATGTGTTTATAGGTTTTGAATTTATAGGGATAGAACTTGAAGGATTGGTTGTATATTTAAGATCTTTTTGAGGTTCTAAAATGATTTGTTTAGAGGGTTGTTGGTCTATATAGGAGGATGAAATTAATGGAGGGGAAATAGGTGAAGTTATGGGTGTTTGTTTCACAGTTTTAGATGAAAAATAAGAACTCGGATGTGTGGATGACAGAGCGAGGCAAAATTGCACTCCAACAGGTTCTGCCAAAGCACACATATCAAAAGGTCTAGGGTCACCATGAATGGTGACCAACTGATTTTTAAACTCGAATTTAACACATTGGTGTAAAGTTGATGGGACCGCTCGCATGGCGTTGATCCACGGGTGACCCAAAAGTATATTGTACGATGCTGGACAATGTACAATAAACACGGTTGTTTCTAGGGTTCTAGGGCCAACTTGCAATGGGAGGGTAATAACTCCACACGTTTCTTGTGTTTCGTCATTAAAAGCTTTGATAATCATATCGGTTTTCTTCATTTCATCACTTCTAAAGCCAAATCGTTGGTAGAAGTCAAAAGTGAAAATGTTTAAAGATGAGCCATTATCAATAAAAACTCTTTTGATAGCTACATCTCCAATTAGAGCAGTAATGTATAAGGGATTTTCCTTATGTAAACTGTGTTGTGGGATATCTTTATCCCGAAAGTCAATACAATCAATCTCTCGAGTGATGATAGTATTGGCCATAGCTTCAGGTTGAATGTTTTGAGTTACCATAATTTGGCTCAATGTAAGCATCAACTCATCCCTATGGGTGGGAGAGGATCTTAATAAATCCAAAAGGGAAATTCTAGCCGTAGTATTGGACAATTGGTCATTAATATTGTAAGGGGGTTTAAATTGAACAATAGGAACATGATTCCCTTTATTGGGGTTTTTCAAAATGAATGGAACCGATCCATAATTTTGGTTTGGTTCTTGTTGATATTTTTGAGCTTGTTGTCAAGTAACGACTCTCCAATGGTACCTACAATGTTATAGTGAAGACACTAAACTAGTCTCGATTGAGCATTAATGGCTTGTTCATTAGAAAGGAATATATTAGAAGAAGGTCGAGTAGTGACTCTTCTAGGAAATGGTTCTTTTGGAACCATAGCATCTGTGACGAGTTGAATAGGATCTAATTAATTTTCAGAACTATTCGATTGGTTTGAAGTAATGTCTAGTTCACTTTCACTATCTGATTCTATATCACTAGAATCAGAAGTTTGAAAATTATGTAAGGGCCTGGTCATAACCAAGGATAAGGTCGTGTAAAATATTTGAGGATCCTGAATGGTAATTGTTCGCTAATGGTTCCTACATATCGGGTAGGAGGGGGAACATTATGATGTTCGATTTGATTGGCTACCTCTTTACCATGTCTTGGTAAAGGGTGTTGAAATATGTCTAGAGTTTGATTGGCGTTTTGATTTTGATTTTGGGGAACGGTATTTTGAGTATTATTAGGAGGGTTTTGTTTAGGTTGGAAGGCTTGCACTTCCATTTCATTATTGTCAATAAAATCTTGTATTTTATGTTTCAACCTTTTACAAGCGTTGGTAGAATTTCCAGGTCCTCTATGGAAATCACAGTGCAAGTCAGCTCTGTATCCGGGTATAGTTAGGTCAGGTTCTCGGATAGCTGGTAATTGGATCAAACCTCTTTCGAGTAATTGAGGTAAAATAGTTGATAAGGGTTATCCACCCATGTAGAGGAGTTGGAGAGAAAGTGGGTAGTTAAACCTCTCTAGGAGGCCCAGGTTCAAATCTCTCGCCTCGCATGTTGCGGATATGTTATGTTATGGTTCCCTCGTGGTCACAGTCTGTTTACCCATTGTGGCCACCACAAAAAAAAAAAAATAGTTGATAAGGGTTGATTTAATCTAGTGAATTCTCGAGGAGGCTTGTCAGGAGGTTTCAATATGAATTTTTTTGTTGTCTTCGTTGTGTTGACATTAGCAATATTTCTGTTGCCAGTGACTCCATCACTGATAACTTGTTTGTTTTTATATTGATTTCTGGATGTTTTCTCATCATCCTTCTTCCTAAGTTGGCGTCTCCTAATGAGGGCATCTTCTACTCTTCGAGCTAAATCTATAGCTTGATCGAAGGTAGTTAAAGTAGCAGTTGATAGCTCATAAGATATTTGTTCTTGTAAATTGTTGATGAAAATGTCCAACATTTCCCTATAAGGCAGCACAAAGTGTAGTTTTCCTGTCAATTGCCTCCATCTAGCTAAGAAATCGGCAAAACATTCATCCTTGTCTTGTTTTAAATTGTATAGGTCTTTAATAGTTACATGCCTCTCGATGTAGGCACTAAATTGATGGACAAATGATTTTGCTGTTTCTTCAAAGTTTCTCAAAGAATGAGTGGGCAATTGATAGTACCACTCTAATGCCATTCCACCTAAACTTTTTGGGAACATTTTTAGTAATAGCAAGTTGTCATGCGATATGTCGTGACATGCTATCCTAAACATGCGAAGATGCTCTATGGGATCTTCGGTTCCTTTATATATAGGTAGGATGGGCATGGGAAAATTCTTGGGGTATGGTTGAGCTACAACTATGGGATCCAAAGGTTGACTACAGATCTATCGATAATTATAAGAGGGACGGTAGGGATCTATCTGGCCCATACGTGAAGCTAATTGTTTCACCATGGCTTCCAGATTACTAGTTTGCCCCCCATATTGGTTCGGTAGGGCATTGACATGACTTTTATGGGCATATGATGGAGGAACATGCAGATTAGATGCCATGTTACTATTGTGTAAATTATTGGTAGGAAAAGTATTATGAAGGAATTTTGAAGCTATATTATGTTGTATTCCAGATTGTTGAAAGTTTGTATTTGGATTTGTTTTAGGTTTTTGTTTACTTGAAGCATATTGCTCAATAGTTTGGCAGAATAAAGTAGTGAAGGAAGGTTTCTTTTGTGTGGGAGTGATTTTAGGTTGAATAACAAGTTCCTTAGGAGGTTGGGTAACCTGTTGTTTTGACATGTTTTGAGCCATAGTAACCATATCCGCATTGGATGGTCCAGCCTTGTCACTTTCTTGATCAATGAAAGACAAGGGATTAGTGTGCATATTACACATATATTCCATGGCTGCTTGAGTGTTACTAATTTGCCCTTTATCAATACGAATTGCCACATTAAATTCATCAATGTTATCAATGAGAAATTTCCAAAAATGCTCTGCATTGTCAAAAGCAATAGTTCCATTTGGAGCTACTCTAGGGGATGAAGATCCATCCTCTTTAACACTCCCTTCTTGTTCCTTATCTTCACATAAGTATTCTTCTGATTGACCTAGAGTTTCTCCTTCCGGATTTGGATCTCCAAGAAGGACATTTGGGTCTCTAGTTGTATCTTGTAACCAATCTTCTTCTCCTAAAGTTTCTTTACCATTCCTAAGTTTAGGCATGGTGCTAAATTTTGATTTCAGCAAATATATATATATATATATATATATATATATGTGCAACAAATTAAGAGGTATATGTTTACTATATACCTACTACAATATTTGAAATGAAATTTTGAAGTTTTTGCTAAGTTTTTGATTTTTTTTTTTTTTTGAAATAATATAGTAAAGACAATCAACACAAATAAATGCAAGAAATAAGACTGAAAGTAATAATCTAGTTTTCTATAAACAATTTATGAATATCATTAATAGGCTCGAGTTGTTCAGGAGTCATGAAGTGTTCTTCTTCAAATTGAAAATTTTCTTTTAAAAATTTGATGTAAAGAGCTATAGTGATATTATCTGTCTCAGATGCTGGTTGATAAAAGTAAAGCTCATGGCAATACTCTCGATATAACATAGCTCGCAAAACTCTATTCCATATTTCCCTATCTATAAGAACAACCTCTTGGTCTTCTACACAACCTAGGAACTGGTGCACAATGGCTACGTTCTTGAGGTATTCCTCGAAGGTGAAAAATTTTGAAGATACTAGAGCTCTCCTATAAGCTAACCATCTATGGCAGGATCTCTGAAGTTCATGATAAAAAACTAATTGATGAGGATCCAGGATTCTATCTAGGACTAGCCTCTTGATTTGCTTAAGTTGTGTGGACCTAGATGATATGAGACTAAGTCTTCTATCAAGTTCGTTCCACAAGAATTGATTCCTACTTGTTTCGAGCACACTAAGGACAGCAATTGACTTCTATGGCTGCCAATTGGTTTTCTACGTTTATAGTAACTGCTAACCTTTTCTTAGGAGCTACCATCTAAACATGATTTCAAAGTTAAAGGATTTAAAATGCATCTATGTTTTAGTTGTTCTATATATATATATATATTTGTTTTGTTTTTTTTTCAAAAGGTTATGATGCATTCACGTCGGGTTCACCAAAATGTATCGCTCCAAATTTTTTGCATCCTTACCTTCAGGCTATTGGATTCGTGCTCGAAATGAGGATGGGAAAAGGATGTCGTGGTACCTCGGACTGAGAGGACTTTGCGAAGGTATCACCTCTCAAGGGAGGTGTATTTTGATGATTTTTTGACGGATGGTGGGTTCACCAGGAAACATTTAAGGGCAGTTTCCATGCCTAGGTTTGGAATGTGTTTTAATGTGTTCGTTTTTAACTTTAAGCATCCATATCCTAGGTTTGGCCAAATGAATCTAGATTAATCTACATGAAAATGCAAATTCAATGAGTACAAAAAATAGATTTAAAGACATAAAATAGAGAATTTATAGAATACAAATGAGGAATACCTGATTCGAATGTCTGGTGATGATTCTGATGTTTGAAGCAATAAGGATCATCTGAAATTTGATAGATTCGTCTGAGATCTGACAGAATCGTCTGAGATCTGATTAATTTGTCAGACAAATTCGTCAGAGACCTGCAAGCAGAAAAATAAATACAAAATACAATGAATACTACTATGCTAATAGAGGGAAACAACACCAAATGAATGTATGAATATTGAATAATAGTTATGAACAAAAAATCAAGCAAATCACGATATTCTAATGACAAATCATGATCTTAGTATGCAATCTAAGCTAAATGGGTGAACTCCAAATGCAAAATAACATAAACACTGAATAAACTATCTAATTTGCAGAATAAAACAATAGAGAAAAGGTTGAAAAGTGCAAACTTCAGGCACTGATTGCCTCAATATGGACTGTAGTCGAGATCATCTCGCATCAATACAAAATTGCCTCGGATTCGACAGGTTCGCCTTCGATCTGAACAAGTTCGTCGGTGACGATGTGTGCTAGCTTTGACTGAAAAACAATGATGTACCTACAACAAAATTGGTATGGGACCAGTGCAAATGAAAAATTGGGATGGTTCAACATAGATGGAGTTAAATTGTAGAGAATTTTAGCCAGGGGGGTGCTAAGGGGATAGCTTAGGATTAAATAGGCTTAGGGGAGTAGTTAGGAGGTTGGAGATCATCCCAATTTGGGAGATCTCCAATGGGGGAATGTCCCTAACGGTGCAGACATGCTTCTGCCCGGATTGGAGACCCGTTGGAACATAAGCTAACTTTGCAAAATTAGTTTTGTGACAAGATCGTCTAGATGTCCTAGTCCAGACGAAATCATCAGATCTGGGGTGATATCGTCTGATCAACGAAGATATCATCAAACGGTCAAAACAACCTCTAAAATTGGCATGGAAAAGGGGGAAACGAATTATTCGATGGTTAACGAGCGATTTGGGAGGTTAAATTTGAATTTTAAATTATTTACTAAGGTGAATGTAATTATTACAATTTTACTGCACCAATTTTAGGGTGCTATAGAAGTATTCCTGCTCTGTCCCGTGTCATCCAATAAATGACCTCCCCCTCTGGACCCACCGAAGCCACTCATCCACCTCTGGCCATGTGGGCCAATCTTGATATGGCCTCCACACCACATATCCTGGAGTCAGTCGAGCCAATGCATCTACATAATGGTCCACATCTCCCGTAAACTGCCGACTCTTCCCCTGCTCCTTAGATCGATCCCATAAAGCCCCATAACCAATGTCTCGATCTACCATGTCAGCCTGGGTAGTCCAAGGTAGCCCTCATGGTCACTCTATGACTATATGCTGCTAGGTCCAGCACTGTAATAAGAAACTATAGCTAATCCCCTTCTGCCTCTGACAACGAACCTCATACAACTCATCATATAATTGAGCCAACAACGTCTGGCCCCATATCATGATCACCGACTCTGTCATAGGAAAATCCACTAACTGCCACACCACCTCCAGTAGGTTCCATGGGAACCTTGCCCCCGAGGAGTCTGGCAACAACATGTTATAAATGAGGCTCATGAGCAGTGCATGCCTCACTCCCAACACCCCCCTCGCATACCACCATCGCACTAGGATACCACCCACATGACAATCGTCCTCCACTTTTTGCACCGCGTCCTCCTCACCCAAGTCTGCATGTCCAAAGAACCGGGTCAGTACAGCCGTCCTCTGGCCTTATGGCATCGTCTGAATGGCCACCTCATCTATCAAAATTCAAAGAATCCAATACACATCCTCCAAGGTAACTATCATCTCCCCTATCGGGAGATGGAAGGTGTTCGTCCAAACATCCCACCGACTGACCAAAGCTATCAAGTACACTTGATATCCAACCACTACCTCCAATCATGCCACATGCTTGAGCCCCAAGGTGTCAAGCCACTCCCAATCCTCCACACTCAACGCCTCGTGGGCACTAGAAAAAATAGCTGGTACCCGATGTCGACTCTTCACCACCTGCATATCACAAAACATAAACACATCAAAAACAGGCATCAAATCACCATCACATATTCAAAATTGCATCAATATACAATAACAATATCCATTCACATGTACATCTGTTACAATTTCAAATTCATCACTTTTACCCTAGGGTTTCATTTTTCATCATTACCACAATAAAAAATTAACATGGTTTACCTACGGTTTTACCTAAGTTTACCATTACAACAAAAAACATTTATCATTCTTTACCCTAGGGTTTCATTTTTCATCATTTCCACAAATATAAAATTGACATGGTTTACCTACGGTTTTACCTAAGTTTACCATTCAAACAAAAATAAAAATTCATCATTTTTACCTTAGGGTTTCATTTTTCATCATTTTCACAATATAAAAATTGACATGGTTTACCTACGGTTTCTACCTAAGTTTACCATTCAAACAAAAAAAATTTCATCATTTTTACCTTAGGGTTTCATTTTTCATCATTACCACAATAAAAAATTAACATGATTTACCTACAGTTTTACCTAAGTTTACCATTACAACAAAAAACATTTATCATTTTTTACCCTAGGGTTTCATTTGTCATCATTTCCAAAAATATAAAATTGACATGGTTTACCTACGGTTTTTACCTAAGTTTACCATTCAAACAAAAAAAAAAAATTCATCATTTTTACCTTAGGGTTTCATTTTTCATCATTTTCACAATATAAAAATTGACATGGTTTACCTACGGTTTTACCAAGTTTACCATTCAAACAAAAAAAAATTCATCATTTTTTTTACCTTAGGGTTTCATTTTTCATCATTACCACAATAAAAATTTGACATGGTTTACCTACGGTTTTACCTAAGTTTACCATTCAAACAATTTTTTTTTTTTTCATCATTTTACCTTAGGGTTTCATTTTTCATCCTTTCCACAATAAAAAAAAAAATTGACATGGTTTACCTACGGTTTTTACCTAAGTTTACCATTCAAAAAAAAAAAAAAAAAAAAATCATCATTTTTACCTTAGGGTTTCACTTTTCATCATTTTTACAATATAAAAATTGACATGGTTTACCTACGGTTTCTACCTAAGTTTACCTTTCAAACAAAAAAAATTCATCACTTTTTACCTTAGGGTTTCATTTTTCATCATTTTCACAATATAAAAATCGGCATGGTTTACCTACGGTTTTTACCTAAGTTTCCCATTCAAACAAAAAAAATTCATCATTTTTTACCTTAGGGTTTCATTTTTCATCATTTCCACAATAAATTTTTTTTTGACATGGTTTACCTACGGTTTTTACCTAAGTTTACCATTCAAACAAAAAAATTCATCACTTTTTACCCTACGATTTCACTTTTCATCATTTTTACAATATAAAAATTGACATGGTTTACCTACGGTTTCTACCTAAGTTTACCATTCAAACAAAAAAAATTCATCACTTTTTACCTTAGGGTTTCATTTTTCATCATTTTCACAATATAAAAATCGACATGGTTTACCTACGGTTTTTACCTAAGTTTCCCATTCAAACAAAAAAATTCATCATTTTTTACCTTAGGGTTTCATTTTTCATCATTTCCACAATAAAAAAATTTGACATGGTTTACCTACGGTTTTTACCTAAGTTTACCATTCAAACAAAAAAATTCATCACTTTTTACCCTAGGGTTTCATTTTTCATCATTTTCACAATAAAAAAAAATTGACATGGTTTACCTACGGTTTTTACCTAAGTTTACCATTCAAACAAAAAAAATTCATCACCTTTTAATCTAGGGTTTCACCTTTCATCATTTTCACAATAAAAATTTGCCATGGTTTACCTACGGTTTTACCTATGTTTACCATTACAACAAAAAAAAAATTCATCCATTTTTAAAAAAAAATCTCTAGGGTTTCATTTTTCACAAAAAAAAAAAAAAAAAAAATGACATGGTTTACCTATGGTTTTTACCTAAGTTTACCATTCAAACAAAAAAAAATTCATCACTTTTTACCCTAGGGTTTCATTTTTCATCATAAAATTGACATGGTTTACCTATGGTTTTTACCTAAGTTTACCATTCAAACAAAAAACATTTTATCACCGTGGTTACCCTAAGGTGTTACTCTAAGTTTCATTTGGGTGTATTTTACGGTTTTCCATCTAGGTTCCCATCGGTTCCCATCATTTTGTTTGAGAGTCTTTACATCAATTCATTCACCTTTGTTATTAATTAATTAGGGTTTTATGTCTTAAACAAAAGCAAAAAAAATTCAAAACAAATTTGCAATTTTCAACTTAAGACTCGCGGAGATAGTGCACTTACTGGTCTCGCCTCGGCTCCACCGCTTGACGACCCAGTTTGTGCACTCATGATAGTTAGAAAATTCGATAGCGCTTCGCGTTAGAAAATCTACCTCCTCCTCCTCAGAGCTCCAAATCGCAATCGATGAACAGTGCAAATGAGCCAAAAAAAAGTCATTTTCCAATATTTATACCTTTTGCCTGCTGGAATGCATCCTGCATGAAACGAACAGTTTTTCTCGAAGGAGCGCTCGTCCCACCCCAGGACGAATACCATAATGGAATTCGCCCCCCCCCGGAACGAATACCAAAAAAAAAAAAACACAAAAACATCACAAAAATGCAATAAGCATTGCCAGGCACAAGTGCTCTTGCACTTAACCTTTTGGCATAGAAATGCGATGTCGGGGCACAAATGGTCGTTATTCTACTCCCTAAGAAGGCTACCATAGCCGGACCGCTCCACAGGAAGACAGATTGTTGACACTTTAAACCCCATTATGGCATCACCAAAAGGGTTTTTACCCACCAAAAACATATCCAAATGTCAAAAAAATTGCTTGCACATTCAATGAATAAACATCTGAAGACACCCTAACCTAAGTCACCTCGGGTCAAGCGACTCGTCGCTTTTCTCATGGCGGTCATTCCCTCATTGATTCGTCGCTTGAGGGGGTAGTCACACTTAGTCACCAATCAACAAACACACACCCAATCAAGGCAATGACATGCATTCAAAGAATCATTGACAAAGACAATCACGCTCCTGCTTGGGACAGTAAACAAGCAACAATCACAAATTGATCAAACATGATCAAACGCTTGGCATTCCCGAAGCATGAAATCAAGGTTCCCCCGTGGATAAAAGGTTGCACCCTTTGCCTATTCATGACTGATCAATGTTCGAGCTCAAGTCACACCTCACCAAAAATAGGTTAATACTTGAAATCAAATTTCTTACCTCGTCAGAAGCAAAGATTCAAGAATGCATGCCCCTTTCCATGCTTGGGGCATCACAAGTTGGTTAGGTTACTAAGAAACCCTAATCACTAGTGCTTTGGGTATCTATTTTTGCTTAGCACTGCATCACCCGTAGTGCTTTCCAAAGAGGGGCATCTATAGACACCAAAATAGCACCAATCTAATTATGTGACTACAAACACTAATCGCATTGACACAAATAGCATTCAGGGCAGCCCTCAGAGGTCAAACAGTGGTTCTACCACTTACACAACAGTTTTGGAAGGTCAAAAAGTAATTTGGAACCTCTAGACACTCTACTTCAAATTCGTATCACCCCGGGACAAAAGGCAAACTTGAATTCGTCCCACCCAGGGACAAATTCCAAATTCATCCTGGGGTGGGACGAATTCTAGGTTTAATGGGCAAATATAAAAAAATGCAACATGCACGGCAGTGACAGTCACTTATTGCTCCCTGTCCCGCATGCACACAAGTGGATGACCAACAAACTATGCGCCAACAGGGACTGTGATAAAGGCAGGCCAAACAGGGATAATTTCTCCCATGATGCACAAGCATGGCCCCAACTGACAGGCCCATACAAGCTACACCCCGGTGGCTTATAAATGAGCCTTCTCACCAAGACACAAAAAAAGGAAACCAGGAAGAAACATTTGGAGCAGCGAAGCCCTGCCCATTTATCATCAGACGCTCTGCCTTTGATTCACTGCTACCACATCCATGATCTCTTATGCAAGAGAGGTCATCGGGTGTTTATGGATCCATGGATCCATCTATTTGCTGACAATGCTTACTGTTTTGTTTTTATTTCCTTTGCATTATGATTTCAGGATGTTGATTTCAAGAATGCATTCATCGGGTTTTGTTTCATTCTGTTCTCACTAACGTGCAGGCTTTGCAGGTTTTATTTCATTTTACTCTCACTAACATGCAGGTTCCAAAGAATTTCGAGCCCTCCTAGACATTCCTGTGTAGCTAAAACCAAAATGTGCAGATCATCGGAGCACTGAAGACGAGACATTTCATAGGCCATTCCTCTCTGTTTTCATGTAGAAATATTCGTCCCACCCCAGGACGAATACCAATCTGACACAAGAAAATTCGTCTCACCACAGGACGAATACCAATCTGACACAGGCAAATTTGTCTCACCCCAGGACGAATACCAATCTGCTGCGGACCTGTTCATTCCACCCTAGGATGAATTTCGATCTGTTGCAATCTATCTATTTTAACCATCTTTTGCATGCATGTTTTGTTTGTTTTATGGACCGAATGCTTTATTTTAACATAGGTACTATTAACTCCGTTTGTTGTTTCTTTGAACATAGGAGAAGCAGCAAAGATCTAGGACTCTTCTTCAACACAAGCAGCGGTAACACTTTGGCCCGCCCGTTTTACATGTGGGCACGCGGAAGGAGGATCATTGGTCATCATTGTGACCAAAAACTTTGTTAACGCTCCTAGCCCCCAAAAGGGGAGGAGACGTCCTTGTAACCAAAATTAAAGAGAGTATAAATAAAGAAGGGCTGTGCTTTTACACTTATTTTTATCTCGTATAATACGTTCTCTTTCTCTCATTTACATTGCATTAAGTTTTAGTGTTTAGTTTACATCTTTTGAAATATCGTGTTTTCAAATACGAAGCCTTGCTCATAGGCCTTCAGACAGCAATCACCATGAACATTAAATGTTTAAACATCTTTGGTGATTCTCTATTAATTTTCAATCAAGTAAAGGGGATATTCCAATGTAAATGTCCAATTTTGCAGGCCTAAAAAGCCCTTGTGGACAAATTATTGGTGCAACTTGAATGGTATGACATCGAGGCACTCCCTCTATCATCGAATCATTTTGTGGATACTATGGCCTCCTTGGGGTCACTAATACCACAAGACCCTTTTGGTGAAATGATAAACATTCAGGTCAAAACATTATCACAATCCACGATGGAGTATGCAAGCTTTGACCTAACACTAGGAATCCACCTGATCCAGATTGAACCATCTCAGGATAGGTTCTCTCGAATCCACGATTGTCTGACTCGAGCCAACTTGGGGTCCTTGTTCTCCCCGACCCCTCTTAATAGCAACACAACGCTATTTTTACAAGTTCTTTCCCACTCAACTTTTGCTAGGGATGAACTTCAAGAGGGATTGGTCATTCACACCATCGAGGTTTCTGATCAGCAGGATTGGTACACACCCATAAGGGATTACCTCAAGCTAGGTAACCTCCCACTTGGATTGACACAAGTCGTGAAAAGATCATTTAAATAGAAAGCGACAAAACATGTCTTGTTAGGAGATGTTTTGTATCGTCGAAGCTATGAAGGAATCCTCCTCCATTGCTTGGACCAGCAAGAGTCCGCTTGGGCGATCACCCAAGCACACGATGGTACATGTGGTGGCCACTTCAGCGGTATGGCCATCGCAAAGCGCATTCTTCGCATGGGCTATTATTGGCCATATTTAGAGTGAGATTGTTGTGCATATGTAAAGAAGTGCGTGAAGTGTCAACACCATGCTAATTTGACACACGTGCCTTCTCAGGCCTTGCAGCCGATCCAATCGACTTGGCATTTTTTGTAGTGGGGCTTTGATCTAATCGGAAAGATCTCCCCTACATCGTTCGGTCATCACACGTTCATCATAATGGCCACAGAGTACTTTACCAAGTGGGTGGAAGCAATTTCGCTAACCTCTACGATTGGATCCCGCATTGCGGAGTTTATTTTGCATAACATCATATGTCATTTTGGTATTCCATCCAAGATCCTGTCGGATAATGGGACGTCATTCAAGAACAAATATGTGCGTGCTTTGACCACAAAGTACAAAATTCAGCATAGTTTTTCAACACCCTATTATCTGCAGGCAAATGGGCAAGTAGAGGCGTCAAACAAAATGCTAGTTGCCATCCTCAAAAAGACAGTCATAGAAAATCATAAGGATTGGCACATTCAAATCCCGCTTGCCCTATGGGCTTATCGCACTAGCATTCGGATGCCCACTGGGGCAACTCCATTTTTGTTGGTGTATGGCTCCGAGGCAGTCATGCCTCTTGAGTTGGAAATCCCTTCCCTATGCATTTCAATGCAAGAGTTCATCGATGATGACACTGCGTGGTAGGCCCGGTTAGACCAACTGATGTTGCTCGATGAACGACGCGTCAATGCTCTTGAGCATTTGCGTATCTATCAAGAGCGACTTAAGAAAGCATACAACATGAAGGTCCACCTAAGGGAATTTTAGGTTGGTGACTTGGTCTTAAAAGAGAACCAGCAGAATTCTAATTTGCCATCCCATCTAAGGGACAAGTTCATAGAAAACTGGTTAGGTCCTTATGTCATTGACAGTAGAATAGGACCTGGAACATACCGGCTTGCCTCTCTTGAAGGAATCAAGGAAACAGAACCCTTGAACATCAGTCATTTGAGGCCATTCCACATCTAGAGAGCCATAGTCCAACCAAAAGCTCCAAGGATTCTCATAATCACTTGGTCAACCCAAAATGCCCCAAAGGTATCTATAAACCCTTTGGTCAAACCAAAAGCTCCAAGGATTCTCATAATCGCTTGGTCAACCCAAAATGCCCCAAAGGTATCTATAAACCCTTTGGTCAAACCAAAAGCTCCAAGGATTCTCATAATCGCTTGGTCAACCCAAAAATGCTCCAAAGGTATCCATAAACCCTTTGGTCAAAACCAAAAGCTCCAAGGGTTACCATAACCGCTTGGTCAAAATAAATATTCAAAAACAAACAAAAACAATAAAATCATCAAAAATAACAAAAAAAATTGCATTCCAATTCCATGCATACTCGTAAAAATCAAAATACAAAAATATAGGTTGCATTAGGCATCGCATCCATACATTGCATATTTACTAGGTCATACAAGTCAAAAGCACCATAGACTGTCATTACTTGGCAATTCCATCATTTTCCACATCAAATCCATTTCATAAATGCATACATCCAGAATAACACCATCACCATTTTTAGCATTAGTCAGTTGTCTCCTAATGTATATAGGGTTTTCGTCATTCAACTGTCTTTAAATTTCTAGCCAAAAACTGTACAAAGTTAAACAGATTTTACACGGGAAAGTTTTACTTGGATCACGCCTTGTTACGTAACATCCCTACACAAGTTAAAACACATAAAATAATTCCTAAGTTGTGTGAACGCAAGAGAAACCTACAAAGCAGTCTAGGGTACCATAGGTGAAAGATTAGCCTGTTCATCCCCCTGTGCGAATGGTTCCAGAATGCTGAGAATTGACAAAAGGACGAGCTCTTCCCCATCCATTCCCCCTAATAAATAGTGGTCTTCACCACTACCCAAATCCCAATCACCGTTGGTCCCCAAAGTTGTAAGGATTCGTACTACACGTCCCTGCCAAGGATGGGTAGTCATCCCCAAGACCTAAAAGGATCAACGCCATTCAAAAACAAAATTCCAACAAACCATCATCACAACCATCTCCACTCACCTTTGGTCTCAAAGTTGTAAGGATTCATACTACACGTCCCTGAATAGGATGGGTAGTCATCCCCAAGGCCTAAAAGATCAATGCCCTTACTTCATAATCTCCATCATCCCCTTGGTTCCCAAAGTCGTAAGGATTCATACTACACGTCCCTGAACAGGATGGGTAGTCATCCCCAAGGCCAACAGGATCAAGGCCATTCATAAGCCACAAACTTACAAGCTCAACCTTACAAAGCTCAAAATACAAAATCAAATAACAATGGTTATCACCACTATTCAAAATCCTTGCTCAAAAAGAAAAACAAAGAGAAAAATAAATAGTGATTTTCATCACTATGTAGACGAGCAAGTATCCCAAACCATTGAGCAAACACACAACCTGAACTTGAATCCCTGGAATTCTCAGCATTCGAAAACCATCTAGGTGATCCTCATTACGGGTTTGGTGGACAACCTACCTGGCAATGGTGGTATCCTAACCGCATGATGATATGTCTGTCACATTAGCTTTGCATGTGCATAGACCAATGTTTGCATGTGGATGAGCTAGCTTATGGTACCTTAGATTGTCCCATGGATTAATCTTACTAAATACAACAATGGAGTTAGTGGAGCTAATTAGGTGATCCTCAGTATAGGTTTGGTTGATAGCCTATCTGGCACTAGCGGTATCCTGACAAATACCACATAAACGAACTCAATTGCACACACAAGGATGTGAAATAACTTGGTTAAATTCAAGTCGGATTTATACCTTGTTCAAAAGTCTTGCGAGATAAATGTACAGTCTTGGCTAGTTAGTTAAAATATCTGAATCTCGTAAAAGCTTAATTACATTTTAAAACAACTGGTACATTTCATTCCGTACATCACCATCAAAAAATATGCAAAATACAAAAACAAAGTTTTCACATGCAAAGTCATTCCACAAAGTCATCCCATTAGTACAACAAGTCAGTCAAATCTTGCACAGTCTATGGTGCATCGACAAGTTATCAACAACTCATTTCATTCATTCCATATGCATACATCATATAAATTAGAAACATCGCATTCATAATCGCATTTGCATACATCAATGTAAATACATGTACATAAAAACAAACCATGAAAAGTGCATAAACACCAAAAAAGAGTCATCTATATATATATCATAAAAAAATGCCCATAGGCTACAATGAACCGGTCCTCTGACCCCGCAACAAAAACCAAAAACTCAAAAACCCCCAAGCCTAGGGCATCGGCCACCATGATCATGCAGGATCGGTGCGACGGGAACTACCCCCATGGTGTGGGTCCTATGGGACCTCTCAGGGTGACTGTTGCTCGCCCCTGCATCATGCCCACTAGTGCCTCCCTCATCTAGCCACCTATGATGAGATGATGCTGACTGCTCAGTATCGTTGTCTCTCATCCGACATGAAGAGCCACCTCCAGGGGGCTCAGGTATCCACCCACCAAGGTGGATAATCTCTCCCTCCATATCCATCCGATGTCAAAGCCACTCTACCTCTCATCGACCCCACTCTGCCTCCTGTCGACCCCGCTCCTCCCATCGATGGTAGTAAGCTACTACGTCATCACGCTATGCTAGCTGCACCCGTAGGAGATCCCTCTCCCGTGCAGCATCGGTATCCCCCTCCTACCGATGGGACATAGCCCATGCATTCTCCCACTCAGCTAGCTGAGTCCATAGGAGATCTCTCTCCTGTAGAGCCTCTCCCAGCTCCTCATCTCGTCTCCATAGCAGGTCCTCCAATCGTGCTATCTCAGCGCAATGCCTTGCCTCCACATCCTTCGAACCTACCTGAGGCCTCGACGAATCCGGGATAGCAGCCTGCTCTGGCTCCCACTGCTCTAGGACGTCCTGCATCTCTAGCTGATCCGGCACCCCAAACTCCCCTCCAACATCCTCAACCTCCACCAAGTCTGCATCATCCAGTGGAACTCCCCAACCCTCTCCCGGTGCCTCTGCACCCTCATCCCCTACTGCACCCCCTAGAGGCCCCTCGCCTCGCCATCACCGTAAAGTCCACCACTGCTCATACTCGATAGTAACCCCGACGTCATCCACATCTAGGATGTCAATAGCCGTATCTGAATCCTCGCCAAGTGGCGCAATGACTGGCCGGTCCAGAGTCCTCTCATCCCCTCGATGCCGATAGACCACGGGCTCACCAGGCATCCCCTAGTGCACCCTAAACTGTCGTGTCACCCAACCATATGGGAAGAACTCCTGCTCAGTCCCATGCTACCCAATCAGCCACCACCCCCTCCGTACCCACCAGAGCCACTCTCCAGCCTCAGGCCAGGCTGGACAGTCCTGGTAGGGGCGCTAGAACACCTCCCCTGGAGTAAGCCGAGCGAAGGCATCGACATAGTGCCCTACGACACCTGCCCATCATCGACTCTATCCCTACTCCTCCGACCTCCACCATAGTACCCCGTATCCGATCTCTCGGTCTGCCATCTCCGCTCGAGTCATCCAGGGTAGCCCCACCGGCCTCTCCACTACTATGTGCTACCAAGCCCAGCACTGCAACAAGTAGCTGCAACTAATCCCCTTCCGCTTTCGATAGTGGACCTCGTATAACTCATCATAGAGCTGTGCCAGTAGAGTCTGTCCCCATCTCATAATCATCGATGCATCTGTCGGACACTCCACCAACCGAAACACCACCTCTAGCAGGTTCCATGGGAACCTCACGCCCGACGAGTCGAGAAGCAGCATGTTGGAAATGAGGCCCATGAGTAATGCGTGCCTCACTCCCAACACACCCCTCTCTAGCCACCATCGAACCAGTATGCCACCAATCTGGCAGTCACCCTCCACCCTCTCCACTGGGCTCTCCACACCCAACTCCTCCCCATGCCCAAAATAGTGTATCAGTATCGTTGTCCTCCGATCTCGCGACATCGTCCGGATCGGCAGTCCGTCTATTGGAATCCGAAGAATCCGATAGACATCCTCCAAGGTCACCGTCATCTCCCCTGTTGGGAGATGGAAGGTGTTGGTCCGAGGATCCCACAGGTTGATCAGGGCCATCAGATAGGCTCGATCCCCGACCATCGGCTCCAGCCGAGTCACCTGCTTGAGCCCAAGGGCGTCAAGCTAGTCCCAATCATCCAAAGTCAGTGCCACATGCACTTCAATGAAAATAGTAGGCACCCGATATCGGCTCTTCACAACCTGCAAAAGAAAACAACATAAAAACATTAAAACAATGAAAAAAACTGTACAACAATACCATGAATATACAACAAAAAAAAAGACCAACAAAATAATAATAACATTCAAAAACCTAATTTTTTAGATCTAGGGTTTTTAACTCTAACTGATAAATTAACAACAAAAAAAATTACAAATTAAAAAACCTAATTTGTCAGATCTAGGGTTTTTAACTCTAACTGATAAATTAAAAAACAACAAACATTCAAAAACCTAATTTGTTAGATCTAGGGTTTTTAACTCTAACTGATAAATTAACAACAAAAAAATTAAAAAAATCATTGGTCAGTTCTAGGGTTTTTAACTCTAACTGATCAATTCAAAAACAAACAAAAATAATCACAAAATAATTTTTCAGACCTAGGGTTTTTAACTCTAAACTGGAAAATTAAAAACACAAAAACAACAAATAACTAGGGTTGAGCTACGTTTTTACGTTCAGTTTTACCCTACGTTTCTCACCTAAGTTTTGAACTTTGTTCAATTCGGGTTAAGCGAGGTTTTAAGTTATGTTCTAAACTAAGTTTTTTAGCTCAGTTTTCAACTAAATTTTGATCTTTGTTTGACTAGGGTTATACTAAGTTTTAAACTAAGTGTTAATTTTGATAGACTAGGGTTTCATTTTTAACCTTAAACAACAAAATAAACAAAAAAACAAGAAATAAGCAAACTGCGGTTTTCCAATTGCAACACAAAATAATAAAGAGGAAGGGCACTCACTGGTATCGCTTCGGCTCCGCCGCTCGATCCGGTGTGTGAACTCATGGTCACAAGAAAAATTTGGCAGCGCTTCGCTTCGTAGAATTGACCTCCTCCTCCTCAGAGCTCCAAATCGCCAAGAAAAACAAATGCAAATGAGCCCAAAACTCAGTTTTGGCCTTTAAATAGGCTTTTTGAGCCTGTACTCGTTCCCCCTAGGATGAGCGCTCTGGTTAGCACTCGTCCCACCCTGGGATGAATACTAAATAGGAATTCGTCCCACCCAGGGATGAATACAGAGCAAAAATTTCAAAAATAGCAAAAACTGCACAAAAATGCACCAAAAACAAGCCCTAAAAGTGTCCGATAAGAGTGCTTTTGCACTTGACATTCCGGGCATGCAAAACAGATGTCGGGGTCACAAATCCTCACTATCCTATTCCCTAAGAAGGCTACCATAGCCGGACCGCTCCACGGGAAGATGGATTTTTGAGAATTTCATCCCCAAATGACGTCACCAAAACGGGTCAAAACCCATCCAAAAATAGCAATAACATTGCCGAACGAAGGCGCTTTTGTGCCTGACATTCTTGGCATCCAAAATAGATATTGGGGTTACAAATTGTCACTATCCTACTCCCTAAGAAGGCTACCATAGCCGGACCGCTCCATGGGAGGACAGATTTTTGACAATTTCAGCTCCAAAATGCATCACAAAAAGGGTTCACACCCACCAAAAATAGGTCAAAATGTTCGAAAACTGCTTTCGCATTCAATGGTAAACAACTGAAGGCACCCTTACCTAAGTCATCTTGGGTCAAGCGACTCATCGCTTTTCTCATGTCGGTCATTCCCTCATCGATTCGTCGCTTGAGGGGGTAGTCACACTTAGTCACCAATCAACAAAAACATACCCAATCAAGGAAATGACACGCATTCAAAGGATCATTGACAAAGACAATCATGCCCCTACTTGGGGCAGCAAACAAGCAATAATCACAAGCTGATCAAACACTTGGCATTCATGAATCATGAACTCAAGGTTCCCACAGACAAAAGGTTGCGCCCTTTGCCTATTCATGACTGATCAATGTCCAAGCTCAAGTAACACCTCACCGAAAAAGGTTAACACTTGAATTAAGTTCCTTAGCTCGTCAAAAGCAAGGATTCAAGAATGCATGCCCTTTCCATACTTGGGGCATCAAGAGTTGGTTAGGTTACTGAGAAACCCTAATCATTAGTGCTTTGGTTATCTATTTTTGCTCGACGCTGCGCCTTGCATAGCGCTTCCCAAAAAGGGGCATCTGTAGACACCAAAATAGCACCAATCCGATTATGTGACAACAAGCGCTGATCGCATTGACACACACAGCCCCTAGGGCAGCCCCTAGAGGTTAAACAGTGGTCCTAACCACTCCCAAAAGTAGTTTGGAGGTCAGAGGTCAATTTGGCACCTTTTTGGCACCTTGCTCTCTGCTCGTCCCACCCAGGGACGAATACAAACTGGCATTCGTCCCACCCAGGGATGAATAGCAGCATTCGCCCCAGGGTGAGGCGAATAGCAAGTTTGACTAGCAAAAAGTCAAACCTCGGCAAGTCCGCCAGTTAACTGAGGCTTCAGGCCATGCAATTGCGAGGAATAGCTTTTATTCAAGAAGAGAGACTTCAGTCATGAATGTCTTTATTTTAGAGACCTCATGCAAGGAGATTCTAAATCAAGGAATTAGCTTTTCTCTGAAAATAGGACAAACAACTCAAGTGGCGCCCTCGCATGCGCAATTCAAACAGAGAGACCCTAAGGTCTATAAATTGGTGAGTTTTCTCACCCAAAAGATATACATAGAAGGAGCATTTGAGCAATGAAGTGCTGCCAATTTACATACCTACTTGCGATTTGTGCCTTTCACATCCTTAATCTCTCATTCGAAAGGGAGGTTATTGGGTGATTATTGGAAGCACGAATCCGGACCCAAAACCCAATTTTTGGCCACAATAATCCACAAAATTTGTCGACAACACCCCATAAGAAGTTTTGGACCCATCCCAAGTGGATTGGTGCCGAAACAGTGTCCCAAACGGTGGGCGTCTTGCCCCCGGGCGCTCCCCAAACTATCACAGTCCTATTCGCCCCACCCCGGGATGATTAGAAATCTGTGATAGATTTCTCTGATTTTTCTTTTGCATTTTATTCTAGGACTGTTAAATAGGTTGTAGTTTAAATTTCATTTCATTCTGAGCAATTTTGACCAGGTTTTTGTCATTTCTCGCCTTTACTAACTTGTAGATGGCACCAGAAAAATATGGGTGCTAGAGGCCAAATTGGAGAAATCTGACCATCTGGGTCTTCCCAAAACACCCCCAATTAGCTAACCCCAACTTTGCAGGTCATTTGGAGCTTCCTAAGTAGGACATTGAAGAGGGTGCTTTCTGACAAATTATTGCAGGTCTATTCGTCCCACCCTGGAGCGAATACAAATCTGTGAGGAATTTCTAGACTGTTCTTTTTGCAGTGGTCTTCTGGTAACATATTTATGCTTCTGTCAAAATTTCAGGTCAATCCGAGGTCATTTGATTATCGTTTTAATATTTTCATGCATATACTGATAGTAGGCCTTGGGAAATACATGCTTTATTCTATCTGCAGGTGCTACTAATATTTTCTGTTTCTTTGAATGTAGGTTTCCAACATCAGAGGAGTAGGAAGGAGTGAACAATCATATACACAAGTGGCGGCGATGTTTTGGTCCGCCCATCTTACATGTGGGCACGCGGAAGAAGGATTGCTATCATGGATGTGATCAAGAAACATATTTGACGCTCCTATCCCCTAAAAAGGAAGGAGACGTATTGTAACACGACTTTGAAAGCACATCAATAAAGAGGACCTTATTCCATATTGCTTTTATCTTGTGTCGATTCGCTCATGTTCTTTCCTTTTTATGCATTTTTCAATACATAGGCTTTTGGCGTTAAGTTTGGTTTTAGACGCATCGTATTCAGCATATTCCTTTTTGTTTTCGTATCCTCGTGCTTTCAGTAGAATTCTCATATTTTATTTTCAAATAATATAGATATTTGAAAAAAAAAATTGTTACCTGTTAATTTTATTATTCTCCTCGAAAGCCTATCCATATATCTCCATATCTCTTCTCGGATGCAAGCTAATCACTATGTTTCATGAATGCATACTTGCGTTGGCAGCTTTATTTTTGAAAAAATTGAAAATCTTGAATTAAAACAATGAGCATATACAAGAGGGAGCCAGAACATCCCTAACAGGAACCCATAGACAAGAAACCTCAGCAAAGAGCGAGAGGGGAGCACAACCCAACCCAAAGCACAAGAAGAAGGCAAGGCGCGAAATCGCGACATGTCGCGAAATCGTGACATGTCACGAAATCACAACATGTCACGAAATCACGGCAGTCAAGCCGACCGAGGCCATAACCGTGCCACAGGTCACGAAATCGTGACGTGTCGCGAAATCACGACGGACGAAGCCAGCAGCCCCCAACCGCAAAAGATGTCGCGATATCGCGACGGAAACCTTACAGAGCAGACAGTCCATAAAATTGTCATGAAATCATGACACAAAATCCAATAGCCACCATTGCGCCAGAAGTGTCACGATTTCGTGACATGTCGCGATTTCGCGACATGTCGCGAAATCGTGACAACCAAATCCAGCGGCCCCCAACCACAAAAGATGTCGCGATATCGTGACGGAAACATCTCAAAGCAGTCAGTCCTCATAATTGTCGCGATATCGTGACGCATCCTCCAATTGTCACCTTTACGCAAAAAGTGTCACGATTTGGCGACATGTCATGATTTCGTGACATGTCACAAAATCGCGACAACCAAAGCCAACAACCACCGACCGCAAAAAAAGTCACGATATCGTGACAAAAACATCACAAAGCGATCAGCCCTCAGAATTGTCGTGATATCACGACGCGTTTGCCACTTGCCACCATTGGGCCATAAGTGTCGCAAAATTGTGACAAAAAGACCTTTCTGCATCAAAACATCCCAAGTGTCCCAAAAACTCGACAGGTTGACCACATGATGACCAGTCTTCAAAAAAGTCTCAAAATCACTACTGTTGTCCTCTGTGATGCCCCTGCTGCCAAAATGACACGAAAATGTAGCAATTTCAAGCCAAAGGTCCCAGCGACATAACATATCGCAAAAAATAGACATCTTCCAACCGTTAGTTGCAACCACAAAACCGGTCACGATATCGTGACAGCAACTAGCCAAAGAGCGCATCGGCTCGAGATGTCGCGATATCGTGACAGGAAGTCTCCAAAGGCTGTGGCGACGGAACCTGTCGCGATATCGTGACAGGTTGCCACCAAGGGTCGCGACATCACAGAAGGTCGCGAAAACGCGACGAAAAACTCCCTTAACACAGAAGTGTCTCATTTTCTCAAAAATTTAGCAAGCCCTTGTCGAATCACCGGATCTTCCACAGGCATATTACTGTGTAGCTGAACTCCAACCTCCTTCTCCGCACCCATCTTGGCGAGGAAATCAACCGCCGAATTTGAGTCCCGATTCACATGGATAGGGATCACATCCTCTAATTCCCTCCAAAGGACTTTGATTTGAGAGACTAAGATCTGAATCTTCCACGCTTTCAGAGCAAAATTTCTCAAACAATCAAGCGCACCAACCAGAATTTGAGAATCGGTCTCCAAGATAATCTTTCTATATCCCTAAGTGACAGCCCAGAAGGAAGCAAATTTGATGGCAAAAGCTTCAGCTTCATTATTGGTGGCTCTTCCCAGGCCCTGCAACTCCCAGTAAAGCACAGTTCCAGTGTGATCACGGCACACAACACCGATTCCAGCATTTCTCGGATTTCCCTTTGCAGCTCCGTCCGTGTTAATTTTAATCCAGCCAACCGGAGGGGGTTTCCAACTAGCCACTTTTTCTCTACCTTGAGCCACAACTCTCTCTTCCTGAGGATCCAGCTCACCCATAATATCTTCTGAAGCATGTAATGCAACCGTCTCAGTGACTTTGCTCCAGATAACCTGCCAAACACCATCAAGGGAGGAGAAGGTCTCTCGAAAGAGATGGGCGTTTCTTTCCAACCACACTTGCCACCAGATGAAGAGAAGACCAAGCTCCCACCCCAATCGAAGGGCTTTTGATTTAAATCTAGCTTTCTTCCATCTTTGCCAAATATTATTTCGAGTCAGAGCACCATTACTCTTAAGTTTGAAATGAGAAAACCAACGATGCCAAATATGACCTGTGAAAGAACACTCGAACATTAAATGGTCAGCAGTCTCTTCATGCTTAAGACACAAAATACACTGAGAAGGACCATTAATTCCTCTGATTTTGAGATTATCATAGGTGAGAATGCCATTATGCATAAGCTTCCAGGCAAAGAAGTTCACTTTCGGCCAGCACTTGGAATGCCAGATTTTCTTCCAGTCATGAACCGGAAAAAAATGTGGAGGAGGTGCGTTGGCAGCTTTATTAACATCACGACATACATTCATTAGTGAAGAAAAACCCAATAGGTATATTATTTTTTGAGGACAATAAAATATTAGGTATCTTTTTGGCTATTAGATATATTTTTTCAAATTCTTTTAACTAATGATTGCTCTGTTTCTGATGTTAATGTTATGAACATTTGGTAAAATATCCTTTGTAAAAGGTATGTTGCCTATATTTTTATTGAATCATGTAATATTCCGATGGACATTTGGTAAACCGAAGTCCATATTTATTAAAAAGAGAGTGGCAAAATTGCCAACGTTTCTTCTTGGCACACGAAGATTAATATTTCAATGGGCATCTTAGTTAATCTAATATTTTTGAAAATCATATCTTCTCCCACCTTCAGTTCTAAAAGTTTCTCCTTTTTTATCATCCTCCGACACTTCATATAGGAGATTCACTTTATTATAAATACATCTTGGTGATTAATAAAAAATTATCTTCACCTCTGCATTCTCTCGAGCCTTTTAATCAAAGTTCTCTCCTAAATTGCGTTGCGTATATTCAAATTTTTATTGAAATAATAAGATCTAATTCTTGTTGTGGTTCCTCATTGGAGCTTCTACTATCGTCGTTGTGCTTTCAAGAAACATTGTGGACCCTTTTTTTGATATCTTCCATAGTTTGGTGTTTGATTTTTTACCTAGTGCCACACTGGAGCTTCACATCCGGGCTGCACTTTCTAGCAACCTCATGGACCCTTTGGTGACATCTTCCTCAGTTTTGAGAGTCTTCACTAGGTAAAGTCTTATAGGAAGCCCTCCATCCTCTTCTAAAGGCCTTCCCCTCTCTTCGTTCTGCATACATGGTGGCCTTACTACGTCATTGACACATTAAAGGTAATTTATTTTTTTATAAAACATTATTAAGATTAATTCATTTTCTCTCCTAGCAGAGTCCAAAAATTTAAGGTTCATCCCATTTCGCGACTTTTAAGAATCCTTCTCTCTGCTCGTGGTTCAAATTGTTAAGGTAAATTATTTTTTATATTATGTATTTTTCTTGCTAATCTCTCTCTAACAACGAATTTTAGAGAATTTTTTTAAGCTTTCAAATCCCCTGTTTGTTGTCCATTGACATAGCATTGGAGTGGTACGGTGAGCAGGGATACATTGCTACATCTTGACATCTCCTATATCGTCTTTTATCTAACATATATTCTGATTCTTTAATATCAATAAAAGAAAATATTTTAAATAGGTCAGCTCTTTGTATTCATTGAACCCTCTTCATATGATCCATATTTTTCTTTAAAACCCCTTTCTAGTGGCCAAAAGAAACCAAATATAGAGTTGTAATCTCAATAAGATTTTTTTTTTTTTTTTTTTGGGGGGGGGGGATTTATAGATGCTTTTTTTGCACCTATCATAGCATTGGGGGAGGTTTTCATTGCATCATTTTTTGCCTCCTTTATTTTGCCCTTTTACCTTTGTTAAAAAATCATTTTGTTTATTTATCTTGCTTAATATAGGTAAGGTATTGATTTTAATTTACAATCCTTAAAACATTAAAGAACTTAATAAAATATCTCTATTTCATTCTTTCTTTAAATACTTCATTGGAAAATTTCTCTATTAAGTATTAATTTGTTCAAATTGTTATTTTTTTTTTCAAAAGTTCTTTAATATACTATAGAGATATTTTAATAAATGAAGTTAGCATTTTTTTCCCTTTCTTGCAAAATGTATCTATAACAAAAGAACTTATTTTTGGTTAATAATTTTTTACAAAGAGTATTGTAAATTACAACCTTTTTTTTAATAAAGTAAGCATAACTCTTTATTAAAAGTTGATAATATTTTAAAGCATAAATATTTTATATCACCACTCACCCATATTAGACATCCTAAATAACTTATAGTTTCCCTCAATTTAGGGTGGGTTATTAAGATAACCAATATAGGTCTGGATGATATGATCCTATGTTCCAAATATCATATCTAATCAATAATTATAGTTTCCATCTCATTAGGGCGGGTATTTAAGAAGAAAATATATAAAGGCATGACATATTTGTTCCCTTAGAACCAAACTTAATATCAAATATCCTCAAATTACTTATAGTTTCCCTCTCATTAGGGCAGGTATTTTGAGAAATTTTGGTGTTTCTTAAAGCTTTGGCAAAAAAAATTCTCATTAGTTTCATATTCATATCAAATAACCTCTAATTACTTATATTTTCCCTCTTGTTAGGGCAGGTATTTTGAGTTAATTGGTATTTATTTTAGGCTTCTATTAACTAATATCCATTGCATTATCTAAATTAAAGTTAAATGGGGGAAATTTGGGTTAATTTCAAAATGAATTCAATGAATACAATTGATTCTCTTACTCCTAATAACTACCATATATGGAAACCCAAAATTTTAAAACTCATTTCTCAAAAAGGGCTCACACACCTGCTAGAAGAGAAGCAACCCGAATTTGAAAAAGAATATGAAAAATTTATTCATAAATGGAAGTTGCATGAAAAAATGGGTATTATAAGCACTAATGTAAATGAAAGCTTATGGTTTCACATTACATATTGTAAAACTCCTTATGAAAGTTGGGAGAAACTAAAGAACTTATTTGGAAAATTAGATCAAATGAGGTCAATGCTGCTTGAGGCAGAATTAAAAACTTTATCTCCTGATGACTTCAGAAATATTGTTGACTTTCTCACCAAATTTAAATAATTCCTTACTCAATTTAAAGGCAGTGGAAAGGATAAAAAATATGAAGAACGCATCTCTCTAATTCTTTCTAAATTAAATGGTGTATTTCAAATATTCGCAACCACCTTTCTATATACAAAATATGCTCTTGGTACAAGTTTAAAAATGCCCTCCTTAGAAGAATTTTGTGAGAGACTAACTAGAGAAGAAAAAAATTGTAAAGTATGAGATCTATTCCTCTTCCTCTAAAGCCTTAGTAGCATCCACCTCCACTAAATAAAAATTTAAAAAGAAATAAAGAAGTCCCATGACCTGTATTCACTACAAAAAGAATGGTCATTCTACAAACAAATGCTAGAAAATATTACAACAAATAGATGCAACTATGAAGGATCAAAATATATATGATAAAAAGTAGATAGGAAAAGACCTAAAAATTCAAGGGAATACCACCCATACTTCATCTAATTACTGGGTCCTATATTCTGGAGCAACTCATCACATGACTGCTTCAGATGAGTCAATATCTTCTATCTCCTCAAGTTCAACATGTAGCATAGAAGTTTGTGACTCTTCCTTTATCCCAGTCAAAGGAAAGGGTGCATATCCATTGATGGTGGCTCTATCAATAATGTTCTCTATGTTCCAAACATTGCAACAAATATCCTCTTCATCTATCAGATTTGTACTTCTAAAAATGGAAAAAGTGTTCTCTTCTCTCCAACAGGAGTTGAGATAAGAGACTTTTAGGACCCCCCACTCTCTTATATCCAAAGGATATATTGATCACAACACTCACCTATTTCACTTTAAATTATTCAAAAATCCATAAGGGACCTCCTATTTTGTGGCTCATGGAAGGTTTGATCATCTTAGTTATAACTACCTAAGGAAATTGAACACCCATGAAATGCTAACAGGTCTACATTAAGTCTCTTCTATTTATGGAGTATGTCCTATATGTGCTCTTGGAAAGAAACATCAAGATCCTTTCCATCCAACTGGTTCTCTATAAGCTTCATTCCCTCCAGAGTTAATCTATAGTGACTTGATGTTTTTCTAGAGCCTTCTTTCAAAGGAGAGAAATATGCTCTAACCTTCATTGATGACTTTTCCATAAGAACTGGGGTCTACTTTCTAAAATACAAAGTGATATTCTATCCCACTTTAAAATATTCAAATCCTTAGTTGAAAATCATTCCTCTTGCAACATCAAGCAAATTTACACATATAATGGGGGGAATACTGCAGTAATGAGTTCTCAATATTTTTATCAAGTCATGGCATCATTCATAAACATTTTATCTCCCATAATCCATAGCAAAATGGCATTGTAGAGAGGAAAAACTAAACATTGAAGTAAATTGAAAACTGTATGCTCCATTCAAGAGATCTTCCAAAGGTTTTTTGGGCAGAAGCTATTAACTATGCAAACTATATTCAAAATCGTACACCTCATAAAGCTCTTGACCATTTAACTCATGAAGAAGCATGGACTGGTTCAAAATCGGATGTCTCCTTCAAGATTTTTGGGTGTACTGCTTGGGCACACATCCCAAAGAAGAAAGGGAAGGCTCTAGATAATAAAATCAAAAAGTTCATCTTTGTTGGTTATTGTGAGGAAATGAAAGCATACAGGCTCCTTGATCCCTCAACTCATGAGGTATTTTTCATAAGAATATCCAATTTGATGAAACATTCCCTTATAAAGATCCTCAAAACATCCTCTTCCTCTATTGAGCCTTCTCCTGCAGTAGAACCTCAATATAATGAAGAAATAACTTTAGAGATTAATTTAGATATTGATGAGGAACCTATAACTCCAACTCAAAGTCTTTCCATTCCTTCTACTCCTTCCACTATGCCAAAATGGGCCCACACCATTGTTAAAGAAGATACTCTTTACATCCAAAACTTTCCATCGTCCAGATTAACCAAATCCATAGGAACTGGTCTTGTCTGTCAGTCTATTCCTCTGATTCTCAAACCTTCAAATAAGCAACTGGTATTAAAGAATGGGATGATGCCATGGAAAATGAATTCTCTTCCTTAATCAAAAATGAAACTTTGGATTTAGTTCCCCTACCTAAAGGAAGGAAATTAGTTCATTTTAAATGGATTTACAGAACAAAATATGGACCTAATAGATAAATTGAAAAACACAAAGCTCAACTAGTAGCCAAAGGTTTCTCTCAAATTGAAGGAATTGATTATGTTGAAACCTTTGCATAAGTTGCAAAAATGGAAACTGTTAGACTGGTTCTTGCTCTAGCTGCTTCCCAAAAGTTGCATGTCTTTAAAATGTATGTAAAAAGTGCTTTATTACATGGGGACTTAAAGGAAGAGATATTCATAGAACAACCTACTATTTTCACTCAAGACTTATCTCTTGTTTGTAGGCTAAAGAAGTCTCTCTATGGCCTCAAACAAGATCCTAGAGATTGGTATGAAAAAATGGACTCCTTCCTTCTTTCCTCGGGTTTTTCTCATTGTGATTATGATAACACAGTCTATATTTGGAGAGATGAAGGAAAAATAACCATACTTGTTCTATATGTTGATGATTTGCTACTCACTGGTAGTGACTTCGCTCACATTCAGACTATAAAAGACTTCCTCTCTAAAATTTTTGATATGTATGATCTGGATCTAGCACATTACTTCCTTAGGATCCAAATAAATCATACAAATGCAAGAATTTCATTGTGTCAATAAAAATACACTCTAGATATTCTTCAAAAGTTTAAAATGATAGATTGCAAACCATATCCTACACCTTTCTAGTCTAGAGTCAATATAAGTACTTCCTGCACATCCCCTCTATGTAATGCAACTCTATACCGTTAGCTTGTAGGAAGTCTATTATACCTTACTCATACTCATCCAAATATCTCATATGTTGTTGGCTTAATTTCCAGATTCTCACATCAACCGTATTTCAGTCACTAGCAAGCAAGAAGAAGGATCCTCCACTACTTGCAACGAACTACTCACTTGTTAGAATAAGTAATTATTCTCTTAAGTTCTACTAGGATAGACTTACTTGAGTTTCCACTCCTTCATGAGTCAGGTAAACTCTCAGTTATAGTCTAGATCAGATTTGATGAGTTGTTGTAATCCAACGACTCTCAATGATCAACTTTGTTATTTATACAAAGTTGATCCAAGGAATAATCAATCAGTTCTATTTCGTTTCTTCAAATCTTGTAATGCTTTGTAAGTCTATTCTTGGGAAATTCTAACATGGTACCAGAGCAGGATAGATTCTGCTAGGCATTCTCTCTTGAAGGAAGTTTCACGATCTGGTTCTTAATCTCTTATCTTTTGTTTTTTAAAAAAGGGAAAAGAGATCTTTTACATATTTTGTAGATTGCTTATTTAAATCTGCAAAAAAAATTTCAGATATTTGTTTATGGTAATATCTTCATAGTTTAACTAGATTTTTATCACCATATTATGCAAATATTCTCCTAATTTTTTTCTCAAAAAAATATAAAATTGCAGCTCTTTCTTTGCAAAATATATATTTTTTATTTTTTTATTATCCACCTCTTTTGCCTATTTTTGCGTTCAAAAATCCTCTATCAATCTGGATGAACGCAACTTCATTTGGCTCAATAGCCACACTGTGTATCATCCATAGACGAACGCAGCTCTGCGTTTCGTCCGAGGTGGATATAGTAAAAATAGCATTCTCTATAAGGTGGGCAATAAAAATAAAATTATTTTTAAATATAGGGTTTTTAATTCTTTGCATGAAATCTTCTTCTAAAGAAAATCCACCTCTTTCGTCATCGAATACATTAGACTTTTGGTCTATTAAAGAAAATACCAAGTCTATCTATTTTTTTTGACACGTGGCACTTTGCCAACGTTCGATTGGCGCATGGTGGGGTAACATCTTCTAAATGGCTCTTTCCCTATTTCCTAATGTTCGAAGATTTTCTTTGAGTTCCCTATTCATATCTGAAGTTTCTCCTTTAATTTTGTCATTCGGCGCTCCTCGAGGAACTACGAACTCCCTTTAAATTCATCTAATCTCTACTTGTAAATTAAAATCTCTATGATATAATTTTGGTTGATGAATTTATGTTGCCTAACGAGTTTTGTATTTTATCTGAGGACTGTGAGTTTTTTTTTGACATCTAAGGAAGGTAACTCTATTCGGAGACAACCTTGTGTGTGGCACCATCGCGTAGCACTATTTCATCATCTTTCGGGAATGAGCCTTCTCTCCTTTAGGTGAAGTCTCTTTGGAATATTCTCTATGTGTGTCTTCTTCAGGGATCGTGCCCTCTCTGCCATCTGCGGAGCCTTCCCTTCGTATCACAACAAGGAGGTATATTTTTATTTATTAATTTTTTTAATATTGGCTCCCTTTTATCTAACTTCCAATAGTGATTCGAAGCCAACCATTCTAGCATCGTGTGATGAACCCATCAGGTAAACAACATTTTTGATAGGGATATTTTTGAATTAACATCTCATCTAAGTGCAGATTGTCCAAGCTTTCAGTCACCTTCCAAATTTCTTCCTCACTTCCAACATCGACGCAGCTCGAGGGGACCTCCGTTGATGTCCTCTGTTCATTGCGGGAGAGGCCTTTGGTGACCTCTGTGGGAATCATCTCATTCGTTGTTCTGATTTCAAAACATAGAGCTCATATAATCTTTTTAATTTTTATTAAAAATTAATTTTTTTATAAGGTCTCCTAAGTTGCTTTATATTGTACCTTTTGTTTTAATTGCATATATCCTTTCTTTAGAGCCCTTTCGAGGCCCAAGAAAAGGAAGAGAATTGTAATCTCATAAATAAAAATTAAATTATTTGGGGGTTTTTTGTATAGGTGCTAATTTTTGCACCTATCTAAGCATTAAGGGGGGGTTCTCATTGTCTCATATTTTTCCTTCCTTTTATTTTTTTTATCTTTCCCTTGTTTAAATACTTCCTTTCTTTCATTACTCTAAATTATAACATAAAGTAATTTTTTATATAAAGGAAATTTCTTTTCTCTAAGTTAAATCCTTCTAATCATTAAGTTTTTTAATTCTTTACAAGGGAATATTTAATATTTTTCATTTTGCATGTCTACTCTTTTAAGATGATATTCATTACTTTTTAAACACCCACTTTTTATCAAACAAATAATATTTTTTTATTTAAAATATTATACTAATTAAATCTATTCTTAAAATAATCTTAATGAAAGTGAGGATATCTCTTTAAAACAACCCTTGTTATCTGTTATATTCTCCTTTTTTTCCTTTCTAAATACAAATATTCTAATCAGCAATATATTAATCACCTATACACCTATATTGGACATTCTAAATAACTTATAGTTTCCCTCACGTAAGGGTGGGTTATTGGATAACCAATATAGGAGTCTGGCTGATTAGCCTATGTTCCAAGTATCACATCTACTCAATACTTATAGTTTCCCTCTCATTAGGGCGGGTATTTGAGAGACAAGATATATAGGCCTGGATTTTGCTCTCATTAACCTAAAATTAATATCAAATCTTCTCATATATACTTATAGTTTCCCTCTCGTTAGGGTGGGTATTTTGAGATATTTGGTGTTTCTTAAAGGATTCCATTCCCTAATATACATTGCATTCTCCAAATTAAAGTTAAAGGGGGGAAATTTGGGTTCACTTCAATTTTCTTTGGCAAAATGAATTCAATGAATACAATTGATCCTCTCACTCCTCATAACTACCATACATGGAAACCCAAAATATTAAATCTCATTTCTCAAAAAGGGCTCACACACCTATTAGAAGAAGAGCAACCTGAGTTTGATAAAGAATATGAAAAATTTGTTCATAAAGGGAAGTTGTATGAAACAATGGGTATTATAAGCACTAATGTAAATGAAAGCTTATGGTTTCACATTACGGATTGTAAAACTCCTTATGAAAGTTGGGAGAAACTAAAGAACTTATTTGGAAAAGTAGATCAAATGAGGTCAATGCAGCTTGAGGTAGAATTAACAACTTTATCTCCTGACGACTTCAGCAATATTGTTGACTTTCTCACAAAATTCAAAGAAGTTCTTACTCAATTTAAAGGTAGTGGCAAGGATAAAAAATATGAAGAATGCATCTATCTAATTCTCTCTAAATTAAATGGTGTATTTCAGATATTTGCAACCACCTTTCTATCTACAAAATATGCTCTTGGTGCAAGTTTCCAAATGCCCTCCTTAGAAGAATTCTGTGAGAGACTAACTAGAGAAGAAACAAAACTTGCAAAGTATGAGATCTCTTCCTCTTCCTCTAAAGCCTTAGTAGCATCCACCTCCACAAAAGAAAAATTCAAAAATAAAGAAAGAAGTCCCATAACTTGTACTCACTGCAAAAAGAATGGTCATTCTGCAAACAAATGCTGGAAAAGATTACAACAACTAGAGGCAGCTATGAAGGATCAAAATATAGACAATAAAAATCAAATAGGAAAAGCCTTAAATGTTCAAGGGAAAACCTCCAATTCTTCTTCTAATTACTGGGTCCTAGATTCTGGAGCAACTCATCACATGACTGCTTCAGATAAGTCATTCTCTTCTATCTCCTCAAGTTCTACATGTAGCATAGAAGTGGGTGACTCTTCCTTTATCCCTGTCAAAGGAAAGGGTGACATAACCATTGATGGTGGCTCTATCAAAAATGTTCTCTATGTTCCAAACATTGCCACAAATCTCCTCTCCATCTATCAGATTTGTACTTCTGGAAAGGGGAAAATAATTCTCTTCTCTCCAATAGGAGTTGAGATAAGAGACTTTCAAGATCCCCATTCTCTCATAGCCAAAGGAGATATTGATCACAACACTCACCTATTTCACTTCAAAGGATTCAAAAATCTAGAAGGGACCTCCTACTTTGTGGCTCATGGAGATCTTGAAAGCAAAATTTGGCATGAAAGGTTTGGTCATCTCAGTTACATCTACCTAAAGGAATTGAACACCCATGAAATGGTAACAAGTTTACCTCAAGTCTCTTCTATTGATGGAGTTTGTCCTGGATGTGCTCTTGGAAAGCAACATCAAGATCCTTTTCACCCAAGTAGTTCTCTAAAAGCCTCATCCCCTCTAGAATTAATCCATAGTGACTTGATGTCCTTTCCAGAACCTTCTTTCAAAGGAGAAAAATATGCTCTAACCTTTATTGATGACTTTTCTAGAAGAACTTGGGTCTACTTCCTAAAATATAAAAGTGATGTTCTATCCCACTTCAAAGTCTTCAAAGCCTTAGTAGAAAATCAGGCCTCCTGCAACATCAAGCAAATTCACACATATAATGGGGGGAATACTACAGTAATGAGTTCTCCATATTTCTATCAAGTCATGGCATCATTCATCAACATTCTGTCTCCCATAATCCATAACAAAATGGCATTGCAGAAAGGAAAAACTGAACCTTGAAGGAAATGGCAAATTGTATGCTCCATTCAAGAGATCTTCCAAAAGTTTTTGGGCAGAAGCTATTAATTGTGCCAATTATATTCAAAACCGCACACCTCATAAAGCTCTTGACCATTTAACTCCTGAAGAAGCATGGACTGGCTCAAAACTAGATGTTTCCTTCTTCAAGATCTTTGGGTGTACTTCTTGGGCACACATTCCAAAGAAGAAAAGGAAGGCTCTAGATAAGAAAAGCAAAAAGCTCATCTTTGTTGGTTATTGTGAGGAAATGAAAGCATACAGGCTCCTTGATCCCTCAACTCATGAGGTCTTTTTTCATAGGAATGTCCAATTTGATGAAAAATTCCCTCAGAAATATCCTCAACCCTCCTCTTCCTCTATTGAGCCTTCTCCTATAGTAGAACCTCAATATTATGAAGAACCAACTCTAGATATTAACTTAGAGATTGATAATCAAGATGAGGAACCTGTAACTCCAACTCAAAGTCTTTCCACTCCTTCTACTCCTTCCACTATGCCAAAATGGGCCCGCACCATTGTTAAAGAAGCTACTCCTTACATCCAAAATCTTCCTTCATCCAGATCTACCAACCCCATAGGCACTAGTCTTGTCTATCAATCTATTTCCTCTGATCCTCAGTCCTTCAAAGAAGCAACTGGTATTAAAGAATGGGATGATGCCATGGAAGATGAATTCTCTTCCTTAATAAAAAATAATACTTGGGATTTAGTTCCCCTACCTAAAGGAAGGAAATTAGTCCATTGTAAATGGATTTACAGAACAAAATATGGTCCTAATGGAGAAATTGACAAACACAAAGCTCGCCTAGTAGCCAAAGGTTTCTCTCAAATTGAAGGAATTGATTATGCTGAAACCTTTGCTCCAGTTGCAAAAATGGATTCTGTAAGACTGGTTCTTGCTCTAGATGCTTCCCAAAAGTGGCCTGTCTTTCAAATGGATGTAAAAAGTGCTTTCTTACATGGGGATTTAAAGGAAGAAATATACATGGAACAACCTTTTGGTTTCACTCAAGACTCCTCTCTTGTTTGTAGGCTAAAGAAGTCTCTCTATGGCCTCAAACAAGCTCCTAGAGCTTGGTATGAAAAAATGGACTCCTTCCTTCTTTCCTCATGTTTTTCTCATTGTGAGTCTGATAACATAGTCTACATTTGGAGAGATGAAGGAAAAATCACCATACTTGTTCTATATGTTGATGATCTGCTACTCACTGGTAGTGACTTCGCTCACATTCAGACTATAAAAGACTCCCTCTCTAAAAAATTTGATATGGCTGATCTGGGTCTAGCACATTACTTCCTTGGGATCCAAATAAATCAAACAAATGCAGGAATTTCATTGTGTCAACAAAAATACACTCTAGATCTTCTTCAAAGGTTTAAAATGATAGATTGCAAACCATCTCCTACACCTTTTCAGTCTGGAGTCAATCTTAGTACTTCCTGCACATCCCCTATTTGTGATGCAACTCTATACCATCAGCTTGTAGGGAGTCTATTATACCTTACCCATACTCATCCAGATATCTCATATGTTGTTGGCTTAATATCCAGATTCTCACATCAACCTCATTTCAGTCATTCGCTACTTGCAAGGAACTTCTCACTTTGGGCTCTTATATGAGGGAAAATCCATGGATATCATTGGCTACACGGATTCAGATTGGGCAGGTTCAGTAGAAGATAGATGTTCAACTTTTGGCTATGTCTTTTGTCTTGGTTCTTCACCAATTGCTTGGTTATGCAAAAAACAACAAGCAGTGGCCTTATCATCTACAGAGGCAGAATATAGAGCAACAGTTTTAGCAAGTCAGGAAGCTCTTTGGCTTCATCAGATTCTAAAAGAATTTGGGTTTTCCAATGACAAACCTATTACTCTTTGGTGTGACAATCAGAGTACAATTCATATTGCATGCAACCCAGTTGAGCATCAGTGCACCAAGCACATTGAGATACATATGCACTTCATTCAACAACATATTCAGAATGGGGACATATTGTTGGAATATATTCCAACTAAAAATCAAGTTGCAGACATCTTCACCAAGTCATTTCCTTCTCTGCGTTACACACAGTTGCGAGGAAAACTTGGAGTAATACAGTTGCATTAAAATAGAGGTCTTCCACCTCTCCTGTTATTATTGTATTCTTTGGAGGATGGTTTTTTCCCTTGTGGTTTTTTTTATCATCACTCCAACAACATATATATTGTTTATGAGTACCTAATCAGGCCAAGTTGTTGGGACTCATTATTTGTATGAGGACAATCTTCGCCATCCGAAGACATGCCTCTATCTTGGATATTTTCTTGTGACAGATGGTTTTTCCCAAGGGGTTTTTTCACCATATATATATTGTAAATGAGTACCTCATCAGGCCATGTTGTCGGGACTCATCCTTTTTATTTGTATTAAGAGGACAATCTTCGCCATCCGAAGACATGCCTCTATCTTGGATATTTTCTTATGACAGATGGTTTTCCCCAAGGGGTTTTTTCACCATCTATATATTGTAAATGAGTACCTCATCAGGCCATGTTGTCGGGACTCATCCTTTTTTGTATTAAGAGGACAATCTTCGCCATCCGAAGACAAGCCTCTTCCCTATTTTTTTTTGATTGATGGTTTTTCCCATGGGGTTTTTACCATATCTCTAAAAAAGAAAACATTGTACATGAGTACCTCATCAGGCCATGATTATTTTATAGTTGTTTAACATAGATTGTATTTAAAGGAAAATATGATTATGTTATAGTTGTTTAACATAGATTGTATTGAAAGGAAATATGATTATGTTATAGTTGTTTAACATAGATTGTATTGAAAGGAAAATATGATTATGTTATAGTTGTTTAACATAGTTGTATTGGAAAATTATTTATTATGTAATAAATTAAGGTTAACATAATTTTATTATGAAAGAATGAGCTATGTTACAGAATGGATAACATAGTGTTCACATATGAAGGGTGAATTAGGTTATAATATGGTATAACATAGATATTATTACAAATATGGATTATCAAATTAGATAAAGGTATAGGACTTTAGTTAGTTTGGTAAATGAAATGTGGATTATCAAATTAGCTAAAGGTATGGGACTTTAGTTAGTTTGGTAAATGAAATATGGATTATCAAATTAGCTAAATATATGGAACTTTAGCTAGTTTTGTAAATGAAATATGGATTATATAGTTAGCTAAAGGTATGGGAATTTATCTAATAAATAAATTATGTGAATTAAAGGAATATTTTATGCTAAAGTCATGGGAACTAGGAGTTCTTATGCATTGTATAAGCACACGTTTGGAAGAAAGGGATTATAGATCCTTGTATTTATAAAAGACCAAACTTATGCAATATATGAAACATATTTGAGGTTGGGTTTTCCCATAAGGGTTTTCCCCAAGATATATATTGTGTTATGGGTATTGACTCTCTCTTTTATCTTGATTCAATGTATCTCTTTATTGTTATTTTCCATATTTTCTCTTAATATATCTTTTACTAGTTGATTCTCATGTTTAATTTAATTTGGTGCTTAGTTTATATTGTTCTTGTTTAGTTAAGTAGATAAAATTTATGTTATTTAAAAAAAATAAAAACAAAAATTAGTGGTATCCCTTAAACTAGTTGGGTTTATAGGGTGTTACATCTCTAAACATCACATGAAGTTTGAGAAAATGGCTAGGGTCAAACCCCTCAAAACAATATTTGTAACATTATTTTGTCTTATAAGGTATACTTTAAGTGTTACTAATATTCAATAATATCCACAATTAGCAAGGTGGAATGTGATATGGTAATGAGAGAATGAAACCATAATATCATGTGGGTTTTCCTAAGAAACTTCTAGAAAAACATGATCAAATTGAAGAAGGGGGCATTCAAATTTAAATAGTGTACATTTTTTTGTTCTTTGTACTATGTATTTTTAAGCACCATTCTAATGAATATTATCACACATATGTTTTTAGTGCACCCATGCATGTGTATGTATGTAGAATGTTATTTTATCAATAATCTATATGTAATATCACCAAACAAATGGGAAACAAGGATTAAGAGCTTAGTGGTTAGGCAAAAGTGTATTCTTGTACTTTGTACCTATTAGTTCACAAATGAGGAGGAATACCTAAGGACTTGATGTAGTATGGATTACTATAAAATATTCTAGTCTTACACTCTAAAGAGGCTACATCTAGAAGGATTTTACTATGATATTGACTATAGGGACATGAAGTTTTATACATATATGGTAAACCCCTTAGGTATGATCATCTAAAATTAGAATGTATACCATGGGATAAAATAATATATGGAGTGGTTTTATATTTACAAGGAGATAATGGATGCTCCACATTAGGCTAGGTAATTGAGTGGTATGAAAACAAAGGGGAGCAAAGGGATGAAGATGAAAACAATTGAGGCATTGACCATAGAAGTACCCCAAACTCCCATAGGGTTGATACCTTATGTGATAGTGCTTACATTTATAGTAGCCCCATGAAATACCAAGAAGAAGCTTTATTAGTCCAATGCTTCACCATATCATTATAAAGTACTAGGACAATATAAAGAGGTAATGATATTAGAGCCTTGTGAGTCACAAGTAACAAATAATGTAATGGATGAAGTATATACCTAGTGGTATAATTATATTAGGAGGAGGTAAAGAGAGTGGTGGTAATGAGATAGGTGGAAATAATAGATTCATTAATCAAAAGTATAAAGTCCCTTGTTGTATAAGGTTACAAGGCTATATATATCTAGACTAAGGTAGAGATAGGAGATGATGGTATCAAGGAGTCAATGACTCAACAATAACCCCAAGACTAGGTTGAAGAAAAATATAAGTACTCAATCAAATAAGGATCTGATTCAAACAAATGAGGTATAAAGGATAATGTGTTAATTAAATTACTACCCCACATAACTGAGTGTATTTTATATTATCATGAGATCCCCATGAAGTCCATCAAGTTTTATTTTTTTCTAAAATCCATAGTTTAGGTTGTATGAAATATGACAATGATAGAAATAATGATAAATATCTAGATACACAACTATTGAGAGTGAAATAAAATATATAACCATCATAATATTGTAGAATAGCATCCAAGAAGTTGGTTGGGGATATGATGATATATTATTGTTAGAAGATCAAGTAAACTAGATACTTAACATGATCCAAGGGGTCAAACCATTAATATCAATGGTGAGTGGGCTAAAACTAATGGAAATATTATTTAGCACTATCAAATATGTATTGTAGTGATATTGTGTATTGAAACAATATTTTAACACTAATAATGGGAGCAGATAAAAGAAACAATACCAATAATGTAATAATTTCACCAACGATTAACTACAATGTTAACCACCTTGGAAAAATTCAAGAAGGATGCAAGTAGCTTGGATGGAGTTAAAAAGCAATGAAGTCCATCAACATAGTAATTTTGGCTATTGATGTTAATTTTTGCTTGTGCAAAAAATTGTCAAAAGAGAAAAAAGAGATCATATATTTTTCAACAATTATTTTCAAAATATTCTTGCATTATTTGTAGATTATTTCAAGTACTACAAAAATGATAGGTCATTTATTAAATTTAGATCAATATTGAGGGAATTATTGATGTTTGAAGCTAGCCTACCGATGTTTTTCGCTATGCAAAAAAAATATACAAAGAGAAAAAACTAATATCTCTCAATCTATGTAAGCAAATTAGTTTCCAATTGATCCATTTTAAAAAAATAATAACAAAGAAATAGATAAAAATTTATAAATATTATTTTAAGAGCTCTAGGTTATTTAAAACCCTAGATTATATATATAAGGTCATGAAGTTAGAAAATGTTTATAAAGAGGAAGTAGCCTAGATAGATAAATTATATGAACACATGATGGTATATATCATCAAAAATAATATAGAAGAAATAAATAGGTAGATAATTTGTAAGGAATTCGAATAAGGAAAAGAGAATAATAATAGTGTACACGTGAAAGGAAGCACATATTTGGTTTTAGATAAGCCAAGTAGTGATTATGAATATTTATTTGAATTTAAAGATTCATTTTTGAAGTTCATGTTTACATTCAAAAGAAAATAATTATCTATATAAATCCTAGTAGTAAGCATAACATCATCAACAAGGACTTGGGGTAACATTTTACAAGTTCCTAGGAAGAGTACCAAGGATGGATAGTTTCAGGGAGAGAGATGTCAAATTTTTGAAGACTTGAAATTTTTATGGATAAGTATATTAGCCATACTAATTTTCATGTCCTTGAGATGGATTAAGTGAATATTGTTCTTGGATATCCTTGGTTGGATTATTTTGGTATTGTTAACATTAATGTGTAAAATACATTTATAAAATTATGGTACAAAAAAAGAAGATAACACTGTAAAATGCTTCTTACCTGAACGAGCAAGGATTAAGGGAAAACTAGGAAGCAATTGTAAAAAAATAAGTTCAATAAGAAGTAAAAGAACATGAAATAGAGTCTAAGAAGGAGGTAGTAGCATAAGTCAAGAAAGAAGCAAAACTAGAATTCAAGGACGAAATGAGAGCATGATGAAAGAGCACAACAAAGAGGAATATTATATTGAAGAGTAAAATAATTAAAATACATAGCTAAGGTTGGAGCTTATTTCCATCCACACTACATTAAAAGATAACTATCATGGAGATAGGGCTTAAAGCAACATAAGGACTATGAGAGACATACATGGAACCAAACAAGTCAAAATTTTGGATATGCTACTAATGACAAATACAATAATTGATAAAGAAGAACAAATTTTATAACCAACAAAAAGATGCTTCCAACACATGAAACCAAAGCATGACTCCTAGACACTCAAGTGGCAAAGCCATATATCGACAACATTGAATATGACATACCCATTAGAGTTTCACTAGGATGCATGGATGATCTAGATCTATACCATTTCTCAACATAGCTCAAAAGATCATACTATTCAGTTTTTCATATTTATTGAGGATGAAACACTTTTTAAGGGGGCTAGAATGCTAGGTACCAAATATAGATACATAATAATATAATATTATATTGTATAATTGGTTGGAGTCATAAGTAATTAATAGGCTAATATGTCTCCACTATGATGTAAATATTACTTATTATACAAAGGAGTTAATAAAGATGTAATATTTTCTATATTAGAAGATACCAGTTCAGGCCCCTACATGCATGTGGACCGACCCTTGAGCATTAGGGTTAGAGGAGATGAAGATCCTATATAAAATCAAAGATAGAAATAGAATGAAAGTTGAGTATTCTTTGTAAGTAATTCTAGCTCATGGGTCAAATATATTATGGACTCATTCCTTCTATAAGGAATAATATTGGTGTTGGCCTACTTGAGTGGTACTTTATTATCTTGTCTTGTATGGATTAATGATTGTGGATAGTTTATTTGATATTTATGCATATTGGTAAATGAATTTTATTAATGATAATAGAGGTTCATAACATTCTTTTACACTAGTAGTCTTAGTGGTGATGGAGAGGTCTAGGTAGGGTTCTATACTTGCATAGAGAGAATGATAGATAACCCTACCATCACCTCATTGTTATTGATTTGTAACATTATAAGGTAATAGGAAGGAGTTTGTTCACATCTTCCTTTACTTAAGAAGTAAGGTCAACTTTACAACCAAGAAAGTGTTTAAACTTTTTAAGTTAATTTTTTTGAACATTTCTTGTTGTTTACAAATGTAAATTAATACGTTGAAAAGTATCTTCTTTGTAGATATATGGTGGGAGTACTATGGTTCTAAAACATCTATATTGATGAGGATGACTCTTTGCATCTTGAGTTAGCCTTGTAGACATTTAGGGTGTGAGTGCAAGTAGTCTCTATTTGAGGTCATACACACAAAGAAATGTAATAGATTGACCCAAAAACACCTCAATGACCTTGCGCGTGTATAATAAAATTTTTGGCTTCACACAAAATAAACAGAGGTTAATGAATCATATGAGGGAATTGAATTGGATGAGTTATATCCACTATGTGATTGGATTATCCAGAGTGAGTTTATGACAAGATATGTTGAGGCACTTGAGAAGTCAGCAAAATATTTAAAAGGATTGGAGTAGACGTATCATAACAATATCATACTTGAGGATCCTCTAATTGGACCACCTTGTTAGAGCTAAGGCCAACCATCTAGTGTGAGTGGGAGGAGGAAAAAACAAAGAGCAGTGTAAAAATTGTTCTATATTTTGAAATATTACACTTTTATGATATATTTGGTTGAATTTAATGATCTTAAATTATAACTGCAAAATTTTTGAAGAATATCCAATACAAAATTAACTTTTTTAGTTCTCAAATCAATATTTAAAAAAAAAATCCCAAATTGCCAATAAAATCTCTACCATGTTTGCTAGTTACAAGTTTTCTAACTATGATACAAAACCATATATTTATAACTATGACTATGATTTTGTGGCCGACTGCAACTTCTAGATGCAATGTTACTCTACTCACTTGATCGATGCTACCTCGCATTAAATACTAAACAATTTTGTTAGGTTATTCCTAACAGAATCCCAAGATACATATTCAAGAGCTCTGGCATTAATATAGCATCACCCAAGGAGTTGTCTAACTTTTCCACATTAATGGTTGCTCTGATCCGATGTCCTCTTTTTAATGTAACATAATGTCTTTCAAAGAGTAAGCTAATCCAAGGGAGAGTGCCGCTAATTAGATTTCTTCCATTTTCATTCTATTGATATTGTTGATGCAACCTCTCACCAAAGACTACCGAAAAATGTGTTGCAGTTTTCACTGGAGACCGACTTGCAGACGCAAGTTCTTAATGGCCGGGGAAGAGATGATCATGAGAGGTACTAACCACAGTCACGCTACCAAGGGCTGATATGATGCCATCTCTTCAGGCAACTATCCCCTTGGAATTTTTACATATGAACTATCAATCCAACTAGCGTGGACAAGTTCATAAGACCAAAATCTGGCCAGAGGAACTATTTCCCTCGCTGGTAAACTTTCCATATCCATGTAATGCACAAGGAACGTGGCAAGACAAGCCACGTAATTAGAAATATGAGAGAAACTCATAATCTTGAGAAGAACGACGAAAATCGAATTATTGTGATTCTATATTTTCTAATCGTATATCAGTGTCTTTTATATAATTCACGAGCGATTAAATATGCAATAGTTTCTTACATTTTTAATTAGAATTTATTTGTATATTATAAAAATATATAAATACAACAAATATATGTAGTCTGAGTGAGGATGCCCTCTTTTAAAGAAAACATTTCTAAAAACATTTTTGGTGAAAGAATTTCTATGTTTCATATTAATAAAGTATTATATTAAAATTTAATATTCAATTTGTATTATACAAAATTAAATTGAAATTATAGGGAAAAAAAAAATCTAATAGAAAACCCATAAAAGTGAGGTCAGTAAATTCAATGCCAATGACATTCCACACATTAAAGCTGCTTATGCTGTCAAATCATGTCGCCTTCACGCAGTCTGTTTAAATAAATATTTTTTTGACTTTGCCATATTGTGGATAGACTGTTCAATCATAATATTTGGTCCCGCGTTTTTCAACCTGAAAGGCTTTCGAGCCGGTTCATAAAGTATTCGAGATTCTGAAACGGTAATATTCATCGGAAGTTTCGTTAGTTTTTTTAGTAATCTAATATGCACTTATATAAATTTTAGTCACTTTAATCTAATATATGTTGTTGTTTTATTTTATACTATGAGATAAATTTATTAGTTTTTAGCTAAGCGGTAATATTAAAAATATAAGTAGTATACATTTATATAAAATTTGATAATTTTAATACATAAAAAAATAAGATATGTAGGTTTGGTTTGTGTATACCTTAAAAATGATTTTTTTTCTTGATATTATGACAATATATTTTATATTAATATATGTTATAAGTATATTTTATTGTGATTGGTTTTTTTTTTTTTCAATTAATAAATTATAAAATAACGAAGTAAGTTGTATAATTTTATAATATATATCTATATCTATATAAAAGTATATTTCTATAAATGTCAAATATATCTTACATAAATTAGCATTCCAAATACTACACTTAACATTTCTTTTATTATATTAAATACAATATTATAAAACAAAGGGATTTTTATTTATTTGGTTATAATCCACCTATCATATCAAAATATATTAAAAAAAAACTCTACCGAAACTAAAATTACATAGATCTTTTGGTTGTGAGGGAACCTTATCTTTTCTTATTTTGGATATTTGGGAAAGAACAAGAAGAGTGTGCAAATGCAAGTAAGAAGTAATTGTCACCTTTTTCTATTTTAGATTTTTAGGAAAAGATTGAAAAATAAAGGAATCACATGAAAAAAAAGCTAGATAGTATAGAAGGATATTTATATTTTAAAACTAACAAATTTTGATTTAAATTATGGATGTTCAAATTAGAGAAGAAAAAGAGAGAATATATGACAAGTTCAATTTAGATAGCAAATGTTATGTAAAAGAGATTATCAAAAATGAGTTGGTCGAGAATAATATAATGATTTTTAAAAATATAGGATTAATATGTAATATCAATAAATAATAAAAATAAGAGTTTTTTAAATTTTAAAATTTAATTATATAAAAGTGGTGATTTCAAATTACTTCATGATTGATTTCAAATTGCTCTATAATTTTTTTACTAAAATATTTTTACTCGTTATGATTACATTGAAATAGCATGATGATATATGATTGAACAGCAGTGTCCACCAAATGTCAGCTCGGATTCGGCGCCTTTCTTATAAGGATGCATCAGTCATATTAACGCATTCTTTTAAGGATGTTCCCAAATTTTCAGAGAGAAATTATACCATGAGCATGTCGGCATCATCCAGAAACATGGAAGCCTTCGATATGTTATGTGACAAGGCCTTTGAGGAGGCCACCACTGCGACGGCGCTCCGCTTTGTGACACCCATATTCCTTCGTAAAATCACTAGGCGCCTCGGTGTGGGCATCGACCCCAGACTTCACAAGGCGCTCGAGACCATCGACGGCTTTGCAGAGGACATCATTTCGTCCAGAAGGGAAGAATTTAAGCAAAGACGAGGGAAGTCTAACCCCGGGCGAGCGGATTTGCTGTCCATTTTCATGGAGTGTCGGGACGAGAAGGGGGAACCTTATTCCGACAAGTTTTTACGGGACATTTGTATTAACTTCATCTTGGCAGGGCGGGACACCTCGTCTGTTGCGCTTTCGTGGTTCTTCTGGCTGCTGCTTCAGCACCCTGAGGTTGAACAAAAGATTGTAGAAGAAATCCGTGGGATTTTGAAGAAAAGATCTGAATCGGAGTGGGTGGGTTCTGAGTCGGAGTGGGTGTGTTTTAGTCGGGAGGAGCTGAGAAGGATGCAGTACCTGCACGCGGCTCTACCCGCGTGTGTCGTTCGACCAAAGGTTAACGAGGATGTTGTTTTGCCCAACGGTCTGTTTCTCAAGAAAGGCACGGTGGTGGCTTATGTTATTTATAGCATGGGACGAATGGAGAGCATCTGGGGCCAAGACTGCAGAGGATTCAAGCCGGAGAGATGGCTTCATAACGGTGAATTTCTTAACCAGACTCCTTATAAATTTACGGCCTTCAATGGAGGGCCTCGAATGTGTTTAGGAAAAGACTTTGCCTACTTGCAGATGAAGCATGTGGCGGCCTCCATCTTGCATCGATTTAGATTAAAATCAGTTAACAAGAGTGAAAGTGAAGGTGTGAAATACAGGCTAGGGTTGACACTTTATATGAAGGGTTTACTGGTTACTTTGCATCCGAGGCATATTGAAGAGTGAGACGAAGTGCCGCTACTGATTAACACCCAATTCCAAACTGCCAGAGAAATCCATGTAACGGAGAGAAAGAGAAAGAGATGCACTGTGCACATAAATTACATCGTTGAGAGTAGAATGCTGCGTCTTTTGTAGTAAAAAATATATATACATATTAAGAACCCTTTTTAAGCCATTCTCTAAAAAATTATTTTAATGATTTATTTAAAAAATAGAATAAAATATTAAATAAAGTATACCATTTAATAATTTATATATTATTTTATAAAACTTTAGCTATTAGGAGTATTTTTTTGCTCTTTTTAATTTTCTAAAAAAATTTCATTATGCTAAAGTTTTATATCCTAGGAACTAATCACTTTTGGTTATAACATTAAAAGAGGATCTTTATAGCCATTCCTTATTTCCACTAAACTCCTTCCTCCTTCTCAATACTTGTCCTAGCAAGTAAATCTATCACTCTACCCAAAGCTCTACCTACATAAATTGGAATCACATCATTTAATTCCTTCAACAACTCCTTAATTTGGGTGACAAGAATCCTCAATCTCCATGTCTCAAAAGCAAATTTTCTCATGCAATTTAGAGGTTCTACTAATATTTGAGAATCTGATTCTATGATCATCCTCTCATAACCTTGTTTTACCACCTAGATAGAAGCAAATTTAATAGCTAATGCTTCTGATCCTTTGTTGGTGACATTTCCTAGGCCTTGTAGTTCCTAATAAAGCACTATCTCAACACTACTCTCATAGACCACTCCAAATTGAGTTGTACTAGGATTACCTTTTGTAGCTCCATTAATATTAATTTTAATCTAATAATATTAATTTTAATCTAGGGGTGTTTTCTAATTAGATTTATCCTACTCCTTTATTTCAACTTCTTTCTCCATCATCCATATATCAGCCTAATTTTCCTCTTTAACATACACTAGCACAATTTCTATGAATTTGCTCCAGATGACCTACTAGACACCATTCAAGGATGAAAAGGTTTCTCTAAAAAAAATGGTATTTCTCTCTAGTCATAATTACCATAAAATAAATTTTAATCCAAGCTTCCACATGATACAATGAACTTTAGATTTAAATTTAACCCTCTTCCATAATTCCTAAATATTAATCCAATTTGGATTATTATTGGTTTAAATTTTATAAGCTAAAAATCTTCTCTCCTAAATTTGGCACATTAGCGAGCACTCAAATATTATGTGGTCAAATGTTTCCTCATTTTTATAGCATAAAATATGAAAGCACGAGATTCCGGGCAAAGGAAACACTAATTATGCAATGTAAGACGAAATGTAACGCTTTAACCTTATGCACCAAAACAAAGGAAAGAGACAATTTGGAAAGGAAAGAAAAGATGTAAAGAAATCACAGCCCTCTTTATTCAAATATCTTATCCTCGGTTACATAGACGTCTCCTCCCTTTTTAGGGGCTAGGAGCGTTAAATTTGTCTTTGTTACAATGTGTGACTTAGTCTTCCTCCTTCCGCGTGCCCACGATTGCAATGGGCGGGCCAAGATGATGCCGTCGCTGATGTCGATGAGTTCTTAACCTCCGCTGCTTCTCCTGCGAACAAAGAAACAACCAAGATGTCGGTAGCATCTGCCGCAAATGAAAAGTGTTTGTTCTCTAAAACTAACGAAATATGCATGTAAACATTTGCACGAAACAGATAAATACGGTGAGTCCAAATGGCTTCAAAACTTGACGAGAAGATAGGAAAAGTTACCGAGAAGGCCACTTGCCACTGAGACAGCTGGCCAATCTACCTTCAAGCTGGAATTCGTCCACAGGCGGGACGAATTCGAGCGCAATTCGTCCCTGGGTGGGACGAATTCTTCGTGTTGAAGAAACCGACTCTTCTTTGCTCCAATGTCGAATCCCGAGACCTGCAAAACGCTTGCAAACAGGGGGTTATGTAATTGGGGCCATTTTGGGACGACCCAGATGGTCGGATTCTCCCAATTTGGCCTCTACCCTCAGGAATTTGACCTCGACACCTGTAAGTCGGCGAAACAACAAAGCGACACAAAACATACTAGAATCTGACCAAAAGTTACAAAATTGCAGCTATGGGTTAATCAAACCTAATAACACAAAATGCAACCTGAAAAAGTAATCTAAAATGCTCTAAAACTTAAAATAGGACTTGGGAAGTGCGGGGGTGCCCAAGTGGGCCTCCCACCGTTGGCACTTGATTTTGGAGCCAATCCACTAGGGATGGGCCCAAAACCTCTTAGGATTGGGGGGTCGGCGAATTGGTTGGTTCGGGTGTCCATGTGTTGGATTTGGGTGAGGTTCGAGCTTCCAAAGGCCACCCAACAACCTCCCTTGCAAAAGAGATTGGTGGATGTGGGAAGGTGAACCAAAAGGGATGCAAGTGGGTCTTCAACTCGGCGGCACTTCGTTGCTTGAAAACTCCTTCAACCTTGTATATTTTGGGTGAGAAAAGTCCCACCTTTTATAGACCCATGGGGTCTCTTTTGGGAGGGAAGCACAAATGCCATGTGTTGGTCATAGGCGCCATGTGGCAGTCTTGTCTTCCCATGAGGGAGGGAGTCCTCCGTTGACTTGGGCTTTGATAAATGCCTTTTGTGATAGTCTTCTAATGGCCCCTCTGTCCACCTACACACACGTGCAAGGCAGGAGTCATCAACTGACTGTTATGGGCTGCCACTTGGCGCCATTTGTCTTTTTGCCCGTTAAGCTTAGAATTCGTCCCACCCAGGGACGGATTCAGAATTCGTCCTGGGGTGGGACGGATTCTATTTTGAATTCGTCCCTGGGTGAGACGAATGCTGGGCAAAGTGTCCAAGTGTGCCAAATTGCTTCTTGACCTTACAAAATTGCTATGAAAGTGGTTAAGACCACTTGTTTAACCTCTGAGGGCTGCCCTGGGGGCTGTGTTTGTCAAAGCGATCAGTGTTTGCAGTCACATAATCGGATTGGTGCTGTTTTGGTGTCTACAGATGCCCCTTTTTGGGAAGCACTGCGGGTGACGCAGTGCTGAGCAAAAATAGATAACCAAAGCACTAATGATTAGGGTTTCTTGGTAACCTAACCAACTTTTGATGCCCCAAGTATGGAAAGGGCATGCATTCTTGAATCCTTGCTTCTGACGAGCTAAGGAATTTGATTTCAAGTATTAACCTATTTTGTTGAGGTGTGACTTGAACTTAGACATTGATCGGTCATGAACAGGCAAAGGGCATTTTTATCCTCAGGGGGAACCTTGTGTTCATGATTCACGAAATGCCAAGCGTTTGATTGATTTGATTGTTGCTTGTTTCTGCCCCAAGCGGGAGCGTGATTGTCTTTGTCAATGATTCTTTGAATGCATGTCATTTTCCTTAATTGGGTGTGTGATTGTTGGTTGGTGACTAAGTGTGACTACCCCCTCAAGCGACGAATCGATGAGGGAATGACCTTCGTGAGAGAAGCGACGAGTCGCTTGACCCAAGATGACTTGTGCAGGGGTGCCTTTAGAGGGTTTACCGTTAAGCGTGTGCAATTTTTCCAACATTTGGACCTATTTTTGGTGGGTGTTAACCCTTTTGGTGATGTCGTAATGAGGTGAAATCATCGAAAATCTAACTTCCCGTGGAGCGGTCCGGCTATTGTAGCCTTCTTGGGGAAGTAGGAGAGCGATAATTTGGACCTCGACATCGATTTTCTTTGCCTAGAGGTTAAGTGCAAGAGCACTTATGTCCGGCAATGTTTTTTTGTTGTGTTTTTGTTGAATTTTGTACTTGTTTTTGAGTGGGCTTTGACCCTTTTGTGATGTCGTTTGGGGATGAAATTGTCTAAAATCCGTCTTCCGTGGAGCGGTCCAGCTATGGTAGCCTTCTTAGGGAGTATGATAGTGACAATTTGTGACTCCAATGTCGATTTTGTATGCCCTTGTTGTCAGGTGCAGTAGCAATCCTATCGGGCAATTTTATTGTCTGTTTTTAGTGCATTTTTAGTCATTTTTTTTTTTTTTTTGTGCTTTGAATTCGTCCCTAGGTGGGACGAATTCCAGTAGAAAAGTCGTCCCTAGGGTGGGACGACTGCTGAATCAGAGTGCTCGTCCCGGTCAAGGATGAATTCCAGTGCAAAAGCCTATTTAATGGCCAAAACTTGATTTTGGGCTCATTTGTGTCATTTTTTTCTTGCGATTTTGGAGCTTCGGGAGGAGGAGGTAATTCTGAAGCGAAGCGTTGGAATTCTCTCGCCATCATGAGTGCACAATCGGATTCGACGGCGGAGCCGATGCCTGTAAGTGTTCCTAGAGTTTATTTTGCTTTTATTTAATGCATTGTTTTTGTGTTGACGCTTTTCAAAACTTTAAGATTTTTTTTTTTGTGATGTTTTTGTTTAACGGTTAAGTTTAGAAACCCTAGAACTGAAAATTTGATCTGTTATTTTTTTTTTTGCTTTGTAGGTTGTTAGGAGCCGGTACCGTGTACCCTCTGCATTTACTGAGGCGCGTTTGGCATTGATCGATGATGGTCGGGAATGGCTTGATGCCCTTGGGCTCAAGCAGGTGGCTCGGCTGGAGCTGTGGTTTCGGATCGGGCCTATCATGCCCCGATCAAGCTTTGGGATCCATGGACCAATACTTTCCATCTCCAGACAGGGAGATAGGTGACTCTTGAGGACGTCTATCGGTTGCTTCGATTCCGATAGATGGTCGCCTATTAGGACATCTCCGTTTGATCGGTGGATGCTATACTTACGAGATGTTTTGGGCATGGGGGCAGGGTGTAGCAAACCCGGTGGAGACAACGAGGTGGATTGCCGGTGGCGGGATTTTGGTTGGGTGGAAGGAGAGGGGGTGTTAGGAGTGAGGCACGCATTCTTGATGGGCCTCATTTCTAACATTCTTCTCCCCGATTCGTCGAGCGCGAGGTTCCCGATGGAACCTCTGGATTTGGTGTGGCGGTTGGCAGAGTGCCCGATAGAGGCACCGTTGATTCCGAGATGGGGACAGACTTTGTTGGCACAGCTCTACGGGGAGCTGTATGGGGTCCTTGTCGACAGCGGAAGGGTGTCAGTTGCAGTTTTTTGTTGCAGTGCTGGGGTTGGCAGCACATAGCTGTTGAGAGGCCTACCGGGTTACCGTGGACGACTCGGGCGGTGATGGAGGATGAGGAGATTGGTTACGCAGTTTTGTGGCGACGGTCTGCGGAGCGAGGCAGAGTCGGCGATGGGCAGGTGCCGTTGAGCACTACTCGATGCCTTTTCTCGGCTCACTCCAGGGGAGGTGTTTTGGCGTCCCTATCGGGACTGTCCAGCCTGGCCTGAGGCTGGAGAGTGGCTCCAACGGGTACGGAGGGAGCGATGGTTGACTGGGCGGCACGGGACGGAGCATGAGTTCTTTCCGTACCGTCGGGTTACACGACAGTTTGGGGTGCGCCAGGGGTTGCCTGGTGAGCCCGTAGTCTATCGACGTCGGGGAGACGAGAGGGATCTGGAGCCACCGGTCACCGCGCCATTGGGCGAGGAGTCGGATGCGGTGATTGAGGTCCCGGATGTGGATGACGTCGGTACTACCATTGAGTATGACTCGTGGTGGGTATTGCGGCGTGGAGAGGAGAGGGGCCAATGGGAGGCGCGACGGCGGTAGTGGAGGATCTGAGGCGGCGAGGGGTGATTGGGGGCCGTTGGATGATGCGGACATGGTGGATGTGGGAGATGAGGATGTGGACTTGGGTGTTCCGGAGCGGTCCGGACATGCAGGATGTGGAGGAGCAGTTGGAGCCTGAGCAGGCTATTGTCCCCATGAGTCCTATGCGTCCGGCAGATACAGAGGAGGTGGGGTCAGATGTAGGTGTTGAGATTGCTCGACTGACAGAGCTGCTACGGATGCGGGATCTAGAGTTTGGGGATGCGATGCGGGAGAGGGATCTTCTACGGGCTCGGTTGGCAGAGCGGGATAGAGTTTTGGCGCAGCGCGATGATGCATTGTCTATCTATCATCGGCGAGAGGCGAGTGGTGTCCGTACCGGATAGACTTGGAGAGGGAGGTCATCCGCCTTGGCGGGCGGCTACGAGCCTTCGATCGGTAGATCTTCTCGACGGACGAGGGATAGTTTGGGAGCGGTCGGCATCATCTCGTCGCAGGCGGTTAGATGAGGGGGGTGGTAGCAGGCATGATGCGGGGGCTAGTAGTAGCCGCCCTGCAGGGTCCCGTAGGACCCACACCACGGGGGTAGTTCCCGTCGCACCGATCCTGCGTGATCATGGTGGTCGACGCCTTAGGTTGGGTTTTGGATATGATTGCGGGGTCTGAGGACCGGTTTTGTAGCCTGCGGGCATCTTTTTGACGATATATATATATATATCCGGTTTTATTTTGGTTTTGTACATGTGATGATGTGATTTTTTTGTTATGCATGTTTATTTATTTTGATGAATGCAGATGTTATGATAAATGTATATGTTTTTGATGTCTATGTGATATGCGAGGTGAAATGGATGAATGACATTTGTGATGATTGCACTGTAGGCTGTTTAAGAAGCTCTTTATTTACATGGTTTTTTTTTTTTTTTTTTTTTTGATGGTATCATAAGGATGATAAGTAGCGAGATGGTTTTGGGATGAATGTAAGATTTTCCGAGATTCGATCAGTTTTAACTCACCATCCATGATGTACTTTATCTTACAAGACTTTTTGACCAAGGTATGAATCGGACTTGTTTTTGACCCGGTTATTTCATATCCCTGTGTGTGCAATTGAGTTCATTTAGTGGTATTTGTTAGGATACCGCCGAGTGCCGAATGGGCTTTCAACCGAACCTGTGATTGAGGATCACCTAATTAGCTCCACGAATTCCTTTGTTGTATGTACTAAGATTAATCTGCGGTGTAATCCAGGATGCCATAAGCTAGCTCATCCACATGCAAACATTGATCTGTACGCAAGTTAATGTGACAGATATATCGTCATGCGGGAGGTTTATCTATTACCGATAGGCTATCAACCAAATTGGTACTGAAGCTTGCCTTATGACCTATAGAATGTTGAGAGTTCCAAGGATTCAAGGTCAACTCCCTTCTTTTCTTCAATTGTATTGGGATACTTGCTCATTGTAGTGATGAGATCATTGTTTATTTTGATTTGTTTTTCTTTCGAGCAAGGGATTGGGGATATGGAGTGATGAAAATCACTGTTGTTTGTGCCTTTTGATGTGTGCACTATAGTTTGTCAAATTTGGAGTTTTGACATTTTGCTTTTGTGTTTTGCAACTGTTGAGAACTTTAGGGATTCTTAGGGAATTGGGTAGGGAGGATGCTTGTCCTTTTGCCAACTCTCAGCATTCTAGGGGTCATTCGCACCGGGGGATGAGCAAGATAACCGTTTCGCTTGTGGTGACCTAGATTATTTTGCAGGTTTCGTCTTTCGTTCACACAATTTGGGAATTTTAGTGTTTTGATTTGTGTTGGGATGTTACGTAACAAGGTGTATTTCAAGTATGACTCTACCTTCGTAAAATCCGTTCGACTTGATACACTACATGGCTAAAGAGGAAAATGATGACTGAATCACTGAAACTCTTGGTACATTCCCAGGACCATGATTGTAGTGTGGTAAAAGTTATGCTTGGTGTTTTTGTTGTTTTTGTAACATGAGACAATGCGGAACAAGGTGGACTATCAGAGCTATTGCAGCTTATGGTGCCTTTGACCTGTATGACTACAAATATGCAATGTATGGATGCAATGCTTAATGCAGCTATATATTTTTGTATTTTTGATGGATTGTTTTTGGTGAAGGTGAAGATGAGGTGCGAGAATATTAAATTTTTTTGATGAATTTGAGTATGCCTAGAATTGAGATGCAAATGTTTGTTGTTTTTGATGATTTTTGTGTTTTGTTTTGAATTTCTTGATTTTTTTTGACCAAGGAGTTGCGATAATCGTTGGAGCTTTTTGTGGGTATGACCAAGAGATTGCGATAATCCTTGGAGCTTTTTGGTGACCAAGAGATTGCGATAATCCTTGGAGCTTTTTGTAGTGACCAAGAGATTGCGATAATCCTTGGAGCTTTTGGGTGACCAAGAGATTGCGATAATCCTTGGAGCTTTTGGGGTGACCAAGAGATTGCGATAATCCTTGGAGCTTTTTGGATTGACCAAGATTGATTGCGATAATCCTTGGAGCTTTTTGGGTTGACCAAGAGATTGCGATAATCCTTGGAGCTTTTTGTGTTGACCAAGAGATTGCGATAATCCTTGGAGCTTTTGGTGACCAGGTACGATAATCCTTGGAGTTTTTGGTGACAAGGGTCGATAATCCTTGGAGCTTTTGTGACAAGGTGGATAATCCTTGGAGCTTTTGGTGACAAGAGATTGCGATAATCCTTGGAGTTTTTTTTTTTTGGTATATGGCTTTCTTAGATATGAAATGGTCGCAAATGACTGATATTCAAGGGTTCTGTTTCCTTGATACCGTCAAGAGAAGCTAGCCTGTACGTTCTCGGTCCTATTTTGCTATCAATGACATAAGGACCTAACCAATTTGCCATGAATTTGTCCCTCATATGGGACGGCAAATTAGAGTTTTGTTGGTTTTCCTTCAGAACCAAATCACCAACCTGAAAGTCTCTTAGGTGAACTTTCATGTTGTAAGCTCTCTTAAGCCGCTCTTGATAGATACGTAAGTGCTCGAGAGCATTAACGCGTCGTTCGTCAAGCAACGTAAGTTGGTCTAATCGGGCCTGCCGCGCAGTGTTATCATCGATGAACTCCTGCATTGATATGCGCAGGGAAGGAATTTCCAACTCGAGAGGCATTACGCCTCGAGGCCATACACTAGTGAAAACGGAGTTGCCCCGGTGGGCGTCCGAATGCTAGTGCGATAAGCCCAAAGGGCAAGTGGGATTTGTATGTGCCAATCCTTATGATCTGTCGCGACGGTCTTTTTAAGGATGGCGACTAGCGTTTTGTTTGACGCCTCTGCTTGCCCATTTGCTTGCGGATAATAGGGTGTTGAAAAGCTGTGCTGAATTTTGTACTTTGTGGTTAAAGCACGCACGTCTTTGTTCTTGAATGATGGCCCATTATCCGAGATTATTTTGGATGGAATACCAAAATGACATATGATGTAATGCAAAATGAACTCCGCAATGCGGGGTCCTTTCGTAGAGGTTAACGGAATTGCTTCCACCCATTTGGTAAAATATTATGTGGCCGTTATGATAAACGTGTGACGGCCTGACGATGCAGGGGAGATCTTTCCGATTAGATCGAGGCCCCACTACGAAAATGGCCAAGCGATGGACTATCTGTAGGGCATGGGAAGGTGCGTGCATCAAATTGGCATGATGTTGACACTTTACGCACTTCTTGACATACTCGCAACAATCTCGCTCTAAAGATGGCCAATAATAGCCCATGCGAAGAATGCGCTTTGCGATGGCCATACCGCTAAAGTGGCCACCACATGTACCGTCATGCGCTTGGTGATTGCCCAAGTGGACTCTTGTTGGTCCAAACAACGAAGAAGAATTCCGTCATAGCTTCGACGATACAAAATGTCTCCTATCAAGACATACTTAGCCGCTTTCTGCTTGAATGTTCGTTTTGCGGCGTGCGTCAATCCAAAGGGAAGATTACCTAATTTGAGGTAATCTCTTATGGGTAAATACCAGTCCTGTTGATCAGAAACCTCGATAGTATGAACAGCCAATCCCTTTTGAAGTTCTTCCCTAACAAATGCTGAATGGGATAGAACTTGTAAGAATAGCGTTGTGTTGCTATTAATGGGAGTGGGGGAAAACAAAGACCCCCGTTGGCACGTTTCAAACAGTCTCGGATTCGAAAGAACTTATCCGAAGATGGTTCGATCTGGATCATGTGGACTCCTGGCGTCAAGTCTGAGCTTGCGCGCTCCATCGCGGGTTGCGATAAGGTTTTGACCTGAATGGTTGTTATATCACCGGAAAGGTCTTGCGGGATTAGTGACCCCAAGGAGGCCATTGTGTCCGCAAAATGATTCGATGATCGAGGGAGTGCCTCGATGTCATACCACTCAAGTTTTGCCGGGAATTTATCCACGAGGGCTTTATAGGCCTTTAGAACTGGGCATTTGCATTGATATACCCCTTTGACTTGATTGACGATTAACAACGAATCGCCAAAGATGTTCGATCTTTTGATGTTCATGGCGATTGTTGTTTGAAGACCTAGGAGCAAGGCTTCATATTATGCATTGTTGTTGGTGCACTGGAAATTTAATTTAAATGACAGGGGCATTGGAGCGCCCTGCGGTGTGAAGAATACAATTCCTGCGCCACCACCTTGCTCGCATTTAGAACCATCAAAAAATAAGGTTATGTCGGCACTGAGACTCAGGCTCTTCGGAATCTGGCGATTATGAGACATGGAAGACCCCATCATCGGGTAGTTCTATGACTAGAGGCTGATCGTCTTCAAGAGGAGCCTCTGCTAGTTGATCGGCTATGACTTGTCCTTTTATAGATTTTTGCCCAATAAACTCAATGTCAAATTCCGTCAACAACATGATCCATTTCGCCGTGCGACTACTATGATAAGTACGACTCATCATGTATCGCAATGGATTCTCCTTAGACACAACATACGTAGTGTTGCTCGGCATGTAGTGGCGTAGCCTTTTGGTAGCAAACACCAGCTGCCAAGCGAGTTTTTCAACGTATGCATAGTTAAGTTCGTAGCCCGACCAGGGTGCGGCTAAGATAGTAAGTAGCCTGTTCTTTGTGAAGTTCATTCTTCCGGGCTAGCATTGCGCCCAGTGCCACCTCGATGAGCTGAGATGTATAAGTAGAACGGCACACCTGGTCTAGGTGGTGCCAATGCTTGTGACGAAGCCAAGTACTTGTTTGATTTCGTCAAAGGCTGATGGCACTCGTCATCCCAATGAAATGTGACCCCCTTGTGCAATAATTTGTTCATGGGTCAGCATTTGACGAGATAATTGCGCTATGAAGCGTTTAATCGACGCGACCTTTCCTTGCGGACTTCGAGCTGCTTGATAGTGGTTGGGGGAGCCATTTCAAGGATTGCCTTGACTTTGTTTGGGTCCACTTCGATGCCTCTCTTTGAGACTATAAAACCCAAGAGTTTTCCGGATGTGACGCCGAACACGCACTTCTTGGGATTCAGATTGACCTTATGCTCTATGAGGCGATCGAGAATCTTGCTTAAGTCATCGAGATGATCTGAGCGCAAGAGAGACTTGGCTAACAAATCATCCATGTAATCTTCCAAAGTTTTGTGCATGTAATCGTGGAAGATATAAGTCATAGCACGTTGGTATGTAGCGCCAACGTTTTTAAGGCCAAAAGGCATGACCTTATAGCAAAATGTCCCCCAAGGCGTTGTGAATGCCGTTTTGAGTTGGTCTTCAGGATTGATACGAATTTGATTGTATCTGAGAAACCGTCCATTAGGGAGAGCATTTCGTGACCTGTTGTAGCGTCTACCAATGCGTCGATGCTTGGCAAGGGGAAATCATCCTTAGGACTCGCTTTGTTTAGGTCTCGAAAGTCGGTGCATATGCGAATCCTCCCGTCGGGCTTCTTGACGGGAACCATGTTGGACAACCATGGCAGATAATCCATGCAGATGACAAATTGTGCATCCAACAGCTTTTGCAATTCGTCTTTGACCATCAAGGCCACTTTTGGGTGCATCTTTCTTAGTTTTTGCTTTACAGGCTTGATTTTCGGATCAAGCGTTAAATTGTGCATGACTAGCTGCGGGTCTAGTCCTGGCATATCTTTGTACGACCATGCAAAAACTTCCTTCTTCTCTTTGAGAAGGGCAATATATTCGGCTTGCTCTTCGGGGGAAAGGCTTACCCCGACTTGAGAATCCGTGGATTCATTGGATGCTGTGCCGATGTCTACGTCGGTCGTCTCCTCGGCCGACATGTGGGATCCGTCCTCCAAGCGATGTGGAGTTGGGATTAAATGGATATCATCAGGTGAGTTAAGATCTACGTTTGGAACCTCGGGTCCCTCTTCAGCTTGAAAAATATCTTGAGTTGTCCTTGGGGTAAAATGAAGCATTTCATCGAAAGGCCAGTACTATGATGGTGACAATGGTGAATTGACGCGATCCCAGTCGATGGCATCCATGTCTAGATGCAATGACCATGATGGATCGGTCGGATTGCGGATGGGTGCGGTCAAATCAATGGAGATCATGTGGATGGAATGAATTTGGTCTCCAGAACCGCGGGTGTGATGACTTGATTCTTTTAGATGTTCCCTATACTCTGGATCTGGCTCTACGGGAGCAGGCACGAATGGATCCTCTCTAGGTGCAAATTCATCTCTATGTGTGAAAAGGAAGGCGGGGTCTTCCCTTGGCACTCTTGTCATGATGGGATCTCGAGGTGGACGATGCTCATCTTGAATTTGGAGCCATAGGTCTAACACTTGGTCCCACCTCGTCTGGGTCTACGTGCCATTCATGTCCTAACGGTATACCCATCTGTCCCATTAGATCTTCATGAGTTAGAGCGCGGTGATGTCGTCGCGCATGTACGAGATAGTCCATTTCGGTTTCATCTTCGAATCGCTTTCATAGATCCAAAATTGTTCATCCTCTTCGGCATATGTTGCTTGCGACATTGAGGACTCTTTCTGTTCCAGTGAATTAATCTGGTCCCATTGCGGTTGTTCCACTCTTAGTGGAGGGACCTGATTCTCTTGAGGCTGTGTTATTTCATCTGGAACCTCTAAGGGGAACAGTTTCAGAAAGATGTCTGGCAGCCGTTGATGTTCTTTTTGAGGATTAATCTCTGAACTTTCGCCTCTCTCTAGCAAAGAAGAGGGATTACTATTGCTGCCAGGGGTGTTTGTTGACCATGGGAGGTAGTCTCCCAATGTGTATTATGTATTCGGATTGGCATAAGGATCCAATGCCAATCCCCCCTTGTTGCCTATTTCTAGGCCTTGCATATTTTCAACCAAGATGTCTAATGGCAGGGGATGGTTGAACCCTACCCCTGACTTGTCATATGGCATCTGATATCTTGGTTGGCAAAGGATCCGCATCCCTTGCTCATATCTGTCGAGCCCGTATCCATGCCAATTGCATTGGCCGAGATATTTTAGGGCAAATTCTGGGTTTGACAGATAATTGATGTTTTCAACAAAAGGCTCTTCGTCTGTTTCCTTTTGTTGGCATGGTTCAAGACCATGATCAAAGCCCCCATACACAAAATTTGTTTGGTTCGGTGGGTAGCCTAGAGGGACGATTGTTCCAATGGGAAGGCGAGGTCTTCCCATGTCTTATCTTGACTCCGGTGTGGGGGTTGCCACAACATTTTGCACTAAGTATTCCCCCGGGCTGTCCTGGCCATTTCAACGATGATTGTTGATGATTGGGTGGGAGGAAACGGTAGTCCTTCTGAGTCCATTCCATGTTTGGTGGTTCAGGAATCTTGGTTTCCGTTGCGTTGGGCGCTTCCTCTATTGTTATTGTTGAAATTGTGGGCAACTTTTCTTCTAAGGGCTTAACCTCTTCCATGATTTGTTTTCCCTTGTCCTTCTGTTGGGCCATGATAAGTGGCGTTGATGATGAAGGAGCCGATGATGAAGTCTCACCTGGCTGGGATTTTGTCTTGTTGGCCACCAGTGGTGCCTGCGGTATTGGACCCTGTTTAGATGGATTTAATTGGAAATCCAAGTGCGTTGAAGGGAGGGTCGATTGAGGTATGAATTGTACCGCATTGCAATACTTGAAGGGCTCTAAGTCCATTGGGACTACATGTATTTCTCCTTCATAAGCATACTTCAAGCACTTGGTGGGCGATCGAAGGGACACATTTCATATCCATGATCCAAGGCCGCCCTAGCAGTATATTATAAGCCATTTCTCCCTCCAGCCACATGGCACGGTGTAGGTATTGACTTTTGTCCTACCGGATGGCGGAACGACTGTGTCGGTGTCGAGCATATTGCATCGTTAAAAGCTCGCAGTGTGTACGTGGAGGCTGTGATGTGAGAGGTTGGCAGCTTCAAATGCTTCAAGGCTGCGGTGGTTATGATGTTCTTTGGACGAGCCGGTATCTATCGGCACTCTCTTGTACGGAATCCCGTTGACCCGCGCGATAACGTGCGGGGGTGGATCTGCCATGTCATTTGATATCGTTTTGACCTCATCTTCTCTGAATGTGATGACCGGCTCCGTACATTGTTTCACATGTCCCACGAAGGCGTTGAAAGAATTTGCCTCGTGGGGTTGTAATTCAATGGCTTTTAAAATGTCCATAAGAGCTTCTCTATGGGGAGATGATTGTTGAATAAGCTCGTAGATGGACAGCCTAGCCGACGTGGTCCGCAAACTCTGCGTGAGTTTGGTTCGTATCGTGACCTCAGGTCTAGGCGGAGGTAACTGCGTTGGGCGTTGTTGAGGATGCGATGTTGCCGGAACTTCCCTCGTAGCTACCTCAGGGGCAGCTGTCGGGTACCTTCTGTTCCTTGTTACTATGCTAATCATTCCCACAAATCCCTGTGTGGGAAGATCTTGTCGCACCTCGTTAATCTGGAGTGGTTTTGTTTGTGCCTCGTGGGCTGGCAAGGGGTCCTTGAATACCCCCATTTGCTGGTTGTTTGGTGCGATGGGATTGTCCACAACTAATGTTCGGTTGTCGATCAAATCCTGGACTAGGTCTTTGAATTTCCAGCACCCATTCAAGTCATGTCCTCTGCGCCTATGGAATCTACAATACAATTCCTCTCTGTACCCCCTAGGCTTGGGAATGTTAGGGTCTATAATTTGGATTTTCGGCGGAGTGACTAAATTTGCCGGCGACAAGCGGTCAAATAAGGAGTCCCTAGACTCCGCATATGGGGTGAAATTTTTCCTAGGGCGACATGGGTAATTTTGCTCCTGTCTTCTATTATCTCTTTCATAAGCGGGAGGCACTTGCATGGTAGTTAGCCTTTTGAGGCTGCGTTTCTTGCACAGGCGCGGGGACATTTATCGCAACTTGGTTGATTGCAGCGTGTTGTGGTTGCGTTGTCCCAGTTTTAGTGGTTTTATTCCACTCTTTCTTCTTAGGCTTGGCAATTGCACCTTCGCCTATCTTAATCTCTTCTATGACTCTGGCTTGCGCCAAAGCTTCTTCTAAGCTGTCGTATTGTCGCAGCAACAATAGACCGAAGATTGATTTTAAGCAACTTTTTGCGAACATCTACGTGAGATCAGACATAGGAGGACGGTAGGGTAACCTAGAAAGCAAAGCTCTCCATCGATTCCCGTACGCTGCCATTGTTTCCTCTTCAAATTGCTTGAGGCTCGCTAAATCACTTAGTGATGCCTTCTTCCTTGTGTTGAAGGCAAAGCGTTCAAGAAACGCGTCTACTAATTGATCTAAATTGCTTATGCTGTGTTTGGGCGGTTGTGTGAACCAATCCGAGGCAGGGCCTGCGAATGTGGTTATGAATGTTCTAAGCAACAATGCGTCATTATCTTGGATGCCGAAGCATTGGCTTAGAAATCGTGTAACGTGTTCCTGTGCGTCCTCTTCACCTTTAAAAACTGCCAATTGAGGCAACTTGAAGTGTTCGGGGTAAAGAGGTGTAGGCACTGAGGGATGCACCGGATTACTGCGGAGTAGACGTAATGTGGGTTTTGATGCCCAGCAGCTTTTGTCTCCACAGACTCCAAACGCTCCAATAGCGCTTGGTATGCATCGGAAGATTTTACTTCTTCCTCTCTTGTTCGCTCTTGTTGCAAGTTACGGTAAACTGGAGGCCTATGGAGGGGTGGCCGAATGGCATCCTTCCTGCCTTGATGGGGAGTTTCAACATATTCCTCTTCCGGTTCATACTCCTCGTAAAATTCTTGAGGAGTCTCCGGGCGAAACCTATGACCCTGATCAAGCTCTTCCTTGAAGGTACCCATCATTGTTTCGGGGAGTTGCCTCCCTCTCGAATCTATGAGGTCTTGGAGGCCGAGCTTGACGAGGTCGTGGAGACCTGTCCTGCACCAATGGATTACGCCTCTCATATTGTTCAGCTCTTTGGATGCGAGGGGTTGGCCCCCTCTCAGGTATTTCATAGCGTAACTCATCCGCTTCGCGTTGCATGCGCTCTCTATCCAAGCGGTGTCGATACTCTATCTCTTGATGACTTTGTTTAAGCCGCATGATTTGGGCTTGACGGGCGGTATATCTGGCGACAGCTGGGTCAATTTGGTCTACCCTATTTTGCTCAGGAGGTTCGAATGTTTCTTCTATGTGTTTACCTCGAGTTTGCTGGTCTAAGGTTTCAATGGGTCGCTTCCCTCTGTCGAGGTAAGCGGTATGTGCTCGAGGTTCTGGCCTCAAGGGGTGATCATGATATCCTGCTGGTGCGGAAATGCAAGGTTCCCGCATTGTTTGTTGCCCTCGAGGAATGCGATGGCTTTCCTCGTACTCCCTTTCACGGGTGTAAAGGGGGTGGGCGGAGTTAGGTCACCCTATGTAAGGAGCCGTGCGCTCCGGATTTGGTCTCTCTGTTCTAATGATAGGTAAAGAAGGGACGCCATATCCACGTTGCCCCTCCAAATGGACGGTGTGCCTGTCTAGCGCTTCATCGCGCGGTGGCCACTCATGCCTAACTTCAAGAGGTGATTCTCTATTTATGTCAAGGTCTACATGTAAGGCATCTTCCCGAAAGGGGCTGCTTTGAATAGGCATACCCCATCGAGGATTCTGAATTGGATTCTTTTGTAGGTTAGACCTATAAGGCGGTATGACCAAATCCTCGGGACTGAAGTGAAGGCGACTTGTGCCTACTTTTTGTGTACCTTCCGAGCTTATGCCCTTGATTGGGCTTGACTGCGGGTGTACACCATTGCGGTGCTTCTATGCTATCTAAATAAGTTTTTATCTCGTTTATGATTTTTTTTGTCTACACTAAGCAGAATTAAGCACACACATTCACAAAACCGTGATTATCTCTTTTAAGGATTAAATGGTGTGTCCTAAACTGGTTTAGTGCATTTTGATGTTTTGTTTTGTTTTGTAGGTTTTGAAGATCGTTTAAATGCATTATGACGGCTCATATAACTCCCAAAATGGTAGCCCCTTCAATATACCAACCTAGCCGATATACCAACCTCTCTATATACCCGCCCTTACGAGAGGGAGACTATAGGTACGTGAGAGCAGAAGGTACGTGGTACGTAGGCGGTACGGAAGGGGATTGTCCTGTTAATGGCACCTACCATAGAAAACTTATCCTCGCGCGCATGGGAATCACCCCAGCGACACTCGGTCTGTCTTCGTCGGGATTTACGCCTAACAACGGTTGACAATCGGGAAATGGATGCAAATCAAGCCAAGGTGGTGATGAAATCCACCAATGGTCTTGATCAAGGGCTGAGGTCTTACGACCAGCTCCTTGGTTTAAAATTGTTTCGTGATGTGTGTGGGATTCGTTTTATTCAACAAAAATGAAACAAGCATACATGACTTTTCTTATGCAATGCAGGACAAGATGAAAACAATCAAAGGAACAGAAATAGAAACAAAAAATATAACAGAGATCATGAAAATCCCTACCTCTTCTCTGCCTGCTCCTGTTGTCTCTAAATTTTTGCTCTGAAAATCTGTAGGCAAGAATTCGTCCCTCTGGGAGACGAATTGCAAAAAAGAATTCGTCCCTCCCAGAGACAAATTTGAATTCGTCCGGTCGGAGAATTGCGAAGAATTCGTCCTGCAGAGACGAATAGCAGTATGCAACAAAAAAATGTACTGTCAAGCACAAAACACAAAAATTTAATCGGTTTCGTGATTTTAAAAACCGAGGAACAGGGGTCCCACCGTGATCGCCATGAAAGCACGAGATTACGGGCAAAGGAAACACTAATTATGCAATGTAAGACGAAATGTAACGCTTTAACCTTATGCACCAAAACAAAGGAAAGAGACAATTTGGAAAGGAAAGAAAAGATGTAAAGAAATCACAGCCCTCTTTATTCAAATATCTTATCCTCGGTTACATAGACGTCTCCTCCCTTTTTAGGGGCTAGGAGCGTTAAATTTGTCTTTGTTACAATGTGTGACTTAGTCTTCCTCCTTCCGCGTGCCCACGATTGCAATGGGCGGGCCAAGATGATGCCGTCGCTGATGTCGATGAGTTCTTAACCTCCGTTGCTTCTCCTGCGAACAAAGAAACAACCAAGATGTTAGTAGCATCTGCCACAAATGAAAAGTGTTTGTTCTCTAAAACTAACGAAATATGCATGTAAACATTTGCCTGAAACAGTAAATACAGTGAGTCCAAATGGCTTCAAAACTTGACAGAAGATAGGAAAAGTTACCAGAAGGCCACTGCCACGAGACAGTGGCCAATCTACCTTCAACTGGAATTCGTCCACAGGCGGGACGAATTCGAATGTCGTCCCTGGGTGGGACGAATTCTTGTGTTGAAGAAACCGACTCTTGCTCCAATGTCGAATCTCGAGACCTACAAAATGCCTGCAAATAGGGGGGTTATGTAATTGGGGCCATTTTGGGATGACCCAGATGGTCGGATTCTCCCAATTTGGCCTCTACCCTCGAGAATTTGACCTCGACACCTGCAAGTCAGCGAAACAACAAAGCGACACAAAACATACTAGAATCTGACCAAAAGTTACAAAATTGCAGCTATGGGTTAATCAAACCTAATAACACAAAATGCAACCTGAAAAAGTAATCTAAAATGCTCTAAAACTTAAAATAGGACTTGGGAAGTGCGGGGGTGCCCAAGTGGGCCTCCCACCGTTGGCACTTGATTTTGGAGCCAATCCACTAGGGATGGGCCCAAAACCTCTTAGGATTGGGGGGTCGGCGAATTGGTTGGTTCGGGTGTCCATGTGTTGGATTTGGGTCAGGTTCGAGCTTCCAAAGGCCACCCAACAACCTCCCTTGCAAAAGAGATTGGTGGATGTGGGAAGGTGAACCAAAAGGGATGCAAGTGGGTCTTCAACTCGGCGGCACTTCGTTGCTTGAAAACTCCTTCAACTTTGTATATTTTGGGTGAGAAAAGTCCCACCTTTTATAGACCCATGGGGTCTCTTTTGGGAGGGAAGCACAAATGCCATGTGTTGGTCATAGGCGCCATGTGGCGGTCTTGTCTTCCCATGAGGGAGGGAGTCCTCCGTTGACTTGGGCTTTGATAAATGCCTTTTGTGACGGTCTTCTAACGGCCCCTCTGTCCACCTACACACGCGTGCAAGGCGGGAGTCATCAAGCGACTATTACGGGCTGCCACTTGGCGCCATTTGTCTTTTTGCCCGTTAAGCTTAGAATTCGTCCCACCCGGGGACGGATTCGAGAATTCAGTCCTGGGGTGGGACGGATTCTATTTTGAATTCGTCCCTGGGTGAGGCGAATGTCTGGGCAAAGTGTCCAAGTGTGCCAAATTGCTTCTTGACCTTACAAAATTGCTATGAAAGTGGTTAAGACCACTTTTTAACCTCTGAGGGCTGCCCTGGGGGCTGTGTTTGTCAAAGCGATCAGTGTTTGCAGTCACATAATCGGATTGGTGTTGTTTTGGTGTCTACAAAATATACCAATATGGACCAATTATGCCCATACATATCCAATTATCAAAGGTAATAATTCCATTGTGCATGAACTACCAAATAAATAAGTTTACTTTTGGCCAACCCTTAGACTGCTTGATTTTTCTCCAATCATCAAATTGATACGCATGACAAGGAGGTTTTAGAAGGATATTTTCATATTCATTCTTCACTATATAGACTCCAAGGCTCCATATCCCCAAGCTAATCCATCCTCCTCATCCCTACCTATGAGAAATATTTCTGCCATGATTTTTATCATGATGAGTGCCCATTTTGAAGGGATTGGAATTGGCCACTTGTCCAACTTATTAAGTTGCTTAAACTTATAATCCCCCAACTTATTGGTGTTAAAATATCTTTCAATATTCCTCTAATCCCTACTTTCCATGGTTGTTTTTATTGTAGCTATGGGAATTTAGTAATGATAGGTGAATATTGATTCCATGAATTGATCCAAAATTATTCCTTCTCCCTTCTCCCCCACTTTCTAAAATAATCCATCTTTCACTACCTAAGATCCTAGGGACCAATTACCATCCAATATATTTCATCAATTACCAATTACTATCCAAAGAAAAATTACTCATCTCATTCGAATTTGCCTATCCAATATATTTACTATTTCCAACTCTACTAAATAAAGAAGTTGACGAGGAGATCTACTTCCAATAAATATTCCTAGCAAAAGCTTTATTATTTAGCTTTGATATTCTTAGTCCCAAGTCTCCCTTTACCTTGGGCTAACTTACTTTCTTCCAACCTAATAACACCCATTTCCTCTTTTCTTTTGCTCCTCCCCATAATTTTTTTTATCAGCTAGTGAGGAAAATTTAACACTTAATTTCTATTAAACCACAAGGAATACTCACCAAGAGGCTTCTTGTCCAACCCACATGCAAAAAGTTTAAGGTAGGATGAAAAACTATGAATTTGTAGATTAGGTCATGATTGAATCTATATAGAATCATTTATTCTACTATAATATTCTCAATGCCAATATTTAGACTTGATTTAGATTGTGATAAATATTTATTTACTCTTTGAGGTGCCTCCTTGCTCATTGATATTTTTCTAGCAATTGTAAAGAGTATTTTTTTCTATTTTTTTGTGATTTTTTAGTCCGTGTTTGAGGTTTCTGGTTTAACAAATCTACAAACAAACTCTATCTATTTGAAAGGGATCTAGAGGTGTCCCTCCAAAATTCCCTAATTATTACAATCTATGAAGGCTCACTATTTTAGTAATTTGATTGGCCAGAGAAAAATATGAAATATGTTATATTGTGATAAATAACATATAATATAATAAAATATAAATTAAGAAAAAATATTTAAATTATATTTTTAATCATTTAAAAATATTATAATTATAATATTTAAACTTTTTTTTAGTAATATTAAATATTGTGAATGTACAGAATATTGTGATGGCCATAAAAGCTGAACAGTCTTCCCGGATTCATGGCCACTATCAATTCCACAATGTAAATTCAAAATTTTTAAATTAAATGGTGTGAATGTTATTATTTTTTAAATAATATTACAATAATTACTTTTTATTTGGTTAGTGTGAGAAACCCATACGGCCAACAAGCAATTTGATCTAGGTATCCCATCCCACCATGATCTCAAATAAGGGAGACAGTTGAACTTGAACTTATTAATAGAAGATTTAACACACAATCACATTGAACTTTAAACATGGAACACATACCAAATAAAGGAGAAAGTTTTTTTTATTTGTTTTTTAAACTATTGTGTTGTCCTCCAAAATAATATTATACATAGTTGTTAAACTATATATAAATTTAAGTGTCTAACATTTCTAAAATAAAATTATTAAAAAATAATCATAAAAAAATTAAATATATAAAATGTAAATGTTAAATTTTAACAAATAATGGTATCATTCATTCTTTATTATCCTCCACATATCATAATAAGTTTTACTATTCTTAATGTAGTTTGAAGAATCTCTCTACTATAAACAAAATATTATAAATGAATAATCATGGCCATAAACAATGAATGAAAATAGCCAATAACAATAACAGTATCAAATCGGCAAAAGTAAAGTTTTAACCTACGAACAAACAAAATCTTTGAAATACCTAAAATTAAATCAAACATAAATGTATTATTAAAATTCAGGATGATGCAAACAAGTTAAGGAATTTCCTCTGAAAATAAAACTAATTATATGTCATGATAAAATCATGAAAGAATAACGAAAAATGTTCAACATATATTCTACTTATCTTAAATACCTAATACTTAATATAGAGGACCATGTGGTATTAAATTAATCACTAGTTTAAAAAAATTATCAAATATGTCTTTATTAGAAATGTAGTAGACATATAAATAAAAGACATACAAATAAAAAACACATGTCGTCAGATTTTTTTTAATTAGTCAAAAACAAGTATTATATCTAATTTTTTTTTAATATTTAATATTTAATTATATAATTAAATAATATTAAATTAAATTATTTTGTGTAAAGCTTCAATTTTATATAGTTTTTTTAAGTTTGAAATATATTTTTAATTGATAAAAATAATGATAATTGTATATTGATATTATTATATTTTTATAGGTTCGATATAATTCTAGAATACATCTTTCTTAAACTAATATACCATTAGTAATATTTTGATAAGAAAACCAAATTCTTTGAATAATATAGTTACATATTCATATACTATCCATCAACACCCAAAAATAATTATCTACATGTACTACCAACGAGATCAATATAATTTTCACCCAAACACACAATCTTAATAATTTCAAAGCACACAAAAGCATTACATATTTAGGTCTCATTTTGGATGTATACATATGATTTAAGAAGATAATAAGTATTTTATCTTATTAGTGAAAAGAAAATAATATATAATATCAATAGCAATATGGTTCATCATTGTATCATGTATTCTACGTAAAATTTTAAAAGCTTGATACTTGTCATAATCAATGTTTCTTTGATTCTTAAAATCACATTTATTATCTATTTTTTTATTTATGGAAAGGGTTTTGAAAGGGACCTTGAACCTTTTACAAAGTAGAAAAGGAGGAGATGCAATTGAGATTCCATACACAACCATAAAAATAAACAGAACAATAATAAGAACACCATAAAAACCTCCAATGAGAGACACAAAGGACCAAAAATAAGACAGAACAAAAATAGAAAGGACCCAAAATACCATAAAGCCCAAGAAACTCATCATAAGAAGAAAATGTCATCATCACTATTCAAATTTTTGAGACTTTTGGGAAAGTCATGTTTCCATACACAAAGAGACTCCTTTGGAACACCCCTATTTGCAAGTAGATCAGTAGCCTTGTTTCCTTCCCTATACACATGATGAATGATGATATTTTAGTATTTCTCGATGATTATTTCTTGATGAGTTAGGGTTATGCATAAGGGGTTGGACCCAAAATGTACTTGTAAAAAAATGGTGAATCCTAATTGAAATAAAGGTGAATCAAGGTGAATCTTAAGAACATCAAATCAATCATCTTCACAACAAATTTTGAGGTATTTGAAGCCCTAAAAAGTAAGATCATCTGTAGGGTAAATTTTGACCTATTAAATCACCTTATAACTTCATAAAAATGCCACCATTATATCAGGCTTGAAAAATGCTTTCCAATGAGTATAAATATGCCTATGTTTGGATATATATTGTGGTGAATTGACCCTAAGAAAAAATTGGTCTTGAAAATTTTAGGCGAATGGGTCGACATCGAGGGTCCTCATATTTACCAATTTCTAATTTTGGAAATCCTAATATTCACCCAATTTGTGAATATTTGCCACTGTGCATAACCCTGTAATGAGTCTTATGCATTCACCAATGATATTGCAAACATTCTAGGTCGAGTTGTGAACTCCAACGAGTCTTCTACATTCTAAAATTTATTATCTATTTGATTATTCAAATAATTCATTCATATACAAATATCTTCATAAGTGTTTCCCCATCGTAGTATGACCTACATCTAATATTCCTCCATTTACACATAATATACCATTAAAAATTGATTGTATTTTTTAAAATAATTTATTTGTGTCTTGTATTAGGGCCAATCCCTTTAAAATAACAAAATATTGCATTTTTGTTATGTCAATAAAACCATATCTAGCATGTTATTTTATTACAAATAATTTTCATTTCATTTTCTATAAAATATATTTTTTAAATTCCTTGAAGTGTTATGTTTCAACAATTAGCTTCTTGATATTTTTTTATTAAGAGATAAAATATTAGTTGAAGAATTGCCTTATAGAATTTGAATTCCACCAAAATGAATATCAACACCACATTTGGCTGAATTATCAACTACTCAATTTTATTCTCTGTAAATATGATTATATTTCCAAGAAAATACCTTCAATAATAGATAAAGAACATTAGCAATAATATGCTTATATTTGTAGACCGAAATAGAAAGGTGGTTTGTGTCTTCATTTGACTTCTCTTTCTGGTCAAGCATTGGTGGCTAGAGCTTTATTGGAGATGGTGCATTTATCAAGACCATGCTTGGACTAAAATTATTATTTTTAAGTATCTTCATGGGGTTGAGGGCTCTAAGATACCTAGATACAGTTTTTCTAGTAAAGGCTCTTTGATCTGGAACACCTTTAAGAAGGGGATGAATCTTGTTAAGCAAGGATTGTTCTAGATTTGTCTTAAAGGCTCGAAGTCTCTTTTCTGGCATGATTCTTGGGATAGTTTCCCTACAATTTTATCTATGTTTCCTCATCTTCAGGAGCTATGTAATTATTTCTTGGTTGTTGGTTGGTAGAGGGTGATGGATTATAAAGTTGTCAAAAGAGTTGGGTAGGTGGAGGTAGTTCAGTGGAAAGATCCTAGAGATTTGTCGGTAGAAGGTTCTATTCAGTATAGAGAAGCATTGGCTCACATTTTTGCTACTAGGGAGTGCTCTTCTTTACAAGATGATGATGTTTTGGCTTGGGGTCTGTATCCTAAAGGGATTTTCTCAGTGGATTTTTGTTACCATGTTTTAGACAGGTAGCATTTTGGGATGAGGAGGTTCCTTGGTGGAAAAAGGTTTTGAGTAAGTCTTCTTGGCCCAAATGCAATTTCCATTTGTGGTTGGATACTAGGAACATATGTCTTACCTATGATAATATCCAAAAGAGAGGTTTTTAGGGCCCTTCATTTTGTTTCCTTTGTGATAATAGTGACGAATCTTTAGGATATTTGCTCTTACAATATTTGTTTGCATGGGAAATTTGGCATCTTTGATGGAGGTTGTGGAAATAGTCTTGTTCTCATGTCTCTTCTCTTTTTTATTTTTGGAGGAGTTTAGGAAGACCTCCTGCTAAGGCTTTCTTTTTTTAAGTTACATGGAGTATTTGGCCCTCATGTATTATATGGCATATTTGGCTTGAAAGAAATCAAATAATTTTTCAAGGTAGAAAGTTAACTATTTATCATATGGTAGAGGATTATTGGTAAGATCCAAAAAATTGTTTCTTCAAAATATCAGATCAGTCTTCCTTTGAGCAGTCTGATATTTTATGATGTAGGACCTGAATTTAGTGGAGAATGACCCTCGTACTCCTTTATCGATCGGGAGGAGAGGCCTCAATCAAAACATGTAGAGATATGGTAAATGGCATTCTCCACCTCAAGGGTGTTTAATATTAATATTGATGGCTCTTCCAAAGAGAATATTGGATATGAAAGTATTAGTGGTTTTGGGAGAGATAGTAGTGGTGCAACTCTTTTCATTTTCTCCTATTATAAGGGGAAGCAAAATAATAATTATATGGAGGACCTTGCTATTCGTTTTACTTTGGAAAAAAGGTATGCTCTAGGATGGCGAAAGATAATTTTTGTGATTCAAACTCTTAGATTATTATTAATTTGTTGAAGGCTCATCATATTTCTAATTTTCATTGGCAGCTAGTGTTAATCGCTTGGTAGATCATTCAAATTTATTAGCTTCTAAAGTTTATTTCCTTTATTCATATTCCTAGGGAATGGAATGGTGTGGCTGATTTCTTGGTAAAATGGGCTTCTAAGTTTTAGGAAGACTGAAATGTTAGGGAATGGGATCAGCTCCCATTGGATTGTTCTTGTCATCTTGCTAATTTGCTTGTTGTGGATATGCCTGGTTGAGGTTGTTGTTTGTTGGGTGTCTTTTGGTTGGGTGCTCGATGATTTTAGGGGTCTCTTTCTTCTAGCCCTTGTAAGGATTATTATTTTGTGATTCTCTATTTCTTGTATGGTTTTATTAAATCAATAAATTTTTACCAACATTTAAAAAAACATTAGCAATAATATATTTTTTTATCTAATTCCCACATCCATTTTTTTTTATATCGTTAATGATAATTCATCAACCCATATCAATTGAAATATATTTCCATCATTTTTCTATTGTAATTTAACCCTTATAAGAAGTTCCCTAGCTTCTACATAGTTAATTAAATTTCGCTCCATATGATTCTTAGTAATTGAGGAGAATTTTACCTTTGTTATTTCAAAAAACACCACCTCCATTTACTTTTCTATATTTGTTTTAGAAGTACCATTAAAATTAATTTTAATAAACCTAATTTATGTATATTTCTATTTTACCTAAGACCGAAGTAGAACCTTTATGTAATACCATTATCACAAATGACTCTTCCATGCATGTTCAAATCCTATCCAAGTTGTTACCAAATATTTTTTTGCACTTGAGACTTTCCATGATGAGCACCATATCTATAAACATTTGTAAGAGAAGTAATAATACAATTTCAAACTTGGGCATGATTTTGAGCTTTATTTTTAAAAATTCTATTATTTATTTCAAGCAATAAATTCCAACAAATAATGACAAAGCCAATCCTCCATAGAAAACATAATTCTTTATCTTTGAAATAAGTAATACAAAATTTTATCAATTATTTTAATGTTGATGGAGCCTCCCAATATATTTTCATATTTTGTGAAAATTTAACCCCAAATGATGAGAACAAAAGGATAATGAAGAAGTTAATGGTGTGATGTTTCTTAATATTTCTTGTTCAAGGTATATTTGAAAGATCATTGATATAATTTTCTTTATAGATTATCTCCTATAAAAATCTTACTTTGAATTAGTAACCAAAGGAATTTTGAGCCCATAGGGAGATCTTTTAGTGACCAAACATTCTTCCAAGTAAAACCTATGACTGTAGGAAATTTTTATTGCTCTAAACCATCATATCCTAATTTGGAAAATTATCCACCATATTTTTATAGACTCCAAATCAACTCATCATTTCATGTAAAAATCAACAAATAGAACTCTTGAAGCATATTTTGAAGTTCATCCATAATTTTTTTGAGTTCCTCTCCTTCAACCAAGTTACTAATATAAATTCATGATCTAGAGTTATTTCTCATATTAATATAGTCTTTGAACATTGTACCTCTATAATCTAGGCATGCCTAAGCCAATTATTGTCATTTTGATTTAAATATAAGAGAATAAAGCTTCAATAAAGCATTAGAACAAAATTTTATATAATTTGCCTCAGTAACTAGCCACTTAATATGTTTCTTTATCAATTGAAAACTTCTAATATAAAGTTCCATGTTGATGATCCTTTGGATATGGTTCTTTCCCTAAATAATTTCATGGTATCAACATAACCTATATAATCCTCACCCAAGCTTTTCCCCTAAGGCTAAACTTATAAGTCCATAATTTTGTGAGTTCGCTTCTCCAATATTCTTACCTTTGCAAATGCTATCCCACTTACAAAGAGGAAACCTAAAATTTTCCTCGCATCCTTTCCAAGAAATTCTCTTTGAAATTTATCAAATTTGTATGTTATACCTAATGGAAAACATTGAAAATGACATCATATAAATAGGGATTGATTACAATGTAGTTATATGAGTTGTAACCTTCCTACCAAGGTTAAGAACTTACCTTTCCAATCTAACAAAAAATATTTCATTCTATACAAAAAATAACTTTTATGAGATTATTTTTATTTCCTTTATGAGGCAAAGGAATATTCAAGTAGGTTGACAAAACTAATTTTAATTTTAAACCCTAAAGTATCCATAACAAATTCACTATAAATTTAGGTCAATATTACTAATTTTTTTTATTTATAGTATTAACCAACTATCCAATAGCCTTATCATAGCATGATAATATTGATTTAAACTCCATGGTCTTACTGATTGAGGGATGACCCAAAATAAAAGTATAATCAACAAATTAAATATGATATTTGAAGGGACTACTTATACAACTTGAATACAATTAATTTTTCCTTCCACTTTTTCCTTTAAGAAATATCTCTCTAATTCCTCTACGATAATAATAAATAGATAAGAAGATAGTGGATCACCTTGAGAGAGTCCATAAGATTACTTGAAGTAAATAGTAGGAGAACCATTGATCAAAGTAGAATATTTTATTTTACTATAAATAAATTTAATCCATTCACACCAACTTTAATCAAAACCAAACACTTTGAGAATATTTTGTAGAAAACTCTAGGAAAATCTATTATATGTTTTGTTCATATCTAATTTCATAAACACACCTAGCATCTTCATGGAATGAAATGAATGTATTTCCTCTTGTACAATTATTATACCACCTTGTTTCTGTGATTTAACACAATCTAGAATGTCTTCTAACCTATTTTCATATTATTTTAATTGATCTTACAAATTATATTACAAAGGCTTATTGGGTAGAAATTATTAAAATATTTTTTCTCACTTTTCTTGGGTGTCAACATAATAAAATTTTCATTGACCTCACTTATTATGGCCTTCTTTTTTTGTGTCTCTTCAATCATAACTGGCATATCACTCTTCAATAAATCCTAATTTTTTTTTTTAAATAATTGCAAGAAATTCATTGGGTTTGGGTGCTTTGTTAGGATGGAAATAAAAAGCTACATCATGTAGTTCCTAGATAGATATAATCCTCAACAAGATTTCATTTTATCCCTATATGATAATCCATGGGATATTTTGCAAAATATTATCTTGTGCCTCCTTATCTTGCCAAGTATCTAACAAAATATTTTTTAAATAATTGATTGCTTCCTTCCTTATATGTTCTTATTCCCCAATACTTCTTCCATATAAATTTAAATACTTTTTATGTGATATATATGTTGTAGATATTACATTATTTGGTATATTTTTAAGTACCCCCATGGTACATTTATCTATTTATAAATATTATATTAGGAAGTGTGAATTATAGTTCTCTAATGTATGTTTCAATATCTGAGAATATTCCAAGTGTCACATAATAAAGTGTGCAAGTGTGAGAGTGTACAAAATATCATGTAATAAAGTGTGCAAGCATAAGAGTGTGCAAAGTGTCATGTAAGTAAGTCAAGAGTCATAGAGTTAGGTGTCAAGTATACAAGTGAAGAGACACATGATATGTGGCAAGATGTAAAATCAAGAGTCATGATAGTTTTGTCATATGTAAGGAATAGAAAAGAATGCATATCCTAGATATGTGAGGAAAATAATAGTCAATTATTTAGGATTCATATTATAAGGTTATATTATGGAGACAAAGTGTATTATATCATGATATTCACACAATGACACTGAGAGGGGGGGGTGAATCAGTGTAGCTATTAATATTCAAATCTACAGCATTTAAAATTGAAGCAAAGAGAACTTGAAAACCAAAAAATCAAATTGAACAAGAGAACACACCACAACACACAATATACCGAGGTTTACCAATTTGGCTACTCCTCAAAAATGACTACTTGGACTCCAATCAAAATCTAGTCTTTGCAAAATACCAATTTTACAAACACTTTATCAGCATTTAATGGAAGGAGCACCAACCCCTAGTACCAAGCACTAACTTAGACTGCAATTCTGAGAAATTTAAAATGACATAAAAATGTCTTCACTGTGTACATGACCCTGACTAGTCTGCAATTAAACACACTCTCCACACACTCATGGCTCTGCTTCTTTCTCTCTTGGCTCTCTTCTTACCCTATTTTCATAGTAATTTCACTCTAACAGCAGCAACATAATTCTTTGCACGACTGTCCTTTTATAACCCCTTTTCCTCATTGAGACTCCTCGTCTTCTATCACTTTTCTAATCCTGCATGCAGTCGAATGACATACTCTAACTGTTCGAATTCTTTTCTCTTATCCATAAGTGGTTGTTCGAATTATTTTTCTTCTCCATAAGCGGTTGTTCGAATTCTTTTCTCTTCTCCATAAGCGGTTGTTCGAATCCTACAAATACGACTGTTCGAATGCTTTTACGAACCTGCATATACGGCTGTTCGAATGCTGCAAATACGGATGTTCGATTGCTTTTATGATCCTGCATATTCGGATGTTCAAATTTTGCAAATAAGGCTGTTCGAATACATTTACGATCTTGCATATTCGGCTGTTCGAATTCTGCAAATACGGTTGTTCGAATACATTTTTGATTATCCATATGCGGTTGTTCGAATGCTTTTCCAATCATGCATATACAACTGTTCCAATGCATTTCCAACACCTGTCACTGTGTAATCGTAGATCCGACTCAGCTTAATTCTTACGTAACTGGCTGCATGATTTTCCTTTATGCATCTTCAACACCTGTCACCGTGCATGCTCCTTCGGATTTTACCTGCCAAACTGTTACCCATCGCAAAATCGTGACATTTCTGCCCATTTGACTTTTTCTGGACTGTTTACCGTGAAAACCTGACCTGTCGTGATATCACGACGTTTTTTGCCTCCTCGACCTTATTTTGGCATGCACCCATGAAAATAGAACATGTCACGAAATTGTGACACATTTGCTGCCTCCAGCTCTCTTCTATCTCCTACCCGCGAAAATGAGACATGTCATGAAATCGTGACACTTTTCGCTTTCCTGCACTATCCTTCACTTGCACCCGCAAAAATGGAACATGTCACGAAATCGTGACACATTTGCTGCCTCCAGCTCTCTTCTATCTCCTACCCGCGAAAACGAGACATGTCACGAAATCGCGACACTTTTCGCTTTCCTGCACTATCCTTCACTTGCACCCATGAAAATGGAACATGTCACAAAATCATGACACTTTTTGCTTCCGTACACTTTTCTCCGCAAGCCTCAATGAAATCGAAACATGTCACGAAATTGCGATGCTTTTTGCTACCGTACACTTTTCTTCGAAAGCTTTAGCGAAATCAGAACATGTCACGAAATCGCGATGCTTTTTTCTATCGTACACTTTTCTCCGCAAGCTTCAGCAAAATCGGAACATGTCACAAAATCATGACGCTTTTCTGCCTTAGCACTATTCTTTGCTATTCACCTACGAAAATGCAACATGTCGTGAAATCGTGACATATTTTGCATCCGTACATTTCTTGCTTCATGCACTAGCAAAATCAAGACATGTAGCGAAATCGCTACAACTTTGTTGCCTTGCATTTTGACATGTAGCGAAATCGCTACACCTTTGTTGCCTTGCATTTTGACATGTAGCAAAATCGCTACACCTTCTTGCCTTGCATTTTGACTTGTAGCGAAATCGCTACACCTTCTTGACTTAGCATTTTGACTTGTAGCGAAATCGCTACACCTTCTTGACTTAGCATTTTGACTTGTAGCAAAATCGCTACACCTTCTTGACTTAGCATTTTGACTTGTAGCGAAATCGCTACACCTTCTTGACTTAGCGCTTTTTATTTGCTTCATCCAACGAAACTCTGACATGTAGCGAAATCGCTACACTTTTTCGCCTTGTTGCTTCCACTCCGATCTTGTCACGAAATCATGACACTTTTCATTTCCTGTGCCTTTACCCAAAACATGTCACGAAATCACGACAGTTTCTCCATATTTTTCTCTCTCCTCCGATATGTCACAAAATCGTGACACTTTTGGCTGTGCCTTCTCTCTCCTCCTTTTTGTCGTGAAATCGTGACATTTTCGGCTGTGCTTTCTCTCTCCTCCTTTTTGTCATGAAATCACGACATTTTCGGCTGTGCTTTCTCTCTCCTCCTTTTTGTCACGAAATCGTGACATTTTCGGCTGCGCTTTCTCTCTCCTCCTTTTTGTCATGAAATTGCAACATTTTTGACTACGCTTTCTCTCTCCTCATTTTTGTCGCGAAATCGTGACATTTTCGGCTACGCTTTCTCTCTCCTCCTTTTTGTCTTGAAATCATGACAGTTTTCTTACTTGTCTTTTTCTGCAAAATTCTGAATCTGGGTCACTTCTATTTTCCTAGAAATTCACTATACTTGATCTAACTGACTTCTGAATTCCTGTCCACTGCTTCAACTGTATCACTTCCTATTTGTGTTGACAACAATGACAATACTTTTGCTGCACCTTGCTCAACAATCTCCCCCTTTGGAATTGTTGGCAACACTCATGCACTTTCTTGTAATTCTTCTCCCCCTTTGAAAATAATACCAAAGGGTTGCTGCAGACTCCCCCTGAGTCTATGCACACCACTCTCAGACAAATGTTGTTATAGTTAGAAAAAATCATAAATATAAGCAAAACTATAAGTATAGGCATAAATGCACCCCCTGAGAATGTGATCCCAAATGATAGTTAGTTCTTGGGAATTGTGACCACTCCCAAATTATTTTGAAGGTACTCAAAAACTTCCTTGGGCAATGGTTTTGTGAATATATCAACTACCTGCTCTGTAGTTGGAACAAAATCCAATTTGACCTCTCCTTAAACAACTTTATCCTTCAAGAAATGATACCGAATCGCAATATGTTTGGTTCTATAATGCATAATCAGATTTTTGGATATGTTGATAGCACTAGTGTTATCACATTTTATTGATATTGGCTCTTTGAAGTGAATACCAAGATATTTCAACGTTTGTCTCATATATAATATCTGTGTACAACATGTTGTTGCTGCAATGTATTCTACCTCTGCAGTGGATAGAGATACTGATTCTTGTTTCTTGCTATGCCATGCTACCAGCCTATCTCCAAGATAAAATGCTCCTCCACTGGTACTCTTTCTGTCATCAATACATCTTGCCCAATTTGCATCAGAATATGCAATCAAAGTGAAGTCTTTACCTTTTGGGTACCACAACCCATAATCCGTAGTACCCTTGAGGAACCTGAAGATCCTCTTTACAGCTGTCACATGAGTTTCTTTGGGATTAGCCTGAAATCTTGCAACCATGCATACTGCCTCGTAATATATCTGGTCTAGTGGCTGTTAAATACAAAAGGATTCCAATCATAGACCTGTACATTGTTTGATCTACATCTGGAGATTTGTCATCCTTGCTCAACTTGCAGCCTGTTGTCATGGGAGTGCTAATAGGTTTACTATCTTCCATTGTGAAATTTTTTAGCATTTCTTTTACATATTTAACTTGAGAAATAAAAATGCCCTTTTCATTTTGATTGACTTGCAGTCCTAGGAATAAGAGAGTTCACCAATCATAGACATCTCAAATTCTTTCTTCATTTTAGTTGATATGTCTTTGCAATATTCATCCATGCTGCTGCCAAATATTATATCATCTACATACATAACAAGAACAATAATATGGCCCTTATCTATTTTGACATATAAATTGTTGTCCACAAAACCTTTCTTGAAACCTTGTTTAATAAGATAGTTATCCAGCCTTGCATACCATGCTCTGGGTGCCTGTTTCAAACCATATAATGCTTTCTTTAACCTGCAAACAAAATCTGGATTGTCACCAAGTTGGAAGCCATCTGGCTATTCAATGTAAACCTCTTCTTCCAGTTTTCCATTCAAAAATGCTGATTTTACATCCATTTGATATACTTTGAAATTTTTATGGACTACTAAAGCCAGAAACATTCTGATTGCCTCTATTCTAGCTATCGGTGCAAATGTTTCCTCAAAATCAATGCCTTCAACCTGAGCATAGCCTTTATAGACCAATATTGCCTTATTTCTGACAACCTATCCATCTTCATTTAATTTATTTCAAAAAATCCATTTAGTGCCAATTATATTTTTATTTGTTGGTCGTGGTACTAATTCCCAGGTTTTGTTTTTCTCAATCTGATCTAGTTCTTCATTAATTGCCTTCATCCAACTTTCATCTTTGCTTGCTTTAGCAACATTTTTAGGTTCAATGCTAGATAACAAAGAATAGTTCTGCACTGCTGCTCTTCTTGTCTGAATACCATTTGTGGGGTCCCCAATAATCTGTTCACTGAGATGATTTTTTTGCCAGTTGCCTGTTTTAAATTTCTTATTTTCTTCTTCTTCTGAGTTAGTTTTTAGAACATCTGGATCAATTTTTTGATTCTCTTTTATTTCCTTTTCATCATCTCCTTCAATGACTTCTTCATAAATAGGGTAGTTTTCTTGATAAGTAATTTCTCGCTCTCTACCTTCATCAACTTTAACATCAGCACTCTCAACAATTTTCTTTAGCCTCTTGTTGTAACATGTGTAGGCTTTGCTTTTTGTTGAGTAACCAAGAAAAAGACCATCAGTTCTATCTTCAAATTTACCAAGATTATCTTCAGTCCGTTTGATGTAGCACTTGCTGCCAAATACTTTGAAATATCTTGTTGTTGCCTTTCTGCCGAACCACAGCTCATAAGATGTTTTGCTTTCATGTGGTCTTAGCATGCACTTGTTTTGAATGTAAACTACAATATGGACTGCCTCTTTCCAAAATTTGTTAGCTATTTTATTCTCAGCCAGCATTTTTTGTGCCATTTCCTGCACTATCCTGTTCTTCCTTTCTACAACACCATTCTAATGAGGTGTCCTTACTACTGAAAACTGTCTTCTTATCCCATATTTTTGATAATATTCTGCAAATTCTTTTGAAATAAACTCTCCTCCTCTGTCTGATCTTAGGCATTTAATCCTTTTTCTAGTTTGATTTTTAACCTGGTTTTTAAAACTCTTAAACATCTCAAATGCATCTGATTTAAGTTTTAAAAATAATACCCATGTCATCCTGGAGTAATCATCTATGAACAGCATAAAGTATTTGTCACCATTTATGCTTTGTGTTCTCATGGGTCCATACAAATCAGTGTGAATTATCTCCAACGGTTTGCTGGTGAAGTATTCCTTTGATTTAAATGTGGATCTGGTTTGCTTTCCTTTTTGACATGAAGCACAGATGCTATTTACTAGTTTTCCAATGGTTGGTATATCTCTTACTGCTCTTTTTGAACTTATTTTTGATAGATTGTCAAAACTAATATGACCGAGCCTCTTGTGCCATAGCCAATTTTCATCTTCCTATCCAATAAAAAAAGTTCCTTCTACAGTTTTTGAGAGAGTATATAGATTACCAGAAGTCCTTGATCCAGTAGCTATTAGCTTCCCACTATGTGCTTTTCTCACTTCACAGCCCTGCTTCTTAAAAATGACTTCATGACCTCTGTCACAGATTTGACTTACACTCAACAAGTTATGCTTCAGACCAATCACAAACAAGACTTCTTTTGATTTTATCTTTCCATCACTGATATTGACTGATCCTTTTCCAACTATCTTTGCTCCATCATTATTTCCAAATTTCACAGAACCACCTTCATAATTCTGTAACTTCTCAAATTTTTGCTTGTCACCTGTCATGTGACTAGAGCATCCACTGTCAAGTATCCAAGGTGCAGATTTGTTCTGTGCTTTAAAGGCAGTCTGAACAATCAAAGATTCCTTTTCTTTCCATTCTAGTTTGATGGCAGATTTGGCTACTTGTTTTACCTTTGCCCTTTCATTATCATGTGCCTGTTTTTAAGGAAATTTCTTGTTTTGGTTCAACCCATTTGGTTGAGATTTTCTACCCTGATAATACTTTGATGCAAAAGTGCTTCTACAGTTTCTTGCAATATGTCCAAAATTATGACAATTATAACAGTCAACTACATAATTCATTAAATGAGAAAAAACATTTCTACTAATGAAATTCCTTTGAGATACATTATGACTGCAATCTGAAATCTTATGGCCATAAGCCTTGCATTTAAAACAATAACTAGAAAAGGAATGATTAAACCTGGGTGCAGGTCTTTTCTAGTTTGAAGTAGGAGCCATGAATCTTCTCCTTCTTGGATGTGTGACTTTTGTGAATCCATATTTTTCAGTACTCTTCTTGAGTCTGGCATTATTACGTTCTTTGGCATGATTTGTTTTTCTTGATCAACCCTGATCTTTTCTTCTTTCTTTATGGGTTCTACATTTAAGGCCTTTGAACCCTTTGATGATTCTCCTTCATCGAAGCCTAAACCAAATTTGATGCCGGAAGGCCTTTGGTTATTTAACATTTTATCCAGCTTTACAGTACTTTCTTCAAACTTATGAAAACATCTCAATTTCCTATTCATCTCCTCTAGCTGCATCCTTAACTTAACAATGTCTTCTTCTAGCTTGCTGCATTCAACTGTATTTACAGTTAATTGTTCATCAAGAACTTTAGACATTTTCTTGAATTCCTTTGTCTATATTTTCAAACTGTTTATTATGTCAGTGGCATCTTCTAGTTTTCTTGAAAACTTTTTATTCTTTTTCCTTTCTGCACTCAATTCTTCAAGTGTAGCAACCAATTATCCTTCCAGATACACTTCAGCCTCATCCTTAAATTTTTCATCACCTTCCTAATTTTCTTCTATTCTTTCTTCTTTAAGTTCCATGAACAGAGCTTCACCTATTTCTTCTTCAAAATATTCACCTGAGTTTTCTTCAGAAGAGCTGACATTCTTGGATATGAAGCTTTTCTTCTTGAAGTTGTTCTTTCTAAAATTTTGTTTCTTCTTCTTTCAGTCACCTTTTTCTTGGTATGACCACCATTTTTGGTTTTCTCATGCATTGGGCATTTGGCTGCAAAATGACCGACTCCTCCACAATTGAAACACTTGAATGACAGCTTTCCTCTATATTTTATTTTTCCCTTTGTGAGTTTTCGAACAAAATTAGCTTCTGTTTCATCCAGTGTCTCTTCATCCTCTGATTCATGTTCAGCTTTTATATTCTTGTGTGCTTTAAAAGTATCTTCTCTATCTATAGGCTTAGTTTGTCCTATTCTCATTTCGTATGCAGTTAAGGAACCATGCATCTCATCCATGCTGAAATTGTTTAGATCTTTTGCCTCTTCTATTGTAGAAACTTTGGAGTTAAATCTTTTGTGAAGTGTTCTGAGAACATTTTTCACGACAACTACATCATCAATTTCTTCATCGAGTCCTCTGATTGCATTAATGATTCCATTTACTCTCAGCATATAGGCATCTATTTTCTCATCTTCATTCATTTGTAATTCTTTGAACTGAGCTCGATGAGTTTGCAGCTTGGCTTCCTTGATCTTGTTGTATCCTTCATTGATGCTCTTCATTTTATCCCACATGTCTTTTGTCGATTTATAGCTCATGACTCTTATCAGTTCACTGTCTACAAGCCCACACATTATGGCATTCTTTGCTTTGGAGTTGTTCTCAAATTTTTTCTTCTCAGCAGTATCTGTTGGAGGAGTAGTGGGTGTTGTGTATCCACTATCCATAGAATCCCAAATGTCATATCCCAATGCACTCAGATATTTTTGCATCCTGAGTTTCCAAAAAATGTAATTAGTTCCATCGAATAAGGGATATTTGTTAGATGAGAATCCTTCACCACCTGCCATTGAGTTTCTTCCAAGATCACCTTAGCTGATTAAGCTTGTTTAAGAAACCTGGCTCTGATACCAATTGATATTCACACAATGACACTGAGAGGGGGGGGGTGAATCAGTGTAGCTATTAATATTCAAATCTACAGTATTTAAAATTGAAGCAAAGAGAACTTGAAAACTAGAAAAGCAAATTGAACAAGAGAGCACACAACACACAATATATCAAGGTTCACCAATTTGGCTACTCCTCAAAAATGACTACTTGGACTCTAATCCAAATCTAGTCTTTGCAAAATACCAATTTTACAAACACTTTACCAGCATCTACTGGAAGGAGCACCAACCCCTTAATTTTTTGCTGCAACAGATAGGAGCACCAACCCCCAGTACCAAGCACCAACTTGGACTGCAATTCTGAGCAATTTAAAATGACATAAAAATGTCTTCACTGTTTACACGACCCTGACTGGTCTGCAATTAAACACACTCTGCACACACTCACGACTCTACTTCTTTCTCTCTTGGCCCTCTTCTTACCCTCTTTTCATAGTAATTTCACTCTAGCAATAGCAACATAATTCTCTGCATGACTATCCTTTTATAACCCCTTTTCCTCATCGAGACTCCTCATCTTCTATCATTTTTCTAATCCTGCATGCAGTCGAATGACATACTCTAATTGTTTGAATTATTTTCTCTTATCCATAAGTGGCTATTCGAATTCTTTTTCTTCTCCATAAGCGGCTGTTCGAATTCTTTTCTCTTTTCCATAAGCGATTGTTTGAATCCTGCAAATATAGTTGTTCGAATTCTTTTATGAACCTGCATATACGGTTGTTCGAATGCTGCAAATACGGTTGTTCGAATGCTTTTACGATCCTGCATATTCGACTGTTCAAATTCTGTAAATATGGCTGTTCGAATACATTTACGATCCTGCATATTCGGCTATTCGAATTCTGCAAATATGGTTGTTTGAATACATTTTTGATTCTCCATATGCGGCTATTCGAATGCTTTTCCAATCATGCATATACAGTTGTTCCAATGCATTTCCAACACCTATCACTATGTAACTACAGATCTAACTCCAGTTAATTCTTACATAACTGGCTACATGATTTTCCTTTATGATTTTTTGACACCTGTCACCGTGCATGCTCCTTCGGCTTTTACCCACCAAACTGTTACCCATCACGAAATCGCGACATTTCTACCCATTTGACTTTTTCTAGACTGTTGACTGTGAAAACCTGACCTGTCATAATATCGTGACGTTTTTCGCCTCCTCGACCTTATTTTGGCATGCACCCACAAAAACAGAACATGTCGCGAAATCGTGACACATTTGCTGCCTCCAGCTCTCTTCTATCTCCTACCCATGAAAACGAGACATGTCACAAAATCGTGACACTTTTCGCTTTCCTGCACTATCCTTCACTTGCACCTGCAAAAATGGAACATGTCATGAAATCGTGACACATTTGCTGCCTCCAGCTCTCTTCTGTCTCCTGCCTGTAAAAATGAGACATGTCACGAAATTGTGACACTTTTTTCTTTCCTGCACTATCCTTCACTTGCACCCGTGAAAATGGAACACGTCGCAAAATCGTGACACTTTTTGCTGCCGTACACTTTTCTCCGCAAGCCTCAGCGAAATCAGAACATGTCGCAAAATCACGATGCTTTTTGCTACCGTACACTTTTCTCTGCAAGCTTCAACAAAATTTGAACATGTCACGAAATCGCGACGCTTTTTGCTACCATACACTTTTCTTCGCAAGCTTCAGCAAAATCGGAACATGTCACGAAATCACGACACTTTTCTGCCTTAGCGCTGTTCTTTGCTATTTGCCCACAAAAATGCAACATGTCACGAAGTCACAACATCTTTCGCATTCGTACATTTCTTGCTTCATGCACTAGCGAAATCAAGACGTAGCAAAATTGCTACAACTTTGTTGCCTTGCATTTTGACATGCAACAAAATTGCTACACCTTTATTGCCTTGCATTTTGACATGTAGCGAAATCGCTACACCTTTGTTGCCTTGCATTTTGACTTGTAGCAAAATCGCTACACCTTCTTGACTTAGCATTTTGACTTGTAGCGAAATCGCTACACCTTCTTGACTTAGCATTTTGACTTGTAGCGAAATTGCTACACCTTCTTGACTTAGCATTTTGACTTGTAGCGAAATTGCTACACCTTCTTGACTTAGCATTTTGACTTGTAGCGAAATTGCTACACCTTCTTGACTTAGCGCTTTTTCTTTGCTTCTGCCAACGAAACTTCGACATGTAGCAAAATCGCTACACTTTTTTGCCTTGTTGTTTCCACTCCGATCCTATCATGAAATCACGACACTTTTCATTTCCTGCGCCTTTACCCGAAACATGTCACGAAATCGCGACAGTTTCTCCATATTTTTCTCTCTCCTTTGATATGTCGTGAAATCGTGACACTTTTTGCTGCGCCTTCTCTCTCCTCCTTTTTGTCACGAAATCATGACATTTTCAGCTGCGCTTTCTCTCTCATTTTTGTCACAAAATCATGACATTTTTGGCTGTTCTTTCTCTCTCCTCATTTTTGTCGCGAAATCGTAACATTTTCAGCTGCGCTTTCTCTCTCCTCATTTTTGTCGCAAAATTGTGACATTTTTGGCTGCGCTTTCTCTCTCCTCATTTTTGTCGTGAAATCATGACATTTTCGGCTGTGCTTTCTCTCTCATCCTTTTTGTCGCGAAATCGCGACAGTTTTCTTACTTGTCTTTTTCTGCAAAATTTTGAATCTGGGTCACTTCTATTTTCCTGGAAATTCACTATACTTGATCTGACTGACTTTTGAATTCCTGTCCACTGCTTCAACTGTATCACTTCTTGTCTGTGTTGACAACAATGACAATACTTTTGTTGCACCTTGCTCAACATATCATCATTTAAAAATTGTAATAGAGATCTTGTATATTTGATCAATAATATTGTGAGATTTATTATTCAAAAATATTATTATTATTTCATGAATGTGATTGATTTATATTTGTCAAAGAATTATATGCTTCAATATTGTAATTTATATTAGATCCTAGAAAGTGGACCTGTGATTTAATCTGGCTAAAAAACCATTAGTGGTATCAAAGTTACACTATGATCATTTGAAATTGTTGTGTTGAGAAGAGCTATCAGAGTTGCACTCTATCCAAATTATGATTTGAAGATTTTTGGAAGAATTTTGAAAATAATAGAGCTAGTGAATCAATTTGATTGAAATATTTCAAATTGATTATGAGAATTAGGTTGGTTACCATGAAGAATTTGAAGGTGAAATTTGGAGGATATAGTGATTGAATTATTAGAGAAGAGTTTATTATATTGAGAAGAATTTATTTTAAATATCTTAGAATATTACTAGAGTTGTACTCTAAAGCTAGATAGAAAGAAAAAAAATAATGAGAATAACATTGGACATTTTTTTAGGGAGAAGAAGATTTGCTAAGTTGCTAGGTTGCTAGAATTTGTTGGATGAAATTATTATGTTATTGTTGCATGTTGTTTGCAATCTATATAATTTTGAATATTTATCTACGTTGGAAAGATAAAGTGCATTACTATTCAAGACAAGAGGATACATAAACTAGAATATAGTGCATAAGAGAGAAGTATCTATGTAGAGACATTGTTATCCTAAGAACTCATAATGCTAAGTGTAGAGAACTAGTAAATTTGTGGCACCCATGTGATGTTAAGTCAAATTTGGAGGAATCTATGACACGCTATGAGCCCTTGAAGCAACTATGAGAAGCCTACAAATTCAAGTAGAGATAAAGAGCTAGTGAATAATCAAAATCTAAGAATCATGAGCACTTGGGATGAAAGTGATATAGTGAGTTGTGCAGAAGATAATATGTTAAAAATTCATAATAGTGTTAAGAAATTTTCATGGTGAAACGATTTTAAATGCCTAAAGAAATCTACTCCTCACATATTAGAAGACGCCAAGTTGTGCAATTCAGAATTTTGGGTGAGATTAAGGTAAGCATTACATATTTGGAGTAACATTATTTAATATTTTGGGTGCCTAATTTTTAATTGGAGTTATAAGTGTTATGTTTTGAGGTAGATCACAATAGGATATGGAAATAAAAACATGCAAAAATGTGAGAGAAAGTAAATTTATGAGATTACAAAAATATGCTATAAATAGAAATGGTATAAATGAATACAATGTTGTTATGCAGGAAATGGAAACTCTATGCAAGAAGCTATAGGACCACATTGTACTCCATCAACAATGGATTTACATAGTAATTCTAATACTACCTATTGTCTCAACAATATCTTACAATGAGGCCCTTTTATAATGGAAGATAAATTCCTTGGCCAACACTCTACCTAGTTGTACAAGGGACACCTTGCACATTTACAAATTGCACATTGACACTTGTGTATTTATTACATTGCATAAATTAACTAGATAACTTCCCCCTAAAGTAATATAATGTCTTAAGTATGTACCTAGAAAGGTACATTTACATGACCCAAATTATGTAATAAAATCTAACTCTAACACCCCCTTGTATTATATTATTTGATTATTCAACACTTTAGTCTTCAATATGGATCTTCTTACTCATATTGAACTTTGTGATTGGTTCTTATATAGCTGCTTTAGTTTTTAGATGATGCAAAATAAGTTGAATCTATAGGTTCTTCTTTCAATTGACCTTGCACTATATTCCTCCTTTATTGGATTCATCTTCTTATTTATATTTGATCTAAATCTAGTCTTTGTGCTTTCATAGGTGGTTGTACTACAACTTGGCTCCTGTTGGGATGTTTCTCCTTCTATGTTTTTACTCTGTACAGAAGGTTCTGAACAACCACTTAGAGCATCATGATAAGATTTTGAATTAGTAGAACTTTAAGTATCAATGTTGCATGAATATTGAAAATATGTTCAAGATATGATTCACTTAAATTTATCTTCTTTTTGAGAAGTTCTATCAATTTCTTTTGTTCTACATTCTCATATTTGTAATGTTATGTGTAAGCAATTCCATGTATAATTTGCTCATAAAATCTAGAGGAAGTGAAATATCACTTTTTTGTTGGCTATTACTTCATTGAGATGTGCTTGAATATAGCATTCCATAGAGTCAAAATTATCTTCTAATGCTTCACTATGAATTACTTTTGAAGCTAGGTCTAATATTCCTTCAGATTTCATAAGTAAATTCATGATCCCAAGTTTGATAGCACTGGATTTTTATTTTCTAAAGAGGATATTTTTTTTAATTCTTGATGAGTCCTTTGAAGTAGACATCCTTATGACTCCCTTAGTTTAATATATAGAGATATTATTATCTTAAGGCTTCCAAAATGAAATATATAGGCTTGATTTGATGAAAATAATTTGTTAACCCTTTGGTTTTGTAGAATGTCTTATGTGTCCCTAACGATGAGATTTCATAAACCTAATAATTTTTAGGTTTTGTAGAAAGCTTACATCTATCCAATGAATTTAGAACCTAATAATTTTTATGAATGCTAATATTACTAGGTTTTGTAGAATACCTTATGACTCCCTAGGGTGTTTTGGATAGGATACATGATCAATATAGTGCTTTTTGTAAATTGCAATTTTGAGTTGATTTTGTGAAATTTTGTAAACACAAAAATCAACTTTTCTATCTCCTTATTACTCCTATTGAATTAAGCACTTTGAAGAGGTTTTTATGTTGGATTTATTTTACCTTCTTTAAGTTTTTTTGAGACAAAAATATTATAAAAATTTCAACATTTGAAAATCTTTATGAAACCTCTTTAAATACCCCTTATGGTTGATTTTTATGTTTTCTAATTTCCAATTCCTAATTTGATGTTGTATTCCTTATAACTCCCAAATTTGGAAAAGTTAGAAAATAATATTTACAAATAATTTAAATTTCAAGAATACCCCTTATTCCTCCTAGGTTACCTTTTGCAAATATTAATAATTCTAAAATATGCTTTCTTAATAAATCACTAATGCAAAATACTGCAATAGTAGATATAATGTGCCCTTATAACTCTAAAAACCTTAGGTTTGAAGCAAGAAAATAATAAAATCAACCTTTACCTTAATAATCCTTCAATGTTTCGAGGTTGCAGATTTGTAGCTTTGTGGAGTGCAGCACTCATGGGCAGTTAAATCCCTCTTTGATCAGTTTTTGTTAACTCCTAAGATGATGCTCCTTCTCTTATGCAAATGGAATTGAAATATCCTTGAAATGTACTTTGTTTATGATAAAGCTCCTCTAAATGCAAGTGTTGGTTTTCTGGTTTTGTTTTGACATCTTAAATGTTCTTTTATATATTTGAATAGTTTATGGATTAAATTAGCCTTTCTAAAGAAAACAAGCTTATACTGAGAGAGGGTGTGAATAGTATAAGATCACTTTTTAATTTTCTTTCCCAATCAATATTATGTAATTTATCGATAGCAATATCAATAGCAGTAATCAAAGAAATGCACAAATCACCACACACAATAGAGACACCATAATTTACGTGGTTCACCCAATGTGGGATACTCCACGAAGAAAATATTTCACTAATATTTTCTCGATCAATCTCTTGGGAATCCTTTCCCTATTGCAATTTTTATGGACCTCTATCCAAAGGAGATGCAATCCCTAAATCAAGTTTGTGGATATCTATCCATAAGAGACACCAATATCTTAATATCTGCTCTAGTTGGTGATCCTTTAGAAGACATTTGCTTCCACTTCCCTTAGCAAATGGAACTCTATCCACAAAAGATACTTGTATTACCTGCTCTAGCTGGAGTTCTTTATCCTCAACTCTATCACCTCCAAAGCTCTGTCTCAAATCTGCACTAAACACAGTCCTTAAGTCTAGCATAAATTTGTCCTGAATATTTGTCTCTGATCTGGTACAAATCTATCCTTAAATATGCACCAAAATTTGTCCTCAAATATGCACTAAACATAGTCCTTTGGTCTAGTACAAATATGTCCTCAATCTCTATCCTCAAGCCTTAAATCAAATCTTGAATCAATCTCAAATCAAATCTACTGGATATGCCCCAAACCTTAACTAAATGTTTGAACAAATCAATCAATCAACTCTGCTCTCAAGTCTTCTCAAAGACTTATCTCAAATATTCCTTGTAATATTCCACAAAATATCACACCAATCTATCCTCAAGTCCTCTCTAGAACTTGTCCAATCTGCTCAATAAGTTCTCATAAGAACTTATCCAAATATGCTCTCAATCTATATTGTAATATTTCACAAAAGCTTACCCAAATATATCCACAAGTCTTCTCAAATACTTACCTCAAATCTGCTCAACAAGTCCACACTAGAACTTGTCCAATATCGTAGAAATATAAAGAGAATTATTAGAGACTCAATATGCTATATACTCATCACATGCTCAATCATTGTTTTAGAAACATATAGAGAATTTTTAAAGACTCAATATGCTTCACATTCACCTCAATACTCAATCACTTCTAATCACTCTTTCACAAACATACAAAGAATTCTTAGAGACTCAATATGCTTCAAATTCAACTCAATACTTTGGGATGTTTATAGCCCTAAAACATAAGGTCATATTTGAGATAAAAATTGACCTATAAAGAAAATAACACATTGGTTCCAATTGCTTCTATTATTCTCCTTATCTTCCAATAATCATTTGAGAATAGTATGGGATTAGGGCACTCAAGATTCCATGATAGACCATCATCAGGAATGAGTGAGCTGAGGTTTAGCGGGTGCGATGGGAGTGAGGGTTTGAATTTTCTAGGCAAGAATCTCAGCCAAGGTGGTAGAGGTAGAGTAGGTACAAAAGGGGTGGGTGGGAACCTCAAGCATGGATCAAGCGAGGATCCAAATTAAGGTGGTCAAACTATGACATATTTGTAGGTGGGAATCATGCGAGGGCCCGACCCTCCTCAGAAAGATCCCAAAAAAATATACGAAGGACAATGTAGGGCCTAAGAAGTGGTTGCCTTTTGTTGAGACTCTTAGAGGAAAAAGAAAGGAGGTTCTCTCTCTTTCACCCCTAGTTCTAGTAAATAATAAAATTTCAGCCCCGGCAAGTTCCATGAGCCCTTTTATTTCAATGGAAGAATTCTCCCTGGTAGGCAAGTTTTTGGGAGGTAGGCCGGACATGGAGACTATCAGGGCTTGGGCGACAAGTAAATGGTGATCGATAGGCAGATTGGAGTTGGTAGCTCTAACTTGAGGGTTCTTCATTATCCATTTTAACAATATGGAGGATGCTAACCACATTTTAACATGAGGTCCTTGGTTTTTGGGCAAAAGGAGCCTTTTTCTCAGATGATGGGGTGAATATTTTGACCTTGAAAAGCAAAATATTAACATTGCCCCTATTTGGGTTCATCTCCTAAGTCTACCTGCCCAGTTCTTCAATGAATATTGGTTGCAGGGCATAGCCAAAACTATAGGGGACTTGATCTCCATTGACCATGCGACCTTGGCTAGGACAAGGATGACTCATGCAAGAATCTACGTAAATGCTAATTTGAATAATGAATTGCCAAGGTTTGTGGAGCTAGAGTATGGAGAATACTATTGAAAACAACTGGAAGAATACAAGAACAGACTGACATTCTATGCAAAATGCAAAAATCAATGACATGTATGCAATTAGTGCCCTAACCTGGCAATGAATAGAGAAAAGCAGAAGCAAGGAATGCTAGACAGAGGAAATTTGAGGAGTTTTCCTGGCAGAGGTGATTTCAATTAGGCAAACTATGTCTACCAAAAAAATAAAAGAGAGGGTGCAGGGTCCCAACAAGACAAAGGAAAACAATAGGTTGTTGGAAACCAAAATACTCGGGTAAGTTCCAATCCTCTAGTTTCAAATAAATTTTCAATTCTATCCAATATGGGAGTAGGAGGATTATCGAAAGACATGGAAGCCTAGAACCTTCAGGCTAACCTTTCTGACTCTCTAGAATCCCCATCCAAGTCAGGATCCTCAAACCCTAATGCTAAAATTATTGTAAGCCCCATGGGCATCACAAAGCCAAACCCTAATGCCCGATCTCTATAATCCCCATCCAAGTATGGATCCTTAAACCCCAATGCTGAAAATACTTCAATCCCAATGGGCATCCCAAAGCCAAACCCTAATGTTGAAGAACTTAGGAAGAAAGTTGAGGCATTGGAAAATAAAAAATCTCATCTCCCTAACATCATCACTAGGAGCCAGGTGAATCCTACTAAGGGGCCATCCCGTAGACTAGGGGAATATAGGAAAAAAGGAGAATATTTGGATGTAGGGGTGGAGATATGTGAAACTCTTCAGACTGAGGAATATGGCAGTCCAGTTCTGCAACAAATTACCTCCCCCTAGTTTAGTCCTAAACAAACTAGGAGCACTGTGAAGTCTCCTATAGATTTTGGTAGTGAAAAATAAGAGGGAGAATATCAAATGTTGAGCATCAAAAAATTAAAACTGATAATGACATTGCCAATGGAAAATAGAGAACCTTGTTTCAACATGTTATTTCGGGTTCTAAAGACAACAAATTAGGAAAACCCCCTCAAGGGAGGGGGAGAGGAAGAAATCCCAAACAATGTAAATGAAGTTCCTCTCATGGAACGTGAGAGGCCTCAATGGCCTGCCCAAACATAGGGAAGTCAGTGCAATAAGAAATCAAGTGAATCCAACTATTATCATGTTGCAAGAAACAAAAATTGATGAGATTCAATCAAAAAAAGTAGCAAAAAAAATCTGGAATCAAGGGGAGATGGTTTGCAAATCATCCAGAGGAGCGTCTGGAGGCCTTATGACTTTGTGGGATCCTCGAATAGTAGAAGGCACCATTATTCAGAAATATGACAGGGTTCTTAGTGTTTTATTTAAGGAAATAAACAACAAAAGGTCATGGATCCTTTCAAATATTTATGCCCCGACTTCAATTCAAGGGAGAGCTCTACTATGGGAGTACTTAGGCAATCTGAGTGAAATCTTCCATAATGTCCCCTGGATTATAGTTGGGGATTTTAACACTCCTCTTTACCCTTTAGACAAAATGGGTGGAAATGGACCACCTATCAGGAGCATGGATGAGTTCAATGACTTTGTGAACTCCAACATGTTGATGGATGTAAAACTTAGAGGAGCAAATTATACCTGGAGAAATCAGCGGATAGGGTGTCATCTCATTCAAGAAAGGCTTGACATGTTTTTTCTATCAAAGGAGGCTACAACTCTATTCGGTGATTCTACCCTACAAGCCCTTCCTAAAATTACCTCTGATCATAATCCCATTTTTTTGGAGATCCCTAACTCTCTGTCCTTCAAGAAACCTTTCATATTTCAATCTATGTGGATCAAACATTCTAGTTTTAGAGATAACTTAATTCAGTGGTGGCAGCAGCCTATCAGGGGTAGTGCAACTTTTAAACTTGTTGGCAAATTAAAGTTTGTTAAGGAAAAGCTTCAAACTTGGAACAAAGAGGTCTTTGGGAACCTCTTTGAAAATAAAAAATAGGTTGTTGAAATTTTGAATATAATTGATCAGAGGATTCAACATGGTGATGCTGATGAAACTACTAGGCAGGAGGAACGAACAAAACTAGCAGAGTTTCATAACATTTTGGCTTGTGAGGAAATCTATTGGAGGCAAAAATCAAGGGCTCTTTGGTTGAAATATGGAGATTCAAATTCCAAGTTTTTTCATGTCACCACGCTTAGAAATAGAAGCAATAACAAGATAATTTTTTTAAAAAAAGTAGATGGTTCTATTACTCAGGACTTAACATAAATAAGAAAGGAGGCAGTAACTTATTTCAATTCTATCCTTGGTCAGGAATCGTAGTGCAATGAGGAGGCCAAAGATATTCTCTTGCAATCCATTCCTAGCATAATAAATGAGGATATAAACCTTAAGCTTCTAGCTCCCTTTTCTGATGAGAAAATTAAGGAAGCCTTGTTTAGCATGGAGCCATACAAAGCCCCGGGACCCGATGGCTTTCCCCCTCATTTCTATCAAGATTTTTGGGACATCATAAGTGAGGATGTAATTTCTGCTATCATAGAATTCCAAGCAAGCAATCATATCCCAAAAGGTCTCAACTCTACTTTTATTTCTCTAATTCCTAAGAAGCAAACCCCTGAATCTATGGTTGACTTCAGGCCAATCAATCTGTACAATGTTTCTTACAAGATCCTAACTAAAGCCATTGCAAATAGAATGAGAGATGTTATACCCCACATCATAGATCCATGCCAAGGAAGCTCTGTCTAGGGTAGGTCAATCTTGGATGGAGTTATCATAGTTCATGAAGCTCTACACTCTGCTCATAAGACTAACAGGTCTATTTTTGCCCTCAAGCTTGATATGAACAAAGCATTTGATAGGCTAAATTGGGACTTTCTGATTGTTGTCCTCCTTAAGTTTGGTTTTCACCACCAATGGGTTAATTTGATCAAAGAATGCATTTCTAAAGCATGGTTCTCGATTCTAGTTAATGGAACAACTGCTGGTTACTTTCAAAGTCATAGAGTAATTTGGTAGGGGGACCCTATCAGCCCCATGTTATTCATCTTGGGCTTTGGTATGGTGGTTGTTTGGTATTTATTGTTTTTTTGTAAGGCGGTTGGGCATTTAGAATCAAGAAAGCAATATCCTAACTTAGCCCGAATCAGAGATATCACAGAAGAACTCATTGGCAAAAAAGTATCTAATTATATGGTTGAGGACAGAGGTAGAATGAAGTGGAAACAAATAAGGATTCAGGGATTTCAAGTGAAATCAAATTATATTTGTAACATTCTCGAGCAACATTTTATCCCCATGAGACCCAAGGAAGATCAAGTGACCTGGGCTCCTACGAAAAATGGGTAGTTCACTATTAAATCAGCTTACAAGATTCTACTTGATGATGAGGATTTTGTCCTCCAAAAGGACTTAGTTTGGATAAAAAAATTAATTCCAAAAATTGTAGTCTTTTCATGGTTGGTTATCCAAGGAAGAATTCTAACCATTGATAATATGATGCATAAAGGTATTTGTATCACTAATCGTTGTTATCTATGTAGGGCTAATTGGGAGACCATTTATCACATTTTCCTTGAGTGCCCTTTTTCCTTGACTGTCCTAAGTGGGGTTTTTTAGGCCTTCAATATTTCTTGGGTTAAACCAGCCACCGTACTTGATTTGTTCATCTAGTGGCCTTGCCCCTTTTCAAGCCAAATACTTAGATACATGTGGAAAATTTATCTCAATCACTATCTTTGGTAGGTGTGGTTAGAAAGGAACCATAGAGTCTTTAATGAGTCTATCCATGATAATCAAACTATCATTGCCAAGATCCTATCCTTTGCCAATGAGAATGTGAACCTTATCCCTTTTGATAGCCATAAACCTCATCTGCAGGAGACCACGATTGCTCAATATTTAAGCTTAACCTTGTTAGATGAGTCTGTGCCTAGGGTAGTCAACCCCAAAGCCAATTTTAAGTGGTCCCCACCTCCTACGGGTTGGTTTAAGCTTAATTTTTATGGAGCATCTAAGGACAATCCTAGCAGAGCAGGCGCTAGTGGCATTGTGCGAGATCATAATGGAAATATGATGCTTGCATTTTTTGAATATTTGGGAACAAGGAAAAACAACGAAGCTAAAGCTAGAGCTATGTGGAGAGGCCTTCAAATGACTCAAGACTTAGAAGGCAATTTGATCATAGAAGGAGACTCTATGCATGTTATAAATCTCCTCAATAATTGGAAAACACCTCCTTGGAGGATTAAAATAATTGTTGAAGAGGCTAGGATCCTTTTCCATGGAATACAGGACAGAAAAGCCCAACATGTCTTTCGAGAAGCTAACAAAGTTGTTGATAAGCTGGCCAATTTGGGTGTCGATGGTGATGGACTTTTCAAATGGGAACACGGTGTCCCAAGCAAAGTAGAGGAGCTTATTCAACAAGAATTCCAAGAATGATAGTTAAATTTACCAATAGGGAAGGCATTGTAAGTTCGAAGGCTATGAGTATTCCCATCTCTTTTTTGAAATGGACTCACAATAAAAATTATCCGAGCTGTCAGTCTTGGTGGATGCTACTTGGAAATACCACAAAGACTAATGGGGATAGTCACATGTCAGATAACATGGCTCCTAGTCATCTTAGTAATTTGAGGTTGGTTGATAATCACAGGGTAGGAAAGAAATGACAATATAAGACTTCGAACCAGAGCCACGTGGACCACCAGATAGCCACCGCCATAAATCTAGCTAGCAGGTTCACTTCTCCAAGGTTGATTGGCCAAGATGGGATGTGGTACCAAAGCATGTCATATACGAAAGAAAGCAATTACCAAAGAATTATTAAGATTAACTATCAATACAAGCTTGTGGGAGTTTTTTTTAGTACTCTGCTATGTGTGTCTGCAGCTTTTTTTTTCTCCACTGTTTCAAGGAAGGGATCTATGTCTGTTTCTTTTTTGTAATTATGATGCAGGTGTGTTTTCTTGGGGTATACCCAAAATGTTGTATGGGAAGTTTATTTTTGATAACAGGCTATGTGCCTTACCAGATGTAATGGCTTTGGCGGCATGTAGATTTTACATATATAGGATCCTTAGTAAGGACATGTTCATCAACAACCCTGGGCTGATTTTTGTAAAAGGTTTTGGGTCAACCTATAAAACCTGATATTAATGCTATAGTATCTTATCTACCAAAAAAAAAATTCACTCAATCACTTTCTCAAATCAATTCAAAATATAGAATAGTTTGTTTTATGGAACTTGAACAATCACTTCACACATCCACTTGACTAGGCTCAACCAACTCTACTCAACCAATCACTCAATGAAACAATCCTTGCTTACAAACCCTAGTCCAAGCATATGATCCTTTACTCAAAATGTTTCCAACAATTGCTTATCAACCACTCTCACATAACAATGATACTCATGTTCTTTTCAAACCCTAGTTCAAGTTCTTCACTCAACCAATGGCTTCAACAACAATGCTTATAAAACAATCTCACATAACAATGATACTCATGTTCTTTTCAAACCCTAGATCAAGTTCTTCACACAACCAATGGCTTCAACAACAATGCTTATAAAACAAGGTTTTAACAAAAACTCTTTATTCCAGAAAACCTTGAAGCATTAACTCAACACACTCAATAAGGAAACCCTAATCAAGTCCTTTTCACTCCAAACTTATTTTCCAGAAAACCAACAAATCAACTCAACTATGGAAGAATGTGCTCATACCTTTTTCTTGATGATGAAGGAACCTCAAATATCTGCCACAACCACAAATACTTCTTTGCCAAGCTCAAAGGAGTTAGAGGATGATAAACTATCTCAAAGATACAATGCAAATATCAAAGCACACATACACCTTATCACTCCATCTTAAAGAAAGCATCCATCAACATATACAAAAATGATTGACCAAATACACCTTATAATCTCCCAATTAAAATAATATTCAATACCAAGAATAATGTCAATACAATCTCCTTTTCAAAATAACTCAATGGCAAGAAGTCCTCTCAACACTTTAAATCTTCAATAAACCAATATGTCACAAATACTTTATTTAAAAATAAAGCTAACTCCTTATTCCTCCAATTAACCAAAAATAATGATTAATTAAAAAACCTTTTTAACTAACCCTTTTAACTCCCTAGGACCTTATGTCAAAACCTTAGGCATCACAACACATATTAAAAAATTTATTACCTTTGCCTTGGTGGGACTCGAACTCACGACGCCGCCTCTACCAGTGCCCTAGCCATGGCTCCAACCACCGCATGAGCTAGGTGCTCATTTGGAGAGCAAGAGCACAATGTGCTCTATATTCCTCTCTACATGCGCCAAAATAAAAATCACGTGTCGCTTCCTCGATGCTTCAAAACACACACACCAAAAGCTGCTACCACGAATCGATCGTGGATCACTCCACCCACAAACACCTTAGCACTTCATCCACTTGCCACTAGGCCATGCTACCTCGGTGGATATGATGGTTTAGCCCACGACAATCTTAACCCTTTCACTGGCGCTTAAGACAAGGTGTTTGTCTTCTTCCTCGCATGAATTCTCACAACAACAATTGCACCCTTTATTATTTCGAACGAAGGATGATTTAAATGCCACTAAGGCATATAGTATATATACTAATTTCCTCCTTTAATTTTGAACGTCGACGCCTTCAAAATTTGAATAATTAATTTATAAATTATTTAAATTCTTTAGAATTTAAATTTTATAAATTAACTTTTAAATCCTTTTGGCTTTATCAAAGCCCTTTTTTGATTTTACCACTTTGTATAAATAATATTTATTTATAAAATTTAAATTCAATTTGAATTTAAATATTTTATAAAATAAATATTAAAACCTCCTTGGGCTTCCTTGGGTTTTTATGAAAAACCTTTTATTTTTGCTCAACCATGGTTTTAATGAAAACCCTCTTAACTTATGCTTCCACATAATATTAAAAATATTATGAAGCTCTTTTGCCTTTAACCTTTGCATTGTTCCTCTTGACCTTTTGACATCAACGGTAGCTTATTCCTTGACATCAATGACAACTTCGTTCCTTGACATCAATGACAACTTTGACTCAAAATGTCCAACAATCTCCCCCTTTGTCATTGATGGCAACCCAAATTCTTTTTACCAGAAACTTAACCTTTTCTTTGTTCTGCTCCTCCCTGGGACATTGCTCCCCCTGGCTCAATGCTCTTTTCAAATCTCTTCTTTACTCAAATACCAAATCTCTCCCCCTTTACTCAAATCTCTTCCTTTGACATCAATCGAAAAGGGTCACCTTTGGGGCTCGGGGCTAAGAATGAGTCTCTTAGCTTAGCCCCTCCCCCACCTCCTCTTGAGGTGGTTAATTCTGGGGTGGGAGTATTTCTACTCCTAGAAAGCATTGGTCTTTACCTTTGTCTTCTTTTCTTCTTATTCGATCCTTTTGATTCCTTTGATTGTTCCTTTCCATGTCCATGTTCCTGTCCATGTCCATTTTCTTGTTCCTATTCCTGTTCTTGTTCTTGTTCATATCCATGTTCCTGTTCCTGTTCATATCCATATTCCTTTTCATGTTCCTGTTCCTGTTCATACTTGATTCTGGAATGTCTGCTCTACACCACTTTGTTGTGTGTCCATCATTATTGCACTTATAACACTTAATGTTATTATTTCTTGGAGGTGCAAATGTCTTAGGATTTCTCCTAGTGAAGCCATATCCTCTTCTGTCCTGAACCCTGCAATTCATTGCCTTGTGACCAAACTTGATTACATGAGTAGCAATACCCATGGAAAAGTTATTTGTTCCCATATTCCTATCTTTCATGTGTCCCTGCACTGTGAAGCCATGTGCCCAAACCTGTGACATGAAAAACATCTTCCATTGAAGTTTCCTTGTCTTGACCTCATTGGTCTCTTAGTCTCTCTTGACCTATTCTGATTGTTGTTCCATCTATTTCTTCTTGGTGCATTGTTCCTATCCTTGTTGAACTTTCTGTTGTCCAACTCATCCTCAGATGTCTCATTTTCTCTTACACTATCTTCTTCTGAAGTTTCTTCTTCTAAAGTGTCTTCTCCTTTAGAACTTGAGGTTGACTTTCCTTCCCATTTCTTTTGTTCCTGTTCAAATCCAAGACCTATCTTGCTTGATGTAGGCTTTTGTATCTTGATGAACTTATCTAAGTTCTTTGAGCTATTTTTGAACCCTTGTAGCTTGACTTTGGAGTTTTTAACTTCCAACCTTAATGAAGCTACTTCTTGTTCTAGATTTTCACATTCTAAGACTTTTACTTCTAGCTTATCCTTGAACTTCTTTGTCTTAGCCTTTGATTTGTCTAGATCCTCTATAAGCATTCTTCTCTCTTCATCACATTCTTGAAACTGAGATTCTAATTTAGAGTTTTGCTTTCTTACCTTCTTTACTATTTCAAGAGCATAAATAAGTTCTCCCTTGAGATCATATCCTTCTTTATCTGATTCTTCCTCTATTTTTTTGCCTTTGTCCACATCTTTATTTTCTTTTGACTTGTCTTCTATAGGATCACTTTCTTCTTTCTCTAGAGCCATTAGAAGATTTTCATCTGGTCCTTCAAGTGCATCCTCATATTCATCATCACTGAAACTATAACCATTCCTTGTACAACTATCTTCAAGATGTCCAAAGTTACCACATCTAAAACACTTGAGAATTATTGGTGCCCTTTTCTAGACTTCTTTTTCTTCAATCATAAATAGGACTTCATCTCTATCATTATCTGAAAAACTAGCATCACTTTCACTTGAGTACTTACTTGCCTTATCTGCATAGTAGCTCCTCTTTTGCCTTTGAAAGAACTTATTTCCTTGTCTTCTTTGTCCATCCTTGCTTTTCTTTTGGTGCCTGTATCTTTTTGATTCCTTGTTTCTATGATCCTATTTTTCTTCATCATTGTTATTCTTTGCTTCTTGACAATCAGTTGCATAGTGACCATACTTTCCACAATTGAAATATTTAATAGATTTTATATCTCTAGATCTTCTTGAATCCTTATTCCTTCTACCATAATTAGCTTCTTCATCACTGGATGACTCATTGCTTGATTCTGACTTCTTACCCTTTGTCTTCTTAATTGCTTTGAAGGTTGCTTCCTTCTGGGGATTAGGTTCTTTTGTTCTCATCTCAAAAGTTATAAGAATACCAAGCAACATATCTCTTGTCAAAGTATCACCATCCTTTGATTCTTCTATAGCTGAAATATTTTCACTAAACCTTGTTGGAAGAGACCTTAAGATCTTATCACAAACATCTGATTCATCCATATTAAGTCCAAGTCCTTGCATAGCATTAACAACCTCATCTACCCAAAGTAGATAAGAACTAATGTCTTCCTCATTCTTCATTCTTAATTCTTCAAATTGTCCTTTGAGATTTCGTATATCTTTGCTTTCTTGACACCTTTATCTCCTTCATATATACTTTGCAACTTATCCCACATTCCTTTTGCATCTTGACAATGCATAACTTTTATGGACTCTATTCTATGCAAACCTCTCAAAATTGCATTCATTGACTTTTGAATTGTAATGTTGTAGAAGCTTACCTTCCTTATCTGTAGGTGGATCAACTGAGGGGTCGTATCCATTTTCAACTGATTCCCAAATTTCATTGCCAAGTGCCTTCAGATAAATCTTCATTCTCAAACTCCAATATATATAATCACTTCCATAAAATATTGGTGTTGTATTATCTGATGATCCATTCTTAGAATCCATTGTGTTCTTGTAAGATTTTCCTTCAAGTTGTTAAACTCTTTCGAAGGAACCCACTCTGATACCAATTGAAGAACACAAGCTTATACTGAGAGGGGGGTGAACAATATAAGACCACTTTTTACTTTTCTTTCCCAATCAATATTATGCAATGTATAGATAGCAATATCAATAGCAATAATCAAAGCAATGCACAAATCACCACACACAATAGAGACACCACAATTTACGTGGTTCACCCAATGTGGGCTACTCCACGGAGAAAATATTTCACTAAAATTTTCTCAATCAATCTCTTAGGAATCCTTTCCCTATTACAATGTTTATGGACCTCTGTCCAAAGGAGATACCAATCCCTAAATCAAGTTCATGGATCTCTATCCATAGGAGACACCAATCTCCTAATCTCTGCTCTGGCTGGTGATCCTCTAGAAGACCTCTACCTCCACTACCCTTAGCAAATGGAACTCTATCCATAGAAGACACCTATCCTCCCTACTCTAGCTGGAGATATCTATCCTCAACTCTATCACCTCCAAAGCTCTATCTCAAATCTACACTAAACACAGTCCTTCGATCTAGCACAAATCTATCCTCAATCTCTATCTCTGATCTAGCACAAATCTATCCTCAAATCTGCACCAAACTCTATCCTCAAATCTGCACTAAACATAGTCCTTCGGTCTAGCACAAATCTATCCTCAATATCTATCCTCAAGCCTTAACTCAAAGCTTGAATCAATCTCAAATCAACTCTGTTGGATCTACCCCAAACCTTAACTCAAGGTTTGAACAAATCAATCAATCAACTCTGCTCTCAAGTCTTCTCAAAGACTTATCTCAAATATGCTTTGTAAGCTTCCACAAAAGCTCACACCAATCTATCCTCAAGTCCTCTCTAGAACTTTTCCAATCTTCTCAATAAGTTCTCACAAGAACTTATCCAAATCTACTCTCAATCTGTATTGTAAGCTTCCACAAAAGCTTACCCAAATCTATCCACAAGTCTTCTCAAAGACTTACCTCAAATCTGCTCAACAAGTCCACACTAGAACTTGTCCAATCTCATAGAAACATAAAGAGAATTGTTAGAGACTCAATATGCTCTATACTCATCACAATGCTCAATCACTTTTTTAGAAACATACAGAGAATTAAGAAAGTTATCAATACTCAATCACTTCCAATCACTCTTTCAGAAACATACAGAGAATTGTTAGAGACTCAATATGCTTCAAATCAATACTCAATCACTTTCTCAAATCAATTCAGAATATAGAATAGTTTATTTTATGGAACTTGAACAATCACTTCACACATCCACTTGACTAGGCTCAACCAACTCTACTCAACCAATCACTCAATGAAACAATCCTTGCTTACAAACCCTAGTCCAAGCATATGATCCTTTACTCAAAATATTTCCAACAATGCTTATCAACCACTCTCACATAACAATGATACTCATGTTCTTTTCAAACCCTAGTTCAAGTTCTTCACTCAACCAATGGCTTCAACAACAATGCTTATAAAACAATCTCACATAACAATGATACTCATGTTCTTTTCAAACCCTAGTTCAAGTTCTTCACACAACCAATGGCTTCAACAACAATGCTTATAAAACAAGGTTTTAACAACAACTCTTTATTCCAGAAAACCTTGAAGCATTAACTCAACACACTCAATAAGGAAACCCTAATCAAGTCCTTTTCACTCCAAACTTATTTTCCAGAAAACCAACCAATCAACTCAACTATGGAAGAATATGCTCATACCTTTTTCTTGATGATGAAGGAACCTCAAATATCTGCCACAACCACAAATACTTCTTTTCCAAGCTCAAAGGAGTTAGAGGATGATAAACTATCTCAAAGATACAATGCAAATATCAAAGCACACATACACCTTATCACTCCATCTTAAAGAAAGCATCCATCAACATATACAAAAATGATTGACCAAATACACCTTATAATCTCCCAATTAAAATAATATTTAATACCAAAAATAATGTCAATACAATCTCCTTTTCAAAATAACTCAATGGCAAGAAGTCCTCTCAACACTATAAATCTTCAATAAACCAACATGTCAAAAATACTTTATTTAAAAAATAAAGCCAACTCCTTATTCCTCCAATTAACCAAAAATAATGATTAATTAAAAACCTTTTTAACTAACCCTTTTAACTCCCTAGGACCTTATGTCAAAACCTTAGGCATCACAACACATATTAAAAACTTTATTACCTTTGCCTTGGTGGGACTCGAACTCACGATGCCGCCTCTACCAACGCCCTAGCCATGGCTCCAACCACCGCACGAGCTAGGCGCTCGTTTGGAGAGAAAGAGCACAACATGCTCTATATTCCTCTCTGCATGCGCCAAAATAAAAAATCATGCATCGCTTCCTCGATGCTTCAAAACACACACACCAAACACTGCCACCACGAATCGATCATGGATCACTCCACCCAAAAATACCTTAGCACTTCATCCACTTGCCACTAGGCCATGCTGCCTCGATGGATATGATGGTTTAGCCCATGATAATCTTAACCCTTTCGTTGGCGCTTAAGACAAGGTGTTTGTCTTCTTCCTCGCACGAATTCTCACAACAACAATTGCACACTTTATTATTTCGAACGAAGGATAATTTAAATGCCACTAAGGCATATAGTATATATACTAATTTCCTCCTTTAATTTTGAACGTCGACGCCTTCAAAATTTGAATAATTAATTTATAAATTATTTAAATTCTTTAGAATTTAAATTTTATAAATTAACTTTTAAATCCTTTTGGCTTTATCAAAGCCCTTTTTGATTTTACCACTTTGTATAAATAATATTTATTTATAAAATTTAAATTCAATTTGAATTTAAATATTTTATAAAATAAATATTAAAACCTCCTTGGGCTTCCTTGGGTTTTTATGAAAAACCTTTTATTTTTTCTCAACCATGGTTTTAATGAAAACCCTCTTAACTTATGCTTCCACATAATATTAAAAATATTATGAAGCTCTTTTGCCTTTAACCTTTGCATTGTTCCTCTTGACCTTTTGACATCAACGGTAGCTTATTCCTTGACATCAATGACAACTTTGACTCAAAATGTCCAACACTTTCTCCTCCAAGTCAACTTCAATGCATAAATGCTTAATTTCATATGACTTCGTTCTCTCTCCTTTTCTAGGAATAGGCACCTTAAATATTATGAACTTCTTGCATGCCATGATAAATATCACTTGAAGCATTACAAGGTAGGTGTATTCAACATACCTTTAGCAATTATGTGGTTGGTGGTAACCTCCAAAGATTATTAACTCCCTCCAAACGCATGTAACTCCATTTGAGGTGAGTGCTTGGATCTTCATGAACATTGGGATGCTTAGAGAATTTGTACCAAGTGGAACTCAAGGCTTGTGCATGTAAGCCTTCTTTCTAACACTTTAAATATGAGATTGTAACCCTAATTCTTCGTTTATCTTTGCATCCTATGTGAGATTACTATGTTTCTTGAGATGCAAGCTTCCTTTTGCATACTGTCTTGGTGATGATAACGAATGGTTATAGCTAGATTTCTCCATGGTTATATGGCACATTTTTGAGCTCCTTTTTGGTGGATGTTTGCTTCAATGGACTCCTTAGGTATAGCTCCTTTATATTCATCTTTTTGCAGGTTTCATAATCGATTTATACCCTTCTTTAGTGCTTGAAAGATAGTATTGTTTATAAAAACCAATAGGTAGCCTTTTTTCTTAGATTTTATGTAGATAATATCTCACTAAATGATGCCCCTTTTTCTACATAAACACAAGTAATAATACCTTCTTTCAATGGCTCCAATGTTGCAGGTGATGTGCTACTTATAGGGTTGGATTTGATGAGGTAAAATGGTGTTTTTGAACATCTTGATTATTGAACATGTGAGCATTCTTCTTTGCTTGAATTTTACCCTTCAATATGTTGGATATGACATCCTTGTTTCCCCCTATAAATAGAAATATTTTTTCCTTTCACATGAGCAAAAGAGGTGCTTTGTAATAGCTGAGTCTTGCACCAACTTGAAGAAGTTTTTACATAATACTTATTGCTTCTTATTCCTTTGAATGATAGTCAATCCAATATAATGAAATGTTATTTTTGAATAGGTATTCCTGCATTTTAACTAAAATGAAACCCTTACATTCACCTTTAATATTAATACTTCCAACATCTCAATTTGAGGCTTCCTTCAAGGACTTCAATGGTGGATTTCTTCTCCACATTTTTTCTTGTAATGGTGGCTTATTTTGGCCATGAAAGTGTTGCATATTTTGTACTTTTAACAATACAAACTAATTGAGAATAACTAGTTAAAAAATAAACTAGTATAGTGCTTAATAAATGCACTTTCAATGGTAACAATAATCTCATCTTATTGCTCCACTAATTTCTTAAAAATGCACTTAACAATTCCACTACAACCTTTCAAGCATAATCTAGAATGAATCCTTGCAAATTCACTACAAATAAATTTGTAGGATCTAGTCTTATTTTTCTCTTTTTCCAAAGTAGAATATAGGTAGTTGATAGATAATTGTAACTCTAAAATCTAATCAACTCCTAATGTACAAATGAACCTTAAAAGGAATTTTTCTCTTTTTGTACTTTTGAAGACTATAATTCAATATTCCTCTTTGCAAATTTTATCCAAAATAAGGTGCTTTAAAAAATATGATAAGTAATCCAATTAATGAATCTAACTGCACCAATAGTTGCTTACCTTTTTCTTGAAATATTTTTGTAGAGGATGTAGATATTGGTGTTTAGGTCCACCAAGCTTGTTGCTTTAGATAGAGTTCTACAACTTTTGTTAGCTTTACAAAAATCTTCTTTCTTCACCAAAATTGTGGTCTCAAACTTTCTTTCACGAGCCTAGGATTCAGTGGCTTGTTCTAATCTCCTCCTTTCTCTTGTAGACTTAGAGAAATATTTATCTCTAAAATAATGCCTTCTTGTTGTGAAAGGTAATATTCAAATCTCTTAAATTTGACAATCTTCTTTTGTCTTCAAGTCTTCTTATAAAATTCTAACTTTAAGCAGGATCTTCTTCGAAAGACTCGAAATGTCTTGAGATCTTATATATCCTATTCTAAAATTTGGTACTCCTTGCCAAATTATTCTTCTCTTTTTGGGATTATTATCGGATGGTGACAATTGTTCCAATTATTTCCCTTATTAGAAACTTTCTCCTTGATGGATAATTTCTCTAATTATTTCTTCTAGGAACTCTTTTTATGATCTTTCTCTTGCTTTAGCAACAAGGCTCTCCAAGACCTTTTCCTCAAGACCTCTCCTAGGTCTTTTATTTTGTAGCATCTTTGGTATTCCTTGAGGCCTTCTTCTTCAACTTTTGGAATTGAGATCTCCTTCATAGATCTCTTAATTCTACTACTTATGTATTTGAATAGGACTCTCCTAGTCCTTCTCATTCTTCCAAGAATGGAAGTTTCTTCAATGAGTTCTTCACATGATCTCTTCACCTTCAAGTTTGCTTCAGGTGCTGGATTGATTCTAAAGAAGATACTCTTCCTAAATTTCTTGTAGAAATTTTACCAACTCACTAAATCTCCTTTCCTTGTAATAAGTTATTAGAACTAAAATTTGAATCTACTTTTGAATCAAGTACTCTCTTTTGGAGTCTTCTTCAGGATCAAGGCTTATGTGTCATTTCTTCATATCAAGGCTTCAATGGCCTCTTTTATAATCAAGGATTTTGTGGCATTTTTTGCTATGAAGTTGTCTCTATCGATGGAGATCTTCAATATTCAAACTTCACCACAACTCTTTCTCCTAGCATCTCTTCTATAATGTTCTTATCTTGCAACAACTAATCTTTGCACTATGAATGCACTCTGACCTTTGGGCAATGAAGTTGAAATATCCTATATTTCTATTGTATAAGGTGTTCCAATCATTTGAGATTTAGTTTAGTGTAATAAAAGATACTTCAAGCTATAATAAACTTTTCAAATATCTTATATGAGCTTCAAATGTTGAGTCCTTATATTAACAAGTTTTCCTACAACTTTGTAGGAAGACTCTTAGTAAAATGAATCTCATAATATTTCTTTTTAGTCTATTATACCAAATAATCTCAAAGTAACAAAATTTACATGCAATAGGACCGAAGGCATCAGTTTGCAAAAATCAAAGCTATGGTGACTGGACCAATTTTTAATAATAGTACTTTCTCAAAGCTCTCTCTACCACCTTGATTCTTCTAAATATTTTTACAAGATCCTATGCATTATGATGAATCAAGTTTACAAAAATTTAGGCTTAATAATAATGGTGGTTCTCCTCTCAATCTATAGTAGCTAGATATAATGTGGCTAGATATACCATGGATCTGATACCACTGATAGATTTTGAGGTAGATCACAATAGGATATGGAAATCACAAGATGTATAAATATGAAAGAAAGTAAATTTACGAGATTGCAAAAATATGCTATAAATAGAAATGACAAAAATGAATATAATGTTGCTATGGAGAAAATGGATACTCCATGCAAGAAGCTATAGGATTGCATTATACTTCATCATTAATGGAGTTACACAGTAATTCTACTACTATCTACTATATCACCAATATCTTACAATGAGGGCCTTTTATAATGGAAGATAGACTCCTTGTCCAACACTCTACCTAGTTGTACAAGGGACACCTTGCACATTTACAACTTGCACATTGACACTTGTGCATTTATTACATTACATAAATTAACTTGATAACTTCCCCCTAATGTAATCTAATATCCTAAGTATGTACCTAGAAAGATATGTTTACATGACCCAAACAATGTAATAGAATCTAACTCTAACAATAAGTTTATTTAAAAGAAATTTTAAATTTAATTTTATAAGGTATAAACATGGATATAGAATACATTGATGAATAGGAATTATAAGAGAAATAATTATATAAAATTTAAAAATCAAAATTAAATTGGAGAGATAAGAAGTGAATAAATGATTGAATGATTAATGATTATTTATAAAATTTTGGGAGATATAAGTGGAGATTAAAATTGATTTTAAGAGATATAAGGAAAATTGAAATTTATGAAATATGAATAAATAAAATTTGGAAATTTTCAAAATTTATGATTGATTAACGAATGATAAGAATTTAAAATTTTGGGATTCATACGAAGATTGCTTGATTGTTTTATTGAAATTGATAGGGATTAATTTTTTGGATAAATAAGGAATTCATCATGGGAGAAATGGTTAGAGATGCATATTCATAATAATGTGAATAAAGGTTGAGAAAACTAAAACTCTATACACAAAATTTGATGGATCCTTTTAATGAACAAAAGAATATACCAATTATATTAGACAAGAGATTATCCATAATTCTAAAAAATACCAAAGATGAAAAGTTTACAATAGTCATCAACTATCTTCATAAAAAAATCTTTGGAGCATTATGGAATTATAAAAATGCTATTATATTACCTACTAAAATAGGTATATTAATGTACATGACATTACTTGCTTTTGATATCTATTAATATAAATAGCAAGAAGAAAGATATGAAATAAAATATACCAGTTTGAATACAAATAACTTGGATGCAAGTGAAAAATATCCAAAGAATGAACAATATAATATGTTGATACATTTAGCATATGTTGACAATGAATATAAAATAATGATTTTTTATATCCTACATCAAATAATAAATTATATAGTATTAGGAAACTATTAGAGAAGGATATGAATCATATTATTGTGATGATTTGTTGAGAAGTGAAATAGGAATAAGAAATAACTTAGAGAAATAGAAGAAAAATACCAAGGCCAAGAAAAAGAGGAAAAAAGCAAATAATCAATGGAAGAAGAACAAAAGATGAATCAAAGCTAAATATAAATATTGAATATTAATATTCTTCAAACCAAATAATGTAATACATGATGTTTTGGATATATTAAATTATTTGGTAGGTGTTAAAGCACCCATGCGATACATTTTTATATTTGTATCTATTAGATTAGGAAGTGTAAGTTATATTTTTGTAATGTGTGTGTCAATGTCTAAGAAGAGTCCAAGTGTCATGTAATAAAGTGTGCAAGTGTGATAGTGTGAAAATTTTCATGTAATAAAATGTGCAAGTGTGAGAGTGTTCAAAGTGTCATGTAAGTAAGTCAAGATTCATAGGATTAGGTGTCAAGTATATAAGTGAAGAGACACATGATATGTGACAAGATGTAAAATCAAGAATATGTAAGGCACAATAAAGGATTCATATCCCATACATGTGAGAAGATAAATAGTCAATCATTGAAGAGTCATCTTCTAAGGTTATATTATGGAGATAAAGTTCCATGTATTGTATAATAATCTAATAATTGTAATAGATATATTGTATATTTCATTAATAATATTTTGAACTTTATTATTTAGAACTATTGTTATTAATTTATGAATGTGATTGATTTATATTTTTCAAAGTATTTGATGCTTCAATATTGTAATTTATATTAGATCCTAGAGAGTGGTTCTATGATTTAATCTAGCTAAAAATCCCACAATTTCTGCTATAGCATGGGAAAAAATGTATTTATATCTCCTTCCTTGAGTCATTTATTTCTAGACTTTTGGAACCAATATTACTCCTCCAATTTCAATGCATTATGATAATAAAAATGTAATTGTTATTCTTTCACATAAGAATTTTAATCTATTCAATTAGTTTCTATTATCTCTTGTATTTTTTTGAGCTTGGATTTAATTTTTTTCTTTTCCAAATCTTCATTTTCTCCTTTAAAGATTTCATATTTTGAATAAACCTTTATTTATATGATCCTTTCAAAATTTAATTTATCCCGCCTTAAGATAACCATCTAGAGGAAATAGGGGACTTGAACTCATATATACTAGAATCAAAATGACTTTGGATGACCATTATTAGGTAAATCACAAGTCAAAAGAATGGTTTTTTGATCCAATCCTCCTCACAATAAATTTTTTTAAAGAGATTGTCTATTCCATTTGCAAGCATTTGATGGATAAAAATAATCTATCCAATTTTTATTTTATATGATTTTTTCTAAATGATATGTTAGCCCATGTATATTAAAAACTTGAAGGACTAACATCCCAAAGGTCATTTAATTCATCAAATGAAGCAAAATATTGCATTTTTTTAGATCATCTGGGTGTACCACCATTCATTTTCAAATAAGTTAAAACAATGTTGAAATCATCCCAAGAATCTAAAGATCGCAATAAACATCATCATATTTGAAAAATATTCTAAAGTTCTTCCAATATTTTTCATGAGTAAGTATAATTAGAGCATATACATTTTCAACCCCAATGTTTATATTTTCCTCTTTGCTATAGAATAGTCTAGAAAACCAATTAAATTTTGCTTCTAACAATTTTCCATCCCATTTGCATTTATCCCATATTGTTGCAATGTCACCTGAAGCTCCATTAGAAGAAACTTTTAGATAATCACCCGTCTTCCAAAAAAATTTAAACCATCCTTATTACTACATAATTTTATTTCTTGTATTAAAATAAATTTAGGACTATAAAAATATATTAATTCCTTAATAAATTTTTTATAGGTATTATTAATACCCCAAATATTCCATGATATCATTTTGGTCATCATCACTTTTTAATTTTGTTAGTGGGCTTAGCACCACTTCTTGTTAATAACTATGGTATTTTTATTTAGCTTTCCAAGTCGATATCCTTTGAGTTTTTTTTATATTTGTTCATGCTTTGATGATATTCCTCTCTATTTTCCATTTACACCAACACTCTCATCTTCATAAATCTCTTATATTTTTCCATATTGTTTATAATGATTTATCTTCTAAAGATTTATGTTGCCCTAAAGAATATGAAATAAAAGGATTACACTCATTCACGCTTTATTCTTTATGTTCACTCAAAAATCCTAAAGTCCATGGATGATCCTCCATTGTTATTTCTATTTTATGCTTCATTAAAACACTGAATGTTCTTATGTATCCTTCATATACTTTCCTTTATGATGTTATTTTCAAAATCCTAAAGTGCAATGAATACATGTTGTACCACTTTTATTTTCATTACAAGGAGATAATTTTATGCTACTCAAGGGAAATGAGGATGATTTTCCTAGATTAACCATGACCTCCTTCACCTCATTCACTTTAAAATTGGCATCTCCATATTCATTTGCATATTTAACTCTTGTATTTGAACTTGTGCATTGTACTTCCTCATCCCTTGTGTTTTTTTTTCTTCTAATGGTTGATTCAAGTGAATACCCATTGCCATTAGATGATGTAGAGGGGTTTTTCTTACCACTTTTTTAGGAGTGGAAAATCCTTGATTTGATTCAGCTTCTTCTATTGCACGATCTCCTTTTTTCATATTGAAATTTTCCTCATACGTAAAATTGTACTTTGCTTTCTCCATTATTTTCAATTTGTAATCTATTTCCCTATTTCATGTTTCATGGTTATTCATAATCCACTTGTTAATACCATTCTCCTAATTCAAATTTAATCCTAATGGACTATGGTAAAGGTTTTGAGATATCAATGGAATCCTATATTTGAGTATATATAGCAAGCCTTCTATCCATGGTAGTTGGTACCTCATGGATAAAATTGACTAGAGTATTTCCAATACTCTTAAAAATATTCTTATTAATGAGTTGATAAGGAAGTCTAAATAGCCTAACCAATAAGAGAAACATTTTCTAATCTCTATATCCACAATAAAATTATCACTCCATGGTATTTAATATAATGTATCTTTTTTCCTAAACCAAGGGCCTCCATCCATTATTTTATCTCTTATTTATAAACTAGAGAAGATAATGAGATAATTTTATTTTAGAAGAAAATTCATGGATTAATTTTAATTATATCCCCACTTCCACTTGGTCCAACTTTAAATATTAGAAAATCCTAGCCAATATCCATGGAACTTACAGATTAACCCTCTAGTTTTAAGAAAATTATGCTGAATAATATAATCCTTCCTAATCACTGTTGGTGTAATATCTACTACTTGAATAGGGGTTTCCATATATTCTTTGTTCCTCATATCACAAACTAGGAAATCCATACATGTAACGATAGAATCCTTACATCCAATTACGACTTTCAAAAATGACTTTATTACCATGTTACCTTGATTTGCTTTACATGAATCCTTTGGTTTTTGAGTTTCTCCTAAGTTCTTGAACATTAAGAAGTGGAACTCTCTCCATGATTATACTTTGCTTATAGCTTAAAACTCATGCTTCTTGCTTCTTACTCATGCTTCCTGGTTGCTCTTGGATTGCACTTGCTCCCATATTGCACTCATTTTCGATATGCATAATAATAAATAATAATTGTCATAATGGTTGAAAATATACCACTTTTACCAATTACCATTGCACTGGTAATAATTGGGCTTCCTTTGATTCTAAGACCTTTTTCTTTTCTCTATTTTCCTCCAACATTTTCCTCTCATCAAATTCCACCACTTGATCTTCTATCTCTCTTGAATTCATAAAAATGGTAGTAGTAAAGCTTCCACATGAGATGTTATTTGATCATCACTTCATTGATAAAAGCAACCTCATTTTGTTTGCTTGTGTAACCCCAAGGTATTCACTTTTATTGGAAGAATTTTCTTATTTGATCCACTATAAGTTTTCATAATAGATAAATACTAGTTCTAATATGTGTAGAATTATCCTTAATATAGAGTAATATTCTATTTGTGGATTATCCAAAATCTAATCAAAACTCATTTATTCTTAGTTTATTATAAAATCATCCATTACATCTTCCAATTTTAAATTTGAACCTATTAAAATTTGTATGGTTAACATTACCACTATAAATCAAGGCTCATTCTTTATTGAGTACCCTTGATGATCCACCCTTTTAATAATACTTAATAGATTTAGGTTTGATAAGGTATCTTAACGTATAGTTCAAATGAAGTATTTTATAAGTATATTAATGAACATCCCTTATGAAGAAATATTTAGCTGACTTACAATTTTTTGAGAACTCCATAAATGAATATCCATCAAATATTAGGTAAATAAAATAAATCCCATGCATATATGTCATTGGATTATTTTACATCCATATTGTATATTATGGATATGGCATAAGAGTGAGTAAGCATAGAATTTGATCATATCTCTTTAATATTCAACTACAATAAAAAATATTAGAAAATCATATTACTATCAAAAATATGTCTATATTATGGGAATAGGAAAAAAAATTGAATATAAATGAGATATTTTGGCTTGAAGTAGCTACATCCTTAGAAATCACATTATGCATAAGACTAGTTTACATATTTTATTAAAACCCACTAGCATATTATTCTTGTTTCTTATTTTTGTAGGTATTTAAATTAAATATGCAGTTTTTATCATAGTATAATAGTGGTATGTAGGAGGAATATGTAATTTGGTATATCTTCAAGGGAGACTCCATGTATACCTAACTTCCTACATGTTATTTCAAGTAAAAACTCTATGTAACATTCATAGTGTACTATGTTGACCAATACTTAAAATATAATCCTTAATATCAATGCCATAAATACTAATTTATCCTAATATTATGTATGTGCAAGTATTCAAGGTAATCCTAATTATTAGACATAATAACATGATGCAATAGAAATTAATTTTTGTAGGTTCCCTACTAACATCCATATGTTTAATAACATATATCACACAATGTCTTATTTTCTACTAATGATAAATTTATCAAAGATTTTATTTCAGCAAACTAATAACTAATAAAAATATTATTATGCTAGAGCGTCTGTGGATGATGGCGATGGCGATGGTGATGATGGAGGGACGTTGGAGGGTGTTGGTCTGGCAGGTTGGTTCGCGGGCCCTGCAGATGGTGTTGGGCCTACTGCAGGCCCACTCAGTAATTGTCACGATGAAGACCCAAAAAGTGTGGTGAAACCGGCGTCTGATAACGTTAGGGTTTCACCCTCCTCTCCTTCCAAAGCACGACCTTGGTCTTTGTCCTTTGCGGATAAATTTAGGTCTTTGATAGGAGCATTTTCTTTCCAAACTCCTTTGCCCTTCTCTATTTTGGGCACTGAAGTCTCTTTTCCAAGTGAGGTTATGGAGCCACTAATCTTCCAAGAGTCCCTCTCTCTGGTTGGGAAATTTGTCGGTGCTCGACCTGATATGGAAACTATCCGAGAGTGGGCCCTTTCCAAATGGCGAATTTCGGGCAGCTTGGAGTTAGTGGCCTTTCCTAGGGGGTTTTTCATGATAAGGCTAAACAATGCCCTCGACACCCACCGCATTCTTACTGGAGGACCTTGGTTTTTTGGCCGTCGTAGCCTATTTTTACGGAGATGGGGGGAAGACTTTGACCCTAAAACTCAGTCTATCAACATCGCTCCAATTTGGATCAAACTCCATGGGCTTCCCCCATAGTTCTTCTACAATGATGCACTCAAAGGCATCACTCAACCGATTGGAGATTTAGTCGCCATCGACCCTGCTACCGGAGCCAAAACCAGAATGACCTATGCTCATGTCTGTTTCATGGCTAATCTAGATTCGGCTTTGCCTACCTACATCGACATCAACTACGAGAGCTACAGAAGGCGTCAAGGAGTTGAGTACGAGAACAAGCCCACTTTTTGTTTGGAGTGCAACACTCAGGGCCACCTGGCTTCTCAATGCCCTTCCCGAAAAAAATATATCCCCAGCGATTTGGGCCGAAAGAAGGATTCCCAGATCCCCAACACCCAGAAAAAGGCTTCTGGCCGAGGCCGTGGCCGTTCTGCAGGCCCTCCTAAAACCTCTGCTTCAAATCATGGCAAACCCAACAATGTAAGTGCTCTGCCTTCTCGTTCTAATCAATTTGCTCCCTTAAATAATCTTCATACTAGTGAGGACATCTCCGATGACCTTCCCATAGATCCAAACGTCTCATCCACACCCACTATGATTCAGTCTCCCTTGTCCAAAGGTAAGGCTGCAATGACCTTCCCAAACTCACCCACCGATTTTGGTCCCTCTCACCTTCCTCTTCCCTTCCCACCCCTCCCCCCGACTCAGAACCGTCCTCTTTCCCTCTCCCCTGAGTCTGTTGCCCTGTGCCAGTCTCCCCGCTCTCCATCCCCCCACCGGCCTGCCCTTGGGACTGACACCACCGACATTCTCCAATCATCCAGCCCACTGAAATCTCCCATTCCCGCACCCAAAGCTGACATCAACAAAGAACAAAGAAGGGGAAGACCGTCCAATGTAGAAAAGCTTGCCAAAGCAGCTGAGATCGAAACGGCTGATGGCTCTGTGCCTACCTCCTTGGGCCCTATTTCCGAACAACCCACCCACCAAGACTTGGATGAAGTCAGACCTAAACTTACTCCATCTCAAGGGAGAGGCAGAGGTCGCAAAGCAAACCCCAAGTCAACTCGATGAAGTTCGTCTCTTGGAATGTCAGAGGCCTCAATGGAACTGCTAAATAGAGGACTGTCAAATCAGTAAGAACAAACTTAAAACCAAATATCATGTTTCTTCAAGAATCCAAACTGGACGAGAATAGCAGCACTCAAGTTTGCAAGCTAATCTGGGAAAACAGCAATTTTGCCTTTTGTCCCTCCTCAGGGGCATCTGGGGGTCTCCTTTGTTTGTGGGATCCGACAACTATTGAGGGGAGAGTTCTTTCAGTCTCTGACAGAACCATCAACATTTTTTTCACTAATAAAGTCACTAACCTCCAATGGATTGCCACCAATGTTTATGGACCAAACAGTCCTGTCAATAGAAGATTGTTGTGGGATAACATTTCCGCAATGCGCAATAACTTTCTTGACTTTCCATGGATGCTCTGTGGCAATTTCAATACTCCCCTTCACCTGTTTGACAAGCAAGGAGGCAATCCGATCACTAGTAGCTGCATTGAAGATTTCAGCGAATTTGTCAACCACAACGAGCTAATGGACATGCCGCTCCAAGGATCCAACTACACATGGAGCAATAGACGGGTGGGCATTCATCACATCCAAATTCGGCTTGACATATTTCTCTTATCCAAAGAACTCATTCCTATTTTTGGCGATGCCAGGCTTCATAGCCACCCAAAAATTGGATCCGATCACAACCCCTTAATTCTGGATTGTTCCCACCCCTAGAAAATCTTCAAAACCCCTTTCAGGTTTGAAAATATGTGGCTCACCCATCCATATTTAGGTCGGTGTATTCGAAAATGGTGGCAGCAAAACCTTTTTCCAAACCCTCTCACGAATCTGTTCCTCAAACTCAAAGCGGTCAAGCTCAAGCTGAAATGCTGGAACAGGGAGGTTTTTGGCAACCTCTTTATAAAAAAAAAGCATCTGATGGATGAGCTCAAAAGGGTGGAAAATCTGATTCAGGGAGGGGATCAGAGGGTCGAAACTTTCATGGAAGAAAAAAGCCTCCTTTCAAACTTTCACAATGCCTTGGCTAAGGAAGAGTCCTACTGGAGGCAAAAATCCAGAAGCCTCTGGCTCAAAGAAGGAGACACCAACACGAAGTTTTTCCATGCTTCCACCATGCACCACAGAGGCTCAAATAAAATCTCTGAGTTGACCAAGACTGATGGAACCATTGTCTCTGACATTCATGCTATCAGACAGGAAGCTGTGCGCCACTTCCAGGAAATCTTAGGTCCAAGTGTTGACTGCCACCCCCGCACAGCAAGTTCTCGCTTCAGAACATACCAAAGTTGGTGTCTAACGATGATAATGGGAAATTGCTCCAATTCTTCATTGAAGAGGAGATCAAAGAAGCTCTGTTTGCAATGGAACCTGATAAGGCCCCTGGACCCGATGGCTTCCCACCCCGGTTTTTTCAACACTTTTGGGATATTGTGGGCCCTGATGTTGTTGCTGCGGTTAAATTCTTCCAGAGAGCCAAAAATATGCCAAGAGAATCCAATTCCACCTTCATTGTTTTAATTCCCAAGTCCAATGATCGTGCTTCTCTCTCCGACTTCAGACCTATTAGTCTCTGTAGTGTCATCTACAAACTTATCACCAAAGTCATGGCAAACAGGCTGAGAGACATCCTTCCCTCCATCATCGACCAGTGCCAAGGGAGCTCGGTCAAAGGTAGATTCATTGCTGATGGAGTGATAACCATCCATGAATTGGCCCATTCGGCATCTAAAAATAAAAAACCCAGTATGTTCCTTAAGCTTGACATGAACAAGGCTTTTGATCGGGTTTCCTAGAAATTCTTGTTCGAGGTCCTAGAGAAGTTTGGGTTTCACAAAGAATGGATCAAGATGGTTCGTGAATGTATCTCTACTGCTTGGTTCTCTGTTCTTATCAATGGTTCACCCACTGGCTTCTTCCAAAGTTTCAAAGGCATCCGTCAAGGGGACCCTCTGTCACCCTTCCTCTTCATCATTTTGGCCGAAACCCTTGGAAGAACCCTTACTGCTGCTTGCAATAGTGGACTCATCTCCGGGATCAAACCAGCCTCAACAACCAATGCCATTTCCCATCAACAGTTTGTGGATGATACTATTCTATCCTCTCATGCTTCTGTTCCCGAAGCAAAAATCATTAAGAACATTCTTGATTCTTATGAAGAGGCGGCTAGCCAGAAAGTCAATTACCGCAAAAGCAAGCTATACTTTCTCAATACTCCCATCCACAGGAAAAACAGGATTGCTGAGATCCTTGGGTGTATCATTGGGAGCCTTCCAACTACTTATCTTGGATTACCACTTTTCCATGGCAAATCGGTCTCGGCTATGTGGAACCCTATTTTAGATCGCCTCAACAAGAAACTTGCAGGTTGGAAAAGTTCAATGCTCAGTCAGGCAGCCAAAGCCACTCTGGTCCAGGCTTGCCTACAAAGTATTCCTATTTTTTTCTTATCTATCTTCAAAGATCCAGCTTCCATATGTCAAAGAATTGAGCAAATTCAACGCAGATTCCTTTGGGCGGGAAACGAAAACAAGAACAAATTTTCCCTTGTTGCCTGGGACAGGGTTTGTTCCAAGAAAAAGGATGGAGGACTCGGATTCAGGGACATCAAGCGGATGAACATGGCCCTCATTGCCAAGCAGTCCTGGAGACTTACCACCAATGAAAAAGTCACTTGGATTGACATCATCAAAGCTAAGTACCTCCATCAGGTTCCCTTTCTTGGAGAGCACAACCTTCCTAGCGGATCTCATTTCTGGAATGGCGTCACCAAAACAAGGAAGATCATCATGGAAGGCTTAAGGTGGTGTCTTGGAACTGGAATGACCATTCATTTTTGGGATGACCCGTGGATCCATGACAAACCTCTCAACCAAGATCCTCATCTTGCAGTGCTCAAGATGGTTACCGAAGCCACCTTTGGAGATAAGGTGTGTCATTTCATTAACCTAGGTATTACAAGACCTGAATGGAAACACCTAGCTCTTAATGGGCCTAGGCATATCACCGAGGTGCTCAGGCGGTTACAAAACTTGCTGAGGACTTGCATCATCCCCAACTCTCACAAAGATGATTCCATGGTCTGGAACCTTGAAGATTCAGGGAATTTCACTGTTAAATCAGCTTACTACAGTCAAGAAACTCCCAATGATGGTCGGGACTTATCTAATCAGGTTTGGGTTCCCAAGATCATTCCCAAGGTCAAATTCTTCTGTTGGTTGGCCATCCAAAATAGAATTCTCACCACTGACAACTTGATAATTAGAGGGTTACTCATCCCCAATTGGTGCATCCTGTGTAAAAATGCCTGTGAGTCAACTTCGCATGTTTTTCTGGAATGTCCCTTCTCTCTTGCAGTGCTCAACCAGGTTCTTAACACCTTCGTCATCTCCGTAGCCCTCCCTCATTCCATTCCCCTCCTTTTTCAACAATGGCCTCGGCCTTTCAAGAACAATCAACTTAAATTCATGTGGCAAGCTTGCCTCCACATTTTCTTGTGGCAGATTTGGCTTGAGAGAAATGCCAGAATTTTCAAAAACCAAGCCACTGATAAGAAGATTGTTGTTGCCAAAATCTTGGCCCTTGCTGCGGAGAATGCCTCTCTTGTCTCGTCTTCCAAACCCCCCTCCTGGCCTTGAATCGGACCTAACAAAACTTTTCAATCTTTCCAATTTCTCTGCCACACCCCGCACTTCTGTCGACAGGTCTGTCATCAAGTGGGTCTTACCTCCTACTGGGTGGCACAAGCTTAATTTCGATGGTGCGGCCAAAGGCAACCCAGGAGCGGCTGGCGGAGGAGGAATTCTCAAAAATCACAGAGGAGAAATAATTTTGGCCTTTGCTCAGAACCTGGGAATTCAATCTAACAATATGGCAGAGGCTCGGGCTCTACTCCAAAGCTTGATTCTCTTGGAAGGCTTGACCATCAATAAACTTATCATAGAAGGAGACTCACTGCACTGCATCAACTGGCTCAATGGGACTTCTATGCCGCCCTGGGCCCTTGTTTCGATCTTCCAAGAATGCAAGGCACTAATTGGCATTTACCCAGAATTAGTCATTAAGCATCAGTATCGGGAAGGAAACAAAGTTGCGGACTGGCTTGCTAACAAGGGAGTTGGCGAAACGGACATTCATGTTTGGAGAGACACCTTTCCCATTGGCCTAAGGGACGCTTCTTCAAGTTCCAATGTCTGCACAATGTGAGTGGTTAACAGGGGACCGGGTTTGTTTGCTCTTGGAACTGGTCGAGTTTTCGCGTCCTTTCTTCCTTCTTTTCCCCCTTCGGCTGCGTTTTGGCAACTTGTCGCGATATCGCGACACTTTGCACCGTTGGCCACGAAATTTAAGCATGTCGCGATATCGCGACTTCCCTTTTTCCTCTGGCCGCGAGGTTGCTTCTTGTCGCGATATCGCGACACTTTTTTCCCCTTCGGACGCGGTCTTTCAACTTGTCGCGATATCGTGACACTTTTTCTCTCCGGCTGCAGTTTTACAACATGTCACGATATCGCGACACTTTTTCTCTTCGGCCGCGATTTTGCAACATGTCGCGATATCGCGACACCTTTTCTCTTCGGGTGCGTTTTTGCAACATGTCGCGATATCGCGACACTTTTTCTCTTCGGGTGCGTTTTTGCAACATGTCGCGATATCGCGACACTTTTTCTCTTCAGGCGCTTTCTTGCATCATGTCGCGATTTCGTGACATTTTTTCTCTTCGGCTGCGGTCTTCCATTTTGTCGCGATATCGTGACACTTTTTCTCCTTGGCAGCGGTCTTCCATCTTGTCGCGATATCGCGACACTTTTTCTCTTTCTTGCATCTTGTCGCGATATCGCGACACTTTTTCTCCTCAGCTGCGGTCTTCCATATTGTCGCGATATCGCGACAATTTTTCTCTTTGGCAGCGGTCTTCCATCTTGTCGCGATATCGCGACACTTTTTCTCTTCGGCTGCGGTCTTCCATCTTGTCGCGATATCGCGACACCTTTTCTCTTCGGCTGCGGTCTTCCATAATGTCGCGATATCGCGACACTTTTTCTCTTCGACAGCGGTCTTCCATATTGTCACGATTTCGTGACACCTTTTCTCTTCGGCAACGGTCTTCCATATTGTCATGATTTCGTGACACCTTTTCTCTTCGACAGCGGTCTTCCATAAATGTCGCGATATCGTGACACTTTTTCACTTCAGCTGCGGTCTTCCTTCTTGTCACGATTTTGTGACACCTCTTCTCTTCGACAGCGATCTTACTTCTTGTCACGATTTCGTGACACCTTTTCTGTCCGGTCGTGGTTTTCCTTCATGTCACGATTTCGCGACTCTTCTTCTCTTCCGGCTCCAACCTAGCAACATGTCGCGATATCGTGACACTTCCTCTCTTCTGGCAGCAACCTTGCAAAATGTCATGATTTCGTGACTCCTTTCCTCCTTCGGCTCCGTTGGCGCTTCTTGTCGCGATTTCGTGACATCCTTTCTTCTCTTGGCAGCAACGGTGCAACTTGTCGCGATTTCGCGACATCACCATTTTGGTCGCGATTTCGTGACACCTTTCCTCGTGTGGAGGTTTGCTCGCTCTTTGATCTTTATTTCTTGGACCACCTCGGTCGATATGAAATTCATGTAATTCCTCTTGTACAAGGTTCAGGGACCTTTCAACACCCTTTCAACCAATCAAAAAAAATATATATATTATTATGCTAGGCCTAATAAGTGTCTCACCAATATTATGCCCACTTCCAATTGTCTCTATAAATATCAAATATTTATTGGCACAAATAACCTATATTATCAGACATTTGTAGTTGTAAGTATTATTATAGGAATTTATATAAATATATAAGAATAAACAAGCCTTCATATATTATCATATCTTGCTCCATATGAATTATGAAATATTCAAATGATCTAATGCCTAAGTGGAGAAGTTTGTAGGATAAAATGGTAGTCAAAAAAGCAATGATAGTGAATATAAATACAACACTATTGAGTATTTTATTTTTTATTTTCCTTGAATCTATGACATGCTATAATATATATACAAGGAATGGGCAATGTTTCTCCTTCTTAATCCTTCAAAATAATCTATAATAATTAAAACCAATATTTGTGTTTGAAATCCATGCTAATTTATGATGTTATTGTATTCATGTGGGCATTTTTTCTTATTATGATCCTAAAGTTGATCCCTTGTTAGTGTATGACATTATCATATCCTTATATGAATCATGCTTATATTTTCATTGGCATTATAAATAATATCACTAAAACTATTTAAACTTTTAAGCGACAACATAAAAAAATATATTCCATACTTAATACATGGCACAACAAAATTCTTGTTGTAAATCATAAAGTATAATATACTAGTAACTACAATATCTAAGAAGTTAATAAACACTTCAATTATTTTTTAATTGCATTTTCCATACAATACCTAAGGTTATATTTTTTGTTAAAATATTCTAGGGCATGGTATGGTAGTTTGAATCTCATAGAATTCATGTACCCCATGGTAACTAAAAATCATCCCTATTACTATATCCAGCTTAGATTTTTATATGGTTTATATGATTGTAAATGAATGATAAGCACAAATTTAGATGATAGATTTAAAGATAAATTTAAAATTTTACAAAAATAAATTTAAATAAAGATATATAACTATAATTAAAATAAAATATTTCTTATGGTAAGTAGTTATAATGCTTTCCACTTTAGGTGTTTTTATGTAGTGCATTTAAAAATATGTTTAGAGCCTTCAATACAATAATCATTTACATGTTGGGTAGTAATATAGAGCACTATGAACTAAAGGATGTATGCTTTTCATTGTTATAATGATTCTAGGATACCAATTATGAACATGGATTTCTGCAAGAGTCATAGTAAATAAAATACATAAATGTTATTTCTACACTAGCTATCAATTATAATTCAAATTTATTAAACCTACACATAAATTAGCGTTGATTTAAATGATATACTAAGGATATATTGAAATAATTTCAAATCTTAGCTAGAACAATGCATTCATTACCTTGATTTAAATGAGATACTATGGATATATTGAAATTATTTCAAATCTTAGTTGTTATTGTGAGTATAGGTAAGTTGGTCATTGTTAGAATATTAGGTTTAAATTTAATCTTAAGAAATCAATTTAAACTAAAACTCAAATAAAATACCCAGGTGTTGTAGGTGAGTTGGAGAGGAGAGGGAAATCCTCCAAGAGAGGTCCTAGGTTCAAATCTCCACCCTACCAAAAAGCTGAATTGGGTATCCAAAATCTAATTGATAATGTTGGTGCGAGCAGGGTCGGGTGTGACTCTCGAGTGACTTTACGATGTAGAACCCCCTGTTCGTGGTCTCTCAGACCAAGGCAACCCCACAAGGGTTTTTTGCTTTTAAAAAAGAAAAAAACTCAAATAAAATTTTAGTACATTTTAAGTTTAAATTTTATTTGAGTTTTAGTTTAAATTCATATCGATCACTTGTTCCTCCTATATTGGCATTGAATTAGAATTTACAAAAACTATATAGTGGATGGATAATTTGTAGTTGGATTTTGTTGAGTATTTGCACTCCTTATTGCCAAAAAGGGATGGAGAGAAAATATTTTCAATTTTTAGATGATATTCATTTGTATCTCATTGAGTTATTTAGTTCTACAAGATAATCCCATTAGATATTAAAAATATTTGGTATTTTTAAGAGTCTATGTGAGTAGCATGTGATATGGGTTAAATTTCCAATTGTTAAAACAAATATTGAACTTAGATGATTTTTTTATTTTTAGAATATATTTTTGCAAATTTTATTGATTACCTTATTTAGGTATGTGAATTTCATCATAAATATATATTTTTTTATTAATCAATATTTTGAATGCATTATTCATTCTTTAAAAATTATAATTTTAGGATTAAATATTGTTTAAATTCATCCATTAGTATTTCTACATTTTAGAGTTTGAAATAATAGCTTTTATAAATTTATATTAACAATAATGTAAATCATTATCTTATAATTATATAGATGACATTATTTTGTATCTGGCTAAGTTCTTTGGTTGTACAAGATAATCCCATCAGCTATTGAAAATATTTGGTATTTTTAAGAATCTACAGTAGTAGCATGTCATATAGGTTGAATTTTCAATTATTATAACAAATATTGTTGAGCTATGAAATTTTTTATTTTTAGAATATATTTGCGAATTATATTGATTGTGTTGTTTATGCATATTAATTTCATCAAATATCATTGAAAATTTTTGTTTGTTAGTAATATTTATTTTCAATTCATGAATCATTCTTAAACATTATATATTTAGGGTTAAATATTATTTAAATCCATCCATTAGTCTTTCTACATTTTATATTTATTATTAATATTTATTTTGAATACATTACTCATGATGAATAAAATTATCTCTTTTTCATCGTCTTCACTTTGCCATATATCCAGTCTCATAACGACATTAGAATGGAGAGTAAGGACGTGCAAAAGTTTGAATTTCATGGAGGTGGAGAAAACTTACGGGATGTTTGGTGGCATTGCAAGGGATGCTAAGAATTTTGGAACTAGAGAAGAGGATGCCAGCGAGGATGGGTCAAAGAATTTTGATAGTGCAGAGCATGTTGATGCCTCGGTCAAAGGTGTAGACACCCTGGGTGTAGGGGGGCCCTCTGCCAGCTCAACCTCGGAACACCCCTTTCATTTCCTTCATAGATAAACTCATTTTCCCCCTCGTTGATTTCTCTTATGGTGTCTAGCAGGGAAGTCATTATTCCACCTGAAGTCATGGCTCCCTTGATTTTTTAGGAATCCCTATCGCTTGTAGGGAAATTTGTGGGAGCACGACCTAATATCGAGTCTGTTTGGAAATGGGCCTTCATGAAATGGTAGCCTATAGGCAACATGGAACTAGTTGCCTATCCTAGGGGGTTTTTATGATCAGACTAAATAATCCCCAAGATACTAGTCAGATTCTCATTAGAGGGCCCTAGTTTTTTGGTCGAAGAAGCCTCTTCTTATGTCATTGGGGGGAATACTTTGATCCTGAGACCTAGAGCATCAACATGGCACCAATCTAGGTCAGATTACCAGGATTACCAGCTCAGTTCTAGCACGTAAGAATCCTTAAGGGTATAGCCCAGATAATTGGAGAATTGGTTACCATTGACTCGGTGACGAAATCTAGATCTTGCCTTACATACACCTGCATTTGTGTAACAACTAACCTTGATTCTGAGCTTCCCATGTATGTAGACCTAATCATAGGAGAATACTGCAAACGTCAAGCTATCGAATATGAAAATAAACCATATTTTTGTATTGAGTGCAAAAAGCAAGGGCATCTCAGAAATCAATATCTTATGCTCAAGAAAGAGTTGAAGAAGGACGGGTTCCAAGGCAGGAATGGGTAGGGGAATAGACAACCAACACACTATATCTAGAAGAAGAACCAAGGTGACAAGGGCAAGAAATCAATCTCCTCTTAGGTAATGACTCAAGTAGCTCCCACTTAGGTACGTTCACTATTTGCAAATCCCAATCCCTTCTTACCTCTAAACAACCTTGATACCAACTCAGATGCTAAAGCTATCCATGAAGTTGAGGCAAATGGTTGTGAATAAAATACTTCTAGAGTCACTCCAAGAGTAGAGGATGAAGCCCCTACTAATCCTATTCAAAAAATGGATGCCACCCCTAATAGAAATCAGTCCCCTACTAGGTTGGGACCATCGAGTCTTCCATTGTCCAATGAGTCTTTGAAACTCATCAATGATTCCCCCCATTCCCCTATTCTTCAATAATTTCTTTGTTCCCCAAATAGGTGACAAGGAGCCAAAATAAATTGGTTGTTAATGTAGGCAGTGACAAAAATAAAGGAAGGCCAACTAGTCAAGAAATAAGGTGCAAGGAAACTGAGAATGATATCGCTAATGGTGTCCAGCCTACTATCATATCATCTCTTACAAAAAAGTCAAATATTGAAGTCCTAGTAGATGATGGAAAATGATCCAAACCTCCTCCAACATTTGGTAGGGAGGGGGGAAAAAATATTCTTCAAGGAACCATAGATGAATATCCTCTCATGGAATGTGAGAGGCCTCAATGGGAAGTCCAAAAAAATATTGGTCAGGTCCATGAGGAAAGAAAATAAACCCAGTATCATTTTATTGTAGGAAACTAAAATTGATATGGATAATAGTGATAAAATTGCTAAGTCTATGTGGAAATATAGTGCTTTCATTTATAGTCCAGCCCGTGGGTCATCCGATGGCCTCATGTGTTTGTGGAACCCAGATATTGTAGAAGGTAGACTCATCTCCAATTTAGAAAGAATAATCAATATTCTATTTTATAACAAAGATACCCAAGCTCAATGGATCATGTCAAACATCTATGCTTCCAATTATCTAAGAGGTCGTAGGGCCTTATGGAACACTTTAAGACAAATGAGAATCAATTTATATAACCATCCTTGGATGCTCATAGGTGATTTCAACAGCCCACTCTATCCTTTAGATAAGAAAGGAGGGAACCCCATCACATCCAGGTGCTTTGAAGAATTTGTAGAGTTTGTGGAACAAAATGAACTCATGGACATTCAATTAAAAGGGGTAAAATATACTTGGAGTAACTGAAGAATAGGAAACCAACTCATCCAAATGAGGCTTGACAAATTATTGGTGTCCAAGGAAGCAATCCAATTTTTTGGTGATGCCACCCTCCACTCTCTTCCAAAAATTGGATCAAATCACAATCCTTTAGTCCTAGAAAAAAATAGGTAAGGCTCAACCTTCAAAACACCCTTCAAATTTGAATCAATGTGGTTACAACATGAGGGGCTTAGGAACTGCATTTTTGAATGGTGGAGTAAGTCTTTTTCAGGATCACCCATAGCTCAAATTGGCAAAAAACTATGCTTTATCAAAAATAACCTGAAGGTATGGAACACTAAAGTCTTTGGGAATATTTTCCAAGCCAAACAAGATATTTTTGATTAGTTGAATGCCATAGAAAGCAATATTCAAAATGGGAGTTTGGAACCTAATCTGAGGCAAAGAGAAAAAAACTTTTGTTAGAGTATCACAACATCCTTACCAAGGAAGAGGTTTTCTAGAGGTAAAAATATCATGCCCTATGGCTAAAGGAAGGTGATTCCAACACCAAATTCTTTCACGCATCAACACTCAGACACAGAAGCAATAATAAAATTAGGAAATTATATAAAAGTGATGGTACAATAACCTCCAACATTCATGAGATCAGGGAAGAGGTTGTGTCACACTTTGAAAATATTTTAGGGCCTTGCCCTCCTTGGTAACCTCAAGCTTGAATTGCTCTTCTAAAAAACATTCCAACTCTCATATCCCAAGATTTCAATGACAACCTCCTAAAATATTTCACCAATGATGAAATCAGAGATGCAATGTTTTCTATGCAACTCGATAAAGCTCCTGGACCTGATGGCTTTCCTCCTAGGTTCTTCCAGCACTTTTGGGATATAGTGGGCCAAGATATTTTTACAGTTGTTCTAGATTTCCAATAGAACAAATCGTTACCCAAGGACGTTAACTCAACTTTCTTGGCACTCATTCCCAAATCCCATAAAAACAAATCCATGTCTGATTTCAGACCAATAAGTCTTTGCAATATATTTTATAAGCTCATCTCAAAGGTCATTTCTAATAGGCTCAAAGAAGCACTCCCAACCATTATAGATCATTTCCAAGGGAGCTCTATTCGAGGGAGATATATCACTGATGGCATAATAACAATCCATGAACTCATCCACTCAGTTACCAAGAGCAAGAAACCTGGTCTTTTCTTGAAACTTGATATGAACAAATATTTTGATCGGGTATCTTGGGAATTTCTCTTTGTTATCCTTACCAAATTTGGATTCCATGATGAGTGGATTGCCCTAATTAAAGAATGTTTAACTTCTACCTAGTTTTTTGTCCTTGTTAATGGTTTTGTTGTAGGTTTTTTCAATATCTCTAGAGGTTTAAGGCAAGGGGACCTGCTTTCTCCCTTCCTCTTCATCATTATGGCTAAAGCCCTTGGGAGATCCCTCAAACAAGTGATCTCTCTTGGTCTTCTCTCTAGCATCAAGCCATCTTCAAGGTCCAAGGCTATTACACACCAGAAATTTATAGATGATACAATTTTGGCCACCATTTCTTCTATTCCTAAAGCAAAAATAATCAAAATCATCTTAAAATTTTATGAAGAAGTTGCTAGCCAGAAGGTCAATTTTGACAAGAGTAGAATATTTTTTCTAAAAACCCTTGTTTGTAGGTAATAAAACATAGAAATAATATTGGGATGCAGCATTTCAAGTCTTCCTTATATATATATATTTTATATATATATATATATATATTTTTCTTGGCATGCCCCTATTTCATGGCAATATGACAAACTTGATGTGGAACAATGTTATTGATAGAATTATCAAGAAATTAGCTAGCTGGAAAAAAGCCTTGTTGAGTCAAGATGCCAAGGCAACTCTTGTCCAAGCAAGCCTCTAGAGCATTCTGGTCTTCTTCATGTTCATATTCAAATTCCTAGTCTCAATATGTCAGAATATTGAGAAAATACAAATAAAATTCCTTTGGTTCGAGAATGAAAACCACAATAGACTGCCATTGGTAGCTTGGGATAAAGTCTACTCTAAGAAAGATAAAGGTGGACTAGGCTTCAGGAAATTTCACCAAATGAACCTAGCCCTCTTGGCCAAATAGGGATGGAGAATTTCCAAAGAAGCTCAAGCCTCATGGATGGATATAATCAGAGGTAAATATCTCCAACATAATTCCTTCTTGGAAGAATTCCCCATTCCTAGTGGATCTCACTTTTGGAACTTGGTCATCCATACTAGAGAAATTATCAAAAAATGCCAAAGGTGGTGACTTGGATCTAGAAAGAATATTAAATTCTGGGAAGACTCTTGGTTGAAGGACCATTCGCTAATCAACAAGCCAAGTATTTCCATTTTGAAACCTATCATAGACTAGTTGTTTGGAGATAGAGTGGCTAATTTTATTTCTCAAACATCCAATTGTAGGCAATGGAAAATTATTCCTACCAATAACCTTAGAAATGAACTTAAAAATGATGCAATAGAAATATCAAAATTTCTAAGAGTCTATGTCATTCCAAGCATCTAGTCCAGAGATACTCATGTTTGAAAACTTTATGAGGATGGTCAATTCATAGTTAAAACTACATATCACATTCAAGATCCTCCAACAGAGTCATGGGCCTGTGCAAAGCTTGTCTAGATTAAATACTTAATTCAATGGTGAGTTTATTTTCTTGGCTTACCTCTTAGAATAAAATTTTAACTATTGATAATATCATTAAAAGAGGTATGTACATCACCAATTGTTGTGTTCTCTGTAAGTCTAATTGGGAGTCAACCTTTCATTTATTCTTGGAATTTTTATTCTCTGTTGGTATATTGAACTCCCTCTTTGATATATTTAGCATTGTGTGGGTTCAACCATCATCCTTTTCCAATTGTTATAATAATGGCCAAATCTCTTTTCCAATCCTCAACTAAAGTTCCTTTGGTCCACTTGTTTGCATCATTACCGATGCAAGGAGCATCCGGTGGCAGCAGAGCAATCTTGCATTTTTCTAAGTGTGCCTTGATGTCGTGATATCGTGATAGAAAAAGTGTCGTGATATCACGACATGTCGTGTTTTCATGAATTAGGAAGGAGAGAGAAAGAGCGGGACAAAAAGTGTCGCGATATCGTGACAGGAAAAAGTGTCGCAATATCACATGTCGCGTTTTCGCGACTCAGGAAGGAGAGATAAGGAGCGGGGCAAAAAGTATCGTGATATCGCGATAGAAAAAAAGTGTCACGATATCACGACATGTCACGTTTTCACGACTCAGGAAGGAGAGAGAAATAGTGGGGCAAAAAGTGTCACGATATCGCGACAGGAAAAAGTGTCGCAATATCGTGACATGTCACGTTTTCGCGACTTAGGAAGGAGAGAGAAGGAGCAGGGAAAAAAGTGTTGTGATATCGCGACATGTCACATTTTCGTGACCAAAAGGCGAGAAAGGCGTAGGAAGGCAAAGGTGTCATGATATCACGACATGTCACATTTTTACGACTCGATAAAGGCAGGAAGTCTAAAAAGCAAAAGTTTCATGATATCATGACATGTCGCATTTTCATGACCCAAACAGGACAAGAAGGCAGAGAAGCCAAAAGTGTCGCGATATCATGACATGTCACATTTTTGCGACTCGAGGAAAGCAAGAAGGTAGAGGAGCCAAAAGTGTCATGATATCGTGACATGTCACATTTTTGCGACTCGAATAGGACAGGAAGGCAGAAGAGCCGAAAGTGTCACGACATCATGACATGTCGCATTTTCATGACTCGAAGAGGACAGGAATGTGGAGAAGCCAAAGGTGTCACGATATCATGACATGTCACATTTTCACGACTTGAAGAGGGTAGGAAGGCAGGGAAGCCAAAAGTGTCATGATATCGCAACATGTCACATTTTTGTGACTCAAAGAGGACAGGAAGGCGGAGAAGCCAAAGGTGTCACGATATCACGACATGTCGCATTTTCGTGACTTGAAGAGGGAAGGAAGGCAGGGAAGCCAAAAGTGTCATGATATCATGACATGTCACATTTTCACAACCAAAAAAAAGAAAAGAAGGTGCAGGCGATTACAGGAGTTGTTATAGAGGAAACGGTCGAGCGATGGTATACCGAACATCATCAATGGTTGACAGGTGATATACCAAGGTGCAGTGAAAGCAGACGAAGATGAAGAGTTGGAACGTTTTGATAGCCAGAACAATGAAGAGACACGGGAGATGAAACGGAAGCATCAGGAAAAAGGGAGACGGAGAGTCATGCCAGATATTTTAAAATGGGAAGCGAAGGCATGCACAAGGGTCGAAAAACTATGGAGACAGAGTTGCAGACGTAAAGGCAAGAAGCCATTCTGGACCTGTTAGGCCATTTTTCTTCTAGTCAAAAGATGTTGTAACAGAAGCTATCTTTCGAGAATAAAAAGTTTATTCGGCAGACTGTTGCCATGACTGTAACTTTGTTCTAATTTGTTGAATGTGATTATAGATTCGTCATGAGCGAGTTGGCTCTCGATCAATTACCTATGGTAAGTATGGTTGGAGTATAATAATAGAGTTTTTAATGTTTTAAGAAATAATCCTTTGTCTATCTTCCATCATGTCATCACTCTTGCCTTGGATAATGCCCAACGTTTTTCTACATCTAAAGTCCCTAAACCTAGTCTTGAAAATCGCTTGCTTAATATGTTCAGATTTAGGTACAATCCTTTTGTGGGCTCCCAAACCCATATTGATAGATCTATTATTAAGTGGATTCCCCCTTTGATTGGTTGGTTAAAACTAAATTTTAATGGCATGGCAAAAGGGAATCCTAGGATAGTCGATGTTGGGGGTATTATCAGAAATGATAGGGGTCAAATAATATTTTCTTATGCAAATAATATTGGGATTCAGTCCAACAACCTTGTAGAAGTGAGAGCCATGTACCAAGGTTTGATAATTATACAAGAGTTTTATTGTGACCACATCATTTTTGAAGGTTATTTCATGTTTGTTATCAATTGGATCAAATGAAATCAAGTCTCACCATGGAGTATTCACAATATGATTAATGAATTCAAAAGCTTATTGGGAAGGTATGCAAACATCATTATCCAGCACATGTATAGAGAAGGAAATAAAGCAATAGATTTACTTGCAAACAAAGGAGTTCTAGAAGAATTCCTTCACATTTGGTGGTCTAACTTCCTAGTGGGACTTGTGGAGGTAAACCATGGTGATGGAATTTGTTTACTTTAGCAATTATGGTGGTCCAAGTAAGCTTATTAGACCCCAAATGAGACTCCCTTACCTATGGCTTGGGAGTAATCACTTCCCGCATGGTATTTTTATTCCTCATGAGAATTTTGAGATGCAAGTCAATGTCAACTCAAGTGACAGTTATGGTTTCCTATGCTGGTTTATGTGGTTCTTGTTCATGGTTTTCTTGTTTTGATGGTTTCTCCTATTTATTTTTTGGGTTTTTTGGGTTTTTTGAAACTTGTAGGTTTCTCTTTTAGTCTTTTTGGATGTTTTGACTGGGTTTTCTTGGATGCCTTTTTGTTTTGTTCAGATTTCAGTGTTGATCCCAGTTGGGTTCACACATGTTTCTCTCTATAAAAGGTTTTGGGTCCTTTCAAAACCCCTCTATCAACCAAAAAAAATAATACATTATTCATTCTTAAAATATTATATATTTAGGGTTAAATATTATTTAAATTCATCCATTAGTCTTTCTACATTTTAAATTTAGATTTTTTATTAATATTTATTTTGAATGCATTATTCATTATTAAAACATTATATATTTAAGGTTAAATATTATTTAAATTCATCTATTAGTATTTCTACATTTTAGAGTTTGAAATAATAATTTTTATAAGTTTATATTAACAATAGTGCAAATCATTGTCTTATAATTATATATATAATTTAGAATTTTAAAAACTAAGAAAATATTTTCAATTTTTAGATGACATTGTTTTGTATTTGATGAGTTCTTTGGTTGTACAAGATAATACCATTAGCTATTGAAAATATTTGGTTCATTGGTAGAGTAAGATTCTATATGAGTAGCATGTGATATAGGTTAAATTCCCAATTATTATAACAAATATTGTTGAACTTAGATGAAATTTTTATTTTTAGAATATTTTTTTGTGAATTTTATTGTCTTATTTATGCATGTGAATTTCATCAAATCTTGTTGAAAATATTTGTTTGTTAGTAATATTTTTGAATGCATTATTTATTACTAAAACATTATATATTGAGATTTAAATATTATTTAAATTCATCATCAGTCTTTCCATATTTTAGATTTTTTATTAATATTTATTTTGAATTCATTATTCATTCTTAAAATATTATATATTTAGGGTTAAATATTATTTAAATTCATCCATTAGTTTAAATATTGAAATAATAGCTTTTATAAGTTTATATTAGCAATAGTGCAAAACATTGTCTTATAATGATATATCTATATCTATATATATATATAATTTAGAATTCTACAAAATGAGAAAATATTTTTAATTTTTAGATGACATTGTTCTGTATCTGGCTAAGTTCTTGGGTTGTACAAGATATTCCCATCAAATGTTGAAAATATTTGGTATTTTTAAGAGTCTATATGAGTAGAATATGATATAAGTTAAATTTCCAATTATTATAATAAATATTATTGAACTTAAATGAAATTTTTATTTTTAGAATATATTTTTGCAAATTTTATTGATTGTCTTATTTATGCATGTGAATTTCATCAAATCTTGCTAAAAATATTTGTTTGTTATTAATATTTATTTTGAATGCATTATTCATTCTTAAAATATTATTTAAATTCATCCATTATTCTTCTACATTTTAGATTTTGAATTAATAGCTTTTATAAACTAATATTAAAAATAGTGGAAATCAAAGCTAGGATTTGCTACATTGGGAGTGGTTTTTTTCTATAGAATCTAGGGCTTACCATGGATATCATAGTGATTCCTCCTTTGAATCTAGGGATCGGGTGCTATGGCAGAGTTGAATCTGGGGCTACAGTGATGATTCACCATAAAGTTAAGGTTTGTTGGAGTGAGGTGGTTGTTAAACATTGTAATCCATAGTGCTTTCTTGTCATGCTCTACATCCCACAACTTTTATCTTTTCTCGATGATAGACATCAAGGCTTTCAAATATTTATGGACTCAATATTTTTGAACTTATTTTTGGGCGATAATGGTGTGCTAGATAGTGGGGATAGCGTTTAGGGTTGCAATATTGGTGGCTAGGGTAGAAAGAATGGTGAGAAGATAGTGGGTGAATTTTCTAGAGAGGCAATAGAAAAAGGTGAGTGAGAAGATATTCTTGTTGACCTTGTGGTAGATCACATATTTTTTCCAAGTGGAGAGGTAGGCCCTTTGGTGGGTTTGAATTCCCTACCAGGTGGTGCTATGGATGGGGCTCCTTTGGGACTTCACTCCAAAATTCCTTCGATCCTAGTGCTAGATCTTCATTTGTAATGATAGCCCTAAACCCTAAACCCTAAACCCTTTATCTCATTCAGGTTTATTTTTTCTAATTTTATTTTTGACATTTTTTTATTTGAAGACATCCTCTATATTCCTAAGGGACTTATTTAGCTCACGATGGAGGATGGGGTTTTCAATTTTATGGGTAAGTTATTGGATGCTCAATCAAATATAGATGATTTTAAGAGGTGGTATTTATCCAAATAGAAGCCTTGGGGTCACTTGGTCACTTGGATATCGTCGCTTTCCCAATTATTTTTTTATGTTTAAGTTCATTTACGAATTGGATTCTAGGTGGGTCCTCTATGGAGTTTTATGGTTATTTGAGAATTAGGGCCTCTTCCTATGTTGGTGGAGCCCATATTTTTGCACTAACACATAGAAAATTAATATGACACCTCTTTGGGTTATACTTCACAACTTACCCTTTCAGCATTGGCACATTGATGTTTTGTGTGGCATAACCAAGGCGATGGTTGAAGTAATTTATATTGATACCACAACTATAGTAAAATAAAGAATGTTCTATGTAATAATATGCATAAATGCATATCTAGAAGCTAATATTACATCCTCTAATAAGCTCACTTTGAGCTTAGGGTCCTAGAACCAGCCCATTACATATGAGAATCACTTTATTTTTTATACCAATTATAAATTTTCTAGTCATCATTTGGGTCAGTGGCCCATGAAGAAACGGGTGTTGAGTTCCTAGAAAAATATAAACTTGGAGGGTAAATATGCTCAAAAGGAACCCTCAGAGAGGATGAATTCATAGGGTAAATTTTTCCAAGAGAAGCCCCTAAAGAATATGGTCAATATGGATAGCTAAGAATATGAGCCCGTTGAGTTCCAACAAGTTGAGGAAGTTGATATTTTAGGCTCTAAAGTTATTAAAAGTGAGAAGACATACCTATTTTAAGGTTGTATTGTGCCTCCCATTCAAAGTTATATGCCTCCTCTAATTAAAGACCATGATGTGTCTCCATATTTTGTTGAATAAAATATTTTAAAAAAATTGAATAGGTAAGTTCCACTTCTCCATTGGTCCCATTGTTTTTATAGAACTCCTTTAATTACCTCAATCTCCATGAGTTAGATGTTTCATTAGATTTAGTAAATCCACCCACATCCACTCTTGTGGAAATGATAGGGAAGCTAGAGAAAGGGTTTCGAGGCCCTAAAACCAAAAGTTATAATATCCCCAAAACCCTTCTTGGAGAAGGAATTTCTTGGCCTTAATCCAAGAAGTATAAAAATGTATTTTTAGATGTTGGGGTAGAGCATAATGCTGGAAGACCATCAATTAAATCTCTAAGAAAAAATGAGATAAATTCAAATATTTCCAATGGCTTTTAGTATCTATTGAAGATGGATGTTGGAAATTATCAACCCTCTAAACCCTTTGTGATGGAAAAGAGATCCAATCCTAATTTCTATTAATGTAGTTTTTTTCCTAGAGCTTTAAACAATAGATGAATTTTTTTACAAGTTTGGGGTGCTAAATTTGTGTACATCCTAGAGCTAGAATAGGGGAAGCCCCTGTTGTTTTCAGAATAGTTGTTGGTTTTTAGTTTAAGTTTATGCTTATTTCTTGAATCCCCTAGGTGGGTTCACTCCTTGTTGGTTTCTCTTCATTATTACTTGTAAGCTTATTCTTATTTATTGTAAAAGATTCAGGGATCCTTTAAGAACCCTTTCTTCCACCAAATAAAAAAACAATAGCGGAAATCATTTTCTTATAATTGTAAATATATAATTTAAAATTTTAAAAATTGATAAGAATTTCATCAAATATTGCTAAAATTATATTATATATATATATTTATTAATTAAGAAATGAGTATTTTGAGAGGACCCCACAACCAATTACAAGTACTCCTGAAGGAGACCAAAAAGGTATAGAAACCCGAAAGGGGTCCCCAACCAAGAAAAATTAAAAAACTAGTTACAGGAAGCTAACCAATACTGAACCAAAAAGATCAAGGTGGCAACTATGAATTATCTAGAAAATTTAGGCCCGAGGAGATAAAATACAATAGGACACCCATCCTTCTATTCACGTCCTCCATAAAATTAACAATGATCTTGAGTGTGCCCAATATGAATTTTTGCTTGTCATCGATAGATTTGATCGACTACAACAAGAAATTTATAGAATTCACCCTAGCAAAGTCCATATTAACCACTCCAACTGACCAAACCTATTGAATCCCATTAGAAAGGACCTATGTTGATGAGAAAGGAATCTTACAATTTGTAACCTCCTTTATATTTTTCTTTTTTGACAGTCTTAAGGAACGTTGCTTTTTGCTTCCCATAACCCTCCTCGAGTGCACTGAAAGACCCTCAAATTATTGACTACCTTAAAAATACCTACAAGAGTTAGGTGAGCTCACTCTAATAATCGCGTCTAAGTCAGCAACACTAGAATCTTTGGGCCAACTTAATAACAAAAATATTTTTTTGCTATTAATATTTAATTTGAATTTATTATTCATTCTTAAAACATTATATATTTAGAGTTAAATATTATTTAAATTCATCCATTAGTCTTTCTACATTTTAGAGTTTGAAATAACAATTTTTATAAGTTTATATTATCAATAGTGCAAATCATTGTCTTATTTATATATATATATATATTATAATTTAGAATTTTATGATGGTCAAACATTAAATATATACAATTTTTAAAGATATAATAAAGTTATAAAAATAAAAGTTAAAAAACTAACTACAAAGTAATATATTTTACTACTAATTTTTTAATTAAACAACCAAGAACATCAAATATGGTACATAAAAAATATCCTTTAAAGATGTTAAGATTTTATTTTATATTTACACTCATAAAGACACTTGGAATAAGATATTGCCCTAAGTTGTAAATTTGCTAAATCACTTTCAAACCTCTTATGTAAATAGACAATACACTAGGCCTAATATTATAAAATATGTATAGGGTTTAATTGAATGTCTACATATAACATGAAGACCTAGGAAAATACTAAATAAAATCTAAGAGCATTGTGTTTTGAAGAGCAAGAGACTAGTGAGAGTTGGATTTATCATATTCTTCCTTTCTAATAGTTTTTATTATTAGGTTGATAATAGTGGGGAGATTGTATTCGTTGATTTTCTTGTAATATTGTTCATTATGAATAAATTCTTGATCTTAAATAAATATATACAATTGAAGACTATCATGATTTTTAAGAGAATCAGGAAAATTATATCTTTTATCATATTAAATTTTTTTGCTATCATATATGTGTACATAGTTATTTATTTTTCATAGAATAGTTGTGCACTTGTAGTTACATCTGGTTGTATGTCTCATATACCTAAATTTTATGCTGCTCTTTCAATTTATAATATGGAATTTTATAAAATAAATCTTTTTTATTGAACAAATAATCTTACAAATGTAAAATAAGTCAAAAGCGGATGTGTATACTATTCACCATAATAATCATGTTTATGGTTATAAAAGAAAACCATTGTGAATTCTAAATTTAATTATCTTATTAGCACTTATACTTTACCTCATAGCTCTACTATTTCAATATGGAATTGTATCTTAAATGAACAGTGTCTACATATTTTTAATTTAATATTTTGTTCTACTAAATAATTAGATCAATATGGGAGGCATGATATGCTTATACATTTGTTTTTAATATTCATAGCTCTACTAAATAATTAGATCAATATGGGAGGCTCTACTATGATATGCTCTATAGTTTCTTAATTTTTTTTTCTAATGAATTGAAGCATAATTCAGGATTCACATTTCACATTTAGATTCAGTCACTTTATTTTCTTGCTTGGACAGATCTTAACCATCCAAGATAAAATCAATTCATATTCAAGGAAGGGATTTACTAACTCCAATATCACATTAAGGCAAAGATAAAATGAAGTGGTTTTCCAAAACACTTATTAACTGTTGGGACTGAACAAAATGCGTTAAATTATTTACAAGTTATCTTACAATATATAAGCATCAAGCTTAGGAGGGAGATATGACAAGTGTCATAAGCTCCACTCCAAGTGTCTTTCAGAAGACACCACTCCAACTCAAACTGAAGACAGGGACAAGTGGCATAAGACAAATGTCAACCTGTGAAAGAAGACACCACTCCAACTCAAACTGAAGACAGGGACAAGTGGCAGAAGACAAATGTCAACCTGTCAATTATAGGCATAGTGCACATTATAACAATATTCTAGCATTCCACCTTAATGTGCACTATCCTAATAAGTCAACATTAGATAACATTCCGACTTCTTGTACATAGATATAGCAAATTTCTAAACTGAGAAAACTTGTCTTTCCCAAGTGACTTGGTGAATATGTCTGCTACCTGATATTGAGTTGGTACATACTTCATGTGTATAATATCTTCTTGGACCATTTCTCTAATGAAGTGATGATGGATCTCAATTTGCTTTGTTCGAGCATGGAAAACTGGATTCTTGGTCATCTTGATGGTACTTTGATTGTCACAATATATATATGTTGGACCATGTATGAATAGCCCAATATCTTGAATTAATTGCCTCAACCATATTGCCTCCTTAGTTACCTCAACTGCTGCTCTATATTCTGCTTCTGCTGAAGATAGTGATACTGTGTTTTTCTTCTTTGTGCTCCACAAAATAGAGCCTTGGCCTAATTGAAAGCAATAACCTGATGTAGATCTTCTGGTTTCAGGACAACTGGCCCAATTGAATCTGTGTATCCAATCAAAGAAAAATTATCACTATAGGCTTAAAAATAAAATATTTTGCTCTACTAAATAATTAGATCAATATGGGAGGCATGATATGCTTATACATTTGTTTTTAATTTCATCATTTAGGAATTTGTGGCTAAATACAATCAATATATTCCTATGGTGTGTTTTGATCCCTTTGGTGCCTTGTTTTCCAATCAACTAGCAATTTTTAATTTTAGATTACAAGACATTAAACTTAATTATTTATATTCATTGATCACTTCAAAGTGAATTTTTCTACACTCATGTAACTTTTTCATAGAGTTTAGGTGAATGTATTTATCATTATAATACAATGACAACGAAAACATTTATTTCTTATCACTATATAATTTGTATACAAATTTTAATTCAATATCAGTATAGGAGAAACAAGTGATCAATATCAATTTAAACTAAAACTAAAATAAAATAAATCTACAATGTACCAAATTTTTATTTGAGTTTTAGTTTAAATTGATTGAAAAGTCATCTTGAGCAAGGATAAACTAATCTCCTAGCTTACTATTATACTCCATAGAAACTTTTTTTTTTTTTTTGTTAATAAGCTATATGTGGCTTCTATTGGAGACCACTCTCATTACAAAAATAAAACATTACATTGCTCTAGCTATATTTATAACAAGTTAATTAAAGCATATCCAAATTTACCTTTCAATCAAAGATATTCTTTATTTTCCTTTCTATCAATCTCCATCTTCCTCAAACTACTAAGTTTCCACAATCAACTCCTTTTTTAGATTCTATCAAGATGAAATTCAACATCGCTAATGGCTAAAATATTTTTTGCCCAAATTCTATATTTATAAATATATTATGTATAACAACTTCACAATTCCGTAATACTTTTTTTAGGGTTCTTATCCATTCCCCTAATATTCCAAGATATTATTTTCATTGTTATTTTTTTATTTTGTTATATACAACCTTGTTTCAATGGGTTTCATTATTTATCAATTTATAATTATTAAAATTTATATATATTTTAGAATATTTGTATTTTCAATCTGGATCTCAATTTCTTCTACTTTAAAAGTTATACTGTACTTTATGATTTCAAATGATTTACCCAAAAAATAAATTTCTAAATAGATTCATGCAAGTAAATATATAAATTCATTATATATATCTTAGGCAAGTAATTCGATTAAAAAAAATTATTGCTTTTATTCATTTATCCTTAAATTTGTTGTTGCTATAGTAAATATGATAGATGAAGTTCTTACAATATCTCAAACTTTGTAAACGATCAAATTTAATCATATTTTTAGGTAAGGAAATAAATCTACTGACTTCCTAGATAACTTGTGACTCTCGATAAATGGTGTATCCATCTGGTGCAATGAGTTTTCGAAAGGTTTAAATCAGCTAGATAATGAAGATAGGAATAGATAAACTATTAAGTGCTCTGTTGGAGACTAGAAGGAGGGAAATGCTGAGTGAAATGGTACAATTTTTATTTTTGAAGAGACACATTTATTCAAATATTTTGAATTTGAATAGAAATTTGAGTTGCACAGCAACTTTTTTTTTGGTAAATAAAAGTCATTAATTACCAGGTTTTGCAGGTTAACGCAAAACCTAATACAAAATCTAGCCTTATGCTGAGATTACGGATCCTGGTCATCCTTAGAACATTCTTTTCAAAATTTGTGCTAGTTATCCTATAGCGCCTTACACTTACTACATAAATACAATTCAACATGACAATTAATGTTACTTACAGCAATAGCCATTTAATTTGATTTAGAGAAAAAACTTTATGCTTATCACAAAAAAATTGGGGAAAAAGCACCCTTCCACATTTCTCCTTAATTAGTATTGTGTTTTTCATGTCTAATAATGTCTTCCACTTCACTTGGTACCCTTTGTGTCCACATCATCAAACCTCCCGCATCAATACCCACATTGGCTAATTTGTCAGTCGCTTTGTTGGCCTCACGAAACACATGGTGAATCCTCATGTCCTATATTACCATAAAAAGGATCCTTGCCTCGTAGATGATGACCTCAATCCTCCATGGAGGTTTTCTACCATTGGTTAATAGGTTGATGATATTCATGGAATCGCCTTCAATCATCAAATTTCCATGAGTCTCCTAGGTAACTTTTAACCCTCGCAAAGAGGCTCTAGCTTCTGCCTCATTATTAGTTCTAATTCCCAATGGTTCAGTGAAGACCTTAACTAGGTTTTCTTTATGATATCTGATTACTCCTCCAGCTCCCTCTCTTCCCAGGTTCTCCTTAGCTACACCATCAAAGTTCAATTTGAACAAACCCCTAGGGGGTGGCTTCCAAGAGACCCCGTTTATGGGATTGGGTAGAGGGATGAAATTCTTTTCCTCAATGCCTAAGGCTAAAACAATTTTTCTTTCCTGGGGAGGGATTATACGGTTCTCCTCAACAAGGATACTAATGTTTTCTTTTGAAAAGGCAAGGATTCTATTGAGGATTGTTTTAAGGCTAACTGGTGTCCTTAAAAGCTCTGTGATTCCTTTCTAACCATATCTACCATAGGAAATGGTGCCAATAGATATTTCAAAGGTACTTAAGTTTCAGACTAACAAAGGGTTGAGGTCATTATTGGAACACTTTAGAAATTAAAGCCGGCTTGACCCACAAGATCCTAAAATCCTGTAAAAGTTTGTCAAGGATGGACGTTGCCACCAGACACTCTAGGAACAAATCTTGGGTTGACTTCCACCCATCCCTGCACATATGATAACAGTTAGAAATAACCATACCTTTGGTTAACATATTATCCATGGTAAGAATTTTCCCTTGGATCACCAACCATGAGAAAAAAGATATTTTAGGGATTAAATCCTTGATCTAGACCAAATTCAGTTGAAATTGTTGGTCTTCATTATTGAGGAGCAAGTTATAGGTATATTTGATCATAAAATCTCAACTTTCTATCTCAGCCTAAGCAATGTGATCCTCATATTCTCCAGAGGGAAGAATTTACTATGTTAAAATATTATGAAGTTCTTTGGACTCAGCTTCAAAACCCTGTACTCTGATGTATTTCCACCTAGGGGTGTTCATATCTTGCTATATGTAATAAACCATCCTTTGCCTAATATGTTGCTCCATGTGTTCTTGGATACTATCCAATCAGGTATTTTGGGATAATTCCTCAGCTCTCACCCATCGATCCTTCCAAAATTTTATCATTTACCCATTCCCAAGGATCCATCTAATCTCTCTCTTGACTATATCTTTGCTTGTTAGGATTGCCTTACAAAAATCTGACCCCCTACTCACCAAATTATCATTGAGAAAATTTGATCCTTGGAGATATTTCCTCCTGACTATGGTCGTCCATTCATTTTTGACCTTAGTTAATAGTCACCATGCTTGTTTGGCTATAAGAGTTGTGTTGAGATTAGCAACTCTCCTCAGCCCTAGCCCCCCTATAACTTAGGTTTGCAAACCTTATTCCACCCTACAAAATGGATTCTTCTTTATCTTCGGTCCCTGAACAAAGAAAGTTATTTTTAAATTGCTTTATTTTATGATACACCTTGCTTGGATCTCTAAAACCGATAAGAAATATACAGGTATACTTTGTAGGGAGGCCATTGTTAAGACTACTTTGCCTACTTGAGATAATAAATGTCCTTTCCAACCTGCTAGCTTTTTTTGGATCCTCTCCAGCATAATATTCCACATTGACCCTTCCGGTTTCCCATAGAAAAGGGGAAGGTCTAAGTAGGAGGTAGGAAGGGATGCAATCTAGCATTCTAGAATTATAGAAATATTGTTTTTCCTGGGAATGGGGGTATTTATAAAATACATCTTGCTCTTATTAAAATTCACTTTTTGTCCGTCCACCTCCTCATACATCTTAAGAATGTGTTTGATCCTTCTTACCTCAACCACTGAAGCCAATGTAAGCAACAACGTGTCATCAACAAATTATTGATGGGTCACTAGGGTTGTTAATGAAGTTGCCTTTATGTATGATATAAGTCCAGCTATTGTTGCTGCCTTGATCGTACTTCCTAAGGCTTCTACTACAATGATGAAAAGCATGGGACTAATGGGATCTCCTTGTCTCAGTACTAATTTAATTTTAAAAAATCCTACTATAGACCCATTTACAAATATTGGAAACCAGGCCTTCGAAATACATTCTTTGACTAGCTTGACCCATTGAGTGTGGAAACCAAATTTTACTAAAACTACCACTAAGAAATCCTAATTTATCCTATCAAATTTTTTGTTCATATTTAGCTTTAAGGCCATGATTGCCTTCTTAGTCTGGGTAGCCGTATGGAGAGCCTCATGACCTATGATAACTCCATCTAAGATTGATCTCCCCTAAACCGAACTTCCATGACTTGGATCAATGATAATAGGTAAGAACTTCTTCAAGTAGTTAGCTAAGACTTTGGACAGTATTTCATAGGATACTTGACACAGGCTAACTAGTCTGAAATCATCCATGGTCTTAGGATTGGGGCCCTTGGGTATCAAATTTATAAACATTGAATTAAAACCCCTAGGAATGTGATTAGAAGTCTAGAACTCCCTAATGGCATTGTTGACATATGCACCAATAATATCCCAAAAAAATTGGTAAAAACAAGGTGAGAAACCATCTGGCCCAGGAGCCTTGTCAGGATCCATGCTAAAAATGGCATCTTTGGTCTCTTCATAAAAAAATGTCATTATGAGTGACTCGTTGGTTGTCTCATCAATAAGTTGGGGGATAAATTGAAGAAGAGAATCCTTTTCTTGGGCATTGTAAGCTGGTCCTTCACCTAACAAGGAAATAAAAAAATTCATAGCCTCATCCTGGATCTCCTGGATATTCTAGGTTGAGGAGCCATCCTCTTTGGTTAACATTATAATATTGTTGTTGCTTCTATTCCTCAAATTTGTAACATGGAAAAAAATTGAATTTGAATCACCTTCCTTCAGCCATAATGCCCTTGATTTATGCCTCCAATACATCTCTTCACAGGCCAAGATATTATGGTACTCATAAAGGATTTCCTTCTCTTCAATACTTGTTGCCTCATCATAAGTTCCATGTTGAATTTTTCCTTCTATTATTTTCAATTTTTCCCCCACTACTTTCTTGTTCTCAAAATATTTCCAAAAACTTCTTTATTCCAGACCCTAAGGTTGTATTTTATCATATTTAGTTTCTCAAGAAAGTTTGAAAGAAACACTGCCTCGAATAGGCTACTGTCACCATTCCTCAATTTTTTTTCCTAAGTTCGGATGTTTTACCCACATTGACATAAATATGAACAAATTTTTGAAGGGGTTAGTATGCATAGCCTTCAAAATAATAGGGTTATGATATGAAGCACATTTGGGAAGGGCTTGCAATAATGAATCACCAAAATTTGTTTTGGCTTCCTTGGATAAAAATAATATGTCCAACCTTTCATGAATCAGCTAACTCCCTATTCTTTGATTACTCCATGTGAATTTGGTCCCTTTTAATCTAGCATCCATCAAATCATTTGTGTTAATGAATTTATTGAACTCCTCCATGCTCCTAGAAGGTAACCTAGATCCTCTTTTTTTATCATATGAGTAAAGGGAAGTATTTAAGTCACCCCCAATCACCCAAGGAATATTTATGAATGCTTGATTTAAATGACCCAAATACTCCCATACCTCATATCACCCTTGGACAGAGGTGGGGGCATAGACATTTGACATGATCCAAGACTTATTGTTATCAATATTGTGAAATAACACACTTAGCACACTTTCATTTTCCTTAATAACACTTTCTTCTATTTTAATTGGATCCCACAGCATCATGAGGCCTCCAGATGCTCCTCTCGCTTGCTGAAAGGCCACTTTTCCTTGCTTCCAAATCCTACTTGTAATTAAAGCTGATTGTGTTGCATCTATTTTTGTTTCCTAAAGAAAAATAATGGTAGGATTCCACTCCTTCCTTATTTACTTAACCACCCTTTGTTTTGGTGGGCCGTTTAGGCCTCTCACATTCCATGAGAGAACCTTCATTTTTCCTATTTGTTATTTTTCCCTACCCCTTGCCTTGAGTAAGTGGGGGTCTGTCAATTTTGCTATCATCTTGGAAAGGAATAGCTTGCCGTAAAAGTGTTCTTTGCTTCCCATTTACAATTTTTTCATTGATCCTCAATCTATAATGCTCTACAACAGATATTCTCCCTTTCTTTCTTTCACTTCCATAATATATGGGAGACTTGGTGGTGCTTCTAGTCTATTTTGGACTAAAATGAGGGGGCATATACTGTGATAATTTGGGATTGGATTCTCTTTCCTAATTTTGGAGGTTTTCATTTCCCTCTTCATATTCATACTTGTTTTGGTTGGCCTCTCCTATATGGTTCTCCTTGATCAGAGGGCCTTTCTTTGAGGAAATATTCTGATATGGGATAATCTACTCCACAACAGGACTAGAGGCTGCATTTCTAACCCCTATTTCAACTACTTCAACTCTTGACTCGAATCCTTTCATTTTTAGGCTATATTGTCCTAACATTTCTTCTTTTCTTTGATAAAAACTATTAGGGTTTTTCTCGATGACTTTGGATGGCCTTGATTTGGATGGGGATTCTAGGGTTTTAGGAAACTCAAAACATGGAGTTTCATCCTTGTTTTTTTCCATTTCCTCTTCTAGGTTATCTAGAACTTCAAATTTATTCGAAATGGGGTCTTTATTACATACCTTAGTATTTTTGCCTTCCTCGCTAATTTGCTTTCCTTTATCCTAAGCTTTGGGTTGTCCTACATTAGCTTGACTGGCTTGGTTATTCTTGACTGGTTTATATCCTCATAAGTTAGGACACGAACCTAGAAACTTAGGGATTCCTCTCCCATTAAGCTTACCCACATCACCTTTTCTTGAAGCTTCTTTGTGTGCTGCTACAGTCGGACATTGGGTTTGAATATGGCCCTGAGTTTTGCATACATTACAAAATGTCAGCCTATTCTCATACTCCATCGACTGGATCCTCAAAAACTCTCCATATTCTAGTTCCACCTAGGAAGGAAGCTCGGAGTCCAGGTTTACATTAACACAAAACCTGGCATGCATCAATCTGGTCCTTTCTCGAGTCGGATGGTCTATCGCCACTAGTTCCCCTATCATTTTTGTTATTCCTCTGAGCTAGTACTCATTGAAAAATTGAGCTGGGAGGTTTGGCAAATGAACCCAAATGGGTGCTATATTATTTTTTGGCTTCTCAAGGTTGAAATCCTCCCCCTACTTCCTCAGAAAGAGACTATTTGCCTCCCTAGAAACCAGGGTCCTCTCATTAGTATGTGATTTGCATCCTCTTTGTTGTTGAGTCTTATCAAGAAAAAGCCTCTTGACATGGCAATAATTTCTAAATTTCTTGATATTTTCCACTTCATCGTAGCCCATGAATGGATTATCTCGATGTTCGACCTTCCTCCCAAAAACTTGCCTACAAAGGATGATGCCTCCATATCCAAAAATCTCTCCATAATATCCATAGGAGTCGTTATCCTATTGTTGTTTGGTATTATGGGCAGAAGTTCTTGACTCCTTCCTTTTACCTTTCAACATTTCCATAAAGGTTGGACCCTTACTCACGACTCTTGTACCCTAGTGGGACCCTTTTTCTAAAAAAATATTTAGAGGATCTATCCCTTTAGCATTTTTGAACTTCACTGCTAGCGAATCGTGTCCCTGTCCTGCTACAACTTGTTGGTCTACCTCTGGATCCTCTCCTTCAGCCTGTTCGATATTCCTTCCTGCCACCTTCGCTCCTCCTCTACTTTTGCCACTTCCTCTGTCGCTTCCCTGCTCTTCCATCCTATACTCTAACATATTTGCACAACAACATTAAGTAGCTAGGACAAATGGCTTTTCCAAGTGGGCCTGACTCAGAGACACGTTGGAATACACATGGATGGGAAGGCCTAGGCCCAATTTCAAAAGTTTTGTTTTGTTTCTTGTAGTCTATGTTCTCCCCTATGTGGGTAGCTTGTGCATGTTCTATTTTGAAATCCTTTGTGAGGGATTGTGGTGTGTTTAGTTTCATTTGTGGTTGATGTTTTTTGTTTCCTTGGCTCCTATAGATCCTCGAAGAGTGTGATCTTCTCAAGATCCTAGTTTCTCATGGTCGTCTGCATGCCATTTTACCTATTTATTGGTTGGATCCTTTTTATATAAGGTTCGAGGACCCTTATAAAGCCTCTTCTTCTACCTAATCAAAAAAAAAAATTGTTGGTGTCTTTGCAGGGAAACTTTGATAGTATGTCGTTGTTGTTTCATCTCCATGACCTCAATTTGAATCATGGGGAAGGAGGATTTCTATTGCTATGTCCTAGGAATGTGACCCCAATTATGCCACCCATTATACTATTTCAAATATTATTATAAATTCACCATATTTTTATATTTTTTGGTGGAAAAAAGGAAATTTACCATGTCTTCTACATGAGTTTTGACACTATTCACCTAAATTTCAAAACTATTTTGCCCATTTTTTATAAATACATTTTGGGTCCAAACATTTACGCATAACTTTGAACCTTAAATATTCTTGTATTGTTAAAAGCCTACATACATTTTAAAATATAAATGTGGAGCATATAAAATAACATGGATTGTTGTCTCTTGGGCCACCCCTAAGGTGAGTGAGACATAATTAGAGGTTAAAACATACTTTATTTAGGGGAAAAATATAAATATAAGAGATAAAAAGAAATCAAACATAATGGGTTACCTCTCTTAAATAATAACAAGAAATTGTAGTATGTAAGTGATAAAAAAAATTTATCAGCAATTCTAATTTAAATTTAAAAAATGTCTCTTAAGCTACAACTAATATCCTTAACCATACAATTTTGCTAAAGCTCATTCATTATACCTTGCTTCCTAATTTGCAAGTGGCTTCGGTTTGAAAGGCTTATCATAGAGTGTGATTCTATGAATGTCATTCGATGCATCCAAAAGTGTCAACTTCCTACCTAGAGCATGTTCAATGCTATCCAAGAAATATTGAAGATAATTGAACGCATTAGACAAGTTACAATTCAACATGTTTACTGGGAGAAAAAAAGATTTTTTGACCTCCTTTCCAATAAAGGAGTTGAATAGGATAACCTCCAAGTCTAGTATGACAATTTCCCTCAATGTATTGTAGCCCACATTGATGCAAATAGAAATCTTAATTGGGACATAGTGGTTGGACATGGTTTTTCTGACATGGGTGCCAGCACATATCTTCCTTTTCATTATGTGTTTGCTTGCAATCCTTATTGGGATGATTTTATGGAGATTTGGCATATTCAGAAGGCAATTATCACCCATGAACCTAGGTAGCAAGAAATGGTAAATAAAAATACTAATTTTCAGCATAGAGGTAATGTTTGCTCCAATAAGCTCACAGATTGTTTCACATTAAATGGAGATTTATTGTAATACCAAGTGGTAGAGGACCTTTGAAAATATTACCTTCATTTCTAATACATCTATAACTATATTGATATCCTCACGGGCTTACATGTTGGGAATTTTCACTAAGCACCTTGTTCTTACCTTTCACTCTCTTTGTCAAACTTTGGATTTCCCTGATTCATCTTAGCCCTTTACCAGAGTTTGTAGTTTGCTAAATTTTATCTATATGCCTATAATTATTGTTTATAATCAACATTATTTGTAAAATCCTTTCTTTTAGATTTCCATCACCCTCTATTCCAATGCCGATTCCACTGTGAAGTTCTGGACCTTGTCTTCTAGTATTATGATGTCCTGTGAGCCCCTGTTTGGTTCTTTATATTAAGGATATGTTAATGTTGTTTCACTCTCACCTCCATAACTCCATTTTCATGTTGTTTCAATCTAACCTTCATGCCTCCAAATTGTTCCTTTTGTGGTCCTTTATATCTGCTTCAATGGCTATTGTTGAACCTGCTTTCCTATCCCTCGATCCTGATGTCAAGTCCATTATGGATTCCCATGGTTGCTTGCCTTTACTTCATAATTTCTGCAGATATGACCTTGATATTACCCATGAATTCACCAGGTCTTGGAAAAACCATTGGATCTCTATCAAGGGCTTATCCTTCAAAATCATACAGCAAATTTTGGCTAAAGTTATGAAATTTCCTGATGATGACATTATCAAGAGAGATAGTCATTCTCTAGCTACTAAAACCAAATATTTTTGCAAAAATCTTGACAAAAAGAATAGATATGTTATAATAAGTAGTCTACCCCAACCATGGTCTAGAGTCCTCATCCCTATCATGAGCTATTTCACCATGGATGAAATCAATGAGCCTCTTCGAAGCTTTCACCTAGCCTTTGTGAAATTTTTTTGTGATATTAAGCTCATTAACATCCTATATTATCTTGTCAGGTCCCTAAAACTCACCATTGAGAGTGTTAGGGGAGACAATTCCACCTACCCTAAGCACCAAGGCCTGTAGTTCATCATATTCAAGCATGTGCTTCAGAAATAATCTAAGAGAGTTTTTTTGGTGGCTAAAGGGTCTCTTCAAAATGTTTCTAAGGCTGATCCTAACGTAAATAGCATCAACACTTCTAATGAGAATGGTAGCAAAGTATCACCCTCCAAAGATAAGGATAGTGGTATACCTATTCACCACTCATCTAGAGTAACAAGAAAAGGAATTACCGGGTGATTTTATCCTTTGACGATGATTCCATCTGCAGGTCACCTGAAGGAAGTTCCAAGAAAAAATCAAAGGCTACAAAGGAATTGCATAATACTACTGAACCAATATCGATGTTCACTAATATTTTAGATAATGGAATCCTTTCCTTTAGCACCACCCTGATGATTGTTCTACAAGCTAGGAAGATGGCCTTTGCCATCAAAGGTGAGATAGATTATAATCGAACCTCATAGAGTCAAATGCAATAATCTTGGTTGGGCATTTGTTGTTTGGTTTTTGTTTCCTATGGATACTTTTTTCATAGTTTGTACCCTTTTTATTTTTTGTACTTACCTTGTTCATGGTTTAAAGTTGGTTGTTTCTTTCCCCTCTAGGGTTCTTTCTTTTTAGTTCAGTTTGTTCACTGCTAGTAATATTTCTTTGTTAATTATGTGTAAAAGGTTTTAGGACCTTTCAAAACCCTTTTATCAACCAATCAAAAAATATATATTCTTATCCATATGACACCTTGTTTTGGATTTAATATTACATATAAAATAAGAAAAAAAAAAACAATATGCAACTTGTGAAACTACCAAAAAATTAGTGTTAAAAAAAATGCTAAAAGAACATATGGGGACTTGAAGTAAAAATTTTATATATTATGTATGCACATAGAATAAACATGATAAAGTAACTAAATTGAATTATTTAATTTTTAAAAGATGTTGACTACCACTATCATTTAAAAGGTAAAACTATAATTGAAAGTAATGGAGTAATTCTATGATTATGTATATGGAATTGGGTTCCATGAATGGACTAGAATCATGAACAATAGGGAACTACACTTAGTCAATTGTATATTGTTGATTCATAAAGTTAATGATACTACAACACACTAAGAATATATAGGAAAAAATACTGAAATAGGTTCAATATGGTGGGGATTACAACATAATATGTCAATCATGTCTTTTTCTTCATATATGATATTTTGAAATAAAATTTTGTCTTCATTTATAATTGACATGTTCTTATTTTTAATTTTATATAACCTTATGGTTTTCCTTGAACTTGTCCACAATAATTTCATATATTCTGTATGCACATAGAATAAACATGATAAAGTAACTAAATTGGATTATTTATTTCTTAAAATATGTTGACTACCACTATCATTAAAAAGGTAAAACTATAATTGAAAATAATGGAGTAATTCTATGATTGTGTATATGGAATTGGGCTCCATGAATGGACTAGAATCATGAACAATAGGGAACTACACCTAGTCAACTATAGATTGTAAATTCATAAAATTAATGATAGTACAACACACTAAGAATATATAGGAAAAAAATACTAAAATAGGTTCAATATGGTGGGGATTACAATATAATATGACAATCATGTCTTTTTCTTAATATATGATATTTTGAAATGAATGTTGGTCTTCATTTATAATTGGCATATTCTTATTTTTAATTTTAGATAACCTTAAGGTTTTCCTTGAACTTGTCCACATAAATAGAAAATATTTATCACTTTTATTTTATTAACATATACATAAAGTTAAATTATCCCATAATATCCTTATGATTTCTTATTTTTCATATCACCTCTCTAATTTATTATTGATTTTCTATTTTATCACATATGTAGTTTATTAAAATGTATTTCTCACAATATACATTGATCTAAGCAAAGTAGGGGTTTCTCACCTCTCCATGGTTGAAAATACCACAACACTTTTAATATACATGACTTTGCTTCCATGTAGACTTATCACTAGATATAAAAATTCTATTTTATCCTATGGTGTCACATTACCAATTGGATCCAACCCAACTTGTGGCATCATGGCATCTATCACACCAATATTACTTTTCTACCAATGCCTATGATACCACCATATATAGATAAAAAACTTGTGGAAGCAACCTCCTATTTTACCATAAAATATTATAATATATAAAAGGTATATTTATAGCAACAACCATCATGGACACATCTACACACATCCAATATTATCACTTGGAACTTTATGGAATATAACAACGATAGAGGAAGTAGAAAGGATAGATCTATAAATACCATTGAAATTTATTTTTTATTTGTTAGGCAGCTGAACTATTTTATCTTCCAACTTTTGGTAAATTTTGTATATTTGTATGTATCTTAAAATTATTTAATGATACTTCTTGTTTTTCTTATGTGAATTATTTTCTTTCTTAATTTACATCTTGATCTCAATTTATTTCCCTTATTTCTTACCTTATAGACCAAGTTATCTTTAAAATGCATATGTTTTTGTTCTACTTATTTTATTTCATTAGAATATATTGTCTTAAACCTACACCAACATGCACTCTACATACTTAATATTTGTGCTATTGTTAACGTATTCATATTAGCCTTCTATATTATAGTGTATTTCTAATTGTATTAACTATGGTCATATCACTAGATCAATAATTAGTAAATATTGTAACACCAAGGTCTTGTTGTGTTTTGTTGTTGCAAGACAAGGTCTTACTAATATTAAAGGATATCCTCTTACTAAAGTGTAGAGTTGTAACACCAAGAAGTCCATAGGATAATCCCATGAAGAAAATGTTATAGGAATATCTTCTATTATCCCAGCGGGCCTTGCGGTAGATTGGTTCACCCTCTCTAATATAGTGGTAGTTAGTCTAAGATCGGTAAGATGCAACCTATCCATTGTATCATTCATCATTGTGTTAATGGCTACTCCAATATATATCAATACATTTATTATATTGGTGGTACCAATGAACACAGTGATGATGGGACTACCAGGGTCACCATATTTTGGTGGTATAGTCTTCTCAGATAAAAGGTTAGCTAGTTTACCGTCTACATGGATAGTTTGTAGATCATGTTTTCTCTTTCATATTGGCTTCTCGACACACATGTCTTTGATAGTATTTTTTAATAATGGTATTTTATTTATAGTTTACAGTAGAGGGATTGAGAGATTAAGTATTTTTAGTTCCTGCACAATATCATGTTCAATTATTTTATCTTCATTTGTTGTCAAACATTCTAGATATGGTGGTCTAAAATAATCTTGAGGGAATTATGGGGGGCTTGGTTTTTTGTGGTGATATTGTTCTTGTGGTATCTCTTTTTCATTATTTAGTTCTATAATTATTGGTTTAACCAAGTCAAGAAGTGTTTTTTCTATTTGAAATTTGATGTTGTCACAATCAATCATGTTAAATGTAGTTATTTATGGTGTCCCATTAGCATAGAAAAGGGTTACCTACCTATTTTTATTTAGATTAGCCATGGGTTGTGCCAATATTAGAGGTTATTTAAAGTGTTGTGATTGAATACCTTGTGAAGGGGGTGTTGATCAAGGTAACACAAATTTTTGTTGACTTGCATATCTTTTGTTATCCCTAGTAAGGCTAATTTTTTTGTGGGTGAGGTCCCCATTGTTGTTGTGGTGTTTGGGATCCCCATTGTTGTTGCGGTGTTTGATATCTCCAAGGAGTACTTTACCATTCTTATGGTCAAAAGTATTAAGCCATATATGAATTATATGACATTATCCAAGGTGTGTTCCAAGGGTTATTCATCCAATTCATATGTGATCATGATGTAGGTTGATAAGGGTTATAGTTGTTCCTTTATCGTATAAAGTTGAGTTATTTTATGTCTTATTGATTCATACAGATTGTATTCTTGATTTTTGGTAATAAATGACATTGGTCTATGGAATACTCCATTTTGCATATGCTACAAATGATATTCTTATTGATAGGACATTCATGGAGGGCATGTTTCCTCCTGCACTTTGAGTAATATACCACTAAGAGATTGTTAGTCTTATTATTAGCTTGCATTACATCCAATGTAGTATCAGAATGCACTAATATTTCTATTTAGAAATTTTCTAGCTCTTCCATGATTTCCCCTATATCACCGCTAGTTTTTGTCTTTCATGTATAGGATCGTTTGCTAATTCTAGTGTAGGAATAGTTTATGCAATCCTCGACAATGTTTGAGAAAACAAGTTTATGAATATCACCCCTCCCCATGAGATTTAAGGCATCCCATAATTATTATTGTAACCCTTGTAAATATATGGTTTTACTCAATCCTTTATTTATTCCTTCTCCACATCTCTTTAGGACAAAGAAGAATCTATCAATATAGTCTTCCAATATTTATTCATCTTGTTCTTTCATTTGGAAAAATTCTTCCTTGTGGTCAATCCTACAATATTCTTGATATTTATCTAAAAATATATTTTCCATTTTGGCCCATGTATATATTGAATCTAAACTTAAACCCATGAACCACCTCATGGCTAAATATTTTAATGTGGTTGAAAAGAGTTTAAGTTTTTGGTTGTCCTTTGTATATTCATATTTTTGACATGACACCTTAAACTAAAATAAGAATAGGTCAGAATATTTGGATGTAACTCCCCTAAATTTTAGTAACTTTGAGGGTGAAACATTTTTCATATTAAATTTTTCATTAGGGTTGAACCTAATAGCGTATGCAAAATTCCTACTTGTATTACTCCCCTTGGTATTATGGTTCTTGTCCACATTACTCTATTTTTTTATCATATTGGAATATTCCCAACAAGTGTTATAGATTTCCTTGAGTTTTCATTGGATAGTGAATAATTCAATACTTTTTGGAAGGCTACTTGGTTGTTCTAAGGAGTTATCGAGATATCTCAACAATACCTCGATGGATAAGGATGGTCTTCTAGAACTTCCTTCCTCTTCACTTGAGTAGTCAAATTCATTTCTCCTATATGGTTCATTTGTTGGCACAACCTTTGAGTTTGTTGGTAGGTATAATGGCCTCTAGTCTATTGTAGGACAAGGGTTTAGATTGGTGAATATCCCCTTGGCATATCTACATATATGCATTCAAAAGAAGGATGTTTCAAATGAAATGCAATCTATTTTTTTTCTAATATATTTTTAATAAAATTTGTAACATATAATACCTAGAAATCCTTCTAGTTTTATTTCATTTTTACATCATAAATAGTCCAGCATAATATCTCACTAGGTCCTTAGCAACTTTGACATCCCTAAAAATAGTGCCAAAAATAATAGGTGTCATTAATCCCTATTATTTTTAATTTATCAATCTTGGATTTGTGTCCTTGGATCTATGTGTTAAGTACTACAAGAGATGTCTTGAGATATATATTCCTAATCTTATAGGGGAATTAAAATAGTATTGAATGAAAAATAAAAATATAATATAATAAAAGTATTACAAGAAAGGTAATGATAGAAAGTAAAGTTGAACATAATTGAAATATCACACTTAAATCGACCAATATCTACTGTTATAGACCATGAACAAGGAAATATAGAAGCTTACTTACAATATTATGCAAAATAATAATTATATCATAATACACTAACAAACCTATTCTATAGATAACAAAAAATAATCCTTTATCAATGCAAGAGAGTGGGCCCTTACTCCTCATAGAATAAAGGAATAACTAACTCAAATGAGAAACTAGTAATTCATAAATGACAAGTAATTATACCTATTGTTCATTGCAAATCAAATTATTTGGAAACTTGCTACAGTAGTCGCTTACTCCTAGTTCATCTAAATTCATATTTCTATCTTCTAACCCCTTGACTATAATTAGGGTGATTATTTATATTATATAGTTCTATCTACTTTGGTACAATCGATCATTAGAATCGTTAATACAAACAAAGATAAACAATTTGTCATTCATAGACCATTCTTGTCTAATATTGATTTATGGATGTTATGACAATTGAAATCAACATACACCATCAACCCTCATTGATATTTCAATAAAAATAATGATTTTGGTTTCTAGAAATAGCGTTGATTACTCAACAAAGTAGAGCTTCATATGTATCCAGTGATAGGGTCTAATTTTGGTAATAGTGTTAAAAATATCCTCCTTAATAACCACAACTAACAAAAATATTAGTTGTTGTGACAACTCCTTCCTAGCTAGATCCTTGTAAAATAGTGCATTTCTCCAATCCTCTATGTTAGCATCTCTTCATGTCCTGGTTCTTGCCTCTACATTCTTCATTTTTCATCAATGCAATAATGTATTTCAAAATGTGCTCTAGAAAATGCTTTAACACCTACAACATGAAATAACTCTTCTTCATCTTGGAATAATTAGTGGAATTAACCAAGGGAAACACAAAAATCAACCCAAAATCATCTAATAAATGCTATTTTCTATTTTAACTTGGCTAACCCATATATCATGCTAAATTATACAAAAGTCCATATTTAGTTATTCATATGTTTCAGTTAGAGACAGAAGAACATCTCAAAGCACCTACTAGATGAGACAATTTCAGGCCTCATCATAGACAACAATATAGAACTTCCTAATATCACACGAAGTAATTATGTGATTTTGCAATACTCTGCTACTTCAATGACTAGTTCTTTCATACATTGCATATTCAAAGCCATATTTTTATAGCAAGAAGCAATCATGGGGTCTATCCATTGCTATATTAATGCAAAATATTGCACATGTTCAACTTTTATCGTGAAATCTTTTCTTGAAATTAATGCCACTTTCAATATTGTCTTCTAAGCCAATAAAATCACTAGAATTTCAAAATTTGGTACTTGTCAGGCATATTCTTCAGCCAACCAGCTCTTGTTGCTCAAAACCACCATGACCACTTCTATATTTACATGTGTCACTATTTGCATATGTATAGCTTGAGGCACATGCTTTTAAGCATAATGCTTTAAATATTGGTCATTCACTAGAATTAGCAAAAGGTAACCATGCATATTGTGAAGCTCGTATGCATCATATGCTTTTGTTCTGGAGATTATTTATGGTTTGGATCATAATGATTCTAGCTTATCATGCTTTCCTGTCTTAGCTTGATTTTCATCTGATTTTTGTTAGAATTAAAGTGCACTATGCCTTCACCTTGACACTTGTTAGTTTCACTTGACATTTGTCATGTTATCAAATAGGCCTTATACCTATATATGTAATCCATTTGTATCAATACATATCTGATATCATTCTTATTCCTATAATTTGGTATCAGAGCGAGTTCGCTCTCCTGCCTGTGTAACCTCTTAAGGGGGGATTTCCCTCATGGAAATCCTCCCTCCCCCATTTTTTTCCATTTTTTTTTCTTTTGACTAAGGGAGTATGCTCTCCATCCATGAGATGGATCAGAAACCAAAAAGTTTAAGAAAAAAAATGGCTACCATTTTTTCCCTATGTTTTCGTCCGAAGAAGTAGTTTTTCGAAGTAGTTTTTCAAATAAACGAAAAACATGATACTCTTACAATTGTTTCTTTATTTGTGGTTTAATTTTTGCAGGCAAAAGTCAACAGAACTATGGCACAAATTTTAGTCAAATGTGATTTCATATGGTGGCCCCTTTTTAAAATGTTTTATTCTTGTAAAAGACTCCCTGAAACCTATCTGAAGGAGACGTCAGTGTTGCCTGCGCACTGCTACTATTTCCAGCAGTGATTGAAAGCTTATGAAATAATACACAAATTTGTTAGGTTTCCTCCTTGTTGGTTCTGTCAACTTGTTATTTTACGTACTGCCCTATGAGTCAATGACCAAAGCAACTATGGTGGTGGCAACAGTGGTGCTTTCTGAGATTTGGGCATGAATATGGAAAATACAATGGAGGCATTGTCAGCAATATAGATTTTCCATCATTTTTGTCCATAACAAATCGCTTTGAACCATTGGAGGTGATTCAGGAATGCTGGCAGATTCCAAGACTGGGTGTCCATGTTTGCACGTGGAGAGCCCAAAGTGGGCTACGCTACTGGTGCGGTATTGTTGGTTGGTGTGCTCTGTAGAGTTTTTTTTCGAACGACAGTTCCATCGTGTTTTTTTCTCACAATTTTGTCTCGCTCGGGTTTTTGGAAATGCCAAACAATAGCCCTTAACAGCATTTCAATGACATTTTTTTGGAAGCCTTGATATGCTGGATTTCAATCCAAACAGCTACATATTTTAACAGAAGTTCCACCATGTTTTTCTCATAGTTTTATATCCCTACTTTTAGGTGGCCATTAAATTAACTTATCTACTGAGAAGTTGGAACAGCCCGTAAAATTTGTTGCAAAGAATAAGATATGGTTAGCTCAAATCCATTGATTAAGCCTGATATTTTTGCTATTGAAGACATTATCGTAGTAGATATTTCCTTCGCTTGAGAACGCAGTGGACTACGACAGTGAAAGGGACCCATAAAGCATTTCAAAATAATAATATACTTGTTGATGATGCTGACTATAAATTTTATGTTGGAGTTGATGAAACAATGGTGCAAGCAATGGAGCAAAAACTACTGAAGCTTGCAGAGTGAGCGAGTGCGATAGCAGCAAAATAAAAATCTGAAAATGATTGATTGCAAAGGGATGAATCTTGTTTCACTGAGATCCTCATCCAATCTAACGGTAATGGTGTCGAGCGGATTGTCCTGTGGTGATTTTAGCATCGTGATCAAAGGGGACATTCACAGTAAGCCACAGTAGCTCTCATAGATGTGGTAATCTATGACCGCTACAGTGAGCCGTTGAAGACCCCTTCCAATATTTTAACCAGTTTGTATCCATGTTGCAGCCGCGGCGAGTAGTTTGATGTGGCATAGATCCGCTCAAGAAAATATAGGAGCGTCAAAAATATATTTTGTTGGTGATGCTACCATTATACATGTTAGCGTTGAGGAATTGATAGTCTCCAATGCTACTGAGGTGAAAAGTTGCAGTCAAGAGGTAGTGAGAAGAGGTTTTTCGTGGTGCGCAGCAGAACAAGTGCTGTGAGCGATGATATGTATGACATGGATGCTCAGCAAACCATCGTACAATGGGAGATTTTTTCATGGACTGCTTTGGAGCACTATTTTTATTTCATGGAGGTTACTGCCTATCTCGACGCTGTTGGCCCGTGAGGACTACCTAATGTCACCACCATCCAGATTTGATGTGAATGTCCATAACCAAAATGTTCAGATTGTATTTCTAGAGTGATGTGCAGTGATGGGGACCTTGAGAACGTTGTGGAGCCCATGAAGGTGGTCCACTATACCTGCATTGATTGTTTAATGAAGGGGCATGCAGTATGCAGTAGACTATGACTTGGCTGGTGGAAGATGAATGTGAGGTACCGTCAGTGAGGGCCACCTCGACAGAAGAGCCTTTGATGGATCCACAAAAAGCGGATGAAGAGCGGTCAGCCATGTCCGCTGGCAATGCCACACAGCACGTGGCCACTAGCCTACTCCCTGAGGAAAGATGGAATTTTTTTTAAGCATGTTTAAAAGTAGAAGGAGATAACTTGTATAGAGATTTTATTATATGCATTTTTCATAGTCTTATATGCAAGGGGACATTTTATTAAAAATGTAAGGAAATGAGTGGAAGGCTCACCATACAGTGAGTGGGGAATTTTTTAAAAGTGGGGTATATCATTTAAATATTCTCTTCTTATTCAAAGTTATAAAAGGGGTAGATATAGTTTCAATTGGAGAGGGACAATTTATTTTCAATTGAGGGGCATCTTTGATATAGTGGAGGACCACTTCTTCAATTGTATGGGAAATTAAAAATTTGGAGGGAAATATTTTTTTAGTGGCCGACAAAGACTTTATGACCATATATGCTTGATTAACTTGTTAGGTAGTGGGTAGGGCCCCCACTCATTTGATTCCACCATGCCACAATGAGGCACACATGGCCCTATTTTTTTTTTCCACATGGAGAGTGGAAGGCTGATGTTTTTTAATTCCGCCTGAGTGCGATGCCAGGAATATGATATTCCTAAGGTTTATTTTGCTGCCTAGAGAGGCATGCTATTTTTCTCATGCATGGAAAACTTATTGAGATCCGACTATAGCCATGTTTATAGTCATTGGAAAGATTTTTTTGAGACGAACACATTGGTGGTGTCCAATTATAATTTTGAGGCTATTTCATTTGAGTTTTTAAAACTCAAAGTTTTCTAACTTGGAGTGCACTCTCGATTGAACCCGACACTCCCAAGGTACTTGTAAGTGAACCTAGTATCTAGTATTCTCCTCTTTCTACTTGGCGGATGCAGCGGCTAGTTACCCATGCATTTCGGTAAGATGAGGTGACTACCATAAGGACACTTATTCTAGGGACTACATACATAGACACCCTAGACTCTATCCAAGGTTCTTACTTATCTACTTCTAAAGACTATAGACGAATATACTTCATAATATTATCTTATTATCTTCTTGTTCACCTCCATATTTGGATCTATGGCTCATTTTATTGTATTGAGTGCATTTTTGGCAGAGACCAACACTTTTATATGGCTCGTTTTTCCTTTGTATTAAGGTGCATTTTTTGGTAGAAATCGACACCTTCTAGATTGAGTTTCACCATGATGGGGGATGATATTCATGGTGAACATAGTTAGTGACTTATGATAGGCAACATCCTCTGAGGATGACCTACAGAGGAAACAGACCCAAGAGTGGTTGACCCTGAGGCACCCATGATGACCCTGAGGCACTTAGACGGCTAACCCAGAGGCAACAGACCCGAGGAAGTGGCTGACCCTGTGGCAACAGACCGAAATGTATACACCAATGATCTAGCATTTTTTCATAGCTGAGATCCAAGCACAACTAATGAGATGTTTATATTGATACAAGTGATTACAATATATAGGCATGAGCCTATAATAAAAACATGACTTTTCTCAAAGAGAATGACAAGTGTTAATAACAAGGCATAGTGCACATGAAACAATATTCTAACAATTTCAACATCAAGTCATTATATTTAAATCACTTTGAGGATGTTTAAAATTAATAATACTATTTTAATAATATTATAATACTATTTTATAATATTATACAAAGGAAGTTTAAAATTAATTATAAATTAATTTTAAATTAATTTAAGCTAAGGTTAAATAACCCTAAGGTGGGTTATTAAAATTAAAATTCAAAATTCAATTTCAAAATACAAAGTGTCGACGTGAGGAGAAATTTAAAAATGTGTATATAAGGGGGACTACCTAACTTACAAAATTTACCATACCTTCAAAAGTATTTGCGAGCCTTATGATTTACGCTGCTTCCAAGGAAGATAAAGTGTGTGAATTTTATTGAAAATCAAACGATGACAGAGGCATAAGAGGAAGGGACTCTTCCTTCCTTCACGTGGGCATTAGTTAATTTTTGCATATTATAATTGGTTTCTAAGGTAAAAAGGGGAGTTATATAGGATTTTCAAAACTAAAATTTTAATGTTATTTGCTCAAGTGGTTGAAAGGATGGTAAGATGTTTGGTTGATGTTTTATGGTGTTAAAACATTATTTTGAGTTGGAGTTTATAAGGTGTATCCAAGTAATTATTTCATGTATGTTATGATGAGTGTTATTTTTAAAGGGAGCAATAAGGCATTAATTGAGTTGTGATTATTTTGTGACTAAAGGAATATTTTAAAAAAGTGTTGAAGTGATATTATTGTGTTTAACTATTGGAATTGGAAAGAAGGAAATTGTGATTGAGACAAGTTTTTCAAAGAAACTTTGACATCCAGAAAAAGGTATGGGCATATTCTTCCCAGTGAGTGATTTTTGAAAGTTGTGTATGTAAAGTTGGAGTGAAAAGGATTGTTTTGTTAGCATTGTTGAGAGTGTTTTGATTTATTTCTTCAAGGTTTTCTAGAATAAAAAGAGTTATTGATAAAACCTTGTTTTATAAGCATTATTGTTGAAGTAAATGAGTGAAGAACTTGAACTAGGGTTTGTAAGTAACATGAGTATCATTCTTATGTGATATTGTTTTATAAGCATTTCTTTTGAAGTAAGTAATTGAGTGAAGAACTTGAACTAGGGATTTGAAAGAACATGAGTATCATTGTTATGTGATATTGTTTTATAAGCATTGTTGCTGAAGTGAGTAATTGAGTCAAGAACTTGAACTAGGGTTTTGGAAAGAACATGAGTATAATTGTTATGTGAGATTGGTTGATAAGCAATTTTGGAAACATTTGAGTGATTGTTCATGTTATTGGACTAGGGTTTTGTGCGCAAGGATTATTTTATTGAGTGATTTGGTTGAGTAGAGTTGGTTGAGCCTATTCAATTTAATGTGTTGAAGTGATTGTTCAAGTTCTATGAAAGAAATTATTCTATATTCTAAATTTATTTAAGAAAGAAGTTGAGTATTGATGAGTGTGAAACATATTGCATCTCTAACCATTATCTATATGTTTTTGTGATAAAAGAGATATTGGAAGTGATTGAGAGTTTGTGAATGTGAAGCATATTGAGTCTCTAATAATTTTATGTATGTTTCAAAAGAGTGATTAAAAGTTATTGATTATTAAGGTGAATGTGAAGCATATTGAGTCTCTAACAATTCTCCATATGTTTATAAAAGAGTGATTGAAAGTAATTGAATATTGAGGTGAATGTGAAGCATATTGAGTCTCTAAAAATTATCTTTATGTTTCTATTATATTGGACAAGTTCTGGTGTGGACTTGTTGAGCAGATTTGAGGTAAGTCTTTAAGAAGACTTGAGAATAGATTTGTGTGATATTTTGTTGAAGTTTACAATACATACTGAGAGTAGATTTGGATAAGTCATAGTGAGGACTTATTGAGCAGATTTGGACAAGTTCTAGTGAGGACCTATAGAGAAGATTTGGATGAGTTCTATAGAGGACATGTGGACAAATTAGTGTGAGCTTTTATGGAAGCTTACAAGGAAAATTTGAGACAAGTATTTGAGAAGACTTGTGAGCAGAGTTGACTGATTGATTTATTCAAAACTTGAGTTAATATTTGGGGCAAATTTGACAGAGTTGATTTGAGATTGAGTCAAAATTTGTGTTAAGGCTTGAGGACAGATATTGAAGATAGATTTGTGCTAGACCGAAGGATTATGTTTAGTGTAGATCAAAGGATAGATATTGAGGAGATATTTGTGCTAGAACAAAGGACTATGTTTATTACATATTTTAGGATAGATTTTGGTGCATATTTGAGCACAGGTTTGTGCCATACCAGAGACATATATTGAGCAGATTTGTGCTAGACCAAAGGACTGTGGCTAGTGTATATTTGAGATAAATATTTGAAGGTAACATAGTGTAGAGGGCGACAGTCTCTAGTGGATAGAGATCTATTAGCCAAGGTAGTGAGGACATGTGTCTTCAATGGATAGAAATCCATTAGCCAGAATAGTGGGGGTAATAGTTCTTCTATAATATCATCAGTCAGAGCTTAGGAGAAAGGAGTTCTCCTATGGATAGATATCTAGGAACTTTATTAGGGTATTGGTATATCCTTTGGATAGAGATCCATAAACAGTGTACTAGATAAAGGGTTCCCAAGAGATTGATTGAGAAAATTTTAGTGAAATATTTTCTCTATGGAGTAGCCCACATTGGGTGGACCACGTAAAATTGGTATCTCTATTGTATGTGGTGATTTGTGCATTGCTTTTATTACTGTTGTTGATATTTTTATCTATACATTTCATAATATTTATTGGAAAGAAAAGTAAAAATTGGTCTTATATTTTTCACCCCCCTCTTAGTATAAGCTTGTGTTCTTCAATTGGTATTATAGTGGTTTCATTCGAAAGAGTTTAACAACTTGAAGGAAAAGCTTTCAAGAACACAATGGATTCTAAGAAAGTGTCTTCAGATAATTCAACATCAATATTTGATGGAAGTGATTATATATATTGGGGTATGATAATGAAATTTCACCTGATGGTACTTGGCAAAGAAATTTGGGAAGTAGTTGAAAATGGATACATACCACCAGTTGATCCACCTACAGATAAGGAAGGTAAGCTTCTACAACATTACAATTTAAAAGCAATGAATGCACTTATGAGAGGTTTGCATAGTACAAAATCAATAAAAGTTATGCATTATAAATATGCAAAAGAAATTTGGGATAATTTGCAAAACATATATGAAGGAGATAAAAGTGTCAAAAAGGCAAAGATACGAAACCTCAAAAGGTAATTTTAAGAATTAATAATTAATAATGAGGAATACATTAGTTATTATCTACTTTGGGTAGATGATATTATTAATGCTATGAAAACTTGGACTTAATATGGATGAATTAGATATTTGTGATAAGATCTTAAGGTCTCTTCCAACAAGGTTTAGTGAAAATATTTCAGCTATATAAGAATCAAAGGATGGTGATTCTTTGATAAGAGATATTTTTCTTGGTATTCTTATAACTTTTGAGTTAAGAAAAAAAGAACCTAATCCCCAGAAGGAAGCAACCTTCAAAGCAATTAAGAAGACAAAGGGTAAGAAGTTAGAATCGAGCAATAAGTCATCCAATGATTAAGAAGCTAATTATGGCAAAAGGAAAAAGGATACAAGAAGATTCAAAGATGCAAAATATATTAGATGTTTCAATTGTGGAAAGCATGGTCACTATGCAAATAATTATCAAGAAGCCAGAAACAAAAAATATGAAAAAAAATAGGATCATAGGAACAGGGAATCAAAAAGATACAGGTATCAAAATAAAGGTAAGGATGGACAAAGAAGACAAGGAAATAAATTATTTCAAATACAAAATATGAGCTACTATGCAGATAAGGCAAGTAAGTACTCAAGTGATAGTGATGCTAGTTCTTCAAGTAATGATAAAGATGAATTTCTATTTATTATTGAAGAAAAATAAGAAGTTAAGAAAAGGTCACCAATAATTCTTAAGTGTTTTAGATGTGGTAATTTTAGACATCTTGAAGATAGTTGTACAAGGAATGGTTTTAGTTTTAGTGATGATGAATATGAGGATGCACTTGAAGGACCAGAAGAGAATATTCTAATGGCACTAGAAGAAGAAGAAGATGATCCTATAGTAGACAAGTCAAAATAAAATGAAGATGTAGATAAAGACAAACAAATAGAGGAAGAATCAGAAAAATAAGGATTTGATCTTAAGGTAGAACTTATTTATGCTCTTGACACAATAAATAAGGTAAGAAAGCAAAAATCTAAACTTGAATTTTAGTTTCAAGAATGCGATGAAGAAAGAAGAAAACTTATAGAGGATCTAAAAAATTCAATGGCTAAGACAAATAATTTCAAGGATAATTTAGAAGCAAAGGTTTTAGAATTTGAAATATTAGAACAATAAGTAGCTCTACTAAGGGAAGATTTAGAAAAATCCAAGGATAAGCAACACAAGTTTGGAAAGAGTTCAAATTTTTTGGATAAGATGATCAAGGTACAAAGAAAATCAACAAACAAATCAGGTCTTGGTTTTGAACAAGCTCAAGTGAATTAATAAGAATAGTCTACCTCAAGTTCTAAAGAAGAAGAAACTTTAGAAGAAAAAAATGTAAGAGAAAGTGAAACTTCTGAGGATGAGTTGCACAACAGAAATTTCAACAAGGAAATGAACAATGCACAAAGAAGAAATAGATGGAACATCAATCAAAATAGTATAATAGAGACTAAGAGACCAATGAATTCAAGACAAATAAATTTCAATGGAAGATGTTTCTCATGTCATGGGTTTGGTCACATGGCTTCATAGTGCAGGACACATGAAAGACAAGAAAATGGGAATTTTAGAAACAAGCAACAATTCCATGGGTATTGCTACTCATGTAATCAGTTTGGTCACAAGGCAATGGATTGCAGGGTTCATGACATAAAAGGATATGGCTTCACTAGGATAAATCCTAAGATATTTGCACCTCCAAGGAATAATAACATTAAGTGTTATAAGTGCAATAATTATGGACATACAACAAAGTGGTGTAGAGCAGACATTACAGAACCAAGGATGAACATGAACAAGAATAGGAACAGGAACAGGAATAGGAACAGGAATATAAATATGAATAGTAGCAAGAACAAGAATAGGAATATGGATATGAACATGAGCAACAAAAAGGTATAGGAATATGGATATGAAAATGAACAGGAATAGGAATAAGAATACGAATAGGAATATGGATATGGACATGGACAAGAATAAGAATATGGACATGGATAGGAATATGAACATGGACATGGAGAGGAATAGTCAAAGGAATCAGAAGGATTAGAAAATAAGGAAAGAGGATAAAGGTAAAAACCAATGCTTGCTAGGAGTAGAAATGTTCCCACCCTAGAATTAACCACCTCAAGAGGAGGTGGGGGAGGGGCTAAGCTAAGAGCCTCATTCTTAGCCCCGAGCCCCAAAGGTGACCCTTTGCCATTGATGTAAAAGGGGGAGATATTTAAGTAAGGGGGATATATTTGGTTTAAGGAGAGAGCATTGAGTCAGGGGGAGCAGTTTCCTAGGGGGAGTAGAACAGGAAAAAAATCAAGTTTTGGTAAAAATAATTTGGGTTGCCATCAATGACAAAGGGAGAAATTGTTGGATATTTTGAGTGATAAGTTGTCATTGATGTTAAAATTGAGTGGTCCTTGATGTCGAACTTTCAGCACCAGTTAGTGGCAGTTTTAGTTGGCAGCATCAGTTTCAGGTTCTCCAATAAATACAAAAGAAAAATTCAGATTTAGTTTTAAGACCTAGTTCCAAGAAGTCATCTTTGGCCCAAAGTGCAAAATGAAGCCCAAGTATATAACATTATAATATTATTTTATAATATTATACAAAGGAAGTTTAAAATTAGTTATAAATTAATTTTAAATTAATGTATTAGTTAATTATTAATTAATTTAATTATTAATTTTAAATTAATTTAAGCTAAGGTTAAATAACCCTAAGGTGGGTTATTAAAATTAAAATTCAAAATTTAATTTTGAAATACAAAACATCGACGTGAAGAGAAATTTAGAAACGTGTATATAAGGGAGGACTACCCACATTAAAAAATTTACCATGCCTTTGAAAGTATTTGTGAGCCTTATGATTTGTGTTGCATCCAAGCAAGATGAAGTGTGTGAATTTTGTTGAAAATCAAATGACGACGGAGGCATAAGAGGAAGGGACTCTTCCTTCCTTCACGTGGGCATTAGTAGCCCACACGGTGGGCTCCCAAGCACTAAGGTGCTTAGGCTTGAGGAGACAACGGATCGAATCTCATTGAATCTCATTTTTGGGGAAGAAAGAGGTATGCTTTAATCTTGGGTGCCAAAAATTTCGGGAATATAGTTTGAGCATTTAGAAATTAATTTTTGCATATTATAATTGGTTTCTAAGGTAGAAAGGGGAGTTATAAGGGATTTTCAAAATTAGATTTTTAATATTATTTTCTCAAGTGGTTGATAGGATAGTAAGGTGTTTGGTTGATGTTTTATGGTGTTAAAACATTATTTTGAGTTGGAGTTTATAAGGTGTATCCAAGTAAATATTTGATGTATGTTATGATGAGTGTTATTTTTAAAGGGAGCAATTGGTAGGGTACCTAGGAATAGATATTTGGGGATATATTATTATATTGTATGAGGGTTGGCATGGGCCACACATAACCCAAGGTTGATTGTATTATAATATTATATTATATTATAATATTATATTATATTATAATATAATATTATATTAGTAGTAGGCTTCCCAAAGTAGAATAAGAATATGGATATATAAAGAAGAGATATTTATTATTGTAATAATCATTGAAGAACAATATTATGTAATCGTCGTGCCCACAAAGTGGCCTCTCATATTGGGAGATTTTGTGGAGTTATTCCTTAAGGATTATTATTGGTGTTTCCCTACCTTAAGGGTATTATCAATCTCTCTCTCATTTGTGGATTGCTATTGTGGATAATATTTTGTAGATGAATGATTTGATATTTCTGCATATTGGTGAATGGTTTATATTAATCATAATAAATTTATGCAACAAGAGCAACGATTTTGGCAAAGTGGGGATTTTTTTGTAAAATTGCAAACTTAGGGTAAATTTTTTTGGAAAAACATCTCATCTTTCAAGAGTCATATCTCTGCGTAATTTTATCCTATTCAGGAGATTCTTGGATCAAATTGTGCAAAATTTGAAGAGCTTAAAAATGAGTGGTCATATTAAGGAATCTAAGAAGTATTGAGGTATATACAACCTTTTGAAGTTAGTCATCCAGAACAAGGATAGTGACGAATTTCACAAATTTTTCTAGAAAAACGTCTCATCTTTCAGAAGCCATGTCTTTGCGACAGTTTATCTAATTTAGGCGATTTTTGGATCAGTTTGTGTAGAATTTGAAGATATTTAAATGAGTGGTTATATTAAGGAATATAAATAGTATTAAGGGAGATATGACCTTCTTAAGTCAGCCTTATGGAACAAGGGTAGTTACAAATTTTCAAATTGTGAATTTCTTGAAGACAAAATTTGTTTAGTTTGGGTAAGCAAATTAGTTGCAATTTATTTTGTTGGGAAGAAAAATTGCAGATCTAGTTGTCTATGTATATTTTAGCTTCAAATTTGTGGGAAGATATTTATTTCCATATAACCCTGGTTGCATTAGGGCATGAACAATGGCACTCCAAACTTTTTCTGGAGAAGATGATATTGATGTTAGGGATTGGTAGAAAATTTTTAAATCCTTTTTTTATCATAATATTATTTGGAAATGTTGGATTTCTTTTTATCTTAGAGGAGAATCTATGATTTGGTATTCTATAATTTCTCATGCCCATCAATATGAACTAACTTGGGAAACAATGGAGCATGAATTCTTGAGTAGATGGGACCCATATAAAAAGATAGCTAGTTTGAAGGTCACCATCAAGGGATATGAAGAAGAAATAAATATGCTTCAAAAAGAACAAAAGGAAATAAAAAGAGTGGTAGAAGATAAAAAAGATGTCAGTATGCAGACAGAGGAAACCATACCTTTGGTAGAAGATAAATTCAAAAATGGACAAAGGAATTCATTTGAATCTAAAAAGTCTATTTTGTAGGTTCATGAAAGCATTAAAAAATAACAGGTTATTATTTCCATTGACCCTAGTAGCAGATATAATTTTATTAATATTTCCTTGGCTAAGAAGTTACAATTTCAAGAAACAAAAATTAAGGATATAAAGCTAGAGGGTGAGCATGTTCATATTTTTGAAGATTTGAAGATCACCATGCATAAATATGTTTTACATTCAGATTTATATATCGTTGAGATGGATGATGAGGATATTGTTCTTGTTATCCTTGGTTAGATTCTTTGGGTACTATTAACATTAATGTGCAAAAGAATTTTATGAAGCTATGGTACAGGAAAAAGAAGATAACATTACAGGATATTTCTCAGCTTAAGGAGCAAGGATGCAAGGAAAATCAATAAGTGGTTGTAGAGAAACAAATTGAAGAACTTGAAATAGAATCCAAGAAGGCAGTAGCAGCAACAAATTCCATGGAAGAAGTAGCAGCAATGGAGTCCATGGAAATAACAATAATAGAGTCCAAGAAATATTTGATAGAAGATTACAAGGACACACCAAACAAAGAAGACATGAAAGGACAATGTGTAGAAGAATTTAAAACAATGGAGCCAAATGTTGAGAAGTCAAAGAAGGTAGAACATCAAGTTAAGGTTGCACCATATCGCCATCCACACCACCATGAGCATCAATAATCTTGGAAGTATGGTTCAAGGCAACAATATTATGGTTCTACATGGAATCAAAAGGGCACCAACTATGGTAGTGTTTGGCAGAGAAAGCATAAGGATCCTAGTTTTCAGAGTGGATCATCAACATCAAGGAAAAAATGGACCCATCATTCAAGTTATCAAAATACAATAGCAGAAGTGTGGAGCCAACGAAGCAGATTTAGATACTCAAGTAATAAAATGGCATACCAGCATCACCATGTTTTACTTGGATGGATGGATGATCAGGATTGGTACCAGTTGCTAACATTGCTTAGAAAATCATATATCATATTTTTTCATATGTTTCGAGGACAAAACATTTGTAATTGGGGTGGCATGGTAGGGTACCTAGGAATAGATATTTGGGGATATATTATTGTATTGTATAAGGGTTGGCATGGGTCACACATAATCCTATTTTGTGTTGGATAGTACCTTTGTTATAGAATTTCAAATCATCATAGCTCTATGCAATGATGTTGTTGAATTATTTGCATAAGAAAATAAGTTATTGAACTTTCTCTTTAGAACACTACACACCAATTTTTAGTTTTCTTCTAGGTTCAATAAGAACCTCTCTAAACTCTTGCTCATCAATATTTATTTTTTAGCTAGTTGGCCAGTCATTGTTATCAAATAGACTCTCAAGAATGATCAATTCCTTGGTAATAAATGTTTTCTTTAGTTGAGTAATGTCTTCTTCATTTATACCCTTGGGCATGTATTCCTTCATGTTTGAATAAGCTATCTCTTGAATTAATAAGTTCACTATCTAATCATCATTATTAAACACTTATCAAAATGTATCTTTGTTTGGAATAGAAGGCCTAAAATCAAGTTTAATAGATCTTGTATTTCTCCCTATATCAAAAGTTGGACAAACGTTTACCCCATGGGAGGCTAGTGCATCAACTTATGCATTTTGTTCTCTATGAATTAATTTTATATTTTATGATTCAAAACATTCTAAAAAATATCATGTTCTATTTTTATAATATTTTAGATAATATTGCTTGTTGATGTAGTTGTTGTAACCTGGTTTACTACCATTTCAAAGTTGTCATAGATCATCAAAAAATTTACTCTCAACTTATCTACCTCTCACAATCTTATACAAAGTGCTTCATATTTCACTGCATTATTGTTATAGCTCTAGGTCATATGGTATGAAATATTATTAACTCCTTTAGAGGGTGATACTAGCACTATTCTAGCTCTAGTGTCATTTCTACATTTAGCTCCATTGAAGTATAGCTTACATATTGTTTTTTGCCAGAGCTCCTTGTTTGACAGAGCCAAAAGATTTTTCTCTTTTGCTTTCATGATGGAATAGGTTCCTATTCCTATTTCAAACATAGCATTGAAATCTCTGAGTAAAAATTCATCTTCAGTATATGACTCTATAGCTCATCTATGATTTCTTTCATTCAGTCAATTTCATTAATAATCATGTTGAAACTATCCTCCTCTTCAATTTTTTCTATATGATATGAGGTGGTATTTTTTATGTATATCTTCACCCTTCTATCCTTATGAGGAATTTCCATATGTGCGTAGTCTAGGGATAAATATCCACCTAAATTAGCTATAAAATCCCTAGAAAGGCACATACTAAAGTATGGCTCCAGATCTACCATGAAAACATCCTATATCACAGTTATATGTGACATCATGTAAAGGGACATGGGTATGTTTTTTATTACACTAATAGTTTTTATTGGGGTTCCATCAAATTGAATCACTCCAATATTAGGTTGGGTATACTCCATACCCATTACTTTGTAGATTGCTTTAGGCATCACTATTTTTGCTACCTCTAGAATCTATCATGCAGTTATGTATGATCCATCCTTCCATGCATGGGGATGTAAAAAGGAGGTGATCTATTTTTTCCTATTCCTACCATTTGTTTATCCCGAGATATATTTAGTTGTAGATGAGATTGGTCTTTAGGTTGAGTGTATTTCAATAGTACCTAAAGGAGGTCATTTTGTCTCAAAACCATCAAGGCATTGTACAATATTGAAAATAGAAGACTCCAACTACTTCTCTTTCTTCTCTAATTCATCGAATCTCCTTTTGTACTCTTGTGTTACCACTTGATGATAGAAGGATACTATATATTATTCCTACCCTACTACTAAGTTTTATCTTCCTTTGTCTACATTAGCTTCCGATATTCTTTAGGATGGAGGTTGCTCTTTTTTTTACATAGGTTGGGATAATTCCTTTTCCAATTGTTTTATCTATTAATACAAGACTTTGAACGGATCTATTGAGGTTCTTCATCTTGATCAGGATCTTCTTCTTCTTTTGGTTCATTCTTCATGTTGTATTTTCTTATATTCTTCATTCCACTACTTTAATGTATTTCAAGGGGATTGGTAAAATATTTGTTCTTGAAGTTTTTCAAGTATCTTTGATGAACAAAAGATCTCATAATCTTGAAAGTCATAAGTAGATCAAAATTGATCCATTTTCTTTCCTTTGGTTATTTGAATTATCTTTATTTTTCTTCATAAATTTCAAAATTGAATTCATTGTTATTATATGCTTCAAAAATAAGAGCTTGAAAATATAATCTAATTTGAATATCAATTTCTCTTCAAATATTTTATAGTACTTTTATTTATAGTAACAAAAGAAATATGAATGATATTTTCCTCCACAATATTTACATGGATGAAAATTCCAATAGTTTGCTTTCTCATGACCAAATTTGTTGCAATAAGTACATCATGAATATATCCCAACTTATTTGTTATTTTTCTAAGAAGAATCGAGTTCATCCATTTCCTTGATAAAATAGTAAAACCATCAATGTACAACTGAAGCTATTCTATCTTTGTTTCTTTCATAAATGTGTAGGACATATTTTTGATCAATATTATTTTCTACCTTTTATGCATAGTTTTTATTGTGTTCTCAATATCTTCATTAATGTGGATGTCATCAATCCCTTTCATCATGCCATTGGAAGATATCTCTATAGAATATACTTTTTCCAAACTATAATAGTTTGTCATTTCTCATAAATATTTCTAAGCCATATTGGTTCTTTCTTCTAATTAAAATTTTCTTATTATCACTTCTAGAATAAAGTATGTCTCTAAACCATTTTAATTCCTTGAATCCTATATAGTTAATAAGCTTTTGCATAGTTCCTTTTAAAGTAATATTTCTTGTAACTTTTTGATTTAAAAGGAACAATTTTGGTAGAAATTAAAACTTTAAACCTTTGATGTTGACTACCTTATGACTCCCTAGTTTATAGATCAATTTCAATATTTTTTTTTTTAATTCTTAGATTTGTATAACCCCTTATATATCCCAAGTATTTTGGATATGCTATGGTATTTATAAAGTGCTTAGATTTCATTAGTATTTATTTGAGTTGAATTTATTTTATCTCCCTAATGTTCAACTTCTACTCGTCACCTTATAGATCCCTATTAATGAATATATAGAAAGCTAAATATAATTTGTGATGCACATTCAAGTTTTGATAAGGTTCTGTATTTTCAAGAACTTTAAGTTGGATTCCTTATGTCTCATAAATTTGAGTAAGAGACTAATTCCAATTTAGTTTTCCAACTTTTCAATTCTTTATGTTTTGCTTCCTATATCCTTTAATTCTCAATGATATAATTTTTAAATTTTAATATATTTAATTTGGTGTTGAACTCCTTATATCTCTCTAATTAGAAATTTAGAAAATAGGATATTTGTAAAAATAATATTTCAAAGGTAGATATTCAAGGAAAATGAGAGAGAGATGTAGATTGAAACCCTAGTTCTGAACAATTGGAAGAATGCTATGATGGTGTTGGGCCTATCACAGAGCATGCATGGTCAAGAAATTTTTTTATCTAAAAATAATTGAAAGGAACATTATTTCCCAATGCATGTTAGGAATCATTTGTTAAAGAATAATGGATGTTTGGAACGATGTGAAGCTAGGCTAGTTCTAGTGGTTCAACCAGACTTGGTGGTAGAATATTTGGAGTATTTAATGAAGTATTCACTTATTGGAAAATTTATGGGCATCCAAATTTCTCTTCCCTTTGTTGAGGCTTGGGTAAGGAAGACTTGGAACCATGACGATGATGTGGAGGTTATGTTGAATGTGAATAGCTATTTTAAGGTGGTTTTCTCATGCCTTGTGGATCGTAACAAAGCATTTAAAGGGGGTCCATATTTTGTAACCAAGTCTTTCTCTTTCTTAAACCTTGGCATGTGGGTTTCAACCCGTAATAAGAGCAAACATTGCGAGCTCTAGTGTGGGTTCAGATCTCATGGCTTCCATTGGAATTTTGGATAAACAACATCTTACATATGATTGCCCTTCTTCTTGGGAATTCAGTTGGACAATAACAATAGACGATGGAGAAAAAGATAATTTCTATTGCCCGTATCTATGTCAAAATTAATTTAAACAATCCTATTCTATATTCTATTGAGATACTGTTTGGATTGTCTACATGGGTTCAACAACTTGAGTATAAATATCTTTAGTTTATACGACCACCTACAAAGAAAATATCCTATGTTTGTCCTACTAGTTGTTTCAAATCTGGTGCCCTCTTGATCTACACAAAATTTGGATAAATGAAAAGCCCTAATAAAGGAAGGGGATCAGGATAAGGAAGGATTTGTTCCTATAAAATCCTAAAATAGAGAAAGAAGGGTAAAAATAGCCCTTAAGGATAGCCAACCATATGCTCTACTAAACCGTTTTGATATATTGGATGATCTTGATTAGTGCATAGAGTTACCTAAAATATCACTACCTAATGCAGATATAACAAGGCTTAATCATATGTCTCTTCTTGAGGTGGAACCCAAGAAATTAGATCTAGTGGTTTTAAATGAAGAAAATATGGCTTTGGTTCCAAGTATAGGTGATATGGTTGGCTCTAGCCTTGGAAGGAAAACTATTTTAGAAAGTGGCACAAATTTAGTTGTGCTCTCTCCTACTCAGGAACTGATGCAGTCATCCTTGGACTACAAAACTCCTATGGTGCTAGTATTGTAGTAGAAAAAATTTAAAAATGGTGCTTCAGATAAGAATATGAAGGTGGGTCTAAAGAAAGACCAAGATAAATTTAAGTTAATGGGGGGACTTTGGTGGAGTTAGGATTGGTGAGAACATCAGACTCCCATTTTTCTAACCCCTAGAAATGATGATCCTCTCATGGAATATAAAGGGATTGAACAACATCCCTATACAAAAAGTTGTTTGTGATTTGATTCGTGTACATTATTTGGATGTGGTGTTTATTCAGGAAACTAAATTGGCTAGTGATAGTATGTTCAATATTGCTCCCATATTATGGAGAAGAGGTCAATGCTAGTGTATTGGCACATGTGGATATGTTGATGGTGTTGCTTGTTTATGGGATCCGGTTAAGATATCTCCTCTTACTTGGTTTTCCAGTAGATTTTATATTTTGATGATCGAGCATGATAATTAATCTAGTGAAACCATCCTACTTAAAAATATGTATGCTCCTATTGATTACAATAGTAAATTAAATTTGTGGGAGCACATTAGCTTTTTGAGAAGTATAGCTCCCCTATACCAATGGATTTTGGCTAGATATTTCAATTCTATGACTTTTTGGAGGAGAAATGTGGTGGAGTTGATCATCTCATGCCTTTTTCTTCTATCTTCAGTGCTCATATATGGGCCCTAAACTTGGTTGAAATCAAGCTGAATAATGGGATATTTACCTGGCACAATAGAATATGTTGGGAAGAGTCCATATCAGATATACTGCATAGGTTTTTGATCTCTAGTTTTTAGGTTGGTAATAACATATACTCTAGTTTTATGATTCTAGACGGTAGGGTATCTGATCATTGGCATATCAAACTATATTCTCTTGAGTTTGGGCTAAATAAGAATCCTTCCTTTAAGTTTCAACTTATGTGGCTTTAGGATTCTAAGATTCATGATTTCCTACGAGGATGGTGGACCAATGGCAAACCGTCTCATGGCATCAATATGTATTCCTTTATGAAGTGACTACAATTTGTTAAGCATAAATTGAAGAGGTGGAATAGGCTAAATTTTGAGAACCTTTCCTTGGCTAAGTTGGTGGATCTTAAGAAAGTGAAAGAATATTCAAGGAATATTAGAGATCATGGACTCATGGAGGAGCTTCTCTTTGAGGAATCTGAGGCTACAAAAGAACTTGTTGAATTAGAGCTGATAGAAGAATTTTTTCGAAAATAAAAAGCTCGAGTGGATTGGCTTCAGGAAGGGGATAGGAACATAACCTTATTTTTTAACTCAATTAAGGCTCACCATAATGGTAACCTAATTTCCTCTCTTGTGAATTCTCAGAGTGCCCTTCTCTCTTCTTTCAAGGATATTTTAGAAAATACTAGGAGGTATTCATCCTCTCTCTTTAATGAGGACTCCCTATCATATTATGAGTATGAAAAGCTTATTCTAAACTATATTAGAGATGAATGAGAATTTGATGATACCAATTTCCCTTGAGGAGTTGAAAATTTTGGTATTCAATATGAAAAAGAGAAAGCTCCAGGTCTGGATGGATTCCCAATTGAGTTTTATCAAGAGTTTTGGGAGTTAATCAGATTTTATATTCTGGAGGTTGTCCATGAGTCCCAAAAGAACAAATAGATGCTAATGGTCTTAAATGCTACCTTTGTGGTGCTTATTCCCAAAAAAGAGGAAGAAATTTCTCTGGATATGTTTAGGCCTATTACTCTATACAATGTTGTGTATAATATCATTACAAAAATTATTGTTGAGAGGATGAATATATGGTTGATTAAAATTATATCTGAAGAGCAATATGGGTTTATTGCTAGCTAGCAAATCTTGGATGGGATTGTTATTGCTACAAAAACTATTCACTCGATGGAAAATTTTAAGGATATATCTATGTTTATTAAGTTGGACATGGCCAAAGCCTATGACCTCGTCAAATGGTCCTTTATTTAGAAATTTATTGCTACTTTTAGCTTTGAGGAGGAATGGATTATATGGGTTATGAGTTGTATTTCTTCTTCCTCATTATTTTTTCTTGTTAATAATGAGATGTCGGAGCTATTTGAGGCCTCAAGGGGATTAAGGCAAGGAGATCCTCTATATCCTTATTTTTTTATCATTATGGTGGAAGGTTTGGGAAGACTACTCAAGTCTTAGGTTAGGCATGGTCTCATTTAGGATTGGAATTAGGATAGTAGTTCGCTACCTCTTTCTCACCATCAATTTGTGGATGATACAGCTATTGGGAGTTGCCATTATTAGGGAAGCTGGAAATATTAAACAGTCTCTTGACATATATCTTGGTGCTTTTGGGTATTTTATTAATGAGGACAACTCTTCTATTTTCTTCTTGAATACCCCTCCTCTTATTCAGGCTAGGATTGCTTGAGTTCTAAGATTCTAGGTCGGGACTCCCCCTTCATTTATCTTGGTATTCCATTTTTGTTTCATCCTCTACCTAGATATTCTTGGTAGTCTATGCTTGATAATTTTAGAGGGAAGGTGAAACACTGACCGTTATATGTCTCTCCTTTATGGGTAGAGTATTGATTTTAAAATCTATTGTTCAAGCTTTACCAATTTACAAGTGTTTTATGCAAATAGCTCCCTCTAATTTTATCAAGGACATGGATACTCTATCGAGATAGTTTTTGTGGTCTATAAAAATTGCTTAATCTAAATGGAGTTTGGTTAGGTGGGATTCTATTTGTAGGATGGTTCAAGAGGGACGCCTTGGGTTACGATAGGTATATCTTTCTATTTAATATTTTGTTGTGAAACTCTACTAGATATGGTGTACTTCTCAAGATCATATTTGGGCTAAAATATTATCTTGTAAGTACTTGAGAGGTATTTCTAAGGTTGATATCACTAGATTCAGCTTGGTTGGAAAAGGTTCATTTATCTGGGACACTCTAAAAAAAGGGATTAATTTAATTAAGTAGGGTTTGTTCTGGATTTGCAATCGATGATCAAATGTTCTTATTTGGGAGGATTCTTAGGATGGCCACCCTCCTATCTTAACTCAATATCTCAGGTTAGATTCCCTAAGTGTTTATTTCTTATAAGAAAAATGGTCTCATATGGAGGAATTTAAAATAATCTAGCCTTTTGGTAATCTAGAGATGTACAAGTGGAAAGATCCGTAGGAATAGCCCCAAGGGGGATTGGCCAAGGATAGAGATGTGGTTACTCTTATAGGCCTTGCTCTTCATTGAGGGGTAAAGACATTTTGGCTTGAAACCCTGATCCAAAGGGATCCTACTCTATAGCCTATGGTTATCAAGTTCTTGATATGCAAAAGTACGATAACCTCCTTATCACATGGTGGAAAAAGGTGTGGAATATATTTTCTAGGCCTAAATGTAACTTCTTTCTTTGGATAGTAGCTCGTAATAAATGCCTCACTTAGGATAACTTGAGGAAGAGAGGATTTTAGGGTCCCAATTTTTATATCCTTTGTGGTAATAATGAGGATGACTCTTCTCATTTATTTGTCTAATGCTCCATTTCTAGAGATATTTGGCACCATTGGTGGAGTGCCTGGAACCATCCTAATTACCATGTGCTCTCCTTGGTAGAGTTTTGGAGTAGTTTGGGTAGACCTCCTACCAATATCCCCTTACTCTAGGTGGCTTGGAATTTGGTACCTTCTTGCATCATCTAGTACATTTGTCTCTAACATAACCATCACATATTTTAGGGTAGACATTTGACTATTTAATAGATCTGCAAAAGGATATTGCGTATGATTCAGGAAACTATCCATAGCAAATGTGATGTAGATCCTATTTTGGACTCTAGGAGGAGAAGGTACGATAGTCCCTTGGTCTCTTTGGGGTTGATGTGGACTCTTCTCACCCTAACAGGATTCCCCATATTAGAAATATAGTTTGGAGAGATGGTACGTGGAGGCTTCTCCTTGGAGGATTTTTAAAAATTATTATTGATGGGTCATCCAGGGGTAATCCTGGACATGTTGGAATTGGAAGTGTTGGGAGAGACTCTACTAGTGTGGTTAGATTTTTATTTTCCATTTATAAAGGTGTTCACTCTAGAAATTTTATGGAAGCTCTTGTGATTCTTAAGGCCTTGCAAAGGGGGTTTTCTCTTGGTTGGTGCAGGAGCATCTGCGAGTCCAGATCTCAAATTTTGGTTAATATTTTAAATAGAAAAATTTTGGAGGATGTTAATTGGTAGTTGACCGCTATGGTCATTCAAATTCTTAGAATTAGTGAAGAGTTCAAATTTATCTCCTTTGTGCACATACCAAAGGAATGGAATGGGGTTTCTGATTATTTGGCCAAAAAGGTTTTTGAGCTTTTGAGTCCTTGGATTATGGATAACATGTAGAGTCTCCTAGCTGGGGACTCTCAGCACCTTTGGAAGTTGATCCACAAGGATATCTAGACATAATATAGTTTGTTCTTGTTGTCTTCTTTTGATTTTGACCATGTATGGTGGTTTTAGTTTTTTTTTTTATTGTTTATTTGAGTCCTAGTTGGGGGCTTCATTGTACTCTATAATCTTGTCTTCTTATCAATAAATTTTTACCCCTTTATTGGAAAAATAATAATAATATTTCAATTTCAACATATAAAACCTTATTTCTCCTAGTTAAATTATTTGGAAATATTTTCAATACTTGAATTTCAAATAAAGTAATTTCTAAAAATATCTCAAGTCATAATATTCTTACTTTAATAGCCTTTCTAATCCATAAATAAATTGTCTAAGGTTATACTTTTCTTATATCCCCATGCATTAAATAAATAAACTTAACCTTAGAAATAATAGACTGTATACCTCCTTAAAATTAATGGAATGCAAATGATAACTAAATGTTAATATACCTTTATTTTGAGGTGAGGCATGATGTATTGAATGGCTTATCCTTTGACTACAATTTCCATGCTATTTGGGTATTTTTTCTTCTCAATCCTCATGGTATAGCATTATTCTTCTACTACATTAATTGCTCATCTTTTTAATGGCACACTCTTCCACTTTTGACTATTATCATTATCCTCTTCGACATTATCTAACCTCATATACTTGATATACGTGCTCTCTTAAAGCTTGGGCTATTAATACATGGATATATACTCTTTCTTGCATGCCTTGTAACCTTTGGATGTTACTTGTATCTATTAGGTGGCATAGGTGTTACCTCAATCTATGGATGTTGCTCTTATTTTTTAGGTGGCATAGGTGTTACTTCAATATTTAGACGTTGATATTCTTTGTTAGGTGGCACAAGCATTACGTCAATATTTGGATGTTGTAGGTTTATGATAATATATTCCTTCCTTTCTCAATGGGTGCTCATTTGAGGCATTATTAAATATTGTTGGCACTTTTCTCTTTTGTTCCAAGTGGCATATGATTTCTCTATCCACCATGACAAGTGGTGGCTCCTTTATCTTGCATGTAACCTATCCTTAGTGCTCAACATTTATTTCTTTTATTAACATGTTTTGCCAACTCTTTGTAAGTTGTTTTGCCTTCCTTTTTCAACTTCTAAGTACTTCTTGATTTATAACATATGGTGGTGGTTCTTCTCCTTCAATTATTGCTTCTCTTCACTAGTGGTGGCTCCTCCTTTGGTGATACTTTAGTGCTTATTTCCTTAGTAACTATTTCAATATTGTTCTATCTGATATTTAGCCTCTTTTGCTTGGATTAACACTTCATATTTTGTCCTTGTTGTATCTTTGTACTGATTTTATATTTTGTCTTCTTTCTCTTTCTGTAATTTTTGATCCAATGTGGGTGCTACCTTCTTGGATTTTTGGCACCCTATTTTATGTCTTTAGAAACCTTTAATATGTTAACTTTGAGCCCTTATTCGGCTCTTTATTTTTAACTTTGTGGCTTCTCCTTTTCAACTTGATGATTCTACCATTAATAGTTGTAACTTTTGTGCCTCTTTGGTGTCTTTAGACTCTTCAACTCTTGTCCTTATTTTGGTACTTTAGAAATTACAAATATGATGCTTTTATGAACTAGAAATGAATCTATTGTAGACTAAGACAAAATACCTTTATTGCACTATAATTTTGAGACCTATTTAATATCCTTTTATAGATTACCTTATAGTCTTTAGCAACTGGTTTTCATTTTAATATGATGCAACCTCCTCTTTCTCTTGGTTGTTCATATTCACTGAGACTTGCTGCTATATGTATCTTAAGGAGACACAAGCTTGTGCCTTTAAAATGTGTATCCCCTATACTTTCAAAAATCACCCTTGCTTTCATGGAAAATATGGTTTCTCTTTTACCAATATGTGGTATTATTTCTTCTACGTAGCATTTTCCTCTTTGATTACTTTTCTACTATGTATCCTTATTAGCTCAATTCTTGGTGATATTTCATGTGGTAAGCCCAAGCTTCTAAATCATGCCAATACTTTACCTTTTGAATAGCTTAGTATATCTAATATTTTCTATACAATATAATATTCTTTACTTTCAATAGATAGGAAGAAGTTGATATTTTCTTTTCTTGTAATATATCTAACTTCTCTTTCTTTTGTGCAAGTGCTAACTCCTTGTAAATGCTATCTTCTACACCCTTGAAGACATAAACTTGAAACCTTTCCTCTTGCAACTTTAAACCTCAAATTTGATGCTTTTGAAGACTTAATAATAAGCTAAATATGAATGTTCAATTAATAAAATTTTTGCACCAATGTTGCATACCTTTTGGTCTCCATTTGGTGATGGATTTCTTGGTGATTTGACTCACCTATTTGCTTCCCGATTTTGATAAATTTGCAGCTCCAATTTGATATGATTTTCTGCCCTAAATTTTTCTATGTTGAAGCTCTTCTTATTTTCTGAATCATATTCTAAACTCTACCAATTTGCAGCTTTGTAAATCCTTGAACGTTTTGTCCAAGAATGTGATCTTGTAGCTTCAATTATCCTCCAACTTGCTTTCTTGAAATCTAAAAATTTACAACTATTAATGCTTCCATCCTTTAATCTATATCTTCCAATGTTGTATAATATGCTACCTTTAAATTTTTAAATTTGTATCACCATTCCTTGACCAAATATTATCTAAAATACTACCCTTTTTTTGCCCTATGACCCTTCAACTTATACCTCAAAAAATAGCAATATATTTTTTTACAAATAAGCCTTCAAATCCTTCAAATATAATCTTCAAACATCTCAAATGTGTGGCCTCTTCTACCTACTTTCTCCTTCAATCTCCTTGTCAAATTTTGAATTCAAATTTGGCCTCTTTGTTGTCCTTATCACGAATCTAAATGTCTTGAGGTATTAAATGATCTATTTCAAAATTTGACAAACTTATTGCTAGATCCTTCTTCCTTTTGGGCTTGTTAATGGATGGCGATAATTCTATCAAATTATTATTTATCAATAACTTCTTCTTGCTAGCAATCTTATCCCTTGAGCTCTCTTAAAATATCCTTCAATGACCTTCTTCAAATTATTTAATGAGTCTTTCTTAGCCTTCTCCTTCTTTCTCCTTTCAATTTTTCTTGATGCCTTCTTCTCTTGGGCCTTCAAATTTTATAGGTCCTCAAATCTATAATAGGACCCTTTTATAGTCCTTGTCTATATTAAATATTCCAAATATGGAAGTTCTTCAATGGTACCTCCTTTGGATATTCTCTTTAATATTCAATGGATATCTCTTTCTTGAGTCTCCTAAATCTTCTATCTTTAGATCTATAAATATTGCAATGGGGCCTTTTACTTAACGCCTCCAAAATATTCAATTTTCAAACTATTGCTTCAAGTACTAGATTGATTCCAAATAATATATTCTTACTAGCTCTTGTAGGAAGCTTCTCAAATTTATTTGAATCTACTCTCTTTGCAACAATGTATTAGAAAATGATAATAGAAATTTCTTCAAATCTAAAGAAAATGAACTTCACTAGTTGATTTGTCAATCTAGTGGAATTGATGTTGAGTCCTAGTCTTCACAAGTTTTTTTGCAACTCTGTAAAAAAACTCTAGCCAAAATGCAATTTCAAAAATTCATAAATTGATATTTCTTATCTCCTCTCAATCTCTCTCATGGCTCTCTCTATATCCTATAAATCTACCTTGTGCTTTAATACCATTGTTAGCTTTTGATGCTATAGATTTAAGGGAATGTAGCCACAAGGACTAAAATAAGGATGCAATATTATATCTATGATAATGGCAATATAATAAGTAGGAAAAAATTATAATAAAATTCTGTAATAACTCATAAAATAGCCATTAATGAAAGCCCATGAAAATAGTAACTTCATACATAAAATGGAGATCTTGAATACGCCATGCTTCATACAAGTTCTACATTGTATCTACTCTAGTGTATCTTATGCTTCTCCTTATATTCCATTACTATCAAACATCTATCAAAGGCCTATATATAAGATATATGTTTCTTGACCTTTCATATACCTATGACTCTTCATCTTCCTATTATGTACATGTAGACTACATGCATATTTACATCATCAAGTACTTTGCACATTCTAACATTTGTGCATTTATTGCATTGCAAAAGGTAAATACTTAAATACTAATCTAAGATAAACTTCTAATATAAATATGTACCCAAGGTAGTACATTGGCATGTACCAAATAATGTAATATTTTCCAACAAGAATTGCTCCAAAGGAAAAGAAAAAGAGAAAAGGAAATGTAAAATGCAATGAAAAATAAAGTGTAGAAATAAAAATATATATAGCCTATCTAAAGGGGATGATGCACCAAAGAAGAGAAATATACAATTTGTATCAACTCATTAGGACTATTCAACACATAAATAATGTGTGACCAAGAGTGAACATAAATTTTTTCATACAATTAACATGCATAATAAAAATAGGCTTGGAGCATGTACATATAATTGGCTTAAGGTTTGAGTCTAGACTAAGCAAGAGAAAATAAAAGGGAGAAAGAAAATTTTGTAGGTCAGATAATTGACATAGAAACAAATCCAAACTCTTTTTTTACATACAAGGACTCCTATTTACAATATTTACAAGCAAGGTCTGAAATTCAAAATTTCCTCCAAAATGAGTGTGGATGGGAATGCCAATGTCAAATCATGTCATAGGATTTAAAGGACCATGTTGCAGAACATTTAGGGGAGTCTAGATATATGAGGAGTTAAGTCACCATAAATTCCTCTGTGGATGGTGTGGTCTTCTTTTTAGAGGGTTTATTATGCCCACCTTCGTTCATGGAGAAATAAGCATAGGTGTTAGCCTTTGTGGATAAGGCCTATCCTAAGGCTTCATGTCCCCTCGTATACCAACCTACCTCAATGATTCCTTATTTTCACATGATGGATATCTATATCCTGATAGGGCTCAGGTCCCTCATAATAATTTAGTTTCTTCAATGATCTCTCTCTTGTACTTTTGGTTGAATCTTAGTCAGATCACTACAACTATTGATGTTGCCATGCTCTTCATGGTGGTTGACTTTAAAGAATGCTTCTATGTAGGATTTTTTTGGGCCTTATTTTATGGGCATGCTTTTGGCCTTGATGTATATTCCATACTCTTCTTACCTCCTCTACCTTTGGGTACTCGAGGGAACCTTGATGAAGTCTAGCAAGGGATGGTGGTCATTTTGTATCCTTACTTAGATCTTCTATCCCATTTCATTATCTATAGGTATTTTAGGCTCCACCTTATGGGTATGTTGCTCATACCTTTAAGAAATCACCCCAAGGTATATGAAGTGTTGTAACCTAATTTGTGAAGGAAGGTGGCTCAATTTTAGGTCATTGCAATTGTTTAGGTAGGTAGGTGCCATTCCATTGAGATATTGGAGGCCTTATCATCAAGGAAACCCTTTTAGTCACAAATGATAAGGTTCAATGATTCCTCTTGATGATGAGGTGATGCATAGTCACCATAAAAAATTTTGGAATTCCTTTCTAGCTTGTTTTAGGTGGACTTTGACTCAAGGCGAAGGAATTTTTAAGCATGCTGTCAATATTTGGTATAGACAACCCTTGTAGATGCTTTCTCTGAATCAACTACTTGGTATGTGGATGGAGCTTCATCGACTCTTATCTAGTTGGTCCTAGTGATAATTTCTACTTGTTTATTTCTATATAAAGAACATATCCTACTATAGTGAAAACTTCATTATAGTTTGGTTGACTCACTAGAGCCTTCTACTTGCAAGAGTAAAAGAATGTAGCAAATGATAGCCTTATTCATTGGGTATAAAGTATTCAAGGTAATATCTATAATATTAAGAGGTTATAAGGGGAAGTATGAAAATTTACAAATGAATTAGAGGGAGAATCCCTCTTCTTGTGAACTTACTGATAGGGGATCATGATCATCTTGCATTGTCTTTCTTTCTCCTATATCCTTCTCATGTGGCTACATTAGGGATGGGATTATCATTCTACTATATTGTAATCCATTTTTGTGGGGAAGGTCCTCCTTGGTAGTCCCTTCATAGAGTTTAAATATAATTACATCATGTCATTCCTTCCAATCATCAGTCCTCTTGCACCATGCATCTTCTTTTTTTCACATATGATGAGTTTCCCAAAATAATTTACCTTTTATAATTATGATGCCTATTTTAATTGGCAAATAAATATAGTACTTGATACTTATTTATTTATATACCACTTAATTACATAATATACATGACCTGGCATGCACACATACACTGGTAATTTCTTTGACTACTACTTCGTTTGAATCTATAATGTATGGACCATAATAACCCAAACGTTTTCTTATCTTGGTATCTTGACGGAGTAGGGATATATGTCTTTATGGTGTTGTGGGTTTTTAGGGTTTATATTATATGTCAAGATATCATCCTTACATTATATTCATCTCAGGTCCATTGTTTATGGCTCCCTTGTACAAGTTTGTACCCCAAGTGTTGTCTATTCATTCATCCATCTAATTATCTGATACTTGGGTGTGCACCTCATATCCAAGCATCTCTAGCTCCCATTTTATACCTAGGTAATACCATTCCCCTTTGGTCTTGCTGGTTATATTCAACTCCATATGGTGCATGTGGAGTTGTTTATATGAAACCTTCAACTTAACCCCATAGAAAATCCTTAATAACATGTGGGGCCAATCTATAGATATGTACCTACTGATATTTACAATAAAATATTAAGAGAGGAAGAGGTCAATTGATGTAGGGATACCAAAGATCTGCTTGTTATGGTGCAGTGGTAAATGCCCTGGGTGCTTGTAGAGTCCGACCTAGGTTCCATTCCCCTTGTCTCCATCCTATAGATATATGGTATAGTTAGGAATGTCCTATGTGCTGGTAGAGGCCGACAAGGCTCCATTCCTCCTATGCCCAACCTGTTGAAAGTGGCACCTCGAAAGGGGTTTTTTCCACTATAAATTAGTTTTACCTAGGTGTTGTAGGTGAGTTGGAGAGGAGAGGGAAATCCTCCAAGAGAGGTCCCAGGTTCAAATATCCACCCTACCAAAAAGTTGAATTGGGTATCCAAAATCCAATTGATAATTTTTGTGCGGGCAGGGTCGAGTGCGACTCTTGGGTGACTTTGATGGTGTAGAACCCCTTGTTCATGGTCTCTCAGACCAAGGCAGCCTGATAAGGGGTTTTTTTCTTTAAAAAAATATGTAGGGATACCAAATCATAACCATATTTTGAATGATAATGATATTAGTATGAGCATACAAAGAAAGCTATAGGTATTTTAGAAGTCTGAGAATGGGTATCAAAGTGCCATCTAACTACACCACCTCTTGTTTGATTGGATCATAATCCAATTGTAAGGTATTGACTACCCTCTTTCGTATGACACAAATTATTGCTCTAGATTCCACAAGGTAATTATGGATGTGTTTGTCTCCACATATGAGTGTTAGAATGGTTTTGGCTTGGGCTTGCTAGGACTAGATATATATAGCATGGATTGGTCCTTCTACTACCCAATGATATTTTGCTTCTCTAATTCCTGCTCTATTTCTTTCATCAACTCTAGGAGAGTGAGGACATCCCATGCAAGTATTGTTATAGTGGTCTTCATAAGATGTTCAACCACATAAAAGGATTTTAATGGTTGGGATTTTAGTATAGCATGAGGAACCTATTGTTCTTTGGTCCTTTATTAGGTTGAATCTAGGAGCTTGGACTAGAGTTGATTTTTGTTGTACTAATATCAACTATCTAGGCACTGGTGTCTTAATCTGGTCTAGGTTTATCCCACATGCTAGGTAATTTTTTGTCTTGGTGCCTCTGATACTACTTGTTTCCCTCAAGCATCTTCCACCATCCTCATTTTTCTCTCAATGAGAATACAAAATTAAAATTGAATTTGGTTATTTTATTGAGCACTCCTATGTCTGAGGATGGTGAAGACTTCTCCTTCATCCCATGTGACAAATTTTTCTTCTAGTGCTCTAATATTCAATAGTAGGGGATCCTTTAGTTGCATTATTTGTGTAGTTGGGCCCCATAACTTCATAGGTTCCAAAATGGGGAGTCATTGGGCATGTGGCATATTGGAGGTATCCACTATATAGGTAGTAAGATTCTAGGTAATAGCATGGTAAACCATAATGATATCCTATATAGTTATTCTAGGCTAGGACCATATCTCTTACTTGGTTTATAAGATTGGATTGGATAGTCACCAAAATGGGTACTATCTACCTTTCAATATTTTTGAAAGATCTAGACTCTCTTCCAAGGGGAGGGTATTTCTAATATCTATTTTTTGGAACCTGGTAACTCTAACTATTATAATTAAATGGAGGGTGAGAACAGTTTTGGTAGTCAAACCTTGGGAAATTTTACTGACACTTGAGAGATATTGTTTTATTATTCAAATCCCTCATAGCACTATGCAACTTTTCCATTTATTATAATTATGAAGATGATGTGGTGGTCATAGTGGTAGGAGGAGATACTAATATGGAATACTAACTAGAAATAGGTAATGGTTGGAAAGTGGTTGGTAGTATAACCAAATGGGGATGGTATAATGGTTGAATATCCAAAAAAAGAGTGTAGGTGGATTTGGGGATAACATCTTGATTTGTATGAGACATATTTAAACTTAAATGCCTATTCCATAGGGTGCTAATAATGAATTACCCCCACATATTTTTACCATCATGGTTATTTCAAAATTTATTGCTTTGAGGTAGTATATGAAAGCCATACCTGGTATTGGATAAATTTCCTTTGGGACCCTCTACCAAGATTTTTGGAATTTAGTATTAAATTCATACATGGATTTCATAAGAGCCCTATTGATGGTGGCTAGTTATTCCAATAGGGATACCCCATCTACCTTATCTCTAAATTACTCAATTAGTTGATTTGCAAGCTAGTCCCAATTGATGATGGAATTTTAGGCAAGGAAGATGTACCAATATATTTTCCTTTGAGGAATTTGAATATAAGTCTAAGGGAAACACCATTATCTCTAACATTATAGAGTGCATATAGGTGTACCATGTGTTGGATATGCTCTACCAAAGTGGTAACATCTTCCCCAATGAAATATGGTAGGTTCGATAAAATGAAGATAAGGATTTGATCCCATGTGGCTAGTGCTACTGGTAGTCATAGGGGGGCCCATTATCCTAGGTAGAGAGTTCTCTTTGATATTGGTTAGGTAGGGTAACCATAATTTTTATTATCTCCTTTGTTAATTACCAAGATTAAAAGGAACAAATTCAAGGATTCCTATTTATAATATTTATAGGCGATGTTTGAAAAATTTGTAATTCCCCCCAAAATGAGTGTGTGCAGGAGCACAAATTTCAAATCAAAACATAAGGTTCAAAGGATTATGTTGCATTAAATTTAGGGGAGTCCAAATCTATGAGGATTTAAGTCATCATAAATTCCTCCATGGGTGCTATGGTCCTCTTTTTAGAAGGGTTATTGTACCCACCTTCCTTCATGGAGAAACGAGCACAAGTGTTAGCCTTGGTGAATGAAGTATATTCTAGGGTCTTTTTTCCCCTTGACTACCAACCTACCTTGGTGATTCTTTCCTTTCATATGTTTAGGTCCCTCTCGATAATTTGGTTACTTTGATGATCTTTCTCTTGTACTTTTGGTCAACTCTTGGTTGGATTTATGTTTCTCCTAATGCTACCTTGATCTTCATGGTGGTTTAATTTTAAGAATGCTTCTATGTAGGATTTCATCAAGCCTTGTTCAATGGCTATGCTTTTGGCCTAGTGTTTTTTCCATGCTCTTCTTACCACATTTGCCTTTGGCCTTGTAACACCCCTCCTTGGCAGGACTTTTGTGGACAATAAACTATGTTTTAATGTGATTATACAATGGAATACTTTCTTTCATGGTGAGTAAATAATGGAATACTTGTTTCTTTAAGCATGGAATATGGTATTACTAATATATCTGTATTATGCAAAAATCGTACACCTATACAATTATATGAAATTAAATTGAAAGCATAATCATGTAACCATCAAAATTAGAAGTAATATTTAAATAAATGGTGACCTTCTCATTAATATTGAAATTATCCTTCACAAGGCAGTTACAAAGATATCCCTCTTAGGGATTCAATACCAATTTGATACAATTTATAATAAAGAAACAAAGGTAGGTGTATCCCATAGAATATTTATACCCTCAAAACTGATTTGGGGAAGGGATTTTCTTGTGATATTCGCAAGGTGACATAAATATTAATGAATCCTTTTGTTTAATAGCTCCTCCCAAAATCTAAAATATGCACACAATAACACTTACAAGACATTAATAGCAAATTAGGAACCTATCATGATGAGGTCCATATCCATGATGATAAAATGAAAGAAAGATACTAAAAATGATAAACAAATGCTTGAAAACTGAACTAAACTATATTAGAAAACAAATGAAAAGCTGCTAAATCTACTGTAACTAAAAAAAAAGTAAAAACAAATGTCACCGAGTGGTCATTATAGGGTAGAGCAGTCTGGCCTACTGACCATCATAAGGTATGATTTTAGTACTTGTAGGCCACTTTGGGGTAAATTAGCCACTAAACAACAAAGGAATTCTTTGTGACCAATATGGGAAACACCGAGATTGATCTATCAAATTGATTTTTCAAGGATCGCTCACTTGAAGCATGATTAAATTATAGAAATTTACACAAAATAGGGATGTTTGATGGTGAAAGAGTGTTAAATTTGGTCTTCAAACTCCAAGAGACTCTATTGTTGCAATTGAGAGCTCCATGACTACAATCCAGCAGCACTTTGTTGCTTATGAGAGGATATTCTCTCTAGTAAATAAATCGGAAACACTTCATTGTATGAAATTGAGATATATTTTTGTGAAGGCTTGTTGTCTTCTTATAGATTTCCAAAATGGGAATATTAGCTTGTAGGAGATCAAAGAATCAAGAAATGGTTAAGATCTAGGAAGACCAAACACCAATTCCAAAACCTTCTCATGCTTGACAATTAATGCTTAGCTATCTTGTAACTAATTTTTGTTTGGCTCGAAAGCTTGATTTTGTTATAGGCATGGTCATACCAGTGTAGAGAGGCCATGACTGTTGGCTATCAAGGGGTAAAGTGACCTCTGGAGGTTATTCCTAGGTATGAAGGTCCAAGCTACAAAAGGTAATTTGCCCCTGTTTGAGTGGTAAAAACCATTGTTAAGCCCTAAAGGTATCCAAGTTAGGTCATATAACCTGAAAAGGTGTGCATATAGGTAGCCTCCTCAAAATTACATGTTTTAGGTGTCTACAGATACCCATTTTTGGGATGCATTGTGTGAAATCACAACGGGAAGCAAAAATAGATAACCTAAAGTTAAATTAAGGTTTGATTGATGTTCATTGATCTAATCAACTTTAGATACCCCAATCATGAAAAGAGCACACATCTTTAAATAATTACCTCCAAAAATTTGGTGGACTTAATTTTGGATAAAAATTTGGCACACTTGAAGATATTCGGGTAGTTTTGTTTTACTACATGATTGTTAGTTCAGACTGACAAAGGTTTGGTTTGATATTTTTGCTTTTTGCCCCAACAAAGAGGGAAGTGTGTGATAGTTGTTGGCAATGATTCTTGGATGAACACAATTTGCATGATTGAGTGTTTTTTATTTATTTTTATTATGAATTTAGTGATTATAACTACCCCGTCAAGTGACGAGTTGATGAGGAAATGGATAGTGATGAAATCGATGCGTCACTTGACCAATATGATTTGCTTGATTATTGCAAGACAATAACAAATGTAGAAGATAAAATCCTGTTATAGATGTGTTTTCTACCATTATTTGTAATTTTACATCTCTATCCTATGGAGCAGTCCAACCACATGGCTTTCTTAGGGAATTAAGATAATAACAATTTGATTTAATCTCGAGGTGAATCACTATGTTCAATGATCTACTAAAACTTCATGGAAGAATGAAATGTACGCCTCATTCCCTTGGAGTAGTCTAGTTGCATGGCCTTCTTGGGGATTGAAGTGAAAGCATTTTGATTCATAGATAAATTATTTTGGGATTCAAGTGGCCTTATTGTAATTTACTCATCTTACTAGATTACATGGATAGTAGGTCACTACAATTGCTAAGCGTATAAGATAAATTACTAGGTACAAGACTCACTTGAGGCTTTGTTTTATTCATTTTTTGTTATTTTTGATGTTTTTGATTAATATGGACCATTAGATGTTGTGAAATTCCCTAGTTGATGTTCATGGTGTTGATAGAATGGTTGTAGCTTTTGTCATTTTGGGGCCATCATGGTGTATGATGGTAGTATTTTACAAATTTTGGGGTCATCCCAGGGTAGGACGGTTGCATCAAAATGTGACTGCCTCACCCAGGGTAGTCCCAAAATTTGGAAAATATAAAATCAATTTTGGAAATTTTTAATATCATTTTCATAGCTAGTACTAAGATAAAAGGAGATATGAGGATGAGAATAGTGTATTCTGATATGGAATGCTACCACAAACCTAACCTACCATCGCTATGGATTAGCCAAAGGCCTCTATGAGTAGAGGAGTTAGAGCTAGTAAGGTAGAAATATCGTGTCCCACTCCATGAATTTTGTAAATTAAAATGAACCTCACTAAGTAATTAGAAAATGAACCTCACTAAACTTGTCAGCAACTAACCTCATATTAGATTAGGCAATCTAGATTAGGTTAGTTTAGGAGTAGGTTTAATTTTTTTATGAAATTTTTGATGCTTCAAAGCATTTTTTGGATGTCGTTGTGGGGTCATCCTAGGCAAGAATGACTCCCCTTTGGTTGGTTGGGGGTCATCCTAGAGTGGGACAGTTGTGTTTGAAAACCAATGGTTAAATTTTTGGTCGTTGGGGCAGTCGTCCCGAGGTGCAGCAGTCGCACCTACTACCCGTCCTAGCCTAGAGCAGTTGCAAATATTTTTTATTTTGGTTGATATTTTTACCTTTTTTTTTATTCTTTTTTATTTTTTTGTTGATTTGTGTGATTTTTGGATGTCAAATGTTTATGGTCCATTATAGGAAACCCATATTACTTGGTAATTTGTGGGTTCATTTTATGGATGAGGATTGGTTATGGTTTGAGGTGATTGGCCTTAAATAGGTGGTGCACACTCTCATAGTTATGTCAGATCAGGCGTATATTATGGATTTGGCTCACTTATGGGACAATAGGACCAACATATTTTATCTCCCTATTGGAGAGATTACTGTGACACTATAGGATGTCTATAGGATATTTTACATTCTGATTAAGGGATACCCCATTACCTCCACTCCCATTTTATAGTGGAATAGAGTGCTTCAACGAATATTTGTAGAGTAGGTAAATGTTGCACTAGCACGGATGGACCATGGTAGGGTTATCATCAGGTACTGGTATAATGCTCAGGTGTTTACTCAATGACATGCAATAGTGATGTACATTATCTCAAATATCCTATTATTGTATTCTTCAAGAGCGAGGTTCCCATAGAACCTCATTGACATGGTTCATGACCTAATTGAGTGTGATCCTAAGGAATTGATCATCATGGTATGGGGAAGCACTTTTTTGGCTCATCTATATGATGAGCTATACGATATTTAGTATCAAAGTCACACAAGATTTGGCTACAATATTCTCCTCCAGATTTGGGGATGGAAGCACATTTGAGTGGATCGACAAACAAGACTACTTATATAATGAGATGATATGGTAGATGATGATATCGGGTACACAAATTGATGGATGAACTCATAAGAGATAAGATAGAGTCAGCCATAGTTAGGAATATTATCACACTATACTATATATCTAGAGTGATTGTAGCCATACCAAGTGGTTTGGAGGCCCTACTTGGATTACCCTCATTGGATAAAGGCCACAGAGTACCTAGGGCACATGAGGTATGGATGGTTGCTCATTGGGTGCCACAACACCGAGTAGGAGTAATTCCACCACTCTCATGTTAGATAGTAGTTTGGCATATACCAGTATGTCCAAAATGATCCTACCATATATCACTATCAAGGTGATAAGATATAGTTGGTGTGGCCTCAAATAGAGGCACTTGCAGATGAGGGAGATCTAGTGGTGGCTGAGACCAAACTAGTAGATCTAGGGACCAGTGTAGAGTACAACACTTGGTGGATAACCCAACTATGATAGGGAGGTGGTTCGATGGGTAGGCCTACTAAGGTAATAGAGGAGGATGGCATGTATAAGGCTAGGAAATGAGTGCATCATACAATATATGGGGAGTGGGATCAAGCTACAAATAAGGTGTAGTAGTTATAGGATGAGGGAAAGTATGATGAGGATGAACCTATGGATGTGATGATCTAGTTGAGAGCATGGGTTCAAACCCTACAAGAATAGTTGGTAGAGTAGGAGAATAACCTAGCTATAGTACATACCTAGCTTAGTAGAGGGAAGCAACAATAGAGAGGATTTTATAAGGAGAAATATCTCCTTAAGGCCCAATTGGCCATAACCTAAATAGATATTGACAGGGTGACTACAAAGAGGGACAATCATAGTAGAGTAGGACAGTCTATAGACCCAAATTTTGGCCTGTACAACTAAGAGATACATCAAGGTATTAGAACAAGATGCTTTGCAGGTGTAGTTGACCACTGTGACTACATTTCAGGGACAAGTTATAGCAGGTACATAGGCTATAGGGGATATTATAGGGTTGCAGGCTTAGGGTGCAAGATTACAGGCGATATTTTGTCAGTATGATGCTTAGTGTTAGTCTAATGGTGCTTGCATTCTACATCTAGATGGTTAGATGGCATTACTTTGTGGTACTAAACCTGAGTGGTCTATCATAGGGGGGCCTCAAAGGAGCCAATTCAATGAGACTAGGTAGTCATAAGTGAGATCTAGTCATAGATAATCAACTTCTCTAGAGAGATCACTAGCTAGTGGCTCCAAGAAACCTCGTAGGGATGAGGCTGAGGGTGGAGGGGACTCTGGGGGCATAGGCCATGCTTGACTTATTGCTATGTATTCATTATTTTTGGGTCTAAGGTCTAAGGACCTCCACAATTGTAGCCTGTAGGCATTTTGTATCATAATGTACCTAAATATTTTTTATATATATGTATGAGATCATGTCTCTCAATTATGGCACATTCTATCTTTATCTTATGTTTTAATTTTATGTTATGGATGTAGTGATGAATGTGATGCTTATATAATGTATTGATTTATAAATGCAATATACTAATGACATGCAATAATTAGGTGATGGATGTATGACTATATTTTATGGTCTAGATGTATGGATGCACTATGTGTATATGGATGCAATGTTTAATTTTAAATGTATATTTTTAAATTTATTTAGTTGATTATGCATTTAATTCTTGTTATTGATATGACAAATGTAATTTGTATGTAATGCATTAATTTTATGTGGATTTTCTAATGTAGATTATACATATATGCTTTTAATTATTTACAACATGATGAATGAATCTAAATTGTGTTTAAAAAACTAATGGCAGACACCATAGAATGTATAAAAATAATGAAATAAAATGCGAACCTTATCACGAAAGTTATAAATTTATATATGAAATGAAATATGTAATATGTAGGGGCTTTCCCTATAAGATTTTGGAAACTAAAAAGTGTGCATAAAATAGTCAGTGGCCATCTAAATATCATTGTTGATACTCATCCAGTATCTATCCTATTTTATGAGGACCCCTTAATAATCAAAATTTCATAAGATAAATTGTGGTTGTTTATGAGATGATTAAGTGCTATGAGGGAATTTTGAGGTTTTTTGTGAGACTCAAACACCCTGTTTGATTGATAAAAATTTGTATATTGACCACACAAGACTCCCGAAAGATACATGCTTATTAAGAAGACCTAAATATTCAATATCCCTATTTATGCATAGTGAATATATTATATGAGGTATAATACTACCTCATTTATAGGCAACTTTCATGCAACCCATTGTTGTAGTGAAGATCACCTTATGGTCATCCTAATCCTGAGTTTGGACATAGACTAGACTACTAGGCAATATAAGTTGTCAAAAGCTAGTTCAACCATAAGTTGACATTGGTATGTACAAAATAAGGTCACTAATATGATAGAAATATCACCGTGTGTAAGGCTACTCCATTGCTAGGAGGGTTTCATTCAACCCATTACTGTAATGGATATATTTCCCATGGATTTTGAATACTGATGATTCTAAGGATTCAAGCTCTTTACCCCTTTTTTTTCTTTTAATTGTTTGGGGTACTTGCTCATATATAGTGGTGAAAACAACTATTATATATATATATATATATATATATATATATATATATATATGAGAGCAAGTAATTTTCTTAGTGATGAAAATAACTGTTTCTTTTGTACTGCTTTTGGAATTTTGCTCAATTTGTGGAAGAGCAAGGGAATTTTTTTGGTAGGGGGGAGATTGTCCTTTTGTCAATTCTCAGCATTCTATACCATGCACATAATAGGATGAGCAAGTGAAAATTTCGTTTAAGGTGCCAAGAACTACTTTATAATGTCATATTTTCTTGTTTAAACTTGGATTGTTAATGTGTAAAATTGTGTTGGTATTTTGACATATGCAAGGTACTATCAAAGTGAGACCTTACCTTCTAAAAGCTAATATGGCTTTCTAAAAAAAATTAAAATATAACTAGAGATGGTTGAATGGCCAAAAACCCTAGTATACACCCTATAGTTGTAGCAATCCCGGGGTGCATGTGCCACTCTTAACTCTACTTGCGATGTTATTACTATACCAAAAATGAAGCTAAAATATTATGAGAAAACATATAACACGAAAATGACAAAGAATGGATATTTCATTAATATTGAACCTTGGTTACATGTTGATCCCTCTTAAGGATACCCATCTTGATACAATGATTTACAAGTGGATGAAGTGATGTATCCTTTTGCAAAAGGGTGGTGCGCTCTGAGATGCTTCCCGGTTCTGCACACAAAAATGTCTAAGGGCTTACAGATGCCTCCTTCTCCAGGTATGTTTCTCGAATGGATCCTCTTACTCTTGTATGTCATGGATTATGTCCTATGAACCTGTTGCCCTATATGCAATTCAAACAACAATACATGTTTAGCTGTCCAAGATTGCCTCCCCGGATAAGGTTGTTAGTAATCAAAGAATGTAATGGAACTATGATAAAATAATGCCATGAAATCATGTAAATCTAAGCTAATGATATAAGAAAACAAGATAAAATATGTTATGTCTATCTAAGCTAAGCCTGCGGGCCACTATCCAAGATAGTGGTTGCTAAATAAAACCTTGCTCTCCTTGCCCCAAAGATATGGGTCAAAGACTATGGTCTGATGTTGAAGAAAGTAGGTGTTATGCCCCTTGATTTTTCAAAGCTCCATCGCACACGTGATCCCAAAGAGAACTCTCTCTCTAAAATGATCTCATGTATGTGATTCAGGTCTCTATATGTCATATATCGATCATGTGTCTCCATTTTTTTTGGTGCTCTTAGGCTTGCACCTTTTATAGTGTGAAACCCTAGGTCTATGTCCAAGCCCTAGAAATAAATTTCTCATGCATAGTGCAAGTTAGCATGAGAATCCCTTGTCTATTGTCTATATTTGAAGGCCAGTTAACTAAAATCTAACTGCCCACTTGAGTCTTCTATGTGAACTATTCATTAGCATGAGAAGCTTTTGTCCTTTGTTTATGCTTGAAGGTTAGTTAACTTAAGTCTAAATGCAAACTCAAGTCTCCTATGTGAACTGGTCATGAAAAGGAATGCAAAGTCACTCCCGCTCACCTTTATTTCATGTAGACAACCACTTCCACCCAATATTAGGCTTGTTTATCGATAAACCACTTCTTATGGCTTAGTCGTTGTCATCTGTAGTGGATATGATCTGGTCATTGTCGTCTATAGTGGCTAAGGTCTGGCCACTCTAGGCTTGAGCGACTAGAATTTGGTTGCTCTTGGCTTGAGTGGCCAATATTGGATGGCTTGAAAAGGCCCCAAATGAGTGGTGAGAACCACTATTGGTGCTTGGAAATTCCAATATTATGTCTTATGATCTTATGAGTGTTTCTATGTAAGTAGCTCCCCTAAGCATGACATGATTTAAGTGTCTACAGATGCCCATTTTTGTGATGCACTGTGTGGAAAACATAACACTGAGCAAAAATGTAGATTGATCCATTTGTAGGGTGTATGGTGATCAATGGTTTGATCAATGTCGGATGGCCCAATCATGCAATATGGCACACATCCCTTGAATCATTGCCTCAATATTCGGAGGACTTAGCCTAGTGGCTTTTGCATGTTAAATTGCACTCATTCCTCAAACTCAATCGGGTAGCTTCAGCTGCTACAACAATTTCGATCGGTAGAAGAGCTACAATTGAAGATGCCATGTATACTTACATTACCAAAAAACAAGGGAAATTTGTTATTGTTGTATGTAATGATTCGAAGTATGAACACAATTTTGCTATGATCAAGTGATATTTTGTTGATTTTGATTATGATTAAGTTCAAGTTTTGAACTACTTATTTACACAATGGATTGGTGAAGAAATGACAATGAATAAAGTGACAAGTCACTTGACCAATATGACTAATCTGGTTCCTTTCTAGCATTTTCTACTTTTAATGGGCAATCCCACATCCAAGTGTGATTCCAATTTCTTATGATAATAATCCATCCCTATCTCGAGGAGCGGTATGGTTGTCAATAGCCTTCTTAGGGAGTTAGGATGAGTGATTATGTTTATGTTTAGATTGTATCACTTTGACTTAATGTTTTTGATGTCATAGGGGAATTAGAATGACCCCTGCACAACCGTGGAGCAGTCTGACCATATTGATCTTCTTCGAGTTTGAAGGGTGACATATCATAATTCCAAAATGAGTTGCTTTTGCCCCAAGTGGCCTTATGGTTGCCTACTCATCTCACCAAAATACATGGAGTGCAAATTGCTACAATCACCGAGTGGATAGAGTAGGTAACTGGATATGAGGCCTGCTTGAGATTGTGATTTTATGTGATTTTGTTTTTTGGTTTTGAACATTCTAATGATCCTAAACCATCAAAGTGTGATTATTTGTTAGTTTTGTTATTCCCTCATTGAAGGAACTACTTAATTTTGACCTATGGGCTTGGTCATTGTCAGGTCCAGTGGCCTCTGATTTCCTTCCTATGGTCGTTTTCGCCTTGAGTGGCCAAGAATCTCTGGCTGTTGATGTCAACATCGGCCAAGGTATAATTAAGGAAATATAAAACTTGCAATTCTAGGGTTTTGACCTGTCATTTTTATTGTTGAAGATTCTATTTTCAGAGCTTTGGTGCAACGGTGATGGTTGCAACTTTGAAACTTACTAGTGTTGAGGACATGGCTACATGAGGCCATACATCAACTACTAGAGGAGCTAGATCTTCTTGGGTATTTCTCTTCAAAATCCTAGCTCTCCTTTCTTTGCTTAAGTAAAATTGAATTTCACTAAGAAATGAGCAAAATGAACATCACTAAACTTGTCGACAATGAAAAAACTCCATAATTAGGCTTAGGTTACCTTTTGCCATGGTGGTTTGGTCCCAAAATTTGCAATTTGTTAGTGGCTTTAGCCTAGGGTTTTTGAAAATTTTCCATTATTCACCTACTACCACCATTTTGGGCATTCTCAAAATTATCTTAGTTTTGATGCTTGGGTAGTGGATTTTTTTTCCAATTTGTTTGCTTTCCCTCCCTTTTGTTACTTTGCTTAAGTTATTTTTTCAATTGTAGTTTTTCTTTTTACTTTTTGGCCAAGGATTCATTGGTTTGTGTGTCGCCCTTTTGCCGCTATCACTCAAAGCGGTCGGCTTTGAGCCGCTGTCACTCAGAATGACCAAGCTTGAATCCCAACAGTCAAAAATTTATTGTTGAGCCTTGGCCACTGCTGCCTCCAGCGACCAAGTTTAGGGAACTATAGGCAAAAACGGCTAAAGCTTGAGCCTTTTTTTTGCATTTTATGTATTGATTTTATGATTTTTTTTGAATTTTTGCTTTTCTTAGGTGCAATTTATGTTTCTCTTGCTTAGATTTAGATTAACTCATACTATTTTGCACCATTTTCATGTTTATTATGAATTATGCCTTAGATGCATTGTAGTTATGTTTTGTTTTTCTTCTTCTTTGTTTAGATCCTCATTGCTCGGGCTCGGGACCCAAAGCTCCTATTGGACTTGCTTCCTAGATTTGATGATACTAACTGGGAGTGGTTTAAGGCCCATGGGCTATAGTATGTTATCAGGTTGCCCCACATTATGGTCGACCAGGATTATCTTATGGTTTTAGCCCACCGTTGAGACCCACAAACCAACACCTTCAACCTTCCACCAATGAGATGACTATCACGCCAGAGGATGTGTACAAGATCTTTCGGATCCCATTCAATGGGGTGCCCATTGTTTCATTAGCCACTAATGATCAGGTGGACATCTATGATAGGGTGTTTGGGGCCATTATCCATAGGCTTTCTGGGAGACTGGGTCCAAGGGAGTATCTATCAAGACTTGGTATGATGCTCATGTTTTCACAAAAATACATGCTATGTTGTTGATGGTGATCATCAATGTTCTTATCCTGGACTGCTCGGGTTTGAGGTTCCCTTGGAACATCATAGCAATGGTGCAGGACCTACTAGATAGTGAGGATCCTATCATCTATGCATGGGGTAGATCGCTATTGGCTCAGTGGTACGATGAGTTGTACCACATCCATCGATGGGAATGCATCAGCATTGCTTGTAGTTTGTTCTTACAGGTTTGGGGATGGAAGCACATTAAGGTAGATCACCTTAAGGGGCTCCCAACTGAGATTACATCTATTGAGGCTCGAACATAGTGCTATGCTGCTAGATGGGCTCGAGAGCATGAGGAGTGTAAGAGCCACACTTTTGTAGGAGAGTTGTCCCACTATACTAATGCTTTTACCAAACTGTTGGCCAAAGATGTCGTGTGATAGTTGTACTATGAGTATCTAGTTTGGGATGATCCAACTAGTTTTACTGCTAGGACATGATGTGAGTGATGGCTCATTGGCCATAAGATTGCCATCTAAGAGTATTTTTCCTACTCTCAGGTTCTTCATCAGTACATATTATAGTAGGATGTGCCCTTGGTACCATTCTTGTATAGGCGCCTCTCAATAGAGATGGACCTACCTCTACGATAGGTCATAGAGCTTATAAATGAGGAGGATGCCCAAATCGTAGACCCTATAGTGGTTGGAGGAGTTATAGAGGCATATTCTTAGTGGTGGGGTTATCGTATGTGGCATGGAATCGATAGTCTAGGGTGTGAGGATGATGGCAGGGGTGATGGCACAGATCTGGTAGGATGCAGGGTTTGATCTAGGATCGAGGTATAGGGCCAGCCGATAGAGTAGGTGGCAGTAGAGGATCCTAATGTTCTTGAGGAGGAGGAGGAGTTAGAGCTCGAGGAGAGAGACTCTCCTTTGAGAGCATAGTTGCATGAGGTCGAGGCTGAGCTCTAGGATACTAAGATCTAGGTACAATAGCAAGATGCTATGATTGAGTAGCTCATAGCATAGATACAGGCTCTACAGGCTATTATCGAGGGTGGTGATGTCAGGATGTAGTTTGTTGTTCTTACTTCTACACCATAGAAGGTTCCAACAGCAAGCTTAGGGGCAGAGGTTGGACGACTTCATTCCTTGTTGGATGAGCATGAGGCTTGAATCTAGGGTCTTATGGATCATGTTACCCTCCTTCAGATGTAGCTCAGGAGGCACGGGATTGTCCCTAAGGATCCAATAGATGTAGGTGGTTCACAAGTCAGCGGACTCTCTACCTTGGGGAAGTCTTCCACCTGTCCTATCCAGTGGACCCAGAGTCGAATAGAGATACCTACAGGCTCACATCACTCAAATCGTGACACCACCACAAGGGGAGGTGGCATTGGAGGAGGTGATGTAGGGGGCTCAGGCCCAGCACTAGATTGATGTTCTACTTGGTTCTTGATTCATTTTTGAGGTCAACTGACCAACATGACTATAGTCGAGGGGTATTTTTGTATATCCATTGGAATTGACACATATTTTTATGATAGATTTGCCTTTTGTGACTCATTATGTGTATCGTTTATTGCTTATGTTTTTGTTATTATTTTGTTTTATGATATGATGCGATGATGGTATTATGATGATTTGATGAATATGCTAGATGATAGATGATATTTGAAGATGCTTATATGGATGTGTAGATGCTTATAGTATTTGATGATATGATGCAATGTATTTTTATGATGAATAACGAATTTATGGTATGCAAATGGATATTGCATGTATGTTTTATGATGTGGTTTATGTATGGTTAATGACTTGTTTTTGTGGATGCAAATGTTATTGTTAAATATATGTTTAATCTTTGCTTTAATTATATGCACCTAAATTATGTGATGGAATATTATAAATGAACCTGTATGCTCTAATAATTAAAAACATATGGAATGCATATGACATTGACAATATTAATGGGTGATACCACAAAAAGTTTAAAAAATAATCATGAATTTAAATAATCACTTCTATCATAAGAATTGATTTAAGTATTCATATATGAGATGTAATGGTGTGTAATGTATCTTCTTAATAAGTGTTTGTAAATTAAAATATATAAAGTAGTCAGTGGTCATCTATATGCTATTTCTAATATATATGAGGTGTATGTCCTACTATGTTGATACCCCCTAATTTATAGAATCTTATAAAGAAAGTGATGGTGTGAATGATTTAATGATTTGTTGCTATGTAAAAAAATAAAATTGGGGCTTTTCGGAGATTCAAACACTCTAGTTCCCCTATCAACAGTTGTCTACTTACCACTTAGACTTTTGAAAAGTAAGGCTTTTACCATGGACCTAGTTTTTCATGATCTTTGTGTGTGCATGTGATTGTATATTTTGAGGTAGAACTCAAGCATTTCCTCTAATGTCAGGCAGGATTATTTTAGCCCATTGCTAAGATTAGGGATCCTCAAGTGTTCTTCTCATCCTTATGTTGGACTTAGTTGGACTATACTACTAGGCAATATTTGGTTACCTAAGCTATCTCATCCACATTCAAAAATTGGTCTACACAAATGCACAAAGCAATTGTAATAGACATATCATCATGCGTAAGGATTTCTCCTTCCAATTTTGTACAATGCTAAGAATTCTAGGGATTCAAGCTTTATTCCCTTATTTTTGGCTTCTTTTTGGCTTTGGATTTTTGCTCATATGTAGTTTTGAAAATTATTGTTTATTTTTTATTGATTTTTTTTCTTTTGAGCGGGAATTTTTTTGTAGTGATGATAATCATTGTTTATTTTGCTCATTCTTAGTGATGAAAATCACTATTTATTTTTTATTTTTTCTTGAGCTTGATTTTTTTGTATTTTGAATATATGATTGTATTGGAATTTGCTTTTGAAATCTGGACTATATGCTTGGCCTTTTGAATTTGTACTTTTGCTTTAGGATTTTGCTTATTTTGATTTAAGCAAGGGATTTTGATAGGGTAAAGCTTGTCCTTTGCCAATTATCAACACTTTTAAACCGGTTGCATAGTGGGATAAACAAGTATAATCATTTTCGCTTAAGCTAACCTATACCACTTTACAAATTTCATATTTTCCTTGTACCAACTAGGATTTTAGTGTTTCAATTAGTGATGGGATCTTGAATATCCAAGGCTTTATCATAGCTAGGCCTTTTTTTCTACTAATCAAAGTTATTTTCCTCAAAAATTGATAAGATTACTAGATTTGGTTGACTAACCGAAAAGCCTTAGTAATTATGTATAGCAACAAATAATGGTTGTGTTGAAAAACACAATTACACACATGTTGATGTAGGTATGGATATGAATGACTTGTGCAACAAACTGTGGTATCACTTTTAAGACTCTCATGACATATCTTGTAATGTATGTGAAAATGCAATGCAATGATGTGGATGCAAAATGTGAAGTGCAATTGTTTTTGTATTTTTGGTTTTATGTTGTTTTTGTATTTTTGATTAATTTGACCAAAGGGCTTATTATACCTTTGGGGATTTTGTTATTGATTTTGACCAAGCGGTTTTGAATTACCCTTGGAGATTTTTTTATTTGATTTTTGACCAAGCAACATGAATTACCCTTGGAGCCTTTTTTATTTGATGTTTGACCAAGCGGTGTGAACTACCCTTGGAGCCTTTTTGATTTTGGTTTTGACCAAGCGGTTTGGATTACCCTTGGAGCCTTTGATTATTTTGGTTTTGACCAAGTGGTTTGAATTACCCTTGGAGCCTTTAATTTGAGTTTTGACCAAGCGGTATGAATTACCCTTGGAGCCTTTGATTTGATTTTTGAATTTTATGTTTTTATGATTTGTTTGTGTTTTTGACATATTTGATTTTTTTGTGTTTTTGACATATTTGATTTTTTTGTGTTTTATGAAATATTTGAATGTTTTTTATTTTTGACATATTTGAATTGTTTTGATGTTTTATGAAATATTTGAATATTTTTGTGTTTTTATGTGTAAAATACCTTTAGGTGAATGATATTGAGAGGTTCAGGCTCTTCAACACCATCTAATGATATAAGGCGATATGATCCAAGCCCAAATCTATGTGAAATCATGTATGGACCTATCCAATTTATCGCAAACTTATCTCGTAGATGCGGCAACATATTTGAATTCTACTAGTTTTCTTTGAGCACTAGATCTCCAACCTTGAATTCCATTAGGTGGACTTTACTATTGTAAGCTCACATAATGCAATCTTGGTAAACACGGAGATGCTCTAAAGCATTGAATCGACGTTCATCAAGAAGCATCAATTGATCAAGGTAGCCTTGTCATGCAGCTTCATAATCTATGAAGTATTTTAGTGCTATGCGTAGAGTCAGGATTTCCAACTCTAGAGGCATGATGGCTTCAGTACCATATACTAGTGAAAACGGTGTTTCCCCAATGGGCATCCGTATACTAGTCCTGTATGCCCATAGCACAAGAAGCAATTGCATGTGCCAATCCTTGTGATTTTCTTGCACTGTCTTCCTCAAAATGGAGACTACTATTTTATTTTAGGCTTATGCTTGCCCGTTTGCTTATGAATAATAAGGTGTTGAAAAACTATGTTGAATATGATATTTGTTCATTAAAGCACACACCTTTTGTCCTTAAAATATGGCCCATTATCCGATATTATCTTAGACGGTACCCCAAAATGACATGATATTATGGAGTATAAACTCCGCAATCCTTGGTCCAGTTGTTGATGTTAAGGGGATCACTTCTAACCATTTAGTGAAGTATTCTTTGGTCGTTATGATAAATGCATGTTGACATGAGGACGGGGTGAGATCCTCCCAATCAAGTCTAGTCCTCATTGTGATAATGGACATGCTGCCTGGATGGGCTGCAAATCTTACGATGGTAAGTGCATTAGATTTGCATGATGCTGGCACTTACTACATTACCTGACATACTCGCAATAGTTCTTTTCCATTGTGGGCCAATAGTAACCCATTCTCAAGATGCGCTTAACAATGGCCATGCCACTAAAATGGCCTCCACATGTTCCGTCGTGAGCTTGTGAAACTACCCAAGCTATTTCCTAGGGCTCAAGACAACGGAGCAATACTCCATCATATCCTCATTTGTAGAGGATTTCTCCTAGAAAAATGTATCTTGTTGCTCTCTGTTTAAATGTTCACCTTTTAGTATGCGACAAACCTTGAGGTATTATTTTGAGCTTTAGGAAGTCCCACAGTTGGGAAAGCAAATACTGATAGGCCACAACCTCTATATAATAAACAACTTGCTCTTCTTACATTTTTGAGGTAGTGAACATGGATTGAGGAAAAAATCTATGTTATATGGTCGCACCACACTCTAGGGATCCTTGGGATATCAACGACCCCCAAGATGTTGTTTGCAAGAAACTTTTGGCTGCAAAGGACCAATACTGATTTGGTTCGATGTTGATCATGTTGACTGATTCTTGATTGTCAAAAGCTTTATGGCATATTGTTGAGTGCAAAAGAACTTTCACATGAATGATTGTAAAATTAGTAGATGGATTTTGAGGTATTAAAGATCCCAAAGAGGCCATAGTGTTTGCAAATCTATTCAATGTATAAGGGATTGCCTCGATGTCGTACCATTCCAGGCAGGCTAATAAATTATCAACAAGTTCCTTGTAAGGATTTTGGAGTGGGCACCTGCATTGGAATATCCCTTTAACCTAGTTTACTATGATCAAGGAGTCACCAAATATATTCAATCTTTTAATGCCCATCACTTTGGTTTTTTGGAGTCCTAGGATTAATACTTCATATTCTACATTGTTTTTTGTGCACAAGAAGTCCAGTTTGAATGATAAGGGTAATGGAGTGCCCTATGGTGTGATAAATACAATCCCTACTCTAGCTCCTTGTTCACACTTTAAACCATCAAAGAACAATGACATGTCTTTTTATTTCTTAGGTTTTTCGAGATCTGGCGGATCTAATAATGCAAAGACCACATCATTAGGAAACTCTATGGTGAGAGACTTGTTATCCTGAAGAGGCACCTCTGCTAATTGATCTGCTATGACTTATCCCTTAATGGAATTTTGGCTTATGAACTCTATATAAAATTCTATCAGTAGCATGATCCACTTTACGGTACGTGTATTGTGATATGTCTTGCTCATCATGTACTACAAAGGGTTTTGTTTTGATATGACATAGATCGTATGTTTCAACATGTAGTGTTGCAACTTTCAAGTTGCAAAGACCACTACTAAACACAATTTTTTGACATATGCATGTTGCGGGCCAAACAAGGTGAATGGTTTCCTATTTTTGTCACATGCCCGTGCATTTAATTATCAACCTAGGGAGCTTCATAAACTTGCGAAGAGTCAAAACTAGGTTACTACAATACCACCGGAGGGTGAATCTGCTAATCCTATGTTGGAGGATGTTTTTGATATGGTTTTCAATCATTCCCGTACTCCTCAATAAATTACGTAAGAAGAACAGAAATAAATCTACAGAAATAAATCATGTATACAGTCCCAGAAATAAACCTACTGCAAGATACGGGAACTAGTAAATTAATGAACGGTTCTATGAAAGCAATAAACTGATAAATAAACAAAAAATAAATGGGGAAGAAACACTGGCTTGGAGTGGGCCCAAGCTCCAGAAGATTCCTCCCGATCAAACACGAGCTTAGAACTTCTAGAAATGTAATATATTTATCAGCGTATTACAATTCAAAATAGCTCTTTATTAATTATTTCTCTATATCTCTCTATATATTTTTAGAATGATCTGCGTGTGTTTATATAACACACCCGCAAAACTTATGTTACAATAGTGGTTACAACAGTCAATTCTTCCCAGATTAAATTAGAACATTGTGGCGAATGCAATCGACATCTGGCATTCTGTTCTAAAGGTGGCATGTTCATTTCAGTTTGTTCTTTGGCTGACATCAGTAAGAAATTTGGGTACATTAGGTGCTATCTCTAATTTAGCTTTGCATGACATAGAGCTAGAACTGCACCAACCGCTACCATCCATGTCGTTCAACTCTGATCAACGGGAAAAGAATCAATGGCGCCTTCCAGTTGTAGGGAGGCGCTTACCTTCTATTAGCGCCTTTCGGTTGTAGGGAGGCGCTTACCCTCTATTAGCGCCTTTCGGTTGTGGAGAGGTGCTTGCCTTTGGTTGGTGCCTTTCGGTTGTAGGGAGGCACTTGCATTCAAATGGCACCTTCTGACTGTAGGGAGGCACCTATGTTCAATCGACGTCTTTTGACTACAGGGAGGCACTTGTATTCACTTGGTGCCTTCCAACTGTAGGGATGCGCCTATGTTCAATCGGCACCTTCCGACTATAGGGAGGCGCTTGTATTCAATCGATGCCTTCTGACTACAGGGAGGTGCTTGTTCCCTTGGCACCTTTCAGTTGTAGGGAGGTGCCTATGTTCTCTTCATTGACTCCCAATGAAATAAAGTGCCAGGTCCATCGAAAGGACCTCGACTGTTCCAAATCTAACTAAATCAACTGCAATTCCACAAAACATACTAAAAGCACACAAATTAGATAACACGCATAATTATATCAAATATCTATATAATCATTTATAAAAGTATGCAATCCTTATTATACAGCTGCATATTGATCCAAGAAGTATGTACAAAATATGAGCATTTCTGGTGCTCATCATCCCCCCACGCCTAACATATGCCACGCCCTCGTGGCATCCAAACTGTAGGTAGCCCTATGACTTTTAATCATTGCCATCTCTTGGAGGATTAGTCTGCCCCTGTGGCCCATGTCTGTCTTTTCATGTCGGCATGTGAAGGTGTGGTTCGCCTTTGCCTATGGGAAACTGTGGCTGTTAATTGTCCCCTTCTGGTTTTGGCCGCTATTGGTGGTGGTCTAGCTAGCGTTGTTCCTGCAGATTGAAATGCAACTTCGGCAACATGCCAGAGTTCATCATCTAGAGGTTTGACCACTGCCAGAGGGATATCCGAGTTATCCTCTCTAGAAGGCACTACTTGGGCCTTGTATAATGTGGCCACTTCAGGGATAAGCCCTGCATTCTTCTTTGCAATTGCAGCGGCCTCCAATTGTGGGCCATATACTCCCCACCGTTCCAAGTACCTCCTCATCATGGAAGTCCACCCTCGGGATGAACCATAGATGTCCCAAAACTGGCTGTCTTTTGCCGGATTGATGCAGATGCCAGAATCTCCTTTTATCCTCGAGGATGCCTTCCTAGCCGCCTTGGATGCTTTCACTTCATTGCACAACCACTAAAAATATTTTTGCCATTCGACGAACAGCTGCATGTCCCATTCGTCCTCATTTGACTTGATGAAGGTCACTTTTGCCTTCTGTCAAGCCATCCTAGGCTTCTTTGCCTCGGCCTCTACAAAAAATGTGGTGGCTCGGATAGGAGTCTCTTCTTTTTCCTTTGGGGACTTCTCTTCACTCTAAAGAATAGGCTGCGCCGCTATCTCCGGGGGTGATCCTTCATCCTCCTATATTCCTGGTGTTGACCCCTCAGGCTCTTCTCCCTATTTAGGCCTAGGGAGGTCCTTCGTATCCTCTGGTCTTATCTATTGTTGGAGGCCTTCGTCCTGCTATGTGTCACTCAAGACAATGATAGGGGGCATCGTAGGACTTCTTTCATTTTCACCCCTAAAAATAAAGGAATCCTCCCCTACCTTCGGGCTACTCTGTCGAGTGTCCGATCGAATCTCCCCCAAAGAGAATACTCATTCGGTGGATGTGGGAGAGTTCGTTGACACTGCTTCTGCCCAATTAGTCTACATGGACATCTCCTATCTTGTTGTTCCTCTGTCATGGAGTATTTGATTTTCCTCCTGCAACTGTCGGACTTGCTGCTCGAGCTGAGTGATTCATATATCCTTTTCCTCCAATTCTTGTTGATGCTAGTTCTGGCAATATTCCAAAATTTGTTGTGCCATCTAGCAATCATTTTTCCAGTCGAGCGCCTCCTCCAAGGCCGGATCGATCTGGTCATTGCTCCCAGAAGTTCCCTCATTTCATGGGCTCTGGTTTGTTAATTCTCAGAGGGTTTGGGCGATGATGTCTATCTCTATGTCACTCTATTCTTCCTATATCAAGAGGAATCATCATAGATGTTTCCTCTTGGGAACTGGTTCATCCTCACTACCAGCAAGTGGCGCTCCTTCCTCCTCATACTCGAGCACTAGGGAATTCCCTCTATCCTTCCTCCTCTATACTCGAGCATCGATGACTACTCTGCTCCTCCTAAAAAAAAGGGCAATGCTAATTGCTCGATGTTTGCTATCTCCTCTGTAGGGTATGCTTCTCCTTGCCCTAATTCGGCAACTACACTATGTTTCCCTATTTGGCTGCCATATCTCTCTGTGTCGCGGTTATATCCTTGTGCTTCTACATGGTGGACCAATGCCGATATCAGCCCATGGTGGGCTAAGGCGGACGGTGCCCCTTTCTGGTACCAAGTCGCTTCATCTTTCAAAGCACTCGCTAGGTAGAAAGGTATATTCAATTTCCTCCCATGCACTAGGTGATTGAGGAAGTGCACATGATTAAGGTGCAGATGGGTATACTTCCTTGTGCATGTGAAGAATCGAGCAATATGCTCGAACATCTTTCGCATATTCATGGGGAGGCTATTTTTGAGTAACCCCTCCCTGTCTACCTACAAATTTCCTCCCGACAGCAGTATGTCGACGTATACTTTTAACACTCCGCCCTTGTATATACATTCCCCTATGAGAGGCAATCCAGTCGCCTGTGAGATGAATTTAGGGGTGACTAGAATTTCCATCCCTCATACTTGGGCTACATCGCCCATCCAAGAGGTGGCAAATTCTCTAGCTGCCTCTATGTCCTGGCCCTGACTGACTAGGGTGCAATATTCGAGCCATCCCTCAGCTTCGAATTGGGCCTTTACTGCCCCTCTGATCCCATCTGTGTCACTGGGTTCATTCTTCTTGATCGCGTGATTCATAGACCTTCCTCCCATGGCACCTTTTGCTGCTATATTTTTTTTCTGTCCTTCCTTCTTTAGGAAGGCGCATTCTTATAGAAAATGCGCCTAACCGTAGCAGTTATGGAAGGTGCCCTCTCATTGGCACGCATTTTTGGCTATAGGGGGTACGATCTCTATGATAGATGTATTTTTTGGTACTACATATTTATAAACAATTATATAAAATATTTGATTTAATATGCGCATACCTGATTTGGCATTCCGGTTGTCGTGGTAGCTGCTGATTTGCTGACTTGTGACACAAGGGAGGGGTATTTGATATCGCTTATTCCTATGATGCTTCGTTCTTCTCGAGGCATCTGATAGATGTAAATGTTGCATGCAGGAGGCGTTCTTTGGTAACTTCCCCATGTGGATGGTGTCCATGTAGCACCTTTCCAATGTTGTCGATGCTCATCTTTGAATGAATGTGCCTTTCGGTACCTTCTTATTGGTGGGAGGTGCTTTTTGACTGCATGTGTCTTCCCAATGTGGGGGGCACCTCCTTCTGGTCTGTGCCTTCCCAATGTTGTAAGGCATTCATCTTGATGAATGCGCCTTATTGATGTTGGAAGGTGTATTCAACTGGATGAATGCACCTTCTTGATGTTGGAAGGCATATTCGGCTGGCTTTTTTTTTTTTTTTTTTTTAACTTCTGTTGGATGGGTGCCTTTTGACTATAGTAAGGCACCTTATCTTGGGCTTCACACCTTCTGATTGCAGTAAGGCACCTTCTCTTGGGCTTGGCACCTTCTGACTGCAGTAATGCACCTTCTTATGGGCTTGGCACCTTCTGACTGCAGTAATGCACCTTCTTATGGGCTTGGCACCTTATGACTATAGTAAGGCACCTTCTGATCTTGACGCCTTCTGGGTGCAGTAAGGTGCCTTCTTCTGGACGGGCACCTTCTAACTGTAGTAAGGTGCCTTCTTCTAGATAGGTGCCTTCTGACTGTATTAAGGCACCTTCTTCTAGATGGGGTGCATTTTGACTACAGTAAGGCACCTTCTTCTAGATGGGCGTCTTCTGACTGCAGTAAGGCACCTTCTTCTAGATGAGCACCTTCTGACTGTAGTAAGGTGCCTTCTTCTTGTCTTGGTGCCTTCTTACAGATGTATTAAGGAACCTTCTTGTGGACTTGGTGCCTTCTGACTATGGTAAGGCACCTTCTTCTTATCTTGGCACCTTATAGGTTTAGTAAGGTGCCTTCTTCTGGACTTGGCAAATTGACTGGAAAAAGGGTGATCAAACCTTCCCAATTTTTCATGCTGCCCAGATTCTATCTATGAGCCGATGTCGGAATGCTGAGCCAAATCAGGCCTGGTTTCCCAGATACCTATCCTTCGTGCTGTCAGGTCCCCCACCTACAAAAAGCAACCAAAAAAGAAAAGAAAATAAATGCAGTTAGGCATGTTCCATGCCTGTTAGGCCCTGGATTAGGATGTCTGCAGCTTGCATGTGGGCGTCATCCCTGCAAAAAAAAAAACACACATTAAAAAAAACTATAACTAACAAAATTGGGTGAGCACTTTCATGCCCACCATTTAACCTATGAGAGTTCGGTCCAGATCTAGCAAGATGGAGTCTCCCCCACGCCTACTCTAGATTCCACCTGTAATGTTTCGGATGTATTATAGGGGCGTAGTCGATGGCAATTGATTGTGAACATGGTGTTGTTGTCGTCAATTGTCTTAACATGCATAGACCCATTCCTAATGAGTTCTACCACCTCATACGACCTCATCCACCTCTGCATAAGTTTGCCCTTCCTTTCTTGGAACTGGGAATCGTACAACAATACCCATTCCCCTACTTGGAACTTCTTTAGCTTGATGTGATTATCATGCCTCTTCTTTCTCTGCTTTTGTATAATCTCTGTCCTCTGCAAAGCATCCATTCGGATTTTGTCCAGTTGATCTAGCTGGCAAATCCTCTATTTTTGAGCTTCGTCCAAGCTCAAATTTAATTTTGAAGCCGTCCTCAGAGTTTTGATTTCAAAATCGATGGGCATCATCACATTTTTTCCATAGACCATTTGGAAAGGTGTGCATCATGTGGTGGATTTCCACGTGGTGTTGTATGCCTAAACTGCCTCCGACAACCGTGTGGCCCAATATTTCTTGTGTTGCTACACATTTTTGGTCACGATGTTTTCTATCTCCTTGTTTGTCACTTCTACTTGCCCATTCACCTACGGATGGTAGGGCATGGTTTTATTGTGCCAAACTCTATACTGCTCCATCAGCTCCTCAATCAATTTGGAGGTGAATTGGGGCCCTTGGTCTGTTGTTATCTCCCGAGGAACCCCAAATTGTGTGAAAATATGGGCAAATAAGAAATCGACGACCGTTCTTTCCTTTGAGTCCCTTAATGCCTACACTTCCACCCATTTGGTGACATAAGCCATGCAGACCAGAATAAACCTCCTTCCCATCGAAGGTGGATTAAATGGTCCCACGAAGTCCATGCCCCATTTATCAAAAGGTTCTAGGTGTACCTGGGGCTATAGGGGCATTTCATCTCGGTGGGTTGGTCTACCCATCCTCTGGCACTCATCACACTTGCTGGTATATGCTATCGCGTCCTTGAACAAAGTGGGACAAAAATACCCAGCCTACAAGATTTTGTAGGCATTTATTTTCCCTGCAAAGTGTCCTCTACATGGGTCATCATGACATGCCTTAAGCACTTCTGAAAACTCCTATTCTGCTATGCATCTTCTTATAATTTTGTCCTATCCTATTTTAAATAGGAGACCATCCATCCAAAGGAATGATGCGCTCTTCTCTATGACCACCTGCTTTTATCTGTAGGAGAGAGCAGGTGAGGTCCTTTCGGTGGCCAAGTAATTGGCTATGTCTGCATACCATGGAGTTTGTTCACTAATAGCGAACAGATGTTCATCCAAAAATTGATCTTCCACTGCTTGATGATCTGTTGGTATCAATCTGGATAGAAAATCTGCCACGACATTGTCCTTGCATGGTTTATTGACTATAGTGATGTCAAATTCCTGCAATAGCAATAGCTATCTGATAATTCTGCCACCAATGGCTAGCTTGCTCATCAGATACCTGATAGCCGCATGGTCCGTATAGACGAAGACCTTGTATCCTGTTATATAGTGACAAAATTTGTTTATTGCATGGACAACTACGAGGAATTATTTTTGTCACTGTATAGTTGAGCTCCACTCCCACCAATTTTTTACTGACATAATAGATGGCATAGAATTCTTCACCATATTTCTGTTCGAGGACTACTTCGATCTCACCATTAGATGCATCACAGTAAATATGGAATGGTATGGCCCAATTCGGTCCTCTCAAGACCGGTATAGATATCAAATTTTCTTTCAATAATTGGAATGCTTCTTCGCAATCTCTCGTCCAATTGAACTCTATGTCCTTAGAAAGCAAGGTGTGCAATGGTTTGGCAATCTTACTAAATTTGACGATAAATCGCTGGTAGTACCCGACTGAACCAAGGAAACTTCTTACCTCCTTCTGTGTTCTGGGGCTAGGTAGGTCTCTAATGACCTCAATCTTCCTCTTGTCTACTTTTATTCCTTCTACAAAGAGGTGGTGTCCCAACACGATGCCTTCCTGCATCATCATAAAATATTTTTCATTACTTAGGGACAAATGATTTTCCTTGCTCCTATCGAGCACTCTTTCTAGATTTGTCATTGCCTCCTCGAAGGTTTCTCCATATGCGGTGAAGTCGTCCATGTATACTTCCACCCCGTCTCCTATCATATCATAGAATATGCTAAGCACCGCCCTTTGAAATGTGGCCGATGCGTTGCACAATCTGAAAGGCAATACCTTATAGGAAAATGTTCCCCATGGATAGGTGAACATTGTTTTATCTTGATCTTCTTCCCCTAGGTGGCCGGTGCATTACACAGTCGAAAAGGCAATACCTTATAGGCAAACGTTCCCCATGGACAGGTGAACATTGTCTTATCTTGATCTTCTTCCCCTATCTGGATCTGGTTGTAACCACTAAAACCATCCAGAAAGGAGAAGTATTTTCTTCCTGAGAGTGTGTCCAAGACTTGATCGATGAATGGTAGCGAGAAGTGGTCTTTCTTAGTTGCCTTGTTCAATGCCCGATAATCCATGCAAATCCACCATTTCCTATTCTTTTTGGGGACCACCACTAATGGTGATACCCATTCACTGTCAAAAATTAGATATATGAATTCGATAGCCAAAATTTTGTGCAGTTCTTCTCTGAAAATGTCTTTCATTGCTGGGTTCATCCTTCTCTGTGGCTGTCGACTAGGAGTTGCTTGGTCATCTAAGTAAATCTAATGGGTACATATTTTTAGGCTGATGTCATGCATATCTATGTAGTCCCATGCAAATGCTTACTGGTATCTTACCAGAAGCTCTTCCAAAATTTCTAGCTGTGTAGGTGTCAACCTGCTATTGATGTTTAATGTCCTCCTTGGCCCAACGTGTATTTGTTGGATGTGCTGATCTTGGGTGCCAGTCAATGGTGATCTAGGTGCGGGGGTGGATGATTCTCCATGGAGAAACTCCATGATAGCACCATCCTCGTCCTCTTCTACCACCTCCTCTAAGGTCATCACCATCTAGATTATGGACAAATCCGTAGTTCCATGCTCGGTGATCCTGGGTTCTTCTGTCGAGTCCATAGACTGAGCTGGAGGTGAAATGGTTAGCCTTTTGAAATTTTTCCCATTGGATATGATCATTAGCCCATCCCGACAGCTAATGTAAGCATCAGCTATTGCCAGCCATGGCCTCCCCAAAATGAGCAGGTAATCGCCCAGCCTGGTCTTGGTCTACAAAACTAAAAAGTTGGCTAGAAATTCCCATGCACTAATTGTTATGATTACATCCTCTAGCATCCCTTCTGGTGATATGATTGATCGATCGACTAACTACAGCACTGTCGTTGTTGGCTTTAGGTTCGTGAGCCGCAGCCTCTGCATGGTCTCTTGAGGCATCACATTGATGGCTGCCCCGAGGTCAACCAGTATGTTGGATAGGGAATGTCCTCCAATTTTTACGGTCAGCACTGGGTTGCCTAGGTCTACATACTTTGGATGATGTGTTCTACCCATCATTAGATCTTCTAGTTTACCCATGATGTTGATAGTCTGGGTAACTTTCCATCCCGGTCTCCTTAAACACATTTCTCTAATTGCCTTGGTGTAAATGGGGACATCTCGAATTGCTTGAAATAATGGGATTGTCACCGTGAGATTCTTCAAGCTCGACAAGATGTCAAATTCCAGCTATGTTGTTTTTCTTTGTTCCTGCAGCTGGCTAGGAAATGGAGCCTCTGCTCTCTCAAGTGCTTTTCCCTCTTCTACCAGAGGTGTCTCCTCTATTTTTGCCTCCTCTTCTACCAGTGGAGGTATTTCTACCATTTCTTCCTACTCTTCTACCAGAGGCGATGTCTCTACTCCTAGTTGCCTACCTGATCTAAGCTAAATATTGTACATATGGTACATCTCACCTTTTATGTTGTATGCTAGCTGATTTACTTTGTTTTTCAGGTTTGCCATCGGTTGTGCTGGTAGCTACGCAGGTCTCACTGCTAGCAATGCTGGTAAGTTTTGTTGGATGTGAGCAGGGGCTGCATTTTGTGGAGTCTGATTCCACGTATTGTGGCCTCTCCACTACTGCCCAAGATATGGATATGGCATCCATGGCTACTGATTCAGAAATGCTATTGGGGGTGCGTTCATCCAGGGTGACGGTCCCCATCGCCCCATATTAGGTGGTTGAGGGGGTCCTTGGTGAATATATGATCCTCCCCCATATGTTGGCATTCTAGTTGGTATATTCCCCATGAGGGGTTGTGGCCAACTCTTCCTATTGCCTATGAAGTAGGCCTCTGTGCTCTCAGTCACTTCTTGGTTACTAGGTAGTTGTGTACACAATCGAGTTTTATGATTCAACCTACAAACTGTGCATACTCTGACCTTGTTTTTTGGGCATGCATTCTTTGCATTCCTTCCTCTGCATTTTGGGCAGAAATAGGCTAATGCTATGTCATTTTCTTCTTTCTTATTTTATAACAGTAGCGTATCCATCTGCAGTGCTAGAGATGAAAGCATTTCGCTCTTCAAATCCTCCAAAGATGTTGCCTATCTCTGTTTTGGTGACTGAAGCAGTCGCCTTCATGGTCCTGGGGGTGATTTTGCATCATCTTCTTGAGTAGTTCCGGCATAATTGCTGGATGTCGTCCATAGCATGCTGATAGAAATCACCTCCAGAGATCATGTTGAGAGCCTCCAGTGACTCATTGGTAAGTCCCCTCAAGAAGATGCTTTTGAGGGACTTATCAGATAGCTTCGAGTGAGGGGACCATTGAAGATTAAAGGTGAATATCTCCCAATACTCCTCAAGAGACTCATATTCTCTTTGTGTCATGCTCAGGACCTCCTCCCTAGAGTCTCTTTCTCTCCCAAAATCTTGATATTGCTCTAAAAAGAGCATCTTCATCTGGTCCTAGGTGGTGATGTGTTTGTCTCCCAGATCGATGAACCATTGCAGAGCTGCATCGTCTAATGTAGAAGAAAATAATTTCAACTTCTACGCATTTGATTTGTAATCCAAAAACCTGCAAAAAACATCAAACTTGAATAAAAATAGGTTAGGGTCCTTAGTCGGGTGTCCTCTAAATGACGGAAGGTGAGCAGGGGATATGTTTTTCATTTTGGTATCTCCTACTCCCTTCTCTATTGGGAAACTAAAGCCAGATGAGACTTCATTGTTATCTGCTATTTTTTCAAAAAATGTGGTTTCTAATGCAGCGTTTATGGCCTTCTAATTGTTTAAAACTTTCTGAGTCAATGCTCTAAGGTTGTCTGACGAGATCGTCTGATCCTCCACAACCTTCCACAATAGGGCTTCCTCTAGAGGAGTCCTATTAAACAGGGGATTTGTGATGATTTGTTCTTCCCCTTGATGGGATGAGGTGGAACTTTGCACAAAGTGCGGTTCCTCACTCCAATGGACTGCTGGTAGGTCAGGCGAGTCTAACTCAAATCCAAAATGCTTGGCTAACTCAGGTCCTGATGGATTAGTTCTTATAAAGCGACCATCAGGTCATCTTCTTCTTGAAGAACTCATGCAAGGTCAGATGAAGGTTTCAGGGTATTGTAAGTAATCTAATTAAGATGCTTCCCCAACAACGGTGCCAAAATGTTACGGGCCAAACAAGGTGAATGGTTTCCTATTTTTGTCACATGCCCATGCATTTAATTATCAACCCAGGGAGCTTCGTAAACTTGCGAAGAGTCGAAACTAGGTTACTACAATATCACTAGAGGGTGAATTTGCTAATCCTACATTGGGGGGTGTTTTTGATATGGTTGTCAATCATTCTCGCACTCCTCAATAAATTACGTAAGAAGAACAAAAATAAATCTACAAAAATAAATCATGTATACAGTCCTAGAAATAAACCTACTACAAAATACGAGAACTAGTAAATTAATGAACAGTTCTATGAAAGCAATAAACTGATAAATAAACAGAAAAGAAATGGGGAAGAAATAATGGTTTGGAGTGGGCCCAGGCTCCAGTAGATTCCTCCCGATCGAACACGCGCTTAGAACTTCTATAAATGTAATATATTTATCAACGTATTACAATCTATCTTCTACAATTCAAAATAGCTCTTTATTAATTATTTCTCTATATATCTCTATATATTTTTAGAATGATCTGCATGTGTTTATATAACACACCCATAGAACTTCTATTACAATAGTGGTTACAACAGTCGATTCTTCCCAGACTAAATTAGAACATTCTAGCGAATGCAATCGACGTCTGGCATTCTGTTCTAAAGGTGGCATGTTCATTTCAGTTTGTTCTTTGCCTGGCATCAATAAGACATTTGGATACATTAGGTGCTATCTCCAATTTAGCTTTGCATGACATAGAGCTAGAACTGCACTAGCCGCTGTCGTCCACATTGTTCAACTCTGGTCAACGGGCAAAGAATCAGTGGCATATTCCGGTTGTAGGGAGGCGCCTACCTTCTATTAGCACCTTTCAATTGTAGGGAGGTGCTTACCCTCTATTAGTGCCTTCTGACTATGGAGAGGCACTTGCCTTTGGTTGGTGCCTTCCGGTTGCAGGGAGGCGCTTGCATTCATAAAGCACCTTCTGACTGCATGGAGGTGCCTATGTTCAATCGACACCTTCCGACTGTAGGGAGGCACTTGTATTCACTTGGCACCTTCCAACTATAGGGAGGCACCTATGTTCAATCGATGCCTTCCGACTATAGGGAGGTGCTTGTATTCAATTGATGCCTTTCAACTGTAGGGAGGCACTTGTTCCCTTGGTGCCTTCCGGTTGCAGGGAGGCGCCTATGTTCTCTTCATTGACTCCCAATGAAATAAAGTGCCAGGTCCATCGAAAGGACCTCGACTGTTCCAAATCTAACTAAATCAACTGCAATTCCACAAAACATACTAAAAGCACACAAATTAGATAACACGCATAATCATATCAAATATCTATATAATCATTTATAAAAGTACACAATCCTTATTATATAGCCGCATATTGATCCAAGAAGTATGTACAAAATATGAGCATTTTTGGTGCTCATCAATTCATATGCTAGCTCATATCTCACCAAGGTGCGACTAATGTAATATATGGCTTGCTCTTTATCTTGTGCATTATTTTGGGCTAACATGGTGCCCAATGCAAAATTAGTGTCTTATATATATAGTAAAAATGATATGTCTGGCCTTGGTAGAGCCAATACTGTCAGCATTGCCATATAAGTCTTGATATCTACAAAGGCTTGATGGCATTCTTCATCCCAATGAAAGGGGACTTCCTTACATAGCAACTTATTCATAGGTCTACATTTTTTGATAATTGCATGATGAATATTTTGATGGATGCTATCTTGCCTTGTAGGTTCCTCAAATCACTAATGTTGGTAGGGGTGGTCATTTCTTGTATAGCCTTTACCTTTGCAGGATCAACTTCAATGCCTCTCTTGGATACGATGAATCCTAAAATCTTACCAAAAGTTACGCCAAATACACACTTCTTAGGATTCAATCAGGCATTGTGTTCTATGAGGTGATCAAAGACTTGTCTAAGGGATTTGGCTTGCTCTTGCCATAATAGCGACTTGGCTAGTAAGTCATCCATGTAATATTCCAAGATCTTATGCATATAGTCATGGAATACGTATGTAATGGCCTGCTAATATGTGGCACCAGCATTTTTGAGACTGAATGACATCACTTTGTAACAAAATGTTCCCCATGGAGTAATGAAAGCATTTTTATGTTGACCTTCGAGCTTAATCTGGATTTGGTTGTATCTATAAAACCCATCCATTAGGGAGAGCATTTCATGACCTGCAATTGCATCTATAATAGCATCTATGTTTGGCAATAGGAATGAATCCTTTGGTGTTGCCTTATTCAAATATTTGAAATCCATGTAGATACGGACTCTTCCATCATGTTTCCCTATGGGTACCATGTTTGAAACCCACTCAGGATAGTCGATAGGAACTATGAATACTACATCTAGTAGTTTTTGCAATTCTTTCTTTACCATCAAAGCAACGGTTGGATGCATTTTTCTCAGTTTTTGCTTGTTTGGCTTCTTCATGGGATCCAATGAAAGGTTGTGAATGACTAACTTTGGATCTATCCCTGGCATATCTTTGTAAGTCCAAGAAAAAATATTTGGCTCCTCCTTGAGGAGAGGAATCAAGATGGATTTTTCCTGTGGAGATAGACTTTCTTCGAACCTGACTTTCCATGGTTAGGTTGGATCATTACTGATGTCCACCTCAAAAGTTGCTTCTATAGCCATATGTGACCCATTATCTAGCTGATGAGGCATGGGTATCAAATGAATGTCATCATCAGGATTCATAGGATCTATTGACTCAGGTTCTAAACCAATATGGAAGACGTCATACGCACAACCTGATGCAAGATGGAATGGTTGTATCATCTCTTAATTGGGGAAGAGGTATTTTGGCTCTATGGTTGAATTAGTGCAATCCAAATCAATAGCCTCTACATCAATATGCAATGATTTGGTAGGATCTTCTATATTATGAAGTGGAGTGGTCAAATTAATGGAGATCATGTTGATGGATGGGATGAAATCTCTAGGACCACATGGGTGCAATCTTATCTCATGGGTTTCTCTTCCATACTCATGATGAGGTTTTGGAGGAATGGTAATTTCTAGATCTATCCCATGAGTAGGGTGGACAGTAGGATCATTGGGATCTAACTACTCTCTGAATATAGGTGAAGGGGGATTAACCATTTGATGAATGGCAGCTAGATCAACAGGTCTCCCCAAAAATTAGAGTTGAGGGTCTATGGCACAAAGTGTCACCTTTATCTCTACTAGCTCATTGACTTATCGTAAGCGATGAGGTCCAATATAAGCCATCTCAGTCTCATCCTCAAATTCATCATCACTTATCCAAAAACCATTAGCATTGATATGCGGCCCTACGACAAGGGGCTCATGTCTTGGCCCCAAGTAGGCCATCTCTATTTCATCTTCATATTATTCATCACTTATGAAGAACCCATTTGCATTTGTTTCTTGCCCCAAAGTTAGGGGTTGATGGCTTAAGCCTATGTAAGATTTTTCTATTGATTCTTCTAATCCATAGTCACTTTCATCTGATGTATATTCAATCTCCTCGTCGACGGACCATGTGAACCTTTGTAAATAGCAAGTCCCTTGATAGGCTAAGCCAAGTTGCACCTCATCATAACTTGCATCATATCCATTCTCCTCATCCCATGAGTTGTACCCTATTAGGGTGGAATCAATTGAGGTGTTTGGATGATAAGTTTTTGGAGACGGTATGTTTATCGTGGCCACTTGTCTATTGCTAAAATTTTCTATTCTCAAGAGGTGATAAGGAATGAAATCAATGTCTTCTCCCAACCCTATGCCTAATATTTCTAATATCCTTATAAGCAATTCATATTGACCTCTGCTATAATAGCCCAAGTTAAATATATCAGAAGGAAGTTGATATAGTGGCTCATAAGGCCTCTTGCACCCTGCTCATATATGCCAAGGCCATGGCCATGCCAATGGCAATGCTCAAAGTAGCTTAAAGCAAACTTGAGATTAGAGAGGTAATGAACATTGACTATGAAAAATTCATCACCATATCCTTCTAAATCTGAAGAATTATGAGCGTAGTCCAGGCCGACATAAACAAAATTGGTTTGGTTGGGAGGGATTCCTAGTGGAACCACTATTCCTACTAGCAGCATTAATTATTTATGCCTCCCTATGTATTGTGTAGACTCAATGATAGGCGTAAAGGTAATGTTATGCACAAGGTATTCCCCTATGTCTGTACTTGCCAAGTGTATTGATGCATGCAATGTGGATTACCCCACAAATGATACTGGCGAAGTAGGGTGATAATCACTATATTCATATTGATCTTGAGGATCTTCCTCTTCCATAGGACTTGGCATTTCAGTAATGGCTACAGTTGGCATTTATTTGGGCCTTTCTTCATTAACTAAGGGGACCTTTAGCTTCTGATTGTCTTTTTATTTTGATGTTAATGGTACTTTAGAAGCATTGATTATCTTGAGTGCACCAGGAGGTGTTGATGTGCCTGGGTCTTTTCTTACCTCTTTGTCTTTGTTATCAACTTGTGTGGTTGGGGATGAAGATGCCATGTATAGGTGAGTAGAAGGGATCATTAATTATCCTAGAATATCCATGTGATTAACATATTTAAAAGGTTCTTCATTGGCCAGAACCACATAGACTTTGCTTTCGTGCACATACTTGACACACTTGTGCAAGATCAAAGGCATGCACTTCATGTCCCTTATTCAAAGGTGCCCTAAGAGGATGTTGTAATGCATAGTGCCTTCCAAGACATGACACATCATGGGGATGGTCTTGTGCCCCACCTTGATGGGTAGGCCTATCATTCCCACAGTATTGCATAAAACATCATTAAAAGCTCTCAATGTGTAAGTTCCTGGAATGATATTGGTATTGGGTATCTTGAGGTGCTCTATTGTAGTTGTTGTGATGATGTTTATCAATGAACCTATATCGACCAAAACCCTCTTGAAAGGTAAGTCATTGATGGCCACTACAATGTTTAGTGGAGGGTCTGGTAAGGCAACAAAAACTGTCTTAATCTCATGATCATAGAATCGGATTACAAGTTCCTGGTATTCTTGCACTTGTCCCACAAAGTGAGTGAATGCATTCACATCTTGCGGTTGAAGCTCAATTGTTCTTAAAATATCCATTAGAGTCTCCCTATACTTTGGGGACTGTTGTATGAGCTCATAGATGGATAACTTAGTTGGAGTCGTCTATAGGTTTTGCTCCAATATACTCAGAATAGTTACCACAGGTCGTGTTGGTGGACCTGGAAGGTTGTCTTGCATTTTCCTAGGAGCAGCTGGGATGTTTATGGGAGCTATATTCGGTTGTGGTTGACCATTCCACCTAGTCCTTGTTGCTATGTTAACAATCTCAACCATCCCAACGCATTCGTGGGTAGGTATGTCAACTCAAACCTAATTGACTTGGGTCCCTTGATCTCTAGGGACCTCATGATTGGGAAACACATTTCTATATATACCCATGTCTCTATTATTGGGAGCCAGTGGGTTGTCAACTTTGAGTTCTCATGCCTCAATCATGTTTTGCACTTGATGCTTAAACCCGACGCAAGCCTCAATGTCATGCCCTAGTATCCTGTGATAAGGGAAAAATTTATCTTCCCTATATCCTTTTGGCTTAGGATGGTTGGGATCTATAAGAGGTATATCAAGAAATTTGATCCTCCTGGCCTCGCTCAACTGATTAAATATTGATTGCATTGATTTTATTAGAGGCATGAAATAACGAGGTGGATTGCATTCTCAGTTTCTTCCTTGATTGTTCTTTTGGTCATAGTTTGCTGGTGGGAGATGTGCTTGATAGTTATGTGGTTGTTGTGCACCCCCATCATTGGGTGTAGCCAATACGACTTGATTTACTGGAGTAGGTTTGCCCTACTTCTACTTGTATTTGTCATTCTTACTAATCTTGTTCCACTCCTTTTTGTTTCAGAGCTTAATGGTTCCCTCATCTACTTTTATCTCTTCGATGAGCTTGGTCTGTGCCAAAGCTTTGTCAAAAAAAGGATACTGTTGGAGTTGTAGCAAGAAATACTTCAAGAATACATTTACTAGTTGTTCAAAGTTGGTTATACTATGCTTAGGTAGTTGGTTGAACCATTGAGTGACAACACCTGAAAATGTCATTATGAATTTTCTTAGCATGAGAGTGTCATTGTCTTCAAGATGAAAACAAGCGTTGATAAAATTGGTGACATGATCTTGTGCATCCTCTTCACATTTAAACTTATCTAACCTAGGCATATCAAAGTACTTAGGATATGGAGGGCTAGGGATTGATGGGCACAATGGTTGATTGTGTATCTTGCTCAATGTTGGTGAGTTCCCAGCTACCTCTTGTTTCTCAAAGGTTTTCATATTTTCAACAAGCTCTTGAAATGCCTTTGATACATGGATTTCCTATTTGTGCAAGCCTATTCGAATTGGCAATGGAGGTAACTCTCTATTCATTTGATTTGTTCCATTTTACTCCCTCCTATGAGGAGAATCAAGATTGTGATCTTGATTTGTTATGTTTGTCATCCCCCCATTAGTTGGATTTTGTTCATGATTTGGTGGGGTTTCATTGTGGGATATCTTGTCTAGTGCGCCTTTCCTTAGGTGAGTCAGTGTGTCTTGTTCTTTGGTGGTCACCACCATTTATCTATAAATTTTTAAGAGCTAGATGCTCAGATTGCTATATTAACCATTGCTCATGTTGGCGCAAGAGTATTTCTCTTTGTTTCTCTTGTTCGAGAGCTTACACTAACTCTCGCTCTTTACGTCATGCATTTTCTAACCGCATCATTCAGTCAATTTGTGCTATTTTAGAAGACTCATGTTTATCTGAATCTATTTTTGTAGTCTTGACTCATAGATTCCTCGAGGGGGTTTTTTCTGTATCTATACTCTTGCTAGTTAATGTGACTTGTTTAGTGTACTATTGAATATCCCTATGATCAGACTCCATGCATCTTCTGTGGGGTTGCTCTGAGGTACCCCCAAACTAGGAGGTATGTTTATAAGTCATAGTTTGTGAGCTTCTATATGTAGAGTTCTCAGTAGCTATAGTTCTTTAAGTTGGTTGAGTAGGAAATCGGTCCAACCTATCTAGCTGTCTCATTCTCCATGGTTGGTCCCGTGGGGTACCATTTACTCCTATGAGGTCATAGTCTATGGGAATATTTTCTTTTGTGTGAAGGGTTTATTCTATATGATTCCCATGACTATATGTAGATCTAGTTTCCTGCCCTTCAGTGGGTAGACCTGTTTCATATGTTTCTTGTGAGTCTTTAGGTGTTGCAATTCTTGTTTGCCTTCTTGATGAAGAGGGCTTGGTGGTGACATGTTTTCTCCATGTGGATGGAGATGTGGAAGTCTCATCATACCTATGTGAAGAATGCGTCTTAGAACCTTATTTATGTCCATGTGAGGAGGAAGCCCTTGAATTTTCCTCATGTCTTTGAGATATTTCTATGTGTTTAGAGGAGGCCCTTGAGGTCTCCTCATGTCTTCTTGATGAGGATGGTTGTGAAGCCTCTTTTTTTTTATGTGAATTTGTTACATGTCATGGTTCTTCACTTGGGGTTTCTCAAGGAGATCCCCCAAGAGTTGAATTATCATCCCTTAGGCTCATGGAGCTACATCTCACGATCTTATGGGTAGGTCATTCAACATTACTATGATTCCACCTATGGGTATGAATTGCTTCTGTATCTCTCTCGGCATCAGACCGAGTGTGTTTACTTCTTGTTTTGACCATGTTGTTTTATGACTTGATATTTTTAGTTTGCTATTTATGAATGACCACACAAGTCCAAACAAATGTTTATCTTGATTACCAATTTGATTGTGTCCTAAACTGTTTGATGTGTTATTCTCTTAATTTCTTTACTCTTGTTCTTGGATTAAGAATGAGAAGAATCATCCATAGTGACAATCAAGTACACTCGTTCATTATTTTATCAAAATAAGGTAGGGTACACCACTGAAGACCCAATGGGGGGTTCGCCTAGCTCCTCCACTCTGAACCAATGATTTTTACAATAGTGGGAGATAATTTAAACACAAGTAACATAGTGTCACTATAAGTAAGTTTCCCAATCCATTTCTAGGAAGCTCTAGGGGGCAAACCAGTAGAAGGAGATGAATTCCAACGTCACTGGACTAAATTGAAGGTTGGTGATGAAATCCAACTCTCTAATGTTTAAATAATACATGTGTGTGTGGTGTTAATCTTAAGCTTGCATAACATAAAGTGCATCATATATCAACAATGAGTCTTTCCTATATGCCTAACTACAAAAATACATTTCAATATTCAGAAAGATGCATGAACTACTATGATTTGTATGAGTGCACTTTATCTCGTGCAACTATGGCCTCTGGCAAGGCCTCAAAGTAAGCAAACAACATACAATATCTAGCACGTTGGATTCTAGGGTGAAATTTTTAGGCATAAGTCACTGTTCCTAGAAATGCCTAGTGGAAAAATAAAAAGAAGATCTAAGATATGCAAAATGCTTAATTCTTTCTTCTTTATTCTTTCAATTTCCAAACATAAATGTGCTTTAATTTCTCTATTTTGAACACAAGGAAGCAGACAGAAAGCTATAAAACATTAGAAAATCTATACCAACCTTTGATCTAGCTTAGAGAGTCGATGTTTTGACCTCTGCTACACTCCAATATTAGTCATTGTTGACCAGAGCGTCTGGTTCTTCGTTGATGTAGCTTAGAAGGGCTAGTTTCTAGCCACTGTAGATCAGAGTGGCTAGTTTTTAGCCACTATAGCTCAGAGTGGCTAGACCTGCACATAAAATAAAGTTAGTTTTCTAGCAAAAAATAAAAAATTTATTGGTCATCCCATCGTGATTGCCATTTGTAGTGACCCCGGGGCGCACACGCCACTCTTAACTCTACTTGCGATGTTATTACTATACCAAAAATTAAGCTAAAATATTACAAGAGAACATATAACATGAAAATGACAAAGAATGGATCTTTCATTAATATTAAACCCTGATTACATGTCGGTCCCTCTTAGGGATACCCATATTGATATAATTATTTACAAGTGGATGAAGAGATGCCCCGTTTTGCAAAAGGATGGCACGCTTTGAAATGCTTCATGGTTCCACACACAGAAATGTATGAGGGCTTACAGATGCCTCCTTATATAGGTATGTCTCCTGGATGGATACTCTTGCTCTTGTATGTCATGGATTATGTCCTGTGAACCTGTGGCCCTGTATGCAATTCAAACAACAATACACATTTAGCTATCCGATATTGCCTCCCCGAATAAGGTTGTTAGTAATAAAATAATGTAACAAAACTATGATAAAATAATGCCATGAAATCAAGTAAATCTAAGCTAATGATATAAGAAAACAAGACAAAATATGCTATGTCTATTTAAGCTAAGACTATGGGCCACTGTCCAAGACAATGACCGCTAAATAAAACCTTGCTCTCCTTGCCCCAAAGCTATGGGTCAAAGACTATGGTCTGATGTTGAAGAAAGTAGGTGTTATGCCCCTTGATTTTTCAAAGCTACATCGCACACCTGATCCTAAAGAGAACTCTCTCTTTGAAATGATCTCTTGTATGTGATTCGGGTCTCTATATATCATATATCGATCATGTGTCTCCCTTTTTTTTGGTGCTCTTAGGCTTGCACATTTTATAGTGTGAAACCCTAGGTCTATGTCCAAGCCCTATAAATAATTTTCTCATGCGTAGTGCAAGTTAGCATGAGAAGCCCTTGTCTATTATCTATATTTGAAGGTCATTTAACTAAAATCTAACTACTCACTTGAGTATTCTATGCGAACTGTTTGTTAGCATGAGAAGCTTTTGTCATTTATTTATGCTTGAAGGTCAGTTAACTTAAGTATAAATACAAACTCAAGTCCCCTATGTGAACTTGTCATGAAAAGGAATGTAAAGTCACTCCTGCTCACCTTTATTGCATGTAGATTGCCACTTCCATCCGATATTGGGCCTGTTTGTTGGCAAACCACTTCTTATAGCTTAGCCACTATCGTTTGCAGTGACTATGATCTATCCACTATCATCTACAGTGGCTAAGGTCTGGCCACTCTAGGCTTGAGTGGCTAGAATCTAGTTGCTCTTGGCTTGAGTGGCCAAGCTTGGATGGCTTGAAAATGCCCCAAATGAGTGGTAAGAACCACTGTTGGTGTTTGGAAAGTCCGATATTATGTCTTATGATCTTACGAGTGTGTCTATGTAAGTATCTCCCCTAAGCATGACACGATTTAGGTGTCTACAATAGAAACTTATTAGTTGTATTAGAAAACATAGTTACTCACGAGGGAAATATGAATGATACTGATATGTGGGATGTAAGGGTTTTTACTACTAGCTTTTGTAAACTAAAAGGTGTGCATAAAATAGTCAGTGGTCATCTAAATATCATTGCTTATATTTATCTAGTGTCTATCCTACTTTATGAGGACCTCTTAATAAGTAAAATCCCATAAAGAAAACTATGAGTGATGATGATTTATTTGAGATTCTTGATTGGCATACAAACATGGTGTTAAGAATGTAAAAATGACTTGTTCTAGTGCAAGTGTAATGGATGAATATACCTATTGCAATGCAACTAATTAGTGTATTCAATTAAATGCATGATAACATAGTGTGAATGTTTTTGTATTTTGATGTTTTGTTTTGTTTTGTGTTTTTATGTTTTCTGATTTGTTTGGTATTTTTTATTTTATTTTTTATTTTTTTGTTGTTTTTTTGTAATTTTTATTGTTACTTATTACATATAAAACACCCATATATGAATAATATTGAGAGGTTTGATTTCTTAAACACCTTCTAGTGAGGTTAGGTGATAAGTTCCTAGATCTAGTTTCTCTGTTACGATAAAGGGACCTAATAAATTGGATGTAAATTTATCTTATACATGAGGTGACAGGTTTGATTTTTGTTGGTTCTCTTTGAGAACAATATCCCTAACTTTAAAGTCTCTTAAATGGACTTTTGTATCATTAGCATGTTTAATATGATCTTGATAAATGCACAGATGCTCCAGAGCATTAACTCATCATTCATCAAGAAGGTTCAATTGATCAAGGTGATATTGTCGTGAGGTTTCATCATCGATGAAATATTTCAATGTCACATGCAATGATAGAATTTCTAATTCCAAGGGCATAATGGCCTCAACACCATACAGTAGCCAAAATAGGGTTGCCCTAGTGGGGGTCCAAATGTTGTTCAATAAACCCATAAAGCTAAAGGTAGTTGAAGGTGCCAATCCTTGTGGTTTTCCTTGATAGTTTTCTTCAATATGGAAACTACAATTTTATTTGAAGCCTCTGCCTACCCATTTTCTTATGGATAATAAGGTGTTGCAAAGTTGTGTTGAATGTTAAGGCTTGCACATATTTGTTCTTGAATAATGTTCCTGATGAGTATTTATTTAGCATGTATTATTTATGATAAATTATTTAATTTCTACCTTTAAATCATGATTACAATATATTTTAATGGTTATTTATGTTTATTCCTATGATTTATCAGTTAAAATGATGGATATGATTAATCTGATAAATGTGTGTATTTCATGCAAAATATGTGTAATTTGTGTATGATTATATAGGAAAGTGATGAAGAATGTTTCACAAGAGTATGATGCAGTAGTATGAGATTCAAATCATACCCTAGACGTGAGAAGATGAACATAACGGTGATGGATTAAGAAATCTCTAGACATGGTTACAAAATACAGTAGTTGATGATTGCTACATAATACAATAGTTGAAGACAGTTACAAAATATAGTTACTAAAGTATGTTATAGAAGGTAGCTACTGAAGACTATTACCAAAGAAATATTTTACTAGTATTTATAGAAGAAATTTAACCAAGTCAATTGACCGATGTTGCGTGCCACATCAGTGACATCATGACATTTTTACACAATAGCAAAAGTATTTTCAGTAAGCATGATTAGTTGACTTGTCAAGGATTATTCATGAGGATATTATAATTAATAAAGTTGTAAAAATATTCTATAAATTCATGAAATTAGAATATTGTTAGATTGTTTAGATTCCCATGCAAGATTGTTATGTCTTTCCTAAGAATAAAGGACATATGGTTATATTGTACATCTTGCAAAATATTCAAATTAGTATTGTTTTGTTAAGTTCATTCATAAAGTGCCACTTGGACCACTTAGGTTGTACCGAGTCCAAGCAATATTATGAAATTGTGTTAGTTTTGAATATTTTTGTTAGAACATAGTTGTCGCATTATCAATTCCACAAATCCACATGGTAAAATATGTGGAAGAATATTACTTAGAATTGTCCAAGTCACAATATATATTACATAGGGAGACCTTTGAAAAGGTCTAATGAAAATTTGTATGATGCGAAAATAATGTTGAAACGACTTTGTACAATTTTTGAGGAAATGTGCCAACATGTACATTTGAACTTCTAGCAATAAAAATAGTACTTTACTTTTTACATATGGTAACTGTATCATTTGTGTTATTTATTGCTTGATTTATTTTATGTAGTTGTAATTGTAATTTCCCTGCATCCATAGAATATAATAATGTTAGTAGTAAATTATGCATCTTAGTTACTGAGATAAAGTAGTTTAGGGGAGAAAGACTTACATTATCCTCTAGGAGGTAGGGCCCACTCCTATAGTCAGTCCCTAATCTCTCGCCCCTATAATAGGTTAGAAATAGTTAGTATGTAAAAATTAACCTTAGATTATAGAATAAATTAAATTGCATTTTCATAAAACAGAAAGTCAAAATAGATAATTCAAACTAATTGCACAAGGATCCTCATCAGTAGGTAATTGTTATTAGTTATCCTCGTCAATAGATAAATATCATAATTGCTGCATAAATCATAAATTGCACTTCATTTTCATTCCTACACAATTTATTTTTTTTCACTATAATCATTATTTTTTTGCACAACCTGAAACTAAAAGAGATATGAATTAAGCTTAGAATTTATCCCCATAGTACAATCGATACTAGATTCCCACTCTTTATATCTAATATTGATTACCCCATATTGACAAATATTTCAATGTAAGCTATTACAGTCAATCATTTTTGGCACCATTATTGGGGAGAGTAGTGTCATAGTGGTTAATAAAAATAATTGTTTGATAGTGCAAAAAGGAGAGGCTTACTTGTATGTGAAAAGAGGTACGTATGATTCCTTGGTGTGCATATGAGTCAGAGTGGCATGATATGGTCTCAACAATCCCCTTTATTCGACGTTTCTAGGTTCTTTTCTCTTGAGGAATCATTTTACTGCTTTCATAATTAAAATTTTATTTTCAAAAAAAAATTATTTCTTGTAAAATTTTATTTTCTGTAAAATTTCATTTCCTACAAAATTTTTAGCTTAAAGTGATTATTATTGCTTAATTTATTTTAGGACCTGTAATAAAAAAAGAAGTAGGTATGACTAAGTGACATAGTCATAGTAAAACACCCCTAAATACTTAGGCCCGTAGAAGTAGGAAGTAGGTATGGTTGAGTGACACAACCATAGTGAAACCCTCCTAAATAATAAAAGAAGTAGTAATAGTTTTACCTTTTATTTTAGTAATTTTATTTCCAGTAATTTCTAAGCTTTGGGTGATTGTTATTTATTTGTTTTGGTTTGGGTTCTCCTGTAATAAAAATAGAAAGTAGGTATGATTGAGTGGCATAGTCATAGTGAAACACTTCTAAATAATTAGGACATGTAAGAATAAGGAATTAGGTATGGTTGAGTGGCACAAGCATAGTGAAATAAAAATTCCTACATAATCAAAGAAGTGATAGTAAAATAACCTTTTACTTTCAATAATTTTATTTCTAGTAAATTTTACTTTTCAAGCAATATTTCATTTTATTTCCTATTATACTAAAATTGGTTGTATAGATTCATAGACCATGAGTCACACCTAGTTTTAGTTATAGCAATATTGCTCTAGAAAATAAAAAAATTATTTTATTTTCCTACTATGTTAAGGATAGTTATAAATTCATTTGTTGTGACTTATTTTAAACTTGGAAATAGTATGATTAAAATAGAAAACCAAAATCAAACCCCAAAAAAAACCAAAACCAAAGAGAGAGAAAGGAGATTAAAATATAGGTTGTTAGATGGTGGAAAATAGTCTAAATTAGTCTGCACTTATAGACCTTAGAAAAATTACTGATACAACAAGAAGTTAACCTTCTTTTTTAGCAAGGAAATAGAACATCTAGTAAGGAGTGGGAGTGTCTGTGTGAACGCATTGACATTATCAAGGAGAAATTAGATGAGATAAATTAAATTAAAAGGATTAAAATAGCAAAACTCTAGGGCCAAAATACCATTCACCTTATCTATATCTTGAAAGGAATTGTGAGCGTTGGCTTTGGGATAGAAGAGAAACACTAAATCCAACAATTTACCCTTAGAATAAATATTTCAAAGACTTCCTCATCATTCACAACTTCCTTTCATACATATAAAAGAGATAAGTAGCCCTAGAAAATAGCAAGAAATATCACAAGATACCTAGAGTTGTGTGCTTTAGAGAGTTGTGTCAAGATTTATTCTACAAGCTACAATCTGGAAATCTCGATCCCATTGCAACACATGCTTTTCTTGTTAAATTGATTCAATTAGTGATAGAACACTTTAATTTTGAAGATGAACACTACATGACACATGAACAACTTTATCCTATAAACAATATTCATAGACTATTCAAAGAAGATTTAGACGTTGTTGCAGAAACAAGAGAACTTAGAAAGTTCATGAGTAGACCTAGAGACTCTAAGGGAAGATTTATAAATATCAACAAATCATAAGAAAATTTCCAAAGAGACTTTAGCAGGTTGTAATGTCCCAAAAATAAATATTTTTGTAAATGTCTCCTACACTTAATTATAAAAATGAAAAAGGGGTTCATGTGACTAGGACATATAACTTAAGTTGTGTTTATTTATGTTTTATGTTTTTATGTTGTAATAAGGCACTTTAAGTGATTTTAGGGTTGGGAGATGTTAACTCCAAATTAGAACCTCACCCTACATAAGGGAGTGAGACGTCCCATTTTGGGCATGTTATGTTGATATAAGAATTGAATATTGAAACCCTAGAGGTTCCATGAGTTGATATTGTAGGTCTTTCTCATTCCCATAGTGCATTGGAGGTGCATGGTTGGGGTCTTGGCAATATCATTGCAGGTGTTATTGCCCTAAAATATCAAAAATATATAAAAAAATGCATCCATGAGGAGTTCGTGGTATTTTTCGGAGCATTTGTGTCACGTGTTTTAGATCTATTGGCAGCCCCAAATCCTACGCTTGTATTTGGGGTCATTTTTGAGGAGTTTTTGCATCTATTCAGCCTTGGGGAGCTGTTGTATTGGTTTGACAATATTTAATATATGATACTGGCTGATTTCTTCTCATACTTGTGTTATTTTATGAGCAATTTCTGAGTTATTTCTTTACTGTACTTAATTTCTGCATTTTCATAGTAAGGGTTTGTTGTTTCTTAAAAAGGGACATTACAAGTGGTATCAAAGCTGGAATATTGCCAGACTATGGTTAGTTTCAACATTTTAAGCGTTTTTTCAATTATTCGTGGTGATAAGTGTGTTTTTGTGGTGAAAAGTTGTGTCCTAATGAAAATCACGGATTTTTAGGGGATTCATGGATTTTTAGGGATTTTTTTCAGAAAATAAAAATTGCATATTTGGATACCCTTTTGACCAATTTGCAGTTTTGTGGTTTCAAAAAATAAAAATTTGGTGGTCAAAATTTTCAGAATTTCAGATTTCCATATTTTTAGGGTTTGATAGGGTTTTATGCATCGTCCTCTTGTTCATCAGTATTTTACTAGGAGAAACAGACTCACTTTGGAAATGTCAAACAGGGAAGAGGTTGAGGAGCCCCAAAGGCCAGTTGATAGGACTGAGCAAAAATTTGATGCCCTACTTGACATGCTGCAAAGAATGGTGTCCTTACAAGAGACAAATTAGCAAGAATTGAGGGCAGCTTTGGGCAACCCAAATGGCACAAGGAGGGAAGGAGAAAGGGGAGGAAACAACAATGGGCATGAGTCATCATCTAAATCACGCACTCCCTTGCCTAGGCCATCCAAGCCTATGATCCTTGTTCCACCACCTCCACAGGAGGAAAATGAGGTAACTGATGAATTAAATGAATGGTTTGCTGCTTATAGTAATAAATCAGAGGGTTTTAGGGTAGCCGTTTCTTTTGATAAATATTTGAATATTGTGGGTAAATCTGTTGTTGAGTCTAAAAAAGAGAAAAATAAGCCCTTTTTGCATCAAAAGGTGACCATTCCCTCATTTAATGGTCAACATGGTCTTACAGCTAGGGCATGGCTTCAAAAATTATAGACTTATTTTACCTTGGAGCCTATTTTTGAAGCTGATGCAGTTCAAATAGCTACACTCCACCTTGAGGGTAGTGCTTACTCATTGTGGCATCATGGGTTAGTAAACCAAGGGCATGGTGATATTGATACATTTGATGAATTTTGTACCAGGGTTTTGAACAGGTTTGAAAGGAGGAATGTGGAAGAGTATTCAAGGAGCTTACCACTTTGAAGTAAACTTCATCCATTCATGACTATGTGGAGGAGTTTGAACAACTTTCAGTTTAGGTACAAAATATTTCACCCAAGATGGTAATTTTTCTTTTTATGGATGGTTTGTTGGAACCCATGAAGGGATTAGTTAAAGCTTTTGAACTAGCCACTCTTGAAGATGCCATTAAGAGAGCTTTAAGCTTAGAATCTGTTTTACCTCCTAGACAGAAATATTTTGCACATAATCCACCTGCTAGACCACCTTTTATGGCTAGAAAAATAGTTTTTGGACAACAGTATGGGCAGAAAAGAAACCTCACGCAACAAGGTGGAAATGAGAGAAATTTTTATGGCAGGAATCCCATGCATGGAGAAGGTTTTAGATCTGGTTTTTAGCCACCTAATAAGCCCCCAAATGGCCCACGCTTGACACAATAAGAGAAATATGAGCTAAGGAAACAAAATAAGTGTTTCATTTGCAAGTATCCTTGGCAAAGAGGTCATAAATGCAAAGGAGGTATGAAAATCATTGAATTACATTCTGATTCTGATTTTGATAATCCTGATTTTTATGAAGCAGATGAGACACCCTTGGAAGAGGAAGCACAAAATGAGTATGAGGAAGTTCCTGAAGGTTCCCTAGCAACTTTAAGTAGGCTGAATAAGTTTCTCACTATTAAGGTACCAGGTAGATCTTTTGATGAAAAGGTTATTGTTTTAATAGATGGTGGTGTTACTTATAATTTTTTTGATGAAAATTTTACCACTAGAAAGATTCTTCCTACAACTATCATTCCTGGTTTTAATGTTGTTATTGGCAATGGTGATCTTATCACATGCAAAAAAATGGTAAGAAACATAAAAATTAATTTTGGCAACATGGAAGTAGATGAGCAATTTTTTTTTTCCCTTAGGAGGTATTCCACATATGGTTTTGGGTGTGCAATGGTTGTATTCACTTGGTGATTATGTTACTAATTATCAGAAATTAGAACTGAAATTTGTGCTTGAAGGGAAAGATGTGGTGTTGCAAGGAATCAAGGAAAATGGGTCAAAATATTCTTGCAAAATTTTGGAGGTTTCATACAAAATAATGGAGAAGATGATAAGGCATAAGGACGTTGAGTGGGCAGCTGTAATTTTCAGTTCAGAAGGGAAAAAATCAGCCATGAATCAAATTTTCAATCAGCATTTGAGGCGCTTTGTCTTGGTATTTTTTGATGATATTTTGGTGTATAGCAAAAATTGGGATGATCATTTACAACATTTAGATTCAGTTTTGAGCATTTTAGGACAGCAAGAGTTTTATGCAAAAGAATCTAAATGTGAACTTGCTATGACTGAAATTTTATACTTTGGGCACATTATTTGCAAATATGGGGTGAAGGTTGATCAAACTAAAGTTTTAGATGTACAAATATGGCCTATACCATCCAACCTAATGAAATTGAGGGGTTTTGTGGGTTTATGCAGTTACTACAGGAGGTTCATTAAGGGTTTTTCTTCTTTGGCTGCCCCCCTTACTGAATTAACTAAGAAAGGGGCCTTTTCATGGTCCAATGAGGCTCTTTTAGCTTTTCTAAAGCTGAAAGATGTAATGAATTCCACTCCTTTACTTGCTATTCCTAATTTTTTTGTTGCTTTTACTATTGCTTGTGATGCTTCAGGTGTTGGAGTTGGAGTTGTACTTATGCAACAAGGACACCCCATTGCTTATGAGAGTAGAAAGCTCCCAAATGTGGAGAAAACTTTTAGCCTCGATGATAAAGAGATGCTAGCTATCATGCATGCCTTGAACAAATTCAAGCAATACTTAATGTGTGGCAAGTTTGTGGTCAAAACTAATCATAATAGTTTGAAATACTCCTTGGGGCAAGTTGAACTAAATGAAAGATAACAGAAATAGGTAACAAATTTGCAATCATATGATTTTGAAATTGAGTTTGTAAATGGTAAGAAGAATTCAGTTGCTGATGCACTTTCTAGGAACCCTAATTTTCATTATATTTCCATTATTTCTATTGATTGGAAGGTGAAAATTATGTTTGAATATGCAAAGAATTATTTTTGTTCTAAACTAATAAATGGGCAAGTTGAAGATGATAGGTTCAGCCATAAAGAAGGACTGATTATTTTGCAAGGGAAGAGTGTTTTTAGTACCTGAATCAAATCTGAAACAAGCTTTAATTACAGCCATGCATTATGCTCCACTTGTAGGACATCCAGGTTTCTACAAGACTTACAAACAAGTTAGAGAAATATTCTATTGGAAGGGTTTAAAAAGGGATGTCTTCTTGCATGTTCAGGAATGTGTTATTTTCCAAGAAAACAAGGGGGAACATGAATTTGCAGCTGATTTACTTCAGCCACTTTCTATTCCCAATCAGAAATGGGAAAGTATCTCCATGGACTTCATTATGTCCAAGGTATACATGAAGGATTGCATATTTTTTTTTGTTTATAGATTGACAAAATTTGCTCATTTCTATGCCATTTCAACAACTTGTACAGCCATCCAAGTTGCTGATTTGTTTTTTAAAGAAGTTTTCAGATTGCATGATTTGCCTAAATCCATTGTGAGTGATAGGGACAACATATTTTTGAGCATGTTTTGGCAAGAATTGTTTAAGCTATGTGGTACTAAATTGACTCCTAGTACTAGTTACCATCCCCAAACTAATGGGCAAACTAAAATTGTTAACAAGTGGCTTGAAGGATATTTGAGAAATTATGATTCAGGTCAACAAAAGACATGGGTTAAATGGTTGAACCTTGGTGAATATTGCTACAATTCTACTTATCATATGTCCATAAAAATGTCTCCATTCAAGGCACTTTATGGTTATGATGCCCCACACTTTTTAGATCTAATTTTTGGTGATTCAAGGGTCCAAAAAGCTAGAGACTTTACAGCAAAAAATCAAAATATTTTTAATTCTTTGAAGGATAATATTCTTACGGCACAAAATCAGCAGAAGAAGTATGCAGATCAGCAGCGTAGTGAGCACTCATTTGAGGTGGGAAACTTGGTTTATGTTAGGTTGCAGCCCTACAAATAGTTTACATTGAAAATAAGTGGAGCAGAAAAACTCAAACCCAAATTTTATGGACCTTACAAGGTGTTGAGTAAGGTTGGACAGGTTGTATATGCTTTGGAACTTCCAAGTGGAAGTAAAATACATAATGTCTTCCATGTTTCTTGTTTGAATAAGGCCTTGGGCAAACATATTCAGCCATATTCATATTTGCCACCCCTTGATGATGAAGGATAGCTCATTCTTGAACCTGAATTGATCCTTGAGACAAGGGAGAGAAAGCTTAGGAGTAGGACTATTAAAGAATATCTTGTGAAGTGGAAGGACTTGCCTATGGAGGATGCTACTTGGTAAGGTGCATAAATTTTAGATGCTCCAACTTTGATTTTTCTTGAGGACAAACAATTTGAGGAGTGTGGACTTGTAATGTCCCAAAAATAAATATTTTTGTAAATGTCTCCTACACTTAATTATAAAAGTGAAAAAGGGGTTCATGTGACTAGGAGACATAACTTAAGTTGTGTTTATTTATGTTTTATGTTTTTATGTTGTAATAAGGCAATTTAAGTGATTTTAGGGTTGGGAGATGTCAACTCCAAATTAGAACCTCACCCTATATAAGGGAGTGAGACGTCCCATTTTTATCATGTTATGTTGATATAAGAATTGAATATTGAAACCCTAGAGGTTCCATGAGTTGATATTGTAGGTCTTGCTCATTCCCATAGTGCATTGGAGGTGCATGGTTGGGGTCTTGGCAATATCATTGCAAGTGTTATTGTCCTAAAATATAAAAAATACAAAAAAAGAGGTATCCGTGAGGAGTTCGTGGTATTTTTCGGAGCATTTGTGTCATGTGTTTTAGATCTGTTGGTAGCCCCGAACCCTACGCTTGTATTTGGGGTCATTTTTGAGGAGTTTTTGCATCTGTTCAGCCTTAGGGAGCTATTGTATTGGTTTGACAATATTTAATATATGATACTGGCTGATTTCTCCTCATACTTGTGTTATTTTATGAGCAATTTCTGAGTTATTTCCTTGCTGTACTTAATTTTTGCATTTTCGTAGTAAGGGTTTGTTGTTTCTTAAAAAGGGACATTACACATGTATCCTAGAATTTAAGTTAAAAGAAGTTTAATTTGCAACACCTACTGAGCAAGCTAAAATCCTAGAAAAAGATCCCAACTCATATTTATTACCTGAACCAAAATTTAACGATCATGTAGATCCTTATTCTATTTTTACTAAACCTATACCTTCTCCAATTCTTGAAATTTTACGTTCAGTCATGGATGACCAACATAGTGAGCATGGAGAACCAAAGGGAGGATAGAAAAATATAGAATAGATATCAAAGAAGAAATGGGTAAAGAAAGACATTTTCCTTCCCAATATTACATACATATGGGACATCAAGAGAACCTAAGTCAATATCTATTTCTTTATTGCCCACCTTCCATGGGAAACCACAAAAATATCTAGATGCTTTTATTTTTAAATTTAAGGTGGTGTACTAAGCTTACTTTTACACCACCAATGAAAAATAGGTAATATTGTTTCCCTCTACTATTAAAGATGCAACTTTAAGATGGTTCATGGGTCTAGGAGAAAATATTTGTAATAAATGGGATGGAGAACATGGATTAAAAGAGTTATTTCTTGAATGATAACATGATTACTATAGAGTTAGAGATAAGAAATTTGAGTTGTTCTACATGAATAAAAAAGAGTAAGAATATTTGGATGATTACCTTGAGAGATTTATATTCGTTGGGTCTAGAGTAAATATAGACCTCAATGAATAAATATTAAAAGAACTCTTTCTGAAAGGATTGAAAGAAGACGTCCTTGAGGTTCTGAACCTTATGGTAAAATGAGATATCCATATTATGATGTTTGAGGAGATTGTAAACCTTTATAGAAACTATTCAAGAAAAAATCCTCTAAGGAGTAATAAGTATGCATCCATAGAAGGAGTGACAAGAGCAAAAATTAGAAACATGTTGGAAGGTTTAAAAACTGATCTATAAAGCACCTTGACTACATCTTTGGATTAAATGGATAGGAATCCAAAATAAAATGATAATGAATATATTTACTATCACAGATGTAGGAAAAAGCACAACCTGATAGAATGCCCTCTCAACATTACAAACATTTCCAATATTTTTTCTTTTTGTAAAATTTGTGATAAGAATCACAAAACTAAAAACTACAAATACATCTTCATTGTTAAAGTCATCATAAAGGAACCTGAAGTTGAATAGGTAGAGGAAGTTAATTTTGTAACTCAAATACAGAATGGTCCATTCAATGGACCACCAAATTGATCAAACCCTAGTTATTCCAACCTGCAAAGGTCTAATCAATAGTCCAGTGCACCAAACTAGGCAAATTGGAACTCTTATTCAAATAATCAATATTGGAACATACCCCCATGGACCAAATTTATGGCCAATACCTATGGAAATCTGCCTCCATGGAATCAAGGAATTCCAAGTAAAAATAGTTGGAATACTAATGGCCAATATAATCAGGGAGGATTTGGTTGGTATCAAAATTCGTTACAACAATAGAACTTTAAAAACCAATTTAGGGGACAAGCCCCTCAAAATCAGCCTCAGAATAGACTTCTTCCACCTCCAGTGAATAATAATAATAATCCTCCTAAGAAACCTCCTCTTCTAGCTCAACCAGTCCCTAATCCTAACAACAACAAGAATTTTCAACAAGTATATGAAACTAGTGAAATGTGTTCTATATCTATGGCACCTTATCAACAGATTCAATTAAGATCTAGAAAAGTATTGGAAAATAACACAAGATTCACAGAACTTGATAATACCATTGAAGACTTGTTCAAAAATGAGGATAACAATGAGAAGTAAATAGAAAATTCACCAAAAAAAATTCCAATAAAACAACAAGAGATCCAAATTCCTCAAAGGAAGGAAGTAGAGATACCATTTTACTCAAAGACTGGCAATATGAAAATAACCATCTAATCTAGCTTTTAACTTCCTTCAGGAATTAGAAAATATTACTATCAAGATCCATCTATTACAAGCTATCAAGGATATCTCCATCTATTCCAATCTCATCAAAAATATATGCACAAATTTAGGAAGGAAAAATAATAATGAAGCCCAAACTATTCAAGTCATTGGATAATTTTATGAGATTATAACGGGAGGTAGATCATTACCAAAATACATAGATCCTGGAATACCTATCCTCAAGGTACATATTGGTGATATAGCCTTGCAAAATATTTTGGTCAATTTAGGAGCCGCTATTAATGTCATGACTAAAGAAACATCAGAATATTTAGGGGTACATAAATTGCAATCAACTTCTATTATACTCCAACTCGTAGATAGGTCCACTATCAAGCCAAAAGGAAAAATAGAAGATATTATAGTCTATGTAAGTTCATGGGAATAACCTGTAGGATTTATCGTCTTACAACCCAAGAAAATGTTAGGATGACATCCCTTAATTCTAGGACACCCATGTATCGCAATAGTTGATGCTTACATTAGTTTTAGATAGGGAAATATGACTATTTTTTATAGGAAGAATACTAAAGACATTAGCCTATTCCTTGAATAAACAATAGAAAAATATTTTACAAAGATTTCCCTCATGATTTTGATGATATCCAAACCTTATCAATCAATTTTTTGAGTGAACATATTCAACAATAAATTGAGGGACCATTACCAATACTTTTAGGAAATTGAAAAGAAGATCAAGGTCAAGATAATGGTTGTTCATATGAATCTACTATGGATATTAATGAGACAAGCACAATTCAGTCTCAACAAATGATACCATATGACTATCACTTAAATATTGTTGAACATGAGATAATGGGGATAGATGCAAACACTAAAAAATGCAAGTAAATAGATATCACACCCGAAAGAACATTGAATATTAGTGATGAGCTCACAAGAATACAAGAATCATAATTAATATATGCACTTAAGAAACATCAATCAACATTTTCATGGAACTACGAGGATATAAAAGGTATATATACAAATATTTTTATCTAAGAAGGATGTTATCTAGTAAGACAACCCCAAATAATATTGAATCCAACTATGAAAATGTGGTTAAAGAAGAAATAACTAAACTCTTGAAGGTAAGATTTATATATCCAATTTTTGACAGTCAATGGGTGCCACCACTTGTGACAGTCCCTATAAAGAATGATAAATGGAGGATTTGTATGTACTATAGAGAATTAAACAAGGTAACAAAGAAAGACTATTTTCCTTGTCGTTCATTGATCAAGTTCTTGATACCCTGGCTAGAAAGAAATATTTTTTGCTTTTTGGATGGTCTTAGTGGATATAATAAAGTTTCCATAGCTGAAGAAAATCAAGAAAATACAACCTTCACATGTCCAGTAGGTACCTATGCTTACAAAGTCTTACCCTTCGGATTATGCAATGCACCTGCAACTTTTCAAAGAGTTGTTTTAGCTATCTTTGATGATTTAATCAATGAGTGTGTAGAAGTCTATATGGATGACTTCATAGTCTATGGTAATACCTTTGAAGAAATTTTATCAAGCTTGCAAAGAGTTTTGGTTAGATGCCAAGAGAAAAACCTCTCTTTGAGTCATGAAAAGTGTTTCATGATGATGAGAGGAGGCATTTTTCTAGGACATTATATATCAAAAGTTTTTAAAGTAGATCCTACAAAATTACAAGCTATTCAATCCCTTCAACCTCTGAAAACACAAACAAAGGTGAGAAGTTTCCTAGGACATGTAGGATACTACCATAGATTCATAAAATACTTTAGTAAAATTATTGCTCCCATGATTAAGCTCTTAGCCAAATAAATTGAACTCAATTGGACTGAAGCATGTCAAGAAGCCTTTGAAGTTATAAAAGATAAATTAATTACTGCTCCAATCCTCAGAGGACCAAATTGGGAATTACCATTCCACATACATTGCAATGCTTTGGGTTACACAATAGGGGTAGTATTACAATAGATTGAGAACAAAATACCTTATGTTATCTATTGTGTAAGTAAAAAATTGCATGGACATGAGCTTAATTACACTGTTACTAAAAAATAATTTTTAGTTGTAGTCCATACCATTAATAAATTCAAACATTACATAACAGGGTATGAAGTATTTGTTCACACTGATCACTCTGCCATTAAATACTTAATGAAAAAGCTATAGTAGGAGGTAGAGTGGTTATATGGATTATTCTATTATAGGAATTTAATGTTACAATCATAGATAAGATAGGAAAATATAATGTCATTGCAGATCACCTATCTCATATGCAAATATTTGATGATAATGAGTTAATTCTTGATAATTTCCCAGATGAACATTTGTTTGCTCTTTCTATTTTTACCCCTTGGTATGGTGATATTGTAAATTACTTAGTAACAGGGAAAATACCTCAAAATTATACACCACATGAGCATAGAAAACTAATACGTCAGAGTATCCCTTATATGTGGATTCATGGAGTCTTGTTTAAAACAAGCCTTGACCAAATAATTACGATATGTGTGAAATAAGAAGATATATATGACATCGTTCAAGTGGCACATGAAGAACCCTATGGAGGCCATTATTCCACCCAAATAAAATTTAGTAAAATACTTCAAAGTGGTTACTTTTGGCCTACCATGAATAAATATATCCATAAATTTATTGATAGATGTGATGCTTGTCAAAGAGCTACTAAACCTACACCTTCAATGGAAATGCCTTTGGTTTTGCAAGTAGTGTTTGAACCATTCAAGAAATGGGGAATTGAATTTTTTGGACCAATAGACACTCCAAGTGTAGAAACACATACTTGTGTGTACAAACTATGTTACTAAGGGGGATGAAGTTAAAGCCTAACCACGAGCACAAGTTGAACTTGTAGCTAATTTCCTTTATGAAAATATTATGCAACACTTTGGAGCACCTAAAGAGTTTGTTTCATATCATGGAACCCAATTCCTCTCCAAATTAATTGCACATTTTTTTGATATATATAAAATAAAACATAGGAAAACCTCACCATATCACCCTCAAGCCAATGGACAAGTAGAAGTTACAAACATAGAACTTAAAAAGATCATTACAAAAACTGTAGTTGTTAATAGGGGTGATTGGTTTGAGAGATTAAAAGAAGTTGTATGGGCATATAATACAACTTGGAAAACTACCATAGGATTATCACCTTATGAAATGGTCTATGGAAAACAAGCTATCATGCCCATCGAGTTTGAGATAGAAACTCTTTGCACAATGGTGCAACTTGACATGAATTTGGACCAAGCGTAGAAATATAGATTGGAAAAGTTAAACATTCTATATGAAAGGAGACTAGAGGTATTACATAGGACTAAAATAACCCAGCAACAAAAGAAAAAATGGCATGATAAACACATTGTACCATGTACATTTCAGTTAGGATATTGGGCCTTGTTGTTTGAATATCGTTACCAAGACTTTCAAGGTAAATTGAGGATAATATGGCTAGGACCCTATGAAATTAAAGAGATATTTGGGAATGGTACAGTCAAGCTTAATCCTATAGATGATTCAACAAGAAAACTACTAGTAAATGGGCATAGGCTTAAACTTTACAAGAAGTCATTATCTAAGGAAGAATTCATACACCACATTAAGTAGCAAGTCAATTCAAATACATATCTGAACTACAATCAAAAACTATTGAATAAAAACTTGTCTCTCATAAAAAAAAAAGATTATGCTTCCTTTGTTTCATCATGAAGTTTCTATATTTGCAATATTTCTATCTTATTTTCATCAATTTTCAGTCTCAATGTTTCAAAAATAGCCCAAAAGGATATTTCTTTAAAAAACTTGTAGGAAAATAACTACCACATGTTGCATAATACCTTGTTTGCTAGATAAAATCTAGGTTTTTTTACCAACACTAGTGTTTTGAGAAATTTTTCATTAAAATTCAAGCAATATTTTGATGTTGTAATATATTATTAGTTAATAAATTCTCTTGGACCACACACATTAGAACATATAAAAACATTGTGAGAATTGGAAATATTAGTTCATAAGTCACTATTTCCATTGAGTAAAAGGTTTCCCCTACTTATCCATATATGCACATGGTCTAGAGTACTAATGAATTGGCAAAAGGAAAATATCATCCTTCAACCTTGAAAAAAAAGGAGAATAATAGTAAGGATAGGATCAAATTCCCATTAGGACTTTGTAGAGTGATTGAGAAACCGATTCTCCAAAATTATTACTCCAAAAAATAATAATAATAATAATAAATTCCCTTGCTCCTCATCTAATTGAGCAAGTATCCCAAAAGAATCTTCTTGCTTCCCCTAAAAATAAGCAAGAATCCTAGAAAGGCAATAAAAATTCCTTGCTCCTGCCAAAATGAGCAAGTATCCCAAGAAAATTCAAAAAAGGGTAAGAGAGCTTGAATCCCTAGAATTCTTAGTGTCTTGAAAACCATAGGGTGATCCTCATTACAATAATAGTTTGAATGAAACATGCCTGACAATAAGGTATCCCTACATGGTAGCACTAAGTCTGGACAAGACCTATGGATGTTCATACATAAGCTAGATTATTGGCAAAATTGAACTTTGTTTTACTCAATCCTTACTCATAATGGAAAATGAATATTCACTGCACACACAATTGGTCCTTGAGAAGCTTGAAAATATTAGGATGACTTTAACATCATATGGATTTGTGAAATGAATAGATGAAATTGTTTGAAATCACTAGGATGTTTGAGTCTTTGTGAAACAACCCTAGAATATCATAAGCAAGCAAAAGTCAAAAGCAAATTCCTATGAAGGTACCATAGTTCATTTTTATCCTACATAAATGTGGCTTGTATCTCCCAAAACTTTGTATCTCTTAGCAAAAGCCATCAAGATTTCCATTTTTCAAGTGATTGAAAATATCCCAAGCCTTTGATAAAGATCTATTTTTGTATATATTGATGACTGATATCAAGCTTCATAATTATTTTTCTCTCACTTGGATACTTCTTAATGAAATTCAGGAAGCACAATCACAAAAATAATCATAATAATCCCCCATGAATAAAAATCATTATTATATCATTCACCATAATATAAATAAGATACCCTTCATTTTGTTTTGGCTATATAGGAAAAATTACAGTTTGGAGGGGAATTAAATAAATACATCCAGAGTTCATAATACAGTTTAGGGGGGAATAATCAGGTAAAATTATTTTCTTAATCTTAACAACTACAGAATCTGTAAACAACTTTTGTAGACATCTTTCACAGATAGTTTTTGTAGACATCTTTTGTAGATATCTTCCATAGACAATTTTCGTAGGTTGTTTTCGTAGACATCTTCCATAGATATTTTCTATAGATAGATTATGTAATAATATTCTGTAGTAATATTATGTAAACACCATTTGTATATGGTATCCATAACACACATCATGAAATATTTCTAAGTGTCAATACTTAAACTAGTCCCAAATATGAGCGACACATGGCAACCCAAAATATGACAGAATGTATCAACGAAGAATATGGTAAGATGTGTCAATGTAGAATATAAAAGAAACTTACCAATGATATTTCAAGGGAAGAGAAAAGGTAAATTCATAAATATTTATAAGATTACCCATTGACCACCCTTTGGAATTTGAAGGCTCTTGTATAATATTAAAATTAAAACTCGATATACAATATCAAAGGGCATGTCAAAAGTCTTCCACAAAAATGATGTGTATGATCATGATAACACCACATAATACAACCTATAAGCAATGATCAATTGAAAGTATATTACGTGGATGCCTTCCTTTGAAAAGCATAAAAATTTATTACATAAGCCATGTCGACTACTAAAGATACATGCAATGTAAAGGTAAACTGAACACAACTATGGACCAGTCTTAATAAGTGACACGGTGGAAGGAAGGAGTGACATGGCACATATGTGTAAAGGCAATAATTTAAAAAGGAAATTTTTTAGTTTTCGTAAGTGACTAAAGGCACAAGGTATAAAAATTATTATAAATATTAATGCCTAACCCTTCCCACATAATGTGGTGATAAACTTTGTGCCAAGAAGAACGTCAACCACTATCACGACCCACCTTGGAGGAACTTTATTAATATGCTATTTGTATTATAATAGTTGGTTTGTAATACTTGATGTATTTGCATTATATTGGCTTTTGTCAAAAGAAAATGATGTTGTGTGCATTGATTGAGTGCAAGAACAGGTATTACCTTAAGTGGAAAAATGACCACCAAGAGATGAAAAATAGAAATGATGACAAAGACAACTCATCAGGTAAAGCTCTTATCTCAACCATCACTAGTTACCTCCCTGAGGGTGGTGTACTTGAGTCTAACTCTGAAAAGTCCCACCCAATCAAAGGAAAAATGGTGATGGGAGATATTGAGCACATTCATAGAGTGCTTGTATGCCATTTGTGCAAAATATAGTTGGTTGCATAATTAATTTGCATAAGGGAATTCCAACTTGGAAATGCATATTGACACTTTAATATTTTTTTACTAGAGTAGAGATTAATTGTTTTGAACTTATTTATTTTGGTTTACTCTATTTTGGAAAAAAAATTAGGTGGTTTGTTCTTTTATGAGCTTGTCCAAATTTTATTAGACCAAATTATGAAAAGACTACCTTATAAATTAAATATTACATCTTTCCTACACATGGTAATGGTAACTTTGGGCTGGTTGTACTAAGGAATGAGACTCTCCTCTTATCTTTAATAGTCTCATACTTATTTTCCATGCTATCAATAGTTTTAGTGCCCTTAGAGTGGGGGACATAGGACATATAACCAACCTATACCTTATCTCTAGGTAATCCCTTTTGTATTAAAATATTATATTCTGAAGAAACTTGCATGTGAAGGGAAAAGAAAGAAAAGTAATAAAATAATGTAGAGCATCTTCCTGTAAGAAAAAAAAGTGTTATAAATAGCCATGAGGGTTGATAAAAATGTGGTAAGCTAAGTTGGTTGAAGAATAGTGGAGGCTAGTTGGAAAGTGGGAGAAGCACCTTTAGTGGCTTTACGCAAGTATCAAGGGTGGAAGTTTCCTTCTTGCGCTTTATGTTTGGTTGTTCCAAAACATAAATTAATATTCGAACAATAGTTTATAAGTTGTTTGCCACTTGATTTAATACATATGTCCATAATCATAGTATTATTATTGTTATTTTTTAAGAGAGTGCTTTAGATGAATATATCGGGTTAGTGGTATAAGGATAACCAAAACCATTACCCATATCCATCAGTATATAGGGTAGAAACCTTGTTGTAAGTGTTGACACTGAAGAAATCATGGTAATTATGTTACATCGATTGATATGTTGGAATCCATGATTTGTAACTCAGTTCACTCTATCATTTACAACATTCTTGCATTCGATGCCATATTTTATAGATTAAGCTTTGCTGTTGAATCTTAGAAATCATTTCTCTATCGCATTGGAATGTATGAGGTGCTTTAGGCCACATGCAGTCAATACTAGTGACTGTGTGTCAAATTCTATCGACTGCACAGTTGAAATTCTATAGATGAGATGTTACATGTGAATCGATTATCTAGTTGATTATTTCAGAGTCAAGATTTCCAGGTTCTGGTTGAATGTAATCTTTCTCGTAGGATGCATTTTTGAACTATGGGGTGCATGCAAGTCGTTCTAAAAGAATTTGTGATGTCACTGTCAGAACCTATCATATCGACACCTACAATAACACCAATCGAATTATACTTGATAGAATAGCTCTCTTTTCATTGGATCATTTACTCACCCCCCATCAAACTCAGATCAAGGTTGTAATATTTTCAATCTATCTCCTATGTTGATGTAACCCATTTTTAATTTTTGGATATAGGAGTGGATGGATTATCGGTGGGATAAAACTGCCTCTAAAGGAGTTAGGAGTCATCTACAGGTAGGTAATACCACCTATTGATCCCACCTTGAAGTGAAAGTTGTTAAGAATAGGTGGTACTCATGTTGTCTAGTGCTAGTGTATGGCCATTGCTATAACACGAGGGTTATATTTTAATATTTGCATGTCCCTTCTAGTCTCCTCTTAACATGCTTGGTTCACCGTCACTTAACTAATATTCCACCTTTAAAGTATTTAGGGATGATACAAATGAAGTGGGGATGCATTAGATTTCTCGATTACTAAAGTGTAATCATAGTTGATAATCTTGAGGGTATTGAATGTATGAGGGCTCGTCATATGTTTAAAGAAGTTAGTATCTTCCATACCCTTTAAAGTGAAGAGTGTCTTATTACCATGTTTTGGTAGTCACACATCTTGTGTTGAAACCATTATTGGGTTTGTTGGATCAAACAGTATTACATATGTTGATTGATGATTTATTGTATGAGGTATCTTAAGTAAACTCAAAGTCATGCTTTTATGCTTGGAAGTATGTAGTGAATGTCTATTAAGAGAAATATAATTGATCTAGGCTCTTTTGGAATATTGATTTATTTGGTTATATATAAAACCACCAGTTTGGATATTTTGACTTAAGAATCCTAACCCAACTTAAATGTTAGGCTTGGTAATAAAAAAAAAGATATATGCTTTTATTATCATTATTTCAAGTATTGAAAGAAAAAGTTTAACATTTATGATTTGAAAATTGTCAAGGGATCCATTTAGCTCTTTTTTAGGCTTTAAATTTATATGGTTTGGATATTTTAATTAAGGAAATATGTTTCAATTTAAATTATGTGTTTTCTAATAAAATGAAGTTATTTGATTAGTTTATCAACATAAGTATGGTAAAATTTTAGCATTAAAGGAAAATATTGGTGTCTTTTCCTTGAGAAGAGGTACAAGACTCTTGCTTTGTTTGGAAACAAACAAATCACATAATGATATGGATTGTCCATTAAATATTACTTTGCATGATATTGGATATGTTTCTAAGAATGTTCATTAGCATGTGAAATGCAACTAGCAAAGTTAATGAAGCATGTATGCATTTAAGTGTGAAGAAGCATGGTTGCTTATGCTGCATTGGCATATTTTGTATTAGAATTGTCTTGATCCCTTATAAACTCTCTCTCTCTCATCATGAAGATACAAGAAGACCAGATGAGATCCAATCAAGTTTCGAAGATGAATGCACTATTGTTCATTTTATATAAGCAAGTTTGGAGATGTACTCATTAAAATTTTATATGGCTGAAATGTATAAGCCAAGATTTGTAATATTTGATGTATTTCTTTTACTTGTTTTGTATATTGTAAGGAAGTTTTTCAAATGATGTAATCATTCATTCAAATGGTAGATAAAGGTAGATTTTGGAAATATGATCAAATGAAAATATTTTGTGCTAAGCTAGTTAGCAATTGTACTGGAATGATATTGATCATAATTGTCAATGGAGATTATTTGCATTACTACTTACTTCACATTTTGGTTATATATGTGCAAGTCATGTGATGATATTTGGTTTCTTAGTAGCATCACTCTTTATGGATTGTAGTAGTAGAGAAATATTCTATACAACTACATAACCAAACCAAAAAATCAAAACATATGAACTAAAACCCACCACCACCAAAACTGTCAACACCTTGATGATAAGAAATTCTTATAATAATTCTTAAGATGAATAATCCAAATTGTATGTAAGTCTCCTTAATGAACAATAGATTATTGTTTTCTCCTAAGAAACTAGCCTTTATTGGTAGTAGGGAGAAATGGATAAAGGAAATCCTTTGGTGATGGATTGCTTTCCTAATTGGTTGATTAAACCAAAATGATGTCCCCTGCCATGTGGCAAATGTATAAAGGGAACATAGCCATTGCATGTTATTATTCATCTACCATTATGGGATGGTAGGATGGTGTTGTAGGGATTGATGCTTCTATTTAATTAATCTATTATGATTCAAGTTACTTACGTCTTGATAGGAATATATCGTCTTAGATCATTATTATAACTTTAAATTATCACAAGGTGGATAAAGATGAACTTAGATTAAGAAAAAAAAATAGTAGACATGTAGTGACAAAAAGGGTTGTTATAGTTGGTATTAGAGCCTAAGCTAACTGATAGATTCTAGATAAATCTAGGTTAGAAAAAGACTTGGGGTATGGATCAAAACATGAACTCCATAACTCTTGACAATACATACTTTGTAAGGACTAGATCAGTTCTTGAGATCACTGATGTTCGAGTTCCTTTCTCCCATGAGTAGATCCACAATCATTTGAAAGTGGAAGAGCTGAGTGAACCCTCCTATATGGGTTTTAAGTGGTGTACATTAGAAATGGTCGACATCTATGACTCTTGACTTAATTATTCCTTATTTCAACTATGTATAATCTGCAACTAGAGTTAGAGGAAGAAACTAGGGAATAAACCTAGCAATAACAAATTATTTGGGAAAACTATTCTAGTTATCTAGTATTTTGACCTTGAAAAAGAGTAAATATTAATACAACTCTTTATCCCAGGTTAACATGGAAACAAGAATGAGAGGCAAGAAGAAAATAACCTCACAAAAAGCTAGTCCCGATAATCCTGAAGCCAGATAAATGGGAGAAAGTTCTAGAGATTCAAATAAAGAAGTAGAGAACCTTGTTGCTATTGTTTCTGTTATAGAAGATCAAATTTAAAAAAAAAATTAAACCATAAGTTCTCATTATAACCCCAATAATAATTGGGAGATATAAATTCCAGATGATGAGGTTGGGATTATGAAGACCCTAAAGAACGTGAAAATAGGATCCGTACGAAGAAAGAAATTGGCAATGATCTAAAATATATTAAAGTGACTAAGTTCATGGGAAAAGAGGGAGAAAATGTAGTTGAGGCATGGATAGAAGAACTTGAACTTCACTTCACCATAAGACACTACTCCTCTATGACTAAAATGGCATTTGCTCTTTCTCATCTGGGAGAAAGAGGAGTTGACTAGTGGAATGATTATAGTAAGGAACTTAACATCTCCCCTAATAAGTTGAAGTGGAAGTTTTCGTGGAAGATTTTAAGGATAGGTTTCTTACAAAGCAATTCTATTTGATTAAGTACAAGGAATTCTTCATATTTCAAAAAGGTTTATTATCCATGGAATAATATTATGAACAGTATGTGAAACTCCTTAAGTATGTACCCTATCATAATCAGAGCAATGAGATGAAAATAGAAAAAATTGTCCATGGACTAAAGTCTTGGATTAGAGATAGAGTAAGCATGCATGTTTAGAAAAATACATAAAAATCCTACAATATGGCTCAAAGAACATAGGTTACTCAGGATACTAATGGAACTCAAAACAATTCCATGAAATGGTTAAACAAGGGATATAAATTTTAGAAAAAGAGAAAGTGGGATAATGGGCAAAATCAAAAAAATAAAGGAAATCCAAAATTTGATAAGCATATTAATGGTGGCAAGAAGGATTTCAATAAATAATTACACCACATAAATAATAACTACTCCAATAACATGGACTTCCAAAATCCTAAACAACCAGTTCCACTACGATCAGTGGACACCGAGAAGCAGGTTCAAGAATGAGATTTAAATCCAAATATAAGATCCTTCGATTGTGGAGGTCCATATTATGCTATAAGCTACCCAAAATATGCCAACACTAGTACAGATAGGCCCAATCACAAGATCTATGCAGCAAAAATAGTGCAAGACTTGGATGGTCAGGCTATTCCTCTACTTTGAAATGGTAAAATTTTTGATAGAGATGTTAAAAGTCCAATTTATAATGGTGCTATAGATAGTTTTATTTCTAGTAATATATTAAGGGATATACCCAAAAAGCCAGGATATTTGGCACAAGGGTGGAGAGTTGAGTATGTATCAGGACAAAATTATCATGTAAACCAATGTTTTTCCTCAACTCATATTATCCTACCCAATGGCTTTACTAGGTGGTATTTATATGTAGCACCCCTACATGCATTCGATATCATCTTGGAATAGATTGGTTGAAGGCTCATGAAGCCTTGGTAAATTTCCAAGAAATATGGATTGAGTTTATTAATGAAAACAAGGAGAGACAAAGGATATAAAGTGAAGCAAGGGAATTTCAACCTAAGGTAATCTCTACTATGTAGTTGAAGAAAATAATTAAAAAATGAGGAATGGTTTATGTAGTGAAAGAAAAGGAGTACATTCCAAAGGAAGAACTTATTAATAAATTTCCACTTTTGTAATAATATCAAGATGTTTTTGTTGATGAGATACCTGGTTTATTGCCTAAATAAGAATTTGATTTCACCATAGAACTATTGTTGATAATGAAGCCTATCCATAGATCTCCTTATATAATGAATCACATCGAGATGTAAGAATTGAAGATGCAATTTTAAGAGTTGCTTGATAAGGGATTAATAAAACCAAGTGTATCACCTTGGGGAGCACCCACCTTATTTGTTAAAAAGAAGGATGGATCATTGAGGCTTTGCATAGATTATAAAATGTTGAACAAGGTAACAATAAAAAATAGATACCCATTGCCAAGGATTGAAGATCTATTTGATCGGTTAAAAAGTGCTTCAATATTTACCAAAAATTATTTGAAGTTAGGGTATCGTCAACTAATAATCCAAGAGGAAGACACACATAAAATTGCATTAAATACTAGATATGGTCACTATGAATTCATAGTCTTACCATTCTTTTTGACTAATGCACCAACAAATTTTATGAATTTGATGAACAATGTGTTCAAAAATTAGATGGATCAGTTTGTGTTGATCTTCTTGGATGATATTTTGGTTTATTATCGTAATCGAGAAGAGCATGATAAGCATTTAAGGATAGTACTAGAGTTGTTAAGGAAAAATAAACTCTATGGAAACTTGTCTAAATGTGAGTTTTATGTTTCTCAAGTGCATTATTTGGGACACATAATATTAGCAGATGTAATTGTTGTAGACCCAAATAAAATAGAAGCTATTTTGAGTTGGCCACCTCCAAAAAATGTATTAGAAGTTAGAAGCTTCATGGGTTTATCGGGATATTATAGGATATTTGTGAAATATTACTCTAAAATTTCCTATCATATAACCAACCTTTAAAAGAAAGGAAAGGAGTTTAAATGGACTAACAAATGTGAATAAATATTTAATTTGCTTAAATAGAGTCTTACCACAACTCCTATTCTGAAGATACCAGATCCATCTGGAAATTTTTCAGTTTGCACTGATGCTTCATTAGGAATTGGAGGAGTCTTATCTTAGGATGACTTCGTAGTAGCATATGATTTTAAGAAAATTAAAAAGCATGAAGTTAATTATGCTACTCATGATCTAGAGCTTGTTGTAGTTGTACATACTTTGAATATTTGGTAATATTATCTGGTGTGTAAACCGTTTGAGTTGAGAACTGATTATCAAATTTTAAGATATATTTTCACTCAACCATTGTTAAATGCTAGACAAAGAAGATGGATAGAATTTTTAGCCAAATATGAATTTGGTATTGAGTATATCAAAGGGAAGGAGAACAATATCACCAATGCTTTAAGTAGGAGAAGACATATAGTAGTATTTACTCATAGTCATGTGGATCTAATGGATCAAGTCAGGAAAATGCAATACCAGGATCCAAATTGTAGTGAAATTCGAATTAAAATAGAGAAAAATCATAATGAGAATCTTTATTATAGCATAAAGTATGGAATTTTATGCTTTAATAAATTTGTGGTCATCCCTAAAATGGGTGATCTAAGGAGATTGATTATGCGAGAATATTATAACCTGGAGGAGCTAAGATGAGGAAAAATATGAAAAATACCTTTTATTGGTCTAGCATGAAGAAAGATATCACCAATTTTGTGGCACAATGTCTACAGTGTCAAAAGGTGAAAGCTGAACACCAACATACAATAGGGAAATTATTTTCTCATCACATTCCTACTTAGAAATGGCAAGTAATTTTGATGGATTTTATTATTAGTTTGCCTAAAACAAAATATCAACATGATGCAATTTTTGTGATAGTAGATAAACTCACTAAGGTTGCACACTTTATAGTAGGTAGTACTATAGATGATGTTGTAGTTGTTGCCAACAAATTTTCTAATGAAATTTTTAGGTTGTATGGATTTCTAGAGATGATAATCTCAGATAGGGACTCTAGGTTTACTTTTGAGTTTTTGCAGGCTCTCCATCATGCATTTGATACCACTTTGAATATTAATTCTGCATATTATCCAGAAATGGATGGAAAAATGGAAATGGTAAACCAAGTTCTAGAAGATATGTTACGCATGTATTGCATGGACCAGAAGTCTCATTGGGAATACTATTTGTATCTAGTTGAGTTTACTTATAATAATAGCTATCATTCTTCTTTTAAAATGGCCCCTTTCAAAGCCTTGTACGACAAATGATTTAGAACTCCATTATCATGGAACAATACTGAGTATCAGGTTGTCTTTGGACTAGAAATGGTCAAGATAATGGAATAGCAACTAGCACTAACCCAACGAAGGCTCAAGGAAGCCTCGGATAGACTAAAGAGTTATGTAGATTTGAAAATAACTCCTAGAGAATTCTCTATGGGTGATAGGGTGTTTCTAAGGGTAAAACCTAAAAAGAGTGCAATTAAATCAACCAAATTGGATCCTATATTTATTGGTCCATTTGAGATTTTGGAAAATATAAGTCTTGTAGCCTACCGGCTTGAATTACCACCCAACCTATTAAAGATCCATAACACTTTTCATGTATCCCTACTTAGGAAATATATTGCTAATCCTAATCATGTTTTAGATATTTCTAATTTGCAGATGACATATCCGACAATATTTGAGGTGAAATCTAAGAAGATCTTGGAATTTCGTTCCAAGACTATGAGGAAAAGAAATATTGAGTAGTGAAAGGTCTAGTGGGACCAATATTCTGAGAAGAATTCCACTTGGAAAAAAGTGGAGGACATGAAAAGACATTTTCCTTATTTATTTGATGATGATATTTGATGATGCTATGTAATAATATAGGTTGAACCATTTGCCACTTATGAGAGTGGAAAACTAAGAAAACCTTATGTTTTAATGACTGATATGTAATAGTACAGAAAAATATAGAAGACTGTGTTAATTATAAGGTGGGAGTATGTCGTGACCAACCTTGGAGGAATTTTATTAATATGCTATTTGTATTATAATAGCTGGTTTGTAATACTTGATGTATTTGCATTATATTTATTTCTGTCAAAATAAAATGATGTTTTATGTATTGATTGATTGCAGGAACATGTATTCCCTTAAGTGGAATACTGAACACCAAGAGATGAAAAATGAAAATGATGACAAAGACAACTCATCAGGTAAAGATCTTATCTCAACCATCACTAGTTACCTCCCTAAGAGCAGTGCACTTGAGTCTAACTTTGAAAAGTCCTGCCCAATCAAAGGAAAAACAGTGATGGGAGATATTTAGCACATTCATAGAGTTCTTATATGCATTTTGTGAAAAATATATTTGGTTGCATAATTAATTTGCATAAGGGAATTCCACCTTGGAAATTCATATTGACAATTTAATATTTTTTTAATATATGCACACAACTTAAGCATTCTCTAGAGTAGAGATTAATTTTTTTGAACATACTTATTTATTTTGGTTTACTCTATTTTGAAAAAGAAATTAGGTGGTTTGTTATTTTATGAGCTTGTCCAAATTTTATTGGACCAAAATATGAAAATACTACCTTATAAATTAAATATTACATATTTCCTACACATGGCAACTTTGGGATGGTTGTACTAAGGGATGAGACTCTCCTCTTATCTTTAATAGTCTTAGTATTTATTTCCCATGCTCTCAATAGTTTTAGTGCCCTTAGAGTGGGGGGCATAGGACATATAAAAAACCTAACCTTATCTCTAGGGAATCCCTTTTGTATTAAAATATTATATTCTGAAGAAACTTGCATGTGAAGGGAAAAGAAAGAAAAATAATAAAATAATGTAGAGCATCTTCTTGTAAGAAAAAGAGAGTGTTATAAATAGCCATGAGGGTTGAGAAAAAGGTGGTATGCTAAGCTGGTTTAAGAATAGTGGAGGCTAGTAGGAATGTAGGAGAAGGACCTTTAGTGGCTTTGTGCAAGTATTAGGTGTGGAAGTTTCCTTCTTGCCCTTTATTTATGTTTGTTCCAGAACATAAATTAATATTTGAACAGTAGTTTATAAGTTTTTTGCCACTTTATTTACTACATATGTCCATATTCATAGTTTTATTTTTTTTAAGAGAATGCTTTAGATGAAAATATTGGGTTAGTGGTATATGGATACCCGAAACCATTACCCATATCCATCAATACATAGGATATAAATCTTTTTGTAAGCATTGACACTGAAGAAATTATGGTAATTATGTTACATCGAGTGATATGTTGGAAGCGATGATTCGTAACTTGGTTCACTCTATCATTTGCATCATTCTTGCATTTGATGCCATCTTTTATAGATTAATCTCTACTATCGAATCTTAGAAATCGTTCCCCTATCGCATTGGAATGTGTGAGGTGCTCTAGGTTGTGTCCTATTAGAGAATTCTTGGTAGTGACTGTGTGTCAACTTGTATCGACTACATAGTTGAAAGTCTATTGATGGGATGTTGTGTGTGAATTGATTATCTAGTTGATTATTTTAGAGTCAAGATTTCTAGGTTCTGGTCAAATGTAATCTTCCCCAAAAGATGTGTTTTTGAACTATAGGGTGCGTGTAAGTAATTCTCAAATACTTTGTGATGTCATCATCAGAACCTATCATATCGACACCTGCAATAACACCGATCAGATTATACTTTATATAATTGCTCTTTGTTCATAGGATCATTTCCTCACCCCCTCCGACTCGAATCAAGGTTGTAATCTTCTCAATATATCTCCTTTTTTTATGTAACCATTTTTAGTGTCTATATCTAGGAGTGGATGGGTTTTTTATGGGAGAAAAACACCTTTGAAGGAGTTAGGAGTCACCTACGAGTAGGTAATATTGCCCATTGATCCCACCCTAAAGTGAAAGTTGTTAGCATAGGTGGTACTCATGCTATCTAGCGCTAGTGTATAATAAATGTCTAGCCATTGCTACAACACAAAGGTTATATTTTAATGTTTTCATGTCCCTTCTAGTCTCTTGCAAACACGCTTGGTTCCTCCTTGCTTGACTTCAACTCCACCTTTAATGGATTTAGGGATGATACAAATGAAGTGAGGATGAATAATATTGCTCGATTACTAAAGTGTAATAATAGTTGATAATATTTAGGGTATTGAATGTATGAGGGCTCATCATATGTTTAAAGAAGTTAGTATCTTCCATATCCTTTAAAGTGAAGATTGTCTTATTACCATGTTTTGGTAGTCACACTTCTTGTGTTGAAACCATTATTGGGTTTGTTGGATCAAACAGTATTACATATGTTGATTGATGATTTATTGTATGAGGTATCTTAAGTAAACAGAAAGTCATGATTTTATGCTTGGAAGTATGTAGTGAATGTCTATTAAGAGAAATATAATTGAAGTAGGCTCTTTTGGAATCTTGATTTATTTGGTTATATAGAAAACCACCAGTTTGGATATTTTGACTTAAGAAACCTAATCCAACTTAAATGTTATGCTTGGTAATAAAATGAAGATATATGCTTTGATTATCATTATTTCAAGTATTGAAAGAATTTTTTTAGCATTTATGATTTGAAAATTGTCAAGGGATCCATTTAGCTCTTTTGTAGGCTTTAAATTTATATGGTTTGGATATTTTAATTAAGGAAATCTATTTATCAATTTAAATTATGTGTTTGGTAATAAAATGAAGTTACTTTATTAGTTTATCAACATAATTATGGTAAAATTTTAGCATTAAAGGAAAATATTGGTGTCTTTTCCTTTGGAAGAGGTATGGGACTCTTCCTTTGTTTGGAAATAAACCAAAAATATAATGATATGGATTGTGCATTAAACCTTACTTTGCATGATGTTGGATATGTTTATAAGAATTTTCATTAGCATGTGAAATGCAACTAGCAAAGTTAATGAAGCATGTATGCATTTAAGTGTGAAGAAGCATGGTTTCTTGTGTTGCATTGGCATATTCTGCATTAGAGTTATCCTGATCCCTTATAAACTATCTCTCTCACATCATGAAGATACAAGAAGACCAGAGGATATCCATTCAAGCTTCGAAGATGAATGCACTATTGTTCATTTTATATAAGAAATTTTTGAGATGTACTCATTGAAATTCTGTATGGCTGAAATATATAAGCCAAACTTTGTAATATTTGATGTATTTATTTTACATGTTTTGTATATTGTAAGGAATTTTTTCAAATGATGTAATAATTCATTCATATGGTAGATAAAGGTAGATTTTGGAAATATGATCAAATAAAAATATTTTATGCTAAACTAGTTAGAAATTATACTGGAATGATATTGATCATAATTGTCAATGAAGATTATTTGCATTACTACTTACTTCACATTTTGGTTATATATTTGCAAGTCATATGATGATCTTTGGTTTCTTAGTAGCATCACTCTTTATGGATTGTAGTAGTAGAAAAATATTCTATACAACTACATAACCAAACCAAAAACTCAAAACATATGAACTAAAACCCACCACCACAAAAATTGTCAATGCCTTATGATAAGAAATTCTTATAATAACACTTAATAGGAATAACCCAAATTGTATGTAAGTCTCATTAATGAACAATATATTATTGTTTTCTCCTAAGACACTAGCCTTTATTGGCAGTAGGGAGAAATAAAGAAAGTAATTCCTTTGGTGAGGGATTGTTCTCCTAATTGGTTGATTAAACCAAAATGATGTCCCTTGCCATGTGGTAAATGTATGAATGGGACATAGAAATTGCATGTTATTATTATTATACCGTTATGGGATGGTAGGATGGTGTTGTATGGGTTGGTACTTCTACTCTCAATTGGATTAAAAATAATTGTAGGAGTTGGTGCTTCTATTTAATTAATCTATTGTGATTCGGGTTACTTATGTCTTGATGGGAATCTATCATCTTAGATCATTATTATAACTTTAACTTATCACAAGGTGGACAAAGATGAAATTTGTAAAAAAATAATTAGTAGACGTGTAGTGACAACAAGGGTTGTTACAACCACCCTCAACCCATCGATGATGATTAACATGTGGCTTCATGCAACCAATGATAAACATCACTATGGTTAGAAAATATTAGCCGTTGATTAAGATTTCACAAAGGGTTTCAATGAATGGAAAGACGATTCATGCTCAAAATTTTCCATACTGTCTGCAAAAAAAGGTTATCATCGACACATAAGTCTTTACCAACCAACCAAATGATAGTAGCATGGATACAATCCCTAAACCATTTATTAACTTCAAAATGAATGGCTATGATGAAAAAATAGAAGAATCAAGTTAAATCTAGAAAATTTATTAAAACCACCTCTAAAAAAACCCATGAATTCTTGGTTCAAGATGATGTTGATTATTGACACATCATCACCATGAGCCAATTGTGAGAAAAGCTACGGATTAACATTCATGATCATTGATTAGAATTTAATGGAAGGTTGAGGTGGATGCATGAGTAAAACTTCATGCAAAATGAAACAAAAACCTAAAAATCATCTTTTCCTTCTATAGAAGGCCCTATCAATGTGCTAGAAACAATCTGAAATTCAAAATAGAGCCAAAATGCTTCCATATTTCTTAGAAAAATAAAATTGAAGCCTTGGAATGAATACAAAAGGGGAAAATACTATAAAAATATGGGGTTGTGAAGGCAAATGCGAGTGAAAAGTGATTTTGAAAACAACATCGTAGGGTAATAAAAGTTTACCAAAATGAAATCAACAAGTAAATTTCAAATCATTTCAATTTTATTTTTAGTCATAGAGACAAGATATTTTAACACCCTAATTATTTTGCTACATATACAACTAGTGTATACTCTTTGGTAGTTTACGCAAAAGGGTAGGATAAATTATAATTACCTCTGTCAAATAAAGAAATTTTTGTAAAAATACAAAATTATTTTTACATTTTGCAAATCTTTTCTTTTGAAATGATAAATTTTTATTCTACAAAAATGTAAAATGGTCTTTGTAAATGAAAAATCTATGCAGGTCTTTTCAGTTGCTAAAAACAAACTTTGAAACTACCCCCATTAAAATTTTGTCTACCCTTTACCCTAAACCATACCCCGTTCCATGTTCCAAAAGAGAAGTGAACCCCCATCCATGGAAACGCAAAACCCCAAAAATTTTGTAAAGAAAATATTTCAAAATGCGAGGTGGTGGGATGCCCTCACAAAGTTCCAAGGGCACGACTAAGGGGTTGCAAAATAATTTATCATGAACTGTAATCTTGCAACCATGATCACTCGCACTTTATAACTAAGTCATGTTATGATGATTGATGACCTTTGTGCAATGATAGTCCTTTCCAAGGTCCTTGAATTTTCCTCAAACTTGTGTAGCTTGTATTTAGAACCTTTTACTTTCATCCTTAGTGAAACTATCTCATGCTCTAATATTTCACACTCTAGATATTTTTGTATTTAATTTTTTGGCCATACCTTCTTCAATTTTCCTTGTCTCTTCAAATTTAATTTTGAAGTTGGTGAGTTCCTGTAAAAACCTTGCTTTTGCTTTTTCATATTCTTGAGATTGAACCCTTAATCCTGAGTTCTCACTTTTTAATTCTTCAAGAGTAACCATAAGCCTTTCACATTCTATCTCTTTTACCTTTGATTGTTCAACCATACCTTTTTCAAATCTTCTTGCTTTTTCAACCTTATATCTTAGGTCAGATATATCCTGTAGAATATTTGTCTTACATTTCTCATCTTCTTGTATTTGATCCTTCAATTCTGAATTTTATATTTTCAATTCAACAAGTTCCTTAAGAGTGGCTTCCTCATTTTATTTATCTGAATCTTCCTCTTCTTCAACATCACTACTGCTGGAATTGTCACTAGAACTGTTGCTTTATTTTTCCACAAATAAACTTTTCTTGTTGCAATTGTTGTAGTACATGCAATCATCATCTAAATGCCCAAAGTCTCTGTATATGAAGTATTTTAGTATTTTTAGACTCGTCTTGTACCTTTTTGCTTTCTCAATGGCTATAGCAAGCTCTTCATATAATTCTTAGATAGATATATCTTCTTATTTAACTTCAATACCTAGGAGTAGGTGTTCTGTTTGGAGTGGAAGTTCTTCTACTTATTTTATTCCATAGAAAAATCCTTCTTCATATTCATTGTCACTGAGATCATTATATTCTTCTATAGCAAACAAAATATCAATATTTATTTCACCTTGCTTGTTTCTTTGATGTGTCATATCATCTTCACTATCACTAAAACCATTGCAATATCCTGATCTGTGATCTCTTTGACCACACACAAAGCATTTTTCTCTTTCATCTTCTATTCCTAGGAATAGATGTTCTTCCTTTTCATTATATGACTTGTCTCTATCACTGTAATCTGAGCTATCACTTGCTTCTACTATATAGTAAGATTTATTTTCCTTACAAAAAATTTTCTTCTTCTCATATTTGTTTTGCTTGAATCTATCATCTTTGTCATGTTTATACTTTCCATATTCTTTTCTTCTGTGACCTAGTTTTTCATCAGCACTATTTTCTTCATGTGGACACTTGTATGCATAGTGATCAATATCACCACACTTGTAGCATCTGACTTTCATTATATCCTTGAAATTCCTTGATTCCTTATTCCTTTTGATGAAGTTAGCTTCCTCATCATTATCTGGAACTCTACTTGTTTATGAAACTTTCTCTTTATATTTTTTTGAAGCCTTGAATGCAATCTCTTTTATTGGAACCTGATGCGTACTTACCCTCATCTCATAAGTTGTGAGAGTACCTTGCAAATATTCCATTATTAGCTTGTTGATATCCATTGTATATTCTACTGCTGAAACCTTAGAATCATATTTCATGGGAAGTGATCTCAAAACCTTTCGAGTAACTTCTGATTATTTCATCTCAAAACCTAGGCCTCTCATGGTGTTAGTGATTTCATCAACTCGAAGTAAAAACTTTGCAATATATTTAGAATCTTTCGTTTTCAATTCCTCAAATATTTTTCTATGAGTTTGTAGTTTTGCCAACTTTACCTTGGAATATCCTTCATAAGTATTCTGCAACTTGGTCCACATTTCATTAGCTAAAGTACATACCATGAATTTTGCAAAATATGTCTCACAAAGCCCACTCAAAATACAATTCATTGCTCTTGCATTGATCTCAACAAATTTCTTGATAGTCTTATCTGCCTCGGGATCATCTTCAACCCTATACTCTTTTTCAACCATTTGCCATACCTCATATCCTTGTGATATCAAGTAGTTCTCCATCGTCATGCACTAGAAAGCATAATTGTTACCATAAAATAATGGAGCCTTATTTGTAGATGATCCATTCTATGAAGTCATTTGTGTTCTTAAATAATCCGCCCTCAAGTTGTTAGCCTTTTTGGAGGAACCCACTCTAATACAAATTGAAGAACAAAATCTTATACTGAGATGGGGGTGAATAGTATAAGACCACTTTTTAATTTTTCTTCCAATTCAATATTATGTTGTGTACATATAACAATATTAATAGCAGTAATCAAAGCAATGCATAAAATACCATACACAATAGAGATACCATAATTTACGTTGTTCACCCAATGTAGGCTACTCCATAGAGAAAATATTTTACTAAAACTTTCTCAATAAATCTCTTTGGGAATCACTCCCATTTACAATATTTATGGATTTATGTCCAAAGGAGATTTTGATCCCCTAATATCAATTTCATGGATCTCTTCCACAGGAGAACTCTTTTCCCTTCTTCTCTGGCTTGTGATTTTCTAGAAGACTCTATCACTCTGCTGCACTGACTAGTGGACCTATCTCCACTTGAAGACTCCTCACTCATATATCTTCAACTATACTGGCTGCTAGATCTCTATCCACTGAGACTCTATCCTCTATACTTTATCACCTCCAGAGCTCTATAAATAGGCTCACTAAGAACCTACTCAATAGGATCACACAGAACTTGCTTAACAAGCTCACATAGAACTTGTCAAATCTACTCAAGCAATCTCACCAAGAACTTGCCCAAATATGCTTTAGCAATCTCACCAAGAACTTGCCCAAATCTACTCTAGAAATCTTACCAAGAACTTTCCCAAATATGCTCCAATAATCTCAATAAGAACTTGTCCAAATCTACTCTAGCAAGCTCACCAAGAACTTACCCAAAATCTATCCACAAATCTGTCCATAAATTTGTCCACAAAATTATCCACAAAGCTTTCTCAAAATTGTCCATAAATGCCTTCTCAAAGGCTCAATCAATCATGCTCAAGTAGCACTCAAATCTCATCCTCAAATATATCAAGGTAAATCTCAAATATGAACTCAACAATGAATAGCAATACACTCTTCAATGGATGACAACAATGATCCACAATGATATCAACTCAACTCAAATTAAATCAACTCATAGAAGCATAAAGATAATTGTTAGAGACTCAATATGTTCTAGGATCAATCTCAAATCAACTCAACTCAACTCATAGAAGTGTAAATATAATTTTTAGAGACAATATATTCTAAAATCAATCTCAACTAATCACCACAAGGGACAATTCTTCCTCACACAACCCTAGTCCAAGTATGTGTCAACCAACTCAAATGTTTCCAACAATGCACAACCACACATCTCACATAACAATGATACTCATGTTCTTTTCTAACTCATGTTCTTTCACAAACAATGGGCTTCAACAACTATGCTTATAAAACAAGGTTTAAACACAACTCTCAATTCATAAAACCTTGAAGCATTCAATCGACAACTTTCGAAAAGGAAACCACAAATAATCCTTTTCCCTCCAATGATATTTTAGAAATCAGCCACCATAGATAATCAATAGGAGAATGTGCCCATACCTTTTATGAATATGAAGAAACCCCTTTGGAAAATCTGCCACACTCAACACACTTTGAGAAGAACAAAACAACCTTCACTTGAACACTTTTACAAAAATAGAAATATCTCTTTATGTACACCTTATTTCTCCTTCTAAAAAAAGTAATCAAATAGCCCTTGACATAATATTTCCAACGATATATAATATGATATAATTATAAAAGGAAAATAACCAGAAATATTTCTTTTTCACAACATGCACCACAAACCTTATCTCTCCTAGGGCAACCTTAGAAAAATAAAATATTTGGAAAAATTAATAACTTGCCTTTAACCTCAGTGGGATTCAATCCCCTGTCGATGCCCTTGCACCACTCAAACTATAACATCAACAACCACGTGATCCAACCGCTAACATAGAAACCAAGAGGGCAAGACCTCCTTCTTGATTCCTCTGAACTTGCCCTCAAAAACCATGTGTGCAAAAGGTTCTCCCTTTTTACCTTTGCAAAAACCAGCGCTGACGGGATTCAAACTTCAGATTTGCTGGCACTTAAACACCTTATGCACCTTTCTATTGTCACTATACCATAAGCACCTACGATGATAGGTAATGAACCTCCCTTACCTTTGTTCCCTCTTCTCTTCACTAGTTTTAAAATGAATACAACACTTCTGCTCCCTTAGCACTTCGAACAGATTATCTTCATCGAGGACTTAGGGAAAATAAAAAGTTTAGTGGCATATTTATATATGCCCACATTTTTATTTTGACTTCAGCTATGAATTAATATTATTTACCTCCTCCTTTTTGACATCAACAATATTAAAATATTAATTTTAAATTTAAATTTTAAATGATTAAAATTTAAACTTAAACATTTAAAATTAATTATCTCCTTCACCGGGGCACCTTTTTCTACGAAACAAAAATCCAACCTGGGTTTTAAGAAATACCCATTTCAAATATGCCATCCATAGTTTTAAATAAAACCTTTTTTTTTTCCTACATTGGTTTTCACGAAAACCCTGTAAATAGCCATGCTTTCCAAAATATCTTAAATGCTTATTTAAGAAATATTTTGGCCATCAAAACTCAATGTGATCCATGTGACATCAATGATCCATGTGACATAAATGACAACATAAACTGCCTCAAATTACCTCAAATTTCCAACAAGGGTGTGAGTAAGACTGAGTGAAATATAAAGCACTTGGACACAACATTAGTTTAACACTTCAACCATAACACATGTCAAAAAGGCTAAGAGTTAAGGTGCAATGAAGCGATGTGGAATGAGAAGGGTGGTAATTCATGGGATGTGTGCTTGTCAGTGTTTCCCAAGTGTTGCATTGTGGAGGGACGATGGTGAATTAGTGATAATAATTAGCATGGTGGATAAACATGGAATAGGGAGTTGAAGCATTCAGGTTCATTTTTCATAGTGATTTCCAAAGGTGGTGTAGATATGGATGCGCTTGGAATCATATTCGATATAAGGTAAGAACATGTGATAACACCTGGTTCTAAATTTTGTAAAGTGGTTATTGGATAGGCCCCAAGGATTAAGATCATGAGGATAAAATTACATGACCGAGGTATGCAAGACATCATGGGTCTGGCACCCAAGATTATACAAACATTGGGATTCAGGGTGCATGTGAATAATCAAGAGGGAGGGGATGGAGAGGTGACATAGGGTGAATAAAAAAGGGTGACACATAGGAAAATGAAGTAGTGACATGTGGCCAGTGACATCGACTAAGGGACCAAACACCCAGGAAGAGGGTCAGGGATCAAGGATGACCAAGGTGATTTTGTGATACAAATTTAGTAAGTTCTATAAGAAAATCATTATACAAAAAAATAAGGTACCTCACAGAGTGGCCCAGATTGGCTATCAAGTCTATAGCTCCATTGGCTTCTCTAAACATGTGCTACGTAATAGTCTAAGAATGATTGAGGAGAATTCATATGACTTTAGAGATGATGTTCCTTACTCTCTAGCTAGGATTCTTATTGGTTTTAGAATAGTTGATAATGTTTAGCAAGTCTCCTTCAACCACTAACTTGCATTGAAGATCACTTGTGATTACTAATCCTTGGTAAAGAGCTTTGGATTCCACAACATGATTGGTGAGGGTGCCAATATTCTTAGCATAGGTGAGGATTATGTTTCATTCATGATTTTTGATGATTCCACATCCACCATCTTGTCCAAGGTTACTTTTAGAGGAGCCATAAAAATTCGGCTTAAGTCAACCTAGTGGAGTAGGGGTCCAATTTGAGTTATCTCTTGAGTTGGGTGTGTGGGTAGAGTGATGAAGTCCATGAGAAGGTGGATAATGGAGGCAATGGAAGCTTCAATACTAGGGCTTGGGGGTCTAGAGCATAGGCACAAGGAAGTATTTTCAATGGAATAACTAAGGATCCTATTGGTGATCATAGAGGGATCCTTGGGGGAGCTTAATAAAGCATGGTTGTTACACTCCAGCAAAACTTACCATAAAAAATGAAGGCATAAAGACCACATGGATTTAATTTTGGGGTTTTTGAAGGGGTTTGTTTATTGGTTGAAAAGTTCGATTAGAGTATGGGGGTGGGTCCAGGCAATGTTAAATATGGTGAGGATTGAGTTCATGACCAAATCAACAAAGGAACACTTGAGAAAGAGATGACTTACTGATTCCCACTCGAACATATAGATATAACATTAGTTGGGGAGCTGAAGCCAATGATGTATGAGGTTATGTAAAGTTAGGATTTTTTTTTTAGTAGCTAACCAAGAAAATAACCCAATTTGGGGATGAGGTTCTTAAGCCATATGGCCTTAACGAGGATGATGCAATCGATGGGATGATCAATCAGAAGGTAGGCATATTTTACTATGATTTCACCATCGTCACATTATTTCCAAATAGGAGTATCAAGGGTTAGATCAGGTATGGGAATGATGAAGGGATGGAGAATGGAGGTTAGGGTAGAGGTGGCATTATGGAGGTTGGGAGGTAGGGAGGATGGGGGGATGGCTTTCCAAGTGGTTCTTCTAGAGGATAAATATATGAAGTTGGAAACCTTGCACCCGAAGAGAGTGTCAGTAAAGGGTTTAAGGTGGTCAAGGGTGGGATTAGCAATGAGGGGTTGGTCAAGTATCTAGGGGTCAAGCCAAAAGTCAATAGTCTACCCATTGGAGAATTGCCATATAATGCCTTTAGAGATAATGTCTTTAGTTTTTATGATTGAGTTCTAGAAGGTAGAGTTGATAGGGGGGTCCTCCATGAGATTAAAATATTGCATGTATTTTATTTTGACAATAGAAACCCACTCCATGTCTTCATTAGTCATAATTTTCCACACTTGTTTGACAATGAGGGAAAGGGTCATCTTGATAATTCTTCTCAAAATGAGCCCCCCTTGATATTTGGTCAAGAACTAGGTCGAGGATATTCATTTTATAATAAAATCAACCCATTACAGATGGAAACTAAACTTTAGTAGTACCATAAGGAGGAAGTTCCATAAGACATGATAAAATACCTTATTCATATCGAGCTTGAGGAGGAAACCTACTTTCTTGCTCTTGGATATAGAATGGATTATTTCATGAATTATGATGACCCCATAAATGACATTCCTCCCTTGGACAATGCTTCCTTGGTAAGGTTCAATGATGAGGGGGAGGACTTCCCATATTCTAGTAGACATAGATTTGGTTAAAATTTTGTAAAGTACATTACATAAGTTGATGGAACTAAACTCAAAAAGGGATATGCAATGTGCTTGTTTGGGGATAAGAGCCAGGAAAGTTGAATTGATGTCCTTGGGGATGTTATTGGAATTTTGGATGAAGCGAATGGTAGAGTAGATGTCATGCCAAATACTTTCCTAGAAGTTTTGGAAAAAGTGGGGGGAACCCATCGGTACCTAGGGCTTTATCGGGTAACATGGAGAACATTGCCAATTTTATTTCATCATTCGAGAAAGGATGTAAAAGGCATTGGTTGAACTCATGAGAAATACAATTGGGGATGTGGTAGAGAAGAGTTTTTTGGGCATGGCTAGAGCTAGGGGGAGGAGCTTCAATTAAGTATTAAAAATGGTTGACGGTATCATACCTAATTTCATGGATGTTGGTATTGGAGGAACCATCTCCTCTTAGAAATTCCCTAATCCTATTGGAACTGTGATATCTGAGTGTGGATGCATGGAAAAACTTGGTGTTGGATTCACCTTATTTCAACCACTAGACCTAGGATTTTTGTCTCCATAAGGTTTCTTCCTTTGTTAAGATGCTATGATATTTTGACAATAGTCTCCTTTCTTCATCCGTGGTGTTGGTTTCGATGCTTCCATACTAAATTTGGTTCTCGATCAATTGGAGTCTTTATTTGATGGCATGTTTGTTTTCAAAGATATTTCCAAAAATCTCTTTATTCTAGATTTTTAGATTGGATTTGATTGTCCTTATTTTATTGGTGACTTGAGAAATTGGATTTCCCTAGTGTGGGAGGCACCACCATTCCAAGATGCATTCCCTCAATTAAGTATGTTGGATCCACATAGCCTCAAAATGGAAGGAGGTTTTGAAAGAGAATTTATGAGCAACTTAAAAAACTAGGGGATTATGGTCTGACTCTATTTTGGGTAATGCACTGAGGGTAGCATCTCCAAACATGGGTTAAGCTTCACAAGAAATGAGGAATCGGTTGATATTTAATTTAATGTTCATATTCCCAATCCATATGTTGCTCCACATGTATCTAGATCCTTTTATTTGGATATCCATCAACTCATTAGAGTCAACAAAATCAATGAATTCTTCATAACTTCTAGAATATATGGTCATGCCCTCTCTTTTATCAGAAGGATAGAGGACGGAGTAAAAATCCTTGGCCAGGATATAGGGCTAGTTGAAAAATATATCTCTCATTTGACTAAGAATGTTCTAAATATTGATTCTCTCGAAGGGAAGTTGAGAGCATAAATATTTGAGGGAACCCAACTTGAGCTAGTATATTTACAATAGAAAAGGATGTTTGTAACTCTATCAGATGTGGATAAGAGCCCCCCTTCAACCTGTAAGAGATTCCATAGGTAGAGGAGACTTCCAGAAGCTCTATGGGCTAGGATAGAAATAAACTCTACATTATTGCAAATGGTATTTGCTGCTCTTTTGGAGTTATTGTCATCCAGCTTGGTTTCTTGCATGATTAAGATGGTGGGTCTAATATCCTTTTGTATACTAATGACTAACCTTTGGCTGGACCATTAAGCCCTCTCACATTCCATGAGAGGATATTCATTTGGAACTCTTGGGATTAGTTTTTTTCCCACCTCTACCTTGGTGTGAGGTGGATTTGGTTTTCATATTTTTATCCTTAAATTAATCTAATAGAGGTTGGAATAGAGTAGTTTGAATACAATTGGAGATATCATCATCAACCTATTTATTTATTTGGTCATTAGAGGATGGGTGTCCTCTTTTCTTGTCACTGCCCACATCAATTATGGTTTTTTTTAAGTTGTGAGTGTGAAGGGGTCTAAGAGCTTCCTGGGAATGGGGAAGGGAGGGCTATGAAGGATTAGGGGTTTCAATGGGCTACCTAACCTAGAAGGGGAATGCTTTGAGGTAGTTGGTGAGGAAGGGAGGAAGTAGGTGGGCTTAGGCTAATGAGTGATAGGAGACACGAAGGGCGGGTTAGGGGTGAGAATGGAGGAGTTGGGAGAGCGTGAGTGGATAAAGAGGGGGAGCATAAATGGATTTTAAGGAGGGAGTGGAGGGAGGAGGCAAGAAAGGTTTGGAAGGGCGATGAGATGGGAGGGAAGGGTGGGGGAAGAAAGGAAGACCTAGACCTAGAGGGGGATGGGGAGGAAGGAGATAGTTTGAGAGGGGAAGAGATTTAACCTTGCTTTGGGGTTGTGATCAAAGGAATCAAGGTCAGCTTCTAGCGACTCAAAAAGAATACAAAAGTAGTCAGGGAAGGTAAAGAGGGAATATACTTATTCATTGGAAGAGATATTGGTTTGATATGCCATCCTTTTACCTTTATCTTGAGTTAAGGATTCTACAGGATGATTATGAGCAATGACCAATTTTTTGGGGGTTTTAGAGGTTTGAATACAATGTTTAGAGAAGTTATCGATAGCAATGGGCCTTTGAGAGGTTCTAGAAACTTATTGTTTGCATATATCATTAATAGGTTTACCCTAGTGGGTAGCTTATTGAGGATTAGGATTGAAATTATCCTTAGTTGGGATCTCCTTCTAAGGTTTAAGGGTAGGGCACTAAGCTTTTAGATGACCCTAGGTGTGATATTCGATGCAGTATGCCAATTTGTTCTCATATTCTACAACCTGATGCTTGTGTAAGGAGCCATAAATAAGGTTAACAAGTGTAGGTAGCTTGAAATCCAAGCTGGAATTTACATAGATACGGGTATAGACAAAATGACTTCTAGCTTTTGTGATAGGATCAATAAAAACTAATTCACTAATGATTCTTGCAATACTATGGAAAATTTCTTCATGCAAAAATTGGTTAGGTAGTCTTGGAAGATGGACCCATATGGGGGTGAAGTTGATGCTCTAGGTTTTCGGTTCAAAATTTTTAGACCATGTTATTAGAAATAGACTTCTTTTGCCAAAGAACCATGGCCCATCTGTTAAAATTCAGCTAGTATCCTCCATGTTGTTAATGTAGATTTTGAAAAAGACTCTAGAATAAATGATGAGTTCCATGCTCCCACGTGGGTACCATTTGGTATTTTCCCATCTCATGATGGATTCCATGTTGGGACATCCTCCGATGAACTTCCAAATGAGGGAGAAATATTCGTTGGAGACAAAGCTAGCCATGAGGCTTTCGATAATAACAATATTATTTCCATTAAGAATGAGCTCTTCACCCAAGGGGGTCATGAGCTTCAAGATGCTTCAAAATTTATCAACAAAGGAAGAGTGGGGGCCCGTAAATCCTTCCTAGGTCCCAATAACAAACAAAGGTTTACTTTTTGAATAATTACTATAGACAACATGGGTCCCTTTGGGGCAACAACATCAAAGGTGGTGTTGGGATTCACAAGGGTTTTTTTTTTAAATAAGCATGAACATCAGGACCCAACACCACTAATGAGGTTGGAATCCATATGGGTCCCATTCACCAGATTTTGACTTCGTTCCTCCTCCAAGATCATCCATAGTAGGTGATGAGGCCTGGAAATGCCTCAATCATAGCATGTTATGAACATTGAAATTGCCTAAAAACTCTTATGTTTAATCTGATATGCTAGTTAAGTTGATTCAATATGTTGTGTATTAACTTTTTGCATGATCAATGTATTAGAAATACTATATTATGATTTTTATAGCTTTTCGCATAGTTTTATGTTATTTTGTTATGACTTGCTAAATGAGAAATATGCTTAGGTTGATAACAAAATTTCACTAGTTTTGTTTTAATATGTCTCAAGTATTTATTTTATCTAAATCTAGCAAACAGTGCAAGCAAACTATTACTGTGCAACAAAAACTAGTTTTCCAATGTAAATTCCAGCCAGTTGCCAATAAATGGTAAGGCATGGAATTCACACATGGAAATAGATGAATACCAATGAAATATAATCCTAAGAGATAAGCCACCTGATAAATGTAGATGAAATCATTTGAAGATCACACAATTGTTCATTTCGAAGTCTCTTCGAAATGAACAGACATCTTCGAAATGAGAAAACACAGTCTCTTTGGAATGAGCGGACATCTTCGGAATGAGAAATGCAGTCTCTTTGGAATGAGACACTTATATTCGAAATGAGAACAAAATATGCTTTTTGACTTGTTGAATGATTGATGATGATGGAAAAAGGGAAAGAATGATTTAAAAGGGTAAGGGAAAATATCTCCCATCTGAATTTGCCGTCCTTGCCGACAAAAGCCACCATTTATGGAAATATCAAGTTTGATCCTCTTCTAGGATAAACCTAAGAAATGTTGCAGCATAATGGGATTAGATCTTTAAGATAGAAATGAGATATTCTCAAGTTATAAGTAGATCTTAGGACATCTATAAATATGGCTCCCATCCAGGTTGAGCTAGGGAGAGAATAAGAAGAATGATAGAGAAAAATAGGCAAGTAGTGTAATAATAAGAAAAGTGACTGTTATAGTCCTGTAACAGGTTTTTAGCAGCAATACTGTAATCATGTTCTGAATCAATAAAGTGCACTATTTTTATTCATGTTGTTGTGAATGAGTGTGAGTAGGATCTAGATAAATAAATACTCATACCTTCTTCTGGACAAGGAGGCTGGCCACTTCCAGACCTAGGAGGAGGACTACAACAGGTTTTTATTCTGATTTTGCTGTAGTTAGAATAAGTTGTAAAACTTGTCCTTTCATTTCCTTGTAAATAGCTAACAATATTTGCAATATTAGCTTATTTTATGATTAGGATGATCTTGTGATTAATGGTTTGGTTGTAATATCCACTTTTAGCAAGCTTTCAAATTACTGTAGATTATCATTTCTAGATTTTTTTTTTTTTTGCAATTTACTACATTTTATGTTTTGCTGTCAACCCCTTATAGAAGATTGACAACTTTTTGTTACAGAGCATTGACAAGACTTAATTTCCATGCTATAATTAGGTTTCCATTACTGGAAAAGTAAATAGACTTCCTTTCTACAATTATAATCATACTTCTAATTCTACAACTGTTATTTCTACAACATAATTAGATCTCATTCTACAATTGTAATTAGAATTTCATTTCTGTAGTTAATGATTAGTTTTCATTTCTGCAATTATATTAAAGTTCAAATTATGCAATTTAGAGATAGAAATGTCCTAAATCCCCCACACAATTGGTTTCACCAATAAGACCTGTTGCTCCCAAATGACCTAAGTTATAGCCCTGTTCACTCCTTTCGCAAATAGCCTTGTACACTCCCCTGGATTGAAAAATTCATTGAGAATTAATGATGTGCATAATGAAAACACATCATTTTGGCGCCATTGTTGGGGAATAGTATTGCTGTAAGGTGACAACAATCCAATAGTTGTTAATTAGGCTAATTCAAGATAAAATCTGAATATAACAGCTGGTTAAAGTAACAACTATTGACCTATAATTTATGTCATTCAAGAGTAAACATGAATGAGTAAGCCTAGGGATGAAAAAGGTAGAATTACCCAAAAGGATCCCTGGCTTGTTCCATTAAGAAGATCTTCATGCATAAGGGGTGAATCACTTATGTTTGAACTACCAGAAATATTGAAAGAAAAATCACCAGTCTCATCATCATTAGAACATTTTGAGAAAGAAAAATCACTAGCTTCATCATCATTAGAACATCCTAAGAAAGAAAAATCATCAAACTCATCATCAACATAGGATCTTGGACCTCTTGAGAGTGAAATTTGGATAGGTTTAACTATTCCCAAGGAACAAGAAACTATGGTAGAGGGAGGCAATCTAGATAGGGATGGCCAACATGGCTATGTCCATAATGAAGGAGATGATCAGGATATGCCCCAACCTTCCAGAAAATTTGAATATCCTATTAATTTGAATCCAACACAAAACTCCCCCATGAAAACCATTTCACCTTTAGTACTTCCAAAATTTCGAGGTGTTGTATCTGAAGATCCTGATCAATTTTTGTTTGAATTCAAATTAGTGTATCAAACCTATGACTATGTAAATGACAATCAGAAACTTAAGGTTTTTCCCTCAACACTCAAGGACTCAGCATTACGTTGGTTCATGAGCTTAGAGCCAAATTCCATATGAACCTGGGATCAAATGGAAACTATGTTTTTAGACAAATATCAGGAGTATTTCTATGTAAGGAACAGGAAAGATGAGTTATTCAGGATTAAACAGGAAGATGATGAAACATTAGAAGACTATATTGATAGGTTCTCCTTTGTTCAAAGGAGATGTGGACTTGTAGAACCAAAGTTATGCAAAACCATCTTTTTGAGAGGATTACAAGATGAATCCAGAGAAGTATTAGATTTGATGGGAAAAGGTGATATAAATCCTCTCAGTAATGAGGAAATTGTGGGTCTTTGTAGGAATTTCTCTCGCACTAAGCAGAGAAGAAGAAAAAAAAGTACAAATGGCATTGATGTGAAGGACCTAATAGAGGAACTTGCAAATGTTAAAATTGATATTCTGGTGCAATTGAACATAACTTTAGGAGAAATGTCTACAAAAGAAAAAACCACAGAACCTTTGGCAATTTATTGCCCAAGATGTAGAAATAAACATGCTTTGCAGGAGTGTCCTTTGAATAAAACATCTATCTTAGCCATTTGTAGTATCTATTCAAAGAAGCATTTGACTGATAAATGCCACATGCTACCATAACTCAAAACTATGTTAGAGAGTCATATTGAGGAAATCAACTATGTTGGACCAAAACAAGGGGGAAATTTCTCTCAGAACCAAAATACCCTTCGTTTTAATATAAATTGGGGGCATAATACTTGGACTATGCCTTGGGGACAATCAAAACCACCCCAACATCCTTGGAATTATTCTCAATGGACAAATTCCCAAGAATGGCAACAAAAAAGTTGGAGTAATAACCTAGAATCAGAATAAAAATAATCCATCATGGAATCAAAAAAACCCACCTTGGAAATAGAATCAGAATAATCCACATTGGATGTAAAATCAACCATAGTGGAGTCAGTAATACTAGTCCTATCCAAGCCAACAAAGAAATCAAGGTCAAACTCAGCATTTTCTGCCTGCACCTAATCAAAATTTTCATGAAAAATAGAACCAACCACAACAAACACAACAGGTGAAACAACCTCAACTTCCAGCTCAACCAGTCACTAATCCAAACAACATGAGACAAGCATCCCCTGTCTATGTGGCTGAAGCTAAAGAAAATGCTGAAATAAATGTTCTTGATTGTAGTAACATCCAACTTTGTTTAGGAAAAGTTATACCTGAACCTGTTTCAACTAAAATCAAGGAAAATGAAAAGAAAGAACCTTTGGAACCAGTTATAGTAAAACCAAAAACAAAAAAAGAATAAGAAAAAGTAGAATCACAGGAAGAACAATTACCTTCATCAAGGATAATTCCATATCCTGAAAGATTCAATGCCACAACAAAAAATTCTAAGTCAGACCTGGTCAAGGAACTTAGAAAATTAACTATATCATTGCCCTTATTGCAAGACATTAAGGATATACCAGTGATTAAAATTATTGTCTGAGATTTATGCATTAGAAGAGCATGAAGAAAAAGGAAAGCATTTCCCAAGACTATTCAGGTTGAAAGAAATATAGCTAATCTCTTGTCCGAAAAACTAGTACCTCTAAAGTATAGTGACCCAGGGAGTCTAGTTATCATAGTTACCATAGGCTCAGTACCAATATCAAATGTCTTAGTAGATATAGGAGCTACAATAAATGTCATGACCAAGGATATAATGGAACAATTACAGATCAAACATCTCAGTCCCACATTTATAGTTTTAGAAATGGTTGATAGGTCAGTTGCAAAACCTAAAGGTATCATTGAAGATGTCCCTATAGAAGTCTCTTCTTGGGAATTCCATATAATTTTTTTGGTTTTACAGCCAAGAAATTTAGCACATGGATATCCCATCATTCTGGGAAGACCTTGGCTTGCAACTGTAGCAGTCTTCATAGCTTGCAAATATAGAAAAATAACTATTTCAAATGGTATTGATCTAAAACAAATATCTCTGTATCCTCTTGCAAGAACCTCCAACAATTTTTTAGGTTAGTTATGGATTTTTGATTCAAATGAAGAACCAGAAGAGATTATTTCCACACTAGCCACCTTGGTAGTAAGGGAACACACATAAGACCTTTGCGACATAGAAACTTTAGAAGATGAAACTATCCTAATAATTTTTCTACATGAACAAGGGTTAGAAAAGGAAGCAGTAAATATCCATCAGTTATTAGGGAATGAGGAGAACCAAAATTCTGAAGGTGAGCCATTTGCACTATCACAAGAAACATCAATTTCACTACCACATGGGTGGCATCATCACCTGATTTTCCCTTCTCACTATTCCATTCAAAATATGCTTCCATTAGAAATCAATGAAATAGAAACTTCTTATTTCCTCCCATATCATCATTGCCCTCTTAACTCCCTAATAACTAGGTATAAAGAAGTGAATTTAGTCCTTCCAAATACAAAACAAATAGAAGTCCATCCAGGAAAATTACTGAACATTAATAGCTGGATCACTAGGGAAGAGGAAGAAAAGTTGATAATAGTTTTGCGAAAGCATGTTCATGCTTTTGTGTGGGACTACAAGGATATGTTAGTAATTCACCCTGATATATGCACCCACAAGATTTATACTAAAGAAGTCAAGCCAATAAGACAACCCCAGAGAAGACTGAATCCTGCCTTGAGGGATATTGTAAAGGAAGAAATTGAAAAACTTTTGGAGGTAGGATTCATTTACCCAATTTCTGATAGCTAGTGGGTCTCTCCATTGGTTATAGTTCCTAAGAAAAATAGAAAAATGAGAGTATGTGTAGATTATAGAGAGCTGAACAAAGTGACATAAAAAGACCATTTTCCATTACCTTTCATAGATCAGGTGTTAGATACCCTTGCTGGAAAAAAATACTTTTGTTTTCTTGATGGATTTAGTGGTTATAATCAAATTCAGGTAGCACCTAAAGATCAAGAGAAAATAACCTTTACTTGTCCATGGGGAACATTTGCTTATAGGGTTTTACCTTTTTGTTTGTGTAATGCCCTAGCAACATTTCAGCAAGCGATCTTAGCAATTTTTTTTTATCTGACTACCAACAGTGTTGAGATATACATGGATGATTTCACAGTATGTGGACAAAATTTTGACTTTACATTAGAAAATCTTGATAGAGTTTTAACTCCCTGTGAAACATACCAGTTATCCTTGAATCTAGAAAAATATTTTATGATGATGGAATAAGGAATAGTTCTTGGTCATAACATATCTCTTCAAGGGATCCAGGTTGATCCAAAGAAGGTGGAAATTATCAAGAATATTCTTCCCCCTAAAACTCATATTGATGTCATAAGCTTCCTAGGACACATTGGTTTTTATCACAGGTTTATTCCCAGCTTTAGCACAATAGCCAATCCCATGTTTGCCCTATTGACTAAAGATTCTGAATTCTCTTGGACTGCAAGGTGTTAGGAATCATTTGAAGCTCTGAAAGAGAAATTAGTAACTCCACCTGTGTTAAGAGGACCTAATTGGACATTACCATTTCACATACAGGCTGATGCTTCCAATACTGAAATTGGAGAAACATTAGGACAAATTGATAATGGTGAACACTATAACATCTACTACATTAGTGAGAATTTGACAGGAGCTGAGAAAAATTATACCACAACTGAGAAATAATTCTTGGTAGTAATTTATGCCATCAACAAATTCTGACATTACATCACAGGTTATCCAATATTTATTCACACAGATCATATCGCCATTAAGTATTTGATGAATAAGCCTATGGTAAGTGCAAGAATTATTTGTTGGTTACTGTTGCTGCAAGAATTTGATATCACAATAATCAACAAACTAGGAAAAGCTAATGTTATAGAAGATTTTTTGTCCAGGTTGCAGAACATAGAGTAAGGGGAATTAGTTGAGGACATTTTTCTTGATGAAAAATTATTTGCTATATTTGTCCAATCACCTTGGTTTGCAGATATAGCCAATTATTTGGTCATAGGGAATGTTCCTCCACATTTCACTTCAAAGCAAAAAAAAAATTGATCAAACAAAGTTCTTCCTTTGAGTGGATTAAGGGTATACTTTTTAAGTGCAGTCTTGACCATGTGTTACGCATGTGTATCCTAAAGGATGAGGTATATGATATCCTTAGGGCTTGTCATGATGAAACCTCAGATGGACACTATTTTGTAAAAAGCACAATTAGAAAAATTTTAGGGACAAGATATTATTGGCCATCTCTTCACAAGGATGTGAAAAAGTACATTAGGCATTGTGATGCATGCCAAAGAATGGGGAAACCTACTCATACAAATGAAATACCACTACAACCTCAATTGGTTTTAGAGCCATTTGAGACGTGGGGGCTTGATTTTGTAGGACCTATTGATCCACCTTCTCAAGGAAAGGTGCATATTTTAGTATGCACTGATTACCTGACAAAGTGGGTAGAGGTGTGTTCTTTCAAACATGCTCGTGAAGATAAGGTCACCGATTTCTTGTATACTCAGATTTTTTAGAGATTTGGAGCTCCACGGTCTATCAACACAGACCAAGGACCCCAATTTGCATCTAAAGTCATTGAGGATTTTACAGAATTATATGAAATCAAACATAAAAAATCATCATCTTACTGCCCATAAGTAAATTGCCAGGTTGAAGTAACAAATAGGGAACTGGAATGAATCTTAACAAAAATAGTAGTTTTTCATAGGATAAATTGGCTAGATAAATTACCTGAAGCAGTTTGGGCTTACAATACTACTTGGAAATCCACTACTGGATTCACACCTTATGAACTAGTTTTTGGTAAAAAGCCCCTCCTACCTATTGAATTTGAACTACTAACATTATGCATAGCATTGGAAATTAGGATTGAATTGTCACAGACATAGATGGACAAAATTCTGTAGCTGAATGCATTGGATAAAATTTGGTTGGATGCTCTGCACCAAACTGAAGTAATTCAAGAGCAGAGGAAGTTGTGGCATGACAGTCACATTTAGCAGAGGAAATTTCAGCAAGGAGATTGGGCTTTGCTATTTGATTCTTTTTATGAGGACTTCCCTAGAAATCTAAGAACTAGATGGCTTGGAACTTACCATATTGAAGAGGTATTTGACAATGGAGCAGCTAGTCTATCTCCTATTGATGGGTCACGAAGAAAGTTGGTAGTGAATGGACATCACCTCAGGGTGTACCATACACCTCTAACTAAATTGGAATTCTTGCAGCAGCTTGATAGTTTGGATGCACAATAGGTGGAAGAGATTTCATCTTCCACTTCAATACAATCAGCATGATCATGGATTTCAAGAAAAGCAAAAAAAAAAAATCAGAAAAAGCAGAAAACAAAAAGATGAATAAATTTTGATTGTGAATTCCTTCATCGGCATGATTTCATGGAAATCATGAATTCCTTCATGGGAATAATTAGAATCAAGAAAAAAGAGAGAGAAAAGAAGAGGTAAAAAAAAAAGAGAGAAAAATGAATAGCTCAGCAGTGAAAACCTTTCCTAAGGCACTACTGGGTTGGTATGCATGAAAACTAGTTTTTGGCATGCATAACCTTGAAAATTTTTGAATCATCATTGTACAAATTCACCAACTACACTTGTTTTGAAATATTGCAAAAAATCTCAGCAGTACATCAATAAAAGCAGTCATTCTTCAAAACATGCATTAAATTTTTTTAATCAGGTATATATTTCTTACATTTCTTCATTGTAAATGATTGGTATATAGTATATAATAATTAACCATTAGCATAAAAGGTATCCATAAGAGTTGGCATACTTAAAACATGTTTTTATAATGAGAATATTGGTTTCTGCCTAATATTCAGAACAAGAATGCCAAAAACAGTGTCTGCTATCTTCTTCAGATTAATTATTGTATTGTCTTTGGATTGAAATTGTCTTCGAAATGACAACATAATGAATGTTGCACTTTATCTTCAAAATGAAGCTTTATATTTAGAATGAGGATTTATCTTCAAAATGAAGCTTTGTCTTTGGAATGAGGATTTGCCTTCACAATGAAGCATGATCTTCGAAATGAGGATTTGTCTTCGAAATGAAGCATGATCTTCGAAAAGAGGATTTGTCTTTGGAATGAAGCTTTGTCTTCAAAATGAGGATTTGCCTTCGCAATGAAGCATGATCTTCAGAATGAAGACTTGTCTTCAGAATGAAATCATAATATTCGAAATGAGGTATTGTTTTTGCAATAAATCATAATCTTCGGAATGAGCATTCAATATAATATTTCCACGTGGCATCCAAGGAAGGAAAAATATACGATCAAGTAAAATTCTTTGACTGCATACGATAAATAAACATGTGTCAGTTAGGATGTAGTTTGTTTTATCTTGCACCCATTAAGAAAGTACCAGAATCACCGGGACGTGACCAACAATATGCCACCATTTTTTGATGCTAATAATCATGCACATGAAAATCTACAGGTGAAACAAAGGAGCTAAAAACAAGTGAGGTGGATCTGACGGTAAGGACATCTGCGCAACCATTAACGGACAGGTGTTCAGAGAAAAAATAGAAATGTGTGCCACCCTTCCTTCCAAATACATATTTGCTAACGTAAAATGATTACGAGGTACAGTGTCGAGATTGCAGTTCATTCTGAAGAAGAAAAATAGGGCAATTGAAAACCTAGAAACAAACCCTGCAAGTCTGCAAAAACCAAAAACCAACAATCTAGCAAAGGAATAGTAGTAGAAGTGAGTAGTTTTTAATGTACCAAAATAGGAAAATGGGGTGAAAGACAAAAATAGAACCAACAGATACCACCCACATTCGATAAAATATAGAAGTGCTATAGATTTTTGAATATGGAGGGCTTATGCCATTTTTGGACAAATTTAATGGGTCCTCTAAAGATTTGGCCGGAATGTTCACTCACACATTCAGAAATAACTGGGCACACATTAATGGCATGAAAATTGAGGTAACCCCTAAATTTTTAAGTCAAATTACTGAGCTTCCATTAGAAGGTCTTCCAATTTCTAGATCTAGCAAAAATACACTGGCAAATGTAGTTAATCAATTTTTGGAAGAAAACGATAGGGAGCCAGAATACTTAATACACAACAACACATGCAAGGGGGTAAAAAGGTCTAGCCTACAGGAACCCTGGTATGAAGTGGCCACATGGGTAATCAAATTTCTAACCTGTGAAGGGTAGTATGTACTTTTATCAGGGCATCATCTCAAAATTCTGAACCACTTAAGACATGGTAGGCAACAACCAGAAGTTAGGGTAAACCTTCCCCTATATCTGCACTAGGAGTTGAAAAATATGGCAAAAAGATATCAAGAAGGAAAAGTGAGCCCTTGCCACCATGGTCTTATTAAATTAGTCTGCCAGCACCATTTTAGAGGAAACCCTAGAAGCTTTCATAGGTTTTACTCTACCCTGAATGATGTAGTTTTTGGAGATGAGGATGAAGAGGAATAATAAATAGATGTTGTTGCAAAAGAAGAAATAGATACTATCGTACAAGCTATTGTAGAGGAAGAAACACACCCAACAGAAGCAACATATCACATTTCTCCAGAACCTTCAACCTCACGAGCTAAGAAACAAAATAAGAGAGGGTCTGGAACTAGTAGCCAAAAATAAAAATAGAAGAAAGTTCTTTTTTTTGAAGTTGTTACTGATCTGTCAGAATAGGGGAGTGAAGTGTCTATCCAAATAGGGGAAGAAATAACAAGGGAAATAGAAGCATCTGAAACTATCCCCACAACCCCTGCTATCACTAAAAAACAAAGCAAAAAGAAGAAATTTGCATCAGGAACTAGGAGGTCTACAAGACTCCACTTGAGAGAAATAGCAGAACAGATGATAGAAGAAGGTGGATAGGGCAGTCCAGATATTACAAAAGTGCAACCAAACCCTAAATATTTTTTAGAATTCCATGAACATATAATTGAGGAAGAGATTGGGCAAGACAGTTTTGAAGTGGCTCCAGTTCAACAGGCCATAGAAAATGTGGATGCAATCATAGATGGTTTCATGGAACCTCCTGAAAAAGAGTAGACAACTAAAGTAGAAGATGAGATAGCTATTGAGTATCCAACTGCAGATGATTTGTATGCATTATATCCTAAAATAGAAATAGAGAAGGTAGACATCATAGAACAGCTGAGAGCAACAAAAAGTGTTGTCAAAACACAAACCAAATGGATTGAAGAAAAAAAAAATATCATTGAGATGCAAGAAAGGAAGATTGCAGAATTACAACAAGAAGTGGCAGAATTGAGGAAGAGGTTGTCATAGTCTGAAAAATAGCCAATTGTATCCATTGATGAGGATGATTTGACTCAATTACTTATGGATTTATCTAGGGCAGATGACTATGTTGAGGCAGACATAGGTGCTCATTCTGAAGCAGTACCCTTTCATTATGAAGAAGTGCCCTTCAATTATGAAGCATTGCCTTCTAATTCTAAAGATGCTCTAGAATTGGTAAAGAGCATAGAAAATGATACCAGATATGAGTCACAGCAGGAAACACCAGCATAGGAACAGTCCAAGCAGCAACATGAAATTTTTCAAGTAAGCACTCCTTCAATTGAGGTCTCTGTATTTCAAACTGTTACACCTTCAATAAAAGTAGAGGATAAGGGGGTACAAGTGGAATTGTTGTCAGATGACCAACCAATAGAAGTAGTAGAAAAAGGGGTTCAGGTAGATCTGCTACCCAGATTTCCATCAGTAGTTAGACCACCCAATACTGTATCCCTAGAGCAATATAATGCAGACATAGCCAGTTGGGTGATCAGATATGAGAAGCTTACCACTAAGGTTGAAAAATTTAAATTGGAAGGAAAACAGTTAGAGGCAAAAGAAATAGAGATCAAGGCATTAAAGGAAAAAGTGACTAATTTATGTTAGATTACTGAATTTTTGGTCCAATTTAGATGGTCGGCCAGATTTTATAGTCTTATTATAAAAGAGAAATATCTCAAATGGTAGGTCATGAAGATTAGCTTAGGTCTCCCATATAAATTGGACACAACTGCTGATTTCTTGGAAGCATATTTTGACAGCCATGTAGAACAGAAAAATCTCCTATGTGAACTATTTTTACACAGCTTATTTATTCTAGAAGAGGTAGAATTTCACCCTCAAATTTACATAGGAGATGTTCAACTGAGAGCATTCATGCCCACTTTACAAAATTTGTTTTATTGGGACCAAGATAAAAGACAAAATAAAAAAAATTGAATCAAGAGCTGAATTGTTAGTCAGAGCAATTAAGCCAAATCACCCAATTATCACCAGACAAAAATTCACCATGATGAACAGGGATGATGTAAAGAGGATGTACTTGAACAATTTGAGGGACTGTGTGACCAGATTCCAAAATTTTTGTAATGACAATTTTGTTCCAGCATTATCAATCTGCAGAAACAGATGGGTTGAACTTTCCATTTCTTTATAGAAAAGGGAACCCATCTCCCCCATTAACCTAGAATGGTCTAAAAGAAGGGTAGAAGGAGTGATACAGCTTATTGAAATCATGCAACATCACTAGATAGGTCTCAGATTTAGACCTCCAACCATAATTACTCTAGTCCCCTTCTACTTTGAAGAAGATCTCAACCTGATGATCAGTTTGAAGAATGGCTCAGAAACTTTCAGGATAACAGGGTATATTATATAGGTACTAAATTGTTCTATATATCATGGAATTTGAATATGGACATATGTGATTCCATATCCCAATAGAATGCATGAGGACATGCATTAATATAAGTTGGGGAGAAAATGATGAGGCCTAGAAATACCTCAATCATAGCATATTCTGAACATTGAAATTGCCTAAAAACTCTTATGTTTAATATGATATGCTAGTTAAGTTGATTCAATATGCTGTGTATTAACTGTTTGCATGATCAAAGTATTATAAATACTATATTCTGATTTTTACAACTTTTTGCATAGTTTTATGTTATTTTGTTATGACTTGCTAAATGAGAAATATGCTTAGGTTGATAGCAACATTTCACTAGTTTTGTTTTAATATGTCTCAAGCATTTATTTTATCTAAATCTAGAAAAAAATGCAAGCAAACTGTTACTGTGCAGCAAAAACTGGGTTTCCAATGTAAATTCCGACCAGTTGCCAATAAATGGAAAGGCATAGAATTCACACATGGAAAGAGATAAAGACCATTGAAATATGATCCTGAGAGATAACCCACCTGAGAATTGTAGATGAAATCATTTTAAAAGCAACATTTGTTCATTCTGAAGTCTCTTCGGAATGAACAGACATCTTCAGAATGAGAAAACACAGTCTCTTCAAAACGAGCGGACATCTTCGGAATGAAAAATGCAGTCTCTTCGAAATGAGCCACTTATCTTCAAAATGAGAAAAAAATGTGTTTTTTGACTTGTTGAACGATTTATGATGATGGAAAAAGGGAAAGAAATATTGAAAAGGGTAAGGGAAAATATCTCCCATATGACTTTGTCATCCTTGCCGACCAAAGCCACCATTTATGGAAAAGATCAAGTTTGATCCTCTTCTAGGATAAACCTAGAAAATGTTGCAGCATAATAGGATTAGATATTTAGGATAGAAATGAGATATTCTAAAGTTGTAAGTAGATATTAGGACATCTATAAATATGGCTCCCGTCCAGGTTGAGCTAGGGAGACAATAAGAAGAATGATAGGGGAAAATAGGCAAGTAGTGTAATAATAAGAAAAGTGACTGTTACAGTCTTGTAACAGGTTTTTAGCAGCAATACTGTAATCATGTTATGAATCAATAAAGTGCACTATTTTTATTCATGTTTTTAATGAGTGTGAGTAAGATCTAGAGAAAGAAATACTCATACCTTCTTCTGGACAAGGAGGCTGGCCACTTCCAGACTTAGGAGGAGCACTAACAACAGGTTTTTATTTTGATTTTACTGTAGTAGAATAAGTTGTAAAACTTGTCGTTTCATTTCCTTGTAAACAACTAACATTATTTGCAATCTTAGCTTATTTTATGATTAGGATGATCTTGTGATTAATGGTTTGGTTGTAATCTCCACTTTCAACAAGCTTTCAAATTATTGCTGATTATCATTTCCAGAATTTACAGTTTTTTGTAATTTACTGCATTTTGTGTTTTACTGTCAACCCCTCTATAGAAGATTGACAACCTTCTATTACATAGTATTGATAGGACTTAATTTCCATGCTATAATTAGGTTTCCATTACTGGAAAAGTAAATCGACTTCCTTTCTACAATTATAATCAGACTTCTAATTTTGCAACTGTTATTTCTGCAATATAATTAGATCTCATTCTGCAATTGTAATTAGGATTTCATTTCTGTAGTTAATGATTAGTTTTCATTTCTGCAATTATATTAAAGTTCAAATTATGCAATTTAGAGATAGAAATGTCCTAAATCCCCCACACAATCGATTTCACCAATAAGACCTGTTGCTACCAAATGACCTAAGTTATAGCCCTGTTCACTCCTTCTGCAAATAGCCTTGTACACTGCCTTGGATTGACAAATTCATTGAGAATTAATGATGTGCATAACGACAACACATCAGTAGGGTTCTCGCATTTCAGAGATTCAAAAATTGTATTCCTCGAATTTCTCCCGCTCAACGCTCCCCTCAACTTGCTTTTATAATGTTACATTGTTTTATCAGTAGGTGATAACTAGGGAAAGTATTAATGCTTGAATAATTTAAGTTATTAATTTAGTGCTAAATGAAACAACGAGTCTTCACAAATAATGTTTATGTTATCTTTGAAATATGTTTGGTGAAAAAAATTAGTCTTGTGAAAATTTAGATTTTTCTTTCCTTTTGGATGTTATATTGGCCTTGATTTTATGATGTTAACTATTGTAATTTTTTGCATAATTCTATTTTTAATTAGTGTAATTTTCGATTGTGAATTTTCCTATGAATGTACTATTTAAAACACCTTAGATATATTGGATTAAGCCAAATGATTAAGTTGTTTGTTGCCTAAAATTCTTCCTTGGTCATGTGGGAATACACCCATGTGACAAAGTTATTTGTTTGCCTTAATTCACCTTGGATATAGTCCATGTGGTTAAGTTGTTATTTACCTAAATTTTACCTTGGAGATGCTCGATAAAGATCATTTGAAATTTATTTCCAATTGATTTATGTTGCTTCATATGTGCTGATTTAAAATCGATTATGAGATTTTATATAATTGTCTAAGCCTTGACTTTGGTTATATCGGGCCACACCAGTTGAGAAGTATTTGGTCTTTTTGATTGAGAGATATCCTTTTAATCATTTGAGGTATGTTATACCCTTGTTGTTTAGAGTTTATATTCTTTAAAATAAAAACTACTTTTATTTCTATACCGTATTAAATCACTCTTCCCATGAGTGTTGTGATTACTTGTTTTGGGTTGTATTGTGAATGAACATACTACATATATGAGTCTTCATTTATTCATACTATGGAAATTTTAAATATTTTTCCTAAACTTTATAAAGCAAAATGAGTGAGCATATGTAATTCTTAGGTAATGAAATATGTGTTCAGTATTACGATGTATGTAAAAGGAACTTAATTACTTTGTAAAGAATTAAGTGTTGCATTCAAGGTAGAAGTGCATATAGACATTTTAGAGCGATTCTCATCTCGAAATAACTTCTTCCCCTTAAATAGTTATCATCAAGAAAAATGAAGGAGGGCCACTGGTGATGAAAGATAAAAGAGATGCCAATTCATATTTTCCATAGCCTAATATTGGGCTGAGAACACATTTTTAATACTGATTATCATCTCTGAAACAATTTTTTTGTAATTATTTAAAATAAAAATTTGGAAAAAGTTTATAATACATTTAGATGAATGATCTATTGAGATTATTTTTAACCAATTAGATTAATATGTTTATTCTTTACTTCATAAAGGAAGAAGATGTTTTAATTGGTTATTACAGTTGAGGAGTGCTTTCAATTCCTTTCTTTCATGTGTGCTTTGAATAAGAACTTAATTCTATTACATTACTTTTTTATAAATAAATAGTGTAAAGCCCCATATTATTATTTAAGGGTCCCAATAAGTAGTTTTAATAGAAGAAATAAATATATATATGTATATGGATTTATTCAAGAATTAGTTTGGATAATCCTTATTCTTAAATTTATTGTGTTTTATATAAATTCTATATTTAAAATATTAGAAATATATTTATTATTAAGAATATTAGAAATTATGAATATTTTAATGTATTTTATTACAAATAAGAATTTGTATATGTAATTGATATATCTATCTCCCTTTAAGAATAACATACTTCACTCTTTTTTTTTCAATAAAAAAAAATATTACTATTAGTGTAAGGGTTTTGATAGGATCCTCAAAACCTTAGTACATCCAAATTGTAACTTGATTACATCAGGCTTGTTAGCCAACTTAATAGAGTCTGTTACAAAAGGTAAAGATCTCAAAAAACAAAAAATATAGGGCCAACAGTATAGGAGGGATGATCCCATCCCTGAGGTTGATCCCATATTACTAAAGGACCCTATAGTCAAGGATGACCCTTCAATTATTCCCATGGGTAGTGTAGGTCTGCTCTACATCATTAAAAATGGTTCTGAGCTGCAAAGGGATAGCCTCCAAATTTTTTACCACCTGCTGGATGACCCTCCACTAGGAATTCACTATTTTGGTAGCTGTAGTGAGGGTGGTCGTAGAGTTGGTCAGGTGGTCGAGGATCGTAGTGCAAAGGACATTATTTTCAATTGAAACATTCGATGTTCCTAGAGAATTGATATTTTCAATATTCATGTTTACCTGATAAGGTGTTTTGCAACCTCATTGGATTTGTTTGGAGAAGAATCATAGGTTTTAAACAACTCACTAGATTTATATGGAGAGGCCAAATCAACTTTGAGTTTCTTGAGCCACAGAGAGGATATCATGGAGGAAGGGTCTGATTTGAGAGGAGTTTGAATGAAGAGAATTTTCCATTATCAATTGAATATCAAAAACCTTTGGGGCTTCGATTTTAATCACATGAGAAACAAGGGTATGGAAATCAGGGTCTAAATCCTCACTGGGGACCTCTAGGATATTGGTTTCAGTGTTGGAGTTACCTATAGACTTGGTAGGGGTTGGGTAAAGGGAGGGTGAGAGGGTGAAGGGTCAAAAGGTTAGGGGGTATATGGCAGGGGGATGAAGGGGGATTTTTCAAAGAAGGAAGATAAATTAATATTATTAGAGTTTAATCTTCATTATAAGAAATTAGATTAACACAATTTAAATTTTAGGGTACTTTTAAATTATATTCTTATTCTGAGATATTAATGTTATAGGAGTGCTTCAATATTATTTTAAATTATATATTCTATGAAAAATGTCACCTAAAACACGTCATGTTTAGAATACTACTCATATGGGAACCTTTGCAGACCATATTAATGACCTTGGACCCTCCCAAGGCAAAGCAGTGATCCTAATCACTCATTTTAGGTATCCTAAGACTATTTAGCCTTAGTTTTTGATGACATCAGCATCTAAGATCTCAATTATTATTAACAACAATGGCTAGGGTCCTAGCCACATTGAGCAGTAGTGGCTAGCCCTGTAACAAACTCAGGCTACCAAAGTTAAGCAAAATCAGTTGTAACGACCAAGTTGTAACTGATCTTGGGAAATTTTGGGTGAGGAAGCTTCTGGATGTTTCCTCTCAACTTCCAAAATCAAAAACTTCTTGATATTGACTTACTTGAGAATCCAATATTAGGATTTGGAGGATCTATTTATAGACCCCTCAAAGAGGTTGTTAGAATCCAAATTTTATTGTAGTGAAGCCCTATCAAACTAGAGATCCAATTGTAACCTTTGAAGAGTATGGAGATGCTGCCCAATTCTAGTTTGACACTTGTCTTTGCAACATTGGATCTTCCAAAGGATTGAGAAGAAAACCTTATCACTCCACACTAATCCAACACAAATTCGAATGAAATCAACCACAAATTTATTTCCAGACACAAAGGCGATCCTTAACCATCAATCACACGAAGGATTTGAGCATTCCTAGGTTTGGTTTCAATAGAGAGAAGACTTTCCCCATGGCTACTATTATCAGTATTGGCCCACAGGCTTAGTTGCAGCTATAAACCATGGCTAATAGATCTGGATACTCTAAGCACCCATGAATAGGGTTTGATGCCCTAAATTCTCTATTTTAGCCATAGATTTCCCTTTCTTATTGTGCATTTAGGTTAATATAGCATAGATAAGTCTTATTTCATGCATTTACATGGTTAATTAGCATTTACGTAGGTAGATTTACCTTCATTTATGTTATCTATGCTTTCCTTTCATAAGTTTTCATAGATCAAGTTCCTTTATGCTTAATACTTCAGATTTCATGCAAGATTAGCTATATTTACATATTTCAAGCCATGCTTTGTGTTTATTTGTCAATATCGTAAGCATCTTTACATATTTTATGCTTTATTCAAGTATTAGCTTCATTTATTACATTTCTTGGATAATAGCCTCATCATGAGAGGCTTCATATTCTTTTAATGTCTTTTTGTTTCTTGTACGCAGGTGACGAATATTTAAAGCACTATTCAACATCATTCCTCTTGGCAATGAAGACAGAGGCATCCTAGTAATCCCTCATGCAAATTTTGTGGAGACCTAAAGAGCCCTTAGAGTATATCACCCCCATTTAGGGGCTACAACACTTGTAAAAATTGTATTAGATTTGGTATCCCTAAGAGGGATGAATATGTAACCAAGTTTCAACATTAACTAATACAAAGGAGGCTTTCTTTCTTGTGAATTTGGTTTCATACATGTTTTGTATTTCAAATTTTCTTATCAAGTTGCAATTAGTATAGATATACACTCTTTAAGCCTTTCTATATTGGTGATCATGGTGGAAACCCTATATTTTTCACTGATTCAACCGATTTTCTTTATATTTTGTGTATAGGTACCAGTCATGTTTGAAAGCAAATATGCACAATATTAGCCATGGTTAACAATAGTAGCTAGCATCCTATCCGCATTGAGCAACAATGACTATCATAAAACTAGAAAAATTAGTAAGTAGTCTGCTTCTACTTCGAATGAGGATTACTAGGTAGGTGTCCTCTTCTAGTTTCTACATTTTTCTATGTTTTTCTCTGCATTTGGGCTCTACTTAGGCCAAATAGAAAAAGTATAAGGGAAATACATGAAAAAAATTTATTTGTTGCTAGCTGCTACTGACAGCAATAGCTAGCTTTGTTAGTTTCTATTGCCATCAACGACTAAGATTCTTAGATTTTTTTTAATCTAGCAGCCAAGATTGTTGCCTAATTAATAGAATAACATCTACTATTAAACTTAGGTGTTAGGATTTTTCTTTCTTAGGGCATGTTTAAAGGCTATTTTCATCTTAATTTTGCATGTGCATTCTATCAAAGTGAAAAAGAATTTAGCATTACATCCTTCTAAAAGTAAAACATTGTTTCTAGGCATGTAGAGAAATAATCATGAGTGCTTTTTGATGCATCTTTCATTTATACAAAGTTAAAATAAACCCATACACACCACAATAAAAGTGAATATTAGTGGCATTGGGCTCTCACATCCAACCTATTTTCAAGACCAATAGTGGAAGTAATTACCACTCAGTTGGCTCATATGAAATTGTGCTATCGGGACCCAACCATGGTCAAGGTTGATTTAAGAACTATCCTATCCATAGAAAATAGCATGTATTCCTCTTTGGAGGGGTGTATCACTAACCACGGTATGCTGGGTGAGAATTGGTAGTACCTATGTTCCTTGTTCGGGTATGAATTCATCTCCATATCTCATGGGATAGACTACGTGGATGTCATTACTTGGTTATGTCGTTGTGAGTATATAGGTGAAAACCCTTAAACTATGTAATAATATCATCAACAAATTGCAAAACATGATGAGATTTAGATTATATTCTCAACAAACCAAAACACAATAAATAGTTTTAGGATAGACAAAAATTTTAAATGATATAAGCATTTTTGTATGCTTTGTATTCTCTAGAACTTACATATGAGATAAGTTCATAAATCATGGTTAACACATGAAAATGTCACCCTCGATACATAGCTGAGACAAAAATCGAAGCTCCAAACCACACACAAAATAATGAGCTTGAACCTCCTACATAGAATCCTCTTGAATGATGTTCAATTAGTATCAGAGGTGAAAACTTGACACGTGGGGGTTATAATTAGAATACCCAAATTAGAGGACGTAATACACACTCCTCTCATGATAGAACTAAGGGTGGCTCAAGGCCCCCATCATCACATGATAGGCATAGAGAAGATCCACCCAATCGGGGGTAAGAGGACAGGGCTGCATCAGAATGTAGACCCCTAAGGACTCTAAATCATAATGAACCTGGAAGTTTCACAATAGACCTTACCACTATTGGATTCAATGGAACATCTCCCAATGAACCTTAGAGGACTAGTCAAATCAATGGACTAGAAATTTTTTTAGGAAGATTAGGATATAGAACCTCTACCACACACTTTCACTTTGAGATCACATGTAGTGAGGACATTTAGAGGCATACCCATGACCAAAGAGAATGTTCAAAGTGCTCCCATAGTGCACGCACCCCATATACATATACGAACATAGATCAAAGACAAAAACACAATACAAATGCCATATTCATAGACAAGGGTAAGAGTATAGCAAATAAGTTTGTTGGGGCCCATACTCACGATGCCCCTTGTACAAAGATATAAATTCACAGCCCTTACATAGTCGATCTTGTAGATTGATCACATAGGTTGGATTTAGAACATAGAGTGCATATTCTAATACCAGTTAGAAGATGTGTACACAGAGCGTAAGCACCTCAAGCATGATGACTCTCAACATCAAATGTTGCTTTAGCAACATTTATATGAGCAGTGCCTGTGAGAACAATGCATCCTCGATAAGAAGGAACGTGAAGAGAAAAAGGATAGAATAGCTTTATCTAGTATAACTTCTTATAGTGAGTATAGGGAGTAGTTCCATAGATGTGTTGCATCACAACTATAAATGTGCCCTTGATAAATTAAAAATTATACTCAATGTGTGACCCAAAATTCTCCAACATAGCATCAACACCAAGTGCTAGAACAACCTGGGCATAGTTAGTATGAATAATCATAAGGGGATGAGCAAAATCAGTAGTATCTCAAAATATTCTCTGTAGATGTGGATGATGAGCATAATAATCCACCTTGGTATAATAGGAATTTACCTCTGCTAGCTCCACAAAGATCCCTTAGAGAAGAGGAAATATTATTCTCTCAAGCATATAAAGCCCTTGCTAAAAACGTTAAACCTATTGAGAAATAGGGGATGACTTATCAAAAGCCTATCCTAAAAAAAAATTACAATGAAACTCTATGTCCCTCGGTTCCTAGCCTGGCATATCCTAATCATTTTAAGATGTCTAAGCTAGAAAAATTTTGGGGTGACTATGATGTACAATAGCATGTGATTAGCTTCATGAATTTGTGTTTCTAGATTCAAAATAACGATGCATTATTAATAAGAAATTTCATAATAACCATTTCAAGACTAGCCCTGGAATGATTTAATCAATTGAAGAGGCATAGCATCACCAATTTTGAATAGTTGGTTAATGCAATTCTTGAACACTTCTATTTTGGTGATAGAAAGAAAACCAATCTGTCTGACTTGGTTGCTTTAAAGAAATGTGATGATGAGCCAATCATATATTATGGCAATAGATGGAGGAAATTAATGGTAAAAATTCCCTTCTCCATCCCAACTATAGAGCTGATGTGAATTTTTACTAAGATCTACATGAAACACATTTTGTTATTATTACAACTGCAATAATACCAAATATTCGAAGAGGCTTTGGCGCAGACCAAAGTCATAGAGGATATCAAGTTACAAGAAGGTGACTTGAAAATTTGGAAGGAGTGGAACAACAAGAACATGAAGAACCAGAATCATCAGTATAAACTTGCAAATGTGAATCAGGTCATTTTAAAACTTCAAAAGGGGGATAAGGGCCAACAACTACAAAACTATCAAGCTCAACCTCCCCTTGCACAATACAACTAGTGCAACAATAAAAAGCAGGGCAAGGATAAAGAACGTTGCCCACCTCACCATTTTACACCATTGTCTAAGAATTTAGCATCGATATTCAATCAATTGTGCAAGTCCAAGGCCTTAACTAACCCAAAGTTCAATTGCTCGATTGTAATCACCCTAAATCAAAATGATATAGAGAAGATCATTATTGCCCATACCAAAGGGGTATGATATCAAAGTGTACCATAGCTTCAAGTACATGGTAAATAATATTATCGATAGTAACGAGCTGATCATTGACAATCCCTTGGCTTTAGATAACCATAACATAAGAATATTAAAAAATCCCTTACTGAATCATGAGCCATCGAGGAACAACACCGAACAAGTCAACCAAGTGCCGATTGAACCACCTATGAAAGGATTTTTTGGTATGGTGAATGTGGTCATAAAAAAATAGGAGGTACAACCAATCAGATCTTCCTCCATCACCATTTCAAATTCAAGATACACCTTAGCAGAGGCTAGCACAAAACCCTTGCCAAGTCCACCATAATGATCGATGGTGACAATAAGGAATAGAATCATCTAGAGTCTATAAATGGCCTTAGCAAAACTATTTATATATGATATAATATAGTAGTATCCTAAGTACAGGGAGATGCTAATGGACATCTTAAGGTCCATTGAAGTTCAACCCCAAGATCTTAAAGCTTTCACTAATTTTTTGGGGCATGTGTAGTAGTTACAAGAACCTGTAATCCAATTTTATGATCATGAAATCAAGATAGTTTCCACTACTATAGTGGACCCACCGCTTCACATTGTTGCATGTGTAAAACACACTCCTTTTGAGAATGTGGTTATTGATACAGGATCATAAATTAACATAATTGCCATGAAGGCCTTAGGACATCTCAAATTTCTTAAGTCGCATATCGAGCCTTCAATTTTTACACTACAAGCGTTCAATGATGCATTGTGCTCGACATTAGGCACTATAGTCCTTCCCATTTAGGTTGGGTTTAAAACCATCCTTGTGATGTGTCATGTTCTTAAGGGTGCTATGCAATACAATATTATCCTAGGCTGACCATGGATAAGGGACATGCAATGCATCCCCTCGATCTTGCACCAATGTATCAAATATGTGCACAAGGGACAAGTGCATGTGGTTCCTTCGGATGAAGAGCCATTTAAGTATGTCAATTAGGTGGATTTTCTGAGAGAATTCATCCTCCCATATACGCATCTAGATATTAGAACTACATTGCCTATCATACATCTAGTGGGCAAGTTGAAGGTAGTGTGCACTGATACTTCAAAATCATCAGCATGACTAACCTTAAATACAAAGACTACTTCTAATAAGCCTACGATATCAACAAGGATTAGGAATGATAAAAATTTAAAGGCATAATTTTGTGAAAAAGAGTCTAATGAAATCCCTAACATAGCAACTGTTGAGATCCCAAATCCCATGGAGGAGGGAAATTCTTAAAATATAGTCAAGTATATAATTAGCCTATCTCATTTGTGTCTTCAACTGCATCATCTACACTATAGATGTTGATTCACCCAGTTAACAATGGGTTATATGAATACCTAGTGCAGAATGTAACTTTTATGCCAATCATAAAATATGCACAGGATATGGGCAGGCCTCAACCCCATCACTTTCCTGTTGGGATGGTGGTACCACTAGGGGTGCCACCTAATCAGACTAACTTCATCTATGGAGGCTTAGATCAACTTGCAGATCATTCACCCATAGAATAATATGGTAATGAACCATTTGTAGTAAACATTCATTATCTATCTAACCCAAATTTTGCCCTTCATTATTTTTATCATTACCATTGGTATGGTTACGAATTGGGTTTATTTGAACAAGGGTGTCAAACTCCATATCAACCACATTATCAATTATCATCTAATAGGTTCGTATTGTTTTATGACATAGGAGGTCAGGACACACTTGAACCTAAGCATAGGGGATGATGTTTATTGGAATCCATATCATATTAACCCTTCCTATTCCCAAAGGGGTAACTGAACAGTGACCCTGGTCACCATAGAACCACCCTTGGTATATCATCATAACATTCCATCAGAATCTCGTCAGACTGAATTCTTGTCCCTTTCTAGGCACTTTCAACAACGTAAAAGGTTTAAAATGATCATGGTATGGTGGTTATAGTGGTGGAATACACAAAGATATGTATGGTGGCTTTCAAGGTGGAAAAAAAAGAATACTATGGTGGCCATAAAAGCTGGATAACCTACCCGGATTCATGGTGACTACCGATTCCACCATGTAAAATAAAATAAATAAATAAATAAAAACATTCCATTGGAATCTAGTTCATATGATATTCCAAGAATTGATTGGGTTGGTAGAAACCATGAACATGTTTATGACACTAGTATTGAACCCCAAATTTCTAGTACAACAACAGAAGTCGAATCAGAAGCCACTTTGAGGAAGGTGAATCAAAATCTATGTTTGAGATAGGGGGACCAGAATACAACTTTGAAGAAGATGATAGTGAATATTTATCAAAGGATGAGAAATACGAGGAAAAAATAGAGATGGCCTACCTAGGGCCTCACCATTTTCATCATATTAGAGAGCCTATGGACATGGAACCAATTTATCATGAGGTTTTCCTAGGGCCTCTTGTCCAAAGAAGGCCAATAAATCTGGAAGAGGTATTTCATATGGATTTTCTTGGTACTTCCAATTTAAGGTAATTAATTCCTCCCGAGGATACAATTGTTATATTTATTCCCAGAGCAGACCCGATAATCCCCATTATTCCTGAGCCACATCTATAGCAGGGGATAAATCTAGAGATAATGTGTTGTGTTCATGTGGAACTAAATATATCTTCCATTCTATCAACATGGTCTTCATTGATTTGACCACTCCACTTCACAATCCATATGACCCTTTGAAACCTTTGTACCTAAATTCTGAGGCCATTGAATTTATCACCAGGTTGTGCATATGATATTTATCATGCTAAGGATAATCCCAATTCAATGGAGCCTTGAAACCTAGAAGATGATAAAAATTTAATCCCTACACCTCTCCAGCTTGAGGAGGGGTCACATATGTCAATAGAGGAAACCTTCGAACTAGATATCAATGATGATCCCACCAATCTAAGGAAGGCTATGTTTGGAGATATTTTATCTCTTGAGGAGCATGCCAACCTCATTCCTCTATTGAAATAGAGGCCTTATCTATTTTCTTGAACATATAAGTACATTTCGGGTCTAGATCCAAAACTAGTTACTCACAACCTTTCATTGGACTCCACCAAGAAACCAGTCAAGAAAAAACTTAGGAAGATGCATCCAACCATCACCTTGATGGTTAAATATGAACTACAAAAAATATTAGATGTAGAATTCATAATCCCCATCGACTATCCAAAATGGGTATCAAACATGGTACCCATAGGAAAACTTGATAGAAGAATCTATGTTTGTATGGATTTTAGATACCTCAATAAGGTAACACCCAAAGATTTATTTTCATTGCCTAATATCAATGCTTTGTTAGACGCAATTGCATGTCATGAAATACTTTCTCATGGATGGTTTTTTTGGTTACAATCAGATTTAGATTAAACCTGAATACTAGCATAAAACTGCTTTCACCATGCCATGGGGAACATTTTACTATAAATTTATGCCATTCGACCTTAAAAATATTGGTGCCACATATCAGTGGGCCATGACATATATTTGTCATGACTACATGCATAAAATCCTAGAAGAATATATCGATGACTTTTTAGCCAAGTCATTGTTGCACGAAGAACACACGAAGGTTCTAAGAAAAGTATTCAATCGCCTGATAGAGAACAATGTCAGGTTGAACACCAAAAAATGCATCTTTAGTATAACTTCAAGTAAACTCTTGGGATTCATATTTTATAAGAGAGGGATCTAAGTTGCTCTAGTGAAGGTCAAGGCTACTTTAGAAATGTGTCCCTCCATTAATATCAAGGAATTAAGAAGCTTACAAGGCAAAGTAGCATCCATAAAGTGCTTCATCACATAATTATCGAATAAATATTGATCCATGAATTGACTAATACAGAAGGGGGTCCCATTTAAGTAGGATGAATACTATTAAAAAGCCTTCACTGAGATCAAATAATACTTGGAATCACTGCTAGTATTAGCTCCACCTAGACTACATGTGCCATTATTACTATATATATCTACCATAGACTTTGCACTAGGAACCATACTAATCCCAAAGAATGTGCAAGGCAAAGAACAAGCAATATATTACATTATTCGAACTCTGGTCAACTATGAGCTATGATATGCATATGTAGAAAATTTGTTCTTAGTAGTGGTATTTGCAACAAAAAATTTGTGCCAATACATGTTGAGCCATACCATATATGTAGTATTAAAATAAAATCCTTTGTAGTATATGATGAGTAAGACATATCATAATATACATACTGCAAAGTAGATAATTCTATTGATAAAATTTGACCTAGAATTTATAATTCAAAAGGCTATCAAAGGACAAGTCATAGTAGATCAACTAGCAAAGGTTCCTCTTTAGGATCATAGACCTCTCGTCATAGATATTTTTGATGATGTAGTCTTTGCATTATCATAGTTTCTTGAACCTAAAGAACTGGATAATCAAGTAGATATGACTTTGTTCTTCAATGGTTCCAAGTGCGAGCAAGGGGGTGGTACAATAATTGTGATTTTCATGCCACAAGGTGCTCCAATACCCTTGTCATTTAAACTCAATTTCTCTTGCACCAATAAAAACACTAAATATGAGGCTCTAATCTTGGATCTCCAAACAACGCTCACCATGAAGATAAAAAAGTTGAATATCTTCAGTGACTCCCTGCTCATTGTTAATTAGGTTAAGAAGATCTATCAATGTAGATGTCCCATATTTAAAGCATATAAAGAACTTGTGGATAATTACCTAGCCCAATTGGAGTGGTATGAAATCGAGGTAATCCCTCGAATGTCCAAAATATTTATAGACACCATGATATCTTTGGGATATTTAATCCCTTAGAATATATCTACTAACTTCACTATAATCCAAGTGAAAATGCTATCGCAATCTATGATACGATGTGAAGCACAAAATAATCAATAATTAGTACAAATTATTTAGATAGAACCAACCCATGAATGGTTCTACAAACCTAGATACTTTATGAATAAGGCACCTTGGGGATCCTTACTTTCATAGGGTCCTATAGAGAATGGTACCACTATTCTCCATAAGGTTATTTCCCAATCAATATTCATGCAAGTTAAAATATAGCAGGAGTATGTCATTCAGTTAGTTTAATTTGTTGTTTATCAAGATTGGTTATCGTAATTACATAATTTCCTCAAACTTGGAGTAATCCCACAGGGATTATCGCATGCCATAAAGAGATCATTGAAATAGAAAGTGACTAGATATGTCTTGCTAGGAGATATCCTATATCATAGTAGCTATTATATAATTCTCCTTCATTACCGTGAGATCCAAGAATTAACTTGGAAAATTTCACAAGCTCATGATGGTACATGTAGTGGCCATTTCAGTGGCATGGTCATTGTCAAGCACATCCTTCAAATAGGTTATTATTGGCCCACTATGGAGAAGGATTGCACATTGTATGTCAATAAGTGCATCAAATTTGAGCATCATACTAATATTATGCACCTTCTATTGTAGGCCTTATAGCCCGTTGAAGCGGTTTGACCATTTGCTCAGTGGGATTTGGATCTAATTGGTAAGATCTCTCTCCCATCATCGGGCCCACACACATTTATCACAATGGCCATTGAGTAATTTACTAAATGGGTGGAAGTAATCCCTTTAACAACAATGATAGGAGTATGTATTGTGGAGTTCATACTCCATAATATAATACATCATTTTGGGATCCCATCCAAGATAATATCGAATAATGGAATGCCATTCAAAAACATTGTAAGGGATTTAATGTCCAAGTATAATATTCAATATAGTTTTGTAACTCCATATTATCCATAAGCAAACATGCAGGATAGCAATCTTGGAGAAGAATGTTCAAGAAAACCATAAATATTGGCATATCCAGCTGCCTCTTACACTATGGGATTATAGAACTAGTATACAGATGCCCACTGGGGTAACCTTATTTTCATTAGTATATGGAACTAAGACCATTATGCCCTTGGAATTATAAATTCTAACCTTGCATGTCACATTGAAAGAGTTCATTAATGATGACATTGTGTGACAAGCTCTCCTAGATCAATTGACGCTTCTTGATGGACATCGCATGAATGCCCTTGAGCATCTCTAAGTTTATCAGGAATTCTTAAAATGAGCTTACAATAATAAAGTCCACCTGAGAGACTTTAAAATTGGGGACCTTGTGCTAAAAGAGAACCAACATAACTCAAAATTGCCACCACACCTATGAGACAAATTTACGATCAATTGGTTAGGTCCATTTATTATCTTAGAGAAGATAGGACCTAGAACTTATCGCCTAACATCTCTAGAAGGTGTTGAAGAGCTTGAACCTCTCAAAATTCTTCATCTAAAGGCGTTTCATACATAAAAATTCAAAATTCAAAAATATTTGAAAAACACTCAAAAGTCAAAAACAATTTAAAACACAAAAATCAAACAAATCAAAAAGCAATAAAATTCAAATACATTAAAAAACATCAAAAATACAAAAACATTTACAATTTTTATTGCATCACATGCATTCATTTAATTGTGTTGCATTAGGCATTTGCACCCATTGTACTTGAATTAGGATAGGATGTGTTTACAATCTTACAAATGCCACCACATTTATATCTTAATCATGCATCTATTCATCATCATCATCCATCAGGATTGTGAGTAATTATGTTTTTCAACACAACCACTCCTGTTGCTCTGAGGTATATACTAGGGTTTTACGATCATTCAACCATACCTAGTGATCTTCTCAGATTTTTTAGAAAGATATATTTACTTTTGGATATGAGGTTTAGTTTTGATAGCACCTGGCATATATTAGAATCCCATCACATTAAACACATTAACAATCCTAATTTGGACAAGGAAAGATGAAAACTACAAAGTGATCCTAGTCACCTTAAGCGAAAGGTTTTTACTTGCTCATATTATGATGTGCATGGTCTAAAGTGTTGATCATTGAAAAAAGGACAAGATCCCCCTACCCAAAGAAATCTCTTGCTTTCGTAAAATAAGCAAAATCCCTTGCTAAAAAAAAATACAAAATAAACAATGATTTTCATCACTAAGCATGAGCAAGTATCCCAATAAATATGAAGAAAAGAAGGGGTAAGATATTGAATCCCTGGAATGGTTAGTACTCGAAGCCATTGAGTGATCCCAAATACAGCAATGGTCTGAATGAATATCACCTGGAATTATGGTAGTTCTAAGCAATTTATAAATGAGCTAGATTTAGGTGGCATGTATTACCTAGTAGTCTAGTCCAACTGCATATAAACATAGATTCATGGTGAACATTTGGTGATCCTCATTATAAAAATGGGCTGAATGAATCCCTCCTGGCAATTATGAAAATTGGGCCATGAGACACAAGTGCAAAACCCAATGCCTCTATCTTATGGATATGAGTAGTGCTTCAACTTCTACAAAAATGGAGGATGAATTTATGGATTCAGAATAAGAGTCACTAGAATCAGTGGATATCAAACCACCAATAAAAAATAAATAGGAATATATTCCCACCCTTTATTTGTATACCATTGCAAGAATATTGACACCTCAATGCATGATGGTCCAAGGATTTTTAAAAGGGTATAACATTTTGATCCTATTGGAATTAGATATTACTGATAATTTTATTGATCCTAGTGTTGTAAAAATAGTAGACTATGTTATTTATGATCGTGATCAATTTTAGATAAAAATTGCTAATAGGATTTTAATGTGAGGTGTCAAAATGTCTATCTATCGATAGAGTGACTATCACTATTAGAATGACCTTTATGCAATTACATTTGGTGGAGTAGATATTGTATTGGGTTTCCCTTGGCTAAAAAAAATGGAAATGGTGTCTTGGAAAATTTTGGAATATTGGATGCAGTTCACGATAAGTAACATAACCCATATTATTCAAGGAGTGAAATCTGGTAATCCCTAAATTATAATATCCCACAAAATGCATGGGCTAATTAAGAAGGATCATAGGGCAATTGTGGTTCAGTTATACCAAATGTAGTTATGTGTTATCTAGGATGATAAGATACCTTTCGACTTGTCTATTGTCTTAACTAAGGATCAACAAGTATTCATCGAGCCTAAATAACTACTACTTATTTAGGTTGAATATTATAGAATCACTTTAGTCCTTGGGAGTAAACCTCCAAAAATTTGACTATACATGTATGCCTATCACCAAAATAATGATATTGAGTAATTGATGAACTAATTGCTAGATACAAGGCTTATCAATCCAAGAACATTCAACCCTTATCTTATTGATCAACAAGAATAATGGTTCATGGAGAATATGTGTGGAATTTTGTGAACTAATTAATTATTGAGGAATATTACATTATGTGGTACATGCTACAAGGCTTATCAATCCAAGCACATTCAACCCTTATCTTATTGATCAAGAAGAAGAATGGTTCATGGAGAATATGTGTGGAATTTTGTGAACTCATTAATTATTGAGGAATATTACATTATGTGGTACATGCTAATGTACCTCCATGGTATGATTGTAAATACTTAATATATTAGGGTTGGTTCTATAGTTTAGGTGTATGATTTATATTTCTCCTTTTATGTAAGTGTCAATATACAAGAAATGCACAAGTGTCATCCATGTTAGAGTGGAAGTGTAGATTGAGATAATGTGCACAAGTAGCATGTATGTAAGAGTACAAATATGTAATATGAGGATGTGCACGAGTGTCTTATATTGGGAGAGCATGTAGAAGTGTAAGAGTCATGTTTATGTGTGGAAGTGCCTTAGGTTCAAGTTTCCTTGTAAGACGAAAGTGAAGAGTCTAGTATGAAAATGACAAGATGATAAGCCAAGAGTCATGAGACTTATCATATGGAGAGAAATAGTCAAGTACTTGAAGAGTCATATTACTATGGCTATGTTATGGACATGATTCTTCATAATAAATACAATCCAATATTAATCCAATTGTAATCCTATTATCTTATTGTAAGACGATAGAAGGAAATAAAGCATCTATATAGATTTTGAGCAATTAATATTGTAAGTTTTTATTCATACATAGTTCATGAATGACACATGATATTTACATTTAAATCTGACAGTGTATAAATGAATGCTTATTTTATTATTATATAGACCTTGATATATATATTAATTTCCTCATTCTACTCATATTATTATTTTGACCTTTAATATTGTGCTTATTTTATAGTGGTACCTATTAGGGTTTGTGGTAGTAAGGCTTAAAAATCCAACAATGGTATTAGAGCTACCACCTAATTCTATCCATTTTTTATAGAGTTCATTAAGCCACCATTATTAATTAAGTTTTTCTATTTTTTATGAAGTTAGAGTCTATCCACTTTGAATGTAGTGCATACTTGGACTCTAATTTTTAAATGTCTTATTGAGTAGAAATTGAGGGGACAAGGACCTAGTCACCTTGATTTGGATGCTAGAGTCTTTCTACTTGGTTGAAGAAAAACCAAAGAAGACTAGGAGTTAGCTATATTGATAAAAATGACCAACTTAGGAGAAAATTTGGACATTTGATAGAGAGAAAACCAACTTAGAAGAAAATTTGGATATTGAATATTTGAGAAGAACCAAATCAGGAGAAGATTTAAGATAGATAGAGGTGCAATATTGCTATAGAGATTGAGAATTTTTCAAAGCTTATTATAAGGATAGATAAGTTTTCAAATCTTCCTAAAAATATTAAAATTATTAAAGATTCCTATATGAAATAGAGAATTAGAGTAGAAATAAATAAAGAAAGTAAGCATTGAGATATAGAAGAATTAGTAAGAAACATAAAGATATAGATAAGAAGAAAAAGTAGTAACAAAGCACAAAGAGAACGCGTAGAAAGAGTAAAACATAAGAACATAGAAGAAGAAATCAATACAATGTGGAAGAAAGCAAGTATAGAGAGAAAAAATTGGTTAGCAGTCAACAGAGGTAAGTGACCAGAAGAAATAGAGATGAGAGTCCATTAGAAATAGAGATAAACAACTAGCTTGAGTAGCAGAGATAAACGACCAACATAAAGTGAGATGTAAGCTTAGATATAAGAAAGAAATCTGAGTAGTTTATAAGCTATCAGTGTAGCTAATAGAAAGCCATAAAGAGACACTATATTATGAAAATCTAAGCAAATCCATAGTGTAGTGACATACAAAAAAGCTAGGTAAATCCATTGTGTAGTGACATACAATAAAACTAGGAAAAGCCATAGTGTAGTGATATTCAAACTAGAAGAATGTAAATGCTATAAGAGCACCACTTTCTGTCCAAGCATAATCACTAGGATAGTGCCACCTTCTATTCATATGTACGTGCTAGGATAGCACCTTCTTCTAGAAGTCATATAGATATAAGCACTAGAAGAATACCATTTTCTAAAATTTATCTAGAAAACATCTGAACTAGAAGTAATCAAGACTTAAGATCTAGGAGAGTGCTATTATCTAGAAGGTGTTTGAACCTATAGTGTTAAAATTTGAAGCTAGCATAGTCCAACTATATTTTAATGATATTAGAGTGCTATCACTATCTTGAGCCAAGCGTTACACCAATTGAAATTTGGCACCTACATGAGAAATCAGAGTCTTAGAGAAATTTATATGAATGTTGGAATTTGAATGAAAAGCATAATCTTGGTTGAATTCACATTAGTATTCTCAGTGAGAAAAGCACAATGGAAATGAATGGGCAAGAGGAAGCTAAAGCATCAAAACCCTAAATTTTTTCTAAGCAAGTAATGATATGTTGTCTAGCAGGAGGAGCACAATGGGAATATCATTGATCAATTAAGGTAACATCCAACATTACTTTTTTCAATGTGTAATTTTTGGTAGTTGGAGGTAAATCGTTGTTTAAATTAATTTAAAAATTATAAAAGTTGAGTTATAAGGTTTTATGGGTTATTTGATTATTTAAATGGAGTAATAAGGAATTGAATTATTGAATAAGTCAAGAAGATAAAGTATTTTTAAGTTTTAAGTTTTTGAAATTAATTTTTTGAAGTTTTAATTTTTTTTATGATTTGATTTTTTAAAAAGGATTTATAATGTTTGAAGTTTTTGAAATTAGAAAAGTTATGATTTAAAATTTTTCTGAAGAAATTCTATTTATTGAAAATTTTCAAATTTAATATTTGGGAGTTAAAAGGTTTTCTACATCAAAATTTGCAATTTTTTTTTTTTTGAGTTTTTAATTTAGGAGATATAAGGATTACTAATTCAAAGGAAATAAATCATTGAATTGATTTATACTATGGAAGAAATTATTAGACATGCATTCAATGAAGATAAAGAAGAAATTTTGAATAAGTTGAAGTTTTATTTTCAAAATTTGATAGATGATGTTGATAAAGAGAAGAAAACAACATTACTAAATACACTTAGAGCTTAAAATTAGACCTTGTTGCTACTAAATATCAATATTATAGTACATTAAAAATATGTTCTATCATAGAATATATATCTACTTAGAATGGCATAGATTGCTAAATCATGCAACGTATTCATAGGGAAAATAATAGAATAGCCTTAACAGTACATCAATGGTCATGTTGTTTTCTCAAGAAGACATAGGAAATTTAAGTACTAAAAATAAAACATAAATAAAAGAAATGGCATTGCATTTAGTTAAAGTGTAATTATTGCAATAGAATTGGATATAAAAAGTTGATTGTTGGAATATTTATCCATGAAAATTTTGTGGAAGAAAATCTCATTCCTCATCAAATTGTTAGTACAAAGGAAAATACTATGAAATATTTGAAAGGATGCTATTCTTCAGATTACCCAACCTTTTTAAAAAAAAATATTTTTGAAGTAATTCCTAACAATACAACAAAGTGTTCAATTTTTGAAATGCAATATGGAAAAATATTTTATGATAGAATGTTGAGAAAAGAAGGAAAATAAAAATGGATAAATTATTGTCTAAAATTATCTTACATAATAATAAAAAAAGAATAATATATATCAAAGGTTGAAAAGTAAGTTCAAGCAGTTCACAGACAAGACAAAGAAGATACAAAGCTTGAGGACCTAAATAATAAATATAAAGGTGAACTCAGAATAAAATCCAAGAAAGAGGATGAATCCAAGATTCAAGATGATGAAGAATATTATAGTGAAGCAAAGGTTCATGAATAGTGCAAGGTCACTTGAATATTGAAGACAAAGACGAAGACCAAGATTTAAGACTAAAGTCTTCAATAACCAAATAATGTAATACAGGGGGTGTTGAGAATTATTAAATTATTTAGTATATGCTAATGTACCCCATGATACCTTCATGGTAAAATTGTAAATATTTAATATATTAGGGGTGAGTCTATATTTTAGGTTTGTGATTTAAATTTCTCATTTTATGTAAGTGTTAATGTGTAGGAAATGCACAAGTGTCATGTAAGAGTGCAAATGTATATTGAGAGAATGTGCACAAGTATAATGTATGTAAGAGTGCAAATATTTAATGTGAGGATGTGCACAAGTGTCTTAGATTAAGAGTGCATGTAGAAGTGTAAGAGTTATGTTTATGTGTGGAAGTGTGTTAGGTTCAAGTATCCTTGTAAAAAGAAAGTGAAGAGTCTAGTATGCAAGTGGTAAGATGATAAGCCAAGGGTCATGACACTTGTCATATCGAGAGTAGCAGTCAAGTACTTGAAGAGTCACATTACTATGGCTATGTTATGGAGATGATACTCCATAAAAAATACAATCCTATAGTAATCCAATTGTAATACTATTATCTGATTGTAAGAGGAGAGAATAGAATAAAGCTTGTATATATATATTGAGCAATTAATATTGTAAGTTTTTTCTTAATACATAGTTCATGAATTACACATGCCATTTACATTCAAATTTGATATTATATAAATGAATTTTTATTTTAGTATTATATAGGCCTGGATATACATATTAATTTTCTCATTCTACTCTTATTATTATTTTGACCTTTAATATTGTGGTTATTTTATAGTGGGACCTATAAAATTTTGAGGTAGTAAGACTTAAAAAGCCAATAGTGGTATCATATTTACCACCTGATTCTGTCTAATTTTTATAGAGTTCATTATGCCACCATTATTAATTATTTTTTTCCACTTTTTATAGAGTTAATTTAGATTCGATCCACTTTGAAGGTAGTGCAGACTTGGACTCTTATTTTTAGAGGTCTTATTGAGTAGAAATTAAGGGGACAAGGATCTAGTCACCCTGATTTAGATGCTAGAGTCTTTCCACTTGGTTGAAGAAAAACTAAAGAAGACTAGGACTCAACTATATTGATAGAAAGGGCCAACATACGAGAAAATTTGGACATTTGGTAGAGAGCAAGCCAACTTAGAAGAAAATTTGGATATTGAATATTGGAGAAGAACCAACTTAGGAGAAATTTTTCATTCAAGGACATTCAAAGCCAACCTAACATTGATATTTGGTTCTTAGGTGTGACCTAAGACATTGAAGTTTTTTAAGATAGACAAAGGTACAACATTGCTACAAATATTGAGAAGTTTTCAAAGCTTCCTATATGAAATGGAGAAGAATATTAGAAATAAAGAAAGAAATAAATCATAAAGATAGAGAAGAAGTACTAAGAAGCATAAAAATATAGACAAGAATAAAAAATAGTAACAAAGCACAAAGAGAACAAGTAGAAAGAGTACAACATAATAACATAGAAGAAGAATGCAATACAATGTAGAAGAAATCAAGTATAGAGAGAAAAAAGTGGTTAGAAGTCAACAAAAGTAAGTGACTAGAAGAAATAGAGATAAGATGCCATCAAAAATAGGGGTAAGTAGCCAGATTGAGTAGTAGAAATAAGAATCCAACATAAAGTGAGATATAGGATTAGTTATAAGAAATAAAATCTAAGTACCTTATAAGGTATTAGTGTAGCTAAGAGAAATCCACAAAGAGACACTATAATATAGAAAGCTAAGCAAATCCATAGTGTATTGACATACAACAAAGCTAGGTAAAGCCATAATGCAGTGACATACAAAAAATCTAGGCAAAGACATAGTGTAGTTATATCTGAAACAAAAGGATGTAAGTGCTAGAAGAGCACCACCTTACATCCAAACATAAGTGTTATGAGAGCACCACCTTCTATTAAGACATACATTATAAGAGACCACCTTCTTATAGAAGTCATATGAACATAAGAACTGGGAGAGCAGCATTTTCCAAAAGTTATCCTCAAAACATCTGAACCAAAAGTAATCTAGACGTAAGAGCTAGGAGAGCACTATTACCCATAAGGTGTTTGAACCTAAAGAGTTAAAATTTGGATCTAGCATAGTCCAACTATATTTGAATGATATTAGAGTGCTATCACTATCCTGAGCCAAGCGTTACAAAAATTGAAATAATGGCACCTAAGTGAGAAAGCAGAGTCTTTGGGGAATTCAAATGAATGTTGAAATTTGAATGAGAAATCATAATCTTGGCTGAAATGACATTAGTATTCTCAGTGAGAAAAGCACAATGGACATGAATGTTCAATAGGAATCTAAAGCATTTAAACCCTAAAAATTTTCTAAGCAAGTAATGATATGTTGTCCAGCAGGAGGAGTGAAATGAGAATATCATTGATCAATTAAGTTAACATCCAACATTACTTTTCTCAATGCATAATTTTTGGTAATTGGAGGAAATAGTTGTTTGAATTAATTTGAAAGTTAGCAAAGTGGAGTTATAAGGTTTTATGAGTTATTTTATTATTTAATGGAGTAATAAGGACTTGATTTATTAAAGGATTCATAATAAGATAAAGTCTTTTTAAGTTTTAAGTTTTTGAAATTATTTTTTGAATTTCATTTGTTAAAAAGGATTTATAACATTTGAATATTTTGAAATTAGAAAAGTTTTGATTTAAAAGTTTTTTCGAAGAAATTCTATTTATTGAAAATTTTCAAACTTAATATCTGGGAGTTAAAAGGTTTTCTACATAAAAATTTAGAAAATCAAAATTTAAAAAATTAATTTTTGAGTTTTTAATTTGGGAGATATAAGGATTACGAATTCAAAGAAAATAAATCATTGAATTGATTTATACTATGGAAGAAATTATTATACTTGCATTCAATGAAGATAGTGAAGAAATGTTGAACAAGTTAAAGTTTTGTTTTCAAAATTTGATAGATGATCTTGATAAAAAGAAGAAAATAACATCACTAAATACACTTGAGAGCTCAAAATTAGATCTTGTTGCTACTAAATCTCAATAGGATAGTACATCAAAAATATATTCTATCACATAATCTATATCTACTTAGAATGTCATAGATTGCCAAATCATGCAACTTATTTATAGGGAAAATAAAGGAAGAATATCCCAATAGTATATCAATGGTTATGTGTTTTTCTCAATAAGACATAGAAACTTGAAGTACTAACAAGAAATCATAAATCAAATAAGTGACAGTGGATTCAATTTAAGTTTAATTATTTCAATAGATTTGAACATAAAAAGTTGATTGTTGGAATCTTTATCCATGCAAATTTTGTGGAAGAAAATCTCATTTCCCATCAATTTGTTAGTACAAAGGAAAATATTGTGAAACATTTGAAAGGATACTATTATTCATATTAGCCAAACTTTTTCAAAAACTTATTTTTGAAGCAAATCCTAACAATACAACAAAGTATTCAATTTTTAAAATGTAGGAAGGAAAAATATTTTATGATAAAATGTTTAGAAAACAAGGAAAAGAAAAATGGATCAATTATTGTCCAAAATTATCTTATAGAGTAATAAAAAATGAACAATATATATCAAACATTAAAAAATAAGTTCAAATATTTCACAGACAAGATAAATAATTTAAAAAGGTTGAGGACCTATAAAATAATATGATGGTGAAATCATAGCAAAATCCAAGCAAGAGGATGAATCCAAGATTCAAGATGATGAAGAATATTCCAGATAAGCAAAGGTTCATGAATAGTGCAACATCACTTGAAGATTGAAGATAAATATGAGACCAAGGTTGAAGACTAATGTCTTCAATATTCAAATAATGTAATATAGGGGGGTGTTGAGGAATATTACATTATTTGATACATGCTAATGCACCACATGGTACATTCATTGTAAAATTATAAATATTTTATATATTAGGGTTAAATTTATATTTTAGGTGTGTGATTTTCCCCTTTTATGTAAGTGTTAATGTGTAGGAAATGCACAAGTGTCATGTAAGAGTGCAAGTGTATATTGAGAGAATGTGCACAAGTTTCATGTATGTAATAGTTCAAATATGTAATGTGAGAATTGGAAAGTGTATTATATTAGGAGTGCATGAAGTGTAAGAGTCATTTTTATGTCTGCAAGTGTCTTAGGGTCAAGTGTCCTTGTAAGAAGAAAGTGAAGAGTCTAGTATGCAAGGGGCAGGATGATAAACCAAGAATCATGAAATTTGTCATATGGATAGCAATAGTCAAGTACTTAAAGAATCACATTACTTAGACTATGTTATGGAGATAATTCTCCATAAGAAATACAATCTAATAGTAATCCAATTGTAATACTATTATCTGATTGTAAGACGAGAGAAGGAAATAAAGCTTGTCTATAGATTTAAAGAAATTAATATTCTAACTTTTTTCTTCATCCATAATTCATGAATGACATAGGCCATTTACATTCATATTATATATTATATAAATAAATATTTTTTTTACTATTATATAGGCCTTCATATCCATACTAATTTTCTCATTCTACTCTCATATTTCTATTTTAGCTTTTAATATTATCATTATTTTTATATTGGAACCTATGAAAATTTGTGGTAGTAAGGCTTAAAAAGCCAACAATAATATAACCATCAAGGATAAGTTTCCCATCCCTATGATTGATGATTTTTTGTATGAACTGCATGGTGCTCAGTATTTTACCAAATTGGACATTAGGCCAAGGTGTCATGAGACTCATGTTTAGAAGGATGACATCCCCAAAATAAATATTAGGACCCATGAGGGTCATTATGAGTTCTTTATCACACCCTTTGACCTCACCAATGCACCATAAAATTTCTAAGTTTTGATGAATAGGGTTATAAAACCTTACCTATGAAAGTTTACATTGGTATTTTTTGATAATATACTAATCTACAATAAAATATGACAAGAGAACCTACAACATGTTGATCAAGTGTTGAAGTTCCTACAACAATATTGGTTTTATGTCAAACAATCTAAATGCACCTTTGGGGTAATAGAGGTAGAATATTTGGTGCACATTATGGCTAGAGATGGTGTCCTTGTAGATGTAGAAAAGGTTGAGACAATGAAGGAGTGGTTCAAATCCAAAAAATTAAACAAACTTCAAGAATTCCTTGACCTTATAGCATATTACTCAAAATTTATTAAGACCTATGGAAATATAGTGAATCCTCTAATATATATTCTTAGGAAGTATTCATTCACATGGAACACTATAGCCGAGTAGACTTTTTTTATTTTAAAGGATACCATGTATCACACACCAATTTTAGCCATACCTAATTTTCTAGAACCTTTTTTCATCAAAAGTGATGCCTCTAGAGTTGTATTTGGGGCAATACTTATGCAATAATATTGACAACTATCATTCAAAAGCAAGTCCCTATGATGGTAGAATCTTTCCAAATCAACTTATGAGAAGGAGACAATGGCTATTATATTTGTCGTCCTCCAATGGTGACCATACTTGTTAGGGTGATACTTCACCATAAAGATAAATTATTGAATCCTTAAGTATCTCTTGGAATAGATAATTTAATCCCCTAAGAAGCAAAAATGGGTCACCAAGCTCTAAAGATATGACTATGATATAGTCTATCACAAGGGAAAATAAAATGTGGTTGTTGATGCTCTCTCTAGCCTTCTTGAAACATAAGATATTCTATATGTAATATCCATCCTTAAGGATGAATGGTTAGAGACACTTAAGTCAGAATGGAAGGCAAAACCCATACTTGGAAAGATCATTCAAGACTTTAAAACAACAATAAAGTACCATATCAATTATTCATGGAAGTATGTAGAGTTGTGCTATAAGCATTAGGTTGTTATTCCATCCACTTCATAAATAAAATCATAGATTCTCATTTCAATATTCTTGGATAGGGGGACATATGAGTTTTCTTGTAAATATATAAAAAAAGTAAAGAACAATTTATACTGGCCTAGGTTGAAGTTAAATGTTAAAAAAATTATGAATTATTGTGATACTTGTCAATACCAAAGAGAGGAAATAATTAATGCATCAGGGTTACTTCAACATTTTCCCATTCTAGGGTCCTCCTATATAGACATATCCATGGAATTCATTTAAGTACTTCCTCTATATAGAGGTAAATTAGTTATAATGGTAATCATGGATTGATTGACCAAGTATGCTCATTTTTATCCATACCTTATCCTTATACTTCTAGGATAGTGGCACAAATTTTTATTCATTAATCTTTAGATTCTACAGGAGCCCATATCCCATAGTTATAGATTGTTGTAGAATATTTTCTAGTAATTTATAGAAGGAACTACATCACATTGAGGAGATGTAGTTGAAAAGAAGCACATCCTACTACCCATAGACTAATGGCTAGATGGAGGTGGTCAATAAATGTCTTGATACATATATTCAATATTTTGTTTTAGATAACCAATTCAAAAGGAATCAATTAGCTTACCTTTAATGGTGGAACAATACCATTTTCACACAACCACAAGGAATATGGTCAACCACCCCCAATGCTCACTTATTACTTTATAGACACCTTGAAGGTGGAAGTAGTTAAAATATTCCTTAATATTAGGCAATAAGTCTTAGCATCCCTCAAAAAAAATTTAGCTATTGCCCATAACTATATGAAGTAGTAGACATAAAAACAACAAATTGAGAGGGAATTTATGGATGCTAACATGGTCTTATTTTGTCTTAAAACTTATAAATAATTTTAATTAAAAAAAAGGGTTGACATAAGTTGGAACTCAATTTTTATGGACCCTCAAATGTATCGCAGTAACTAGGAGAGATTGCTTACAAGTTTGAGTTGCTGACAACTTCTAAGATTCACCTGGATTTTTATGTATCTTGGTTGAAGAAAGTTTTGGGCACACATACTAAAATACAATCATACTTCCTAAATTGGATGAAGATGAATCTATTATTTTGTAGCATACATCCATTCTAGATCATAGAACCTAACATATATACTCTTGTGATATCACTAAAATGTTGTTGTAGTGACAAGGGTTGCAACCAAAATATGCCACATGGGAGCTATTGCAGAGCTTTCAATAATAATTTACCACCTTTCAACTTTGAGGATAAATCTTCTTTAAGGGGGTGGCATATTAAATTCTTGAAACTTGTAATTCATAGGGGCATATGTTATTGTATGTAAAGTGGACCATGTATCAAGTTAGAAGTGGACCATGTGTTAAGTTAGAAGACTTTGTCATAGAATATTGTATATAACCTCTTTGTCATAAAATCTCTTTGTTGTCATAGAATTATGAATATAACCACTTGGTATCACAAATGTAACTATCATAAATTAGGTAGTCAAGAATATTATCATATAATGTAAGAAAACATGCTTGTAAATACTATAAAATGGGAAGGATGTAACCCTTACGGGCTAGTGAAGAATTTACATATTTTGGAAGGAGTTTTCCCCTTCAAATAGGCCCACAATACTAATATTATCTACCTCAAAATTTTGGAATTACTATTATTTATATTTTAATGCTTCCTTTAATGAATGCTTATGTTATTGTATATACAATTTTAGTGTTTCTTTTATCAATACTCTATGAAATCATAGTTAGGATTATATTTGCACTAAATTTCTTATCATAGTATAAATTTGAACTAAGAATTTTGATGTGAAATATTCACATAAGAAGAGGTTAATTGTAGTTATATGTCTTGTTAATAAGCTTATCATAGTCCTAAATTGCCTCTCCCAATGTTTCATTTCTTATCATGTCTGATATATCCACAGAAAGGGATTGCCATATTTTCCTGTGTATTGACTTTGTACTTGAAGTGTACAATGTTGTAAGTGTCTATGAAAATGGTTTTTATGCTTCAATTACCATGAAAAGTATTATATACTATCAACCTAAATTGCTTATGGAGGTTATTAGTCATTCTAACTAGGATACTTCTAGACTTGGCAATACCATAGATTCTATCAATGTCTATTGTAGTCTTTTAGTTTATTGTTCTTTTGGCACTAGAGCTTTCTTTTCCATATTTATAGCCTCCATGATTTTTTTAATGATTTTGGGACCTTTTATGGCCTTGTTATATTGTGACACACTAGAATCAAAAGATCCAATGTTTTCTTTTCCAATATTCATCACCCAAACATCTCAAAGAGGTTATTCATGTACTCTTTCTCTAATCCAACCATACATTCTTGGTGAGGAGGTCTCTAAGCTTATCCTCTATGAGCTCAAATATTTATCTAAGTAGTCTAATATTTTCATAGACGTATAAAGTGGTCAATTCATGTATGAAAAGATTAAAGTCCTCCCTTGTAGATTTTTTACAAGATGGAGTGTTAAAATTCATGATCTCTTGCTACAATATTAGGATATTATTTTATTTAATGTATTCCATGTTTTATTTTATCATATTTAGAATTTGAATTACAAAAATAACATCAAATAAATCAGTGGGATAAATTTATTTCCAAATATAGTATAGGTGTTGGTTCTCCTTTAACATCAATATCTCAAAATTATCATGAATGTTAGTCCTTTTATCTACCAAGCTAGGAATTTTCTCCCTCACCCCCTTAACTATCCTCATCATGCTATAGTAAATGGGTTGATCAATATCATGAAGGGTCTCCTTCTCAATATTTTATTTATTTAGTTTCATATTTTATTTATTTATTATTAATAATTCCTTCTTTCTTTTGAGTTGATCCTCCTCATCATGATCATATTCTTCCATACTACTATATTCAAAAGTTTTGTCCATGCCTCATATGGATGTCCATGTCTATGAGGAACTTGGGCAAATTCCTTGGGAACCTACCCTTGAAAAATATTAATGTGATTTTAAATATCTAGTTGGCATTGGTCATTTATCTATTCTTGGGCATGGAAAAATCAATGGGTGATCCTCTAAGGAAATATCCACCTATGCTACAAACCACTAATACTCTAGCATCTACATTTATTTCCACTCCTTGATTGAAGGAATATTTTCCCATGGGAATATCTTTTGCAAAGGTGATTTTCTTTACCTTAAGTACATGTAGTCCTTCAATAAATTTGGTACAACAAAGTCCTTCAAATCATCCATGGTGTTCATTCCTATAAATAAACCCTCAAAATATCTCAACTTTGATTCTTTAATGAATTTATATCCAATATAAAATTTGATCTACATTAGTAAATATATGTCCCCACTTGCCTTCTTATGCATCCCTTGTTTACTATCATATTTGTCCTAGAAGTATTGTTCCTCTTATTCATGTTTAGAAAGTAAGTCTTTTCATTTTGGAGTATGTTTCCATGATCACTCACTCCTATCATAGGTATCCATTTTTTATTTAGGTAGAAGACTAAACCATTGAATTAGGTAACTGATGGACCTAATGGAAAGCACCATTGACTTACTTCTGTAAACAATCAAATATATGAATAGGTCATATTTTGTACAAATAAACTTTGATAAGGGTATATTACCTTAATTGCATCCTCTGATAGTTCAATACTATTATCTGTAATTAGGATTCCAAAAAAGCACCTTAAAAAGTTATCATGTACAAAAATTCCCTTTCCTTATAAAATTTAGCATAAAATATAGGGTAGCATAGGGGGTTGATAAAATTTATTTAATTTTTGTCTTGAATCTCAAATCCTTGTTTGGCATGGATCTAAAAAATAATATATACTAAATAATAATTCATATAAAATGACCTAGTCATGATGATGCTTCACAATTAGTTGATCGATTTGTAATAAATAAAATTAACACGATCAATGAGTTTATTATCAAATATGAGCTTCAAAAGTGGGAACATCAAAAACCTAAAATATCTAGACTTAGTTTTTCCTTCCATATAATAAATTAATAAAAGCATATCTCTAATATCCTATTTAAAGTAAACTTTAAGATCCCTTAATATTGTGAGGAAGTTATTTTTCTTAGGGGCTTTTATCTAGTGAGTCACAACAAACTTGAGAGAAGCTTCCTAGTTGTTCTAAAATTCCTTCACTACCTTAGCCTTGGAAGTGATGATTTCTTATTTTTAGGGGTTCTCCAAATTAAGTACAACCCTAATCATCGATGGCTTGATTGTTACCAAAAAATTTCCTTATTCAAAGACCATATTTCTAGTCTTTCTATCCATGTGCCTAACATAAAAAATTACTATCTTATCACATGAGAAAGTTTACTCCAAAATCAAAACCTTGACCAATCTAGAGTCCCTTAACGGACTATACTTTTGCTTATTTTTAACATTCTTCTCAAGTTATTCACAATATCATATTGTCATTTCTATATTAGTGATATTTGATATCTAAGAAAGTAATTTAGTCTCTTCCCTTAAGGAAATTCATATTTTTTGTAGATGATGAAGTGTTCATTATGGTTAAACTCATGAATATCTAGAGAGGTTGAGGAAAAAAACTTCACATGCACTATATTTATAGAATTCCAATCTTGGGTATACATCCTTGCCTACAAGGGTTCTATGTATGAGGTTTAAAGGTACATGAGAATAAAATATTTCCATGAGAATAAGTCAGCAAAATTTTTCCCACAAATGGGGTATGCTTTCCGTAGGGGTGAACACATATAGATATGAAGCACTTAAAAGGGATTTTTGACTAGAGTTAATTACTTGTTGGATGAACATGTCCATTAAACATTCATGCACAATTATGTAGTAGGAAATTTACATGATAACCAGAAGGTAAAACTTGGAAAAGAGAAAAATTATAATTATAGATAAAAATAATCATCCAGTTTAGGTTAGCATTTAAGGAAATAGTGGAAGACTTAGTTGAGCTTATGGAAACAACTCAAATAAGTTGCATCGTGAAAATGCATGGGTAGGAACAAGATACTTTAAAAAAATGATTTCTTTTACAATAATATGCTAGATATAAAACATTTTCAACCCATGCAACAATTCCTTGCCCAAAGACTAGAAACAAAAGTGATAAATGTGTTAACACAAAAATAGAGACTCTATACAAAAAATATTTAAAGACACTCTCTTTCTAAACCAAATTAATGAAATATCAAAACCAATGAAGGAAACCATCAAGGTATTACTCTAACAAATAATAACACTGGGTTGGACCATTCCAAAATGGGGCAACTTAGAAAGAATATAGGTAAAACATAAAATTGTAGAACTCAATTACAAATAAAACTTTCTAGAAGATAAAATCATACAACCAAAGCACACAAATTATCTATAAAAATGTAAATAATAGAAAATGATAAAAAGGTTAATATTTAAAAAAATGAGAAAACAAACTTTACCAAGAAAAGAACTTGGTTAAAACTAGCTAAAAATACCTCCAAAATTGTAGAATATGACACTATGCTTAAGCACGAGATAAAAATTAAAAATAACTAAGGTAAGATAATATTTATAGGAAAATGGGTTATAGTTATGTAATTCCATATGGGTGAGTAAAAAACCAGGTTAGTAGGAGCATTAAATGTGGTTTAATTACCAAGAAAAGAACCTGGTTAAAACCAACTAAAAAATACCTCCAAAAAAATAGAATATGACACTATGCTTAAGCAAGAGATAAAAATAAAAAATAACTAAGGTAAGATAATATTTATAGAAAATTTGATTATTGTTATATAATTACATACGAGTGAGTAAAAAACTAGGTTAGTAGGATCATTAAATGTGGGTTAATGATATGTGTGCAATGTATTGGGAAATGTTCATGAATACATGAAGAAAATACATAAGAATGAGTAAATATAGAATGAATGTTTATTTTGTATTAGGAATAATTGGGATGGGGTAACCCTTACACATAAGGTCCCATTTGAATGTTTACTTGCAAGGATTAGGATAACAAAGGATACCATTATTTCATACCCATGTGGACTCTTTTTCTACAAGTTTGAAATGATATATTCTTTGTGGTTAGTGGAATACAAAGTAGCTTTTGCATGTGATGACTAATATTAATCTTAGGATAAATGAATACCCCATGCCCACAAGCCCATAAAATACATCAAAATTTCTTTCCATAGACGAATTTTTATGTTTTCAAAGCTTATGTTATTTAAACATCATCACCACTATCAATAATTGGAAATCCTTACAAGATGCAGATCTCTTATTCCAAAAATAATTTTATAACTTGCATGCAATCATGATAAACTCACACACACACATATTTTTCAAGTAAATTAAAAATTATCTAACATACTTTACAATTTAATTGTTACATACCCAAGATAGGTATTTAACAATTTGATATTGTATTGTATATTGGTATCAATAATAAATGAAGTATTGGATAATGTGGATCTACTATGATGTAAATGTTACTTAAATAACTATTATTCATTAGTAAAGAAGGCCAAATATCAAGTTAGAAATAGGTAAGAGAATAATTTCATAGAATCATATATGTATCTCTCAAGGAATATTCTCATAGAATAGTTAGGAAATATGTTCAAGGGCATTATTTAAAGGCAAGAGTGGAAATAGAAGTGATATGAAGTATTATTGTAATATTATTGACTCATGGATATTGGATATAGTGGATTTATTCCTTCCTTAAGAATTAATATTTCATGTTGCCCTACCTGAAGGGTATTATCTATCTCTATTTTATTGTGTCGATTGTTATTGTGAAATTTATTGTGGATGCTTTTTTAATATTTCTACATATTGGTGAAGAATTTTTTGTTAATGAGAAGTAAATGTTTATAATAAGTGGTATGAAAGGAGTGATTCTCACAAAGTGGGGTTATTATTGCAGAGCTAGATCAAATATTTCTAGAAAAAATATCTCTTGTGAGAGCCATATATTTTTAGTAGTCATTTTTAGAAGAAAAATACACAAATGTGTAGGACCTTTTGAGTACTATAAAAACAATTTTTCATTTGTTAAATTTTCATAAGTATTAATAAAGTTATCATTGTTTTAAGTTAGTATATTTATGTTGTTTTTTGGCTACATGATTTTTTTGAAAAAAAAAAAACCATATCAATTTTCTTAACATTAATTTTTAGAATATTTTTAAATCATTATGTAAATTTTATTGAATACTATAAAAAAGGATAGTCACTTGTTAAATTATGATAATTATTGAGGGAGTTACAACTATATGAAGTTGGTATTTTCATGTTGTTTTTGGGTTGTGCAAAAAAATCATGCAAAAGGAAAAAATCATATTTCTCAATCTAGATAATCAAACCAATCATTGTTTGATTTTTTTAAAGATAAATTGTATTTGTAATTGTTAATTAAAAGGAATAGATGAGATTTGAATATTTTTTATTTTTGAGAGTTTACAATTATTTAAATCCCTTGCTATCTTAAAATTTTATTTGTTGGTTTGAGGTCATGGAGTTACGACTAGAAGTAGTGATTTTGATGCTAAGAAATTTCTATATTTGGATGCTCGATACTTAATAAGAAATCAACCACAAGATATAAAATGAGCATGCAATATTGAATATATGATAATGGAAATATACTAAGCATGTAAAAATCAAAATAAACTTATGTAACTACTCATAAAACTACCATTAATGAAGGCTCACAAAAATAGTACAAATATAAAATTGGAGGTCTCAAACTCTCCATATTCCTTACATGATCTACATTGTATCTAGCATATCATATACTATGCTATATACCTTCACTTCTTTCTCTCAAATATTATCTATCAAAGGTCTATATATAATGATATGTGACTCTTGGCCTTCCACCTCCTATGAATATTCGTCTTCCTATTCTATGAACTCATGTACACATGGACAACATGCACATTTACATCATCAAGTACTTTGAATAGTCTAGCAATACTTGTGTATTTATTACATTGCATAAAATAAATACTCAAACCTTAATATAAGACACATTTCCAATATAAATATGTTCCCGAGGTAGTACATTATCATGTACCAAATAATGTAATATATTCCAACACCCACATGTATTTTAAGAACACAAGCTTATACTAAGAGGTGGTGAACAGTTTAAGACCACTTTTTACTTTTATTTCCCAAACAATATTATGCAATATATCAATGGAAATATCAATGACAATAATTAAATCAATGCACAAATCACCACACATAATAGAGACACCAATTTAACATGGTTCACCCAATGTGGGCTACATCCATGAAGAAAATATTTCACTAATTTTTTTCAACAAATATCTTGGGAATACTTTCCCTATTACAATTTTTATGGACCTCTGTCCAAAGGAGACACCAATATCCTAATCAAGTTCATGGATCTCTATCCACAGGAGACACCAATCCCCTTAGCTAGTTCATGGATCTCTATCCACAAGATAAATCCTCCTCTGCTCTGGTTGGTGATCCTCTATAAGACTATTGCCTCCACTATTCTGGCTTGTGGATCTCTCTCCACTGAAGACTCTATCCTCACTGATAAGATATCTATCCTCACTACCCTAGCTAATGGATATCTATCCAATTGAGACTATTATCCTCTACTCTATCACATCCAAAGCTTGCACTCAACTCTATATCAAATCTATACTAAACACAGTCCTTCGATCTAGCACAAATTTTCTCAATCTCTATCTCTGATCTGCACTAAACATAGTCCTTCGATCTAGCACAAATCTGCTCAATCTCTATATTTGGTCTAGCATAAACCTATCCTCAAATCTACACCACACTCTATCCTCAAATATATCCTTAAACCTTACCACAAAGCTTGACTTAATCAAAAATCAACTCTACAAGATCTACCTCAAACCTTAACTCAAGGTTTGAAAAAATAAATCAATCAACTCTTCTCACAAGTATTTTCAAAGACATACCTCAAATCTATCCACAAGTTCTCTCTAGAACTTGTCAAATATGCTCATCAAGTCTTCACAAAGACTTTCTTTAAATCTTCTCAACATGTCCTCACTATAACTTGTCTAATCTCATAAAAACATATAGAGAATTGTGAGAGACTCAATATGTTTCACACTCACAACAATGCTCAATTAATTTCAATCTCTCTCTTGTTTTTACCATAGAAACATATAGAGAATTGTTAGAGACTCAATATATTTCACTCACAACAATGCTTAATCACTTTCAATCTCTCCTTCAACTCAATCCAAAAATATAGAATAATTTGTTTCACATAACTTGAACTATCACTCCAACACTTGCAATCAATTACGCTTAATCAAATCCACTCAACCAATCACTCAATGAAATCTTCTTCAATAATTCTTATCAAAATAAATTCACATAACAATGATACTCATGATATTTCACAAATCCTAATCATGCACATGAAGGCTCACTCAATATTTCCAACAATGCTTATAAAACAAGGTTTCTATCATCAAAATTTATTCTAGAAAAACCTTCAACAATAAATATTGAATATTTCAAAATCAAATTCAACAATGCTTACCAAATAATCATTTTCAATCCAACTTGGCATTCACAACATCCAATCCAACAATATTTTACTTGCAAGGAAGATGTACCCATACCTTTTATTTTGATGGAGATATGTCTTCAAAACTTGTCTTAACCACACTCAAATAATTCTTTACCAACACTAGGGTTAGGTTACCACAACCTATCTCAAGATCTCCACAAAATAATTTTCTCAAAGATTATTTTTCATACAAAATAAAAAATCCTTTTTTACACCTTATAATCTCCAAACTCACAATATTCAACTCAATAATTTCACCATAACACAACACTTAACAATTTTCCATGCATACCTTATAATCTCCAAACTCACAATATTCAACTCAACAATTTCATTAAAACAACATGCATAGCAAACTCCCTTATACACCTTATAATATCCACACCTTATAAATTTCAATCACCAAAAATCAAAATAAAATATTTTAATTTTTCTTTACCTTATAACTCCCCTAAGCACTTAACATTCATGATAATCTCAAAGCACTCAATTTTCAACACCAAATAAAATTGAATGGCATACCTTTTGTTTGTTCTACCCACAAAAGAAGACTTCGATGGATTTGACCACGTGACCTTTGCACTCCCAATACCCTAGCTCCAAGCTAGGCCACCAAGTGGGTTGTGCACCCACATGAAACACACGGTGCATGTTGTCCCATAAAAACCTACCACACGAAAACACCAAGCAAGCCAAACAAAAGGTGCTTCCTCCAAAATGTCGATCATGTGGATCGAAACACAATATCCTCCATGTAAACCTTAACACTCTCCCAACTACCACCTGCACTACCACCATCGGTGGGAATTCAAACCACTACGCGACCTATGTTGTCTTGTTTCCCTCCAAGCACTTTGGAATTGCAAATTATCTTCTTCTTAAACACAATGCTCGATATTCTCTTTCTCGCATTCGAAGGTGTGATTAAGACCTTAGGAAATGGAAATCATTTCCTATATAAATACACATTCATATTTTGATTTCTCACGTCGGCCCTTTTTTGAATTTAAAAATTTGAATTTAATTTTTAAATATTAAATTTAAAAACCTTTGTCTCCTTTATTAATTTAAATTAAAATTTTAATCAAAGATTAAAATATTTTAATTTAAATTAAAACTTTGAAAATTGCTCATGGGTCTTTTCAATTTGGACTTCATTTTCTTCACCTTGTTATTTGGACCAAAATAATATAATAATAAAATATTATTGTTTAATTTTAACTTGCTTATCCTTTCTTGGGTTTTCTTCTTTGGGCCCTTTTTAGGCATATAATATTAAAAATAAATATTATATCCTATTCCTTTCCAAGACATTCTTGCTTTTGGAAAAACCACTTTATGTCCTTAATGACGATGACATTAAACCAATATTCTTTTGACATCAATGACAACAAAACTACTCATAATTTCTAACAGTATTACATTATTTAGTTATCGAAGACTTTAGTATTCAATATGATCTTCATATTGTTTCTTCAGTTCATCTTGATCTTCCTCCTCTAAAATATCTAGAATATTCTTGAAAGTATTTTCTTCCATCCTCATCTTTCTTATTTTTTCATGCTTCCTCTTCCTATTTCTTCTTCTTCTTCTTCTTCTTCTTCTTCTTTTTTGCACCTTTACTAGTGATATATCTTCAACATGGTGAGTTAGTACATCATCACAATAGTATTGGTTAGTATTTAGAACTTCATTGCTAATACGTTCATCGTTCTTTTGTTTCATGTCTTAAAAAAATTCAAAAATAATTAATGATAGATATATCATCAAACATTCTTCTAAAGATACCCATTTAATGTCATACATTTTCCTTTTTTTGCTTCCTTGAGAAATAAAGAGAATCTTTATTTTAAACTTGTAAACAAGTATTTGTATCCATCAAAAGCATCTATTAGGTTTTGTGAGTAAAGCTTTAGTTCATAGAATAGTTCTTCATTATTAAATGCATCCCTCAATATTTCATCTATGCTTCTTCTAATTTAATATTTGAAGTAGAATTCCTTATAGCTCCCTAGTATTATATATTGACAATAGTTTTCGATAGAATCTTTTATTTTTTAAGACTCTTGAGGTTGACTACCTTATAAATCCCTAGTTTTGGGTATATGATCAAATTTGATAATATATTTTCTATTCTCAAATTTTGTATAATACCTTGTATCTCCCAAGTGTTTTGAATATGTGACCAAATTTGATAAGATCTAATATCTAGGTAGAATTTCTTTTTACTCCCTAGTATTTTGAATATAAAATAGCTTTGATTAAATACTTAGTCTTCTAGGTTTTCCTTTGAGTTGAATCCCTTTTTTCTCTCTAATATTCAACTTCAAGCTAAGCACTTTATTTCTCCCTATTTATGAATAGAAGGTTAAAGATGGTTTTGATGCAATTTCAATTGATAAAATTTTCTATCTTCAAGTTTTAAGTTGGATTCCTTATGGCCTTTCAATTTGAATAAGAGACTAATTCCGATATAGTTTTCCAACTTTCTAACAAATCTATGTTGTGTTTCCTATGTATTTGAATTTTTAATAATTTAGTTTCTATATTTAAAGAATTTATGTTGGTGATGAATTCCTCATACCTCCCTAATTATAAATTTATAAAAAACAAATGTATTTTCAAATTCAATATTTTAATTTTGATGTAGCAAACCTTATTACTCCAAATTAAATTATTTGTAAATATTTATATGCTTGAATTTCAAATAAAGCAATTTCAAAAAGGATTTCAAATTAAATCATCTTTACTTCAAAATTCATTCAATAAATCATCTAAGGTTGTAATTTATCATTTCTCTTCCTTATATCTCCATTAATTTAATTAATATCAAGCATAATATATTAACTAAGCTTAAAATTAGTATTGATATACCTTTTACCTCCTTGACCTTTATAAAATATAAATTGATTAAATATTTTATACCTTTATATAAATGGAGTGCTACATATTCGATTTGCTTCTCCTATGACTACAAATTGTATGCTATTTTAGGTGCTATCCTCCTCTCAATCTTCAATATCTTATCACTATATTCAATGCTCTTCCTTGTATGGTGTTCTCTTCTAGACTTTGAATGTCCTCTTTGTGGTTATTCTGCAGTCTATTATCATTGAATGTGCTTAACATGTATGCTGAAGATTGTTTGGGCTCCTACAATATGTCAATATTGCTCTTCTCATGCGCCACATGACACTCAACATCTTCTTTAGGTTTTTTCTTCTTTTTGTGTTACTTCTTCTAGGTCGGTGACATTATGAAAATATGGGCATTACCTTTGATGAGTGTATTCCTTACTCAAGGAGTGCTCATAGTGGGTTTGAAGAATTTTATTTCCTCAATGGTTTTTGGTGTTCCTTTTCCTCTATGCCAAGTGGCATCCAAGTTCTTTCATGTTCTCAACCAAAGTGATAAATGGTAGTTGCATTCCTTTCAACACTTGCATGTAATTCTGTAATGTTTTAGATTTCTTTTGTGCTCAAACTTGCTTATCCTTCCTTAATACTTACAATATCTTTCACTACTCGATAGTTGTAACTTACAACTCTTATTTCCTCCAACATATTTTGTAGCTCTTCAATGCTTGCTGGCACATCATGTTTTCTAATTCTTTGTGGTGGCTCTTCTTTGTCAATGGTTTCTCCTATTCTATGGTGGTGGCTCCTCCACTAGTGTTACTCTAGTAACTTTTTCTTGGTATTTTTTCCACCTCTTTGTTTGATAGCTTTTCAACGTTGTTCGACTAGATATCCAAGCTTATTAGCTTGGGTAAAATATTTATCTTTTAATTTATTTATTTTCCAAGAAACTAGCACTTTAATTCTTGTGTTTTCTCTATCATCTAACTTATTTTGGCTACATAGTTTAATCCAACGTGATAACTACCTTCTTCTAGTTTTGATATATTTACTTGGTGTCTTTAGATACCTTGAGCACACTGTCTTTGGAAATTTAATAAACCTTTCCTTAGACTGCTTCCTTCATTGGCTTCAAGAATTTTTCTTTTACAGATTTTAATAGCTCTAATATGATGCTCTTATAACTTTAAAGTAAACTGATTTTAATACTTAAATCATTAAAATTTTATAGCACCACTTATACACACCTTTTGACATCATTTTGTAGTCAGTATTCTTGGTGATTTGGTTCACCTATTTTATACCTCAAATTTGTAAAATTTACAGTTCTCCTTTCTACTCAATTATTATCTCAAACTTATCAATCTTGTAGCTTCAATTCCTTTTGCTTTTCTACCTTTTTATCCTTCAACTATGCTATCCAAAAATATATAATTTTGTATCTATAATATTGTCCAATATGATGCCTTCAACTTCTAAAATTTGTAGCACCTTTCTTTAAATAAATGATGTCAAATGCTTTCTCAAATCTTCCCTAAAATTCTCCAAAATACAGTTCTCTTTTCTCCTTCTAATGCTACCCTAAAATCTATTTTTTGTGGCTTCAATTCTCCTCTAGATTTGTTCTCTCAAACTCTAAAATTTGTACTTATTAGTGCTATTCAAATGCTGCCCTCGTGCTATCCAAAACTCTACAATATTTGTAGCTTCAAATGCAGCCAATTCCTTCTTTGTTCTACTATTCAAATTTATTCCAAAATTCTCCAAAATGCATCTTTAATATATTCTCTTAATTTTGCTCAAATTTGTAGCTCAACACTCTTTAAATTGCTACTTTCAAAATCTGATTTCTTCTCCTTATATTGTTGTCCAAGAATCTCTCCTAACCTTTGTAAATTTTTTACTTCTTTTTCTATCAAGCCTTCCTTCAATTGGTTTTTCAAGGGAACTTCAAAATCTACCCAAATATTCTCCAAATCATAGCTTTATGTCACCTTTAATTTATTGTTCAGTGACTCTTCAACTTCTACTATAAAAACATCAATCTTCTCCTTTGCAATGGTAGTCTTTAAATTCCTCAAATTGGTGGTCTATTATATCTTACTTCTCATACTTAGCTCTTCTTATCAATTTCTATCTTCAAATTGGGCCTATTTGTTGACCTTATCCTCAAGAATCTAAATATCTTGAGATCTTCAAGAATCCTTTCTAAAATTTGATGAACTTATTGTCAAATCTCTTTTCCTTTTGGGCTTGTTGTCGAATAGTGATAATTGTCCCAAATTCTTCTTTTTAAGAGCTACTCCTTGCAATATTTTACCTTGAGCTTCAAATATTCCCCAATGGACACTTCTTCAATAGGGTGTTTTTAGCATTCTTCTTTCTCCTTCTAAATTTTCTTGAGACCTCTTCTCTTGGGTCTTAAAATTCTACAACTCTTCAATTGGTCCTTAATATTCTATCTTGGATCTTCTCTATTTTGGATCTTCTCTATATTTAATATTCAATATTCTATCTTCCAAATCTATAAGTTCTTTAATGAGATCTCTTCTCTTGGATATCCTCTTTCTCCAATCTTCAATAGGGTTTATATTGACCTCTTCTCAATCTTCAATATAGTTGCTTTCTTCTCTCTTCAAATTGGATTCTTCAATATTCTATGGGGACCTTCTTCTTGGATCTCCTCTTTCTTCAATGTCTACTCTTTTAGTACAACAAATAACTAATCCATGCATAAGAAAAGTACATGTACTTTCAAGTAATCAAAGATGAAATTCGTCTCTATCCATTTTAGAAATCTTCTCAACTTCTGAGAACTAATTTTCTACAACAACAAACTTAAATAGCAACAAGCAAATTCATATAAATATCTATATAGCTAAAAATTTGATAAACTTCACTAGTTATCCTTCAATCTAGTGGAATAATATCTATGATGAGTCATAGTCTTCACGAGTTTTCCTGCAATCCTATGGAAATACTCTAGCCAAAAATAAGTTTAAAATTCTTAAAATGAAATCTCCCTGTCTCTTCTCAATATCTCTTGTGACTCTCCCTATCTCCTATTAATATCCCTTGTGATTTGATATCATTGTTAGCTTTTGATGCTATATACTTAATGAGAAATCAACCAAAATATATAAAATAAGCATACAATATTAAATATATGATATTGGATATATACTAAGCATTTAAAACTCATAAGAAACTTTTATAACTACTTATAAAACTACCATTAATGAAGGCTCATGAAAATAATACAATGATAAAAAATGGAGGTCTCAAACTCTCCATATTCCTTACCTACATTATATTTAGCATATCATCTACTATACTATTTACATTTACTCCTTGCTCTCACATATTATTTATCAAAGGCCTATATATAATGAGATGTGACTCTTGGCCTTCCACCTACCTATGACTCTTCATCTTCCTATTCTATGGACTCATGTACACATGAACAACATGCATATTTGCATCATCAAGTACTTTGCACATTATAACAATACTTGTACATTTATTACATTGTATAAAGTAAATACTCAAACCCTAATCTAAGAAAAACTCTTAATCTAAATATGTACCCAAGGTGGTACATTAGCATGTACCAAAAATGTAATATGTTCCAACAAAAATGGTTGAAAATATTTAAGTGTTTAATATTTTTGAATAGATGTGGAAATGTAAGATTTGAATTTTATTGTGAAGGGAATATTTTTCTTGGTTTAACAACTTTGATCATACCTATTCTTTTGGATACACAAGAGACGAATTTATGGTAGAATTTTTAAACAAATTAATATTGGAGAAAAAGGATAATAATATGTAGGAAAAAGTAAGCACATATTTCGTGTCATATAAGCCAAGCAGTGATCTGAAATAATTTTTTGAATTAAAAAATAAAATTTCTATATTTATGGCTACATCTAGAGGGAAAATATCATTTTTTCCATTAACCCTAGCAAAAAATGTAATTTTATCAATATGTCCTTGGCTAAGAGGTTATACATTCAAGCAAATAAAATCAAAGACAAATCTTAAGGATAAAAATATTCAAGGTTTTGAATATTTTAAGATCAAAATATATAAATATATTTTGCATTTATATTTATATGTCATTTAGAGGGAAGATGTAAATATTATTCTTGGTTATCCTTTGTTGGATTATTTGGGTAATATTATTATTAATGTATAAAATAAGTTCATGAAGTTATAATACTAGGAAGCTATTATAGGTAAAAAAAACTAACACTATTGGATATTTCTCCGTGTAAGACGTAAGGATTTGACAAAAAATAAAGCTATTGTAGGGAATTAAAGTGAGAAGGCAATATCAAAGATCAAATAAGAGGTTAAAGTCAAGTCCAAAAATAAAATAAAAGAGGGTAGTAAGGTAGAACAACATGCACCTGAAACTAAAATAGAGAAGCAAATTATTGTAGATTCAAAGAAAGTAGAACATCAGGATAAGGTTGGACCAAATTGTCATCCACAATACCATGAGAGGTAAAAATCATGGAAATAGGGCTTAGAGAAACAAAGAAGCTATGATGGACATACATGTAACCAAAGAAGCGAAAACTATGGATATTAAAGTGGCACAAGCATATCATGACATCAATAAAGACCACCATCACTCAAAGTCTCAGTTGGATGTATGGATGATCAAGATCAACACTAGTTCTCAGTATGGCTCAAAAGATCATATTCCTTTGTCTCTTCTTATATTTTGAGAATGAAATATTTTGTAAGGGTGATGGAATGTTAGATACCCAATATAGGTACTTAATAATTGAATTTTACATTGTATATTGGTATGAGCTATAAATTAATTATTGGCTAATATGGACCTGCTATGATGTAAATGTTACTTATGTAACCATTATTAATTAGTAAATAAGCTCACATGTAAAGTTAGAAATAGGTAGGAGAATAATACTATAGAATCGTATGTGTAATTGATAAAGAATATTACCATAGAATACTATCATAGAATAGGAATAGAAGTGATATGAAGTATTTTTGTAAGAGTCTCCATTGATGGTGCTTGGAAATTGTGGAGTGATTCCATCATTAAGGAGTAATATTTGGTGTTTTCCTACCTCAAGGGTATTATATATCTCTATTTTATTGTGTGGATTGTTATTCTGGAATTTATAGTGGATACATATTTTATCTTTTTTCATGTTGGTGAATAATTTATTGTCAATAAGAAGTAGAGGTTCATAAAATTGATCTTGAAAAAAAGAAGCTAAATCACTTTTTTTTTTTTTTTAGAGTAATACTTCTTATACACATCCACCATGGGGATTGAACCGGGTCCCATGGTCTAGTAGTGAGCTTGCCCTATTTTCAAAGACATTCTTCATCTTTCTTGAACTCATACATTTTTTCTATTAATTCTTCGATATCATTTTCATTAATAAAGAATCTCCTTTGCTTTATAAAATTTGGATATTGTCATGATAAGGATAAAGATAAACACCATAATTTTTTAAACTAATGGATTATCATGTTTTCTTTCTCTATTTTTTTTCTCTATATGTTTGAATAATTTGACAACTTTTCTTCTTCATAGATTCCTCACATTTTCCAAATACAACTTCTACCGAATAATTGTTGAACATAAAAAATAATATTGTTGCTAACTCAATCCCCGCATACTTTTAAAATAATATCAGAATCCCCTTAATTAAAATAATTTTCAAACTTTTTAAAAATAATAATTTTGATCTTTCAAATATAATATCTATATACTTGATAGTTGAAGTTTTACACAAATTAAAATCGATATAATTTTCTAATTATACTAATAATGTATACTTTTCATGTCTAATTTATTAAATATTTAAAATATTTTTCTCAATTCTCGTTTTTTTAGTTTTAAGTAACAACGATTGATTACTTTCATAATGGACCTTGTAACCAGGAATTCATAACTTGCCATTTTGTCAACTAAAATAACATGCAGAATCTAGGGAAGCATAATGAAGTAAAAAGTCCAAATTGGAAACAAGGGGATGCTAACCAGTAGACGGTGGCGGACGACGGAAATTTCGTTGTAAAGGAGAATTATAAACCATTTACAGATAAAAAAACGGTGGTGATTCTTTAATATTCTCGTGATTAGGTGAAAGAAAGGCTCGTTATTAGTTGTAGGATTTTCCAGCCAGAAAACAATTCTATTCACATAAGTCAATAAAGTAGCAGCGTTACAATTCCGTTGTTGACAAAATAAAACTGGATTTTTCGTGTCTAAAATTACTTTGAATTCTTGAACCCTTTAGGAGTTCGGGTGTCAGGCACTTGCCTACTACCGCTTTGTCAATTGCTGCCGAAGACGATGGTTTACCCGATGGAACATGTGTAAGGAAATATTCTTTGTGACTTGCACTATTTATTCTATGGGAAATGGGAAGCATTTGGGGTCACGATTTCGTGGAGTTGGGGTGTGTGGAGGTGGAAAACCCGTTTAGGTTCCTAGTGTTCAACGCCGGACCTCGGCTATGCCTCGGCAAAGAACTGGCCTTCACACACATGAAATCAATTGTGGCTTCTGTGCTTTGTCGCTTTGCGATCAAGGTGGAGGAAGGGTCCTGGCCAGAGTAATCGCTTTCACTTACTTTTCCATATTGAACGAGATATTCAGAGGATTGAGATTACTATTTTTTTAAAATAAATTATTCCAAGGTTTGAATCACATGTTTTTACTTATCAATCCACCTAACCCACAATAATTTAGAATTCTGAGGAAGGGGACAATTTTTTTTTAATTTTTTTATTTTTTATTTTAAAATTAATTCTAATAAAAGTGGTATTTTGTGACAATTTCTTTTAAATTTTTTTATTTTTATTTTTAAAATTAATTCTTATTAGATATTGTAGTGGTAGGTTGTTTTTTGGTTTTATGTAAAAACTTAAATTCATATTATAAAAAATGGTAGGTTGTTTTTTGGTTTTATGTAAAAACTTAAATTCATATTATAAAAAAATAATTTTTTTTTTTATATTTTTTTATAAAGAATAAATCCATAAATAACAATACATAGAATTTTCTAACAATAATATTTTATTAATTTTATCTTTATCTTAAAAACTAAGATTTATAAATAAAATAACTATTTCAATGGTGGGCGCATACCTGTAGTAATCGTTTTGTTGTACGCTGACGATAAGTATACATTATAAGATTGATAGTAGTTTTTTTTTTAATAAAAAGTATATTATCGCATACGTATAGTGATCGTTTTGTTGTATGCTGACGATAAGTATACATTATAAGATTGATAGTAGCTTTTTGAATAAAGAGTATACTACCACATATAAATTTAATATGATTTTTGTAGTTTATTTTTTTATACTCAAAAGAAAATATTAAAAATATTAATAATATTGTTAAATTATTTTATTATTTTATGTAGTAGTTATTTTAGTATTTAAAGTAAGTTTGTTTAGTAGGTGTTGATTTATTTACTTTTTTATAGATGTTATGTGTTATGATCTTAATATTATGTTGATTTTTTAGTCCTTCATATATATGTGTCATGATCTTTCATGTTGCATTGATTTATTAATCCTTCACACACATGTGTCATGATCTTTTACATTATGTTGACTTATTTGTCCCTCACACATATGTGACATGATCTCTCACATTAGGTTGACTTATTTATCTCTCACACACATGTCATGATCTCACATTGTGTTAATTTATTTATCCCCCACACACGTGTCATGATCTCTCACATTGTGTTGACTTATTTGTCTCTCACATATGTGTCACAATTCCATTCACTGTGTTGACCTTTTAGTCACACATGTCATGATCTTACATTGTGTTGACTTATTCATCCCTCACACACATGTGTCATGATCTCTCACATTGTGTTGACTTATTTATCTCTCACATATATGTGTCACAATCTCATTCATTGTGTTGACTTTTTACTCACTCATTGATGGTATGTGTCACATTGTTGAGAAGATTCCTTCTTGGGTGTTTTCTTTATATATCCATCTCATGCTTACACTTAAGAAAATGGTAGAATGAAAGAATAAATGTATTTTTAATTTGTAATTTTGCACTTGTGGAATATTATCATAATTTTCTATATTTGTATTTTCCTTCTTAACTATAATAAGCTTATCATTTTGCTTATATTGTTTGCTTCCTTCACTTAGATCTTAGGTATCATATATTTGTCTCGATTCATAGGCGAATCTCACATGGTATTAAAACTTGAGGGAGAGAAATAGCTTATCATTTTGAGTCATCACAAACTTTAAGGATTATTTTTTGAAACTTTATTCAAATTTCTTGAGTTTATTGTTTTAGCTAAAATGATTTTTTGTAGATTTGGAGGTATCCCATGTTACAAACCCTCTTGCATCCAAACATTGCATACTTTAACATTTCCCAACTACAAACTCTCATGGCCATCATAAATCCACAACCATATTAAATTTCATGACCATTTTTTTTTCCTTACCTCTTTAGACTTGTGGAATCTCATGGCCATCCCAAACCCATTGTCATCTCAAATCTTACGACCATTTTTATTTTCTTACCCCTATAGAGCTATAAAATCCTATGAACATCTCAAATCTTATGACATTTTTTGTTGTCCTACCCCTACAAAGTTGTAGACCCCCATGACCATCTCAAATCTTATGACCATTTTTATTTCGCTAATCCTTTAGAGTTATAGACTCCCACGACCATCCCATACCTATGGTCATCTCAAGTCTAACAATCATTTTTGTTATCCAAAAACTCTTGTGATTGACAAAAACAAAAAAAAGGTAGCATTTTATATTCTATTTTTTCCTTTTTTCTACAATAATAATAAAAAATAATTATAGAATATTTGGTTACAGTTGTAATCGCACTAATTTATAAAGTGCCAAATATTTTTACTTGGGGGGATTTCTTGATTGAGTGATCCAACAATGAAGGAATAATACATTCCTCGATAACAAATCATATGTGGGACTTGATCCCCCTTCCTAAGGGAAGGATACTAGTTCGATTCAAGTGGATCTATCAAACAAATATGTTACTGATGGAATTGTTGATAATTTCAAAGTACAACTTGTGGGAAAAGGTATCGATTACACTAACACCTTTAGCTTTTCTTTGCAGTATTGTCCTACATCAGAGAAGATCATAGATTTTTCTCTTTTAAAAAGGAGTTTTGTTCCTATAGGTTTTCTTCTCTTTTTTTTCTTATGAGAGATCATTTTTTATATGGGTGCCTAATATGGCTACACATTTACCAGTACCCATTTATACCTATCCACCTAAGCTATGCTTATGGGGAGTGTTAGTGCATTTTATTATGTTATGTATTAGTTATCCTGGCACTTAGGATAAACTTTCTTAGGTAGGTGTTGACTTATTTGTCTGTCATAGATGCCATGTGTTATGATCTCATTCATTATGTTGACTTCATCCCTTACACATATGTTTTATTATCTCTCATATTGTGTTGAATTTTATCCCTCACACATGTGTCATGATCTCTCACATTATGTTGATTTATTCATCCCTTACACACATGTGTCATGATCTCTCAAATTGTGTTGACTTATTCATCTCACACATATTTGTCATGATATCATTCATTGTGTTGATTTTTTTTTGTCACTCATTGATGTGGTGTACTATATTATTGACAAGATTTCTTACTGGGTATTTCTTATATATAGCCATATTATGATTCCACTTGATCATATGGTAGAATGAGAGAATACATGTAGTTTTAATTTATAATTTTAAATTTATTAAATACTATAATAATTCTACATATTTGTGTTTACCTTCTAACTAGAATAAGCTTATCATTTTGCTTATGTAATTTGCTTCCTTCACCTAGATCTTAATTTTCATATATCTATCTCAATTCATAGGAAAATATCACATGAAAAATATACAATTCCCAATATATAGATGAGGGAATCAAGCTACATAAGCAAAATGGTAAGCTTATACTAGTTAAGAAGATAAACACAAATATGTAAAATTAGGATAATATTCCACAAGTACAAAATTACAACTAAAAACTACATACATTCTTCCTTTCTATCATTTGCTTTAGTGTAAGCATGAGATGGGTATATATAAGAAATATCCAATAATAAATTTTCTCAATAATGTGACACATGACATCAATGAGTGACAAAAAAATCAATGCAATGAATGAGATTATTATAAATATACGTGAGAGACAAATAAGTGAACATAATGTGATAGATCTTGACACATGTATGTGAGGGATAAATAAGTCAACAATATGAGAGATCATGAAATAAATATGTGAGGGACAAAGAAGTCAACATTATTAATGAGATCATGATAGATGGCATTTATGAGAGACACATAAGTCAACACCTACCTAAGTAATTTTATCCTAAGTATTAGGATAATTAATGCATAAAATAATAAAATTCAATAAAAACCACCATAAGCATAGCTTATATGGGTAGGGATAAATGAGTCCAACAAATGTGTAGCCATGTTAGGTACCCATGTATAAAATGATTTCTCATAATTCAGAAAAAGAAGAAAATATGTAGGAACAAAACTCCGTTCAAAAAGAGAAAAACTTTGTTATCTTCTTTGATGTTGAACAATATTGCAAATCAAGAATTTACTCCTAGATGCTACGTAAAGTTTTTAGTGTATTTAATGTCTTTTTCCTGATTCATACTTTGAACTTATCAATAGTTCCATCAACAACATATTTTGTTCAATAGATACAGTTGAATTGAACCAGTTTTCTTCCCTTAGGAAGGGGGATTAAGTCCCATGTATGATTCCTTATAAAGGAATTGTATTCTTAAATTATGACCAAATTTGGTATTAAGTCCCATGCAATTACAATTGTGACAAAAAATTTTTATAAAATAAAAGTAAAAAATAAAATATAAAATATTGTTTTTTGTTATTTTGAAAAAAATAGTAAAAATAGAATATAAAACACATTATTTTATTTTTAATTTTTTTTAATCACAATAATTTTTGGATAGTAAAAATGGCTATGATATTTGGGATGGCCATAGTTCTAGGATGGTCATGAGAGTATAAAACTTTGTACGGGTAGGGCAGTAAAAATATCCATAAGATTTTGAGACAACTGTAATTTTGAGATAGCTACAGGAGTCTGCAACTTTTTAGGGGAGGGGTAGTAAAATTTGCCATGAGATTGGGTATGGCCACATGAATATCCATATATGCAAGTGTAGGGTAGCAAATATGGCCACAAGACTTGGAACAATCCAAATCTACTCACTTTGTTGTACCACAAAAGCAAGTCATAAACAAATCACTGTAATATATATATTTTTTTTTACACTACATTCATTCTTAAGTTTACCTTCAAGTTCCTAGTAAACTTATTTCACACATTTAAATTTTTTGGTAAATCTTAACATAGTACAGGTATATTACACCACTTTTAGGTTCAATACTGTTGTAGACAGTCACCCAAGTGGATGCAATTGACCATATCCCATAAAGGTACCATTAGTGGAGTTGACTTATCTTATTTAACATTATCATTTTCTGGCATGAGAGTCAAAACATGATAGGGGTTATCATCTAGGGCCCATAACACCTAGAGGGTGCATGCTTACTTCCCCATTCCTTATCATTCTAAACCTTTGATTTTTTGTTGTCCTTGTTCTTTTTTGAATGATTAGAAAATAGTGTACATATACCCAGAGTCTAGTTGATTGTCCTCTTCACGGAGTTAGTTAGAGCCATGCCAATACACTAGCCTTGGACTTAATCACACATGCTCTTTATGACCCATGTTAGTATGTCCCATACCATACAATGAGGCTTAACTAGCTAAGTCAAAGATACATGGGATCTATCATAGTACTGTTCTAGATGCAACCTGGAGAAAGCATCCCATACCACTTCTCATTATAGACTTGACTTGGTCATTTTTCTTGACCATTTCTATCAATATTACAGTTGCTCTAGACACCTTTGTGTGCCTACCTACACCTCAATAATTTTGGAATGAATACATTTTTATTTGAACATCCTTTTTACTCAATGCTCATTCTCAAATTTAGATCAGGACTTCTCAACCCTCACAAGAGTTATCTAACCCTAATCATCAAATTTTATGTTTCCTTCTAAGTAAATACTTCCCAAGATAACTTATAAAATAATTTCTTAATCTTTGGAAGATACCAAAAGTTACATGCACATTCATAAGATAGAATTAAATAAAATTTATCCACCATGCTCTTAAATCTATGTTTATATTATAGCTCGAGGCATAAGGGAAAGGTCAGGTTTTATTAATTTTCCCTATGCATCTATTTAGAGCTTAACAAATATATCACAAGCATGACCAAACCAAAATACCCTTTTTCTTTTCTTACTTGGCTACATCTAAGTTTTAGATTTAGAATTTATTTCCACATAAAGCAATGATTCAAAAACTCATAAACTAGTTACATCAATAAAACATAATATCATTTAACTCATACCTTGTCATCAACCATATGTTGAACCATGCTAAAGATATTTATAAACAAATCCATAGTCTACTTTACACTCATGTTCAATATTTACATTTCCAACTTAATAACTATAATATCCAAAGGTGTTATAATATATCTTGAGACTTTGTCCCAATGTCACTCGTTGCCTAACATCGTCAATTAATAGATATGAATTGTCTCCCAATTTTTGAAGGGACATTCTGGCCTCATCTCCAATTCCTTAATGCTTGACATAAGGTAGCAAACCAATGGTTATATTTTTATCTTATTCTCATGGCTAGCACTAAGTTTGATTTTCTCTTCAGCATAATAATTTTATAGGTGGTTCCCTCCCAACCTTAAGCTTTCTATGAAAACAAGAATATCAAATTATACTCCTACAACTATTAGTAAGTACGGAGCTTAGCACCCTAAACTCAATATGTCTCCTTATTTACACAAATACAGAATGTAATTTCAAGACTCTTCATTACTAGTAAGATCACACATTATGAAGCATTTAATAAGGGTACTAAAAATTTTACCCAAAAAACTATATCTACACATTGATTCTTCGAAACAAAACTCCTACTGAATAGTAATTGTTTGCCCAAAATAAAGACAATAGATATAAAATTAAACTACAGTTGGTTAAAAAATAACTAAAGCATACTGAGACATTCCTTTATCAAGAAAACCAAAATTTTAATATATAATCACTACATGATATTATCAGCCAAAAATAATTACTAATAAAATCATGAGGGTCTTCCCAGAGTATAGTAACCTTTCAGTTTTCTATTCACTGCTAAATATCAAAGGTAGATTTAATTTTTGAGTTTGGAATCTATAGGATATACAAATTAATATAGGACAAGGTGATATTCCAAAACTACTTTCATACAATACAACAACTGCAACATACACGCTCCAGATTTTCAATTTTGTTTGCACTAATTGAACGACAATAATTGCTGGATTTCAATACTCAAAGACAAATGTATAAATTTTATTTTCGAGTCTTTAGTGATGTCAGTTATTTTATCGATCACTGTTAAGATTGCTTCCTTTCTCTTACCACCATATGATACTCCTTTCTCCATCATGTTGGATTAATATTTTTTATTGATTGAAGGGATCAAATTCTAGCTCCTCAATCCATAAATGCAAATTCTAATAACACACAATCAAGAAGCTTCCTACAATGTATAGAGAATAATTTTATATTTTATTTCCTAAAATTCTATATACTTTTCTTGGGTAGGGATTAGTTCTTTGTTGTAGAAAAATTTCATCTTCAAGAAGCTTCCTACAATATTTTGCGAAAAATTTCATCTTCGATTATCATAAAGTCTATGTGATTTCCTTGTGAAAGGAATATGAGACTCAAGAAAACAAGTCTCAAGGAATATTAAAGAGACCAAAGAGGGATATACCCATTGGAGTTAGAATATTGAAGACTATGAGAGAACAAAGCTAGAGGAGAATTTGAGCCACAAAAATTAGGTTGGACATCAAATTAAAGGCTGAAAGGTAGAAAATAGGGCAAAAAATAACAAAGAATTGAAGCTACAAAATTCACAAATCTGGTCTAGAAAATAGGTGAATCCAATAACCAAGAAATATTACTTCAATGGAGGCCAAAATAATGTTTGAAAATTGATGTTATTAAATTTTTTTATCCAAACATTATTTAAGTTTCTTAAAAACACCATATTAGAGTTATTAAAGGTAGAAAAAGGAGTTTAAGTTTAAGTTCTTCAATTCAAGAAAGGAGGTAGCATTATCATCTTAAAATCTATAAAATACATCAATACAAGAATGATTTAAAAGTTGCTTGAAAGCATAAATAATAAGTAGATAGTGTTTAATACATGTTATCTCTGAGAGTTACCAAAGTGCAATATTATTAAGCAAGGGAAGAAAGAATAGTGTACAAGAATAAGGCTAAGTTAGAGTGTCCAAAGACACCATTAAGAACAAGTGAAATCTACAACAAGTCTTTGTAAAGAGGAGCCACCAGATGATTAGTAAATCCACCTGGAGAAAGAGGAGGTTCCATCATATTAGAACAAAAAGGGCCATTTGATAAATTCAAGAAGGTAAGGTATAAAAGGAGACTAAAAAGGTCTCAAAATTTTGGTGCAATAAAAGTATTTTATCTTAGTTTAAAATAGAGTCATTTCTAGTTTATAAAAGCACCATATTTATCTTTTCTAAAGTAGCAATATTAAGACAAGAGTTAAAGTATCTAAAGACACCAAAGAGGCATAAAATTGTGTAACCATTAGTGGTAGAATAACCAAGTGAAAATAGATAAGCCACGAATTGAAGAAGTAAGATTCAAATAAGGGTTCAAAGCTAACATAGTCAAGGTGTCTAAAGACACCGAATAGGGTGATATAACTCCAAGAAGGCAAAACCCACATTGGATCAAAAAAAAGTAGCAAGAGAAAGAATACAAATATAAAATAAGGATAGAGCTTCAAGGATAAAAATGTGTAAGTATTAATCAAGTAATAAGTTTTTACCCAAGAAAAAGAGGCTTGAACATATATCATAACAATGGTGAAATAGTCACCAAGGAAAGAAGCATTGAAGCACCAGCATTGGAGGGTCCACTATCATTGAAGAGGAGCATCCATTGAATAACCTTATTTTGGCCTCCATTGTAGTAATATTTCTTGGGTATTTGCTGGATCATATTTATAAATTTTTCAGCTCCAATTCTTTGTTCTTTGCTACCCTATTTTTCTACCTTTTAGCCTTTAATTTGATGTCCAAAAATTTAATTTTTGTGGTTCCAATTCTCCTCTAGATTTGTTCTCTTAGACTCTAAAATTTATAGCTATCAATGCTGCCCAATATGCTACCCAAGATGCAATTAGAATAGAAGAACCAATATGGCATAGAAATTTTTTTGAAAACTCACAAGCTAATAGTTTGATAAAAGCAGATTCTACAAAAATATCTTCCAATGACATGATGAAAGGAATTGATGACAACTATATTAATGGATATATTAGAAATAAAATAAAAAACCATACTCAAAAGGTAGAAGAGAATATTTATCAAAAATACATCCTACTAATATATGAAAGAAGTAAAAGTAGAGTACCTTGAGTTATATACAAATGGTTTTACCATTTTATCAAGGAAATGGATGAACTTGAATTTTAAAATACAAGTAACAAAGAAATAGGAATATCTTCACAACGTACTTATTACAATAATATATGTCATGAGAAAGAAAACTATTGGAATTTCCATCCATGTAAATATTATGGAGGAAAATCTCTCATCTTTTTTTTCTACTATAAATATAAGTAGTATAGGAGACTTGAAGATATATTGATATTCAGAATAGGTTTTTTTTTTTCAAGTTCTAATTTTTAAAGCATCTACTAATAATGAGTTCAATTTTGAAGTTTCTTAAGAACAAGAAGAAAGGTCATTCAACCAGCAAAAGGAACAAAAATGGATCAATTCTTATCCACTTAGGACTTGCAAGATAATGAGATATCTTGTTCATCAAAGATACTTGAATAAATTCAAGAACAAAGATCTTATCAGCCACTTTGAAATATAGAGAAGTAATGAAATGAAGAAGACAAGAAAAGACAGCATGAGCTCCAAGAATAAAATGAATACTGAACCAATAGAAGGACAAGAACCAAATCAAGTTGAAGAACATCTGAAATATGAATATCCATATTGAAGAGTAAATTATTTAATAACCAAATAATGTAATATAGGGGGGTGTTGGAATATATTACAGTATTTAGTACATGCCAATATACCACCTTTGGTACATATTTAGATTAAGAGTTTATCTTAGATTATGATTTGAGTATTTACTTTATGCAATATAATAAATACATAAGTGTTAGAATGTGCAAAGTAATTGATGATGTAAATGTGCATGTAGTCCACATGTTCACGAGTTATAGAATAGGAATATGAAGAGTCATAGGTAAGTTAAAGGTCAAGAGACATATCTCTTTATATATAGGCCTTTGATAGAGTGAGCATAAATATAATTGTAGAGAATAAAGACCAAAAGAGAAAGTAGATACAGTGTAGAGCATGTATGAATTATGTAGTGTTTGAGACCTCCATTATACACATTGTACTATTTTCATGAGATTTCATTAATGGTAGTTTTATGAGTTATTGTAGACATTTCTTATTAGTTTTTCATGCATATTACATTACCATTATCATATATTTAATATTGCTTGCTCATTTTAGTTTTTGTGGTTGCATTTCCTTTAATATATAGCATCAAAAGCTAATAGATTCATGAGATATTCCAAGTACAAATACCATCTAGCATGCCATTCCATTTCATTCAATTATGGCATTAATGGATTCTATAATGATGTGGTGCTTTGAGATATTATGACATCCCCATTGTATAGTAGTTATAACATGACAAGACCACTAGATGCCATATCATAGTCCATACGATTGACATGGTAGTCTATACAACTAGGATGGTAGCAAATACATGAATCCTTAGGTGATAAATATTATTCCATACAAATAATATGGTAGTCTATGTAGTTGACTTGGAAACAAGTTCATAAATCTTGAGCTATCACATGGTTATCCATATGAGTGAAATATTATTCTGTAAAGGTGATATGGCAAGAACATATTTATTAGATGAGGTACTTACTCAAATGGTGATGTGGCATGAATTTTTATGACACATGGTAGATGTAGGGGATGATGTAGATGCTAATGTGGAAGGATCTAATTGGACTGATATGGTAGGTTATATTTTATCATTTGTGGTAGTTCATATTCCACTTGGTATGCACAAATACGGGATTGACCAATCACATTCTAGCAACTCATTAAAATTCACAAGAAATTTGCACAATCAATAACAACCTTGACAACATATAAATTTTAGAGTGAATCATAAAATGATAAGTGGTGCAACATGGTTTATCGATTAGACATCAAACTAGATCATGACAAGTGGTATCATTCAAATCATTGGTATGCTACATAGTCTACACAACTTGGAACTCTCATTACCACTAATATAGTGTAATATGGTAACCTCTCATTCATTGTACGTACTATGTTTTTAATTTTCTCAAAGGTTTTAGAGGTATTTTTTCATTATATTGAAAAAATTGTAGGGCCATAACTTTTGCATACGTAATAATTTTTATCCTTTCTTGATTCTTTTTAAAAATTTTATGGGGTTCCAACTTAGCATTTTCATCCATTTTGAATCCAAGTACTCCAAATTTCTATTTGAAACAAATTTATATTTCTATTTTTTTTTTCAAAAATTGCTACTCCCTTTTGTCTAATGATAACATTAATATACCCTTTAGTGATGTAATACTTTGAGATTAAATGGCACCTTTTGATGATATGTCATCTCCATTGCACAATAGTGATAACATGGTAGGACCATAAGGATACCTTGTGGTAATTCATACAACTAACATGGTATTCTATACAACTAGGATGATAACCAACATATGAATCCTGATGTGACACATGTTAGTCCTTTCAACTAATACCATAGTCTATATAGTTGACATCAAAAAATGCATAAATTTTGAGTTGACATATGGTTGTTCATATAAGTGACATGTTAGTCTACATAGGTGACATGGAAAGACACATGGTATTTCGAGGAGGTACTTACTCAACTAGTGATATGGCATGAATCATAAGGTGACACATGACAAAGGAAAGGGTTGATATATATGCTAATGTGATAGGATATGATGTGGTAGACCATACAATGGCCATGTTGGCAAATTTTGGTACCCTCTCAACCTCTCATTTGTTGTAGGTACTAAACTTCTAAAAAAAATCAAAGGTTTTGGAGGTATTTTTTGTCATTTTAGGGAAAAACATATAGGGCAATAACTTTTGCATATAGAAGCATTTTGATTCTTTCTAGATTTTTTTAATTTCAATGATGTTCTCAAATCCACATTTTCATCCATTTTAACTCAAAGTATTCCAAAAAAGTTTTGAAATAAATTTTTATTTCCATATTTTTTCAAAAATTCAAATTTTGAAAAGGAATATTCTTTAATGATAATTTGGCATGCATGTGCACCAACATGTTATAGGCCTTAACAAGGCACATAAATGTGGCATATGACAATAACTAATTTTTTAAGAGTGCTAGTTATTACTTTTATCCAAATCCTATTAGAACTTAGGGGGTTTTCTAGCATATCCCCTATAATATGTTGAGGCATGAGAGGTCCTAATTTTGAATCCCTCCTATATTATTCCCTTTTGTTCAATGATAAAATTAAAGACCCCTTAATTATGTGAATCTTTGATATGATATGGCACCCCTTGATGAAATGGCATCCCAATTGCATAGTAGTGATGATATGGTAGGACCATTGTCATGACCCTCCATGGTAGGCTTGTTGTAAAGAAACAATGTATTAACTATTGATGCTTTAATACTTAGTTTGTGCAATTGAATAGCTATGCAATGCTAGTTTAATATTTTGAAAGAACATGATACTGCTGATATATTGTTAATGTGTAGAATTAGGTACACTCATGGGTGGAAGAGGTAGAATCATCCACCAAAAGCAAGGTACCTAATATAGGGGAAGTGATGATTACGATAACTCAGGGGTAACATGGATAGATACCCTCATATAGGTATGTATAATTGCATAGGGATAATAATCAATTATCTAGACACCTTGAGCTTCAATTTTATAGCCTAGTAGCTATCATAAATTCTCAAGCTAATATAGGTAACTAAGTTGACGAAAAGACTCCCTCTTTGTCTATTGCATATGTTTGATTATCTTTTACTTCATCACTTGCTGCATCAATGGTTTAGAAAGCATGCATAAATTGGTTGTCTTTGAAAAAATCCTTGTGTCACTTAAATCCATTTGGCATGATGTTAGTATTTGATAAAATAATCTTTCTATATTTTAAAATAAGTATATAAAAATATATAGTAGTTATTTTAAATAATAATTGAAATTCATTTAAAAATATAATAAGCTTTTATTTTAAATGATAATTGAAATTTATTTAAAATATATTAATATTTTATTTTAAATTATAATTGAAATTCATTTAAAAATAATAAGCTTTTATTTTATATGATAGTTAAAATTCATTTAAAAAGATAGTAAGCTTTTATTTTAAATGATAAATGAAATTCATAATAAGCTTTATTTTAAATGATAATTGAAATTCATTTAAAAAGATAATAAAATTTTATTTTAAATGATAAATTAAATTCATTTAAAAAGATAATAAGCTTTTATTTTAAATGAATAAATGAAATTTCATTTACAAGAATAGATATTTTATTCTATAGGTAAGATATTTGTTAACAAATGATATTTTTGTATTAAGATATTAAAGTCTTGTTCTAAGTAATAGCGAGCCATGAGAGCTCTTACTTTTATATTACAAAAATTGTTTTATCTCTCCTTTTGGATGATGGAAGATCAGATTTGGTCTGAGAAGAGAGATCTGATTTGGTGTGAGAATCTTCTGAACGATTTGAGGAAATACACTATGGATGAACCTCGAAAGGAGAAAAGATTACTTTTAAAAACAAAACTATCTTCTCAACCATCAAGAAGATAAGGAAGAAGTAAATTTGGGCAGTTGGGAAGTAATGGCGAATGTAGATCAAGTGGATGGGGTTGATAATGAATATTCCATTCCTTTAAGAATGAGAGAAGGAAAGAGGGGGGTTGTTTTTGGTTCACTATGAAAGATGAGGGTGAAACAAAAACCAGAGAGATGAGCTACTGTGATGACAACACCTCAAGGAAGCTAGTGCTACCTCTTGGAAAAAATTACCAGGTTGGTACTATAGGTTACTCTTTTGGAATAAAATTATTTCTTGTGCTCTCTTTTAATTCCACTTTTTTTCTCCCCTCGGGGCTGTGTACTCCTAGGACTAGTTTGTGAACCATCAAGTTTTAGACACCTTCAAATCCTACTATTGTCCTATCGCTATGTCTTGGTAGTATCATTTGGGTTTGAGACCATTGGTAGCACTGAGGCAATTGATGTAGTTATGTAGTGTTGTTATGGTTGAGTTATAAGGACCGACACTACATCATCGAAGGTCTAGTCCTTAGGTTGTGTTGGTGGTTGATTCAGGAGAATCCAGTGGTGTAAGAGTGATCTTGCATGACCCAAATTTGTATTTATTTCATTTTTTTCTAAAGTTTATTTATTTTTTTAGAGGATGGAGAAATAGACCCAACATCGAAATAATCATCTTGATACCCTGAGTGGTTTAGGAGATATGTAAATTTTAAGGTCTCCTGCCTTGTCAAAACTAGTGAAAATCCTGCTAGTAAAACTTGGAGGTCAATTTTGAAGACATTAGAGGCCTTTTTAAGGGCTGAAATATGGCAATATTATGATTGTACACAATATCAGGTAGTAAATCCCTTTGAGAGATTTCCAAAAATATGCACCAATAGTCATTTCGAGCAACGAGCGATGAGTTATGACCTCGGGAAGTTTGCCCCCTAAATTCAAATTTGAAATAGATGGTTCTAGGCGAGAAAAGAGAAAACAAGGTTAAAAGCGGAGAATTTCAAATTTTTAATCAGTTGGTCTCTGTAAGCTCCATTCTCCTCAATAAGGAATATAGAAAATTATTGCATTTCTCTATTTTGTGTAGCTTGTGTGTGTTCTATTGATTTTAGATCTACTCCAGTGGTTCACTTGTAAGCTTTCTCTATGTCCTATACTATTGTGTTGGTGACAATCGAGTCTACCTTGGACCAAGCTAGTGAGTCATCGATCATTGTTTTTGGAGTGTTGTTTAACTCTACTATCTTGTTGTTGCATCCACAATAATTTCCTAGAGAGGAAACTCCTTCTCTTCCTATGAGAGTTTCAGATTTTGAACTCCTTAAACACCAACTAAATATTCCTATGCTTTATGTTGTAGACAATGACCTAAGGTAGTAAGGTGGTTGACCATTGGGTTTTGTGTGTTGGGTCCACCGCATTATGGTCTTGCCTTGATGTCATTGGTTTTGTATTTTATGTGTTGCGTTGACCGTGTAAGACCCCTTCATTTTTGTGTGGGTGGTCAAGAAGCTCTTTGCTTCTCCTTCGTCTCAAGCGATGACCTATGTATGATTATAGGACGACAACCCTCTTATGGTCTTTGTTAAATAAATATTATTTTATTTAGCATTAAGGTAAAACTTTGATTTGTGGGTTCAGGTCTATTATCTCCTTTGCTATGTGTTGAGAATGTAGGCTACTATTATGGGGAGATTCGTGAGTTAAAGGGCCTTTGTTTAAAGTTACCTCATGTATTATTTATTTAATTAGAGTAATGGGACTTTAATTGAAATAAATAAAGTAGCCTCATGTATTATTTATTTAATTAGAGTAATGGGACTTTAATTGAAATAAATAAAGTAGCCTCATGTATTATTTATTTAATTAGAGTAATGGAACTTTAATTGAAATAAATAATGTAGCCTCATGTATTATTTATTTGATTAGAGTAATGGGACTTTAATTGAAATAAATAAATTTACCTCATGTTTTATTTATTTACTTTGAGTATTGGGACTTTAATGAAATAAATAAAGTAGTTTCATAGATTATTTATTTTATTAAGAGTGTAAGTACTTTAACAAATTAATAAGGTTGCTAAATGAATTGTTTATGAATTAAAGTATTTAGACTTTGATTCATTAAATAATGAAACATAGTTTTTTTATAAATTAAAGGTATGAGAGTTTGATTTATAAAATGAAGGAAATGAATTTTTTTTGAGTTAAAATATTTAGACTTTGATTTATTAAATAATGAAAGATAGTTTATTTTATATATTAAAGGTATGGGACATTAATTTATAAAATGAATGAAATAAATTGTTCATGAATTAATGTACTTGGACTTTGATTTATTAAATAATTAAGAATAGTTTGTTTTATAGATTAAAGATATGTGACTTTGATTTATAAAATGAAGGAAATGAATTATTTATGAATTAAAGTATTTAGACTTTGATTTATTAAATAATGAAATATAGTTTGTTTTATAGATTAAAGGTATGGGACTTTGATTTATAAAATGAAGGAAATAAATTGTTTATGAATTAAAGTATTTAGACTTTGATTTATTAAATAATGAAATATAGTTTGTTTTATAGATTAAAGGTATGGGACTTTGATTTATAAAATGAATGGTTTATGAATTAAATTATTTAGACTTTGATTTATTAAATGAGGAAAGATAGTTTGTTTTATAGATTAAAGGTATGGGACTTTAATTTATGAAATAAAGAAAAGATGGTTTATTTTATAGATTAAGTAATGAGACTTAATTTATGGAAATAAAGGAACCTAGCTTATTTAAGGATTAAAGGTATGGGACTTTAATTCGTTGAATAAAGGTTGGAAATAATTGATTAAAGTAGGACCTATGATCTAGTTGCATTCGTTGAAAGACTCTCATGGGGTAATGAGAGGGGAAAATAAAAATAGTGGTTTTTTATGATATCAACTATGCAATAGATGGTTAGATACTTTGATTTAATTTGTATAGTTGCAATTTGGCAAAGAAAATAGTAAATGCATTTAGAAGCATGTATATCATGGAACCATGAGTGCCCTGATCCCCTACTATCCTCAAATGATCGAAGGAAATATATGGAGGACCAAAGATGGCAGTTGAATCATATACATCGGTTTGACTCACTTTTACAATGATTTACTTATGCTCAAATAGACTAGAATTGTGGGAGATATCCTAGATGGAAAATGATGTATTATGTTATTCTTTCAAAGTATGGATGATTTACCATACTTTTTATATGTAATAACTCATTTAATGATTGGAAAATATACTTTAAATTATGTTTATGAAATTCTTATGCTTCTCTAGTTAACTCTTTCTCTTCATTTATATGTCTTCCCATTTTTAACATTGATTGTATGCTTTATATATGTTCTTTGATTAGATAGAATGAATCTTCCTTGTTTTCTTTTCTAAACATAAAAGTGACCTAAGAAATTGATATCTTAGGGTGAACCTAGAGAGTAACCTAAGGGATTGAGATCCTTTAGGGTGAACATAGTAGACCTAAGGAAATTAACACCCCTTAGGAAGAGTGAAATCTAAGTAGGCTAATGTAACGACCCAAAAACACACAAACAAAAAAATACAAAAATAGAAAAGTTTTTTTTTTACTAAGGAGAGAGGTACATGAACCCTTCATGAACCCCTAACCTAAAGTTTCAATCACCTAAGTTTCCCTAGAAGTTACATCTCACGAAGTACCCTATCACAATTTTGTCTGTGCAGGCATAATGTGTGTTACTACAAATAAGTCCATTTGCCCCATCATCCTTGATGAGATAGACCTATCACCCTTAGTCTATCTAAGGTATACATGCATCTCCATACTATACACAAATCCTTATGTATAGATATGCTATGAGTATTATGAGTTAAGCTATCTATATTGTCTCCATGATGAGCTATCTTAACTCAGATGTAATCTCTTCACCGCATAGTCCTTTACCTCCCTAAGGGGATCTCAATTACCTTAGGTCTCCTATGTTCACCCTAAGTGGTTTTCAATTCCCTTAGGTTACCTATGTTCACCCTAAGGGGTTCTTAATTCCCTTAGGTCACCTTTGAGTTCACCCTAGAACTCTACTCTAGATTTCTATCATCAAAAAACCAAACAATGATACATCTAGTTACTATAACATCAAGGAGCAATCAAACAGAAATAGAAAATAAAGCAAGTTTACACTAAAGAGAATCAATTACATAATATAACTAAATAAAAAAAAAAAATGAAAGTACCTTCACTAAACCATTAAGAAATTATTTCATTAATTCTTACATGACAAATCCTTATTACTATTAAGAATCTCATCTTATCTGCATTGGGGATATCTCCCAACATTTCTAGTTCTATTTGATCATAAGTAAATCAATGCAAGATACAATTACCTATTCTTCATTTCCATGGAACTCCTTGCTTCTCCTTGCTTCCCATTAGTACTTTGAGGGTAGTAGGGGATCAAGATACTCATGGTTCAGGATAAGCATACCTTTTAAATGCATCTATTCATTTACTTTTCCAAATTGCAACTATACAAAATTCATTTAAGTTTCTAACCATCTAATGCACAATGGATATCATAAAAGAAACTTTACTTTTATTTTCACCTCTCAATTTCCCTTAAAGAGTCATCCCACATATACAACTTAGATAAAATTCTAATTTAAATTAAATTCGTTCATGATTTAAAGCATTAAATTCCCATACCCTTAACATTTAAAACAATCCCTTTCTTTTCATTCCCTAAATCAAAGCCCCATAACTTTAATTCAAAGAATAAAACTACATCCTTTTTAATTCACCATTTCCAATCAATCAATCACTTTCTAAAGCATTAAAGTCATATACCTTCAACCCTTAAAACAACATTAATTCATTCTCTAAATTGAAGCCCCATAACTTCAATTCACGAATAAATCCATATTTATTTAATATAAAACTCCTAAGATATTCAACCTTAATCAAAGGGGTTCTCTCTTTAAATTAAATCCCTTAAATACATTTCATAAGAATCTAAAGGTTCCCTATTATTTAAAACCTGAAATAAAACTCTTATAAATCAAATGTTCCTTTTAATTGAAACCCTAAACATATTTCATAAAATCTAAGGTTCCTTTTAATTAAAACCTTAAACAAATCTCATAAATATCAAAGGTTCCTTTTAATTAAAAATCCTAAATACATTTCATAAAATCTAAGGTTCATTTTAATTAAAAACCTTAAATAAATCTCATAAATATCAAAGTTTCCTTTTCATTAAAAATCCTAAATACATTTCATAAAATCTAAGGCTTTTAATTAAACATAAATATCAAAGGTTCCTTTTAATTAAAAACTTTAAATACATTTCATAAAATCTAAGGTTCCTTTTAATTAAAACCTTAAATAAATCTCATAAATATCAAAGATTCCTTTTAATTAAAAACCCTAAATGCATTTCATAAAATCTAAGTTTCCTTTTAAATAAAAGCCTTCAATATATTTCAGGAGACTAAGTCTTCCTTCCAATTCAACCCTTCATTTTTTCCAAAGAACAAGGTTTCTATATTTATTTTGATCATGTTACACAACACCTTTTCTACAATAGGTGTTTACAACTAAAGATAAACGGATACTGGGCAACCATGATATTCCTAGCCTCTATACAAACTAGACTCGAAAGCACTCATATTGTTCCCTTCAGCATGGTGTGACCTTCAGACATGCACAAAATTCCTTGTCAATACCCACTGGTTTCCTTAGTGTTTACTCTCTCTGAAATGCTCGCTACGGTTCTCTCCTAAGCGCTCACTAGAGCTCATGACTTTTCATAGCGTACAACACTTTCAAACAAGATATGGTTTCCTTCCTAAACCTCATGCATATCTCTCAATGTAGCCTAGGGAAATTACACACCCACACAGTACTCACCCGATGTAAGGTGGATTACTTTTAAAGCCATACACACATAAGGCATTTACATGTTTATTTATTAAACATAGCATATGGCGCTCACTTGCAACACAAAGGGTTTCTTTCCCATAAATAAAGGCAACATAGTGCACAATGCTTCTACAAGCAACATAAGGAGTTTTCTTTCCACCAAAAAAAGCAACGTAGCACACAACGCTTCTACAAGTAACATGGGGAGTTTTCTTTCCACTAAATAAAGCAACGTAGCACACAACACTTCTAAAAGCAACATGGGGAGTTTTCTTTCCAAAAAACAAAGCAACGTAGTGCACAAAACTTCTAAAAGCAACATGGGGAGTTTTCTTTCCACAAAAAAAAGCAACGTAGTGCACAACACTTCTAAAAGAAACATGGGAATTTTTATTTCCACTAAACAAAGAAATGTAGCACACAACACTTCTACAAGAAACATGGTGAGTTTTCTTTCCACCAAAAAAATAAACATAGCACACAACATTTCCATAGCATAATACCACATAAATTTAAAATTGGGATTAAATTCAGAACAACCCAACCTTAACTCCTATGGAGATTGGAAATATGGCATCATATGGTAGGCTCTCCTCTCAGCCTCTGGTGCATTCCTCCTGCTATGCCCATCTCTTCTTTGTGTCTATGTTTCTCCTCCTTGCCTCTTTGTATCCCCTCATATGCTCTGTTCTCCCCATTTTTCTCACTTTCCCTATCTTCTTCCCTAATGTGCTTGTCCACCATCTTCTCGAACCCCGAGCTCCATCATCTGCCTCCATTCTTCAATGCACTATCCCCTATCCTCTACGCGCTCCTCCCATATTTCCCACATTTGGAAACTTAGCAGCATTGTAGGATATCTCTTAGGTTTCATCATTTAGGAATGGGATGATTACATTTCATTACCTTTTCTTTTTAACTAAAGAATGACCTTTTAATTAAAATATCATTCTTAAGATATTTATTTACATTAAAATACATTACTTTTTATTTTTCCAATTTCATTATTGCCCCTTTGTTTATTCTTTTTTTTTTTTTAATAAAGATATCTATTATATATCTTCATATATCTCTTTTTTTTAAAAAAATGAATTCTCTTTTATTTAATTAATTAAAGCCTTTCAATGAATATCCTATTAAAATTAAAAGAACACTTTTAATTAACTCAAATTAAAACACATTTATTAATTGAAAATGAATTTACTAATGAGCTCCAACGAGCCAAACATTGTTTTCTTAAACCTAATTAATTAATTTAAAGAATCTAAATTCAACATATAAATTTTATTTGCTTTCTTTCACAAGGAGTAAGCTTTATCTTTACTTTGAATATGACAATTTACCCTATGCATCTTGTATTGGTTCTTATATAGAAACTCAACATAAACTACTCAAACCATGATGCAGTAAAGAGCAAACACATTTACATAATCAACAAAGAGGGAATATTTCCATCAACCCAATCACCTCTCTTAGCCAGAGATTTTATGATAGTTTCTAGGATATCAACTAAAGATCAAGGTGATCAGCCATAGATGATTATCCCTTCCATCAATGCATACCTATATGAGGGTATCTATCCATGTTACCTTCAAGTACCTTAATCATCATTTCCACTGATCTTTGGTACCCTCATTTCTGGTGGGTAACTTTACTTGTTCTACCTACGAGTTTACCTGATCTTGCACACTTGGAAACATGTTAACAATAACATGCTCTTATAAATCAACTAAACATCATATAGCTGGTTCAAATGTTCAAACTAAGTATCACCACATCATCGATCCATACATTGTTTTCTTGTACCTTAAATTCATCTAGGGAGGGTCATTACATCTAAGTTAATATAACTCATCATGGAGATGAGATGGATATATTAATGCACAATACGTGTAGCATACCTTCATAAATGGATTTATGTATGGTATGGTTATGGACGTATACTCTTGAATGATTTAGAGTGATAAGTTTAGCTCATCAAGAGTGATGGGATAGATAATCTTATTTACGGGAACACATAATATGCCTACACAGACTGATTTGTGGTAGGGTATTTGATGAGATGTAACTCTTTATAAAAGTATAGAAACTTAGTGATCTTAAACAAATATATTAACCAAATGTTGGTTTGGGATTTATGAATCCCTCTCCTTACTAAAAAGTAATATTTATTTTTTGTGAGTTTTTTTGTAGCTAGATTTTGGGTCATGACACTTGGTATCAGGGTCCTAAGTACAAAGGTATAGATCTTCTTATGTGCTAAAATGGGTTTGGATGTCTTTCAATGAAGGCTTGCTTAAGTTTTAAGTTAAATCTGGGAAGACATAGAGCCTCCTAATTTGCTAGAATCTAACAGGAACTAATCCCAAGGATGAATAAAGTGTTATGATACCTTATAATAAGTATGGAATTTAGTATTGAAGTTACATCATAACCTTGGAATACCATCCTAATTAGATTATTGATGCTTTTAGCAAGAGAAATTTGTATTGTAGCTTGAATTAGTGGTATAGTTCAGAGTGAATCTATAACCTAATATTTTCCTTGGTTGTAACCAGGTTAAAATACCACCTAAGGCTAAAAAGGAGATACCTACACCTTCATATAGATGAACTCAACAAAATAATTTCAAAGAAGATATATGAGATGAGGATCCATGAAATTCCAATAGATAGGTAGAAGACCTCTCTACTATAGTTTCTACCATGTAGGATCAGATGAGACAAATATTGGAAACTATGCAAGATCACAAAGACTCGGAGGTTAGCCAAGATGATGGACTAACTGTAGAACAATTTCAATATAAAGCCCTTGTATAAAATAAAATGCCTAGGGATCTAAAAAATATTTGTATCTCCAAGTTTAGTGGATAAAGTGAAGGGGATGCAGCTGAAGCCTGGTTGAAAGAATTAGAGGTTTATTATTATAGTAAAAGGTTATTCCCTAGGAACCCAAATAGTTTGGGCCACAATAAATATAGAAGGGATTGCTCTAGATTGATGGGAAACACAATATGAGAATAATAATATTGAGCTTATTGATATACCATGGAAAGAATTTGTAGCCACCTTCAAGAAAAGGTTCCTTACTGAACATTTCTATGCTTTGAAGTTTGAAGAATTTGCCAGCTTATGACAAGGGACCAAAATGGTAGAAATATACTATAATAATTTGGTTTGATTACTTAAGTATGTTCCTACTTATGATGAAAATATGAGTTTTCTCACCTAAAATTTAATTATGTTGCCCTATTTGAACAAGATCAACAAGCAATGAGGAAGAGGAATAGTTAGGGACTCTTGAAATGGGAAGAGGAAGAGGATCAAAAGACCAAGAATCCTAAAAATTCTAAGAAGAGAAATAATGGGAAATAGGTAAGGTTCAATAAGAACTTCCAAAATAAAACCAATAATAATCCTAACAATGCAAAGCCTCATCCTCAAAAACTCTAAGCTTTAGCCCTAGTAAGTAAGATAAGGGAACAAAAATTGGAAAGAAATCAAGGACCCAAGGATGGGTGTTATCATTGTAGAGGCTCTCACTATGCTAATCAATGTCCACATCAACCAAGGCCAATCGCATCCAGTACTAAATAAAAGGAACATGTGTATCGGATCTATGCTACAAACCATAAAACAAAAGCTAGAGCGGAAATCTACCCCATTGTTTGTGAAAGATGAGGATGTTTAATAAGCAAGTAAAATTTTTTAATGATAGTGGGGTCACTGATAAATTTATTTCTTCTACTTTAGCAAAGGATATGCTGGTAAGGCTAGGATATTTAGCCCATGGTTGAAAGGTAGAGTATGATTTTGGGTAAACCTACTTAGTAAACTAGTGTTTTCCAATGGCAAAGATTACATTAGATAGTGGTAACACCAAAGGTTACTTGTATGTAGCTCCACTTCATGTCTTTTGATGTGATCCTAGGTATGGATTGGTTGTAGACCCATAAATCCTTGATAAATTTCCAAGATAGATGAATTGAGTATTCATAGAAAGACAAAGAAAGACTAAGGTTCCATAGAAAATAGGGGAAATTCAAACCCTAGATATTGTCAGTTATGCAGTTTAAGAAAGCCCTCAAGGAGGTAGGGATAGTCTATGTTGTAAAAATAAATGAAGTAGGATATGATCAAAAGAGAAAAGTGTTGGAGAAGCACCCAATTTTGCAAGATTTTAAGGATGTGTTCCTAGAGGATTTACCTGGACTCCCTCCTATGTGGGAATTTGATTTCACTATTGACCTTATGCTAGGAATGGAACTCATACATATATTTCTATATAGGATGAATCCTATAAACATATAGGAAATAAAGGTTCAACTATAGGGGCTATTAGAAAAAGTACTAATTAAACCAAGTGTGTCACCCTAGGGTGCACCAATTTTATTTGTGAAAAACAAATATGGTTCTTTAAAGTGTAGACACCTAAAACACATCATTTTGGAAGACTACTCATATGGGAACATTTATAGACCATATGAATGACCTTGGATCTTTCCAAGACCAAGCAGTGGTTCTAACCACTCATTTTAGGCATCCTAGGCCCTTTTAGCCTTAGTCATAGGTGACAACCACATCTAGGAGAAAACTGCTTCTTAGTCATGGGTGACAAACATGGCTACGAGAAGCCTGCTTCTTAACCATGGGTGAAAACCATGGCTAGGATCTTGGCCGTATTGAGCAACCATGGCTAGCTCTATAACATACTCGAGAAACCAAATTCGAGTAAAATCAGTTGCTATAATCAAATTACAATGGTTTTGAAGTGGTTTGGGCTTGGAATCATCCGAAAAATTCCTCCCAACTGCCAATTCTTGTTCTTGGCTTCTCCATGAAGCTAGAGAAAGAATTTTGGGAGTCTATTTAAGACTCCAATTTCAAAGAGCAAACCCTGAAGAATATCTTTATTGCATTATAGTGAAGCCCTACTGAATAATAGAGTCAATTGCACCTTGTGGAGAGTATGGAGATGTTACCCAAATCTAGTTTGACAACCAACTTTGCAACAATGGAGCTTCCAAAGGCTTGAGAAGAAAACCTCATAATTATACACCAATTCAATGTGAGTTCAAGAAAATTCAATTTCCAATCTATTCCAAAACATCGAGATGATCCTTGATCATCAATTTCTTGGAGGATTTGAGAGTTTATGGCCCTGGTTGCAAGAGAAAGGGAATTTTTCCCATAGCCACGACTATCAGCCATGGCTAATGGATCTAGCTACTTTAGCACCCATGGATAGGGTTTGATGCTCTCTTTCCTTAATTTTAGTTGTATGTTTCTATTTCCAATTATGCAAATAGCTTAATATAGCATGTATTAATAATGTAGCAGACATTTGATCGATTAGTTTAGGATTTAAAGGTAGATTTTCTTATATTTTCTTACAATTATCAATTTAGACTAGTTTCTTGAAGTTTCATGCTTTTCAAGTTCTAATGGCTAATTAGGCTTCCTAATTGCTATATTTCATGCTTTCTTTACAAGATTTATAATAATTTGGTTATTTCTTGCATATCTTCATAGATTTACATGCTTTCTTGCTTTCTTTATCATCAATTTATGCAATTGTCTCAAAATCCTCATCAATAGAGGCCTCCTTTGTCATTAACTCATTTCATGTTGTTTCTTGAACATAGGGTTTACATGACCTAATCAATTTCAAAGCATTCAAGGTAGCATATGCCTCCAACCAAATGAGAAGAAGGCTATCTTTGGTCTTAAGCAGTTCATGTACCTTCTAAATTTTTTGTGAATTACACCTTGCCCTCATTTAGAGGGTATTCAATATTGTATCAATTGAATCAAAAATTGAGTATCCCTAAGAGGAACGTATATGTAATTTGGATTTGACAAAGTTTTAATAAAATGAAACATTATTTCTTTTTAAATTCATTGGTGTCTATTCCTTATTGCTTTAATACCCAATTTTAATTGATGCACTAGTAGGATGTATGTTTTTTAGATTATTACATATGGTGATCATGATGGGAACCCAAAAAAATTATGAGAACTAATGGATTTTTTAACGTTTTTTATTACAGGTATCAACCACACTTAATAGTTGTGGTGCACAGTCTCAGCCACATTTGACAACCACAACTAGCAATAGATCAAAAAAATAAGTAGGATGTGAACTGTATCTCCATCGGATGAGGAATCTAGGTAATTTTGATCCTTTGTATTTTTTATTTTTGCTATTTTTACTACATTAGGTAATTAGAAAACCTAGAAAAATAGTATGGGTAAATGAATTTCAATGAAATTTTCATGTTGTCTATTAGCCATGCCTGACAACCACGGCTAAATGTATTAGTTGTGCTTGTCAAATATGGCAATTTCTTGGCCCATGAATCTATCCCATAGCCAGCACAGTTACCTGTGGTTCTATCTCATGGCTAATAGAGAACATTTATTTGTAGAGTTTGCCTGTGGTGGCCTAATAAAAGGCTGATTAGAGCATTTTTACCTACATTATCTAAAAATCATTCAATAATTAGATGCATATTTCTAAATATTAAAGCACTTTTATCATTAACCCAGGTGTTGTAGGGGAGTTGGAGAGGAGATGGAAATCCTCCAAGAGATGTCCCAGGTTCAAATATCCACCCTACAAAAAAGCTAAATTGGGTATCCAAAATCCAATTGATAATGTTGGTGCTGGCAGGATCGAGTGTGACTCCCGAGTGACTTTGACAGTGTAGAACCCCCTGTTCATGGTCTCTCAGACCAAGGTGACCCCACAAGGGGTTTTTCACTTAAAAAAAAAAATTGTTATCATTAGGTATATAGGAAAGACCATTATATGCTTGGTGTTGCATTTTCCCTTTTTTGCAAAGTATAAAATGAACACACACATACAAATTAACACTTAAATTCTAGTGATTTGGAAGTCATATCCAACCACTAGTAGGGTTCAACAATGGTGGCAATGATTTCCATCTGTTGGCCCAACTCCCTTGAACCTTGTACTATTGGCCAATATTGACTCCAAGATCTGTCCTAACCATGTAAAATAGCACACATTCCTCTTTGGAGGGGTGTATCACTACACACGAGGTGTTGGATGAGGATCGGTAGGACCTGTGCTCATTACATCAACAATTTCAAACATGATGAGAGTAGTTTAAGTTTTCAACAAATTTCAAAATACACTAAACAAGTTTTAGGACACACATCTAATCCTTAAAAGAGATAATCATATTGTCTACTTTGTGTGTTTCTTTATTGTTTGGGTAATCAACATAAGATCCTTGATCTGGGACCAAACCCTAACCCTAATAATAAAATATTTTTTGATTCTGCATCCAACGGATCAAGAATCATGCAAATCGGAGCTATAACAAAAAAGTTATGTTGGTTTTATGATTACTCTATTTTTGAAGCCAAAAATAAGGAAAAACTGCACTAAAATGGTCATAGAATGGTCTAGACAACTCCAAAAATTGCCAAATTTATTTTGTTGTCTTAGTTTACCCCTTGTGCACCTCTCACAGAAATTTTGAGTCCTAAATCTTCATGCTTCAAAATTTCCCAAAAATTCCTAAAAGTGGGCATTTCCCCACGAGCCCCGGTTGGCCAAATATTCCAAAAATACAAAATTTTGACTCGAAAATCACTTTTTTGAGTTATAGCTCATTGTGATCAGCTTTTCACATTGATCATTTTGATATATAACACTTACAAATTTTTTGGAAGCCAATTTTTTTTCTAAATGGTTGGGGACCTCCCATGGTGAGCAAGACCTCCAATCTAGAGAGGGAATCAGGTTCCATAACCACTGAACATATTCAAATAAGTCCAGAGGACATGGCCATCCCTGAATGGCATCCCAGGTCTTATCATAACATCAATACCATCCATAGGGGTTCAAACCTTCAAGATATCCCTATTAGGGAGGCACCCATAGGTCCTCCAGGAAACCTTCCTGACTGGAACACCTTGATAGAATTCTATATAAGGAAAAATCCACCCACTGAGGAGCCTAGTAGGTCAATCTCGTAGGTTCACATCCCATATTGCTCTATACATCAATCAAAAAATGATCATGAACATACACCATGGCCTAGCTTGGGTGAGCAAACCACCCCATCGGGTCGAGCAAGCCACCCCCCTACTCCTCATAGGGAGCATTATGTGCAGTTTGAATATATAGAGCTTACATCTAAGCCTGAATATGCATCATTCCTCATAGATGAGGAAGAGGACCCAAGTCATCCTCCTACTCCTCATGAAGAGTACGTGGGGCAACCACATTGTGGCTCTACATCATCAAACTATACAGAGCCCACTCATAACTCAAAATATCAGGTCAATGCAACCTTTAGGGAGTATGGAAAACAAGTAATAGATCCTACTAGGGGAAAAAGACATGATAAACCCATCCGTATTTCAAATACGAGGGTACATAGCCCCCATACAACTGAACAATGAGATCATACACATCAGGCACTGAGGCCACAACTTAACCAACAACATATGGATCAACTCTAGTTGGATCAACAATAATTAAATCAACAATGGGTGGACTCACCATGAGCACACCTACAAAGGTTGTATCAATGAAAGATACAAGAACAACAAAAGATACAACAAGAGCAAGTGCAAAATGCATTACGTAAAGTGGTGCTTACGCCTAGCACCTAGAGGATGCAACAACGCATAAGGTATCCAGTGCAATCTCAAAATATTCCCCCTTGACCATGCAAAAATTGCGTTCAACATCATAGGTCATTATCTGGTTATCATCATGAACCTCATACTCCTCAATAGTACCAAGATCAATACGATGAGGAATCATATGCAGAGTCCCAATGGGAACATCAGGAAGAAGTAGATGCTTACCTTGAATCCAGTTATGATGAGGTACCTAATGATTATACTTATCATCCACCTCAACATCAAAAGTGACCTCCTCTACCTAATCAAGGGCGACGAGATGAAGATCATATCATTTCATCAGGGCCATACAAAGTGCTAGCTGATCGGATAAATTCATTCAAAAAACAAAATCAAAGATTGGTTTATCAAAAACCCATGCTAAAGTAGCTTAGCAATCAGCCTTTGCATCCCTCAGTGTCATCACCAACATACCCATCGAATTTCAAGATGCCTACACTTGAAAAGTTCAAATATGATGAAGATGCACAAGAGCACATGACAAGCTTCATCAATATGTGCTTTCATATTCAAGACAATGACCCCTTGATGTTGAGAACCTTCATGACAACATTAGTCGAGGATGCTTTAGAATGGTATAATCATCTACCACACCATAGCATATACACCTTTGAGCAATTAGCCAATGCATTCCTACAATGTTTTGCCTCTAGTGCTAAGAAAATGATAAACTTGACCGACTTGACTAGCCTTCGTCAACTTGATGATGAGCCAATCATTGAGTATGGTAATAAGTGGAGGAAGGTGATGTTAAAATTACCTTTCACCCTACCCACAATAGAGCTCATTTGAATGTTTACGAGAAGTTGTTCGAAACAAATCTCTCTTCTCTTGCAATTACAATAGTATCAAACATTTGAGGAGGCCTTAGCATAGGCTAAGGTCATTGAGGCAATCAAGATATAGGAGGGTGATATTCAACTCCACAAAATGGAATGGCCAAACAAGAATATTATAGGTGGCAACATGCAACAAAATGGTGACCCCAGTCAATCAAGTTGTTTTGAGTATCCTCGAATCCTCAAACCAGGTTGCACCACCTCTACCAGTGTAACATAATTACCAAGCTCAGCCTCCTCTAGCCCAAAATAATATGCAACAGAATCAGATACAAGGCCAACAATGTCGGCCACAATGACAATATACTAATTTTCTAGAGATATTAGCATCGATCTTTAATCGATTATGTGAAGCAGGAAAAATCAATCTTCTGGAGCTCCATCCATTGAAGCCTAATAAGCGTAGATCAAAGGTGCACAAGGAAAATCTATATTGTGTTTACCATCGACAAAGGGGTCATGACATCCAGACATGTTATCCCTTTAGATATTTAGTGCAAGATATGATCGAGAGGCAAGAACTTTTGATAGGAGTCTTACATGACCCCTTGCCTGCACATGAAGCAAACATAACACTTGCCAATCAAGTTGAGCAACCTAATCAAGTGCATATCAACCTACCTCCCCAAGATTTTGTGGGAATGATCAGTGTTGTAACAGAGAAATAGGAATATCAAAATCGATCTACACAACTTGTGGCATCATCCAATGTTTCACCTTCGCTCGTATCATCTCGACAGGACATTGGCAGTGCACAAAATTACACATCACAGTAGGGGGTATCAGTTTGTACTACTCCTCCTAGCCAAGCCAATCACAGCACATCAAATACAATGCACATTGGGGGTCTTCAAGGTGTCACACCTTCCCCATCATCCACATCATGATCAATGAAGCAAAGTGAGACTTCTAAAGGTATCACACCTTCCTCACTTTCATTGAGTGGCACACACATTGGGGGTACTTAAGGTAGCGTACCTTCCCCTTTAAAAATATAAAAACAAACAAAAATCATAAAATATCAAAATTTCAAAAACATTGAAAAATCAAAATTTCAAAAACAATTGAAATTCAAAATTCAAAAACATTAAAAATAATCAAAACATAAAAAGCATGGAAAGCATCAAAATCCATAAAAATAAAAAAGTAATATAATATAAAAATATTACAAATATCCAAAAATTCAAAAACATTTGCATCATGCATTTCATTTTGCACATGCATTCATTTAATTGCATTGCATTAGGCATTTTCATCCATCGCACCTGCATTAGGATAGGTTGTGTTTGCAATCTTACAAATGACACCACGTTTGTATTTCAATCATGCATCTATGCATCATCATCTTCCATCACCCTTGTGAGTAATTGTGTTTTTCAACACAACCCCTCCTGTTGCTATGAGGAATATACTAGGGTTTTTCGGTCATTCAGCCATACCTAGTGGTCTTCTCAAAAGTTTGTAGAAATCTTGCTTTGCTTTTGTAGATGAGGTCTAGTTTTGATAGCACTTAGCATATCATAATCCCATCACTAATCAAACACATTAACAATCCTAATTAGGGCAAGGAAAGATGAACACTACAAAGTGGTCCTAGTCACCTTAAGCGAAAGGTTTTGTTACTTGCTCATTTTGTGAGGTGCAATGGTCTAGAGTAGTGGTCATTGGAAAAAGGACAAGTTCCCCCTACCCAAGAAATCCCTTGCTTACAAAAAGGAGCAAAATCCCAAAATCAAATCAAATCCCTTGCTCAAAACAAAAGAAAAATAAAATACAAAATAAACAGTGATTTTTATCACTATATATGAGCAAGTATCCCAATAAAATTGAAGAAAATAAGGGGGTGAAGAGCTTGAATCCCTGGAATGGTCAATACTCGAAAGCCATAGAGTGATCCCCAATACAACAATGGGCTGAATGAATCCCACCTGACATTGGGGTAGGTCTAAGAAATTTACAAATGAGCTAGCTTTAGGTGGCTTGTATTACCTAGTGGTCTAGTCCAACTAAGTCCAAACCTAGGATCAGGTGAGCATGTGGTGATCCTCATTATAGCAATGGGCTGAATGAATCCCACCTAGCAATGAGGTAGTCTTATGTCTCATCTAATATATTCATTTGCACACATAGGGATAATGAATAGCTTGGTCTTTCATAGCAAAAACTTTATCTTTCATAAGTCTAGTATAGTCATTATACAACTTTTGATAAGTCAACTAGGGTGTTTGAGTCTCATGGAAAACCTCAAAAATTCCTCATAGCAACAAATCATCTCATCTCATCAATCATTACATATCACAATTCTTTCATATCACATATGGATGCCTAAATGATTAATTCTTATGATAAGATTTAACATTTACATTCATGATTTTTATACATTTTGTGGTGTCGTCCATTAGATTGTTAAGCACATATTGCATTCATTCCTTATATTTTAAGTGATTAAAGCATACAGGTTCATTTACATTAGATCATCATCATGTAAATAATGCATCACATACATGGCATTCACCATATCATAACCACATAAATTAGATGCATAAAATTGAATCAAAATTAAACATGCATTTAACAATAAGCATTGCATCCATATGCATACATAATAGTCCATCTATACATATAGATCATGGCATCTAACCAAACATCTATCATCTAGCTAGTGCATGTCATCAGTACATTGCATACATATAGCATAATCACATCATCATGTAGGCATTGCATTCATCATTGCATCCATAACATAAAATCAAAACAAAAATATTTGCAAGCATCAACTGGGGCATGATCAGTATCATACTTCCCCATAATCAACAATCAAACAATCAAGCAACATGGGGTAAATCAAGGTAGCAAGCCTTCCTAATCAATAGCATAATTCAATCCCATCATTAATCAATTGCTAGGTTTCCAAAAGGTTGCACCCTTTGCCTCACTATATTCAAACCCCAAAAGGCTCCAAAGATGCCCTAGTTCTTTGGTCAATCCCATAAATGCACACATTTTCTCATCATAAGGAGTTTCAGAATGGACATTAAAGCATATCTATAGGTCTAGAATTTCAAAAATTTCAAAATTAACAAAAAAATTAAATAAATCAAAATTCACAATGATTCAACAAATCATCGATCATAGTGATTCAACACAAGCCTAATTGCAATTACTATCATCTTGATTCCCTAAGAAGGCCATTACGGTTGGATTGCTCCATGGGATAGAGATGTACAATTACTATTCATAGTTGAAATCATAGTTGTAATAGGACATGCCTAACAACAAATGCAATCATCTTGAATTATCCAAATTATTCATCTTGGTCAAGCGACTCGTCACTTTATTCACTTGTCCTACCCTCATCGACTCATCACTTGAGGGGGTAGTCATAATCAAATTCATAATCAAAATCAATAATTAAATGCTTAATCATTGCTAAGTGCATTCATTCAAGAATCATTGCCAAATACAATCATGCACCCTCCTTGCTTGGGGCAAATAAGCAAAATATCAAAAGCAAATTCAAGCAAACTGGTTAGCTTGTCTCCTAATTGCCATCAAGGCTAGGATTAGACTTAAAATTATCTAATTTTAAGGCTAGGATTTGACTTAAGCTTATCTCCTAATTGTCATCAAGGCTAGGATTTGACTTAAGCTTATCTCCTAATTGCCATCAAGGCTAGGATTAGACTTAAGCTTATCTCCTAATTGTCATCAAGGCTAGGATTAGACTTAAGCTTATCTCCTAATTGCCATCAAGGCTAGGATTAGACTTAAGCTTATCTCCTAATTGCCGCCAAGGCTAGGATTTTGACTTAAGCTTACCAGAATCAAGTTCTTCAACTCATCGAAGGCAATGATTCAATGATGTATGCTCTTTTCATGATTGGGGCATCTAATGTTGATCAGATCAATGATCATCATTCAACCTACAACATGGCTTTAGGTGGTCTATTTTTGCTCAACGTTGTTCATTCTCACAATGCATCCCAAAAGGGGCATCTGTAGACACCTAAAACACGTCATGTTTAGGAGACTACTCATATGGGCACCTTTGTAGACCATATGAATGACCTTGGACCTTTCCAAGACCAAGCAATGGTTCTAACCACTCATTTTAGGCATCCTAGGCCCTTTCAGCCTTAGCCGTGGGTGACAACCGTAGCTATGAGGAAGCCTACTTCTTAGCCATGGGTGACAACCATGGCTACGGGAAGCCTACTTCTTAGCCATGGGTGACAACCATGGCTAGGATCCTAGCCACATTGAGCAACCATGGCTAGCCCTATAACAAACTCGGGCAACCAGAGCCGAGTAAAATCAGTTGCAACAATCAAATTACAATGGTTTTGAAGTGGTTTGGGCTTGGAAGCATCCAAAAGCTTCCTCCCAACTACCAATTCTTGTTCTTGGCTTCTCCATGAAGCTAGAGCAAGGATTTTGGGAGTCTATTTAAGACCCCAATTTCAAAGAGCAAACCCCTAAAGAATAGCTCAATTGCATTGTAGCAAAGCCCTACCAAATTGGAGAGCCAATTGCACCTTGTGGAGAGTAAGGAGATGCTACCCAAATCCAATTTGACAACCAACTTTGCAACAATGGAGATCCCAAGAGCTTGAGAAGCAAACTTGACAATTGATACACCACTTCCATATCCAATTTCAAGTGAATTCAACCACCAATCTATTCCAGAACACCAAGGTGACCCTTGATCATCAATTCCTTGGAAGATTTGAGAGTTTCTGGCCCTGGTTGCAAGAGAAAGGGAAGTTTTCCCATAGCCATGACTGTCAACCATGACTAATAGAGCTAGCTGCTTTAAGCACCCATGGCTAGGGTTTGATGCTCTCTTTCCTCCATTTTAGCAGTAGATTTCCATTTCTAGTTATGCAAATAGCTTAATCTAGCATAGATTAACATTGTAGCAGATATTTGATCGGTTAATTTAGGATTTAGAGGTAGATTTTCTTCCATTTCCTTGCAATTATCAATTTAGACTAGTTTATTGAAGTTTCATGCTTTTCAAGTTCTAATGGCTAATTAGGCTTCCTAATTGCTAGATTTCATGCTTTCTTTACATGCTTTATAGTAATCTAGATGATTTCTTGCATATCTTCATAGATTTACATGCTTTCTTGCTTTCTTTATCATCAATTTATGCAATTGTCCATCAAAAGCCTCATCAAGAGAGGCCTCCTTTGTTATTAACTCCTTTCATGTTGTTTCTTGAACGTAGGGTTTACAGGACCTAATCATTTTCAAGGCATTCAAGGCAGCATATGCCTCCAATCGTAGGAGAAGAAGGCTATCTTTGGCCTTGAGTAGTTCGTGTCACCTTCTAAAGAGTCTATGGATTACACCTCCCCCTCGTTTAGAGGGTCTTCAATATTGTATCAATTGTATCAAAAATTGAGTATCCCTAAGAGGGACGTATATGTAATTTGGATTTGGTAAATTTTTAATAAAAGGAAACCTTATTTCTTGTTAAATTCATTGTTGTCCATTCTTTATTGCTTTAATGCTTGATTTTAATTGATGCACTAGTAGGGTGTATGCTTTTTAGATCGTTACATAATGTTGTGTATTGATTACAAGATACTTAACAAGGTTACAATCAAGAATTGATACCCATTACCTTGAATGCAATATTTATTTGATCAATTGACTGATTCCACAATATTCACCAAGATTTACCTAAGATCAGGTTACCATAAATTAAGAATACGTGAAGAGGACACTCACAAAACAATATTTAAGACTAGGTATGGGTATTATGAGTTCACATTCCTACCCTTTTGACTAACCAATGCCCCAACTGCATTCATGAATCTAATGAACAGTGTGTTCAAGAGGTATCTATACTAGTTTATCCCCATATTCCTAGATGATACCTTAATATACTCTTGATATAAAGAATAAAATGACAAGCATCTTAATATTACATTAGAGTTGTTAAGGGAGAACCAACTCTATGGAAATTTAGCAAAAAGTGATTTTTATGTCTCAGAGGTACAATATCTTGGACACATCATATCAGTAGAAAGAATTATTGTAGATCCAAATAAAATTGAGGCCATCCTAAACTAGCCATCCTCTACTAATGTGACTAAAGTACAAAGCTTTATGGGATTAATGGGCTACTATAGATGTTACTTAAAGGATTACTCCAATATTGATATAGCAATAACTAACCTTTAAAAAAAGGTAAATGAATTTAAGTGGTCAAAGAAGTGTGAAGTTGCTTTTGTATTGCTAAAACATAAGCTCACTACCATTCCAATACTAAAAATTCCTAACCCTCAAGGGGAATTTCTAGTGTGTGCAGATGCATCACTAGAAGGATTAGGAGTAATCTCTCAAGAAGAGTCAGTAATAGCATACACTTCAAGGAAGCTCAAGAAGCATAAAGTTAATTATGATACACATGATTTAGAGCTAGTTGTGGTGATACATGCTCTAAAGGCCTAGCACCACTACTTGGTAGGAAGGCCCTTTGAGTTAAAAATTGACCATAAAAGTTTTAGGTATATATTCATCCAACCTATACTCAATGTGAGACAAAGAAGGTGGGTCAAATTCCTCACTTAATAAGACTTTGAAATTGAGTACATAAAAGAAAAAGAGAATAATGTTGTTGATGACTTGAGTAGAAGGAAACACATAGCAACCATAATGATAAGTCGCATAAATATGATGGATCAAGTGAGACAGGAGCAATCTCGGGATGAGTATTGATAGGAAATTTGAACTATAATGGACTTGACCTTGAGAGTAATAAGGAATTTTTCATGAAGGATGACCTTTTATGTTACAAAGGTAGGACCATAATACCAAAAATGGGTGAATTAAGGAAGTTAATAATGTAAGAAGCCCATATATCCCCTTATTATGCTCACCCTGGAGGGGTCAAAATAAGAGAAAACATGAAAAGAACCTTCTTTTGGGTAAGAATGAAGAAGGATATCATCAATTTTATTGCTCGGTGCCTCGAATGTGAAAATATTAAGTCTAAACATAAGCATCCTGTAGGACAATTGTATCAACATGATGTACCTACGTAGAAATGGTAGGTGATATCTATGTATTTTATAGTAGGGTTGCCCAAGATTAGGTATCAACATGATACAAAACTTGTAATAGTCTATAGATTGACTAAGATTGCATATTTCATACTAGGAAACATCAAGTATTATGCTTAGTAGGTGGCTAATATATTTTCCAAATATGTATTTTGATTGCATGGATTTCCTGAGGTAATCATTTTAGATAAGGATTCTAGATTTTCTTTTGAATTCTAGAAATCCCTCCATCATGCAGTAGGTATAAAATAAAATATGAGCTCAACACATCACCCTAAAATAGATGGTCAAACTGAATGGGTAAACCAAGTACTAGAAGACATGCTATGTATGTATTACATTGATCATAAGTCTCATTTGGAAGACTATCTACATATTGTAGAGTTCACCTACAATAATGGGCATCACTCCTCTCTAGGAATAGCTCCTTTAAATGTCTTGTATGGGTGAAAGTATATAATGCCATTGTCATCGAACAACCTGGAAGATTGAGTTGTAATTGGGTCATATATGGTCAGATAAAAGGAAGACCAGTTAAAGGTAATCAAGCAAATACTTAAAGAAGCTAATGATAGGTAGAAAAGTTATGTTGATCTAAAAATGACTCCAAGAGAGAACTAATTTGGAGACAAAGTGTTTTTAAGGGTTAAACCAATGAAGAATGCTATCAAGTCCACAAATTTGGATCCTCAATTTATGGGACCCTTTGAGATCACTAAAAAAAATTAGTCTAGTTGCGTACCAACTTGCTTTACCACTTAACCTATCGAATATCCATGACACCTTCCATATATCCTTGCTTAGAAAATATGTTGCTAACCCTAAACATGTTTGGGATGTTTCTAAATTACAAATGGTTAATCTAGAGGCTATTGAAGTGATGTCGATAAATATTCTTAAGTTTTATTCTAAGTCTGTGTGGAATCAAACTTTTCTAAAAGAAATACCACTTGGAAAAAAGTGGATTATATGTAAAAATATTTTCCCTTTTTGTTTTAAAATATTTGATGTAACACCCAAGATAGTGTTTAGTCCCAAGGGGTAGGATTTCATGACCCTCCTTGGTAGGATTTTTGGTAAAGAAACAATGTATTAACTATTGATGCTTTAATACTTAGTTTGTGCAATTGAACAACTATGCAATGCTAGTTTAATATTTTGAAAGAACATGATACTGTTGATAAATTGTAAATTTACAAAATTAGGTATACTCTTAGGTGGAAGAGGTAGAATCATCCACTAGAATTGGGGTACCTCAGATAGAGTAAGTGATAATTATGGAAAATCAAGGGTAATAATACACTCATATAGGTATGCATAATCAAATAGGGATAATTGTCAATTAACTATCCACCTTGAGCCTCAAGTTGATAGCCTAGTAGATATCATAAATTCTCAAGTTGAGACAGGTGACTAATTTGGTGGAAATACTTCCTCTTTGTCTATTGCATATGTTTGATTATCTTTTACTTCATCACATGTTCCATCAATGGTTTAGAAAGTATGCATAAATTGATTTTCTTTTAAAAAATTCTTATGTCGCTTAAATCCATGATGTTAGTATTTGATAAAAGAATATTTCTATATTTTAAAATAAGTATATAAAAATATATAGTAAGTTGTTATTTTAAATGATAATTGAAATTCATTTAAAAAGATAATAATATTTTATTTTAAATGATAATTCAAATTCATTTAAAATATAATAAGATTTTATTTTAAATGATAATTGAAATTCATTTAAAAATATAATAAGCTTTTAATTTAAATGATAATTGAAATTCATTTCATTAATAATGTTTGATTGATCTGAGAAATGGAAAAATAAAAAATAGTAACAGTAAGGACGAATGAAGGCGATGGCACATGCAGTAATAATTATGAGGGCATTTGGTGGTGTTACAAGTAGTGGTGGGATAGAAGGATATGGTTCAAATCATGTGATCTAGGATCTCTCTATCCACCTAAAAAGTCTATAAGAAATATTCGTGATAGTCCACAAGCAAAAAAATTATTTTGGGTCCACTACTCTTCTTACTAATGGATCTAGGACATCAAAAATGGTGGCCACTTCAGGATCTGCCACTTATGGCCTAGTGGTAATATCTAACTTATTAATCAAACATCAAGGAACAAAGGTCTCTCTACCACATGGAGTTGGTCCTTCAGCTTTGGTGGTAGCATGCAAATCAAGAGAGGAAAGAGATATAGCTCCAAAGCCCTTAGCAGATATGATAAAATTTAAAACAAACCCTAGACCACCCACATCAAAAAGGGTTGACCTATATCCTTCTAATGGTAACCTTGATATCCCTTGTGAGCTCATGTCGTCCATAGTCACCCATAAATCCAACACTTTGGTGGTAAAGTTATTTGGTTCATGGCCAGATATGGAGTCCATTCGCAAATGAGTCCACTCCTCTTTGAGACCCCTTGGCTCCATGGATCTTGTAGTGCTACCCAGGGTTCTATTTCTAATCAAGTTGAATAGCCCTACTGATTCTAAATGAATCTTCACTATAGGACCATGAATATTTAGTTGGAGAGGTTTGTTCCTTCGTAAATGAGGGTGGATTTTGATCCATCCACTCAGAACATCAAATTTTCTCCCATATGGGTTTACCTCCTGGGACTTCTAATCTAGTTTTAGAATGAATATATCCTCTAAGGTATTGCAAGAAATATTGGAGATCTCATCACTTTTTATCCCCCCACTCAAGCAGGGTCCTGAATAATCCATGCACAGATGTGTATCAATGCAAATTTGGATTTGGTCCTCCTATATTCAATAAATCTTGTATCTAAGGTTTGTTATTTCTCCCAAGGTATTGAATATGAAAATAAATTTTCTTTGTGTGTTCATTGTTCGAAACAATGTCATATTAACTCATGATGCCTTATGGCCCCCAAGTCTCCTCCTATCAAAGGTCATCGTTAGCCTAGAGTTGTTCCTCATAGCTCCTTGACCTCTTTTGTGTTGTCCCCCCTCTTCTCCCCTTTTGGAGCCCCATTCCTCCCTTGGAATGGTTGGTCAATATTTGACGGTTGAGGGTTTTGTTGCTCCTCATTTTTCAACTACTTCCTCTTTTATAAACCATATTTTCTCTCTACCTCATAGTCCTATCATCCTAGTATCCAACCATTTCTCCCCCTCTCTATTTAGGATGCCACCTTGAACCCTGTTAACCCCACCTTCACTCACCCCAAAAGACCTCCTCCATCATCTATGAGTTTCCTGAGCTCCATTTGTGGCATCCTGGTCTTCCCTAATCCTTTCTCTCCTAGTACCCCTCTGAACCATTCCCAAAGGAAACTCTATACCTATGTGGGCTCTTGAAAAAACAAGGTCATCCCTTTGCTCAGGATATCAAAAACATAGAAGTTTCGGATGATATTATGAATGGCACTTAGCTCATCTCTGGGACAAATCTTTGGAAACACCATTTGACACTAGATACAAACTTCCCTTGCCACTTGGGAGAGGTAAGAGAACATCTTAAATATTTTCTAAATTAAAATCCTCTCATGGAACATAAGAGGACTCAATGGTAAAAACAACAAACTCTTGATTAAGTCCATGAGAAGAGACTTAAGACCCACCATATTTCTGTTGCAAGAAACTAAGTTGGATTCTCAAAGTGTTGCTTACATATCAAAATTTATCCAAAAATATTTTGAATCTCTAGTTAGCCTGGCCAATGGAGCTTTAGGTTGTCTCTTATGTTTGTGGGACCCTACCAAAGTTTAAGGGACTTTGTTGTATGTAGAAAATAATTAAATGAATGTCATGTTTTCAATAAATAGGATGGTTGTCATTAGGTCCTCTCAAATATCTACACTCTCAATTTCCTATCTAGAAGGAACGTCTTACGGAATTATCTCAGCCAACTCAAGGAAGTATTCTCTTTGAAAGCATGGATGTTGGTTGGGGACTTTAATTCCCCTTTGTTCCATACTGACAAAAAAGAGATCCCAAATCACTTATAATTCACATGAGCACTTTGCATATTTTTAGAATGATAATGAACTTATGGATATTGCCCTTAGGGGGGCAATATTTACATGGAGCAACCGCAAGAGGGAATACCAACTCATTCATATTTGCCTTGATAACTTTCTCATTTTGAAAAATGCTATCCCTAAGTTTGGCAATGCTATCCTATGATTATTTCCCAAGATTGGTTCTAACCATAATCCCCTAATTTTGGATACTTCCTCACAGTTTTATCCCTTCAAGTCTCCTTTTAGATTAAAATCTATGTGGATCCAAGATCCTCATCTCAAATATCTGATTTCCCTATGTTTGTCTCACAAGTTCTTTGGATCTCCATCTATTCAGGTTAGAAACAAACTCTAGTATGTCAAGTTTAGGCTGAAAAAATGGAACAAAGAGATATTCAGAAACATCTTCCAAAAAAACATAAGATTCAGTCCCAACTCACCAACATAGAATTCTTATTTTAATAGGAAAATCCTAACACCACCTTTTAGGATACATAAATTATCCTTCTGACTGATTTCCACAACACTCTCAGAAGCAAAGAAACTTTTTGGAGATAAAAATCATGGGTCACCTGGCTCAAGGAAGGCGATTTGAACACCAAGTTTTTTAATTCTTCCACCATCAGACACAGAGGGTGTAATAAAATCAAGGGGCTCATATGATAGAATTGGGAAGCTACTACTGATATTTATAAAATTAGAGAAGAAATCACTAATATTTTTGAAAATTTACTTGGCCTTAGCCTTGGGTGGTATTAAACTTCTGAGGCCCTCCTCCAGAACATTCCAAGGCTGGTAATGATAGATTAGAACTAAATTTTAATCAATCCATTCTCGATTGAAGAAGTTTTATTTGCTATTTTTTCCATGCAAGGTGGGAAAGACCCAGGACCTGATGGCTTTCCTTAAATTTTCTTCTACTGGTTCTAGGACATTGTGGGTGAGGATGTTGTCTTTGCCATCCAGTATATGCAGTGAAGCAAGGAGATTCCTAAATATATCAAATCCACTTTTCTATCCTTCATTCTTAAGGTCATCAATGTATGTACCCTAACTAATTTTCATCCTATCAACCTTTGTAATGTCCTTTACAAATTTCTTACCGAATCCCTAGCCAATAGACTCAAAACCATTATCCCTCATATCATTGCTCCTAAAAAAGGTAGCTCTATCCAAGGGAGGCTAATTACAGATAACATTATCATCATCCATGAAATTATCCATTCTAAGTATAAAAGTGGTAAGGTTGGGTTTCTTCTGAAGTTTGACATGAACAAGGCTTTTGATAGAGATTCCTGGAGCTTCTTGTTCTCCGTTCTATCCAGGTACATTTTCCATATTGAGTGGATTGCTCTCATCAAGGAATGTGTTTCTAGTACCAATATTTTTTTCTAGTCAATGGTTCCCCTACAAGATATTTCAAGAGATTCAAAGAGTTTAGATAGGGTGACCCTCTCTCACATTTCCTTTTCATCATTGTTGTTGAAGCTTTAGGTAGAAACCTCACCTCTATGTGTTCCAAAGGAGACATCTATGGCATTAAATCTAAATCCTCCCTTCATATAATATCCCATAAAAATTTTATTGATGATACTATCCCAGCCACCCTAGCCTCTATTCCCCAAGTCCACTCCATTAAATTGATCCTTATTTCCTTTGGGGCTGATACAGTATAAAAATTCAATTTCTACAAAATTAAGATTTACTTTATTAACACCCCTACCAGAAACCAAGCCTGCAATTTTTCCATCTTATAGTGCACCATTGTTGAGCTTCCTACCACTTATTTAGGTTTCCCTCTCTTCGATGACCCCTCAAAAAAGTCTCTCTGGAATTCTATCATTGACCACATCTAGAAGAAATTGGCTAGTTGGAAAATAAGCCTTCTTATTCAGGAAGGCAAGGCCACCCTTGTTAAAGCCACCCTCCAAAGAATTCTAGTTTTTTTTCTCTCCATATTTTGGATACTAGTTGAGATCTACAATAAAATTGATCAACTACAAAGAAACTTCATGTAGTTTGGGTCAGATCTGAAGCATCATATCCACTTGGTTGCATTGTATCAGGTTTGCTCATGAAAGGATCATGGTGGCATTGGACTTCGAAGGGTCTATAATATGAACCTAACTCTCATTGCCAAGAAAGGTTGGAGAGTTCTTACTATAACCAAAATAACCAAGCACAAAACAGATACAACACAGATAAATATAAATTACCCATAATTACTTTTATTTATTGATTCTTGATACAATGTTTACAAATAAATTTTATATTACCCCAAGTATAATGGTGGAAATATTATAATGCTCTCTATATTGATACAATAATTATGATAATGGAACATAGGTCTTCCAAATATTCATAGGAAATCTTGCTCTTCGTTCTCCAGCTACAACTCTAAAGGGTGAGTGGGTTTTTGACATCCATTGCGGTACCACTCTAGATTTAGTAGATTTTGTAGAACACATATCTCCTACACACATGAAAACCAAGTGAGGGTTAGTAGCACCTGCTGATCAATATACAAATATAATTCTACACAATCCTAACTAGATAATAATGCAATCATGGAAAATGTAAGCAAATAAAATATAAAGCCTTGTAAACAAGATGTTACCGATCATGTTCTTGATTCTGTGAAACCATGAGAGAATGATGATGGACTAGTAACCATGGATGAATGGTGGCTAAAAAGCAAATATGCAGTTCTAACTATGAATCCACAGACCAACAGTTTGGGTTGAATGGCAAAAATACCTCAAAACGGGACCTCTAAGCTCAAAATTTGGCTTCTCCTTAGGATTCATGTAAAATTTTGATTCTATTCAGGAAACCTAGCAATATCAATGTTCATATTATTTTTTTTTGTGGGGTGAGGATGCCTTTATAGGCCCCTTGGGATTTTTGAGGGAAATGGTAGGTGGCATGACTGGATTGCCAAGTGGTAATTTTGGGCTGCCAAATGGAGGGGACAATTATAGTGAGTCACCCAGTGTGCCTCACTTAAATAGGGTGATGTGGCTACAAGTGGAGTGGTGTGTGGAATTTTGCCCCATGTGAAGGTACCAAGGCGAAAAGAGTGGATGATATGTGGAAAGGATGTTGGGTGAGGTGTCTAGGAGGCATGTCTAGTGGGTAGGTAGGGTATCCTAGGCTAATTTTTTAGATTTAATAAATCTTGAATTAAGGTAGTGTGCAAGACCTTATATTGCTAAGTCCAAACTTAGGCATATAATTTTATTATGCAAGATTTTGTGGTGGAGTGGCAAAATATGGTGTTATGAATGATTTAATTTTGGTGTCTATAGATACCCATTTTTTTACTGTGTTGTGTGCAACATGATACCGTGTAAAAACCAATTACACCTAGTTTTATTTGAATGGAGAAATGAGCTTTGATCCTCTCGAAACAAAGGATGAATGACTTGAAATTTTAATTTTAGCTTACCCCTTCAATTGTCGAATGGGTAAAGAATGAAACCCACAAGCCAATTGACCAAATTTGGATGATGAAAGGAGGTGGTTGATTGAATGGTATGGATGTGATGCAAATTTATGGCACTTTGATCAACTTAATACCCCAAGTTTGGGATTGTTTATATTTTTATAAGTTTACTTTTGGTTCATGGATGCACAAAATATTGTGGTAAAATCATTAATCATATTTGTGAGCTCATGAGTTCCACTACTGTTAGTCACTCCTATGCATCAGAGCCAACACATTAAGACCTCGATACTCGAGTGATTTCTGATTATACCAAAATTGATTTAATTGTTTTCTACTTTTGAACCAACAAAAGAGGTTGAAGGATAACCTTGTGCAAATATTTTTTTTGAACACAACCAAGCTCAAATATTTAGGGACCTAGATGATTTAATTCCATAGTTATTTAATTTTGAATGTTTGAATGAGTGTCCTTATGGTGAGCTACCCATCCGATTGGATTGCATGGATTGCTAGTTTCTGCAACCGCTAGGTATATAGGGTAATCCACTGGATACAAGGTTCTCTAAATGATGTGATGGTGATTATGATGATGTTTATGAAAATGGATGATGTGATTTATTTAATCATCGTTGTGAGATTTGGTTTATTTTGGACCGTAGACCCACATTGTGCACTGCAGACCGTGGGTCTATAGTTTGGTGTTCTCTACAAAATATGGATGCACTTTTTCATCGTAAACTATGGGTTGGTAGATTTGTACACTTTATGAAATGGGGGTGTATGTTTTTCACCACGAAAAGTAGCTATATATGCCATCAGGTCATTTTCAATTGATTATTCTTTTTCCAGTTGGAAATATTTTGGGTTGCTTTGAGTGATGAGTGATATGTAGGTTGGTGAGGGGAGTGGTGGTGGTGTGGATGTAGGTGCAAGAGTTGGTGTGGATGTGGGTGTTGGAGGTGGTGGCTCAGCTGGAGTGAAATCTGATGTGCACTATGCCCAAGTAAGTGTCTGAAGCCCTTAGTTTATTTGTATTTTTGTTTGTTTGTTTGTTTTTTTAGTTTAAAATGGGTTAGGAAAACAATTTTTTTGACTACCATATATGGGGTAGGTTGAATTTTTTTTTTTTGAAATGCTTCACGTTTTGTTTTTGTGTGTGTTATGAGGTGTGATGTAGCGTAAAATGCATGTTTTTGTTTTATTTTGTTTTTTTTTACTACCATGCATGGGATAGGTTGAAATTTGTTTTGGAAATGCTTCACATGCTTATGTTTGTGTGTGTTATGAAGTGCAATGTAGCATAAAATGCATGTATTTATTTTATTTTATTTTTTCACTACCATGCATGGGGTAAGTTGAATTTTTTTTTTAATGTTTCTAATTGTGATATGCATATTTTTATGTGTGTTATGAAATGTAATGTAAAATGCATGTTTTTATTTTGTTTTTTCTTTTGGATGCATTGATGTTACTTTACTTGTTTGTGCCATAGGTTAATATTCTTACTGCTAGAAACATATGGACTTGCACTATTTCTAAAGTGTGAAAGGTCCTCACAGTAGATGATTGGTAGTTTCTTGTGGTTGTGGGTTTAGATGGGTGCAGATGGATGGAGACAATCCAATGAGATGAGGTACTTTTATTTGCACTTCTTGAGAGTTAGGATCCAGATACGGGTTCCTTTCAACGCCCAATAGGGTATCTTACTATTACCTTGGAGGATGTGTACCATATTTTTTGAGTGTTATCAAGGATCCACCAGTGAGGGTGGGTCACGATAAGCATGAGGTTCTAAGACCCATCTATGGTGAGATTTGGATGTGTATTGTAGCAAGAGGGGCATCCCCTACCTTGACTTGTTCAAGGGTGAGAAGCTAGTTGTGGTTCCTACATTCTTGATGTATATATTGAGCAACATGGTGTTTCCCAATAGCATGGGATCAAGGATCCCATGGAATCAGGATCTAATTGTGTTGCAGATGATTTCAAATCTACATAGATTAGCATGGGCTCCTACTCTCTAATGTTAGCTTTACAGTGATCTATATGAGGTGAACAGGTGGGAGTGAAAGGTACTTATTTGTAGTTTGGTACTCCATATTTGGTCATGGAAGGACATTTGTGTGGGTCATCCTAAGGGGCTACCTTGTGTGTGTGATCCTCTCCTTCATCATGTTTTCTAATGGTGGGTTAGTGAGGATTCTTCTCCTATGTGACCTTTTATTTATGTTGCTACCTATAGTTATAGCCTTAGTGGCTTGAATACGGATGGAATTTGTTGGCATCCATGGAGGGGTATGACATGGGAGAGGGATGTTGTAGAGCTTCACTAGGTTAGATGGGGGAGATGGTTGATGGGTAGCCACATGTGGAATATGGAGTACATTCATTTCTCATGGGTTCAAAAGTATTTTGGCTTGGTTTAGGGAGTTTCTAATACTACCATGATATACAAGTGGTGGGGCAATGAGCTAGGCCTACCGTTGACTCCTAATTTCTAGATTGTAGATTATACAGGCGATGATCTAGCTATCAAGGTACCTAATGTAGATGATGCAAGCACCATTGTAGATTATGATGCCTTATTTTCAACTCAACCTCCTTGGATATCAAGCTAGGAAATGTATGACATTGTTAGTGGTGATGAGCTTGATACTAGGGATCAATATCCTAGGTGAGCTAAGCATCATCGAGGTAGTGGTAGCAGGAGGCAGTATACAGTAGATGTGCAGTAGCTAGAGGTGGATGTTGGACATGATGGTAGTGAGTGGGATGATGGAGGTGATGGTGATGGATACCAGGGAGATGATGAGAGTTGTGGTGATGGTGGCAAGGGAGAGCAGGATGCTCCTCCTTACCATACAAAGGAGGAGTGGAATATACTCTAGGTAGAGAGGGATAGTTTTGATTTGGAGGTGAGTTGGGTGAAGGATGATATGGCCTAGTATTAGGGTGAGGTGACCCATATGTAGGGTGAGTTAGATGGTCTATCTTAGGAAGTGAAGTCACTATGAAGGTACAAGTAGAAAAAAAAGATCTTGTTTAGCAGACTAGACATCTCACCTACTAGACATCTATGTTAGACATCTAGGTAGCAGACTAGATGTCTAAATTGCTAGAAATATAGGTCAGACATCCAAGGATTAGGCTAGACATCTAACTTTTTAGATGTCTTGGTCAGACATTTAGGTAGTAGGTTAGACGTCTGACCTGCTAGACATCTAGTCTAGATGTCTAGGTAGTAGGCTAGACATCTAACCTGTTAGACATATAGGCCAGACGTCTAGGTAGCAGGCTAGATGTCTGGGCTACTAGATATATATGGCATACATATAGGTAGTAGACCTAATTTTTGGGCTACTAGACATATCAGACAGATATCTAGGCAAGTAGACATCCAGGATAGACATCTAACCATAAAAGATAAACAAGTTTAGGCACCTTCCTTAGGAGCAAAAATGAACAATTTTTGGAGGCTTCCTTTGGGAGAGGAAATGAACAGTTTGGAGTCTTACTTCTACTCTATAAAAGGGATTTTATCCCTTGCATATCAAGTGTTGTTGAAATAATGAGAAACGTAAATGTAATATTTGCTAAAAAATAATAAAAGGAGAAGTTGCCATTACCCCGTGGTTTTTTCCTACACATTGCAAGTTTCCACATAAATCACTGTGTTACTTGTGTTGTTTTTGTTTTTTGTTATTGTGTTTCTACTTGCAAGTGGAAAATCTAAATTTTTTCCTACCATCTGATATCATAACTCAAGGTTTTGTGCAAGTGGAAGCTACAACAATTATAGGACATGTAACCAAGTTTGAGATTGAGAAATTTGATGGTAGGAACTTTGTTGTATGGAAGATGAAGGTAGAGGATTTGCTGGTTTAGAATGGCCAAGCTCAAGCCTTGAAAGATATCACATGTAAATTGAGTAGAATTAAATATGAGGAGTGGGAAATGCTTGATAGGAAGATAGTTTCTACAATTTATCTCTACCTAAAAGACTCCATATTGTTCAATGTAGTTGAATATAAGACTACAGAAGCCCTTTGTAAAAATCTTAAAAAGTTGTATGAAACAAAATCAACAACAAATAAGTTTTTTTCTAAAAAAATATCTTTATAGCTTGAGGATGAAGGAAATTTCATCCGTGGTAGATCATTTGAATGAATTTAATACTCTTATTAGTAAACTGGTTTCAGTTAATGTGAATATGGAATATGAATATAGAGTTATCACCCTACTTTGTTCCCTACCAAAAACTTGGAATAATATGGTTATGATCATCAGTAATTCATCAAGAACTCTCAAATTTGATGATGTGGTAGTTGCTTTATTGGCTTAAGAGTTGAGGAAAAAAGTATCTCTAGAACCCTCAACCAATGAATTTCGATCCATGAGAGGTCGATCTTTCAAGGGGAGTAAACAATGTAGAAAATAATCCAAATCTAAGTCTAAAGGATGTAATAAAAATGGAAGTGTTGGCATTGTGGGAAGCCAGGACACTCAAAGAAGGACTACTGATAATTAAATAATGGTGAAAAGCAAAATCATCCATTACTTGAGGCTAGTGAAACACATTCAAGAGAGACGACAACATGTGAAGCCTTTTGTATCAGTAATAACATATCTATTTTATATACTTGGTTTTGGACTCAGGTGTATCTTTCCACATGTCTCCCCATAGAGACTAGTTTGACAAATATCAGCCATACTATGATGGAAAGGTCTATTTGGGTGATGATCACACTTTATAAATTATGGAAATATGGGATATAAGTATTAGTCTAGACAATGGTATATAAAGGATGTTATGTGATGTGTAACATGTGCCTAATTTGAGGAAAAATTTTCTCTCAATCAAAATGATGGATAAGCTAGGGTATTCTATCACTTTCAGTAACAACTACTACAAGATTACAAGAGGAGCTCTTGTAGTAGAAAATGGAGAATATTATAAGACCTTATACTATTCATGTGGTGATATAGTGATAAACCATGCATCAAAAATAACTTTTGTTCAAGATGCAATAATGTTATGGCATCAATGCCTAGGCCATATGAGTGAAAAAGGTCTAAAAATTTTGCATGATAGAGGTATGCTTTCTAGGATTAAGTCTTGCAATTTATACTTATGTGAACATTGTATTTTTGGTAAACAAAAGAGGGTTTGGTTTACTACAATTCTTGGTAAGATTTTTTATTTTTTGCAACTTATACGTTCAGATATATTTGGACCAATCCCCACTCAGTCCTTGAATAGTGCCATATATTTTCTAAATTTTATAGATGATTATTCTAGGAGAGTGTGGGTTTATTTTCTAAAGAATGAGTTGAAATATTTGCAAAAATTTAAAGAGTTCAAAGCACGGGTAGAGAAGAGTTTGGGTAAGTCAATTTTATGTCTCAATTCAGATAATGGGGTGACTATTGATCCAAGGAATTTGATAAATTTTGTATGCAGGAAGGTATTAAGTACCATAAGACTGTACCATACACTCCACAAAAAAATTATGTGGTTGAGTGAATGAATCACACAATAATAGAATGTTCGATAAGCATGCTTAGCACAACCATGTTGGAGAAAAATGTTTGGGTAGAGGTTGTTAATATAGTTGTTTATCTTATTAATAGGTCACCTACAACTGTGTTGGAGGGACAGATTCTAGAGGAGGTTTGGTGTTGTCAGCTAGTTGAAAACTCTCATTTGCGTACCTTTGGTTGTGATGTGTTTACCCATGCACCCAAAGAAAAAAGGTTGAATCTTGACCAAAATTCAAGCAAATGTGTTTTTCTTACCTACAAAGATATAGTGAAGGGGTATAGTGATAGAACAGGTGCAGGGTGATAACAAAAATTAACCCAACAAATTATAAATTGCAGCGGAAAAATAATTATTTAATTGCACCCATTCAACCTTAAAACATTACAAATTATAATATATATTTTTTATATATATATATATATATATATATATATATATATATATATTATATATATATATGTAGGTGAAAGGGAAGAAGTCGGCGAAGGGAAGTTGGAGGGATAAGGGGAAAGGGAGTTGGAGGGATAAGGAGGAAGAAGGAATAACGGAGGAAATGGAGGGATAAGGAGGAAATAGAGGAGGGAATATAGGAGAAGAAATAGGAGGGGAGTTAGGGAGAATAGGATAGAAGAAAATTTGCCGACAAAGCATGCCGACAAAAACTTGCCAACAAACCTGAAGTGTTTTCACACTTAGGACTTAGAAAAATATTTTTCTAAGCCACTTACAAAGAAACCCTATTCACACTTGCAACATTCTCCCCCTTAAAGTTGAGAGGACTGACTACACAGTCTCTCAGCTTTACAAATTGAGCTTTAGTCATCGCCTTGGTGAAGATGTCCGCAACATTCTCCAAAGTGTGACAGTATTGAAGCTCAACAATTTCATGTTCCACCATATCTCTAATGAAGTGGTACTTCATATCAAAATGCTTCGTTCTGCTATGGTGGATAGGATTATATGCCAATTGAATGGCACTGATGTTGTCGTAGTAGATTCTGGTCGGACCACTTTGCTGTTCTCCAATATCTTCTAGTACTTTCCTTAGCCACAAGGCTTGAGTACTTGCATAAGTAACTGCTATATACTCAGCTTCTGTTGAAGATAGTGCTACTACTATCTACTTTTTGGAACTCCAAGTTATTAGTCCTGATCCAAGACTAAAATAGTTTCCTGATGTTGACTTCCCGTCATCAATATTGCTACCCCAATCACTATCACTGAAGCCTACAAGCTTGATAGTGTCACATTTATGGTACTCGGATTCCAAAATCCAATGTACCCTTCACATATCTCAAAATTCTTTTAGCTACCTCACAAATGCAGATCAGATGGGTTAGACATAAATCTAGAAACAAGAGATACAACATACTGAATATCTGGTCTGGTGTTGGCGAGAAACATCAAACTCCCAACCATGCTTCTAAAAGTGGTCACATCAACTTTTGGTGCTCCATCATCTTTGCTTAATTGGATCCCATGTCCAATTGGAGTTGCAACTGGTTTGCAATGCTCCATAGCAAACTTCTTGATCATATCCTGAGCATACTTATGTTGACAGATGAAGATCCCTGTATCTGACTGATGAACTTCCATTCCAAGATAGTAGTGCATTAAGCCAAGATCCTTCATCTCAAATTGCGTCATCATGGAGTGTTTGAACTCCATATTCATTTTTTCATTACTACCCATAAAAATAAGATCATCCACATACAAGCAAACTATGAGGATGTCATTACCTTGCTTTAGGTAGTAGAGTGTGGGTTCATTTTTTCTCCTGGTGAACCCATAATATTTGAAGTACCCATCAATGCATGAGTACCAAGCTCTTGGTGCCTTTTTAAGACCATAGAGTGCCTTCTTCAATTTGTAAACAAGGTGTTCCTTACCTTGCTCTTCAAATCCTTGTGGTTGCTCAACATACACTTCTTCTGTCAAGTAACCATTGAGAAATGCACTCTTTACATCCATGTGTTGGACTTTCCATCCTTTGTGTGCAGCTAAGGCAAGAACTGTTCTGATAGTCTCCTGTCTAGCTACAGGAGCAAAAGTCTCTTCATAATCAATTCCATATTTCTGAGTAAAACCCTTTGCCACTAATCTTGCCTTATGCTTCTCAATGCTTCCATCAACATTAAACTTGGTCTTGAAGATCCATTTACAACCAACACATTTCTTTCCTTTAGGAAGCTTCACGAGCTCCCAAGTGTCGTTGTTTTTTATAGAGGTTATCTCCTCTTTCATGGCATCTTGCCAAATATTTTGAGTACATGCCTTCTCATAACTAGAAGGTTCAAGTTGTGCACTAGTTAACAAAGCATAGTTAACTTGATCTCCCCTAGGTTCCTGCTGGGATTCATCATCACCATACAAGTGCATACTTTCTAATCTATGTAAAACAGATTCCATTTCACTAGCTTGACTCCTAGTGTATCTTCTTGAAAAAAATTTATCCAACATCTGAGATGATGGATGATACTGTAGAGTTCTCTTACCTTTGGATGGAAAATCAATGTCCATTGGTGAGGAACTTACTGATCGCTGTGGAGAAGGACTTGGTGAAGAAGTTGAATCAGAAGATGGACTTGGAGGATGTGTGGGAGGAGACTACTTTCCTTTCTATGGGATCTACGGTTGCACCTGCTGAGCAACTATATCAGTGGCTTCAACATCACTGAATATTTGGGGCTTACCCCACTCTCCCCCTTCATCAAAAATCACATCCCTTGAAATCACTATCTTTCGAGTCATAGGATTGTAGAGTCTATAACCCTTTGTGTTTTCACAATATCCTATAAAAATGCATGCTTGACTCTTTGGATCCAGCTTCTTTCTCAACTCATCAGGAATGTGAGCATATGCCAATGAGCCAAATACTCTGAAATACTTCACATTTGGTTTCTTACCATACCAGGCTTGGTAAGGTGTCTTCCCTTTCAAACTTGAAGTAGGACTTTTGTTCAAGATGTGAACACTAGTCCTTGTTGCATCTCCCCAATATGAATTACTCAAATGCTTTGTCTGAAGCATTGATCTTGCCATCTCCACAATGGTGCGATTCTTCCTTTCTGCAACACCATTTTGCTATGGAGTGTAGGCAGTTGTGAACTGCCTCTTGATGCCATGATGTTTACAAAAATTCAAAAACTTATTAGAGGAGTATTCTCCTCATTTATCTGATCTAAGACATTTTACATAATATCCACTCTCACTTTCAACTTTTGCTTTAAAATCAACAAAGCATGCAAATGCTTCATCCTTATGCTTCAAAAAATATATCCAACACATTCTTGTGCAATCATCAATAAAAAGTAGGAAGTAAGAGTGGTTACCTAGACTCTTGGTCTACATCGGACCACAGATGTCTGAATGCACTAACTAGAGTGGATAGCTAGCCCACCATGCTTTTCCATGAGGAAATTTTGATCTGGCATGCTTGCCCAAGGCACACCCTTCACAGACTTCCTTACTATCTTGAATTTTGGGAAGTCCAATTACCATTGCTTGTGAAGTTAGCATTTTCAAACTTGCTGAATTCAAATGACCATATCTCAAGTGCCATAGGACACTTGGATTGGTAATAGCAACATTTGCTAACTTATTTCCTCCTGGCTGGCCAAACTTTAAAGGGAATAATCTATTCTTTGACATTGGCACTTGTGTAATGATTCTATTACTATTGTTCTTGTCAAAAATGGTGCATTTACCCTCATCAAAAATCAACTTGTAATTATTTTCTAGCATTTGACCAACACTTAAAATATTGTGTTGAATATGGGGTGTGTAATAGATATCACTTACTTGCTTGATGCCTTCTTTCGTTGGAACCTCCATAGCTCCAATGCCTTCAACTACCAATGACTTGTCATCTCCCAATCGGATGCTGGATTTATATGAGGAGTCTAAAGTAGCAAAGAGTTCTTCTTTGCCACTCATGTGATTTGAACACCCAGTGTCCAAAATCCATGTATCATTCATATTTTGCTCTGTCTGGTCATAAGAAAGAAAGAGATTTGTGGACTCTTCCTCTTCTCCAAAATTTCCAAACTGACTGCTTTGGTTGCTACTGCTTCCTTGCGAAGACTTTGACCAACAATCTCGAGCATAATGGCCAAGTTTGCCATAATTGTAGCAAACTTGTTTTGATTTATCTCCTCCTTTTCCTTTGCTAGATTGTTTCCCTCTATATTGCTGATGTCCTCCTCTATTCTGATTTTCGCCTCTATTGGATGATCCTCCTCTGTTAGGAGTTCCTCCTCTTTGATTATTCCTGCCTCTGCCTCTTTGTTGTCCTCTACCATGACCTCTACCTCTTCCTTCATGTGTGGCAAAAGCTTTATCATCTCCTCCATAACTGGTGGTAGGAGTTTCCCGTAACCTCTCTTCATGTGAGAGAAGTGAACCAGTTAGTGCATCAAAAGACAACGAGGTTAAGTCTTTGGATTCTTCAATAATTATTGCAACAGAATTCCATTTCGGAAGAAGTGTTCTCAACACTTTCTTCACCATAACCTCTAGCTTAATATCTTCCCCTAGTGTGACCATTTTATCAACTACGGCTTTCACTCGCACGCAGTAATCTCCCACTTTTTCATTTTCTTGCATCCTGAGATTTTCAAAATCTCGTTTCAATGTTTGCAGCTTTACCTGTTTTACTTGGTCACTACCTCTATAACTTTCTTTTAGGGCATTCCAGGCATCTTGTGCAATTACATAAGAGGCAACTCTAGGGAAGATACTTTTATCTAGGGCAGCATGTATGTGATAAAGGGCAAAAGCATTGTTCTTCTGTGCTTCTTTTCTAGCCTTTTTATCGACATTAGAGAAAGTTGCCCATTCAGTAGCAATAGGTTCAGTATAGCCCTCTTCGACTACATCCCATAAACCTTTTCCTATCAAAAGAGTTTTCATTTTAATAGACCAATACTCATAATCTCCTCCATTAAATTTAGGAATCGACAGACTAGTATTGGACGCCATTTCAAAAAACAAACTTTATTTGAAGCAAACAAGTACTATAAAGCAGTACAAAGAGATTAATGATTCAAATCAAATCTCGCCTTTTTAGTACATTCAAGTTCTGCTTCGAACCGCTGCTGATGACAATGACCTCAGGTTCTTCAGGATCCACTTCCTCTAGATCTTCTTCTTCTTCTTCTGCTTCTTCTTCTTCTTCTTCTTCTTCTTCTGCTTACTTCTGGTTTAGGAGAGCGTGGTGAATAGCTCTCACTTGATTCTGCTACCCGTACACCAGGTGTATAACTGGAACTTGCTTGGTCCTCTGGTACAACTTCCATAGTCTCGGACTCTTCAATTCTTTGTCCGAAGATGTTGTCTTCAGAATCTCCCTCGTACCCTAAATCCGGTTTCCTCAGATGATCAATCACCTGATTTTCCAACTGACAAAACACTGTATGGAGACTTGTTCGTCAAACCCTTTCATCAAAGGATTCCGGTGTCTCTCTTCTCAAAATCGAGAGAAGTGCATTATAACACCCCCAGACCGGATCATCTATCATTGCACGGGAAAATTATTTCTCCTTTTTTATAAATGCTCTTCATACAAAGTTTTTTTTTAATTTTTATAAAGTCTTTAAAAAATTTAATAAATTTTTATATATTTTTTTAATTACCTTTTAAATAAATTATTTAAAAAGATAATTTAAAAAATATATATAATATAAAAAATATTAAATAATTTAAAACTTTAAAAAATTTCTAAAAACAAAAAATAAAACTGTTTTACCTTGCACGCGGGCGAACTCGAACCCGCGACCTCCCGAGCACTGGCGGGCGCTTTTTTCCACTGCACCAAGCGGCTCGGCTGAAACCAAAAGGGACCACGGTCCCTTTATTCCTCGACAGTGATGATTTTAAAAATAAAAATAAAAACTTTTCGTTATTGCTACCGGCGGGATTCGACCCCGGGTCGTCTCCCCGCTAGCGGACCGCCCTGTCCGCTGCACCACGTCCCTCGGACGTGTCTTCAAAGGCACAGGGGTAAAAGTTAAAGCATGGGGGTGGCAATTTTTTTTTTTAAAAACTTATGTTTATCCCACATTCACTGCACGAAAGCGCAGATGGGATTTATATACACGAAGGTGCACAATGATATTCGACTGCCTTCGGGCAGTCAGATGTCGCTATTTTGCCAAAACTTCGACGAATCGCAAACTGCCACATCACAAACTTTTAAACCAATTGCACACCGCCACGTCACTCACCTCAAACCATGTGTCGAGCCTGCTATTTGTTACCATGTGTCACCTCGAGATCTATGTCTGATCTACCTTAAGATCTGTGCCCAAACCTACTCGTGATCTGCCTTGGGATTCGAGCCCTACTAGTGATGCCTCGAACTGTGCACCTGACACCTACCTCGAGAACCATGCTCGACTGTCTTCACCTCGTCTGCTGTCAAAATATGCCTCGAGAACCGTGTCCGGGCTCTGATACCAGTGATAGAATAGGTGCAGGGTGATAACAAAAATTAACCCAACAAATTATAAATTGTAGCAAAAAAATAATTATTTAATTGCACCCATTCAACCTTAAAACATTACAAATTATAATATATATATATATGTAGGTGAAAGGGAAGAAGTCGGCGAAGGGAAGTTGGAGGGATAAGGAGGAAGAAGGAATAATGGAGGAAATGGAGGGATAAGGAGGAAATAGAGGAGGGAATATAGGAGAAGAAATAGGAGGGGAGTTAGGGAGAATAGGATAGAAGAAAATTTGCCGACAAAGCGTGCCGACAAAAACTTGCCGACAAACCTGAAGTGTTTTCACACTTAGGACTTAGAAAAAGATTTTTCTAAGCCACTTACAAAGAAACCCTATTCACACTTGCAACATATAGGCTATGGGATCCTACTGCCCATAAAGTAATTATTATCCAGGATGTAATTGTTCATGAAAAATCCATGCAAAGGAAGGAGGTATAGAAAAATCCTAATGTTGTACCTATTAAAGTAGAATTGAATGAATATGAACATGATGAATTTTTTGATCAGCATGCAGAACAACAAGTAGAGCAGCCACAACGATCACAAGACCAATAGCCATAATTGATAGATCATTGATTTAGAATATCTACATATCCAAAAAAAAAAATGGAAAGGTATTCTCATGTGTATCATTTCTCTTTCACTTTTTTAACTGATGATGGTGAACCTAGTTCATTTCAACAATCTAGAGAGTCTAAAAATATATAAAAGTGGAGGAAATACATGGATGATGAATTCGAGGAACTTTGAAAGAATAAAACATGGGAAATTGTGGATCTCCCACCTAGAATAAAGATTGTTGGAAACAAGTGTTTGTACAAAGTGAAGAAGAAAAATGATGGGTTGTTGAAATGCTATAAATCTTGCTTGGTGGCAAAAGGCTATGTGCAGAAGTCATGTATTGAATTTAAATAAAATTTCCCTCTAGTTGTGAAGATGACTACTATTAGAGTTTTACTTGCACTTGTAGCTGAACAATATTTAGAACTAGAGCAGCTTGATATAAAGACTGCTTTCCTACATGGTTATCTTGAGGAGGAGATTTATATGGATTAGCTTGAGGGCTATGAAGAAAGAGGTAAAGAGCATTTGGTATGTAGACTAAAGAAATCACTATACGAGTTGAAATAGGTGCCAATGATGTGGTACAAGAAATTTGACACCTTCATGAAGAGCTAAGGTTTTAGCATGAGTGAACCTAACCATTGTGGATACTATAAGATATTTGATGATGGCAGTTTTATTATTATACTATTGTATGTTGATGATATGCTAGTTGCAGGCCCCAACATGAAAAAAAATGATGAAGATACACAGGTACAAAAAATAAAGAAATATTTGGTTAAGTCAAAAGTCATATGTGGAAAAGATTCTACAATGCTTCAATATGCAGAATGTAAAACTAGTTAATACCCCACTTCCTAAACACTTAAAGTTGTCTTCCAACCAGTGTCCTAGAATAGAAGCAGTGAAGACAAGCATGTCTCATGTACTGTATTCATTAGTAGTAGGAAGCCTCATGTATGCCATGGTGAGCACCAAACCGAATATTTCCCAAGCAGTGGGAGTAGTCAACTGGTACATGGTAAATATTGGTAAGGAGCATTGGAATTTAGTGAAGTGGATATTTAGATATTTAAGAGCCACTTCAGATGTTTCCATTTACTTTGGATCGAAATATTTGCAAGTTAAAGGTTTTGTGGATTCTGATTATGGTGGCGATAAAGATGGAAGAAAATCGACTATAGGATAGACCTTCACTCTTGTTGGAGGAGCGATGATTTGGGATTCTAAGTTGTAGTTTATTATGGCTTTATCCACCATTGAAGCATAATACATTATAGCAACTCATTCCAGCAAAGAGGCAATTTAGCTAGAGTGATTATTAGATGAATTCAAGGTAATTTAGGAGAAAATTATGTTACATTGTGATAGCCAAAGTGCTATTCAACTAGTGAAGAATCCAATATTCCATGATCGCATAAAACACATTGATGTCAAGTACCACTATATAAGAAATGTGGTGGAAGAAGGTAGGATAATGTTGCAAAAAAATGATACTAAAGTGAATCGTGTAGATATACTTACAAAGTCGATCAAGGTAGAGAATTTTGAGTGGTGTAGAACTTCTCTAGGCTTTTTGAAGAAGTAACAAGGGAAGCATTGGGAAATTTACACTAGATGAAAATATTTGGCATAATAATTCCTAAATACTAACTTCAAGTGGGATAATTTTAGGAAGTGAAGTCACTATTTAGGTATAGGCAGCATAAAAAGGCCTACTGCAGTAGACTAGACATCTAGGTCAAATGTCTAGGTAGCATGCCAGATGTTTGACCTGCTACATGTTTGCGTTAGACATCTAGGTAGCAGACCAGATGTCTGACCTGCTAGATGTCTTGGTAACACATCTAGGAAGTAGACCATACATCTGACCTTCTAGACATCTAGGCCATACATCTAGGCAGTAGACCAGACATCTAAAATTCTAGACATCTAGGTAGCAAGCCATATGTTTGGGTTTCTAGATGTCTAGGTTAGATGTCTAGGTAGTATACCAGAAATTTGGGTTGCTAGACATCTAGGTCATATGTCTAGGCAAGTAGACATCTAGATAGATGTTTAACCACAAAAGACAAACAAGTTTAGGCACCTTCCTTGGGAGAGAAAATGAACTATTTTTGGAGGCTTCCTTTGGAAGAGGAAATGAAAAGTTCGGAGTCTTCCATCTACTCTATAAAAGGGATTTTATCCCTTGCATATAAAGTGTTGTTGACACATTGAGAAACATGAATGTAATATTTACTAAAAAATAATAAAAGGATAATTTGCCATTACCCAGTGGTTTTTCCTGCATATTGCATATTTCCACGTAAATCTTTGTGTTACTTCTGTTGTTATTTTTGTTTTTTGTTATTGAGTTTCTACTTGTAGGTGGAAAATTTTAAGCTTTTCCTAACAATATGTGTGGTGGGTTGAGTGTGGATTCTATCATGACTCAAGATGCAGATATTACGAGGTTTTAGGGTGAGGTTACTTTCTTGAAGGGTGAGTTGGATAGGGTGTAGCCTGCACCAATTGAATGTGATGTTATTGCTATGATTTTCTCCCTAAGGAAATAGTTATCTCAGTGAGTGGCTTACCAAGGAGTTTACTTGTAGACTATTCATAAGCAAGGTGAGTACATTGTGATATTGGAGAGAACCTTGCATGAGCATGAGATCCCTCTTCCCATTCCTCCTTTATCATCAATTGTGGGTTACAGTAGGCAGACTGAGGTGAGTGCTAGGACTCATCAGCCATCTAGATCTCATGGTACTTCATCAATAGAGGGACCTCACAGGGGTCACGATGGTGCTAGCTAGTAGTGCCTTATTATCTCTTTTTATATTTTTGTGCTTTTTCTTATGAGCCTTAGTGCTCTAATGTATACAACCTGCGGGTATTTTATACTATGTGATTCATACATATATTATATACATGGCTTTTATTATGTTTTGTGTTGTGTGCTTTTGTTTATTTATGAATGCAAATGGAATGATATTTAATGCTTATGATTTATTGATTATTTGGTATCTTTAGACTTAGTTGGATCATAATTGTTTTTATTTCTTAATTAGGGGCATAGATAGATGGTATGTTATGGATATTATGATGTGTAATAATATGAATGATATGGTATACCTCAATGTATTGTGTAGGATATTTTTACAAAGAATCTAATAGTTTAGTGATTCAAACAAACTCATCTATGTATTTTACATATATTCTTTATGCAAGGGCTATCCTAGAATTTTCAAATTTCTCAAGGACCAACTTTGTGTGTAATGATCATTTATTTCCCATCATTAGCTAGGTCAAACTGATCATTTGTAACTTCTACCAAGAAGCTAGCTCATTCGAGAGCATTCATAGGTCTATATAGAAGAAGGTCACTAATATGAAAGACATGTCACCACACGTAAGGATACCTCATTGCCGAGTGGGATTCATTCAGCCCATTGTTGTAATGAGGATCACCCTATGATTTTTGAGATACTAAGAGTTCCAGGGATTCAAGCTCCTTCCCTTATTTTATTACTTTTTGTATTTTGGGGAATTTCTCATTTTGTGATGGAGCAATGGATTTTATTTCTTTCACTTGCTCATTTTTAGGAAGAGAAAAAGGGATTATTATTGCTTTGAGACGCTTTTCAGGTTACTTGCTTGTTTTGAGGAGGAGAAAGGGATTTTGCTTATTTTTTTTGGAGGGGGATACTTGCTCGATTTGATGAAGAGCAAGGGATCATTTTTTATTTTTTGGGAGGGTGAAAGAGGATTTTTTCCTTTTGCAAAATCTATAGTACTCTAGACCATGTGCATAATTGGGTGAGTAGGGGAAACATTTTACTTATAGAAATAGCAACTTTTAACTTTGTTATTCCGAAGAGTCACAATGTTTTTAATGTATTTTGTGGTGTGTGGTACAAGATAAAATTTGATCAACCAAGAATGACCTGCATTTAGAGATTGCTTAACTTTGTATCAAGTTTATTCAAAACACTCTTGGTGGCTGAGTGATTGAAAATATTGTAAATTGCTTAATGATTAATATGGTTGCAATGTTGTGCGATACTTTCGATTCAATATTTTGAAAATTAAAAGACACATAAAAAGTAGTTAGTAACCATGTGTAGACACTAAAATATGGTAAACCCGATTAAGCATCCATAAGCAATGATCAAACTGACATCATATGGCCCCTTAGGTAGCCCTTAGAAGGCTCATAGTGGTTCTAACCACTCTAGAAGAGGTTTTCGAGGCTTTTGGCCTAATTTTTGGAGGTTTTGACCCAAAATTCACCACCGTCCCACCCTGGTATGGTGGCATATTCCCAAGGTACCACCCTAGGATGGTGGTGATCCATCATCCTAGGGTGGGACAGTGAGCAAGTTTGACCCATCAAAAGTCAAATCTAGGACAAATGGCACCTAAAAATTGCCATTTACCCCATAAATTGAAGCATGTGAGTCAGAGGGCATTGAATCCTTATGAAATGCTTCATAATTGATGTCAAAAATGGATATTCTATTCCAAACCCAATGCATGCCTTCTTTTTGACAAATGGCACCTCCTACCATGCATGCCCTTGCATGCCTTTTTGCACATAAGCCCCCTTGGGCTATAAAATGGATACAATTTCCACAAAAAAACACACACATAATATAGAGAGTAGTTCTAGGATATGCAATGGACTACTACCAATATTTCCCCTCACTTTATTGTGCCTTCTTGCCCTCATAATCTCTCTTTTGCGAAGGAGGTTACCGGGTGACTTCAAGAGGGTCCTTTGATCATAAATTTTCCATTTGGGTGAATTTATTCACCAAATTCAATGAAAAAAACCCTTATTCTATTTAGGATCATTCTCCAATAGGATTGGTAGTACAAAGTGTGCAAAATTGGTGGGTATCCACTCCCAGGGTGTCCCCCAATTAGTTGTAGTCACCACCATCCCACTAGGATGAGTACAAATACTTGCATAAATTTATTACTATTTTTTAATTATATTATTATAGACTATAATATTATTTTATGGTTTAAATTGCATACAATTTAGAGTTAAATTGGCTGATATATCACATTTTTAAGGTTTTGTAGGTTTGTAGGGCCCATCCGGGCACCCTAGTTGCATGCAGGTGGATTTGCACCTAATTTTGGAAATATAAACATATTTTTTGTCTTAAAATTATCATTTATGCATTCTACACAAATTTCATATGTTTTGGACATGTCTAGGTTTGGGATTCGCTTGTCTTGGTCTTCGCAAGTTACAGGCAGGCGATACAAAAATGATGGGTCTACGAATGCAATTTATGATATTTTTTCAGTGATACCCCCTCAAAAAATATTATTAAACATCTCCATTAAGTTTCATATAATTATTATTTTATTTGATATATTTTTAATATATGTGCCATTTTGTGCCTGTGGGGATTGCATGTTTCCTTCCATACACCCTTGCTATTTGATTCCTTTTGCTTCCTTATGTGTAGGTGCAGGTTATTTAGAGGCATTGGTAAGTAATATTAGACATCATATATTTAATATACAAGCAGCGGTGGCATTGGCCCACCCACCTCAATTGTGGGTACGAGGAAAGGCACTAGATGTGCACCCGGATTTCTTGGAGGATTTGATCCTTGGGCACCCAAAATTTTGTAAAAATTATATAACCTTTGATACCTAAAGGGTACTTCTGTATAACCTTGGATATGATCCACCAAATTAATAAAGAAGAGACCCGTTTTATTTCATTCCTTATTTTTTGGTTTTGCTTCATTTTCATATGCATGCTTTCGTTTGATGCTCATAAGAGAGATAGGATATATACATATATTGTTATTAAAAATTAGTTACACCTCTTTTCCCTAATTTAGTGGTTATCACGGTGGGACCATTTTCCCTTATGCTTTGGGTGAAAATTTGACTTCATTTTTGCCATTTTTGCCCTTTTTGTGTTGCAGGTGCTCCCCTCCCCACCTTGGAACGGTGGTAGAACCTTTATCTGGATCACCCTAGGGTGGTGGATTCACCATACCACCCTAGTATAGTGGTATGGATTCTAATCATCCCACCCTAGAGAATTTAAGAACTAGAGAAGTTTCTGCTCAAAAATTCAGAATTTGGAGAGCTCAAAATGGACAAAGTAAGTGCCTAAACCCTCTGTTTTTCTGCTACATTTTTAGAGACTATTAAAAAAAAAAATTCTTGCTTAATTTGCTTGCATAGAAAGGTTAAAATTTACATTTTTTCTTTTCTTATAACATCACATAGAAAAATGAAGAAGAAAAACCGAAGGAAATTTGAAGTAGCAATGCATCTTTGTGGCTTGATTGCTTGTGGCTTACCCTATGGGTAGGCTAGCATTTAGGATTTGCATTCATAAGTTACATTTGTAGGTTCTTTATCCTAATTTTCTGAAATTAAAATGCACTTATTTGCATGTATTTAGGGAATGATCATTGAATGCTTCGTTGCTTACTTTCTTGGATAATAAATAACCACACACACCATGATTCATGTAAATGCTAGTGAGGTGGACTTCATTACCATCCACTAGTAGAGCACAAGTGATGGTGGTTTTCGTCTCCATCCACTTGGATAAAATACCATGAACCTGATCCATATTACCAAGTTCAGTTCCAAGATCCATCATAGCCTGTGGGTTATAGCATGCATCACCCTCCAGGGAGGTGTATTGCAGACTAAGGGTGAACTGGGTGAGGAACTGGTAGGACCTGTGCTCCTTGGTCATGTGTGGACCTCATCACCACACATTATATGCAGGATAACGCAACCTAGATTTCATAGCCTAGTTTTTAGCTATGAGTATATAGGTGAAATCCAATTAAACATTTGAGTGCATCATCCAACAATATTTCAAACATGTGACACAAGGTCATCCTTTGCAAACAACACATATAAAACACAGAAAACAATTTAGGGATTCACATCTAAAAATTAAAAGAGATAATCATTTTTCTATTGGGTGTTTCCTTTTTTTGTTTGTTGTTTCATTACAATTTGTAAATAAGATAATCACTTGGGATATTGATATAGGAGTGTGATGGTGTGCACCCACAGCCAAGCCCAAACATGGGTGAAAGCTATGGAGAGTGGATTAGGAGACACGAATCATCTCTAATATAGCCCTAGGGACTTGGTTATACCTCCCTGGTGAGCTTCCACTCAACCTAGCCCTAAGATAGTAGGGCATGTGCCTCATCTCTGAATATATCCTCTCCAATACACCCTGAGGGATGAGGAGAATTACTTGGGAGAGTGTTCTTGGTATGTAGATATTTCATAGGTCTTCCTTGATGAAAGGCAACTGCACACAGAGGTGCTAATAGATAGAGTGGTGTCATGCATCTGTGTACCCGTTAGGGCTAACACACTTAAGCATAGGTAGGAGTATGACTTCACACACTGGCTGAAGTAAATCGATATGACTTTACCTCTATGTCAACTTGATAGGATACAGTAGCTCATGTAGCCCGATGGGAATGACACTCATCGATCAGGGTGAGCCAATTCTACCCTACCTTTCCTCTTTCAAGAGGGAAGACATGAGTAGATACCATATTTTCCTCAGGAATAATATTTTTTGCATGCCTGATGTGCCTCTGTGCCAACTGAGTATAATGAACATATGTTCCAGCATGAACCTCAAGTCAATGCAGCTAACCTCGAAAGAGGCAAGCACCCTATGGAGACCATAGAGTATCTTGAATGAGGTCAGCCCCAGGGTGAGATTCCTAGGCTTCCTAGGATTCACACTATGGATCAAATTAGGGAAGCGATTGTAATATATACAAAACTCCAAGCTCAGTTCAAGCAGATTCAACGATACAAAGAACAATTAAACCGCTTGCACCAACTTGAGAAAGAAAGGTTTGAATGATAGACCAACGAGTTGTTCCAAAATACTTTACAAGAGGGTCCCTACCCCTAAGACACATAGGCAAGAATTCCATCCAAGGCAACCCACACTTATTCAAGATAGGTCCCCAAGATCTTATCCAATGTTACCTTTGCGACCTCCTAGGCCAGATCAAGAGATGCCTCCCAGGCCAAACATAGGGCACCCACCACGGGTGGATACTCCCATTTATAAACTGGCTTGAGAGATGCCTTATGGGGCCTATAATGAGCATGACCTAGAGATAGAGCATGTGGATATGCCTTACCAAGGCAGGGGTGGTGACTTACCACCGCCCCACAATAGGTTAGAAGGCCCTAGACCACCACCACAAGATGTGAATAAGGATGAGGAGATTAAGTCCTCAGGCCCATATAAAGCATTTCTAGAACACTTGGAGTCAGTTGAGAACAAGACCTCAAGGTCGGGATCTTAAAATCCCACTATATGCTAGTTGTGTAGTCAACCCATCCATCCTTCAGTACCTATGCCTCCCTATCTATAACAATTTAAGTTGCCTCAATTGACCACCTTCAATGGAGAAGAGGATGCATAATAGCATATCACTAGGTTCTTAGGTCAATGCTTCAGCATTCATGATGACGATACTTTGCTTTTGAGGACATTTGTGATGACCCTCGCTAGCCCCACCTCTAAGTTGTTTTACCAACTCCCTAAGCATAGCATCCACACTCTGGACCAACTTGTAGATGCTTTCCTAGAGCGCTTTGCCTTCAATACCAAGAGGAAGGCAACGCTAGACGATGTAGCTGGGTTGAAACAGTATGACGATGAGTCAATAACAAATTATGGCAATAGATGGTGAACCTTGCTCACAAAGCTACCTTATCTTCTCCCCATGTCAGATTTGACTCATATTTTCTCCAAAAGTTTCTTGAAGTTGATCTCCTTGTTTTTGCAGTTGCAGAAATACCCTACTCTTGAAGATGCCTTAGCATAGGCTAGGATCATTGAATAAATCAAGATTCAAGAGGGCAAGATTGCAAATTCTCATAAGAAGAAATGGAAAAAGAATGCTAGAAACACCCTAGCTCAACCAAAGTCAGCAGTAGTAAATTAGGTTGTAATTAGTGTCCCGAGGCCAGCACAACCTGCACCACCTTAAAAGCCTAATTATTAGGCTACCCCTAGGAACTATGCAAAGGATAACTAGAATGATCAATGACAAAATCAATAGCATCGTCCCAAGTGACAATTCATGCCCATTGCAGAATCTATGGATTCATTTTTTGATCACCTCTTGGTGGAAAATGCGATCCATATACTTGATAGTCGACCTATCAACCCAAATGTGCCAAAGCCCAAAGGATACAAAGAAGACCTATATTGCAAGTTTCATAGCAAAAATAGGCATGATGTGCAAATGTGCTATAAATTCAAACACTTGGTGCAAGACCTAATTTATAGGAATGCGCTCCAGGTAGACAACCCTATCATACCAAACAACCAATAGATGGAGGTCTTCAAGGACCCCTTTCCTGCCCATGCGAAGCAGGCCAAACTAGTGCCCTAGGTGAATGATGTTCACCATGCCCCTCCTAAGCAAGGGTATGTTGGCATGGTCAATATTGTGACAAGAAATAGGTAGTATCCAAGTCCAAGTGCATCACCTGTGGCTCAAAGTGATGTCCCTTCGACAACATAGCCTATACCACCTCCAGGGATAAGCCTTCCACCTAGGTCTATAGTCACCATTAAGAGCAAGCTCACTCAAATCTTAAGAACAACATATGCTAGACTCTCCATCTATGAGCTCATCCAACAATCACAACCTCATAGAGAAGCCTTGATGGATATCCTTAAGGTAATTGAGCTTCAGCCCCAGGAGTCTAACTCCTTCAACAACTTTGTGGGGCATGTGTGGCAATGCACAAAACTAGTGATTACCTTTTGAGAAGATGAACTTAAATTGATTCCACATGATATGGTGAATCCTCCTTTACACATCGTCACATGTGTGAATGGAACACCATACAAGATAGTGTTTATAGACACTGGGTCTTCAAGCAACATCATAACTACAACTCTTAAGCACCTAAAGCTCCCAGTATCCCACATTGTTACATCTACATACACCATTCGAGCATTCAATGGTGCCATATGTTCAATGGTTGGTACAATCGCCCTACCTATTCAAGTAGGATAAAATATCATCTTGACAATTTGCCACATCCTAGAGGGTGATATGGCATACAATATCTTGTTAGGAAGACCATGGATCAGGGACATGAAGTGTGTCTATTCCATCGCTCACTAGTGCCTCAAGTACACTCATAAAGGGCAAGTTCGTGTCATCCTTGCATACCTAGAGCCCTTCAAGTACTGCAACATGGTGCAACATTTACCCGAGTCAACCTTACCATAGATACATCTAGATTTTTAGTTGAATAAATCCAATCGAGGTTTGATCCCACCACTATCGAATACCATGCCATCCACATCATCGGTTTTACCCCAAAAGCCCAGTACACTAGTGGATCCTTTGCCTAGGAACATAGAGAAGCAGCTCATTGATGAGGTCCTATTGTGGCTGATCCACAACACACCCCAAAATTGGGGACCCACCTTTTTTGCATGCTTTCAAAGATATCAATGACCCAAATGCTAAAAATCAAGAAAAAGGCAAAATTGCACAAGGATGGAAAAGTGTCGCGAAATCGCGACATGTTGCTCCGCCACGGCTGAAATTGGAAAAGTGTCACGAAATCGCGACATGTTGCGCTGTCATGGCCGAAATTGAAAAAGTTTCATGAAATCGTGACATGTTGCGCTGTCACGGCCGAAAATGAAAAAGTGTCACGATTTCGTGACGTGTTGCGCGATCGCTGCCAAAAAATGAAAATTGTCGTGATTTCATGACGTGTTGCGCGGTCGCTGCCAAAAAATGAAAAGTGTCATGAAATCGCAACATGTTGCTCCGTTGTGGCCCAGAGAGGAGAGAGAAATGTAGATTGTAAAATTATCACAAAATCATGACATGTCACAAAATCGCGGGTCAAACCAGTCAAACAGGGCAAAGCAGAAAAGCATCGTAATTTTGTGACAAGAAGCAGCCAAATGGTACAGAACAGAAAACTATCACTATTTTGCAACAAAAACCAGCCAAGGTGTACGGAATAGAAAAGTGTCACGATTTCACGACAGAAAACAGTGAAGCAGCACGAAGCAGAAAAGCGTAGCGATATCGCGACAGAAAACGACAAAGGAGAATGAAGCGAAAAAACATCGCGATATCACGACAAATCGTGGTTTCGTGGCTCCAAAGTAGAGAAGGCGTACAGAGAGGAAAAGCATCATGATTTTGCGACATGTCAGCGATTTCACATTTTCACTGCCAAATATAGCAAGAGCAGCCCGAAATAAAAAGCATAGCGATTTCACGACGGAAAGCCGACAAAGTGGTACGGAATGGAAAAACATTGCGATTTCGTGATAGGTTGCGATCGAAAGCATATCAAGTGAAAAACGTCGCGATTTCATGACAGGTTGTGGCCGAAGGTGTACGGAGGGGAAAAGCGTCATGATTTCGTGACACGTCATGATTTCACGACATGTCGCATTTTCGCTAGGCATGGTGGCAGACAAGGCTGTTGGTCAAAAAATGTCACGATTTCGCTACATGTCTCATTTTCGCTATGCAGGTAGAGGAACAGAGTTGCGTGCAAAAAAATGTCGCGATATCGTGACATGCTATTTTTTGTCATGATTTACAAGGGGGCAGTTATGAAACATGCAGAAAGTGCAAAACACGTGGCATACAGTTGTCAGAGTTACAGAAGCGTTACATATCAACAGAAAATATCGAATGTTTCGGGATCGAACATAAATTCAAAAGCAACGAAAAGGCAAGAATATGAAATGATGCATTCTAGGATGTGAAATGAAGCGATGCAGGGTGAAACAGAGAGTCGTGCCAAGCAGTATAAAATCATAAGTGTAGATTGATACGAGGGTGAGAACTTGTTGCTAGCAGGGTTGCAGAGACAAGGGCAACAGGCCATTCTGGACCTGCACTTGGAGCATTTTCCTCCACTTGTTCTGGATTTGTTAAACCTAGAACATTCTGTCAATGTAACTAATACATCATTTTAATATTGAAATACAGAGAGTTGACATCTCATTGATAAGAAAGGAGTCATTTTGCATGCAAGATTTAATGTTTTATCTTCCCTTTTAGATTTCTAGGCTTCTAGGTGAAGTTTAATGCAAATGTTTTTGGTTGCTTCATGCGAATGCCTAAAATCTGAAATTACAGTAAAAACCCTAGAAACCCGCACCTAGATTATCAGGATTGTGCAAATTTGCAGATTCAATAGGTTAGGTTGCATGCAAAAAACCTCATTATCTTCGGTTTTGTCAAATGGAGATGGCAACATTTTGGATGTAGTTTAGTTCATTTACTTTGCATTTTCTTTTATTCTCAATTCTTCATTTTATTTTTTGCATTTTAATTATCATCATTTAAATAAACAACTAAAAATCCATCAAAGCTTGAGATTCAAATAGATGTATCTCTTAGATTAACTTGCTTCGAGTCCATTGCAATTTCAAAGTAAAATAAACCATAGTGCCCCTTGTTAACATCCACTTACAACCCTAAGGTATTCCCAGCATTTAAATTGAACATCATCATTGGTAAACAAAGAGCCAGCATAACAGGAACCTTGGAGAAATTATTCTGTTATAATTTCTTTGCAAGCAGAGGATTTTGGGACTTAGATCCTACCGGAAAGTGTGCTTTCACAATCGGGTGAAAACACTACTCAACAGATTGGTGCTAGAAAGAGGGCCGAATTGGTTTACTTTATTTTGATTTTCATACATAAGTAATATCTTTTTTATTCGATTTTGAAATTATCTCTTAAATCTCACAAATGGCTAAACTGCAGCATTTGTTTTTCTGTTGCAGGTTTTCTTGGTGATAATCAAGAGTTTCGTCAAGGAGGGCCGAAACGGTTTATTTTATTGTGATTTAAGTGCTACAGGAATTGCTATGCACTATTCTTAATGCTTTGATTGTTCATACAGGAATAATATGATTTGATTTGATTTTAAAAAAATAAAATTAAAATTAAAAAATAAAATAAAAATAAATTAAAAAAAAAAGGAATTTTTGGGTATTAAAGTTATATTCTTTAAGATTCACTAATGGCTATGTTTACACCATGGATGACAGGTAGCCCATTGAATATACCGGGAGTTCAAAATTATTTTCCCGTTGGTTTTGAGAGATGTCTTCCTCAATTTTTGTCTAATGGGACAAATACTGCAGAAGAACACATTCAAGCATTCAAATTTGTTGTGAATCACTTAACAAGTTGGTATGATGATGTTGCTTGTAAAATGTTCCTTTACACCTTGGAAAAAGTGGCATATGATTGGTTTACAAGTCTGCCTTTAGGGTCTATCACTTCTTGGGCTCAGCTAGAGGCAACATTTCTCAATCAATTCAACAAAAAGCAAGTTGACCCAATCCTCATGTACAATCAGTTGGCCTATATTAGAAAAGGACCAAGGGAAAATGTGAAGTCATTATCTGAAAGGTTCTTTGGATTATATACACAATTAGTGACATTTTATGTTCTTCAAGAAGAAGTGGCTCTCCAAATATAAATCAATGCTCTTGACTCACCCATGTCCACATATTTTCGAGGGATGCCTCAAATCACATCTTTGTCACAAGCCTATACTCAAGCAATGGCAATTGAGCAACAATTGAGTTGTCAAAATTATGGTGTGGGTTTTGGATCATGTAATCTTCAATCATTTAATACCTCCTTTACCCACCCAATGATTTATCCACCTCAACCAAGTTCAAGTGTGAATCAATTTCAGAATCAACAATCATTCCCAAGCTTCAATCAAATTCAAAATCCTCAACCTACTATGCAAGATCAACCATATTTCTTAAGTATGAATCAACTTCAAAATACTCATATTGATTCAAAAGATGTTGCTAAAATCAATTTCAATGATTTTCATAAGAATATGATTTTAGGCAAGGGAGGAGTACTAGATCCAACTAGTATGGAAACATGTGATAGATTGGAAACCCTTGACTCACCAAAAGATGAATTCTATGAGGATGAATCTGATTCGGATGACACATTGGATGACATTGTTGAAAGTAATGGCCTAGGAAATTCACACCTTCCAAATCATGTTAAACGTGAATCATGGGTTACACATGTGGATTATGATAGCCTTATCAATTTGAATGCAAGCAATAACCCAATTTTGGAAGTAATTGAAACATCTAAGGAAGTAGAAGATAAATTTGATGAGAAACATGTTGATGAATTAAAAGATGATGAAGAAATAGTTGAGCATCACAATTTGATTTTGAAAGATGATTGTTATGATTCTTGGGAAGAGTATGTTCACTCCAAACCTTCTAATGAAATTTGTGTGCCTATTTATATGCAGGATAATACAATTGCCCTTTCATATGAGGATATTACAAGTCCTGTACAATCTGAGAATGTTTTGGAAGAAGGGTTGGAATCTCATCAAGGGTTGGAGAAGGATAATGATTCTACTACCATGGATGAATAAGGAGAATCAATTGTTTTTGTTCCCCTTGGGGGGCAAGAAATCGAAAATATTGATCCACCTATTGTTTTTACAATGTCTATGCCATCTCAAAATGATGAAATTATAAAACCTAAGTGGTGTGGGTTGGATGCTATTGATGATATTAATGAAAATATGGATTTTGGGGCAACTCAAGCCATTGATCATGGAAAGGTGTCACGTGACACATATCTTGAAAAATTAGGCTCTTGTTTTGAAAAATATGGATGCATGTTTGATTGGGTGCCTAACTTTGGTGTTTTTGAACAGGTATTGGACGATGAAGAAGACAACAAGAAAAAAGAAAAGGCTACTAATACTCATCAAGTTATGATAAATTTTAATCATGATGGGTTGAGTATGGATGACAAGGGGAAATCTTTACCTTTGGTAGTAGCTACAAAATTTTCAAGTGATAGGTTACATGATGTCCCTTTGGATGCTAACATCATTAATGAGGAAATGCCAAATTTTGTTGATGCTTGTCAAGTTTTGAATGATTTTGGTTGCTTTAAAATCATGGAAAATGATTTGAATTCAAGATTTTTAGAAATAGGCTCTTGTTTGCAACATCTCACATTTGAAAAGGAAAGCCTACTTCTAAATCATGAATGGAATGATGAAACTTGCACTTTAAAGAATAGACAAGATAAAATTGAATACCAACCATTGTATAATCAATTTGATTTGATTCTCACCTATGATGTTGGTAATAGAACTAAGTCAAAGTGGAATGGTGAGCATGGCAAGTTGAAATTTGTTGCATTGCTTGGTTTGATATTATTTTTGTTGGATTCCTACAAAATTTGGCATGTGTATTGTGTCATATGTTTTTTGATGTGTTCTAATCATGTTTGGGATCCAGGAAAGTAATAGTCCAAGCTTGGCATCATCTTATACAATAGTGTATATAATTTTTGGTTTTTTGGTGTGGGATTTCAAGTTTTTGTTTTTGGGATTGTTTTTGGGTTTTGGTTTTGGTTTGTGTTTTTCAAGTTTCATTTTTTGGATTCTTAGTTTAATCATGATTTAAGTTGTGGGTGTGATTTCAATTGACATGCTTTGTTGTTTTTATAAAAAAAAATAAAAAATAAAACATAAAAAATAAAAATAAAAAATAAAAAAATATATATATAAAAAGATAAAAAAATAAAATTGAGATGTCAAATTATGCTTAAGACTAGGAGAGTATGAAATATTGAAATTGTCTTGTAAAATCTCCACAAGTAACACAAACATTTTAAGTTATATCGTTTGAAGCTTGTGATGCATGAAGTAGTCAGTTTTGTATGGCAAATATTTCATCTGCAATTCAAGAGATAGTGCATTCATGTTACATCTCACTTTACATATACATTCCATCTTAGTTGCATATGCATCTTAGGTACAAATCATTAAAGTGTGTCAGATCCTCTTAGGGTTGTGCTATAACATAAATGTGAAAAAAAATCCTAAGGTTGGGAACTGAGTCTTGAGATATCTAGAACCAAGCACATTTTGTACACATTAAAAAGGATCTTGAGCAAAATGATCAAAACCTTGCTTAGAAGAAAGGGTTGGGCGAAAGAAGTATTTCATGTCTATCCTATTTATGCAGCATGATCCTTAAAGACAATGGTTTTGACCACTTCCATAAAGCTTAAAGCATAAAATCAGAGTAGTAAGGATAGGGCTAAATCTTCATCGAACTTATGTTGAGGATCCAACTCCCCAAAGCTTTGATTTGACCTACATGGAGTAGTAAAGATAGGGCATAAATTATCATCTCGCTTAGGTTGAGAATCTGATTCCCCAAAGCTCCTATGTCTCATTTCATGTTAAATATTGGATTGGAAGGATCGTACTACTTGTCCTCTACAAAGGATGGGTAGTCATCCCTAAGGTCTAAGCAATAAAATTAATATTTTCCATTTTTATCCAAAGCTTGGATTGGAAGGATCGTACTACATGTCCCTAGCAAGGATGGGTAGTCATCCCCAAGGTTCAAGAAGTAAAAAATTAATTTTTCCCATCTCATATTTATATTGGATTGGAAGGATCATACTACTTGTCCTCTGCAAGGGATGGGTAGTCATCCCCAAGGTCCAAAGAAATGAAGGTAAGTCTTGGATTATGGGGTTAGGTATGCCCATGCATGGCAACATGTCTTGTCTAAAAAAAAGACCACTGATTGTCCAAAGGGTTAGACTAGCATGACCATTTCTTTCATAATTGGTTAAATTATTTTTCTCAAAGTGAGGTAATGAATTCTAAATCAGAATAGTAAGGATAAGGTTAAACTCCCATCTCAGTTAGGTTGGGATTCTGATTCCCCAAAGTTCTGATTTCATGTTCACTTGCACATGGGTTCAAGATAGTAAGGACTCATAACCAACTTTGGGATATAATAAAGCAATTCATTAGTGGATCCTAAGAGGGTTTGGTAATATTGAATGTTTGTGCATGATAATAGAAATTCTAGGCCTTTACAAGAGTAAAATCTGGCCGAAGGGGAAAAGCATCACAATTTCATGACACGTCATGATTTTGCGACATGTCACGTTTTCGCTGGGCATGGTGACAGACAAGGCTATTGGTTGAAAAACGTCATGATTTTGCTACATATCTTATTTTTGCTGTGCAGGCAGAGGAACAAATTTGCGTGCAAAAAAACATCGCGATATCGTGACATGCTATTTTTTGTCATGATTTACAAGGGGGCAGTTATGAAACATGCAGAAAGCATGAAACACATGGCATACAGTTGTCAGAGTTACAAAAGCGTTACATATCAATAGAAAATATCGAACGTTTTAGGATCAAACATAAATTCAAAAGCAATGAAAAGGAAAGAATACAAAATGATGCATTCTGGGAGGTGAAATGAAGCAACGCAGGGTGAAACAGAGAGCCACGCCAGATAGTATAAAATCAGAAGCACAGATTGATACGAGGGTGGGAACTTGCTACTAGCAGGGTTGCAGAGACAAGGGCAATAGGCCATTTTGGACCTGCACTTTGAGCATTTTCCTCCACTTGTTCTGGATTTGTTAAACATGGAACATTCTATCAATGTAACTGATACATCATTTTAATACCAAAATACAAAGAGTTGGCATCTCATTGATAAGAAATAAGGAGTCATTTTGCATGCAATATTTATGTTTTATTTTCCCTTTCAGATTTCTAGGCTTCTAGGTGAAGTTTAATGCAAATGTTTTTGGTTGCTTCATGTGAATGCCTAAAATCTGAAATTACAGTAAAAACCCCAGAAACCCGCACCTAGCTTATCAATATTGTGTGAATTTGCAGATTCAATAGGTTAGGTTGCATGCAAAAAACCTCATTATCTTCGATTTTGTCAAATCGAGATGGCAACATTTTGGACATATTTTAGTTCATTTACTTTGCATTTTCTTTTATTCTCAATTCTTCATTTTATTTTTTGCATTTTAATTATCATCATTTAAATAAACAACTGAAAATCCATCAAAGCTCGAGATTCAAATAGATGTATCTCTTAGATTAACTTGCTTCGATTCCATTACAATTTCAAAGTAAAATAAACCACAGTGCCCCTTGTTAACATCCACTTGCAACCCTAAGGTATTCCCAGCATTTAAATTGAACATCATCATTGGTAAACAAAGAGCCAGCATAACAGGAACCTTGGATAAATTATTCTATTATAATTTCTTTGCAAGCAAAGGATTTTGGGACTCAGATCCTATCGAAGAGTGTGCTTTCACAACTAGGTGAAAACACTACTCAACAGGTCCAACTGACCATATCCACTATCTCTATAGAGGAGATACCTAGCCTAAATGATGAAGATACATCACATAAGGCAAACTATGAGCCAAATCAAGTTTCACTCTCATCCCTCTTCTATCTGTAGCCCTAGGTTATAGTGCACTTAGCTTCTACCAGATTGGGAGAATACATGGTTAGGAATGTCACCACTACTCCTACTATAGAGTCAGTGCGAGACATGGGTAGATCCCATCTTCCCATAGGCACTATCTTACCTCTTGGTATTCCCCCTAATCAAATAAATTTTATCTATGGGGGCATTGACTATGGCATCGAACCTTACCAACAATAGGAGGAGGATGAGGAGACTTTTGTAGAAGAAATTAACTACCTATCTAACCCTAATTTCACCTTGAAGTATCTTGATCTATAAAACTGGCATGGTTATGGGTTAGGCCGGTATGAGCAAGGCACAAGAATCTCTTATCAACCATAGTATCAAATACCCTATGACAAGTCAAGAGTGGGACACAACTATCCCTTGCCTCTAGATTTCCTCATGGATGGCCTAAATCACTTGAATATATGCCATAGGTATGGGTTGGCCCAAGACCCTTATGCCAATCCCAATACAGTCTACTCCTTGGAGGACTACTTCCCATAGCTAGATGGGAACCCCACGATCCTTGATAACATTCTTTCACATTTTGAGAGAGGGGAAGGTTTGTGAGATTGTCCCCATGTTTATGATGAATCAGATCAAGACACCTCATTTGAATGGACCTCATATGATGAGTTGGGTTATGAGGTGGCACCATATGACCCTTTTGAATAGGATAGTGATCATTCAAAAATTGTTCCCATTAACGACCAATAGGAAGGCCTCATACATCTGTTCCCTTTCCTTGATCCTATTTGGTAGCAAATCCTTCCTCCTTAAGAGCTGGTTCGCCCACAAGAAGCTAGACCTCCTGGTGAGGGAGCAGTTAATTTACTTGAGTAGCTGGATCCTCGTGAGCCTAAGGCACTACGATATGAGAATGAATAAACCCTCATCCATGATAATAATTATGAGGAATGAGCATATATGGGACCACACTTACCTAATCACCCAATCCCAAGAGGCAACAATGAGATTCCCATATATGACAGTGACTATGAGGATGAAACAAAGAGGGCATACCTTGGTCCTCATTACTTGCATCATCGTCACGAGCCCATCGACATAGAATAAGTCTATCGTTAGTTGCATGTTGGTCCATGCTTAAGGGTAAGGCATATCATTTTAGGCTAGATTCACCATGAGGTCTTCCCTGACCCACCCACACACATGGAGCTCCTTGAGCCTATTGATCCCATCCTACAGTTTATCCCTAGACAAGATCTAGTGATCCCCATTCCCCCAAAACCACATTTGGGGTTGGAAGGTGATATCAATATATAGTCACATGCCTATGGTCTTGGAGAGCAAACACATTCTATCAATATGATCTCCATTGATTTGACTAAACCACTTCACAACCTAGCTGGTCCTTCCAATCCATGCCATCTAGATCTAGATTTTATTGACTGGGATCATGCTGATTCACACCCATCACCTTCTGAGTATTGGGCTTGTGGTGGATTGTTCCATTTCTCCTCTGGGCCAACTCATGATGTCTTCCATGCTGAGGAGGAACCTAAGGTTCCCATCAAGGATTTAAATCTAGCTAATGACATCAAATTAATCCCTAATCCCCATCATTTGGAAGAGGGGTCGCATATGTCAATGGAACCTACGGTTGACAAAGATATCAACTTAGATATTAAAAACTTGTAATGTATCAAGCTAGGGGAAAGTTATGTCTAGCGGTGGTTTTTGCTACCAAGAAGCTACGATGCTATATTCTTAGCCACACAACGTATGTTATATCTAAAGAGAATACATTGTGATACATGATGAGTCATACTTATCATAGTAGTCACATTGCAAAATGGATCATGTTGTTGATAGAATTCGACCTAGAATTCATAGGATAAAATTCGATCAAGGGCCAGGTCATTACTGATAAACTTGTAGAGGCTCCTCTCCAGGATGATCATCATCTTAGCATGGAGCTTCTTGATGATGGAGTCTTCCAAATATCATAATCACCTAATTATTACGAGCCTAAGTCACAGGTATATATGACTATTTTCTTTGATGGCTCCAAATGCAAGCAAGGGGGTGGCACAGGGATCGTGTTTTTCACACCGTATGGCGATCCCACACCCCTATCATTTAAAATCAATTTCTCATGTACAAATAACAATGCCAAGTATGAAGCCTAGCTCATAGGTCTTCAAATGGCTATTGCCATGAAAATAAACAAACTAAATATCTTCGACAACTCTTTTCTTATAGTGAACCAGGTCAAAGGAATTTTCCAGTGCAAGTGCCCATTTTTGCAAGCCTACAAATCCCTTGTCAATAAACACCTAAAAAAATTTGAATGGTATGAAATCGAGGCACTCCCTAGATCATATAATCATTTTATGGATATAACGGTCTTCTTATATTCCTTGATCCTACAAGATCCCACAGATGAGATGACAACCATTCAAGTCAAGACGCTATCACAATCAGCGATTGACCTTGAGAGCACTCAAGCCACGCTAGAAATCCACTTGATTCAAATAGAACCTCATCAAAAAATATTCTCACACATTTATGAGCACCTGAATCATGCTACTTGGGGGACTTTGTTCCCCCAAACCCCTTTTGATAGTAGCACAATGCTATTATTACAAGTTCTTTCCCAATCAGCATTTGCTTGAGATAAACTTCATGAGGGATAGGCAATTCATGCAATCGAGGTTTCCACACAACATGACTAGTCCACACAGATTAGAGAGTACCTAAAGCTTGGTAATATCCACCCTATATTATCAAAAACTACCAAAAGGACATTTAAATAGAAGGCAACGAAGTTTGTCTTGTTAGGAGACATCCTATACCATCGGAGCTACGAAGGAATCCTCCTTCGTTGCTTAGAATATCAAGAATCGACTTGGGTAATGGCCAAAGCACACGATGATACTTGTGGTGGCCATTTAAGTGGTATGAAAATTGCAAAGCACATTCTTTGCATGGGATATTATTGGCCAACTTTAGAGTGATATTGTTGCACATATGTGAGGAAGTACGTGAAATGTCAATACCATGCTAACTTGACACATGTACCTTCTTAGGCCTTGCAACCAATCCAATTGGCTTGGCCATTTTCACAATGGGGATTGGATTTAATTGGGAAGATCTCCCTGGCATCCTTGGGCCATCACACATTTATCATTATGGCTACCAAGTATTTTACAAAGTGGGTGGAAGCAATCCCCCTTACCACTACAATAGGACCCCGCATAGCGAAGTTCATATTGCATAATATCATTTGTCATTTTGGTATTCCATCCAAGATAATTTCAGATAATGGGACATCATTCAAGAATAAATATGTGCATGCTTTGATAGCAAAATATAATATCTAGCACAACTTTTCAACACCCTATTATCCACAAGCAAATGGGCAAGCAGAAGCATCAACCAAGACATTAATTGCCATATTGAAGAAAACAATGAAAGAGAATCATACTAATTGGCACATGCAAATGTTGCTTTCCCTATGGGCTTACCACACTAGCATTCAGAAATCCATTGGGGCAACCCCATTTTCACTAGTATATGGCACTGAGGTAGTCATGCCTCTAGAGCTAGAAATCCCATCACTGCACGTATCCATGCAGGAGTTTATCGATGATGACACTATGTGACAAGCTCACCTAGATAAACTTACGTTGTTGGATGAACATTGAATTAATGCTCTTGAGAATCTATGTGTGTATCAAGAGTGGCTCAAAAGAGCCTACAATATGAAAGTCCATCTTAGAGAATTTCAGGTTGGTGATCTCATCCTAAAAGAGAACCAAAAAAACTCTAGCTTGCCACCCCACCTATGGGACAAATTTGTGGTAAACTAGTTAGGTCCCTTTGTCATCACTAATCAAATTAGGCCTAGAAATTATCACCTAGCCTCCCTTGAAGGTGTCGAGGATCCTAAATGCTTGAACATCCTTCACTTGTGGCAATTTCATGCTTAGAGAGCACCCAAAAGGCTCCTAGTGAGTTCTCACTGTCTAGGTCAAATAAAAATGCTCCTAGACTATATACAATCATCTAGGTGATGCAGGAGCATCCAGTGGCCTCTGATGCAGGAGCATCCAGTGGCAGCAGAGCCATTTTCAAAAAAATGGCTAAGAAGGGAAGACGTCACGATTTGCGACATGTCATGAAATCGCAACAGAAGAAGAAGAAGGCAAGGAGAAAAATATGTCATGATATCGTGACAAAAAAAGTGTCACGATATCATGACACAAAGTAGAGAGAGGAGCCAGCAGAGAAAACTGTCAATATTTTGCAATAGAATATGTGTTGCGATATCGTGACGCAAGCGGAGAACGAAGCCAACAGGGAGAAGTTGTCTCGATATCGCGACACAAATGGAGCAAAGGAGTCAGCAAGGAGAAGTTGTCATGATATCATGATAGGAAATGTTTCATGATATCACAACATAAGTGAAGCAAAGAAGTGAGCGAGGAGAAGCTGTCACGATATCGTGATAGAAAATGTGTCACAATATCATGACACAAAATGGAGAAAGAAGCTAGCAGGGCCAACTATCACGATATCACGATAGGTTCCATAGGAGAAGCAAGGGTGCCAAGGATGTCATGATTTTGCAACCCAATCAGGCAAGAGGAGGCTGCAAGCAAAGATGTCATGATTTCATGACATGTCACGGTTTCATGACCCAAAAGCAGAAGGAGAGTACGGAAGGCAAAGATGTCATGATTTCATGACCTGAGGAAGAAAGAGAAAGCCGAAAGCTAAGATGTCATGATTTCGTGACCCGAAGGCAGGATGAAGAGTGGAAGAGGAAGATGTCATGATTTCATGACATGTCACAGTTTTGTGACCCATAGAAGAGAGAGAAGGCATAGAGGAGAAGATGTCACGATTTCGTGACATGTCACAGTTTCGCGACCCGCCAAGGAGAGAGAAAGTTAGGAGAAATAAATGTCACGATTTTATGATAGGTCACATTTTCATGACCAGAAGGCGAAGGAGGAAGCAAGGCAGAAAGATGTCATGATTTTGTGACCCGAAGAAGAGAGAGAAAGAAAAAAGCAAAGATGTTGCAATATCGCGACATGTCACGATTTTGCAACCCAAAGAGAAGAGAAGGAAGTAGAAAGGAAATATGTCGTGATATCGTGACATGTCGCGTTATCGTGACCCGAAGGGGAAAAAGGTAGTGAGGAAGAAAAATGTCGTGATATCATGACATGTCGTGATATCGCTCCTAAAAAGGAAAAGGAAGGGCAAGAGAGGAAACATGTTGCGATATCACGACATGTCGGGTTTTCATGACCCGAAGAGGAGAGAAGAGGTGATGGAGCAGAAATGTCATGATATCACGACATGTCAGGTTTTCACGACCCAAAGAGGAGAGAGAAGGTAAGGGAGCTAAAATGTCACGATATCACGACATGTCACATTTTTGCGATAGGAAGAGAAGAAGATGAGGAAGAAGGAGGAGAGGTCATGAAATCATGACAGGCTGCATTTTCGAAGGCTGTTACAGGATGGCACATGGCAGCACAGAACAACACATGGCACCAAGGTGCAGTGAAAATAGGCACAGACAAATAGTTAACAAAATATGTTACACCAGTTACAGAGGACATTACGGATTGCAGTTATGGAGCAGACGAAGATGAACAGTCATGGTAGAAATGAATCGAAGGGCCGCCAGATGGAAGACGAAGAGGCACGCCTAGAAATTTATAAAAGGATGAAGTAGAGGCATGTACAAGGGTTGGAAAATGGTATATGTAGGGGTTGGAAAACCTGTAGTTGCAGAGTTGCACAGTCGAGTTGTAGAGTCGAAGGCAGAGGGCCACTCGAACTAGCTTGGAGTGCGTTTTCCTTCCAGAGTTGTAGAGTTAGGGAATATTTGCAATAGAGAGTGAAAGAACTGTGCCTGTGTGCTAGTTTTTGTAAAGCTTGTGGGCTGTAAATGTAAACCTTTGCAAGTTAATGAATGGAAAAGAGTGTTCCTATTTCTTGTAAAGTTTGTTTCCCAATTTTCTACGTGAAAATTCAGATTTGGTTGATTGTGAATTTTTGTACCCCCATCAAGTGGTATCAGAGCCAAAAGATTCTAAGTGTGTAAGCAGAGTGCCGAACATGAGGCAGCTTGCACCAGGATCTAGGGTTAAGGGTTGTGAGAAGAAAGTGCAGAAGAATTCCACCATGAAGAAACTGTGGTGGTGGGAGAGATATGAGATCTAAGGATTCATAGTTACAGATGTTTAGATATTTGCAGAGGCAGGTGCAAGCCCTACAAGAGGAGCTGCTCAGAAGAGATTTGTAGAGACAAGTGAAAGCCCTATAAGTGGAGCTGCATAGAAAGCATGAGGATAAACAGAAAAGTAGAAATGTTTTTGATGGTCAGGAAACAGAGTTGAAGCGGACTGCAAAGGCAAGTGCGCATTTGGAGATGTTGTAGAATGCAGTGACTGAACAACATAGAAGTGAAGGTCACTTGTCCATCAACCCAAGGTGTCTGATGCAGGAGCATCTAGTGGCCTCTAATGTAGGAGCATCCAGTGGCAGAAAATTCATTTTCAAAAAATTGGCTAAGGAGGGAAGACGTCATGATTTCGTGACATGTCACAAAATTGTGACAAAAGAAGAAGAAGGCAAGGAGAAAAATATGTCGCAATATCGCGATAGAAAAAGTGTCGCGATATCGTGACACAAAGTGGAGAGAGGAGCCAGCGGAGAAAACTGTCATGATTTCATGACAGAAGATGTGTCGTGATATCACGACGCAAGCGGAGAACGAAACCAGGGGGAGAAGCTATTGCGATATCATGACAGCAAATGTGTCATGATATCACGACACAAATGGAGCAAACGAGTCATCAAGGAGAAGCTGTTGCGATATTGCGATAGGACATGTGTCACGATATCACAAAATAAGTGAACCAAATAAGTGAGCGAGGAGAAGTTGTCACGATATTGTGATAGAAAATGTGTCATGATATCATGACACAAAATGTAGAAAGAAGCTAGTAGGGCCAACTATCATGATATCATGACAAGTTCCATAGGAGAAGCAAGGGTGCCAAGGATGTCGCGATTTCATGACCCAATCAAGAAAGAAGAGGCTGCAAGAAAAGATGTCATGATTTTGCGACATGTCATGGTTTTGCAACCCAAAAGCAGAATGAGAGTACAAAAGGTAAATGTCACGATTTCACGACCTGAGGAAGAAATAGAAAGCCGAAAGCTAAGATGTCATGATTTCATGACCCAAAGGCAGGATGAAGAGTGAAAGAGGAAGATGTCACAATTTCGTGACATGTCATGGTTTCATGACCTATAGAAGAGAGAGAAAGCACAAAGGAGAAGATGTCACAATTTTATGACATGTCATAGTTTTGTGACCTGCCAAGGAGAGAGAAAGCTAGGAGAAAGAAATGTTGCGATTTCACGACAGGTCACAGTTTCATGACCAGAAGGCGAAGGAGGAAGCAAAGTAGAAATATGTCACAATTTCATGACCCGAAGAAGAGAGAGAAAGCAAAAAGCAAAGATGTTGCAATATCGTGACATGTCACGATTTTGCAACCCAAAGAGGAGAGAAGGAAGCAGAAAGGAAAGATGTCATGATATCGTGACATGTCGCGTTATCATGACCCGAAGGGGAAAAAGGTAGCGAGGAAGAAAAATGTCGTGATATCATGACATGTCGTGATATCACGACCGAAAATGAAAAGGAAGGGTAAGAGAGGAAACATGTTGCGATATCACGACATGTCGAGTTTTCATGACCTGAAGAGGAGAGAAGAGGCGATGGAGTAGAAATGTCATGATATCGCGACATGTCGGGTTTTCATGACCCAAAGAGGAGAGAGAAGGCAAGGGAGCTAAAATGTCACGATATCACGACATGTCACATTTTTGTGATAGGAAGAGAAGAAGATGAGGAAGAAGGAGGAGAGGTCATGAAATCATGACAGGCTGCATTTTTGGAGGCTGTTACAGGATGGCACATGGCAGCACAGAACAACACATGGCACCAAGGTGCAGGGAAAATAGGCACAGACAAACAGTTAACAAAATATGTTACGCTAGTTACAGAGGACATTACGGATTGCAGCTATGGAGCAAACGAAGACAAACAGTCATGGTAGGAATGAATTGAAGGGCCACCAGATGGAATATGAAGAGGCACGCCTAGAAATTTATAAAAGGATGAAGCAGAGGCATGTACAAGGGTTGGAAAATTGTAGATGCAGGGGTTGGAAAACCTGCAATTGCAGAGTTGCATGGTCGAGTTGCAGATTCGAAGGTAGAGGGCAACTCAAACCGACTTGGAGTGCATTTTCCTTCTAGAGTTGTAGAGTTAGGAGATCTTTGGAATAGAGAGTGAAATAACTGTGCCTGTGTGCTAGTTTTTTGTAAAGCCTACGGGCTATAAATGTAAACCTTTGCAAGTTAATGAATGGAAAAGAGTGTTATTATTTCTTGTAAAGTTTGTTTCTTAATTTTTTGAATGAAAATTCAGATTTGGTTGATTGCGATTTTTTGTACCCCCATCACTAGGTCAAACCTAAAATCCCCAAAGGTATCCATAAGCCCTTTGGTCACAACCAAATTCCCCTAGGTAGTCGTAGACACTTTTTAAGTACCACTACTCGTATAGGTCACCCAAAAGGCTCCTAGTAGGTTCTCATCATCTAGGTCAAATAAAAATGCTCCTAGACTATCTACGATTGTCTAGGTCAACCCTAAAACCCCTAAAGGCACCCATAAGCCCTTTGGTCATAGCTAAATGCCCCTAGGCAGTCGTAGACACTTTTTAAGTATCACTACCTGTCTAGATCACCCAAAAGGCTCCTAGCAGGTTTCCACCATCTAAGTCAAATAAAAATACTCCTAGACTATCTACAATCATCTAGGTCAACCCTAAAATCCCCAAAGGCATCCATAAGCCCTTTGGTCATAGCCAAATACCCCTAGGTAGTAATAGAAACTTTTTAAGTGCCACTACCCATCTAGGTCACTGAAAAGGCTTCTAACAGGTTCTCACTATATAGGTCAAATAAAAATGCTCATGGACTATCTACGATCATCTAGGTCAACCCTAAAAGCCCCAAAGGTATCCATAAGCCCTTTGGTCATAGAAAAATTCCCCTAGGTAGTTGTAGATATTTTTTAAGTGTCGCTATCTATCTAGGTCACCCAAAAGGCTCCTAGTGGGTTCTCATCATCTAGGTCAAATAAAAACACTCTTGGACTATCTACGATCATCTAGGTCAACCCTAAAAGCCCCAAAGGCATCCATAAGCTCTTTGGTCATAGCCAAATGCCCCTAGGTATTTGTAGACACTTTTTAAGTGTCGTTACCCATCTAGGTCACCCAAAAGGATCCTAGAAGGTTTTCACCATCTAGGTCAAATAAAAATACTCCTGGACTATCTACAATCATCTAGGTCAACCCTAAAAGCCCCAAAGGCATCCATAAGCCCTTTGGTCATAACCAAATACCCCTAGGTAGTTGTAGACACTTTTTAAGTGCCGCTACCCGTCTAGGTCACCCAAAATGCTCCTAGCAGGTTCTCACCATTTAGGTCAAATAAAAATGCTCTTGGACTATCTACAATCATCTATGTCAACCCTAAAAGTCCCAAATGCATCCATAAGACCTTTGGTCATATCCAAATACCCTTAGGTAGTCGTAGACACTTTTTAAGTGTTGCTACCCATCTAGATCACCCAAAAGGCTCCTAGCATGTTTCACTGTCTAGGTAAAATAAAAATTCTCCTAGACTATCTATGATAATCTAGATCAACCCTAAAAGCCCCAAAGGCACCCATAAGCCCTTTGGTCATATCCAAATTCCCCTAGGTAGTCGTAGACACTTTTTAAGTGTCACTACCCATCTAGGTCACCCAGAAGGCTCCTAGTGGGTTCTCACTATCTAGGTCAAATAAAAATGCTCCTAGACTATCTATGATCATCTATGTCAACCCTAAAATCCCCAAAGACATACATAATCCATTTGGTCCCCCTCAAATGCCCCAGTGGACTTTAAATAATACCGTTGGTCACATGTATATACATATTAATCAAAAATTAAAAAAAAAAACATCATCAAAATTTCAAAATTTCAAAAATATTGCATCACATCACATTGCATCCCATTGCATTTTATCGTCGCTTGCATTTAGGCATATTCATCATTAGAACTTTACATTTTAGAGTTGCTCATACATGTCTAGTACCATGATGATACACCACTTACCACTCAAAATCAATGTTGTGAAAGTACTAACAGTTCAATGCCGCAATTATCATTTTCACCCACATTTTTCACGTTTCCATAGTCGTGTCTATTCCCTTCACTTAGCCATTTGTTTTAGAATGTTATAGGGTTTTTGGTAACTCAGACATATCCAGTATCTACTCAGATTTTATAGAAGGCTAGCACAATTTTTAGGAGGTAGAATCTTGCCTAGATTATACCTCGTGTACATCATATCCCAAACACAATTAATCATTAACAATCCAATTTTTGCACAAATACATATGAAATTCATGAAGTGGTCTAGGTTACCTTAAGTAAAAAGGTCATCCTACTCATCCCCCTATGTGAATGGTTCAAGAATGCTGAGATTTGGCAAAAGGACAAGTTTTCCCCTACCCAATTCCCCCCACAACAATTACTAGTTCCCCCCCCCTTTTTTATCGTCAAAATCCCACATTATCACATGTTTGCAACAGTCTAAATTTGCAAACCCCTACAAAGCAAAAATTCAAAGTAAAAAAATACAAAATTCAAAAGTGCACACATGAAAAAGCATAAGAAAAAATAATCCACATCACTCAAAACTCAAATCTCTTTCTCAAGAGAAAAATAAAAACTCAAAATAAACAATGATTATTATCACTAAAAAGAGAAAAATAAACAATGATTCTTATCACTCTATATGAGAGCAAGTATCCCAATACAATTTGAAGAAAGTAGGGAGTCAAAATTGAATCCCTAGAACTCTCAGCATTTGTAAAACCATCAGGTGATCCTCATTACTAGTTTGGTGGATAGCCTATCCGTTAATGGCGGTAGCCTCTCGCATGACTATATGTCTACCATATTAGCTTTTGGGTGTATGTGTAGACCAATGTTTGCATATGTATGAGCTAGCTTTGGTAACCTAGATTACCTAGTGGTCTAGTCATGCTTAGTATGAAACTTAGGATTATGGCATTCATTAGGTGATCCTCAGTACAGGTTTGGTTGAGAGCCTACTTGGCACTAGCAGTATCCTTAGGCATCTCACAAGAATGAACTCACTTGCACACACAGGGATATGAAATACCTTGGTCATCCTAGCAAATTTGTACCTTCTCAAAAATTCTTGCATGGTTAATATATAGCTTTTGATCAGTTGACTAGAGTGTTTGAGTCTCATGAAAACCTCATGGGCATTCCCTAAACATCATGTCATTCATATTAATTCACCTCATCCATTTTAGTTACATTATTCACAAATCCATTATATAAGTCTCATGACAATATTACATATGAGTTGGTGCAATATACATAGTCTATGGTGCTAGCATAATATGGCATATAGTCTACACATTGCATCCTCTAAATCAATAACTCACCCATCTCACCATACATCCATGCATGTACAAAATCAAATCAAATAACATTACAAAATATGCATACAGGGTAGACCTCCATCATCATCTCATAAATAAAATTACATACATTTGCATACATTTCATAAAACAATAAACATATGATGATAAAACACATAAAAAGATCATATATATATGCGTATATGTATGGGATAAAAAGATACATCATGTTTCCCATAGGCTGCAATAAAAGGAGTCCTCAAACTTCACACTACTAAAACCCAAAAACACAAAAAGAGTCATGCGAGCCACTACCATGGTCATGCAGGACCGGTACTATGACTCATACTCCCACCTACAGTTGGAGTCCTCTGTGAACTCCCATACCTACTACCACCTACCCTATTAGCTCTCTGCCTAAACCCTAGTGCCTCTAGCCTAGAGTAGGACTTTTGTGTCTTGCTGTGGTGACTCTGGTATGATCCATTGATAACTATATCATCCCATAGATGCCCTCCTCCATATCTAGCTCATTTGCATAGGCCTGCACTTACTGGCACTATTCCTGGTAAGTCTCCACCATAGAATGGAGTCATGTCACCTCTACCTCTAGCTTAGTCATCTCCCTACTACTAGAATCCTCTCGTGTAGGGCTCCAAGATCAAAACTATGCCCAAAGAGATGCTATCTCAGCTTGAGCCACCTATACCTTGGCTTGCTGTGCTGCTAGCTCCCCCTGTACATCATGCACCTATGTTTGTAGGATATCTCTATCTTGCTTAACCCTAAGTATCTCATATTGTAACTCTGCCTCCATCTCACCATGTTCCCCAGAGTCACCTCGATCTCCTAAGTCCAAAATATTCACATGTTCCCCTACCATGTGTCTCTACCAATAGCTTACCTCACTGTGGTCCTCATAAGAAACCTCTTGATGTGCCTCCCCAATTGCACCCCTCCCTAGTGGCCTCTCTCCATGCCACTAGCTTGTCACCCATAAAGCATCATACTCCACTATAGCCCCAGCATCGTCCACATCTAGAATTTCTACTACATGATTTGTATCCCATGCCACTGCCTCTACTACTAGCCATCCCAATATCCTCTCATCCCCATGACATCGATAAGGCACCGACTCACTAGGCACCCCTGGCATAGCCCAAAATATCACATCACCTAATCAAAATGGAAGTACTCCCACTCTATGCCATGTCATCCACCCATCCACATGCCTTACCGCACCCTACAAAGCTATACAATAGCATCTACCCACTCTGGGAAATCTTTGTATGGCCTCCAAAACACCTGGTCTACACTGAGTCATGAGGACATATCTGCATAGTGACCCACATCGCCTATGAATCACCAAATCTACCCCTCTCATTAGCCCTCTACCATAGGATGCCATATCCTATCTTCCTATCTGCCAGTTGTACTCGAGTTGTCTAGGGTAGCCCCTATGGTTACCCCATAGCTATATGCTGCCATCCCCAGCACTACAGTAGAAAGCTACATCCCACACCCTTTTGTAGATGGCAGTGGATCTTGTACAGCTCATCGTATACCTGTACCAGTAGTGCAGTACCCCATGCCATCACCAGTGGCTCCGCAATAGTGCACCTCACTAGTGAAAATACCATCTTCACAAGGTTCCATGGCAACCTCACTCTAGAAGAGTCAGGTTATATAATATTTGAGATGAGTATCATAAGTAGTGTATGCCTCACCCCAATGCCTTTGCCTCATGCTATAATCCTACTATCATACCCTGATTCAAGCAGTCTAGCTCTGTCATCTCTAGATCATAACTGAAGTACCTCTCAAGCACTACATGCCTCTAGTATTGTGGTGTTATACGAATTAGCCACCCTTATATCAGAATTTGAAGAATTTTATAGATGTCCTCAAGCATCACCGTCATCTCCTTTATGGGTAGGTGGAAGGTATTGGTGCACGGATCCCACAAATCTATCAGGGTAGTCAAATATGCATGGTCTCCTATCACAAGCTCTAACCATGTCACCTCCTTGAGGTTGATGGTATCCAACTATTTCTAGTCCTATATGGTCAAGATATCCCTTGTGGCATCAAATATATTTGGTACTTGATACCTACTCCTCACCACCTAACAGGGATAAGCAACTTAATAATACAACTCCAAAATGGCCTCAAATGGCCCAAAAACATTCACAAAAAAAGACTCAATGGCCTCTCTTTGAGGCTAGTTTGTGGCCATTCCACCTAGGAAAGGCTCCCAACCCTATGGCCAGCCCATATTGGGTTGGCCTATGATCAGCCCACACTAGCCATCCCACCTAGGGATGACTCCAAAAAATTGGGCTCAAAAAGGCCTTTCAGGCCATCAAAAATAGCAAAAACACGACAAAATTAAACCTATAAAATGTAATATAATTGCACAAAAACATGGATAAAACATAAAAGTTGGTACATATCTCACAAATTAGGTATAATTACATACAATCTAGTGTTATATGCTTACAATACAAAAACATGTCATAAAAGCAAGAAAATCAACTCCTAACAGTAGGAAAATGCAATAAGAGAGACTTGGCATACCTGTCTCGCACCAGATCCTCAACTAGCTGAGTATACCCATTGGCTCATGGTGATTTTAGTATGAATTTGACAGCACTCCACTACTCAGAATCACTCTCCTACTCCTCACCTCTCAAAACTACAAAAAGAAGCATGCACAAATGAGCCTATTCTCATATTTTGGGTTTATATAGAGATACAGGGGTCACCACCATCCCAGGGTGGGATGATCTCACATTTGGCCACATTTCCCACCCTACGATGGTGGTAGAACATGACCTCATACCACCCTGGTATGGTGGTAGCAAAAATAGGCCAAAACAGCACAAAATGACCCAAAATAGGTTCAAAATTGCACCAAAATAGCTCAAATTGGGTCTAAATTTCACATGGATCAAAATGAAACCTTGAATATCCTAGGAGGGATGTAAAATTTTTTCATTAATGCCCTAATAAGTCCATTGTGGTTGGAACACCCCTCACGCATGCATTTTTTAGCTCCTTTCCTCCACGAAAACTGAACAAAGTCACCAAAATACTTTCCAAATTGCCCTATTTTTCATAGGGCAAAATAGAAGGTAAGCATAACACAAGTCAATTGGGTCAAGTGACTCATAACTTTTATCACTAGCCATTCCCTCATTGACTCATCACTTGAGGGGGTAGTCATACTCAGTCTAAATTAGCAAGCACACACTCAATTATGCAAATTGTGGTCGTTCAACAAATCTTTGAGAAAGACAATCATGCCCCTACTTGGGGAAACAAACAAGCACACAATATCAAATCATAACACTTGAAATTACTAGCATCATGAAGTCATGGGACCTATCCCTTCATGATAGACAATGTTTAAGACTAGGCACACTCATTTAGCAAGTCAAAAACAAGGATTTAAGAACACACGCCCTTTCCATGTTTGGGGCATCTAAATTTGGTTAGGTTATCGAGTAACCTTAATAATTCAAAATTTTAGTCATATTTTCTTAGTGTTGTGTTGCACATAGCGCATCTCAAAGAGGGGCATCTTTAGACACTAAAACGTGGTAAACCCGATTAAGCGTCCATAAGCAATGATCAAACTGACATCATATGGCCCCTTGGGTAGCCCTTAGAAGGCTCACAGTGGTTCTAGCCACTATGAAAAAGGTTTTGGAGGATTTTGGCCTAATTTTTGGAGTTTTTGGCCCAAAATTCACCACCGTAGCACCCTGGGATGGTGGTGAGCCATCTTCCCAGGGTGGGATGGTCAACAAGTTTGACCCATAAAAATTCAAATATGGGACAAATGGCACCGAGAAACTACCATTTATCCCACCAATTGAAGCATGCAGGTCAGAGGGAACTGCATCCTTATGACATGCTTCATAATGAAGGTGCAAAATGGATATTCTATTCCATACCCAATGCATGCCTCCTTTTTGACAAATGGCGCCTCCTGCAATGCATGCCTTTGCATGTCTTTTTTCACATAAGCCCCCTTGAGCTATAAAATGGATATAATTTCCATAAAAAAAACACTCACATAATATAGAGAGGAGTTCTAGGATATGCAACAGAGTGCTGCCAAGATTTCGCCTCACTTTATTGTGCCTTCTTGCCATCGAAATCTCTCTTTTGCAAAGGAGGTTACTGTTGGAACAAAATCTGCCTTCGGTTAATAGTGTTGTGCCTTAGACTTTGCCAACATTGAATTGATAGATCTTGCTTGAGATCATCTATCTAGTCTCTAGATAAGGCTGGTTCCTTTGAGTTTTTTAGAGAAAATTGGAACAAGAGATAAAGGAAATATAGCCTAAGCTAGAACTTTTATATGGTGTAGATTAGACAACAACAAAGATAGATTTACTTACTTCTATCCAAAGTATTTAAACACATTTCCATGCAGAAATTATATAATTTTAGATATGATTTCTAATATTTCATTTAACATGCGTATATATTAGATTCTTATTCCAATAATATGATTAATGTATTGCAAAAATTCATATATAATAACAAACTCAATTTACAATTCAATATTGTAAGCAGAAATAGAGAACATTAATACATACACTTGCACGATATGAACCACAATCCAATGGGAGATGTGATTTTATTGCTTGTATTCAAAGTACATGTATTCAGTCTTGTAAACATCCAATAGTTGACCTTTTTTTTGGAGTCACTCACCCCTATATATACCCTAAAAGAGTATCTTTTTCTAAGTACATCTTACTATTTTACAAGAAATCATCTGTAGTTTCTAATAATACACAACAAGTCTTCTATGAATTAGATATCTCCTCTGCTAATTAAATTCTAGATGAGCCTGTCATATTTTCAATCATATGGCAAGCCTGCTCTATCCTAGATTTCTGATAATCATGTCAGAAATCACTTCATTGTTTCAGTGCATGCCTTTGATTGCCAAAAATACATTTTATTCCTTTACAGCTGGTGTGTCACGAAATCGTGACATTCTTTCCTTGCTTTGCTCTTTTGCCACCTCCAACCGCAAAAATGAGACATGTCATGAAATCTTGACATTCTTTCCTTGCTTTGCTCTTCTGCCACTTCCAACCGTGAAAATGAGACATGTCACGAAATCGTGACATTCTCCTTGCTTTGCTTTTCTATCGCTTCCAGTCACGAAAATGAGACATGTCGTGAAATTGTGACATTCGTCTCTTGCTTTGCTCTTTTGCCACTTCCAACCATGAAAATGATACATGTCACGAAATCACGACATTCTTTCCTTGCTTTGCTCTTCTGCTGCGTCCATCTACGAAAATGAGACATGTCATGAAATTGCAACATTCATCTCTTGTTTTGCTCCTCTACCGCTTCCAGTCATGAAAATGAGACGTCACAAAATCGTGACATGTCACAAAATTGTGACATTCATCTCTTACTTTGCTCTTTTGCTGCCTCCCGTCATGAAAATGAGACATGTCATGAAATCACAACATTCGTCTCTTACCTTGCTCTTCTGCTGCTTCCAGCCGCAAAAATGCAACATGTCGTGATATCGTGACACCTTTTCTTTCTTGTCTTTTGGCTGTGAAAATGTAACATGTCACGATATCGTGACACTTTTTCCCTTTTGGCCACAACAAAGCAACATGTCATGATATCGTGAAACTTTTTCTCTTTTGGCCATGACAAAGCAACATGTCACGATATCGCGACACTTTTTCTCTTTTGGCCGTGACAATGCAACATGTCGTGATATTGCGACACTTTTTCCCTTTTGGCCTTTCTCTTCTCTTTAGTTGTGAAAATGTAACATGTCACGATATCATGACACTTTTGCCTCTTTGCTCCATTTTGTTGCTGTTGGCCACGAAAATACAACATTTCGTGATATCGTGACACTTTTGCCTCCTTGCTCCTTTTTTTTGCTCTTAGCCGCGAAAATACAACATGTCGCGATATCGCGACACTTTTGCTTCCTTGCTCCCTTTTGTTGCTCTTAGCCGTGAAAATACAACATGTCGCAATATCGCGACACTTTTGCCTCCTTGCTCCTTTTTTTTGCTCTTAGCTACGAAAATACATGTCACGATATCGTGACACTTTTACCTCCTTGCTCCCTTTTGTTGCTCTTAGCCACGAAAATACATGTCGCGATATCGTGACACTTTTACCTCCTTGCTCTTTCTCTTTGCTTTTTCCTATGAAAATGCAACATGTCACGATATCATGACACTTTTTTCTCCTTGCTCTTTCTCTTTGCTTTGGACCGCGAAAATGCAACATGTCGCGATATCGCGACACTTTTTCCTTCTTGCGGTGTTTTGCTTTTTCTTTGATCTTTAGCATATGGGCCACTTCGGTCTTCTTGGAAAATATGCAAAAAGGTGCATCAGCTGTTTTTCTATAGTTAGTCACTTTTTGACTAACATTCTTGGTGCCTTTTGGGGAATTTTTTCCTTGCAAAAATTTTGAACCAGGCCTTTATCCATTGGGAAATGGAGTCAACAACACAGTTGTAAAAAAAATATTTCATAAAAAGACAAAGAACACAGGAAAATGCACTTAGATGAAACGTGAACATTACCTCGTCAAAACTCCCTTTATACCTTAGTATCTCTATTCAAAAAAAATGTCGACTTCTGATTGCTACGACTGAATTTTTTTTGTTAAGGCCGAAAAATGGTAATATTTACAAATATTGTCTAAATATACTTATATTTTACTGTACATATAATCCCTTTTCTGCTTTCTCAACAGAAATATAACTTTAGGTGAAATACATTCACCGTTATGGGAAAAACCAATCCATCTTGATATTTCAACTCAAAAACATTGAACTGTTTCTCTGAAACAATTTCAAATGGTCCCTCCCAGAAAGCATTGAATTTATCATGGTTACCTGGCTTAGCTTTCGTTACATTCCATTTCAAAACCAAGTCTCCCACTCTAAATTTTTTGGCGATTGTCTTTTTGTTGAACCATCCTTCGATGATCTGCCATATGCTTCTGATTGTGATTGTATGATTGCTCTCTTTATTCTTCTAACTATAAGAGTTGCATAACTCATGCAACTGTGTGTAGCATTTGGTCAATCTGAGATAGCAGGTAATGATCTTTGAGTGATGCTGTATTTAGATTTTTGAAATATACACACAATGTGATATCTTCATTTTTCTTCCTGACTGGTACCAAGTTTGCCACCCAGGTGGAGTGTTTAACAGGGTATACTATTTTAGCTTGAAGGAGTTTTAGCAGTTCTTGTTTCATCAAAGATTCTATCTTCGGATTCACTGGTCTTTGCTTTTGCCTAAAAGGCATAGCTCCTTCTTTTTATTCTATGGTATGTTGAATAACATCTTTATTGTACACTTTTAGATCACTATATACCCAAGCTATGATGTCAGGGAATTTTTTACACAATTCTCTGATCTGGTTCACTTCCTCTTCTGTACAACTAATTCCAACATTAATCATTTTGCCTAGTTCCAACTCTACATCTTTGTATCTTCTTTTATCAACCTTGATTTTCCAGCCAACTACTCTATCATTGTTATCAAACAGTATTTCAAAAGTGATGAGACCCTTACAAATATGATTGTTTTTTAACTGAATAATATCCTCTTCCTCTTCATCCTGCAGATCCTGGTTGGATGAGAAATTTATTTCATGGATTAAGAAATCTAGTATCTGTTCATCATTTTCAAAAACTTGCTAGAAAATATTTTTATCAAGCACTGAAGGCCTGTATATAAGTCTAATAGTTTTAGACTTTTGAATAACATTGACAAAATTTAGCTCCCACTGAAGCTAACAAATCTGCATGGGTATTTTGTTCTCTAGGGATAAACTTTATATTTAGGGCCTCAAATGCCTCTAAGAGATCCCACACTTTGTTCCTATAAGACTTCAAATAATGTTGTTTACTAATACATTTTTTGGTGACTTGATTCACAATAAGTTTTGAATCTCCATAGATGAGTAACTGTTTGATTCCCAATTTCTTAGCCTTTCTTAACCCTAAGCACAGGGCCTCATATTCTGTTGCGTTATTGGAGCAACTCCAAGTCAACCTTAAAGAGAAAAAATTTTCCTCTCCGGTGGGAGAAATCAAAACTATTCCGATACCAGCTCCATTATTGCACCTAGCCCCATCAAAGAAAAGCTTCCACAATTGATTCATAGAACCATCCTTTTCTAGGGAGGGTATCAATTTTCTTTTTGGTTTCTCAATAGAATAGTTTCCTATTTTTGTTTCTATCATGGCATTAAAATTATGTAGAGAAAACTCATCCTTAGCTTGGAGCTCTTCTAATGTTTCTTCCATTAGATCTTCTTCTATTGTTTCTTTAGTCATCATATTTACACGGTCAATTTCACCAATATTTTCTACATGAAACGTAGATGGTTTCTCATTAAAAATATTGACCCTTCTACCTTTGAAAGGTATCTCCAAATGAGAATAATCTAAGGATAAGTATCCTCCTATCTTTTTTGTGAACTCTCTGGATAGACACATACCAAAATAGGGCTCCAAGTCTACGACTACTACCTCTTGTATGACTGTCATATGAGGCATTTTATGCAGCTGTATGGTAATATCCTTTATCACTCCTACAATTTTTACTGGAGTACCATATAACTATAGGATGCCTACGCTACTCCTAGTGTACTCCATTCCCATAATATCACATACTTATTTGGGTATCACAGTGGTAGTAGCACCTGAATCTATCATGCAGTTGTGGACAACCCATCCTTCCATTTGAAGGGACAAATAAAAGGGTGGTGGCCTATTCTTACCAGTGGCAGATGTCAAGTTTGTTAGAACCATTTTTGAAGATGATGTAGTCCTACCTCCATTTTCATTGTTCTTAGGGATTCCTATAGGAGATCGATTTGACCTAGGATTTGAAGAGTATCATACGTACTTGCCTTAGAAGGAGTCTTTTTCATTTCCTCTACTATACTGAATGTATGTGAATCAACTATCCTTTCTCTTTATTTGGTAAAATTTTCATATTTATTTTTGTATCCCTAGGTAGCTTTAGTTCTTTGCCTTTTTTTCAACGAGGGGAAACTCAACCTTTCCCTAGCCTGTTCTTAGGTTTCATTTTCCCTTTGAGGAATAAATTCTTTGTGTGTTTCTTGCCCTTGTCTTTTTGCTGGAAACTAATATTTTATTTCCCGAGGGAGGCTTCCCTTAGGAGTTTCTTTGGGAACTTCCTTGGGAGTAGGGGAAACATTCAATGGCTAAAGCTCTTTAGGGTCTTCTTGCAGTGGTTTCTTACCTGATCTTATCAAAATTGAAATCTGTTCTACTGTAGGCATCATGAAGTTGTGGTCCTTCTCTCTAATTATATTTTCATTTTTTCTTTACTCTTTTCAACTGCTATACTTTGTACATAATGCTGGTGTATCATACATGAAATTTTCCCATGTGGATCGTTACATGTAGTACACCAAAAGTTAGAATCAGTGGGAGGCTCCTCGGCCTCCACTGTCTCATTTGTATATACCGTGCTCAGTCTTACTTGTCCCCTATTGCTTTATTGTGCTGCATCTCCTGTTACCTAAGGGAACCTCCTTGGTAGAAAATTCCTTTCAGCCTATCTCTTTTTCATGGACACCATTTCCACATAAGATGCATTGGGGTAGGGGTGGCTGCCATGATTGCTAAAGGAGTTACAACCGCTATGGGATTGCTTGTAGATGCTCCTACAATGGGTGTTAAAGAGGTGCTAATGGTTCTGGGTGGATTTGATCGTGCGGCTAGCACAAGGTGTGCTTTTAGGCTTCTAAGATGTAGTTCAAAGAACTTGATAGGTTCTTCAGAGTTTCTAGCTCGAGATCTAGTTATCATATGGCTATATAACCAGAATGTTTTTAGACAAGGTCTTTCTTTTATGGTCTAAATTACAACGGAGTCACCAGGTGGTTTTTATTGAGATTTTCAAACAAAAAGGCTCTTAAGGTAAAACACCAAAACTTATACAATACTGTGGGATTGCTAGTCCCACCGGGCATGCCAAAAACTATTGGAACAAAATCTACCTTCGGTTAATAGTGTTGCGTCTTAGACTTTGCCAACATTGAATAGACAGATCTTGCTTGAGATCATCTATCTAGTATCCAGAGAAGGCTGGTTCCTTTGAGTTTTTTAGAGAAAATGGGAACAAGAGATAAAGGAAATATAGCCTAAGCTAGAACTTTTATATGGTGCATATTAGACAACAAAGACAGATTTACTTACTTCTATCCAAAGCATTTAAACACATTTCCATGCAGAAATTATATAATTTCATATATGATTTCTAATATTTTGTTTAACATGCGTATATATTAGATTCTTATTCCAGCAATATGATTTATGTATTGTGAAAGTTCAGATATAAGAACAAACTCAATTTACAATTCAATATTGTAAGTAGAAATAAAGAACATTAATACATACACTTGCATGATATGAACCAGAAGCCAATGGGAGATGTGATTTTATTGCTTGTATTCGAAGTACATGTATTTAGTCTTGTAAATGTCCAATAGCCGACCTTTTTTTTGTAGTCACTCACCCCTATATATACCCTAAAAGAATATCTTTTTCTAAGTACATCTTACTATTTTACAAGCAATCATCTACAGTTTCTAATAATACACAACAAGTCTTCTATGAATTAGATATTTCCTCTGCTAATTAAATTCTAGATGATCTTGTCACATTTTCAATCATCTGGTAAGCCTGCTCTATCCTAGATTTTTGATAATCATGTTAGAAATCACTTCTTGGTGGCAGTGCATGCCTTTGATTGCCAAAAATACATTTTATTCCTTTATAGCTGGCGTGTCGCGAAATCATGACATTCTTTCCTTGCTTTGCTATTTTGCCGCCTCCAGCCACAAAAATGAGACATGTCACGAAATCGCAACATTCTTTCCTTGCTTTGCTCTTCTGCTACTTCCAACCACAAAAATGAGACATGTCATGAAATCACGACATTCTCCTTGCTTTGCTTTACTGTCGCTTCCAACTGCAAAAATGAGACATGTCATGAAATCGTGACATTCATCTCTTGCTTTGCTCTTTTGCTGCTTCCAGCCATGAAAATAAGACATGTCATGAAATCATGACATTCTTTCCTTTCTTTTCTCTTCTGTCGCCTCCAACTATGAAAGTGAGACATGTCACGAAATCGTGACATTCGTATATTGTTTTGCTCCTCTACCGCTTCCAACCGCAAAAATGAGACATGTCACGAAATCGCGACATTCGTCTCTTACTTTACTCTTTTGCTGCCTCCTACCACAAAAATGAGACATGTCATGAAATTGTGACATTCGTATCTTACCTTGCTCTTCTATAGCTTCCAGTCGTGAAAATGCAACATGTCGCGATATCACGACACCTTTTCTTTCTTGTCTTTTGGCCGCAAAAATGCAACATGTCGCGATATCGTGACACTTTTTCCCTTTTGGCCATGACAAAGCAACATGTCGCGATATCACGAAAACTTTTCTCTTTTGGCCATGACAAAGCAACATGTCGTGATATCGTGACACTTTTTCTCTTTTGGCCACGACAATGCAACATGTCGTGATATTGTGACACTTTTTCCCTTTTGGCCTTTCTCTTCTCTTTTGCCGCAAAAATGTAACATGTCGCGATATCACGACACTTTTGCCTCTTTGCTCCCTTTTGTTGCTCTTGGCCGTGAAAATACAACATGTCATGATATCACGACACTTTTGCCTCCTTTCTCCTTTTTTTTGCTCTTAGCCGTGAAAATACAACATGTCACGATATCGTGACACTTTTGCCTCCTTGCTCCCTTTTGTTGCTCTTAGCCGTGAAAATACAACATGTCGCGATACTTTTTCCTCCTTGCTCCTTTTTGTTGCTCTTAGCCGCAAAAATACAACATGTCACGATATCGTGACACTTTTACCTCTTTGCTCCCTTTTGTTGCTCTTGGCCACGAAAATACAACATGTCACGATATCGCGACACTTTTACCTCCTTGCTCTTTCTCTTTGCTTTTCCCACAAAAATGCAACATGTCGCGATATCGTGACACTTTTTCCTCACTCTTTCTCTTTTATTTGGACCAAAAAAAATGCAACATGTCATGATATCGTGACACTTTTTGCTTCTTATAGTGTTTTGCATTTTATTTGATCTTTAGCATATGGGCCACTTCGGTCTTCTTGGAAAATATGCAAAAAAGGTGCATCAGCTATTTTTTTGTAGTTAGTCACTTTTTGACTAACAATTACCAGGTGACTTCAATAGGGTCCTTTTATCAGAACTTTTCTATTTGGGTGAATTTATTCACCAAATTCAATGAAAATACCCCTTAGACTATTTAGGATCATTCCCCAGTGGGATTGGTAGCAAAAAGTGTGTAGAATTGGTGGGTATCCCCTTCCAGGATGCCCCACAATTAGTTGTAGTCACCACCACCCCCTTGGGACGAGGAAAAATACTTACACCATTTTATTACTTTTTTTAATGATATTATTATAGACTATCATATGATGTTGTGGTTTAAATTTCATGCAATTTGGAGTTAAATTGGTCGAGATATCACATTTTTAAGGTTTTGCAGGTTCATAGGGCCCATCCGGGTGCCCCAGTTGCATGTAGGTGGATCTACACCTCATTTTAGAAATATAACCATATGGGTTGTCTTAAAATGATCAGTTATGAATTCTTCATATGTTTTGGACATTTCTAGGTCTAGGATTCACTTGTCTTGGTCTTTGTAGGTTGTAGGCGAGCAACACAAAATCGAGGGGCCTACGAATGTAATTTCCAATATTTTTTGGTTATATCCCCTCAAAATATCTTATTCAACAACACCATAAAGTTTCATAGCATTTTGAGTTGATTTGATATACTTTTAATATATGTGCCATTTTGTGCCTATGGGGATTGCATGTTTCCCTTCACACACCCTTGCTATTTTATTCCTTTTTATTCCTTGTGTGCAGGTGCAGGTTCTTGAGAGGGATTGGTAAGGAATATCAGACATCATAGATTGAATATACAAGTAGTGGCAGCATTGGCCCGCCCACATTGATTGTGGGTATGAGTAAAGGCACTAGATGTGCACTCGAATTTCTTGGATGATTTGATCCTTGGGCACCCCAAAATTTGTAACAATTGTATCACCTTTGATCCCTCAATGGGACTACTATGTAACCTTTGATATGATCCACCAAATTAATAAAGAGGAGACTCATTTAATTTTATTCCTTATTGTTTGGTTTTGCTTCATTTTCATATGCATGTTTCTGTTTGATGCTCATCAGCGAGATAGGATAGATACATGTATTGTTATTCATAATTAGGTGCACCACTTTTCCCTACTTCACCATGTAATTATTATTGCTAACAACTATATGGTATGTATCCTACTTTATTGGAGTCCCTTAATTAGGAAAATATTACACGAAAAGTTACATATTATTGCAATTTTTGATTGCTAAGTGGTTTTGGATGCCCCTGATTAAGGCAACAAGACATGATGGACCAGTAGTCATCCAAATTTTCCACATGATGTAATGTAATAAATGGTATAAACAAAGTTCCTATATGGAATGCATGAAATTAAATGTTTTTTTTTATATTTTTTGCTTTGCCCCTTTTTTTTTAGCCATGTATATGTACATATTTATAAACTGTATTATACATAAAATGCCTTTATATGTATTATGTTCAATGGCTTAGGTTCCAATATTCCTTCCAAGCTGGCAATTCTATACGTCCCTGGACCCAAATTATATTAGACAATGTATGGGCCTAACCAATTAACCGTGAATTTATCTCTCAAATATGACAATGCATTGATATTTTGTTGGTTCTCCTTAAGCATGAGATATCCTACTTGAAATTTGTGAGGATGGACTTTTGCATTGTAAGCATGTTTTATTTTGTCTTAGTATACTCACATATATTCCAAGGTATTGATACGCCTTTCATAAAGGAGTGTTAATTGGTCAATATGTGCTTGTCTAGCTGTGTCATCATCCATGAATTCCTGTAGTGTGATTCGTAAAGAAGGAATCTCCAGATCAAGAGGTATAATTACTTCAGTGCCATATACTAGTGAAAAATATGTTTCTCTCATTGGCATTCTTATGCTTGTTCGATAATACCATAGTGCCAAGGGGAGTTTAGTGTGCCAATATCTATAATTTTCTTTGACAAGTTTCTTGAGAAAGGCTATCACTATCTTGTTAGTTGCTTCAGCTTGTCCATTTGCCTATGGGTAATAAGGAGTCAAGAAACTATGGTGAATATTGTACTTGCTGCATAAGGCTCAAACATGCTTGTTCTTAAATGACTTACCATTATCATAAATTATCTTGGAAGGAATCCTAAAATGATAGATAATATTCTAAAGTATAAACTCCACTATTTGAGGTCCAGTCGTAGTGGTCATTGGAATTGCTTTGACCTATTTGGTGAAGTATTCCATGGTAGTTATGATGAATTTATGTTGTCCTGATGAGGCAAGTGAAATATTGCCAATCAAATCAAGACCCCATTGTGAAAATTACCAAAGGATTTTAATGGGTTGTAAAGCTTATGATGGTACATGAGTTAAATTGGCATGATGTTGGTATTTTTTGACATTTCTTAACATATTGACAACAAACACTTTCCATGGTGGTTCAATAAAAACCCATGTGTAAAATGTGCTTTGTAATGGATATTCCAATAAAGTGGCCACAACAAGTACCATCATGGGCTTCCATTATATATCGTTGTGCCTCAACGAAATCTAGAAATCGGAGTAGAATTCCATCATAGCCACATCTATACAACACGCACTCCAATAGAGTAAAGTGAGTTACTTTTTGTTTGAACATCCTTTTTTTAGTTTACATCATTTCTATTTGGAGGGTCCCAAACTTGAGAAAGTATCTAATCTCATCAAGGTAAAAATTATAGGGTTTTGCATCTACTAAAAAAACACTCTTCTCATCTTTAGACTCTGCCCGCTTAATTGTTGGTTTGGACACTATTGTTATGATTAGTGGTTGGACTTCTCCATGTTCTTTCTTAGGGATCAAGGATCCCAAAGAGGCCATTGCATTTGCAAATCTATTAGTCGAATGAGGTAAATTACTAATTTCATACCAGTCAAATTTCTCTAGAAACTTCATTGTTACTTCATGATATTACTTCAAGATTGGTTCCTTGCATTGGTACTCTCCTTTAAATTGATAAATTACAAGTTGAGAATCACCAAAGATGCTTAGTAATTTAATACCCATAGCTATAGATGATTGAAGCCCCAATATTAAGGCTTTGTACTTTGCATTTTTGTTCATGCATGGGAAGTCAAGTTTGAATGATAAAGGAATTAGGATTCCTTCAGGTGTGTAAAAATCAACTCCAGCACCTTGTCCTCTTTTGCAATTTGATCCATCAAAGAACATTGTCATGTTGGCATCATCCTCGAGAGGGACTAGCTCTTCTTGTTAATTGATAGAAAATATTGAATCATATGGAAGCTTGATGATAATTGGTTTATTGTTTGGCAATGGATATTATGCAAGTTGATTGGCTATCACCTGATCTTTGACGGATTTTTTACTGATGAACTTGAGATTAAATTTTGTTAAAATTATTATCTATTTTATGATATGGGTGTTGTTGTATGTGTAATTCATCATGTATTATAGAGGGTTCTCTCTAGATCTGACATAGGTAGTGTTACTTAGCATGTAATTTCTGAGTTTCTTAGTGGCAAAAACCACTACTAAGCACAAATTTTTGACATAAGCATATCTTGTTTCATAACTTACCAATATTTGACTAATGTAATAAATTTCTTGCTCCTTATGATTCTCATTTTTTTGAGCAAGCATTGTACCTAGTGTAAAATCTATTGCAAAGACATAGAGGTGAAAAAGGACTCCTAAACAAGGCGATGTAAGAACTAGTGGTGAAGCCAGATACTTCTTTATGTCATCAAATGCCTCTTGACATTTAGTTTTCCAAGAGAATGTCACCCACTTCTATAGCAAGCAATTGAAAGACCTGCATCTATCTAAGAGTTGTGCAATGAATCATTAGATAGATTAAATATTTACTTGTAGGCTACGCAACTCTCTCAATTTTGTTGGAGGTGGCATATCAATAATGGCCTTCACATTATCAAGGACCACTTCAATGCCTCGCTTGGAGATAATTAATCCTAGAATTTTTCCTGATGTGACACAAAATACATACTTCCTAGAATTCAACCTTACCTTGTGTTCAAGAAATTGATCAAGTACTTTCTCTAGGACTTCAATGTGATCAAGATGTTTTTTTGATTTGGCAATCAGATCATCTACATAATCATCAATTATTTTATGCATATAATCATGGAATATGTACGTCATGACACATTGATACATAGATCCTACATTTTTAGGACTGAAAGACATCACTCTATAACAAAATGTGCTCCAAGGTGTTGTAAATGTTATCTTGTGGTGGTCCTCAAGATTAATTAGAATTTGATTGTATCCTGAGAAATCATCCATTAGCAAAAGTATTTCATGGCCTACGCATGAGTTTACTAATTGATCAATGTTAGATAGAGGAAAATCATCCTTAGGGAATGCTTTATTTAGATCAAAAAAATTGGTGCATATACATACCCCCAATTTGGCTTATGAATGGGTACCATGTTAGAGAGCCACTCTAGATAATCAATTGGAACTGTGAAATTTATGTCCAGTAGTTTTTGTAGCTCTTCTTTGGCAATTAATGCAATAGTTGGATGAAGTTTCCTAAGCTGTTGCTTGAAAGTTTTAGCATTTGGTGCTAAATTAATATTGTGGACCACCAAGTTGGGATCAAGGCTAGGAATATCTTTGTATGACCACACAAAAATGTACTTATTTCTTGTCAAGATGTCGATCATACGTTATTTCTCCTCTGTAGACAAATATTTTACAATTTTTATGACTTGAGGATTATCCCCATCTAGACTAAATTTCACATGGATAGACTCTTCGATTAGCATATGAGAACCTTCCTCTAATTGATGTGGAGTTGGGATGAGATGGATATCATCCTCCACATGCTCAAATGTCTCAAGGGTCTCCCCCTCTAATTTAGTTTGAAAACCAATGTAGAGGAGGGTTATGGTTGTTGTGGAATGTAAGTGTTTGAAGTTTTTAGCAGCTCTTCAGATAGGATAAACTCGGTGATGGAAGGTGGGGATGAAATCCTGTCCATGGCAATAAGGCTAGTTTCAATATGAATTAGTTTTTCCAAATTGTATGGGTTATAGAGTGGGGTGAACAAGTCAACAAAAATAAAAATTGACTTGGTGTAAGTGAGGTGGCTACGATTCAAGAGGTTATGACTCACTCTCTCTATGTTGTAACTAACCTAAGGTGGGTGAATTAAAGTGTTGCAGGAGCGACCAAGGTGGTGGTGGAGGATTTGGTTCAAAGCACTCACGCTCTTTGTTGACATGAAAGATGGTGTGATATATGGAAAATATCTTTGTATACCACTCATATTTCTCAATGGGTTCAATAGGAACAACATCATCTTGGGGACCATAAAATATTCAAATGATCTAGTCTAAATTTACTTCCATTTGTCATAATTCATTAAAATATTCATCGAAGATATAGTCCCCAAAATATTCATCGAAGATGTAATTATCTGGCATGTGATTAATCATGAATTTATGCAATACAATCTCTAAAAATGCCTCATGTAGATGAGGCACAAAGTTAGGGTCCATGTATTCATCATCAGTATCATAATAATAATCACACTCTTTGCTCTCCTCCTTTTCTTCATACTCAAGAGTGAGTCATTTGAAGGTTTGGTTGAAGGAAGAGTTTGAGATAGAAGTTTTGTACCCTAGACTAGAGCAGTCATGTACTTCTATGTATTTAGGCTCAACAATGTGATGTGGACCCTACTCATGTCATCCAAGTCCATATCCCTACTAGTTGACCCTATGAAAATAATGCAAATGTAAATTCATTTTGGATAGTTAATCTAAATTTTCATTGAATTCTTGCAAGGGTTCCTCATTAGAAGGATTGTGATCAAATAAATAATCCACTCCCCCATATATGAAATTAATCCCATTTGATTGGGAATCCATTTTGTACATTGCACCTATGGCTAAAGGTGGATTACATGGGTGACCATAGTCTTTGACTGACTCAATAGGTGGTGTATCTGTGACACTCTCAATGATGTATTCACCAATGCTTGGATTAGTGATATGTACTAAAAATTGGGAATATTGGGATGATGATGGCTTAGTGGATGAAGAGAGCAATTTTGGGGTAGTCTATGGTTCAGGTGGAGGCTGTGGCTTCTCTCGGATAGATGACCCTATATATGAGATTGGATGGGGTTGTTAGTTGATGGGGTGGGTTGAGCTGTGAATATGAACGGTGTTTGTGAAGTGAATGGTATGACTAATGGAGTTGATGATTGGTTAGAGGGATGATCAATCACGATGGAAAAATGGAATGTGGTGGTTGAGGGCTCACTAAATTTGATGCTTTTAGATGCAAAAGAAGGGTCAACTATCAGTAATTCCCCTAGGATGGGAAATTTTGATGAATTGACATTAGTGGGAGTGGTTCAAATAATGAATGGTTGGATGGATAGGTGGGTTTATGTAAGAAGGAACTCATAAGGATTTGAGATCAAGTTGTATTATTTAAAAGGCTCTATGTCTGTTGGGATGCAATGTACTTTACCCTCATTTACATATTTTAGGCATTGGTGCAATGTTGAAGGCACACACTTCATCTCCCTGATCCAAGGGCATCCAATAAGTATGTTGTACTGCATCATCCCCTCCAAGATGTGGAAGAGGTCATGTATAGTTTTCACCCCATGATGATAGGAAGAACCATGTTTCCCACAGTTGAGCATAAGGCATCATTAAAGGCTCTTAAGGTGAAGGTGGATGATGTAATATGGGATGGTGGTTTCTTAAGGTTTTTTATGGTGGGAGTGGTAATAAGGTTGATGGAGGAGCCAATTTTAATAAATACTCTCTTGAATGACTTTCTATCAATATGAGCTACTATGTGCAATGGAGGATCCAATAAATCTAATGAGACTTTATTCTCCTCAAAATCATAAAATGCTATTGAGGGCTTCATGCACTTTTGTACACTCCCCAAAAAGGATTTGGAAGAATTAGGATATTATGATTGTATTTAAATGGATTTTAAGATTTCCATCAATGCTTCTTGATGTGGGGGTGATTGTTGTATCAAATCATAGATTGACAGTTTTGTCGATACCATTTTCAAACTTTGGGTTAACCAACTGCAAAAGGTGATAGTTGGGAAAGATGGATTACTTGGATTATGAAATGGTAGAGGTGGAATTGATGGCCCTAGTTGTATAGATACACTTGGTTGTGTTGCAAGAGTTTGGTTATGCAATTTTATTATCTCTACCTGCAGGTGACCACATTGATGCCACTAAAAAAACTTGGTGCATTTGAGACACATAATTGACTTGGTTGGGAGGATCTGTAGAAGTTGATGCTCCCATAAATTATTGATTTATCTCATGGTGAGGCAAAGGTGTCTGATATATACCAAGGTTCTGATTGGATTGGGCTAGTGGGTTGTCAACTTTGATATTTTCCACTTCCAAAAAGTATTGCACAATACCCTTAAACCCATGGCAATTTTTGACATCATGTCCTTTTTGTTAGGGATAGATGTAGTATAAGTTCTCTCTCTACACCTTTGATTTTGGCTTGCTAGGTCCTTGGGTTCAATCTACGACAATGTGAAAAGTTGTGCTGCATACAACTTCTAAAACATAAATTAGTGGAGCTCTTGTAATGGTGTGTAATTTCACCTAGGCCTAAAGTGATGTTACTTCCTCTCTACAAGTTGCGTTTGATTTTGCACTTGATGTGGGGGTGGAACCGCTTGATAATTTAATTATTGTGATTTCTTCTATTGTTGTTGGGGTTGTTGGATCTAAACTTGGGCTTGTTTATTTGACTATGAAGGTTGGCCCAAGACTAACTGATTAACCTGATTAGCCTTGGACTAGCCATGGTTATTTCCTTTTTGGTTCTTGTTATGCCACTCCTTTTTCTTAGGCTTGATATTGCCCTCTTGGATTTTTCTCTTCTATCACTCTGGCTTGGGTGAGTGCCTCATCTAATGTCCTATACTACTGCAACTACAATAATAGAGAGATGGGCTTCGCACAACTCTTCATGAACATTCTTGTTATTTCTAATATGGGGAGGGAGAATGGCAATTTTATCATAACCACACTCCAACATTTTCCAAAATCATGAACCGATTCATAATCATATTGCTTTAGACTAAGCAAATCAATCAATATGGTTTTCTTTTGGACACTCAGGGTGAATCACTCCAAGAATTTATCTACAAGCTGCTCAAAAGTATAGAAAATATGATGCGATAAGTGGTTGTACCAATCCTAGGCTTCTCCCCCAAGTGTTTGAGAAAAAGTGTGTAGCATGAGTGCATAATTATTACTGATCTTAAAAAATGTATTTACAAACCTTGTCACATGCTCTTGAGGGTCCTCTTCCCCCTTAAATGTATCAAGCTTTAGCATATAAAAATATTTTGGATAAGGTGGTGTGGGCACCGAGGCATGGATCAGGTGATTGAGTAGTTGTCTTAATGTAGGATTTTTATATTGCAAACCCAGGGTCTGCATGGCAAGGCTATAAATATAGTTTTGCAAAAAATCAAACTTAGGATCTTCCATAGGGCTAAAACCCTAGTTTGTTAGCTTCTACTAGTAATAAGGTGCATTATATGTGGATTGTGGATGATGGAGAATGTTAGGCTAGAATGTATGATGATATGATGGTTGATGAAGATTCTCATATGGATGAGGTGATGGGGGCATGATAGCATGTTGACCTGATGAGTTAGCATACATGTGATGTAGTGGATTAGTTGCTATGGTAGTGTTTGGGGGATGCAATACCCAAGATGGATCTTGGATAAAGGTATGGGTTTGGTGAGAGGTAGGTGGTAGGTTATGCTCAATCCTATACAAGTGTTGATTAGGGTTAGGATTAATGTTGTGATTTGCATTTTCTAAAATCATCCTTGCAGCTACAATAAATCCTACTACATTGAAATCATAGATGATGTGGGCACAACCACATATGAAGGGGTTGGTTGGGTTGGTTGTGAGACAACCATGGTAGTGGATGTGATGGGAGGATAGGTAGAAAAAGGTATTACCATCGAATGAGGGATGATATGATGTATGGATCCTATAGGGTCAGTAGGCAGAATGGATGTGGGGATCAATGAAGCAACTTGAGTTACCACTTCGTAGAGGGGATTGGTACAAGTGATATTCTATTAAGGCAACATGAGGGGTGGTTGGCTAGAGGATTATGGATGGCTAGTTAGGGTAGTAGTAGTCAACTCAAAAAGTGGATTTCTAAAGACTTGTCCAAACTGCTATGGGTGAGTGAAGGTGGACTCTTGATGCAATGAAGGTATTATGGTATGGGATGGTAAGTAATTGTAACAATGGAAAAACCATTCCAACTTCACTCAGGTACATCCTAATGGTATCCATGTCTACAAGTGTGAAACAACCATCCATTGGTGTGGGTGGCTCACTCCTAGGAGTCTCAGAAATAATGGTATGGGAAGCCCTATGCATAATATCTATGTCTAAAATGGGGGTAATACTAGAAGGCCCTACATTTAGGATTTGGGACATAGGAAGAGGCAAGCTACCTTGCACTACCACCAAAGTGTTAGGGATATGACTAGACTGAGATGCCATGGGGGAAGACAATTGACTCTGGATTAGTGCTAACTTTTTGGCTTGACCATGGGTCATTACCATATGCTAAATGCAATGATATGTAAAATGCAAATGCAAGTATATGTAGGTGGAATGAAAGTACAATGCAATACAACACTCAAAGCAAATAAACAAGGTTTTTGGTCCTAATTTCATGCAAGTTTTGATTTTTTTTTTGAAATTTTGACTTTTTTTTTAGTTTTTGGAGTTTTGAAAAAAAAATACATGTGTAAAATGTTTTACCCTAAATGAATCTAGGATTTCACTTATATACTCACAACTCGATAACCCAGTGATGAAGTCCGGTCACATAAACCCACCAAATTATGGAGATGAATCCCATACCCGGTAACGGAGCACAAGTCCTACCAGTCCTCACCCAGTATCACTTGGTCAGCGTTATACTCTTTAAAAAGAAATAAATGTAAATTTTTCAAGCTATGATGGTTCTTGGAGCTGGCCTTGGCCAAAAATAGGGTAATAATATTGGTGGTCTGGTGATGAAGTCCAAATCTAATGGTGATAAAATCCAACCATTTGCCAATGTTTAATGTTAGTGTGTGAGGTTTGTTTAATTTATTGTGAAATGTAAATTAACATGCAATTATGTTTGTATACCTAATGCAAAAATACATGAAATAGAGAATAGCAAATAAAATAGATCAAAGATTAAAATCTGATTTTAGGCAATACTTTTAGCTGATTTTGTTGTCAAGGTCTAACCATAGGTTAGCGGTTGGTTTTGGTAAACCACAGATGCATAGTTTACCAATCATAGGCACGCATTTGGGATATCCCAACCACAGGTCTGTAGGTTCAACTATGCAATATAAATGGATAACTCAAGCCTAATCCCTGAAAAATATGCCCAAGTTATTGCTAACTGGGCAATGCAACATGATCTGTTCCTAGTATGATAAATGCATATCCTCTTGATTTTTTTGTTTTATTGTTTGGATGGATGCAAATATAAGTAAATTTACCCTAAGACCTAAATGCAAGCAATGACATACAAGAGCAAGATATTTAATCTACCTAAATGCATTCTAAAACTAGAAACTAAGAGAAAAGAGAAATATGGCACAGGGGTATAGACCTGTGTTCTTTTTGCTTCTCCATCTAGTTGTAAACCGTAGATTCGTGGTTCCATAGTGTAGTCACCATGCACAAGCATTTATCCAGATGTCAAAGTATATGTACACAGTTTTGTCTTCTCAACTTTAGGATTGTGTTTCTCCAAATCCTCCACCATAGGTGTGTAGTTTCCCAGACCTATAAATACATGTACACGATTTCATAGTAACAGGGCCAAATACAATAGTCCTCAAATCTGCTAACCCAATATCAAATCCTCACATGCTTCAAACTCCTAAAACCTATAGATATAGAAAACACATATCAGTAACTAATAAAAAACAAGGTTGAATAAAATGTAACCCTTAGGGGGTCCCACCATGATCGCCATTTCTATAACCAAAAGAACTGAGCACAAAATAGATACAACATAGAGAAAGATAAATTGCCCAAAATTACTTTTCTTTATTGATTCTTGATACAATAATTACAAATGAATTTTAGATTACCCCAAGTAGAATGGTGGCAATGTTATAATTCTCTCTGTATTGATACAATTATTATGATAATGGAACAAGGGTCTTCCAAATATTCACAGGAAATCTTACTCTTTATTCTCCAGCTATAGCTCCAAGGGGTGAGTGGGATTTTGATATCCAATGTGGGACCACTCCAGATTTAGTAGCTTTTCTAGAATACCTATCTCCTACACACACAAAAACCAAATGAGGGTTAGTAGCACCTGCAAATAAAGATACAAATATAATGCTACATAATCCTAACCAAATAATCATGCAATCATAGAAAATGTAATCAAATAAAAAATAAAGCCTTGCAAAAAATATGTTACCAATCATGTTTTCAATTCTATGAAACTGTAGGAGCATGGTGATGTACTGGTAATTGTAGATACATAATGTTTAACCATAGATGTGTAGTTCTAACTGTGAAACCATGGACCAACGGTTTGGGCTGAATGACAGAAATACCTCAAAATGAGATCTTCGAGCTTAAAATCTAGCTTCTACTCGATATACATGCAAAAGTTTGATCCTATTTTGGTAGCCTAGCGATATCAATTTTTAGATTCTTTTGTTTTGTGGGGTGAGGGTGCCTTTATAGGCCCCTTAGGGTTTTATAAGGAAATGGAATGTGGCAAGCCTGGATTACCAAGTGGTAATTTTGGGCTGCTACATAGAGGGGATAGTTATAGTGAGTCACCCAGTGTGCCTCACTTAATTGGGGTGATGTGACTACAAGTGAAGTGGTGTGTGGAATTTTACCCCATGTGAAGGTACAAAGGGTACAAGAGTGGATGATATGTGGTAAGGATGTTAGGTGAGGTGTCTAGGATGCATGTCTAGTGGGTAGGCAGGGTATCCTAGGCTAATATTCTAGATTTAATAAATGTGTAAAATAGGATAGTGTGTAGGACCTTATATTCCTAAGTCTAAACTTATGCATATAATTTTATTATATAGGATTTTATGGTGGAGTGGCAAAATGTGGTGTTGTGAATGACTGAATTTTGGTGTCTACACTTACCAACGAGAATTCCTTATGGGTTTCCATCATGAAAGTAAAATATATTTGGCATAATAACAATTTTATGGAGGACCCTTCTCCCATCTATGGCTCAGAAACTTGGAATTCCATTGTTAAATCTAGGGATATTCTCAGTAAAATCATTCATTGAATATTAAAAAATGATGTTAAGATCAGATTTTGGAAGGATCTCTAGATTCGTGACCGACCCCTAAAGGATCATGTGGATGTCATCTACCTGAAACCTATAATAGACTCTTTTTTTGGTTCTAAGGTATGTAATTTTAAACTCGATAACAATATTTCCTAGAAGTTGATCCCTATATTTGGTCTATCCATTGAGCAACATCAAGATGCTTACATTTTGTCCAATATGTTGCATCTTTGTGTCATTCCTAGTATTCCCTCTAAGGATGTGATCCTGTGGACTCCCATTGCCAATGGATTTTTGACCATAAAGTATTCCTACACCCTCACTGAAGACCCTTCCCCTCGATTTCCTTCCTCACTCATTTTTAAAAAGCATCTCACCCCCAAATTAATTTTATTTTTTTGGCTTACCATACAGGACAAGATCCTTACCGTCCCAAACCTCCATTGTCATGGATTTTATTTCCCTAATTATTGTTACTTGTATCTCCAATATTGTGAGTCTACCCACCATCTCTTCCTATCTTGCCCTTTCTCCCATTCCATCTTGTCATCCCTATTCTTCTCTGTAGGCATTGCTTGGATCTCATTGACCTTCCTTAGTGACTTGTGTGTTCAGTGGTCTAATCCTTTCAAAGGATCTCATATCAAAATATTTTGGTCCTTCTATCTTCTCCATTTATTATGGGATTTTTGGTGTGTTCACAACTCCCACACTTTCAATGATTCAAAACATGATGCTCGTCACATTCTTGCCAAAATTATATATGTTTTTGTAGAGAATTTTGATATTCTCACAATGACACTGAGAGAGGGGGTGAATCAGTGTAGCTATTTAAATTCAAATCTACAACTCTTAAAGCTAAAGCAAAGAGAACTTAAAAGCATATAAAGCAATTATCACAAGAGAGCACACCACAACACACAATGTAACGAGGTTCACCAATTTGGCTACTCCTCAAGAATGACTGCTTGGACTATGGTCCAAATCCAGCCTTTGCAAAACACCAATTTTACAATCTGTTTACCAACACCCACTGGAAGGAGCACCAATCCCTGATTTATCTACACCAATAGAAAGGAGCACCAACCCCTAATTTATCTACACCAACAAAAAGGAGCACCAACCCCTATCCAAGTACCAACTTGGATTACAATTTTAAAAACTATATTAATGACATAAAAATGCCTTCACTTTTTCAAGACCTTGACTGGTCTACAATTTATCAAAACACAGTAAACACTTACGGCTCTGCTTGTCGCTCTCTTATAGCACTCCTCTAACCCTTTTTTGGCAGCGCTTTCACACATTCAGTGGCCACCTAATTCTCCACGCAACTGCCCTTTTATAACAATATTTTCATCTTGAAACACCTGTTCTTCTGTGACTTCCATAATCCTGCATGCACCCTATTAATAGACACTTCTGAAAGTACCACCTTTATCACACAGTAATTTGTACATGCATTCTATTAATAGCTCTATTTATTGTGTGGTACTTTTAGTATAACTGCTGCTCGATGGTTACACTACTTTACGGGCCCTGTAATTGTCATTGTCTTTAATGCATTGTGCTTATTTTAGCTTGCATGATTTCTATCTATAACTGCCCCTGTAACTGTCGCACTAACTTTAGTTGACTCTTCTTATATCGGTTGCATGATTTTCCTCTACAACTGCCCCTGTAATTGTTGTTCTACTTTAGTTAACTATCCGTAATCATGTTGTTGTGACCTGTCGTGAAATCGTGACACTTCTGTCTCTTTGTACTCTTCTCGCATTTTACCCGTGAAAACATGACATGTCACAATATCATGACATTTCTACCCCTTTGACATTTTCTTGGTTGTTGATCGTGAAAACATGACATGTTGCGAAATCGCGACATTTTTCGCCTTATTGTCCTCTTCTTAGCTTGCACCCATGAAAACATGACATGTCACGATATCGCGACACTTTCCGCCTTCTTGTCCTCTTCTCAGCTTGCACCCGTGAAAACATGACATGTCACGAAATCGTGACACATTCGTTGCCTTGTGCTCTTTTCTTGCCTTGACCTCACAAAAATAGAACATGTCAAGAAATTGTGACACTTTCGCTTCCGTACTCTCCTTCTTTCCTTTTGTGGTGATATCATGACACTTTTTCTCCTTAGCACTTTTCTTCTCATTGGGTCGCGAAAACCCAACATGTCATGATATTGTGACACTTTTTCTTTGCAAGATCTTTCTCTCAAACCTGTCGTGAAATCGTGACACTTTTCCGTTCGTACAATCCTTCTTGCAAATTGTCACAAAATCATGACACTTTTCTTTACGAGCTCTTTCTCTCAAACCTGTCACGAAATCGTAACACTTTTTCATCTGTACAATATTTCTTACAAATTGTCATGAAATCGTGACACTTTTCTTTGCGAGCTCTTTCTCTTGAACCTATCATGAAATCATGACACTTTTTCGTCCGTACAATCCTTCTTGCAAATTTTCACGAAATCACGACACTTTTCTTTGTGAGCTCTTTCTCTCGAACCTGTCATGAAATCATGATAGTTTTCTTTGCTTGCACCTTCTCTCCGAACATGTCACGAAATTGTGATAGTTTTCTTTGCTCTTTCTCTCTCTTCCAACATGTCGTGAAATTGTGATAGTTTTCCTTGCGCTTTCTCTCTCTTCGAACATGTCACAAAATCATGATAATTTTTCTTATGCTTTCTCTCTCTTCGAACATGTCACGAAATTGTGACAATTTTTCTTGTGCTTTCTCTCTCTTTGAATGTGTCGCAAAATCGTGAAAATTTTTCCTTCTTGCTCAACATGTCGTGATATCATGACAGTTTTTATTTTCGACCAAACATGTCGCAATATCACGATAGTTTTTCTTTCTGGCCAAACATGTTGCGATATCGTGACAATTTTCTTACTTGTCATTTTATTTGATCTTTTGAATGTTGGCCTCTTCTATCTTCTTGGAAATTCACTGTACATGCTTTTACTAACCTCTGAACTCCTATCCACTGCAACAACTGATCTATCTGTCTATGTTGACAACAATGACAATACTGTTTCTGCACCTTGCTCAACAATCTCCCCCTTTGGAATTGTTGGCAACACATGTGCAATTTCCTATAATTCTTCTCCCTCTTTGACAATAATACCAAAGGGCTGCTGCAAACTCCCTCTGATTCTATGCACAACATTCTCAGACAAACCTTGTTATAGTTAGCAAAAATCATGAATATGAGCAAAACTATAAACATAGGCATAAATGCTCCCCCTGAGAATGTGGTCTTGATTGCTAGTCAATTCTTGGGAAACATGACCACTCCCAACTTACTTCGTAGGTACTCAAAAACTTCTTTGGGCAATGGTTTTGTGAAGATATCTGCTACTTGCTCTGTAGTTGGAACAAAATCCAATTTAACCTCACCTTCTACAACTTTTTTCTTCAAAAAGAGATGCCGGATTGCAATATGTTTGGTTCAAGAATGCATAACCGGATTCTTTGAGATGTTAATAGCACTAGTGTTATCACATTTAACTAAAATTGGCTCTTTGAAGTGAATACCAAGATCTTTCAGGGTTTGTATCATCCATAATATCTATGTATAGCACGTTGTCACTGCAATGTATTCTGCCTCTGCTGTGGATAGAGAGACTGATTCTTGTTTCTTGCTGTGCCATGCTAACAGTCTGTCTCCAAGATAAAATGCTCCTCCACTGGTACTCTTTCTATCATCTATACATCTTGCCCAATCTACATATGAATATGCAATAAGAGTGAAGTCCTTACCTTTTGGATACCATAACCCATACTCCATAGTACCCTTGAGGTATCGAAGAATCCTCTTCACAGCTGTCAGATGAGTCTCTTTGGGACTAGCTTGAAATCATGCTACCATGCATACTGCCTATAATATATATGGTCTTGTAGCTATTAAATATAGTAGGCTCCCAATCATAGATCTGTACATGGTTTGATCAACATCTGGAGATTTGTCATCCTTGCTCAACTTGCAACCTGTTGTCATGGGAGTGTTAACAGGTTTACAATCCTCCATTGTGAATTTTTTTAGCATTTCTTCCACATATTTAACTTGAGAGATAAAAATGCCATTTTCATTTTGATTAACTTACAGTATGAGGAAATACGAAAGTTCACCAATCATAGACATCTCAAATTCTTTCTTCATTTTATTTTCTGTCTCTACAAGACTCATCCATGTTGCTGCCAAATATGATATCATCTACATAAAAAACAAGTACAATAAGATGGCCATTCTCTGTTTTGACATACAAATTGTTGTCCACCATACCTTTCTTGAACCCCTATTGAATAAGATAGTTATCCAACCTTGCATACCATGCTCTGGGTGCCTATTTCAGACCATACAAAGCTTTCTTTAACTTGCAAACAAAATTGGGATTGTCACTGAGTTGGAAACCATCTGGCTGTTCAATATAAACTTCTTCTTCAAGTTTGCCATTCAAAAATGCTGATTTCACGTCCATCCGATAAACTTTGAAATTCTTGTGTACGGCTAAAGCCAGAAACATTCTGATTTCCTCGATTCTAGCCACTAGTGCAAAGGTTTCCTCAAAATCAATACCTTCAACTTGAGCATAGCCTTTACAGACCAATCTTGCCTTATTTTTGACAACCTGTCCATATTCATTCAATTTGTTTTGAAAAATCCATTTAGTACCGATTATGTTTTTATTTGCAGGCCTTGGTACTAACTCCCAGGTTTTGTTTTTCTCAATCTGATCTAGTTCTTCATTTATTGCCTTCATCCAACTTCATCTGTGCTTGCTTTAGAAATATTTTTGGGCTCAATGCTGGATAATAGAGAGTAGTTCCTTACTACTGATATCCTTGTCTGAATACCAGCAGTGGGGTCCCCAATAATTTGCTCTCTAGGATGATTTTTTTGCCAGCTGCCTATTTTGAATTTTTTGTTTTCTTCTACTTCTGAGTCAATACTTAAATCATCTAGGTCAATTTCCTTATTCTCTTATGTTTACTTTTCTTCATCTCCTTCAATAACTTCTTCATAAATAGGGTAGTTTTCTTCATAGCTTATTTCTCATTCCCTACCTTCATCAACCTTAACACTGGCACTCTCCACAATTTTCTTTAGCCTTTTGTTATAGCATATGTAGGCTTTGCTTTTTGTCGAATAACCAAGAAAAATTCCTTCATCAGCTCTATCTTCAAACTTACCAAGATTATCTTTAGTTCTTTTGATGTAGCACTTGCTGCCAAAGACTTTGAAGTATCTTGTTGTTGCCTTTTTTCCGAACCATAGCTCATAAGGATTTTTTCTTTCATGTGTCCTCAACATGCACCTATTTTGGATGTAAACCACAATATGAACTACCTCTTTCTAGAATCTTTCTGTTATTTTGTTCTCTATCAACATTGTCCATGCCATTTCTTGCACTGTCCTGTTCTTTCTTTCAACAAAACCATTCTGCTGAGGTGTCCTTGCTGTTGAAAACTGTCTTCTAATCCCAAATTTTTGATAGTACTCTGTAAACTCCTCTGAGATAAATTCTCCTCCTCTATCTGATATTAAGCATTTAATTCTTTTTCTTGTTTAATTCTCAACCTGGTTTTTGAAAGTCTTGAATATTTTAAAGGCATCTGTGTAGCACCCTAAAATTGGCGTAGTAAAATTGTCATAATTATATTCACCTTAGTAAATAATTTAAATTTAAATTTTTAACCTCCCAAACTACCCGTTAACCATCGGGTAATCCATTTCCCCCTTTTCCACGCCATTTTTAGAGGTTATTTTGACCATTTGACGATATCATCGTCGATCAGACGATATCGCCCCAGATCTGACGATTTCATCTGGGCTAGGACGTCCAGACGATCTTGTCACAAAACTGATTGTTCATAATTAGCTTCTATTCCAATGGGCCTCTAATCTAGGTAGAAGCGTGTCTGCGCCATTAGATACCCTCCCCCGTTGGAGATTTCCCAAATACGGATGATCTCCAACCTCCTAACTACTCCCCTAAGCCTATTTAATCCTTAGGACCTTCCCCTCCCAACCCCTGGCTGAAATTCTTTGTAACTTAACTTCATGCATGTTAAATCATCCTAAATTTTCATTTGCAGTAGTCCTATATCAATTTTGTTGTAGGTACCATCTTGTTTTTCAATCGAAGCAAGCATACATCATCGTCGACGAACCTGTTCAGATCGGAGGTGATCCTATCGAATCAGAGATGATTTCATACTAATGCGAGACAATATCGACTGCAGTCCACATTGAGGCAATTAGTGCCATAAGTTTGCATTTCTTCACCTTTTCTCTATTGTTTTATTCTACAAATTAGCTAGTTTATTTGATATTTTATGTTATATTGCATTTTGGATTTTACCCATCTAGATCAAAGGCATAATTAATCCATAATTGTGATTTAATCAACATTATTCTTACATTTTTTGGTCTTTAAGTTTTAGTTTAGTGTTTTCATTGTTATTTTGCACAGTTTCCCTCTACTAGAACAGTAGTATTCTCTATATTTTGCATCTGTTCTTCTGTTTGCAGGTCTCTAACGAATTCGTTTGACGAATTCATCAGATCTCAGATGATCTTGTCTGATATCAGATGATTCTGTCAAATTCCAGATGATCCTAATGGCTTCAAACATCAGAATCTCCATCAGACATCTGGATCAGGTATTCTTCTTATTCTTCCTTAATTTATCTATTTTTTTGTCTTAAATTTGTTCTCTGTATTCATTAAAATCTGCATTTTTATATAGATTAATTTAGACTCATTTGGCAAAACCTAGGATATGAATGCTTAAGGCTAAAAATGAACACATAAAAACACATTCCAAACCTAGGCGTGGAAACTACCATTAAATGTTTCTTGGTGAACCCACCATCCATCGAAAAATCATCAAAATACACCTCCCTTAAGAGGCGAGACCTTCGCAAAGTCCTCTCAGTCCGAGGTACCGCGACATCCTTTTCCCATTCTCCTTCCGGGCATGGATCCTTTAGCCTGAAGGTAAGGATGCAAAAAATTTGGAGCGATACATTTTGGTGAACCCGACGTGAATGCATCATAACCTTTTGAAAACAAAAACAAAAACAAAACAAAAATATATATATATATATATATATAGAACAACTAAAACATAGATGCATTTTAAAACATTTAAAGTTTAAAATCATGTTTAGATGGTAGCTCCTAAGAAAATATTAGCAGTTAATATAAATGTAGAAAACCAATTGGAAGCTGTAGAAATCAACTCTATGCTTAATGTGCTTAAAACAAGTAGAAATCAATTCCTGTGGAATGAACTTGATAGAAGACTTAGTATCATCTCATCTAGGTCCACACAACTTAAGAAAATCAAGAGGATAGTCCTAGATAGAATCCTGGATCCTCATCAATTAGTTTTTTATCATGAACTTCAGAGATCCTGCCATAGATGGTTAGCTTATAGGAGAGCTCTAGTATCTTCAGAATTGTTCACCTTCGAGGAATACCTTGAGAACGCAACCATTGTACACCAATTACTAGGTTGTGTAGAAGACCAAGAGGTTGTTCTTATAGATAGGGCAATATGGAATAGAGTTTTGCGAGCTGTGTTATATTGAGAGTATTGCCATGAGATTTACTTCTATCAACCAACATCTGAGACAGATAATATCACTATAGCTCTTTTCATCAAATTCTTAAAAGAAAACTTTCAATTTGAATAAGAACACTTCATGACTCCTGAACAACTCGAGCCTATTAATGATATCTATAAATTATTTATAGAAAACTAGATTTACTTTCAGTCTTATTTCTTGCATTTATTGTGTTATTTGTTGTCTTTACAATATTATTTCAAAAACAAAGAAAAATTAAAGAACTAAAAAACTAAAAAACATAGCAAAAACTTAAACATTTCATTTCAAATATTGTAGTAGGTATATAGTAAATATATACCTCTTAATTTTGTTGCATATATATATATTTGCTGAAATCAAAATTTAGCACCATGCCTAAACTTAGGAATGGTAAAGAAAATTTAGGAGAAGAAGAAGATTGGGTACAAGATACAACTAGAAACCCAAATGTCCTTCCTGGAGATCCAATTCCGAAAGGACAAACTCTAGATCAATTAGAACATGACCTAGGTGAAGATAATGAACAAGAAGGAAGTGTTAAAGAGGATGGATCCTCATCCCCTAGAGTAGCTCCAGATGGAACTATTTCTTTTGACAACATAGATCATTTCAAAAAAATTCTCAATGATAACATTTATGATCTTAATGTGGTAGTTTGTATTGATAAAGGTCAAATTAGTAACACTCAAGCAGCCTTGGAACATGCGTTTGATATACGCACTAATCCTTTGTCTTTCATTGATCAAGAAAGTGACAAGGCTGGACCATCCAATATGGATATGGTCACTATGATTCAAAACATGTCAAAACAACAGGCTATCCAACCTCCTAAGGAACCTGTTATTCAACCTCAAATCATTCCCACACAAAAGAAACCTTCCTTCACTACTTTATTCCAAAAAACTATTGAGCAATATGCTTCAAGTAAACAAAAACCTAAAACGAAGCCAAACACCAATTTTCAACAATCTGGAATACAACATAATACAACTTCAAAATTCCTTCATAATACTTTTCCTACCAATAATTTACACAATAGTAACATGGCATCTAATCTTCATGTTCCTCCATCATATGCCCATAAAACCCATATCAATGCCCTACCGAACCAATATGGTGGGCAAACTAGTAATCTGGAAGCCATGGTGAAATAGTTAGCTTCACGTATGGACCAGATAGATCCCTACCGTCCCTTGTATAATTATCGAGAGATATGTAGTCAACCTTTGGATCCCATAGTTGTAGCTCAACCATACCCTAAGCATTTTCCCATGCCTATCCTGCCTATATATAAAGGAACCGAGGATCCCATAGAGCATCTTCGCATGTTTAGGATAGCATGTCATGACATATCACATGATGACCTGCTATTACTAAAAATGTTCTCGAAAAGTTTAGGTGGAATGGCATTAGAGTGATACTATCAATTGCCCACTCATTCTTTGAGAAACTTCGAAGAAACAACTGAATCATTTGTCCATCAATTTAGTGCCTACATCGAGAGGCATGTAACTATTAAAGACTTATACAATTTAAAACAAGACAAAGATGAATGTTTTGCCGATTTCTTAGCTAGATGGAGGCAATTGACAGGAAAACTGCACTTTGTGCTACCTTATAGGGAAATGTTGGACATTTTCATCAATAATTTACAAGAACAAATATCTTATGAGCTATCAACTGCTACCTTAACTACATTCGATCAAGCTATAGATTTAGCTCGAAGAGTAGAAGATGCCCTCATTAGGAGATGCCAACTTAGGAAGAAGGATGATGAGAAAACATCCAGAAATCAATATAAAAACAAACAAGTTGTTGGTGACAAAGTCACTGATAGTAGAAATGTTGCTAATATCAATGCAACGAAGACAACAAAAAAATTTATATTGAAACCTCTTGATAAGCCTCCTCGAGAAATCACTAGATTAAATCAACCCTTATCAACTATTTTACCTCAATTACTCGAAAGAGGTTTGATCCAATTACCAGCTATCCGGGAATCTAATCCAACTATACCCGGATACAGAGCTGACTTACACTGTGATTTCCATAGAGGACCTAGACATTCCATCGATGCTTGTAAAAGGTTGAAACATAAAATACAATATTTGATTGAAAATAATGAAATGGAAGTGCAAGCCTTCCAACCTAAACAAAACCCTCCTAATAATACTCAAAATACCGTTCCCCAAAATAAAAATCAAAATGCCAATCAAACTTTAGACATATTTCAACACCCTTTACCAAGACATGGTAAAGAGGTAGCCAATCAAATCTAACATCATAATGTTCCCCCTCCTACCCGATATGTAGGAATCATTAGCAGACAATTACCTGTTTAGGATCCTCAAATATTTGACACAACCTTATCCCTGGTTACGACCAGGCCTTTACATAATTTTCAAACTTCTGATTCTAGTGATATAGAATCAGATAGTGAAAGTGAACTAGATATTACTTCAAACCAATCGAATAGTTCTGAAAATGAATCAGATCCTATTCAACCCGTCACATATGCTATGGTTCCAGAAGAACCATTTCCTAGACGAGTTGCTACTCGACCTTCTTCTAATATATTCCTTTCTAATGAACAAGCCATAAATGCTCAACCGAGACCAGTTCAACGTCTTCATTATAACATTGTAGGTACCATCAAAGTCATCACCCGAAAACAAGCTCAAAATTCTCAACAAGAACCAAACCAGAATGATGGATCAGCTCCATTCGTTCTGAAAAACCCTAATAAAGGGAATCATGCTCCTAATGTTCAACCTAAACCCCCTTACAATATTAATGAGCAATTGTCCAATACTACGGCCAAAATTTCCCTTTTGGATTTATTAAGATCCTCTCCCACCCATAGGGATGAGTTGATGCTTACATTAAGCCAAATGATGGTACCTCAAAACATTCAACCTGAAGCTATGGCCAATACTATCATCACTCGAGAGATTGATTGTATTGAATTTTGAGATAAAGATATCCCACAACACAGTTTACATAAGGATAATCCCTTATACATTACTGCTCTAATTGGAGATGTAGTTGTCAAACGAGTCTTGATTGATAATGGCTCATCTCTAAACATTTGCACTTTTGAATTCTACCAACGATTTGGCTTTAGAAGTGATGAAATGAAGAAAACTGATATGATTATCAAATATTTTAATGACGAAACACAAGAAACGTGTGGAGTTATTACCCTCCCATTGCAAGTTGGTCCTAGAACCCAAGAAACAATCATGTTTATTGTACATTGCCCAACATCGTACAATATACTTTTGGGTCGCCATTGGATCAATGTCATGCGAGCGGTCCCATAAACCTTACACCAATGTGTTAAATTTGAGTTTAAAAATCAGTTGGTCACTATCCATGGTGACCCTAGACCCTTTGATATGTGTGCTTTGGTAGAACCCATTGGAGTGCAATTTTGCCCTGCTTTGTCATCCACACATCCTAGTTCTTATTTTTCATCTAAAACTATGAAACACACACCCATAACTTCACCTATTTTCCCTCCATTAATTTCCTCCTCCTATATAGATCAACAACCCTCTAAACAAATCATTTTAGAACCTCAAAAAGATCCTAAATCTACAACCAATCCTTCAAGTTCTATCCCTATAAATTCAAAACCTACAGAAACAACTATCATATCTTCCACATCTCAAGATATAAGTAATAAGCCTTCTACATCTTATGCCCTTTCTGATGAACTTTTACCAGATTTATCCACAACCTTAATATCAGAAAAAACAAATGCTTTTATGCAAGATTCAATTCTTTTGAATAATTTACCGCCATCTCCTCGTACTTTGGGCCTCCCACAACCTATGGTAAGTACTTACCAAGTCGGGAGTTGTGCCTTCATTTATAAAGGATATGACTGGGGAAGAATCCCTCGAAATATCAAAACTCATCATGAGGGATACGCTCGGTGTTATTTTATCAATGATTATATTAAATCTAAACCCATGATGCTTAAAATGGGATATAAAGGGAAAGGCTTGGTACCTTTCCAAAATGGCATGAAAGAACATTTCGAGGTAGAACCGTGGCCTACCCGCTGTGGTGTGGGCCTATTTCCTAGTAAGGGTCAACCCTGTCCTCTTGAAGATGATGATCAACTCATATGTTATCAAGATTATTTGGATAGGCATGTTGATTTGCCTCTTAAAAATTAGTCATTTTCATGCAACATGCTATCCATAGCTTACCCTGAAATGATTGCTGACCCCGATGAAGAGTTGGAAGGAGATATCTTCCATGATGTCTCTGTTGAAGGGATGTTACACAATGGATTTTATTTTGATGGTTCTATACCAACTATAGCCCAAATTGAGGCCACTAATCCTCAAGATGAATTATCTAAATTAACCTTACAAGAATTGGGTGTTTCACCCGCCCCACCTAATTTTGAAAGAGATCTACACATGGAGGTAGAAAACGTCATTAAAATTAACATTGGAACTGAGGATAATCCTCACATAATCAATATTGGATCAGAATTAAGTCAAGAAAAACAAGAACAATATATCGCATTATTTAAAGAGTATGAAGATGTCTTCGCTTGGACATATGAAGATATGCCAGGACTAGACCCTTCTGTAGTCATGCATCATCTAGTGGTCCATCCGGATGCTAAACCTGTTAAACAAAAACTTAGAAAAATGCATCCCAAAGTGGCTCTGCTAGTCAAAGGGGAGTTAGAAAAACTCCTGAATGTTATCTTTATACAAGCTATTGATTATGCTAAATGGATCTCAAATGTAGTTCCAGTCACCAAGAAAGAAGCTACCAAAGTTAGGTTTCCACAGATTTTAGAGATATTAACGCCGCATGCCCTAAAGATGACTTTCCTCTTCCAAACATGGATCAAATCATTGACTTTATTGCTGGGAGTGAGATGATGTCCTTAATGGATGGATTATTCGGCTATAATCAAATCAGGATAGCTCCTGAAGATCGGGCTAAAATAGCATTTATTACCCCTTGGGGTACCTTTTGTTGGAAAGTGATGCCATTTGGCTTAAAGAACATAGGTGCAACTTATCAACGAGCTATGACCTATATTTTTCATGATATGATGCATGATATCCTACATGATTATGTAGATGATATTATAGCTCGCTCTATTATTGAAGATAATCATTTAGATGATTTGAGAAAAGTTTTTAATCGATTACGAGAATATCTTATTCAATTAAATCTAGCAAAATGTATATTTGGAGTTAAGTTCGGTAAACTATTAGGGGTTTTAATTTCTTTACATGGTATTGAAATTGACCCTCTCAAGATTGCAGCCATCACTGATATGCCCGCACCTACTAATATATCTGAGTTACGAAGTTTACAAGGTAAACTTCAAGCTATCCATCGCTTCATCGATAAGCTGGCGGACAAAACTGGTCCCTTTCTTAAACTCCTTAAAAAGGACGTCCCTTTTAATTGGGACACCGAATGTAGAGAAGCTTTTGAACTTCTCAAACAATACCTCCTTAATCCACCTATGCTTTCACCACCTAAACCTGATCGTCCATTTCTCCTATATATTTTAGCTTCAGATTCTGCCTTAGGAGCTATGTTACCTCAACTTGATGATGAAAAGAGAGAACGTGCTAATTATTACATTAGCTGAACCTTCATCAGTTATGAAACCCGCTACACAGCATTAGAAAAACTATGTCTAGCCATCATGTTTTCTACACAAAAATTACGACACTATATGCTTAGTCAAAAAATGTATGTCATTGCCAAATACGATCCCTTAAGGTATCTCATGAGTCGACCTTATTTATCGAGTCGCACAGCCAAGTGGGTTCTTGCTCTAAGCGAGTTTGATCTCACATTCATAGGACATAAGTCTGTTAAGGGTAAAATTATGGCAGATCAATTAGTTGCTGCACCCTTAGAGTCTACCCATCCCCTCATCATTGAGTTTCCTGACGAATGCCTTCAATTAGAGGCAGACCATATTGAACAATGGTCCTTATACTTTGACGAAGCCTGATGCATGAGTGGGGTCAAATGCGGGTATTATTTTAATATCCTCGCAAAAACATCTTATTCCTCTGTCCTTCAAATTGACATTTTCTTGCACCAACAATACTGCTGAGTATGAAGCTCTAATCCTTGGATTACGAGCTGCCTTAGCGCTCAAAATTAAACACCTTTTAGTTTTTGGTGATTCTCAACTGGTTATAAACCAAATTAATGAAGTTTATCAGACCAGAGATGATAAAATGCACCCATATAAGGCCTATGTTTTACAATTAATGTCTCTATTTGATCAAGTTACTTTAGAAGCTATTCCTCGAACTAGCAACCATGCAGCTGATGCTATGGCCGCAGCTGCATCTCTCCTGCCCTTGGAGTTAGATTATGAATATGCCACTATCATTATTCGTCAACTCCAGGAACCCACTTCAAATAGGTCATGCTTAGAGTCGTTGGATGTGTTTCTAATCAAGGAAACTACTCCTGAACCTTGGTATACGGACATATTTGATTTTCTCCAAAATGGGATTTTCCCTGCCAATTCTAATAGAAACCAGCGTCGGTTATTATGTCAACAAGAAAGTCAATTTGTAATAATTAGCAATACTTTATATAGGAGATCTTTTGAAGGTATCCTATTAAGATGTTTAAATTTAGAAGAGTCTAAATCAGCCTTGAGTGAAGCCCACGATGGATCTTGTGGAGGACACTTTAGTGGTAGTGTCATTGCTAAAAAGCTCCTTCAGATAAGATACTTTTGGCCTACCATGGAAACGGATGCACATGAGTATGTGCACCATTGCGACAAGTTCTAGAAACATGCTGACCTTGTCCATGCGCCTGCACAAGAGCTATAGGCTATTTCATCTCCTTGGCCCTTTTCCAAATGGGGTTTAGATATTATTGGCAAAATCAATCCTGTGTCATCTGATGGACACAAGTTCATCATAACCGCCACTGAGTATTTCACGAAGTGGGTCGAAGCTATGCCTTTAGCTTCCTACACTGGCATGCAAGTCTCTAAATTTATTTTTAATCAAATCATTTGTAGGTTTGGAATTCTTGCAAATCTCATCTCTGACAATGGAACTTGTTTCAAAAATAAAGATGTTAAAAAATTATGCCAAAAATATAAGATTCAACATTGCTAGTCCACTCCCTATTATCCTCAGGGTAATGGTCAAGCAGAAGCATCTAAAAAAACCTCATTCAAAACTCTCAAAATATTGGTCAATAAAACTGGCCATGACTGGCACATTCAATTATATCCGACCTTGTGGGCCTATCGAACTAGTGTTCGAACCCCCACTGGAACTTCACCATTTGTTTTGGTTTACGGTACTGAAGCAGTTTTTCCATTTGAATTGGAAGTTCCTTCTTTGGCTCTGCTACTTCAAGATACTGAAGTAGGAGATAAATATCGAGCTGGAAGACTCCGTCAGCTAGAAATCTTAGATGAAAAATGCATCAATGCTTTGGAGCATCTTCGTGCCTACCAAAAAAAGCTTAAAAGATCATATGCTAAAAAAGTTCGTCATCGATCCTTTGAGATCGGTGACCTTGTCCTAAAAGAAAATAAAAAAAATACAAATGCAACTAAGGACCTTAAAGGTAAATTCGAGCCCAACTAGCTTGGACCATACATTATTACTGCTAAATTTGAATCAGGAGCATACAAATTATCTACCTTAGATGGTAAAGAACTTAAAGAGCCCATGAATATTTTGCATCTTAAATGTTACTATGGATAAATTCGGTCACTTCATCCATGTATATATTTGGTCAACATCACTATCTTGTATTTCTTTTAAAAATTAAAAAAAATCCAAAAACATCAAAAACATTCATAATCATCAAAAAAATCTTCAAAACTATTTGTTGCATTTATTTATAGCACTTGTTAAATTTTTTGTTCAAAAACAAAAATAAAACCAAAAAACAAAGAATAAAAATCAAAACAGCAATATGCTTGACTCTTTCGAAACCAAAACAATATAAAGAAGAAAGAGAGAGTCAACATTCTCAAAACTTCTCAAAAGTGTTTATATATATTTTATTACAATTATTGCAGTTATATGTTTCAAATTATTTTGGATAAATTAGCATTTATTTGGAATCCCTCACTTGCGCACTCACAACAATAAATATCTTGATTTTATCTGGCATGATTACTAATCTCTCTTATATCAAAGTCCACAAAATTCAATGAAATAAAGTTTGAGCATAGATAATTGATCTTGTTATTTACGTAAACCAAGCACATCCTTTCACAATAAAATGATTATATTTGTAATTTCCATGTTTTGCTACATAGTAGAAGTGATTTCTTGAGCGAAAAGTTTCCCTTGCTATCCTATCATGCACATGGTCTAGAATCTTTGAGAATTGGCAAAAGGACAAGCTCATCCCTACCCAGAATAAAAATCCCTTTCTCTACAGCTAATCCGAGCAAGTATCCCTAGCAAAGAAAAAGAAAAGAAAAGTTCAAGAAAAAGAGAAAAGAAAAATGTTCTTTTATATCATTACAGCAATATTTCAAGCACTATCTCAAAAATCAAGCAAAAAAAAAAAAAAAAGGAAGCAAAGTTCAAAAGAAAGCAGAAAGCAAAACTGCAATAAAATCCCCTTTCCCTACCCTTTGAAAATAAAAGAAGGGTTGATGAGCTTGAATCCCTGGAATTCTCAATTATTCGAAAACTGTGAGGTAAGCCCCATAATAGGTGGTTTGTGCCCAACCTGCTTGGCCTTGGGTAACTCCTAGCGTGGTGATATGTCTGTCACATTAGCGACCTTCTTTTGTATAGACCTATGTCTGCTTATGGATTAGATAGCTCTTGATAATCCGACCTACATAGTAGATCCGACCTACATAGTAGTCTAGTATGGTTATATGCATCTACATCATGGTTAATGAACACTTATTTGGTTTCTTCAAATCACTTGTATCATATTATCTTGCTCAAAACTGGTAAATGCACAAAGCAATTGCACACACATTTGTATTTGAGAGATTTTGTGTATCATTATGATAATTCAAGATCGGAAATGAATTCACATATGCACATGGGATTCCTTATAAATCTAACTTTTGTCTTCAAAATACTTTGAAATATTATTTTTGCAACTTGTTTGGAATAAATCAAGTACAGTTGTTTAGCATAAAGACAACTATCTAATACAAAAATCAAAAATTTATTTCAAAACCATACAATCAAAACATAAATATATATATATATATGTATATTGTTGACTTTCACGACGATGGTATAGTTCCAAAACCAAAATTGAAATTTTATGCTTAGCGCAAGTCCTCATTTTCATATTTTTTTTTTATTAAAAAATCAACCATGCAATAAAACTATCTTTTCTTTGGATTTTCACGATGATGGTATAAGTCTATACCTACATATTCTATGCCTAGCACAAACCATCGTAACAATTTTTATTCCCCATTTATTTAAAAATCATGAAAAACATATGACTTAAATCATTATGTTACACAAATTATGCTTTTAAAAAGCAAACACATTTTCATTATTTCATCTCATTATGTCAACCTTCAATTTTGCAATGATGGTATAATTCCTAACAAATTATCCAAAAATTTTATCACATTCAAGAATTTATGCCTAGCAAAAATCATTTTAACATTATTTCATGCATACTATTTTTATGAAAATCTAAAAACAAACCATCATCACCATCATTTTCACCATTGCACTAAAGTCTTAAGACAGTCTCTTAAGCACTCTTTTACTTTTAACAATATTTCTATCCTAGGATTAGCTTGACGATCGAATGAGCAGCGACTCCATGAAATGGTCTATAATAGCGACAATTTCCTTTGAAATTATTGTTAGAAGTCTTTTTTTATTTTTTTATTACATCACATTACAAACAATCAATTTGTTACATCAGATTATTTCATTTAAAATACTACCGCATGCCATCAAAAGTATAAATTTTCAAAACGACATAATTTCATGAATCCTCAATCCAATTATCAAATCAATCAAACAAACATAAAAGCATCATAAGCATACACATAACACAAGTCATATGATCAAAAACATATCATATATATATCCAAAGTATATATACATCATCAAAACTTGATTGGTATGCCACAATATGTACCTCGGCATACTCAATCCTCTATCAACAAAATAATAATAATACAATACTATCAATGTCCATCTGTACAACACTGTGTAGTCCTCTAGCCTCGAGAGCTCCTCGAGCTCTCCGCATTGTCTCCTCCCTTGCCCTGAGGTGGATGAGGTGGCCCCATCGCAGTCTGAGTAGTCCTAGTCCTCGACGACCCGATCCTGATCGGATCTACGATGTTGGCTAGCAGGGGTAGTCTATCCGCCTCTGGAACCAGTTGATAGTACAATGTTTGGTAGAAAGTGAGTTGGGTGATATCCCATGTCAACTCCCCAGTGCTCGCCCATCTGCCTCGTGCCTTGAGGTGTGCAATCTTGTCTCACAGTTGTGCCACCTCAGCTCGATGGCATGTAGCCTCATCCTATAGAGTCTGCACCTATGCCTAGAGATGATCTCTCTCCGCTCAAAGAGTAGCAGTATCGCTACTCTCCCCTGTGTCGATGCCCTTACCCTTATCGAGCGATGGTGGCCTCTCCCTCTATGGATATGGGGGTCTCGCCTCCCTCCTCTCTCTCTGCTGCGGCCTCTCCTATGCCTGTGGCCTCCTTAGCTCTCTCTTGCCGTGACCTTGGACCACCTCCATAGCTTCCTGGAACCGCATCCCTATTCGATGTATGACTGCGTGTATCGGACCCTGTGCCCTCATCATCCTAGGAGGGCGGATGCCTGCATACCAGGCATCGTAGCCATCGGCTACACCTGCGTCATCCCCATCTACTAGCTGGATGGGGGGCATCATCCACATCCTGACTTTAGAACCGCTACATGTCTGGAGCCTCACTAACTGTGGTGTTATCCTGAATAGTCTGAGAAAAATCTTAATCCATCAGAGATGGGATCCCCTGTTGCAAGCTGAACTGATGCAAAACTTGGTCATAGCGATGGAGCTCCACCTCTCCCCTCTCCATATGTAGCCAACAAACTCACCTGACGTGAGCCAACTCTTGTCTATCCTCGACCCACCCTGGATGCTCCCTCCATGGCCTCTAGGTGATCTGGTCTGGGACTAAGTCATCTAATAGTCTCTAGGACATAGGAAGGTCGATCCGCCACTGTGACCCTCTTCGAAGCCACCAGTAGAAGACTCGAGGCCTCTCTCCATCTACCCCTATCAGAGGAATCTCTACCGGCCTTCACACTACAATGTGCTCCTAGCACCAAACCTATAGGAGTGATGTCATCACCAGACATCGACCGCCCTTGTACATGACCCCATATAGGATCCTGTACAATCGACATAGTACATAGCTGCCCCAAGAGAACCTATAGTCGTGGTCCCGCATGTCACAAATCACATCTGCCAGCATCCATGGCACCCTGCACCCACTCTGGTGGCACAGTAAAAGTCCACCAACCACTCTAGCTAGCACTCGTGTGAGTCTAGATGCCCCAAGCATCTGGTGCAGTGCCTCGATATTAACTCCACCCTTCTCTAGGGCGAATCTCGGGTCACCACACAGTCATCCCATAGCATGGCCCTGATTGTCCATAGGAGTGATCAATCATCCTTGTATGGGTATTCTTAGAATCCTCCATACATCCTCTAGAGTGGGAGTCATCTCCCCTATCGGTAGTCGAAAACATGACAAACCTGGATACCATCTCTCTGCTAGGGCCGTCAGTAGCCCCATATCCGTAGACACCTGTGGCATCTCTCGCCACATCTTTGCAAGCTGGCCTGTGCCAGCTGATCTTACTCTGCCTATGTGAGAGCGGCCAAGTCATCCCTCAAACCTCCATACTTCCATTCCCTGCTCTTTAGCAAACCTCTCTGCAAACATAAACAACAAAACAACAAACAATCATTAATAACAAATTCAAGTAATTAATAATGCAAGTTAAAGTTCAATTTTATGCAATTGATGATATCATCCACTATTGGATGATATCATCTCAAATTTGAGCAGAATTGTCTCTGATTTTGCAAGACGAAATCATCTTTAATTTGATGAAATCGTCCCCCTTTCGTCGATTTCGCCCTTGGACGAAATTGACGAAATTGAGACGATTTCATCGAAATCGAGACGATTTCATCCCGATGACGTCGACGGCCCAAAAATGGCCGTGATGCTCAAAATTCATCTAAAATCTACCTAAAAATCATGTAAAATCAAATTAAAGCATTCTAGTTAAGTCTAGACTCTTACCCGTAGACCGCACCGGACCTCTGTTGATCTGTGCGTCATCTCCACCATTTTTGCTTTAGAGCTCTAAAAACCAGAAAATGATTACCCTATTTTTCTTAATTTTATTCAAAAATAATTTTGCTTTTCCGCATTTTTACCTCAAACGTTTGATTTGGGTAAAAACACGGAGGGGGCACCATAGTAAGCTGTCGCACGATTCGACCAAGAATCGTCGCCTAAAAATGGGAATAATTTTTGCTTTCGCATAGATCTAGAAGAACTCATCTTTAACGCATTTTCTTCGAAAAATTCGCTAAAGAGGGGGTAAAATGTAGCACCCTAAAATTGGCACAGTAAAATTGTCATAATTACATTCACCTTAGTAAATAATTTAAATTCAAATTTTTAACCTCCCAAACCGCCCGTTAACCGCTGAGTAATCCGTTTCCCCCTTTTTCGTGCCATTTTTAGAGGTTGTTTTGACCGTTTGATGATATCGTCGTCGATCAAATGATATCGCCCCAGATTTGACGATTTCGTCTAGGCTAGGACGTCCAAATGATCTTATCGCAAAACTAATTGTTCACAATTAGCTTTTGTTCCAACAGGCCTCTAATCTGGGCAGAAGTGTGTCTGCACCGTTAAAGACCCTGCCCTATTGGAGATCTCCCAAATAGGGATGATCTCCAAGCTCCTAACTACTCCCCTAAGCCTATTTAATCCTTAGGACCTTCCCCTCCCAACCCTTGGCTGAAATTCTCTGTAACTTAACTTCATGCACATTAAATCATCCTAAATTTTCATTTGCAGTAGTCCTATATCAATTTTGTTGCAGGTACCATCTTGTTTTTTAGTCGGAGCAAGCATACATCATTGCCGACGAACCTGTTCAGATCGAAGGCGATCTTGTCGAATCAGAGATGATTTTGTACTGATGTGAGACGATCTCGACTACAGTCCCCATTGAGGCAATCAGTGCCATAAGTTTGCATTTCTTCACCTTTTCTCTGTTGTTTTATTCTACAAATTAGCTAGTTTATTTGATATTTTATATTATATTGCATTTTGGAGTTCATCCGTCTAGATCAAAGGCATAATTAATCCATAATTGTGATTTAATCAGCATTATTCTTACATTTTTTGGTCTTTAAGTTTCAATTTAGTGTTTTCACTGTTATTTTGCACAGTTTCCCTCTACTAGAACAGTAGTATTCTCTGTATTTTGCATCTGTTCTTTTTTTTGCAGGTCTCTGACGAATTCGTCAGATCTCAGACAATCTTGTCTGATCTCAAATGATTTTGTCGAATTCCAGATGATTCTGACTGCTTCAATCATCAGAATCTCCATCAGACATCCGGATAAGGTTTTCTTCTTATTCTTCATTAATTTCTTTGTTTTTCTGTCTTAAATTTGTTCTCTGTATTTATTAAAATCTGCATTTTCATATAGATTAATTTAGACTCATTTGGCCAAACCTAGGATATGAATGCTTAAGGCTAAAAATGAACACATAAAAACACATTCCAAACCTAGGCGTGGAAACTGCCATTAAATGTTTCCTGGTGAACCCACCATCCATCGAAAAATTATCAAAATACACCTCCCTTGAGAGGCGAGACCTTTGCAAAGTCCTCTCAGTCCGAGGTATCGTGACATCCTTTTCCCATTCTCCTTCCGGGCATGGATCCTTTAGCTTGAAGGTAAGGATGCAAAAAATTTGGAGTGATACAATCTGATTTAAGCTTTAAAAATAGTACCCATGTCATCCTGGAATAGTCATCTATGCATAGCATAAAGTATTTGTCACCATTTATGCTTTGTATTCTCATGGGTCCACATAAATCAGTATGTATTAGCTCTAAAGTTTTGCTGGTGAAGTATTCCTTTGATTTAAATGTGGATCTAGTTTGCTTCCTTTTTTGGCATGAAGCACAGATGCTATTTAATGGTTTTCCAATGGTGGGTATATCTCTTACTGCCCTTTTTGAACTTATATTTACCAAATTGTCAAAGCTAATATGACCGAGCCTCTTGTGCCACAGCCAATTTTCATATTCCTGGCCAATCAAACATGCTCCTTCTGAAGTCTTTAAGAGAGTATACAGGTTTCCAGAAGTCCTCAATCCAGTAGCTATCAGCTTCCCATTGTGTGCTTTTCTGAATTCACAGCCCTACTTCTTAAAAATGAATTCATGTCCTCTGTCATAGATTTGGCTTATGCTCAGTAGGTTGTGGTTCAAACCAATCACAAACAGGACTTCTTTGGAATTGATTTTTCCGTCACTTATCTTGACTGATCCTTTTCCAACTATCTTGGCTCCATCATTATTTCCAAATTTAACTAAGCCACCTTCATATTTCTGTAACTTTTCAAACTTTTTTTTATCGCCTGTCATGTGACTAGAGCATCCACTATCCAGTATCCATGGTGCAGATTTTTTCTGTGCTTTGAATGTTGTCTGTACAATCAAGGATTCATTTTATTCCTTGGGTTGCTCCTTTTCTTTCCACTTTGGTTTGACTACAATTTTGGTCACTTGTTTAGACTTTTCTTTGTCAATGTCCTGTGCATGTTTTTCTAGGAATTTTCTGTTTTGTCTTAAACCATTTGGTTGAGATTTTCTTCCCTGATATTTATTTGTTGCATATGTACTTCTACAATTTCTTGCAATGTGTCCAAAGTTATGATAGTTATAGCATTCTACTACATAATCCATCAAGGGTGAAAATACATTTCTATTGGTGAAATTTCTTTGTCCTATATTATAAATGCAGTCTAAAATCTTATGACCATAAGCATTGCATTTAAAACAATAACCAAAAAATGATTGATTGAACCTGGGAGTTGGTTTTTGCCATTTTGTAGTAGGAGCCACAAATCTTCTTCTCCTTTGATGTGAGACGTTTGTGAATCCATCATTGTCAGTGCTCTTTTCGTGCTTGGCATTATTGCTTTCTTTTGCATGATTTGTTTTTCCTTGATCAACCCTGATCTTATCTTCTTTCTTTATGGGTTCTATAGTTAAGGCCTTTGATCCATTTGACGATTCTCCTTCGACGAAGCCCAAGCCAAATTTTATGCCTGTACTCCTTTGGCTATTTATAATATTTTCCAGCTTCATAGAGCTTCCTTCAAGTTTGTGATAACAACTCAATTTTTGATTCATCTCTTCTAGTTGAATCCTTAAACCAACAATTTCTTCTTCTAGTTTGTTGCATTCATCTATTTTCACGATTAATTGTACTTTGAGTTCTTCAGACATTTTCTTAAATTCGTCTGTCTGTACTTTCAAACTATTTATTATGTCATTAGTATCCTCTAGCTTTCTTGAAACCTTTTTATTCTTTTTCATTTCTGTACTCAAATTTTTAAGTGCAACAACCAACTCACCTTCCAGATATACTTCAGCCTCATCCTTAAGGTTTTTATCACCTTCCTATTTTTCTTCTATTTTTTCTTCTTCAAATGCCATGAACAGAGCTTCACCTATTTTTTCTTCAGAATCCTCACCTGAGCTTTCTTGAAGAGCTGACATTCTTGGATATGAAACTTTTCTTCTTGAAGTTGCTTTTTCTAAAATTTGGTTTCTTCTTCCAGTCACCTTTTTCTTGGTGTGACCCTTCATCATTTTTGGTTTTCTCATTCACTAGAAATTTAGCTGCAAAGTACCTGACGCCTCCATAGTTGAAGCACTTAAACTGTAAATTTCCTCTGTATTTTCCTTTTCGCTTTATAAGTTTCCAAACAAAGTTAGCTTCCATTTCATTCGTTTTCTCTTCATCCTCAGATTCTTATTTGGTTTTTATATTTTTGTGTGCTTTAAAAGTAGCTTCTCTGTCTATGGGCTTAGCTTGTCCTATTCTCATTTTGTATGCAATCAAAGAACCATGCATCTCATCCATGCTAAAAGTATTGAGATCTTTAGCTTCTTCTATAGCAAAAAATTTAGAATTAAATATTTTGTGAAGAGTTCTTAGTACCTTTTTCATGACGATCGCATCTTCCATTTCCTCGTCGAGTCCTCTAATCGCATTAATGATTCCATTGACTCTCAGCATATAGGCCTCTATGTTCTCATCATCATTCATTCTTAATGCTTCGAACTGAGCTTGATGTGTTTGTAGCTTGGCTTCCTTGATATTGCCATCTCCTTCATGAATGCTCTTTAGTTTGTCCCACATGTCTTTTGTTGTTTTACAGCTCATGATCCTTATTAGTTCATTGTCCACTAAACCGCACATTATAGCATTCTTTGCTTTAGAGTTATTCTCAAATGGTTTCTTACCGATAGCATTGGTTGGAGGTGTGGTACGTATTGTGTATCCACTTTCTATTGACTCTCAGATGTCGTATCTCAGAGCACAAAGATATGTCTGCATCCTGATTTTCCAAAATGAATAATTAGTTTCGTCGAACAATGGAGATTTATTTGATGAGAATCCTTCACCACCTGTCATTGTGTTCCTTATCAGATCACCTTAGCTAATTAAGCTTGTTCAAGAACCTTGCTCTGATACCAATTGATATTCTCACAATGACACTGAGAGGGGAGGTGAATCAGTGTAGCTATTTAAATTTAAATCTACAACTCTTAAAGCTGAAGCAAAGAGAACTTAAAAGTAGATAAAGCAATTATCATAATAGAGCACACCACAACACACAATGTAACAAGGTTCACCAATTTGGCTACTCCTCAAGAATGATTGCTTGGACTACGGTCCAAATCCAGCCTTTGTAAAACACCAATTTTACAATCTGTTTACTAGCACCAATCCCTGATTTATCTGCACCAATAGAAAGGAGCACTAACCCCTAATTTATCTACACCAACAGAAAGGAGCACCAACCCCTATCCAAGCACCAACTTGGATTACAATTTTGAAAACTATATTAATGACATAAAAATGCCTTTGCTTTTTCAAGACCCTGACTAGTCTACAATTTATCAAAACACAGTAAACACTTACGGCTCTGCTTGTCACTTTCTTATAGCACTCTTCTAACCCTCTTTCGACAGCACTTTCACACATTCAACGACAACCTAATTCTCCATGCAATTGCCATTTTATAACAATATTTTCATCTTGAAACACCTGTTCTTCTGTGACTTCCATAATCCTACATGCACCCTATTAATAAACACTTTTGAAAGTAACTCCTTTATCACATAGTAATTTGTACATGCATTCTATTAATATCTCTATTTCTTGTGTGGGACTTTTAGTATAACTGCCGCTCGACGATTACACTGCTTTACGGGCCCTGTAACTGCCGTTTTGTCTTTAATGCACTATACTTATTTTAGCTTGCATGATTTCTATCTGTAACTGCCTCTGTAACTGTCGCACTAACTTCAGTTGACTCTTCTTATATCAGTTGCATGATTTTCCTTTGCAACTACCCCTATAACTGTCATTCTACTTCAGTTGTTCATAATCGTGTTATTGTGACCTATCACAAAATTGCAACACTTCTGTCTCTTTGTACTCTTCTTGCCTTTTACCTATGAAAACATGACATGTCATGATATCAGGACATTTCTGCCCCTTTGACCTTTTCTTGGCTGTTGACCATGAAAACATGACATGTCATGATATCGTGACACTTTCTACCTTCTTGTCCTCTTCTCAGCTTGCACCCACAAAAACATGACATGTCACGATATCGTGACACTTTTCGCCTTCTTGTCCTCTTCTCAACTTGCACCCGCGAAAATATGACATGTCACGAAATCGTAAAACATTCACTGCCTTGTGCTCTTTTCTTGCCTTGACCTCACAAAAATAGAACATCGCAAAATCATGAAACTTTTGCTTCTGTACTCTCCTTCTTTCCTTTTGTTGTGATATCGCGACACTTTTTCTCCTTGGTGCTTTTCTTCTCATCGGGTCACAAAAACCCGACATGTCGCGATATCATGACACTTTTTCTCTACGAGCTCTTTCTCTCGAACCTATCACAAAATCGTGACACTTTTCTATTCGTACAATCCTTCTTGCAAATTTTTATGAAACCGTGACATTTTTCTTTGTGAGCTCTTCTCTCGAACCTGTCACGAAATTGCGATACTTTTTCGTCCATACAATATTTCTTGCAAATTGTCATGAAATCGTGACACTTTTCTTTGCAAGCTCTTTCTCTCGAACCTGTCACAAAATCGCAACACTTTTTTGTATGTACAATCCTTCTTGCAAATTGTTGCGAAATCATGACAATTTTCTTTGCTTACGCCTTCTCTCCGAACATGTCGTGAAATCATGATAGTTTTCTTTGATCTTTCTCTCTCTTCCAACATGTCATGAAATCATGACAGTTTTCCTTACGCTTTCTCTCTCTTCAAACATGTCATGAAATCACAACAATTTTTCTTGCGCTTTCTCTCTCTTTGAACATGTCATGAAATCACAATAGTTTTTCTTACGCTTTCTCTCTCTTCAAACATGTCGTGAAATCATGACAGTTTTTCCTTCTTGCTCAACATGTCGTGACACGATTTTTCTTGTGCTTTCTCTCTCTTAAAACATGTCACGATATCATGATAGTTTTTCTTGCGCTTTCTCTCTCTTCAAACATGTCGCAATATCGTGACAATTTTTCTTTCCGACCAAACATGTCGCAATATCGCGATAGTTTTTCTTTCTGGCCAAACATGTCGCGATATCATGATAGTTTTCTTACTTGTCTTTTTCTTTGATATTTTGAATGTTGGCATCTTATGTATTCTTGAAAATTCACTGTACATGCTTTGACTGACCTCTGAACTCCTGTCCACTGCATCAATTGATCTATCTATCTATGTTGACAACAATGACAATACTGTTTCTACACCTTGCTCAACAAATTTTTCCATTAATCTTGGTGAAGGTGATGCTAAACCCCATGTTGAAGAACTATTGGCCTCTTCTCTTAATATTCCTAGCTGCAATATTCATTTCCAACCTGCTAAGGTGGATCGATCTTAGGTCATCTAATATCCTCCTCCTAGAGGTTTTCTCAAGTTGAATTTTTATGGAGCCACCAAAGGAAATCTTGGGCCTGTTGGAGCTGGCATAATTATCAAAGATCACATAGGTAATATCATGATGACCTTTGCTAAAAATATGAGATACCATTCTAGCCACTTTATTAAATCCAAGGCTCTTCACCAAGGCATTGTCCTCCTCCATAGCATGCAGTGTTCTAATGTGTTGATCGAAGGTGACTCCAAAAACATCATCCAATATTTTATCTCAATTTGTTTCTTGGAACATCACAAACATGATCTCTGAAATCAAGTGGCTTATGCAATCCTTCATGAGTGTTACTTTCAACCACATTTACCACAAAATAAATCACAACCTATATCCTTGGCAATTTAGGAATTTCTAAGCAGAGTCTCACTGTGTGGAAGTGATATTTTTCTCTAACTCTTATCAACATCAATGATATTGAAGTTTGTGAAGTTTGAGAATAGTAATACTAAGAATTTTGGGTGCTATAATTCCATGTGGATTAATTCACATATTCTTAAATATTTTCCTAATCACACTAAGGGAAGCTACATTACTAGGAGTGCTCACATGTCCATCGATGTGGCACTTATGAACAAAGGAGTTAAAGTTGGTCAGAGGGTGATCCTTCACATGGTGATTATAGCTAAAATAGATAAAGTTTGAGGTGGTAGTTTTCCTAGGGGGGAGCCATATGTTTGGACATGTCACTATCCACTATACAATCACTACATAGATTTGTGGGACCTTGTGGTATGATCACGGTCAGACGATAATGAAGAGGTTGTGGCCCTCTATTTTTCCTTGTCAACATCATTATTTTTCTTCAAATATTTCATAAGTGGTAGCCACTATGGTATTTTGATCCTCATTCTTTATCTCCATTGGTAGTACTTTTACCAATCCCCCCAAATTATTTGATCCATGTGCCTTGAGGTTCAATAATCACCACTTGGTTACCTCGAGTAACTATGTGTTAAGCCATTGAAACTATCAATGGAACCCTCCTTCAATGGTTTTGATAACCTTTGCCTCCCAATATAGTTCCTATCCATCAATTGAAGGTTTTAATTTACCCAAAGATTTTTATTTTTTGGTCTGACCTTCTAATTGGGTCTCAATCACAAGTATCAACCTATTTGTATTGTTCACTTCCACCCTGTCTTCAATCATGCTTCATGCTTTTTTGGAGTGTGATACATGTATTTTGTGCCACCTTCGATCATGGATTTGGGCTGAGATAGGATCCCCAATATTTTTAATCACTATTCGTTGGCTCATTGAGATGTTATCCCCCTTCCTATGTATGACTACTCTGGTGTGTTCCCCTAATTTTTTTTCCATTGGATTGGTTTTGTTTTGATGTTTGAAATCGAACCTACTACTCTTCATTTGACTACCTTTGTCGAGGATATTTTCTACGAACATGGCTTGCTTGTACTATGAATTTTTCACCTTATTTTCCTCAACCATTTGTAAGAAAAGAAGACTATTAAAATTTTAGAGTATCTCTTTTGGTTTGTTGCACATTTAATTCTCAATATCAAGTGAGGAATTTCTTCTCTTCCTCTGCACTAAGGGTTGTACCTACTGCTCTACTAGTATGTTCTGGAGTGCTAGACTTAGAGAGTTGTGGGAGTGATGGTGTTGGGACCTGCAAAGGACAATGGTGTACTTGGAGGTGGTGATACATCCGCATCCCCAAGAACTAATCAAGTACTAGATTTTGATACCAAGATGGTGGTTACTCCGGCACCTGACGCTCCACCATAGTTAAAACTAATAGTGGTAAGCACAAGGCACCTATTGTTGTTGACAATGATACCTTTGATGAATCTCTATATTTTCAATTCAAGCAGGAGACTACCCCTAAGAAAAGCCATCCTCTTGAGGGCACCTCCACAAATCTACCTCCACTTTTGGCTTCTAAGATTTCATATTGGCCCAATATATCTAAAAGAGGCCACCTTCATGACCTTCATGATATTATGAAGGCCCTAGGGATAGCAGCCAAGATGATGATTTCTCTGTTTTCTCAAGTAGAGACCCTCCTAGATGAGTACAAGGATCAATTTTAGATCATGGAGGAGTTCAAGATATTGGTGGGGGCTAATGGTTGTTATGTTGTATACCAAAAAAATATCTATGTTTACCTTTCTTGGCTTCCCCTGCGTGGAATGTTTTCTTCTGGTTTATGTTTCCACCACTTCTGCATGGGTATATGGTTTTTTTCTTTATTTTTACCCCTGAGTGGGATTTTTTTTGCATTACTCATCCACGACCCTATGGAGAATACTTTTATTTCTAAAGGTTCTTGGTTTTTCCATGACCCCTATGTGGGTATCTCAGATGTTCTCTACCTCCCATAGAGGGCTTCCTTTTTTGTTTCAGGAGGCCTACATTTTTTGAGTTTAAGTTTCACACTTTTTTTACCTCCATAATGTAAAAGATTACAAGACCCTTTCAAAACCCCTATACCAATCAAAAAAAATTATAATTGAAATTCATTTAAAAAGATAATAAACTTTTATTTTAAATGATAATTGAAATTCATTTAAAAAATAATAAGCTTATATTTTAATGATAAATGAAATTCATAATAAGCTTTATTTTAAATGATAATTGAAATTCATTTAAAAATATAATAAGCTTTTATTTTAAATGATAAATGAAATTCATTTAAAAAGATAATAAGCTTTTATTTTAAATGAATAAAGGAAATTTCATTTACAAGAATAGATATTATATTCTATAGGTAAGATGTCTATTACCAAACAATAATTTCATATTAATATATTAAAGTCTTGTTCTAAGTAATAGTGAGCCATGAGAGCTCTTACTTTTATATTACAAAAATTATTTTATCTCTCCTTTTGGAAAATGGGAGATCAAATTTGGTCTAAGAAGAGAGATCAAATTTAGTTTGAGAAGCTTCCAATCAATTTGGGAAATTGTACTGTGGATGAACCTTGAAAGGAGAAAATATTACTTTAAAAAAAAACTACCTTCTAAACCATCAGGAAGATAAGGAAGAAGTAAATTCAAAAAGTTGAGAAGTAATGGAAAATGTAGAGCAAGTGGATGGGGTTGGAAACAAATACTCCATTCCTTTAAAATGAGAGAAGGAAAGAGAGGGGTTATTGTTGGTTCACTAAAGAATAGGAGGTCAAAGCAAAAACTAGAGAGACAAGCTATTGCAATGATAGTACCTCAAAAGAGCAATAACTACCTCTTGGATGAAAACACCAGGTTGGTACTACGGGTTACCCTTCTAGCATAATGTTATTCCTTGTTCTCTATTTTCATTTTATTTTGTTTGCTCTCCTCAAGGTTGTGTACTCCTAGGATTGCTTTGTGAGCCATCAATTTTTAGACACTTGCAACTCCCACTGTTGTTCTATCACTATGTGTTGGTAATGTCATTTGGGTTTGATATCCTTGGTAGCACCAAGGGAAGTGTTGTTATTGTGTAGTGTTACTATGGTTGAGTTAGAAGGATCGGTGCTACGTTATCAAAAGTCTAGTCCTTAGGCTACATTGGTAGTTTACTTGTAAGCTTTCCCTATGCTCTATATACTATTATGTTGGTGACAATTGATTCTGCCTTAGACCTAGCTAGTGAGGCATTCACCATTGTTATTGGAGTGTTTTTTAACTCCTCTATATTTTTGTTGCATCCATCACAATTTCCTAGAGAGAAAACCCCTTATCTCCTTATGAGAGTTTCAGATTTTGCACCCCTTAAACACAAACTAAATATTTCTATGTTTTATATTGTAGACAATACCCTGAGGTAGTAAGTCATTTGACCATTGGGTGTTTGTTTTGGGTCTACCGTATTATGGTATTACCTTGATGTCATTGGTTTTATCTTCTCCATGTCGCGTTGACTGCGGAGGACCCATTCATTGTTGTGTGGGTGGTCAAGAAACTCTTTGTTAGGAGGGAAAACTGAAGGGATATTTTATTCATGAAATGAGTTACAATATATAGGCATAAGCCTATATGAAATGCATGACACTTGTCAAGTGAAACTGACAAGTGTCAAGGAAGGCATAGTGCACATTACATTAACTCTAACACTTTTCGCTTCTCCTTCATCTCACGCAATGACCTATGTATGATTATAGGGTGGCAACACCCTTCTGGTTTTTGTTAAATAAATATTTTTTTATTTAGCATTAATATAAAAATTTAATTTGTGGTTTCGGGTATATTATCTCCTTTGCTATGTGTTGAGAATGTATGTTGCTATTATGGGAAGATTTGTGAGTTAAAGGGTATTTGTTTAAAGTTACCTCATGTAGTATTCATTTAATTAGAGTAATATAACTCTAATTGAAATAAATAAAGTAGTATTTAATTAGAGTAATGGTACTTTAATTGAAATAATTAAAGTAGCCTTATGTATTATTTATCTAATTATAGTAATGGGACTTTAATTGAAATAAATAAAGTAGCCTCATCTATTATTTATTTAATTAGAGTAATGGGACTTTAATTAAAATAAATAAAGTTGTCTCATGTATTATTTATTTAATTAGAGTAATGGGACTTTAATGAAATAAATAAAGTAGCTTCATATATTATTCATTTGATTAAGAGTGTGGGTACTTTAACAAATGAATAAGGTTGCTAAATGAATTGTTTATGAATTAAAGTATTTAGACTTTGATTCATTAAATAATGAAAGATAGTTTGTTTTATAGATTAAATGTATGGGACTTTGATTTATAAAATGAAGGAAATAATTTTTTTATGAATTAAAGTATTTAGAATTTGATTTATTAAATAATTAAAGATAGTTTGTTTTATAGATTAAAGGTATGCGACTTTGATTTATAAAATGAAGCAAATTAATTGTTTTATAGATTAAAGGTATAAGACTTTAATTTATAAAATAAAAGAAAGATGGTTTTTTTTTATAGATTAAGTAATGAGACTTAATTTATGGAAATAAAGGAAACTAGCTTATTTAAGGATTAAAGGTATGGGACTTTAATTCATTGAATAAAGGTTGGAAATAATTGATTAAAGTAGGACCTATGATCTAGCTGCATTCGTTGAAAGACTCTCATGGGGTAATGAGAGGGGAAAATAAAAATAGTGGTTTTTTATGATATCAACTATGTAGTAGATAGGTCCGAGGTGTAGACCAATTGGTTCATCCAAACCCCATAAGGGGGCGGAGGTCCAAGGTTCAAATCTTAGGCCTCGTCGGACTGAACGCTTTTCCCTTTCCTGGTGCTTTCAATGGCATAAAAGGTTTAAAATGATTGTGGCATGGTGGTTATAGTGGCAAACTGTACGAAGATCTGTGTGGTAGATTTTTGGGTGAACAACGCAGAATACTATGGCAGCCGTAAAAATCTGGACAGCCTGCCTGAATTCATGGCGGCTACCGATTCCACCATGTAAATTTAAAAAAAAAAACTATGTAGTAGATGGTTAGATACTTTGATTTAATTTGTATAGTTGCAACTTGACAAAGAAAATAGTAAATTCAATTAGAAGCATGTCCATCATGGAACCATGAGTGCCCTAATCCCCTACTATCCTAAAATGATCAAAGGACAGACATGAAGGACCAAATATGGAATTTGGCTCACATACATCAATTTGACTCACTTTTACAATGATTTACTTATGCTCAAATAGACTAGAATTACGGGAGATATCCCAGATGGAAAATGATGTATTATGTTATTCTTTCAAAGTATGGAGGATTTACCATACTTGTTTATATGTAATAACTCATTTTATGATTGGAAAATGTACTTTAAATTATGTTTATGAAATGCTTATGCTTCTCTAGTTAACTCTTTCTCTTCATTTATATGTCTTCCCCTTTTTAACATTTCTTGTATGCTTTATATATGTTCTTTGATTAGATAGAATAAATATTTCTTGTTTTCTTTGCTAAACATAAAAGCGACCTAAGAAATTGAGATCTTAGGGTGAACCTAGAGAGTAACCTAAGGGATTGAGATCCTTTAGGGTGAACGTAGGAGACCTAAGGGAATTAAGACCCCTTAGGGAGAGTGAAAGCTAAGTAGACTAAAATATTACATCTAAGTTAAGATAGCTCATCATGGAGATAGAATAGATAACTTAACTCACAATATGCATATCATACCTATACAGATGGATTTGTGTATGGTACGGTGATGGGTGTATACCCTCGATTGATTGAGAGTGCTATGTTTAGATCATAAAGAGTGATGGGATAGATAAGCATATTTGTTGTAACACATAATATGCCTACATAGACTAATTTGTGGTAGGGTATTTTGTGAGATGTAACTCTTTGGAAAATTTTAAAAATTAATCTTAAACAAATAGATTAACCAAAGGTCGGTTTGGGGTTTATGAATCCCTATCCTTAAAATAAAACCTTTCTATTTTATATTTGTTTTCTTGTAGCTAGATTTTGAATCATTACAACCATAAGGATATTATGAGGTAGTCCATATAATTGATATGATAGTCCATACAACTAGGATGTCAACCAACACATGAATCTTGATATGACACATGATAGTCCATACAACTAATGTGACAGTCTATATAGTTGAATTAGGAACAAGTGCATAAATATTGATTTGACACATGGTTTTCCATAAAAGTGACATGTTAGTCCATACAAGTGACATGGCAAGATACATGGTAGTTGAAGATGCTTACTCAACTATTGATGTAGCATGAATATTTAGGTGACACATGATAGAGGTAGGGAATTTGGTAATTTATGATGTGGTAGGTTCTAACTCACTTGCTATGGTGGGTCATATAGTGACAAATGTGAGAGTTAATATGATACTTTGCATGTATAATATAGGTTTAGCCAATCACATTCTACCAACTCATTGAATTTGACAAGCAATGTGCATAGTTAATAGCAAAATTGACAATGTATAAATTTTAGAGTGAATCATAAAGAAACATATGGCACAACATGATATATATATATATATATATATAAATCATGGCGGCTACCTATTCCACCATGTAAATTCAATATATATATATATATATATATATATATATTTTGAATTTACATGGTGGAATAGGTAGTCACTACGAATCCGAGCAGGCTGTCCAGTTTTTATGGCCGCCACAGTATTCTCCGTTGTCCACCCTAGAAGCCGCCACAACATGATTTATATATTAGATAATAAATTATATCATTAAAATTAATTGGTACACTACATAGTTTACATAGTTTGGCACCCCCATTGCCACTGTCATAGTGACACATGACATCCTCTCATTCATTGTTGCTACTACTTTTTTTTCAAATATTTTGGAGGCTTATTTTTCATACAAAATAATTTTGAGCCTTTCCGTATTATTTTTGAAATTTCAAGGGGGTCCCAACTCAAAATTTTCCTCCATTTTGACTCCAAGTACCCCAAATTTCCATTTGAAACAAATTGATATTTTCCTCCCTTTTAAAAAAAATTAAATTTTAAAAAACAAATGTTCTCTGAAGTGACAATTTGGCATTAAAATTTTTGCATGCACGTACATCAATATTATGCATACCTTCACAAGGCACAAAAGGTGGCATTTGAAAATGTATACTTGTTTAGTAGTGCTAGTTATTGTGTCCCTCCCAAGCTTTGCACTTGGATAATTGGATAGCATAGTCTCTATAATATATTGAGGTATGATCGTTTGCAGTTTTGAATCCCTCCCATACCATTCCCTTTTATTAAATAATGATATTAATGGACCTTATAATGGTGTGGTCCTTTGATATGACATGGCACTCCTTGATGACATCGCATCTCCATTGCATATTTATGATGACATGGTAGGACTTTAAGGATCCCACGTGGTAGTCCATACAATTAAAACTGTACTTTATACAACTAGGATGGTAACCAATATATGAATCCTAATATGATACATGGTAGTCCTTAGAACTAATTTTGTAGTCTATATAGTTGACTTGGAAACAAGTGCACAAATATTTGTTGACACATGGTTGTCCATAAGAGTGACATGTTAGTCTATACAGGTGACACGGTAAGACATATGGACATTGGATGAGTCACTCACTTGGTGATGTGGCATGACTCCTAATGTGAAACATGGCAAAAGCAATGGATGATGTAGATTTTAATATTGTAGGCCTTAATTGGACTAATGTGGTAGGTCATACAATGGTCAATGTGGTATTTCATATGCCACTTGGCATGTATAAATATAGGTTTTTCCAATCACATTCTACTAACACATTAAACTTGACAAGCAATTTACACAGTCACTAGCAAAATTGATAATGCATTAATTTTAAAGTGAATCATAAGGTGACGAGGGACACAACATGTTTTGTATATTAGACAATAAATTAGGATCATGACATGTGGCATCATGCAACTCATTGATAAATTACATAGTCTACACAACTTGGCACATACATTACCATCCACTTAGTGACACATGAAAACCTCACATTCATTGTAGGTATTAATTATTTTTAAAATGGTTTTGGAGGCATGTTTTTTCATTTTAGGGAAAACCTTATAGGGCCATAAATTTTACATACAAAAGTATTTTGAGTCTTTCGAGATTATTTTTAAAATTTCAAGTGGGATACCAATCCAACTTGTTCATCCATTTTGACGTAAAGTACTCCAAATTTCTATTGGAAACAAATTTGCTATTTTGCTCCCTTTTTTGAAAACTAAAATTTTAGAAAAGGAATATTCCTTTAAGTGACAATTTGGCATCACAAATTTTGTATGCACATGCATCAACATCATGTAGACCTTCACAAGGCACGTAATGGTGATATTTGTAATAAGTACTTGTTTACAGGTGCTAGTTATTATTTCCCTCCTAATATTGGCACATGGAGGGTTGGATAACATAGCTGCTATAAGATGTTGAGGAATGAGAGGTCCCATGTTTAAATTCTTCCCTAGCTATTTACTTTTCATTTTAGTGATGAAATTAATAGCCCTATAATGATGTGGTAATTTGAGACGACATGGCACACCCATTGTACAATACTAATAACAAGGAAATACCATAAGTATGCCATGTGGGAGTTCATATGACTAACATGGTAGTCTATACAAATAGGATGAGAACCAACACATGAATACTGACATGAAATATGGTATTCCATACAACTATTATGGTATTCTATATAGTTGACTTGAAAACAAGTGGAAAAATCTTGATTTGACACATGGTTGTCGATATAAGTGACCTATTAGTCCATATATGTGATATAATAAGATACTTGGAAGTTCTAACAGGCACTTATTAAATTGGTGATGTGGCATAGATCCTAAGATGACATACATAAAATGCAAAGGATGATGTACATACTAATATGGGAACTATAATTGGACTAATATGGTAGGCCATACAATGGCCAACATGTCAGTTCATATGCCACTTGTCATGTATAAATATAATTGAGTCTAATCACACTCTACCAAATCATTAAACTTGAAAATAAATGTACATAATCAATAGCAAAATTGAAGATGCACAAATTTTAGAGTAAATCATAAAATGATAAGTGGCAAAATATGGTTTATAAATTAGATAATAATTCAAATCATGATAAGTGATATCATGCAATTCATTGGTACACTACATAGTCTACACAACTTGGCACACCCATTGTCACTCACATAGTGATAAATGACAACCTCATTCATTTTAGGTACTAATTTTAACAAAATCAAATGTTTTAGAATCATTTTTTTATTTTAGGTAAAAACATATAAGGTCATAACTTTTACATATAGAATAATTTTGAGCCTTTTTTAAAATATCCATGTTTTTTTTATATCTATACATTGGTGGTGTTGTTTTTGGTCACAAATACACACAAGATTTTATATTTTGGAAGTATATTTATGGATTATCATATGCCCTTATTGAGTGGTCCAAACTATGGTACATAGAAGATCAATATTAAAGCTCTACTCCGAATAAATGGGTTACTCAGATATATGAACAAGGAGCTTTGTGATTCAGATAGTAAAGAGGTGAAATAAATTTATAGGGGTAAGAATAATGAGGCTCATGGTCTCATTTCTCTTCATGCTGAAAATGTATTTGATACTCATATTAGCATCACCTTAGACCCTAAAGTGTTGCTTAAGAAATTTTAAGGGTTTTGTGATCAAATTGAATCCATAAAAATTAGTAGATTGGCAGCTAAGCTTCAATCATTATCCATAAATTTATTTGATATTATTGATAAGTATGTCATTTAATTAAGAAATAATAAGAGGATATCCAAATTTCAAGAGGCCTTCCCAAGGACATAAGAGAAGGAATGGAAACATTGGAAAAAAAAAGAAACATTGAATTTCTCAATATTATTTTCAAAAATGTGTCTGAAATGTATAATATGGTTGATATTGTATTTATAATATTTCATGTTACATTCTATATTCTCTTAGACCATCCAATTATGAGGTGTTTAAGTATATTTTTTCCCATAGTATAGGAGAAATAAGCGTAACAAATTTTTTATTTTTAATCACGCTCACCCAAAATATGTTGCTAAAGCTTAGAATGAAAAAAAAAATTTTAATGGCTTTTCTTGTCGCGATTTCACGACTTCCTTTCTTCTCTTGGCGTCAACGGCGCAACTTGTTATGATTTCACGACATCACCATTTTGGTCGTGATTTTGCGACACCTTCCCTAGTGTGGAGGTTTGCCAGCTCTCTTTTCCTTTCTTCTTGGACCACCTCAGTAACTATGGATTTCTTGTAATCTCTCTTGTACAAGGTTCAGGGACCTTTCAACACCCTTTCTACCAATCAAAAAAAAAAATACCATATAGAATGAGGAAAATCCCAAGAATCTTTTTAAGAAGAATACTAGTAAATTCTACAAAAAATAAGGTTATAAGATAGAATTGTATGAAATTGAGTTCAATAAAAATAGGAAAATGACAAGAAAGGTGGGAATTGGTATTCCTCATATCTATGCACAAATGTGAGGATAGTTTTTAAGGATAAACCTCAGAGGGTTATATTGTAGTTTATTTTACATTTTTTATATCAACTTCATTATATGAATTAATAACATACTTAGGAGTAATTAGGCATATGATGAAGTACAAACACCTTTTTCATGACTACAAGAAAACACATGTAGTGAAATACATTGTTATTGGATATGATTCTTCATTATAGGTTTTAGGAAGTTGATATATAAATATTAGATCTTTATAATTTGATAAGGTAATTTATTTTCCTAGTATTTTCCCTAAATGTTTGTTTATTTATCACATCGCTCATATAAAGAGGAATGTAGAGTTATTGCTTGATAGATAGGTAGGTAAGGATATAAATAATGAATTCAATATTATTACTTATGGTTATTATTATGATATTCATAACATATATATGTTGGTCGAAAGACCTACCTATTTTGGCATTCTTTATAGAAAGGAAAACATAGTTGCAATTATTGTGCATAATGATAGAGAGTTAAAAGTGGTATCATAGGCCTAGGTAACTCAGCTATGGTTCTTAGAGATATATGAGTCACCATCAGATAACTATTGGGATTCCACACATATCCCCTCCAAGGGGTGCATTTGAGAGGTGTATTTTGGGAAAGCATCATAGGGAGACATTACAAAATTGGTTGCAATATGACCATATCATCTATTGGAGATCATAGATAGTGATATTTATAGATCTGTAGGTACACCATCTCTCTCAAGAAACAAGTACTTCCATTTTTTTTCTAAATATTTGTGTTTGTAAACTATTCATACTAATGATGAAGTTTTCTTAGAGGTTTACGACCTTCAAGGTTATTTTTGAAAATCAACAAACTAGGATAATTAAAAATATAAGGACAAATAAGGGTGGTGAATATGTTAGCTATGATTTTCATGATTTTTTGGTTTCTCAAGGGATTGCATATCAAAGGATTGTTCATTGTGCTCCTAAAGAGAATGGATTTTTTGAAATAAAAAATAGGGTGATTATGGATATGACATAATGTATGATTCATTTCAAGTGGATGGATCATACGTTCTAGGATGAGGACATCACTTATGCAACATACATCACCAAAAAATATCCTACTAGAGAAATTTAGGGAATGAAGCCTCTTGAGAAATTAATAGGGGATAACCCAAATGTGTCCCAATTTTGTATATTTTGGTCTTTGGTGTGGGATTATGTACCCAATTATTTATAGAATAAGGTATTAAATAGCCATAAATGTATATTTATGAGGTATTTTGATACCTCAAATTCATATCATATTTATAATCCTCAAAGGCATGAGGATTTAATCTAGAGAGATACCATATTTTATGAGGTTAGGTACTCCTTCCATCCCATAACTTTATATTATAGCTACTAATTATTCTAACCCTTTGATTATTCCAAATCTAATAAGATCTTCTACATATTTTGGTTAGCTCTACTCCTATTAGAACATCTTATTATTCATCATTTTCCTTGAGTGATTATTCTTTGCCTATCAATTTGACAGCTTCATGGGTAGCTTCATAGGCAAATTTCTCTTCTCCAAGAGCATTACAGGATGAGCAAGACACATTAGTTTAGAATAATTCAATATATTATGATGAGGTAAGTGGTGATGACTTGTATTTAGCATACAATAGTTTTAGATTTGGATATTGAGTTAGCATAGGACACACATGATTCTTTAATTTATTCAATATCCAATTAGGTTAAGATAATTTTGAAATATGCTCATCCTATTATGTATCTTGACTAGCACTAAAAAGCTCCTTCTTAAGCATGTATTTTGTAGGTATACCATTCTTAGGATCCTCTTATATTTTCTTAGGCTAAGGGTAACCCAATTGGAGAAGATGTTAGGCAACATTATACAAGACACTAATGAAGAGCATGCCTTGGTATCTAGTCCCTCTTCCAAAATGAAAGAATGTTGTATGATGCAAATGTGTCTACATGAAAAAATACATATCATATGGTTAGGTAGAGAAGCACAAGTTATGCATTGTTGTGAAGGGATTCTCTAAAAATAAGGAGTGGACTATTTTGAGACTTTTGCACCTATGGTTAGGATGGACTCAATTAATATGATTATCTCTATTTATAAATTATATGCATGGAGGGTACATTATATGGGTAGGAAGGGTGCCTTTCTACATAGGTAGCTTCAGGAAGAAAAATATTTGTGGTACTCACCTTGTTTTAAGCTTAAGGAACCCACCCCATTTTTTTACCTTATAACTAGGTCCTTTTATACACTTAAGCATGCTCCTCATGCATGGTATGAGAATATTCATCCTCTTTTCATAGTTGTGGGTTTTAGTAATGTGAGCCTAAACATGATGTTGACATTAAACAACAATATAGGAAAACTTTGATAATTGTGATGTATGTTGGCAATCTTCACATCACTAAAAAATCCTCTACTATAATTTAAGGTATAAAGTCATGACTATATTCCACATTTGAGATGATATATTTAGGAATTTTGCATTATTTCTTGGGGATTTATATTAATTAAGTAGAATTTGGCATCATCATTTCTCATTCCAAGTATGTTTTAGATCTTCTTTACCAATTTAGGATAGAGGAATGTACTCTTGCTCAGACTTCTTTTACCTCTAGTCTAAACCTTCAAGTTTATTACACCACATATTTGGTTGATTATATGTTATATTAGTCTCTTGTGGGATGAATTATATTTCTTACTCATACTACACTGAATATAGCCTTTGTTCTTAGCTATTGATCTAGATATAGGAAGGCACCTTGAGAGACTCAGTAGGAAATAACTAATAGGGTTCTCATATACTTTAGAGTGACCAATGATATGGGAACTCATTAATCCATTTGTTATAAATTTAACAATTTCACACAATATTTAACAATGTATCAAGATAAAATATTCACATAATTCAACCCATAACAATGAACAATAACTCACCAAAAATTATTACTGATAACTATATCTTCTTAAGCAATGCAATGTAATGCAAAGATTATTCCTTGATATCTCAATTACAATTCTTTATCTTCAATATATACATACATGGATATGATAATCTTCATATTTACAAGACTGTTGACCTTTCTACTTACACAAACTTTTCATCTTATCACAAACACAAGATATCTAACACTTATATTTCTCATGGGAGAAATATCACATAATAATAAATATTGTATTGACTCCACATATCCATATAAGGACAATGAATCTAATGATTGTACTACTAAATTATAAACTCTTACATGACTTATAACTACACACTTATTTATATGATATCTCATTTACATAACTCCACTCTTACTTACATGAAACCTACTATATACTCAAATATTAACCACACTTTAGAATAAACTATTTACATGGTACTCAAAATATTATTGCAAGGTATTAAATAATGTAATACCTCCAACACCCCATCGTAATACATTATTTTATAAGAAGGTCCTTTGTATTTATTTGCTTTTGGATTTGGTCTTTCTACTCTGGTTCTGGTACTCCTACAAGTTTGGGCAATGAATTTGTCCTTCTAGGATGTTATTTGTGCCTATCATACTTTTAGTCAAGTTAACTACTGGAAATTGTGAGTTGTCATTGATATCAAAGGAACAAAGTAGTCAAAGCAAAAATATTTTTCAAATACGATGAGCTCAAGAACGAATTTATGAAATTATCATTGATGTCAAAAGCAAGATTATGTTCAAGAATAAAGGTCATAATATCAATATTTGTGTGATTGAGAAATTCAAATGGTAAGCATGGTCATTCAAATGATAAGCATGATCAATATCATTATGCTTGAGAAATTCAAATGGTGAGCATGATCTATACTATAGCACTTGAAGAATTAAAATGATGATGTACATTAATTAATAATGTAAAATTAAATATTTAAATTAAAAATTTAAATATTAAAGTAAGGCTCTAAAGTGGGATATAATTAAATCAAATTTATAATGTAAGGGTCGATGCCCATGGTTAAAAATATTCAAATCATTAATATATATTGACCTAATATTGTGGTTGATAGAGGGTTGTTGGTTGAAGCTCCTTCGTATCCTATGGAAGGAGAAGAGTATTTTCATTCATTGATGCATCTACATTCCAAAGAGTGAAGCAAGAGGAAGAATAAAAGTTCACCTAAGTGAGTTTAATTTTATTGAGTTAGTAATTGAGAGTCTTTAATTGAGTATATGAGCATATTTCATTAAGTAAATGAGTGCCTTTCTTTGAGTGAAGAGTGAGCTCTGATTCGCTGTGAGTGAAGTGCCAAACATCTTTCGTTGAGTGAAAATGTCTTTCACCATTTATAGAATGATGTGTGCTGAGTTTTGAATACCTGTGACTTGAATAATAACTTGAGACCTATGATTGGTAGTTCTTGTTCGTTGAAGACCGAAGAAGAGATTACTGGTCGTTGTGAGGACTATGTTTGGTAAAGTGGATTTGCTAGTTCGTTGAAGGCTAAAGAAGAGATTATTGTTCACCATGAGGGTTATTTTTGGTAAAGTGATTTTTTGGTTTTTTGAATATCTAAGAAGATATTGTTATCCATCGTGAGGGCTATGCTTGAAAAATTGATTTGCTAGTTTGTTGAAGACCAAAGAGAAGATTACTGTTCATTGTGAGTGATATGTTTGGCAAGAGATCAATACATAGTTCTATTGCATATTTGATTTAAGAACAAGGTGAAAATAAAATAGTGGTAGTAAAATAAGTTTTAGAGATGTCATGGCCATATGAGCGCACAAAGGAATTACCCAGAAAAAGCACATAAGATATATTATTGATAAATTCATTTTGGGTATAAATTAATCTTAGTATATTGCAGTGGAAGTGTTAGTGCCTGATAAATAAAAGATATAAATATGTCCCTGCAAACGTAACTCTAAATCTAGAAAAATATAATGTCTAAGCACATAAGGTAGTCCTATGGGAATTCGAAGAGACAGGTGTGTAAGAGAAAATATAGTAACAACATTACGGTCGTTTTCATCAAAGACTAATTTTGGATTGAGAATTATGACCATGTCTTCAAAAGGGAGATAGTGGATTCATCTTCCACCAAGGTGTGTAGAGGAAGTGGTGTGTTTACAACAGGATAAGGATTGTGTATGGAAGACCAGAATTCAAGTTTTGGTGCAAGAAAGGAAAACATTTTTGAAGATATCAAAATAAAAAGATAAGTGTGCTTTATGCTATATCTAAAAATAAGCTTTTATTGGTGAAATATTGTGTGAAAGGGTTTCTGCAAAAGGCAAATGAAAAATGATGAATATATCAAGAGTGTGATGAATTAGAGTCTTCCTTTGATAGAATAAGAGCATAGTACATATTTTTTGATATGGTGTGGTTCTCCAAGACAAATACTTGTTTAAGGGTAGCTATACAAATATTGTAAAATAAGTTTATGCTTTGTTAAAGTAATTTAAAAGAAAACAAAGAGAAAATTTTGTGTATCTTTTTGGGCATATTTTGTGCATCATTGTTGGTTGAATTGAGAGTAAAACAAAGGGTAAAATTTGTGCTTCATTGTTGAAATAAATTGGAAACATATGTGCTAGGGTTTGAGAACAAGTTGTGCTTTATCTTTGAAAGAAATTGGAAACACTTGTGCTAGGGTTGAGAATAAGTTTGTGCATCATTGTGAAGCATTTGGGCATTGATTTGAGTGACATTGAAAGTGATTGTGAAAGTGTTTGAAATCAAGTTTTGTGAAACAATTTGTGCATTGGGCCTTGAGTGACTTTTGGAAAGAACATATTGAGTATTTGCATTGCATATCATTCTCTATATGTTCTTGAAAAGGAAATATAGATAGAATATATATGAATCACTTTAATCAAAGAAGGCATTTTGGAAAAGTTTTGAGTATGTTTGTGATATGTTTTGAGCAAGCATTTGGAGAAGGCTTGTGAATAGTTCTGTACAAAGATAGTAAGAATATTTGAGAAGGCTTGTGAGCAGTTTTGTGCAGGGTGTGTGAGAAGGCTTGAGGTAGATCCATGTAGGGTGTATGAGTATATTTGGGTAGAGTTAGGAGTAGGTTTTTGAGCTGATTTGATCAAGCCTAGTGAGTAGACTTGGAGTAGATCTGATCAAAGTTAAGAGTAAGTTTTGGTAAGTAGATTTGAGCAAGTCTTATGTGTAGACTTGGAGCAGATCAAAGCAGAGTTAAGAGCAGGTTTTGGTAAGAAAATTTGAGCAAGTCTTGTGTGTAGAATTAGAGAATATTTGAGCAGAGTTAAGAGTAGGTTTTGGTAAGAAAATTTGAGCAAGTCTTGTGCATAGACTTGGAGTAGATCTGAGTAGAGTTGAGAGTAGGTTTTGGAGGAGAATTAATCAAGACTTGTGTAAAGGCTTGAAGTAGAGTAGAGCAAAGGAGAGGTATATCTTGTGGATAGATATCCATGAACTAGATTAGAGGGGATTAAGATCTCCTATGGATAGAGGTCCACGAACCATAGTAGAGGGGATAGAGTTCTCCTATGGATAGAGGTCCATGAATCATAGTAGAGGGGATAGATCTCTCCTATAGATAGAGGTCCACAAACCATAGTTAAGGGGGTAGAGTTCTCCTATGGATAGAGGTCCATGTAGGGTTATGCGTAAGGGGTCAGCCCCAAAATGTATTTATAAAAATTTGGTGAATCAGTTTCAAAATCTAGGTGAATAGTGTCCATACGCATGTAGAAGGTTAACTATTATTAGGGGTAATGTTGGAAATTTAAATTTAAAATGGTCAAATTATTATAAAATTGAGGCGAATTGACCCCCAAAAAAAATTGCACCCAAAAATTTTTGGCTAATGGGCCTTGGTCAAGGGTCCCAAATATTAGCTAATTCCAAATTTTAAAAATCCTAATTTTATCCAATTGACTATAAATAGCCACTATGCATAACCTTGACCGTCCATGAACTAGAGTTGAGGGAATAGAGTTATCCTATGGATAGAGGTCCATGAACTTGAGTATAGGGGATTGGAGTCTCCTTTGGGCAAAGGCCCATAAACGTTGTAGTAAGGAATTGGTTTCCAAGAGATTTGTTGAGAAAAATTAGGAGAAATATTTTCTTCATGGATGTAACCCACATTGGGTGAACCATGTTAAACATGTGTTTCTCATAAGTGTGATGATTTGTACATTGATTTACTACTGCTATTGATAATACTACTTTGGAAATATATTGCAATTGATAACATTAGATAATATTATTTTGGAAAGAAAAGTAAATTTTTATCTTATATTGTTCACCCCCTCCCTCTCAGTATAAGCTTGTGTTCTTTAATTGGTATCAAAGGAGGTTCCTTAAGGGAAGCTTAATAGCTTGAAGGAAGATCCTACAAGAACACAGATGGCTAAGAAAGTAAAAAGAAGAACCATGATACCACACCCTCCTAATAATGAAGGAACACACATGGCTATGAAAGAAAATAAATATGCTCCAATAATTGAAATTTAAGAAAATGGAGAGAAAGAGGAAGCTATGGTGGACATGGAAGAAGAACTAAAAAAAATGAATGTTTTTTTTGTGGTAACTTTGGTCACTATGAAACTCACTATCATGGTTTTAGTAGTAGTGAAGATGAAAATGAATTCAATAAAAATAGGCATAGTCAAAACAAGTATGAGAGGAAGATATTTTTTGGAAGTAGTAGTGCTGAAGGCCTCTCAGATGGTGAAAAAGAGGAAATTCTATTTTTGATAATAGAAGAAAAAGAAGATACTCCTATTGAAGATCAGAAGTAGAAACATCAAAGAATATTTTATCATGGAAATAAAAATAGGTACAATTATGACCAAGAAGAAGAGAATGAAGATGCTCCTATTGACAAAGACCAAGAAGAAGAAAAAGAATATGCTCTTGTGATTAAAGACCTAGAAAAAGAGAAATATTCAAAAAGGGAAGAGGAAGCCACAATTGATATGGAAAAGGAACTTGATGTTGATCTTGAAGAGTTAAAAAGGGAGAACTTAATATTGAAGGCTCAAGTACAATATGATGAGAAAACAAAGGAAAAGCTTCTACAAGATCTCACTGATTTATAAGTTAAGGTTGGAGAGGTAAATAAAATTGAAAAAGGTATAACTGAATAGTTAAAGGCAAAAGAGTTGGAATGTGAAATATTAGAACATGAAGTGGTTTCTCTAAGGATGGAAGTAAAATATTCTAATGATAAGCTACATAGGTTTGAGAAAATATCAAAATATTTGAATGACATTCTCAAAGTACAAAGATCTCCATTTAAAGACTAGAATTGATTTTTAAGAAGGACAAGGGAAACAAGAAGAGGATTCAAGTTCAAGAGAAATAGAAGAACAAAAAGTGATTAAAGAAGAACCTAAGACCGATGCTAATGTGTTAAAAAATAGAAGCATCAGAAAGTAAGAATATAATGCACAATCAAGGTACAAGGATTATCCCAAAAAAGGCAAAGAAAGAACCATGGGTCCATATCCTCCAAGGCAAGATGAATATTTCTTTCAAGGTTACTATTTCTCATGTAATAATTTTGGTCATAAAGTAGTGCATTGTAGGGTTCATGGAAAGAAGGATTATGGCTTCACCAAGAGGAACTTAAATACATTTGAAGATGAATATTTCTTTCAAGGTTATTGCTACTCATGTAATCATTTTGGTCACAAAGCTATACATTGCAGGGTTCATGGTAAGAATGATTATGATTTCACCAAGAGAAATTTTAGATCATTTGCACCTTTCAAGAACTACAACATCAAGTGTTAAAATTACAACAATTTTAGATATAAAGAAAAATGGTGTAGAACAAAGTTTTTGAAACTTCCAAAGACAAGTAAGAATAGGGATGCTCAAAAGGTTCAAAAGGGTATGACTACAAAGGTGTGGAAAAATATTGAAAAAGAGGAAGAGCATTGTAATTTGGGAGTTTTACTCCCATCCCAAAATTAATCACCTCAAGAAGAGGAAGTGGTGTGGGGGCTATGCGAAAATGTTTTATTTTAGCCCCAAATAGCCCTTTGCCATTGATGTCAAAGAGGGAGAGAATTTATAAAGGGGGAGAAATTTCAAAAAGGGGGAGCAGCATGTCAGGGGATCATTTTGGTAATCCAGTTGAAATAAAAGAATTTTTTATTGGGTTGACATCAATGATAAAGGGAGAGATTATTGGAAATTGTGAGTTGTCATTGATGTCAAAGGAACAAAGTAGTCAAAGTAGGAATATTATTCAAATATGATGAGCTTAAGAACAGATTTGCAAAATTGTCATTGATGTCAAAAGCAAGAGTATGTTCAAGAATAAAGGTCACAATATCAATATTTGTGTGCTTGAGAAATTCAAATGGTAAGCATGGTCATTCAAATGATAAGAATGGTCAATATCATTGTGATTGAGAAATTAAAATGGTGAGCATGATATATACTGTAGTGCTTGAAGAATTAAAATGATGACGTATATTAATTTATAATGTACACTTTAATATTTAAATTAAAAATTTAAATATTAAATTAAGGCTCTAAATTTGTATATAATTAAATAAAAGTTATAATGTAAGGGCTGACTCCCATGGTTAAAAATATTCAAATCATTCATATATATATTGACCTAGCATTGTGGTTGATATAGGGTTGTGGGTTGAAGCACCTTTGTATTGCCCATGGAAGGAGAATAGTATTTTCATTTGCTACTACATCTGCCTTCAAAAGAGTGAAGCAAGAGGAAGAATAAGAGTTCATCGAAGTGAGCACCATTTGATTAAGTGAGTAAGTGAGAGTCTTTCATTGAGTATGTGAGAACCTTTATTTGAGGAAATGAGTGCCTTTCATTGAGTGAAGAGTGAGCTCCAATTCACTATAAGTGAAGTGCCATACATATTTTTTTGAGTGAAAATGCCTTTCACCATTAGGAGAATATTGTGGGATGATTATTGAAGACTTGTACCTTGAATAAGAACTTGAGACCTGTGCTTGGTAGTTCTTATTCATTGAAGACTGAAGAAGAGATTGTTGGTCATTGTGAGGGCTACATTCAACTAAGTAGATTTGCTGGTTTTTTGAAGACCGAAGAAGAGATTGTTGTTCACTATAAGGGCTATGTTCGAAAAAGTGATTTTCTGGTTCATTGAATACTGAAGAAGAGATTGTTGTTCACCGTGAGGGCTACATTTAGTAATGTGATTTTCTGGTTTGTTGAAGATCAAAGAGAAGATTTTTGTTCATTGTGAGTGATACATTTGGCAAGATATCAAGACATAGTTTTGTTGCACATTTTATTTGAGAACAAGGTGAAAATAAAACAATGGTAGTAAAAGAAGTTTTAGAGATACTGTGTCCAGATGTGTGCACAAAGGACTTACACATGAACAAGCACATAAGGTATATTATTGATAAATTCATTTTGGATATAAATTAATCTTAGTATATTGTAGTGGAAGTGTTGGTACCCAAAAAATAAAAGAGACAGATACATCCATGCAAATGTAACCCTAAATCTAGAAAAATATAACATCCAAGCACATAAGGTAGTCTGGTGGGAATTTGAAGACATAGGTGTGTAAGAGAAAATATAGTAACATCATTACGTTTTTTCAACAAATACTAATTTTGGGTTGAGAATTATGACAATGTATTCAAAATGGAGATAGTGGATTCATCTTCCACCAAGGTGTGTCGTGGAAGTGGTGTGTTGATAGTAGGATAAGGATTGTGTGTGTGGAAGACTAGAGTTTAATTTTTGGTGCAAGCAAGGAAAACATTTTTGAATACATCCAAATAAAAAGATAAGTGTGCTTTATGCTATATATGAAAATAATATTTTATTGGTAAAAAATTATGTGAAAGGGTTTCTGCAAAAGGCAAATGAGAAATGATAAATGCATAAATAGTGTGATGAGTTAGAGTCTTGCTTTGATAGAATAATAACATAGTGCATATTCTTTGATATGGTGTGGTTATCCAAGACAAAGACTTGTGTGAGGGTAGTGTTGGCAATTTTGGGTACCTTGAGTACATTGCCTTTGCTCAAGTGTAGTTGTTGTCATTGATGTCAAGGAGTTCTTGAAGCAATTTGTTTTTATGTCAAAGAACTTGTTTTGATGAAGGTTTCAGCATGGTCAGTAAGTTTCCAAGAAAATCAGAGTAGCCTAGTTGCAAAAGATCAAGAAAAAGACAAGTTAGAAAAAGTATGCAGGCGGCTAGAAAAACTGTCGTGATTTCGCGACATGTTTTAGGAGAGAGAAAGTGCTGGCAAAACTATCACGATTTCGCGACATGTTTGAGGAGAGAGAAAGTTCTGGCAAAACTATCACGATTTTGTGACATGCTGGAAGGCAGAGACGAAGCAGGCAAAACTATCACGATTTCACGACATGTTGGCAGAGAAGCAGAGCAAAATAGAAAGTGTCACGATTTCGCGACATGTCGCATTTTCGTGACTCAAAAAGTGCAGGAAGGCAGAGAAAGAAAAGTGTCACGATTTCACGACACATTGCCAGGAAAGTTGTTCGGACGAGAAAGTGTCACGATTTCGCGACATGTTGCAGGAGAGAGAGTCCGAAAAGAAAAGTGTCACGACTTCGTGACAAGCTACAAAAATCAAAGTAAGGACTGTCATGATTTCGCGACATGCTGAAAAGCTTGAAGAAAGAACTGTCATGATTTCGTGACATGCAGCAAAAGGAAGAGTCTGAAACAAGAAGCGTCACGATTTCGCGACAGGCTACAAAGAAGTTGTACGGATGAAGAAAGTGTCACGATTTCACGACAGGTTGAGATGGCAGTATTGAGTTGTAGGAAGTGTCACGATTTCACGACAGGTTGAGTTGGCAGCGTTCAGTTGGAGAAAGTGTCACGATTTCATGACAGAAATTGGAAGCAGGTCTTCTATAGGAGAAGTGTCATGATTTCATGATAGAAGCAGAGAGGAAGGCTTTGTAGACAAAAGCGTCATGATTTCGTGACATGTTCCAGTTTCGTGGGCATATGGCAGAAAAGAGCTTAAGGCAGCGAAAGCGTCATGATTTCGTGACATGTTCCGTTTTCACTGGTGCAAGCCGAGAAAAGGTTGAAGAAGCAAGAAGGGTCACGATTTCGTGACAGAGTTGCAGTTGACGTCAGCAGAAGCAGATGTGTCATGATTTCATGACAAAAGTAGAGAAGAAGGCTTTGAAGTCTAAAGCATCATGATTTCATGACAGGAGTGAAGATGACGTCAGCAAAAGTCAGAAGTGTCACGATTTCATGACAAGCACGTTGTCAAGGCAGACAAAGGCAAAAAGTGTCACGATTTCGTGACAGCAAGCAATAGAAGGTGTACGACAGGCAAAGGTGTCGCGATATCATGACATGTTGAAGTTTCATGCCAGAAGCTACAGGGAGGCAGTGAAGCTGACAGAGTTAAATCTGGGCCGACACAGTGTAGGGTTTTGCAGCCGACGTGGTTGAAGGGTAAACAGTCAACTAAGACCAAGATTTCAATCTTGAGATTGTGAGTATAAAAGGAGGGCTGCTTGAAGAGTTTGGCATCGATCAAGTGTGCGTTCAAAGTGCGATTTGCATAGATAGAGTGCGGGGAGAAGTTTGATCGTAGAGGTGCATAAGTGGAAGTCTGATCGAATACTGTGTTTGTGCAGAGTGTGCAAAAATTGTGCTACTATGTTTGAGCAGAGAGTGCGAAGACTGTGTTGTTGTATTTGCGAAGAGTGTGCGAAGACTGTGTTGCTGTGTTTTCGTAGAAGTGCATAAGTTGATCGAGTGCTGCTGTGTATGCGTAGACAGTGAAAAGTTGGTTTCAACCAAGTGCGACTGTAACAAAAAAGAACAGAGGAAGAGGACAGATTTGTGCTAGACCGAAGGACTGTGTTTGGTGCGAATTTGAGGAACGGCTTTGCAGTGATAGAGTTGAGGACAGAGATCTCCAGCCAGAGCAGGGAAGACAGGTGTCTTCTATGGATAGAGTTCCACTTGCTAAGGGCAGAGGAGGTAGAGGTCTTCTAGAGGATCACCACTAAGAGCAGAGCTAGGGGAAGGTGTCTCCTTTGGGTTGGTGCCCATAAAATTTGTAATTGGGAAGGTTTCCCAAAGAACTGTGATATAACTTTTAGAGAAAAGTTTTATCCGTGGAGTAGCCCACATTGGGTGAACCACGTAAATTGTTGTGTCACTTTGTGGATGGTGTGTTGTGCATTGCTTTGATTACTGCTGTTATTACTGCTATCTATACACTGCATTATACTATTTTGAAAGTTGATTTTAAAGCAAATTAAAAAGTGGTCTTATACTGTTCACCCCCCCTCTCAGTATAAGCTTGTGTTCTTCAATTGGTATCAGAGCGGGTTCCTTCGAAAAGGTTTAACAGCTTGGAGGAAGAACTGGTTAAGAACACAATGGATTATTCAAGTGGCAATGCAACACCTATTCTTGATGGATCAGATTTCGGTCTGTGGAGTGCAAGAATGAAGGTTTATCTAATGGCTCTTGGTAATGAGGTTTGGGAAGTGATTGAAGACGGGTACACTATTCCTGTAAATGGTCCTTATACTAAAGAAGACAGGCTCCTACATCATAGCAATTCAAAAGCAATGAATGCAATCTTAAAAGGTTTACAGAAGGCAGATCTTACCAAGGTGATTCACTGCAAGACAGCTAGTGAAATGTGGAAACAGCTGCAAGTGGTTCACACAGGTGATGTAAATGTCCGAAAGGCCAAGTTGAGACACTTCAAAGGTATGTTTGAACAACTCAAGATGAATGATGATGAAAATATTAGTGACTACATGCTCCGTATGGATGAAGTTGTTAATTCTATGAAAGACTTAGGTCTTGAACTTGCTGAAAATGATGTGTGTGATAAGATTTTAAGATCTCTTCCTAATAGATTTAGTGAAAATATTTTTGCTATTGAGGAAGCTAAAGATTTAGATAAGTTGAAAAAGGATGAGCTCCATAGTATTCTTGCAGCATTTGAGCTGAGAACTCAAGTGAAAGTTGATGTAAAGAAAGAGGCGACTTTCAAAGCTACCAAGAAATCAAAGGGCAAACAGATTCAAGAGAGTGATGAGTCTTCTAGTGAGGAAGAGGCATATTACAGCAAGAAAGGCAAGTTCTCTAGAAAGCACAAAAGCAAGAAAAATATAAGATGTTTCAACTGTGGAAAGTTTGGTCATTATGCTACTGATCGTACTGTTTCCAAGAATGAAAGTGATGAAGATATACAGGATGTTAAGAGCAAGGATTCTGAAAAGCACAGGTATTACAGAAAGAACAAAGATGAGCACAACAATCAAGGAAAGAGGTATTCACACAAGAACAAGAAGAGCTTCTATCTGGACAAAGCAAGTAAGTGTTCTAGCAGTGATAGTGAAAGCTCTTCTAGTGATAATGAAAATGAGATGTTGTTCATTTCAGAAAAGGAGGAAGAACCGAAACATAAATTCACTGTCATGAAATGTTTTAGATGTGGAAATTTTGGGCACCTTGAGGATGATTGCACAAATAATGAATTGGTTGCTAGTATGTATGAGGATGCTTCAGAAAATGATAAGGAAGATGCATGTATGGTTTTTGAAAAGGGTAGCACCTCTAGTGATAAGAAATCTGAAAAAGGCCTTGATAATTCAAAGTGCAATCAAATAGAGGATCTTGAATGTGAACTCAATAATGCTCTTAGTGTTTTGAAAAAGGAAAGAAAGAAGAATGATAGACTCAAGATTAAGTTAGATGAATGTTGTATGGAGAGAGACGATCTTATAGAAAGTCTTGACTTCTCTATAGCTAAAACACAGGAACTCAAGGATGAGTTAGAGTCTAAGATTCTTGAGTATAATAAGTTGGAACAGAAAATGGCCTCTCTGGAAGTGGAAATTAAAGAGTACAAGGATAAGCTGTACAGGTTTCAAGATAGCTCCAAAAGGGTTAAGTCTCTCATCAAAGGTCAAAGAAATCCAATAGATAAAACAGGTCTTGGCTTTGTTAAACCGCTCAAAGAATAGGTCGGGGAATCTAGCAAGAGATTCCAAAAGGAAGAGAGTTCTGATGAAGAAAGTACTTCAGAACATGAGTCCGTGAGTGATCGATGCGCAGAAATAGAAAACAAAATTCAGAATGCGAAGAAAAAGTTTTCAGGACCCAAGAGGTCGTATAAAGGAAAATTTCACGGCGGATGTTTTGCGTGTTACAGGTTTGGTCACATGGCTGCACATTGCATGTCTCAAATGAAGAAGGTTAACAATAATTTCAGAAGTGGTAATTTCTTCCAAGGGTATTGTTACTCTTGCAATCAGTTTGGGCATAAAGCAATTTTTTGCAAGGCAAATATCAGGAACTAGGTTAGTCAGAAGCAGCGGATTCAAAGAACAACTATGCCCGAAAGAAATAATATTGTTACTTGCTATAAGTGCAACAATGCAGGTCACACAGCCAGACAGTGCAGAGCTGATCTTCCAAGGTACAGGAATAGGAACAATGGTATAAACAGGTCCAAGGATCAAGGTGTGGACAAGAAAAGAGATGAGAACAAGAACAAGAAAAGTGCCAAGAACAGAAACATTGACAAAGAGTTCAAGAGAAGGCCCGGCAAAGAAATTGTAGACACTGATGATGATGAGTGCCTAATGGGAGTTTTACTCCCACCCTTGTTTTAAATCACCTTAATAGGAGGTGGGGGAGGGACTAAGCTAAGAGGCTCTTTCTTAGTCCCGAGCCCCAAAGGTGACCCTTTGCCATTGATGACAAAGGGGGAGAGATTTGAGTAAGGGGGAGAGCTTCAAGTGAAGAGGAAAGCTTCAAGTCAGGGGGAGCAAAACTTCAAAGAAATATTCTTAGTTGTCAGCTCATATTGATTTCAGTTTTGGCTCTTGAAGATGTGCTTTTAGTAAAGGTTTGCCATCAATGACAAAGGGGGAGATTGTTGGCAATTTTGGGTACCTTGAGTACATTGCCTTTGCTCAAGTGTAGTTGTTGTCATTGATGTCAAGGAGTTCTTGAAGCAATTTGTTTTTATGTCAAAGAATTTGTTTTGATGAAGGTTTCAGCATGGTCAGTAAGTTTCCAAGAAAATCAGAGTAGCCCAGTTGCAAAAGATCAAGAAAAAGACAAGTTAGAAAAAGTATGCAGGCGACTGGAAAAATTGTCACGATTTTGCGACATGTTTTAGGAGAGAGAAAGTGCTGGCAAAACTATCATGATTTCATGACATGTTTGAGGAGAGAGAAAGTTCTGGAAAAACTATCATGATTTCGCGACATGCTGGAAGGCAGAGACGAAGCAGGAAAAACTATCGCGATTTCGCGACATGTTGGCAGAGAAGCAAAGCAAAATAGAAAGTGTCACGATTTCACGACATGTCGCATTTTCGCGACTCGAAAAGTGCAGGAAGGTAGAGAAAGAAAAGTGTCACGATTTCGTGACACATTGCCAGGAAAGTTGTTCGGACGAGAAAGTGTCACGATTTCGCGACATGTTGCAGGAGAGAGAGTCCGAAAGGAAAAGTGTCGTGACTTCGTGACAAGCTGCAAAAATCAAAGTAAGGACTATCATGATTTTGTGACATGCTAAAAAGCTTGAAGAAAGAACTATCACGATTTCGCGACATGCAACAAAAGGAAGAGTCTGAAACAAGAAGCGTCACGATTTCACGACAGGCTACAAAGAAGTTGTACGGATGAAGAAAGTGTCACGATTTCATGACAGGTTGAGATGGTAGTATTGAGTTGTAGGAAGTGTCACGATTTTGTGACAGGTTGAGTTGGCAGCGTTCAGTTGGAGAAAGTGTCACGATTTCATGACAAAAATTGGAAGCAGGTCTTCTATAGGAGAAGTGTCACGATTTCATGACAGTAGCAGAGAGGAAGGCTTTGTAGACAAAAGCGTCACGATTTCGTGACATGTTCTAGTTTCACGGGCATATGGCAGAAAAGAGCTTAAGGCAGCAAAAGCATTATGATTTCGTGACATGTTCTATTTTTGCTAGTGCAAGCCGAGAAAAGGTTGAAGAAGCAAGAAGGGTCACGATTTCATGACAGAGTTGCAGTTGACGTCAGTAGAAGCAGATGTGTCACGATTTCATGACAAAAGTGGAGAAGAAGGCTTTGAAGTCTAAAGCGTCATGATTTCATGACAGGAGTGAAGATGACGTCAGCAAAAGTCAGAAGTGTCACGATTTCATGACAAGCACGTTGTCAAGGCAGACAAAGGCAAAAAGTGTCACGATTTTATGACAGCAAGCAATAGAAGGTGTACGATAGGCAAAGGTGTCACGATATCATGACATGTTGAAGTTTCGTGCCAGAAGCTACAAGGAGGCAGTGAAGCCGACAGAGTTAAATCTGGGCCGACGCAGCATAGGGTTTTGCAGCCGACGTGGTTGAAGGGTAAACAACCGACTAAGACCAAGATTTCAATCTTGAGATTGTGAGTATAAAAGGAGGGCTGCTTGAAGAGTTTGGTATCGATCAAGTGTGCGTTCAAAGTGCGATTTGTGTAGATAGAGTGCGGGAGAAGTTTGACTATAGAGGTGCATAAGTGGAAGTCTGATCGAATACTGTGTTTGCGTAGAGTGTGCAAAAACTGTGCTACTGTGTTTGAGCAGAGAGTGCGAAGACTGTGTTGCTGTATTTGCGAAGAGTGTGCGAAGACTGTGTTGTTGTTTTTGCAGAAGTGCATAAGTTGATCGAGTGCTGCTGTGTATGCGCAGACAGTGAAAATTTGGTTTCAACCAAGTGCGGCTGTAACAGAAAAGAACAGAGGAAGAGGACAGATTTGTGCTAGACCGAAGGACTGTGTTTGGTGCGAATTTGAGGAACGACTTTGCAGTGATAGAGTTGAGGACAAAGATCTCCAGCCAGAGCAGGGAAGACAGGTGTCTTCTGTGGATAGAGTTCCACTTGCTAAGGGCAGAGGAGGTAGAGGTCTTCTAGAGGATCACCACTAAGAGCAGAGCTAGGGGAAGGTGTCTCCTTTGGGTTGGTGCCCATAAACTTTGTAATTGGGAAGGTTTCCCAAAGAACCGTGATATAACTTTTAGAGAAAAGTTTTATCCATGGAGTAGCCCACATTGGGTGAACCACGTAAATTGTTGTGTCACTTTGTGGATGGTGTGTTGTGCATTGCTTTGATTACTGCTGTTATTACTGCTATCTATACACTGCATTATACTGTTTTGAAAGTTGATTTTAAAGCAAATTAAAAAGTGGTCTTATACTGTTCACCCCCCCTCTCAGTATAAGCTTGTGTTCTTCAGGTAGCTGTGCAAACATTGTGAAATAATATTATGTTTTCTTAAAGTAATTTGAAATAGAACAAAGAGAATTTTTTTGTGTATCTTGTTGGGCAAATTTTGTGCATCATTTTTGGTTGAATTGAGAGTAAAACAAAGGGCAGAAGTTGTGCTTCATTTTTGAAAGAAATTGGAAACATATGTGCTAGGGTTTGAGAACAAGTTGTGCTTTATCTTGGAAATACTTGTGCTAGGGTTGAGAACAAGTTTGTGCATCATTGTGAAGCATTTGGGCATTGATTTGAGTGACATTGAAAGTGATTGTGAAAGTGTTTGAAATCAAGTTTTGTGAAACAATTTGTGCATTGGGCCTTGAGTGGCTTTTGGAAAGAACATATTGAGTATTTGCATTGCATATCATTCTCTATATTTTATTGAAAATAAAATATGGATAGAATATGTTTGAATCACTATAGTCAAAGAAAGAATTTTGGAAAAATTTTGAGCATGTTTGTGAGCTATTTTGAGCAAGCCTTTTGAGAAGGCTTGTGAGTAGTTTTATGCAGAGATAGTAAGAATATTTGAGAAGGCTTGTGAGCAGGCTTGAGGTAGATCCATGTAGGGTGTGTGAGAATATTTGTGTAGAGTTAGGAGCAAGTTTGTGAGCTAATTTGAGCAAGCCTAGTGAGTAGACTTGGAGCAAATCTGAGCAGAGTTAAGAGCAAGTTTTGGTAAGTAGATTTGAGCAAGTATTGTGTGTATAATTGGAGTAGATCTAAGCAGAGTTAAGGGTAGGTTTTGGTAAGCATATTTGAGAAATTTTTGTGTGTAGACTTGGAGTAAATATGATTAGAGTTAAGAGCATGTTTTGGTAAGTATATTTGAGCAAGTCTTGAGCATAGAATTGGAGCAAATATGAGTAGAGTTGAGAGCATGTTTTGGATTAGAATTGAGAAAGCCTTGTGTAAAGGCTTGAAGAAGAGTAGATCAAAGGAGAGGTGTCTCCTATGGATAGAGATCCAAAAGCTAGAGCATAGGGGATTTAGGTATCATGTAGATAGAGGTCCATGAACCAGAGCAGAGGGGATAGAGTTATCCTATGGATAAAGGTCCACAAACCAAAGTAGAGGGGATAGAGCTCTCTTGTGGATAGAGGTCCATGAACCAAAGTTGAGGGGATAGATTTATTCTATGGATAGAGGTCCATGAACCAAAATTGAGGGGATAGAGTTATCCTATGTATAGAGGTCCACAAACTTGAGTATAGGGGATTAGAGTCTCCTTTGAGCAAAGGCCCATAAACATTGTAATAGGGAATTGGTTCCCAAGAGATTTTTTAAGAAAATTTAGAAGAAATATTTTCTCTGTGGATGTAACCCACATTGGGTGAACCATGTTAAATCTGTGTCTCTCATGTGTGTGATGATTTATGCATTGCTTTATTACTGCTATTGATAATACTACTTTGGAAAGATATTGCAATTGATAATATTGGATAATATTGTTTTGGAAAGAAAAGTAAAATTTTATCTTATATTATTCACCCCTCCTCTTAGTATAAGCTTGTGTTCTTCATCAACACAATAGTATAATTCATCACTAATACCATTGTTTTCCATCCTTTTATTGTTAAGTCTAGCATCATCAATACTATTCAAATCATTATTTATGTCACTACCATCTCTAATATTAGTCCCTTGATGAAAATTATAGGTTCTCTTCATGCCTTTTAACTTATCTATCATCCTTTAAAATTTATTTGTGGATGTCCTATCTTGTTCTTTTTCCATGAGATTTTTATATTCAATTAAATACCTTTTATGATATCATTATTTTTGTAGAAGTTGATCCAATTATTTTTGTAAAAGTGTTATCACATCTAAAGCAAATATACCGCTTTTATATGATCTAAGAGCTTCAATTTTATTTAATCTTTTGATAAGGTATATCTTACTGTCGTTGGTGATTTTTAATTCTACTATTATTCCCCTATCTAACGATTGTGGTACTAAAATTAGATTGATTTTTATTCCTAGAATATAAAGCACATTCTCTATTGTACACTAAGAGTAAGATAAACTAAGTGTGATATTGTTCGTTCCTTGTACTTGGTAGATTTTTTGATCAACTATATTAATTTCTATACTTTGTTTCACTTGAATGGAATCAAACCAATATAGGTTGCCAATCATATGATGGATGTCTCCTAAATCAATATACCAAGAGTTATATTCATACCCAATTTGTGGTTTTGTTTAAATTGTTGGTGTTTCATTGTATCTCAAAATATAATTATGACGATATTTATTTTACTTTTGAAAATATTTTTTTGGCAAATTAATAATTATATTAAAAAATAGGGTATTTGAAAGGCACCCCAACACCTTGTACATCAAAGGAGCAAAAAGGAGTAGACTAAAAGAACCCACATAACTGCTTGCTGGAATAAAAAATTACATCCTCAAAATCAAAGGAACAAAAAGAAGTAGCCTTTGACAGAATGGAATTGAGATAAACAAGCGTAAAGATGACAACACCTAAAAATAAGCGATCCTCCACCACAAAGGAACTCAAAAAGAAATTATCCTCTGCCATAGAGGAACTTGAAAGCAAAGGAAAAGCCTTCAGCCATCAAGGGGGATGTCCATCTGCATGAGAGACGAAGTAGCACCTTCTAGGCCAACATATTTTGCATCTATTTTTGAAATATCTTTAGTACTATCCTTAAGAACAATGGTACAAGTATCCTTAGCAATATCCATTACATCATCATCGTTGGCAACATATTTGATGTCAGTTTTGGTATCCAAGGATACCTCAGCGTTGACCAATACTGGACCATTATCAAAAATTTCATAGAAAAAAAAGAGGTTTAGTACATGGCATTGTTATTTGAGAGTTGATATTGACTTTCCAATGGCCAAATGAGTAGTTTCAAGATGATCAATGGTTGCTGAAGTTGCATGCATAGCCAACTTGTGAAGGTACCTTTCAACTAGGTTAGGAGAATTAGACTTATCCTTTGGAGTGTTTACAGAGGTGGACGGAGGGGTTTTGGCATTTTCTTTGTGTTTTAGCATTTAGGAACTATGGACAGGGGTCATTTCAACTTTGGCCTTCTTCTTGGCAAAAAACTCAAGAAATAAATTTTCCCCCTTTATCTTTTCTTTTAGATCTGGTATTTTTCGGACTCAAGGTTGAGGAAGAATTATTTTCCTTAGAATTAGGGGTAGGAAAGTTGCCTGAAGAGAAATGCAGAAGGAGGAACTTGTATAAGACTTTAAAAAGACCTTGGTGACAAGGTTTGACCTCATATTTCTTAGAATGATTGGTAGTGATGGTATATTCCATGGACCAGAATAAGGAGGTAGGGATATTCATCATTTTTGAATCTCGAAAGTGATTTAAAAATCTATATGATAACAACAAATTTGGGACTCGGGATTGTCACAAGTAAAATATTGCATTATAGGCTTTAAAATTTCTTTCCAGGGTGTTGACAAGTGATGGTGAAACAAACATTTTTTTACCTTCTTGTGAATAGGTGAATTTTTTTCAAAATATGTCAACTCTACCTCCCAGTTGTGCTTGTTTCTTCTGATAACTTTTTTGTCCAATTCTTGCCCCGTCAGGTCTACTAGAAACTCAAAGGAAATCTGGAACTGGATGTTGTATATGGAAATAAAGTCATTGTCCCAAGTTGTCATGAAAGCCTTAGTAACCTCCTCGTCCACACCACATAACATGTTGAAGAAATCAATGATTCTTTTTTTATCTTTAAATATATCAGTGGAAATGGAATACAGTTCAAGAGTCTCAAGCTCAATGAAAACAACTTGCCCTTCCTTCATGATTGCAAAAGGAATTAAGGAAAGAAATTGAATGTAAAAAAACACAAGCCCAAAGGAACAAAGACAAAACAGTGCGTCCACTATTAAAACCACAACAGGAACAAATAGAAAGTAGTACTTGGCCAAAAAGGAAAAAACTACCAAAAATGATAATATTGGTTAGGGCAATAAGCACGACATAGAATAGGGTGATAAAGGTAGGAAGGAGCAATAGGGAAAAACACCATTCCATGGAAAATGGAGCTTTTGGTAATACTGACACAACGAAGCCAATGAGAAAAGCAGGCACGGTAAGCAAAAATGATTGGGATGCTCATCCCAGGAGGCCTCGGGAGAATGCAAAAGATAAAGCGTTGAGAAAGGGTTCTCAAAAATGCAAACGAACAAACATCAATCCACACGAGAAAGATATGATGATTTAAAAATAAGGTGGACCTAACATCAAGATTCCTCATGGAAACAATTATCAAGAAAGAAGGGTCATATATGAGAGGCGGCGAAGAACTTGGAAATATAAACATAGACCCCATTTTCAAATAAAGATAGCACAAATGATGAATAAAATCTCCATTTTGGATTTTATTTGGACTTTGGATATGGACCCAATGAATCACGAAAAAAAGGATTCTTGGGCAATGGAATAATCAAATATTTCAAGATTCATCACGACTGATAGTATTTTGATCACATTTGACCAGCTCAGCAACTTCATTGGGGAGGACATCCATCCAAGTCATCAATCCTTGTGCATTAACACAAATGTTGACCAATTTGTTAGCCATAGAATTGCCCTCCCTAAAAGTGTGTTGAACCACAATATTGACTTGTTGGCAAAGAATTTTCTTGCTTTCTTCAACAAGATTCCTGATCCTCTAGCTGCTGGGTTTGGAAGTTTTTAGGTAATTTATGATATTAAGAGAATCTCCTTCAATAATAACTTTTTTTGGAATATCTTTTAAGAATTGAAGACCTCTCCACACCACTTTAGCTTCAGTAGAATGATTGGATAGGATTCCTAATGGTTCAGAAAAGGCAAAAATGGAATTGCCAAGATGATCATGGAGGATTCCTCCAACTCCTGGGATGCCAGGATTACCTTTTGCAGTGCCATCAAAATTAGATTAACCCACCCCACTGGATGAGGCTGCCATTTAATGTTGGTCCTATATGAGGAATGATTAGTAGGGCTTGGGCTATCAATGAAAATGTTACAGTAATTTAGGATAACCTTCAAAAAAGCTGAACAAGGAAGAGGATCAAAAGGAGCAACAAGGGTATTCTCCTTAGCATAAAGGATAATTTTACTAGCAATAATGTTGGCATCCAAGGATTTCATGTCAAAAATTCTTTTATTGAGTTCTAGCCATATTTTCCAAAGGAAATATTACAAACAAAACTTCCAAAGTCCTCTGAGGATAGGATTTTTGAAAGTATTTGGCCACTGTTGGAACAAGTCAACAATGGAAGGAGGGCATGCCCAAGTGATCTTGAAAGTGAGGAAAAGTTTGTTAATCACCAATATTGATAAGGAAAAAAATAAGAAAATGTGAGAAGTAGATTCCCAATCAGAGAGGCAAAGATAGCATTTGTTAGGCAAAGGTTGCCTCTTTAAACATATGTGATTTTATAAAATACCTTTTTGATGCACTCATTATTATTTCTTTTTTTTTGTTTTTTCAACAGTAATTCTTTGAATAATTTTGCAATTATTTTGTTCACACCAATTTTTTCTTCTATTTTGTTTTCCTTCAAATAATTATTAATTTCCTTTGTTTTTTAAATTATTATTACTCCAAAATTAATAATTTTAAATTTCATCTTCCTTCAATAATTATTCCATATTCTTCAAATAATTTGTTTTTCTTTCAATTTTCAATTTATTATTCTTGTTCAATTCAAATTTTCTTCTCTTTGGATAAATTTCTTTTCTTTTGTCTTCAAATTAATATCATTAATTTATTTCTTCAATTTGATATTTTTCCTTCAAATAATTTTAACTTATCTTTAATATTCTTCTTCAATTTTTTTAACTTTTAAGAATTCCTTTCAATAATCTTCTCAAATTCCAATTAAATAAAATATTTTCCTTCAAATATATCAATAATTTTTGCTTCATTCAAATAATTTCTTTCTTTATTTTTTCACTTTCTTTAAAATTCTTCTTCAATTATTCAATATTTATTTTATTCACTATATTATTTTCTTATTATAACACATATCCATTATAACTTTTATTTTTCCTTTCTTAAAACTATTCACTTTTTCAATTTATCCTTTCATTTAAATAATCTCTTACATATTTTACATGTTCTCAACTTTAATGCATAAATACTTGAAGAACACAAGCTTATACTGAGAGGGATGGTGAACAGTATAAGACCACTTTTTACTTTTCTTTCCCAATAAATATTATGCAATGTAAATATAACAATATCAACATTACTAATCAAAGCAATGCATATATCATCACACACAATAGAGACATCAATTTTACGTGGTTCACTCAATTTGGGCTACTCCATGGAGAAAAAATTTCACTAAATTTTTCTCAATTAGTATCTTGGGAATCCTTTACCTATTACAATGTTTATGAACTTCTGTTCAAAGGAGACACCAATCCCCTAATCAAGTCCATGGATATCTATCCATAGGAGAACTCCTTTCTCCTTAGATCTGACTGGTGATCTTCTAGAAGAATTTTTGCTCCCACTGCTCTAGTTAATGGATATCTATCCACTGAAGACTCCTATCCTCACTTACCTAGCTAATGGATCTCTATCCACTGGAGACTATCATCATCTATACTCTGTCACCTTCAAAGCTCTATATCAAATCTGCACTAAACATAGTACTATGATCTAGCACAAATTTTTTCAATCTCTATCTTTGGTCTAGCATAAACCTGTCCTCAAATCTGCACCAAATTTTGTCCTTGAATGTATACTAAACATAGTCCTTAGGTATAACACAAATCTATCCTCAATCTCTATCCTCTAATCTGCACTAAACACAATCCTTCAGTCTAGCACAAATCTATCCTCAATATTTGTCCTCAAGCCTTACACAAAGCTTAACTCAATCACAAATCAATTATTCTAGATCTACCCCAAACCTTACCTCAAGGTTTTAACAAATAAATCAACTCTACTCACAATTCTTCTCAAAAACTTGTCTCAAATCTGCCTTGTAATCTTCCATAAAATCTCAAACTAATCTGTCCATAAGTCCTCTCTAGAACTTGTTTGAATCTGCTCAATAAGTCCTTACTAGAACTTGTCCAAATATGCTCAACAAGTCCTCACTAGAACTCATCCAAATCTGCTCTCAATATGTATTGTAAGCTTCCACAAAAGCTCACACAAATTTGTCCACAAGTCCTCTCAAAGACTTACCTTAAATCTGCTCAACAAGTCCACAATAGAACTTGTCTAATCTCATAGAAACATAAAGAAAATTGTTAGAGACTCAATATGCTTCACATTCATCACAATTCTCAATCACTTTCAATCACTCTTTTAGAAACATACAGAGAATTTTTAGAGACTCAATATGCTTCACATTCACCTCAATGCTAAATCACTTTCAATCACTCTTTTAGAAATATACAAAGAATTATTAGAGACTCAATATGCTTCATACTCACAAAATCTCAATCACTTTCAATCTCTCTTTTATCATAGAAACATATAGATAATTTTTAGAGACTCAATATGTTTCACACTCATCAAAATTCAACCTCTTTCTCACTTCAGTTATGAATATAGAACAATTTATTTTATATAACTTGAACTATCACTTCACATATCCACTTGACTAGGCTCAACCAATCACTCAATGAAATAATCCTTGCTTACAAACCCCAGTCCAAGCATATGAACACTCACTTAAATGTTTGCAACAATGCTTATCAACCAATATCGCATTACAATTATACTCATGTTCTTTGCAAACCCTAGTTCAAGTTCTTCACTCAATCAATCACTCTAACAACAATGCTTATAAAACAATCTTCACAATAGCTCAACAACTAAATAAGGAAACCTAGTCAAGTCCTTTTCACTCCAAAGTTGCTTTTTAGAAAACCAACCAATCAACTCAATCAAGGAAGAATGTTCCCATACCTTTTTGCTTTATGATAAGTAGACCAAACAAATCTGCCATAATCGTAAACACTTCTTTGCCAAACTCAAGGAGGTTAGATCTCAAAATATTACTCCAGTATTCTCTCAAAAATTTTCCTTGGACACAAAAATAATCAATTCTAAAATATACCGTATTTATCCCTTTTAAAATTAACACTCCTCAAACCATACATAAAAACAATTACTTGGATACACCTTATCAACTCCAACTTAAAATAATATCCAACATCACAAAAATCACAACCAATTTTTCTAAAACACCTTTATTTATTTTTCAAACCCTAAAACAAATAATATCAAAAATTTATTTTACAATTTCCTTATAACTTCCTAAAACCTCATAAAGCACATGAAATATGCAAAAATTAATTTTTAATACATCAACAACCTTTTCTAAAAAATTTGGTGCTCAAAATTTAATGCATACCTTATTATTCCTCAAAAGGGTTTTGGCATGATTCGATCTGTTGTCTCCCCAAGTGCCAAGCACCTTAGCGCCTTGGAGCCCACCACATGGGCTAGAAGCACCCACGTGAAGTAAGCAAAGATTCCTCCCCTTTCTACCAATGTCCACCGCGATTTCCAACCAAAATGTAAAACAAAATATCCTCCATGGGGGATTTGAACCTGTGCCCATCACTGCCCTAATGACTTGCCACTACCACGTTTGACAACTGTGCTACCGATAGTTGGGGACCAAGGCTCCTTCCTTGGTGTATGATGTAATATCACCTTATCTTAGCACTTTAAAAAAACACAAATCTCTCTATTGCACCCATGATTCACATAAACACATAGAATGATATTTAATTCAAAAACGTTCAGGGGCTTATGGTAAGGTGGTTAATCCTCCTTTTATACACATGGTAAATTTTCTTCCCACGTCGACGGTTAGAAATTTTATTTCAAAATTTTAATTAATTTTAATAACCCTCCTTAGGGTTAGTTAAATATTAATATAAATTAATCTTATAATTAATACCAAAATTAATTAATAATTAATTTAACTAACTTTAAGTTAAGTAAATTAAATTATAAATTAATTTATAATAAAAATTATTTTAACTAATTTATAATTAATTTAAAACTCCCCTTTATAATATTATAAAAAATATTATAATATTATTCACTTGGGCTTTTTGCACTTTAGACCATATTTGATGTCCTAAAACTAGGTCTTGATCAATGAAAACTAGAGAACCTAAAACTGATGCTGCCCACTGAAAATGCCACTGGCTGGTGCAAAAATATTGACATCAATGACCACTCACTCTTGAAATCAATGATAACTTATCTACTTAAAATGTCCAACAATCTTCCCATTTGTCATTGATGGTAACCCAAATTCTTTTTACCAAAACTTGACCTTTTTCCTATTTTTCTCCCCCTGGGAAATTGCTCCCCCTGACTCAATGCTCTCTCCTTAAACAAAATATCTCCCCCTTACTCAAATCTCTCCCCCTTTGACATCAATAGAAAAGTGTCACCTTTGGGGCTCAGGGCTAAGAATGAATCTCTTAGCTTAGCCCTCTCCCATCTCATTTTGTGGTGGTTAATTCGGGGGTGGGAGTATTTCTACTCCCAACAAGCATTGGTATTTACATTTATCCTCTTTCCTTCTTATCTGATCTTTTTTATTCCTTTGACTGTTCCTCTCCATGTCCATGTTCCTGTTCCTATCCATGTTCATATTCCTGTTCCTATTCATATCCATATCCAAATTCCTATTCCTGTTCCTATTCATTTTCATATCCATGTTCCTGTTCCTATTTATATTCCTGTTCATATTCATATCCATATTCATGTTCCTATTCATGTTCCTATTCATGTTCCTATTCCTGTTCATGTTCATGCTTGATTCTGGAATATCTTCTCTACACCATTTTGTTGCATGTCCATAATTATTGCACTTATAACACTTTATATTATTATTCCTTGGAGGTGCAAATGTCTTGGGATTTATCCTAGTGAAACCATCTATGTTCCTATTATGTACCTTGCAATTTATTGCCTTGTGATCAAACTAATTACATGAGTAGTAGTACCCGTGAAAAAGTTACCTATTTTTGAAGTTTCCATATTCCTGTATTTAATGTGTCCTACACTATGAAGCCATGTGCCCAAATATATGACATGAGAAACATCTTCCATTTAAGTTTCCTTGTATTGACCTCATTGGTCTCTTAGTCTCTCTTAACCTATTTTGATTGTTGTTCCATTTATTTCTTCTTTGTGCATTGTTCCTTTCCTTGTTGAAATTTTTGTTGTCCAACTCATCCTCAAAAGTCTCACTTTCTATTACACTATCTTCTTTTGAAGTTTCTTCTTCTTCAGAACTTGAGGTTGAATCTTCTTCTTGTTTATTTTGAGCTTGTTCAAAACCAAGACCTATTTTGTTTGTTGACCTTATTTGTACGTTGATCATCTCATCTGTAATATTTGAACTCTTTCCAAACTTGTGTAGCTTATCCTTGGATTTCTCTAAACCTTCCCTTAGTAGAGCTACTTCTTGTTCTAACTTTTCATATTCTAAGACCTTTGCTTCTAGCTTATCCTTGAACTTCTTTGTCTTAGCCATTGACTTGTTTAGATCCTCTATAAGTTTTCCTATTTCTTCATCACATTCTTGAAACTGAAATTCAAGTTGGGAGTTTTGCTTTCTTACCTTATTTAAAGTTTTAAGAGCATAAATAAGCTCTCCCTCAAGATCAAATCATTTTTCTAATTATTCCTCTCTTTGTTTACCTTTGTCAACATCTTCATTATTTTTGTATTCTATAGGATCACCTTCTTCTTCTTCTAGTTCCATTAGAAGATTCTTTTTTGGTCCTTATAGTGCATCCTCATATTCATCATCACTAAAATTGAAACCATACCTTGTACAACTATCTTCAAGAAGTCCAAAATTACCACCTCAATACTTGATAATTATTGGTGACCTTTTCTTGACTTCTTTTTCTTCAATCAAAAATAGGTCTTCATATTTATCATTATCTGAAAAACTATTATCAATATCACTTCAGTACTTACTTGTCTTGTCTACATAGTACCTCTTATTTTGTATTTGAAAGAACATATTTCCTTGTCTGCTTTTTCCATCATTGCCTTTCTTTTGGTACCTGTACTTTTCTGATTCCTTGTTCTTGTAATCATATTTTTCTTCATCATTGTTATTTTTAGCTTCTCGAAAATCAGTTGCATAATGACCACACTTTCCACAATTGAAACATCTAACAAATTTTTAATCTTTAACTCTTCTTGAATCCTTATTCCTTCTCCCATAATTATCTTCTTCATAACTAGATGACTCATTACTCGATTTTGACTTCTTACCCTTTGTTTTATTGATTGCTTTGGAGGTTGCTTCCTTCCAGTGATTAGGTTTCTCTTTTGTTCTTAACTCAAAAGTTGTAAGAATACCAAGTAACATATCTCTTATCAAATAATCACCATCTTTTGATTCTTCTATAGTAGATATCTTTTCATTAAATATTTTTGGAAGAGATCTTAAGACCTTATCACAAACATATGATTCTTCAATATTAAATCCAAGTGTTTACATGGAATTAACAAACTCATCTACTCAAAGTAGATAAGTACTAATGTTTTCCTCATCATTCATTCTTAATTCTTCAAATTGTCCTTTGATATTTTGAATATTTGCATTTTTGACACTTTTATCTCCTTCATATATGCTTTGCAACTTATCCCAAATTCCTTTTGCATCTCTACAATGCATAACCTTTATTGATTTTTTTCTATGCAAACCTCTCAAAATTACATTCATTGCTTTTGAATTGTAATGTTGTAGAAGCTTACCTTCCTTATTTGTAGGTGGATCAGCTAGTGGTATGTATCCATTTTCAACTACTTCCCATATTTCATTGCCAAGTGCCAACAGGTGAATCTTCATTCTCATACTCCAAAATATATAATCACTTACATAAAAGATCGGTGTTGAATTATTTGAGGATACATTATTAGAATCCATTGTGTTCTTGAAATATTTTCCTTCAAGATGTTAAACTCTTTCGAAGGAACCTGCTATGATACCAATTGACGAACATAAGCTTATACTGAGAGGGGGGTGAACAGTATAAGACCACTTTTTATTTTTCTTTTCCAATAAATATTATACAATGTAAATATAGCAATATCAAAAGTAGTAATCAAAGCAATACATAAATCACCACACACAATAGAGATATCAATTTTACATGGTTCACCCAATGTGGGCTACTCCATGGAGAAAATATTTCACTAAAATTTTATCAATAAATCTCTTGGGAATTCTTTCCTTATTACAATGTTTATGGACCTCTATCCAAAATATACACCAATATCCTAATCAAGTTTATGGATCTCTATCCATAGGAGAAATCCTTTCTCCTTAACTCTAACTTGTGATCTTCTATAAGAACTATCACCCCTATTGCTCTGGCTAATGGATCTCTATCCACTGAAGACTCTTATTCTCACTGCCCTATATAATGGATCTATATGCACTGTATACTGTCATCCTATATACTCCATCACCTTCAAATATCTGTCTCAAATCTGTACTAAACACAATACTTCGATATAGCACAAATTTGCTCAATCTCTATCTCTAGTATGGCACAAAACTATCCTCAAATATACACCAAAATTTATACTCAAATATTTACTAAACACAGTCCTTCAGTCTAGCACAAATTTATCCTCAATATCTATCCTATGATCTACACTAAACACAGTCCTTTGATCTAGCACAAATTTATCCTCAATATCTATCCTCAAGCCTTACACAAATCTTAACTCAATCACAAATCAATTCTGCTAGATCTACCCAAAATCTTACCTCAAGGTTTGAATAAATCAATCAACTCTGCTCACAAGTCTTCTCAAAGACTTGTATTAAATATTCCTTGTAAGCTTCCACAAAATCTCACACTAATATATCCATAATTCCTCTCTAGAACTTGTCCAAACCTGCTTAATAAGTCCTTACTAGAACTTGTCCAAATCTTCTCAACAAGTCCTCACTAGAACTCATCCAAATCTACTATCAATATTTATTGTAAGTTTCCACAAAAGCTCACACAAATATTTCCACAAGTCCTCTCAAAAACTTACCTCAAATTTGCACAACAAGTCCACACTAGAACATGTCCAATATCATAGAAACATAAAGAGAATTGTTAGAGAATCAATATCCTTCACATTCATAACAACGCTCAATCACTTTCAATCACTCTTTTAAAAACATATAGAGAATTGTTAGAGACTCAATATGCTTCACATTCACCTCAATGCTCAATCACTTTCAATCACTCTTTTAGAAACATATAGAGAATTTTTAGAGACTCAATATGCTTCACATTCACCTCAATGCTCAATCACTTTCAATCACTCTTTTAGAAAAATACAAATAATTGTTAGAGACTCAATATGCTTCACACTCACAAACACTCAAATCACTTTCAATCTCTCTTTTATCAAAAAAACATATAGAGAATTTTTAGAGACTAAATATGTTTCACACTCATCAATATTCAACCTCTTTCTCAATTCAATTCATAATATAGAACAATTTGTTTCATAGAAATTGAACTATCACTTCACACATCCACTTGACTAGGCTCAACCAAATCTACTCAACCAATCACTCAATGAAATAATCCTTGCTTACAAACCCTAGTCCAAGCATATTAACACTCACTCAAATATTTCCAACAATGCTTATCAACCAATCTCACATAACAATGATACTCATGTTCTTTGCAAACCCTAGTTGAATTTCTTCAATTAATCAATCACTTCAACATCAATGCTTATAAAATGATTTTCACAATAGCTCAACTACTCAATAAGAAAACCTAATCAAGTCCTTTTCAATCCAGAGTTGTTTTTCAAAAAACCAACCAATCAACTCAATCAAGTAAGAATGTTCCCATACCTTTTTGCTTGATGAGAAGTAGACCACACAAATCTGCTACAATCATAAACACTTTGCCAAACTCAAGGAGGCTAGATGTCAAAATATTACTCCAATATTCTCTCAAAAATATTCCTTGGACACAAAAATAATCAATGCTCAACTATACCTTATTTCTACCTTTTAAAATTAACACTCCTCAAACCATACATAAAAATAATTACTTGGATACACCTTATCAACTCCAACTTAAAATAATATCCAAAATCACAACCAATATTTCTAAAACACTTTTATTTCTTTTTCAAACCCTAAAACAAATAATATCAAAAATTTATTTCACAATATCCTTATAACTCCCTAAAACCTCATATACCACATGAAATATGCAAAAAATAATTTTTAATATCTCAACAATATTTTTTGACAAATCTGGAACTCAAACTTTAATGCATACCTTATTATCCTTCAAAAGGGTTTCGGCATGATTCAATCTGTCATCTCCCTAAGCGCCAAGCGCCTTAGCACCTTGGAGCCCATCGCGTGGTCTAGAAGCACCCACATGAAGGAATAAAAGCTTCTTCCTCGTGGTCTAGAAGCACCCACGTGAAGGAAGAAAAGCTTCTTCCCCTTTCTACCAACATCCATCATGATTTCCAACCAAAATGCAAAATGAAAGATCCTCCACAGGGGATTTGAACCTGCACCTGTTGCTTCCCTAATGACTTGCCACTGTCGCGCTTGCCAACTATGCTATTGATAGTTTGTGACCATGGCTCCCTCCTTGGTGTATGATGTAATCTAGCCTTCTCTTAGCACTTTAAAAAAACACAAAGCTCTCTATTGCACCCACGATTCACATAAACACATACCATAATATTTAATTCAAAAACATTCGGGAGCTTATGGTAAGGTGGGTAATCCTCCTTTTATACACATGGTAAATATTCTTCCCACGTCGGTGTTTAGAAATTTTATTTTGAATTTTGAATTAATTTTAACAACCCTCCTTAGGGTTATTTAAAGATTAATATAAATTAATCTTATAATTAATATCAAAATTAATTAAAAATTAATTTAAATAACTTTAAGTAAATTAAATTATAAATTAATTTATAATAAAAATTATATTAACTAATTTATAATTAATTAAAAAATTCCCTTTATAATATTATAAAAAATATTATAATTTTATTTACTCGAGTTTTTTGCACTTTTGACGATATCTAACGTCCTGAAATTGGGTATTGATCAACTGAAGCTGGAGAACTTGAAACTGATACTGCCCATTGAAACTACCACTGACTAGTGCAAAAATCTTAACATCAATGACCACTCACTCTTGACATCAATGACAACTTATCTACTCAAAATTTCCAACAATACTTCCTTTTATCCTTTTAATATTATGAATTAAAGTTGATGTTGGAAAATAACCTTTTAACACATTAAACTCCTATGTTGTGTGTATATCCTTGGCCTAAATTATTCCTTCCTCTATCATAAATGCAACATGCTTCTAACATTGCATCTTCTTCAACAATCTAGAAGTTTTCTCATTTTTTTCATCTTCTTTAGGTGAATGAATATTTCACACAATTTCTAATATCAACTTAGGTGCTTGAAAATAATTCATATTTCAAACTTTTCCCAACTTCCTAAATGTTATAACATCATGTTACCTTGCATCATCCTACTACAAGTTGTTTCCTACAATCAATCTATTATCAATTGTTCTAGTCCATGTATCAACTCTATTCAATTATCTACTTTATTCTACACTTTGTTGGCTTCTCTCCTACACTTTGCTTTATGGAACTTTCAATGTGATACTTGCACATCACTCCTCCAATATTTAAACTTACACTATGGTCACCATATGAATTTATCTTAAATTTTAATTCCTCTAGATTGCTATGAATAGAACAACACAATTTTAGCAAATCTTAGACATGTCACGTCAATATATGCTCATCATTTTTATTATCGTAGGATTTTGTTGCTTAGTTCCCAAATTATTCTCAAGGAAATATTTATCTTTAGCCTATTTGATGCTTGTTCTCTTCAACCTTCTTCTCTTATTCATAAATCACTTAGACATATTTCAACTCCTGTGCAATTTTTTCTTATAATCTTGATTCTTTAAAATGATGGATTTGATACCACAGTTAGTAATTTAGCAATTTCTCATAATATTTCACTATATATCAAGATAAAATATTCACATAATTCAATCCATAACAATGAGCAATAAATCATTGAAAAATATCATTGATAACTATATCTTCTTAAGCAATGCAATGTAATGTAAAGCTTATTCCTTGATATCTCAAGTACAATACTTTATCTTCAATATAGGAGACTCTTTGTATTCACAAGACTCTTGACTTTTCTACCTACACAAAATTTTCATCTCCTCAAACTCACGAGATATATAACACTTCATATATCTCGAGTGAGGAATATCACATAATAATAAATCTCTTCTTGATTCTACATATCCACATAAGGACATAGACTCTAATGATTGCACACACTAAATAATAAAATCTTACATAACTCATAAATCCATACTTATTTACATAATACCTCACTTAACTCTACTCTTACCAACATAGCACCTACTCCATACTCAAATATTAACCACATTCTAAACTAAGCTATTTACATGGTACTTACAATATTATTGTTGTTGGATAATATTACATTATTTGATACATGCTAGCATACTCCCATGGTACCTTTGGTACAACTGTAAATATTGGATTAGAGTGTGATTCTATAGTTTGGGGTGTGTGAGTTATATTTCCTCTAAAGTATGTGTCTATGTGTAGGATGTGTACAAGTGTCATGAGTGAGAAAGTGTGCAAGTGTGTAGAGTGTGAGAGTGTCCAAGTATCATGTAATAATGTGTGCAAGTGTGTATATGTAAGAGTGTGCAATGTGTGCAAGTAAATAGAATGTTAAGAATTATGTATACAAGTATCAAGATGTAAAACCATGAGGTATAAGAGGTTTTTCTTATATGTGGAATAGGAAAGGATGTATCTCTCAAATATGTGAGGAGTGCAATATTCAAGTATCAAAAATTCATGTTTCTAAGGTTATATTATGGAGATAAAGCTCCATGTATTGTATCATCGAAGAGTATTTGTGTAACATATGATTTATAATATAATATTGGAGCTTGTCCACAATATTTAGAGGAATAATATTGTAAGTTTGCTTATGCATATTGTTATTTATATTGGCCTATTGATCCATATCATTGTTATTTCATGAATATTATATTCATTGGTATTGGCCATTTATATTGATTTTTCTAATATTCAAGTCTACTCAAGATCTTGGACATTAGGACACATGATTGAATTTGGCTAAAAATACAAGAGTGGTATCAAAGGCTAGCATAAAAAAAATAAGATGTAAAAATTTGATGAATCTAGAAAGATAAGTTTCAAATTTAAAAGCTAGCATTAGATAACTCTGGTGTATATTTGAATTTGATGGCAAAAAGTTATAGGTTGAAAGCTAGTACTAGAGAATATTTCTAATGTAATTTAAATAGGTAGAATTGATTATTGATAAATTGTTGAAATAATATAAATATCTATTGCCTAATATATTTGTTGAAGAAAAGTGAGTTAAGAGCTTATATTGATTGCATATTGAATATATTTAGAAAGGGTTAAAGAAATTCTTCAAAGGATTTAAGATTTTGGATGAGTAAAACCAAAAGTTGGAGTTCCATAAAGATGTCATTGGAGCCATACTCCAATTTTAATATGTCTAAATTTGAAATAAAGCGATATTGAGTTTGGAATACAATACTCAAAGAGTCTAAAATATTTTTGAAGTGTCTAGGAGACCATGAAGCCTCTGAGGGAAAGTTCTAGATCAACACAAATAAGAAGAGTAGTCACATTTAAAAATTTCTAGAAGAGTTTAAATATGAGAGAAGCGACCAAAGGAGTTTTCCTGAGAAGAAAGGAGACATCCAATTTGAAGAGTCATCCCATTATAAATTTGCCATAAGAACAAAAATAATAGTGAAATGTCCAAAGATGTCTACCTAAGAAGAAATGAGATGTATAAGTTGAAGAGACATTGCATAAGAAGCTTACAAGAATACAAAAATATTGAATCCATTGCCTAAGTGCATATTGAGAGCAATTTGCATAAATATACCTTGATTAATGTGAGTATCCTAAGAAAGTGGTAGGGCAGAAAGTTAACTTCAGGAAAAGTAGGCTTTTCTTTCTCAATACTCTGTTGTAGAGGCAAAGGAAAATTGCAAAGATTATTGAATGCTCAACATCATCTCTTACATCCTCTTATCTTGACCTACCTCTTTTTTCAACACTCCCTTCCAATTAATTATGGGATAATGTGATAGAGAGAATTAAAAAGAAATTGCCAGGTTGGAGAGGAAAGCTTTTGTCTCAAGCTTACCTCAGCATCCCTACAAAGAATCCCTATTTTTTTCATGTCTGTATTTAAGGCTCCAAGAACAATTTATAAAAAAATAGAACAAATTCAAAGTAATTTTTTGTGGTCTAGCTCAGAAGAAAGAAATCGTTTCCACTTAGTGAACTGGGACAAGGTGTGTAAACCAAAATTAGCAGGTGGAATAGGTTTGAGAAGAATTCATATTTTTAATATAGTACTCATAGCAAAATAAGCTTGGCACTTAGTCAACAATGATAAAAATGACTGGGTCCCAATTATCAAGAGAAAATATTTACAAGGCAGGGACTTTTTGAATGATCTAATTCCCTCTATAGGATCTGCTTTATGGAAGGTAATCAATGCTTCAAAAGAAATACTGTGTAAATAGCTAAGATGGTGGCTGGGATATGGATGAAAATAAATTTTTGGAAAGATAAGTGGGTCAGAAACACTCCTCTGATTGAGGATCCAACCTTAGTAGTGCTAAAAAACTTCATTAATGCTTCATTTGGTCCCAAATTTGGAAATTTTATCCATGTGCATAATGGAATATGGATTTGGAAAGATGTTAGGTGCATCAATTTAAATACTGAGTCTATCTTGCTCAATTCTCTTCTCAAATATTTCTTTATTCCATCTCATATTTTTGAAGATCATTTTTTCTTGGAAAAAATTGACTTGGGTAATTTCTCCATTAAGACGGTCTACATTCTATCATTGGGAAACCTAGCCCCATCATATTTTAGTCGAGTATGGATAAAAAAATTAGTTCCCAAAGTTAATTTTTTCTCTTGGAATGTCGTCGAGGAGAAAATTCTCACCACTAACAACCTAATGAAGCGAGGTCTGATAATTCCCAATAGATGTCATATTTGTCTCCGAAATTGGGAGTCCCCGAGTCATCTCTTCCTCCTCTGCCCTTTTTTTGAAGTTGTCCTTAGCCTTGTGTTCTAGTATTTTCGTATGATGTGGGTAAGACCGAGGAATATTTTAGAACTTTTTGAGCAATGTCCAAATCCTTTCAAGTGTAATAGTCTCAAATTTTGTTGTTAGTCTTGTCTTAATTATTTCCTATGGAAAATATGGCTAGAGAGGAACATGCGTGTCTTCTCAAACCTCAAAAGGGATCCCAAATTAGTTTTCAACAAGATCATGACTTTTGTAAAAGAAAACATATCCCTTATTCCTTCGCTAGAAAAACAACCCTTAAACTTTGAAGCCATTCTTTGTCAGTCTCTAGGAATTCCCTTAAATATTTCACCTAGCCAAAGTGTCCCTAACAAGAGGGAAATGTACAAATGGACTCCACCCCCGAAATGGTGGATAAAACTAAATTTTTATGGTGCAGCTCATGGCAATCCTGGGATGGCAGGAGCAGGAGGAATTTTCAAAGATCACAATGGCAACATCCTCATGGCTTTTGTTAAGCATATTGGGATCTAAACCAATCAGGTAGCTGAAGCTAGGGCTTTATGGAGGGGTCTCCTTTTATCTAAGGATTTGTCAAGAAAATTTATTATGGAAGGTGATTCCTTGAGCATCATTAATTATATGAGGACCAATTCATGCTCATCCTGAAGAATTAAATACATAATTGAAGAAGCCAAAATTCTTGGAGACCTACAAGACAAATTTTTTTTTCACCATTTTTTTCATGAAGGAAACTGTGTTGTAGACTTGTTGTTAGGAGTGGGAGTCAAAGTGGATGACTTGGTTATGTGGACAACTAACCTACCCCATGAGGTGGACACTTTGATCCACAAGAATTTAGACCCAAATGATGACTCAAATAATGTTAGTGTGGGCGAGGGTTGACACTTCATTCTTTGAACTCACTTGGTTGTTCCTGATTAGGGTGTTGGTTTTCATTATGTTATGCTTTGGGGATGTCTCCAATAATTAACATGCTATCTGTTCTATTGGTAGTCCAGGTCAGGGTCTGTGTACCCAAGTTTTATTGTGTTCCATTGGTTGGCCTCCTGTGTGAAGATCCTCGGGTTAATTTTTGTCATATTTGTGGTCTTCAGGTCGAAAAACTAGTCTGTTTGTATTATGTTGAGTCTCTTGGTGTGGGTCAGTTTGGTCTGTGTCCTTGCCACCCTATGTGGGATAGTCTATATTATTGACATTAGTCCTTAATGTTGTTCTAGTATTAAGGATGTCTCTTTACATTGGATGTATTCGACCATGATATGCTGCTTTTAACTGCTCGCAGTAATATAATTTTCTTTAAATTACCAAAAAAAAGAGAAATTATTATCTAAAATTTGAAGGTGAATCATAAAAGGACTACCAAGTAAAGTTGAGCTTAATCTAAGAAGAAATATCTCCCAAAGAGAGAAAGGTTCATTGAAAACCCAATGTTTATTATGTTATTGAGAGTAACATAACTGTCAAAATAGGTCTAAGATGTAGACAAATTGGTTCAACCAAAACCCATAAGGTGGGATGAGGTCCAAGGTTCAAATTGCGGGCCTCACCCGATTGAACACTTATCCCTTTCTTGGTGCTTTCAGTGGCATAAAATGTTTAAAATAATTGTGGTATGGTGGTTATAGGGGTGGACTACACATAGATATGTGTGGCAAATTTCATGGTGGAAAACACATAATACTATGGTGGCCATAAAATTCGGATAACCTACCCATATTTGTGGTAGCTATCGATTTGAAGAACATAAGCTTATACTAAGAGGGGGTGAATAGTATAAGACCACTTTTTATTTTTTCTTTCCCAATCAATATTATGCAATGTATCAATAGCAATATCAAGAGTAGTAATCAAAGAAATGCATAAATAACCACACACAATAGAGATACCAATTTAACATGGTTCACCCAATGTGGGCTACTCTACGGAGAAAATATTTCACAAAACATTTCTCAACAAGTCTCTTTGGAAACATTTCTTTATTACAATGTTTATGGACATCTATCCAAAGGAGACACCAATCCCCTAATCAAATTCATGGATCTCTATCCATGGGATAAACCAATCTTCTCCATTGGTTCATGGATCTCTATCCATAGGAGAAATCCTTTTCCTCAACTCTGACTGGTGAACTTCTAGAAGAACAGTTGCCTCCACTACACTATCTAATGGATCTCTATCCACTAAAGACTCATGTCCTCACTCAGAATACTTTTCCTCATTCCTCACTACCCTGGATAATGGACCTCTATCCACTGGATACTATCGTACTCTATACTCTATCACCTCCAAAGTTTGCTCTCAGCTTTGTCTCAAATATGCACTAAACACAGTCCTTTGGTCTAGCACAAATATGCTCAATATTTATCTTTGGTCTAGCACAAATCTATCTTTAAATATACACCAAAATATATCCTCAAATCTATACTAAACATAGTCCTTCAGTCTAGCACAAATATGCTTAATATCTATCGTAAAGCCATAACACAAAGCTTCACTCAATCACAAATCAACTTTGGTAATTTTTTTCCAAATATTAACTCAATTTTTGAACAAATAAATCTATCAACACTGGTCTCAAGTCTTATCAAAGACTTGTATTAACTCTGCATTGTAAGCTTCCATAAAAGCTCACACTAATCTGTCCACAAGTCCTCTCTAGAACTTGTCCAATCTACTCTTAATATCTGTCTTCAAATATGTATTATAATCTTCCTCAAAATATCATACTAATATATCCCCAAGTCTTCTTCAATACTTGCTTCAAATCTACTCAATTCTTCACAAATACTTGCCTTAAATCTGCTCAACAAGTCTTCACAAAGACTTACCTTAAATCTGATCAACAAGTCCTCACTAGAACTTGTTCAATATCATAGAAACATATAGATAATTGTTAGAGACTTAATATGCTTCACACTCACAACAATGCTCAATCACTTTTAATATCTCTTATTACCACAAAAAAATATAAAGAATTGTTAGAGACTCAATATGCTTCACACTCACAACAATGCTCAATCACTTTCAATCTCTATTTTTACCACATAAACATATAGAGAATTGTTAGAGACTTAATATGCTTCACACTCACAAAAATGCTCAATCACTTTCAATATTTCTTTCTACCATAAAAATATATAGAGAATTGTTAGAGACTCAATATGTTTTACACTTAAAAGCACTCAATGACTTCCAACCTATTTCTCTAATCAATTCAGAATATAGAACAATTTGTTTCATAGAATTAGAACTATCACTTCAACACTTCCACTTGACTAGGCTCAGTAAAATCCACTCAATAAATTACTCAATGAAATACTTCCTTGCTTACAAAACCCTAGTCCAAGCATATGCATCACTCACTCAATTAATTCCAACAATGCTTATAAAATAATCTCACATAGCAATGATACTCATGATCTTTCACAAACCCTAGTTCAAGCATATTAAATCTTACTCAATATTTCCAATAATGCTTATCAAACAAGGTTTTTACTATCAACTCTTACTCAGAAAAACTTTTAATAATCAAACTCAACAATGCTTTCCAAAAAATCCTTTTTGCTCCAACTTAGCATTCACAACATCCAATCAAACAATATTTTTCTCACAAGGAAGATTTACTCATACCTTTTATTTTGATGGAGATATGTCTTCAAAATATGTTTTAACCACAATAAAAAATTTCTTTACCAAAAATAGGGTTAGGTTACCACAACCTCTCTCAATATCTCCACAAAATAATTTTCTCAAAGATTATTTTCATACAAAATAAAAAATCCTTTTGTACACCTTATAATCTCCAAACTTACAATATTCAATTTAATAATTTCATCATAACACTACACTTAACAACAAGTATAGTGATGTCCTTATAACCCTTATAATCTCCAACTTCATAAAATCTAATCACAAAAAATTAAATTCAAATATTTAATTTTTAATACCCTTATTTCTCCCTAAAAAAATTTTAATCAACCTTTATTTTTCACCACAAAGCAACCTCTAAAATTACACAACCTTATTAAGAGAAAAATTGGTGCATACCTTATTTAGCCAAGCAAAACACTTTCAACGGGTTTCAAAAACCTAACCTCACTACTCCAAGTGCCTTAGCAAGACACACTCCCACCACATGGACTACAAGCCTCCAGAAAAAGGAAAAGGCTAGCGCCTTTCCTTTGTATTCCATCGAACATGTAAACTACTCCAATAAAACCTTCTCTGCTTTACAAAATATAAACCCACAGGATTCAATCCTTGCACCTCATGCTTGCCAATGACTTGGCACTTCCTTTGCTTCCAGTTGTGCTATAGAGCACTTTGGGATATGAAACAAAAGACTCTCCTCCTTGTCCTATATGTTGCCATGCTCAATTTTCAAAACACAAGATTGCTTTCTATTTTTCAATGCACACACAATTACTTTGATCGCGGATGGGATCATTTACCAAATATTTACTCCCTTTTATATGTATTAGGCTATGTCTTTGATGATGTTGGAAATAATTCAAAATTTTGAATTATAAACTTTATAACCCTATATTTAGGGTTAGTTTAATTAATTTATAAATTAACTTATAATTAAATTATAATTAATTTACAATTAACTTAATAACTTTAAAAGTTAATTAAATTAATTTATAAATTAAATTATAATAAAACTATTATAATTAATTAAATCTCTGGGTCTTGCACCTTTAATATTATAATAAATTATTATAATATTATTTTTCTTGGGCCTTCCTTTTGCCCTTTAAACCTCATCTGACCACTTGGGAGGAAACTTTCTTTTGTACTTGATTACAGAACCTAAAATTGATGCTACTCACTAAAACTGATACTCACTGGTGCTGACTTCTTGACATCAATGACAAAAAAAATTGCCCATATTTCCAACAATCTCCCCCTTTATCATTGATGGTAACCCAATTACCTTTTATCATTTATTTAACCTTTTTATATTCTCCTCCCCTTGGAAAACTGCTCCCTCTAACTCAATGCTCTCCCCTTAAATCAAATCTCTCCCCATTTGACATCAATGGCAAAGGGTCACCTTTGGGGCTCGGGGCTAAGAATGAAACTCTTAGCTTAGTCCCTACCGCACCTCCTCTTGAGGTGGTTAATTTTGGGTTGGGAGAATTTCTACTTCTAGCATGCATTGATCTTTATCTTTGTCCACTTTCCTTCTCATCCGGTCCTTCTGATTCCTCTGACTATTCATGTTCCTACTTGTTTCTAGAATTTTTGCTCTACATCACTTTGTTGTATGTCCATAATTATTGCACTTATAACACTTAATGTTATTATTCCTTGGAGGTGTAAATGTCTAGGGATTTATCCTGGTGAAGCCATATCTATTCCTATCATAAACTCTGCAATTCATTGCCTTGTGGCCAAACTTATTATAAGAGTATTAATACACTTGAAAAAGCTGCCTATTTTTGAATTTGCCATATTCTTGTCTTTCATGTGTCCTACACTGTGAAGCCTTGTGTCCAAACCTGTGACATGAGGAGTATCATCCATTGAAACTACCTTGCCTTAACCATAGTCTCTTTTACCTTGTGCTGGTTTATGTTCCATATGTTCCTCTTTTGTGCATTGTTCCTTTCCTTGTTGAACTTTCTGCTACCAAATTCATCCTCAGAAGTCTCACTTTCTCTTACACTCTACTTCTAAATTTTCTTGTTCTTCTAAACTTGAGGTTGACTCCTCTTCTTGTTTCTTTTGTACCTGTTCAAAACCAAGACCTATTTTGTTTTTTGATAGTATTTGTACCTTGATCATCTTATCTATGATATTTGAGCTCTTTCCAAACCTATGTAACCTGTCCTTAGACTCTTTTATTTCTTCCCTTAGTAGATACACTTCATGTTCTAACCTTTCACATTCTAAGACGTTTGCTTCTAACTTGTCTTTGAACTTTCTTGTCTTAGCCATTGACTTATTTAGATCCTCTATAAGCTTCCCTTTCTTTTAATCACATTCTTGAAACTAAAACTTAAGTTGGAAGTTTTTCTTTATTACCTTATTTAAGGCATCAAGGGCATGAATAAGTTCACCTTCAATATCAACTTCTCCTATTTCTATATCTTTCTCTATTTATTTGGCTTTGAAAACATCTTCATTATTTTCTAACTTGTCTTCTATAGGATAACCTTCTTCTTATAATGCCATTAGAAGATTCTCTTATGGTTCTTCAAGTGTATTCATCATCACCAAAACTGAAAACACTCTTTGTACAACTATCTTCAAGATGACAAAAGTTACCACATCTAAAACACTTGAGGATTATTGGTGATCTTTTCTTAACCATTTCCTTTTATTTTTCCAGAAATAGAACTTCATATTTATCATTATATAAGGAACTATTATCACTATCACTTGAGTACTTACTTGCCTTGTATGCATAGTAACTCTTCTTCTATTTTTGAAGTAACAGTGCAGTTGTTACTGCCCACCCCCACCCTCTTTCCTTGTTTACCTTGACCATCCCTGCTTTTCTTTTGGTACCTATATTTTTCTGATTCCCTGTTCTTATGATCCTATTTTTCTTCATCATTGCTATTTCTAGCTTCTTGACAATCAGTTGCATAGTGACCATACTTTCCACAATTGAAACATCTAACTAATTTTGTACCTTTAAAATTTTTTGGATCCTTGTTCCTTCTTCCATAATTTGCTTCTTCATCACTGTATGACTCATTGCTTGAATATGACTTCTTACCCTTTGTCTTCTTAGTATCTTTGAAGGCTACTTCTTTCTAGATATTAGGTTCCTCTTTTGTTCTCATATCAAAAGCTATAAAAATACCAATAAACTCATCCCTTGTCTAAATATCACCATATTTTTATTTATCTATAGCTAAAATATTTTCACTAAACCATTTTGGGAGAGATCTTAAGATCTTATCACACACATCAGATTCTTGAACCTCAAGTCCAAGTCCTTGCATGGAGTTAAAAACCTCATCTATACAAAGTAGATAAACACTAATGTTTTCCTCATCCTTCATTTTTATATCTTCAAATTGTCCCTTGATATTTCACAACTTTAGCTTTTTTATCTTTTTATCTCCTTCATATATGCCTTGCAACTTATCCCAATTTTTTTTCTGATTTGCAATGCATAACCTTAAAAAACTCTATTCTATGCAAACCTCTCAAAATTATATTCATTTCTCTTGAATTGTAATTATGTAGAAGCTTACCATATTTATATGTAGGTGGAGTAGCTAGTGGTGTGTATCCATTTTCAACTATTTTCCATATTTCATTGCCAAGTGCCATCAGGTGAATCTTCATTCTCATACTCCAAATACATAATTTCTTCCATCAAAAATTGGTGTTGAATTATCTGAGGATCCACTATTTGAATCCATTTGTGTTATTGTAAGCTTTTTCTTCAAGATGTTACTCTTTTGAAGGAACATTCTCTGATACCAATTGAAGAACATAAGCTTATACTGAGAGGGGGGGTGAACAGTATAAGACCACTTTTTACTTTTTCTTTCCTAATAAATATTATGTAATGTATCAATAGCAATATAAAAAATAGTAATCAAAGTAATGCATAAATCACCACACACAATAGAGACACCAATTTAATGTGGTTCACCCAATGTGGGCTACTCCATGGAGAAAATAATTCATAAAAAATTTCTCAACAAATCTCTTGGGAAACCTTTATTTATTATAATATTTATGGACCTTTATCCAAAGGAGACACCAATCCCCTAATCAAGTTCATGGATATCTATTCATAGGAGACACCAATCTCTTCTACTGGTTCATGGATCTCTATCCATAGGAGAAATCCTTCTCCTCTGCTATGATTGGTGATCTCCTAGAAGAACTGTTACCTCCACTACACTCGCTAATGGATCTCTATCCACTAAAGACTCATGTCCTCACTCAAAATACTTGTCCTCATTGCCCTAGCTAATGGACCTTTATCCACTAGAGACTGTCGTGCTCTATAATTTGTCACCTCCAAAGCTTACTCTCAGCTCTATCTCAAATATGCACTAAACATAGTCCTTCGGTCTAGCACAAATATACTCAATATCTATCTTAGGTCTGACACAAATCTATCCTTAAATATACACCAAACTCTATCCTCAAATCTGTACTAAACATAATCCTTTAGTCTAGAACAAATATACTCAATCTCTGTCATTAAGTCTTAACACAGCTTGAATCAATCACAAATCAACTCTGCTAGATCTACTCCAAGCCTTAACTCAAGGTTTGAACAAATCAATCAATCAACTCTACTCTCAAGTATTCTCAAATACTTAGCTCAACTTTGAAATGTAAGCTTCTACAAAATCTCACACTAATATATCTCCAAGTCTTCTTCAAGATTTGCTTCAAATCTGCTCAACCAGTCTTCAGAAAGACTTGCTTTAAATCTGCTCAACAAGTCTTCATAAAGACTTACCTCAAATATGCTCAACAAGTCCCCACTAGAACTTGTTCAATCTCATAGAAACATATAGATAATTGTCAGAGACTCAATATGCTTCACACTTAAAACAATGCTCAATCTATTTCAATCTCTCTTTTTACCACAAAAACATATAGATAATTGTTAGAGACTCAATATCCTTCACACTCACAAAAATGCTGAATCACTTTGAATCTATCTTTTTACCCTAGAAACATATAGAGAATTGTTAGAGATTTAATATGCTTCACACTCACAAAAATTCTTGATCACTTTCAATATCTCTTTCTACCACATAAACATATAGAGAATTTTTAGAGAATCAATATGTTTCACACTTATAAATACTCAATCACTTCCAACCTCTTTCTCTAGTCAATTCAAAATATAGAACAATTTGTTTCACAAAATTAGAACTATCACTTCAACACTTCCATTTGACTAGGCTCAATCAATTGTACTCAATCAATTACTCAATGAAATACTTGCTTACAAAACCCTAGTCCAAGCATATGAATCACTCACTCAATTATTTACAACAATGCTTATCAAATAATCTTACATAACAATGATACTCATGATCTTTCAAAAACCCTAGTTCAAGCATTTAAAAGCTTAATCAATATTTCCAACAATGCTTATCAAACAAGGTTTTTACCATCAAATCTTACTCTAAAAAACCTTTAACAATCAAACTCAACAATGCTTTCCAAACAATCCTTTTCACTCCAACTTAGCTTTCAGAATATCCAATCAAATAATATTTTTCTCACAAGGAAGATTTACCCATACCTTTTATTTTAATGGAGATATATCTTCAAAACCTGTTTTAACCACAATGAAATTTTTCTTTACCAACACTAGGGTTAGGTTACCACAACCTCTCTCAATATCTCCACAAAATAATTTTCTCAAAGATTATTTTTCATACAAAATAACAAATCCTTTTGTACACCTTATAATCTCCAAACTCACAATATTCAATTTAATAATTTCATCATAACACTACACTTAAAAAGTATAACAAAGTCCTTATAACCCTTATAATCTCCAACTTCATAAACTCTAATCACCAAAAATTAAATTCAAATATTTAATTTTTAATACCCTTATATCTCCCTCAAAAACTTTAATCAACCTTTATTTTTTACTACAAAGCAACCTCCAAAATTACACAAACTTAGCAAGAGAAAACTCGGTGCATACCTTATTTAGCCCAGTAAAACACTTTCGACGGGTTTTGAACACCTAACCTCACCACTCCAAGAGCCTTAGCAAGATGTGTGCCCACCACATGGGCTACAAGCCTCTAGACAAAGGAAAAGGCTAGTGGCTTTCCTTTGTATTCCATAGAGCATGCAAACTACTCCAACAAAACCTTCTCCGCTTTACAAAATACAAACCCACAATATTTGATCCCTGCACCCCACACTTACCAATGACTTAGCACCTCCTTTTCTACCAATTGTGCTACAAAGCGCTTTGGGATATGAAACAAAAGGCTCTCCTCCTTGTCCTATATGTTGCCACACTCAATTTTCAAAATACATGATTGATTTCTCTTTTTCAATGTGCACACAATTACTTTGATCGTGGATGGTGTCATCTACCAAAGCTTTAGCCTATTTTATATGTATTAATCTATATCTTCGATGAAGTTGATGATAATTCAAAAATTCAAATTATAAACTTTATAACCCTATCTTTAGGGTTAGTTTAATTAATTTATAAATTAACTTATAATTAAATCATAATTAATTTACAATTAATTTAATAACTTTAAAAGTTAATTAAATTAATTTATAAATTAAATTATAATAAAACTATTATAATTAATTTATAAATTAAATTATAATAAAACTATTATAATTAATTTATAATTAATTAAATCTCTGGGTCTTGCACCTTTAATATTATAATAAATTATTATAATATTATTTTTCTTGGGCCTTCCTTTTGCCCTTTAAACCTCGTCTGACCACCTGGGAGGACACTTTCTTTTGATCTTGATTATGGAACTTGAAAATGATGTTGCTCACTAAAACTAACTCTCAATGGTGTTGACTTCTTGACATCAATGGCAACAAAACTTGCTCATATTTCCAACATGATTCCACCAAGTAAATTAAAAAAAAAACATGCCAGTCAAAACCATTGTTACATGTGCTATAATGAAATTCATGGTCATAGAGGTAAGGAATTATATGTTAATATTTTTAAAAGGTTCATATTCTATATTGGGTACCAAAAACTTAGTCATTTGATATTTGAAAATAATACTTATCGAAATTTGATATATTTTTTTAAATAAAAAGGGGGAGCTACAAGGTTAATGATATTATTACATTTGATAAATTAAATTTGTTATTTAATTAAAATAAATTCTATATCGAAGATATAAGGATAGTTTGATTATTGAATTGATTGATTTGAGAAATTGAAAAATTGAAATTGATTTCAAAAACTTAATTTTTGAAAATTTGAAAACTGATTTGAAGAAATTTAAACTAATTGATTTTTTTCTTTTGCTTGAATTAAACTAGGGAGTCAAAAGGAATTCTACTCCAAAAAAATTTGAAAGAATTGAATAAAATTTGATTTGCAAATTTGACAAACTTGATTATTTGAAGAAATTGATTGATTGAAATTGTTTATTTAAACTTTGGAGAAATAAATATTTCTACTCCAAAAGAACTAATTTGAAAGATTTAAATATTTGATTAAATAATTTGCAAATTAAAAAATTTGGAGAAATGGATAGAAGTAATAATGAACGATCAAGAAAAAAGGAAAGCTTATAAGAATCAAGAATTAATAGAACATATTTAATTTATTCAAAATGAACTAAAAGTATTATTTTTATGATTCTTAAGGAATGCATGAATTAATGTATTGAATATGAAGGAAATATAGATTATGAATCTCTTGTGATATCAAAGAGAATGACAATATCAAGAAATAAAATTTATGTTCCTATCAAAGTTCATCCAAAAACAACCTACACTCAAAAATGTTAACAATGTAATAAATTTAGACATAAGAGTAAAGATTAATGGAATCATGTTTATTGCCTAAATTTTGAGAGTCATAATCATACCCACAAACCATGTTGATATAAAGGAAATGGTATTCATGAATGATACATTATTAATGAAATTAATTTTACTAATGGCATTGGATAAGGTACTTAAATATGTTATTGTAAAAGAAAATCTTGAAATAATTACGATTACAAATAATGTAGTATCGATAGTGATACAATAAATAAAGCATTAGAATATGAAACATTTCCAAAGTCAAAGTAAAATAATAGATGCAATTTAAATAATGAAGAGTAAAGTCTTTAATAACCAAATAATATAATACATTGGGTGTTGCAAAATATTACATTATTTGGTACATGCTAATGTACCTGCATGGTACCTTTGGTATAATTATAAATAATAAATTATAGTGTGATTTTATAGTTTAGGGTGTGTGATTTATATTTCCCTTAAAGTATGTGTCTATATGTAGTATGTGTACAAGTGTCATGAGTGACAATGTGTGAAAGTGTGTAGATGTAAGAGTGTGCAATATTGAAAGTAAATAGAATGTTAATAGTCATGTATATAAGTATCAAATTGTAATGCCAAGAGGTATGAAATTTTTGCCTTATGTGTGGAATAGGAAAGGATGCATCTCTCAAATATGTGAGGAAAAAAGTCAACTATTAAAGAGTCACCTTTCCAAGGTTATATTATGGAGATAAAGCTCAATGAATTTTATCATCACTAAAGAATATTTGTGTAGCAAAATATTTATCAAATAATGTCGAAGCTTGTATGCAATATTTAGAGAAATTATATTGTAAGTTTGAATATGCATATTGTTATTGATATTGACCTATTAATACATATTTTTGTTATTTCATGAATATTATATTCATTGACATTAGCCATTTATATTGATTACTTTAATATTTGAGTCTACTGAAGATAATGGATATTGGGAATTGTATTTGAATCTAGCTACAAATCCAATAATTGAAAGGTACCAAATAATGTGATACCTACAACACCATTGAATCCCTTATAATTTTATAGGTTTCATAGAAGCTTATTAGGCAAGTTGTTGGAGAATATTACATTATTTGGTACATGCAAATGTACCCCCATGGTACCTTTATGGTACAAATATAAATATGTAATATATTAGGGTTTGAGTCTATAGTTTAGATGAGTGATTTATATTTCCTCTTTATGTAAGTGTCTATGTGCAATATATGCACAAGTGTTATTAAGTAAGGGTGCATGTGTATAATGAGAGAAAGTGCACAAGTGTCATGTATGTAAGTATGCAAATATGTAATGTGAAGATGTGTACAAGTACCTTGTATTAGGAGTGCGTGTAGGAGAGTAAGAGTCATGTAGAAGTGTGAAAGTTTTATAGAGTTAAGGGTGCATGCAAGTAGAGAGTGAATAGTCTTGTATACAAGTAGCAAGATGAGAAGCCAAAGGTCAAGAATAGGAAAGGTTGCAACTCCCTAATATGTGAGGAGTGCAATAGTTAAGTATTGAAGAGTCACCTTTGTATGTGTATATTATGGAGATAAATCTCCACTCAAGGTAAGTGGGAAAATGGTTTGTAACAATCACCATAACAAACATTGATAATAAAGATTGTATATAGATTTTGAGCAATTTTATTGTAAGTATTATTCATGCTTGTACATGAATGATTTTGGCCATTTACATTCATATTTGATATTATAGTGAATGTTATTATATTTATATTGGCCTATATATATATATATGATCACTTATATATTTAATTCCACTCTTGATTATTGATATTGAGACCTTATATATTGTGGCTTAATTATATTGGAACCTGAGATACTTTTAGATAGTTTGGCTTAACAGCCAATAATTGTATCAAAGCCACTACTTAACTCTATTTATTTTTTATAGATTCATAGTAAAAAGCCAATGTTATATTGGAGTCTATCCACTTTCAAATAAGTGAAGATATGAACTCTATTTTAAAGGTTTGGCAAAGTAGATATTGAGGGGATAAATAAAAGTAACCCTAATTTGGATGCTAGAGTCTATCCACTTGGTTCAAGAAAAAACCAGCGAAGATAAGGACTCAACCATAATAGATTAAGGGCCAACTCAAAATAAAATTGGATGTGAGAGGAAATTCAAAGTCACCCTGATATTGATTTTTGTATTCTCTAGAAAAGAGAAGAATGATATTGTTCTTAGGTTTGACCTAAGATATTAGAGAAGAGAAGCATAAAATATTCAATAGGACAAAGAGTATCATCAATGCTTCTAAATGACAGAGAAGAGAAGTAATATAAGCTTCTTGAGAATAGAAAAATAATAAATAAGCAATATAAGATTTCTAAATATTAGTAGAATTTCATAAAGAGAGTGTGGAAGGGTAAAATAAAACATGGATAAAATCTAGAGTATAGTAGAAAGGAAAATAAGCTTCCTACATGATATATTGAATGGTTATTAATTATTAAACAATTATTTAAACTAACATTTAAAGTGTAGCTATTCAAGGAAAAATCAAAAGCAAAACTACATCATATAGTAAGAGAAGAGAACTAAGTCTACCTAGCATAGTGGAAATAGAAGCACACATTTTGTGAGAATATGAGACCTACATAAAATAATATATTTTGTGAGAACATGATGTTTGAGAGTGTGAATCCATACAAGGTAAGTTTGGAAGAATCCATGAGAGGATATTGACCAAGTAGATTATATCAACTATAAGAGAAACAACATCTATTTAAAGGTATCTATATGTCAACTAACTAGGGTGCCAACATCTATGCAATAGTTGACTAGAAGGAAGACAATCCCAATACTGCATATAAAAAATGGAGATAGTACCTATATAGAGGCTCATTTAAGAGCAAGAGCTTAAAAAAGGAGAAAGTGCTTATATAGAGGCTCATTCAATAGATAGAGCTTTCAATCAAGAGATGGTGTCTATACAATGACTCAGTAGAGAGATAAAATTTTCACAATGGTTAATCGAGATTTGATATCTAATTTAAGCTAGTAGAGAGAAATAATAGATAGTATACACCAATATTTATAGAGTAAATAGCTAGCATACAATGGGAGATAGCATATACAACCACACCAAAAGGAACCTAAGCATGCAACTAGTGCTAACATGAACCAACATTGATAGCCACACCAGAAGGAACCTGAGCAAAAAACCAGCACTAACTTAATCCATTAAAACCAAGAGAAATATAAAGAGATGTCACAACCAATAGGAATCTATTGAATAAAAAAGAACCATAATGAAAATGGGTTAATAGTATGTCTTATGGCATAAATAAATTTTTTAATAAGTGTGAGAGATAGAATCATTTTTTGCCATTAGAGTAATGTCCCTAGAATGTTAGACTACAACCATAGTGCCTTTTTTGAGAGCGTTCATCATTATTTGAAAGTAATATTCATGCACTTGATTATTATGCTAGTTGGAGGTAAGCAATATTAATTTTTTAAGGAATGTCCAAAGGGAAACATTTTGTTTAAAAGTTTTTAAAAATCTTAGGAACCTTTTTTTTGGTAAGCAATTTTTTTTATTAAAGTGGGTTTTGAAAGGAATCCCAAAACCTTGATACAACGGTAGTAGAATGATTTGCTGAGAATAAGAACTATAAGGTTAAATAGGCCTATAGCCAACAAAAAAACTACAAAATAGAGGGGTGAACACCCACTTCACAACGAAACTAACAAAAAATGTAAAACAAGGCACATCTTGCACCACATCCTCAAGCCCATCCTGTCATCCACCAACTACGCAACATCCTCTTTATTAACCTTCACCTCATACTTGTGACCATATTTCCCATCACTTCTAATTATATTTGGTTTACCAAAGCTCGTAGGACCATTCTAAAAAATCCCAAAAATAATTCATGGAATAAAATCATGTTCATGGTATTTCTCATCTCCTTTAGGGAATACATGAGCTCCTCATTGTGGGAGATAGTAGTGGAAATGGCATTAATCACCATATTTTGAAGAATTGTTATGATTTGATCATCACCTTAATCATAAAAAAGTACTTCTAGATATGCAAACTAACTTTACCACATATTTTTCTTGAGACAGGTAGATGATCATATTACACTCATCGATTCTTCAGTATTAACCTTCTTCCCCTTGGAGGTCTCAGTATCCTTACTAGTCTCTCTCAATTAACTTTTACTTGACAATGAATTTGAGATAGGTATCATCACAGGGTTAGTGGCAGTGATATGCTCAAAAATATTGGGAGGACTAGAATTGCCTTTTGGGTTATCCTCAAGGATGACAAGATCAGCAAGAGGAATTTCAGGGTTATGCATCAAAAGGTGAATGTAGATAATTTTAAATAGGCCTTTGTGGGACAAGAAGGTTTCATTATTTTTATTTCTATAGTTTTCAATGGAGTAATTCATAGAACAAAAATAAAACTCAAGGATATTGATAATATTTATATCATGAAAATGATTCACGAAGGCTAATTGGAAACTACATAAGGCTTTGTTTGGGTCATCTACAGTGATAAACTGCATGATAGGTTTCATTACATGGTTCCAAGGGGAAGGTAAGTTAGACCTAAACATACCTATCTTGGCCAATTTGAGAATATTTATCTTATCAAAAAATTCCTTAAGCTTAACTTTCCAATTGTGTTTTTCTCTTCTTATTGGTCTCCTAGTCATAGGCAGACCAGTAATCTTCACCAGCAACTGAGTATCAACCGCATAATACTTGCCACACATGGTTATCCTGCCCTCATCCCAGCTATAGAGGAACACCATTGTAATTTCAAAATTGTTCCTTGAGAACTTTATCAAAAATGGAAGATAGCCCCTCTCCTCCAAGATAGAATCAACAATTAAATCTACCTCCAAGTTATCTGGCTTCATGAAACTCATGATTTGACAAAAAAAATTTGAGGTATAAACCAAAAAATATAAGAAAAATGAACGGAGCAAGGATACTGGTGATGGACTTAGGAGGCATAGCCCTAATAGGAAATAAAAACTTCTGCAAAGGGGCACCGAAGGTTCTAGGAAATGGGGCAAAGATTGGATGGTCACTCCTCAAGGAGATCAAATATCATGATGCATATCCTAAGGATTATAGGAATTATGAAAATTTTAAATTGGCTTAATCTGCACATGACTCTAGGAAACACAAAAAAAAATTCTAATAGAAATCCAGCATCTCGAAGTCATGAAGCTTTTGGGAAGTAGAAAAGGGGTATGGCAGTTGGTAGCATTTGCAAGAAGGATAACAGATATGTTGGGGAAGATGCAATGATGATGATTGGTGTTTATGAGAGTGCATGCATAATCATGAGGGTGAAGATACGAATGAGGACATGAAAAGTATGCCCCTTTACACCAGGAAAAGATAAGTTCAAGATCTAACATCGAAGTTTGAAAAAATCCTAGGAACTTTAATAAGTGGGAGATAAAAGGAATACAACATTTTTAGAAGAAAATATTTAAGTGGGAGTTATAAGGACTTCTACAATATATTGAAATTTAATATTTCAAATTTTTAAGTTTTTTAATATTTATTAAATTTTAGAGTGATAAGGTTTTCTACTTCAAATAGGATTTAATATTTTTGAATTTGAAATTTGGTTTTTGAAATTGAAGAGTTAGAAGGTTAGAATTTGAAGGTTTGAGTTTTTAGAAGATTTGAAATTTTGAAATTTGATGTTTTTTGAAATTTTGCAAATTTAATAAAGTAGGGAGATAAAAGGTTTACTACTTCAAAGGATTTTAAAAATTTAAATTTTACAAATTTAAATGAGTTCCATTATGTCAAACAATACAATTTCCCATTTTGAATCTCAACTCTTGAAAATATCAAATTTTGCATCATGGAAGAACAAAATAAAATCAATTCTTACTGTAAAAAAACTCTGGGAAATAGTCATTGGAACAAAAAAATCCTAGTGATGATGAAAGAGAAATACAAAAATTTGAATAAAGTGATGCAAAGGCACTCATGTTAATTATGTTTGGAATAATTGATGAAATACAACCATATTTAAGTGGAGCAAAAACTTCTATAGATGCATGGAATACATTATGCAAAATATTTAAAGGAAAAACAAAGCAATAATTTTGAATTTACAATCTCAATTATATTCTTTAAATATTAATAGTGGAGAAAGTATAGAACTCTTTCTCCGAAAAGTAGCATATATAAAGGTAAATCTTTTGAATCTAGAAAAAAATGTAGAAGATAAATTTCTTGTTCAAGTTACAATGAGAGAACTTCCATAAAGTTATAAATATTTAGTTACTTCTTTACAAGTACTAAATAAGGAAACCACATTTGATGATTTAGTCAATATTATTTAGGAATATGAAGTTGAAAATCTAGTCAAATATGAAATGACTAACAATGCCTTAGTATCTAAAGAAAATATACCAAGTAATATTGCTACAACATCCAAGTATAGATCTAGGTGGAATTCAAGATTCTATAATTTATGTAAGAAAATGTTCATAGTACAAATTTTTGTAGATATAATCAACAAAATCAGATGAATATGAATCAAGAAAATCAAATGAGTGAAACTTTTTACAAAAATAATATCAACCTCACTATCGATATAATTTTCATGACCCTCCCTAGCTGACTTTATGGCACAAGAAAATATTGTATTAACCTATGATGTGATGATACCTAATTTGAACAATTGAAACAACTATATGATGTTTAGTTGATTTATAAGGGTGTGTTATTGCTAACATATTTCCAAGTGTGTAGGATCAGGTACACTCGTAGGTGGAACATGCAGAGTCAACCACCATCAACGAGGGTACCAAATATCAGGGGAAATGATGATTAAGTTACTCGGAGGTAACATGGATAGATACCTTCATATAGGTATGAATTTATGGAAGGGATAATCATCGATGGCTGATCATCTTGAGCTTTAGTTGATAGCCTAGTAGATATCATAAAATATCTGGCTAAGATAGGTGATTGGGTTGATGGAAAGATTCCCTCTTTGTTGTTGTATAAATGTGTTTTCTCTCTACTGCATCCTGGCTTGAGTAGTTTAATGTTATATTTTCTATATGAGAACAACTACAAAATATATATAGATACATAAGGTTAACTATCATGTCGAAGTGAAAGTAGAGCATCATCCTTATGAAAGAAAGCAAATTAAATTTATATGTTGAATGAAGATTCCTTTAAATTAATTAATGAAGTTCAAGTAAATAATGTTTGGCTCATTGGATCTCATTAGTAAACTTCATTTAAATTAATAATAAATGCATTTTCATCTAAATTAATTAAAAGTGTTCATTTTAATGATAATAGAGAATTCATTAAAAGACTTTAATTAGTTGAAATAAATGAAAGAGAATTCATTTTTTTTATAAAAAGAGTATATATATAATAATAGATATCTTTTATTAAAAAACAATAATTAAATTGTGTAAATAAAATAATATATTTTATGGTTTATAAATATCTTGAGAATGATATTTTAATTAAAAGAGTCATTCTTCAAAAAATAAAACGTAACAATCCCTTTCCTATATAGTGAAACCTATGAAATAGCCTATGAGGCTACTAAATTTCCAAAGGTGGAAAATATGGGAAGAATGTGTAAAGGATAGGGGATGGTGCATTGAAGAAAGAAGGCTCAAGATGGGGGCTCGAGGTTCAAGAAGATGGTGGACGGGCCACCTAGGCAGACAAGCACATAAGGATGAAAGAAATGAAAAGAGAGAGAGAGGGGAACAAAAGGAAAAAAATATGTGAGTAGAGTAGACGTAGATGAGAGACGTGGAAGGAAGTCCATCTTGGACTTCGTAAGCCCCTTGTGGGCTAGTGGCAGCGAAGGCTGCATTTGGGCCTTGCATAGGTGGAGGTCTGCATTTCGATCCCCGCAAAGGGAGCTATGCATGGATTAGTCATGTTTTTATTAAAACATGTTTTGTGCCACGAATTTCAGATTCTTCAAGGGCAGCCATTATAAGGTGTGATTATTTTCTTGATATGATTTTTGGCATTGTTTAGCATTGTTTAAAAGACATAGGAGAAATAAAGGGATATTTATTTGGTTGTATTTTTGAGATTAGTCTTTTGCTATGCTAAATTTAAAAATGGATATATAAGGTGTAAGTTTTGTTTGTTGTGTTTTTGGCTTCTTTGGTGGTTGTTTTTAAATAAGAGGAGCTAAAAGGTGTATTAAGGAAAGTTTTTATATTTGCTCATTTATCTTGGTTCTAACCCTGACTTGGTTGGAAGTTTGAGGGTTGTGTGTGGTGACAACTTTAAGGATCAATTTTCTTCTACTCCAAAAAAGGTATGGGCACATTTTCCTTATGAGTATGATTGGTGTATGTTTTTCTGAAATAAGGTTGGAGTGAAAATGTTTTCAACTAGATTTCCTTTGGCTAGGTGTAAATCCTATTTTCTGGTTTGTTGAAGACTTCTTATGCATTTTTATCCTTGATGAGAGTTTTGGTGAATGCATAATTCTAGTTTGAGGTAGTGGAAGCATTGTGCACTAGGGTTTATGTTTGTGAGTCTTGCTACTTGCATTGAGTTGGTGGAACCCTTGGTTGGCTATTTTGAGTTTGATGGTTGAGTTGCTTCCATAGAGGTTGTTTGATCAAGTTATTTTTTTACTTGATTCATGATATTGGGCTTACTCCATTGAGTTGATTTGAGCAAGTTATTCTTTGCATTTGGTGATATTGTGTTGGTGGCTGTTTTGTTCAAATATCTTTGGAGGGAAAATAATTTCTAATTGTTTCCTTTTCTTGTGATGATTGGTTGAATGCTTCAAGGTTGATGTTGAGTTGAATGATGTTGGTTGACTAAACCTTTTTTGATGAGCATTGTTGTTGAAACCCTAATTTATGGTGAAAAGAACATGAGTATCATTGTTATGTGATTCTTTGCATAGTTGGCAATTGTTGGGGTTTCATGTTCTTGAAATAAAACATTCTATCCTATCCATTTCAGATATTGAGTTGAGTTTTCAGATTTGAGATTGAGTTTCAGCTGAGTTGATTTGAGTTGAGTTTTGAGATTGGTATTTGAGTATAGAACATATTGAGTCTCTAACAATTATCTTTATGCTTCTATGAGTTTGACAAATCACATTGGGTCTCTAACAATTCACTTTGTGATTTCCTACTAAGAAAGTTTTTCTTGGTGAGCTTGCTGAGTTTTTGGACAGGTTTCGGTGGGGACTTGTGAGCAGTTTTTGGATAGGTTTCGGTGGGGACTTGTGAGAAGTTTTTGGACAAGTTTCGGTGGGGACTTGTGAGCAGATTTGGATAGGTCCTAGCAGAGGACTTGTGAGCTGAGTTTGATAGTTCTATTAGAGAACTTAAGGACAGAGGTGCATTGGTTCTATGAGAAGAACCTGAGGACAGCTTGGCAAGTCTTTGAGAAGGCTTGTATGTAGAGGATTGATTTGTTCAAGAGTTGGACAGATCCGATAGACGAGAGGAAGACTTTTACTAGACCGACTGATCGTGTTTGGTATAGGTTGTTGAGCTACCGTGGACGTGATCATAGAAGGCGAGAGGTCTCTTAGGCTAAGCATTGAGGACAGGGAGGTCTTCGGTGGAAAGGAGTTCCACGTGCTGGAAAGAGGTAGAGGCAGTTGATATTTTGAGGGATCATTTCCAGAGCAGAGGGGAAGGTATCTCCTTTAAGCAGAGGCTCATAAATTCTGATTGGGGGAAGGTATCTCCTTTGGGACAAGGCTCATAAACATTGTAATTAGGAAGGATTCCCAAAGAACTTTGAGATAATTTTTAGAGAAAAGTTTTGTGGACGTAGCCCAGCCTTTCTGGGTGAACCACGTTAAAATTGGTGTCACTTTGTGGATGATATTGTACATTGCTTTGATATTTCTTTGGGTATATTGCTTTACTGTTTTGAAGTATAAAGGAAAAATTAAAAAGAGGTCTTATACTGTTCATCCCTCCCTCTCAGTATAAGCTTGTGTTCTTCAAATTTTACATTCTTATTATATTCCAATCCATAGTGAATTTTTCCATAGACATAATTCAATACTCTTTGTATTGCTTTACAATGACTAACATTAGGTTCCTATATGAACCTTGAAATATAGCTCACAAAAAAGATTATATTCAACTTGGTGTCTATTAGATATATAAGACTCCCAATAATTTTATGATAGAGAGTTTGATATATCTAAGGATATTTATCATATTTAGACAACAGTAACCCTAGTCACATTGGAGTTGCCTTAGATATATAGTTTTTCATATGATATTTTTCTAAGAGAGTCTTGGCATATTTTGTTTGTGAGATCTTGATGTGATTATTTCTTTTCCAAATATCTAGTCTAAGATAATAATGTAGAAGTCTTATATTTATCATATCAAAAGACTTTTTCAATTCATCTTTCACTACGTCCACCATTTCATTTGAACTACTAGTGAAGATCAAATCATCAACATACAACACAACAGTCACTATTTCAAAACCAAATTTCTTCAAATAGATATTTGCATATGAGGGACTTCTTTTGAATCCATGTTGCAATAGGTAATTATCAATTTTGATGTACCAAGCTCTAGGAGCCCACTTCAATCTATACAAATACTTTTTTTAGTTTACAAAATTTTGCTCTTGTCCTTCAATAGCAAAACCTTTAAGTTAAACCATATACACCTCTTATTTGAGATCATTTAAGAAGATACTCTTGACATACATTTGATGTAATTCACAACCAAATTGTGGTGCCATTGCACATAGAATGTGAATGGTTTCTATTTTAGTTTTTGGTGCAAATTTTTCCTTATAGTCAATACCTTATTTCTGAGCATAGCCCTTTGCAATGAGTCAGGCCTTGTATTTATCAATGGATCCATTTTCCTTATATTTTATCATGAATATCCATTTATAGCCTATGGGCTTCTTTCCATGAGGTATATCAACCAACTCCCATGTATTATTTTTCAATAGATACTTATATTTTGTTTCCATAGCTTCCTTCCATTGAGGTATGCTAAGGGTATTCTTCAATTATTTGGGTTATGTATTCTCCATGATTGAAGACATCAATCCCATATTTACTTCTTGATGTGTCATACTTTTATTACATGATCGAGTGGAAGTATCAAGAGGTACATCAGTTTGTTTTAGCTTATAATTCTTAATACTTAAATAAAAATAATCACAAGATCCAAAATGAAGTTGTAAGAAATATAAGTCAATGGCAATATTCTAAACATATAAAACTCAAAAATAAATTATGCAAAAACTCATAAAAATTCCATTAACAAATGCTCTTTCAAATAGCAACTTGACAGAATAAAGATCTCCAGTACATCATACTTCCACACAATCTCACTCTACATATTGTCTTTCACACACAGACACACATAGACACATATATAATGGAATACAACTCTTCATATGAAGTACTATTATCCTTCACTCTTCTTGAGCCTATTCACTTTCCTACTCTATGGACTCATGTCCACATGGACTATTATGTAAATTTACATTATTAAATACTTTGCACTTTCTAATAATACTTGTGCATTTATTACATTGTATAAAGTAAATACTCACACTATAATCTAAGGCACACTCCTAATATAAATATGTATCCAATATGGTACATTAGGATGTACCAAATAATGTAATATATTCCAACAGCCCCTTGTATTACACTATTTGGTTATTGAAGACTTTAGTCTTCAATATGGTCTTTATGTTTCATAAGTCCTTCAACTTGATCAAGTTATTGTTCTTCTTCTTTAATTTATAGATAAAAAAGTAGTCCATAGTATTATTGTCATCTCATATTTCTCGTTTTGAATATTTGATTTACCTATCAATTTTTATGATAAATAGGTTTTTCAATTCCTACAATATGTTCCTCATAAAATCCATTAGTGTTGTTTTGAACTACAAAAATATCTTGTGAGATTATAATTGGGTCTAGAGCATATATATCATTTTAAATTGATATTGTAGCTTCTTTCTCATTTTTATTTATAATATGAAACTTATTGACTCCATATATATCTAAACTCAATCATACTTTTGCTCTCAACCAATTTGACTACTGAAATAAGATTTGATGTTAATATAGGAATATACATTACATCATGTAACAAAATATTTAGAAAATATGTACTAGGTTTTACACACCCATATCCATGCACAAGATAGGTTTTGTCATCTACAATTTTTAATCCAATATTGTTTGTGACTTCAAGGAAATCAAACCATTGTAAATTTCTTGTCATGTGATGACTTGCACTAGAATCAATAAACCAAAGGTCTTTACCATTTTGACTTGTAGAATTATTTGTGCTTGAAGTAATTTTATATTTTTGATATGAAATATTGTATGGACTTTGATATTGGATCCTTTCATAATGTACTTTGTGATGATATGTTCCTCTTGCTAACTTATCCATTACTATATTCAAAAAATAGTTTTATTGTTGTATTCCTTATGTCTCCCTAGTGTTTGTATGAACAATTTAAATATAATTTTTCAAATCTCTAAATATTTGAGGTTGACTACCTTACGTATCCCTAGTTTTGAATGTATTTTCTGACCTTGATAAAACCTTTTCATCTTCTAAATTTTAAGTTGAATTTGAGTATATGATCAAATACTAACTTTCAATTTTTCAAATCATGTAGTATACATTGTATTTCCTAATGTTTGGATAATGATAAAACAATAGTTTTGACAAAGGTTTCAATTATTCAAATCTCTAGGTTGAATTTATTTTATCTCCCAAATTTAAAAAAAATAGTTTCTAAATTTCACAAACTATGTTGGTGTTGAATTCCTTATAACTGTCTAATTAGAAATTTAGAAAACAAAGGTATTTAAAAATTTAATATTCCTATTTTGATGTATAAATAATTATTCCTTAGAGTTAAAATATTTGCAAATATTTCTATGCAACTTGAATTTCAAAATAGAATAGAGTAATTTTAAAAATTTCAAATTAAATACTTCTTACTTCAACAATATTCCATATCATTCAATAAATATTTTAAGGTTATAATTAATCAATTCATTACCTTATTTCTCCATTCATTCAATTAATATCAAGTATAATACATTAATTAACCTTAACATTAATAATATTATTCCTTATATCTCCTTAATATTTTTAAAGGATTAAATCAATTCAAATATTCTATACCTCCTTGTATATGACACACTAAATTTGGGTTTTCAAATCTTTGACCTCCTTGTGTATTCATTGTACTATTTGTTCTCCAATATTGGGAATTCAAGTATTTGACCTAATTCTACGTATTTGTAGCCTCTTTGTCCTTCAATATTATCTCCTTTATGACATGCTACATGTTCTTCAAGAACTATAAAATCTATCACACTAAACTTGGATCCCATTAATTAATGGTGCATATGAAAATTTTTAATTCCTTTTAGTGATGATTGGTGCTCCTATTTGAGAAATGACAAGTGTCACTCAAAATACTTCTATGCATAGAATATGTTACATCTTCCTTTGGTGCTCTTCCTTACACATGGATCTTATTCCTTAATGGTTCCTTAATGGCACATGTCTTAGTAACATCTCTTCTTTCTCAATGTTTTCTCTTCAATACTTCCTTTGGATTTCTCCTCAATGCTCAGTTTCCTTAATAATGCTTAGATTTCTCCCCAACACTTCGGCTTCCTCCTCAATGCTTGGCTTCCTCAACAATTCTCTCTTCATATTCCTCCTCACTTTATGACTATTATAAACTTAGACATTCAACCTTCTTTATAGATCTTCTATGTCTCCTAGATTCCTTCCAATATCCCTTCAACTCCTTTCAGGTAGTGCTCAATCTTGGCACCAATACTAATGTAAATTATGATTCAACTCCTTTTATCAATGTTTATGCTTCCTCCTCCTTGCTTGGTGGCTCTTCTCCCTTACATGGTGGCTATCCTCCTTTGCACGGTGGATCTTCCTTGGAAACTTTTGAATATCTACCTCCTTGTGCTATAACTATTCAACTTCGAACTAACAAAACCTTAGCTTCTCTACTATGGCACTCAAACTTTGCTTTTTGGTAGCCCTTCCTTCAATACGGTAGCACCTCCACTTGTTCTTGGTGGTTCTACCACTCCTTTTGTGACTTTTATTCACCAGTATTTTTTGCAACTTTTACCTATACTTTATGGTATCTTTGGACACTCTAACTCTGCCTTGCACTATTTGATCTCTTTCTTTTATTCAATAAGACTTATATTTTTTTTTTCACTTTCTTGTATGATAAAAAAAACATATATATTAATTTTTCCTTCTTCTTATTACTCCCTTTCAAGTAATCTTTAATTTTACTTTTTGTTCTTTTGTTTTGCAGATTCTAGGATTATAATGATGCCTCCTTCCTTGGCTTGGAGACACTTAGCTTAGACTATCTTTTTCTAGATCTAATAACTCCAATATGGTGCTTTCAAAAAAAATTATAATAAGTTGATTTGAATGATTTAATAATAAAATTTAATAGCACCAATATTACAAAACTCTTTTGCCTCATTTTATAGATAATATCCTTCATGATTTGACTCTTCTTTTTGCTATCTCAAATTTACAAATTTTACAACTTCACTTCCTTTTAATTTGCTACTCCAAAATCTTATTTTTGTAGCTTCAAATACTGCCAAATATTCCTTTGCTTTTTTTTCCATTTTAGCTTTATATGGTGTATGCCAAGGGAGAATGCAATCACAAGACATAAAATATGCAAAAATGTAAGATGCTAACATATGATATTAATAGAAAGTGACAAAAATGATACAATGCAATATGGAGTAAACGAACACTCCAGAACTAATGCTCAAGAATTACATTGTATCCCATCACCAATCTATATGGTGATCCACATAGTATTCTTACTACTACCTACAAAGATATATAATCACTCACTATGAGGTCGTTTATATATAAATATGGATTGCTTGGACAACACTCTACCTAGCTGTATAAGGGAACACCATGCACGTTTACAACTTGTATATAGACAATTTTGCATTTATTGTATTACTTGAAGTAAATATCTAACTACCCCCTAAAGTAATCTACTACTCTAGTTATGTGCCAAGGGTGGTACATTTACATGAACAAAACTATGTAATATACTCTAACACCCCCTTGTATTACATTATTTGGGTATTGAACACTTTAGTCTTCAATTTAGATCTTCTTATCTTGAATAGTATTTAGCTTGAACAGTATGCCTCGTTAGTCTAATTTTTCCTCTTCTTCTTTAGCCTTTGATTTAGATCCTATTTTTGTACTTCTATAAGTGATACTGCTATCTGACTCTTGTAAATGTATATTTCCTTTTTTGTCCTTGTTGTGTACATAGGCTTCTAAACAGACACTCAAAGCATCATGATAATATCTTGAATTAGTAAAACTTGAAGTACCAATACTGCATGAGAATTGAAATATATTTTTTAAGTATGATTCACTCAATTCTATTTTATTTTTAAGAGCTTATATCAATCCTTTTTGTTTTGCATTCTCATTCTTGTAACATTTATATGTAAGTAATGCCATATACAATATGCTTACAAAATCTAAAGGAAGTAGAATGTCATCCTTTCTATTTTCAATCGCTTCATTGAGTTGAGCTTGTAGATAATATTCCATGGTATCAAAGTCATTGTCTAAAGCTTCAGTATTAATTTTTGAAGTAATATCTAAATATGCTTCACCCTTTATAAGTAGATTCATGATTCCAATTTTTATGGCACTTGATTTTTCCTTTCTAAAGGAGTTATTCATGTTATTGTTTGTTGTATTCTTGGAGGTAGACATCCTTATAGCTCCCTATATTAGATTATGAAGTGCTTTGATAGTGCCTATATTTTGTATCTCTTTTAGTATTATGAGATAGGATATTCTAAATAGTCCACCTTATAACTCCCTAGTTAAGAGTATATGAGTTGGTTTGATAAAACTATTCAAGTCTTAGCTTTTGTAGAATACCTTATTTCTCCTTAGTTAATATATGTAAACTAATTTGATAAAATATTTTTAGAATTAGTATTTTTAGGCTTCCTTATATCTCCCTAATAATTAGAATATGCTTAGTTAACCTTCTAAGTTGGTTTTGTAATGTTTTGTAAGCTATAGTAATAAAATTCTAATTTTTCCTTATCTCTTATATTGAAGTATGCTTTAATGGTTGGATTTATTTTTGTCTCCTTAGAATGAGTATGAGATAATTTTTACCATTTAATTCCAACTCTATATGTAGGAAATTGATACACTTCTCTATCCAATAGATTAAGTTTCTAAATTTCAATTATATGTATATAGTTTGAAGTAGTATAGCTTATATCTCCCTACTTTGGAATATTAGAAAAAATAATCTTTGCAATAATAGAGTTCAAAAGTAGAAACCCTTATATCTCCTATGTTTTAAATTGTAAATATTAAACTATTTAGGTGTATAAATAAACTTTTATTTTGCTTTCAAATGTGGTTGATTTGGCAATGGTTTCAACCTTATATTATACCCCTTATAACTCCTTAATGAAAGAAAATTTAATTAAGGTAAATCCTTTCCTTTATAATGTTGCAAATTTTGTATAATAGACATTGTATTATCCAATGTATGGGTGTTGTATTCTACAATTTATGGTGTTGTATTCTCTAATATTGGATATAGATGATGACAACATGCTTTAATACTTCAAATTAGTGGATGCTATGACTGATGTCGATAATGGTGGAAAGCTTTGGCTACAATTATTGGATAGTGGGAACCTCCATTATTGCTTCTTTGACTCTCCTTGACCATGATATTTTAATACTCTTATATCCTCTTACACATTATGCTCTTTTGCTTGCTATGAATACACTGCTCTCCTTGAGTTTTGGTACCTTAAATAGGAAGGAAATATTTTTATGTTGGACAAGTGTCTTGGGAGTAATATTCAATACTTATTCCACCTTGGAGTATGTAGATGCTCTTGAAACTTGTCATATTCACCGCTTGGGTAAAATATAGACATTATAGTCTCTTATTGGGCACTTATGACAATCAATGCTATCCTTCTTCCTATGTAATGCTTTCTTCTAGGCATGCAAGACTTGAGTGTTATTTGAAAGCTCATTCTAAAAGTGTTAGGGTTTCTTCAATGGTGATAATTGGTGCCTTTTACTATTGCATGTACCTTCTTTTCCAATGTATCTAGATGCCTCAACATATTCTTGGAAGCTTAGCTTTTTTCTTCTTGCTTCCTAAACGTATTACTACCAACTATTGCAAGGTTGTAATGACTCCTTTCCAACAAAGATGAATGATTCACTCCTCTAAAAGTTAGCTCCAACTATCACGATTCTTGAGAAATATAAATCAGATCCTATGGTGTTTTCTCATCTGGCAGTTAGAGCTAGGTAATGCACATAATATTTTCTCCTTTTCTTGTAATATGCTATGTTATAATGCTTGTAATACCTTCTTATTTATGTGGATAACGAGATAGATTTTGGTGCATTGTTGTAGATGAAAAATTCTTCCTTGTGCTATGCTTATGTATGCTTTCAGGTTGCTCATTGTATCTATATGAACTCATGGGTGATGTGAGCTTCTTTATGGCTCTTTTGACCTTGCTTCAATAGTGATCTTCTATAGTCACTTATGAGATGATCCTTGATTGTGAAGGACATATATTTATGACACTTATACTCTATCCTTTTTGCTATGTAGGATAGGATATTATGGTGTAAAATAATATAAATATACTTATAATAGAATACCTTGCTTTTGAGGTTGGTTGATAATCATAGGGAAGGAAAGAAATGACAATATAATACTTCGAACCAAAGCCACGTGGACCCCTAGATAGCCACTGCCATAAATCTAGCCAGTAGGTTCACTTCTCCAAGGCTTATTGGCCAAGATAGTATGTGGTTCCAAAGCATGTCATATATGAAAGAAAGCAATTACCAAAGAATTATTAAGAGTAACTGTCAATACAGAGCTTGTGGGAGTTTTTTTAGTACTCTGCTATGTGTGTCTATAGCTTTTTGTTTCTCCATTGTCTCAAGGAAGGGATCTGTGTCTTTATTTTTTGTAATTATGATGTATATGTGTTTTCTCATGGTATACCCAAAATGTTGTATGGGAAGTTTATTTTTGATAACAAGCTATGTGCCTTATCGGATGTAGTGGTTTTGATGGTATGTAGATTTTACATATATAGGATCCTTAGTAAGGATATGTTCATCAATAGCCCTGGGCTGATTTTTGTAAAAGTTTTTGGGTCAACCTGTACAACCCGGTATTAATGCTATAGTATCTTATCTACCAAAAAAAAGAATACCTTGCTTTTGCACATTCTTTTGTAAGCTCCTCCTATTGGTTTTAATGGTGACTTTATAGTACTAATATTTGTAGGAAATGACTGATTTTATGTTGTCTTCTTTGCTAGACAACTCTCTCCTTTGCTTGGTTAATATGGTAATGAATCCAAGCTAATAATAACATATATAGAAGAAGTAATTTTTGTACTAATATTTTACCTGTAAAGAATCCTTAGTGCACCTTGAATCTGAGACTCACCAAGTCTCAATTTATAGCTTCTATCTCTGATTTAATAATGGTTTTTTCTTCTCAACTCCATGGAGGAATTTTGATTTGCTTGGTGGATTCCATAAGCCACAATACATTGCAAGTACTAAGTTCTAAATAGTGTCTTTATACACTGTGATATTTGCAAATTTTTGTGTCCTTGATCTTAGCAATCAATACATAAAATAACCCTTTGAGAGTAACTAGTTTAATGAACAACTAGTATAGTGCAATGAGCCAATAATATTTACAACTTAATGCACTTTAATAATCTCACCTTATTAATCCTATTAATAATCTCTCAAAGTAGTTTCAAATGCACTAATAATCACTACAATTTTTAAATGTAGTCCACTTCTCAATAATTAGATAATGGGAAGAATGTATCTAACTCCTATTAATGTGCATGTAATGAACCTTAAACTATCTTCTGCACTTTTTTTGAGGACTTAAAATTCAACCTTCTATTTTACAACTTATGAATTCTAATAAGGTTCTTAATGAAGTTAAGTAGTAATCTAAATTAAGTGTTCAAGTAATGAACCTTTTGCACGTATGTTTCTTACCTTTGATGATGAATATCTTGATGAGTTGAATCACCAAATTTCTTGTCTAGAAAGGTTGTTGATCATAGTTGTGAATGCTTCTAGTCTACTACTCTGAAATTGTAGTAGATGATTTCAACTTCTTCTGGATCTAGCCTAGAACTTCAAAATATTGTAGCTAGTAATGCTATCTTGATAGTTGTTCTTTAACACTCAATATATTCACCAAACTAGGTTTTATTAGCTATGAAGGGTAATCTCCAAATCTTATTGGATTTGGCAGGTTTCTTATATCTGAGTTCTGACTTCAAACAAGGATTTCTTCTCAAGAATATGAATGTCTTGAGGTCTTCACGAACCTTCTCTCTAAAGTTTAATAAATTGTTTACCAAATATTTCTCCTTTGGGCTTGTTTTCGGATGGCAATAATTATCCCAATTATTTACTATATTTTGTAGTGAATTTATCCAATGAGTTCTTCTAGGAATTCCTTTGGTGGCTTCTCTAATTTTTGCAATGAGTCTCTCCAAGCCTTGTTTCTCCTTCAAACCTCTCCAAGGTCTTTAATCTTCGATCTTCTCTAGTTTTCTTGATGACACATTTCCTTCAATCTTCAACTATGAAAGTTTTGGCAATGGGATCTTCTTCACGGATCTTTAGAATAGGAATTTCAATAGTCCTTTTCTATCTCTTCCAATAATGGAAGTTCTTCAATGAGATATTTTATGGGTTTCTTTATATTCTTCTAGAGGAAGTGTTCAATCAGAAAAGGAGAACACTAATCTCCTATATTTCATGGACTCTTCTTTGGATTCTTCTTCTGGTTAAATGACTCTTATATGGCATTTTATTCTGCAATGAGGATTTTGTGGCTTTTTCTTTAGCAATGTGAAGGTCTACAATAGGCCTTCATTTAGTTTCATTTGTATGCAAAAATATATTAGCAATATGATTATAAATTTTGTAAATGATGAATCTTCAGTAGTTGATTTATAAATCTATTGGAACAAATGTTGAGTCCTAGTCTTCATGAGTTTTATATAACTCCATGGAAAGAATCTAGCCAAATGCAATATCAAAAATTTTGGAACTGATATTTTCTTTTCTTCTCTATCTCTCTCATGACAGTGTTTGCATCCAGTGGCACATAATGGCAGATTCAGTTTACAAAGATGTAATAGATTTTACGCTTATCATAGCAATAGTGATCTCTTATGGCTCTCCCTAATCCTATTGACCTACTATGGCTCTGATACCACTATTATATTTTAATGGTGTATGCAAAGGGATAATGCAATCACATGATGCAAAATATGCAAACATGTAAGATGTTGAAATATGCTATTAATAGAAATAAAAATGATACAATGGAGGAAATAAACACTCCATAACTAATGCTAAAGAACTACATTGTATCCCATCACCAATCTATATGGTTATCCATACAATATTTATACTGCTACCTACAGTGATATATAATCACTCACTATGAGGCTCTTTATATAGAAAGATGGATTGATTTGCCAACACTCTACCTAGTTGTTCAAGGGGACACCTTGCACATAGACACTTGTGTATTTAATATATTACTTGAAGTAACTAGATAAATATCTCCTAAAGTAATCTACTACTCTAGTTATGTACCAAGCGTGGTACATTTACATGACCCAAATGATGTAATATACTCCAACAATCCAAAGCTATTCCAAAACTGCTCTAAAAATCTTCAAAACACAGCTCTACTATCTCCTTCCAATGCCACCAAATTTTGCGGTCCTAAAACTCTTCAATTACTGCTCACAAAATATGATTTCTTCTCCTCTATATTTTTGTCCTAAAACACTTCAAATTATACCCCCAAAACTAGACTCTTCTTCTTCAAAAACTAGCCTTCAAAACTTTAATGGGTGTCTCCAAAATGTCAATTTGTGACCTCTTTCAATCTTCTTTCTTCTCCTTAGCTTCTACTGAATTTATATTTGAGTTTGGCCTCTTTGTTGGCATCTTATTCAAGAATCTGAATGTCTTGAAGACTTCAAAAAATAATTTCTCAAATTTGACAAAATTCTTACCAAAAATATTCTCCTTGAATTAGTTTCACAAATCCTTTTGGGTATGTTGTTGAATAACAATAATTTTCCTAAATTTGATGTAATAACTATTTTTCAAGAGTTTTTGCTTCTTGCAATCTTCTACCTCAAAATTTATTTAAATATTCTCCAATGGAAACTTTCTCAACTTTATCAATAGGGTTTCTCTAGCCTTCTTCTTACTCCTAAATTTCCTTGAAACCTCTTCTCTTGGGTTTCCAAATTCTTGAATCTTCTATCTCCTTTCTTAAATATGCAATAGGGACATATTCTCTCTATTCTCCTTAATATTAAATCTTAAATAGATATTATATGGCTTCTTTCTCTCTTTCTTCCTTCAATATTCTATGGGGACCACTTTCATGGGTCTCCTCAATATTCAATGTCTAATTTTTTGCTGCAACTCAAAAACTAATCTTGACACGAGAAAATCATGTAGACTTTCAAGCAACAGAATGTGAAATTTTTTTATATTTATTTTAGAAATCTTATCAAATTCTAAGAACTAATTTTCTACAACAAAAAATTAGACAATAGCAACCAAATACATCCAATATCTAGAATTTTAAAATAAAAAATTTTCACTAGTTATCCTTTAATCTAGTGGAAAGAAATCTATGTTGAGTCCTAGTCTTCATGAGTTTTTTTGTAACCCTATGAAAAGACTCTAACCAAACTGTAACTTTCAAATTTTGTAAATTAAATCTCCCTACCTCCTCTCAATATATCTTGTGGATCTACCTATCTCTTATCAATATTCCTTGTGGATCTGATAAAATTATTATCTTTTGATACTTATGTTGGACATTTTGAGCTCATTTAGTTGTCACTGATGTCAAGATGAGAATTTGTTATTGATGTTAAGGTGAACATATGAAGTTGTCATTAACACCATGGAGTACATCATTACTGCTACTAGGAAAAATGTGAAGAGTTGAAGAAAAGGTGTCAAAATATTTTTTTATAAAGGTTTGTGTTAAAACCATGATGGAAAATTAAATGGTTTTATTAAAATTATTATGAGTATATAAAGACTTCCTTAAACATTATGATGGTAGAATTAAGGTTTTTATTAAAACTATGGTGGCATAATAATTTACCTCAAACCCATGGAGTACAAATAAAGGTTTAAAGTTTATCTCAAGAAGGCTTTAATTTTTATTAAAGTCGAAGGTTTATAAAATAATTTATAAAATTTAAATTCTTTTAGAATTTAAATAATTTTTAAATTACAAAGGTCTAAAGAAGGTGCCAACATCATCAATATAATGGAGCCCTGACATCCATAACAAAGGATAAAATTAATATATAAAAGGAATTCCAAAGGGCATTAAATTGACCTTCATCGACTAAATTTCATGAAACCAAGTGATAGAAAAATTCATGCAATCGTTGAGGAAGAAGAAAAATTTGAGTTATCTTTTAGTGCCAAGGAAAATATGGAAAAGGGAGGGATTAAGCATCACTCCCATTGGATGTGATGGTCCATTGGTAGTGCACATTTTGAGAGGGTGTTGGGAGTGGAAGTATCCACGATCGATTTGCATGGAGGTTGTTTGCATGTTGGTCTTGAGCACTGCGGAGGAAAACATTTTGAATGTGCTCATTTTGAGCACCAAGGTTGGAAGAAAGAGCATGATGTGCTCTTTCGGTTCCACGAGGAGGCATAGATTGGGGGTTCGAATCTCATAAGTGACAAAGGTAATTTTTGTTAAATAAATTTTTATTTGCCTAAAGTCTTTCCTAAGGTAAAAGGGAGTTATAAGGGTAGACTGAAAAGTTGTTTGTTTGGAAATTGATTTATGTTATAGGAGTTATAAGGAAAGTGGATTTTATTTTTGCCAAATTTCTTCTTGCTATTAAAATTTAATTAAAGAGGTTTTTGAATTAAATTTTGGTGGATGTTAAATTTATTTTAAATGGAATATTATAAGGTGTTATTTGGAAAATATTTTATGTAAGTTGATGGTTGTTTTTAAATATGGAGTGATAAGGTGTGATTGATTTTTTGTAGTACATTGTGAAAAAATTATCTTCTAACCTCTTTGAGTTTTGCAAAGAAGTTATTTTTATTGTGGCATATTTATGAGATCCTTTAATCATAAAAAAAAAGGTATGAGCACATTCTTCCATATTTAAGTTGATTGATTGGTTTTATGGAAAATAATTTTGGAGTGAAAAGGACTTGATTAGGGTTTCCTATTGAGTGTGTTGAGTTAATGCTTCAAGGTTTTCTAGAATAAAGAGTTGTTATTAAAACCTTTTTTTATAAGCATTGTGGTTGAAGCCATTGATTGAGTGAACTTGAACTAGGGTTTGAGTATCATTGTTATGTGGGAGTTTTTTTATAAGCATTGTTGTTGAAGTGATTTGTTGAGAAAAGAACTTGAACTAGGATTTGAAAAGAACATGAGTATCATTGTTATGTGAGTTTTGTTGTTGAGCATTGTTGGAAATATTTTAAGTGAGTGAACATATGCTTGGACTAGGATTTGTGAGTAAGGATTATTTCATTGAGTGATTGGTTGAGTAGATTTGGTTGAGCCTAGTCAAGTGGATGTGTGAAGTGATTGTTCAAGTTCCATAAAATAAACTATTCTATATTCTGAATTGAGTTGAGAAAGTGATTGAGAATTGAGTTGAATTTGAAGCATATTGAGTCTCTAACAATTCTCCTTATGTTTCTAACAGAGTGATCAAAATTAATTGATAATATTTGAGGCAAGTATTTGAGGAGACTTGTGGATTGACTTTTGTGTGAGCTTTTATGGAAGCTTACAATACAGATTGGACAAGTTTTGTGTGGACTTGTTGAGCATATTGGACAAGTTCTATGTGGACTTGTTGAGCATATTGGACAAGTTCTATGTGGATTTTTTGAGCATATTGTACAAATTTTGTGTGGACTTGTTGAGCATATTTAAGCAAGTTCTATGTCGACTTGTTGAGTAGATTTTAGGATAGAGTTTGGTGCATATTTGAGGACAGATTTGTACTAGATCAGAGATAGATATTGAGCAGCTTTGTGCTATACTGAAGGACTATGTTTAGTTTGGATTTGAAACAAATATTTGGAGGTGATAGAGCAAAGAGGACAATAGTCTCCAGTGGATAAATATCCATTAGCTAGGACAATGAGGATAGGTCTTCTAAGTGGGGACAAAAGTCTTCAATGGAGAGAGATCCACAAGCTAGTGTAGTGGGAGCAGTAGTCTTCTAGAAGATTACTAGCCACAGTAGAGGAGAAGGAGTTCTCCTGTGTATAGAGATCCATGAAATTAATTTAGGGGATTGGTGTCTCCTTTGTATAGAGGTCCATAAACATTATAGGGAAAGGATTCCCAAGAGAATTTATTTGAGAAAAAATTATAAGAAATATTTTCTCCGTGGAGTAGCCCACATTGGGTGAACCACGTAAAATCATATCTCTCATGTGTGTGATGCTTTGTGTGATGTTTACTACTTTAATATTATTGATGCTACTATTTGGGTTAAAAAGAAAAATTTTGTATCTTATATTGTTCACCCCTCCTCTCAGTATAAGAACATGTTCTTCAATTGGTATCAGAGTGGGTCCCTCCGTGAAAAGACTAACAACTTGGAGGAGGATCCATCAGTAGCACACATGACTTTAGAAAATGAAGAAGAGACTATGTTTAACATAAATAAGAATTCTTTGGTGCCCTTATAAAATTATAAAGACTTAGAGAGAAGAATTTAAGCTTGAAGGAACAAGTTCAAGAATATGAAGAAACAAGAATGAAACTTATACAAAATATCATAGAACTCAAAATTCAGGTGGAATAAGGAAAGAATATTGAGCATGACATGATAGATATGTTGAGAGCCATGGAAACAAAAAGTAAAATATCGGAAGTAGAAGTTGTCCACCTAAGGAATGCATTTGAAAAGATCAAGGTACTACAAGATGCAGAATATGAGAAAAAAAAAGAGGAATCAAGTCTTCAAAAAGAAGAAACCTTAAACAAGGATAATAAAACAAAGGATAAAAGAAAGGAAGAAAGCAAAGGAGAACCCTGGATAATATTTAATCACAAGAGGAATATTACTTCACCACAAACTCCAAGACATCCAAACATGTTACATAAATTCTTCCATGGTCATTGCTTTACTTGTAATAAATATGGTCATAGAGTTGTATACTGTATTCATCAGGCAAGAAAAAATATCAATAGAAATTTCAATTTCTTTGCACCTCCAATGGATGATGATATTATATGTTACAAATGCAATAATTTTGGGCACAAGGCTAGATGGTGTAAAATTATGCTTCCTAAGTCTAGAAAAGCCATTTCAACAACTAGGAAATATGAAAGGGGAAATATTAAGGCTAGATCAATGTTATTTCAAACAACCCTTCAAGCTCAGGATAAATAAGAACAATGGTATCTTGATAGTGGTTGTTTTAGTCACATGACAGGAGACAAAGATAAATTCATTATACTAAAAGAAACAAATAGAGTATTAGTAAGTTTTGGTGACAATGGATCAGTAAGGATTGGTGGAAGAGGAACTCTAAGTTTAGATAATGGGAAAACAAAAATAGAAAATGTATTGTATGTCAAAGGGTTAAAATACAACCTACTAAGTATAGGTCAACTTTGTGATAAATGGTACATGGTTACTTTCCATCCAAATAGATGTGAGATAAGAAAATCAAAATTTGGAAAAATCATTGCCAATTCAAGAAGAACCCCAAAAAAATTATACATGCTCAATGAGATCAAAGGGGAATTTTTTTTTCTATCCCAAGAAGATGAGAGTTGGCTATGGCATAGAATATTGGGTCACTTGAATTCTAACAACATAGTCAACATAAGAAATAAATAGGTGATCAGAGATTTACCCAAAATAAGAAGACCTCAAAACACAATCTGTGCACCCTGTCAACATGGAAAGCAAACTAGGACAACCTTTAAGTCAAAATGATATATGTCATATGAGCCATTGAGCCTAATACATATTTATCTATATGGTCCTACTAGAACACAAAGTATTCAGGGTGATAGCTACTTTATATTGTTTATAGATGATTATTCCAGAATGGTTTGGGTGGCCTTCCTAAAATAGAAGTCAAAGGCCTTTAAAAAATTCAAACCATTTAAGGAATTGATTGAAAAATTAACTGGAAAAAGGATTAAGTGTTTGAGATCTGATAGAGGAATGAATTTTTAGAGTTTTATGAACAACATGGGATCAATAGAGAGTAATCAGTTGCAAGAACTCCTCAACAAAATGGGGTAGTTGAAAGGAAAAATAGGATTGTTGAAAACATGGCTAGGGCTATGTTAAATGAATCTAAGCTATCAGATGGTTTTTGGAGAGAAGTTGTAAACACAATAGTATACATAATCACTAGGGCTCAAATGAGGGTAAATCATCACAAGGCTCCATATGATCTTTGGAAAGGAATATATGCCAATGTAAAACACTTCAAATTTTTTGGAAGCAAATGTTACATAAGATGGGAAGATCAAAACCTAGGCAAGTTTGATCCAAGCTGTGATGAGGGAATTTTTCTTGGTTATTATACAAGGATTAAATCCTACAGATGCTTCAATAAAACAACACACACTATGGTGGAAAGTATGAATGTAACAATTGATGAGAAGATATATTCAAGAGAAAAATTTAGTAAATTGTGTATCAAGAAGATGGATGTTATCAAGAAGAATTTGGTGAGGAATATAATAAAGAAGAAGAAGAAACACAGACTTCTTCCCAAAACATCATACAAGTATGTTTAGAAGCATCATCCAAAAGAGTAGATCATCGAGAATACAGATGAAATACAGACAAGGAGAAGAATAATAAAACCATCTCAATAAGCAAATTTTTATTTGCTATCTAAAATTAAGCCAAAATATTTCACTCAGGCAAGTGAGGATAAATTTTGGATTAAGGCAATGGATGAAGAATTAGATCAGATAGATAAGAGAAAAACTTGGGAACTTGTTCCATGATCAAAGGACAAAAATGTGATCAACACAAAAAGGGTATTCAAAAACAAGTTAAATATATATGGACAAGTGGTCAGAAATAAAGCAAGGTTAGTATGCAAAGGTTATGCATAGGTAGAAGGAATTGAATTTGATGAGACTTTTGCTCCAGTTGCATGACTTGAAGCTATAAGGATATTTTTAGCTTTCTCAAGTTTCAAGAACTTCAAGGTATATCATATGGATGTCAAGTCAACATTTCTAAATGGTGTTCTAAAAAAATAAGTTTACATTGATCAGCCAGAGGGATTCATACTTATAGATAAACCAAATCATGTATGCATATTGAAAAAGGCATTGCATGGTTTAAATAAGGCTTCGATATAATGGTACTCAAGATTGGATAAGTATATTAAGGAACAAGGATTCATAAAAGGAATAGCAGACAGTAATTTATATATCAAAAATTAGGGGAGTGATCTACAAATAGTGGTTGTTTATGTTGAAATATTTTTTTAGGGGAATAATGATAATATGTGTAATAAATTTTCTAAGAACATGCAAAATGAATTTGAGATATCTATGCTTGGTGAATTGTTTTTCTTTCTTGGACTTCAAATTTCACAATTAAAAAGAGGGGTGTTTCTCTCACAAACCAAGTATATAAAATAAATGTTAAATAAATTTAGGTTACAAGATTGTAAACTGATAAATACCCCCATGGTCACATGATGCAAGTTGACTAAGGAAAATGAATCTCCAGAGGTAGATAAGAGATTATATAGATCTATTATTGGCATCTTATTGTATGTTACAACTATAAGACTAGACATAGTATAGTTAGTGGGATTAGTGGCAAGGTTTCAGGCAGTTCCTAAGGAAACACATGTGGTAGAAATAAAAAGAATTTTTAGGTATCTCAAGGGGACTATGGATTTTAGGATTTGGTATCCCAAAAGTGATATTTTCACATTGATAACATATACAGATGCAGATTGGGCAGAAAGCATTAATGATAAAAAAGCACAAGTGGAGAAGAATTCTTTCTTGGAGACTGTTTAGTCTCTTGGCTAATCAAGAAGCATGTTTCAATATCTTTATCTATAGTAGAAGCATAATACATTGCAGCAGTAGCTAGTTGTACATAGGTCTTATGGATGAAGAGAACTCTAGAAGACTTCAATATAAAGCATGACCATCCTGTCCCTATACTATGTGATAATACAAGTGCTATAAGTATCTCAAAAAATCTAGTGATGCACTCCAGGACAAAGCATATTCTGATTAAGTACCACTTTTGGAGATAGCAGGTGACAGATAAATAAGTCAGGTTGGAATATATCACTACAAAGGAACATATAGAAGATATTTTCACCAATCCACATTCAAAGGAAACATTTGAGTATCTTCGAGAAAAAATAGGAGTGAGACTTCCACCCCAAAATTAACCACCTTAAGAGGAGGTGGGGGAGGGGCTAAGCTAAGAGGCTCATTCTTAGCCCTAAGCCCCAAAGGTGACCCTTTGCCATTGATGTCAAAGGGGAGGATATTTGAGTAAGTGGAAGATATTTGGTAATTGAGATAGCAATGATCTAGGGGGAGAAATGTCCCAGGGGGAGCAGAACAAAGGAAAGGTCAAAATTTTAGTAAAAAGAATTTGGGTTGCCATCAATGCCAAAAGGGGAGATTGTTGGAAATTTTGAGCTCATTTAGTTGTAATTGATTTCAAGATGAGAAGTTGTCATTTATTTCAAGGTGAACACATGAAGTTATCATTAACACCATGGAGTAAATCATTACTACCACCAGGAACAATGTGAAGAGTTGAAGAAAAGGTGTCAAATTATTGTTTTATAAAGGTTTGTGTTAAACCCATGGTAGAAAATTAAATGGTTTTATTAAAATCATTATGAGGATATAAAACCTCCAAACCTAGCAATTGGAGGATCAAGAATCTTATCAAAGAAAGTAAGCAAATTCTTCATCAGCAAGTCAATATTGTGGTTCAACACATTTTCAGGGAAGGCAATTCTATTGTTGACAAATTAGCCAACATTGGCATTAATGCTCAAGGTTTGATGACTTGGACATATATCCTCCCCAATGAAGTTGCTGATTTGGTAAATTATAATCAAAAGACCATCTACTATGATGAATATCGAAATCCTTTATTTTTACATTGCCCAAGACCTCCTTTTTCCCGTGATTCATTAGGACCATGTCCATAGTTTCAAAAAATTCCAAAATGTAGATTTTATTCATCATTCTCATTATCTTCCTTTGAAAATGGGTTCTATGTTGATAATTTCAAGTTCTCCACCGCCTCTTACTTATGCCCCTTATTTTTTGATAATCGTTTCCATGAGGAATCCCAATGTTATGTCCACCCTAATTTTAAATCATTTCATTCTCGTGTGGAATGATGCTTGTAATTTTACCTTTTTGAGAACCCTATCTAAACGCTTTACCTTTTGCATTCTCCTAAGGCTTTCTGGAATGTGCATCCCAATATCTTTTGGGTTTCATGCTTGCTTTTGCCATTGGCCTTGTTATGTGAGTATCACCAGAAGATCCATCTTCCTTGGGATGGTGATCTACCCTATTATTCCTACCCATTTTCATCACCCTTTTTTGCACCGTGCCCAATGTTCTAACCATCATTATCCTTTTCTCCAAGGTTTTCCTTTTTGGTCAAGCATTACTTTCTATTTATTCCTCCTGTGGTCTTATCAGCAAACATATAATTTCATTTATGTTCCTTTTGATCTGTGTCTTTTTCCTCCCATTTACCTTCCTTCCTTAATTCCTTTTGCCACCATGAAGGAAGGGAAAGTTGTTTTCATTGAGCCTGAAACTGTTGAACTGGATTTCATTTCTACTGATATGTTTAAGGATAAGCATGGGATCATCATTTTTTTAAATTTGTTCTACGGAGTGGACGATGAGGTTACTAAGGCTTTCATGACAACTTGGGATGATGATTTTATTTCCATCCATGGAGTCCAATTCCAAATTTTCTTTGAGCTACTGTAAGACCTGACAGGGCAAGATTTGGATGAAAAAATCATCAGAATAAATAAGCACAACTGGGAGGTGGAGTTGAAACTCTTCGAGAAAAATTCACCCATCCATAAGAAGGTTAAAAAAGGTTTGTTTAACCATCACTTTTCAACACCTTGGAAAGAAATACTTAAGCCAATAATGCAATATTTTACTTGTGATAACCCTAAGTCTCAATTATGTTGTTTTCATATTGCATTTGTAAATCATTTTTGGGACTAAAAAATGATGAACATTCCTGTTGCCCTATTCTGGTCCATGGACTATACCATTACCACCAACCATTCCAAAAATGATGAGGAAAAACCTTGCCACCAGGGTCTTTTTAAGGTCCTTTACAAGTACCTCCTTCTATAATTCCCTTTAGGTAATCTCCCTTCCCTTGATTCTGACGAGGAGAATTTGTCCTCAACCCCGAGCCCTAAAACCTCCAAATCCAAAAGAAGAGATAAAAGGGCTAAATCTATATTTGATTTATCCACCAGGAAGAAGGCCAAAGTTGAAAAGACCCCTATTCATAGTTTCTAGAGGCTGAAAAATAAAGAAGTCACCAAAACCCCTCTGGCCACCTTTGTAAAAACTCCAAAGGACAAGTCTAATTCTCCTAACCTTTTTGAAAGGTATCTTCACAAGTTGGATGTGCATGCTACATATACCACCATTGACCATATTGAAAATACTCACTTGGCCATTGGAAAGGTGATTACAACCCTCAAAGAACACTGTCATGCACTTAGCCTTTTGTTTTTCTGTGGCAATTTCAAAAATATTTCAATCTTGGTTGATGTTGAGGTATCCTTCGACACCAAAACTGACATCAAATATGTTTTCAACAATGAATATGTAATGGATATCGCTAAGGAAGCATGCACTACTGTTCCTAAGGATAGCACTAAGGAGATTTCTAAAATAGATGCAAAAGTTGTTGGTCTGGAAGGTGCTGCTTCATCTCTCATGCAGATGGATATTCCCCTTGATGGCTGACGGTTCTTCCTCTATTTTTTGGGTCCTCTATGGTAGAGGATCACATCTTTTTGAGTTCCTTTTTGGCTGAGGACCGCTTCTTTTTGAGCTCTGGTGTTTCTCTCTGTGCCTGCTTGTCTAAGGTTGTTGGCTCCTTTTAGTCTGAGGATGTAATTTTGAGGTTGTAATTCTGGTTTAGCTAGCAGTTCAAAGTTTCTTTCGTTTGTTCCTTTTTGATCCTCTGATGTACAAGGTGTTAGGGCACCTTTCAAATGCCCTGTTTTTAATAAAATTATTAATCTACCAAAAAAAAATTATGAGGATATAAAGGCTTCCTTAAACATTGTGATGGCAGAATTAAGGTTTTTATTAAAACCATGGTGGCAAAATAATTTACATCAAACCCATGGAGTACAAAGAAAGGTTTAAATTTTATCTCAAGAAGGCTTTAATTTTTATTAAAGTCAAAGGTTTATAAAATAATTTATAAAATTTAAATTCTTTTAGAATTTAAATAATTTATAAATTATAAAGGTCTAAAGAAGGCGCAGACATCATCAATTTAATGGAGCACCAACGTCCATGACAAAAGGTGAAATTCATATATAAAAGGAATGCCAAAGGGGCATTAAACTTACCTTCATCGATTAAATTTCATGCGACCAAGTGAGAGAACAATTCGTGCAATCGTTGAGGAAGAAGACAAATCCGAGTTATCTTTTAGTGCCAGGGAAAAGATGAAAAATGGAGGGCTTAAGCCTCACTCCCATTGGATGCGGTGGTCCATTGGTAGCACATGTTTTGTGAGGGTGTTGGGAGTGGAAGTATCCACGATCGATTCATGTGGAGGTTGTTTGCATGTTGGTCTTGAGCGTTGCGGAGGAAAACATTTTGAATGCGCTCGTTTTGAGCGCCAAGGTTGGAAGAAAGAGCACGAGGTGCTCTTTGGGTTCCAAGCGTACGTCTAGCACACACGGTGGTCTAGCCCATGGCTAAGGCACATGAGGAGGCAGAGATTGGGGGTTCGAATCTCATAAGTGGCAAAGGTAATTTTTGTTAAATAAATTTTTATTTGCCTAAAGTCTTTCCTAAGGTAAAAGGGAGTTATAAGGGTAGAATGAAAAGTTGTTTGTTTGGAAATTGATTTATGTTATAGGAGTTATAAGGAAAGTGGATTTGATTTTTGCCAAAGTTCTTCTTGCTATTAAAATTTAATTAAAGAGGTTTTTGAGTTAAATTTTGGTGGATGTTAAATTTATTTTAATTGGGAGATTATAAGGTGTTATTTGGAAAATATTTTATGTATGTTGATGGTTGTTTTTAAAGATGGAGTGATAAGGTGTAATTGAGTTTTTGCATTACATTGTGAGAAGAGATTTATCTTCTAACCTCTTTGAGTTTGGCAAAGAAGTTGTTTTGATTGTGGCAGATTTATGAGACCTCTTAATCATCAAGAAAAAGGTATGAGCACATTCTTCCATATTTGAGTTGATTGATTGGTTTTCTGAAAAATAAGTTTGGAGTGAAAAGGACTTGATTAGGGTTTCCTATTGAGTGTGTTGAGTTAATGCTTCAAGGTTTTCTAGAATAAATAGTTGTTATTAAAACCTTGTTTTATAAGCATTGTTGTTGAAGCCATTGATTGAGTGAAGAACTTGAACTAGGGTTTGAGTATCATTGTTATGTGAGAGTTGTTTTATAAGCATTGTTGTTGAAGTGAGTTGTTGAGCAAAGAACTTGAACTAGGGTTTGAAAAGAACATGAGTATCATTGTTATGTGAGATTTGTGATTGAGCATTGTTGGAAATATTTTGAGTTGGTGTTTATATGCTTGGACTAGGGTTTGTGAGCAAGGATTATTTCATTGAGTGATTGGTTGAGTAGAGTTGGTTGAGCCTAGTCAAGTGGATGTGTGAAGTGATTGTTCAAGTTCCATAAAACAAACTATTCTATATTCTAAATTGAGTTGAGAAAGTGATTGAACATTGAGTTGAATTTGAAACATATTGAGTCTCTAACAATTCTCCTTATGTTTCTAAGAGAGTGATTGAAAGTAATTGAGAAGATTTGAGGTAAGTCTTTGAGGAGACTTGTGGACTGATTTTTTTGTGAGCTTTTGTGGAAGCTTACAATACATATTGGACAAGTTTTGTGTGGACTTGTTGAGCATATTGGACAAGTTCTATGTGGACTTGTTGAGCAGATTGGACAAGTTCTATGTGGACTTGTTGAGCAGATTGGACAAGTTATGTGTGGACTTGTTGAGCAGATTTAAGCAAGTTCTATGTGGACTTGTTGAGCAGATTTGAGGACAAATTTTGGTGCATATTTGATGCCAAATTAGAGATAGATATTGAGTAGATTTGTGCTAGACCGAAGGATTATGTTTAGTGTAGATTTGAGATAGATATTTGGAGGTGACAGAGCAGAGAGAAAAGTAGTCTCCAGTGGATAGAGATCCATTAGCCAGGGTAGTGAGGATAGGTCTTCTGAGTGGGGATAAGAGTCTTCAGTGGAGAGAGATCCACAAGCCAGTGAAGTGGGAGCAATAGTCTTCTAGAGGATCACCAGCTAGAGCAGAGGAGAAGGAGTTCTCCTATGGATAGAGATCCATGAACTTGATTTAGGGGATTGGTGTCTCCTTTGGATAGAGGTCCATAAACATTGTAGGGAAAGGATTCCCAAGAGAATTTATTTGAGAAAAAATTATAAGAAATATTTTCTCCATGGAGTAGCCTGCATTGGGTGAACCACATAAAATCATATCTCTCATGTGTGTGATGCTTTGTGTGATGTTTATTGCTTTAATATTGTTGATGCTACTATTTGGGTTAAAAAGCAAAAAATTTTATCTTATACTGTTCACCCCCCTCTCAGTATAAGCACATGTTCTTCAATTGGTATCAGAGTGGGTCCCTCCATGAAAAGACTAACAACTTGGAGGAGGATCCATCAGTAGCACACATGACTTCAAAAAATGAAGAAGATACTATGTTTGACATAAAATAAGAATTATTTTCTGCCCTCAGAAAATTGGAAAGACTTAGAGAGAAGAATTCAAGCTTGAAGGAACAAGTTCAAGAAGATGAAGAAGCAAGAATGGAACTTATACAAAATCTCACAGAACTCAAAATTAGGGTGGAAGAAGGAAAGAAGATTGAGCAGGACATGACAGATATGTTGAGAGCCAGGGAAACAAAATGTGAAATATTGGAAGCAGAATTTGTCCACCTAAGGAATGAAGTTGAAAAGACCAAGGTACTACAAGATGCAGAATATGAGAAACAAAAAGAGGAATCAAGTCTTCAAAAAGTAGAAACCTCAAACAAGGATAAGCAAGCAAAGGATATAATAAAGGAAGAAAGCAAAGGAGAACCCTGGATAAGAGTTAATCACAAGAGGAATATTACTTCACCACAAACTCCAAGACATCCAAACAGGTTACATAATTTCTTCCATGGTCATTGCTTTACTTGTAATAAATATGGTCATAGAGTTGTATACTATATTCATCATGCAAGAAACAATGTCAATAGAAATTTCAATTCCTTTGCACCTCTCATGGATGATGATATTATATGTTACAAATGCAATAATTTTGGGCACAAGGCTAGATGGTGTAAAATGATGCTTCCCGAGTCTAGAAAAGCAATTTCAACAACTAGGAAAGATGAAAGGGAAAATGTTAAGGCTAGATCAATGTTAGTTCAAACAACCCTTCATGCTCAGGATAAAGAAGAACAATGGTATCTTGATAGTGGTTTCTCTAGTCACATGACAGGAGACAAAGACAAATTCATTGTACTAAAAGAAACAAATAGAGGATCAGTAAGTTTCGGTGATAATGGATCAACAAGGATTGGTGGAAGAGGAACTCTAAGTTTAGATAATGGGAAAACAAAAATAGAAAATGTATTGTATGTTAAAGGGTTAAAACACAACCTATTGAGTATAAGTCAACTTTGTGATCAAGGGTACATGGTTACTTTCCATCCAAATAGATGTGAGATAAGAAAATCAGAAACTGGAAAAATCATTGCCAATGCAAGAAGAACCCCAAACAACTTATACATGCTCAATGAGATCAAAGGGGAAAAGTGCTTTCTATCACAAGAAGATGAGATTTGGCTATGGCATAGAATATTGGGTCACTTGAATTTTGAAAACATAGTCAACATAAGCAATAAACAGGCGGTCAGATATTTACCCAAAATAAGAAGACCTCAAAACACAATTTGTGCACCCTATCAACATGGAAAGCAAACTAGGACAACCTTTAAGTCAAAAGGATATATGTCATCTGAGCCATTGAGCCTAATACATACTGATCTATGTGGTCCTACTAGAACACAAAGTATTCAGGGTGATAGCTACTTTATACTGTTTATAGATGATTATTCCAGAATGGTTTGGGTGGCCTTCCTAAAAGAGAAGTCAGAGGCCTTTGAAAAATTCAAAGCATTTAAGGAATTGATTGAAAATGAAACTGGAAAAAGGATTAAGTGTCTGAGATCTGATAGAGGAGGAGAATTTACTTCAAATGAATTTGTAGAGTTTTGTGAACAACATGGGATCAAGAGAGAGTACTCAGTAGCAAGAACTCCTCAACAAAATGGGGTAGTTGAAAGGAAAAATAATACTGTTGAAAATATGGCTAGGGCTATGTTAAATGAATCTAAGCTATCAGATGGTTTTTGGAGAGAAGATATAAACACAGTAGTATACATAATCACTAGGGCTCAAATGAGGGTAAATCATCACAAGACTCCATATGAGCTTTGGAAAGGAAGACCTGCCACTGTAAAACACTTCAGAATTTTTAGAAGCAAATGTTACATAAGATGGGAAGATCAAAACTTAGGCAAGTTTGATCCAAGATGTGATGAGGGAATTTTTCTTGGTTATTCCACAAGGAGTAAAGCCTACAGATGCTTCAATAAAATAACACGCACTATGGTGGAAAGTATGAATGTAACAATTGATGAGAAGATAGATTCAAGAGAACCAGTTCAGCAAATTGTGTATCAAGAAGATGGATGTTGTCAAGAAGAATTTGGTGAGGAATCAGATAAAGAAGAAGAAGAAACACAAAGACTTCTTCCCAAAACTCCATCCAGGTATGTTCAGAAGCATCATCCAAAAGAGCAAATCATCGGGAATCCAGATGAAAGATAGACAAGGAGAAGAATAATAAAACCATCTCAACAAGCAAATTTTTCTTTGCTATCTAAAATTGAGCCAAAATATTTCACTCAGGCAAGTGAGGATAAATTTTGGATTAAGGCAATGGATGAAGAATTAGATCAGATAGAGAAAAGCAAAACTTGGGAACTTGTTCCATGACCAAAGGACAAAAATGTGATCGACACAAAATGGGTATTCAGAAACAAGTTAAATGAAGATGGACAAGTGGTCAGAAATAAAGCAAGGTTAGTATGCAAAGGTTATGCACAGGTAGAAGGAATTGACTTTGATGAGACTTTTTCTCCAGTTGCACGGCTTGAAGCTATAAGGATGTTTTTAGCTTTCTCAAGTTTCAAGAACTTCAAGGTATATCAAATGGATGTCAAGTCAGCATTTCTAAATGGTGTTCTAGAAGAAGAAGTTTACATTGAACATCTAGAGGGATTCATACTTACAGATAAACCAAATCATGTATGCAGATTGAAAAAGGCACTGTATGGTTTAAAGCAGGCTCCGAGAGCATGGTACTCAAGATTGGATAAGTATCTTTAGGAACAGGGATTCAAAAAAGGAATAGCAGACAATAATTTATATATCAAAAATGAAGGGAGTGATCTACTAATAGTGGTTGTTTATGTTGATGACATCATTTTTTGGGGGAAACAATGATAAGATGTGTAAAGAATTTGCTAAGAACATGCAAAATGAATTTGAGATGTCTATGCTTGGTGAATTGTCTTTCTTTCTTGGACTTCAGATTTCACAATCAGAAAGAGGGGTGTTTCTCTCACAAGCCAAGTATATAAAAGAAATGTTAAAGAAATTCAGGTTAGAAGATTGTAAACCGGTAAGTACCCCCATGGTCATAGGATGCAAGTTGAGTAAGGATGATGAATCTCCAGAGGTAGATCAGAGATTATACAGATCTATGATTGGTAGCTTATTGTATGTTACAGCTACAAGACCAGACATAGTATAGTCAGTGGGATTAGTGGCAAGGTTTCAGGCAGCTCCTAAGGAAACACATGTGGCAACAGTAAAAATAATTTTTAGGTATCTCAAGGGGACTATGGATTTTGGGCTTTGGTATCCCAAAAGTGACAATTTCACACTGACAACATATACAGATGCAGATTGGGCCGAAATCATTGATGACAAAAAAAGCACAAGTGGAGGAGCATTCTTTCTTGGAGACTATTTAGTCTCTTGGCTAAGCAAGAAGCAGGTTTCAATATCCTTATCTACAATAGAAGCAAAATACATTGCAGCAGTAGCTAGTTGTACACAGGTGTTATGGATGAAGAGAACTCTAGAAGACTTCAAGATAAAGCATGACCATCCTATCCCCATACTATGTGATAATACAAGTGCTATAAGTATCTCAAAAAATCTAGTGATGCACTCCAGGACAAAGCACATTCCGATTAAGTACCACTTTTTGAGAGAATAGGTGACAGATAAACAAGTCAGGTTGGAATATATTACTACAAAGGAACAGATAGCAAATATTTTCACCAAGCCACTTTCAAAGGAAACCTTTGAGTATCTTCGAGAAAAACTGGGAGTGAGACTCCCACCCCAGAATTAACCACCTCAAGAGGAGGTGGGGGAGGGGCTAAGCTAAGAGGCTCATTCTTAGCCCCGAGCCCCAAAGGTGACCCTTTGCCATTGATGTCAAAGGGGGAGAGATTTGAGTAAGGGAGAGATATTTGGTACTTGAGAGAGCAATGAGCCAGGGGGAGCAATGTCCCAAGGGGAGCAGAACAAAGGAAAGGTCAAGTTTTTAGTAAAAAGAATTTGGGTTGCCATCAATGACAAAGGGGGAGATTGTTGGACATTTTGAGCTCATTTAGTTGTCATTGATGTCAATATGAGAAGTTGTCATTGATGCCAAGGTGAACACATGAAGCTGTCATTAACACCATGGAGTACATCATTACTACCACCAGGAACAATGCGAAGAGTTGAAGAAAAGGTGTCAAAATATTGTTTTATAAGGGTTTGTGTTAAAACCATGGTGGAAAATTAAATGGTTTTATTAAAATCATTATAAGAGAAGAATATAAAGGACTCTCCTTAAACATTGTGATGCAGAATTAAGGTTTTTATTAAAACCATGGTGGCAGAATAATTTACATCAAACCCATGGAGTACAAAGAAAGGTTTAAAGTTTATCTCAAGAAGGCTTTAATTTTTATTAAAGTCAAAGGTTTATAAAATAATTTATAAAATTTAAATTCTTTTAGAATTTAAATAATTTATAAATTATAAAGGTCTTAAGAAGGCGCCGACGTCATCAATTTAATGGAGCACCGATGTCCATGACAAAAGGTGAAATTCATATATAAAAGGAATGCCAAAGGGGCATTAAACTTACCTTCATCGATTAAATTTCATGCGACCAAGTGAGAGAATAATTCATGCAATCGTTGAGGAAGAAGACAAATTCGAGTTGTCTTTTAGCACCAGGGAAAAGATGAAAAAGGGAGGGCTTAAGCCTCACTCCCATTGGATGTGGTGGTCCATTGGCAGTGCACATTTTGCGAGGGCGTTGGGAGTGGAAGTATCCATGATCGATTCACGTGGAGGTTGTTTGCGTGTTGGTCTTGAGCGCTACGGAGGAAAACATTTTGAATGCGCTCGTTTTGAGTGCCAAGGTTGGAAGAAAGAGCACGAGGTGCTCTTTGGGTTCCAAGCGTATGTCTAGCACACGTGGTGGTCTAGCCCATGGCTAGGGCGCATGAGGAGGCAGAGATTGGGGGTTCGAATCTCATAAGTGGCAAAGGTAATTTTTGTTAAATAAATTTTTATTTGCCTAAAGTATTTCCTAAGGTAAAAGGGAGTTATAAGGGTAGAATGAAAAGTTGTTTGTTTGGAAATTGATTTATGTTATAGGAGTTATAAGGAAAGTGGATTTTATTTTTGCCAAAGTTCTTCTTGCTATTAAAATTTAATTAAAGAGGTTTTTGAGTTAAATTTTGGTGGATGTTAAATTTATTTTAATTGGGAGATTATAAGGTGTTATTTGGAAAATATTTTATGTATGTTGATGGTTGTTTTGAAAGGTGGAGTGATAAGGTGTAATTGAGTTTTTGCATTAAATTGTGAGAAAGATTTATCTTCTAACCTCTTTGAGTTTGGCAAAGAAGTTGTTTTGATTGTGGCAGATTTATGAGATCCCTTAATCATCAAGAAAAAGGTATGAGCACATTCTTCCATATTTGAGTTGATTTATTGGTTTTCTAGAAAATAAGTTTGGAGTGAAAAGGACTTGATTAGGGTTTCCTATTGAGTGTGTTGAGTTAATGCTTCAAGGTTTTCTGGAATAAAGAGTTGTTAAAACCTTGTTTTATAAGCATTGTTGTTGAAGCCATTGATTGAGTGAAGAACTTGAACTAGGGTTTGAGTATCATTGTTATGTGAGAGTTTTTTTATAAGCATTGTTGTTGAAGTGAGTTGTTGAGCAAAGAACTTGAACTAGGGTTTGAAAAGAACATGAGTATCATTGTTATGTGAGATTTGTTGTTGAGCATTGTTGGAAATATTTTGAGTGAGTGAACATATGCTTGGACTAGGGTTTGTGAGCAAGGATTATTTCATTGAGTGATTGGTTGAGTAGAGTTGGTTGAGCCTAGTCAAGTGGATGTGTGAAGTGATTGTTCAAGTTCCATAAAACAAACTATTCTATATTCTAAATTGAGTTGAGAAAGTGATTGAGCATTGAGTTGAATTTGAAGCATATTGAGTCTCTAACAATTCTCCTTATGTTTCTAAGAGAGTGATTGAAAGTAATTGAGAATATTTGAGGCAAGTATTTGAGGAGACTTGTGGACTGATTTTTGTGTGAGATTTTGTGGAAGCTTACAATACATATTGGAAAAGTTTTGTGTGGACTTGTTGAGCAGATTTGAGCAAGTTCTATGTGGACTTGTTGAGCATATTGGACAAGTTCTGTGTGGACTTGTTGAGCATATTGGACAAGTTCTGTGTGGACTTGTTGAGCAGATTTAAGCAAGTTCTGTGTGGACTTGTTGAGCAGATTTGAGGATAGAGTTTGGTGCAGATTTGAGGATAGATTTGTGCCAGATCAGAGATAGATATTGAGAAGATTTGTGCTAGACCGAAGGATTGTGTTTAGTGCAGATTTGAGACAGAGATTTGGAGGTGACAGAGTAGAGAGGACAATAGTCTCCAGTGGATAGAGATCCATTAGCTAGGGTAGTGAGGATAGGTCTTTTGAGTGGGGACAAGAGTCTTCAGTGGAGAGAGATCCACAAGCCAGTGTAGTGGAGGCAGTAGTCTTCTAGAGGATCACCAACCAAAGTAGAGGAGAAGGAGTTCTCCTGTGGATAGAGATCCATGAACTTGATTTAGGGGATTGGTGTCTCCTTTGGACAGAGGTCCATAAACATTGTAGGGAAAGGATTCCCAAGAGAATTTATTTGAGAAAAATTTATAAGAAATATTTTCTCCGTGGAGTAGCCCGCATTGGGTGAACCACATAAAATCATGTCTCTCATGTGTGTGATGCTTTGTGTGATGTTTACTGCTTTAATATTGCTGATGCTACTATTTGGGTTAAAAAGCAAAAATTTTTATCTTATACTGTTCACCCCCTTATCTCAGTATAAGCACATGTTCTTCAACTTAATACTTAAAATAAAATAACCACAAGATCTAAAATAAAGTTGTTGTAAGAAATATAAGTCAATGGCAATATTCTAAAAATATAAAAATCATAAATAACTTCTGAAACAACTCATAAAATATTATTAACAAATACTCATGAAAATAGTATCTTGAGAGAAAAAATATCTCTAATACACCATACTTCTACACATTCTCACTCTACATTGTGTCTTTCACACACATACACATAGACACATATATAATGGAATGTGATTCTTCATATAGAGTACTCTTGGACTTCACTCTACTTGAGATTATTAACTTTCCTACTATATGGACTCATGTGCACATGGACTATTATGCACATTTATATTATTAAATACTTTCAACATTCTAATAATCCTTGTGTATTTATTACATTGCATAAAGTAAATGCTCACACTCTAATATAATGCACACTCATAATCTAAAGATGTACCCAAGGTGATACATTAGAATTTACCAAATAATATAATATATTCCAATATTTTGGCATCTATGACGGTTTTCTAAACCTATTTGGAGTATTTAATTGCTCTATAATAATCGCTTTAGTTTCAACAGTTAGAATGTCTTCTTAGACTTTATTATTTTGCTCTATGCTGAAAATAGGAGCTTCTTTAGTATTTGACTTTGGCTCAATCACTTTATCAAATACTACATCTTGAATTATATGTATTTTCTTAGTGATAGGATCTATCAATTGATACCATTTGGATTCATCATCATATCCAAGAAATATACATGAAAATATTTTCATATCTAATTTGATGCTTTTCATATTTGGAATATGAATGTATGATTTACTACCAAATGTTCTTAAATGAGAAAAATATGCTTCCATCCATATCATGTGTGTTCAGGTTTAACTCCTTGAAGTGCTTTTGTAGGTACTCTATTGAGGATATAAACTGTAGTGGAGACAACTTTAGCCCAATATTATTGTCCAAGATTAGCTCCAATGAGCATACATTGAACCATTTCCATGATGGACAATTTCTCCTTTCAACAACCCCAATATATTGTGGAGTATAAGCTATGGTAAGTTGTCGTTTTATCACATGATGTGTAATAAATTTTGAAAATTCATTAGAGGTATATTCCCCCTTGATATGAGTGAACGACCTTAATTGAATATCCTCATTCTTTCTCAACACACTTCTTGAGCTGCTAAAAATATAGGAATCTATTAGAATTCAAATTTAAAAAGGACACCAATATTCTTCTAGAGTAGTCATTAACAAACAACTAAAAATATCTCTTTCTAGAAAAACTATTTGGCATAGGTTTGCATAGATCGATGTGTATAAACTCTAACAGTGCTTTAAATCTAGAAGTGCTCAATTCAAAAGGGATTTGATGTTGCTTCCCTACTAAGTAGTCTGAGTATACTAGCAATATCGATGAGAGATTGGGAAATTCTAACACTATTTTATGCTTACTTAACTAAAGTAAGTATCCTAAATTGATATACCCATAATGCATATGCCATAAGGAGATTGCTTCTTTGAGGGCGGAATCCAATGTGATATGAGAAGGAGATAGGGCATTTAGGGAAAAAAATCCATATTCTTATGAATTAATTTATATATGATTACCATTTTTGGTAATCCGACACTTCTTTTGTCCATTGACAACTCTAAAACCAACCACCATGTTGAGGAATTGACAAGTTATTTACAAGTTTTAGTACATAGAGTAACTTTTCTATTCAACAATATCCATATTAAAGAGTAAGGGAGACATCACCTACACCTTTGAATTGATAAGTCTTGTCATCATCAATTGTCACTAGTTTTCCTTCTTTGGATTTAAAATAATTAAACCATTATTTGTCCCCAAACATGTGGTTACTAGCATCCGAATCAATGTACTAAACATTATCCTTATGTTTGGATTTGACCTTAATCATGAACACCTTATGTTATTGATCTAAATATATTTCTAAGTCTTCAATAGTAATATGATATTTGGGTTGCTTACGGTGAGTATACCCCATGCTTCCTTGGCACTTTTTGCTTCACAAATATGAGGTTGAATCTCATTAGTTGTGGCAAGTGTGATGATCATGAGGGCTTTTGCATTGGCATCATCATAAGTTGCTTTACCAATGACATCATCATCATTTTTAGACCATGTGACTCTGCTAGTCACAATGTCCCATAACTTTTTAACTTGTAATATGATCTACATATTTCTCTTTCATGGAGTAAAATTTGGATCTTTCAAGAGTTGAGAATATGTGAGATACATTTTTTGGCATGGATATTGTGAGGGTTCCTTATCTCTCCAAATGGTCCCCCTTTATATATACCTCTAGTCCATTATATTGAACATTTTGATATACTCACCCTTCATAAATATTTGTTGGTATGTGGAAGAAGGTAGTCCTCTTGATATATGTGTCCATATGTGAGAGAGACCTTAAGGTATTAGAAGCAGAATGATACATGATACATAGGTATTACTAAAAGGGATTCACTCTATATTTGATACCTATTTAGAAAGATCTTCATATATGTAGAGCATAAATTCCCTTGAATACTTGGAGGAACTTAATTTTAGGATTTACATCGAATACTAAGAAGAGAATAAGGGTAATAATGGAGTGAGAAATATTATGGGCTTTCCTTATTTTTCCTTAATGGTTTATAAGAAGGACTAGCTTATTCTCGAAGATATCATAGGCTTAGTTCCTTTTGGTAAATTTCCTTGATATTAAGAATATCTGCTAGCATAATTGGTGAGCTAGGGTGGGTTTTGGAAGAGGCTCTAGAGCAGCTTCAAGAGAAATAATGAATTGTACGTCTGGTGTTTTAAAAAAAATTATTATTTTTAATCATCAAATGTAAAATAGTAAGCCTTTTTTTCTTAACAAGGGACAAGTTCCTTTTAGTTCCATCGTCCAAAAGATAAAAATTGCTATGATTTTTATTTTAATTACCTTCATTGATCATTATCCTAGTACCAATCAGGTAGTGGGTGGATCTCAAGGACACCATGCACGATACCCTCTACACATGTCCCATTGACTATCTCATAAGTGGAGAGAGAAAAAATATTGGTGCTGAAATTTTTGATGTTGAAGCAACCATGGGTGGTGGTGAGAATGAATGCAAACAATAGTGTCAAAGGTGAGAGTGAGTAGCAAAATTTATAGAATCAAATATATTTATGGAAAAACTCTAGAAAAAATAGAACAGGGGTTCCAAATTTTAGGAATCTCTATACAAAACATTAATGTAAAATATTACATAGATATATAGGCCTATGAGCCTAATGAAGACAAATAACTATCACCTTCCTTATATTTATTTTTTTAGAGTGTATACTATTGGAATGTGTGCAAAAGTGAGTGAATTATTTATGACCGATAATATAATAATTATATGAGTGTCATGATCCTTCCTTGGCAGAATTTTGTTCACTTGGATGGACTTATGTTTTGCTATATGCTTTATGGAAGGACTATTTGAATATTTCAAATTTAGTTATGCTGACCAATACATTTTAAGGAAAATGTAATAGGAGTACTTATTAACAGGAATGATGGATAACCATTTGCTGACATAATTACTATGATGATTATGATGCTACTAATAGAATTGTATTTTGTAGGAACAAGGTTTTCTCATGTTTGGGATAAATATTAGCCATCAAAAAATGAGATGTAATTGTAATAAAATAAATTATTTTAGAATATTTCATATTATTCCTATTATAAAGTTACATAGCAAGTTCATTGCAAATGGAATGATAAGTTAAGCTTTGACTTATTTTACTTTTGTTGAAATAAGGAAATATATTTCTTGTTGTGATTTGTTGTCACATAAAGTAATTTAGTGAAATTCTGAACTATCACTTGAATGGGATTCAAAGCATACCTCCAAATCATGAGCTAAAATAAACCAAAACAATAAATTCTCAACTGAGAGTTGAGAGAAGATTTTGGTAGTTAGCAAGTCATGATGGTGTGCTGGAAAAGCTTAGGATCCATTGGATGGTGTGGAAGAGTTGAGTTGGTGATCACCTTGGAATCTATCAATATTATAGTGGACTCAGATGATAATCGAGCTAAGACCTATCAAGTAAGTATACCAATTCCATTACCGATTAGATGTTGAAAGCTATGGATCATAGAAGTCATATTCCATATAACTGTAACGAGTAGTGTGTAATGAAAGTGTGGCTTGGATGGCTCATAATTTGAATACAAATAGAGTGGACTTGTTGAAATTGAATGAATGCTTACTGCTATAATTTTTAACCTTGGACGATATGATAAATGATTACCTTCTACCAAAAATATTGACCTGTTGTGTTCTTCTTGTTAGCAAGGACTAGAGGTTATATTGGTTTATGTTTCAAACTATTTGTTAATCTATTTGGAGAAGAATAGGATCTTTTACAGTGATTCAATGCATTAAGGTAGTAGGTTGAGAGCCAAATTTAGAAGTAGAAGTCACCGATTAGAAACCATCAGTTGTAGATTAAATATGAAGTGAGGTGTTTTTCACCTTTGTGTTTTTGTATGCTTAATAAAACAATGAGAGTATTTTATGTAAGTTGCATGTACTTCCTATTCTCTATGAATTCAATAACATATAGCCTTTGGTTTATACCACGATGGATACCGATTCCCTTTGGAGATTTTTTCTTGTGAATCCAACTTTTTGATTGGGTGTAAACCTAGTCGTCAGAATAGCTTACATGAACTAATGTACTTTCTTGTTCCTTAAGATAAATAGCAAGGACGTCTTGTTGTGTTGGCTTTAATTATGTGTGGAAGTGTTGTTGCATCATTTTTATTGCCCATAGTAACTTAAGGTAAAAAGGAAGACTGGAATGTTGTTTTACCTTTGCTTAAGTTGGATGTTACATGCAATATTGTGTCTTTGTTGATTCAATATTTAGATGATTTGAGTACTTGGAAGGGATGTTGTTGTAATTGTTCCTTTTTGTTGAGAGTTTCATTAGAAATGTAGTGGTTTCCAGAAACAATCCTCCTTTAAGGAAAAATAAATTCTATTATTGGATATTGTATGTATTGGTTCCTTTTTGTTGAGAGTTTCATTAGAAACGTAGTAGTTTCCAGAAAATGATCCTCCTTAAAGGAAAAAAAATTTTATTATTTGGATATTGTATGTATTGGGGACTTATGGAATCGATGTGGTGCCTAAGGTGAAGAAAATATGGTTTCAGTATCTTTAAAGAAAGGAAAGTAATTTATGTACTATTTAAATAAGATTGTTCTCCTATTGCTTGACGACTGGTGCATGTATTATAGTTGGTAATCCACCTTGGTATGAAAATTGGTTACATGTAGCTTATTTAATATAAGCATATTATAACATGTTGTGCATAGTGAGCCTTCATTTGTAAGTGGAGTGATACAGTGGTCAACGAAGCACCTTGAAAAATACATGCAAATATTGATAGACACTAACAATAGTTGGATATTCACGATAGAATGTTAGTTGTAGTCTACTCAAGATTGTGAGTTATAATATTAGGTAAAATACTAGTTAAAACCTTTGTTTATGTTATAACGATTACTAGAAATAAATCTTGTAAATTATATTTAAAATATGTAAGTGCAATGAAAGAACATTGTGCAACTTTGGGATGCTTTATCCTAAGTAACAAGCTAATTTAGCTATGAATTAAAGGAATGATTCATAGTGATTATGAATAGAGTTGGAAGATAAATCTGGTTGGATTTGAAGACATGGAGGGTCTTCAATCCAATGTAAGAATTATTCAAATTATTAGAATGAAAGGATAAAAGAATTTTCATGTTGAATTTTCCCCATAGAGGGGTTTCTCCAAAGGTAATCATTATGTTATGGCTTTTGTGATGGATTTGTGCTAATATTTAAATGTTATGGAATGAATATTTAGTTATGGTAATAATCTTTAAGATGCTTGAAATATTGTGATGTAGTGTTTAGATATTTCAAAGGAATGGATGTAATTTGTATAATAAAGGAACATTCATGGAATTGCACATGAGGGGCTTAATAATAATGGATATTCCCCTTGGTTCATTTAATTAATGTTGGCCCATACTTCATGGAAATGCTTATGACATGTTGATAGATGGCTAATTGGATAATTTAGTTAGATCCTACTCCATGTTTCATAAAGGACATTGATGGGAGTAGTTAAGATATCCCTCATATGATTGAGAAGTGATTAGCCTTATTGTATTAAATAACAGGCCTTAAGAAATAGTATGACCTATTTTTAAAGAATGGATTAAAATGAATAGATAGTTTTAATGTCATTTCCAATGAAGGAATTTGGAGAGAGGTTTTTATGGGATGTCTAGCTCAAACAAATATGAGATGGATAGTCAATCCCCATATTTGGCTACTCCTACATAAAAGGACCTATGTAAGGAGTATGTTGATGTACACATTTTGAAAGAATGAAAGGGAAGGTCAATACTAGCTCATTTGGATCTATGAGATGGATAGTTTTGACCTGTTACATGAAACACCTAGTGCTCTTACATAGTTGGAATTATGTAAGGTGTAAGGATGGGTGTGCCTCAAGGAAGATCTAGATAAGAACAAATGTTGTAACATTAATGGATGTTTCAGAGCATAGAATCTAAATCCTTGGAAAATGATATGTATACAAAAAAATTAGGTTAGGAAAACTGGGTTGTGATATTTGGTATCAGAGCAAGTTCGTAGGGATGCATATTTACTTGTGAAAGTATTGGATAGAGTAAAAAAGGATAGATACTATTTTAGTAGTAAATTTTGACCATCTAGTTTGAATAACTAAGAATATAGTTGCTAGTAGGAGAAGCAATTCAAGGATGTAATTGTGAACTGATCTCTACTATCTCTCATGTGTGTGTCTAGGGATAATGGCATCAAAGAGAAGTATAGAGAGTGTTTTACCATTTATGATACAAACTTGAAAAAATAATGTAGAGGTCGAAACCCTAGATTTAGGCACGAATGATCCTAATAATAAGAGAGAGGACCTCACGATAATAGTGGTGCTACTGAGGGAACAAATGGAAGGAGAAAAACAATTTTTGGAGGCTATTATGAATCAAGATTCACAAGCCAAGAATTCTAGGGTGGAATGAGAGAATGAACCCCTTACAAAGATACAACGGGTTAGGGTTTGACTAGAGGCTAAGTTGGGTAAATAAATGAAACATCTATTAATATTCCAAGTTCAATGGAGAGGAAGATGATGACAAAGTTGGATCTTAGCTAAAAGAGATAGAAACCTATTGTAATATGAAAATATATTCCACTGGTACCCGAACATCCTATGCTACCTTGCATTTACAAGGGGTTGGTTTGGATTGGTAAAAAATGTATAGTAGGGAACTAGGAATTGAGGCTGTAGTTGATTTGAAGTGGGGGAACTTTGGGATAGACTTCAATGAAATATTTCTCATCGAACACTTTTACACCCATAAATTTTAATATTTTACCAAACTTAGACAAGGGACTAGGATTATGGAGGTATACTATCAAAAATTCATCAAGGTACTGAAGTATGTACCCACATATAATGATAAAATGAAGGTACATAAATTTACACTAGGAGAAGATCCTAATATAGGACATGGAATTAATATGCAAGAACCTAGTACCCTTTAGAAGACCTACGATTTGGTCAATAAGGCTAAAACTTATATCAAGACTTAATTCAATTATTAAGGGGCATAGGAGCAGGATAAAGAGACACTAAGGAAAAGAAATAGTGTAGGGTTCATAAAATGGGAAAGTTATCAGGTAAACAAGAGTTCCTAGAGATAGGAAAGAAGGAATGATAGGAAACAAGGAAATTTTAGGAAGATGTTCAAAGGGAAGAACCATAACCCTACCAATCATATCAACGATGATAATTGATCATCAACACAAGGATATACCAATCCTTCACATGCAATGAAAACAAAATATGGATAGAAAACTCATCGAGAGCCCAAAGTAGGATGTTATAAATGAGGTGGTCTATATTATACTAGAAAATATCCACTTAAAGCAGGAACCAATTTGAAAGAAAAAGAACCAGTTTATAAAGAACCTACACACAAGATTTATGTAACAACGAGTTAGAATTTGGAAGGACAAGCCATACAACTACTAATAATAGGTAATATATTTGGTGGATATGTTAAAATTCTAATTTATAGTGGTACCAAAGATAGATTTATTTCCACTAGAATAATTAAAACTATATAAAAAATATCAAGAATATTAGCATATGGGTGGAAGATCGAGTATGGATTAGGGTATACCCACTCTTTAGATTAGTGTTATCCTATGGCTAAAATTATCTTACCTAGTGGAACAATGGAAGGTTACATTTATTTAGCACCATTACATGCTTTTGATGTAGTGCTAGGAATGGATTGGTTACAAGCACATAAAGCTGTAATCAATTTCTATGATAGATGGATTGAATACTTTAAAGATGGTAGGAAAGTACAAAGGATGTACAGCCTACAGGGGGCTTTTCAACCCCTTATCCTCTCTATAATACAACGTAAAAAGGGATTTCCTTACATAATTAAGTTACCCAAACTAATACTCCAAATACCCAACCGATTATATAATAGCACTCTATTTTAATAAGTCTATATTTAAAGAAAGCAACATATAAACTCTAAACATTTGTCCACTATAGTATTCACTCATACAATTAACCCTAAGTTCATAAAGTAATTTTTTTTGCTAAAATTCTCTTACTAAGATTCTATTCTATGGGTAACTACTTATTGTACTATTTAAGGTGTCTTGTTTCGAGATACATTTACTTCCACAAACATATATTTGAAATTTAGTAACTTCATATTCTATGGTTTTTATTAGAGAAAGTTCATTAATATTTGGATTATATATATCTACATTCATGAATCATCAAATTTTATCCATAACTTAAAGGCATTCCTTTACTTAGGACCATATACAAAAAACATTTGAAATAAATAATCGATCTTCTTATCCCTTTTAAATTATACCATCTATGCACATAAAGAGCTCTTTTTCTTTTATTTTGGCACATCCACGGTTTAATGGCAGTAATAAAAGCAATTATTGTTCTCTAACTTAATGGAGTGAGGTATCATTAGTTATACACTACAAAATTTACCCTTAAGGAGTAAAAGTCTTATTTGATGTTTCCACTCTATTAGAATTCATAACTTCTACATTTTCCTTCGATGGTTCATTTAATCTTCATGTTAATTAAAGTATAAAGGTAAATAGCCAATATTTCATTACCACAACAAGGAATATAAATTTTTATTCGACACATTGGCTTTCCAATCTATAGAAAAATGCATCATCCTTGGTAATGCTAATAATAATATGACCATTATTCTTATTTGGTTCTAAGGTAATCTTAACATGTTTGAAGACTCACACAAATGGAAACATTGATAGAAGTTGATTGTACTCAATGAAAATATTTTATGTTATTCATTATAATGCAGACCAGAAGGTTATCCTCCTATATTTAATGTTGTAGTGAGGACATAATTATCCTTCCAGAGCTAAATAATAAAAAAACATTCTTAGATAATAATGAACTAGAAATAAGTGCTTAAGAGGTGTTTATATACAACTTACTTCTGGAAGAGATAATACATAGCATAATATACTATTCTCTATAATTTCAAGAGAAATTTTATTCAAGATTATGGAACTGGTTCGGACATGTCTTCCACTCAGCTATAGTTGAAGGTTGAAATGGTCTCACTCAAGGATTTAGACATCATAAGAATATTGGTATAGATTATCGGTCCGAACCATTATCCCTCCACATGACTAACACTCACAGTGTAACAATGAATGGGATTAGACAGCTCAAGGTAATAATGAATGCAACTAAATATCAATTCTTCAATACATGTATTTCACATAGCTTTATCTTTTATGCATAATAAAAAACAACATAACCAATGTTCCAAGGAAATAAAGACATCCTAAAAATAAATAAATGTAAATTATTATCAAGTACATTCTCTCTATGAGCACATATCTAAATAAAGACTCCAATCTGGTAACATCATGACCACCTTCTTCTAGTATGAGGGAATGCATGTTGTAATTCCAATAGGAAACTATCAACCATACATAATTGCAAGCAAAGGATTTTTAATTCTAGATGTCAATTTTATGAGGTTCGTGCCTCATATAAGGGTTGAAACATAAAAAATATTGAATATTTTGTAGGTTACAGGCCAAACCAGCCAACACAACCAATAATCAAAGATTTTTAGAGCTTTGCATGACCAATTTCTTCCTATTAATTATAACTAATATCCTCAAGATGAAAACCTCTCCTTTGGTTATTCTCAATGGCATCTAACCTAGCATTGATTCCTCTTAGCATATTTGCTATATCTACTAGTTGGGATCCTAGACCATGCGGTCTTCCTCTTCCTTGTTGTGTCATATCTTTGTCAACATGATCTAAAAAATTATAAAATTAAATCCACTTTGTTACCAAGTGATGTAGTCTAGATGGACGGGTTCAGTTGAACAATAGCATCCCCTAGTAGAAAAGGATTCACAATTCACTAACAATCATAGTGTAATATTTAGTTTCATTCTGATTTGCATGCACTATATGAAAAGATGAAAATAGCTAAAATGGTAAGGAAAAAATATGATGCTTTTATGCCATATGATAAAATCACTTTCAAGCTAATGCATGTTCCACTTGTATGAAATGGTGCAATTTCATTTTGTAAAGACTATGCAACTTCCACTTGTACATCATGGTACAACTTCCACTTGTATGACATGGTTCAACTTACAATTATAAGTTATGATGTGACTTTTTGTATGATACAATGTGACTTCCACTTGTACAATGTATGACATGGTGTAACTTCTAATTGTACAATGTATGATATGGTGCAACTTCCACTTGTACAAAATGGTGTAACTTGACAATGGAATTCTTCAATTATTGATGAGCACCTTATTTATTCTTTTGGTATTACAGAGTATACAATATTCTACTTCAAGATAAAGGGTTATTATAACTACTCTCCTATAGAGTTTATTTTTATAATGAAATGAAAGAATATACTAATAAATATCTTATGTCTTATTAGATGGCTTCAAACACAGAAAATATTGATCTATCACTCACACATTATGCGTTGTATAAGCAAACTGAAATCAATTGACAATGGGAAGTGTAGCTCTATGACATACCTAGGACTGGAAAGACCATAGTCAAAAATGGTATGTTCAACCATACCATTTTAACATTCATATATGTCATTGGTTTTGATATCTTAGAAGTAATTGTGTGAGGATCCAAGAATTTTTCACAATTTTTTTTGCATTATGAAAGAAAATAAACTTGCTATGATATTCATTGATGAAGCAGATACTACTGCAACAACATAGTTTGATTCCTCAAATAGGGTTTATAGAAAGGTTCAAAGTATTTTGGAGGAATTTATAACTTAAGTCTACTCACCTGGTTGTACCACTCAATGTGGTTCATTAATTCATAAGGTCATTTATTTTTTATTATTTACTATCATAGTTCAACCTAAGGGAAATGTTTTTAGGTTAACTAGTTTGATATTCACCCAATAATTTTATCTAGTACAAGGTATAACATACCATATTTGGGACTTAGGACTACTGCAGACAATCTCCCAAGTGGAAAATATTGGCCAAATCCCATGGAAGGTGCTATTTTGTGGATCCAAGTTTCTCATTTGTCATCCTCTTGTTCTGGAATGAGAGTCGATCTATGGTTGGGTTTATCCTCTAGGGTCCATAATACCTAGAGGGTGGATGCATACTTTCCCCATACCTTAGCATGATGAACCTCAATCTAACTCGACCAACTTGTTCAAGTATTAGCATGCAAGGGGTTAGTGTACATATGCCTAGTACCTAGCAGATTGTCCACTCACCTGGGGTCAACTAGAGCTATCTCATTATCTTGACACTATACATGGTACCACTTGATTATTCATGACTTACAATAGAATTTTCCATAGCAATCATCATATATTAGACTAGTTTATTAGCCATACTAGTCCTCACTTAGTCAAAATAATAGTACAAGGACCTATCATTATACTTCTTGGAAAACAATCTAGAGGGAACGTCTCATACCACAACTCTTCTCCTTGTATTGGCTCATTTTATCAAGAAGCGGTCGTTCTCAAACCACCAATTTTGGGTGTTTATGATTTGTCATCCTTCACGATGAATAATTCTATTCATTTCTCATCATGAGTTTAGTTATAGATTCAAGGTTTCACTAGCAAAGGTTCACACTTTATCTCTCAAATTAATTCTCATTCTAGCTAACTCTATTCTTAACTCTTTAGGCAATCCTCCTCCTGAGTTTAGATAGCTTTCATAGGGCTTTGCAAGTGAATGTTAACTTTATATTACATAATTAGATTACCCAAACTAAACCTCTAAATACCCAACCGATTATATAATAGCACTATATTTTAATAAGTCTTTATTTAAAGAAAGCAACATATAAACTCTAAAATATTTGTCCAATATTGTATTCACTTGTAAAATTAACCCTAAATTCACAAAGTAATTTGTTTTGCTCAAATTATCTTATTAAAATTCGATTTTATGGGTAACTACTTATTGTACTATTTAAGGTGTCTTGTTTTAGGTTACATATACTTCCACAAATATATATTTAAAATCCCAAAGAGTATTTATTTAGATACATGATCATAGAGAGCATGTACTTGATAATAATTTACAAGTAACATCATGACCACCTTCTTCTAGTACGAGGGAATGCATGTTGTAATTCACATATGAAACTATCAACCACACATAATTGCAAGCAAAGGCTTTTTAAGTATAAATATCAATTTGATAAGGTTCTTGCCTCATATAAGGGTTGACACACAACAAAAATTGAATGTTCCATAGGCTACAGGCCAACCCAACCAACACAACCAATAATCAAAGAATTTTAGAGTTGGAAACTATATAGGAATACAATTCTTGAATAAAAAATTCAATGAAGAATAAAACCAACCAATACCACAATTTAAATTCAAAAATGATGGAAACTTTATTTTATTTAAAAAATAATCAACACCAGGAACTATTTATCACACAGTTCAAGGTTTTTAACCGAAATCACTCAAAATTTTGAAGAAACATACACACAGTTCCATGAGACTTATAATATTTTTATTTTTATGTCAAGAATAAAATACATTCTAATTTCATAAACTCATTCAAAAGTATATTCATGACTTTTACAATGAAAAAACAAATTAAAACAATCAAAGAATTATTTCAACCTATGGAACATTCAAAATTGAATGTTCCATAGGCTACATGCCAACCCAACCAACACAACCAATAATCAAAGAGTTTTAGAGTTGGAAACTATATAGGAATACAATTCTTGAATAAAAAATTCAATGAAGAATAAAACCAACCAATACCACAATTTAAATTCAAAAATGATGGAAACTTTCTTTTATTTCAAAAATAATCAACACTAGGAACTATAAATCACAAAGAAGGTTTTTAACCGACATCACTCAAAATTTTGAAGAAACTTACACACAGTTCCATGAGACTTATAATATTTTTATTTTTATGTCAAGAATAAAATACATTCTAATTTCATAAACTCATTTAAAAGTATATTCATGGCTTTTACAATGAAAAAACAAATTAAAACAATCAAAGAATTATTTCGACCTATTATTTTGATGCAATTCATTTCAATTATCCCTTCCAATATGACTTCTTCAGAACTTACTCATGCAAGATGTTTGATGACCATACTACATGCAATATGAAGAAAAATAATAATGCTCTCCCCTCCTGCAACAACCAAATTCCTATTCTTTTGTTTGAGAATATGGGGGGAGTTAAAGTAATCATGGAAACTTGTTTGCGGCTACCCAATTCGAGACACATCTTCCACCAACTAATATGCCCACTTTCTAAAATATTAGTTCCATATAATATTGGATTTTATTCATTCCAGCTCCTTAGTAATGATGGTGGACACACATTCAATAACAATATAAAGCTACATTTTATTAAGTTTTTATTTTCTTTTTACAAATATATATTTTATTTTATTTATTTGTTTTAATATTATTTCACTTTACAACTCAATAATAAGCATACAAATAATCCTCAATTAACCAAACAATTTAATGTAAAAATGGATCCCATGCCCTTAACACTTTTATTATCATCAGAGGTTATTTGTATAAATTATTTTCATCAAAAAAATACATACAATAAAACAAGGATCACTCATAATGCAAGTCATTCATGATGCACCTACATGATATGCAAATGCATGAGCTTCCATGTACTCATGAGCCAAACATCATTTCCCACTTACCTTTTTTCGTTCGTCTTCTTTTGTTCATAGAATGAATGTACCTAGTCCTATATGCACAACAACCATAAAAAGTACCACATTTTATAAATATAAGAAAAGTATAATCCATCAATTCATCTACAATAAATGGTTGTTCTAGGAGGGTTGTTATAAAACTCTTGAATCAAATGGATGTCGTTGACCAAATAGTGAATTTGTAGGTGATCATGGTTATCAATAGAGCATACACACTAGATCCTAAACTTTTATGGACCTTATGGAATTTATAGAAGAATTGAATTCACTCTTTTATATCGAAGGTTGAGTCATTTAGTTTTTTAGGTTTTTACAACAAAAATGAACCTTGGTAAAGATGTTTAACTTGAAGGATATCTCATCCTAACAAACTTAATGATATAGAAAGAGTTGTTATATGCCAAGAAAGGGGTATGCATGCAGTATGGAAAATCCATTATGTGATTCTTCCCAAGTATTTTATGAAAATTTATAGAGCCAACATGAGGAAACTTGATACAAGTCCTAATTTTTATAAGTAGAGATGGAGCATTTACTAGTCCAAGATTTTTACTTTTAAGAATATATGTGCATATATGTGTGTGTGTAACAATGGATGAAGTCCACGAATGATGATACTTGATACTTGTCAATACTATGCAAGTGAATATTTCATATTGAGGGGGGATGCAATATTAATTTCCCTATATTCAATGTTTTCACAATATTTGTAATATTCAATGTTTCGAAACATCAACATTTGAGTTGGAAAGAGTAGTAAGGACTATCCAATTATTTGGTTGATCATATAAAAAAGTGAAGCCCCATGCAACACTCGAAGTAAATGGTTGAATTCATCCCCAATCAGAAGATGATGTAAATTAGTAAGGCCTAGTTTAGTTGATTGTATGTGATTGGGTGTGTGTTTCCAATTACAACTATTGTGAATAATAATGTGTATCCATATTTGTAACTTTGATGTTGTATGGAGTATGTTACTATCCAATTATATTTTATGACCAAATATAGATGAGTTTGTACATCTTCTTGGTTAAGAATCTAGTGAGTTTATTCCCATAAAAGAAGCCTAGTAAAGCTATTATTTTTATTTGTTGTGAATCATTGATTGTATCCTATTTTTACCCTCAATGTATTTGATGAACAATTAATTATGTCCTAGTTTATCATATGCTTATTTGTATTGGTATTAGTATTTCTATTCATGTTTGTAGCTTCATATAATAAGGGGGTAATGTTATTATTTATTACATCATAGAATGTGACAAGTATTACAATTAAAATAAATTGAGTGGTTAGAACCACTCATGTAGGAGTCTTGTGTGAGTTATTAGCAAGTTAGTGAAGTCAAGTTGTTAGAGGTTGTTACAACAATAGCCTATGTTTGAGCTATTTGTTAGACCTAAATTTGGTCATTTTATAAATTATTCTATTTGGTTAATACAATTTGTTCAACCTTGTGGCTACTCCATCATGATCTATATGTAGTACTATGAGCATTCAATATATAATCCTCTAGGTCTTTAATATGTAAGCATATGAATGTTCTTTACATAATACTTTAAATATCCTTATGTAAGCATATGGGCACCATTTATGTAAGCTTATGGGAGTTTTTTATGTATTTTTCCTTATACATATTACTTAATAATTAATTAATAAATGATTGAAATTAAATAATGGTATAATACGTTTAATATATTATAATTTAATCTTTGAGCTAGGTTATATTAGGTTGAGTTTGAAATTAAATTGGGAATTAAGCATATGTACAAATAACCCCAACAAATGGTCCATTATATCAATTTTATTGTACGTGATCATGGAGGTGCCTACAGCCATCAACTTCTTACTCTTATTAATCTCTCTTTGTCTCTTATTATTATGTCTATATGTTATTTTATTATACAATCGTTTACTTTTTTTCATGAGATTGTAGTGAATGTATGTTTTGTGATGTTTTCTCAAAAGTATTTTTACTTCCAATTATTTTATGGATAAAATTTTGGAATTTATTTTTCAAAGTACAAGTATATAGTAGATTCATGATATAAAATCATGAGCTAGTAGCACAATAGTTTACATTAACCAATTTCTATGTTATCACATCATTATAAAGTTACTGTGATCCACTTCTAGAATATATTACCTTTATATTCATAGGATATTTATTTTAGATGTTTATAGCATTGCTAGATTTGAAAACCATAATTAAAAATAATGGTATTCAATTTTCTTATTGCATCATGCACGCACACAAGTATACACGTATGATATTGATGTTCAAATTATATTTAATATCATTCATTCCACTATTGACAATCAAACTAGAATAGTAGATTTTAGTTTGATAATTTAGTGGTTGATGAAGATAAGACAATTTAATTAAGCAACTTTAAAAAAAGAAAAATGAAAAAAAAAAATTATTTAAGGACTTTAAAGACGAAAAATATTATCTAAGAACTTAATATTTTATTGGATTATTAGATTTGTATACTATACACTTATGATAATGGAGAATAAAATAATATTGAATATTTCATTCCATCATTTAAATTAATAACATGTCATTAATATTCAAATTCAGATATAATGAGAACAAAAATAAATAATTAAGCATATCTATAATTAAGTTAGTGTATGAACATCTAACATTGGAAAATATATGTATGTTATGCCTTAGTGAAGAGTCCTTCATCTAATTTCAAATTAAAAATCCAATAAAATAATATATCATGAATAAAATATCATGATCTTCCTTTGTAGTATATTTTTTTCAACTCCTTGACAATGAAAACGAAAAATGGACATTAACTAATTGTCATCTCTTTGTCATGCATATCATGTTAAATAGTATACAAGTTGATGTTCTTTGAGGTATAAGTTTATTAAATTCATAATTATTATAGTTAGAACTATAAACCCCTATAGATTTTAACATGAATGTTTTTTTGTTAGATCTAATGATACTAATGAGGGTATACCTTAAACTAAATAATTGTAAGTTGACTTATCAATTTTGTATTTTCATGATCAACATTCCTATAAATATGCAACAAGAACCTTTTCTTCCCGATTTTTAGATGTTCAAGGTGTAGAATTGATTCTCTTTAAACTAAATGCTATGGTATCTTGATATCATACTCCTTTTTTACAAATTTTATTCCTTATTTTATTATAAAATATAATTAAATTTCTCAAATATCAAATTAATAATGATGGAGATGGTAGTCTAGGCATAACAATTTCTTTTATGATAGTTGTACATTTGATGATCTATATAGGTGTTTACATTTTTTTCATGCATTTCATCTTTGTCCTCATTGCTTTCAAGGACCTCCAATTTTTTTATAATGTTACTTAATGATGGAAATGCATATAAATTATACCTATTTCATATTTTTTCCATACTATTTTCTTGTATTTTTATGGTTTTGTGTCTACCCAAACAAGTGATTAATTGATATAAATAAAATAATTTCTAATTTATTTTATTTGGTATAATAATAGGTTTTGGAAGGGTCCCCAAACCTTTTACATAGGGGTTTTGGGAGGGTCTGCCAACATTTACAAACCATAAATATATTTGAAATACACAAAAAATATCACAAATGGAACTATATCCATAAAGGGGAAACTAATTCAACATCCAAAAAATATTGATATAGCATCCAAGATAATCAAATCCCATATATCCAAGATAGATATGATTCCTGCCTAGACTTCAATATTTAAAATCATACTTAAAGGAACTTTCCACCCAAGCCACCATGGGAGAAGTAAATCTAGAAAATGGGATAACCATCCATGCCATCTGATGATAATTTAATTTTTAAATTTAAACAAAGCACTCAATTTAAAATTTTATTTTCTAAGACATCAGGAGCACTAAAAAAAACTAGAATAAAAACACTAGGCCTTCCCTCCAATTATGGGAATCCTAATTTCAAAAACTTAGGTCTTTTTGGCATGAAAAATGATACTTTATGAGTAGGAGGTATGCCCAAAGTTTCTCGACCAACATTGAATAATTGTTCGGCCCAATATGGGTAGAGTCAATTGATCTACAGAGAAGGCCAGCTCTTGAGGTTCCAGCTACCTATGCCACAAATGGGAAAAGGGGGAAAAGAGAGCAAAAAAGAAAATAAATAAGGCCATAGCCAAAATTAAAAAGTATAAAATGTAGCTGCATCAAGACACACTCATCCACAATAACTGATGCAAATAATAATAGACCATATAACAAATCAAATCAACCCACCTATCACTTCTTCTTTAGCTTGATGTGTAGGGGTGAATTCCAAAACTAGTAGGAAGGTGCATGAAATCTAGGCAACAAAATTAGAGTGCTCCCACCCGATTGGCTTTAGTAAAAATTAAACTCAATGCCCAATGGTGAATGCAAATTACAAAACCACCCAGTCAAACCCACGCAATCCAGATAGCAGAATTAAGTGGACTAAATTATAGAGCCATAGCAAAAATAAATATTCATGTAAAGGCAAAAGGAGAATGACAGACAGATTGAGAGACCAAACAATGATAACTATTATTTACAAGAAACAAAGGATTACATATATTATAAAGGCCACAAAGTCACCCTTTGAAATGGAAAAAAATCCACTATTTATAAAATATTTTTCAATACATTCAAATTAAAAGCATTAATGGTGATCGGTGGGAAAATCCTATTGGATTAGTTGAAGGATTTGTTGACACTATATTTTAGGAAGGTTGACGATTGTCTAGAGAAATTTAGGTGCTTATACATTAATCCAATCCCTAGATCATTCTAACATTCTTGTTGGACCATAAATTTATCTTACCCCTTAGTACCACAAGGAGAGCCAAAATTGATTACTTCTGAAGACATGTATTTCAAATTATCTGTTTTACACTCATATTTTAGGCAAGATCATTAATGCTCACTCCAGAGGATATTCGTAGTTTCCATACTATTGCATGGTAATATTAGCTTTGGATGGGATTTTTGGTCTGAATCTTCTTAAACCATTCTCCCAGTATTCCACTCGTATTTTTCCATTGATGGAAAATTAGGCTTTGGTCTGTTAATATAGTTTTCCCAAAGTTCCATCAAACTGAGTAGATAGAAATTTGGAACTTGTAATTCCCTTACCATAGTTCGATATTTTCACCTAGAGAATTTGGGGTCCCATTCTTCCATCTAGCGATGAAGGCAGGAATTCTAGACCCAGGTTGAGTGCTCACTTTTCTATTTCTCCATTTGCTCCTTTTAACGCTTCAAAATTGGGTAGTCTACCTAGCTAACATCTTGCCAAAAAGAAAGAGTGGGTGAAGAGGTGCCAAAATTCACCCACACTCTTTGTGACTTACAAGGAATTTCTCCTTATGGGAAATAAGAACCTGTATAGCATTATTCCTTTGCAAAGCAAGATAGAAAAGGTGAGGGACGAAGAATAAAATATAAATATTAAATTGTGAATAGGGGTAGTCATGGAAAAGATACCAAATGAAAAGTATGGAAGAGGAAGGGCACAATAAAGTAGCATATAGTGGAGAAAAATAGCAAAAGGAAGACATATGAGGAGAAAAATAAGCACAGGGAGAAAAGCATTGAAGGAAAATATAGGGAGGAAGGGGGAGAGATAGAAGCAGTGCAAGAAGGAATCAAAAGAGAGAGTAACCCTGAAGAAAACCTTTCAAAATAGGCCTTTATTGATACACTCCTTCATGTATTGAGGTATCTTTAAGAATATATAGAATGCCAGAGATATTTTTCTATGCTAATACATCCCTCCTTTCTTACACAATTTACCAAGAATTTTCTTAGCTTGTTAGAGCACATCTTGGAACCTCTATTCACACTCTAGAGCCAACTAATTTAATGAATCATTAGTGTTGCACACAAGGCCATTTATAGATTGATTTATATTGGATTCTATACTTATTATGAATATTTATCTTAATGTGTATCTTTTACCATATGAGCCAAGGTGTACCTATTACATCAACCTGTAGATTAGAGTTGTCCATCGGGCTACGAAGTCACAAGATAAATAAAGGAGGAAAGAATAATAAAGGAAGAGATGCCATATAAAACCATTGTATTTTCTAGAAGTGGATTCCCTAATATGATGTTAGCAACTTATGTGACTGCTTGAGCTACACCTTTTATTTACCTATTGGTCTATTTACATAAAATTACGGTGTTGGCGGCACACCACTTCGTGGGAAATTTCTACCATTTATTCGATGAACCTACAATGTTTAGACCAACCGATACAAAATTTTATCTACTCTTCATGCTCCATTTGGTCCTACCATCCTAATGTTTCTTTCAACTTGAGTAGCTCTATATTATGAAGGTGGACTGCTTATGAATAAATTGTCTTTATTATTTTAGACCATGCTTGGGCTATCATCTCTTCTGGAAGTGGATACCAGAATCATACCTTGTATGGGTCAACTTGCATTGTTACCCATACTTCATCCCTTTTGGGAGGGATATCAATCCCCTCATGTTTTTATTGTTCTTAAATTTAGGGATGATTGCAATAGAGATTATTGAGATATGATGCTTATGTTGCTTTGCTTGTGTCTATCCCATATTTGCTTTTGGGTTTGTGCATAGAATCCATCTCTTGCAGTCTAAGGATTGGTGCTGGTGTATCCTAGTATTGCTTCTTCTATGATAAATAATAAGTTATGATATTTCTTGTCTTTCGAGGCAAATGGCTGCTTTGGCTGCATGGCTCAGGGTACTAATTTCTCTCCCTCACTCTAACCTCTTATTTCATGCTAGGAAATATCATGAGAGAATAATATGCAAACCCAAATTTTGAACATAAGATGTGATGGGTAGAAGTGGCTGAAAAGAATTTTCAAGGAGTTTTCCAACTTGAACCAACATCCTTTCTACACAAGATGCTTTTTTAAAAACTTGAGGAAATCATCTCTCTCCTAATTACTGCACTAGAATATATATTCCAGGCTCAAAGGCACGAACATAGTAAATGTATGCTTGGGAAACAGATAACCTTGCTTCATAGGTGATCCTCCTCCAATTTCTTGTAAAGTGGACATTGAAGTCAACCATGGCATTGATATCAACTCGCTTTATGAATGTAAGTTGCATGAGGAGGAAGGTACCTATAGAAGCATCAAATGTATTGACAAGTACTTCTACAAGATCAACCCATTTGTTTATGTTTCTATGCTCAAGAGTTTTGAACCATAATAATGCTCTTCCTCTTAGATAAAAATCAAGAAGTGTAAGCATCACCATTTTAGAAGCAATACCATGAATCAAAGAGAGGGATGCTACAACCTAGTAGTGCTCATATGCAATACCTTCAGCACCATCATAAGTGGGGAGGGTTTTAAGCACAACCTTAGGAATATCTTGTAGGCTTGAGATATTCAGGGGGACCATATAATTCCAACCAAGATATTTTGATTGAGCAATTAAAGCATTGGTCCCTCAAAGCCTCTAGATGATGTCATTAATATGGAGTCTCCAGATGAGCATAATATCATCGCTTGTAAGGTCAGGGCTACTCATCAAACTTTGTGTCCTTCTGGAGATGGAAAACTTTCAGCATAAGAAGGCAAATAATATCATGATGTGGAGATGTTTATCTGTTGGATTCACTATGTTATTTACCAAGATCTAGGTAAACCATAGAATCACTAGAATTTGATTTCCTTAAATACAAAAACTCAATGATTTCCCCAATAAAGTTTCCAAAAAAAATGGTGTAAAATATAGCACTAGATGAGTGGGAGGCATGCCCGGAGGTTCCTAACTAGCATTGAATGGTCGTCCAGACCAGGATGGGTAAATTCGGTCGATCTTCAGAGAATATCAGATCTTGAGGTTCCAACTACCTATGTTTCAAAGGGTAAAAGGGGAAAATGGAGCAAAAAAGAAAATAAATAAGCCCTTAGATGGAACTAACAAGGATAGAATGAGGTTTCATTAAGACACACTCCACCATAAATGATGCAAACTATATAAAATCATATAATGGATCAACCTTATCCTGCCTATCACTTCTCCTTTAGCTCGATGTGCAACAGTGAATTCTAGAACTAGTAGAAAAGTGCATGAAATCCAGGTAGCAGAATTAGAGTGCTCCCACATGTTTGGATTTAGTAAAATAAGCCTTGATACCCAATGGTGAATGCAAATTCTAAAACCACCTATTCAAACCAATGAAATACAGATAGAAAATTTAAGCATACCAACTTAGACAACCATAGCAAAACCAAATGTTCACACAAAGGTAAAAACATAATGATAGATATATTAAGAGATCAAATAATGATTTCTATTATTTAAAAGCAATAGAGGATTACATATGAATTGTAAAGGCTAGAGAGTTGCCCTTTGAAATGGAAAAAATTCCACTATTTATAGAATATTTTTCAATACATTCAAATTACAAGAATTAATGGTGACCAATGGGAAAATTATATTGGATCAATAGGAGGATCTGCTTGCGCTCTATTCCAAAAGTATTGGTGGTTTTATGAAGGAAGTTAGGTGCTTCTTCATAAATCTAGGCTCTAGATCATTTTGACATTCTTGTTGGGCCATAAATTTATCTTTCCCCTTAATACCACAAGGAGGCCCAAAATTTATTACCTCTGAAGTCGTGTATTTCAGATTATCTATTTTGTGCTCATTAACCAAATGTAAAAGGTATTCAATATCATTAATGCTCATTCTAGAGGATCCTCATAACTTCCTTATTGTTGCATGGTAATCTTAGCTTTGGATGAGCTTTTTGGGCTAGCTTATCTTACACCAATCTCCTAATATTCCACTCATCATATTCTAGCATGGATAGAATATCAAGCTTTGGTCCTTTAATGTAGTTCTCCCAAAGTTCCATACAACTGAGCAGATGGGAACTTGGGACATGTAATTCCCTTACCTTATTTCGATATTTTAACCTGGAGAATTTGGGGTCCCATTATTTTGTCTGGAAAAGAAGGTAAGAATTATGTACCTAGGATGAGTGCTAAATTTTCTATTTCTCTGTCTGTCCCTTTAATGCTTCAAAAATGGTCAGTCTACCTAGTTAACATCTTGAAAAAAGGAAAGAGTGGGTGAAGAGGTGCCAAAATGTACCCACATATCTCCACCAATAGGTACCCAACACCTTTAGTAATCACTCCAACAATAGCAAACTAGAATCATGCCAAAATATGGGGTTTTGAAAGGCTCCCAAAAACTTAAACAAAGGGGTTAAATGATCTCAAAACATTAAACAAGGGAGTTTTGGAAGAATTCAAAAACCTATTTAAAAAATGTTTTTAAATGCTCCCAAAACCTTAAAAAAATTTAAGCCTCAAGTAGAGGACCAAAGGGTTTTGGAAGGGTCCCCAAACCTCATAGGGGGATTTTGGAAGGGTACCCAAACCATTACAAACAAGATTTTGAAAGGCTCCCAGAACCTTGTACAAGTGGATCAGGCCTCAAGTAGAGGACCATTGGGTTTTGATAGGCTTCCTAAGCCTAAACAAACACAAAGATGGAAATAATAGTTATTTCCCATCCAAACAAAACCAAGAGCACTAAAATAATTTTATAATGAAATTCCCACTCAAATAATAAAATTGAAATGAAAAATCAAGGCTCCTAGAACCTTCTATAAATAAATCAATCCCCCAATAAATGACCATAGGGTTTTGGAAGGTTTCCCAAACCTAAAACATGTTAGGATTCTAGATATCTGAATGAACCAGAACACCCACATATCAGGGCAAATAGGACACATGCCCGCTAAACATTAGATTTAAAATTTGGAAACTCCCTCCTAGTCCAAACGAGAAACAAAACTACAAATAGAACAAACAGGAAATAATCACTTCCTATTCATATTTGAAAATATAAAAAACTTTCCTTCTTGAAAATGCAACAACCTGAAAAACCACCAAAAATATTGAAAATCATGAGGAAAAACCTATCAAGGTCGTGCAAAGAAAAATAGACAACTAGATGAAACCTGAGATCACCCACATCTTATCCAAAATGGATATAGGAATAAACTATGCCCCAACAAGATTCCAATGAAAACAAATCTAAAATCTAAGATCCATCCAAGAAACAAGAATAGATCCCAAAATAAGGTAAGAGGAAAGATCTAGGTCCCCTAATAGAAACGTTTTAGCATTAGGGCCAACACCCATCCACCAAGTTAGAAAAATAGAACCACATCCCACTATCTAGAAAATTGTGCATCATTGCACAAAATAACAACATCATCCTAGCATTTGTATCTAGAAACCAACAAGGATCAAGGTTCAAAGCTCCTAGCTCCCCGCTCCTTGATCCCCAAGGAATCTAGGGTTTCTCCTCCAAATAAAAAATATTCTCCAATATTATTATTACTTTGTGGGAGTAAAAGTGGATTGCCTTGATTATGTCACCTAATGACTTTCATTCATCAAACAAATATCAAAACTTTGTATTTCTTGATATGAGACTTATACTATTAAGTCTTAAATACCTGCACCAACATGCAAAAAATATATATCCAATCAAAAGTGATAATGATATATATATCCATTGAACAACTTGTTAAAAATGATCCATGCTTTATATTCATATAAATATAATGAAATTATTAATACTAAAACAATAAATAAAAATATCAATGCATAGGAGAATAACAAGTCTAGTGCTTGAAAAAATACTAGAATCATCATAATTTCATAAGAATATACTCTAAACTATAATGGAAATCATATTAAATTTGTCAAAGAATAAAATATTACAATACTTGCTTCCATACAAAATTATTCTATGAGCATTGTTTTTTTTTTTTAAAGTGAAAAACCTCTTGCAAATCTACCTTGGTCTGAGAGACCATGAATAGGGGGTTCTACACTGTCAAAGTCACCCGGGGGTCGCACCCGACCCTGCCCACACCAACATTATCAATTGGATTTTAGATACCCAATTCAGCTTTTTGGTAGGGTGGAGATTTGAACCTAGGACCTCCCTTGGAGGATTGCCCTCTCCTCTCCAACTCACCTACAACACGTGGGTATTCTATGAGCATTGTTACTAAGAAGAATTTTTCCATTATAATAACTATCTTATCTAGGTAGCCTTGAAATTTTGAAACAAAAGTAATTAACTCTATAAGTAACAATTCCATAGATACTAGGAATAAATAACTATCATGCTTGTATTTTAAATATCCTACATTATAAGATTAAAGTAAAAGTAAAATATTATTTAATTATAATTGCTTCTAATTTTTTACTTAATAATATTATAAATGTTGCTTTAATTATTCTACAGTAAATAGGACAAGCCTTATATATTGTAAATAATTTTTTTAAATTTATTTTTCTGGAGAAAATAAATTTTCAGTCTTCATTTTTTTTAAGATATTAATATAAAGGTTATGTGGTGAATATTCACTATAGTGGGAAAATCCTACCTCCAAAGGAAATTTTGATCAAAATGCCTATCTAAAACTGAAATGAAGTGGCTTGAAACCCCTACTACTTATGAAGCAGCTGAAGCCAAAAGACCATCTAGAAAGCAATTGAGGGGGAGCAACAACCACCAACTTATGCTAAATATAAAGCTTCAATCACCAAAAAACATAGCCCAACCATGGGGATTGTAGCACCCTAAAATTGGTGCAGTTAAACCCTTAGTAAAAATATAAAATTTGAATTTTAACCCCGAAACCGCCCGTTAACCACTAATCCTATTTTTCATGTTATTTTTTGACCGTTGGACGATATCATCACCGATCAGACAAAATTGTCCCAGATCGGATGAATTCGTCTTGAACAGAACGTCCAGACAATTTCGTCCCAAAACCTTTTCATAATTATCTTCTGTTTCAACAACCTCTCCAACTTGGATAGAAGCGTGTTTGTGCAGTTGGAGATTTCTCCGTTGGAGATCTCCCAGATTGGGATGATCCCCAACCTCCTAACCTCCCCCTAATCCTATATAAACTGGGATTTTCTCAGTTTATCCCCTTGACTCCCTGGATCCCTTTCCTGGCTCTCCTCCTAACTCTTTCCTTGGTTGATTTTCCCTATCATTTAAGCTTTGCACTCATAGTTTTAAGTTTTCATTACAGGTTTTCACTGTGCTTCAGCTGGAGGAAGCTCGAATCGTCGTAGGTGATTCCAGACGATTTCGGATGATCCTATCATATATCGGCGATGATATCGTACGATTGGAGGTGATCTCGATTGTAGTTCATATTGGGGGCAATCAGAGCCCTGAGTTTGCATTTCTCATCTTTCTTCCTTATTTTATTTATGCATTAGCTTGATTATTTTCATTATGCATCCTGGAGTTCACCTCATTTTAACATAAATGCATGATAAAGTTAAAATAAATTATTAAAAAAATGCATTTCCTTTAATTTGATATCCAGATTTATTAGTTAGGCATTTATACTATCATTTCTATCATTTTTCATTATTCTCACAGTAGCGGTTTTGGTTTTTGGTGTCTATTTCTATGATTACAGGTTTCTGATGAATTCGTCTAACGAATTCATCAGATCGATGATGATCTTGTTTGATATCAGACAATCACCTATAATATAGGATGATCCTGTACAATTGAAGATGATCCTGTAATATTCGGGATGATATGGACTCTTACAAGCTTTAGAATATTCATCAGACATCCGTAATCGGGTGCATTCTTTCTCATTTAGTATATTCTTGGTATTTAGGATTCATTCATGCTTTCTGTATTCATATAAATTGGAATTTTCATATAGAATAGCTTAGATTCATTCTGGCCAACCTAGGATTATGAATGATCGAGTATAAAATGAACACATCAAAACCATTCTCAACCTAGGCATGGAAACTGCCACTCAAAGTTTCCTGGTGAACCCACCATCCATCAAAAATTCACCCTTATACCCCTCCCCCAAGATGCATGACCTTCAAAAGGCCTCTCAGTCCGAGGTATTGTTCCATCCTTCTCACATCCCCCTTTTGGGAATGGATCCTTTAGCCTGAAGTTAAGGGCACAAAAAATTTGGGTCAGTACATTTTGGTGAACCCAATGTGAAACTAAATTAGACAATCCAAAAAAATTATTATTAAAAAACATCTAGAATCATTAAAAAAACAATTAAAAGTTGCATATCATATTTTGATGGTAGATTATAATAAAAGATGAGTTGTCACCATAAATTCTGAAAATCAATTAATGACCATAGAGATTCTTCTATACTTAACGTACCTCAAACAAATAGGGTCCAACCTTTGTGGGACAAACTTGATAGGAGATTGGGTATCATTGAATCCAGATCTACAAAACTTAGGAAAATTAAGAGGTTTGTCCTAGATAGAATCCTGGATCCTGATCAGGTAAATTTGTACCATGAACTTCAGAGAGCTTGCCATAGGTGGTTAGCTAATAAAAGAGCACTTGTGTCTTCAGAATTGTACACCTTTGAGGAATACCTTGAGAATGCAGTTGTAGTACATAAGTTTCTATCTCGTATAGAGGATCAAGAAGTCATTCTTACGGATAGGAAAATATGGAATAGATTTCCTAGAGTTGTGTTATATCGAGAGTATTGCCATGAACTTTATTTCTACAAGTCAGAATCTGAGACAGATCATATTACTATAGCACACTTTGTCAAATTTTTGAAAAACCATTTCCAATTTGAAGAGGAGAATTTTATGACTCCTGATGAACTTGATCCTATCAATGATATCCATAAAATATTTATAGAAAAATAAGTCATTATTCTTATTATTGTTATTCCTTTTGCAACTAGAATGCTATTTGTTATCTTTATAATAATATTATAAAACACAAAAACAATAAAAACAAAAATAAAAACAAAACAAAAAATCAAAACATTTCCTTTTTATAGTAGGTATATAATTAAAATATATACCTCTCAAACCTATCACACACACACACACACACACACACACACATCACACACACACACACACACACACCCATATATATATATATATATACATTTGCTGAAATCTAAGTTTAAGCACAATGCCTAGACCTAGGAATGGAAAACAAACTGAAGAAGAAGAATATTGGCTAGGAAAACCATTAAATAATCTAGATGTCTTTCCTGAAGATCAAGTTTAGGAAGAAGAACCTAGACCAGCAAGAAGAAGGGCTTGTTGTAAGAAATGAAGAAGAAGAAAATGTTAGAGAGGAAGGATCCTCATCCCCTAAAATGTCTCCGAGAGGAGCTGTTACTTTTGAAAACATGGAACAATTTTGGAAGTTCATTAATACTAATATTGGTGTTCTTAATAGAGCAGTCCATATGGACAAGGATCGAATTAGTGACACTCAAGCAACTCTAGAAGATGTATTTCATACATGCACTAATCCCTTGTACTTTATTTATCAAGAGAGTGATCAAGTTGGACCATCCAATTTGGATATGGCAGCTATAATCCAGAACATGCAACAACAATAGGTTACACAACCATCTAAAGTGCCTTTTAGCAAGCCTAGGGCTATTCCCACACAAAATAAACCATCATTTACTGCCCTATTTTGCTAAGCTATTGAGCAATATACCTCAAATCAGAAAAAACCCGAAACAAAACCAAACACCAATTACCAAAAATCTGGGATACAACATAATATTATTACAAATCCTCTTCATAATACTCTTCCTACCAACGCTTTGAATAACAACAATATAGCGTCTAATCCTTATGTCACACCGTTATACACTCATAAATCCCATGCCTATGTCCCACCAAACCAATATGGTGGACAAACTAGTAATATCAAAACCGTGGTGAAACAGTTAGTTTCCTGCATGGACCAGATAGATCCCTACCGTCCCTCATACAATTATCGAGAGATGTGCAGTCAGCTTTTAGATCCTATAGTTGTAGTACAGCCATATCCTAAACATTTTCCTATGCCTGTCTTGCCCATATATAAAGGAACCGAAGATCCCATAGAGCATATTCGTATGTTTATGATAGCATGTCATGATATATCACATGATGACTTATTATTGCTAAAAATGTTTTCGAAAAGTTTAGGAGGAATGGCATTAGAGTGGTATTATCAATTACCCACTAATTCTTTGAGGAATTTTGAAGAAACTACCGAGTCTTTTGTTCATCAATTTAGTACCTACATAGAAAGACATGTGACCATTAAAGATTTGTATAACTTAAAACAAGACAAAGATGAATGTTTTTCCAATTTCCTAGCTAGGTGGAGACAGTTGATAGGAAAATAGCACTTTGTGTTACCTTATAGGGAGATGTTGGACATATTTATTAATAATTTACAAGACCAACTATCCTACGAATTATCAATTGCTACCTTGACCACCTTCGATCAGGCTATAGACTTAGCCTGAGGAGTGGAAGATGCTCTCATTAGGAGAGGACAACTTAAAAAGAAAGATGATGAGAAAACATCCAAAATTAAATATAAAAATTAACAAGTTATGGGTGATGGAGTCATTGACAATAGAAATATCGCTAATGTTAATGCTGCGAAGACAACGGAGAAGTTTATACTGAAACCTCCTGATAAACCTCCTCAAGAAATTACTAGGTTAAATCAACCTTTATCAACTATTCTCTCGTAATTATTAGAACAAGGTTTGATTCAATTACCAACTATCCGAGAACCTGATCCAACTATACCCGAATATAGAGCTGATTTACACTGTGACTTCCATAGAGGACCTGGACACACTACCAACTCTTGTAAAATATTAAAACATAAAATATAGGACCTGATTGATAACAATGAGATGGAGGTGCAAGGCTTTCAACCTAAGCAAAATACTCCTAATAATGCTCAAAAGAACATCCTCCAAAACCAGAATTAGAATGCCAATCAGTCATTGGACATATTTCAACATCCTTTACCAAAACATGGCAAGGAAGTGGCCAATCAAATTGAACATCATAATGTTCCCCCTCCTACTCGATATGTAGGAACTATTAGTGGGCATTTACCTGCTCATGAGCCATAAATATTTCACACAACCTTATCCGTGGTTACAACTAGGCCTCTATACAATATCCAGACACCTAATATCAGTGATATAGAATACGATACTAAGAGTGATATGGAAATAACATCAAATCAATTGAATAGCTCTGAAGATGAATCAAAACCTATTCTCCCCATCACAAGTTATATGGTTCCAGAAGAACCATTTCCAAGAAGAGTCACTACTAGACCATCGTCTCACCAATTACTTTCTAATGAGTAAGCCATAAATGCTAGACCAAGACCCATTCATCATTCGTAGAATAATGTTGTGGGTACCATCGGAGCTATTACTAGACAACGGGCTCAAAACTCTCAACAAGATCAAATGCAGAATGATGGATCAACTCCATTTGTTTTGAAAGTTCCTAATAAAGGGAATCAAGCACCTAATGTTCAACCTAAACCTCCTTATAATATTAATGAGCAACTATCAAATATTACAGCTAGAATTTCTCTTTTGGACCTTTTAAGATCTTCTCCTACCCATAGAGATGAATTAATGCTCACATTAAGCCAGATGATGGTACCACAAGACATTCAACCTTAAGCCATGGCTAATACTATAATAACTCGTAAAGTTGATTGTATTGACTTTCGGGATAGAGACATACCTCAACATAGTTTACATAAGGATAACCCCTTATATATTACTACCTTAATTGGAGATGTAGCAGTTAAACGAGTCTTGATTGATAATGGTTCATCTTTAAACATCTGCAATTTTGACTTCTACCAAATATTTGGGTTTAGAAGTGATGAAATGAAAAGAACTGATATGATCATAAAAGCCTTCAATGATGAAACACAAGAAACATGTGGAGTTATTACCATTCCGTTGTAGGTTGGTCCGAGAACCTTGGATACAACCGTGTTTATTGTACATTGCCTTGCATCATAAAATATACTATTGGGTCACCCTTGGATCAACACAATGTGAGTTGTTCCCTCAACTTTACATCAATGTGTTAAATTCTAATTTAAGAATCATTTGGTTACCATTCATGGTGATCCTAGACCCTTTGATATGTGTGCTTTGGTAGAACCTGTTGGAGTTCAATTTTTCCCTGCTCTATCATCCACACACCCTAATTATCATTATCCATATAAATGTGTGAAACACACACCCACAATGCCATCTACTTCTTCTCCATCAGTTCCACCTCTACATACATCTCAAACATCCTCTAAACAAACCACATTAGGACCTCAGAAAGATCCTAATCCCACAGCCAATGCCTCTTGTTCTACTCCTATCACTTTTATACCTATAATAGACTCATCCATCGACATATCTACAACATCTACATCCACAAAAGGCATAGTTTCCACATCAAAAGATGTAGGAAATTTTCCTTCTTCCTCTTCTATTCTTACTAACGAGCTTTTACGCGATTTATCTAAAATTCTTATATCAAAGAAAATGAATGTTGCTATGCAATATTCCCTTATTTTAAATAATTTTCCACCATATCCTCGTACCTTGGGCCTACCACAACATATGGGAAGTACTTACCAAGTCGGGAGTTGTTCTTTTATTTATAAGGGATATGACTGGGGTAGAATACCCAGAAACATCAAGACTCATTATGATGGATATGCTCGATGTTATTTTTCTAATGAGTATATTAAAGCCAAATATATAATGCTTAAATTGGGATATAAAGGGAAAGGTTTGGGACCTTTCCAAAATGGTATGAAAGAAACTTTTGAGGTAGAACCATGGCCTGTCCGATGTGGTGTGGGCCCATTTTCTCATAAGGGTCAGCCTTTCCCATTTGAGGATGATGACCATCTCATATGTTACCAAGATTATTTGGATAAACGTGATGCTTTGCATTTAATGAATAAGCCATTTACATCTAATATGCTATCTATAGCCTACCCTGAGATGATCGCTAAATCCGACGATGATTTGGAGGGAGATATCTTCCATGATGTCTCCATTGAGGAATTATTACATCATGAATTTTATTTTGATGGCTCTATACCTAGTATAGCCTATATTGAGGCCACGACTCCTCAAGATGAATTATCCAAGCTAACCTTGGAAGAGTTACAAGAATTGGGCGTTTCACCCGCCCCACCTAATTTTGAGAAAAATCTACACATGGAAGTAGAAAATGTCATAAAAGTTAACATTGGAACTAAGGATAATCCTCACATAATCAACATTGGATCAGAATTGAGTCAAGAAAAATAGGATAAATACATTGCATTTCTTCAAGAATATGAATATGTATTTTCTTGGACATATGAAGATAAGCCAGGATTAGACCCTTCTGTAGTTATGCATCACCTAGTAGTCCATTCGGATGCTAAACCTGTTAAACAGAAACTTAGAAAAATGCATCCTTAAGTTGCCTTACTGGTCAAAGGGGAGTTAGAAAAACTCTTAAATGTTATTTTTATACAAGCCATTGATTATGTTGAATGGATCTCAAATGTAGTTCCAGTAACTAAGAAAGAAGCTACTAAGGTTAGGGTTTGCACATAATTTAGAGATATTAATGTTGCATGCCCTAAAGACAAATTCCCTCTTTCCAATATGGATTGGATCATTGATTTTACTGTTGGGAGTAGAATGATATCCTTAATGGATGGATTTTCTGGCTATAATCATATCAGGATAGCTCCTGAAGATCAGGCTAAAACAACCTTTATTACCCCTTGGGGAACCTTTTGTTGGAAAGTGATGCCATTCGGTTTGAAGAATGTAGGTGCAACATATCAACGAGCCATGACTTATATATTTCATGATATGATGCATGATATACTACATGATTATGTAGATGACATTATAGCTCGTTCTATTGAAGAAGATGACCATTTAGATGACTTGAGAAAAGTATTTAATCGGTTAAGGGAATATCTTATCCTATTGAATCCAGCTAAATGTATATTCAGAGTTAAGTCCAGTAAATTATTGGGGGTTATAGTTTATTTACGTGGCATCAAAATTGACCCTCTCAAGATTGCGGCTATCACTGATATGCCCACACCCATAAACAAATATGAATTACGGAGTTTACAAGGTGAGCTTCAAGTTATCCATCGCTTCATTGATAAGCTGGTGGATAAAACCGGACATTTCTTGAGCTTCTTAATATGGATGTCTCTTTTCATTGGGACAATGAATGTCAGGAAGCATTTGAAATCCTCAAAAAATATCTTCTTAACCCGCCTATGCTTTCACCGCCTCGACCTGATCACCCATTTATCTTATATATTTATTCTTTAGATTTTTCCTTAGGAGCAATGTTAGCTCAACTTGATGATGAGAAAATAGAACGTGCTAATTATTATATCATCCGAACCTTAATTAGTTATGAAACCCGCTACACAACATTAGAGAAGTTATGTCTAGCAGTCGTATTTTCTACACAAAAATTATGCCATTATATGCTTAGTCAGAAAACGTATGTTATTGCTAAATTCGATCCTTTGTGGTATCTCATGAGTCGACCTTATTTATCTAGTCACACAACAAAGTGGGTTCTTGCGCTAAGTGAGTTTGAACTCACGTTTATAGGACAAAAGTCTGTTAAGGGTCAAATCATAGCAGATCAATTAGTTGCTGCACCCTTAGAGTCTACCCATCCCCTCATCATTGAGTTTCCTGATGAATGCATTAAACTAGAGGCAAACCATCCAAAGCAATGGTCCTTATAATTTGATGGAGCCCAATGCGTGAGTGGGGCTAGTGCAGGTATTGTTTTAATATCTCCATAGAAACATATTATCCCTCTATCCTTTAAATTAATGTTTGCTTGTACTAATAATACTACTGAGTATGAAGCTCTAATCCTTGGCTTACGAGCTACCTTGACACTAAAAATTAAAAATCTATTATTTTTTGGTGATTCTCAACTTGTTATAAGTCAAATTAATTATGTTTATCATACTAGAGATGATAAATTACATCCATATAAAGCATATGTATTACAATTAATATATTTATTTGATCATGTTACCTTGGAAGCTATTCCTCGAACTAGCAATCATGCGGCTGACACTATGGCTACAACTGCATCTCTTTTACCCTTGGAGTTAGATGAAGAATATGCTACCATCATTATTCGTCGACTCTAGGAACCCACTTCAAATAAATCATGCTTAGAACCTTTGGATGTGTTTCTAATCAATGAAACTACTCCTAAACTTTGGTACACTAATATATTCAATTTTATTCAAAAATGGACCTTCCCTGAAGGTTTTAATAGAAACCAGCACCGATTATTACATAGATGAGTAAGTCACTTCGTAATAATTGGCAATACATTATATAGGAGATATTTTGAAGGTATCCTATTGAGATGTTTGAATCTAGAATAATCTAGATCAGCTTTGAGTGAAGCCCATGATGGATCTTGTGGGGGACACTTTAGTGGTAGCACCATTGCTAAGAAACTCCTTAGGATAGGATATTTTTGGCCTACCATGGATAATTATGCACATGATTACGTGTGCCATTGCGATAAGTGCCATAAAAATTCTGACCTTGTCCATGCGTCTGCATAAGAACTGCAGGCTATTTCATCTCCTTGGCATTTTTCAAAATGGGGCTTAGACATTATCGAAAAAATTAATCCTGTGTCATCTGATGGACAAAAATTCATCATAACCACTACTGAGTATTTCATGGTGGGTTGAAGCTATGCCCTTAGCTTCTTGCACTGGAACCCATGTTACCAAATTTATTTTTAATAAAATTACTTGTAGGTTTGAAATTCTTGCAAATCTCATATCAGATAATGGAACTTGTTTCAAAAATAAAGATGTCAAGAAATTACGTCAAAAATATAAAATTCAACATCGTTGGTCCACTCCCTATTATCCTCAGGGTAATGGCCAAGAAGAAGCGTCTAATAAAAAATTAATTAAAATCCTCAAAAGACTGGTCAATAAATCTAGCCATGATTGGTACATTCAATTATATCCTGCTCTGTGGTCTTATCGTACTAGCGTTCGTACTACCACGGGCACTTCATCTTTTGTTTTGGTTTATGGCACTGAAGTAGTTTTTCCCTTTGAATTAGAAGTTCCTTCTTTGGCTCTACTACTTCATGATACTGAAGTAGGAGATGAATATCGTGCTCACAAATTTAGTCAGCTGGAACTCCTATATGAGAAATGCATCAATGCTTTGGAACATCTTTGAGCCTATCAGAACAAGCTTAAACGAGCATACCTAAAGAAAGTTCATCATTGATCCTTTGAGATCGGTGACCTTGTCTTAAAAGAAAATAAAAAAAATACTAATGCAACTAAAGATCTTAAAGGTAAATTCGACCCCAATTGGCTTGGACCATATATTATCACTGCCAAATTTGGATCGAGAGCCTAAAGATTAGCTACCTTAGATGGTAAAGATCTTAAAGAACCTATGAACATTATGCATCTTAAACGCTATTATGCATAAATCTAGTCATTTCATCATTGTATATATTGTTGTTTTGCATATTATTTCATTTTAGTCATCCATATAAAAATTTCAAAAACAATAATATTATTTATTCTTTCAATTCATAAATTAAAATCAAAATATAAAAAAATCAAAATCATCAAAATCTTCAAAAAAATATTTTTTTATTGCACCCATCAATTCTTGAAGTATTGCAGTCATATTTTTAATTATTTTGGATAAATTAGCATTTATTTGGAATCCCGCACTTTCACACTCACATGAATAAATATCTTGATTTTATTTGGTATGATTATTAATCTCTCTTATATCAAAGTCCACAGTTGAATTAAATAAATTTTTGAGCATAGAGAATGGATCTTGTTATTTAATTGAACCAAGTATATCTCTTCACATTAAAATGATTTCATTGCAAATTCAATATGATGCTACATAGTAGAAGTGGTTTCTTGAGTGAAATGTTTCCCCTGCTATCCTATCATGCACATGGTCTAGAATCTTTGAGAATTGACAAAAGGACAAGCTCACCCTTGCCCAAAATAAAAATCCCTTGCTCTATAGCAAATCCAAGAAAGTATCCCTAGTATAGGAAGAAAAAGGAAAGTCAAAGAAAATGATAAAAGAAAAATATCATTTTGTACCATCGTAGCAATATTTCAGCATTATCTCAGTTCCAAGCAAAAATACAAAAAAAAAAAAAAAAAAGAGAGACGAAAAAAAAATAAAAGCAAAAGAAAAATGCAATAAATCCTTTCCCTACCCCTTGAAAATAAAAGAACGGTGAATGAGCTTGAATACCTGGAATTCTCAATTATTCGAGAACTGTGAGGTAAGCCCCATAATAGGTGGTTTGTGCCCAACCCGCTTGGCCTTGGGTAACTCCTAGCGTGGTGATATGTCTGTCATATTAGTGACATTCTTTTGTATAGACCTATGTTTGCTTATGGATCAGCTAGCTCTTGATGAACCGACTTACATAGTAGTCTGGTCTGGTTACATGCATATAAATCATGGTCAACGAACACTTATTTGGTTAATTCAAATTACTTGTATCAAATTATCTTGCTCAAAATTGGTAAATGAACAATACAATTGCACACACATTTGTACTTGAGATATTTTGTATCATTATGATAAATCAAGATCAGCAATGAACTCACATATTGGACACAAACTTATCCGTGGTTACAACTAAACCTCTATACAATATCCAGACACCTAATATCAGTGATATAGAATACGATACTAAGAGTGATATGGAAATCACATCAAATCAATCGAATAGCTCTGAACATGAATCGAAACCTATTCTCCCCATCACAAGTTATATGGTTCTAGAAGAACCATTTCCAAGAAGAGTCACTACTAGACCATCGTCTCACCAATTACTTTCTAATGAGTAAGCCATAAATGCTAGACCAAGACCCATTCATCATTCGTAGAATAATGTTGTGGGTACCATCAGAGCTATTACTAGACAACATGCTCAAAACTCTCAACAAGATCAAATGCAGAATGATGGATCAACTCCATTTTTTTTGAAAATTCCTAATAAATGGAATCAGGCACCTAATGTTCAACCTAAACCTCCTTATAATATTAATGAGCAACTATCAAATATTACAGCTAGAATTTCTCTTTTGGACCTTTTAATATCTTCTCCTACCCATAGAGATGAATTAATGCTCACATTAAGCCAGATGATGGTACCACAAGACATTCAACCTTAAGCAATGGCTAATACTATAATAACTCGTAAAGTTGATTGTATTGACTTCCGAGATAGAGACATACCTCAACATAGTTTACATAAGGATAACCCCTTATATATTACTACCTTAATTGGAGATGTAGCAGTTAAACGAGTCTTGATTGATAATGGTTCATCTTTAAACATCTACAATTTTGACTTCTACCAAATATTTGGGTTTAGAAGTGATGAAATGAAAAGAACTGATATGATCATAAAAGCCTTCAATGACGAAACACAAGAAACATGTGGAGTTATTACCATTCCATTGCAGGTTGGTCCGAGAACCTTGGATACGACCGTGTTTATTGTACATTGCCCTGCATCGTAAAATATACTCTTGGGTCATCCTTGGATAAACGCAATGCGAGCCGTTCCCTCAAATTTACATCAATGTGTTAAATTCTAATTTAAGAATCAGTTGGTTACCATTCATGGTGATCCTAGACCCTTTGATATGTGTGCTTTGGTAGAACCTGTTGGAGTTCAATTTTTCCCTGCTCTATCATCCACACACCCTAATTCTCATTATCCATATAAATGTATGAAACACACACCCACAATGCCATCTACTTCTTCTCCATCAGTTCCACCTCTACATACAGCTCAAACATCCTCTAAACAAACCACATTAGGACCTCAGAAAGATCCTAATCCCACAACCAATGCCTCTTGTTCTACTCCTATCACTTTTATACCTATAATAGACTCATCCATCGACATCTCTACAACATCTACATCCACTAAAGGCATAGTTTCCACATTAGAAGATGTAGGAAATTTTCCTTCTACCTCTTATGTTCTTACTGACGAGTTTTTACCCGATTTATCTAAAATTCTTATATCAGAGAAAACGAATGCTGCTATGCAATATTCCCTTATTTTAAATAATTTGCCACCATATCCTTGTACCTTGGGCCTCCCACAACATATGGGAAGTACTTACCAAGTCAGGATTTGTTCTTTTATTTATAAGGGATATGATTGGGGTAGAATACCCAGAAACATCAAGACTCATTATGATGGATATGCTCGATGTTATTTTTCTAATGAGTATATTAAAGCCAAATCTATAATGCTTAAATTGGGATATAAAGGGAAAGGTTTGGGACCTTTCCAAAATGGTATGAAAGAACCTTTTGAGGTAGAACCATGGCCTGCCCGATGTGGTGTGGGCCTATTTTCTCATAAGGGTCAGCCTTTCCCATTTGAGGATGATGACCATCTCATATGTTACCAAGATTATTTGGATAAACGTGATGCTTTGCATTTAATGAATAAGCCATTTACATGTAATATGCTATCTATAGCCTACCTTTAGATGATCGCTAAATCCGACGATGAGTTGGAGGGAGATATCTTCCATGATGTCTCCATTGAGGAATTATTACATCATGAATTTTATTTTGATGGCTCTATACCTAGTATAGCCCAGATTGAGGCCACGACTCCTCAAGATGAATTATCCAAGCTAACCTTGGAAGAGTTACAAGAATTGGGCATTTCACCCGCCCCACCTAATTTTGAGAAAAATCTACACATGGAAGTAGAAAATGTCATAAAAGTTAACATTGGAACTGAGGATAATCCTCACATAATCAACATTGGATCAGAATTGAGTCAAGAAAAATAGGATAAATACATTGCATTTCTTAAAGAATATGAAGATGTATTTGCTTGGACATATGAAGATATGCCAGGATTAGACCCTTCTGTAGTTATGCATCACCTAGTAGTCCATCCGGATGCTAAACCTGTTAAACAGAAACTTAGAAAAATGCATCCTAAAGTGGCCTTACTGGTCAAAGGGGAGTTAGAAAAACTCTTAAATGTTATTTTTATACAAGCCATTGATTATGCTGAATGGATCTCGAACGTAGTTCCAGTAACTAAGAAAGAAGCTACTAAGGTTAGGGTTTGCACAGAATTTAGAGATATTAATGTTGCATGCCCTAAAGATGATTTCCCTCTTCCCAATATGGATCGGATCATTGATTTTATTGTTGGGAGTGGAATGATATCCTTAATGGATGGATTTTTTGGCTATAATCAGATCAGGATAGCTCCTAAAGATCAGGCTAAAACAACCTTTATTACCCCTTGGGGAACCTTTTGTTGGAAAGTGATGCCATTCGGTTTGAAGAATGTAGGTGCAACATATCAACGAGCCATGACTTATATCTTTCATGATATGATGCATGATATACTACATGATTATGTAGATGACATTATAGCTCGTTCTACTGAAGAATATGACCATTTAGATGACTTGAGAAAAGTATTTAATCGGTTAAGGGAATATCTTATCCGATTGAATCCAGCTAAATGTATATTCGAATTTAAGTCCGGTAAATTATTTGGGGTTATAGTTTCTTTACGTGGCATCAAAATTGACCCTCTCAAGATTGCGGCTATCACTGATATGCCCGCACCCACAAATATATCTGAATTACGGAGTTTACAAGGTAAGCTTCAAGCTATCCATCGCTTCATCGATAAGCTGGTGGATAAAATTGGACCCTTTCTTAAGCTTCTTAAGAAGGATGTCTCTTTCCATTGGGACAACGAATGTCAGGAAGCATTTGAACTCCTCAAACAATATCTTCTTAACCCACCTGTGCTTTCACCGCCTCGACCTGATCACCCATTTATCTTGTATATTTATTCTTTAGATTTTGCCTTAGGAGCTATGTTAGCTCAACTTGATGATGAGAAAAGAGAACGTGCTAATTATTATATCATACGAACCTTAATTAGTTATGAAACCTGCTACACAACATTAGAGAAGTTATGTCTAGCAGTCATATTTTCTACACAAAAATTATGCCATTATATGCTCAGTCAGAAAACCTATGTTATTGCTAAATTCGATCCTTTGTGGTATCTCATGAGTCGACCTTATTTATCTGGTCGAACAACAAAGTGGGTTCTTGCACTAAGCGATTTTGAACTCATGTTTATAGGACAAAAGTCTATTAAGGGTCAAATCATAGCAGATCAATTAGCTGCTGCACCCTTAGAGTCTACCCATCCCCTCATCATTGAGTTTCCTGATGAATGCCTTAAACTAGAGGCAGACCATCCAGAGCAATGGTCCTTATACTTTGACGGAGCCCAATGCATGAGTGGGGCTAGTGCAGGTATTATTTTAATATCTCCATAGAAACATCTTATCCCTCTATCCTTTAAATTAATGTTTGCTTGTACTAATAATACTATTGAGTATGAAGCTCTAATCCTTGGCTTACGAGCTGCCTTGGCACTAAAAATTAAAAATCTATTAGTTTTCGGTGATTCTCAACTTGTTATAAATCAAATTAATGATGTTTATCATACCAGAGATGATAAATTGCATCCATATAAAGCATATGTATTACAATTAATATCTTTATTTGATCAAGTTACCTTGGAAGCTATTCCTCGAACTAGCAATCATGCGACTGACGCTATGGCTACAACTGCATCTCTTTTACCCTTGGAGTTAGATGATGAATATGCTACCATCATTATTCGTCGACTCCAAGAACCCGCTTCAAATAAATCATGCTTAGAACCTTTGGATGTGTTTCTAATCAACGAAACTACTCCTGAACTTTGGTACACTGATATATTCAATTTTCTTCAAAATGGGACCTTCCCTGAAGGTTTTAATAGAAACCAGCATTGATTATTACGTAGACGAGCAAGTCACTTCGTAATAATTGGCAATACATTATATAGGAGATCTTTTGAAGGTATCCTATTGAGATGTTTGAATCTAGAAGAATCTAGATCAGCTTTGAGTGAAGCCCACGATGGATCTTGTGGGGGACACTTTAGTGGTAGCGCCATTGCTAAGAAACTCCTTAGGATAGGATATTTTTGGCCTACCATGGAGAATGATGCACATGATTACGTGCGCCATTGCGATAAGTGCCAGAAACATGCTGACCTTGTCCATGCGTCTGCATAAGAACTGTAAGCTATTTCATCTCCTTGGCCTTTTTCAAAATGGGGCTTAGACATTATCAAAAAAATTAATCCTGTGTCATCTGATGGACACAAATTCATCATAACCGCCATCGAGTATTTCATGAAGTGGGTTGAAGCTATGCCCTTAGCTTCTTGCACTGGAACCCAAGTTTCCAAATTTATTTTTAATAAAATTATTTGTAGGTTCAAAATTCCTACAAATCTCATCTCGGATAATGGAACTTGTTTCAAAAATAAAGATGTCAAGAAATTATGTCAAAAATATAAAATTCAACATCGTTGGTCCACTCCCTATTATCCTCAGGGTAATGGCCAAGCAGAAGCATCTAATAAAACATTAATTAAAATCCTCAAAATACTGGTCAATAAATCTAGTCGTGATTGGCACATTCAATTATATCCTGCTTTGTGGGCTTATCGTACTAGCGTTCGTACTCCCACGGGCACTTCACCTTTTGTTTTGGTTTATGGCATTGAAGTAGTTTTTCCCTTTGAATTAGAAGTTCCTTCTTTGGCTCTACTACTTCAAGATACTAAAGTAGGAGATGAATATCATGCTGGCAAATTTAGTCAGCTGGAACTCCTAGATGAGAAGCGCATCAATGCTTTGGAACATCTTCGAGCCTATCAGAACAAGCTTAAATGAGCATACCTCAAGAAAGTTCATCATCGATCCTTTGAGATCGATGACCTTGTCTTAAAAGAAAATCAAAAAAATACTAATGCAACTAAAGATCTTAAAGGTAAATTCGAGCCCAATTGGCTTGGACCATATATTATCACTGCCAAATTCGGATCGGGAGCCTATAGATTAGCTACCTTAGATGGTAAAGATCTTAAAGAACCTATGAACATTATGCATCTTAAACGCTATTATGCATAAATCTGGTCATTTCATCATTGTATATATTGTTATTTTGCATATTGTTTCATTTTAGTCATCCATATAAAAATTTCAAAAACAATAATATTATTTATTCTTTCAATTCATAAATTAAAATCAAAATATAAAAAAATCAAAATCTTCAAAAAAATATTTTTTATTGCACCCGTCAATTCTTGAAGTATTGCAGTCATATTTTCAATTATTTTGGATAAATTAGCATTTATTTGGAATCCCGCACTTTCACACTCACATGAATAAATATCTTGATTTTATTTGGTATGATTATTAATCTCTCTTATATCAAAGTCCACAGTTGAATTAAATAAAGTTTTGAGCATAGAGAATTGATCTTGTTATTTACTTGAACCAAGTATATCTCTTCACATTAAAATGATTTCATTGCAAATTCAATATGATGCTACATAGTAGAAGTGGTTTCTTGAGTGAAAAGTTTCCCCTGCTATCCTATCATGCACATGGTCTAGAATCTTTGAGAATTGACAAAAGGACAAGCTCACCCCTGCCCAAAATAAAAATCCCTTGCTCTACAGCCAATCCGAGCAAGTATCCCTAGTATAGGAAGAAAAAGGAAAGTCAAAGAAAATGAGAAAAAGAAAAAATATCATTTTGTACCATCGTAGCAATATTTCAGCATTATCTCAGTTCCAAGAAAAAATACAAAAAAAAAAAAAAAAAAAGAGAGACGAAAAGAAAAGAAAAGCAAAAGCAAAATGCAATAAATCCTTTCCCTACCCCTTGAAAATAAAATAAGGGTGAATGAGCTTGAATCCCTGGAATTCTCAATTATTCGAGAACTGTGAGGTAAGCCCCATAATAGGTGGTTTGTGCCCAACCCACTTGGCCTTGGGTAACTCCTAGCGTGGTGATATGTCTGTCACATTAGCGACCTTCTTTTGTATAGACCTATGTCTTCTTATGGATCAGCTAGCTCTTGATGACCCGACTTACATAGTAGTCTGGTACGGTTACATGCATATAAATCATGGTCAACGAACACTTATTTGGTTAATTCAAATTACTTGTATCAAATTATCTTGCTCAAAATTGGTAAATGAACAATACAATTGCACACACATTTGTATTTGAGATATTTTGTATCATTATGATAAATCAAGATCAGCAATGAACTCACATATGCACATGAGGGTTCCTTATAAATCTACATTTTGTCTTTGAGATAATTTAAAATATTTTTGCAACTCTTTTTGGAATAATTTCATCTTCTTATTTAAAAGAACATATGTTTCGTATAAAAACAATTACATACATTGTTTTCAAAAATCCAAAATTTCTTTCAACAACATATTCAAAAATCTAGCAATAAAGTCACGTTTATATATATTTTTTGTTTATCTCAAAATCAAAAATCAATTATGCAATAAAATTATTTTTTGGATTTTGCAATGATGGTATAAGTCTATACCTATAATTCTATGCCTAGTGCAAACCATTGTTCTAGTTTTATTTCCCATTCATTTTAATTCATAAAAACATATGGCTTAAATCATTATGTTCCACAATTGTGCTTTAAAAAGAATGAACACTTTTTCTATTTTCATTTCATTATGTCAACATTCAGTTTTGTGACGATGGTATAATTCCTAGGCAATTGTTCAAATTTCTATCACACTTAGGAATTTTATGCCTAGCAAAAATCATATTTCTACTATTTCATGCATAATATTTTCATGACAATCTGAAAACAAATTATCACCATCATCATTTTTCATCATCACAACACAAAGTCTTAAGACAGTCTCTTAAGCACTCTTTTACTTTTAGCAATATTTCTATACTGGGATTAGCTTGACGACCTAGCGAGCGGCGACTCCATGAAATGGTCATATAACAACGACAATGTCCTTTGAAATTATTGTTAGAAGTCCCTTTATTTTTCATTAAATCACACCACAAACAACCAATTTGTTTACATCAGATTATTTCATTTAAATTTTATGGCATGACATAAAATTATACTATTTCCAATGACATAATTACATGAATAATCAATCAACAATTCAAAACTTAAAGCATCATAAAACATATGGACAAGTCATATCACAAAAATATCATATATATATATATCAAAAATATATGTACATCATATCAAAACTGGATTGGTATGCCACAATCTATACCCTGGCATACTCAATCCTCTCAAAAATATACAGTCTAGCCAAAGAGTAGCTAGTCTCGAGAAGCCCTCGAGCTCTCAGCCTCATCTCCTCTCCCACCTTGGCATGGAGGAGGTGGTCCCATCGAGGTCCATGCTGTATCGTGGGTCCTCGACGTCGATCGTGAGGATGTCCTCAATGATCCCATCATGACCGACTCCACAATGCTAGCTGGCAATGGTATCCTCTATCCCTCTGGAACCACATGATAGTATAATCCTTGGTAGAATGTGACCTAAGCAATAGACCATGCTAGATCTCGAGTGCTCGCCCCTTTGCTCCGAGCCCTGAGTCGTGTAGCCTCATCCTATAATGTCTGCACCTAAGCCTAAAGGTGGGCATTCTCAGCCCGGAGAGCCGCCATCTCATTGCTCTCCCCCACCTTGATACCCTTGCCCTTATCGAGTGATGGTGGCCTCTCCCTCTACTAAGAAGGGAGCCCCTCCTCCCTCCTCTCTAGTTGTTGTGGTCTCTCTAGAGCCTGTGGCACTCTCCGACATCTCTCCTAAGGAGACCATCGCTGCTCCCTCCCTTCGCAACCCCTCACTGCATCGATGGTAGCCTGGAGCCACCTCCCCATCCGTCGCACCATGGTGTGCATCGGATCCTATGCCCTCGTCATCCAAGGAGGGCGGATGCTTGCATACCAGGCATCATATCCATCTGTAACCCCAGCATCGTCCCCATCCACTGGCTGAATGGGGGCATCATCCGCATCCTGACTCCAGAATCGCTACATATCTGGAGCCCCGCTTAGTGTAGTACTATCCCGGATAGTTCGGGAGTACTCATAGTCTCTGAGGGAAGGGATCCCCTATTGTAGACTAAACTACCTCAAAACTCGGTCATAGCGGTGGAGCTCTACCTCTCCCCGCTCCATCCTCAGCCAAAAGACTCGCCTAATGTGAGCCAACTCCTTTCCATCCTCTCCCCACCCTGGGTGCTCTCTCCATGGCCTCCAGGTGATCTAGTTAGGGATGAGGTCATCTAGCAACCTCTAGGACATCGACAGATCTATCCACCGCTGTGACCCTCTCTGGAGCCACCAATAGAAAACCTGGGGTCTCTCCCGATCAACCCCTATTAGTGGAAGCCCTACCGGCCTCCGCATAGCAATGTGCTCCTAGCACCAAACCTGTAGTAGTGATGTCAAAACCAGACATCGACCTCCCTTGTATATGACCCCGTGTAGGATCCTATACAAGCGACATAGCACAAAGCTGCCCCAAGAAAATCTATAGTCGTGGTCTCTCATATCACAGACCACATCTAAGAGTAACCATGGTAACCTGCATCTGCTTTGGTGGCATAGTAGTAATCCACCCACTATCCCTACCAAAACCTGAGTCAATTGAGACACCCTAGGCATCTGTCGCAATGTCTCGATGTTCACTCCGCCCTTCTCTAGGATGAAGCTAGGGTCTCCACATAGTCGCATCATGGCATGGCCCTGATTGGCCATAGGAGTCATCAACCATCCATGTATGGGGATCCTCAAAATCCTCCATACGTCCTCTAGAGTGGGAGCCATCTCCCTTGTCGGTATCCAGAAGTAGGATGACCCCGGATACCACCTCTCTGCTAGGGCTATCAGTAGCCCCATGTCTATAGGTATTTGTGGCATCTCTGCCACATGTTGTAGCCCAACCTCTGATAGTCGGTCTCGCTCCACCTGATCAAGCGTGGCTACATCATCTCTTAGCCCCCCGTATTTCCACTCCTAACTTTTTAGTAATCCCCTCTACAAGATAAACAATAAAACACCAAAAATCATTAATAGATAATCATTAAAATTAGTTAAATCAATTTCATCTTATAAAAAAAATGATATCGTCCACTATTGGATGATATCATACTAAATTGAGTCAAATCATCCTTGGTAGGATGAAATCATCTTTGATTTCTCAACTTGGGGATCGCCCCTTGTTGGACGGGATCGCCCCTATTTCGTTGATTTTTCCCCTAGACGAAATCGACGATCTAGGGATGATTTCGTCCCGATGTCATCGATGGCCTAAAAATGGTCACGATGCCCCAAAAATAGTCAAAATTTAAATTAAAAATCACACAAATCAAATTAAAAACATAATTTACCAAGTTTAGATCCTTACCCGCAATCCGCGTCGGACCTCTATCAATTTGTGCGTTGTTTCCACCATTTTTCCTGTAGAGCTCTAAAACAACAAAAATGAATAGTAACAATGAATTAGGGTTTTACCCTATTTTTTTTAATTTTATTTAAAAAACAACTACTTTTTCTTTTAAAAATTTGCTTTTCCGCGCTTTTACCTCAAACGTTCGATTTGGGTAAAAACACGGAGGGGGCACCATAGCAAGCAGTCGTACGATTCGACCTAGAATCATCGTCTAAAAAATTGAGTAAATTTTTGCTTTCTCGTAAAGCATGGAGAACTCGTCTTTAACGCATTTTCTTCGAAAAATTTGCTAAAGAGGGGGAAAAATGTAGCACCCTAAAATTGGCATAGTTAAACCCTTAGTAAAAAGATAAAAATTTGAATTTTAACCCCAAAACCGCCCATTAACCGCTCACCCCATTTTTTGTGCCATTTTTAGGAGTTGTTTTGACCGTTGGACGATATCATTGCTGATCAGAAGAAATCATCCCAGATCGGACGAATTCTTCTAGAACATAACGTCTAGACGATTTCGTCCCAAAATTAAATTTTCATAATTAGCTTCTATTTCAATAGCCTCTCCAACTTGGGCAGAAGCATGTCTGCGTAGTTGGAGATTCCTCCATTGGAGATCTCCCAGATTGGGATGATCCCCAACCTCCTAACCTCCCCCTAATCCTATATAAACTGGGATTTTCTCAGTTTATCCCCCTGACTCCCTGGATCCCCTGCCTGGATCTCCTCCTAACTCTTTCCCTAGTTGATTTTCCCTACCATTTAAGCTTTGCACTAGTAGTTTTAAGTTTTCATTATAGGTTTTCACTATGCTTTAGCTGGAGGAAGCTCAGATCATCACAGGCGATTCCAGACGATTTCGGACGATCCTATCGCAGATCGGCGATGATCTCGTATGATTGGAAGTGATCTCGACTGTAGTTCAGAGTGGGGGCAATCAGAATCCTGAGTTTGCATTTCTCATATTTCTTCCTTATTTTATTTATGCATTAGCTTGATTATTTTCATTTTGCATCCTGGAGTTCACCTCATTTTAACATAAATGCATGATAAAGTTAAAATAAGTTATTAAAACAATGCATTTCCTTTAATTTTCTATCTATATTTATCAGTTAGGCATTTATACTATCATTTCTATCATTTTGCATTATTCTCACAGTAGCATTTTTGGTTTTTGGTGTCTGTTTCTATGATTGCAGGTTTCTGACGAATTCGTCTGATGAATTTGTCAGATCGATGATGATCTTGTCTGATCTTAGATGATCACCTATAATCTAGGATGATTTTGTACAATTGAAGATGATCCTATCATATTCAGGATGATCTGGACTCCTACAAGCTTCAGAATCTTCATCAAACATCCGAAATTAGGTGCATTCTTTCTCATTTAGTATATTCCTGGTATTTAGGATTCATTCATGCTTTCTATATTCATATAAATCGACATTTTCATATAGAATAGCTTAGATTCATTATGGCCAACCTAGGATTATGAATGATCGAGTATAAAATGAACACATCAAAACCATTCTCAACCTAGGCATGGAAACTACCACTCAAAGTTTCCTGGTGAACCCACCATCCATCAAAAATTCACCCTTATACCCCTCCCCCAAGAGGCACAAACTTCAAAGGGCCTCTCAGTCTGAGGTATTATTCCATCCTTCTCACATATCCCTTTCGGGCATGGATCCTTTAGCCTGAAGGTAAGGGCGCAAAAAAATTGGGTCAGTACAGGGATAAAATAAAACAATGATTCAATAGTCTTTTTGATGATGGCTAAAGAAGGTATCGATAATAATTGGAACCCTTGAGCTATTCTAGTAATGACAAAAGGGGGACCAATTTTAGCAAGGCCTTAATTTGACCAATGTTGATGACCCTTTCTCTTCCATTGAGGACAATGAACTTAAAGTTGGTCCCTTCTCCCAGCCAAGGATATCCCTTAGCCTTAGGTGTCTTTCCAAATTGATAATAATGGTGAATCCCAAGGACTAATACCATTTCCTTAGTTGAGAGGAAGGAGAGTTTGATGGAGCCAAGTGGAGAGGTGATAAAGGAAGCATATCCCTTATCCTAGGGAGAGCTTAATACCGAATGAAGTATATAGTAGTTTTAAATGCTTTTAGATACAACATTATCCCTAGATCTTTAGGCTTGATTTTTCTCCAAAAACCTCCTTATGGTACATGGTGGAAGAGGAGTCCTTAGAAGCAAGATGAATTTGATGGTGTTGGTAATCATCACTAGAGGGTACATTTAAGAACATCTTCATTAAGGGAACTTATCAAGAGCATGGGATAAGATAGTAGTTGATCACCAAAACCACCAAACCAATCCTGAGTGACCAAACATGAGGGAAGATATGATGATTCAATATTTGACCTAGCTCCCCACAACCAGAGGTAATTCCCTAGGTGAAAACTTAACCATTAAAGTGGTGATAGGGAGGACAACCCAAAGGGAAACAAAAAATATAAGGTAATAATGATATATTATCACAAAGGTGTAGTCATGAATATTTCACTACCAATATCCTACTACGGATCTGCAGGATGTCTAGATCATTCATTATTGATATTAATGTTAGAGTATATTACATCATTTGGGTCATGTCAATGTACCCCCTTGGGTACATAACTAGAGTAGGAGTTTACTTTAGAGTAAAGTTAGGTAGTTACTTGAGGAAGAAGTAATAAATGCACAAGTGTTAGAATGTGGAATAATGTAAAAGGACAAGTGTCCTTAGTTAGTGAACAAGTGACTATCATGCAGGAATCACATACTAGTATATATTTGTGACTTCACATTGTAATCTGAGTGAGTGTGCATTGCTCGTAGTGTGCACTAATAGAGTATAGTTCCATATATTATATTTAGTTACTATTCTTATGATTTTCCATTAATACCTCATTTCAACATTATTCCATAACTTAGTCATCTTATTCATCTAGATATTTTACATCTTGTGATTATTATCTCCCATATCATATATCATTAAAATCTAACCATGGTATCAAAGCTATGGTAGGTCAATAGGGATAGGGAGAGTCACATGAGAGGATAAAATAAAATCTTAGTTCCAAAAATTTTGATATTGTATTTGGGTAGATTCTTTCCATAGATTTTTAGAAAACCTATGAAGACCAGGACTCAACATTCATTCCACTAGATTGACAAATAAACTAGTGAAGATTCATAATTTTCAAATTCAGAGTGAGTTGGAAAGTTTTCTATAGATAACTAGGAAGAATACCTTATTTAGAATCAATCTAGATCCTAAAGTAAAAGAGGAGATTTAAATATCAAGAGGGAAGTTATTTTGCAAACCTATGCATTACAGAAGAAAAGGCCATAAAAGCCTTGTTCTAGAAGAAGACTCCATAGAAGAGTCTATGAGATATAGGATATTGGTGATCTCCTTTGCATATTGAAGAACTTCCAGTAGAAGGAATATTAAAGAAGGACTAGCAAGATCATGTACCTGATTTTAGAAGCAACATATTTTAGAGATCCAAGAAGGAGATCCTATTACCAACACTTCCATAGTAGAATGTTGAAGGAAAGGTCTCAATAAGAAGACCAGAGAAGCTGTAATATAAAACACCTTGGAGAGGTATCAAGTAGGCACAAGGATATGGTATGTAGAGCCTTATTACATAGATTGTTAAATCCATTAAAAGAGTTATTAGAAGAACCCACTAGAAAAAATCATTACCAAGGAGAAGCTCGTGATAGTGAAGTATTTGGGACAATTATTGCCATCTGGCAACAAGCCTAAAGGAGAATAATTTGGCAAGAATTTTACCAAATTATGGAGAAGACCAATGACGACCTCAAGACTATTAAATTTTTGAGAAGAATACCCTATTTGAAGTTAGAATTTGACAAGGAGATTGAAGGAGATTATAGACAAAAGAAACCTACCAAATATTAGAATCTTTGAATATTGTCTTTCATAGCTACGAAGGTTGATTTTAGTGAAATAATTGACTACTAAAAGGGCTGAAATTAGGATAGAATTACTAGCTATAAATCTTCAAAGTTATAGATTTCATTCTAAAGGATAAATAAGTCACCATACCTCAAGTTCAAGGGAGCAAGTATGAGGGTTTCAAAGATGTTGTTTGGTGAGTTAGAGAACTATTTTAGACAGTCAATATTAGCTAAAAATACATCCAGTTTCAAAGTAGTAATAAGGTGAGTCTAGTCACATTGCAATCCTTCATCTATAGATCATTATGGTAATAAACATGGGTGTAAAGGGTTCATTTTATGAAAACTTATATTCAGTTCATTATTTAGTTCATTGAGCACCTTATTAGAGTGTAAAAGTTGCAAGGAGAAGGGTTCATTTTTAGTCTTCAAAAGAGTGTAGAAGAAAGTTTCATTTAAGGGTTTTACCTGCACATTAAAATAGGAGTTAGATATATTTCGATAGAAATAAAATATCACCTTCCTATTTTATAAGTTACTGTATAGAAGACTACATTGAGTTACAAAAATTACAGTGCATTTAAGATCAATTACTAGTGCATGATTTAAGGTTCATTTTGAGGAGTAATAAGGTGTGTTTAATACTGCACTACTATAACAACCCAAAATTCCACACTCATTTTTTTCAAGTAGCTTAAGGACATCAACCCTCTCACAACCCACTTCCTTTCCAGCCTCAGTGACCCATATAAAAGTGTTTAAGTTCTAAGAGAGTTCATTAATAATTCTAACTAAACCTAGTTACCACCTTCCTCTTTCTTCCTTTGAAAAGGAATTCCCTGTAGGCCCACATCACTACAAAAGTCATTCAATGTAGGAGCATACCTTCTACATCTATCGAAAGGTAATGCTTAGCACATCACTCTACACAAGTCACTTAGTGCAAATCTATTCCTTTTCTATCCATTGAAAAGGTTTATGCACATTTCCACAATCCCCATTGGTCCTTCAATGGGTTGCTCTATACTAGAAATGGTTGGTGTACTCCTTTTGAGGAGTTAGCCTACCTAGTAGCAATCGATTCTTTTTAATATTATAGTTAGGTAACCACATCCATTGTATCTTGGTTTAGTTTAGAATTTTATTAAACTAATGTCCTAGGCTTCTTTTCTTTGGTGCATCATTCTAATAGCTCAAGAGAGCAGGTATTTCGAGAATGGATCTGCACTCTAGTTCAGATATGCCATCCGAACACCTAATCCATTTCATTCAAGCCCTTCCTAGTCCATGCAAGCTCATAGCTCACAAGTATCTATGTTAATTCTTGGTGAGTTTGAATGACTTCGCTCTAACATATCTATTCCAAGTGAAGTTGCACCACCAATAAACTTACCCATAATCCCTTTTCATCTGCACTTGGAACAACAAAGTTTAATTCTTACAAGTCATTCAGCAATTTGATTAAAACATGCATTCATGGTATCAAAAAGGATTATTTGCCCAATAAGATTATAAATGGATTTAATATTTACTAAAGGCTTCCTTGAACATAAATCATAGACAACACTTTAGAATTAAAACACAAGTTCTTTTTAAAATCATCAATATTGGTAGGAATCTCAGGAAATTTTCTGCGCAGGCGACAGACAATGTTCTAGGGTTTGTAATTAGGCATCAAATGCATCACTATGAACCATGCTTCTGATAGAAAATAGGCAGTAGAGGAGGAACAAAGAGACATTGCCCGACACAGGCAACGAAAAAGAAGGCTTGGAGCTCTTACCAGAGGAGGAAGAAGTTTTTTTAACCAGATTGGAGAATGCCTTGGGACGATTTTAAAATTATTCAAGTCAACAATCTTACCCTATTTTGATGAGCTTGTTTCCTTTATAACGCCCATGCTGGGGAAAGATCAGACAGTAGAATAAAGATGAGTTGCAATCTGCATTTTTTGATGATGTTTCTGAAGAATGTGGTGTTGCTGCTACCAATTACTATGACACATTTGTGCCATTCCCTTGCATAGATGAAGATGCTGATGTGCACCAGGCGATAGTTTATGGAATTAGAGTTTGTGCTAAACATGGAGGTATAAAAATGGAACCATTGGTTGGAGAGGCTTTATCAAAGTTGAATACTGTAATTAGTCATCCATCAGCTTTTCACTCTGACAACAGAATGGCTACTGACAATACAATATCAACACTTGGCAAGATATCTGAACATCAGAGAGATTGTATTGATGCTTCACAAGTTGTTCCAGCCTAGTTAAGTTGTCTTCCAATTAAGAATGATCTAATTGAAGCAAAATTTCTGCATGAGCTACTATGCTCTATGGTAGAAAGGTCTGATCCTCAAATTCTTGACCTAGGGAACAAGTATTTGCCAAAGATAATTCTCTGTGACTCCCGTCTCTGTAAACGACCATCGCCAATCGATGGTTTCTCGGCCTCTTCGTTGCCCGAAGAACCTCCTGCGCTATTTCTTTTGGGTAGTGCATCGACACAAAAACACCAAAGCCATCTTCCACCTTGTGATGGAGACCACGATCGTCGAGAGCAGCAAGATTTATGGTGGAGGGAGTCAGTCGTCGATTGCGACAAATGGCATGGTGCATGGCTCCTCGGAGAGTAGTAACACACGGAAGAAGAAAGGGGCAGTTGGGATAATGATAAACTACTTATTTTTAATGAGCTTAAGTTTTTTATGAGAAGGTAAATTATTTTAAATGTTGGGATAATAATATTTAAAGAAAGGGAATTTTTGTTTTAGTGGAGGGGACCACTTTAATGGACACTTAATCTAGGTTAAGTGGGGTACTTTTTCTTAAGTGGGGAAGTGTCCATGGGTATTTGTCTCCTAGATGGACTTAGGGACAGTTTTTTAATGGGTCAATCATTTGTTTTTCACATGGAAGTGGAAGTGGAAGGCTCTCATGGCCTCTTATTGTATTTTTCAGAGATGATGGCCCATGTAATTCCCCTGCGAGGGAAATTGATGCTATTTATTCCGCCTGAGAGCGATGCCGCTATTGAGCGATGTTGTCTTTTTTCTGCCTTAGATAGGCATGATGTTTTTTCCACATGATGAAGGCCCCTTTGATGGTGGAATATAGGGGTATTTATAGTCGTTGGAAACGGTTTTCCATGACAAACACAATGGTGGTATCATATTGTAATTTTGAGGCTGTTTTAATTGAGATTTTTAGCCTCAAAGTTTTTATACCTTGGAGTGCATTCTCGGTTGTACCGGACACTCCCAAGGTAATTTCATATGTGATCCTTGTACCTAGTGATCTTTTCTATACACTTGGTGAATGCAGTGGCTGGTTACCCATGCATTTTGATGGGATGAAATGGTCACCATAAGGACACTTATATTAGGGACTACAGACAAAGACACCCTACACTCTATCCGAGGTTTTTTCTGGATCTACTTCTGAAGACTACAGACGAAGACACTTCAGAATATTCTCTTCTTTTCTTCTTCTCTCCTCCTATTTTTTGATCTATGGCTCATTTTATTGTATTGAGTGCATTTTCAACAGAGATCGACACTCTTATATGGCTTATTTTTCCTTTGTATTAGGTGCATTTTCGACAAATATCGACACTCTTATATGGCTCGTTTTTCCTTTGTATTGGGTACATTTTTGACAGAGATCGACACCTTCTAGATTGAGTTCACCATAAGGAAAGATTTGATATTTATGGTGGGACTAGTCAGTGACCTACAAGAGGCAACATCCTTTGAGGATGACCTGTAGAGGCAACAGACCCAGAAGTGGCTGACCTTGAGGCACCCATGATGACCTTGAGGCACTTAGATGGCTGACCCAGTGGCAACAGACCCGTGGAAGTGGCTGACCCTGAGGCAATAGACCAAGATGTATACACAGTGAATCTAGCATTATTCATAGTTGGAGAGCCAAGAGCATAGAACACGAGCCTAGACCAAATCAGAAATAAGAGAGGATGATAGGTAGTTTTAGAGAAGTCAACATTAAGGGGGAATGTTACCTAATGTTAGGGCATTAGGTGGGGTGCCGTAGTGTTATTCTGGTTACTATGGATCTGAAGGAACGTTTGCTGCCCCAGGAGGGCCCAATGGGGTCTCCTCCAGATCCTCTCTCTGGGAGAAAGAGCTCTTACACTGACTTGCTAAAAGAAAACTCTTCGTCTACCAATGATGAAGCTCAGAGAAATACTCTTCATACGCTCTTCAAGAATGCTGGCAAGAGTTCAACAACACATCGAGTTAATGGATGCCTCCCACAATCCGCCTCAAGACCCAAGATTGTCATCGAACCAAAGCTGGTCGAAGACACAATCATATACAGAGCTAACCATGATCTGATCTATAAGTTCATGGGTATCCGACCTACCCTGAATTTCTTGCACACCTAGGTCAGACAGAACTGGGAGCCTCATGGTGAGTACTCCTTATGGTTCATTAGCAATGGGTATTTCATTGTTAGTTTTTCCTCTCTAGCCGATAGAAATAGGGCGTTTGAATCAGAAAAGAGAAACCACGATCTGGTAGGGCTATTTGTTCAACCCTGGAGAGTGGGTTTCGATCCTCGTATTGAACCCACGGCTGTCCCGGTTTGGATCCGGTTGTACGCTCTTCCGATGGAGTTTTGGGGTGAGCAGGTTCTGGAAATGATCGATAACTCCCTCGGTAGACATCTGGGCATCTCCAAGGACACCATAGAAGGTAACACAACTGTCTTTGCAAGAATCTACATGGAAATGGATATTAGCCAGCCTCTACCGGTAGAGGTGGAGCTTGAGCTGGCAGGACTATCTTGGATCCAACAGTTAGACTATGAGGCTCTGCCCTTCAGATGCAGAGTTTGCCACAAACATGGGCATCTGGCAAGGTTCTGTCCAAATATTTTGAACACAAAAATGGAGGCCCCGCTTGGAATGCCAAATCGCCCCAGAGAGGGTAAGTCTAATCTTGCCAAAGAACCAGCCAATACTCCTCAGGGTAATGATGTTCAGAAAGATGGCTTTGAATAGCCCAAAAGAAGGAGAAAGCAAAAGAAAAATGGTAAGGAGCAATCACAACCCAAGCCAGCCAATAGGTATGAAATTTTTAAGGCACTAGTGGATCAAGAGGATCAAGTCATGGAAGGAGGGGATGGGAATATTGAGGATATTAACATCCACACTCATGCTTCTCCTTCATCTCCCCCTATCTTAGAACAGGTGATTGAGTACACTGAGGTACCGCAGACAGAGAATGCAGGGGCATTGATAGTGCAGTCCTAGGCACAGCCAGTAATTAAGGATGTCAACATGGGAATTGCAGAAAAGAATAGAGAAAGGCCAACCCTGGGGATAACTCAGGTGGAAAAGAGATCCAAAAATAGTAATTCTCAAGGAGCGGGCAGAAAATCAAATAAGGACCTGCTAGCAGTTCAAGGAGACAAGCTGATCACTGGAGGATCGGTGAGGACAATTGATTCTTACTGCTCTCAAGGTTTTCAATGATTATTCAATCTTGGAATGTTAGGGGTTTAAATAGTAGAACCCATCAATCTGCTATTCAAAGACTCTTAGGAAAATGTAAAACAAACTTTTTGCTTATCCAAGAGACAAAAATGTCTTTAGATCTTATGTGTAAAACAGTTAATAGAATCTAGAGGGGCGCTGGTCATATGGATGTGGCTGCCCAAGGTGCCTCAGGGGGGATAGTTACTCTTTGGAACCCTTTGGAATGGATTGCAATAGAACATATAGCTTGGAGGGGTGTTCTCACATCTCATTTTAGGAATAATGTCATAGCTGAACATGTTTTAATTACAAATTTTTATGGGGCTCAAAACCTCGATGGCCAGAGGCTCCAATGGAAAGTTGTTCATAACATGAGGTCCTCAAGGGAAGATTTAGACTGGATTATTGTTGGGGATTTTAATGCTAAATTATCTGCTCGAGATCAGGAAGGTGGAACCCCAATTTTGGATCCAGGGGATCGGCTTCTGATTGCCCAAGTCCAGGCCTTTCACCTAGTGGATATTAAAGGCCCTGGAACCTACTTTACTTGGACGAACAAGAGGAGGGAGCCACATAGCAGGAAGGTAAAGCTAGACCATTTTTTAGTCTCAGAGGAGGCATTTGTAAAGTGGAATATTAAATTCTAGATTTTGGAGGGCCCAGTTTCAGATCACTTTCCCATTTTGTTGGAGGGAGGGATTATGACAGGGCAGCACCACAAACCCTTTAAATTTGAGAATTTTTGGTTACAAAATGAGGATCTTCGAAAGAAAGTTCCGCAGTGGTGGGAAGAAGGCCGTCTTCCTTTTGGGACAGCAATGTTTAGATTCCACAAACAACTTCATTTTGTCAAAGTTAAACTGAAACAGTGGAGGCAAGCTAATAAGTCAGATTTCCAGCTCCAAAGAGCTCCCTTGGTGGCTAGATGGGAAGAGGTTCAAAAACACTTCAGGGAAGGAACAATTACTGAGCAGCTCAAAATCGAGGATGATGCCTTGCGCAAAGCGGTTGAGGACATTGATAACCAAGAGGAGACTTACTGGAAACAGAGAGCAAGAAACACTTGGTTATTAGAAGGGGATAGAAACACAAAATTTTTCCATCGATCAGCCTGTGCTAGGAGACAGATGAATAACATGGAAGTCCTTCAAGATGAGAATGGACACTCATTTGATACTCTTCCTGGTATGCATTCCCATTCAATGGATTACTTTTCTAAACTTTTTAAGGAAAGTATGGAGCAAGATGTAGAGGCTCAAAATGAAGTTATTGATGTCATACCCTCTGTTATCTCTGAAGAAGAAAATCAGGCCCTTCTTAGACCCATTGATAGAGATGAACTGAAGAATGTGGTCTTTGGAATGAGCACTGGCAAATCTCCAAGTCCAGATGGCTTTCCTATTGAGTTTTTTCAGGCCTTTTGGGATACTTTGAAGGAGGATGTTTTGGCTGTCACAGAGGAGTCCAGAACTAATAAAAGAATGCTCAAGGCAATAAATCATACCTTCATCTCTTTAATTTTGAAAGGGGAGGAGGGGGCTCATATCTTCGATTTCAGACCTATTGCCTTATGCAACGTGATTTATAAAATAATCACAAAGATAATGGCTGAACGGCTAAAACCTCTCCTTCATAACATCATTTCCTCAGAGCAAGGGGGTTTTGTAGAGGGTAGACAGATCTTGGATGGGGTAGTTCTCGCTTAGGAGGCAATCCATACAATGCAAAAATCTGGTAATAAGGGAATGTTCATTAAACTGGATATGTCCAAGGCTTATGATAGGGTGGAGTGGAGCTTCTTGTCAAAAATGATGGCAGCCTTTGGTTTCTCTCAGGACTGGATAGATTGGGTCATGAGTTGTGTTTCTACACCTTCTTATTCTGTTTTAATCAAGGGTCTCCCCTCGCAACCTTTTGGAGCCACACGTGGTCTTCATCAAGGGGACCCTTGCTCTCCCTATCTTTTCCTCATTTTGGCTGAAGGATTAGGTAGACTTTTCTTGAGGAGAAGACATCAAGGCCTGCTAACAGGTATCAAGGTGGGTGAGGAAATTTTGACCCACTTATAGTTTGTGGATGATACAAGATTGGTTGGAGTGGCCAACTTCAGGGAAGCTAGAGGAATCAGAGATACTCTTAATGTCTACCTTAGGGCCTCAAACCAAGTCATCAATGACAAAAAATCCAAAGTGGTCTTCTTCAATCTTGACCAAAGGTTACAGGACAGAGTTATAGAGATCTTGGGATTCACTCGGACCTCTCTTCCAATAGTTTACTTGGGGGTCCCTTTGCATTTCAAAAAATTAAAAATAGAAATCTGGAAAGATCTTTTGGATGGTATCAAAGATAGAATGAATCATTGGTCTCATAAATGGTTAAGCTATGGGGGTAGATTAACTTTCTTACAGTCAGTTATTCAGGCCATGCCAATTTATAAATTCTCTATCCTGGTTGCCCCACACACTATATGGAAAGAGCTGGACAAAATGGCTAGAAGATTTCTCTAGGAAGGTGCAAAAGGGGAGAGGAAATGGGCCTTAGTTGGTTGGGATAAAGTTACCCAGCCCAAGGAAAAAGGAGGGCTGGGACTGAGAAGCTCCAAGCTTAATAACAAAGCTTTGGCTGGAAAACTGTACTGGAGGTGGATCTCCCAACCAACATCCTTATTCAGTAGAATCCTTACCAGTAAATACTTGGGTCATGTTCACCCCAATGAGGTGGGCCGTTTCCCTCTGGATGGCACTGGATCCTTAGTGTGGCAGGCTCTCAAGCTTGGATCTCAGGTTATCAAAGACCAATTGTTTTGGAAAGTGGGGAGAGGGGAGAAGGCTCGTTTCTGGACTGATTCATGGGACCAGTACCCGCCCATCATTGTTGAGTTCCCCAAATTACAACCAATTAAATCCGCCATAGAAGCCAAGGGCTGGGTCCAAATTGAAAGTTATTTCAACACTTGCCAAATGGGGGAGTATAAGTTCAAGAAGTTTAAGAGGTTGGAGGAGTGGCCAATTACAATCCCTCCGGAGCTGGCATCCATCTTGACCAAAATCTTGACAGAAAGGTTTCTCATAGGGAGAGACAAGGAGGATGAATTAGCTTGGGGCTACGGGAACCTTGGGGTATATACAGTGAAGGACGGATACGATAAGATCCTCCCAGAGCCTCCCCCACATTCATTTTTGGTTCAGGATTGGAGGAAGATATGGCATTCCAAGGGTTGGCCGAAAGTGAATTTCTTTGCCTGGCAGTTTATGCACAATGGAATTCTCACTTTTGACAATATCATAAGTAGAGGAATCATCGGCCCATCTCAGTGTGTTTTATGCCACAAGAAAGAGGAAATAGTTGATCATCTTATGTTTGAGTGCCCTTTCACGCGTCAGATTTGGAAGCGGTGGTTCTCTCACTATAAACTCCAGGCTAATGGTGATCTGACTCGGACCAATATTTGGGAAAGGTGGAAGAGGGGTAGATTTAAATCTAAAGCTCTTCGAATTGGTTGGGAGCTTGGATTACTTTTCATCTGGTGGCAAGTGTGGTTGGAGAGAAATGCCCGTATTTTTAGAGAAACTTTCTCCTCGCTAGATGGAGTTTGGCAGGTCATCTGGAGCAAAGTCACAGAAACTGTTGCCATCTATGCTGAAGAGGAAAATCAGGTTGGTCCTGGGCCACTGGAAGAGGGAGTTGAAGGGCAAGAGAGACAGGATAGAGCTAGCTGGAAACCTCCCCCAGAAGGTTGGATCAAAATCAATACTGATGGAGCTACAAAAGGCAATCCGGGCAGTGTCGGAATTGGTGTAGTTTGTCGGGATCATGCTGGTTCAGTGCTCTATTGGGAACTACAAGGCTTGGGAAGAGCCACAAACAATGAAGCAGAAGCCATTGCTATCAAATTTGCTTCCATCTGGGCTGTTAATCAGGGTCACAGGAGGATAATTCTCGAATCTGATTCTCAAATTCTGGTTGGCGCTCTAGATTGCATGAGGAACTTTGCTTCGAAAGCATGGAGGTTGCGGATTCTGATCTCTCAAATCAAAGAACTATGGAGGGAGTTAGATGACGTGATCCCTGTTTATGTGAGTAGAGATTTAAATAAGGTGGTCGATTTCCTTGCGAAGATGGGTGCTGAGAAAGAGGCAGGGGTGCAGCTGCATAGTGACATGCCTTTGGTGGATGAAGTGATTAGGCAGGGTCTAGAACGAACCTTGAGACAATGAGCAAAGAAAATGCTAAGGGTGGTTTTTGTCATGATATCATGACCTGTTGCACCGTCGCGGCCTTTGGTGGAAAGCTGTCATGATTTCATGACATGTTGCACTGTCGCGGCCTTTGGAGAGAAGCTGTAGTGATTTCGTGACCTATTGCGCCGTCACGGCCTTTGGAGGGAAGCTGTCACGATTTCATGACCTGTTGCGCCGTCGCGGCCTTTGGAGGGAAGCTATCACGATTTCATGACCTGTTGCACCGTCGCGGCCTTTGGTTGGAAGCTGTCACGATTTCGTGACACTTTTGGAGAATGGGCGCCAAGGGGGAAAATCATCGTGATATCGCGACACTTTTGGAGAATAGACGCCAAGGGGAAAAACCGTCGTGATATCGCGACACTTTTGAAGAATGGGCGCCAAGGGGGAAAATCGTCGCGATATCGTGACACTTCTGGAGTATAGGCGCCATGGGGAAAAGACGTCGCGATATCGCGACACTTTTGGAGAATGAGCGCCAAGGGGAAAAGTCGTCGCGATTTCGTGACACTTTTGGAGAATGGGCGCCAAGGGGAAAAGTCATCGCGATTTCGCGACATTTTTGGAGAACTGGCACCAAGGGGAAAAGCCGTCGCGATATCGCGACACTTTTGAAGATTGGGCACCAAGGAGAAAACTCGTCGCGATATCGCGACACTTTTGAAGAAAGGGCGCCAAGGGGAAAACTCGTCGCGATTTCATGACAGTTTTGGAGAAAAGGCGCCATGGGGAAAAATTGTCGCGATATCGCGACACTTTTGATGCATGGGCGCCAAGGGGAAAACTCATCGCGATATCGTGACACTTTTGCAGAATGGGCGCCAAGGGGAAAACTCGTCGCGATATCGTGACACTTTTGGAGAATTGGCGCCATGGGGAAAAGTCGTCGCGATATCGCGACACTTTTGCAGAATTGGCGCCAAGGGGAAAACTCGTCGCGATATCGCGACACTTCTGGAGATTAGGCACCATTTGGTAAACTCGTCACGATTTCATGACACTTTTGGTGAATGGGCGCCAAGGGGTTGTGCCGTCGTGATTTCGTGACACTTTTGGTGTTTAGGTGCCACGGAGTCGGGCTGTCACGATTTCGTGGCTTGTTGCTCTGGCGCGGCCAAGGTTGGTTTGTTGTCGCGATATCGCGACATGTCGTGACATGTCGCGTTTTCGCGCCTTGTTGTAATCTTGCTTCTTTGCTCTCGGCTGGGATGTGTCTACTCCCAATTGTAATTGTTCTTTGTTTTAATACAAGTTTTTTTCAATTTTTTCAAAAAAAAAAATCATCAATCAACTATTTACCATTTCCATATTACATATCCACAAACTAGATTAATACACAAAGAAAGCTTCCAACCAAAATCCAATTTCTATAATATCATGGATAGTTCGTTACAATAGCGTAGTTTGAAGACATCCACTGTTGTGGAATTTATAATTTAGATTATCCATATAATATCCAATTACAAACTCCTTAATACATAAAATTTTAATCTTAAACTCTCCTACAAGACTACCTAATAAAGAAGAAGATATCTGGTGCTTCCAATACATGGTAATACCAAACTTCCTTGATAATTTAGTGAGAGACTTTATCCAAAACTCTATCAAAATCGGTCTACCGGTGTATTACTATTCAGAAAAACTTGTCACTATCACAAGACTGGTTCTCGTCATGCTAAAAAAAAAAACATCTTGGTCACCAGAAAGGGATTTTCCATCCGTCGGGATCAGATATGACACCCAATCAAAATATCACAAGACTAGCACATATACATTTTTCTTTAAAAGATAAACTTCACACTACAACCCAAGTCTAACTTTCTAACTTCATTCTGTCGAAGCATTTCAAGTTCGTCACATAGAAGCAATTCATCATAGATAACATGCAACAAGAGCAAGGCAATTTCCCAAACCAACCTACTCAATTTAGAACCCCATTCACTTTTCCTTCTAAACAATCAAGACAGAGAGCATACACAAAATTCCCATTCGAGCTACTTCCTCCATTTTCTAACATGTCAATTTTGTTATAAGGTTTTATGTACACAACAACAAAGGAGTTCAAAATCCAATTTTCATTGTCTTTCCCAAAGAAACCCAACAAGCATGGTTTTCAAAATGAAAGCAGCATTGAGACAACCATAGTAAATTGGTGTAAATAACTTCAGTCAAACATCAATCTTCAAAGTAAATCAAATGAAAGTACTTTTCTATTTTTCCATAGTCTACAATTAATGAAACCACTTTCTATTTTCATTCAATAGCGACAATAGGAATTCCAACCCCTAAAGACCACTGGCCGACTCTTAACTAAATTTTCCATAGAATTCATAATTCAAGCAACACAATATAAAGCAAATTTTTCTTCTTCAGTGAGTTCTACCTGATAAAACAACATTAGTCTTTACACTTCCTACCCACAACTCGACCTTCATTGTTTGTTCATTTCTTCTTTCATGTGCTCGTATTTTTTCCACAAGCTCTTCTTTTCCAAAAATACCCACTACTTTATTTTTCCTTTTACTTATAGAAATATTTTCCTTCTTTTCTGAACCTTCCACTCCAAAATTATATCATGTTCTATGCTCGACATGTTACTCTCCTCCGTCTGCCACCAAGGATTCCAACTGAATTTCATTAAAATAGAAGGTGAAGGAAAAACAACACACAATATCTCATGATTTATCTCTAAAAACCATCCAAAACGTGTTCACATATTTTAGTAGAACAAAGTTACAACAAATATTAAAATTTCATAGCAACACGAACAAAGAAGCATTTCACATGATAATAATTCTATGAGGAGCAAGCTCTCCTTTAAGAACACAAAGAAATCACACATGACACTAGAAACATGCTTATAACAAAATCTTATTTCTTTTCAAGGTACCAAACTAGATTATATTTCAAAAAAAACACAAGACTCCATTCCCTAGAAACTCAACAACAACAAACAATTCCATAGTAATTGATTTTTTAAATCAAAACAACCGTTTCTATGCTAAGTATTTCTTAGCTAAGGGTCAACATAATTAAATTCCTTTTATGCAAGTAATGCTATGTATTCTCCATGAAAGAAGAACTCATTCATGTTTCTTCCAAATACTTTATCGATTAACACATCACATCATTTCCTGTGGACTTTACCTTTCTTGGTGACCAATTATTTCTACCACCCATAACAACCCTTTTGTTGCAAAAAGTGATGTTCCATTAGAAGCATATTATTATTTCATAAACCAAATTTACAAGGATGTTAGCATGAGAGGATGATCAATAAATCCACCACATAATTCCATCAATAATACATAATTTTCCATGATAAATACATAGATAGATAGTCCATCATATTTTTCAAAAATAGTACTAATACATCATGAAAACATAAGAAAAGTCCATCATCTTCTCAAAAGTAGCACTAGCACATCCTGAAAACATAAGAAAACCATAAAACCAGGAAGTTGCCAAGGGAGGGTCATGATATACTCTCCCCTTAGGATTAACATAGTCCTCTGTGTCTGCCAAGGATTTTTTAAAAGAACAAGCAAATAGTTACAATTTTTTTCAAACAAAAATGAAAAAAGATTTTGCATGTTCAAAATCTTCTCCCAAGTAGAATTTATTTTAGAATATCAATCCCTCTAAAATTTACACTACTCCAACATTCATTTCCTCAATGAATTGGTTTGGTACTCAAGGATCCTTACTGGTTGAACCTATATAGCCACAAGGTTCACCATATACAAATTAGAGAAATCCCACACATGCTCAGGATTAGCAATGTATTTTCTATGTAAAGAAATGTGAAAGGTGTTGTGAATATTAGATAAATTAGATGGTAATGCATGTCAGTAAGCCATAGGACTGATATTATCCATAATATCAAAGGGTTCGACATAGTGAGGATCAAGTTTAATGGACCTGATCATGCTATTTCTTGGATTTACCCTTAAAAACACCTTGCCATCCACTGTATACTCTCTTGGAAATCTCTTAAGATTGACATAACTATTTTTTGATCTGTGGCCTCTTTTAATCATTTTTTGATCACCCTTAATTGTTTTTTTCTTTTCTTTAACCATATCAGGTCCCAATACAATTAGTTCCTTGGGATTTTCCCATGACAATGGTGTCCTGCATTTCCTTCCATACAATGCCCCAAATGATGCCATTCCTAGGGTTTAATGGTATCCATTATTGTATGAAAATTCCACCAAGTGTAGATAATCCTCCCAAAAAGTTTTTTTATCCATGCAATACATGCAAATCATGTATTACAGCACCAGGTTCACTCTCTCCATTTGCCCATCCATTTTTGGATGGTATGCAAAGCTAAAATTTACTCTAAAGCTTGCCAAGACTCAGAGGTAAATCTAGAGTCTCTATCTGATATAATAACTTTTGGAAATCCATGAAGCCAAAATATCTCTCTAGTGAATATATTAGCCACTACCACAACATCATCCTTTGTATTTCCAAGTATAAAATGTGTAACATTGGTCAGTCTATTGACCACTACAAGGATTACATCATGTTGGAACCTGTTCTTAGGCAGCCCTACTATAATGTCCAAGGAAATTACTTGCCACTTTTTCTTAGGTACAATATGAGGATTTAAAAGTCCTATTGGATGCCTATGCTTGGAATTTACTTTTTGGTATTCAAGGCATAGAGCGATATATTCATTTATGTCCCTCTTCATCCCCGACCAGAAGAAAATTTTCTTCATATTTTCCCTCATCTTTGCTTCACTAGGGTAAGAATAATATGGAGATCTATGAGCTTCACTCATAATATTTTTTCTTAAATTCCAAATTTGGGTATTACCACTTTGTCCTTAAAATAAAGGAATCCATATTTAAAGCTGAAATCCCTACATAAATCCATTTCTCCTTCATTATTTCCCTAATTTGATTGCAATAATGGTCATTTTTTTTATTATCTCTAACTTGTTATATCAAGTGAAAATGTAAATGGGATAAAATAGAAATGTGTTTCCTTCTCCTTAATGTGTTTGCTACCTTATTTTATTTCGCTTTTATATACTCAATACTGAAATTGTATTCCGTAAGAAACTCCATCCATATTTTGTACCTAGCATTGAGTAGAGGTTGAGTAAAAATGTATTGCAGTCTCTGATGGTTAGTCCTTAGTTTAAAATGTCTTCCTACGAGATAGTATCATCACTAAAATTTGAATGTAAACACTACAACTACTAGCTCTAGATCATGAGTTGCATAATTATTCTCATGTCATTTCAACTTTCTAGAACCATAGGAAAACACTGAACCATCATGAGAGAGTACTACCAAAATCTCCATAGATGCGTCTGTGCATACAAAGAAACTTCCTTGGGGTTTAGGTATATTTAATATAGGAGGTTTAGTGAGCCTTTGTTTAAGCAGTTAAAAATATTCTTTACACTTATTAGACCATCTGAACTCCTTTCCCTTCCTTTGCAAGTTAGTTATATGTGTAGTAATCTTGGTATAATATTTAACATATTGCCTATAGTATCCAATTAAACCCATGAAACTTATTACTTCTATCACATTGGTTGGTGGTGGCCAGCTTAGGATGACCTCAATTTTATTTGGATCCATTGTGATCCCATATACTAACACAATATAACCCAAATATTGCACTCTTGTCACAAAAAACTCACATTTAGATAAATTCCCAAACAACCAATTTTCCCTTAACAAATCCAACATGATTCTGAGATGCCGATCATGTTCAACTTTATTCAAAGAATATATCAATATGTCATCCAAGAATTCCAAAATAATCTTATTCAATTTCTTTCTGAATATGTAATTCATCAAATTTATGAATGCAATAGGTGCATTCATTAAGCCAAATGGTAAGATGGTAAATTCATAATGCCCATACTATTGGATTTGAATGAGTATGAGTTTCATATTCACAATGGTTCCAATATATATACAATAAGAATACGGTTGATAAACTTCTCCAACCATAATGATAGTTATCTAGACCTATCTACCTAATGTAAGCACTAACATAATATGTGCTACATGGTGTTTTCAAAATAAATGTAATACACTATACTATATGCTAACACCCCCTCTTATTACATTATTTGGGATAACATAGATAAATCCCCCCCTTAATATGGAAGGAGAGAACATGAAATATTTTTTTGTGCTGGCTTTATCTTTGACTCTGGCTCTGGCTCATAGCTCTAGCTTTGGCTCTAAGATTACCTCTATAATAGTACCTCTAGAACTACCACTGGATCTACCTGTGGATTTGCCTCTAGATTTTCCTGAAGGTCAACGTATGGATCATTGTCGCTAGGTATACCATTAGGCTTGTCACTGGATCATTGCCTTTGGAATTGCCACTCGGTCTGTCACTATATCTGCCTCTGGGTTTACCATAGGTTTTAACTTTTTTGTAGAAGTCGTACAATATTTATTTCATCTTGGTCCAGTGTGTGAGATTTTCCCATCCAAAATTAATATGAACCTTATTGGCAATTTTTACTTTGTACCAAAAATTTAATGAGGAGTAATTTATACATCCACATGAGTCACAAGGATGAAGTTTCCAACACCTAACTGCTACATGTCTTATTTTTCCATAATGTCTACAACAATGCTTTGTAGGAGTTGAAGGAGATTTAGGTTTTCCAAACATGGTTTTATTAGTACTTGCTTATCCATAATAGCCAAGGCCTTCATTATTTGGCCTAAAATTTAGCATTATAGGAGTTTTAATGCCTTGTACATGTTTAACTAATCTTTCACCATTGAATCCAATTTTCTTCATCAGTTTGGATCCAATGTCTTTGGTGTGTTTTTCAAAACACCCAAGTTCATCTTCATCAATGCTTTTAACAATATGGCATTTTTCACTATTGATGAGATTATGGAGCTCATTTTTAGGATTTTTAGCTTTTAAGTCATTGGTGTCACAAGAAAAATCTACTATTGTGATGAGATCACCTGTGCTACAACTGATATCTACCCTTATAGGTAGGAGGTCTCTTGTATCACAACAAGCATTGGCCACAATGGGCTTAATGTCACTTGTATCACAACAAGCATTCACCACCATGGATTGAAGGTCACTTGTGTCACAACAAGCATCTTCCATTAGGAGCATGACCTCTGATTCCTCACTGATTTCCCTTTTCTTTTGATGTTGGGCCATGTCAAGTGAAATCAATATCATGTAGACTGCCCTTACAACGCCTATAGGGATTTGAGCACCATTTATTTGAAGGTATTCAAAAAATTTAGAATATTTGAGAATGGATTTTACACCACTACATAGTGTGAGATATTTTCCATCCTCAAAAAAATCCATTCCTTCCCACCCTATTGGAAAGTAAGGATATTTAACTTATTTAGAATTTTTATAAGTTTGTTATGGGCATTATTTTTTTTGGATCTACCCATTTTGTTTAAGGTGTTGGTCTCTGCCAAAAATGCACCTTTTAAAATGGAATTTTGCAAGAAGTCTGACTAAGATGTTGGTATTTTATAAAAATGCACCCTTACAAGTCTTCACCCCCAGTTTGTAAAAAATTTTTTGGAGAAAAGAATATTCCCCCTTAGTGAAAAAAATAGTTACTATGAAGATTGACAGTTATGATTTAGCAATGACTAGTATGAAGGTTTCTTATCTCTCCAAAATGGTCTCCATTTTGATATAATACAAAGAGTACATGAAAGGGAATTCACTCCAATTGATTGCACCTACCTCAAAACTCTTTTGAAAAAGGATGATGAGTTGGAGGAGATTAATTGGATTTTCTTATTTCTCTCTGATGATTTATAGATAAAAATAGCTCATATGTCATTGTTGCAACTATGTTAGGTGTTAGATACAACAGCCCAAAGCACGACAAATTTACCTGTAAGTGTGGGCCAGAGGTACTGTATATACTGAACACTACACAAAAAGGTTTAATTATTTGGGTTCTTATGTGCTTTTGAATTTTAAATTATGATGTAAGTACAAAAAATAAGAAATTAAATGCAACATACAATCAAAAGCGCCCACAAATTTTAAATATAGGTGTCTTCTTCCACCGAAAATGCACCTACAAGGTCAATTTTAAGGTGTCGGTCATTGCCAAAAATGCACCTTTTTACAAAGATTTTTGTAAAAAAAATGTTTTGAAAATACAAAATTTGATATTCACAATGCCACAATTCCTCCACTTTGTGTTAGATTTTTACAAAATAATATTGTTTTATCCCCCCTTTTGTTTGTAAAATAAACAAGGTTTGAAGAAATGTTGAGATCCCTTTCATTTTGCAAAAGAAACAATATGCAAGTCTTATTTTTGTATCCCTCCTTATGGAAACAAATGCACTAATGTTGTATTGATATTTTGTAAATATTTATGCTCCTTGGTTTGCAAATAAAATGAATTTGCAAAGTATTTAAAAAAATACCTTTTAATGCTTTGTATTTGTTTTTGGCAGCTAAAAATTTGCTTTCTTGTAGCAAAAATTTGGAAAAAGTTGCAAAAAATTGCAATTTTTTTTTTGTGCACAAAAAAAAATTGGTGCATGAAAATTCTTGCTTTGCACAAAAAAATTGTGGCTTGATGCAAAAATTGTTTTTCACTTTGGAGTGGATGGGATTTTATCCCCTGACCTGTCACTTGCCAATGACTTCGTGCTGGTCCGACTAGCCAGTCGGGCTAGCGGGGCCGACGGTAGTAGAAGACCACCACCTTCTATTTAAGTTACTGTCATTAGCAATTTCTAGATTTTTTTTTAACCTCCTTCCTTGTGCTGCATGTGAGGTTTGAACCCTTGAGCTATCACTGTGCAAAGTATTAACAATGCCCTTCCAACTAATATAGATAATGCTCTATATGAGAACACAAGGGAGGTTTGTTCTATTTGAATATGTAGATCAAGAAGTTTAGAAAAAAATCTAAATACTTTATCCCACACGCTACAAGATTTCGCTACTATGAGGAAATAAAAATGTAAGCTTACCTATTGGTAATCAAATTGCCTTTGGATAGTCTATGCTCACCCAAACACTAACTGATCATTACTACATATCAAGATAACAAAATTTTGTCATGCCATATCAACACGCCAGACTTACACATCAACGTCCTATCAGCAACCAATACTAAATTGCCACATCATCAACTCGTAAGGTCAGTTTTCCATGTCAACAACTACATTAGGTCTACCAATGCCATGTCAACTAGTTTTGATCTATGTGTCATTTGTCAGTCATTCAGATCCCACCATGTGTTTGTCGATTTGTGCATAGTCCACATCATCCAATCGTCACATGTCTGCTTTGGGTTTGTACATCATCTTGGGGTTTATGCTGAGTTCAGGGGTCCCACTCCTTGGGATTTTTACCCTAACTATACCTCAATAAATGTACCTTGAAGGACACACCCTTCTCGTATTATGCCAAGATGATCATGTGCAACATGAGACTTCTATCATCCATCCATGTGGATTGTTGTCTGCTTTGATGTTGGTATAGTCAGTTAGGTCTATCAAATCCGGTTGAGTCTAGTCCAAAGTTTGATGTTTGCTCGAGTGTATCCTACCTAGCTACTAGGTGTACCAAGACCACCTAAAATCACACAAAATAAAAATCATCATCCACACCATCAAAATCTACCATGCTTAGCACTATCAGATGCTCTAATACCATATTGGATTTGAATGAGCATTAGTTTCATATTCACAATGGTATCAATATATATACAAGAGGAATACAGTTGATAAAATTCTCTAACCATAATGATAACTATCTATCCCTATCAACCTAATGTAAGTGTTAACATAATATGCGCTACATGATGTTTCCCAAGTGAATGTAATACACTATACTCTATGCTAATACATATCGTGTCTTAAAAGCTACCTTATGTGTATCCACATATCGGATCCTCATTTGATGGTATTCAAATTTCAAATCAATCTTGGAAAATATTGTGGCACCCTTGCATTGATCAAAGAGATATTCGATCTTGGGTAAAGGATATCTATTTTTAACATTTTCTTTATTTAACATCTGGTAGTCAATATATAATCTTAAATAACCATCCTTATTTCTCACAAATAGTACTGGTGCACCCCAAAGTGAAACACTTGGTTTTATTAGTCCTTTCTCAAACAAACATAGAATTTGAATCCTCAATTCTCACATTTCAATAGAATTCATTCTATATGGAGCGCTATGAATAGGCTCAGTCCTTGGTTGAAGTTCAATAGAAAATTCAAATTTTCATTTTTGGAGGTAATCCAAGTAAATCTTCCAAAAATACATCCTTAAACTCCCATAGAATAGGGTATCTTTCAAAAACTTCTTTCTTTTCCTCCTTCAACACATTGATCTTAACCATATATACCATACCTCCTTTTATGATGACTTTCTTAAGTTGCAAGGTCGTAAGAATATATGGTTGAAAATCCCCTTGCAAGCTTTTCACTTTATAAACCATCCCATCAACATCTGTATATTCAATCCAATGGTCTTGAAAATTAATCATTGCTTTATGTGCTTGCAGCCAGTCCATTCCTATTACCATGTCAAAGGCATGCAATGGAGCAACATGTAAGCATCCTATGGTCATTATTCTAGGCAAAGCGATGACCATCCTAGGATAGCACTGACTTACGAAGTAGGTTTATCCTAAACCATACTTGACCTTCCACCCATGTGTCAAAAATTCTAGCCTTTTAGATATTTGATTAATTAAGCTAGTGGAATTAAAACTATTAGTAGCACCACTATAATAAGTTTCTAACACTTCTACCATACATTTTACCTCTAATTACCAAAAGAGTGGCTTGTCCATCCAAGTTTTTATTTCTTGTAGTTGCATATATCCTATGCACTGGTTCCTTAGGTGTAGTTTTCTAAAATTTACACTACTCCAACATTCATTTCCTCAATGAATTGGTGTGGTACTCAAGGATCCTTACTGGTTGAACCTATATAGCCACAAGGTTCACCATATACAAATTATAGAAATCCCACACATGCTCAGGATTAGCAATGTATTTTCTATGTAAAGAAATGTGAAAGGTGTTGTGAATATTAGATAAATTAGGTGGTAATGCAAGTCAGTAAGCCATAGGACTGATCTTCTCCATAATATCAAAGGGTTCGACATAGTGAGGATCAAGTTTAATGGAACTGATCATGCTCTTTATTGGATTTACCCTTAAAAACACCTTGTCATCCACTGTATATTCTCTTGGAAATCTCTTAAGATTGACATAACTATTTTTTGATCTGTGGCCTCTTTTAATCATTTTTTGATCACCCTTAATTGTTTTTTTCTTTTCTTTAAACATATCAGGTCCCAATACAATTCATTCCTTGGGATTTTCCCATGACAATGGTGTCCTGCATTTCCTTCCATACAATGCCCCAAATGATGCCATTCCTAGGGTTTAATGGTATCCATTATTGTATGAAAATTCCACCAACTGTAGATAATCCTCCCAACAAGTTTTTTTATCCATCCAATACATGCAAAGCATGTATTCCAGCACTAGGTTCACTCTCTCCATTTGCCCATCCATTTTTGGATGGTATGCAGAGCTAAAATTTACTCTGCCAAAACTCAGAGATAAATCTAGAGTCTCTATCTGATATAATAACTTCTGGAAATCCATGAAGCCAAAATATCTCTCTAGTGAATATATTAGCCATTACCACAACATCATCCTTTGTATTTCTAGGTATAAAATGTGTAACATTGGTCAGTCTATTGACCACTACAAGGATTACATCATGTTGGAACCTGTTCTTAGGTAGCCCTACTATAATGTCCAAGGAAATTACTTGCCACTTTTTATTAGGTACAATATGAGGATTTAATAGTCCTATTGGATGTCTATGCTCAACCTTTACTTTTTGGTATTAAGGCATAGAGCGAGATATTCATTTATGTCCCTCTTCATCCCCGACCAGGAGAAAATTTTCTTCATATTTTCCCTCATCTTTGCTTCACCAGGGTGATAATAATATGTATATCTATGAGCTTCACTCATAATATTTTTTCTTAAATTTCCAAATTTGGGTATTACCACTCTATCCTTAAAATAAAGGAATCCATATTTAAAGCTGAAATCCCTACATAAATCCATTTCTCCTTCATTATTTCCCTAATTTGATTGCAATAATGGTCCTTTTTCTGATTCTCTCTGACTTGTTATATCAAGTGAAAATGTAAATGGGATAAGATAGAAATGTGTTTCCTTCTACTTAATGTGTTTGCTACCTTATTTGCTTTCCCTTCTATATACTCAATACTGAAATTGTATTCCGTAAGAAAATCCATCCATATTATCTACCTCGCATTGAGTAGAGGTTGAGTAAAAATGTATTGCAGTCTCTGATGGTTAGTCCTTAGTTTAAAATGTCTTCCTACGAGATAGTATCATCACCAAATTTTGAATACAAACACTACAACTGTTAGCTCTAGATCATGAGTTGCATAATTATTCTCATGTCATTTCAACTTTCTAGACCCATAGGCAAACACTGAACCATCATGAGAGAGTACTCCTCCCAAAATCTCCATAAATGCATCTGTGCATACAAAGAAACTTCCTTGGGGTTTAGGTATCTTTAATATAGGAGGTTTAGTGAGCCTTTTTTTAAGTAGTTAAAAGTATTGTTTACACTTATTAGACCATATGAACTCCTTTCCCTTCCTTTGCAAGTTAGTTATATGTGAAGTAATCTTGGTATAATATTTAACATATTTCCTATAGTATCCAGTTAAACCCATGAAACTTCTTACTTCTATCACATTGGTCGGTGGTGGTCAGCTTAGGATGACCTCAATTTTATTAGGATCCATTGTGATCCCATCTACTGACACAATATAACCCAAATATTGCACTCTTGTCACAAAAAACTCACATTTATATAAATTTCCAAACAACCAATTTTCCCTTAACAAATCCAACATGATTAGGAGATGCCGATCATGTTCAAATTTATTCAAAGAATATATCAATATGTCATCCAAGAATTCCAAAATAATCTTATTCAGTTTCTTTCTAAATATGTAATTCATAAAATTTATGAATGCAATAGGTGCATTCGTTAAGCCAAATGGCAAGATGGTAAATTTATAATGCCCATACTATTGGATTTGAATGAGTAGTAGTTTCGTATTCACAATGGTTTCAATATATATACAATAGGAATATGGTTGATAAAATTCTCCAACCATAATGATAGTTATCTAGACCTATCTACCTAATGTAAGCACTAACATAATATGCGCTACATGGTGTTTTCAAAATAAATGTAATACACTATACTATATGCTAACACCCCCCCTTATTACATTATTTGGGATAACATAGATAAATCCCCCCCTTAATATGGAAGGAGAGAACATGAAATATTTTTTTGTGCTGGCTTTATCTTTGACTCTAGCTCTGGCTCATAGCTCTAGCTTTGGCTCTAAGGTTACCTCTATAATAGTACCTATGGAACTACCACTGGATCTACCTGTGGATTTGCCTCTAGATTTTCTTGTAGGTCAACCTATGGATCACTGTCGCTAGGTCTACCATTAGGCTTGTCACTGGATCATTGCATTTGGAATTGCCACTCGGTATGTCACTATATCTGCCTCTGGGTTTACCATAGGTTTTAAATTTTTTGTAGAAGTCCTACAATATTTATTTCATCTTGGTCCATTGTGTGAGATTTTCCCATCCAAAATTAATATGAACCTTATTCGCAATTTTTACTTTGTACCAAAAATTTAATGAGGAGTAATTTATACATCCACATGAGTCACAAGGATGAAGTTTCCAACACCTAACTACTACATGTCTTATTTTTCCATAATGACTACAACAATGCTTTGTAGGAGTTGAAGGAGATTTAGGTTTTCCAAACATGGTTTTATTAGTACTTGCTTATCCATAATAGCCAAGGCCTTCATTATTTGGCCTAAAATTTAGCATTATAGGAGTTTTAATGCCTTGTCCATGTTTACCTAATATTTCACCATTGAATCCAATTTTCTTCATCAGTTTGGATCCAATGTCTTTGGTGTGTTTTTCAAAACACCCAAGTTCATCTTCGTCAATGCTTTTAACAATATGGCATTTTTCACTATTGATGAGATTATGGAGCTCATTTTTAGGATTTTTAGCTTTTAAGTCATTGGTGTCACAAGAAAAATCTACTCTTGTGATGAGATCACCTGTGCTACAACTGATATCTACCCTTATAGGTAGGAGGTCACTTGTATCACAACAAGCATTGGCCACAATGGGCTTAAGGTCACTTGTATCACAACAAGCATTCACCACCATGGATTGAAGGTCACTTGTGTCACAAAAAGCATCTTCCATTAGGAACATGACCTTTGATTCCTCACTAATTTCCCTTTTCTTTTGATGTTTGGTCATGTCAAGTGAAATCAATATCATGTAGACCGCCCTTACAATACTTATAGGGATTTGAGCACCATTTATTTGAAGGTCTTCAGAAAATTTAGAATATTTGAGAATGGATTTTACACCACTACATAGTGTGAGATATTTTCCATCCTCAAAAAATCCATTCCTTCCCACCTTATTGGAAAGTAAGGATATTTAACTTATTTAGAATTTTTATCAGTTTGTTCTGGGCATTATTTTTCTTGGATCTACCCATTTTGTTTAAGGTGTTGGTCTCTGCCAAAAATGCACCTTTTACAATGGAATTTTGCAAGAATTCTGACTAAGATGTTGGTATTTTACAAAAATGCACCCTTACAAGTGTTCACCCCCAGTTTGCAAAAATTTTTTTGGAGAAAAGAATCTTCCCCCTTAGTGCAAAAAATAGCTACTATGAAGATTGACAGTTATGATTTAGCAATGACCAGTATGAAGGTTTCTCATATCTCCAAAATGGTCTCCATTTTGATATAATACAAAGAGTACATGAAAGGGAATTCACTCCAATTGATTGCACCTACCTCAAAAATCTTTTGAAAAAGGATGATGAGTTGGAGGAGATTAATTGGATTTTCTTATTTCTCTCCGATGATTTATAGATAAAAATAGCTCATATTTCATTGTTGCAACTATGTTAGGTGTTAGATACAACAGCCCAAAGCATGAAAAATTTACCTCAAGTGTGGGCCAGAGGTACTGTATATACCGAACACTACGGTGCAATAAATTACACAAAAAGGTTTAATTATTTGGGTTCTTATGTGCTTTTGAATTTTAAATTATGATGTAAGTACAAAAAATAGGAAATTAAATGCAACATACAATCAAAATTGCCCACAAATTTTAAATATAGGTGTCAGATTCCTCCGAAAATGCACCTACAAGGTCAATTTTAAGGTGTCGGTCATTGCCAAAAATGCACCTTTTTACAAAGATTTTTGTAAAAAAATTGTTTTGAAAATGCAAAATCTGATATTCAAAATGCCACAATTCCTCCACTTTGTGTTAGAGTTTTACAAAATAATACTGTTTTATCCCCCCTTTTGTTTGTAAAATAAACAAGGTTTGAAGAAATGTTGAGATCCCTTTCAGTTTGCAAAAGAAACAATATGCAAGTCTTATTTTTGTATCCCTCCTTGTGGAAACAAATGCACTAATGTTGTATTGATATTTTGTAAATATTTATGCTCCTTGGGTTGCAAATAAAATGAATAAGCATATTGGATTTGAATACCATATTGGGATGCTCTGATACCATATTGGATTTGAATGAGCATTAGTTTCATATTCACAATGGTATCAATATATATACAAGAGGAATACAGTTGATAAAATTCTCTAACCATAATGATAACTATCTATCCCTATCCACCTAATGTAAGTGCTAACATAATATGTGCTACATGATGTTTCCCAAGTGAATGTAATACACTATACTCTATGCTAATACATACCATGTCTTAAAAGCTACCTTATGTGTATCCACATATCGGATCCTCATTTGATGGTATTCAGATTTCAAATCAATCTTGGAAAATATTGTGGCACCCTTGCGTTGATCAAAGAGATCTTCGATCTTGGGTAAAGGATATCTATTTTTAACATTTTCTTTATGTAACATCTGGTAGTCAATATATAATCGTAAATAACCATCCTTATTTCTCACAAATAGTACTGGTACACCCCAAAGTGAAACACTTGGTTTTATTAGTCCTTTCTCCAACTAAAATTGAAGTTGAATCCTCAATTCTCACATTTCAATAGAATTCATTCTATATGGAGCCCTATGAATAGGCTCAGTCCTTGGTTGAAGTTCAATAGAAAATTCAAATTTTCATTTTTGGAGGTAATCCGAGTAAATATTCCAAAAATACATCCTTAAACTCCCATAGAATAGGGTATCTCTCAAAAACTTCTTTCTTTTCCTCCTTCAACACATTGATCTTAACCATATATACCATACCTCCTTTTATGATGACTTTCTTAAGTTGCAAGGTCGTAAGAATATATGGTTGAAAATCCCCTTACAAGCTTTTCACTTTAAAAACCATCCCATCAACATCTATATATTCAATCCAATAGTCTTGAAAATTAATCACTGCTTTATGCGCTTGCAACCATTCCATTCCTATTACCATGTCAAAGGAATGCAATGGAGCAACATGTAAGTATCCTATGGTCGTTATGCTAGGCAAAGCGATGACCATCTTAGGATAACACTGACTTACGAAGTAGGTTTATCCTAAACCATACTTGACCTTCCACCCATGTGTCAAAAATTCTAGCCTTTTAGATATTTGATTAATTAAGCTAGTGGAAATAAAACTATCAGTAGCACCACTATCAAATAAGATTCTAACACTTCTACCATAAATTTTACCTTTAATTACCAAAGGAGTGGCTTGTCCATCCAAGTTTTTATTTCTTGTAGTTGCATATATCCTATGCACTGGTTCCTTAGGTGTAGTTTTCTTGTTCATTAATTATTTTTCTTTTGTACTCATCCCTGATCTTTGTGGACAATTAGTGGTGTAATGAGTGCCTTTACATAGAAAACATCCTTCCTTGGGTACCGAATGTTCTTTTCATTTTAGCTCTCCTACTATTCTCTCTTCCTAGGATAATTTAGTCTATCCATTTGTGATTTATTACCACCATTACCATGATTATCTCATCTGCGCTTCCTTCCTTGGAACCTTCTTTTGAAATTTCATTGCTTACTATAATCTTTACCATCATTCTTAGGAGTGCTCTTGTTAGCTTGCTCACACTCCCAATTCATGAACCCTAAACTATTTCTCTTTCTTAATGTCTCTTTGCCCTGCTCATGTAGCCCATCATAGTCAAATTAAGGTTTAAGGTATGTATCAAATTTTCTTACCAACTTATAAGCCTTTTGCAATGTTCTAGGTTCTCACATATCCACTTCTTGACCTATCCAAGGATCTATTCCTAGTATAAACTTATGGATATTCATTTTCTTAGTATAAGCAGGTACATATTTCACCAGCTTAAAATTTTTTTGATAATATCTTTCCACGGTACTTATTCCTTGATGAAGTTTAGTGAACTCGTCATACTTATGGGAATAGAAATATTTTGTAATAAATCTTTCTTTGAAGGCTTTAACAAACTCTTCCCACTTCAAATCAACTGTAGTTACTATATTTCATTCCTTACTAAGGTTTTCCCACTAGGCTAAACCATATCTTTATATATGCAATATAGCATAGGATGTTTGAGTCCCCAAAGAAAAATTCTTCATAATGCAGTAAGTCTCCATCTCCTTTAACCAATACTCGGTCTTATCCCCATATTCCTAACTTTTAAACTTGAAATACTTAAAATATTTCATTCCCTTACCCAGCTCGACCTCTAATCGAACACTAGTCATCTGTTCCTCAATGAGTAATTCATACACTTATCCCCTTCTTGGATTATTATTTGGTATTTCTCTACTTAGCACAACCTCCAAAAGTTGTTTTTGGGTCTTCGCCTGCTCATGAAGTAGATCTAGTGTTTTAGTGAGATTCTCATTACCATCAAGATTCTCCATTCCAACCTTAGGTGTTCCATTTTTTGCATTGGTTCCTCGAGTTGCCCTTGTTGATGGGGCAACACTCCCTCTTCTTATTTTTGGTGGCATTGTCCTTTGACCACACACAAAGAGGTAGTAGGTGTAAATTTCCAATCCTGTTCTGGTAATTTCACCTACCGACTAAATTTTAGTTTAAAAGTTGGTTTTGTATTTTTCCTAAATAAAACAACCAATAAAAAATATAAACCTATTTTTAATCTTTCCTAAAAAAAAGTTTGCATAATGAGCCGATTCTCCTTTTTGAACCATGCTCTAATACCAAATGTAACAACCCAAAATTCCACAGTCATTTTTTTTCAAGTAGCTTAAGGACATCAACCTTCTCACAACCCACTTATTTTCCAACTTTAGTGACCCACATAAAAGTGTTTAAGTTCTAAGAGAGTTCATTAATAATTCTAACTAAACCTAGTTACCACCTTCCTCTTTCTTCCTTTGAAAATGAATTCCCTATAGGCCCACATCACTACAAAAGTCATTCAATGTAGGAGCATACCTTCTATGTCTATCGAAAGGTAATGCTCAACACATCACTCTACACAAGTCACTTAGTGTAGATCTATTCCTTTTCTATCCATTGAAAATGTTTATGTACTTTTTCAAAATCGTCATTGGTCCTTCAACATGTTGCTTTGTACTAGCAATGGTTGGTGTACTTCTTATTTTAAGGAGCTAGCCTACCTGGTAGCAACTAATTATTTTTAATATTATAGTTAGGTAACCACATCCATTGTCTCTTGGTTTAGTTTAAAATTTTATTAAACTAATATCCTAGGCTTCTTTTCTTTGGTGCATCATTCTCGTAGCTCAAGAGAGCGGGTATTCCGAGAATGGGTCTACACTCCAGTTTAGATATGCCATCCAAATGCCTAAGCCATTTCAGTCAAGCCCTTCTTGGTCCATGCAAGCTCATAGCTCACGGGTATCTATGTTAATTCTTGGTAAGTTCAAATAATTTCACTCTACATATCTATTCCAAGTGAAGTGCATCACCAGTAAACTTATCCATAATTACTTTTTATTCACCCTTAGAACAACAAAGTTTAATGCTTACAAGTCATTTAGCAATTTGATTAAAACATGCATTCATGGGAACAACAAGGATTCTTTGCCCAACAAGATTATAAATGGATTTAACATTTACTAAAGGCTTCCTTGAACACAACTCATAGATGACCCTTCAGAATTAAAACACAAGTTCTTTTTAAAATCATCAATCAACTATTTACCATTTCCATATTACATATCCACAAACTAGATTAATACGTGAAGAAAGCTTCCAACCAAAATCCAATTTCTATAATATCATGGATAGTTCGTTACAACAACATAGTTCAAAGACATCCACTGTTGTGGAATTTACAATTTATATTATCCATATAATATCCAATTACAAACTCCTTTATACATAAAACTTTAATCTTAAACTCTCCTACAAGACTACCTAATAAAGAAGAAGATATCTGGTGCTTCCAATACATGGTAATACCAGACTTCCTTGATAATTCAGTGAGAGAATTTCTCCAAAACTCTATCAAAATCACATCGTTGGTGCATTACTGTTTAGAACAACTTGTCATTGTTGCAAGACTTGTTTTGAGCATGCCTGAACATAAAAATATTGGTCACTAGAAAGGGATTTTCCATCCACTAGGATTAGATATGACACCCAATAAAAATATCACAAGACTAGCACATATATATTTTTCTTTAAAATATAAACTTCACACTACAACCCAAGTCTAACTTTCTAACTTCATTCTACCGAAGCATTTCAAGTTCATCACACAGAATAAATTCATCACAGATAACATGCAATAAGAGTAAGGCAATTTCCCAAACCAACCTGCTCAATTTAGAACCCCATTCACTTTTCCTTCTAAACAATCAAGACAGAGAGCATACATAAAATTCCCATTCAAGCTACTTCCTTCATTTTATAGAATGTCATTTTCATTATAAGGTTTTACATACACAACAACAAAGAAAAAGTTCAAAATCTAATTTTCATTATCTTTCCCAAAGAAACCCAACAAGCATGGTTTTCAAAATGAAAGCAACATTGAGACAACCATAGTAAATTGGTGTAAACAACAACTTCAGTCAAACATCAATATTCAAAGTAAATCAAATGAAAGTACTTTTCTATATTTCCACAATCTGCAATTAATGAAACCACTTTCCATTTTTATTCAATAGCGGCAATAGGAATTCCAACCCGTAAAGACCACTGGTCGAATCTTAACTAAATTTTCCATAGAATTCACAATTCAAGCAACACAATATAAAGCAAATTGTTCTTCTTTAGTGAGTTCTACATGATAAAACAATGTCAATATTTATGCTTCCTACCTACAACTCGACCTTTATTTGTCACCTATTCATTTCTTCTCTCCTACACTCTTATTTTTCCCACAAGCTCTCCTCTTCCAAAAATACCCACTACTTTATTTTTCCTTTTACTTACCAAAATGTTTTCCTTCTTTTTCAAACCTTCCACTCCAAAATGATATCATGTTCTATGCTCGACACGTTACTCTCCTACATCCACCATGAGGGATTCCAACTGAATTTCATTAAAAGCGAAGGTGAAGGAACAACAGCACACAAGCTCTCATGATTGCTCTCTAACAACCATCCAAAATATGTTCACATCCTTTAGTGGAATGAAGTTACAACAAACATTAAAATATCATAGCAACATGAACAAAGAAGCATTTCACATGATAATAATTCTACAAGGAGCAAGCTCTCCTTTAAGAACACAAAGAAATCGCACACAACACTAGAAACATGCTTATAACAAAATCTTATTTCTTTTCAAGGTACCAAACTAGTATATATTTCAAAACAAACACAAGACTCCATTCCCTAGAAACTCAACAACAACAAACAATTCCATAGTCATTCATACTTTAAATCAAAATAACCATTTCTATGCTAAGCATTCCTTAGCTAAGGGTCAACATAATTAAATTTATTTTATGCAAGTTATGTTATGCATTCTCCATGAAATAAGCACTCATTCATGTTGTTTCCAGATACTTCATCGGTTAACCCATAACATCATTTCTAGTGGAATTTTCCTTTATTGGTGACCAATTTTTTCTACCATCCATAGCAACCATTTTCTTGCAAAAAGTGATGTTCCATTACCAACATCTTATTATTTCATAAAATAAATTTACAAGGATGTTATCAGGAGAGGGTGATCAATCAATCCACCATATAATACCATCAACAATACATAGTTTTCCATGATAAATACATAGATAGATAGTCCATCATATTTTTTAAAAGTAGTGCTAATAAATCATGAAACATAATCAAAGTCCATCATATTCTCAAAAGTAGCACTATCACACCATGAAAACATAAGAAAACCATAAACACAAGCATTGACCAAGGGAGGGTCATGATAACTACACTAGTTGATCTTAAATTTTTTTAAGGTGTACTAAGTGTAGCACCCTAACATTGGCACAGTAAACCTTAGAAAATAATTAAAATTACCTTAGTAATAATTCAAAATTTAAATTTCAACCCCAAATTTCCCGTTAAACTGCCTTTTACCCGCTTTCTCCATTTTTCACGTCATTTTTAGGATTTTTTGTGACCGTTGGATGATATCATCGCAGATCAGACGATATTGCCTCAGATCGGATGAATTCGTCTGGAGAAGAACGTCCAATCGATTTTGTCCCAAAACTAATTTTTCATAATTAGCTTTTGTTTCAACAGCGTCTCTAATCTGGGTAGAAGCATGTCTGCACCATTAGAGACCTCCCCCATTGGAGATCTTCTAGATTAGGATGATCTCCAACCTCCTAACCTCCCTCCTAAGCCTATTTAAACCTTAGGACCCCCCTTGAAATCCCCCTGGCTGAATTTTTTTGCACTTCAAGTTTACATGCATTAGAATATCCTAGACCATTGTTTGCCTTTGTATCTTTTCAAATTTTCTTGCAGGAACTTTGTTATTCTTTAGCTGGAGCAAGCTCAGATCGTCACAGACGATCCTGTCCAATTCGATACAATTTCATACCAATCCGAGATGATTTCAACTACAGTCAACATTGGGGGCAATCAGTGCCCTGAGTTTGCATTCTTTCTCCATTTTTTACTATTTTGCTTTGCATTAGTTAAACTTATTATTATTTTGCATCCCGGAGTTCACCCATATAGTCTTAATGCATAATAAAATCATAAATTATCATTAAATCATTGTAATGCACTTGTGTTTTTGTTTATTATTATCATTTTAACATTATTACTATCATTCTACATCATTACCCTTTGTTGGCATAGCTATATTTTCTGTATTTTGTATCTATTTCTAGTCTCTGACGAATTCATATGGCATAGCTGCATTTTCTGTATTTTGTATCTATTTCTCTGATTATAGGTCTCTGATGAATTCGTTTGACGAATTTGTCAGATCTCAGACGATCCTGTCAGATCAGAGACGATTCTGTTAAAGTCCAGATGATCTTGACTACTTCAAAAATCAAAACCTCCATCAGAAATCCAGAACTAGGTATGGATATCTTCACTTAATTATTCTATGTGTTTTCTATTTAAATATATTTTTTGTATTCATTTAATTTGCATTTTCATAATAGAACAACTTAGATTCATCTGGCCAAACCTAGGACTTGGATGTTTAAAGCTAAAACTGAACACATTAAAACACATTCCCACCCTAGGCATGGAGACTGCCACTAAACGTTTCCTGGTGAACCCCACCATCCATCAAAAAATCACCTTAATACCCCTCCCCCGAGAGGCGGGACCTTCAAAGGGCCTCTCAGTCTGAGGTATTGTCCCATCCTTTTCCCATCCTCATTTCGAGAACGGATCCTTTAGCCTGAAGGTAAGGATGCGAAAAATTTGGAGCGATACATTTTGGTGAACCCGACGTGAATAACATAGGCATCTTTCTGATTCAAAAATATAAAAAAAAAACAAAAAAATATATATATGTATACAAAAAAAAAGAAGTAACAAAATCATCATTTCAAGTTTGTATGTTTTAGATTCAATTCTAATAGTAGATACTAAATATTACTTTTAGAAGTACTAAAGAAACCATGAGTTATTACTCAAATCAATATGAGCCCATCAGTAATGTTGGAAGAATTCAGCTAAATACATTTGTTGATTATGACCAACCTCATCCCTATTCAACACCACCTCCATCACACTTTTCTCATTTTTTATCCTTACCCTAACAGGACAATCCCTTTGCCAATCCTCTTCATAACGATATTATCTATTCTCCCATATATCCATATTATGTCTATAAATCCACATACAATCCTCCTCCACCCTTTCAATATTCTTCTTTCAATACAACACATCCATTTCAACAAGAAAATACTTATCCTTCCAATTCCACCATGCACTCACCTCATACTTCACAATCTTCTTATCATCATTCAACCCATAATAAAGAAAGTAGAGGTGAGAAACCATTAGGCCCTTTTATGACGGAATTCCTAAGGCACATATCAAAAACCTCTTGAAAAACTTCATCACGTACATTTACTAAGCTCAATCAACCAATGGATATAATTCTCAAGTATTTACTTGACACAAATAGGATTGAACTCCTTTCCATAAGACAACCTGATACCACAACAGATTGGTTTAAACCTGAGCTACATTGTGAATATCATAGAGTGGATGGACATATGACATAAAATGGTAAAGATTTAAGATTTGCAATTCAAGATTTGATTGATGAGGATCTTTTTAATATAAAGGAATTACGATCTACAACTGATTATAAATCTCCAGTAAACAATCAAACTCCTACACAACAAATACCAATAATCAATCAAGACATGGCGATCTCCCAAGAACCCCTATTCAATTATCAACAACAAGAAACCAATCAAATATTGCATGTTAATGTGTCCCATCATGATGATATTATTAATATAGTAACAAAAACTACAAATGAGCAACCTCAAGTTCAATCAACTCAATCTGATATTCAAGAGATGGATTCCTCATTTGACCAACCTTCAAAACAATCTTTGGCTCTAGAGAATGATCCAAAATGGAATGTAAGCATAGAAAGCTCATATTTAGAATCAAAATCTCAATCTAAAATCCACTTTGATAGCCAACAACAAGTGATTAATCCTCAAGCAAAGATATCCCTTTTAGAAGTATTACAAAGTTCTCATAAGGAAAATTTGTTCAAGATACCTAGCCAACAATTTATTCCTCATGATATTTTCCCTAAGAACATAATTAATGGTGTAAACCTTCTTGAGGTTAATCATATTTCATTCTATGATGAGGATATTCCTTCCTCTACTCCTCAAGAAGACTCATCTCTTTACATTACAGGATCTAATAAAGAAATACTTGTTAAAAATATCATGGTAGATAATGGCTCCTCTCTTAATTTATGCACTTATCAATTATTCCAAAAACTCAAATCAAAGGAAGAAGATCTTAATGAATCAAATGTTATTATAAAATATTTTAACAATGAAATTAAAGAAGCTCAAAGTACTATAATTTTTCCCCTCTATATTGGATCCAAGATCCTGGATACTTTGTTTTTTGTAGCATATTGTCCTTCACCTTACAACCTACTTCTCAGAAGTCCTTGGATTCATACGATAAGGATTGTCCCTTCCACTCTTCACCAATGTTTGAAGTTTGAAATTGCAAATAAAATTGTTACCATACATAATGACCCAACACCATTTGAAGAATATTTAATGGTTGAAACATCAAGTTCTATACATTCTCTATTGTCACAATTATCTTTTATCCATCACTTTTCTTCATTCATATATGATCATCCTTGTTTGCCAAATAACACCCATGCATATATTTTATATATGCTCCCTCCATCTTATCAAGACTTGGAAGATAGTGATAAGAATGAAGAACCTTCTTATCCTTCTGACATTTTATTTTGTAATATGATCAATTTTACACATATAAAAGTCAAATATTTTGCTACATTATTTTACATTATAACAAAGCTTGTGTTATCGCTACCTTTTATTCATCACCTTTTGTTCTTACTTTCACCACAACCAAATTATCCTTCAAAACCTCCTTTGATTTTGAAGCAACCTTAGATATGCTATACTCAAATAACCTTGTATAGTGTATATAGATCATCTTGTATATACCACCAATTCCATCATCTAAAAATTCATATAAAAATATAAAAGTTTCAAAAAAACAATCACATTGTATTTCTTTCAATTCATAAATTAAAATCAAAATATAAAAAAACATCAAAATAGTCAAAATATTCAAAAACATATTTTATTTCATACCTGTCAATTCTTGGAGTTTGCAGTTATATTTTCAATTATTTTAGATAAATGAGCATTTATTTGGAATCTCGCACTTTCACACTCACATGAATAAATATCTTGATTTTATTTAGTATGATTATTAATCTCTCTTATATCAAAGTCCACATTGGCATTAAATAAAGTTTTGAGCATAGAGAACTGATCTTGTTATTTACTTGAGCCAAGTATATCTCTTCACATTAAAATGATTTCATTGCACATTCGATATGATGCTACACAGTAGAAATGGTTTCCTGAGCAAAAAGTTTCCCCTGCTATCCTATCATGCACATGGTCTAGAACCTTTGAGAATTGACAAAAGGACAAGCTCACTCGTACCCAGAATAAAACTCCCTTGCTCTACAGCTAATCCGAGCAAGTATCCCTAGCATAGGAAGAAAAGTTCAAGAAAAAGAGAAAAATAAAAAATGTTATTTCAGCATTATCTCAAATATCAAGACAAAATACAAAAGTACAAAAAAAAAAAAAAATAAAGGAAAAAAGAGAGAAAAAGAGAAAAGCAAAAGCAAAATGCAATAAACTCCTTTCCCTACCCCTTGAAAAGAAAAGAAGGGTGAATGAGCTTGAATCCTTGGAATTCTCAATTATTCGAAAACTGTGAGGTAAGCCCCATAACAGGTGGTTTGTGCCCAACCCACTTGGCCTTGGGTAATTCCTAGCATGGTGATATGTCTGTCACATTAGCGACCTTCTTTTGTACAGACCTCTGTCGGTTTATGGATTAGCTAGCTCTTGATAACCCGACTTACATAGTAGTCTGGTATGGTTACATGCATATAAATCATGGTCAATGAACATTTATTTGGTTAATTCAAATCACTTGTATCAAAGTATCTTGCTCAAAACTGGTAAATGCACAAAGCAATTGCACACACATTTGTATTTGAGAGATTCTATATCATTATGATAAATCAATAACTGTAACAAACTCACATATGCACATGAGGATTCCTTATAAATCTACATTTCTTTTTGAGATAATTTAAAATATCTCTATAACTCTTTTCGGAATAATTTTATCCTTTTATTTTAGAATTCTTGTTTTCTATAAAAGCAATTACATACATCTTCTCACAAAATCTCAAAAATAATGTCAAACAACATTTTCATATTATTATTTTTCTGTTTATCAAAGATAAAAAATGCATCTTGCAATAAAACCAACAATCTATTTTCTTCTTTGGATTTCGCGATGATGGTATAAGTCTATACCTATAATTCTATGCCTAGCGCAAACCATCATTCTAATTTTCTTTTCCATGTATTTTAAAAAACAAAATTCATTAAAACATGTGACTTGCATCATTATGTTACACAATTATGCTTTACAAACAAACAAACACTTATTCTATTTCATGACATTATGTTCAAATTCAATTTTTGCAACCATGGTATAAATTCTAAGGAATTGTTCAAAATTTTATCATACTTAGGAATTTATGCCTAGCAAAATCATATTTTCATGCATACTATTTTTATGAAAATCTAAAAACAAATCATCAAACCATCATTATCTCCATCATTACAACACAATGTCTTAAGACAGTCTCTTAAGCACTCTTTTAATTTTAACAATATTTCTATACTGGGATTAGCTTGACGACCGAGTGAGCGGTGACTCCATGAAATGGTCTATAATAGTGACAATGCCCTTTGAAATTATTGTTAGAAGTCTCTTTTATTTTTATTTTTTTATCAAATCATTCCACAAACAACCAATTTGTTCACATCAGATTATTTCATTTAAATTTTAAAGCATGACATAAAGTCATAATATTTCCAAACGACATAATTACATGAATCATTAATCAAACAAATCAAAACATTAAAGCATCATAAAACATAAGACACAAGTCATATCATAAAAAAAAAGATCATATATATATATATATATATCAATGAACAACATTTCATAGGGTTTTTCCCTATTTTCTTAATTTTATTCAAAACAATTAAATTTTTTTTTTTTTTAATTTTACTTTTCCGCGTTTTTACCTCAAATGTTCGATTTGGGTAAAAACACGGAGGGGGCACCATAGTAAGCTGTCATATGATTCGACCTAGAATCGTCGCCTAAAAATGAGAATAAATTTTTGCTTTCTCGTAAATCAAGAAGAACTCGTCTTTAACACATTTTCTTCAAAAAATTCGCTAAAGAGGGGGCAAAATGTAGCACCCTAAAATTGGCACAGTAAAACTTAGCAAATAATTAAAATTACCTTAGTAATAATTCAAAATTTAAATTTCAACCCCAAATTGCCCGTTAAACCGCCTTTTACCTGCTTTCCCCATTTTTTGTGCCATTTTTAGGATTTGTTGTGACCGTTGGACGATATTGTCGTAGATCAGACGATATCACCTCAAATCGGATGAATTCATCTGGAGAAGAATGTCCAACCGATTTTGTCCCAAAACTGATTTTTCATAATTAGCTTCTGTTTCAACGACATCTCTAATCTGGGCAGAAGCGTGTCTGCACCGTTAGAGACCTCCCCCATTGGATATATTCTAGATTAGGATGATCTCCAACCTCCTAACCTCCCTCCTAAGCCTATTTAAACCTTAGGATCCCCCTTGACATCCCCCTGGCTGAATTTTTCTGCACTTCGAGTTTACATACATTAGAATATCCTAGACCATTGTTTGCCTTTGTATCTTTTCAAATTTTCTTGCAGGAACTTTGTTATTCTTCAACCGGAGCAAGATCAGATCGTCGCAGATGATCCTATCCAATTCGAGATGATTTCGTACCAATCTGAGATGATTTCAACTACAGTCAACATTGGGGGCAATCAGTGCCTTGAGTTTGCATTCTTTCTCCATTTTTTACTGTTTTGCTTTGCATTAGTTAAACTTATTATTATTTTGCATTTTTAAGTTCACCCATATAGTCTTAATGCATAATAAAATCATAAATTGTCATTAAATCATTGTAATGCACTCGTGTTTTTGTTTATTATTATCATTTTAACATTATTACTGTCATTCTACATTATTGCCCTCTGTTGGCATCGCTGCATTTTTTGTATTTTGTATCTATTTTTTTGATTGTAGGTCTCTGAAAAATTCATCAGATCTCAGACGATCCAGTCAGATCGAAGACGATTCTGTCAAATTTTAGACGATCTTGACTGCTTGAAAAATTAGAACCTCCATCAGACATCCGAAACTAGGTATGGATCTCTTCACTTAATTATTCTCTATGTTTTCTATTTAAATTTGTTTTTTGTCTTCATTTAATTTGCATTTTCATAATAGAACAACTTAGATTCATCTGGACAAACCTAGGACTTGGATGTTTAAAGCTAAAACTGAACACATTAAAACACATTCCCACCCTAGGCGTGGAGACTGCCACTAAACGTTTCCTGGTGAACCCCACCATCCGTTGAAAAATCACCTTAATACCCCTCCCCCAAGATGTGGGACCTTCAAAGGGCCTCTCAGTCCGAGGTATTGTCCCATTCTTTTCCCATCCTCCTTTCGGGCATGAATCCTTTAGCCTGAAGGTAAGGATGCGAAAAATTTGGAGCGATACACTAAGTATTTTAAATTGTAGTAAATTTAGTGTGTATTTCAAACTACTTTGAAAGTTTATTTATAGGAGCAAAAAGGTGGGGTTATTGTTATGCTTAAAGTGCAATAAGTTAGAGATATTATTGGTGCATTGCACTATTCTAGTTATTCATTCAACTAATTACTCTAAAATATTATTATGTGCATTGATTGTTAAGGTAAGATCAAGGGCATAAAAACAACATATTATCAAACTGTATAAAAATATTATTTAGTGCACAATGGCTACACCATTTTGTGGCTTATAAAAGCCACTAAAATAGTTCAACATTCCTCCAATGTGTGGAGAAGAAAAGCCACCATAAAAACTAGTTAAGAGAGATACAAAATGAGACTAGAAGAGTCTCAAGTTATAGGTGCAAATCAAAAGGTTTTATAGGCACCAAAATTCTTTGTATTACTACATCAAATGGAGATAAAATGCAAGTGTTGTAAGGACAATCTACGTAGCATATTATTCTATCTACAAGTAACCACACCATTGACATCAAGGAGACAGTCCAAAGAGGCTCAACATTGGCCATTAGCACTATCAAAAGTGCCTGAAGATAAGCCACTCCAAAGGGGCTCAACATTTGTTGTTCATGAGGGATAAGCACTAGAAAAGGTGCTTAAGAAATGAGCCATTCATTAGGCTTAGAAATTTACCTAGTAAGGTGTTATAAGACATCATCATCCAACATACAAGACAATGACAACCTATAGTATACAAGTTCTACATAATGGACAACATACTACAAGTGAAATAAGTGAAGAAAACAAGGTGCATTACCAAGAAAATAATCCACCAAGAGAAAGAACCATAGGACTACCATTGGAATGCTCGAGTCTTTACAACTAAAGCAAACCTTGGGAGAACTCATCATCATCCATATTCATTAGAAGAAGGAAGGAGCCATCTCACAAACTACTATCACAAAGGAGGCACAAATACATTGAAGCCAATATTGCAATAGTTGGCTAAGAGTACATTGAAGAGCCTTGTAAATCAATAAATTGAAGGATGAAGTACATGTAAATAAAGTTCTATCACTTATCTAAAGCAAATAAGGAGTATTGTACCACTTGGTACAAAGTGTAAGTGAATACACACTCTAATGCATGCACTCAAGAAAGAAGAATGCTCTAGTCTTTATTCAACTCTCAATAAAAATATTAAGCACTCACTAGCATAAGGAGTGTTTCTCCATGTGCCACACCATATTCAAATATCTTCATTAATTCTAGCACCACCTAAGGGGAGTTAATAAGTGTGCATAATACCTACACCACCTGGTGCCTGTAACAAGAGAATGAAAGCATTCTTATAGCCATTTGTGTAAGGTGTGGAAGAATATTTTTAGCTAGCACAAAGCAAGGAAGAAATTAAGGTGTGGCCAAGGTATTTTTGATAAGAGTGGGATGATAACTATGATAAGCTATTGACTAGTGCACACATCATTTCTCATGTAGTAAGATAGTCGGGTGCATTTGATAGTCATTTCCTAAACCACCTAGAAGTCATGCATGATATTCACAAGGAGGTTAGACATTAGCCATTGGGAAGATATTTTTTTGATTTGCAAAGGTTTCAAGGACCATTTAATTGTAGGAGAAAAATAATTGAATTCCATACATTTTTAGAGCAGCATAAGAGGTATTTTGTAGGCCCAATTTAGCATAGTTGGAGTGTGAGTTGAGCATAAACTCTTAGAGATTTCTAGATAGCTAACCAGCCATTATGAAGCAAGAATACCAAAGCAAAGCATATAGTAATTAAAGGTGTAACAACATAGAGCTACCATATTTGTCTTACACAAGAGGAAACACTTTAGAGGAGCTCTACTGGAGATCATGCATCTAGCAGTAACACAATGCAGTAGACATACTCAGAGCAAGTTTGCTACCCTCACTAAAATACATCCATCATAAAGGATTGAGAAAAGCTATATGATCATCATCAATTGAATAAATCCATATGTTCTCCATAAATTGAGTAAATCTATGCATCCACCTATGAAGGATTACAACACCCATAATCGAGGAGTATAATAGTTAGAGTGCACTAAAATAAGGTGTAAGACTATCCACTAAGGAGAATACCAATATCAAAGAGGATAGACATCCACAAAATTGCTACTGCACACAATAACAGAAACCTTTGGGGAGTAATTTCATTCATGAATACAAAAGAGCATGCTAAGAAGTTTAAAAGCATTATATATCAAGGTACAATAGTCAACAGTCTAATTCAAGCACATCACTTACAAGCATAAGCAGGACCCACATGGTCATCGATAATGTCGCAACCATAGGAGAAAAAATTATAGTTATAAATTTTACATAGTAAGGTGACAATTACATCCTCATTAAACACCAATGGTAAGTAGGTAGGGTTATGCATAAGGGGTCAGCCCCGAAATCTATTTATAAATTGAAGGCGAATTGTCTTGGAATCTTGAAGAAAAATGGAGAAGTATACATGGCGAATTCCAATTATTTTTCTCCAAACAATTTCAAACCATGGCGAATTGCAATAATTTTTCTCCAAAATTTTTCAAACTGTGGCAATTTTTTCTGTTTTTGGGGCCATGAATATCAGTTTTGCAAAATCTAAAAATGTATGGTATACTTAAAAGCTTTAGGTCGATATAAAATACATCAAGCCAACATGACAATAAATGGAATGTCGATCAATTGCAATCATGACGATCAGTTACAAGCATACCAATCGGTTGCAGCCATGATGATCGGTTGTAGTCATGAAAATTGGTTATAGTCATGATGATCAGTTACAACCATGATGATCGATTGCAACCATACTAATCGGTTGTAGATATACTGATCTATTGTAGCCATAACAATCGGTTGTAGCCATGATGATTGGTTGTAGCCATGTTGATCAGTTGCAACTATGTCGATCAGTTGCATACATGATGATCGGTTACAGCATGTTGATCAGTTGCAGACATGATGATTAGTTGCATCATGACGATTAGTTGCAACATGATGATCAGTTTTAGCCATAACGATCAGTTTTAGCCATGTCGATCAGTTACAGCCATGTCGATCGATTGCAACCATTCTGATCAATTACAGTCATGATGATCGATTGTAGCCATGATGATCTATTGCAACCATACTAATTAGTTACAGCCATATCGATCGATCATAGCCATGCCTACCAGTTGTAGCCATGACGATCGATTGTACCTATGATGATTAGTTACAGCTATTTCGATGTGCTACAATAGTCAATATCCCATCAATAGTAGCAGTGCTTTGTGCCATGTGTCATCCATCCATTAAATTATTGCATGCAGAGGCCATGTGTCATCCATTCGTTAAACAATTGCATGTAGAAAAGTCTATATAAAGGGAATTAACAGTCATTTTTTCTCACTTTAATGTTTTTTAATCATTTTTCTCTCATTTTAACACTTTCTTAAGCCATTTCATCTCGTTTTAACATGATCTGAACCCTCTTCCTCCACTTTTATCTTGGTTTTTACAATTTACCTTAATTTTTAAGCATTTTTTAACCATTTTTATCTTGTTTAAAATATTTTCAATTGTATCTTATTATCCATACCCGTACACCCTATGGCATCCCCTACAACCCCTGGAGTGTTTAAAGTTAATTATAAGAACCTGGTTTACCCCTTGATTTCAAAAATTTTATCAACACTGGGTTACGACATGTCTTGGGTCACAGACTATGGTCTTTGTAGTCTTGTTTCAATACCCCATTTCGATACTAATGTTAAACTAGTGGAGAGGATCATTGCAACTTATGATATGGATTCGGGCAAGGTAAATCTTATCATCGATAAAAAAACATCATTCTTTCTTTCTCAACCATTGATGTTGCCAGATTGATAGCATTGCCCTGCGCTAGTGTTGAGCTTATCACTTCCAAATACCAGTTAACTAGTGATGACAAAATCTACTTGGAGACCAACTTCAAAGTGCAGTTAGAATATTTTCAAGGTATAACTATTTTTTTATTTAATTGATTTTAAATTATTATCAGTGATTGAACATACAATTACTAATTTTAGTTTTTTTGCAGTTAATTCCACCAAATCCAGAAGGGGTTTGACCATACCGGTGATTGAAAATAAATTTCTTTGAGCATGTTGCAAATTATTCCTTGCTAGACTTGTTCTGCAAGGAAGGCCGATAGAAATTCTGATGTGGGCCTTAGCGTATTTGGTCCATTGTATAGGACACCAGAAATTCAATTGGTGCACTTATGTCTCAAATTGAATTAGATTGAAAATAGAGAACGTCACCCTCGTCGACAGTTAGCACATGTAATTATATTATTGTTTTTTTATGAATATTTTCATAATTTGCAGAACACTCCAGTACCAACATCTTGGTACTCAATCCTTGTCAATTTAGCCATGACAAAACAATAGGTTTAGGTAATTTTTTTAATATTTAAGTAATTTTTATTTATTTTCCATTGTTTATATTTTTGTAATTTTGACATTTTATACCAAACATAGAAAAAGGCATCATCTTCCTCTTCAAAGCAAGATGCTGTTGTCAAAGGTTATAATCTAGAGGAATTAGGAGATTCCGAAACACCTATAGAGGAAGTAGCACCACTGATAAGGAAAAGATCATCAAGGAAACATAGAAGATCTATTTCTCCTATTTGTTGATGATCTCCACATGCTGTTGCACATTCGTTACCAACGAGCATAGTTACGCATGATGTTTCTTCTTCTGGGAGTAAGTTTTAATTACTATCGAAACAAATTTTTTACAATATTTTTACTATTTTTAATTAATTTTGTTTTTTTTTCAGATGTACAGCATGACCACATTCCATTTGCAGTAGCATCTATGCAAGATGTTTTTTCTTCTGCCGGTAAGTGTTATAACAATGTTTGCAACCAATTTTCATAATTTAATTTTATTACTAGTTTTTATTTTATACTTTCACAAAATTTTTAACTAATTTTTATTTTTATGTTTTAAGGTCCCTCACAAAAATGTCGTCAACAAAATCAACAAATGCCGCCCCCTCCTCCACAATGCCCAACTCAAATGCGAGGTCAATGCTTCCCATTTGGAAAACACTTTTTTCCATCTAGGCCATAGAGAGAAGCAACATAGCAAATTTCATAGAGAGAAGCATAAAAAAACATCTATTGTTGAAAATTAATTCTCGATACAATAATTTTTTGAAAAGAGAAAGGAAATTTTCTATTGTTGAAAATGAACCAGAAAATATGGAGGCTCTACTATAGAAAGTAAAATATGGCATGTTTAAGTTGAATACATTATACACAGATGAAATTTTAAAGTTTATAATGAACATATTGGAGAATATAAACAGTGAGGCTCAAGCTTATTACAATGAATAGGCAAATGATAAGAAAAAGGTTGTTGTTGTTATAGCTACAAAGAATATTGCTGAGGTTTGACTCAATTGCTTTTGTGTTCAAAAATTTGTTCTATTTTTTAAAATGAAATTATATTTTAATGTTGATTAACTTTTTTTCCTTTTACAGGTAAAGTATGAAAATCTCAAGAAGTAGGTTCAAAACCTACAAGACTATCTCAATATGGCAAAGGAGTTCTTAAATGCTTCCATGGCAATGAAAAAAAGAGCACGAGAATCAGTTCAATAAAAGATCATTTTACAAAAAATAATTATTTGCAATTGATTGGATCATGATGTTCTACTTAAGGAGAAGGGTAAAGAATTTCAAGGACCAGCATTTGAAGATGTTGGCAAAGAAGAAAAAACCCTTCTCAATGGAATGCAAAATGTTGAGATGATCCTTGTCAATTCTGGAGCAATTGATAGTACTGTTACCTAGCCCGAGAAAAGAGTTATCGAAATGCAGGATGTGGTAATCATGGAAGTAGTGGATGTGGAAAAAGGAGCTGAACAAGGGAAAGATGAGGGAGGGGTCGTTGCTATGGAGACTGCGGAAGCCAATGAGAAGGCAAAATTAGTGGAGAAGGGGGAAAATATTATGAGGGGAAAAAATGAATTTTAAAAATAATTTTAAGACATTTCATATGTTTTCATTGGAAAACAAGATACTTGCTTTTATTATTTTACTATCACACTATTTATATTTATAATTGTGTGTTATTTTCATATCTTAAGTATTATGGTGTTTCAAATTTCAAATATGCTTGATTTTACGTAGAATATATGCATAGGTATATATTTACATGTTATTCAATGTTATTCATGTTGTGATATAAAAATAAGTTTTGTCTTGTGGATTTTACTATGTTGTTTTTATATTTCAATATTCAAATGAGTTTGAATTTTTAGTTTATTCAAAGTCATTCTTGTTGTTGTATAGAAATGTGTTTTGTCTTTTTTATTATGCTATATTATTGCATGTGTTTAAATTTTAGTTTATTCATATTCATTCTTGTTGTAGTATAAAAGTGAGTAATTTCATTTCTATTTTGTAATATTGTTTTTATATTTCAAGTGAATATGGTCATTTTTATTATAGTTGTATATATCTACGCATGGGTTTCCATGCTGATCAGTTGCAGCCATGTCGATCGACTGCAAAGATGTCGATCAGCTGCAAATATCCTGATCAGTTGTAGACATGTACATTGGCTACAAACATACTAATCAGCTACAGATATATTAATCAGCTGCAAGCATATCGATCGGTTGTAGGCAAGATGATCGACTGAAGATATAGCAATCAATTGCAAACATATCGATCGACTGCAGACATATCGATCGGTTGCAGGTATAACATTGCATTTGTGCCACATGTCAACCATCTATGAAACAATTATATTTAGAGGCCACATGTCAACCCTCTATGAAATGATTGCATATAGAGGCCACGTGTCACCCATCCAGAAGCTGATTGTATGTAGAGAATTCTATATAAAGGGATTATCAGTCATTTTTCCTTTTATTCTATCACAATATTAATCATTTTATTCCTTTTTTAACGCATTATTATCCCTTTTCCTCTCATTTTAATGCATTATTACCCCTTTTCCTTTTGTTTTAATGCATTATTACCCCTTGTCCTCTTGTTTTAACGCATTCTTAACCCTTTTCCTCCATATGTATCTTATTTTTAACCTTTTACCATAATTTTTAAGCAGTTTTAACCATTTTCTTCCATTTTGAATCCTTTTCTATTAAGTGTCATGTATCATTCTCTGTATCTTCTTATCCATACCTGTACACCCTATGTCATCCCCTACAACCCCTAGAATGTTTAAAGTTAATTATACGAACTTGGTTTGCCCCCTTGATTTCAAAAATTTTATCAACATCGAGTTAGACATATCTTGGGTCACGGACTCTAGTCTTCGGGGTCTTGTTTCAATACCCCATTTCAATACGAACGTTAAACTGGTGGAGATGATCATTGCAACTTATGATATGGATTCTAGCAAGGTAAATATTGTCACCGACAATAAAAACATCATTATTTATTTCATAGCCATAGATGTTACTAGATTGGCAACATTACCCCACGCTGGTGTTGAGCCTATCACTTCCAAATACCAATTAAATAATGAAGACAAACTCTACCTGGAGACCAACTTCAATGTGCGATTAGAATATTTTCAAGGTATAACTATAACTATTTTTTTTTTATTTAATTGAATTTAAATTCTAGTCACTGGTGTATTACTGATTTTGTTTTTTTGCAGTTATGTCCACCAAGTCTAGAAGGGGTTTGATCGTACTAGCGATTGAAAATAAACTTCTTTGGGCATGGTGCGAATTCTTCCTTGCCAGATTCGTTCTGCAATGAAGGCCGACATAAATTCTGATGTGGGCTTTAGCATTTTTGTCTATTGTTTTTCACACCAAAAATTTGACTGGTCCACCTATGTCTCACATTGGATTATATTGGAAATAGAAAACGTGATAACCCACGCTTCACCATCATTGACAGTTAGCACATGTAATTATATTATTGATTTTTTTATGAATATTTTAACAATTTGTAGAACACTCTAGTACCAACATCATGACACTTAATCCTGAACAATGCAGCCATGAGAGAACAACAGGTTCAGGTAATTTTTTAATCAATATTTAAATATTTTTTTTATTTTTCCATTATTTGTATTTTTGTAATTTTGAAATTTTATATATACACAGAAAAAGGCATCATATTTCTCTTCAAAGCAGGGTGCTGCTATTAGAGGTTATAATCAAGAGGAATCAGGAGACTCCAAAACACCTTCGAAGGAAAAAACACTACCTATATGGAGAAGATCAACAAGGAAACCTAGAACATCTAGTTCTCCTGATCTTTGACAACCCCCACCTAGGGCTGCATTACGTCCATTGCCAACAGGAAAAGATTCTGGAGCAAGAAATTGAATTTTAAAGTTTGATATTTTGAAAGACAATTTTATGACATTTCATATGTTTTCGTATGAAAAAAAGATACTTGCTTTTATTATTTTACTTTTAAGAAATATATTTTTATAATTATGTGTTATTTTCATCTTTTAAGTATTATGGTGTTTCAAATATGCTATGTTGTCTTTATATTTCAAATTTTAAATGAGTTTACGAATGATATATCTATGCATGTGTTTAAATTTGAGTTTATTTATATTCATTCTTGTTCTTGTATAGAAAAGTATTTTTTCTTTTTTAATATGCTATATTGTTATCATATTCAATGTTAGTTTATGATGGGGATATTTATGTAAGAGTTAAATTTCAATTTCCCTATATTATGCTATGTTGTTTTTATATTTCAATTTTCAAATGAGTTTACAAATGATATATCTATGCATGTGTTTAAATTTTAGTTTATTCATATTAATTCCTGTTGTAGTATAAAAGTGAGTATTTTCATTTCTATTAAGCTATATTTCATACATATGTACAGAAAGTTTTAATATGCATACACGGTTTACTCAATGACAAAGCATAAATCATAAAAAATCACTATATTTTGTCATATCATACAACTAATGATACTAATGATACATACATACATTTAAATTCAAAGGAAAAATAGCTATTTTTTGTCAACATATACATTTAGTTCAATAACATAGCATCATTATGTATACATGGTTTTCAAATTTTCAACTTACTCAAAGCTATAGCATACATCATAAATTTTGAAAATATAGACAATCCATAACATTAAAAATCAAACATGCATAATCATTGAAAATTGAATTATTATAATATTTTACAACAAATCCAATACAAAAAATCTTTGATAATATGAAATATTTCAAATCCGTAAAATCACTGTTAACATGAATTTATTCAAATCACTAAAATTTTATAAAATGATTTCAAATCCGAAAAAATCTTAGATTATATGAATTTTTCATATAATCATTGCAATTTTTACATTTTGGAAGGTAATACAAAGCTTTATCAACTTCTCCACAAGAATTGAGAATCTATGAATTCTGCATTTCCATAATCTCATCAGCACTCCTAGCTGAATTATTTTCATCATTATCAACCATATTAGAGATACCTCTTCTTTCTTCTAGGGACTTCCAATATATCAACGCTCTGTCATAGGGAAAGTTACCCACCTCATACGATGACACATACATTCTCAAACAATTTTCCAAATTTTTGTCCAACCTGTTATGAAATTTTGATTTAACAAAAGTTAATGCACTAAAAACCCTTTCGTCTTCAATAGATCCCAAAATCATAGTCTGACATAATTCATATAAAACAAAGTATTCACTCATAGTATCTTGCAAGACACTACTTCGATATAATTTTTTCCAGAAACACGTGATTGAACTCGTCTCATGTGGATTTTTGAATTGTGTAATTTTATTATCCATTGTTATTCCAAAATTGGTTGACTGATGTCTCAAAATATCTTTGTTTATAATACCATTGATTTCAATGCCATTTATTTTCACACTTTTAGAGAAATGTTTCATAAGATTACCCATATATTTTACAAAAAACTCATTTCTACTACTTTGGTCACCACAAGGATTTCAAAAATTAGGATTAACAACAACCATGGCCTCAAGTGTCTCATATATCTTAAAACGATCTCTTATTTCACTTGTTAATGCATTTGCAATTCTTTTCAATTTATTCTTAGTGTTATCCAAAACCTCATCGAATCTGGAATGTGTAATGGGCACTTGTTCAACATCATCTGTTAGAGTATTTAATCACTTTTCAAAATGATATACAAGAATCAACTTTCCATGGATAGCAATACAAAGATTATCATTAATGTTGAACTTTAAAAAGTTGTTCATTTTATTAACATTAATTAACGTATTCCAACTATCAATCTTGGGATCCTCAAAATGTTTATCAAATAAATAAATCCTGTCAATAACCATACATATTTATTTTCTCATCCTCATGAAATCAATAATATAAATCACCCTTTCTTGTGCAAGTTTAATCATAGTATTCATTTCTTGTAACATTGGTAGAATACCACATAATGTGAGAAGAGTTTCCAAGTCAGTCATACAAAAAACAAATCTTTTGCCTTCAACATCTCTACAATGTGCATACATAAACCCAAAGAAGGATTGATATTCTAATAATACCCTTTTTGCAGGAAGAAACTGCGAAATCCACCTGGTTTCCATATATTTTAATATTTGTATGCCTTCTATTACACCTAAATAAAACTATTGAAACTCTCCAAACCTTTTTGGAATGCATGAAAAATATGAGTGTATATCGTGGATGAGTTCTTCCACATTGGCTACATTATCAAAATTTCTCACAATTTTGTATGCAATATTCATTCGATGAGCCATGCAATGAATAGGAATCACATATGGGGCAATGGAAGTCTAAAGTATAAAAAAAAGACCATTCCTTTGTCCTTGCATTGTAGCCGCACCATTAGCTCCAACACAAATTAACTTTGTGGCAATTTTATTTTCATCCATTCCGACAATATCCTTTAAACTGGTTACAACAACATTATAAATATTTTTTGCATTACAATTTTCAATCATCTTATGTAGTGCTAGTAAATGAGGTTGTCTCAAATGATTTTTGAATGTGTAAACATTTATGCAAATCCAAGATGTGTTGTCAACAGTTGTTACCTCATCAATGGAAAGTGAAATAAATTTGGCTTGTTTCACATTCTCTCTCAGGTCTTCCTTCTCAACCAGTGATAGATATTTTACCATTTCCCAACCACTTCGATCTGACAGATGTGAATTGGTAAGGTTTTGTACATTGGCTAGTTGAAGTATTTCCTTAAAATCAACAAAATCAGACATTGGTCAACATTTTCTTAGAATACTGTATACAATAGCAAATTGCAATTTCTTTGAGGCTAATAAAGTATTATTAACTTTTTGAAATTGTGCCTCAACTGTTCTACCCTTCTCAATGAGAGTTTGTTTTTGTTTCATTACTTTATCATATTCAAGAGCATATCTCACATGCACACATTATGTTGCATCCTTCCACCTATGAATGCTGTTAATTATTCCATCACTTCATATTTCTTTGATGTAAACTTTCCCATAGTGTTTTTCTATTTTGTTTTTCTTATTTTGTAATAAATAATCCTTTCCCAGATTCCATGTACAAATAAAAAATTTACACACTTTCAATTTCTCATCTCGCTCAATAAAGGGGTATAATCATATCAATTCATTTTTAAAATCCCTTTCAATAGTCGATTCACTTATCTTTTGATGTTTAGATTTTTGACTAGAAGATTCCCTAGAGGTCTAAATTTTAACTGTACTATCATTTTCTTTTTCGGTTGATGTGTCTAAATTTAAAATCTCTTGATTTGGTTATTAAATGTCATTATTAGGAAAATTATCATGTGGTATCATCTCATATTCTAGAATATCTTTGAGTGAATGCACATTAGGGTCGACAATGTTAACTACATTCAATGTTTGGTGTTCTCTATCATTTTTTGTTGTAAAAAAGACACTATTTTAAATAATTAACAAAATATAATTTTAGAAAGCATTTAAAAAGAGGTAGATAAGCATAAAACCATTTATCTATTAATAGAGAAAGGTTTTACATTTAAGAAGAATAATTTTTTTAGAAAATTGATGGTAAAAGGTGTTTGTACCTGCAATTTATGTAGAATATATAGAGATTGATGTCTCATTGCATTTTGGTGTAAAATATTTTAGAATTGTATTTTTACAAGAATATTGGCCTCCTTTCTTTCCATCTTCAGCAGGTGACATTATATCTGTAAAGAAAAACCTTTAAATGTTAGGAAATGTATATGAATTTGAAGGAAAATAAAAAACATCCCTCAAGAAAAATATATGATCCTAACACACAACATGACAGGGAATAATTATCAAGCAGAGTTATAGATAGTGCTTCTACACTGCATATGAAACATACTCTAAGAGACAAGAAGTAGTATATAACAAAAGAAATGCTCCTAACACACAACCAGATGACATTGATAGTTGTCTACCACTGTTGCATATAGTTTACCTACAGTGTCTGTGAAAATGTAGAAAAAGAGATTTGGACAAAAGAACAATGGAATAAGAATACTCTATCAATTTTTAGTCATGAATCCTCTACAACCGATATGCTTTTATCGATAAACACTTCCCTGCAACTGATTGGCTTATACCGATCGATAGTCACTACAAGCAATAGAATGTCGACCACACATCCCTACAACCGATAGAGTTATGCCGAAAACACTACAACCAAAAACCTAATGTCGATTGACATAACCCTACAACCGATAAACTAATGCTGATTGACACATCTACAACAGATATACCAAGAATGATCAACACCTTTGTAACCAATAGACGAATGTTGATTGACACCTTTATAATCAGTTGACTAAAGACAATCAAGATGGTTTTACAATTGATAGACCAATGTCGAGCAGCACCTTTGCAATCGATAGGCAAATGCCAATTGAAAAACTCTATAACCGATCAGCTTATGTTGATAGGCATGGCTATGCAACTGATTGGATTATGCCAATAGACATGGCTCTACAATCTATTGGATTATGATGATAGACATGGCTTTACAACCGATCAGATTCTATAGACAGACACAACTCTACAATCGATCGACTTTTATCGATAGACACAACTCTATAACCGATCAACTTATGGCGAATGACACGGCTCTAAAATTGATCGACTTATGTTGATAGACATGACTCTACAACCAATCGGATTATACCGATAGACACAGCTCTACAGTAGATTGTCTTACATCGAATGACACTCATCTACAATCGATTAATTTATTTTGACAATCACGGCTCTGCAACCGATCGTCTTGCGCCGATCGACACTCCTCTACAACCTTCTCAAGTTTTTCATTTTTTTAGAGCTATTTTTGAGTTAGAGTATTTTTGATGTATGTTTATCGATACCTAGTATAATATATATATGTGTAGTATATGAGGCAATTTTGGCAGGAAAAATAAAATCATTTATAATTTGAAAGCGATTTGGACAGAAAATATAAAATCATTTATAATTTGAAGGCGAATTGGGCGGGAAAATCAAAATCATATGTAATTTGAGTTCGACGAATTAAAATAAAGTTAGGTTCCTGATTATCAATAGTTGACAAATTTACCCCCAAAAAAATTTCATCCCGTAAATTTTGGGTGAATGGGCCCCAATGAAATGATCCAAAATTAGCCTTTTCAAAATTTTAAAAATCCTAAATGGAGCCAATTTACAATATTTCATGCTTGTGCATAACCCTATAAGTAGTTCATACAACCATTGGAGCCAGCTAAAATGAAAACTAATCAAATGTAGGTTTAAGGTTTGATAAGGAATGTTGATGCCACATGGATAAAACACATTGGTGAATACCACACAATATTCTTTGACTGGCACATCACCAAATAAGAAGATTGCTTGCAGTTTACTAGTTCAAGTTGAATATACGTAAGCTTTATCTTAAGGAAAAGTCAACCTGTGTTGATCATGCTAGAAGCATCACTTGAGAAATACTCGAGGTAAACATTATACTATCAAACATATTTCTATTTATATATAAGGTTGGTGAATTAATTAATAGGAGGAATAAGGAGGTCCAACCTTAGTTAGAAAGAGTGGAGTACATAATAGAAAATATATTTTTCAAATTACACTATTTTATAATACCTTAATATTTTACAAATAATTAAGTAGGAGATATAAGGATTTCCACCTTAGATAATTAATTTGAAAAATATTATTTTCCAAAATTCCAAACTAGGGAGTTATAAGGTATAGTTTATTGGAATTAAATATTAGAGATGAAAGTTCATTATATACTTATTATATACTTAAGAGAGTTGAAAATATTTATATTCAACCTTAGAGAACTTCATAAAATTCATAAGTGCATAGTTCAATTACAATAGGAGAAATAAGGTTAATAAGGAGTTGATTATTGTTACCAAAACTTTACAAAATAAACCAAAAATTGAACTAATAATTGATACACACTTTATCAAGTTTAAAGCATATTCTAACCACTAGGGAGACATAAGGAAGTCAACTTCAAAGGATTAGAATCTTCAAAGCTAAAGCAATTATGGATACATAAACAAGTAAACATACAACAAGAAATTCATAATTGTACGATCACCTTAAAGTCTTAAATATTTCTAATTTGAGAGAACTAATTACAAACTCCATTGTAGTAATCAAACAAAGCGAAGGTAGAAATATGGTAGAATTTAAGTATGAAATAAAAGCTACAAGAATTAATAATAATGGTACATATGCTCTATATTTTTTTGGATTTACTCAAGATATTGTTGTTCAAGACAACACAAATATATTTTATGAGAAAAAATTTTAGGGAATGGAAAAGGAGAATGTATCAATTATTTGCCTTCCATATTCATACACAATAATCAAATAATGGAAGTAATTAAGCAAAGGTTTCTAGATAGTAAAACAAAAGATAATGTCATCTAGGAACAAAGGAAAAATAAAAATTCTTATACAAGTATTTTATGACTATGAAAGAGTTGAAGAGACTTATAATATTGAAATCACAAAGATTGAAATATACTAACCATTCATTTCATCAAGTATACATGAAGGTAGCATATTGGAGCAAGGAGAAAAGACACATGAGCTCCAAGAATAAATTGAAGACTAAACCAAACAAAGAAGAACTTGAACAAGATGAAGATACTCATCCAAATTCAAACAAAGAAGACTATGAAGGAATCAGAAGAGAAGAGCTCAAATTCCAAGACCAATATGAAGATTCATATTGAAGACTAAAGTATTCAATACCCAAATAATGTAATACATATGGGTTTTAGAGTATATTACATCATTTCATTCATGTCAATGTACCCTCTTAGATACATAGCTAGATTAGGCGTTTACTTTAGAGTAAAGTTAGGTAGTTACTTGAGGAAGAAGTAATAAATGCACAAGTGTTAGAATGTGCAATAATGTAAAAGGACAAGTGTCCTTAGTTAGTGAACAAGTGTCTATCATGCAGGAGTCACATACTAGTATATATTTGTGACTTCACATTGTAATCTGAGTGTGAGTGTGCATTGCTCATAGCATGCACTAATAGAGTAGAGTTCCATCTATTATATTCAGTTACTATTCTCACGAGTTTCCATTAATAGCTCATTTTAGCAATGTTGTAGAACTTAGTCATATTATTCATCTACATATTTTACATTTTGTGATTACTATCTCCCATATCATATATCATCAAAAGCTAAAAATAAACTTGCTTGGAAAAAATTTGAATTCAAATTTTGAAATCATGCATGGATTTTGGTGGGAATTTCCCCACTTCTTCATATAAATATGTATTTTTCCTTTTATTCTAATTAGATAAATCCATATGTTCTTCTAAAGGGTACTTTCCTTCATTTTTTGGTATGTCTTAGACTAGCTCATATGTTTCATAACTAGCCAAGTAGTTTTTAAACCTCTTATCTCTACATATATGTAATCTAGAGTTCACACTAATAAGAATTTGTGACTACGTATGAAATCCCTAATATAGTTTAGATTTTGATGTTATATTTTATTACATGTTCTTGGAGAGACCTATGTTACTCATGCACTGTTGGCCACTACACATATGTTTACTTCAACCTATCGTGGCATGGAGGATCTTATTATATCTTTGGTACATTACCATACGTAGGTAGGCTAGTTAGCATTTACTAATTTTTCTTCTTTCTGCTTTTCCTTGGAGATAAACCCTAGTAGAGTAGGTTAGCATAGGAAGTAGAATAAGAGCACCAAAAATAATATCACAATAAGGAGCTAGCTTTGTTAAATAATATTGAGGTCATCCAAAGGAGCTATATCCCATGCTCCCCTATACTTCCTAGGAATGAATCCCCCTCATGATGTATAGGGAACTATATTGACCCACTCAAAGAGATGAAGAGTAAATCATAAATTTAGGGGATCAAGGTGCTAGGGGGATTAGGGATTAATTATAGATCCAAACATTATAAATTGGCATGCTTAGTGGGATACAAAGTACACAATTTATCCCTTGATAAAGAACCCAAACCATGGTTCTTACAAAGGACATAGTCATTTGCTTATTGAAGAACTCCAAAGAATCACTTGACAAATCTACTATAAAACAAATTAAAATATGTTACCATCTCACATTGATATTATGGTGGGAGCCTCTATATATCCAACAACACCCCCACCTAGACACTCTACACAAAGAAGAACCTAAAGGAGCCACTTAAAAGGACATAATATTGAGGTTTCGATGAAGTCCTTGATGTATTTCCTTTCAAGAGTACTAAATATATTCACTTAGTGACTCCACTAGTCCTTTAAAAATACTAAATCTAAGGCCCTAATGGAATATTTCATTCACAAAATTATCAAGGCAATGTGAAGAAATCAAGTGAGATATTGTTGGAAGAATTATAATATGGAAAAATCAAATCCCTTTTTTTTTTCCAATATGACCTGATACTTAGGACCTAGTTACCATTTTATCTATATATTTTTTGTTGGAGTTCACAAAAGGAGATGCAAACATCGCATTGGAGTACTTGTATCATATTGTAACATACTATTCCATACACAATATGTCTATTCAAAATGTAGCCCTTAGGTTACTAGTAACATCTCTCAAAGGGAAAGTATGGAGGTGGTATGTTTCCCTATCCATGCAATCAATAAAGGATTGGGATGAACTAGCCACATAGCTGATAGATCAATTCAAGGAGGAAGAAAGAGATATGCTTCTAGATCACTTGATACACATCAATCAATATCCCATGTAAGAAATGGATGACTTCAACACCCAAATCCACAAATCCTAGTGCAAGATCATAGATGAGATCAGACCACCCCTTGGTTTAGCACTTATTTTTTATCTTAGAGCTATCATTCCCAAAATTACCTTATTAATAAAGACTCAAAGAGAGATTATTTCTCCATTATCTATTAGATCATACTCTAAGCAAATAATAACCTCATATTGATAGGTAAGATTTCTCCAAAGCCTCCAAAATATTTTATCTCTTTGAATCCAACTTACCTTTCATACCCTCCCTATCCAAATGCAAGTACACTCTAGTATTAGTTAAAAGAGTGTTTTACCTAAAGGAACTTGGGTGCAGATTACTATATAGACCAAAAGGCTCACCATAGATGATAAACATGAATATATATCCAAATTTCAAATGAGAATCTAGGAAAGGAATACCTAGTGGAAGCCTCAACCTATGAAATTCAACCAAGCATAAACTAGAAGTAAACAAACTCTAGAAGGAATATTGGAGTCAAATATATTGAAGAACTCTAGGAAAGTAGACTAACTAAAACAAAAGGAGTGCTAGTTACCATGGAAGCACTAGAAAAACAACCATTAGATCTTTTGGTTGATACTAATATCAACAACCAAGATTTCTCCAAAATTTCTAAACTACAACTAGATTCGATGATAAGAGATGGCCAAGAGAATGAATGGGCACCACCAAGTAGGGAAAAGATAAATCAACCAACATGGTCAAAAGCATGGCCATTTTACTCGACATTAAAGTATGAAGGAAAGTGACTCAAAAGCTACCAAATGGACATAATAACTATCTTTTCCTCCTTTCCTTAAGTGGTGGCTCAGAAATTAAGATCTATATAATGGATAGCTCAAGAAGAAGTAGAGAAAGAAGATAAAGAGCCCAATATAGTAATTGAGCTCCTACCATAATACCACTTCCATTTGGGGCCAACACCTAGAATTGAAAAGAGGCCAAAGGACTGAGCAATCTATGAAGATTCAATATGTTGATTTTGAGGTAAAGGTCATACCTTTGGAGATAACATGAAGAGGATACAGGGAAGAGCCTCCCACCAAGGTCCTAATGGGAAGAGAAAGTAGGCCCCAACTCAAAAAAAGAAAGCACAAACCTATGAGAGGAAGTGATATATCATGAGCTAATTTGATAAAGGCTTTTGAGTAGACTAGTATAGGATGAAATCCTAGTAGGAGTTACCCACTAGCCGAATGGGACTTTGTACATACAAAAAATGTATATATATGTATTTTTCTAAACTATTTTATTATAGGTCTACCAAACCAATTTAGGACATGAATGAGTTCAAAATTGTAGAAAGCGGATTCAAATCACATGAGCATGAAGGATAAATTTATTATGGTTAAGGCATGTTCAATAGCCCCTTGATATTAGTGGAGACCCCTTTATGGTTAGATGAAGGACAAACACCACATCTAGGAAGAAGGAAACTTGGAATATGATGACTTCCCCAAATCCTAGGGATAAGTGAATGAGTCTTTGCATGACCATCTATTGTGAGTTTATTAGTAGGATGAGAATGAGACTCGAGATCCATATAGGCAATGTGGCCTATAAATAAAAGGTGCATGTCACTCCAATTCTCCATAAAGTTTTGAGTAAAGTTATCTTTTATGCCTTCATTATTTAAGAACATACTACTACTATATAATCCTTAATATTTTCCCTATTCAGACTCCATGCATAATGGACAAGGAACCTTTTAATGGGTTCCTTAAATCTTGCTAGTAGGAGTTCCCTTGTGAGTCATTAAAACTATAGTGAAAATTCACTATAGAGGGAAAATATTGTCTCCAAAGTTAATTTTGACCAAAATGCCTACCTAAACAAAAATGAAGGGGCCCAAAAAACCTACTATTTATGAAACAACTAAATCTAAAAGACCATTTAGAATGTAACCAAGAAGGGGAAACTATTGTTAAATGATGTTGAATCTAAAGTTTCCTTCACTATGAACCTTAGCCCAACCATTGGGTTGAAATAAATAAATGACTCAATAGCCTATTTGGTGGCATCTAAAGTAGGTCCCAATAATACTTGGAACACCCAATCCATTCTAGTAATGGCAAAATGGAAACCACTTTTAATGGGGCCTTGTTTCGACTAGTGTTCATATCCCTTTCTCTTCCTTAGAGTATAAATACCCTGAAGCTTGTCCCTTACCTCAACCATGAAGATCTCTTAGTCCTAGGTGTCTTCCAAAATTGATACCACTAGTGAATCTTGAGGATTAAGTCCCTTTTATTAGTTGAGGGGAATAAGGGTCCAAGGGAGCGAATTGGAGAGGTGGAAAGGTAAGACTCCTCCTTCTCCTAGGGAGAGCTTCATACCTAAAGGTCAATGACAGATAGAGTAGATAAAAAGAATTTTAGTTGTAAATTTATCCCTATACCTTCAAGCTTGATGTTTTCCTAAAAGACTCCTCATGGTACATGGTGGAAATAGAGTCCCCGAAAGCAATACAACTTAGAAGGTGTTAGCCATCATATCTAAAGAATGTACTGAAGGACATCTTCACCAAGGAAACGTATCAAGAGTATGGGATAAGCTAGTATCCAACCACCAAAACCATTGGACCATCCTTGAGTGATTGAATGTGAGGGAAGAGATGTTGATCTAGTCTTAGGCCTATCTTCCCATAACCAGGTTTAGTTCCCTAAGTGACAACTTAAGCATTAAAGTGGTGATAGGGAGGCCAACCCAAGGGGCAACACATAATCAAAGGAATTAATGATGGAAAATCACAAAGGTCTAGTCATATATATTTCCAACACCAACATCCAACTAAGGATCTCTAGGACCTCAAAATCATTCATTATTAATGTAAACTAGCATGTGAAAATTTTTGAATTCAGATTTTGAAATCTTACATGGATTTTGGGGGGAATTTTTCCACTTCTTATTATGTCGAGAGGCGTTCCTACAATGGCAGACATGGGGATGGGAGGCAAATAGGTCATAAATGTCACACCATAAACAATTTTGTTTTTTATTAAAAAAATTGACATTAACAAAAACATTTAAAATATTTAAACTAAAACAACCGACTAACCAACCGTTGCAATTGTTTAATAAAATATTGTATAAATACATGAACATCCATTGCAATATACCAAAAAAAATCCACAATGCAATTGATTTCGAACTACTTCTGTAAATTACGAATAGCGAGAAATTCATTCGGGAATGCTTTTGTAAAGGTTTGAACAATGATATAGAGTTACATTCACCAGCGTTATTTAGTTGGGAAGGTGCAAATATGTAATCCTGTAGATGGTGCCAGGTAGCATAATTGGAAATTCTTGACATCATTGAAATTAAAAATGCACACAATCGATACTAAAAACCTTTGATATTGCTCAAAACATTTTATACTAGAATTGCCTTAGTATATTATATTAATATATATATTATAATACTATATTATTAATTTTTAGGATTTTATTGATTTATCAAAATGTATATATTATATATTATAGTATTATATATATTATAGTATTAATATAAAGTATTAATTTCTAGGGTTTCATTGATTTATTGGAATGTATGATAACTATAGTATTATTATAATATTAATATTAGTATTATAAGTTGGACTATAGTATTATTAATATAATATTAATACTAGCTTAGATATAAAGGATATATATCTGAAAACATTGAGAGTTATCAATCCCGAGGTGCCTATCTTGGCTATCACACCCCCAAGAAATGAGATAAGCGCCTTGAGATTGATAACTCTCGGTGTTTTTAGATATATATCCTTTATATCTAAGCTAGTAAATATGTATTCTTCCTCTCATTGTAATCATCAAAAGCCATTTGTTTTTCTAAGGGAGTGTTTTTCTTCATTCTCTCATGTGTCTTGGCCTAGCTCAATCCTTGCATAGACAACTAGGTAGTTTTTGAACCTCTTGTCTCTACATGTATGTAAATTTTTTTTGGTAGATAAGATACTATAGCATTAATACCGAGTTTTATAGGTTAACCCAAAACTTTTTACAAAAATCAGCCTAGGGCTGTTGATGAACATGTCCTTACTAAAGATCATATATATGTAAAATCTACATGTCACTAAAGCCATTACATCCGATAAGACACTTAGCCTGTTATCAAAAAGAAACTTCCCATACAAAATTTTGGGTATACCCCGAGAAAACACACCTGTATCATAATTACAAAAAAAGAAACAAACACAGATCCCTTCCTTGAAACAGTGGAGAAAAAAAAAGCTACAGACACACATAACAAAGTACTGAAAAAACTCCCACAAGCTCTGTATTGACAATTACTCTTAATAATCCTTTGGTAATTGCTTTCTTTCATATATGACATGCTTTGGGACCACATCCCATATTGGCCAAAAAGCCTTGGAGAAGTGAATCTGTTGGCTAGATTTATGGTGGTGGCTATCTGGTGGTCCACATGGATCTGGTTTGAAGTCTTATATTGACGTTTCTTTCCTGCCCTATGATTATCAACCAAACTCAAATTACTAAGATGACTAGGATTCATGTTATCTGACATGTGACTATTCCCATTAGTCTTTGTGGTATTTCCAAGCAGCATCCACCAATACTGATAGCTCGGATAATTTTTATTGTGATTCCATTTCAAAAAAGAGACGAGAATACTCATAGCCTTCAAACTTATAGTGCCTTCCTTGTTTGTAAATTAGACTATCATTCTTGGAATTATTTTTGAATAATCTCCTCTACTTCTATTAGAACACTATGTTCCCATTTGAAAAGTCCATCACCATCGACACCCAAATTGGCTAGCTTATCAACAACTTTGTTAGCTTCCCGAAAGACATGTTGGGCTTTTATGTCCTGTCTTCCTTGGAAAAGGATCCTAGCCTCTTAAACAATTGTTTTAATCCTCCAAGGAGGTGTTTTCCAATTATTGAGGAGATTTATAACATGCATAGAGTCTCCTTCTACAATAAAATTGCCTTCTAAGTTTTGAGTCATTTGAAGGCCTCTCCACATAGCTCTAGCTTCAGCTTCATAGTTCGTCCTTATTACCAAATATTTAGAAAATACAAGCACCATATTCCCATTATGATCTTGCACAATGCCACTAGCGCCTACTCTGCCAAGATTTTCCTTAGTCGCTCCATAAAAATTAAGCTTAAACCAAACCATAGGAGGTGGGGACCACTTAACATTAGCTCTAGGGTTGACTACCCTAGGCATAGACTCATCTAACAAGGTTAAGCTTAAATATTGAGCAATAAGGTCTCCTACATATGAGATTTATGACTATCAAAAGGGATAAGGTTTAGATTATTGTTGGCAAAGGATAGGATCCTAGAAATGATAGTTTTTTGATCATGAATAGACTCATTAAAGACTCTATGGTTCCTTTCTAACCACACCTACCAAAGATAGTGATTGAGACAAATTTTCCACATGTATCTAAGTCTTTGGTTTGAAAAGGGGTAAGGTCATTGGATGAATAAATCAAGTACGATGGTTGGTTTAACCCAAGAAATATTGAAGTCCTGAAAAACCCCACTTAGGAAAGTAGAGAAAAAAAGGCACTTAAGGAAAATGTGATAAATGGTCTCCCAATTAGCCCTACACAGATAACAACGATTAGTGATAAAAATACCTTTATGCATCATATTATCAATGGTTAGAATTATTCCTTGGATAACCAGCCATGAAAAGACTACAATTTTTGAAATTAATTTTTTTATCCAAACTAAGTCCTTTTGGAGGACAAAATCCTCGTCATCAAGCATAAGCTTCTAAGTTGATTTAACAGTGAACTGCCTATTTTCCATAGGAGCCCAGGTTACTTGATATTCCTTGGGTCTCATGGGTATAAAATGTTTCATGAGAATGTTACAAAGATCATTTTATTCAGCTTGAAATCCTTTAATCCTTATTTGTTTCCACTTCATTCTGCCTCTGTCCTCAACCATATAATTAGATGCTTTTCTACCAATGAGTTCTTCCATGATATATCTAATTCGGGTTAAGTTAGGATATTGCGTCAGTGGTTCATCCTTAGCCCACCTGTCATTCCAAAAATTTATCCTCTCACCATTTCCTAAAACCCATCTTAAACCTTTTTTGATTATTTCCTTACAATTGAGAATTGCTTTCCAAAAAGCATAACCTTTGATTGGAACTGAGTCACTTAGAAATTCCATATTTTGAAGATACTTTCATTTGATGATAGTTGTCCATTCATTTTCTTCACCAAAAATGAGGCACCATGCCTGCTTAGCTAGTAAAGCTAAATTTATATGAGCAATTATCCTCAGACCTAAGCCCCCATTTTCCTTGGGTCTGCACACTTTGGTCCATCCTACAAGGTGTATTCTTTTTTTATCCTCTGATCTAGTCCATAAAAATTCTTTTTGGAGTTTCTCAAATTTATGGAAAAACTTCATAGGGGCTTTAAAAATAGAGAGGAAATATACTAGAATGCTCTGAAGAGAGGCCTTAGTGAGGGTCAGCTTTCCTACTTGATATAGAAGATGACATTTCCATCCAACAAGTTTTTTTTTAATTCTTTTAATAACTCTATCCCACAATGACTCTCTCAGAGAACCAACAAAAGAGGGAGACCAAGATACAAAGTGGGGAGGTTTGCTATATCACACCCTAAATTTTTTGCAATCCTTCCTTACCTTTGAATGGGGGTGTTCAAGAAATATAACTTGCTTTTACTGAAATTAACTTTCTGACCAGCAACGTCCTCGTAGAGTTGTAGGATGTATTTAATTATTTTGGCCTCAACCACCAACGTCTTAGTCAATAGAAGGGTATCATCGACGAATTATTGGTGAGAAACAACCCTAGTGAGAGATGTTGCTTTGATTCCTAATATCAGCCTTGAACTATAAGTATTTTTGATGGTTCTACCTAAAGCTTTTGCCATAATGATGAATAACATGGGGCCGATAGGGTCCCCTTGTCGAATTCCTCTATGACTTTGAAAGTAACCAGCAGTTGTTCCATTAACCAGAATTGATAACCATCCTTTATAAATGTATTATTTGATAAAATTAACCCATTGGTGGTAAAAACCAAACTTAAGGAGGACATCAATCAAAAAATTCCAATTTAGCCTATTAAATGCTTTATTCATATCAAGCTTGAGGGCAAAAATAGACTTGTTAGTATTATGAGTAGAGTGTAGAGCTTCATGAACTGTGATAACTCCATCTAAGATTGACCTACCCTAGACAGATCTTCCCTAGAATGGATCTATGATGCGGGGCAAAAAATCTCTTATTCTATTTGCAATGGATTTAGTTAGGATATTGTAAGAAACATTGCATAGACTAATTGGCCTAAAGTCAACCATAGATTCAAGGGTTTGCTTCTTAGGAATTAGAGAAATAAAAGTAGAGTTGAGACCTTTTGGGATATGATTTCTTGCTTGGAATTCTATAATAGCAAAAATTACATCCTCACTTATGATATCCCAAAAATCTTGATAGAAATGAGGGGGAAAGTCATCAGGTCTCAGGGCTTTGTCTGGCTCTATGCTAAACAAGGCTTCCTTAATCTCCTCATAAGAAAATGGAGCTAGAAGCTTAAGGCTTATATCCTCATTTATTATGCTAGAAATGTATTGCAAGATAACATCTTTGGCATCCTCATTGCACTATGATTACTGACAAAGGATAGAATTGAAATAAGTTACTACCTCATTTATGATTTTTGTTAAGTCCCGAGTAATAGAACCATCTGCTTTTTAAAAAAAATTATCTTGTTATTGCTTTTTTTTCTAAGCATGGTGATGTGAAAAAACTTGAAATTTGAATCTCCATATTTCAACCAAACAACCCTTGATTTTTTCCTCCAATATATTTCCTCACAGGCCAAAATATTATGAAACTCTGCTAGTTTTGTTTGTTCCTCCTGCCTAGTAGTTTCATCAGCATCACCATGTTGAATCCTCTGATCAATTATCTTAAAAATTTCAAAAACCTATTTTTTATTTTAAAAGAGGTTCCCAAAGACCTCTTTGTTCCAAGTTCGAAGCTTTTCCTTAACAAACTTTAATTTACCAACAAGTTTAAAAGCTACACTACCCCTGATAGGCTGCTGCCACCACTAAATTAAGTTATCTTTGAAACTAGAATGTTTGATCCACATAGATTGAAATTTGAAAGTTTTATTGAAGAAAAAAGAGTTAGAGATCTCAAGCAAAATAGGATTATGATTAGAGGTAATTTTAGGAAGGGCTTGCAGGGTAGAATCACCAAACAGAGTTGTAGTCTCTTTTGATAGAAAAAACCTGTCAAGCCTTTCTTGAATGAGATGACACCCTATCCATCGATTGCTCCAGGTATAATTCGATCCTCTAAGTTTTACATCCATCAACATGTTGGAGTTCACAAAGTCATTGAACTCATCCATGCTCCTAATAGGTGGTCCATTTCCACCCATTTTGTCTGAAGGGTAAAGAGGAGTGTTAAAATCCCCAACAAAAATCTAGGGGATATTATGGAAGATTTCACTCAAATTTCCTAAGTACTCCCACAGTAGAGCTCTCCCTTGAATTGAAGTCGGGGCATAAATATTTGAAAGGATCCACGACCTGTTGCTATTTATTTCCTTAAATAAAATACTAATAACCCTATCATATTTTTGAATAATGGTGCCTTCTACTATCTAGGGATCCCACAAAGTCATAAGGCCTCCAGATGCTCCTCTAGATGATTTGCAAACCATCTCCCCTTGATTCCATATTTTTTTTGCTACTTTTTTTGACTGAATCTCATCATTTTTTGTTTCTTGCAACATGATAATAGTTGGATTCACTTGATTTATTATTGCACTAACTTCCCTATGTTTGGGTAGGCCATTGAGGCCTCTCACGTTCCATAAGAGGAACTTCATTTAGATTGTTTGGTATTTCTTCATCTCTGCCTCCCTTAAGGGGGTTTTCCTAATTTGTTGTCTTCAGAACCCATAATAACCTATTGAAATAAGGTTCTCTATTTTCCATTGTAAATGTCATTATCAGTTTTAATTTTTTGATGCTTAGCATTTGATATTCTCCCTCTTATTTTTTCATTGCCAAAATCTATAGGAGACTTCACAGTGCTCCTAGTTTTTTTAGGACTAAACTAGGGGGAGGTAATTTGTTGCAAAATCAAATTGCCATATTCCTCAGTCTGAAGAGTTTCACATATCTCCACCCATACATACAAATCTTCTCCTTTTTTCTTGTATTCCCCTGGTCTATGGGACGACACCTCAGTAGGATTCACCTGACTCCTAGTGATGATTTTAGGGAGATGATATTTTTTATTTTATAATGCCTCAAATTTCTTCCTAAGTTCCTCAACATTAGGGTTTGGATTTGGGATTCCCATTGGGCTTGAAGTATTTTTAGCATTAGGGTTTAAGGATCCCGAATTGGATGGGGATTCTAGAGATCAAGAATTAGGGTTTGGCTTTGTGATGCCCATGGGGCTTACAGTAATTTTAGCATTAGGATTTGAGGATCCTAACTTGGATGGGGATTCTAGAAAGTCAAAAAGGTTATTCTGAAGGTTCTGGGCTTCCATATCTTTCAATAATCCTCCTACTCCCATATTGGATAGAATTGATAATTTATTTGAAACTAGAGGATTGGAACTCACCTGAGTATTTTGGTTGCCAACAACCTGTTATTTTCCTTTGTCTTTTTGGGACCCTGCACCCTCTTTTTTTTTTGGTAGACATAGTTTTCCTGATTGAAATTGCCTCTGCTAGGGAAACTCAAATTTCCTCTATCTAGCATTCATTGCTTTTGCTTTTCTCTATTCATTGCCATGTTAGGGCACTAATTGCATAGATGTCCTTGATTTTTACATTCTGCATAGAATACCGATATGTTCTCATATTCTACTAGCTATTTTTTATAGTATTATCCATACTCTAGCTCCACAAACCTTGGCAATTCATTATCAAAATTAGCATTTATGCAGATTCGTGCATGAGTCATCCTTGTCCTAGCCAAGGTCACATGGTAAATGGAGATCAGGTCCCCTATAGTTTTGGCTATGCCCTGCAACCAATATTCATTGAAGAATTGGGTAGGTATACTCGAGAGATGAACCCCAATAGGGGTAATTTTAATATTTTTATTTACAAGGTCAAAATCTTCTTTATAGTAATAATAATTTATGACTACTAATAAAATCCTTATCTTAGTTTTGGTGTTAGTGTTCTATTTTATTGCATGTTCTTGGAGGGACTATTGTTTCTTGTGCATTGTGGGTAATTACACATGTTTTTACCTCAACCTACCATGCCATGAAGGGTACTATTAGATCTTTGGTTCATTTCAACCATTAGGTAGTGTTTTTTCCATTGCACAACCCACCCCAATTAGGGACCCACTTGAAATTTTGATTTTGATCCAAATATATTTCAATTAAGGTTCTAAATTTGCTTGCATTCATATTTTATCTTTGCTTATATTTTAATGGTTTCAATAAGATAATTTACCTTCTCCATGGAATCCAGATTGAAACAAGTTCTCTAAAAAGTATAAAAATACCCCAGGTTTGGTGCCTTTCAATCACCTTCCTATCGCTTGCTAGCTCACCAAATTTAAATCTGTTTTTAGAACCAAAAAAGTCCATTTGAATTCAAATTCATTAAATCATGGAATTAATGTTGGCACAAAAATCATATTTAAATTCAAATCCACTAAGTCATGACAGACGATGTCATTCACCCCATCAATAGTAAAAGGATTGAAGTTTGTTCTTTTTGCCAAGTTAACCAAGGGCTAAAACTCCTTTTTTCATAAAAATTGCATATTATCCTTTTTTCATCTCTACGTGCCCTTTCTCCTTCAACACCAAGGTTTAAAACCTAATATAAAAGAATTAAAATCATGCCCCTTTACCCATAGTAAGAGCTAAATGTTCATAGGTTATAAAAATTTCTAAAATCATAAAGACTAAAGTTGTTTGCTCATGTTGAAGTTTATCTTCTACACAACTTCCCCAAGATAAGTGGCTCGCATTAAATCATGAAGTCAGATACAATCTGAGCCATCCATGCAATAAATATCGAGCATCTCTTCCTAGATATACAACTTGGATAAATTTCCAAAAATCTATGGTTTGCATGATCCAAAGCTAAAGTATTTTAATAGTGGGTCATAAGGGTTTGACTGGCTAGATCACAGGGTCCATAACTTATCATCTTGTTTCATTTAATACAAACCAATCATTCATCTATCCAATTTAATATGAATGCTGCACATCCCGAAATGATTCCTAGTCATTGATTTTGCTGGCCAATAGGATTCATTCACTTGATTTCTTTACTTCATCTTGGACCATATATTTTATTGACTAATATGATTCAGGTTCTCACAATACCTTGATGCATCTCATACCATTATTTTTTTGAACCCATTAGATGGCTTCATTCTATTTTGAATGAGTGATTTTTGGTCCTTTATTAATTCGATCAATTGGGTGCATTTGATAAGTTTCACACAAATGAATCCTACCCACCAATTTATTCAACCTAGTAGGATTCGTCCACTCTAATATTTTGACACATCCTATATCACACATTTTTATAAGGAAACCTTAGGCAAAAATTTAATTAAAATAAAAAATCTTAGCATTGACTTAATAATTCAACATGAAAATGAAATAGAAAGGGAAAAATATATTTAATGCCTAAGCCTTAATCGATTGACCTTAATTTTAACCAATGACCCATATTTAACAATGGGAGCATAAACCAATCTCATTCATTAGTTTATAGACCAATCATAAATTAGCGATTTGGGTTACATGTGAGTAAACATGGTCTTCTCATTTTTGTCCAATAGGATATCTTCACTCGATTTAATGCAGAAACATGATAACCACTTATTTTCCTTAAGGGATTAATTCTTATAAACATTAATGAATGAATATAAAAGAAGCATGCCTTGGAGAATATTTATTTGAGAGCCTAAAGTTTTCATAAAAGATAATTTAACCAAAAGTGATAAATTAAAATGATATTGGATCGCATGTTTTGGAGGATTTTAATGTATAATCATAGACCATTGTAATAAAATAAAATAAAATAATAATAATAATTAGAAAGGTCATTCACCAACTAGTTTTCCCATAAATGCAATTTAAACTAAATTTTACTTTTCTTATATGATGTACAAGAAACAAAGTAGCAAAGAAAAGTACAAAGAGGAAATAGAATAATTCACTGAACTTGGACCTAATTATAACCACCAAATGGATGATAAATCAACTTACCTAACCTAGAAATGATATCTCTAAAGTAGTTGGAAGCATCTATGGTTGAAATTTGAAGATAAAAATAAAAAATATGCACAAATTGACACATCTACTCAATTGAAGATAGTTAGCCAATATAGTTGTAAAACACTAAAAAATTTAAATCTGTAAGGCTATAAATAGCCATGAAGACTTCATTTCAAAGGGTTGGAAGCCAATGTTAGCATTAAATACTTTAGGTTTCTTTCTTCTTTTGTAGTTGGTGGATTTCAAACCCTTGTCATTGTACTTGGAGATTTATCCTTGCAATCACATGATGCTAGCAAGTTTGAGTGTAATCATTGAATATCTCTATCAATACAATATATTAGAATTCTTGGTGTAATTTATGCATGATGATGGTGGTTACATTTAAGTCAATTTTAGTATGTTTTCTATGTCTCCTTTGAATATGACACTATTTTAATCTTATATTATGCAAAGGTTGATCGAGTTAGATTTGGTTTACTTAAAAATTTGTTGCTTCAACCCATTCAGTATAAGGCTTCAAGAAGTGACTTGTTTTATTTCTTTTTCTAACCATTTTATTTTGAATTTTCTTCAAAACTTGCTTAGATTAGGTTTATATTAGTTGAATTCCATATTTTGAAGCTTATTTTACATGATTATGTGCTGCATTTCAATAAGTTTTAGAATATACATTGCAACTTGTTATAATGAACATGATTATGATGCAATGAATGGTGTATATTGATAATTTTAAGGTAGCAAGCCTAGAATATTGCTTTCTTTGATTCTTTGAAGCAATACTATGATATTAAACATTCATATTTTGATGATTAATTGAGAAATTAAATTAGATATATGTTTCTTCAAGCTTAGAAAATGAATTGAAACTCACCCTTGTAACAATTATATGAAATTTTGAGTTATCCACCTATTTTCCATTTTTATACTTTGATTTGAAATATCAGAATCATATATCCTATCACCCAAACCTTGGGGGAGAAATGTTCCCTTTCAAGAGAGAAAAAATGTTGTTTTAATCATTGGTGTGCATTGATAATCAAGTCAAGTGTATCACTAAAGAGAAAATGGTGCTAGAAGGAAGGCCTAAAATATTTGATTCATTGTTGCTTTAGGTCTAAACAACTTAATAGACTCGACTTGTAAGCTCTAGTTTATCTCTACTCCAGGTTTGATAACTCCAATGATTTTGGCTTAAATATTATAGATTGATTAAATCTTGGGCTTAATTCTTGATTTCTTGAACCTTTGAAATTGTTCTCACATATGTCTACTTCTTGACTATTAAAACTAGAACCTAGGTTATCATCACCAGGTCTAAATCATCTAAAGGTGATACTAAATTTCACAATTTGTATCCTCATATAAGGCCCATAAATAATAAATATCAGTCAAGCACTATTCCTTCCATTAATATCTCACCCCAACCTATCATATTATTCATTGAACCATTGCTTACTTGTAAATTCTATCACTTCCTAATTTGAGCTAGAAACAATATTCATCATCCAATTGATATTTCCCATAGATCCTACTATCATATACCATTAATTTACCTCAACTAGAAGAGAGCCTAGAAAACCCCTAAGGCCATTAAATAAAAAATTTCATATGATATATAATAGATTGACTCCACCCTATACACTTAAGGTTGAAGTATCTATACAAATGTATTTTAGAGCTTTAGATCCTCTCACATCCATATTTGTAAGGAGAGCACCCCATATCACCACTCTACCCATGGGATATAGTGAAGCATTGATTGTAGAACAATAATTGATACCTCTAGGTTTAGGAATTGGACAATTACCTTCCTTAGGATAACCAAGTGCATTTAACCTAGTCCCAATGATCAATCAAGCCCTTGCATAATTGATACCAATGTTGGATACCTCACCATAACTAAATTATAATTAGATATTTAATGTCATTACTATACCTACCCATACTATTACTCCAATGTACTTAGATAATTAGTTACTACTTCAAAGAATATTCAAACTAATGTTCAAAGTACACCTACATTTTTTAATAATACTCCAAATCAAAATATGTTAACATTTTTGAATACTTCTTCAAATAAAATGATACCAACTTTCATATGAAAAAATACAACAAACTAGACTACTATAGCCCAAACTAATAATATCAATTATCAATTAGATAACCCACAAATATTAGTTCAGAAGCTTAGTAGTGATATGATTCAATTACAAAAATGAGTGCCTCAGAATTCACCTCCTAATAACCACACTCATAATAAAAACTTCAATTTTTAAAGTGAATTGTCAATGGAACACACATACAAACAATGAGGAAGTATCTAACCCAATTTCCAATAAGAATCAATCCAACACCATAGTTAAAGTTTAACATTTAACCATAAATAATTGGTGTAGAGTGTATTCCACTACACTAAACAATGAAAATGACTATCCTAAATTCAAAATAGCTTTAGATATTGTCCAAATGAAATGTAAAATACGGAAATAGTGACTAATGAAGATTACAAACCAAACTAGATCTAGTAATGAAATAAATTTAGTAGAAGGAACTTTTTAGTCATTAGAAATATATGATGGATATTTATAAGAAGTACAATCCTACAAGAAATTTAAGAAAAGAAAAAAATTATACTTAGAAGAAAAGGTAAAGTGATGGTCACTTACTCTAGTCCACCTAATAAAACTTCTATTCCTCCTGATGCATAAGCTACCAATAATTCCAACCCACCTAAGGCTAATTTTGCACCACAACCACATATAATTATACAATTTGATAAATCTACATACAATATTATAGAATAATTAAAGAAAACTAAAGCCAACATATATATTTGAGGTTACCCAGTTAACTAACCAACAAGAACTTTAAATTAAAGAATTTAGTGATAAAAATAAGAATGAATACAAGAAAACCACTAATGCAAAAATTGTGTCATGAAAATACAAAGGGGAAGCCCGTCAATGCAAATTGCGGGTAAAAATTTGTATAACTGTCTTGTTGATTCAAGAGCCTCGAATAATTCCATACCTGATATTCTTTTCCAAAATTTAGTTTTGAATCATGTCCTCTCTAATCAAATAGTATTATATTTGGATAAAATAGAAATGAATGTGGTTGACGTACTTAAACATATCCACATACATTAGCATCAAAACCTAAAATTGAACAATACATAGACATTCAAGTAGTAGATATCACAAATAAATATGGAATGTTACGTAGTATAGATTGGTCAAGAAATGTTAATCGATATATGGAAATATATTTCTCTTATATATGATTTTCTTTGCAAGGTGTGGCAAATTAGATTAGAATAGAGAGAACCCAAGATTAAGGACCTGAAAACTAACTATAACAAAACCAATCAAGTCCTCTACAATAAGCTAGAATTAGGAGTTTAAACCCTTGAATATAATTAGATCTTAGATAGGTCTAAAATATAGATGTCACCAAGTAAATAAAAGAAATATGAAAATTTGATCAGGACTCTCAAATTTCATGGACCAAAATCCATAAAATGTAGTGGAGTAGGTATTGAGATCATCAGTTCCAAAGGTAAGTCCTATTTAGCTGCTTACAGACTATAGTTCCACTGCACCTACAACACTATAGAATATGTGATATTAATATATGGACTATGGTTAGCCATTAAGAAGAACATTAGATTCTTGAAAGTGTTAGGAGATTCAGAATTTTTAGTTAGGATATTAAGAAGTTTTTTATAGAATTAATAACTTGCCCATCCATTCCAATAACATACATAACTTTCAAGTGTTTGATAATGATAAGCACATATTAAATTTTATGACTAACTCTAGAATTTTAGAAAACTAGGTAATAGATGAAGTTGAAAATATGAGGGATGAAGTTGATGAAGATAATGAGGTAACCTTGAAAACAAATACAATTCCCAAAGGTATGATTTCTCTTGAAAAACTAGTTTGTATAGACTATAACAATAATAAATACAGTAAAACATCTTTTCAAAATAATGCTTATGATACTGTAAACATAAGGACTAGCACAAATTCCTAGAATGTCTTGGTAGGAAAAGCTTACACTAGTCAGGAAAAATAAGAAATTATACAAGATATTAAAGACTATAAATATGTCATGGCTTGGAGTTATGAAGGCTTGAAAACATACAATCAAAAAATCATTACTCATACTATCCCATTAAAACTAGAAGCAAAGCCATTTAGGCAAAAATAAAGGCCTGTTAATCCATTATTTGAACCCTTAATTCAGAAGGAAGTTCAAAAGCTATTTGATGCATGTATTATATTTTCCATTAGGTATTCCAATTGGATAGCTAATATAGTACCTATCTGAAATAAGAATGAATAAATTTTCTTATGGCTTGACTTTAAGAATAATAATAAGGCTTCTCAAAGGATAACTATCTTCTACCTTCTTTAGATCAATCAAGCCCTTGCACAATATTAGCTACCTTAAGGTTTCACAATATTAGAATAATAATTGATACCTTAAGGTTTTAGAATTGGATAATTACCTTCCTTAGGACAACCAGGTGCATTTAACCTAGTCCTAATGATCAATCAAGCCCTTACACAATAGCTACCAATGTTGAATACCTTACCATACCTGAATTATAATTAGCCATTTAATGTCATTATTGTCCCTACCCATCCTACTAATCCAATGTATGTAGATAATCAGTTACTACTCTAAAGAACATTCAAAATAATGTACAAAGTACACCTATATTTTTTAATAATACTCCAAATCAAAATATATTGGAAATTTTGAGTCCCTAAGCTAAGAGTTGTCATTGATGTCAAAAGGATCTATGTAAGTAAGCACTATGTTTGTGTTTCACAAAGAGATTCATGAGAAGCAAAGGTTTTTGATCAAAGGTTCAAGAAGGGATGCATGGCATTTTATTCCAAAAGGAGCTTCAAGGGAAGCTTTGCAAAAGATTTTTATTTAAAACCATGGTTGGTAGATTTGAAATGGGATTTTCTTAAAACCCAAGCTAACTTTTTGTTTCATCGAAAAAGGTGCCTCGGTGATGGAGAAATTTAATTTTAAAGGTTTTATTTAAAACTATGGATGGTAGATTTGAAATGGGATATTCTTAAAACCCATGTTGGTTTTTCATTTCATCAAAAATGATACCCCAATAATGGAGATATTTAATTTTAAATATTTAGTTTAAATTTTAATTTATTTAAAATATAAGTTTAAATTTTAAAATTAAAATTAAAAGTTTATCCGCCGACGTCATGAAGGAAGTTTCAAAAAGGCAAATATTTCCAAAGCAAAGGGAATGCATATAAATATGCCATTGAATTTTTTAATTCATTCATCCTTGCTCGTTGATATTTGTGCTTAGTATTTGCGAAGAAAAAGAGCTTGTGTTTTTCATTTAAGTGATGTAGTGAACATTAAAGGGAGACAACAACCACTTCCTAAAATGCATTGAGTACCATGGACTAGTGACATCTTGGATTGTGCAAAGGTGTTGGTGACAAGGAGGTTGTGTGTTCGATTCTCGAAAGCATAATTTTTGGATTTGTTTTGTTGATCCACCCAAGGCACATACTTTTCACTTGGTGAAAAAGGGTGAAGGATAAGAAGTGGGTGGTGCTTATTTTTCACTAAAGAGCCCACAACTCATGTGGAAGCTTGGCCGAGGCTAGGGTGTTCGCGTTGGGGCAAGAGAGAGTTCAATTCCCCTTGAGGTAGGTATTAAGGTTTTTATTAATATTTTGTTTGGATTGCCTAAGGTGGAGTGATAAGGGGTAAAGGTGCTTCATTAGTTGATTTGTTGAGTAATATTAGGGAATAAGGTCATGGTGGCTGTTTGAGTTGTGAATTATTTTTAATTGTGATTTTTTGAAATTGTTAGAATTAATAAGGGTTTTTGATAAAGTTCTTTTTAGTGAAAGTTATTTTGAGTAAGGGTTTTATTTTAAAAATAACTTTGGTGGATGTTAAAATAAAGTATGAGTAATAAGGTGTTATTTGGATATTATTGTTGTGTTATTACTCAAGATCTCTAACCCTTGTTAAGTTTTGAAAAATAAAGTGGGTTGAATGTGACATATTTAGTGGACAACTCATAAGGCATAAAAAAGGTATGAGTAATACTCTCCATTGATTTTATTTGGGTGGTTGATTTTTGAAATATCATTGGAGTGAAAAGGATTGATTGTGGTTTCATTTTCGAAAGTGGTTGAGTTAATGCTTCAAGGTTTTCTAGATTGTGAGTTGTGATTAAACCTTATTTGATAAGCATTGTTGTTTAGACCATTGGTTGAGTGAAGTACTTTGAGTTTATGCTTCAAAGTTTTTTGAATTGAGAGTTGTGATTAAAACCTTGTATTATTAGCATTGTTGTTGAAGCCAATGGGTGATGCAAATAACTTGAACTTGAGTTAGAAAAAAATATGAGTATCATTGTTATGTAAGATTTATAGTTTCCCTCACGTAAGGGCAGGTTTTTTGGAAACTTGGTATAAAGACCTGACAGATATTTTCCTAACAACAGATTTCTTTGGAAAAATTTTCTCACCTATCTTGTTTATCAAAATTTGAGAAAAGCTATCTTCCTTATAACATCTTCTAAATTAATTATTATTGTTAAAATAATAATTTTACACAAGAAGTTATTTTTTTCCCTTGAAATTAATTTTTTGCTCTTTTAGTTTATTAATATATTCGAACTAACTATTTTAAGAAAGAGCTTTTCTCACCTTTTCTTATTCTCTAAGGGTGTTATTGTTAAATCTATAAATGTATTTTACTCTCTAAGGGTGTTATTGTTAAATCTATTTTAAATTAAATCTTAAAAAAAAATTAAAGGTTATAAATATATATAAAAGTTTAAATAACGTTTTCATAAAAGTTTTCATAAACCTAAAATTTTCCATAATTAAAATTTTAAGGGGGGGAGTATTGGTAATTTAAAACTTCAATCTCTCTTGTGTTAAGATGAATTCAATTGAGTCCCTCACCCCTCATAACTTTCACTCATGGGAACCCAAAATTTTAAATCTCTTTCTCTTTCAAAGGGCTAAGAGAAAAGAGTCATTTGTAACCTAATAATTAAATTCCTTTTTTTTGTTTTATATTTTATGGAGGGTGTATTATTCTAGCTTTCTTTATAGTAGCCTTTAATTTTTAGAGGTATATATTATTTATAAAATATCTAAAAAGTATAAGAAGATATTCACTAACTTCATTTATATCAAAACAAATATATTTTTATTTTATTGTTTTATAGGATCTTTACATTGGCAATTCCTATAAACATTAACTAAAAAATATTATTAAAACTAAAAAATATATTTTTTGGTCAACCAAATCTTTCATTTTCACTTCAATTTCTCATTTGAAGTTAATGGAGGGGTATTTATAGTCGAAAGGTTTTTCTACGATGGACACAATGGTGGTGTCCATTTTTTAGTTTCAAGATTTTTTTCAATGATGTTTTTTTTAAATTATTGTATCATGGAGTGCACTTTCAATTGAACCCAACACTCCTAGCATTGGTGCCCTTGTTTTGCTGGTTTTCCATTTTTTTGACCTTGTTATTTAGCCCATTGTGTCATACAAGTGGATACCACTACTTATGCTTGCGGAGTCAATTTGGACATCCCTTACAGTTTTTGTGGTTATTTATCCATCCTATCTTCACATTATTTTTGTGAGACACTTTGGTTCCAAGGGATTTTTCTAGTAAGAATTATTTTTATGAGACACTTTGATTTCATGGTTCGTGAGCACCAGTTTGGGAGTATGAATTATTTTCTATAACAAGTCTCTATGTTTTTGAGACATCTAATGGGTCCATTGCAGGCTTCTTAATGTAATTTGTCCTAAAGAGGGGGTTGAAGAGGACATATTCCTTCCTCTCAATCCTCCATGCACATATTCCTTATTATTCTATTCTGACAGGTGGTTTCCCCTTGAAATTTTCTACCATTACCCTAATTTTGTTATTTGTCCACAAGGTTGGACCTAGTTATCAACCCATTGTACTCATATAGGTGGAAACCACATACTCATGCTTGTGGGGTCATTTTTGGACTACCCATGCAATTTTTTGTGGTTCTATCTCCATAATATATTCACTTTGGTTTTAGGGGACTTTTCTTTAAAGATATTTATTCTTTTGATAACATTTTGTAAATGAGTACCTTATCAGGCCTTGCTATCGGGACTCATATTTGTGGCTATACCATATCTATTGTACATGAGTACCTTATCAGGCCTTGGTGCCAGGACTCATCTTCTATAGGTATGCCACATATTGTTTATTCCTTTTTTCACTTACCCCTACTATCACTTAAGGGGGGGTGTTAAAGTATCTTGGTGCATAGAGTTTTTTCACCTCTCTATCATTATTCTTATTATTATTATAAGATATTCATTTGGAAACATATTCAGAGCGAGGAAATACACTTGGAATATATTCCAACTGAGGCATAAATTGCAGACATATTCACCAAGTCAAATTCTTCTCCGCATTATCTTTAGTTGTGAGAAAAAATTGGAGTATTATAGCTACATTGACAAAGAGGTCTTCCACCTCTCACTATATTATAAATGAGTGCCTCATCAGGCCTTCTTACTAGGACTCATCATTTCTTTGTATAGGAGGACAATCTCCGCCATCCAAAGACAAGCTTCTTTCATACTTCTTTGTTTTTGATTGATGGCTTTTCCCACTAGGTTTTTACCATCACTTCAAAACAAATGGGTGATAGTTGGTTTTTTTCCACAGGGGTTTTTTACACCAACTATATATATTATACATGAGTACCTAATCAGGTCTTTTTTTTGGGACTCATCTTTTATTTGTTAAAGAGGACAATCTTCGCCATCCGAAGACAAGCCTCTTTCATACTTCTTTGCTTTTGATTGATGGTTTTTCCCACTAGGGTTTTACCATCATTTCAAAAAAAAGGGGTGATAGTTGGTTTTCCCCATAGGGGTTTTTTCCACCAACTATCTATATTGTACATGAGTACCTAATCAGGACTTGTTATAGAGACTCATTTGTAGAATCTACCCTAGTATCACTTAAGGGGTGGTGTTAGAATAAGTGAATATTCTCTTAAGTTTCACTAGGATACACACTTGAGTTTCCACTCATCCATGTGTCATGAGAACTCTCAGTGGTGTCTTCATCATGTTTTATGAGTTGTTGTAATCCAACAGATCTCAATGATCAACTCTACTATTTATATAGAGTTGATCCTAGAGATAAATCAATCAGTTCCACTCTTCTCTTCATATTTTGTGTAATAATTTTCATATATATTATTGTAAAATTCTAAAATTCTATAGGAAATCACTAACTTCAAAATCAAAGTTGAAGAGACAAAAAAAATAGAAGAAGATATGGCCAAAAATTTAGAATAAAAGGTTTTGGAGTGTGAAAAGTTAACACAAGAAGTGGCACTACTAAATGAATATTTAGAGGATTCTAAGAAAAAGTTATCCAAATATGTGAATAGTGAAAAGAGTGTAGACAAAATAATAAAGATACAAAGAGGAGCAACAAACAAGATAGGTCTTGGTTCCAAACAGACTCAAAAGAAATGGGAAGAAAATTCTACTTCAAGTCTAGAAGAAGAAATAATTTTAGAAGAAGATACTTTAGAAAATAATAGTGTAAGTTGGAATGAGACATCAGAGGATGATTTGGAAAATAAATAGGTCAAAGATAGAAACAATGCACAAAGAAGATAAATATGGAACAAAAATTAGAACAAGATACCAATGAGGTCTAGGAAAGGAAGCTTCAATGGAAGATGCTTCTTATGTCACAGGTTTGGGCACATGGCTTCATAGTGCAGGTTATACAAAAGACATGAATATGCGAAAGGATAAATTTTCCATGGGTATTGCTACTCATGCAATAAGTTTGGTCACAAGGCAATGAATTGTAGTGTTTATGATAGAAGAGGATATGGCTTCACTAGGAGATATCCTAAGACATTTGGACTTCCAAGGAATAATAACATTAAGTGTTATAAGTGTAATAATGATGGTCACACAACAATATGATGCTGAACAAATATTCCAAAAGCAGGAATGAACAGGAATAGGAACATGGATGAGAACAATAATAGGAATAGAAACAGAAATAGGAACATGGATGAGAACAAGAATAGGAACAGGAATAGAAATGATGATGACTTGGTAAGAAATAGTGAGAGGATTTAGAAAAATTTGAAAGTAAGAGAGAAAGGTAAAGGTAAATAGCAGTGCTTTTGGGGAGTAGAAATACTCCCATCCTAGAATTAACCACCTCATGTGGAGGTGGGGGAGGGGCTAGGATAAGAGGCTCATTCTTAGCCCTGAGCCCCAAAGGTTACCCTTTACCATTGATGACAAAAGGGGGAGATATTTGTGTATATTAAGGAGAGTTTTTGATATGGGGAGAGATTTGATATTTGAGAAAGCTTTGAGCCAGAGAGAGCAAAGTCCCAGGGGAAGCAAAAAAGAAGGTCAAATTTTAGTAAAAGAATATGGGTTGCCATCAAAGACAAAGGGGGATATTGTTGGACATTTTGGGTCCCTAAGCTAAGAGTTGTCATTGATGTCAAAAGGATCTATATAAGTAAGCACTATGTTTGTGTTTCACAAAGAGGTTAATGAGAAGCAAAGGTTTTTGATCAAAGGTTCAAGAAGGGATGCATGGCATTTGGTTCCAAAAGGAACTTCAAGGGAAGATTTGCAAAAGGTTTTTATTTAAAACCATGGATGGCAGATTTGAAATATATTTTTCTTAAAACCCAAGTTTGCTTTTTGTTTCATCTAAAAAGGTGCCCTGGTGATGGAGAAATTTAATTTTAAAGATTTTATTTAAAACTATGGATGGCAGATTTGAAATGGGTTTTTATTAAAATCCAAGTTGGCTTTTCATTTCATCGAAAAAGGTGCCCCGGTGATGGAGATATTTAATTTTAAATATTTAGTTTAAATTTTAATTTATTTAAAATTAAAATTAAAATTTTATCCGTCGACGTCATGAAGGAAGTTTCAAAAAGGCCAACGTTTCCAAAGAAAATGGAAGGCATATAAATATGCCATTGATTTTTTTAATTCATTCATCCTTGCTCATTGATATTTGCGCTTGGTATTCACGAAGAAAAAGAGATCACGTTTTTCGCTTAAGTGATGCAACGAACATTAAAGGGAGATAACGACCACTTACCAAAATGCATTGGGAAGCATGGCCTAGTGGTAGCTTGGATTGTGCAAAGGTGTTGGTGACAAGGAGGTTGTGCGTTCGATTCATGCAAGAATCATTTCTGGATTTGTTCTGTTGAGGCGCCCAAGGTGCATACTTTTTGCTTGGCAGAAGAGGGTGAAGGATAAGAAGCGGGTGGCTCTTCTTTTTCATCAATGAGCCCACAGATCATACGGAAGCTTGGCTACATCTAGGGTATTTGCGTTGGGGCAAGATGAGGGTTCGATTCCCCTTGAGGTAGGTATTAAGGTTTTTATTAATATTTTGTTTGGATTGCCTAAGGTGGAGTGATAAGGGGTAAAGGTGCTTTGTTAGTTGATTTGTTGAGTAACCTTAGGGAATAAGGTCATGGTGGCTATTTGAGTTGTGAATTATTTTTAATTATGATTTTTTGAAATTGTTAGGAGTAATAAGGGTTTTTGATAAATTTCTTTTTAGTGAAAGTTATTTTGAGTAAGGGTTTTATTTTAAAAAGAACTTTGGTGGATGTTAAAATAAAGTAGGAGTAATAAGGTGTTATTTGGATATTATTGTTGTGTTATTACTCAAGATCTCTAAACCTTGAAGAAAGTGTGTTGAGTGTGAAATATTTAGTGGACAACTCATAAGGCATAAAAAAGTTATGAGTAATACTCTCCATTGATTTTATTTGGGTGGTTGATTTTTGAAATATCATTGGAGTGAAAAGGATTGATTGTGTTTTCCTTTTCGAAAGTGGTTGAGCTAATGCTTCAAGGTTTTCTTTATTGTGAGTTGTGATTAAACCTTGTTTGATAAGCATTGTTGTTTAGACAATTGGTTGAGTGAAGTACTTTGAGTTTATGCTTCAAGGTTTTCTGAATTGAGAGTTGTGATTAAAACCTTGTCTTATTAGCATTGTTGTTGAAGCCAATGGGTGATGCAAAGAACTTGAACTTGAGTTAGAAAAGAACATGAGTATCATTGTTATGTAAGACTTGTTGTTGAGAATTGTTGGAAATATTTTGAGTTAGTTGATTCATGCTTGGACTAGGGTTTGTGAGAAAGAGTTGTTTCTTGAAGTGATTGGTTGAGTAGAGTTGATTGATCCTAGTCAAGTAGTTACATAAAGTGGTTGTTCAAGTTCCATGAAACAAACTATTCTATATTCTAATTGAGTTGAGATTGATCCTTGAGAATAGAACATATTGAGTCTCTAACAATTCTCTTTATGCTTCTATGAGATTGAGTTAAAATTAAGTTGAGTTGAGATTACTTTGATTTGAGATTGGGATTTGAGTATAGAATATATTGAGTCTCTAACAATTCTCTTTATGCTTCTATGAGATTGATTTGAGTTGATATTGGTATTTTAGTATTGAACATATTGAGTCTCTAACAATTCTCTTTATGCTTCTATAATATTGAGTTGAGATATTAATTAAGCATTAAGTATAGAACATATCGAGTCTCTAACAATTCTCTTTATGATTCCATGTGATTGAACAAGTTTTGTGTGGACTTGTTAAGCAGATTTGAGTTAAGTATTTGAGAAGGCTTGTGGACTGATTTTGTGTAAGATTTTATGGAAGCTTGTAATGCATATTTGAGCAAGTCCTAGAGAGGACTTATTGAGAAGATTTGGACAAGTTCTAAGTGAGCTTGTTGAGAATATTTGTATAGGTTCTATGTGGACCTATTGAGAAGATTTGGACAAGTTATGAGTGAGCTTTTTGAGCATATTTGAACAAGTTTTGAGTGAGCTTGTTGAGCATATTTGGATAGGTTTTGTGTGGACCTATTGAGTAGATTTGAGCAGGTTATGTGTGGACCTATTGAGTAGATTTTATTAGGTTATGAGTGAACCTATTGAGCAAATTTGATCAGGTTCTGGGTGAACCTATTGAGTAGATTTGATCAGGTTCTGAGTGAACCTATTGAGTAGATTTGAGAAGGTTCTGAGTGAACCTATTGATAGATATTTGGAGATGACAAAGTATAGAGGACATAGTCTCAGTGGATAGAGATCCAACAACCATGAGAATTGAAGATAAATATTCTGAGTGAGGAGTCTTCATGTGGAAAGAGATCCACCAGTTAGTGTAGTAGAGATATAGAATTTTCTAGAAGATCACTAGCCAGAGTAGAAGGGGAAAGAGTTCTCCTATGGAAGATATCCATGAACTTGAGATTAGGGGATCAACATATCCTTTGGATAGAGGTCCATAAACATTATAATTGGGAAGGATTCCCATGATATTATTTGAGAAATATTTAGAAGAAATATTTTCTCTGTGGAGGTAGCCCACATTGGGTGAACCATGTTAAAATTAATGTCTCTATTGTGTGTGATGATTTGTGCATTACTTTGGTTGTTGCTATTGATGTTTCCATTGATTATATTGATTAATACTATTTGGAAAATAAAAGTAAAAATTGGTCTTATACTGTTCACCCCTCCCTCTCAGTATAATCTTGTGTTTGTTGATAAGAAACACACCCCCACTGAAAAATGAGATTCCAATCCTCTTGAAAGCCCTGAAATACCATTTTGCAGCAGGGACCCTCTTGGTCATTTTCAGTTTTAAATCCAGATTTTGCTTGCCTCATTTTTAAAGTTGTGCTTTTTCTTGCATTCTAGCTGTGTTATCCAAGAATTCACTTTTTACATGCTAGAATCATTCATGCACAAGCAAAATATTGCATCGGTACCGAGAAAATCCAGAAAACAGTTGCATAAATTCACTGAAAAATCAAACTTTCCATTTTTGGTAGTGTCGCGATATCGCGACACTTCCATTTTTGGAAATGTCGCGATATCGCGACAGGTAAGTCAAAATGCAGCTAAGTCGGAAAAGTGTAGCGAAATCGCGACACTTTCCATTTTTGGAAGTGTCGTGATATCGCGACGTTTCCATTTTTGGAAACTGTCGCAAAATCGCTACCAGACGGAGGAGAGAGAAAGAAAGCGTACGGAGGTCACGATTTCGCGACATGTCACGAAATTGTGACATGTCGCAGAATCGCGGTAGGAGAGAGAAAATGCACGAAAATCGGCTAAGTGCCAGAAAGGTCGCGATTTCGCGACATGTCGCGAAATCGTGACAGTTTTTTGGAGAGAGAAGCAATCTGTACGGAAGGGCGTGATTTTGCGACATGTCGCGAAATCGCGACATGTCGCATTTTCACGATAGGAGAGAGAAAGTGGGCTGTAGAATGAAAAAATTGGCTAAGTCGCAAACATGTTCCAAAATCACGGTCAATGCGGTCAACGCATGCAGGTAAGGGAACTGTCGCGATATCGCAACGTGTTCTATTTTCGCGGCTGAAAATCAAGAAAGCGTACGGAGGCCAGGAAGGGTCGCGAAATCATGACATGTCGCGTTTTCATGGCCGACGAGGGAAGAAGTTGCCGATGCGCTGGCAGAGTCACGATTTCGTGACATGTCACGAAATCGCGACATGTCGCAGAATCACGGTAGGAGAGAGAAATTCATAAGTTGACCTGAAAGTGCATTCCGATGGGAAACAGAAGGCATCCTGGGGTAGCAAAACGTGTCAAAGCATGAGGCAGACATGCAGAGGCCGACATGCAAGCTTATTTTGCGGATTTTAATCTGTTTTTAATGTTTTAAGCTTGGATTTAATGTTTATTAAAGTGCTAATATAATCTTTTGTCTTTCATGCAGGATTCCACCTGGAACTTACGGGACAACCGGGAAAGACCATAAAGGCAAATATAAAGTGCGAATTTAGTCAAGGACCGCCATGCTAGAAGAGAAGAAGTCGGTAAAGCATTCAATAGCAAATTTATTGCAGACTTGATAGCATGAAGACCATTTCAACTCAGGGATGGCTTTGCGGAGATCAAATTGATGGAGAAGTGGTGACTCACCCTGCTCACCAACAGAATTAATGAAGGCATTTACTTTCAGCTGCGAATGAATACAAGTTGCATTTGATTCTGTCTTCTCCATTTATGGCAGCTAACTGCACAGATTTGCCGAAGGGTTAAGTTCTATCTGGACTTTGATTTTAAATGGATTTTTATTATAAAACCCGGGTCCTAGGGTTTAAGTGCGATAAGATTTAGGGTTTGAACAAGATATTTTGAAAAGATCAGGGTCTGTCCTGAGTCTATAAATACAGATTCTAAATGTAATCGCGGGAGGCGAAGACTTAGAAATAAAGGCTTATAAGCAATTTCTTGCAAATTTTGTGAAATTCTTTGTTTCTGGACTTAGATTTGATGTGCTTTAGCTTTTCTGTGATAGCATGGCCAGGAGCCTAATCTTTTGCAGAGTGTGATAAGTGTATCTTCTTTTGTTATCCATTCCATTTAAATTTTGTTAGATATATGCTGTGAATCTGACATTATCAAGTTTAAATATGTCTGTTAGGCTTCGATTGTTCTCTTGTCTGCTAGGGGAAATTACAGATTTGAAGGTTAAGTTTGTTCTAATTGCTCTGTCTTCACTGTATGAGCTAGGCTGCCAGTGAAAGATACCAATTTTAATCAGCTGCCCTTGGATTTATAAATTTCTGCTAGATCCATTTCACTCTGCCTTATGCTCTTAGTTGAAAGTGATCTTAGACTGATTGGACACTTTCTTCTTTGATTTATTCTGTTGTGAAGCTAGTAGCATAGATAAAATTGACAGTTTGGGTTTTACAGTTGATGTTTGATAAACTTCTCTTTCTGCCTTACCATACCCTCTCTTTGTTTTCGATGAATGATCCATTTTTACTTTCTTTATTTGTCTTTTATTTAAATCTGCTGACCCATGAGAGCTAGATCAAAGAATTCAAGTTAAATCTGATTGTCAACAACTTTTGCAACTACTGAACAAGTTCAGGAACCCACTGTAAGGTAACAGAGCAGTCCATATTGAAATCTATTCCAGAAGTGGAAAAGAGTGAATTGCCATTCGACCCAACTCTGTAACTCGCACCTTGGATAACCAGTTAGATCCTAAAGATGAGTGGGATCCATCCTGTGGGTGTCTCCGGAGCTTTCCTTGCCTCATCCTTTCCCGGGGTGTGCATGAAAGCCGGACCAACAACCCAATTGGCGCTAGAAGGAGGGCCGTTGAACATCTCGGTTCAAGATCAATAGTCTGTTAAGAACTGTGGTACTTGACAAATACTGTATTTTATCCAAAGTCTGGTAGCCAATTTTCCCCTCCTCCTCAGCCAACAACCCAATTGGCGCTAGAAGGAGGGCGGTTGAACTCAGTTCAAGTATTGTAAGGGCATAACACCAACATTTGAAGGACCCACAGTGAACTCAGTACAGTTTTATAAATTGTCAGTACAATTTTGTAAATTGTCAGTATAATTTTGTAAGTTGTCAGTACAGTTTTTAAAATTTCCAGAGAAGACCTCAAGTTAAGAACAGTTTTATCTCCACTAGCAGTTATCCAATTACAAATCAGAACATCACTGTCAGCCAAGTAATAATGGCAAATTGGTTAGGCCCCACTACTTTGAATATCTCCGGTATAGCCCATGACCTGCCCAGAAGCCCAAAAAGATATCTCCCCAGGTACAAACATGATGGGACAAGAACTGCAGAAGAACATCTGCTAGCTTTTAAAAATGCTCTAAGATTGTTGAATATACAACATGAAGATGTTGCCTGTAGATTGTTCTCGTTCACTCTCCAGGAGGGAGCTTATGACTGGTTTTTAAACCTCACCAGCTATTCCATTACTAGCTGGGATGATCTAGAGAAAGCTTTTATATCACAGTTCGGTGAAGTGATAGATCCCAGCATTTTATATCAACAATTTTCCAACATCAAGAAAGAGTCAGAAAAAACTGTCAGGTCTTTCAATATGAGGTTCCAAAGATCTTACGGTAGAATGACTGGCCATTACATCCCAAATGCAAATCTGGCCTTAGAAATCTACAAGAATGCATTGGATTTAGTGACCTCTATTTTCCTCAAGAGAGACATCAATATTACAACCCTGGAAGGGGCTTATAAAGAAGCCTTAATTCTTGAAAGACAGCTAGGACCTCAAATTCTGAGCAGTCCTTTGATAGCCTATGTTACACAGAACATGCCTATTTTGAACCCAATTCCACATCATGAGTTAGTGCCAACATGTCATGCTCTACCCAAGGAGACTCCGTTAACTGTGACATCCACTCAGCATGTGCAAAATACGGAGAAAAGTTTTGACAAGTTCAAAGTGGAAGTGCTTGAACTGAATAGTTGTGATCTGGCACCACCCAAATCTGAAGTTTTTCCTGGTGAGTTAAATTTTCCTAGAGATCAAAGAAATATTGATATTTCTAGTTCACCCAAAAATAGTACAACCAGGGTTTCAGATTCTTTCACTTTTCTTGAAGAGACAGAAAGTCTTGTACAGACTCCTGTGGATGAAATGCAAGATTTTCAACAGTTAAAAAGAGACAGTTATGACTTGAGATGTCAGAGTCCAGAACCTAACTATGATCCTTCCTCATCAGAGGATGATGAAAGTGAGATTCAATCTCACTATGCAGAAGTAACTGAGGAGGATAACATCATTGAGGATATGAGGGAACTTAAAGCTGACATCACCCTCTATGAACTGCCTCAGATTGTTGAACAGAAGGTTAACTTGATTGAGGCTTACTCTGGACCACCTATTGAATTTCAAGAAAAGGAGGAAAAGATGGTAAATATGAATGTGGTCAGCCAACTTGGAATTGATGAACTGTCTCAACATAAGCCTGCAACTTCTAAACATAATATCAAAGATAAGGCTATAAACTGTGTTGATGCAGATATTGGAGTTTATAATTTGGCAACTGAGGAAGTGAGAACGATTCTGACTCTAATCCATCACAACCATGATGTTTGGACATTGCACATTGATGAGGTTAAATCTAAGCAAGGCTCTGGTGAAAATGAAAATTGTAAGCATTCTGCTAGAGAGATAAAAATTGAAGTCCTGGATATTGAAGCAGTACAGCAACCACAAAATGTTCAAGTTGTTAAGAACCAGGGCATACAAATAAAACATGATTTTTTTTAGTTGTCACATAATTTTGAAGATGTGGTGGTCTGGGTCTATCAAGATTTTAAAGTATTTGATCTTGGGGGTTTTTTTACATTCAGTCCTTTTGAAAGAACTCTGCAAACACTTCAATTAGAAGCATAAATATGTTATCATATGATTTGTTATTATATGATTTGTTTAATTTGAAGGAGTTGCAGATTTGTTTTTCAAATGGGACGAGGAAGACAGTAAACCCAAGTCTTTCCAAGATAGCAAATTTTTGAAGCACAGTCTGGAGTGCATTTCGTCAACAGGGCCTGAAAGGTAATTTTTCTAAGTTACTTGTACATGGTCCAATTTTTTTAAGGCACCATTTCTCTGCTTTCCCAACTACTACATTTTTGAGTATGAAGGGAAGTTGTAACATATGTATGCATTGTAAGTAAGTCTTTTGTTTTAGTTATTTTCTTTGCTGTCTGTTCAGTTTATTTTATTCCCTTTACCTGTACAGTTCTGTGCTTTAGTCTGTGCAGTTTTGATTCTGTTTTGCTTTAGAATCCTGTCCTTGGAAGCCTGTACAAAGTCCTTTGGCTTCTAAAAATTCTCTGTTCTTTGCCTTTGTCTGAGCAATCAATGAAAAGTCAGCCTATTGAAAATTGTTTATTCTAAGCTGATCAATCCAGTTTCCATCCAATGCCCATGCTGTTCATCATTCTAATTAAGATAGTCTGCTTACTCTGAACTGTAGAACTATTTTTTTATCTAGGATGAAGGTAGAGAGATGATTGGATTTTGTGTCTTGCTTGCCACAGTTGTTTTAATGATAGAAAAACTGCTATGCTGTTTTGTTGGAGAAACTCCCGGGGAATCCAAGAAAAGCTGGTTATAAGAGGGGACTATGGTTCATGCAATTATTTGGGTGTCACCAGAGGCTATCAATGTCTAAACTAAAACAGTTCCAGATTGATCAAATGATAAAAGAAAATTATAATTTCTCTAAGGTCTCAGATATTGATATATTTCAGAGGGAGAGATATAAAAAAAAAAAGAAGAAGAAGAAGAAGAAAAAAGAGAAAAGAGTTGAACAATTAAAAGAGGCAGCCAATATTAGATTCTGCCCTACAGTTGTAAATTGGGTCGTGTAAATCTAAAGGGTAACTCTGTCTAGGCTGTAAAAGGCTAAACTAGTAAACAGAGCTCTACTCGGTTTCCCCTTTTACAATCTAGAAAAGTTGATCAGTCCAAAGTTATCATTCAATTCAGTCATCCTTGAAGAAAGTTTTATACCTTTTGAAATTGCACATCAGAAATCTTCCTTGAAGTAATCCAGCCTAGTATGTCCTTGGAAAATTTTAACAGCTGGCAGTTAGTAGTCAATTTATTGTGAAGAATGTCTGTGGCAAGGCATGATGCATGGTCTTTTTGTTTTGAAACCAGAGTCTTGGGTTCTAAAATAGTGCTACTATTTTACCAGAAGATATCGCAATTTTTTGATAAGCAACACACCCCCACTAAAAAATGAGATTCCAATCCTCTTGAAAGCCCTGAAATACCATTTTGCAGCAGGGACCCTCTTGGTCATTTTCAGTTTTAAATCCAGATTTTGCTTGCCTCCTTTTTAAAGTTGTGATTTTTCTTGCATTCTAGCTGTGTTATCCAAGAATTCACTTTTTACATGCTAGAATCATTCATGCACAAGCAAAATATTGCACCGGTAACGAGAAAATCCAGAAAACAGTTGCATAAATTCATTGAAAAATCAAACTTTCCATTTTTGGTAGTGTCGCGATATCGCGACACTTCCATTTTTGGAAATGTCGCGATATCGCGACAGGTAAGTCAAAATGCAGCTAAGTCGAAAAAGTGTAGCGAAATCGTGACACTTTCCATTTTTGGAAGTGTCGCGATATCGCGACGTTTCCATTTTTGGAAACTGTCGCAAAATCGCTGCCGGACGGAGGAGAGAGAAAGAAAGCGTACGGAGGTCGCGATTTCGTGACATGTCGCGAAATCGCGACATGTCGCAGAATCGCGGTAGGAGAGAGAAAATGCACGAAAATCGGCTAAGTGCCAGAAAGGTCGTGATTTCGCGACATGTCACGAAATCACGACAGTTTTTTGGAGAGAGAAGCAATCTGTACGGAAGGGCATGATTTTGCGACATGTCGCGCAATCGTGACATGTCGCATTTTCACAGCAGGAGAGAGAAAGTGGGTTGCAGAATGAAAAAATTGGCTAAGTCGCAAACATGTTCCAAAATCACGGTCAACGCGGTCAACGCATGCAGGTAAGGGAACTGTCGCGATATCGCGACGTGTTCTATTTTTGCGGCTGAAAATCAAGAAAGCGTACGGAGGCCAAGAAGGGTCGTGATTTCGCGACATGTCGTGAAATCGTGACATGTCACATTTTTGCGGCCGATGAGGGAAGAAGTTGCCGATGCGCTGGTAGGGTTGCGATTTCGCGACATGTCATGAAATCGTGACATGTCGCAGAATCGTGGTAGGAGAGAGAAAGTCATAAGTTGACCTGAAAGTGCATTTCAGCGAGAAACAGAAGGCATCCTGGGGTAGCGACACGTGTCAAAGCGTGAGGCAGACATGCAGAGGCCGACATGCAAGCTTATTTTGTGGATTTTAATCTGTTTTTAATGTTTTAAGCTTGGATTTAATGTTTATTAAAGTGCTAATATAATATTTTGTCTTTCATGCAGGATTCCACCTGGCACTTATGGGACAACCGGGAAAGACCATAAAGGCAAATATAAAGTGTGAATTTAGTCAAGGACCGCCATGCTAGAAGAGAAGAAGCCGGTAAAGCATTCAATAGCAAATTTATTGCAGACTTGATAGCATGAAGACCATTTCAACTCAGGGATGGCTTTGCGGAGATCAAATTGATGGAGAAGTGGTGACTCATCCGGCTCACTAGCAGAATTAATGGAGGCATTTATTTGCAGCTGCGGATGAATGCAAGTTGCATTTGATTTTATCTTCTCCATTTATGGCAGACTAATCGCACGATTTGTCGAAGGGTTAAGTTCTATCTGGAATTTGATTTTAAATGGATTTTTATTGTAAAAACCGGGTCCTAGGGTTTAAGTGCGATAAGATTTAGGGTTTGAGCAAGATATTTTGAAAAGATCAGGGTCTGTCCTGAGTCTATAAATACAGATTCTAAATGTAATCGCGGAAGGCAGAGACTTAGAAATAAAGGCTTATAAGCAATTTCTTGCAAATTTTGTGAAATCCTTTGTTTCTGGACTTGGAGTTGATGTGCTTTAGCTTTTCTGTGATAGCATGGCCAGGAGCCTAATCTTTTGCAGAGTGTGATAAGTGTATCTTATTTTGTTATCCGTTCCATTTAAATTTTGTTAGATATATGCTGTGAATCTGACATTATCAAGTTTAAATATGCTGTTAGGCTTCAGTTGTTCTCTTGTCTGCTAGGGGAAATTACAGATTTGAAGGTTAAGTTTGTTCTAATTGCTCTGTCTTCACTGTGTGAGTTAGGTCGCAGATGAAAGATACCGGTTTTAACCAAATTGCCCTTGGATTTATAATTTTTTGCTAGATCTGTTTCACTCTGCCTTGTGCTCTTAGTTGAAAGTGATCTTAGACTGACTGGACACTTTCTTCTTTGATTTGTTCTGTTGTGAAGCTAGTAGCATAGATAAAATTGATAGTTTGGGTTTTACAGTTGATGTTTGATAAACTTCTCTTTCTGCCTTACCCTACCCTCTCTTTGTTTTCGATGAATGATCCATTTTTACTTTCTTTGTTTGTCTTTTATTTAAATCTGCTGACCCATGAGAGCTAGATCAAAGAATTCAAGTTAAATTTGATTGTCAACAACTTTTGCAACTACTGAACAAGTTCAGGAACCCCCTGTAAGGTAACAGAGCAGTCCATATTGAAATCTATTCCAGAAGTGGAAAAGAGTGAATTGCCATTCGACCCAACTCTGTAACTCGCACCTTGGATAACCAGCTAGATCCTAAAGATGAGTGGGATCCGTCCCGTGGGTGTCTCCGAAGCTTTCCTTGCCTCATCCTTTCCCGGGGTGTGCATGAAAGACGGACCAACAGTGTTCTTCAAAATATTCTAGAATTTTTGAATACTACTCCAAATAAAATCATACCAATTTTTATATGAATAATACAACAAACTAGACTATTGTAGCCTAGACTAATAATTCCAATTCTCAATTAGATAACCTACAAATATTGCTTCAAAAGCTTAGTAGTGATATGATTCAGTTACAAAAATAAGTGCCTCAAAATTCACCTCCTAATAACCCTACTCAGAATAGAAACTTCAATTTTTAAAGAGTTAATTATTAATGGAGCACACATCCAAACAATGATGGAGTACCAAACCCAATTTCCAATAATAATCAATCCAACACCATAGTTAATATTTTAGAATTAACCTTAAATAATTGGTGTAGAGTGCATTCCATTGCACTACACAATGAAAACGACTATCCTAAATTCAAAACAACTTTAGACATTACCCAAAAATAAATGGAAAATATGGAAATAGTGCCTAATGAATATTACAAACCAAGCTAGATCTAGTAATGGAACAAATTTAGTAGTATATTTTTTTTTACAATTAGAAGGATATGATGGATCTTTAGAAGAAGTACAAGTCTACAAGAAAATTAAGAAAAGATATAATTTTATGCTTATAAGTAAAAGTAAGGTGATGGTCACTTGCTCTAGTCCACCTAATAATACTTCTATTCCTCTTAATGCATAAGCTAGCAATGATTCAAATCCACCTAAGGCTAATGTCCTGCAACAACCACACATAATTATAGAATATGATAAATCTACATGGAATATTATAGAATATTTAAAGAAAACTAAAACAAATATATCTATATTTGAGGTTACTCACTTAATTAACCAACAATAATTATTAATTAAAGCATTTAGTTATTAAAATAAGAATGAATACAAGAAAACCACTAATGCCAAAATTATGTCATGGAAATATAAAGGAGAAGCCCCATCATTTTCTCTTGACTATGTGAATTGTAGATAAAAATTTGTATAACTACCTTGTTGATTCAAGAGCCTCAGGTAATTTCATGCTACCTATTGTTTACCAAAAGTTAGTTTTGAATCATGTCCCCTCTAATAAAATAGTAGTACAATTAGATAAAATAGAAGTGAACGTGGTTTACATACTTAAACATATCCACATACAATTAGTATCAGAACCTAAAATTCAACAATACATAGACACTCAAGTAGTATATATCCTAGTTATATATGGAATTTTACTTATAAGATATTGATCAAGAAATTTTTATAGATATATGGAAATATATTTCTTTCATATGTGGTTTCCTTGGTGAGGTATGACAAATTAGATTAGAATAGAGAGAACCTAGGCTTAAGGACCTAATAAATAACTATAACAAAACCAATCAAGTCCCCTACAACAAGATAGGATTAGGAGTTTACACCCTTGAATCTAAGTAGATCATAGACAGGTCTAAAATATAGATGTCACCAAGTAAATAAAAGAAATATGAAAATTTGATCTGGACTCTCAAATTTCATGGATCAAAATCTAAAAAAGGTAGTGGAACAGGTATTGAGCTCATTAGTCCCAAAGGTAGTCCTATTTAGCTACTTATAGACTACAATTCCCTTGCACCTACAACACTATAGAATATGAGACATTAATATATGGACAATGGTTAACCCTTAAGAAGAAAATTAAATTCTTGAAAGTGTTAAGACATTCAGAATTGGTAGTTAGGCAGATCATAAGCCAATATGATTGTTATGATAAAAGACTAATCCACTATAAAAATAGAGCAAGATATATGATTAATAAATTCTATGCTTTTAACATTAAACTAATCTTTAGAAAAAAAATAGAACTATAGATTCCCTAGTAGTGGCAAGAAATACATTTAAGCTCATAAATAATAGAAACATAAGAAGTTTTTCATAGAATTAGTAGCTTTCCCATCCATTCAAGTAACATACATAACTTTCAAGTGTTTGAGAATGATAAGCACATATTGATTTTATGACTAACTCTGGAATTTTTGAAAACTAGGTAATAGATGAAGATGACAGGATGAGGAATGAAGTTGATGAAGATAATGATGTAACGTTAAAAACCAATACAATTCCCAAAGTTATGGTTTCTCTTGAAAAAATATTTCACATAGACTATGAAAGTAATAAATACAGTAAAACATCTTTTCAAACTAATGTTTATGATAGAGTAAACATAAAGACTAGAAAAAATCCCTAGAATATCTTGCTAGGAAAATATTATACTAGTCAGGAAAAAGAAAGAATTATACAAGTTCTTAAAGACTATATATATGTCATGGCTTGGAGTTATGAAGAATTTAAAACATACAATAAAAAATCATTACTCATACTATCCAATTAAAACTAGAAGGAAAGCCATTTAGGCAAAAATAAAGGCCTATTAATCCATTATTAGAACCCCTCACTCAAAAAGAAGTTCAAAAGTTATTGGATGTGTGTATTATATTTTCCATTAGGTATTCCACTTGGATAGCTAATATAGTACCTATCTGAAAGAAGAATAAAAAAATTCACTTATGAATTGACTTTAAGAATCATAATAAGGATTCTCAAAGGATAAATATCCTCTACCTTCTTTATATCACATTTTTTAAATGGTAAATGGATTTGAAATGATGTCTTTCTTAGATGGATATTCTGGATATAATCAGATTATGATAGATCCTAAATATAGAATGAAGATAATTTTTACCACTAAGTGGAGTGCATTTGCTTATAGGAGAATACCCTTTGGATTGATTAATGCAGATGTTACTTTTTAAAGTGAAATGGATTATGCTCTTAGAGACTTAATTGGAAAATGCATAGTCATTTATGTTGATGATATTCACGTGTTTTCAAATGAATGTGATAATCATGTTAAATATTTAAGAAAAGTATTCCAAAAATGTAGAGAACACGACATCTCATTGAATCCCAAAAGGTGTATTTTTAGAGTCACTGAAGGAAAATTTATTATATCATGTAATTTATAAGGATGATATTTCAGTTGACCCTGAAAGAGTAGAGGAAATACAGAAAATTCCTCCCCTAGGTAATAAGAAATAATTGATATAATTACTTGCAAAGATAAATTTATTAGAAATTTCATCTCAATATTTGCAGAGATAGTTAGACCATTGAATTATATGCTCAAGAAAGATGCTGACATTACTTGGACTTCTGAAGCCCAATAAGCCTTTCAAATAATTAAAGATACCATATCTAAGGCTCCAGTTTTAGTTATCTAATGCTCTTGATTATACATAACCCTTCTACATCTATTAATTCACTTTTGGACACTCAACTGCTAGTGTCCTAACACAAAAAATAAAAATAATAAAGAAAATCCAATATAATTGATGAGTTCCCCTTTAAAATATGCCCAGCTAAAATATACAACGATAGATAAATTGGCAGTTGCTTTAGTAAAGGTAATAAAGAAATTTATACGCCATATTTTACATAGTATAGTATTTGTAATTGTGCCAAACCCAACTGTCAAAACCATGCTAATGCAAAACAAATTATGAGAAATAAGAGGTAAGTGGATGATAACATTACAAGAATTTGATTTAGAGATCCAATGTATGAAAATAGTTAGAAGTCAAGGATTAAGTAAAAATTTAGCAAACATTGACCCTCAAATCCTTTGCCAACAATATTTTATGGATAACATCACCAGTGATGAATGGTACAAATATATAGTGTACTACTTATTGAATAGTAAATGCCTAGATCATTTCAATGTGACTCAAATAAGAGCATTATGTCTAAAAAGTTCTAAATTCATGATTAAAGTAGGTATATTGTATAGAAGAAACCATGAAGGAATCTACATAATATGCATAGATAAAGATGAATCTACTCATGTCCTTAATGATTTCATGGAAAATATGTGATTGGACATGGTTTAGCTAATGCTACTGCTCATTAGATATTGAGATATGGATACTATTGGCCTCATATTTTTAAGGATACCCATGCCCATGTTAGATACTATCATACCTACCAAGTTGCTACTAATAGAGAAAAAAATTCTTCTATAACCTTACAACTAGTATTTGAGGCTTGCTCTTTTATCCAATGGGGATTAGACTTTGTAGAAGTCATAAATCCTAATTTCTTAGCTAGTCATAAATACATATTGACTACAACTGACTATTGCACTCGATGGATAGAAGCTCAAGCAACTAGAAACTATACGACAAATATTGTAATTCAGTTCCTTGAAGAATACATTATCACTAGGTTTGGAATACCTTATTATTTAGTGTGTGACAATGACTCAACCTTTACTTTAATCCAATTTGTAGAAAGAATCTATGAAAACAAAGAGACTTTAACATTTTTTTCTAATTACTAACCTCAAGGGAATGGTTTAGTAAAGTCTACCAATAAATATTTATTGATGATAATGATGAAGATTCTAGAGAAAAATCCTACAGATTGGCACAATAAACTCAAGTATGCCTTATGGGTAGACAATGTTGAGACTAAAAGAGATGATCTATTATTGGAAATATGAGGACACATATAATTAGAAAAAACAAGAGGTGTTAGGATTTTTAAAGAGATAAACCCTAATCATTAGGTAAAGTGCACATTAATTGTAACATCTTCCCTTAAGGTGCAATTTTCTAAATAAAAAAAGAATAATCCTAACATCAATTTTAAAAAATAGCCTCAATTAATAGTTCCAAATGTGGTACAATATCAATGGATCAAGAACTATAATCATACCTCCAAGCCAAAATACAATTATTAAACCTTCTTCACTATGCCACTTCACCCATTATATCTCCTTCAATATGCACCTAAATGGTATCTTGCAGAATGAAACTTACAGAATGAAAATCAAAGTCCCCTATGAGAAGATATGTTAAAAAATGTGTAAGGGGGTGTTGTTTACCTCTAAAAAAAAAATTAGAGAATGACATCACTACAGGAATTAGGGAGGGGAGAATTTCCAAAGAGGCAATTAACCCCTCAAGGGATTATATAGGGAAGGAGAGCATATAGGCTTTGATACCAAATTTTGGAACTTGAAAATATGAGGACACATATAAATAGGAAAAAAATAAGTGTTAGGATTTGTAAAGAGAAAAACCCTAACCCTAACCCTAATCATGAGGTAAAGTGCACATTAATTCTGATAGAGAAAACCAAAATAAAAGCTTTAATAGATACATCTCTTTATCATTTGGTATATGGAAAAAATCTTGTTTTCTCTATGAAATTGAAACTATTGACCTTACAGTTCATGAAATATTACTTAAATGTAGATGACAAGACTAAAACAAGGTTGACTAATTTGATGAATTTAAATGAGAAGAGAGAGGATGCCCTTCAACATTTTAGAAAACATCAAGGGATAGTTAAAATATGGTTTGACAAAAGAGCCAAAATCAAAGCCTTTAGGATTGCTGACTTAGTATTACTATGGGATAAAGCACATGAAAAGAAAGGAGATCATGATAAGTTTGATAATATTTGTCTAGGCCCCTATCAAATATAATTTTTTTTTGTGAGAATACCTTTAAACTAAAGAATCTAATTGAAGAAGATATCCATCTACCAGCCAATGAGCAGTTCCTTAAAAATTACTTCCATATTTGAAATAAAATCACAATAAGATAGCCATGTATTATAGTTTTGTTTAGAATTTCTTTTATTTATTCCTTTAGGTAAATTTCTGATTTTGTTCATAGTTAGTTTTGTTTTAGATTTTTCAGCATTTGAGTTTTATTATTACGCTTCAGGTTTCAATGTTGGATTCTGCTTTATTTGATTTTTGTTCACTTTTACAAGTTTTGTTTGATTAGTTAGACTTATTTGTTGTGAGTTTTATTTTATTTTATTGTTTTAGTTCCCACATTTACTTTACCTATTTACACTTTCTCCTCCTAATTTTTACAGTTCATGCAATTGCAATTGAATCTTGGTTTTATTAAAGGGAAATGTGCTTAATTAATTGAGGATAATTTACTTACTTTAAAATTTGGTGAAGTTGATGATTGATGAATCAGATTATTTGGTTTTATTCTTTGATTATGGGGCTAAAACATATGAAACTATAAATAGTGTAACATGATGCTAAAGATTCACATTATTTACAACATTTAAATAATTCTTAGGTCATAAGAATGAAATCATATTGGTTTGATGATTAGATGAAGATATATACACTCTACATTTAGCCTTATAGATTCCTAATCCAAAAGTATATTCAATGTTTAAAATTGATCAAACTACTTCTTAGTTAAGAAATAACATACTAATAATACAATAAACTAAAGTTCTTGGGTGATTTTGATAACCTCTATCAAGGTTATAGATTCCTGGATAGTAGTAGAGCAATCCCTATAAGAGATCACAGTCATATCCACTAGAGCTATAAATGCTCTATTGGCGTAGATCAATGCAAAGAAAAATAATTTTTATGAGTGAAATATTTAATAACCTCACTTCACACTAAGTGATAGAATTTTTATGGATCTAAATAATGGAAAGGAATGAGCTAGCACACACTTTAATCTAAGGTAAATGGAGTGTTTATTTCAAGCAAAGTTTGTTTAACCCCATATTAGAATATTTTCAAATGATTTACATTCTACTAGTTAAGGTCTCATTTATTGCAAGCTAGGTTTTTTATCCAAAATGCTCAGGATATTTTTCTACTAGAATCACCATTTGTTGTTGCCATTGCACAACCCACCACAATTAGGGATCCACTTGAAATTTTAATTTTGATCCAAATATGTTTACATCAAGGTTTTAAATTTGCTTGCATCTGTCTTTTATCTTTGCTTACATATTATTAGTTTCAATAAGTTAATTTACCTTCCCCATGGAATCAATATTGAAAAAAGGTCTCTAACAAGTATAAACACATCCTAGGTTTTGTGCCTTTCAATCAACTTCCTATCACTTGCTAGCTCACCAAGTTTAAATTAGTTTTTGACACAAAAAATATCCATTTGAATTAAAATTCACTAAACCATGAAATTTGTGTTGGTGCCAAAGTCACATTTAAGTTCAAATCCACCAAGCTATGAAAGATGACATCATTCACCCTATCAATGGTAAAAGGGATAAATTTTATTATTTTCACCAACTTAACCAAGGGATAAAATTCTTTTTTTTTTTATAAAACTTGCGTATATTCCTTTTTTACTTGTCTACATACCCTTTCCCCTTTGACACTAAGGTTTAAAACCTAAGATAAAAGAATTAAAATCATATCCCTTTACCCATAGTAAAAGCTAAATGTTCATAGGTTACATAAATTTCTAAAGTCATAAAGACTAAAGTCATCCACTCCCATTTAATTTTATCTTCCACACAACTTCCCTAAGATAAGTGGCTTGCATTAGCTCATGAAGTTGGATGAAATCTAAGCCATCCATATATTTTCACAAGCCATCCTCTACACAATAAATGTTGAGCATCTTTGCACAAATCTATAGCCTAGATAATTTCCTAAATGATCTATGGTTTGCATGATTAAAAACTAAAGTTGTTTAAAAATTGGCCATAAGGGTTTGACCAACTAGATCACGAGGTATATGTTTTACTTTCCCATCTCATTTAATCCTAACCACTCATTCTTCTAGCCAATCACATGTGAGTTCTGCACATCCCCAAATGATTCATAGTCATTGATTTTGTTGAACAATAATATTTTTTGGCTTGATTTGTTCACTTCATCCTAGACCATCTGTTTAACTGGAAAATAGGATGTAGGCAATCAAAATACCTCAACACATCCCAGACCATTGTTTTTTGAACCAATTAGATTACTTCATTTTGTTTCACCTGAGTGATTCTTCCTCATCTATTCATCCGACCAATCAGATTCCTTTGATATATTTTACCCAAATTAATGCTACCCATCAATTTATTCAACCCAGTAGGATTCATCTACCCCACTTTTTTAACACATCAACTGGTACACATTTTTTGGAAAGAAACCTTAGGAACCACTTTAATTAAAATAAAAAAACTTAGCATTGACTTAATATTTTGATATGAAAATAAAATAGAAAAGGGAAAAATATATTTAGTACCCAAACCTTAATTGATTGACTTTGATTTTAAGCAATGAATCAAATTTACATATGGAAGCACAAGTCAATCGTACCTACCAATTTATAAACCAATCATAAATGAGTTATTTGGATCGTGTGAGTAAACATGGTCTTCTCATTTTTGGCCAATAGGATTTCTTCACTCGATTTAACATGGATACATGATACCCACTCATTTACCTTAAGGAATTAAACCTTATAAACATCAATTAATGAATGGCAAAGAAGCATGCCTTGGAAAATATTTATTTGAGAGCCTAAAGTTTCCATAAAAGGTAATTTAACCAAAAGTGATAAACTAAAATGATAAAGGCTAGCATGTTTTAGAGGATTTCACTATATAATAATAGAACTTTATAATAAAATAAAATACTAATAATAATTAGAAAGATCATTCATCAGCTATTTTTCTTCTAAATTCAGTTTAAACTAATTTTTACTTTTCTTTTATGATTTATAGGTGATAAAGTATCAAAGCAAAGGTTGAAAAGAAAATAGAAGAATTTACTGAATTTGGACCTGATTATAACCATCAAATACCTGACAACTCAACTTACATAACCTAAAAAGGACATCTCTAAAGCAATTTGAAGTGTCTATGTTTGAAATTTGAAGATCAAAACCAAGAAGATGCACAAATTGACACATCATATACTCAAATGAACATAACTGGACCAATACAATTGTAAAACATTGAAAATTTTAAATTTGTAAGGGTATTAATAGCCATGAAGACCTCATTTCAAAGGGTAAAAATCCACTGTTAGCATTATACACTTTACTTTTTCTTTCTTATTCTATAGTTGGTGGATTTTGAACCCTTGTCATTGTACTTGGAGAGTTATCCTTGCAATCACATGATGCTAGCAAGTCTGAGTGTAATCATTGAATATCTCTATCAATACAATATATTATAATTCTTGGTGTAATATGTGCATGATGATGGTGGTTACATTTAAGTAAATTTTAGTATGTTTTCTATGTATCCTTTGAATATGGGAGAATTCTGATATTATATTATGTAAAGGTTGATTGAGTCAAAACTAGTTTACTTCAGAATTTGCTACTTCAAACAATTTAGTATAAGCCTTCAATATGCAATGGCTTGTTTTATTTATTTCTCTAACCATTTTATTTCAAATTTTATTCAAAATTTGCTTATATTAGGTTTAGATTAGTTGAATTACATATTCTAAATCTTATTTTACATGATATATGTTTCATTTCAATAAGTTTAAAAATATACATTGCTCAAGTTCAATGTAACTTACATGTTAACTCTGTCATTTTAAGAACCATGCTCAAGCTCAAATATAGAAGGAGTTAAAGGTATGACGAAATATGGAGAGGTAAATTTTAAAGAAAATTAGGTGAAGGAGGTCAAGGTTTTCCTAGATAAATATTCATTTTTCTAAAGTAGCATAAAATCTTCTTCTTGTAATAAAAATGAAATAAGTATATAGTGTATTTTCTGCACTTTAGAGTTTTAAGACCAGAACAATAAAGATAATAATATGGAGGATATATTTTTAGGGTACCATAAGAAAGTAATAACTATGGAGAAACATCCTTACACTTCAGGGTTTTCTAGGAAACATAAAGAAGAAAGTGTTTATGAGGATATTCCTTGGATTTTAGATTATTAGGGGCAACATAATTATTTAGAAGATAAATATCATAAAAAAAATGGGAAAATATAAGATATTTATGAATATGAAAGTGTTGGTGAGAATGGGAAAGAGAGATAAAGATCATCAAAGCATGAACAAAGAGAAAAATAAAACCCAAAGGACATCGATTTGGGAAGCCAAATATATCACATGTGTTAACAAGATATGGGACTAGGATCACTAATGAAAATAAAAATTTATGATGATGAAAATGATACCATGTAGTATTAGGGGTATGAATAACATACCTAAAAAAGAGTTATTAAGAAATTAATAGGTTGTTATAGTTCTAAGTTTATATCAATACAAATAATATTATAAAATATTACAAAACATAAAGATACTTTCAAAAATATTTGGAAGATGGGTGATTGTCTTAAAGTTTATTCATTAGGATATTTAGGTGGTATTACAAAAATATTGGATAAATGAAAAAGAGATTGGTAATTTTTAGAAGAGTAAAGTAATTGGGTTGTTGAACTAGTTTGTAGGAAAGAGAAAAATATCAATGTTGTGATTATAAATGTATATGCTTCAGCTATGACTACTCCTCATGAAAGATGTTGGAAGGATCTCAAAATATATTTATAAATCACGATTCATTGTGATCTATAGATTCTTGGGGGTTATTTCAGCATTGTTATTTCTCATTTAGAAAATAATGGTGGTATTGTAAGATAGTCTAGATAAATGCAAGAATTTACTTCAATTGTCAAATAACATGACCTTTGGTATTATCCCTTCATGTTTTCAAAATACATGGGATAATACATATTGGGTAAACTCATATTGTAGAATGATTGTATAGGTTATTGTTATCTATACATGGTTGAAAATAAGGCATATACAATATTTTCAGATATTGTATTGCAAGTAGGATCAGATCATAAACCCATTATTTCTACATACGATTTTATCCAATAATGGTCATCCAAAGCCATTTTGCATCTATTATATGTGGCTCCAAGATCCTTATTTTTGTCATATGGTTATATTATTGTGACATTAAGAAAATTTTGAAGGATCATGTATGTACATGTTTGTTCAAAAGATGAAAAAAATTAAAGGAATAAACGAAGACTTGGAATGCCAAATATTTTGGTACCATTTTTAACTATAAGAATGAAATTGAATCCAAGATTAAAAATTTACAAGAGTATAGAAACTAATGGAATAAATCAAGATTATTATGTAAGAAAAAAAATCTTTTTAATTATCGTAATGCACTGAAAAAAAGAAATCCTATTTGTTCCAAAAATCTAAGTAGAAACGGATCAAGAAAGGACCTAGAAATACAAAAAAAAACCATGTTACAACAATTTTTTTTTTCTTTTCATCACTACAAAAATAATTGAACTCCACATAAATGAAATATGGAGGAATAAGAAGATATAAGAAAGGGAGCAGTTAATTATTTGAAAAATATTTTATCAAATATTGGGCAAGATAAGGAGGCAGAAGATGAGGTTTTATAAAAATATTTCATCAATTATCACACAAGAAAAATATAAAATCTCAATCAATAAGATATCTATGGATAAGTTGCATGAAGATATTTTATCTTTCCATCCTAAAAAGGCACCTAGCCTAGATAGAATTTTTTTATAATTTCCTTTCAAATATTTTAGGATTTATTAAATAGTGATATGTTATTTGCAATTTAAGATACTCAAAAAAGGAAAGTGAGATTAATGTTACTTTGTTAGTTCCACAAGACAAAATATTTTGAAATTTTTAATGTAATAATACTTTGTAATATATTATTTAAGATCATTTCACAAATTATGGGAAATAGGTTGAAAGTAATTCTAGATTATGTTATCTCAGAGGAACAAGGTGGTTTTATTCATGGTAAACAAAATATTAATGGTTAAATCATTGCACAATAGGCCATACATTATCTTCATTCTATGAAAAACTAGGTATGCTTTTGAAATTAGATATGGAAAATATATGATAGGGTTTCTTAAAGTTTTCTATGTGGTATTCTCAAAATATTGGTTTTCATTATAGTTGATGTGAATGGATTACATGTTGTTATAGCTCTATGAAATATTCTATTTTGATCAACGGTTCAATGGTTGGTTACTATAATCATATTTTGGAATATACCTAGGTGATATGTATCTTCTTATCTATTCATTATTATTATGAAGGGATTAGGGATAGTTTTTTCAAAGAAAAAAATGGAAGGAAAAATAAAAGGTATCTAGATTGTAAAAATAGTCCCTTTGTATATCATCTCTAACTTTTTAATGATATTTTTCTTTTCAACCATCACTTAGTCAATGAGGCCATGGATTGTAAACCAATATTATCATGCTATGGTCAAACTAATAAATAGTTGGTTAATACTATAAAATCCAATAGTTTTTAACTAACACTTCCCTAGATTTATAAAGAACTAGTGTGGATTTTTTAAGGTTTAAAAAAAAAAAAAAAAATCATCAACCTACTTGGGTATCCCTTTGTATCATATAGGAAATAAAAAGGAACTTTGGGCATCCTATTTGGATAGAATGAAATCTTGTTTTTTGAGTTGGAAATATAAGTTCTTAATCATGGTAGGAAGGCTAAAACTCATAAAGGCTATATTGCAATCCATACTTATTTACATGACATCATTTTCAAGATTGCTAATATGTATTGCATCAAAAGTTGATAAAATTCAAATAAAATTTCTATAGAAAGGATGAAATTGTAAGTGGGATAGGGTTTACAAAGGAAATAATATTAGAAGAGTAGGTTTTTTGAATTAGAGGATTATGAGTTTGGCGTTAGGTCAAAGCTTGTTTGGAGATTATTTAAATATCATGAAAAAATTGGATAAAAATACAACATAAATATATAGGTTTTATTGATGCAATTAAATTATTTATGAAAAACACTTCCAAAATGTTAATAAACATACAAATTCATATAAAATAGTTTACAATTAACATATAAATATGTTTGATAGTCATTCAATGAGGGCAATGATGTAATTTTTTGGTATAGTGTTTTGTAGAAGCCTTATATTATTATATCTAACTCAAAATAGCAACCATTGGATTAGGAATACCTAGATTGTAAATATCCGAAGGGAAAATATTATATTAATAGGAGAAAAAAGTGTAGATCATGGATTTTTATTAACAACCTAGTTGAAGGAGAGGAACTCATACAAATTATAGATGAAATTCAATAGATGATTTAGCAATTTTATTTATTAATATGTAGTAAAAATATGAGTTTGTTTGGATCTATCAAAATATTGTTAATACTAAATCAAGATGGCATGTGAGAATATAGAGTAATCAAAATTTTCTACTCCTAATTATTTTTGTTGGAACAATGTTTGGTCATTAGATTTTCTCTCTAAGGCCTCAATGTTATTTTGGTTATTATTTTAAATTAATATTCTTATTGGAGAGAGTAAAAATAAGAGGATATCATGGACCTTTCATATATACCTTGTGTGAGAAGGATTTAGAAACATCGAATCATCTACTTTTGCATTATCCCTTTGCTCACACCATTTGGGGTTACTTTTTGAAAATAGTTAAATATATTGGGTAGCTCCATCAATATTGAAAGAGTTGATGAAATATTGGATGAATTATTTCAAAGCTTAAACATTATGTACTCAATGGAGGATTTTTTCTACAATTATTTTTTGCAATCTATGCCTTGAAAGGAATAATATAAATTAAAATAATAAATCTCAAAATCATGCCAAGCTTAAAACCGTATTATTGTCTCTCTTATATAATGTTTATAAATAGGGTGTATAACATGGGCAGTCTCATGTACATAAAGATAAGAGGTAACAACTTGGTTATAGAATTTGAGCATACACAAAAGAATCAAATGTGATAGTGACATTATAGTAAATGATCTACATGAATCTAAAAAAAAAAGGAAATATCCAAAAAAGTGCATTTATTAAATCTAATTTTCATGGTAAGTTGTAAACTTACTACAATGGTAAGGGATTTAGCCTTTTATTGAGAGGTCCAAGGTTAAAACCCCACTCAGTATGAGGGGACTAGAAACCCTCATAGAAACCTATGTAAACTCATTAAAAAATATTAATTTTCATGGTGCTTCCAAAGGAAATCTAAGAAAATTCAATGGATGTGGTTTTTTTTAAATAAGGAAGGAAAAATTCTCCTCACTTTCTCAAAAATATACTTAACTTTGATATTCAACTACGTAGAGGCTATGATATTTTTTATAACGATTAAATTGTACTACAAAAATAATGGAAGTTTATCTCAATTTAGGGGGATTTGCATATTATCATTAATGTTATCAACAAAAATGGATGTAGAAATTGGGTAAAAAATAATATTATTGTTGATGCTCATTAGCTATTATTGGAGAAAATCCTTGGAAATGTGAGCATATCTATAGAGAAGGGAATTGGGTAGTAAATAATTTAGCTAGTTAGTGTTGATCTTCATGGTAGTGAAATTTAAATTTGAGAAGTCAATTGGCCAAGTGCGATTTTATATTTAAGCTATAAGGATGTCAAGGATCTACTTGTATAAAAATAGAACTTTGATATTGTTAAAATATATTTGATAAAAACATAAAATTAAAATATCTATGTTTAAAAGCTAAGTTGGATATGGTTTAATGGACCTAACAATAAATGAATTATTTCAGTATTTTGATGGGAGTGGACCCCAATAGAAACCACATATAACTTATTAAACAAAATACATTTATCTATTAAAATAAAACAAATAATTCTAAAAAATTGCTACTATATTTAATTTAGCTAAAACAATATAATATGTATATATCATAATTTGAAAAATCAATTATAAATATAACAAAAAGAAAAAAATTCTAAATTTTAGATATAATTGAAATATTGCTTATCATGAACCATCATATAAAAGTATAATAATTTATTTATATTCTAAAAATATATTATAATTTATTTATATCCTAAAAATGTATTATAAAATATAGTACATGCATAGTCCAAATAATTTCAAATAGAATTGCACTAAAAATCTTCCCAACTTTCTTTTAATTAAATTTAATATAATAAAAAAATTATTCTTCACAAAACTAAACCTTTAAAAGTTAAATGTGTGACACCCTCTAATTTTTCCAAAACCATAATTCCACTTCAATTCATTATTTTCAACAATGGATTTTATTTTCCTAATTCAAAGTACCTTTGAAGTAAAATTTAATTTTGTACATTGAAAATATTAAGTTCAAGGACTCAAACACTATATCAAGTACTTCACATACATTATTAAATTCCTTTTAATCGAGGAACATACAATCTGATCTAACACTTTCAGTAACGTTGTTATGAGTGTTGCTACGATGATGTATTATTTGATTATTCTTTAATATAAAGTATTTTTTCAATAAAATGGTGATGGCACACACCCTCATTTAATATTTTAATCATTTCATCAATTTAAAATATGTTTTTTAATAATATTTTATGTTATGCAATAGCATTCGGGTGTATAGGTAATCTTGCATCACCTCCACCCCAATAAAATGGTGATGGCACACACCCTGCCTCAAGAAACTGGTGATGGCACACCTAGATGATGAGGGTCAAATTTTAGCTTAAGAAATCTCAATAAAAAAGGAGTTCAAAAATACAAGAAGCTGATAAGAAACTAAAACATGGCTAGCAAGGAGTCAACAAGAGACCAACAAGAACCGATAAGGGGTCAGAAAGGGACTAAAAAGAGACTAGTAAGGGAGTTGGTAAGGATCTAATATGATTGACAAAGAGTTGACAAGGGCCAACAAAGGAATTTTTCTTTATTACAGTAAATTTTAAACAAAGAAATGCAATAAATTATTGTTTATTTTCTAGTTTTTATATGTGTTTGAATGTGAGTTTTTTGGGGCTGGTAGAAGAGGTACTCTTTCATTAGACCCCCTCCTCTACACTGCAACATAATGGTATTAGATCCAGGGTTTATGTGGAAAATATTTAAAATTTGTAGTCTTAGTTATTCTAAAATGTTAAAGACAAAGGTGTATGTGGGAAGAAAAAAGAAACGCAAAAAATAAAATTAGAGCTATATTTTTTTATGGTGGTTTGGTTGTAGTAGGTTGGTAAAGAAATATTTTTGAGTTGGATGAAGTATTTTATTTTACTTGACATTTCTAATACAAGAACATCCAAGTGTATGGGGGCACCACTAAAAAAAAAAATTAAAAAGAAAAAATAGGAGAAAATAAAAAGAAAAAAAGAAAAAATCAACCTTTTTTTTTTAGTTTGAGTTGAACTTAAATTAATGGAGAAAATGGTAGAGTAATTGGTGATGGAACACCCAGGTGATGAGCATCACATTTTATCTTAGGATTTTCTACTAACAAGGGATCAACAAGGACCAAAAAGAGACTGACAAGGAGGTGACAAGGAACTAGAAAATGATTAGATGATGTTGAAAAGTACTGGTAAGTGTTTTTTAAGGGATTGACAAGGATCAGTAAGTTATCAATAAAGGAATAACAAGAAAATACTAAGGGATATGGAAAGGATAGGGATGATTTTAAAGGAGTTAATAAGGACCAACAAGGAAATTTTTTGTTTCTATTGTAAATATTAAATAAAGAAATGCAAGAAATTATTTTTTATTTTTTTCATTTACATTTTTTTGTGTGTAAGTTTTTTTGGGACTACTACAATATGTAGCCTCTCATTAGACCCCCTCCTATAGACTAGATTATTATCTTATTTTTTTGAAACCTTATCTTCAATTGTTTGGTTCTTTTTATAATAAGAGTAATGAAACAAAGGGAAAAATGTAAATATATGCATTCAAATTCAGATATACATACCAAAATCATAAAAACAAGTAAAATAAAATTAATAAGAATGAGTCATTTTAAATACAAAAAAAAATTCATTAATGCTCAACTATGAAATAAAATACTCTTATAAAAAAATAGTTAATATCTAGATGATGTTTATCCACTAAATGAAAGTGTAGAATAGGTGGATAATTGAAAATATTTTTAACCCTCCAAATAGTTTTATAAAAGAATATGAAAAACATTCACTACTACAAGCATTTGCAATAAAAATAAATATACTTCATATTTTATTTTCTAGATTCATTGCTAGTTGGAACTTTGTTTGGTATGGCTAAATCTCTCTCCTCCATTGAATCTACTATAATTTTAATCCTAATTAGAGAGACACATAGAAGATTCATATTTTCAAAAAGTTGATCAAAATAGTTATGTTGCTCATTCTTATGGTGATGAAATGGACAATGAAGGTCATCAAAATTCTCCACTAGCATAGTTAATACATTTAAAATGTTATATATATGTTGATAAATGTTAACCTACAAAAGTAATTATAAAATAAAGATCATTTTTAAAATCCCCCAAATCTTGTAATTCCTAAAACTAGTACTAAGTTGAAAGGGTTAAGCATTGTTGTGCTGAAAAAATTCACTTTAGAGGAGGGACGTTTTTCGCAGGACTGCCCAAACTATCAAACTTGTTTCGACCATATCTCACTCATCCGGACTCGGATTGAGCTGAAATTTTGAGGGTAGATGCATGAAAAACCCTAGAACGTCTCCACAAATTTGCAAAGAATTTGGAGTAATACAAATCCTAGCACTTCCCTATGTGTCAACAAGATTTTTGACAAGCGACTATGCAAGGGTTTCATCTGGGTTGAGTGCAAGCAACTCCAGATGTTGGTTTTTAGGGCATTCGTGTGCTAGAGGACAATATTTTTGAGTTTTATGCTCAATATTTTAGCAATAAATGTTGTAGGAGATCCAAAATGGATTAGAAATTTGTCTTTCAACAGATCATACTGTGAACTTGAGTAACAACAACTTTCAATTTGCTGCACAAAATAAAAGTGAAAACCATACCTTTCCATGACATCTAGGGAAAGGATTAAAGATATCACAAAACAAGTTTCAAATAGTTGTTCAAAAAATGGCTTATATCCCAAGTGAATCTGGTGCTAAGGTGCACCCACAAAATAATTCTATTGTGAAAACCCCTGTCAAGGGTAAATTTCAAAAACTCAGCCCCAAAAATAAATTTTAGGGATGCTCTCCATGGTGGACAGCCTCAACCCATTGCTAATACCAATATTAGGGCTTCCCATAATCCTCTAAGAATGCCTAATATTGATCCCAGGAAAATAGAGTTAGGATGTCTTAAAGCAACTGATGGAACTCCTATTGTTAAGCTTGATATGGGTAACATTCAGACTGGTATTAAAGATTTGGAAAAAAGAGAACTAATTTGTCAGTTCATGGGTTTTCGTTCGAGCCTATTTTATTTCAAAGTATAGGCTACAAAAATCTAGAAAACTAAAGGTGAGTTACAAATCTCTATTTATCCAAATGGTTATTTCCTTATTTTATTTGCTAATAATGAAGATAGAGAGAACTTTTCAAGGGGGTCCTTGGTTTTTTGGAAGGGCAGGGATTTTCATGAAGCCCTGAAATACTAAATTTAAAGTCGAAGAAGATATGCCTTCTATAGCTCCCGTGTGGGTTAGAATATTTGGCCTCCCTATTGAATTTTGGAATCTTACTATTTTTTATTCAATTGGAAACTCTTTAGGAACTTTTATGATGACTATTGATTGTACTCAAAATTTTGAACATATTATTTATGCTTGGATTTGTGTTTTAATATATTTTGACAAACCCCTACCTAAAAAGATCACATTACAATTTGGGGAAGACACTTGGGAGCAAGTAGTGGACTATGAGAATATTCCTTTTCATTGTAGAATTTGCCATGAATATGGTCATTTGGTCAGTGCTTGCCCAAATAAAATTTTTGATCAAAAGAAAGAAGATATAAACTCAGCAGGTTTCTAAATGCCTAAGAAGAAGAACACTAAGAAAAAACCAGTTATGAAGGATCAATCAAAGTCATCTACTAATATGTTTAAAATAATTTCCATAAATGATGTCCCAAGTGAGGAAGAGGAAATAATGGAAAAAGAAATATTAGAAATAAAATTTAAATATGAAGGGAAGAACTCGGAGACAAACCAACAAATCAAAGGTTTTCAACAGAAAAAAGGGATAAAATTTACACAAGAAAAACAATCTTTTAAATGTCAACTTTAAATAATACAGGTTCCAATATAGACTCCGTTGAACCCTATAGTAAAATTTTGGCTGTGTACGAGCATTATTCAAGGTTAGAAGCCATATCAGATTCAATTGGAATAAGTCAAGAAACAGGAAAAAAAACTGAAGATGGATTCTAAGAAAAAAGTAGGTCGCAAGACCAATCAATATCATATGGTAAAATAAGGTGAAAATATTGTAGAGGAAGGTAATATTAATGCCCTTCCCAAAATTTTTAGCCCTGGTATTAATGAATATCATCACTTGGAATATTAGAGGACTCAAAGGGAGTCTTTCAAAATAAAATAAAATTAGAATAATGATTCAAATAAATCATCCACATCTTGTTTTCCTTAAAGAAACAAAGATGTCAATGGAGTATATGGACTCAACTACTAGTAAAATTTGTCTAGCTAGAAAAGTGGTTTCCCTCAGTTCCTAGGGGACTTCTGGTGGCATTGCTTGTCTTGGGGACCCAAAAGAGGTAGTTATTAACCATATGGTTGGCAGTTGGGGTTTTTGGCTATAGCTATTCAAAGTAGATATTCCAACCAATTTATGCTCTGCATTACTATTTATGCTCCAACTACTTTGGAGGAAAAATAAGACATTAGAAGCATATAACTCATATTATCTCTCTTTTTCCTGAAGTTTGGATCTTGATCAGAGGATATTTCAATACCATCCTCTCTATGGATGAGAAAATGAGGGGAAATAAAAATTTGGACAAAAGAACTGACCTTATGAGCGAATATATTGCAAACCTCCATCTTGTGGACATCCAACCAGATAATGGCCTTATGACTTGTTATAATAGAAGGTAAGGATTATATTGTATAATGGAGAGATTGGATAGTTATTTGCTCTCTGAAAATATCTTAATCCATGGTCACATTTCTAAAGTGAAGATTCTTAATAATGCTAGTTTGGATCATTGGCCAGCCATGGTAGAAATGTGGAAAACCAATGTGAGTTTCTCTCCTTTTTGTTTTCAATTAATGTGTCTTAGAGATATTTCCTTTAGACCTCGTGTGCAACAATGGTGGAAGGAAGGTAAACCTAGGCATGGGACTAAGATGTTATGTTTTTCCAAAAGACTACAATACATTAAATCCAAAATCAAGACTTGAAACTAGAAAGAGTTTGGGGATGCCTATAAAAAAATATATGAAGTTATTGCTCATATTGAAAATTTGAATAAGAAAATCCGTTTAGATGGCCTCACAGATAAGAGAAGTGTAGATGAAATTAAACTCACAACTCAGTTAGAGGAATGGAAAAAAAGAGAAGAAATCTTATGGAAGCAAAAATCTAGAATTCAATGGATCAAAGAAGGATATCAAAACACAAATTGCTTCCACAAATATCTTCTAGCTTGAAGATATCACAACTTTATTTCTTCTCTAAAATCATATTTTGGAGATGTTGTTTATACTTGGGATGGCATGAACTCTATTGTTGTTGATTACTTTTCCAATCTTTTTGTTGCTACTCCTCTTGACTCAGCTTCTCAACAAAATGTTCTTCAAGCAATCCCTTCTCTTATCACTTTTGAGGAGAACTCTATTTTGACCGCTCTTGTTACTATCAATGAGCTTCAATAAGTATTTTTTTAAATGCAAAAAGGGAAAACCCCAAGTCCTGATGGTTTTCCCATTGAGTTCTACCAAGAGTTCTGGGATATCCTTCATGTTGATTTATTAGAGGTGGTTGAAGATGCTAGGAAATCCAAAGAAATTTTGAAGGTTATCAATAAAAATTATATTACTCTTATTCCAAAATATCAATAGGTTGATCATATATTAGATTTTATACCTATTACTTTATGTAACATTCTTCTCAAAATCATTACTAAAATCATGGCAGAAAGGTTGAAGCCTCTTTTGCATAATATTATTTACTAAGAGCAAGGGGGTTATGTGGAAGGGTGTCAAATAGTATATGAGATAGTTATTGCTCAGGAAGCCATCCATTCCATGAATATGCAAAAATATCCTTCCATGTTCATTTGGTTAGACTTATACAAATCTTATGACAAAGTGGATTGGCACTTCCTTATCAAAGTTTTCAGGCAATTTGGTTTCTCCAAGGACTGGATGGATTAGATTATGGGGTGTATCTCTTCAGTTTCCTAATTAGTTCTTATAAATGGTAGGCCTTCTCAATCGTTCCCAGCTTCCATAGGTATTAGGCAAGGTGACCCGCTATCCCCTTATTTATTCATCATTCTTGCTGAATGCTTGGGTAGGACTATAACAAAAAAGAGGGAAAAAAACCCTTGTGGGAGTTACCATTGCTCATGGAGCTAGACTTATCTATCATCTTAAATTTTTGGATGATTATACTATTTTAGGTAAAGCTATAGTTAAGGAAGCTTCTAATATTAAGAAAATCATTAGTTATTTTTCTAAGGCTACTAGGTAGTTGATCAATGAAGACAAATCTAAAGTTATTTTCTTTCACTGCTCTGGTAGATAGGAATCCATGGTCTTGGATAAATTAAGATATTATAAGGCCTCCCTTCCAATAACTTATTTAGGTATTCCCATAAATATTCAAAGGAAGAAAAATAAAGAGTGGAATTGGTTGTTGGACAAATTCAAGAAGAAAATTGGAAAGTGGACCAACAGGTGGCTTTCTTCTAGGGGTAGAATCACCTTAGTAAAATCAGTCCTTCAAGCTATTTCTATTTATGTATCTTCCATGTTGAATATTTCAAATATTGTTCTTCGAGAACTGGATCAAATCAGTCATCGTTTCCTTTGGAGTGGTACTAAGGAGAAAATAAAATGGGCCTTGGTGAAATGGGACACTTTATGTCTTCCTAAGAATAAGAGGGGTTAGAATTCCGGTCTTTTATTAATAACAATAAATATTTAGCTGATAAATTATATTGGGGGATGTTGCATAACCTAATGCTATTTGGGCCAATAATATTCATGCTAAATATGATGAGAACAAAATCCCTGAAGACCTTATTCGCTATCAACTTCCTACCAAAGGTTCTCCCATTTTAGCGGTTCTTAATACTGGTGAGGATTTGATAAAGAAAAATTTATTTTGGATCATTCATAATGGTCAATAGGTAAATTTTTGGATGGATTCTTGGGATGGTCACAAGCCTTTGATAACTCAGTTTCTTGATTGGAGGACTTGGATGGAGGAGCTTCACCGATCTAACTAGATAAAGGTGGCTAATTACTATCGGTACCATACTGGTAATTCAAAGGTTGGTAGATATTGGATCCCTATTGAGGACTGGCCTATTCAAATCCTAGAAAGGCAAATACAAGATATCCAAGACATCCTTCATATGAGATCTCTCTCTTGGTCCCATGAAAAAGATTTTTTTGGATGGAACAACACTACTAAGGGTGAGTATTCAGTTGCTCAAGTTTGTTTGACCTTATGCCATAATAATCCCAACCATTCTTCTGATATATTTTCTCAATTGTGGGTTCAAAATCTCTGGCCTAAGGTGAGGTTCTTTAATTGAGTTTTATTGTATCATAGGGTGCTTATTGGTGAGCAAAATTATGAAGCATGGTTTTCATGGCCCTTTTAGTTGTGAGATGTGTGAAGAGAATGTAGAAACTCTCAACCATATTTTTATTGAGTGTACTTTAGCCTCTGAGCTATGGAGGAGAATTGCCACTTTACTTGTCTTACAGTGGTCCAATTTTTTTACTTTTGAACAACTTTGGAGGGATTGGCCTAATCAAGAGGGTGCTGATCATTTTATTAGGTAGTTAGTTTGGATGGGTTCTACCATTCTTCTTTGGAATATTTGGATTGAAAGGAACAACCAAAATTTTAATCAAGATAGAAATGATATTCACTATATTTGGCAAAAGACCATAGCCAGATTATTTGAATCAATCCTTCAACCCTTAATCACTCTTAAAACTCACACCAAAGATGGGATCAAGTGATGCAAATATTGAAGATTAAATCTTCTAAGGGCAACCAACTTAAAGGTAATGTGAGTATTAGTAAGATGGATAGGACAAGAAATTGGCAACCTCCTCCTAAGGATTTTGGAAAAGTCAATACTAATGGAGCCTCCAGAGGGAACCCTAGAAAATCCAGTGTCGGAGGAATTGGTAGACTTTCAGATGGCTCCTTGGTTTTTACTTTTGCTAAGAATTTGGGTATTCTTTCCAATAACCATGCTGAGGGGTATGGTATCCTTAGAGGCCTTCAAGATGCTACTAAGGTTGGATGGGAAAAGGTGTTAGTTGAGTCTGACTCTCAAATTATGATTAATATTTTGAAGACTCCTTCCAATAATCATAAGGTTGATTGGAGAATAAAAAGAATTATTGAGAAGATTCAATTAATCCAGATGGGATTTTTGAAAGTTGATTACAATCATGTGGTCAAAGATCAAAACAAGAGTGTTGATGCTTTAGCTAATTGGGCTTTGGACAAAGGCGATCTTACTTGTTATGGCCACCCTCCTAGATGGTGGGCTTCACAAATTAGGGAAGCTCTTATTTCTATTATTTTTTTTGATGGCTCCAATTTTGAAGGTACCTACTTTCTTCTTGCTTTTTTTGCTTCTCTTTGGTTCATTCAGGTTTTTTTAGTTCCCTAGCTCACTCTTTTATTTCTTTTTTTTTCTTTGTTGTTTCTTGCCTTAATAGTCTTCTAGGCTAGATAGGTCTTTGTTATGTTCAATTTTTTTTCTTTTTTTTTTGGTTTTTTTTGTTTAGTTTTTTAAAGTGTGTGTGTTCTTTTGTTTTGTTTTGTTTTTGTGTTCTTTGTGTTGTTTTTTGTTGTTCTTGTGTTTTTTGTTGTTTTGTGTTTTTTTTTAATGTTTTTTGTTATTGTTCTTGTGTTTTTGTCTTTTTTGTTCTTGTGTTTATCTTTGTTTATGTTAATTCATGTTTTTTTGTGTGAGTATTTTCTATGTTTTTTGTTTTTGTTTATTGTCTATTGTTGGTTGTTTTTTATTTTTATTTTTATTTTATTTTTTTAATATTTTAGGTTTTGGTTGTGTTTATTTTTCATGTTTTTTTTTGGGTTATGTCTTTGTAGTGTTCTGTTGTTTTTGTCTTGTTTGTGTTTTATTATGTGGTTCTTGTGTTTTTCTATGTGGTTCGTGTTGTGGTTTCTTTTATCTTATTGTGTGTGTGTTTGGTTGTGCTTTTGTTCTTGACACACTCAAGGAGCATATTTTTTTATTTTATTTTATTATTTTTGTTGTTATTTACTTATTTATTTATTTACTTATTTTTAAATTGGTTTTGTGTGTTTGTTTGCTCTTTGAGTATGTTAAAGCTGGTAGGCCAGGTCTAAGTCTTGGGTATTTTTGGTGGAATGGATACTCCTGCCTCCTTGGGTCTTACCCAAAAGTGCCATCACTTTTGGGATGTTTTCCACAAATTAAAGAAAAAAAACTCGTACTAAGTCTCAAGGGAATAAGGTTCTACCTTAACCCTTCAAAAATTACCATATCAGTCTTATATTGAACATGGATAGTTACAAAAATTAACAAAAATAAATTTCTATATTTGAATCTTGTTATAGCTTTATTAATTTTCACATAAAAATCCAAAATATAATTTTCATTATGTTTATATAAGAAGCTATGAAACTTACCAACATATTGATGCAGGAGCATCCGACGATAGCAGGGCAACCTTGCATAAACCTAATTTTTTCTAAGTATTGTGTTTTATTTCTTCTTTTATTTACAAGGCAGAAGTCCGTCATGATATCGCGACATCAAAGGAGGGAACCAAGACAGGCAGAAGTCCGTCACGATATTGCGACATCAAAGGAGGGAACCAAGACAGGTAGAAGTCCGTCGCGATATCGCGACATCAAAGGAGGGAACCAAGGTAGGTAGAAGTCCATCGTGATATCGCAATGTCACGATATCACGACATCGAAGGAGGGAACCAAGGCAGGCAGAAGTATTGTCGTGATATCGTGATGTCACGATATCGTGAAATCAAGAGAAGGGACGAAAGCAAGGCAAAGATTTATTGCGATATCATGACATCAAAAAGAAAATCGAGATGAGGTTAAAGTGTGTCGCGATATCGCAACATCAAAGAGAGAACCAAGAAAGGGCAAAAGTTTGTCGTGATATCATGACAGATCACGATATTGCGACATGTCATGATATTGCGACCAGAAGAAGGCAGGTAAGAAATGAACACAAAGATGACCATGCATTCGCATGAAAAAAAGAGGCAACAGTCCTCGATGAACTTTCTAACAAAGCAACGGTTGCAGGTCAAGGGTCTCTTTAATGCATGCTTTCATGGCGGATCGGGGTAGTTGCCAATTATGGGAGGAAAATTGAAGACTCGATGGGGGAAGCCAATTTTGTAGGTTTTTGTAATGAATTCTGCCAGGTGGGTCATTAATGGCCTAGAGGGTCGAGACCTCAATAAAAACTCGGTGTTTGTAATAGATCCGGGTGGTGGATGAGAGATTAGATGCAGAGTGTGAGTGTGAGAAAGCTAAGCCGAGTGCTAGCTGTTGTAAAGCCTGCGGGCTATTTTTCTATACGTATTTTCTAGATTATTGAATGAAAAGTTGGATTTGGGAAGGTGCAATTTCTTGTCCACCATCAAGTGGTATCAGAGCCAGAAGTTCCTGAGTGTGTAACAAATCGCTAGACATGAGGCAGTTACACCAGGATCTGTGGAAGGGCTTGTGAGAGAGTGAGCAGAATGCCTCTAAGAAGAAACCTCGTTGGTGGGAGGGGCATGACGACAATAGTAGATTTCAAGTTTTACAAAGGGAAGTGCAAGCCCTACAAGAAGAGTGGCGTAGAAGATCGAAGCCAAGAAGAGATGAATGTAGTGAAGATGAAGTGGATGAAGAAGAAAACCAGTTTGAAGAAGAAGAAGAGGCTGTAGATCCTGCACAAGCCAGACTGTACAAAGCCATATCCCAGATTGGGAAGAGGCCGAAGATGGAGGTTTCCATGTATTTTGGGAACCTGGATCTGGAGGAATTGATCGACTGGATCAACTATCTGGAAGAATACTTTGAGTATGAAGAAGTTGAAGATCCTAAGAGGGTCAGATTTGCCAAGACCAAGCTGAAGGGTCATGCCAAAGATATGGTGGAAGGGAATACAGCTGGAGAAAAAGATAAGAGGAAAATAATGGATAACAAAATGGGCATGAATGGTGGAGAAGCTGAAGAGGCAGTTCATCCCAGGTGATTACAAACTGGATCTGCTAAGAAAAATGTAGAGTTTGAGACAGATGAACAAAAATGTCCAAGAATACATAGAGGAGTTTTATAATATCTCCATCAGAACTGGCCATTTAGAGGCAAGCAAGGAGAAGGTGGCCCATTATATCAATGGGTTGAGACCCAGTATCCAGGAAGAGTTGAGCCTAGTTCGGGTGAGCACCATTGAAGATGCTTACCAGTTTGCTCTGAAGGTGGAAGAAAAGCTGAACAGAAGGTTTGAGAATAAGCAGAACAGAAGAGGTCATGGAGGAAATACTAGTGGAAGAAACTATGGAGGAAAAGAGGAGAAGAAAGAAGAAGCTAGTAGCAGCCAAGAGCAGAAGGCAGGTGATGTTTACAAACCCCAAGTTTAGAACAATGGCTACCCAAGAGGAAGAGGTAGATCTAGACATGGGTATGGAAGAGGAGTGTTTCATGGAACCTGTTTCCACTATGGAGAAGAGGGACATCATGCATACGAGTGTCCCCAGCACCGTGAGAGGATGAACAAGAGACTTGAGGGTCCTGCCAGAGTTGGGTAGCAGAGGAAGATGCTAAATCAAAACATTCTGAGGAGGTAGAGAGAGAAGAAGTCTTGGTCGTAAGGAGAGCCATGCTAATTGATGAAGACAAACAAGAGCAGAGGAGAAGCCTGTTCTACACGAGGTGCAAAAGTGTAGGTAAAGTCTGTAATGTTATTATAGACAATGGAAGTACTAATAACTTAGTCTCCGAGGAAATGGTCACTAAGTTGCAGCTGGAGAGGAGGAGACACCCGCATCCATACCGGATTGCATGGTTGTGGAAGGACCACAGAGCATGGGTTCATGAACAGTGCTTAGTCACATTCAATATTGGGAAGTACCAGGACGAGGTCCTATGTGATGTTTTCCCCATGGATGCTTGCCATTTGTTATTAGGAAGGCCATGGCAGTTTGATCAAAGTGCAGTGCATGATGGTCATGTAAATACGTACTCCTTGACAAAATATGGAGTGCACCACAAGTTAAAGCCATTACAAGCAGTGGACGAGAATGTGTGCAGCAGTGCCAGAATTTGTCTAGTAGAAGGTAGAATTTTTTTTTGCCAGGAGACGGGGTTTAAGCGGGCTGTAGGGGCAGGTGCCCATTTGGAGATGTTACAAAAGACACGGACCGAACAACACAGAAGTGAAGGTCACTTCTCCATTTACCCCAGGTGTCTGATGCAGGAGCATCCGGTGACAACAGGGCGATATTACATCAACCTAATTTTTTCTAAGTATTGTTTTTTATTTCTTCTTTTCTTTACAAAGAAGAAGTCCATCGCGATATCGCGACATCAAAGGAGGGAACCAAGGCAGGTAGAAGTCCATCGCGATATCACGATGTCACGATATCACGACATCAAATGAGGGAACCAAGGCAGGTAGAAGTCCGTTGTGATATCACGACGTCATGATATCGCGACATCAAAGGAGGGAACCAAGGCAGGGAAAGTATTGTCGTGATATCGTGACATCGTGATATCATGATATCAAGAGAAGGGACCAAAGCAAGGCAAATATTTGTCGTGATATCGTGACATCATGAAATCGCAACATCAAAAAGAAAACCGAGACGAGGCAAAAGTGTGTCGCGATATCGTGACATTGCGATATCGTGACATCGCAATATCATGACATCAAAGAGAGAACCAAGCAAGGGCAGAAGTTTGACATGATATCATGACCAGAAGAAGGCAGGTAAGAAATGAACACGCGGACAACCACGCACATGCACAAAAAAAAGAGGCAAAAGTCCCCGATGAACTTTCTGACAAAGCGGTGGTTGCAGGTCAAGGGTCTCTTTAATGCATGCTTTCATGGTAGATTGGGGTAGTTTCCAATTATGGGAGGAAAATTGAAGACTCGACGGGGGAAGCCAATTTTGTAGGTTTTTGTAATGAATTCTGCCAGGTGGGTCATTAATGGCCTAGAGGGTCGAGACCTCGATAAAAACTCGGTGATTGTAATAGATCCGGGTGGTGGATGAGAGATTGCACGCAGAGTGTGAGTGTGAGAAAGCTAAGCCGAGCGCTAGCTGTTGTAAAGCCTACGGGCTATTTTTTTGTATGTATTTTCTAGATTATTGAATGGAAAGTTGGATTTGGGAAGGTGCAATTTATTTTTTGCCATCACATATAAATCATATGCAGTTGAGCATTAGGATATCAAACCCTAATAGAATCCTATATTGATATCCCTAGCCTAGTGCATGGAGAATCATCCTAACCTACACACTAACACATGTTCCATTAAATAATTTTTGGGTTGATGACAGGAATGTCCCACCACCTCAACTATATTTCTACAATAGTAGGAGTTTAGGATATTAACATAATATCAATAGCATTCATGACAAGATATTTCCCTAACCATATGGGTAAGGAGAACCCAAAATTGGAAACACTTTTGTCATCTTACCTTCTAGATGAATTTGAGAACCAAAAACCTATAGAATTTCTATATAGGACTATGCTTGTAATGATTATATTTGTCTAAGAGGGCAATTTTCCAAGCTAACTCATGTGTAGGAAAGGAAAAACCTACCATACTATATTTCTTTAGCTACTAAAAAATAAAGGGATATATGATGAATCATATCTTAGGCAAAGTATAAAAATTGATGATAATCTAATTATAGGGCTAAGAATGGTATAAATAGATAATTATAAGTAGGGAAACCTCCATCCTAGTAGGTGATATTTTACTTCAAGCTTTACTTCCCAAATATGGGTAGAAAGATAAATTTACTTATGCTCAACATATGACTTGTATTTTTTTATTAAGTTTAGGGGATAATAGAAAGAGATTAAGAATATGAGAAGTAGATTAAGTTTTATAATTACGGTTGCATGCATAATTGATCTATTGCGAGTCTTATAAAATATCTAAATTAGAGGTGTCGATCTTGATCACAACATTATCTAGGATTGGCCGATAAATTTAATCAAATTCTAAATTAAAATATGTATATTTTATAACTATTTTTGGCTAACATCCATGAGATTAGTGCATAATTATAATGGTTTTAAATGTCCACAATTTTATTCATGATGTAGTTTTGGATGTGGAGTCTAGGTTACATCTCTAGGAAACCTAATTTGCTCAAATACATTGTGGAAGATCTCAAATGGTAAAATAGTTGTTACAATTCATGAAGGCACTACTAGTTTTTACAAGGTCAACAAATACAAGTGATAAAATAAAATATATATGCAATTAATCTCATGTTTGTAGCTTTATTTTTTCTTTCTTGAATATTTTTAATTCTTACATAGAAAAAATCATCCATTACAATCTTACAGTCTCAATCACTTGACTTACACATCCCTCACACACCTTGCATTATGCTATTCACACCCATTAACTATCTTCTATAGTTGTCCCTTGGCCACTTTATATAGCTCTCATTTTTTTTAAAGACTAATTACTAAAAAGGTAAAGAAATATGCTTTGTTGCATATTTTATTTTTATTAAAGTTGTTTTTTTCCCTTGTTTTTTCCCTCTTATTTTCCCCTTTTTTCTTTTTTTTTATTATCCTTATTTTATTTATTTATTTTTAGATGATGCAATATGTTTGTTCACCTGGATGCTTCTATATCAGGGACCCTAGGTAAAAAAAATATTTCTTGAGATGAAAAACCTCAAGAACATTTTATGAGGTTTCAATAGACACACCATGTTTGATATGATTAGACTCTAACATTCCTCTTATAGTGGTTTGTTCCACCATTTGATGAGGTATTTATTATGCTTATGGACCTTTATATTCTTGATAATATTATCATCAATTTTATTATTTATTTTCTTCCTCTTTTTCTCTAGCATTTGGTGTACCCACTATTCAAAATCTAATCCAAATTAATCTTCCTCTCTACTTTTGTGGTATTTGTATGGATCTCGTATGTATTTTCTACATTAAATTTCCTCATGATCCAACATAGTCTGATATTTTTCCCATTTCCACTTATTATGGGTTCCTCTAGCATATCCCTTCTTACATAAATGAGTGAGAACTAAATCTCCCACTTGGACTTCATTTTATATCATGTTGTCATCTACAACACTCTTATACTTTTCTACTCTTTGTTATAAATCCACCTTTACCTCTCTATGTAACTTATGCATATACTCTATGATGTATTATACTATATCAATATATACCTCCTTTGGTGCTAGCACTATATGTACTATATCCTTGATCAATCCCTTGTACAATAACTAATGGATATGATCCTTCAACACCTCATTTTCCATAGGTGTTAATTGATACACTACTTTATTCAGCAAGCTTGATCTTAGAATAAAATCTATATGATGGTTGATGTTATTCATTCATGACAAACCATTTGATAAATCCTTAGTCAATATGTCCTTGAAACATGTGCACACTTCCCACCTTCTCTCTTCTTCAATATAGATAATACTCATGCAATAGGTTTTATTACACATGTGAAATACACTCCCTTTATTGTTATCTATAAAAAATCCTTACTAGTAAGAATATATACCGTATGGCTATCATCTACTACTTTAATAGGTTAAGCACATTTTTTTGGTTATCCTTTATGATGCCAACCATGTTCTTTCTTCCATCATGTATTACCTTTTGATCAAACCGCCATGGTCTATCAAGTAATACATCACATGCATCCACAGGTATAATGTCACACAATGCCAAGTCCTTGTATGAACTAATTTAAAAATCAACAATACATTGCTCACTCACCATGATATTATACCCTTTTTTAAGCTAATATACTTTGTAAGGATTTGGATGCTCCTTTGTTTTAAATTTAGTTTGTCAACCATCTCCATCGATACTATATTGTTTGTGCTTCCACTATCAACTATAATGTTGCAACACTTGATATTGTACTTGTGTACAATTCAAAATAAACTTCTTCTTTGGGTTGGATCCTCATATTATTTTTCTAGTTTTATAAGTACTCTCTTCATGAGCAATGATTTTCCATATTTTGGTTCTTTCATTCTCCTTGGATATGCAATACTTTATTCAATTGCATGATTCATGTACTTTAGAGCCTCCTTTCCTTTATTGTTGGTCTGCTATACTTGAAAGTATTCAAAGTCTCTATAATTGGCTCTTCCACATTGGCATCAATTTCTAGTGAAACCTCTACCTCTTCCTTTATGAAAACCACCTTGACCTCTTCATGATTCACATATTTCATGGCTACATCAGCTATAATTTCTCTCCACCATGAGATTAATACCCTTTGTAATTGCTAGATTGATTTTTCCATGGGATAAATGCCCTCTCCCTTTATTATTGCTTTGTTACTTGTGATCCAAATTTTCTTCCACCTTGAGTGTATATTAACATGTCTCTTCAATGATTTTTTTATGAAACATGTCAATTTCATCTTATATGAGGAATCTTATTCCATTAACATATCTCACTACTTTTTCCTCATCATCTTCAACATGACTAGCCCTTATGGTCAACTTGTAGAATTTTCTGGTATACTTCATCTCCAAATGCTTTTTCTTGAGAGTTGTAGTCTCTTAAACAAACCAAGATGGTAATCATTAGGTAAAAACTTTGATTTTAGCTTGGTAACTAATATATCCCAAGTTTATATGTTCTCATTTCCATTTCACTATGTTTCCCTTTGCACATCCTCCCACCAAAGCATTGCATGTCCCTTTAACTACACACATGCACATTTGAACCACTTTGGATCAACCATGAATTTATAATCAAAGAACTTATCCATATCCTTATCCAGTAAATTAATTCCTCTTGATTCAAAATCCCATTGAGATTTATGGTATCTAAGTTGAATTTATTCTCAATCTTAGAAATTACTTGTATCCACCATAGTTTAGATTTTTCAAATTATTCTTCCCTTATTGCCTTTGTGTGACAAGAACCTTCATATTCACTTTCAATCACATCCTTGATGTTAAATCATCTTCAATGGGCCATCTCAATGACCTCTAATCATGTAGTGATTTCCTATAATACCTCAACTAGATCTAGTTGTTAAATTACAACACCTCTTGAACTTCCTCTTCCTTAGTATGTCATAAAAACCTACTTTGATACTCCTTTGATGTAGTCTTGTTGTGGCCATTCCACAACTATCCCCAAAATTAGGGACCCACCTTGAATTTTGTGTTTTTTGAGAATTTTTGTATCCTTGAAATGATCATTTTAATAGGTCCCATCCTGGATATTTGCAATTCAGTTCTAGGGTTCCTTGTCGTGTAGTGTCTTTTATATTTTGTTGTCTTCTTTTGGAGTGTCGATAGGCTTGTGTATGTTTGTTTTACCTTCTTAGTTTCATTTAAGGTGGGTTAGTTAGGTTTGTAGTTTTATAGTTAATTCTTAGTGTTTTAAAGCTAAATCATTCAAATATTAAAAAAAAAAAACAAAAATAATAAATAAATAAATAAATAAATTTATATCTATATATTTTTCATATATTTTATCTGTATCTATATCTATATATATTGAGATATATATATTGAGATAAATGAAAAAGAATGATGAAATGTCAATTTAAAATAAAAATAAAAAGATAAAAACATATACATTTATATATATAAATAAAAAAAGAAAAAATTAATAATTATATATATATATATATGAATTCAGGTGGAACCATTTAAATTATACTTATTACTATTTCGAGCTTTATGGTTTTAAGTGATTTTGGAGTGGTAATTATCGTTAATTTAAAAGAGCTTAGAAGGATGTTCTGTTAATGTCCGCAGGTATCAGTGCAGGGGCACCATCCTCAATGAGGAAAGGTGAAGTGGGGGCACATCCAGGGTTTGATCAGCGGAAATAAAGGAGATTGCTCCATTTTTGAAGCCAACGAAAGCAATGAAGACCATGAGTGGGCCATTTAGTAAGGTTTTGGCATATATGGAAGAAGCAGGACTATCATCAGCGGTAGTGACTGGGTAAATGTAGCCTCCTTCAACCCATATTCTTCAACCGAAGAACGTCTAGACTAACGCGGCCAACCAAAGTAATGCAGTGGAGACAAATCTGAGCCAGCACGGAAAACCAGATAAACCGACGTGGACATGGTGAATGGGGACTGCGTGGAAGAACGCGGGTGGACTCGGCGAAGGCAGGCAACAACGTGGAGAAAATATGAGGACAGTGCGGCAGCATTGTGAGATCCCAACGATGACGTGGATAGACGCCGGGACGATAGACACACACGATGGCGCAGCGTAGAAGAGGGATTAAAGTGGAAAGAAATTCCAACATGGGAATAGGCAACTGCAAATGAACAACAGAGCCGACTGTTTTGGTAGCAAAGCAGTGAAGGGTGTTTGTTGACACGAATACACGCGGCACGTAGACGACGAGATGATAGCTAACGTGGTCAAGGTGGATTGAAACAGTAAATCGGGCAGACAAGGGATGGCAGTGCCCAGCAGGATCAAAGACGTGATTGCAGTGAGCCGTCGAATCAGACGAAGAGAGTAGATGTAGCCAGTAACACTAATATTCAATGGGTAGTTGTTTTAATGTCTATCTTCCTCTACGCTGTTTTTTTTTTTTTTCATATATTTTTTAAACTTGGACGGTTAAAATAAAAATAGAAAAAAATTAAAATGCCAAAAATAACGAGCTTCAATCTTTCATTTAAAACATTTTCAATTTTATTTTGAAGCCAATTCGAATTTATAAAAATTATTGAAAATTGTTGTTTTATAAAGGTTTTATAATTTCGGAATTTTGCATATTTTCACATTTTAAAAGCAAGTCTTTTTTTTAAGATTTGCATTTTCATCCTAAACAATAAATGAACCTCCCTTTATGAAAATTGTAATTTCATTAGAGGGGGATATTTTATATGGCATTCCATAGACCATTATTTTGAGAGCAATAAATTGACCATTCTGATTTTATTAAAGAGAGGTAATTTATACGTTATATGAAAGACTATTATTTTAAAACATTAAATTATTTTTCTTTATGAAAATTATGATTTCATTAAAGAGGAGTAATTTATAATGACATTCTAAGGCCTTTACATTTCATAACTATTCATTCATATTTATTTCTTTTTTATTCATCAAGCAATAATAAAAGGAATTCAATTTTCATGAACAATTACTAGCATAGCATAATAAAATAAACCAACATAGTTCGTTTGTTAAAAGTTACTTACAAATCACTAAGGTATTTCTAGCAGTTATTTAACACATCTTCACAAAGATTACTAATACACATGTGCAATGCTTATATGGCGAAACCTTGAAGTTGTTTTTGTTTTAACTTCTTTGCAAGAGAGGGTTTTGTGATCATAAACCGTAAGGTGAGTGTGGTTTTACAATTGGGTAAAATTACCACTCAACAAGTCTTGGATGTGGAAACCAATTAAGACTACACCTCTGGAAAACCTAACTTGCTCACACACTTTACAAAAGCTCTCCACTAGTAAACACAATTGTTGTAATTCATAAAGGCACTACATGATTTTACTAGAATAGCAAAAATAGACAATAGGAGAAAAAATATGCATCTACACTCATGTGCATAAATTTTTTATCTTTCTTGAATACTTGCAATTATAATATGCATTTACACTCAAGTGCATAGATTTTTTTATCTTTCTTGAATACTTGCAATTATAATCTTACATAAAAAATACAACCATCACAATCTTACAGTCTCAACTGCTTAACATACACTTCCCTCATGCACACTACACTATGCTATTCACATCCACCAATTATTTTTTGTAGCTTCTCCTTGTCCACTTTATACAATTATCATTCTATTTAAAGATCGATGCCTAACTAACTAAATAAAATTAATTTATTGCCTTATTTAATGAACTATTATATTGCTTATTTCAGTTTTATTAAAGTTGACACGTTTTTTCCCTTGTTTTCTTCTCTTCATATTTTTTTTTATTTTTTTTGGTGATGCAAGATTATCCATTCACTTGGATGCTCCAACATTAATTCATGTATTTTTTTTTAATGTTATACCCTTTAGAATAGGATGCATTGGTAAAGGTTTTTAATGATGTGACCATACATTGGATGTATTAATGATAAGACCATCATTTAATGAGTTTTGTTGTTGCCATTGCACAACCCCCCCAGTTGGGAACCCACTTGAATATTTTTCATTATATTTCTAACAAGTTAATTAAAGAATATCAAAATTGTATTTCTATTAGAGATATTCTTCATTTTTCCTTCTATCAAAGATATTATTCATATTCCTCAAACTACTAAGTTTCCACAATCAACTTCTTTTATATCAAATGCCTTCAAAAATTTAAATTTTGTCAATATTAAATTCAACATTACGAATGGCTAAAATATTTGTTATCTAGCTTCTATATCCAAAAATATATTTTCTATAACAACCTCATAATTTTTTGATATCTTTTTCTAGGGTTTTTATTTTCCCTAATATTCTAAGATATTATTTTCATTATTATTTTTTATTTTTATTTGTGGGTTTAGCCACACTTTTTTTCAATGAGCTTACACATGCTTTTATGAGGGTTCATGGTCCCCTCATACTAAGTGGGGTTTGAACCTTAAACCTCCTAAAGAGGGTTTATCCCAACTTCTTATTAACACTTGATATTTACTTTTGTTTTTCCATATCACTATATCTTTGTTTTTCTTCTTGGATATTCCTCTCCTTTTTTATTTCCAACAATACTTTCATCTTCATCAATCTCTTCAATTTTATCATATTTTTTATAATAAGACTTATTATATTTAGGTTTATATTGTTCTAAAGGATCTGAAGTGGAAGGAATAACCTCAAAACCACAATTTTCTTTATGTTACCCTAAAAAAACTAAAGTGCAAGGATACTCTTCTGTAGCAATTACCTTCTTATTCTTCCTTAAAAACCCTAAATTGTTATAGGTTTCCTCAAACCTCATTTCTTTATTAATTTTCTCTTCAAATATTAAAGTGTAAGGGATAACATCTTCACCATTTTCAATTTTATTATATAAAGAGGATTCTAAGTTACTTAAGATGAAGATTATTTACCTAGAATAAACTTGACCTCTTTTGTTGTCTTTGTTTTAGGATTTATCTCCATATTTTTTTTTGCACCTTTAATTCCTTTTGAAATTGTCAAATGATATTGTAGATAGGCTTCTTTTGCCTCTTCTTTTGGAGTGGAATATAATGATTTGATCTAGATTCTATTATTGTGTGATTTTATTGCTTCATATTGAAGTTTATCTCATGGTTAGAATTGTTTATCTCTTTCTTCATAGTTTTCACTTTTCAAACTCTTGCCATGTGTCCAATATCAAAATAATTATGGAAATCAAATGCAATATATTTATTTTTGATAAAATTTTAATTTTGATCTAAGTTTGCTTGCATCATCTATTACTCTTGCTTTGCATTGAATATTTTATAAAGGGTTGAATTTTTAATTAAATTGAATTTATCAAATATTTTCAACAAGAAAAGTGACACTATCAATTGGATGATATCTAAAATAAGCTTTACAAAAGGTATATTTTTGCTTTGTCTCTAGGGAGATTTAATGCCCCAATTAGTTTACCTTCAACTATTTATCCAAGTTATTGCTACCAAGGTCATTTGGGAAGTTCTTTTAGAAATATTATGTACCCATAATTTAAGTGTAAGTTTTTCCTGATCATATGTATGGTCATGTAAAAACAAAGTGCGGAGTTAAAAAAAAACATGCTAGCAACTCAATAAAATTATGCAATTTCTAAAACCCTACCCATCAAATGAAGTAAGAATTTCATATTTGGATAATTAAAAGGATCATTTTTGGATAATAATAATTGTTTTTGGGCATATGATAAATATTTATGAGCATATGAAAATCAATTCCGTACAATCAAAGTTTAATTTTGAGAAGTTCAAAAATTAATTTTGGGCAATATGTTTGAATTTCCATGCTTTGAGAATTTATTTTTGGATGATAAAAAAAATATTTTGGGCTCTTGAAAATTAATTTTAGCCAATTAATTTTACTTCTAAACTATTAAAAGATTAATTCTGAGCATGTGGAATTTATTTTTCAAGCAATATGATTTTATTTTTGCGCAAGTGAAATTTATTATTAGACTTTACAAAATAATTTCCAAGCCCTCAAAAATGTACATAATTACTTTTATGCCTACAAAATAAAATATCATAAAATATGAAAGGACATAGCCTAAGACTATGTGAATAAATTATTCAATTATTGTTTGAATGAGAATAGCCGAGTACTGGGATCAAGGGGAATGAAAACTATTGAAAGATTTATTTGAACATAGAATAGTTTAGGACCGTGCAAACAAAATATCTCAAGACTGGGAATATTTTTGTAATGACACAAGAATGAGAAAATATAGTCCAAAACTGGGCTAAGAAGAGCATTCAAGAAAGGAAAAATCAAATTATACCCAAAATTGTGTTAAAATTGATATATATGCTAATAAAGCTAAGAGCAAACAAATAAAAAAGTAAACCATGACTACGAGATTTCTCAAAACCACAATCAACATGGTAAGAAAAACATAAATAAAAAAGGTAGCATGGCTACGATCTTGCTCAAAACTATGGTCAACATGGTCAAAGAAAGAACAAATTAGAAAAAACCATAGCCAGGATGGCCAAATAAAGGATGAATAAAAAAGGTAGCACAACTGCAAGCTTGCTCAAAACTATGGTTAAACCATTCAAACAACATGATCTTCTCAAGTGAACCATGAATGCTAACCAATCTTTCCAAGCAAGTAGATGAAAACAAGTGATGTAAATCCATGGTCGAACTAGTCAAATAAGTCCAAACTCAAAAGGTAACCATGGTTGTGAGGCAAGAAAAAGAAAAGGAAGAATCCCATAATTGTGGTCAAAATGATCAAAAGCACTCAAAAGCAAAAATATGAACATGGTTTTGAGATAAGTTAATAAGGATTTAATCGACTAGATCATGAGGTCTTATTTCAATTACTCACCATCAATGGTAATTCCTACTGTCCATTTTTTAAAATAACTAAATTCTTTCATTTGTATTCTTCTATAGAATTCCACACCACTCATTTCCTAGAAGAAAAACATAGGAAAGAATTTTAATTAATTAAAATAATAATATCTTAAGACTTAGCCTTGGAATTCATATATTAGAATAATTTAATTAATGAGAATTTTATCAACAAGTCTAACATTTAATATTAGAGTTTATTCTTTGGCCATGAAAATCTTAGTATTAATTTTAGTCCTTTGGCATTAAAATTAAAAGGGATGTTAATGTTAAACCTAATAATTTGAACCTAAAATTAAAAGATATTAAAATCTTAGAAAATCAATTAATAAAATTTAATAATCACCAACCTTAGTAGCAATAATAATAATAAGCAAATAAATAAATAAATGAAAATAACAAAAGTATAAGAATAAGAATATTCATTATTTTTGAAAAGAAAATTAATTTTATTTTTTTCAAATGAAATATAAACTGGCTTTAAATTTCCCTTTGTGATTACAAGCGATACAACTCGAAAGTGAGAGCCAAAGGTAAAGTTAGAAATATATTGAACCTAGACCTAATTTAGAACTTGGTGCATGATAGCTCAAATCACTTAGAACATAAGAATTCAGTTACCTAATATTCATATAGATGCTTTGGAAGTGGTTGGAAGAAATATGGCTAAAATTGAAGATCCAGACCAAGAAAAAACTCAAAATGCTATGTCATCCAAGCAATGACAAATAAATCATCATCAATACAATTGTGAACCACTAAAATTTGAAATTATAAGACTATAAATAGCTATCAATACCCCATTCCAAAAGGTCAGATCCCACTTTTAGCAATATGTATTTTATTATATTCTTTTCTTTGTATATGGTGGACATCTGCACCCTTGGTATTGTACTTGAAGATGAAATCTCAAAATCATCATATTCATATTTTTGTAAGGTTACACTATATAGAGCTAAAAAAATAAAACAAACAAGGCTCAAAATAGTGAGAGCCAATTATTCTCATAACCAACTCCTACAATAGAAGATACTAACAACAAACTCTAACTTATCTCCTATATGCCCTCTAACTTATTCTACAACAATATTCATTTTATCTACGTAGGAATACAATAAAATATATTCTAATGAAAGCTATTAAAGTCCAACATTATCCCCCTTAAAGTTGAGAGGACTAATAAGACAGTCTCTTAGCTTTATATACTGAGCTTTAGCAACTCCTTTGGTAAATATATTTGTTATGTTGTCCAAAGTGTTGCAATGTCATAGCTAAACCACCTGTTTCTCCATCATGTCTCGAATGAAGTGATACTTCATATCGAAGTGCTTTGACCTACTGTGATGGATAGAATTATGTGCCAATTATATGGCACTCATGTTATCACAATATAATATGGTAGGACCACTTTTTCTCTCACCTATTTCTTCTAGTACTTTTATTAACCATAAGGTTTGGGCACTAGCATGTGTGATTGCTATGTACTCAGCCTCAGTATATGATAGTGCGACACCAATTTGCTTTTTGGAACTCCATGTAATTAGCCCTGATCCAAGACTAAAACAATTCCCTAAAGTAGATTTCATGTCATCTATGTTGCTACCCAAATCACTATCACTAAAGCAAACTAATTTTATAGAATTGCATTTGTGGTAATGGATCCCATAATCCAATGTACCCTTTACATATCTTAAAATTATTTTAGTTGCTTGTAGATGAAGTTCATATGGATCAGCCATATACCTTGAAACTAGAGGAACAACATATTGAATATCCAAACTTGTGTATGTGAGGAACATTAGACTCCCAACCATGCTCCTGTAAGTGGTCTTGTCAAATTTTGGTGCTCCATATTCTTTGCTTAATTGTATCCCATGACCTATTGGATTTGCAATAGTTTTGCATTACTCCATAGTAAATTTCTTTATCATATCATGAGCATATTTATGTTGACATATGAAGATCTCATTTCCTATTTGATGTACCTCCATGCCTAGGAAGTAATTCATTAAACCTATATCCTTCATTTCAAATTCTTTCATCATGGAGTGTTTGAACTCCTCATTCATTTTAGCACTACTACCCATGAATATTAGATAATCCACATATAAGCACACAAGAAGGATATCTTTACCTTTTTTCATGTAGTAGAGTTTAGGTTCACTTTTGCTCATAATGAATCAATAGTATTGAAATTAGCCATCAATGCATGAGTACCATAACCTCGGTGCTTGCTTTAGGCCATACAATGCTTTCTTCAATTTGTAGATAAGGTCCACATTACCTTGTTCTTCAATGCCTTGAGGTTGTTGCATAAAAACCTCTTCTCTCAAGTACCCACTAAGGAAGGCACTCTTAACATCCATGTGGTGAATGTTCCACCCTTTTTGGGCAGCTAAGGAAAGTACTAGTCTGATGGTCTCTTGTTTAGCAACCGGAGCAAAGGTTTCCTCATAGTCAATCCCATACTTTTGAGTAAACCCTTTTGCTACTAGCCTTGAATTGTGTCTTTCAATGCTCCCATAAGAATTGAACTTGGTCTTATAGACCCATTTACATCCAACATATTTCTTGCTCTTAGGAAGCTTTACTAACTCCCATGTATCATTATTTTTTATAGACGAAATTTTCTCTTTCATGACATATTACCATACATCATGAATAAATATATTTTCATAGACAGGTGGCTCTAGCTATACACTAGTTATTAAAGCATAATTTACAACATCTCCCTTAGAATATTGAGAGTCTTCATCACCATACATGTGTAAATTTTCAAGTCTTTTCAAGACTTCATTCATTTCACTAGCTTGGTTTCTAGTATATCTTCTTTGAAAATTCTTGTCCGTCATTTGGTAGGAGGGATGGTACTAAAGTGTTCTCTTACCTCTTGATGGTAAATATACTTCCATTGGCATTGGATAAGAACTTACTAATCTTTGTGGAGAAAAAATTGAAGTAGCACTTGTTGTACTTGGAGTAGAACTCTTCTTTGGAGGAGGATTTCCAGTGCTGAGTTTATTAATGGGTTGCACTTGAGAGGATCTTGCATCTTGAGATCCATCATAAAAAAAAAATTGATGATTCCATACTCCCCCTTCATCAAAAATCACATCTCTGGAAATTACAACTTTGTGTGTTTTTGAATTGTAGAGCCTATATGCCTTTGAAGACTCACAATACCCAATGAAAATACATGCTTGAATTTTGAGGTCAATTTTCTTTCTTGTCTCATCAAGAATATGTGCATATGCAAGACAACCAAAAACTTTGAAGTATTTTACATTTGGATTTTTACCATACCATCCCTCATAAGGAGTTATCCCATATAAACTAGAAGTGGGATTCATATTCAAAATGTAAATACTTATCCTAACAACATCAACCCAACACATGTTACTGAGTTTCTTTGTTTGAAGCATTGATCTAGCCATTTCTATAATAGTGCAGTTCTTTCTTTTATCCACACCATTTTGTTTTGGGGTGTAGGAATTAGTTAATTGCCTTTTGATCCTACAATATTTACAATATTTGAGAAATGCATTTGAATAAAACTCCCCTCCTCTATCAGTCCTTAATATCTTTACAACACACTCACTTTGAATCTCTACATTATTTTTGAAATCATTGAAACATTCAAAATCTTCATCTTTAGATTTCAAAAAATAAATCCAACACATTCTAGATAAATCATCAATGAAAGTGAGAAAGTAAGAATTGTTACCCAAGATTTTGGTATACATTGGACCACAAATATCTGAATGTACCAATTGTAGTGTATGGCTTTCTCTCTATGCTTGTCCTCGTGGAAAATTTATTCTTAAGTGCTTTCCCAAAACACATCCTTCACACACCTCCTTGTGCTCTTCAACTTTTGGTAATCTACAAACTATAGCTTGTGAAGTCAACAACTTCAAGCTTGCAAAGTTAATATGACCATATCTCAAGTGCCAAAGCACACTTGGATTTTCTATGGCCACATTAGCAAGTTGGGCACCTCCTTGTTCCACAAATTTAAGAGGAAATAACATATTATTTGTCATAGGTACTTGTGTAACAACTCTATTACCATTATTTTTGTCAAAAATTACACATTTTCCATCTTCAAAAACAAGCTTATAGTTCTTTTCCATGATTTATCCAATACTCAGCAAATTATGTTGGAGTTTGGGTGTGTAATAGATTTTTTTTACCTTCTTTGTGCCTTCTTTTGTTGGAACCTCCATTGCTCCCATACCTTCAACTTGTAGTTCCTTGTAATCTCCCAATTTGATCTTTAACTTATAGGTGGAATCCATTATAACAAATATCTCTTCTTTGCCACTCATATGATTTGAGCAACTAGTATCCAAAATCCAAGTTTCATTAATATTTTGATCTGATTTTCCATAGGTTTGAAGTTCCTTCCTCTTATCCATAGTTTCCATATTGACCTCTCCCTTCTTGAGAAGTCTTGGACCAAAAATATTTTGCAAAGTGACCAATCTTACCATAATTATAACAAGCTTTCTTGGATTTATCACCTCCTCTTCCTCTTTCTTTGTTTCCACCTCTTGATCTACATCTTCATCTTCCTTTACATCTCCTTTGACCTCTTCCTTATCCTCTTCCTTGTCCTATTCCTTGTGCATTGCCATGACTCTCCCCTTACTTATATCAAAATGTTTTTTCATCATCTCCAAATCTTGATGAAGTAGAACCATAAAGTCTCTCTTCATGATACATCAAAGAACCAATTAGTGAATCAAAAGGTAGAGTAGATAAATCTTTAGATTCCTCAATAATAATTGCAATATGATTCCACTTATGAAGAAGTGTTCTCAACACTTTCTTCACAACCACTTCAATTTTGATGTCTTCTCCAAGGGTTTACATTTTGTTTACAATGGATTTCACTCTCAAACAATAATTACCTACATTTTCATCATCTTGCATTTTGAGATTCTCAAAATCTCTCTTCAAGGTTTGAAGCCTCACTTGCTTCACTTGATTGCTCCCTTGATAGCTATCCTGCAAGGCTTTCCATGCATCTAAGGCTATGAAACAAGAAGCAATCATTGGAATGATGCTTTTATCCAAAGCTACTTGGATATGGTAGAGGGCAAAATAATTTTTCTTTTGAGAATTCTTCTTAGTAGTTATTTTAGCTACACTCAAAGTTGTCCAATTAGTAGGTTCGGTGTAACCTTCTTCAACTATTCCCATAGCCCTTTAGTGATGAGTAAGATCTTCATCTTGATAGACCAATACTCATAATCTAAACCGTTGAACTCAGGAATATGAAGGTTATTATTTGCAGCCATTTTTTAATCAATAATACTTTTTAAAACACAATTCTCTATTTTTAACAATATCTCTTCTCTTGTTTCACATGCACTAGGCATCAGTAATAAAAAAATTACAATACTTTATTTGTAAAAACAATACCTTCCAAACTCCTTGTTGTTGTTGTTGTGTGAAACCTACCTCACACTAAGTTGGCTGCTGTGTAACTGTACATCATATATCTCAACAATTGATAATCCAAGTTACCACATATTCAACACAACAAAAAAACTCCATTCGTCCATGTAGGACAAAGACGGGAACTATGAAATGGTCTAATTCCTATAATGGACAAATCTCCACAACAAAAAAATCTCTACAACATCTCCTACAATGTTCAAATCACAATGAATGTTTTAGAATTTATATGTCTTTCATAAGTTATAATTTAGTGCAACGTTCAACTCACAACAAATTGTGAGTTCAATTTTTTTTAAACTCACTTTTCAAATCATCCTACAGACCAAAATGAGAAAGCAAGTTTATATATAATACCAATCAATGCAAATCACTCAGTCTAATTTGTGCAAATGATTGCTTGACCTAATCAATGTAGATCGTTGTGTTGGTCTCTTGGATATTATTTTGGGCTCAAGTTCATAGTCCAATTGTAGCTACGTCTAAGCTCAAGCCTTGCCTATAGTTATTTTCATGGCACAGGCTCAAAACATCCATGATAGTGTCACTCTCTAGGCTATCGCTATGACCTTGAGGACCTCTAATAGATTCAAAAACACATCTTTGTTCATCACGTATTCTACTCAACTACGAGTGATGTATCTTCTCAATGTCTTCCACAATTAAGTTTTAAATGTCTAGATGCTCCTCACATCGACATAGGATTTTTTATTTTATCATCTATTTTAACACTTAATACTGGCCAATTCACAGTCAGGTCTAGTAAATATTTAACCAAATTGCTCATTTTATTCCTCTCAGCATGGACTACTCCTAGACACAGTGTGAAAGTCTCCAAACAAGCACTGCTATGAATAAATGATTTTAAATCTACACTACGTCATTTGTGCAGGATTCATCACCTTCAAAGCACACTGGAAAATGTGTATTTTTTTTCCTTAGACCATCTCACGTAGAACTTCTCTACGATCTCCAATTTCACTATGGTGACAAATGTCAATCGATCACCAACTTTCTCAATGTACATGGGCTCTCCATGATTCTTCTCGACTTGCAATTTCTATACCAGAAAACACTTTCTATCTCTCTATCTTGTCCTCATAGGTTGGGCTCACTGCAACATGATGAACAACCATGCCACAAGATTGATCTTCCAAATGCTTTAATACCACAATGAAATCTTAAAAACATCATATTCATATATTTGTCAAGGTTACACTATATAGAGCTAAACAAATAAAACAAAGAAGGCTTATAATAGTGAGATCCAATTATTCTTGTAACCAACTCCTACAATAGAAGATACTAACAACAAACTCTAACTTATCTCCTATATGCCCTCAAACTTATTCTAGAGCAATATTCATTTTAGCTATGTAGGAATACAATAAAATATATTCTAATGAAAGCTATAAAATTCCAATAGAAGAATTGTATTTGTAATCACCTATAACAAGTAATTCTAATAATGTACTCCTTGAATATATTTATGCAATGTAAATTAATGTAATTATTGGTGTAATTTTTGGATGATGATGGTGGTTGCATTTGAGTTAATTCTAGTATTTTGTACTCTTTCCTTTTGAATATGGCACCATATTAGTTTAGATTATGTGATATCTATTAGAGTAAGACTGATTTATTCAGATTTGGTTATTACAACAGATTACAAGGTTTTGAAATCATAATGTCTTGTTTTATTTCTTTTCCTAACCTTTTCTCTTGATTTTATTTGATAATTGATTAGATTAGAGTAGGTTAGCTTGATATTATAAAGCTTCTCTTTTATAAATATGCACTTGACTATTTTGTGTTTTAGAATATCTCTTTAAGAATATTTTAAGATCATAATAAAAAGGTAGTAATCCTAGAATATTGCTTTTATGCGTAATTCATTATGAAATCTACAAAGAGTAGTACAATTGACCTTGATAATTGTAGTGCATTGAGCTTAAGTTAGACTTAAAGATAAAAATTAATCACTCACCCTTGTAATAGTTACTTGTGGCCCTAAAAATTCCAATATATTTTCTTTAATTTTTTTTTTATACTTTGAATAACCTTACCCAAATATTGGAGGAATCAAGAATCCCTTTCAAGAGAGGATAAATTGTCCTAACCATTGGTGTATGTTGGCAATTGGGTTGATATATCACTCAACATAAAATGGATCTAGAAGGAGGGCAGTGAATTGTTGATTTATTATTATTTTGGTGTCTAAATTATTAGATCAATTATCATTTTAAGACATGAATTGCTAATTTTATAAGTCCTCTGAGCCCTCAACAAATGACAAGAAATGTCACTAGAAGGAGGGCATGAAATTTATTAACTTAAATTTAGGTTTTGAAACTATTTAATTAGTCCATAAGGTTGAAATTCTTTGATATATTATGCAATAGCCTAAAATTTTTTAATGTGTTTTAAATTATAATATATTTCAATTATTGTTGTTTTTTTCATTTCTTATAGATAAGTGTAATTTTTGAATTCTTGATATCTAAAATTATTATTTGTTTTGGTTATTTTTTTCATATATGCTATAATTTCATTATTGTTAAAACTGGATCTAGAGTTATTATTACCAGGTCCAAATATTCTAAATATAATTCTAAATTTTAGTCTTTCTACTCTTAAAATACCCATAAATATTAAAGTTTAATCAAATAATATTCCTCTTATTAATACCACATCCCAACCTATCACATTATATATTTATCCATTTGTTACTTCATTAAGTACACCAATGGAAGTATTTACACTTTGATTAGGTGTCAGTCATCCACTGAATATATCTAGACCAACCCATGATATGCTTAAGAATATTAAAAGGTATTTATCTAGGTATAGACATGATGGGTCTAGAATAGTTAAAGAGCACATACAAGCTTATAAGAATGCTCTAATTCGATTACAGTTTGAACATGAAGATATTACCTGTAGAATGTTTCTCCTCACCCTAGATAAACTAGCATATGATTGGTACATTAGTCTACCTATGAATTCTATTAATTTTTGAGGTACTATAGAAATATAATTTGTCATCCTATTCAAATTAACCAAAAATATTGCTATCATATATCATCAGTTTATAATAGCCAAAAGGAAGCCTAGTGAGCCTCTAAGGCTATTCAACACTAGATTTCATAAGATTTATAATTGGTCAATTACACCATATACACATAATGCCGATGCATCCATATAGATGTATTTAGAGCATTATATCCTCTTACATCCATGTTTGTAAAGAGATCCACTAATATTACTACTTTACCCATGGTACCTAGTGAAGTCTTAACTATAGAACAAAAGTTAATAATTAAAGGTTTTGGAATTGGTCAATTACCTTAACTAGGATAGCCAGGTGCATTCAATCAAGTTCCCATGATTAACCAAGCTCTATCAAAACAAACACCCATGATTAATGATTTTCCATATACCAATTTTAATAAACCATTTAATCCCATTCCTACTTCTACTCTTCCAATTACAATATATTTAGATAACCAGTTCACCACTCATAGAAATATTGATAATAATCCAAAAAAAAAAAGAGTATTTTTGGATGCCAACCCAAACCTAATACCAAAATTCCCAAATATTCATACTTTCTAGAACATGGCTCCTTTCTTGAATCCTACTATAGCAAATAATAATGCTCCAAATCAGGTCATTGTAGGTTAGATTGCTAATATTTCTAATTCTTAGCTTGACAACTTTTAAATACTTGTTCAAAAGCTCAATAGTGACATGATTTAGTTGTAAAATAAAGTACCTCAAAGTACACCCCTCAATAATCCCAATTCAAATAGAAACTTCAAATTTCAAAGAGTTAACTGTTAATGGAACACTTGTGCAAACAATGGAGGATTGCCTAATCAAATTACCAATTAGCCTAACATTATTACCAATCAAAACCAGACTAATACCATTGTGAATATTTCTAATTTAAATTTAAATAACTAATGTAGAGTCCATTCCACAACAACATAATAAAACTAATTATCCTGAATTTAAAACAACTTTAGATATAGTTTAGAAGAAAACGGAAAACATAGAGATATTGCCCAATGAAGATAACACTAATTAGACCAACACTAGTAATGGAACAACCTTGGTTGTTGAAACATTTGAATCATGAGAAGGATATGATGAAGTTTATTATGGATCCCTATAATAAAAGGACCAAGACTTTAGGCAATTTAAGAAAAGAAACGATTACATGCTTAGGAGTAAAGGCAAAGTTCCTCTCACTTTATCTACTCCACCAAATGGTAATATTTTTCCACCTAATATTTAGGCAAAAAATAATCCTAATCCTCCATCTAAAGCTAAAATTCCTCCACAACCACATAAAACCATAGAACAAGATAAACCTACCTATAACATCATAGAATATTTGAAGAAAATAAAAGCAAATATATCCTTGTTTGAAGTCTCTTAACAACAAGAATTGTTAATTAAATTATTTAGTGTTTAGAATAAATATTAATCTAAGAAAACCATAAATGCTCAAATTTTTTTTGGAAAGGATAAAGGTGAGACCCTCATTTTATTTTGACAATCAGAAATGTAGGTGAAAATATACACAATTGCTTTGTTAATTCAAGAGCCATAAGAAATATAATGCCATATATTGTTTGCCAAATTTTAGGTGTAAAACCATCCACTTCTAATAGAGTGGTAATGAAATTATATAAAAAAAAAGCAAATGAGGTTGGTATGGTAAAAAATATTCATATACAGTTAGCACAAAAATCTACAATTCAATAGTACATAAACATTCAAGTAGTGGATATCCTATATGGATATGGAATGTTACTAAGTAGAGATTTATCTCTTATGTGGTTACCATGGTTAGGTGTAGCTAATAAAATCAAAATAGAAAGATAAACTATATTAAAAGAACTTCTAATTAATTATAACAAGAATAATATAGTTCTCTTCAATGAATAAGAATTATGAGTGTATACCATTTAGTCTAAACAAATTATAGAAAATTCTGAAACTGAAACATCATAAGCAAAATAGTTAAAATATAAAAATTTAACTTGGTCAATGAATTTTGATGGATCAAAATACAAAAAAGACAATGGAGTAGGTGTAGAACTAGTTAATCCCAAAGGTAAGTTTCATATAACTTCTTATGGCTTGCAATTACCATGTGCCTACAACACTATAGAGTATGAAGCATTGACTTATGGCTTACATTTAGCTTTAAAAAAAAATTTAAATACCCAAAAGTATTATGAGATTCAAAACTAGTGGTTAGGAAAATTAAAAGTCAATATGCTTTTCATGAGAAAATACTTATTCACTATAGGAATAGAGCAAGATATCTAATAAATGAATTTCATGCTTTTAATATTAAAATAGTCTCTAGGAAGGAAAACAAGATTGTTGATTCCTTGGAAATAGTAGCAAGTACATTAAAACCAATGGATACCAAGAAAATTAAGAATTTCCTATTGAATTAGTAGCCTACCCATCCATACTTGATAATGTGTAAAATTTCCAAGTATTTGAATATGACATACATATTTTTTATTTTGTTACTAATTCTGGCATATTTGAAAATCAAGTTATTGATGAAAAAGAAAGGATACAAGATGAAATAGAAGAAGACCAAGAAATAAAACTAAAAATTAATTCAATATCTAAAGGTATGGTCTCTCTGGAAAAACTATTTACTATTGATTATAAAATTAAGAAATGCAGTAATTTTATTTTAGAATGATGCATGTGATACAGTTAATATAGGGACTAGTCAAAACCCAGAGAATGCGCTAACAGGTAAAATATGTACTAGTCAAGAAAAATAAAAAATTATACAATCTCTAAAGGATTATAAAGATGTCATAGCTTAGATTTATGAAGATCTAAAAACATATGATCAATCTATCATTACATATGTCATCCCTTTCAAACTAGAAGATAAGTCATTTGGGCAGAAGCAAATACCTATCAATCCATTGTTAAAACCACTTATTCAAAAGGAATTTCAAAATATCTTAGATGTGCGTATTATATTTCCCATTAGACATTCCACCTAGGTAGCTAATGTAGTACCTACTACCCATTCAAATGAAAACTAGAGAAATTTTTCTATGCATTGATTTTAGGAATCTAAACAAAGCTTCCCAAAAGTATAATTATCCTTAATCCTCCTTGGATCATATTTTGTAGATGGTAAATTATTCATAAATGATGTCCTTCTTGGATTGATACTCTAGATACAATAAAATTCTGATAGATCCCAAATATAGGATGAAAAAGCATTTACAAGTGTTCTCCATGAATAGAAAGAGAGAGTTGAAAGCAAAATCGAAAATACATTGAACTTGAACCTAATTCAGAACTTGGTGCATAACAACTTATATAATCTAGAACATTATTATTCAACTACCTAATATTCATACAAATGCTACTCAAGCAGTTGGAATATCTATGGCTGAAATTGAAGATCTAGACCAAGAAAAAACATCAAGATGGCATAACATCCAAGCAATGATAAATAACTCATCATCTATACATTTATGAACCAATAAAATTTTAAATCATAAGGCTATAAATAGCCATCGAGACCCCATTCCAAAAGGTCAAATTTCACTTTTAGAAATAAGAATTTTAGCATTTTATTTTCTTTGTATATGGTGGACATCTGCACCCTTGGCATCGTACTTGAAGAATTGTATTTGTAATCACATGTAGAAACTCATCCTTAGAATATACAACTTGAATATCTTTTTGCAATGCAAAGTATTATAATTCTTGGTGTAATATGTGCATGATGATGGTCGTTGCATTTGAGTTAATTTTTTTGGAACTATATTTTATATTATCCATGTTATTTAGAAGGGGTTAATTCTGAAAGTATTTTACACTCTATAAACATTTCCTCACTCGGGTTCAGGGGCCTAGAGGCATTAGCCCCCAAGGAAATATTTTGGGATTTTAAGCTATTTTTAGACCTATATGGGAATTTTTATGTTAATGTAATGCCAGACCATGGTTTTGTGCCCATGGTATTGTAAAATTCCTTCTTGTGTTTTTGGTATATAAATTAGTACTTGCATGAGGTATTGGTAATGAATTTACAAGAAATGTAATTGCAAGAGAAAAGCGAGTGAAAGGATATTATTGTATTGGATATGGTAAAGTTTATACAATAAGGAGACATTCTTGCTATGCTTTTTCCTGAAAGGGTTACCGAGGATAAATTCTTGTGTAATGTGTTCTTCTTATCCCTTTTTTCTTTTTCTATAATTACTACTTTTTTGGATTTTTTTTATTGGGGTATTATTTTTCTTCAAGTTCTAGTATTTTGTACCATTTCCCATTGAAGATGAAACCATATTAGTTTATATTGTGTTATAGTTTATCAAACTAAGACAAGTGTATTCAGAGTTGGTTTTTGCAATAGATTCCTTGCAAGGCTTCAAGATCACAATGGCTTGTTTTCTTTCTTTCCCTAACCCTTCCTTTTGATTTTATTTGATAATTGATTAGATTAGAGTAGTTTAGCTTGATATTTTGAAGCTTCTCTTTCATGAATATGCACTTTACTATTTTAAGTTTTAGAATATCTCTTTAAGATTATTTTAATATCATAATCAGAAGGTATCAAGCCTAGAATCTTGCTGTTATATGTCACTCGCTTTTTTATGGTTAAATATTTACTTTATGTTAATAGATGCAAAGTTCTCATAAATTTTTTATTTTAAGTGTAGTCTAAATTTTCCATGATACCTCCACCATGCCATCAAATCCATCTCATATGAACCAAATATACTTGTAGATGACTTAAATATGTTAAAAAAATCATTGTAAGAAGCTAACCATGCTTAATAGTAACATACATGAGATATTATTAGCACTTTAGTAACAATCTAAATTTTACCTAGGATATGAGCTTATATTTCAAGATTTTTATTGAATTTCTACATAACCCACTCCCTCATCTCTTTTAGGAGAAATATTCACACCATAGAATTTTCACATAGATCCAATTATCTATTAATGGAATAAACATATGAATTTTTTATCTTGGATAACATTGTCTAATGAAAAAGGGAGAGATCATGAGATACTATAGTTATATTATGATATTTCTAGTTCAAGAAAAAAAACTAAATCCATGTTATGTTCATATCATTTTGAGATAGGTAATCTTACTATTGCGTGGAAGGTCATACTTCATGATAAAATGATTTTTTTTTTTATATAGTAAAATAAGGGGTTTTGAAAGGGTCCCCAAAAATTTTACAAGGGGTTTTCCAAGGGTCATCAAACCTAAATAAAAATAAATTCAACAATATTAGAGAGAGGAACAATGTCATATCACAAAATAATAGATGTAAAAGAAATTGTGCATAAAATCTAACCAGAGATTTAAAACCCATAAACCCAAAAGGGATTATACAACCACCACTGAAAATATTCAATTAAAATTTGGGATAAATTTAAATCTAAGATCTAACAAAGAATTTGAAATTGATCTTCCTGCTCTTAACCAAATAATTCAAAATTGGCACTTCTCTCCAAGCCAAAGAGAACGCAAACCAACATTCTATCATTCAATAACTAAGATCAAAATCCAAGGATAGGACCAATACCTTGCCTATTGGGGAACCAAAGATCATAGAGGCCACCATCCTAAAGCACTCACCCAAATGGTAGATGGGGGTGCAGTTCCTTCACATTTGTCAAAAATACCTCAAAAATGATATAATTATAAATATTAATAAATAGCAACAGAACTCCAATAGAAACAGGGCAAATCAGTTGCTAGACTTAATGGTATTTCAATCTCATGCATTGATGACTCCAACAACAAAATGAAATAGGAGTGGTAACTATTGATATTGAAATTTAAAATTACTTCTCCTATTCAAACCAAATAACACAAATTAAACTAAAAATAAAAAGGTATTTCACCTAACAAGAAGAATAAAAAAACCCTAGATTTCAGCGTAGCATAACATATAGCGGTGGGAAAAACACACCCATCAGAAATCAAAGAATAGAAACCAAAAAATATTCCATAACAACTCAAACACATGACACCTATAAATCTATTGTAATCTAGCGTATCTCAACCTGATCTCTTAGATTATCACCAAGGGCAGAGGAACAACAATTGAAAATAGAGGACACCCTATAATTGGGAGAAAAATTGAAACTTTAAAGCCCATGAATTGTTCTAACATAGAAACATAGAGTACTTATAGCCCAAAATAGCTAGCCACACCTAGGGTTTTAACATAATCCTCAAGACAAACATGCAACTAACTATGAGAGAAGAAACTGCCAAGGAAAACTCATCAACTAGATCTAATAGTTTCTAGATCTAGGTTGACATCCAATGACTATTTGGAGAGATATGCAATTGCACATAATATTTTTAGTTGTCATGTTAGTCCCATAGCAACCCCAAAACCTAGCCATAAAACCAACCCAAAACTAAAATAACACAAAGGCTCAAAGGATAATAACATGCAACCTGAAGCCTTGTAGTAAATAGAGAAAATATCACATCCCACTGGAGCTAAGTGAACAAAGCATATCCTGATTAAAAAAACAACCCACAAGTGGGAGAAAACTAAAGTTGAATCCCAAGCACCCAACCACAAACTAGTCTAGCCATCTACCCATCAACAAAGGTAGCTATTGTGGTTCTTTCAACTGATCCAACCTTCTACCCAACCCCCCAATTATGGTTCCTTTAGTTAACTCCAACCTTCCACCCAAAAATCTAGCCTACATTTGTAGAACCCACAACCAAACCAGAGGTCCAAAAACTAAGAACAAACAAGACAAAATGAAGTGTTGTTTTTGTTTGATACACTATCAGCATATATTAATGTTTTAAAAATTATTTTTATTTTATAAGTACAAAATATCATTTATATGTTTTGTAAGTAAATTTAAAATTAGGAAATGACATAAGTAATATGTATGTAATTATCAAAAATATTGCATTAAAACCTGGATCTAATTTATTAAAATACCATGGTAATATGGTCAATATAGATCAAGTCGAACTTAAAAATTATTTTATTAATACCACTATGTGGTTTGCTAAAATACCATGGTAACTATTCATGATATATAGGTAAGACCCATTGCAACCTCATATAACCAATTTAAAATATAATATGGATGTGACCATTCCAATCCCATATGATGAACTAAAACAGAAAATAAGAAAATATTTAAATAGATGCATTGATAAAATTAGAGAAAAATATAATTATTTATATTTTTTAAAATAAGATAAAAGTTACAATTCATTTTTAATTGATTTTTTAAATTTTTTTTTGAGTGGGATTTTGTTTCCTAGTTTGGGTGGGAAATTTATCTTTTTAAATTTTTAATTTGAAGTGGGTCTTGGTGGATCCGTGAATCTCAAGTTTCTCCTTGGATGAGAAACTTAAAAATAAAAATATTTATATTTTTTAAAATAAGATAAAGTTATAATTCATTTGTAAATGATTTTTTTAATTTTCTTTTGAGTGGGATTTTGTTTCCTAGTTTGGGTGGGAAATTTTTCTTTTTAAATTTTTAATTTGAAGTGGGTCTTGGTGGATTGGTGGATCTCAAGTTTCTCCTTGGATGGGAAATTTAAAAATAAAAATAAATAAATAAAGCGGATATTGGTGTTTGTATTTAGACTATTCTCCTTGGGATTCACATTTTTGTTTAGACAGTCTTTAGAAGATTGGTTAGGATCTTAGGGATCTGTTTATTTATTTTATTCCTTTGTATCTGGTTGTCAGATCCCATTTTTCTCACTCAACTTCTTTTTTGTTTCTCTTGTAGCCATCTTCTTGAGGCTTGATGTATAAAGTTCAGTTACCTTCAAAACCCCTTATGTGCTTTATAAAAGGTTCTAGGATCCTTTCAAAACAACTTTTTTTCTAATGAAAAAACAATTGATTTATAAATTTAAAATATAAATAATAATAGTAATATACCTTGTTTAATTAAAAATTAAAGAGTTATATGATTAAAATAATAAAAAAATTAAATATATAACAACTATAAAGTAATTCTATATGACATTTTTTATTATAATTGTATTTCATACAAAATTGTATAGTTGATAATAATATTAAAATTCAGTTTTATAATTTAAAAATTATTATTTTCTAATCCTTAAGGTAACAAAATATAATTAAATTTCAATCATATAAAAGATAATTTGTTGTTAATTTTAAAAATTTAAAACAATAATAGACTACTATAATTAAAATAAAAAATATTAAAAGAAAATGTAATTGATCAGTAAAATTATATGTAATTTATGTGAAAGAAATTTTAAGAAATTTTAGTATTATATATTCAAAACAATTTTATCAACATTCAAACATAATATACATGTATTAAAAAAGCAAGAAAGTAAGCTTTAAACTTTTTAAGCATGGTCAATTCATTTTTTCTTTCCAAGTTGTGAATAAATTTGTGGCAACCTCTCATGTTTACTCTTTATTTTATTGGATGGCTTCCAAGGAATCCTATAAAAAAATTATTCATATCATTCCTAAATTTTATGCACCATATGGGATGAGATGGTAGGAATGTTAACCACCTCATGGAAACTTGTATTCATCCAAAGGCTTGAGGAAGCTTGGGTATTATTGATCCTCTTACCCAAAGTAAAAGTTTACTTTCCAAATGGGTTGCTAGAGCCATAAATTTATCCTCCATAATAGTAAATTTTTAGTCCTATGTAGTTCTCATGAGTACTAGAATTTATGAAGGTAAAAATAAAATTATATATATATATATATATATATCTAATATATATCTCTAATTTAGGAAGGGGAGCAATGATTGTAGATTTGGTTCTATGTAAGAATTGGGTAGTTATCCAAATCTTAAATATCTCTAATTTTTGTATATATATATATATATATATATATATATATATATATATATATATATATATACAAAAATTAGAGATATTTAAGATTTGGATAACTACCCAATTCTTACATAGAACTAAATCTACAATCATTGCTCCCCTTCCTCTTTGTCCAAATATTTATTGTTGGGATCATTATAAATTTGGAAAAAATTACCTATAATATATGGAGTAGTTAAATATGGTGTAATGAACATAAAATATATTCCATTAAATCTAGTTAGATTTACAAACAGTATTTATTTCCTTTATCATTGGACTTTAAGGTGAATGACAAGTGCAAGTCAAATTTTCCAATGCCTAGTGGTAATCTATTATTGCTAAAATTTGGAATTTTTCTTCTGAATCCAAAAATCAACTTCTTGCATGGTGGGTTCCCCATAAAAAAATTCTAACTTTTGAAAATTTGACACCAATTTTACAAAATCCTCTCAATGCAAATTTTGTAATGCTTAAAAAAATATTATCCATTTATTTTGGTTTAATGACATGGCTAAAAATTTTTGAGATATATCCTACATTTTTTTATTCCCCTCCTACACAATATCTTGAAAGACTTCTCGGCTTGTTTTTTCCATCTAGATCATTTTCCAAAACTAGAGTATGTTTGTAGACTAATCCTTCTCAAGCATATTTGGAAGTTCAAATGCATAATGTTGTTTACTAGTTCCACTACTCAATGGGGTATAGTTTTAGTAGACTCAACCTTTTATATTTTTCTACATTTTGGATGCATTCATTTCCATGTTCATTGATCCTCCAACATACTATGATATTATCAACATGCTTTATAAGGTTTTTTACATGATCTAGGATCTTCAAAAGGTCCAATAGAAAACAAAAAAGAAGGCAATAAATGAACAAGTACAATAACTCATTATGTCTATTTACTCGTTAAAGACTTTAAGAGATATAATCAAGGAGATGCCTATAAAATCACCCCATGATAGGCTCTCCCATGAATGAGTGATGATATATGGAATATTTCAATAGGATACAACTATATCCTATTCTTGTTATTAGCTGTTATTCTTATGCATATTCAATTGTGGATGCTTTACTCACCCATTTCATTTTGATTTTTTGTTGGTTGTAATACTTCCATTGATGACTTAATATAGCTCTCTCTCTATAGATATATTTATTGAATTACAAATTCTATGCAATTAGTTAAAAATATGATAAAATTTAATATTATTTTATAAATATTCATATAAGATTAATATGCAAACCCTAAACTAGATTTATCAATTAATCTATATATTAAAGGATAATTAATTTGTTATAGATTAAATATATGTCATTAAGTTCTTATCAAATACACCAAAGTTTAAACCACATGATATATGTGTAGATATGCAACACACACACACACACACACACACACACACACACACACACACACACACACACACACACACACACACACACACACACACACACACACGCACACATGCACACACACACATAATTCAAGTTTATTAAATTTATATTTTACATAAATGTAATTTGTTTTTTATAGTTTATATTTTTGTTAAGTAAACTTTATTAAATGAATTAAAGATCATGCATTTCATGAATAAAAATAGTATAGTAGCCAATCAATTGATAAAACTTTGCTAGGGTTATGCATAGTGTCTAATCATCATCGTTAATTAATGAATATTTTTATTTTTAAAATTTGGAATTGGCTAATATTAGGGATATTTGACTCGGGTCCATTAGTCAACAAATTTTAGGTGCTAATTTTTTTTGGGCATTCACCCCAATTTTATAATTATTGGACCATTTTAAGTTTAAATCTCTAATATTACCCCTAATAATAGGGGACCTTTTCACCTTGAAATTATAAATAATTTTGGATTTTGAAACTGATTCACCCTATTTTTATAAATACATTTTAGGGCCAACCCCTTATGCATAACCCTACACTTTGCTCACTAGAAAAGACAAGGTAAAAGAAGCCAAGGCTTTCAAGACCATCCTCAACTATTATGAAGGTGCATCTTCTCAATATGTCAATTTTAACAAAAGCAAAATATATTTTCTCAATACCCCCATTGCAAGATAAAACAAAATCAAAGCAATCATAAATATTGAAATTAAGAATCTACCTTCCTCCTATATGGGCATGCCTATTTTTATTGGCTAGATCAAATATTCTCATTGGAATACAATTAATGATAGGCTCAATAAAAACTTTCTAGCTAGAAAGGAAACCTCCTTAGCCAATCCAAAAAGATCCAATTAATACAATCTACCCTTCAAAGACTACCAATCTACATGTTGTCAATGTTTAAAATACCTATAAAAACTATAGAAGCAGTTGAAGCCATCAATAGGAATTTTCTATGAAAATTTCTTAAAGAAAAAATAGATACCATCTAGTGAAATGGGAGAAGGTATGCCTCCCAAAAGCTTATGGAGGCTTGGGTCTGAGAAATATGAAAATACTCAATAAAGCATTAGTAGCAAAACAAGTGTGGATACTGATAAAAGAAGATAACAACATATGAACCAACAGAATGAGGATCAAATATATCCAAGATGTTGAACCAACAAGAATACCCAGAAGCAACTAGATAATATGAGGTTTAGCCATCTAGAACCATATTTATGAAGGAATCAACATCATAAACAAAGGGTCTCAATGGAGGATTGGTAAAGGAACAACTATGGATTTTTGGGAAGATAAGTGGAGAGACTCAAGACCTTTAGACCAAGATCCAAATCTTGCAAAGTTAAAAAAGACCCTCAAACAGGATTGGGGCACCTGTTTTAGATCTTATAGGGTTATTCATAGTGGCGAATATTCACTAATTGGGCTAATATTAGGATTTCCAAAATTGAAAATTGGCGAATATGAGGACCCTCGATGTCAGTCCATTCGCCTAAAATTTTTAGGATCAATTTGACATAATATATCCAAACATAGGCATATTTGTACTCATTGGAAATCTCTTTTCAAGCTTGATCTAATGGTGGCATTTTTATGAAGTTATAAGATGATTTAATTGGTCAAAAGTGACCCCAAATATGACATTACATTTTAGGGCTTCAAATGCCCCAAATTTGGGTGTGAAGATGCTCGATTTGATTTGCTTAGAATTATCCATGATTCACCTTGATTTTGATTTGGATTCACCATTTTTTTACAAGTACATTTTGAGTCCAACCCCTTACGCATAACCCTGAGATCTTACATAGTTAGTCAAGAAGATGGTATAAACACTTGGAGAATAAATATTGAGAACATTGTTCTTAAGACAAGATCTAGACCCTCCATATAAAACTAAGAGTCTATCTTAATTGAAACTTAGAGGAACCTGATCAATTAGAGTGGACCAGATTACCAACAAGAAACTATATAGTTAAAAGTGGATACAAGGAATGTCTAGATCTACCTCAACAAAAAGCACCTTGGAGGAACTTATGGGGAAACAAATATATTCCAAAGGTGAAAGGTCTTACATGGTTGGTTTTCCAAAATAAAATCCTAACTTGGGACAACCTGATAAAAAGAGGTTTTCTAGGCCCGAGTAGATGCCACCTATGCAAAAAAAATGAAAAGATAATAAATCACTTGTTCATGAAATATCCTTTTGCTCAAGATGTGTGGAACCAATGGATGAAGACTATAGAGGTATCCTAGGTCATGTCCAAGAAAATTATTGACTGGTGGTGTCAATGGATCCCTACTTGTATGAAGAAGAAATTGATATGGAGTCTAGCAATCCCAACATTTCTTTGGTATATCTAGAAGGAGAGAAATAGTAGGATCTTCAAAGGAAAAGCAAGGAGCTCTAAGACTATTTTTAACTAGCTTCAAGTGAGTCTATCTGGACTAATTATGCCTGAATCTATTAACACAAACCAATGGAATTATAATAGAATTCAATTTTGAGCCAAAACAGACATTAGAATCTCTTCTTGCAACTAGACCTCCAGTTTAGTTTTGGATTTCAAAGGAGCAAGTAGTGAGTCCTAAAATCTTATCTTAGGACTCACAATGGATTTTAGATTAGAAGGATATTGGTAATGTTTTTTTAAGCTTTTTCTCACAAATGGTCTACTTGGTTGTTTATGTAAACCATTCCCAATATGACAATCATCTAATCACCCTGTAATAGATTGCATATTCTAGAAACTTTTGTCTAGAGCTTTTACTTCTTCTTCGAGTTCCACGCATAGTACTCAAAATTTAACTATTAAATATAAGTGCACAAGCTAAGCATAATCTCAATAAAACTTTTGTTTTTCTAACCTTTAGTAAATGTTACTATACTTAAAAAAAAAATATTCAATTTCTAACTCACTTTTATATAAAAGGATAAGGACCCTCTTAAAACTTTTAATAACAAAAATAAATAAATAAATAAAACAAAATAAAAAGAACACGGAACATTTTGCGTGTTCAATTGATAGAAAAAGGCATCCGTTCGATTCTACTGGGTACCTTAACTAAAGGTTAATAAAAAAGATACTATCTCTGGTTAGTGCAAATCCAAGTTGAACCATAATGCAAATTTTATTTAATCATGTCATAAAGTTACACAATGAGAGTCCATCACTTAATGTCATGCCTTATTTCTAGGTTGTGGAAATCCACACAAGGTTTGTCTTCTAGAGATAGATTCAGAATCCTATTCAAGTACTCTCCATAAGCAATTTCTCTGTAAACGGCGTCAGAACCATCACCTAGTAGTTCATGGGCAGGTCCAATGATGCTGTCAAGAGATGGACCATACGTTGTCTGGACTGATAACCGATGTCTGCTGGTATTAACGATAGCTCGATGCTCTGCGCTCTTGTATCTCCCGTTGCTAAGTATCTGTTTCAATGAAATCAAAATATTATGAATATCTACAAATTGAGGATTATGACGGAATTTCTATCCACTCTATTACTTGCTTATCCTAGGTTAGATTTTATTTTATTCCAATCCATAAATTTTGAAGGTATTGAGTTTAATAAACGAACATATGGCCTACCTGCATTACGTCTCCGAGATTGACAACCAGAGCATTGGGAATTGGCTTCACTGGAATCCAACGGTCTCGATAAAAAACCTGTAGACCCCCCACATGGTCCTGCATCAACACGGTTATCCAACCTGGATCTGTGTGACTTACAACACCAAGGGTTGAAGCAGGGTCTGGACATTTTGGATAGTAATTACATACAATGGTCTGCGAGTAGTGCTTGAACACTTTTTCAATGTACTCTTCTGTGAGTCCGAGGCTTTGTGAAATTGCACCACAAATCAACTTTACTAACTCATGCATTTCGATGCAATAATCCGCACTTGCTTTCCTGAGGAGCATAGGCCCCACAGTAAAATGAGAAATATCAACATAAAATGCAGGATAAAAAGATGTGTTTGATGACTCCACATATTTCAACCGTCATACTTGCAACTAGATGTTGTTAAAAAAAGACAAACATGTGAAAGAGGGTCGTAATCAATTAGTGAGTGGAATGCTTCCAGTCAGTAGCTGATACTGATTTTTGAGAGGCCTGAAAACATGTGCTAATTGTTTTGACATTGATGCGAACATATAGTCCTGACGTTCAATTGCGACATGTGGTAGCCTCTGGTCCTTATGTTCACCGAATTATTTAATGAATGGATCAGTTTCCTTATTAAAAAACAAGAGAACAGAAAAAATGGTGGTAGATGGAACCCAGGGAAAAACCATGTAGTGACTTCCCACAACTGATAATTGGAGGACTTGCATCCAGAAAACAAATAAGCTCAACCGATGGCCAAGCGGCTATGTATTGTCAAAGCCAAATTTCATGGCTTTTTCAAATAAAAATTTTAATGACTGGAGGATGCACTTCTGGATAGGGTTTGTATTCAGTGCTAAAATTTCTTGATATTATTGTTGGTAATTAGTTTGAGGGTGCATAAATCTATATAATAGAGTTTAATTAGTAGTTTTGTTATCCATTATATGTGAGGCAGCTCTAATTAGTTGTAAATTGTTTGTTTGAGTTCTGCTTTGTTTTAAGTGAAGTGACTTTTCCACTGTATTTATCCATTTTTTAAATATTTTGTTAATGGGTTTTACATAAGAAATTATTTTTTGTTGATTTTAATAATTACCAGAAATTAAACCTAAAGATCACATTTACGACATATTTAGCCATGTTTTGTCTGGGTAAACCCATTTATCTACATTGACAGGTGATAGCTGCACCATGTGCCTCTTAGAGAAGGTCCCCTCCTCAAACGCTTATTCTAGTACACTACCTAATTTTATTTTTATTTTTACTTTAATATGAAACGAGAAGTTTCGCAGGATTGCCTAACCTTGAATGGATTTTATAACCTGCTCCTATGAATTGAGTTTTTAGTTAAAAAAAATCCCATTTAAAAAACCAGTATCCAGAATTCATAATAATCTACGAACTATTCAAAATATCAACGAGAGTATCCGACTTACTACATAAAGAAAGAGACAGCACAATAGAGTAGTTTTGACACAGCACAACAGAGTAAAGTGTAGTTACCTAAAAGCTGGAGGGTTGCAAGGCCATAAAGAAACTACGTCGTTGAGAGGATGACAAGAATAACGGATGAAATCTCTCCAGTTCAACACTTCATCCTTCTCCAAGTTAAAGCTTGATCCATAACAAAATTTAGACAACGTGTCCGATGTGTAGTGCTTCATTTTTTCTTCTTCTGGTAGGGAGAAGAACTCGTGAGCTGCCTTCATCATTTCTTTCATCGTCATTGGACAGATACCATGATTCACCACCTGCAGATATTAAATGCATAGACATCGATATGGAACCGATATGGAAATCTATAACTAAAACTGTAAACAAAGCAGTGCAGTATTCTTTCACATGCATAAGCTGTAAAAATAGAAATCAAAGAGGTAAAATTGTGTCCCATGACTTGCCTGGAAGCATCCCCATTCAGCACAAGCTCTACTGATTGCCTCCAAAAGGTTGGGAGAAGGGCTTGACGGATGCACATCTCTCTGGATATCAATAACAGGTACCTCGTCGTGATCGCCATCTTCACCATGAACCAATAATTCAGGTCGCTCTCCAAGGGGTCTGATAAAACGATGAGGAAGACGATCCAACCCTTTTTCTACCAACGCTTTCACTCCCATAAATTTATGCTGGGGACTGAGCTCCTCCATGCCTGGAAATCAAAAGACTTGGAAGTACAAAATGAAACAATTATCACAGCGAATAATAGATCATAAACTATAAACTGACTACTTGGATAGGGCAGAATCTGTTCGAGAATGCTAATATGGTAATATAAGAGAAGAGGAAAGGTCGTGATGCAACATTCACCACATATTAAAAAACTTGAGGTGGATGCATTGGTCCCCGCTTTAAGCCGTGCATACCCTCAAACAAATTTGTTGTCAGAAAATGACCACAATTTTATCTCCGTTAGACTTTATGTGTGGTCGAATTGGTGTTATCTTTGATTGAAATGTTGGTGTGCTTGATACTGTGCACCGGGCTTCCCTCAACCGCTGAAGACAGGGTTGCTTTAGTGAAAACTAATATTTTTATTTATGGGAAACATATTGACGACTATCACCACATATCCAAAATCATTCGTTTTTCTCGCTTCAAATGCAATTGGTGTTTGTTTGATATGATATTTTTTGAGTAAAAGACAGTGCAGGATATTTTTGATTGAGGTGAACAATATGCAACTTAGCTACGAGGACTGGAGCTTCAATGCTGATAGGTTCATAGTTCTAGTAGGCTAGAAGTATTGGAAGGTGATGCCATAATTGCAAACACACGTGGCCTACAAATTGCTTCCGATTTACTCAATGAATCTTGCAGTTTGCTTTTGTGCATTATACTCTTTGTATATAAATAGTAATAGTAATAATAAGAATTGAGAGACTCATTGTGAGTTTGTAGAGAAAACAATTTGTTTTATGTTCGTAACAAGATAATATGAATAGACCTCGAAAACTACATGCGAGGACTACAATTCTCATCATGTTTAGTTATTCTTGAAATATAAGATAAAGGTGGGGCTGCCAACTGAAGGAGTACCATCCTAAGCATCTTGTTCTAGGTGTACATTCCGATGAAGATTCACTATTCTCTTCTAGAGGGCATATATATTGTTAAAAATGACGCTGAATGCAAAACAGAAAATGTTTCTTATTAAAATGTTTCTAGTGGAGAAAACATCAAAAGTAAAAGGACAAGAAAAGTTCATAAAATAGTAATATTTATATTAAAGAGGAGATAAATGAAAGGGTAGTAGTTGTAAAAATGAAAAATAAAAGATAATAAAAAGGAAAGAGAATTAGTTATAGAAGTGTTTTTGTTATTATTAGCATTGAGCAGGATGTCTATATGTTATGTAAGAGGTACCAATTGTAATTTCTCTTAATGGATGCAAAAGCACTTGTCTTATGTAAAATGGTTTTAAGTTAAATTTTATAAATTAAATAGAACAACTAAGATATTTGATAATTTGTTTAAAGTGTTTATTGAAGAATAATTATTTTTTAAATATATATTTTAAATTTTTTTTCATATAAAGTTGTAGGAAGTTATAACATATTTTTTTATCATCTAGTATCATAGTGAAGTTTGAGAAGTTTTGGAGATATCTTCAAGAAATAATAAAAACACAAGTGGTAACTCTTTCACTCATTGAAACTTATTATGAGTAGTGGGAACTTAAAATGCAGTCCTTAATGTTTACAAAGATACATGGAAGATAATTTATGTAAGGATGTGTTAAGCCCCAAGTTTGAAGTGCATTGTTAGCATAAGATAAAAACGATATGAAAAATGTGAAGAAGAAGAATGGTTTGATCATGTTTCTAATCCAAAGTGTTGTAGATTGACCATTTTTCCTAGAATTGTAGGATAAGTAAGAGTGCAAATTTTTTTTTGTAGGCATTACAGTTTGCTTATCAAGGTACACAAAAAGTTAAGTTGCTTTGGTTGTAAAGTTTGTGAATCTTCAAATGAACACAATGAGAAGATAGTTGATTTTTGTATTTGAGCATCAGAAAAGTCATTCAGTTACACAATAATAGAGAGAATCATAGACCGTGATTTATGAAAAATATACATATATGTTTAGAAATGAAATGGAATTCAATTATGACTATAATAGAAGAGAGAAAATATGTAATAAAATTATAGTTATATCAACATATATAATCATTGTTATCCTATAAAATTTGATAGAAAAAACCCTAGAAATATTGGAGTAAACTTTTGCAATGAAAGCTAAAATTGTTTTTAGAAAGCAACAATTTGGTTAGCTCCCTTGAGAGAAAGGGAGAGTCGTTAAATTATTCAAGAGGATGAAGAAGAAGCTTCTATGGAGGAAGAGGATATGGGTCTATAAATATAGATAAGAGAGATATTCAATACCATAACTATAAAATATCTAGTCACTTTGAGAGGGAGTATAGAGAAAATACTCAATGTTATCATTTTAAAATATTTTTCTAGTTTGAAAGTGATTTTAGACTCACATAGAGTTAGATGCAATAAAAAAGAGAAAATTTTGCTAAATATGAAGGAGAGGATTTTACATCTATTATGTTTTCATGCTATTCACATGGTAGAAAAGTTTACTAAATAATAAATGATTAAAGTGAAGCTTGGAGATGATAAAGTGGTTGATTCTCATGGAAAATTTGTAAATGTTGTATATAGCAAGAAAGTAACTTAGGTCTATGATGATAAAATAGGATATTTTGAGAATTATACCAAAGGAGTTAGTTATAAGATGATGAGAGAGGGAGGATATGAAGAAAAATATTTAGGTAAAAGAATGAAGGAATTAAAAAGCTAAAGAAGATATGTATGTATTCAAGGAATAAAGACCTTGAATATAAATGAGAATCAAGTAATGCAATCATATTTATTAATGAAGAATCGCATGTAAAATATGAATCTTTAAGTTGTAAGGAATATCATAATGTTATAACTTTATGTATATAAATTTTCTATATAAGTAGACTATAGTTGCAGTCATTGTGGAAGATCGGGTCTTGTAAGGATAAAACATTAGAATTTGCATTCATGTAGTATTTGTGGTTTAAAAAATTATAACAAAACAATATGTTGGCATAGAAAATATTAGAGAATAAGATACACATAATATATGGTTGGATGAATGTATCCCAATGACAAAATATGATAAGTATGTTGATAAGATTTTATAAGAAAGCATACTATTATGTAAAGGAACATTTAAAATTTGGTCATAGTTATTTGAATTTCAATCCAAGAAAGCATGGCATTCAAAGAAACATTAAATAGATTTCCTTTCCATGACAGAGTTTGAATATGTAGTAATTGCATCGATCAATTACTATATAGTAGGACATTAGTTCCTCTATTACTATATATTGTGCTAAAAGTAGTACCATTCAAATAGCAAATTTTATGGATACAAATATTTACCATTACTTAATTTAGGATTTGATTAAGTAATGAGTATTACAATAATAGTTTGTTGGAATAAAGACACCAATTAACATATATTTTGACAACAAAATTGCTAAGAGAAAAGTTGTTTCACCTTATGGAAAATTATGAATTACAACATTAAAAATTAAGGGGGGAGTACTAAAAATAATGCTCAATATAATATAGCAAAATTATGTTGTTAAAAAATAGTGCTAAATAGAGAAAACATGGAAAGTTATTTTCCTAAACGTAAAGTAAATGTGTATATAGAATGACTTATATTCATATTAAAAAAATGGAAGAAAGATAAAATATGGTTGTTGTGAAAATAAAAAGAGAGATAATCATAAAGAGGGAGGGAATCGATTATAGAAATGTCTTGTTCCTTTGTGCATATAGTATGTCTACATATTGTGTACAAGGCCCTAGATATAATTCAATTCAATGGGCGTAATCCATTCAAAGGAGATATATTATGCAAGAAGAGTTGCAATTTAGATTTTATGGGTGAAATTAAAGAAATAATACACACGCATGTATGTATCTCTATTTTGGAATTTTTTTTACAACTATTTGTTCAAGAACAACTATTTTTCAAGTGTGTATTCAAAAGTTCTATTTTTTATTTTATAAGAAATTACAACTTATTTTTTTATAAATGCAATATCTACAATTTATACAACCACTCTAAAAGCCTTCATGTTCTCACACTAAATATTTTTTGAAGTCGATAATGCTCTGAAGAATATACTTATCTTCAATGGAATTTTATCCTCATGTGACATCATTCTTAGAGTGGTATCTTTCAATGGATAAAAAAATATGGTTGTTTTAGGTGCTTTCTTCTTCTACATGGAGGTAAAACATTTACTCTTTTGAGATATATCAACCAATACATAAGTTTAGAGTAATTTATGGGAAGTAAAATGGCTTTTCATTGCCTTTGATGTCAAATTGTGTATACCTACATGCATGAAAAATTCATTCCTTCTACTATACAACTTGTGATATTATATTTTCTATTATTGTATGATTATTTAATGACTTAAGGAAATATTTTGTAGTTAGAGATTCTAATATTTAAATAAAATTGTTAATTTAGACTCCTTATTTTGAGATTTTCACATTTCCCAGTGAAAAATTGCATCCTTAATTAGCCATTGAAGATATTATTTATTTATGTTAATGCTCATGAATAAATAGAAGAGTTGTAGGTATGTATTTATGCACTTAAGGATTTTATCTTCATCCTTTAATTATTATGTCCAACTATCCTCTTGTAAATAATTCTTCCTCTAATGTGCAATTAATATCTTATAAATAAACAATGGGATTACATAGTCCATTAAAAATAATTAGAGTTTGACATCCTTTATAAACAATAAAATTTGAATCACAAGACTCTATAGATATAAAATAAAATAGAAAAAAAATGATTAAGCAAATTAGAAGTTGAATGTATGATGTGAAACAAGGACCTCCATAGTTTTGATCTAGAAGTTTGATCCATATTTTAAGAAGAAAGAAAAATAATAAATATATTTATAGAATACTAGAACTTTACAATTCTCATCTTGATAGATTTCTTCTATATGTATGAAGGCTATTTTTCTTACCTACTATTTTTTCAATGGGACCTTACTCATATTTTCCATGAAGAGACAGTAAAATCACAAAGTGAAAATTACAAAAAAGGGGAACAAATGGAAAATTAGAAATTAAATAAAATTTAAAGGCCCAATCATGTTGTGCATGCTCATCTAATGAAATAATAAAAAAATATAATAGATATGTATATGAATATATTTTATTTATTAGAATTATCATGGTGAACATGTTATTAATGTTTGACATCTTATATTTATCTTTAATATTGTTAGGTACCCAAGATAGGTACTTATTAATTTAATATTGTATTGTATAATGGTATGATCCATAAATTATTTATTAAGGAAGGCCGCATGTCAATTTAGAAATAGGTATGCCAAAGAATCATATTTGTAACTATTTGGCAAATATTGTCATATGTAATTGCAAGGAATATTGTCATATTATTATGCACTTTCTAACTCATAGAAGGTGAAGCAACGCATGGGTGACCTTCTCACTCATGGAAGGTGAACCATCACACTCTTGTATAAATATATATGTACCCCCATTGTAAGCAATATCTATGATAAATTCTTTGAGAAGTCTTGGCTCATAAATCTAGAGATATTGTGAAGTGGCTTCCTTCAAAAAAGAGCATTGTGCGGTGTTGCCCTACCTCAAGGGTATAATCAATCTCTATTTTATTGTGAGCAATTTATTATAATGAAAAAATACATTCACAACATTTGGTATCAGAGCAGTGATTTGGGCAAAGTGGGTTTGTTTTTGCAAAGCTAGGGAAAATTTTCTCAAAAAATATTACATTTAGTGGAGGCCATAATTTTTATTTTAGCAGTAATTTTCAAAATGTTTTTACACCATTGTGTACATAATTTTGAGTACTACAAAAACATCTACTCATTTGTTATATTTTGATAAGTATTGGAAATTTATGGTTGTTTGAACTTGGGTTGTTGATGTTTTTTGGTTGCACGATTATTTGTTTTCAAAAATAAAAAGTTCGTATTAAATTGTTTAGCAATCATTTTCAAAAATGTTTTACACCAGCATGTAGATTATTTTGAGTACTGAAAAACAATAGCTTATTTGTCAAATTTTTATAAGTATTGAGAGGGTTACATTTATTTGAAGTTGGGTTTTTGAGGCTATTTTTGTGCTGTGTGAATTTTTTTTAGAAAGAAAAATTTCGTATTAAATTTTTAACAATCATTTTCAAAATATTTTACACTAGCATGTAGATTATTTTGATTATTACAAAAATAACTTCTCATTTATCAAATTATAATAAGTATTAAGAGAGTTACAGTTGTTTGAAGTTGGGTTGTTGAGGCTATTTTTGGGTTGCACAATGTTTTTTTCAAAAAGAAATAAATCGTATTAAATTTTTTAGCAGTCATTTTCACAATGTTTTTGTACAAGCATGTATTTTATATTGCATACTACAAAAATGATTGCTCACTTGATAAATTCTTTTAATTATTGAAGGCATTACAACTATTGCAAGTTGGGATTTTGGTGTTGTTTTGGGACAACACAGAAAAGGGAAAATTCATAACTTTCAATCCATGTAAGAAAATCAGTTTCCATTTATTTTATTTTGAAGATAAATTGTAGATTTAATTGTTGAATAAGGGAATATATGAGATCTAGATATATATGGTTATTTAAAACCCTAGTTTTTTTTTATAAAACAAATCATAGAGTTGCCAAAATTCCATGGAAGGGTTGATAGTAATACCATATATTGGTTGGAGTATAAAACAGTTACTTCAAATTTTTCCTAAGTAAGTCACTGTGGAAAAATAGCCTTTATTTTGCCTCGAAATAAGTTTTTTCTTGGTTTCAAGACTTTTTGTATGCTTATAAAAATTAATATGCACTAAAAGAATTTAAAGTTGTATTTTTAAGCAAATGTGCATTAAAAGAAGAATATATTAATGTGCAATATAAGGAAACTATAGCTTGTGTGTAAGGCAAATTAGTGGTCAAAAAGGAGAATTTGAAGTTGCATTTTTAAGCAAAAGGGCATAAAAAAATGATAATAATGTGTAATGTAAGAAAAATACACCTTGTGTGTCACAGCCAATCAATGATCAAAACTATTTGTTTAAGTGTAAAACTTTTATTTTGCAAGTTTATGGTTTCATTCAAAATCAAAAAATTATTGTTTCCATTAACCCTAGCAACAAATATAATTTTTTCGATATATTTTTGACTAATATATTGCAAGAGTAAGTAAATAAAATAAAAGACATACAACTTGAGGGTCACAATGTTAAAATTTTTGAAGATTTGAAAATTTTCATGTTATTGAGATGAATGATGTAGATATTGTACTTTGTTATCCTTGGTTGCATTATTTGGGTACTATTAACATTAATGTGAAAAAGTAATTCATGAAGTTATGGTACAAGAAAAAGAAGATAACATTACAATACATTTCTCAATGTAAGGACAAATGGGTAGCTATTGCAGGGAAAAAAGTGAAGAGCAAACACAAGTTTCTAAAATAGAATCTTAAGAGGAAGAAAAAGTAAGGGAAGAATCAATGGAAGGGAGTAATACATAAGAGAAAAAATAGGTTTAAAATTAGGCTAGGGTTAGAGTATATCACCATCCACACCACTATGAGAGCCAACGGTCATGGATATAGGGCTTGAGGTAGCATAAGAACAATGAGTGACATACAAGGAACCAAACGAGAAAAAACTTTAGATATGCTACAAGTCATAAATACAAGTATGTATGGATGAAAAAATATAAAATTTATGCTTCCAAAACATGGCATTAGTATCAATGGAGACCACCACCAATCATAGTTTTATTAGGATAGATGGATGATCGATATTGGTACTAGTACTCAACATGACTCAAAAGATCATATTATTTAGTATTTTAAGGATGAAACATTTGTAACAGGGATGGAATGCTAGGTACCCAAGATAGGTTCTTAATAATTTAATATTGTATTGTATAATTGTATCATCCATAAATTAATTATTGAGTAAGGAAGGACAGATGTCAAATTAGAAATAGGTATGGCACAAAATCATATTTGTGATCATTGTGGTAATATTGGCATATGTAACTATAAGGAATATTATCTTATTATTATGCACTTTGTATCTCATGGAAGGTGAACCATCACACTCTTGTATAAAGAGAGATGTACCCTCATTGTAAAAGGTATATATGATGTATTCTTGGAGAAGTCTTGGTTCATGGAGCTAGAGATATTGTGAAGTGGTTTCCTTACAAAATAAGCATTGTACAGTGTTGCCCTACCTCAAGTGTATAATAAATCTCTATTTTAGTGTGAGCAATTTATTTGTGGATGCATGTTGTATTATTTACATATTGGTGAATGATTTATTGTAATGAGAAGATAGGTTCACAATAAAAATACATCAAAATATTTATGGGTTCTACCACCAATTTATGTGTGTTTTTGGATTTTTACCTTGAATACAAGAGACAATAACATCTTGTAGAATATATTTTAGCTTTTTGTTATGATGTATAAGCATATGTATTTAAAGAAATTTAGATTTTATCTTTTAATATTTTCTTTTATGAATGCTAATATATATTTGGATTTGTTTTCAAAAGAAATTTTAACTACATGATGAATATATTATTATTTTTTACTTTTAATCACATTCTCACAAATTCTTTTAAATTTATGATCCATGCTAATTTTGATATGTTAAATCCATCATCTTTATTTTTTTACTAATTTCCATGGTGATCCTTTCTTGGATCTATATCAGAAGAATTACTTTTTTCTCAATTGCTTATATGGGATTGAAATAAGCCCTATCCATATTACATCATCACCACATACGGGTATTACAATAAAGCTTAAATATTATCCATGTATCACTTGGCAAGATTCAAAATTGGGTCTCCTCATTTAATGTTGAGGAATATAATTAATTGAGTTAAAGTCATTTAATGTATCAAAATAATTATTTTCTATCATATTTAGGAGATGTTATTTTTTTAGGACAAGAAATATGCAAATAACTATTTATCATTAACTTGAAAATGAATTATATGTTCAATAACTTGATTAAAATGACCTTAATACCACCCAAGTGTTGTAGGTGAGTTGGAGAGGATAGGGCAATCCTCCAAGGGAGGTCCTAGGTTCGAATCTCCACCCTACCAAAAAGTTGAATTGGGTACCCAAAATCCAATTGATAATGTTTGTGCGGGTAGGGCTGGGTGCGACTCCCGGGTGACTTTGATGGTATAGAATCCCCTGTTCATGGTCTCTTAGACCAAGGCGGCCCCGCAAGGGGTTTTTCGCTTTAAAAAAAAATGACCTTAATATTTGTATGTGTTTTACAAATGCAGTATATTGTACGTATCATGGGTTATGGATGACATATTTTACATTTTGGTGAGGCACATGGACTTTTAATTTTGAATTTAATTTTTATACTGTAATGGATTTTTTTAATACAATGGGGGATGTGTATTTTATTTTATTTTAATTATCGTAAATGAAGGGGTTCTTAAAGGACCCAAACTATTTTACATTTGTCGAAGAAAAAAATCACTTACAACACCTAGATATTAAAAAAATTGGCCTAAAAAGGAGCATATTGCATACTTAGATACAACAACTTTGATTTAAATCTATCTCATGGCGATTTAGTATTTTTTAAATTCAATTCATCTGGTTTCTTTAAAATATTTAGGAGATTAATCAATTCCCTTTTAGCTTTAGATTAGATCTCTAATTTTTCCTTTCCAAAGAACTTTGAAATATTTCACCTAGTCTTCATTCAATATGCAACCTTTTTTAATTATCTCCTAAATCTTAGTTTAGTTTCCTTGAAAATTGGTCCCATGCTAATAGATATTTTGCAGTAATAAATTTCTATAATGATTTAAAAATTCTAACTCAACAACATCATAAGTTTTTTCTTCTTTTAGAGTTATAATCATCAAATCCTATAGGAAAACATCATTCTATACTTTAGATCCATCCATCTGAACTCCCATGTTTTCCATAACATTAACCATAACATTATCTTCCCTATAGATGTGTTGGATTATAAATGACTCCATGCTTGATAGTATATTAATTAATGATATCCATAGAATCCCCTTCCATAATAAACTTCTTAATATTTATTATTTTTGTAAGCCTTACTCTTGTAATAATGGCTGTCACCTCTGCTACATGGTTTAATGTATAGCCAAAGTTCATCATGTAATAATATATCACTACACCTGAGCTAGATATTAACCCCCCCCCCTCCAACCTTCCTTGGATTGCCTTTAGAGGTTTCATAAAAAATAAATTTTACCCACTCTTAGGGGGAGGAGTCCATCTCACATTTCTCTTTGGCCAACTAATCTAATTTCCCATAGCTCTCAATATTCCCTAGTCTATTATGATTTCTTAATCCAAATAATTTTCATAGATTTGGTTATCCATATTAATAAGTGTATTTTCAACAATGGTAGCTTTGATACTCATAATAATGAGCTTTATACTATTAGCCTTATTCTAGAGTACTAGTTTATTCCTCTCCCTCCATATCTTCCAAATAAAATTAGGTAATACAAAGATCCAATTTTTTTCAATCGAGAGCTATGATAATGGTTAACACAACTTTCCCATAAGGCCTCCAAAGACTTTTCTATCACCCATTAAATTTTAAGAAACAGAAGAAGCATATGCCAAACCTCAAAATAAAGGGGGAAATGGACAAAAAAATGATCAATTGTCTCCTCATTCGTACAACACAAATAACAACTATTGGGAATGATTATCCCTCTTCTATGATTTTCCACCATCAATATCCGATTTTGCAATACCATCCAAAGAAAGGAAGTCACCATTGCAAAGAGATATTTTGTCCAAACTCTTTGTGGGGGTAAATTTATATTCTCCATATTCCTTTCAAAGGAAAATTTTTAGTTAACATTAAATATTCCTTTAGAATTAGGACCCCAAAAAAATCTATCCTCTCATATATTGAGTTGTAGATAGTAATTTTATAAGATGAGATTGAGATAATTAAGCCTACTTTGTATAATTTCATCATCTCCTTCTAATTGTAGAATTTTCCACACTCTATAATATTATTCCTCTTTGATGTATTCCTAAACCCTGTTCTCATATTTTTGCTTTAAATGCTAAATAATGTACTTCCAGTAATCATTAAAAATTAAAGGCCTCTTTGTGATCCATGCATCCTCCCAAAAGTGTATTTTCTCACCTCTTCCCACCTACCATCTTAAATCTTTACATAATAGATTTTTTGTTTTGATTAGGTCATTTCACAGAGATGATCTTAAAGGTGGATTCATGCAATTAGCAAAGGGGTTTCTATTCTCAATATATGTTGAAGAGAGTATTTAAGCTCAACATTGATCATGTTCAATAATTTACTATGACTCCACTTTGGCCATTAAATACCTATTTGTCTACTTCACTTTTATAATACCCAAACCACCTTATCACCTAGACCTACAAACTTTCTCCCATCCCACCAAACTAATCCTCTATTTTTCTACTACACAACTTCAAATAAAGTTTCTTTATATTCGTAATTTCGTAGCCATCGATGCTGGGATTTTAAGTAAAGACATCATGAAAATGGGGAGGTTTTAGAGGATTGTCCTCAATAGCTATAATTTCCCTACTTGAGTAAGAGAAGAGTCTTTCCATCCTACAATCTTTCTATTGAATCTCTGAAGCACTAAATTCTAGTATTCTCCTTTCAATCTACCAACAAACAGAGGTATTCCCAAATATACAATGGGTAAGTTATCTGCTCTACAACCAACAGTTCTTGCAATTTTTTTTTAAGGTGGGAAGTGTTAACAAAGAACAACCTACTTTTAAAAAAAATAATTTTTGACCTGAAGTTGTTTCATTGGTTTTGATAATTTACTTGATATTCTCAACTTCCACAACTAATGTATCTGATAATATTATGGTATCATCAATGAATTGTTGATAAGTAATTATATCTAAAGATGATGTTGGTCAAATTTCTTTAGTCAAGGTTACATATTTTTCTATAGTTAAGCTCCTTGCCAAAGCCTCATCCATTATTATGAACAGATAAGGTGATATAATATCACCTTGTCTCAGCCCTCTTTTACCTAGAAATAAACCCACTAGTTATCCATTTACTATCACTGAATACTAAGGAGTGGAGATGCAAACCATGATCTAAAACCTCCAATTTGGCCCTAAACCAAAAAACTATAGAATTTTATTGAGAAACTTCCAAGATACTTTATCATAAGCTTTATTCATATCTAACTTCAATATCATACCTTCTAATCCTCTCATCCTCACAGACTATAGAGCCTCATGAACAATGATTATCCCATACAAGATTTTCCATTGTTTAAGAAAACCACTCTATTGGGGGCAGATAATCTTAGGTAAAATACTCTTTAGTCCATTGGCTAGAACCTTTGTAAAATTTTTATAAATGTAATTGCATAGGTTGATTGGGTAAAAATATTTGTGCATGTCAACTCCTTGATTTTTCACAATCAAGACCAAGAATGTAGAATTATATTCCTTGAGAATTGTTTTTTCTCACTAAAATTCTAGTAAAGCCTCTAATATATCGTTCTTAATAATCTCCTAGTAAGTCTAAAAGAAACCATTTTGTAAACCATCCAAACCTAGGGCTTTATTATTTTGCATGCTAAAAGCTTCCCTATGCACCTTCTTATCTAAGAAAGGACTATCAAAATAAATATTTATTTCACTATTCACCTCTTGGAGAAGATTCTTCAATAATTTGTTAATTGATTCAACATTTGTTATATATTTCATGCTAAGGATATTTTAAAATAAATAATTTTCTTCCCTTTTAGTATCCTCTTCCTCTTTTATTTCCTTTCCTTCTTATATATTTAATATTTTTATTGTATTATATACCTTATGTCTAATAGTTATGAGATGAAAAAACTAGGTGTTTCAATCTCCTTCTTTGAGCCATAAAGCCCTAAATTTCTATATCCAATCGACTTCTTCTTGGGATTATAAAGTGTGGAGATCAAATAGAAACACCTTTTATTTTCTATATAATTTATCCATGCACCTCTAATTCTGAATTTTCTTTTCCCACTCTTCCAAGGTAGCATTTGGATTACTTTTTGTATCTTTTAAATGACCACAAAACTCTTTTTTTCCAAATATTTGTTGGTTGTGGAGCCTCATTCTAATATGAAGGTCCTATTTTAGCCACATTTAGACCCAATATACGAAAGGATATGGGCGTTATGTAGTTCTGTGTCAAATTACGTGTCAATCCTAGTTTTTTGTGAATTACTGTTTTCGAATTTTTTTTGACGAAAAATAATTTTCCGAAAATAGTAATTACTAAAAAGGGAAATTTTTTGAAGAAAAAATAACTTGCCGAAAATAGTAATTACTAAGAATGAATTTTTTTTGACAAAACATTATTTTCCAAAAATAGTAATTAGTAAAAACAACAAATTTTGGTAGAAAATATAACCCTTGTTTTACAAGAGGATGTTGTACGACATCAGATATGTGAGAAGGAAGAGAGACTGTAATTGTGAGATTGAAGAGGAAGTACAACGAATTTGTTGTAGGTTGTATCCCTTCGAGATTTGCTAAATAGAATAATAAATCCTGGTTATTTTCTCTGTGTGTCTCTTGTGTGCTTTATTTTTTGCATTAATAATTTTATGTTTTTTATTGCTCATGATTTTATATTCCTAACAACCGGTATTAGAGCGAGGTTGACTTGACGGGAAGGTTTCTTGATTCGAGTGGGAGCAATGGCAGAAGAAAGTAGGTTCAGGGTTGAGAAGTTTAATGGCTAAAATTTTCATCTATGGAAGATGCAAATGGAGGATTATTTATATGAGAAGGATCTTTATCTACCATTAGGCAAAAAAACAAAGTCAATGAAGACATCAGATGAAGAATGGGGAAATATGGACAGAAATCCACTAGGAACAATACAGTTATGCCTAACATCATCGATGGCCTTCAATATTTCAAAGGAAAAGACAACGAAGAATTTATTAAATGCATTGGCCAATTTGTATGAAAAACCCTCAACTTCAAATAAGGCATTTCTTATGAAGCCTTTATTTAATATGCAGATATTAGAAGGTGGGTCTGTTATATGATCATTTGAATGGATTTAATACAGTTACAAACTAGTTAACATTTGTAAGCATAAAATTTGATGATGAGATTAGGGATCTTTTGATCTTATGCTCATTGCCAAAAATATGAAATGACTTAGTCATGGTTGTGAGTAATTCTATATCTAGTTCAAATACTTTAAAGTTTGATGATGTTATTGGTGTTATCCTAAGAGAGGAAATGTGGAGGAAAATCACAGGTGAGACATCAAGTAATGCTTTGAGTGTTGAAAATAGAGGGAGATAGAAGGAGAGAGGAAAGAACCTAGGAAAACATGGAAAATCAAATAAGGGTAGATCCAAATCCAAATGAAAGTAGTTGGAATGCTAGCACTATGGGAGGAAAGGACACTGAAGAGATTGTTGGTCTTAGAAATAAAAATAAAGAGATGAAAAACAAGATAATCAGGAAGCAAACGTTGTAGGTGATATATTGCAAGATGTTTTAATCCTTTCACTATATAATTTTAATGATTGTTGGATGCTAGAATTAGGGGCTTCATATCATGCCACACCCCATAGAAATATTTTCTATATTATGTTTAAGGTGATTTTGGATAGATTTATTTGGGGGATGTTCGACCATGTAAAATCATTGGTAAGGGTAAGATACAAATAAAATTACTGAATGGAAACCAATGGTTACTGAAAGAGGTAAGGCATATTCTTGATTTGAGAAGGAATCTAATTTCCATAGGGTAGTTGGACAATAAAGGATGTATAATTACATTCTTAGTAGATTTGTGGAAGGTTTCTAAAGGATCACTGATATTAGAAAAAATAAAGAAGTTAGGTATATTGTATGTATGTATTGGTAATACTAATTTTTTATTGCTTTAGCCTCCACAAGAGCGAATACAACTTTGTAGTATCATAAGCTTTGATTCTCCACTCAAGGAAATTATTGCCAGGATTGAAGCAAATTGATGTGTATTTTTGTGAGCACTGTGTTTATGGTAAACAGATTTAGATTTCTCAGAGTTGAGAAGAAAAAGAAGAGTAAAAAGCTAGAGCTTATGTATACATATGTGTGGGGACCAACTCAGGTATCATCTCTTCATGACTCTAATTATTATGTTACTTTTATTGATTATGCAACTAGAAAAACTTAAGTTTACTATATTTTAAAGAAATTAGATATCTTTGATATTTTAAAGAAATGGAAAGCTTTGGTTGAGAATTATATAGGAAATAAGTTAAAGTTTCTTAGATCAGATAATAGAGGTGAGTATTGCAGCAAGGAGTTTGATAGTTATTGTTCATGCCATGGGATTCATAGAGTGAAGATAGTTCCAGAAACACCATAAGAAAATGGTGTGTTAGAAAGTATGAACAAGATAATCATAGAATGTGCTATGTGTATGAGATTACATGTGAGATTGCCCTTACAGTTTTGGGTAGATGTTGTGGATAATATTGTTTATATAATAAATAGAGGGTCTTCAAGTTCATTGGATGGTGGTATTTCAGAAGAGGTATGGATAGGTAAAACTATTAACTTTTAATTTCTAAATACTTTTTGTTGTGAAGCTTTCATGAATATTGATAAAGAAAATAGAAAAAAACTTGAGGTAAAATCCAAGAAGTGTACTTTCATTGGATATGGAGTTAATTATTTTGGTTATTACTTTTGAAATTATGCAAATCATAAAATCATGAGGAGTAGAGATGTGATATTCAACGAGAAGGTCATTTATAAGGATCAATTGTAGAGAAAGAAACAAGAAAAAACAAACACAAACTACATAGTGCTTGATAAAATTAAAACTCCAAAGGTGCTAGAAGAACAACAACAAGCATATCAAACTCCTAAAAATTTTGTTAAAAACATATTAGTGGCTTCTCTTAGATTTAATATTAAGCTAAATATTATTATTTTACAAGAAACTAAGTTGAAATATAGTAGAGTAGATTTTGTTAAAGCAACTATTTGGAAGAATACAGGATTTTGTGCTAGCCCTGCTCATGGGCCATCAGCGGGTTTATTGTGTTTGTGGTATTCAAAAAACTAGTGGATTCAGTGTTGTGAAATTCTAATAGAATAACAAATATTCTATTTTGTTGTAAATATATTAATAGAACATAGATCTTGACCAATATATATGCGTCAAATTCATATGTTGATAGAGGTCTTCTGTGGGAATATTTGAGCACTATGAGAGAAGACCTATAAGGTAAATCTTAGAGCCTGGATAAATATTTTAATTCTCCATTGTATCATGCTGATAAAAGAGGGGCATTGGTGGAACTTCAAGAGGAATGGGAGATTTTATCTTTAAAGAAAGTAAGTTTACATGGAGTAATAGAAGGATTGGTAACCAACTCATCTAAATAAGGTTAGATAGAGTCCTTATGTGAAAATAAACATGGTTTTTATTTGGATATGCCTCTTTATCATCCCTCCCAAAAGTGGGTTCGGACCATAACCCTCTAGTTTTCAAATCTTCTCAAGGCATTTTCAAATTTCCTAAACCCTTTAGAATTGAAGCAATGTGGCTGAAACACCCAGGTTTGCAAGCTAATATTAGTGAGTGGTGGTCTCAAAACTTCTCTGGGTCATTAATCTCTCTGCACATGTGAATGTAAAAAAATAATCATTGAAGACTCGGCTTAAAACTTTAGAAGCTGAGATTGAGACTAGAGAGTTTTTGATGAAATCTAGATTGAAAGAGAAGACTCTATTAGTGGACCTACACAACACTCTACCATGTGAGGAAATGCTTTAGAATAAAAAATATCTAACCTTATGGTTAAAATAAGGATATAGGAATACATATTTTTTACATGTGTCCACTTTGAGGCATAGGAGTATTAACAAGATTAATGAAATTTTAAAATAAAATGTCTAGAAATCTATTGATATTTATGAAATTAGAGTAGAAGTGGTAAAATTATTTAAATCTCTGTTGGGAGATAAATCAAGTGGGGATGAATAGAAAAAAAATAAGGTTATTATCTAGCATTCTATAGTTAGTTATAGAAGAGATGAATGTTGTTTTGATCATATCTTTTAAATATGAGGAAATTAAAAAGGTAGTCTTCTCCATGAGAGAGTTTGAAAGCTGTAGGGCCGGATAGCTTCTCTCCTATATTCTTCCAGAGATACCGATACATTGTGGGGAGAGATTGGAAATGCTTTAAAAGAGGTTCAGAGAACCAAGCATATTTCAAAGGTATGTTAATTCCATATTTTTTATACTTATTCATAAGTCTTAGAGGATAAAGAATTTTAATGATTTTAGACCTATTAGTTTGTGCAACACTATGTCCAAAATGATTTCCAAGGTTTTGGCTAGTAGATTAAAAACTTTCCTCTGAGAGATCATTGATCTAGCTCAGCCAGGTTTTGTTGCTGGAAGATAGATATTGGATGAGATTATTGTTGTACACGAGATCATTCATTTTATGGATAAAAGTGGAAGTGAGGTTGTAAGGTTTTTTTTATATCTATCTCTCTACCCCTATGTTTACATTCCTTTTGTTTTGAGGATGTCTTTTCTCTATTTTAGCTAGGTTGGTAAGGGATCTGTTAGTGTGGGTTTTCTTCTTATTTTTGAGTTGTTCTCATTATGCCTTTGTGGGGTGGCTAGTTTTAAGTGCCTGCGTGGATTGCTCTATGTTTGTACCCCTTTTGACAATCTTGTAGATTTAACTTTATTCTTATTATAAAAGGTTTGGAGACCTTTCAACACCCCTTCTATAATTATCACTATATATATATATATATATATATATATATATATATATATATATATATATAGATATATATATATATATATATATATATATATAAATAGATATATATTGAGGTGTACCATCCTTGTTACATAGGACTACTTCTTGAACCTATATTTATTCATCTATATTTATTTAACCTATTTAATAATCCTCTACTTCATATTAATACAAGATACTTCTTCAATGTTTTATCTTTAGACATGGTCCTAAATATATATTACTAACTTCCATTTCAGCTAAAGTTATTCTTAATATTATTTTTATTAAGGGTCCTCATAAAGGTCGTCCTTCTATGTTAGGGTAACCCTTTTACTATAAGAAACCCTTTCATAAGCATTATTAATATATCCTTTGTTACATAGGCATATAGGTTTTGTTGATAATGAAAATATTAATCCTCTATCTTCCAAATTTGGATGTTTGACAAACTTAATCTATGGCATAAATCTTTAGCTTGATTGGACCTTTAGGGGATTCATTCCTCTTCTATACCTATATTTCTTGAATATACATGATTAGATATTTATTGTATTCCTAGTTTTTAAATCTAAGAATTTTTTTTTAATACTAAAAGTTATAAGATCATATTTTTAAGTTCTTGAGACCTCGCTCAATCATTCCTAAATAAACACTAAAATATCTTTGCGCATATCTATTCATGGACATCAATGTTTTGACCTGCAAGCTTTGAGTTAGACACAAAAATGTTCTCACTTATTAAATAGAAAACGCCGTGAACTTTCCAAACTCTTAATAACAGCCATTCTGTAAGTAAAATTGTGTGAAAATAATCGCATCTTTGAATAAGAAAATTGTTTCAAAATAATCACAGGGATCAAAATATATTTTCCATTGTGAATGTCCTTTTCATAGTCATAGTATCACTTGAATGCCCAATAAACACAAACGTATCCCAAAGGCCACCAATAATTTATAATTGATTTTGGAAAGTTTATTATAAAAAAAACTATATCATAGATTATACTAAATTTTAAAATAAAGGTTGAAGTCCTTGGTTCCATTTATGTGGGTGAGGGACTTCTCACCCTTATTAACATTAAGTTACAACATATGTGTTTTCTATCGAATTCATGTGATGTTATTTTAGCATATTCATGAATTTAGTTCCACTTTAAAGGCACATGTAGAAATTTGAAATGATGGGCATTAGTTGGAATGCGCTGGCAATCGTCTCAATAGCGAAATTTTGTGAAGATGCCAAAAACACCGAGAGACAGTACCCCTCTAAAGATTCCGATGGGCTTGTATATCCTCCCTTCCCCATCAACAACAATTCAACAATAAATCCAGCTACACAACACAACTGGAGAATCTACACGCAACAATATGGAATGCTAGTTTTATATCAGCATCCCTGTGATAACGATTTGTATCTAACTGATGTTTCAATGTACATGGTCCTAGGCAGCCACCAAAAGCTCAATAATGTCTATGTTATTCAAAGGACTCGATTACATTCCAGTCTGGCAAAAGTTGTAATAAGCCATAAGATTTAGATTATGCATTTATGGGAGTGAAACTGAGAGATCGACTTTCACCTAGTTTCATCATATTTCCGGGAGAGAGATAAATTATGCGATGATTTTGAAGATGTCGATAGTGGAATGAAAGGATTACAAGAATGCGATAATTTCCGGTAAGAAATAAACTCTACATTTGTATGTTGGAATTTGTATATTTTAGGAATTATTTCAACTCCGTTTCTGATTGTATTTAAATTCGTAGGATCTTGAGTAGATTTTAGAATTGATAATAGATAGATCTGGCAGGTCGTTTTCCTACCTACTGTCTGCCAATGCTTTTAGTAGGTGGGTAATTTCGCCTGGTTTATTTAAAAACATAAATCGCAAATTACTTATGACATACTGGGAGGGAAAAGAGAAAATCCAGTCCAAGGAAAAACACATTTTAATTTGTTCATGAAAAATATGTTTTTGCTTTTGGCGTCTAAAGTCACGAAGATAACCCCTTTAGAGTATTTAATTTCGAACTGTTGATTGACAGTTGGAAGATACTTTTCTAGAAATTAATCAGCTACTGTAAGCACTTCCAGAAATACAGTTTCTGACTGAAACGTCGTATTGTTCTTTTGAAGCATCTCCATACTATTCGTTGAATTTATATAATCGTTAATAATTACTATATCAATACTGAAACAAATAAAGGACGCAGCTTCGGAGCGCTCGATGGCCCACACAATATTCAAATTTCGTTATACATATTGCATAGTGCAAGTATAAATATTACAAAAAAACAACAGCTTGATTTTGAGCACCCTGTTCACTTTGATAACCATGCCACACGGCCTTGAGAGTTTCTGATCAGGAAAGCATTCATTATATATTCAATTGTTGTTACATAGTAAATAGATAGATAGGTATTAACGTGGAATGAAATTCCAATTATGGAATATGTCACTAGACTTGCATCATCACATTAACCGGTTAGAAAGCAACACGGCCAACCCCCACACATGCCCAAACTTGATGTTAGTAGGGATGAGGAATCCCAAAGATGAGGTATTAATGTGGAACGAAATTCCATAATAGAAATATGTTACTAGAAATAAACAGGAGGTATTAATGTGGAACGAAAATCCATAATAGGAATATGTTATTAGAAATAAACAACAGCTTGTATGAGAATAAAATTATATGATAGATAATAATTTATATAAGAAAAGTCCTATAATAAACCATTTAGAAAACAAATTGTAACAACCAAGGTTTACTACTCGTCTTCTTGTTGTGCAAACATAGTCATAATTATTAGGATATATTTTTTCAAATAGTTTATTACTCAATCCTAAAAATGTTTTCCTAGATCCTAGAAGATGGTTTCAGGTTAACATCATTTTGGATCACCCAATGATTTTAAAACATATATAGGCAATATAGCACAGGCATATCAAACCACACTTGGGTTCAAGACTGATGCAGTCATTCACTCAAGTGGACGAGATTGGCCAAATCCTATTGAGAAGCCATTTTGTGAAACCGATTACCCTCATTTATCGTTGAATGTTCCAGCATGAGGACCGAACCACGACAAGGGTTATCCTCTAGGGCCCATAATACCTAAAGGGTGGATGCTTTTATCCCTTACCTCATCATACTAAACCTTTGACTAACTAGTCGACTTGTTCTAAACTAGTATGGAAGAGGTTAGCATATTTATGCCTTTGTGACTAACTGGTGAATCCCTTTACCTAGAGATAGTTAGTGCCATGTCAATACCCTGACCTTGGACTTCATTACACATACTCATTGCAAATCACAGTGGTTCATCCCATACCAAATCTTGTGGCTAATCCAAGTTCAATGATCATGGAATCTATTACAGTGCTCTTTGACCAACAACCTGTAAAAGGTGTCCCATACCACCTTCTCGTGTTAACCTGACCAAGTCAATTTTTTTTGACCAAATTTTTCAGTCATTGGTTGTATCAAAGCTTGTTGCATGCATACCCGCACCTCAACAACATTAGGTGTTTTCATGTTTTATTTTTGGGTCAAAACCTCCTGAGGATATCATGATATTTTTTAAACAATCATTCATTTTCTATAAAGAACATACAATCCAATCTCAAGTAAATGTTATTTACTTTTTAATACTTTTTTAAAGAAAAATAATAAATACACACATTTTGAAACAAGGCAATTTACTTTAAACAAGACCAATTTACATTGCTATCACAAAAGTGTTACCAGCACCTTTAATCATTTACTTGCTTATTTGTTCCACATAACAAGAATCCTGAAAACCAATTACTCAATCCCAGTTTTAATATATCATTCCAAACATTACACAATTATAAAATTTAGTTTATTTTTTATAAATAAATTTTTTGGAAAAACACACTACGGTTCCACCACTATAAAGTTGATCGTGTTCTAAATATTTTGTTAAATGCTTTCATATTTAAAGAAATAAAATGACCATATTGTATTTTATTTTCATCTGCCCAATCCTACTCTCTAGGATATGGTTTAAACTATGCTTACCAGATGACGTGAATCTTACTAGCTACACTAGTTAAACTTAGTAAATCAAAATGACTATATGGTTCACCCAAAACTCTTCAAGGTTGAACTAATGTATTCATTTGATGATTAATTGCAACAAAAATTCTAAACAGAGCAAAGTATAATTCAAAAACAAAATTCTTCATTACATATAGGATAATGTTATAGTTATATCATAATTTTAACATTCAACATTGTCATATATTTTCAACATCATTCTCTAATGCACAACATTTTCAAAATGGACGTAGATACAAGAGGGCTTCACCCATTTATTTTATTTTTACATAAAGAAGTTTATTTTCCTCTTTCTAAGGGCTCAAACTATCTCCTATTTAAAGTTTGGTTAGCACACTACACTAGATGCTTCTCTTCTAAAAAAATGTACTATTTTCCAAATCCAAAATAGTCAGGATTCAATACTCAAAGCTACTATCCTAACTTTCGATGTCTATTCTAGAGCTTGTTTATGGCAACTTATCAGCATTGCCAAACATATGTTCATATAGCAAATTTGCTCACAAATTATCCTAGATGACGACTACTATGCATTCATTCCATATCCATCACAAAAGAAGTCATGAGGCACCTTCAGGGATGATATCCGGCTCAAGATGAATGATCATGCATTCTACTATGCACACATAAATTCTATACTATCATAGAAACAAATAGAGGTTTACAAATCTCCTTAATCGAGACTTAATCAAGGAATTTCAACACGATTCTTCCTTTTAAAACTACCTATAAATTCTCAAGTAGAAATTTTATGAAACCTATCTTGCACAACCAAAGTTGTTTTCGACAATCAAAAGAAATAAAGATTTCATAAATATTTTCTTTCACTTTTTAATCAAACCAGTTTACTCACAGCAACATGGAAGCACTCCTTTCGACATTCCATTCTTTTCAAAACACAAAGAAACATAGCAACATGGCATCACTTTTCCTAGAATTCTAAATCGGTAGCCTCCATGAATACAGGTAAGCTATCCAAATTTTTATGGTCACCATAGTATTCTACGTTGTCTACCCTAGAAGCCGCCATACAGTTCTTTGCACAATCTGCCCCTATAACCACCATGCCACAATCATTTTAAACCTTTCATGTCACTAAAAGCACCAGGAAAGGGACAAGAATTCAGTCTGACAAGGCCCGATATTTGAACCTTGGACCTTCGCCCCCCTTATGCGGTTTGGTCGAACCAATTGGTCTACACCTTAGACATAGCATTCCATTGCTTTCAAAACACAAGAAAAATATATTTTATTTCTTTTACCATAGTACAAGTAATTTAACAATTTCCATTTTCAATATAATAAGAGAAGTCAATCATATATTTTCCACATGTTAAACCATCAAAATTGCATTCATCTCAATGAATTGTTACAAAACGTCCAACGTGGTTTCATGCTTCTCAACCAACACGCTTCATTTTTATTCAATTCCTCCTTTCAAACATCCCATCCAAGATGCTTACTTTTTTCCCCCCTCCTTTCATTTTTTATTTCTTCCACACATCGTACCTTTTTTTTTCCCTCATAAACAAGAAATCAATGAGTTGTTTTCCTCTTCGATAGCTGAGTCTTCCCACCTTCACTTTGCATCCATAACTCACTATCATGGTAATACAAAACAATTTGGCATTTTTTCCTACACTAACAACAAACATTGGAAGTGCATCCCATAAACATAAATTTTATTAAACCTAGCTTTACCAACTCTCGACTTTATGCTCAATTATTTCTCTTACATTTTAAACAAAACAATAATAATAATATGGGTTATTTCTCTTCTATTTTAAGAAAAATAATAATAATAATATAGGCTTCTACACATGGTAAACCATTTTTTTAAAACAAAAGAACATTTCAAATATTAAACACACATGTACCTAAACAAGCAAGTGGCTCCCATCATCATTGCCACCTAAAAGCATTTCTCATTCCTTGCCAACAAGCAACATTCAAACCAACATAACTAAGGCAAATATGCAATATGTAATGCACCTAAATGATATGCAAACGAGTGTGTTTGCAAGCCAAATCATCACTTCCCTTTCTTACCATTTTCCGCTGACTTGCTTCCTTTCATTATCATCAAGTGTCCTGCACTCACAAAAATTGTCACCAGTATAGTGTCACAAGAAAAAAAAGTAAGTTTATATATTTTTTGTTTTTTTTTTTATACATAGAGGAATCGGTAACCACATTTCACTTTTGAACAACTGATCATAAGGTCAAGTTGCATTGCCTCGGATCGTAGCATCAAATCATGGTGCTACCACTATAACCCCTATCTCGCTTTGGTCAACACGGCTAGGAGTGAGGGAGACCCCCGATGACTTGGGATTAGTACTGTTATCATCAAGCTGATGCACACTCAGCAAACTCAGGTCAGACTACTACTTTACCCTATATTGAACATGCCCGCAAGGTTTGAACCTAGATCTCATCCTGATAAGTATCCAACTTCTTACGAATCTACTTAGCCCTCCCAACTATATATATTTTAACTTCCATTCATTAATCGTATAAGTTGGTGTTCGTTACACAAATGAGTCAGCTATCTCACACCATTAAAAAAATATTAAATATATCATTTTTTCCAGATTTTCCGGACATGACATTAACTGTTCATGTGTGGAAACCAGGGTGGACATGACATTAACTTCCTAGAAAGAAGAAAGTTTTGGAGGTAACAGTTGTGTTGCGGAAGAAACTTTTGCACTGAGTAGTCCAAGGACAATATGTAAAGCTTGTTGTACTTGCTAGGATGTTTTTATATATCTAAGGACAGTATGTAAAGCTTGTTGTACTTAGGCATTATGATTGGGCTATGGAGTCACATATTACGAATTTTGTTTTTGATGTGTTTGTTTTGGTTAGTCCACATCTTGTTAAGGATGTTAATAAGACCAATTCATTCAATATCAGGTAAAATTCCACTTGACTGGGAAGGAAGACTTAAAATAGCCCTGGGTCTGCGAGGGGATTAGCTTATCTGCACGAACTTGCAAATCCACCCATAATATACAGAGATATCAAGTCCAGCAATATATTGCTGGATGAAAATATGAATGGCAAGGTAGAAGATTTTGGTCTGTCCAAACTGGTTGCTGATGGAGGCATAGATTCTGGAGGCAAAGGTCATGTGTCAACTCAAAGTAAGAGGGACACTGGTATGTATGCATTCATATTATGCACGATAATGCAGAACAATGGGGAAATTTATAAAATTTTCATTGAGAACGGCGATTTAGAGAAAAGCTAATTCGCAATGCTTGGATGGCTAATTACAAAAGGAACCTTACAATTCCCCATGCTTCCAAGGAAAAGAACAAGCCAGTTCCCTATGCTTCGATGGACAAGTCGTCGACGTTTGGACGAAGGGCTTATATAACAAATCGAAATTGGGTTGATTAACTTTAAGAATACGATACCTTAGATATGGATATTTATAGGTTTCGAATTTTTAATAGTATTAACAACTTTATTTTTTATATATTAAATCAAGTTATGATGGTTCCAGTAGTTGAAAAAATTAAGATATTTTATAGTTATTATGGTTTAATTATTACTGTTCTTTTTACTGATTTAAAATGTTGCAGACCTTCTATATATGTATATCAATAATCATCCCAGGAGTAATGAAAAAAAAAGTCAATGCATACAAGCACAACGGATGGTTTTCTTAGAATTTTTTATTATAGAATTTGTACATCCTACTTAGATTATAAATTATATTATTTAGTTTATTTATTATAAAAGATCTATCCTATGGTATATGTTTTTTTTTAATTGTACAATTTTATAGAATTAATCGTGCTTAAATATAATTATAATTCTTGGGAAAAATAACTAAAATTAGTTTGAATATAATTTGTACACTTGAATAATTAAAAATAATCTTACAATCGGATTATTCAAGAATGTCAAATAGAAAAGAATCAACCCAAATTAAATTGATATTTTTCATGATTATTAAGTACAAATGGCTCAACTAAAACAATTTGAAGAGTGTAAGACAAACAAAAATCTATTGGAAGAGTAAGATTCTTCACCATGATTAACTAGGGCTCTACATGCTTACCGAAAATTGTAATGATATAAAGGATTTTTTTTTCTTATTTTAGTTTATGACACATCATCTAAAGTTATTCTTTTATGTAATAGACATAGTTAAGAGGCATATGTAAAACATGTTCATATATAAATTATTAGAAAACTGTACAACCTAACATTCTTAATGGTAAAGATAATATAGACAAAAACTATAGTGACTTAGATATGAGTTAAGTTACCTGAATTATCTATTAAAAATTTATTTGTATGTTATTGCATTAAATAAAATTAGATGTTATATGCAATTTCATTTATACCATATTTGATATGAAATGCATTGCAAGAATCATACTACACTTGCATTATGAAAAGGAACACATGTTACTCCATCATTGGATATAATTTTTTATTTGATAAAATATAGATATATTATATAAAATGCAATCACAATATGTAAATTGATGGATGTGTATCTTGAGTTTAAAATACTAGCTTTTATTTTTCTAACCTAACATGTCATGTTTTGCATTTAAAAAATAAAGCATGCATATTTTATTTCCTCTCAAATAGTCTTGACATTAGGCTTATGAAGCCTAAGCATACTTAGAAGAGGTCAACTCTTTAAGACCATGGCATAGAACATACTCCACAGTACACTAAAAATACCCCTAAATTTCATTTATACCTCTTTCTCCTATATTATTAGTACCTCTTCTAGTACAATCCTAAATGTAGTATACCTCTCATTATTACATAGTCTATCCTTATCATTATTTTAATGTCCTTATTAGCTACATTATCTATGAGTGAAATAGATAATTTGGTTTTCAATGTGAACTTGAATGCCATGAAACTTTAATTTAACTATTTTATTCAGTCTTCCATTGTAGCAAGAATGAAAATAAATATTATAATGACAATACTGATGTAAATCTAGTTGCAAGAGGTCAAAATAAAATACCTCCCATTACATTAAAACTATGGTAAATAAAAATCATTTGTAAAACTCTTCATTTACATAAAAATTGAAATAAATGGAAATAATTAATAAAACCCTCCATTCACATAAAAACTACAGTACATTGAAATAAACCAGTAAATAATTTATTTTCTCGTTCCTGGATTCACTTCCCATTTTACAATGCAATACCAAGGGAATATATATCCCCAAAGAAACCCTAAAAGAAAACCCTAAAACTATAAGCCCTAAAAAGAACCCTAAAAGAAAACCCTAAAACTTAAAACCCTAAAAAAAAAAAAATTACAATTTTCAACAAATTGATTTTTCCACCATAAAATGCTTTTTTAAGTAATTACTATTTCAGCAAATTATTTTTTCATAAAAAATTGTTTTTTTTAGTAATTACAATTTTCAGCAAATTATATTTTGCATCAAATAATTTCATTTTTAGTAATAAAAAAATTACTTTAAAAATTATTTAAAAAAAAAACTCTAAAGATAGGCTCCTGCATCATTCTCCTTTGATTGAAAGAGTTCCTATGATCAAACTCATAATCGCACTCCATATAATTTCACACATCTTCAAGTACTCCTCAAAGTACCAATCTCCTTCTGAGGTTTTATATCTCAAACCTCCTGTAAGCACTACATAGTGCTAATTTATTCCTTTAAGGTTTTAAAATAGCAAACCTCCTGCAAGCACTACACAAAGTGTCAATTCTTCTCTCTGAGGTTTTTAGTGAAAAAAACCTCCTGCAAGCTTTGCACAGAGTGCCAATTTATTTCTTTAAGGTTTTATAAAACTTTTGCAAGCACTACACAAAGTGTCAATTTATTTTTTTAAGGTTTTACAAACCTTCTACAAGCACTACACAAAGTGCCAATTCGTCTTTATGAGATTTTATATAAATAAACCTCCTGCAAGCACTTACACAGAGAGCCAATTTCTTTCTCCAAGGTTTTACAAACCTTCTGCAAGCACTACACAAAGTGCCAATCTCTTTATCTAAGGCTTTTACATAAAAAAACCTCTTGCAAGCACTTACACAGAGTGTCAATTTCTATCTCCAAGGTTTTACAAACCTTCTACAAGCACTGCATAGAGTGCCAATTTTTTATTTTTGAGCCTCTTTGCTCTCCTCTCATTTTCTTTTTTCTTCTCTTATCTTTTCTGCTCCCAACAAGATCCAACTTGCTCTGATACCAAATGATGTAAATCCAGCTGCAAGAGGTCAAAATAAAATACCTCCCATTACATAAAAACTGTAGTAAATGAAAATCATATGTAAAACTCTCTATTTATATAAAAACTATAATAAATTAAAATAATTAGTAAAGCACTTCATTCACATAAAAACTATAGTACATTAAAATAAATCGGTAAATAATTTATTTTCTCATTCCTGGATTCACTTCCCCTTTTACAATGCAATACCAAGGGAATATATATCCCCAAATAAACCCTAAAAGAAAACCTTAAAACTTGAAGCCCTAAAAGAAACCCTAAAAGAAAACTCTAAAGCTTAAAACCCTAAAAATAAAAATAAAAAAACCCTAAACCCTAAACCCTAAAAAAATAACTATTTTTGGCAAATTTATTTTTCCACCATAAAATGCCTTTTTAAGTAATTACTATGTTCGGTAAATTAATTTTTCCACCAATTTTCGGCAAATTATATTTTGCGTCATATAATTCCATTTTTAGTAATAAAAAAATTGCTTTAAAACTTATTTAAAAAAAAACCTCTAAAGATAGGCTCTTGCATCAAATGCCTCTTTGTGGAGATAGAAATTTTTGTATGCAATTTAAGATAATTTAAAAATATTTTTTTTCTAATGAAGATTAAGAAATTTTCAAACAATAAACAAAGTACAACTAAATACAATAACCCATGAGAAGAAAATAAAGGTTTTTTATGTTAAATGATAGTTTAGAGTCTTCATTGAAAAAATCAATGCTAAATATGTAGAATAAACATAAACATACACCATCATCATATTTATCATCAATTTATGAACTTTTAATAGTATTTTTAGAAAGAATTTTGATTAAGACATAAAAATATGTATGCATAAATGTATATACATATAATTATCATTGTTATAGAGGGTAAAAAATTAGAGTGGTTTTCTCCATGTATTTTACATGAACCAATCCCCAAACTCATGCTATGTGATCCTTTCCAAAAAAATTACTCGAATTTAAATTAATATGGTCTTATAGTTTTTTTTTCTCTTTCTTCTTTTTTCTATTCTTGATAGCTTTCATGTTGCATTTGATGCCACAGTTGTACCCAAATGTCTTGTTCTACCTCTTCCATCGGATATTCTTCCTGTACTTTAGTTTGCACTATTTATTATAACTTTATTATCATAATTCCCTAGGTCCTATCTTCTAAACCGAATTCCTCTTTAAAAATTTTGTTTTTCCTATTCCAACCATATTTTCCAGCAGATGAAGCCAATCCCTAAATTCTAAACTGTGTTTAGTGTTTTGGATTTGAAGGTGTTATGTGACCAGTAGTCCTAAAAATTACTACCATTAGGAGGATACCATTTTTTTTGGTTAAAGGTTATAAATTTAAAGAGTAATAACTTAAATATTTCATTGTTACCAATTCAATCAATTTTCTTGATTATATTAACCAATCCCCTTGCAGATCTTGTAGATTAAGCATATTTTCAATCAAAAAAATAAAAATTGTAGAAGCATGTGCATGAATTGATATTCCTATAATTTAAGAAATAACACTAATAGAGACACTTCCTCTCAAGGATGCTCACCCACCTCACATTGAACCTACTAAATGTATGACTAAATCATTTTTCAATGAGTTTACACAAGTTTTTATAAAGGATCTTGGTCACCTCATACTGAGTGGGACTTGAACTATTCTCAATCATTTTAATATAATGTACCTTTTGGATATTCTATCACTTAACATCATAACAAGGGATACATCACTAAATTCATCTTCACTAATAGTAGTCTATTGACTAAGGATTGTTTCTAACCTTATTTTATACTATTTCAAGGTCAATGAACTATTCCGTAAACATTACTAGAATATACTTAATAATATAGGTTTTATGGATGATGAAAATGTTGATACCTTATCATGTACATTATTGGTAATTGATGTTGATATTTCCTACTACTAGAAAGGGAAAAGAAAGAGGAAACAAAAATATTTATAGAAGTTTTATGAGAGTTGTTATTATTTTTATGGATATCTTAATGTTGGCTGATATTAGTTTACGTAGTGTTCATTTTTTTGTTGGTGCTACTATAAAATAGGGGATTGCATTTTTGATGTAGTTGCTATAAAATAGGAGACACCATTTTTTTTTTTTTGTCATTGTGAAATATGGGATTGCATTTTTTTGGCACTAATAGGGGTGTTCCTCCAAATTCTTCCCTTTGTATTAGAGTACTAGGTTAATCAATATTTTGGTTGATATAAATTTTATTGTAGATATTTCTAAAAATTGATCATGGCCAATGCTAGTTCTCTTCCAATTCTAGAATTCAATGAAAGATATTATGATTATTGGAGTAATAAATAAAACTTTGTTGAAAACAAAGAACTTATAGAAAATAGTTGAAGTTGGTTATGAAGTACTAGAATATTGGACCATTGTGCTAAATAACAATAGGTAGTTTATAAAACAAGTCAAGAAGAAAAATGCAATGGCTTTGTACCATATTTAGTCTACTCTAGATAAGAACCTACTACCTAGAATAGCTAGTGAAAATTTATTAAGATAAGCTTGGAAAGCTCTATAAGAGGGTTACTAAGGAAGTGACCAGGTTAATATTATGAAATTATAAACCCTTAAAAGAGAATTTGAAAATCTAAGAATGTAGAAAGTAGGAGTAATTGTTTATTATCTGAAAGTGAAATATGTGGTAAAAAATGGACACACATGGTAAAAATATTGCAAAATATATTATGGTGAAGAAGGTATTAAGAACACTAACACCAAAGTGAAATCACATAGCAATTATAATCGAAGAAAGAAAAAATTTAAATACAATTGCATTTGATCATTTGGTTGAGTCTCTTATAGCTCATGAGGAGAGACTAAGATATACATTTCGAGAGAGTGAAGATAAAGACTTTGCATCAAAGTTAAGAATTTCTAAAAGTGAAGGTGCAAACACTAGTATTCAAGGTCATTGATATGACAGAGGAAAGGGGTGAAAATAGAATTTTCTAAGATGAAGAGGATGCAAAAGATAAGGTTTAGCTACAACTGGAAGAGGTAGGTTTGATAAAAGAAATGTCCATTGTTATCATTGTAATATGTATGGGTATTTTATGAAAAAATATAGAATTAAATTTGTCAATGAAGGTAGAAGATTCAATTAGGCTAAAAACCAAAATATCATCCAAATAAACCACCACAAAACTACCAAGAAAAGGCTTTAAAATTTTATTCATTAATCACATAAAAGTGATGGGTCCATTTACAAACCCAAATGACATGATCAACCATTCATATAATCCATCCTTGGCCTTAAATGTAGTCTTGCTATCATCCTCTTCTCTAATATAAACTTGATAATAACTACTCTTCAAATAAATGTTTGTAAAACTCCATTCCACTCAAGCAATCCATCAAGTCATCCATATAGGATAATGAAAACCTATATTTTCTTGTGATCTATTCTAGCCTAGGAATCCATGTATATATGTCATTCTCCATCCTTATTCGGTACTACTATGGCTAGCACTACACTTGAGCTCAATCTCTCCCTAATCAACCCCTTGTCAAAGTGTTTTTGGACTTATTTTTTGGCTCTTTCTTGTTGAATAAACTTGGTCTAGATATGAAGTCTATATGATTACTAATAATTCTCATAGGTAATTATCCATTCAGTAACTCCTTAGAGAGAATATTTGTAAATTTTTCCAACATATCAACTATTTTCATGATGTATTTCCTTTATTTCATCAATTTAGTAATGAGATAAAAGCAAAATTCCTCCTTCATGCCCTTCAAGAATTATTTTTATAATTTTATATAAAATTTAGGGTTGTTTTCCCCTTCTTCTTTGACCTTGAATGAAATCAATGTATAACTTTTACCGTACTTGGCAATTGATAAGTTTTCATTCTAGCATCATATACTACTTTTTTATCAAATTGCCATAATCTATCTTTCAAAATATGACATTATCCATCAACATGATATTACATAAAATTGCATCCTTATAATAAGCAATTTAAAAATTCACCATACATTTTTTGCTTATGAGAAAAATCTACCCATTTTTTAACAAGGACACTTGTAAGGATTCATATGATCAATTCTCTTCAAGACAAGTTTATCAATCTTTATTGGCACTAAGTTCTTCATGCTCTTATTATCCACAATCACCTTCAAATATTTACCTCTTTATTTTTGAATTTTCCTAAAAAGGCTCCTTATTTGCACACATGCATGCACTATTTTGATTAGTTTTAATAATATCCTTTCCATAAAAAATGACTCTCCCTATTTTGGTTCCTTCATGTGCTTCAATGAGGCAATACTTTCTTCATATAATTTTTCAAAATGGCTACTATATTTCTTTCCATATCCATTGGTCCACTACATTTGAGGGCACTCATAGGCTCTATGTCCTTCAATGTACTTAAAATACTTATTGGAAAAACTACATTCCATTCCTTGACCAAATTCACCTTATCCTCTTGATCATTCATCCTTTTCTTTGGTACTTTGGTTGAAATTACTCATTTGTGAGAAGTTCTCTCCTCCATAATAATCTTGCTACCCTCTTCCTCCATTGGATTACCCTCTTACTCTTGAAGACCATCCTCTCCCTCTTGAATTAATTTTCTTCTTGTAGACCAACTTCTCTTCTACCTTGAATGCATATTGGTATACCTATTCAATTAATTTAATTTGAACTATACCAATTTCATCTTATGTGGATAACCTTTTCCTATTGATGCATCTTGCTATTTTATCCACATAATGTTCAATATGGAATTGCTCTTATAGTTAAATTTATAGAATTATTTTGTATACTCCTTCTCCCTAGAATATCTTTTCTTGAGGTTATAAAGTAATCTACACAACTTAATATAATAATAATAATAAAAATAGATTTTAATTTGGAAATAAATCTATCCCAAGTTTGAATTTTCTCCTTCTGTTTTCATATCCCTAGTATATGGACTCAATTGCCAGTAAAATTTGGCCAGCTGGAAAAGTGGTTTCCCTCAGTTCCTAGGGGACTTTTGGTGGCATTGCTTGTCTTTGGGACCCAAAAGTTATTAACCATATGGTTGGTAGTTGGGTTTTTTTGGCTATAGCTATTGAAATTAGATATTACAACCAAATTATGCTTTTCATTACTATTTATGCTCCGACTACTTTAGAGGAAAAATAAGACATTGGAAGGATATAACTCATGTTATCTCTCTTTTTCTTGAAGCTTGGATCTTGATCGGAGGATATTTCAATACCATCCTCTATCTAGATGAGAAAAGGAGGGGAAATAAAAATTTGGACAAAAGAACTAGCCTTATGAGCAAATATATTTCAAACCTCCATCTTGTGGACATCCAACCAGATAATGGCCTTATGACTTGTTCTAATAGAAGCAAAGGATTATATTGTATAATGCAGAGATTGGACAGGTATTTGATCTCTAAAAATATCTTAATCCATGGTCAAATTCCTAAAGTGAAGACTCTTAATAATGCTGGTTTGGATCATTGGCCAGTCATGGTGGAAATGTGGAAAACCAATGTGAGTTTCTATCCTTTTATTTTCAATTAATGTGGCTTAGAGACATTTCGTTTAGACCTCATGTGCAACAATGGTGGAATGCAGGTAAACCTAGGCATGGGACTAAGATGTTATGTTTTTCCAAAAGACTACAATACATTAAATCCAAAATCAAGAATTGAAACTAGAAAGAGTTTGGGGATGCCTATAAAAAAACATGAAGTTATTGCTCATATTGAAAATTTAAATAAGAAAATCCATTTAGATGGCCTCACAGAGAAGAGAAGTGTAGATGAAATTAAACTCACAACTCAGTTAGAGGAATGGAAAAAAGAGAAGAAATCTTATGGAAGAAAAAATCTAGAATTCAATGGATCAAAGAAGGATATCGAAACACAAATTACTTCCACAAATCTATTCTAGATTGAAGATCTCACAACTTTATTTCTTCCCTAAAATCATATTTTGGAGATGTTGTTTATACTTGGGATGGCATGAACTCTATTGTTATTGATTACTTTTCCAATATTTTTGTTGCTACTCCTCTTGACTCATCTTCTCAACAAAATGTTCTTCAAGAAATCCCTTATCTTATCACTTTTGAGGAGAACTCTATTTTGATTGCTCCTGTTACCATCAATGAGCTTCAATAGGTAATTTTTAAAATGCAAAAATGGAAAACCCCAAGTCCTGATGGTTTTCCCATTGAGTTCTACCAAGAGTTCTGGGATATCCTTCATGTTGATTTATTAGAGGTGGTTGAAGATGCCAGGAAATCCAAAGAAATTTTGAAGGTTATTAATAAAACTTATATTACTCTTGTTCCAAAATATCAAGAGGTTGATCATATCTTAGCTTTTATGCCTATTACTTTATGTAATGTTCTTCTCAAAATCATTACTAAAATCATGGCAGAAAGGTTGAAGCCTCTTTTGCATAATATTATTTACTAAGAGCAAGGGGGTTATGTGGAAGGGTGTCACATAGTAGATGAGATAGTTCTTGTTCAGGAAGCCATCCATTCCATGAATATGCAAAAATATCCTTCCATGTTCATTTGGTTAGACTTATCCAAAGCTTATGACAGAGTGGATTGGCACTTCCTTATCAAATTTTTTAGGCAATTTGGTTTCTCTAAGGATTGGATGGATTGGATTATGGGATGTATCTCTTTAGTTTCCTACTTAGTTCTTATAAATGGTAGGCCTTATCAATCATTCCCAGCTTCAAGAGGTATTAGGCAAGGTGACCTGCTATCCCCTTATTTATTCATCATTCTTGCTGAATGCTTGGGTAGGACTATAACAAAAAAAGAGGGAAAACAAAACCCTTGAGGGAGTTACCATTTCTCATGGAGCTAGACCTATCTATCATCTTCAATTTGTGGATGATTATACTCTTTTAGGTAAAGCTATAGTTAAGGAAGCTTCTAATATTAAGAAAATCATTAGTTTTTTTTCTAAGGCTACTAGGCAGTTGATCAATGAAGACAAATCTAAAGTTATTTTATTTCACTGCTCTTCTAGAAAATAATCCATGGTCTTGGATAAATTAATATATTAGAAGACCTCCCTTACAATAACTTATTTAGGTATTCCCATAAATATTCAAAGGAAGAAAAATAAATATTGGAATTGGTTGTTGGAAAAATTCAAGAAGAAAATTGGAAAGTGGACCAAAAGGTGGCTTTCTTCTAAGGGTAGAATCACCTTAGTAAAATCAATCCTTCAAGCTATTCCTATTTATGTATCTTCCATGTTGAATATTTCAAATGTTGTTCTTCAAGAACTAGATCAAATCAGTTATCGTTTCCTTTGGAGTGGTACTAAGGAGAAAAGAAAATGGGCCTTGGTGAAATGGGACACTTTATGTCTTCCTAAGAATAAAGGGGGTTAGAATTCTGGTCTTCTATTAATAACAATAAATCTTTATCTGCTAAATTATATTGGAGGATGTTGCATAACCCAAATTCTCTTTGGGCCAATAATATTCGTGCTATATATTTTGAGAACAAAATTCCTAAAGACCTTGTTCGCTATCAACTTCCTACCAAAGGTTATCCTATTTTAGTATTTATTAAGATTGGTGAGGATTTGATAAAGAAATATTTATTTTGCATCATTCATAATGGTCAACAGGTAAATTTTTGGATGGATTCTTAGGATGGTCACAAGCCTTTGATAACTCAGTTTCTTTATTGGAAGCCTTGGATGGAGGAGCTTCATCGAGCTAACTGGATAAAGGTGGCTAATTATTGTCGCTACCATTCTGGTAATTCAAAGGTTGGTAGATATTGGATCTCTATTGAGGACTAGATTATTCAAATCCTAGAAAGGCAAAGACAAGATATCCAAGACATCCTTCATATGAGATCTCTCTCTTGGTCCTATGAAAAGTATTGTTTTGGATGGAACAACACTACTAAGGGTGAGTATTCAGTTGCTCAAGTTTATTTGAGCTTATGCCATAATAATCCCAACCATTATTTTGATATATTTTCTCAATTGTGGTATCAAAAGCTCTGGCCTAAGGTGAGGTTCTTTAATTGACTTTTATTGTTTCATAGGGTGCTTACTGATGAGCAAATTATGAAGCATGGTTTTCATGGCCCTTTTAGGTGTGAGATGTGTGAAGAGAATGTAGAAACTCTCAACCATATATTTATTGAGTGTACTTTAGCCTCTGAGCTATGGAAGAGAATGGCCACTTTACTCGTCTTACAGTGGTCCAATTTTTTTACTTTTGAAAAACTTTGGAGGGATTGGCCTAATCAAGAATGTGTTGATCATTTTATTAGGCAGTTAGTTTGGATGGGTTCTACCATTCTTCTTTGGAATATTTGTATTGAAAGGAACAACCAAAATTTTAATCAAGATAGGAATGATATTAACTATATTTGGCAAAAGACCATATCCAAATTAGTTGAATCAATCCTTCAACTCCTTAATCACTCTCAAAACTCACACCAAATATGGGATCAAGTGATGCAAATATTGAAGATTAAATCTTCTAAAGGAAACCAACTTAAAGGTAATGTGAGTATTAATAATATGAATAGGATAAGAAATTGGCAACCTCCTCCTAAGGATTTTGGAAATGTCAATACTAATGGAGCCTTTAGAGGGAACCCTGGAAAAGCCAGTGTCGAAGGAATTGGTAGACTTTCATATGGCTCCCTAGTTTTTACTTTTGTTGAGAATTTTGCTATTCTTTCCAATAACCTTGCTGAGGGGTATGGTATCCTTAGAGGCCTTCAAGAGGCTACTAAGGTTGGATAGGAAAAGGTGTTAGTTGAGTCTGACTCTCAAATTATGATTAATATATTGAAGACTCCTTCCAATAATCATAAGGTTGATTGGAGAATAAAAAGAATTATTGAGAAGATTCAATTAATCCAGATGGGATTTTTGAAAGTTGATTACAATCATTTGGTCAAAGATCAAAACAAGAGTGCTGATACTTTAGCTAATTGGGCTTTGGACAAAGGTGATCTTACTTGTTATGGCCACACTCCTATATGGTGGGTTTCACAAACTAGGGAAGCTCTTATTTCTATCATTTCTTTGGATGGCTCCAGTTTTGAAGGTACCTAGTTTCTTCTTGCTTTTTTTGCTTCTCTTTTGTTCATTCATGTTTTTTTAGTTCCCTAGCTCACTCTTTTATTTATTTTATTTTATTTTTTGTTTCTTGCCTTAATAGTCTTCTAGGCTAGATAGGTCATTGTTATGTTCAATTTTTTCTTTTCTTTTTTTGGTTTTTTTTGTTTACTTTTTAAAGGTGTGTGTGTTCTTTTGATTTGTTTTGTTTTTGTGTTCTATGTGTTGTTTTTTGTTGTTCTTGTGTTTTTTGTTGTTTTTTGTTATTGTTCTTGTGTTTTTGTCATTTTTGTTCTTGTGTTTCTCTTTTTTTAAGTTAATTTGTGTTTTTTTGTGTGTGTTTTCTATGTTTTTTGTTTTTTTTTATTGTCTATTGTTGGTTGTTTTTTATTTTATTTTATTTTATTTTTTTAATATTTGAGGTTTTGGTTGTGTTTATTTTTCATGTTTTTTTTTGGGTTATGTCTTTGTAGTGTTCTATTGTTTTTGTCTTGTTTGTGTTTTATTATGTGGTTCTTGTGTTTTTCTATGTATTTCCTGTTATGGTTTCTTTTATCTTATTGTGTGTGTGTTTGGTTGTGATTTTTTTTTTGACACACTCAAGGAGCATATTTTTTTATTTTATTTTATTATTTTTGTTGTTATTTACTTATTTATTTATTTACTTATTTTTAAATTGGTTTTGTGTGTTTGTTTGCTCCTTGAGTATGTCAAAGCAGGTAGGCCAGGTCTGATTCTTGGGCATTTTTGGTGGAATGGATACCCCTGCCTCCTTGGGTCTTACCCATAAGTGCCATCCCTTTTGGGATGTTTTCCACAAATTAAAGAAAAAAAACTAGTACTAAGTATCAAGGGAATAGGGGTCTACCTTAACCCTTCAAAAATTACCATATCAGTCTTATATTGAACATGGATAGTTACAAAAATAACAAAAATAAATTTCTATATTTGAATCTGTTGTAGCTTCATTAATTTTCACATCAAAATCTAAAATAGAATTTTCATTATGTTTATATAAAAATCTATGCAACTTACCAAAATATAAATCATATGCAGTTGAGTGTTAGGATATCAAACCCTAATAGAATCCTGTATTGATATCCCTAGCCTAGTGTATGGAGAATCATCCTAACCGACACACTAGAACATGTTCCATTAAATCATTTTTAGGTTGATGAAAGGAATGTCCCACCACCTCAACTATATTTCTATAATAGTAGGAGTTTAGGATATTAACATAATATCAATAGCATTCATGACAAGATATTTCCCTAACCATATGGGTAAGGAGAACCCAAAATTGTAAACACTTTTGTCATCTTACCTTCTAGATGAATTTGAGAACCAACAACTTGTAGAATTTCTATATAGGACTATGTTTATAATGATTATATTTGTCTAAGAGGGCAATTTTCCATGCTAACTCATGTGTAGGAATGAAAAAACCTACCATACTATCTTTCTTTAGCTACTAAAAAATAAAGGGATATATGATGAATCATATCTTAGGCAAAGTATAGAAATTGATGAGAATCTAATTATAGGGCTAAGAATGGTAGAAATAGATAATTATAAGTAGGGAAACCTCCATCCTAGTAGGTGATATTTGGCTTCAATATTTACCTCCCAAATATGGGTAGAAAGATAAATTTACTTATGCTCAACATATGACTTGTATTTTTTATTAAGTTTAGGGGGTAATAGAAAGAGATTAAGAATACGAGAAATAGATTAAGTTTTATAATTATGGTTGCATGCATCATTGATCTATTGTGAGTCTTATAAAATATATAAAGTAGAGGTGTCGATCTTCATCACAACATTATCTAGGATTGGCCGATAAATTTAATCAAATTCTAAATTAAAATATGTAGATTTTATAACTATTTTTGGCTAACTTCCATGAGATTAGTGCATAAGTATAATGGTTTTAAATGTCCACAATTTTATTCATGATGTAGTTTTGGATATGGAAACTAGGTTACACCTCTAGGAAACCTAACTTGCTCAAATACATTGTGGAATATCTCAAATGATAAAATAGTTGTTACAATTCATGAAGGCACTACTAGTTTTTACAAGGTCAACAAATACAAGTGATAAAATAATATATATATGCAATTACTCTCATGTTTGTAGCTTTATTTTTTCTTTCTTGAATATTTTTAATTCTTACATAGAAAAAATCATCCATTACAATATTATAGTCTCAATCGCTTGACTTACACATCCCTCACACACCCTGCATTATGCTATTCACACCCACTAACTATTTTATATAGTTGTCCCTTGGCCACTTTATATAGCTCTCATTTTTTTTTAAAGACTAATTACTGAAAAAGTAAAGAAATATGCTTTGTTGCATCTTTTATTTTTATTAAAGTTGTTTTTTTCCTTGTTTTTTCTCTCTTATTTTCCCCTTATTTTTTTTTTATTATCCTTTTTTTATTTATTTATTTTTAGATGATGCAATATGTTTGTTCATATGGATACTTCTATATCAGGGACCCTAGGTAAAAATAATATTTCTTGAGATGAAAAACCTCAAGAACATTTTATGAGGTTTCAATAGAAATCCCATGTTTGATATGATTAGACTCTAAGATCCCTCTTATAGTGGTTTGTCCCACCACTTGATGAGGTATTTATTATGCTAATGGACCTTTATATTCTTGATAATATTCTTATCAATTTTATTATTTATTTTCTTCCTCTTTTTCTCTAGCATTTGGTGTACCCACTATTCAAACTCTAATCCAAATTAATCTTCCTCTCTACTTTTGTGGTATTCATATGGATCTCGTATGTATTTTCTACATTAAATTTCCTCATGATCCAACATAGTCGGATATTTTTCCCATTTCCACTTATTATGGGTTCCTCTAGCATATCTCTTCTTACATAAATGAGTGAGAACTAAATCTCCAACATGGAATTCTTTTGATCTCATGTTGTCATCTACAACACTCTTATACTTTTTGAGGAAAATTATCCATTCACCTGGATACTCCAACACCAATTCATGTGTTTTTTTTAATGTTAGACCCTTTAGAATAGGATGCATTGGTAAAGGTTTTTAATGATGTGAATAACCACCTTTTTTCACCATACATTGTATGTATCAATGATAAGACCACCATTTAATGAGTGTTGTTGTTGTCATTGCACAACCCACCCCAGTTGGGGACCCACTTGAATTTTTTTTCATTAAATTTATAAAAATTTAATTAAAACATATTCAAATTTGTATTTCTATCATAGATATTCTTCATTTTCCCTTCTACAAAAGATATTCTTCATCTTCCTCAAACTATTAAGTTTCCACAATCAACTTCTTTTATATCAAATATCTTCAAAAATTTAAATTGTGTCAAAATGAAATTCAACACTATGAATGGCTAAAATATTTGCTATCTAGCTTCTATATCCAAAAATATCTTGTCTATAACAATGTCATAATTTATTGATACCTTTTTCTAGGGTTTTTATCTTCCCTAACATTCTAAGATATTATTTTATTTATTATTTTTATTTTTATTTGTGGGTTTAGCCCCAATTTTTTTTCAATGAGCTTACACATGTTTTTATGAGGGGTCATGGTACCCTCATACTAAGTGGGGTCTGAACCTTAAACCTCCTAAAGAGGGTTTATCCCCACTTCTTATTAACGCTTTATATTTGCTTTTGTTTTTTCATATCAATATATATCGGTGTTTATTTTTCTCTTTGTTTTTTCTTCTTAGATTTTCCTCTCCTTTTTTATTTCCAACAATACTTTCATATTTATTAATTTCTTCAATTTTATCATAATTTTCATAGTAAGACTTATCATATTTAGGTTTACCTTGTTCTAAAATATCTGAAGTGGAAGGAATAACCTTAAAAGTATAATTTTATTTATGTTACCCTCGAAAAACTAAAGTGTAAGGATGCTCTTCTGTAGCAATTACCTTCTTATTATTCCTTAAAAACCCTAAATTGTTATAGGTTTCCTCAAACCTCATTTCTTTATTAATTTTCTTTTGAAACCTTAAAGTTTAAGGGATAACATCTTCACCACTTTCACTTTTATCACCTAAAGATGATTCTAAGTTACTTGAGATGAATATTAGCTACCTAGAATAAACTTGACCTCTTTTGTTGTCTTTGTTTTAGAATTTATCTCCATATTTTTTTTGCACCTTTAATTCCTTTTAAACTTGCCAAATGATATTGTAGATAGGTTTCATTTACCTCTTATTTTGAAGTGGAATATCCTTGATATGATCTAGCTTCTATTATTGTGTAATTTTATTGCTTCATCTTGAAGTTTATCTCATGGTTAGAATTGTTTATCTCTTTCTTCATAGTTTTAACTTTTCTAACTCTTTTCATGTGTCCAATCTTGAAATAATTATGGCAATCAAATGCAATATTTTTAATTTTGATCTTAGTTTACTTGCATCCATCTGTTACTCTTTTTTTGCATTGAATATTTTATAAAGGGTTGAATTTTTAATTGAATTGATTTTATCAAAAAAAAATTAACAAGGAAAGTGACACTATCCATTGGATGATATCTAAAATAAGCTTTACAAAAGGTATATTTTTGATTTGGCTCTAGGGATAATTAATGCCCCAATTAGTTTACCTCCAACTATTTATCCAAGGTATTGCTACAAAGGTCATTTGGGAAGTTTGTTAGGTTTTCCCGATCATATGTATGGTCATGTAAAAAAAAGTGTGAAGTTAAAAAATGCATTCTAGCAAAACAATAATATTATGCAATTTCCAAAACCCTAGCCATCAAATGAAGTAAGAATTTCATATTTGGATAATTAAAAGAATCATTTTTGGATAATAATAATTGTTTCTCGACATATGATAAAAATTTATGAACATATGAAAATCAATTCCGTACAACCAAATTTTAATTTTGAGAAGTTAAAAAAGTATTTGTAGGCAATAAGTTTGAATTTCCATTCTTTGAGAATTTATTTTTGGATAATAAAATAAATATTTTGGGATCTTGAAAATTAATTTTAGACAATTAAATTTACTTCTAAACTATTAAAAGATTAATTCTAAGCATGTGGAATTTATTTTTCGAGCAATACAATTTTGTTTTTGCGCAATTGAAATTTATCATTAGACTTTACAAAATAATTTCCAAGCCCTCGAATATGTACATAATTACTTTTATGTCTAAAATATGAAACGTCAGAAAAGAAGAAAGGACATAGCCTAATACCGTGTGAATAAATTATTCAATTATTGTTTGAATTAGAATATCCGAGGACTCTAATCAAGAGGAATGAAAACTATTGAAAGATTTTTTTGAACATAGAATAGTCTAGGACCGTGCAAATAAAATATTGCAAGACTAGGAATATTTTTGTAATGACACAAGCATGAGCAAATATAGTCCAAAACTGGGCTAAAAAGAGCATTTAAGAAAGGAAAAACTAAATTATACCAAAAAAAATGTTAAAATTGATATATATGCTACTAGATCTAAGAGTGAACAAATCAAAAAGTACACCACGACTACGTGCTTGCTCAAAACCACAATCAACATGGTCAAACAAACATAAATAAAAAAGGTAGCATGGCTATGAGCTTGCTCAAAACTATGGTCAACATGACAAAAGAAAGCATAAATTAGAAAAAACCATATCCAGGATGGTGAAATAAAGGATGAATAAAAACGTAGCACAATTGCAAGCTTGCTCAAAACTATGGTTAAAACATTCAAACAACTTGATCTTCTCAAGTGAACTATGAACACTAGCCAATATTTCCAAGCAAGCAGATGAAAGCAGGTGATGTAAATCCATGGTCGAGCAAGTCAAATAAGACCAAACTCAAAAGGTAATCATGGTTGTGAGGCAAGAAAAAGAAAAGGAAGAATCCCATAATCGTGATCAAAATTATGAAAAGCACTCAAAAGAAAAAATATGAACATAGTTTTGAGATAAGTTAATAAGGATTTAATCAACTAGATCATGAGGTCTTATCTCATTTGCTCACCATCAATGGTAATTTCTATAGTCCATTTTTTTAAAACAACTAAATTATTTCATTTGTATTCTTCTATAGCATTCCACACCACTCATTTCCTGGAAGAAAAACATAGGAAATAATTTTAATTAATTAAAATAATAAGATCTTAAGACTTAGCCTTGGAATTCATATTTTATAGTACTTTAATTAATGAGAATTTTATCAACGAGTCTAAGATTTAATATTAGGTTTAATTAGTTGGCCATGAAAACCTTAGTATTAATTTTAATCCTTTGGCATTAAAATTAAAAGGGATGCTAATGTTAAACCTAAATATTTAACCTAAAATTAAAAGATATTAAAAACTTATAAAATAAATTAATAAAATTTAATAATCACCAACCTTAGTAGCAATAATAATAATAAGCAAATAAATAAATAAATGAAAATAACAATAGTATAATAATGAGAATATTAATTATTTTTGAAAAGAAAAATAATTTTATTTTTTTCAAATGAAATATAAGCTATGTTTTAATTTTCCTTTGTGATTACAAGTGATCCAACCTGAAAGTAAGAGCCAAAGGCAAAGTTAGAAATACATTGAACTTGAACCTAATTTAGAACTTGGTGCCCAATAGCTCAAATCACATAGACCATAATAATTCAGCTACCTAATCTTCATACATATGCTATGGAAGTAGTTGGAATATCTATGGTTAAAATTGAAGATCTAGACCAAGAAAAAAACTTAAAATGCCATGTCATCCAAGCAATGACAAATAAATCATCATCAGTACAATAGTGAACCACTGAAATTTGAAATTGTGAGACTATAAATAGCCATCACTATCCCATTCCAAAAGGTTAGATCTCACTTTTAGCAATAGGTATTTTAGTATATTAGTTTCTTTGTAGATGGTAGACATCTACAACCTTGGCATTGTACTCGAAGAATTGTATTTGTAATCAGTTATAACAAGTAATTATAAGAATGGACTCCTTTAATATATTTATGCAATGTAAAGTAATGTAATTATTGGTGTAATTTTTGGATGATGATGGTAGTTGCATTTGAGTTAATTTTAGTTTTTTGTACCCTTTCCTTTTGAATATGGAACCATCTTAGTTTAGATTATGTGATAGCTATTAGAATAAGACTGATTTATTTAGAGTTGGTTATTGCAACAGATTCCTTACAAGGTTTTGAAATCATAATGACTTTTTTTTTTCTTTCCTTAACCTTTTATATTGATTTTATTTGATAATTGATTAGATTATAGTAGGTTATATTGATATTCTAAAGCTTCTCTTTTATAAATATGCACTTGACTATTTTGTATTTCAGAATATCTCTTTAAGAATATTTTAAGATCATAATGAAAAGGTAGCAAGCCTATAATATTGCTTTTATGAATAATTCATTATGGAATATACAAAGAGTAGTAAAATTGACCTTGATAATTGTAGTGCATTGAGCTTAAGTCAGACTTAAAATTAGAATTAATCACTCACCCTTTTCATAGTTACTTGTGGCCCTGAACATTCCAATATATTTTATTTACTTTTTTTTTTATACTTTGAATAACCTTACCCAAATATTGGAGGAATCAATAATCCCTTTCAATAAAAGGCAATTTGTCCTAACCGTTTTTGTATGTTGGCAATTGGTTTGCTATATCATTCAACAAGAAATGGCACTAGAAGGAGGACAATGAATTATTGATTTATTATTATTTTGGTGCTTGAATTGTTAGATTAGTTACCATTTTAAGATATGAATGGCTAATTTTCTAAGTCCTATGAGCCCTTAGCATATGACAATAAATGGTGCTAGAAGGAGGGTATGAAATTTATTAACTTAAATTTAGGTATTGAAACTATTTAATTAGTCCATAAGGTTAAAATTCTTTAATATATTTTGTAATAGCCTAAAATTTTTTAATGTGTTTTTATATTTCAATTATTATTGTTTTTAAATTACTCCTATCTTATTTTCTAGTAGATAAGTGTAATTTTTGAATTCTTGATCTCTAAAATTATTATTTGTTTTGGTTATGTTTTTCATAGATGTTATGATTTCTTGATTGTTAAAACTGGAACCTAGAGTTATTATTACCAAGTCCAAATATTCTAAATAAAATTCTAAATTTTAGTCTTTCCCCTCTTAAAATACCCATAAATATTAAAGTTTAGTAAACTGCTCTTCCTCCCATTAATACCACATCCCAACATATCACACTATATATTGATTTATTGTCACTCCATTAATTACACCAATGGAAGTAGTTGGACTTTGGTTAGGTTCCAGTCATCCACTGAATATACCTAGACCAACCCATGATATGCTTAAGAATATTGAAAGGTATTTATCTAGGAATAGACATGATGGGTCTAGAATAGTTAAAGAGCACATGCAAGCTTATACGAATACTTTAATTTGATTGCAGGTTGAACATGAAGACATTACCTATAGAATATTTATCCTCACCCTAGATGAACTAGCATATTATTGGTACATTAGTCTACCTATGAATTCTATTACTTTTTGAGGTAAACTAGAAATATCATTTGTCATCCTATTCATATTATCCATAAATCTGGCTATCATATATCATCAGTTTGTAATATCCAAAAGTAAGCCTAGTGAGCCTCTAAGGCTATTCAATACCATAATTCATAAGCTTTATAATTGGTTGACTCCAACATATACACATAATGTTGACTAGTCCATATAGATGTATTTTAGAGCATTAGATCCTCTTATATCCTTTTTTTTTTAAATATATCCACTAATATTACTATTTTACCCATGGTATCTAGTGAAGTCTTAACTATAGAACAATAGTTAATAATTCAAATTTTTTGAATTGGTCAATTACCTTCACTAGGATAGTCAGGTACATTCAATCAAGTTCCAATGATTAACCAAGATCTATAAAAATAAACACCCATGATTAAAGCTTTTCCATATACAATTTTATTCAGCCATTTAATCTCATTTCTACTTCCACTCTTCCAACTATTCTAACATATTTAGATAACCAGTTCACCACTCATAGAAATATTGATAATAATACCCAAAAAACATGAGTATTTTTAGATGCTAATCCAAACCTAATACCAACATTCCCAAATATTAATACTTTCTAGAACATACCTCCTTTCTTGAATCCTACTATCGCAAATAATAATGCTCCAAATCAGGCCATTGTAGGCTAGACTGTTAATATTTCTAATTATTGGCTTGATAATTTTTAAATACTTGTTCAAAAGATCAATAGTGACATGATTTAGTTGTAAAATAAATTACCTCAAAGTACACCCCCAATAATCCTAATCTAAATAGAAACTTCAACTTTCAAAGAGTTAATTGTTAATGGAACACTTGTACAAACAATGGAGGATTGCCTAGTCAAATTACCAATTACCCTAACATTATTCCCAATAAAAACAAGACCAATACCATTGTGAATATTTCTAATTTAAATTTAAATAACTATTGTATATTCCATTACACGACAACATAATAAAACTAATTATCCTGAATTTAAAACAACTTTAGATATAGTTCAGAAGAAACTGGAAAACATAGATATATTGGCCAATGATGATAACACTAGTCAGGCCAACACTAGTAATGTAACAACCTTGGTTGTTGAAACATTTGAATCATGAGAAGGAGATTATGAAGGTTATGATGGATCCATAGAAGAAATGATCCAAGCCTTTAGGCAATTTAATAAAAGAAACAATTACATGCTTAGGAGTAAAGGCAAAGTTCCTCTCACTTTATCTACTCCACCAAATGGTAATATTTTTCCACCTAATATTTAGGCCAGAAATAATCCTAATCCTCCATTTAAAGCTAAAATTCCTCCACAACCACATAAAACCATAGAACAAGATAAACCTACCTATAACATCATAGAATATTTGAAGAAAATAAAAGTAAATATATCCTTGTTTGAAGTTGCTTAATTAACTGTACAACAAGAATTTTTAATTAAAGCATTTGGTGTTTAGAATAAATATAAATCTAAGAAAACCATAAATTCTCAAATTGTTTCTAGAAATGATAAAGGTGATGACCCTCCTTTTCTTTTGACAATCAGAATTGCAGGTGAAAATCTACACAATTACCTTGTTAATTCAAGAGCCTTAGAAAATATAATTCCATATATTGTTTTCTAAAAGATAGGTGTAAAAAAAACTCCTTATAATAGAGTGGTAATGAAATTATATAAAACAAAAGAAAATGAGGTTGGTATGCTAAAAAATATTCATATATAGTTAGCATCAAAATCTAGAATTCAATAGTACAAAGACATTCAATTAGTGAATATCCTAGATAGATATGGAATGTTACTAAGCAGATATTTCTCTCATATGTGGTTACCATAGTGAGGTGTAGCTAATAAAATCAAAATATAAATAGAACCTAGATTAAAAGAACTTCTAATTAATTATAACAAGAATAATATAGTTCTCTTAAATGAATAAGAATTAAGAGTGTATACCATTTAGTCTAAACAAACTATAGGGAATTCTGAAACTGAAAAATCATAAGAAAAATAGTTAAAAGACAAAAATTTAATTTGGTAAATGAATTTTTATGTATCAAAATACACACAAGGCAATGTAGTAGGTGTAGAACTATTTAATCTCAAAGGTAAGTCTCATCTAGCTTCTTATGGCTTACAATTCCCATGTGCCTACAACACTATAGAGTGTGAAGCATTGATTTATGGCTTACATTTAGCTTTTAAAAAAAATTCAAATACCTATTATGAGATTCAAAAATAGTGGTTAGGTAAATTAAAATTCAATATGCTTTTCATGAGAAAATAATTATTCACAATAGGAATATAGCAAGAGATCTAATCAATGAATTTCATGCTTTTAATATTAAACTAGTCTCTAGGAAGGAAAACAAGATTATTGATTCCTTGGAAATAGTAGCAAGTACATTAAAACCAATGGATAATAGAAAACTTAAGAATTTTTCCATTGAATTAGTAGCCTACCCATCCATACCTAATAATGTGTAAAATTTCCAAGTATTTGAAGATGACATACATATTTTTTATTTTGTTACTAATTCTGGTATATTTGAAAATCAAGTTATTGATGAAAAAGAAAGGATACAAGATGAAATAGAAGAATACCAAGATATAACACTAAAAATTAATTCAATTCCTAAAGGTATGGTCTCTTTAGAAATACTATTTTCTATTGATTATAAAAGTAAGAAATGCAGTATTTTCATTTTAGAATGATGCATGTAATACTGTTAATATAGGGACTAGTCAAAACCCATAGAATACATTAACAGGTAAAATATGTACTAGTCAAGAAAAATAAAACATTATACAATATCTTAAGGATTATAAATATGTCATAGATTATATTTATGAAGATCTAAAAATATATGATCAATCTATCATTACATATATCAGCTCTTTCAAAATAGAAGCTAAGTCGTTTGGGCATAAGCAAAGACCTATCAATCCATTGTTAAAACCACTTATTCAAAAGGGATTTCAAAAGCTCTTAGATGCATGTATTACATTTCTCATTATATATTCCACCTAGGTAGCTAATGTAGTACCTATTCAAAATAAAACTAGAGAAATTTTCCTATGCATTGATTTTAGGAATCTAAACAAAGCTTCCCAAAAGTATAATTATCCTTAACCCTCCTTGGATCATATTTTGTAGATGGTAAATTATTCATATATGATGTCCTTCTTGGATTGATACTATAGATACAATAAAATTATGATATATCCCAAATATAGGATGAAAAAGCATTTACCACCAAGTGGAGTACCTTTGCTTACAAAAGAATAACATTTACATTGATTAATGCATGTGCTAGATTTTAGAGATTAATAGATTATGTATTTAAATACCTAATTGGAAATTATTTTGTGGTTTATGTAGATGATATTCATGTATTCTCTAATGAACATATAAATCATGTTAATAATTTAAGAAAAGTATTTCAAAAATGCAGAGAATGTGGTTTTCATTGAATCCTAAGAAATGCATTTTTTGATTAACTCAAGGAAAATTATTAGGTCATGTTATTTCAAAATAAGGTATGTATATTGAGCCTAAAAGAATAAAATCCATAAAAATAATTCCTCTCCTTGGTAGCAAGAAAGAATTAAGATCATTCTTTGGAAAAATCAATTTTGTTAGAAATTTTATATCAATATTTGTAGATATAGTCAGACCATTAAATTATGATTAAGAAATATGCAAATATCTCTTGTAACTATGAAGCTCAAGAATATTTCCAAGGGATAAAAAATTCCATCTCAAATGCACTAATTTTAGCTAGTCCTGATTACAGATAATCCTTTTAAATCTACTCATTTTCTTTTGAACATTCAATTGCTAGTGTCTTGACATTAAAAAAATGAAAACAATGATGAAACTCCAACAGAATTTATGATATTCCCTTTAAATTATTCCCAGTTGAGATATTGACTTATAGATAAAGAGGTATTTCCTTAGTGAAGGAAGTTAAGAAATTTAGACACTATAGTCTACACAATATAATATTTGCCATTGTGATTAACCCAGCTGTTAAAAATATGCTTATGTAAAATGAATTTTGAGAAAAAAGAGGTAAGTGGATGACTAATTTATAGGAATTTGATCTAGAAATCTAGCCTTTGAAATTATTTAGAGGGCAAGTATTATGCAAAACTTTAGCGTAAATAGATCCTCAAATCCTTTACCAGTATGTAGACAACATCACTAAATATGAATGGTATAGATATATAGTGTATTATTTGTTGAATAATAAATATCCCAATAATTTTAATGAAATCCAAATAAGAGCACTACATTTAAAAAGTGAAAATTTTATGATTAAATCAAGTTTCCTATATAGAAGAAATCGTGAAGGAATATATTTAAAATGTTTAGATAAGAATGAAGCCATTCAAGTTCTTGAAGATTTTTATGGTAAATTTGGAACTGGACATGTTTTAGCTAATACCACTACCCATAAAATATTGAGGGAAATATATTACTAGCATCATCTCTTTAGAGATGCCCATGCCTATGTAGAAACCTGCCACACCTACCAAGTAGTTGCTAATAGAGAAAGAAATGTGTTTATACCTTTGCAGCCTATATTTTAAGCTAGACCATTTGCACAATCAGGATTAGACTTCATTGGAGTCATAAATCCTAATTATTTAGCTTTCCACAAATAAATTTTAACTATCATATACTACTACACACTATGGATAGAAACTCTAGCCACCAAAAACTATACTATAGACATCATCCAATTTTTAGAAGAATATATTATCACTTGGTTTGGAATACCTTACTCTTTGGTTTGTGATAATGGTCCAAATCTCTCTTTAATTCAAATTGTAGAGTGTATTTATGATAATAAAGTGAATTTAAAGTTTTCCTCTAACTATTATTCTCAAGGGAATGGTTTAGCAGAGTCTACTAATAAAATCTTATTATCTATAATAAATAAATTACTAGAGAAAAACCATAGGGACTGGTACAATAAGCTCAAATATGCCTTATGGGTAGATAGGATAAGAATAAAATCCTCAATAGGCACATCATCCTATCATCTAGTATATGTTCAATATCTTCTTTTCTACTAGTTTGAAGTTGTTAACATTGCAATTCATAAAGGAATACTTAGAAATTGATGATAGAATAGAAGATATGATAACAAACTTGATGAATTTAGATGAAAAGAAGAAGGATTACCTACAACACTTTAGTAAACATCAAAGGATAATAAAAATATGGTTTTATAAGAGATATAATATTAATGCTTTCAAAAATTTTGACTTAGTCTTGTTATCGGATAAAGCACATGAGAAAAAATGAGATCATAACAAATTTCACAACCTATGGTTAGGTCCCTACCAAATTTTTGAAGATACTTGGAGATAATACTTTTAGACTAAATAATCTAAGTGGAGAATACAACCCTTTTCCTATCAATGGATAATTCATAAAGCATTACTTTCATTCGTGAAATAATTCAGTAAAATAGTTATTGTACCACAGTTTCATGTTATTTCGATACAATTTTTTATTTTCTTCGTAAATAGTTTTGTTTTTATTTATTTTGAGGTTCTTCTATTCATTTTTAGTTTTTTAGATGTTTTTTTATTATTACTTGTTTGAATAGTTTGTTTTTTTTTAAGTGAAAAACCCCTTGTGGAGCCGCCTTGGTCTGAGAGACCACAAACAAGGGGTTCTACACCATCAAAGTCACAGGGGAGTCGCACCTGACCCTTACCGCACCAACATTATCAATTGGATTTTGGATACCTAATTCCACTTTTTGGTAGGGTGGAGATTTGGACTTGGGACCTCCCTTGGAGGATTGCCCTCTCCACTCCAACTCACCTATAATACTTGGGTTTTGAATAGTTTGTTTTATTTTGTGAAAATTCTTGTCTATTTCATGTTTTAGTCCTAATTTTCATATTGTCTTTCCCTTACTTAGATTTTGATAATTTTATTTAAATTACAATAAAATTTTGGTTCCCCTAAAGGAAATTTTTCTTATTAATTAAATATGAAAGACTTGTTTGAGATTAGGTAGAAATGAAAATTGGTGAAATAGATGATTTATTAGTTATTCTTGGATTATGGGCTAAAACAAGTGAAACTGAAATAATGTAACATCTTGCTAAAATATTCATATCTATCAACCATATTTAAATGTTTTTTGGATCATAAAGAATGAAATCATATTGGTTTGAATAATTAGGTAAATATATATACACTCTATTCTTAGCCTTATAGATCTCTAACCAAAAAGCACATATAATGCTTGTAATTTATCTAAATACTTCTTAATTAAGAAGAAAATCAATAATAATGTAAATTAACTCAAGTGCATAGGTGACCTAGATAACATCTATTAGGGCTATATATGCTTGCTTGGTAGTAGACTAATCTCCAAAAAATATCAAGTTCATCTCCATCGAAGGTATGGATGATTGACTGGTTGTCTAGCAATGCAAAGGAAAATATTTATGATTTATACCCCTAATAGCCTAATTTTAAACAAAATGATAGAATTATAATAAGACACAATAATATGAATTAATCCACAAGGCAAACACCTTAAAGATAAGGTAAATGAAAATATATTTTTAATTAATTTTTTTAACCCCATATTTCTTGAATGTTGCTATGTGATTTGCATTTTGCTAGTTTAGGTTTCCTTATTTTCAAGTTGAGCTCTTTATAGTTATCAACACCATTTTATAGTAGACTTACCATTTGTTGTTTCCATTCCACAACCCACCCTAATTGGGGACTCACTTGAAAATTAAATTTTAATCTACGTGTGATTGCATCCATCCATTACTCTTGTTTTGCATTGAAAATTTTATAAAGGATTGAATTTTTAATTGAATTGAATTTATCTTAATGTTTTTAATAAAATATGTTACACTCTCCATTGGACGATTTGTAAAATAAGCTTTACAAAATATATATTTTTCCTTTTGCTCTAGGGAGTGTTAGAATAAGTGAATATTCTCTTATGTTCTACTAAGATAGACACATTTGAGTTTCCACTCCTCCATGTGTCAGGTGAAGTCTTAGTGGTGTCTTCATCAGACTTGATAAGTTGTTGTAATCCAATGACTCTCAATGATCAACTTTGCTATTTATACAAAGTTGATCCCTGGAATAAATAAATTTGTTCTATTTTGATTCTTCAAATATTGTACTGCTTTGTAGTTATACTCTTGGGAATTCTAACATGGTATCAAAGCAAGGTATATTATGCTAGCATTCTCTCTTGAAGGAGGTTTCTCAAACTGGTTCTTAATGTCTTATTATTTGTTTTTTTAAAGAAATATATTTCTTTTCATATTGTAGTATGCTCATATATGTAAATTTTTTAAAAGATATTTCATTATGGTAATACCTACTATTTTATATAATTTTGATTTACCATTGATGAAAATATTTAAAAAAAATGTATTGACTACTTTGTGTATGCATATTGAATTTTTTTTTGCCTCTCTAAAAATAGTCCTTAACGAACGCAACTTGCTTTAAAATAATTAAAGAAATGATGCATCCCATTATAGGTGTTTTTTAATTTATATTATTTATTCCCCTCTCGAACGCAGCCATAACTGCATTTCAATCAAGAAGGAAACTAATATAAATCAAATGTTTTTTATAGGCCCCCTATTTTTGTTTGTCCTCCTACTTCGTTTATGTTTAAATTTGTTTCCCTTAAATGCCAGCTCGTTTGACTTTAAATAGTCTTCGCTGTGCATTTCAAAACATAGAAGGATAAGTGTTCAACGTCCTTTTTCCCTCGCTGCATATCTTCTAACGCGGAGAAAAGGGAAAATTTGTAGGCCCTTAGTTTTGTTAGAATAAGTGAATATTATTTCAAGTTCTACTAGGATAGACACACTTGAGTTTACACTCCTCCATGTATCAGGTGAACTCTCAGTGGTGTCTTCATCATATTTGATGAGTTTTTGTTATCCAACAACTCTCAATGATCAACATTGTTATTTGTACAAAGTTGATCCTTGGAATAAATCAATCAGTTCTACTCTTTCTTCATATTTTGTGTAATGCTATGCATGTCTATTTTGGGAAATTCTAACATGGTACTAGAGTAGGATAGATCTCGCTAGCATTCCTTCTTGGAGGTTTTAGGAGCTGGTTATTTGATTCTTATGTTGGCTTCTCCAATTTGTTTCCTTAGATTTAAGCCCTCAATAAGTTCTTCTCATATATAGTTCTCTGCTATATTTTTTGATATATATATATATATATATGTGTGTGTGTGTGTGTGTGTGTGGGTTATTCTTTCTCATGTTAAAAAAATAGAAAATTTTGATTGAATGTTAAGGAAATCTCTTTTCTATCCAGATTATATCCATTCTAATATATATTAATTTTTTTCTCCAAAAAGGAACACTTTATTCAAGCATTTTTTTTAAATCTTGATTAAAAGGAATTTATTTTCCTTTCTTTAAGGTCATTCCTATTTGCAAGATAATGATTGTTTTTTATTGCTGCCCTCATGTTACTCTTGGAGAAGTGTTTTCACGTTCTCAAATCGAGGCACCCATATTTTTTGGGCACCATTGATACGTGACGCCAACAATTTCCATATATCCTTTCATAGAGATATGAAATTGTAGCTCTCCATATATAAAACTTAGCACACCTTATAGTCTCTTTTAGCTTTTAGTTTTTTCCTACACATTGCTCTTAGAGAAGCATTTTGACACTCTCAATAGAGGCACCCATATTTTTTGGGCACCATCGATCGTGACACCAAGGATTTCGATATCTCCTTTCATAAAGATATAAAATCATAACTATCTGTCTATAACACTTGGTGCACCTTAGAGACTCTTTTAAAATTCATTATTTTAAAAATTTATCTTTTTAGCTATTTTCATCATGTCAGTTGCATTTACTTTGTCTTTAATCTATGTATCTTGCTCTTCACTGTCGATACCTTTGCATATCGATGATCTCCATAGGATATGCTCTTAAACTGAGATACCTTTTAATCATTGATAATTGGTGGATTTGTTCTCAATTCATTATTTGCAATAACTCTCCTTAATCCTATTTAAGTTATCTTTATTTATTTTTTATTCACATTGTTTTATTTCTCTGACAAATATCTATGCAAAGAAAGTTTTTCAAATTGCTCAAGACATTGCGTCCAAATGTTGAAGGAGTAACTAATGGTTTTTAAATATATTTCTTCTTTCTTGTTCGCCTATCCTGCCCCTTTTTTGTAGGATTCAATCCTCTCTAACGAGGCGTTGTGAGGTGGTATCAAGTTTGATATAAGTTTGATATGAGTCATTTCATTTTTTCGTTTCTCTTTACATTTTTCACCTATGTTATTTTTTTTGTAGGTTTCAGGGTCCTCTCTTCAACGAAAGTTACATCTTTGAGACATTCATCTACGATTTCAGTGTCACCAAAATAGCGAGCACTCAAACTACATTGGACGGTCTGGTTGAAGGTGCTTTCACCAACGAACGCTATCTCTTCAAAAGCTGCATATCTGAGATCCGCATCAGTAAAGGCAAAAAAGGGGTTATCGAAGGCATCGTTTGGCATCAATTAAGGGTTCGTCTCCTTAGCTTTCATCTTTGTGCCAACAATGAAAAAGTATTCTCAAAGTGCATTGAAGTGTAATGGTCTTATTTTAATTTCATTCTTTCTATAAATATTTGTACGGGTTTTTTCTTTAATTTTGAAGGAAAAAATCCATTTATTTTCCTTCCCTAAAGTTTTATTTTAGCTTTAAATTATTACTCATTTTTTTCACTTCACCTCCTTTAAGAGAAAATAGTGAAATAAGTCCTTTGTAAGCTAGTAAATTAAAAAAAAAATTGGTGGTGGGGGGGGGTTTGTTCGGGTGCCTTTTTGTGGACATCCTGGTTTTTTTTAGGGGGGTGTTCTTCTATGTGATTTTTAAAAGTCTTCCTTCTTCACATATCTCTAATTAAACCCAATATATTGCTTATAGTTAATCATACAATATTTTTTTTTTCTAAAATCATTTGATTTTAATCAAATATTTCAATTCATAGCTGACTTCTTATTATTATTTTGAATCATTTTTTTAGTGTTGTGTTCAAATTAATCCTAATATATTTTATTAGTAAGCAAATAATTATATGAAAATGCAATTTTATTGATTACAAAGTTTCTTACAAAGAGTTCTTATTCAAAAAAAATTTACCTCTTTCTCAAACTTTGAAATCTAATATAAAAATATTTTTTGAAGATTTCAAGTATTTTATCTCCTCTCACCAATGTTGGAAATATAATATAGCTTATAGTTTCCCTTACATAAGGGTGGGTTATTAAGATTACCACTATAGGTCTGAAAGATATAGCCTATGTTCCAAGTATCTTATCTAATCAATACTTATAGTTTCCCTCTCGTCAGGGTGGGTATTTGATATAGATAGATATATAGGCATGGCATATTTGTTCTCTTCAAAACAATCTTAAAGTCCAAATCTCCTCAATACTTATAGTTTTCCTCTCGGTACGACAGGTATTTTTGTGTTATTTGGTGTATCTTAAAATCTTTGCAATATTTGTTCTCATTAGCCTCAAACTCATATCAATTTTCCTCAAATTACTTATAGTATCCCTCTCGTTAGGGTGGGTAATTTTGGGGCATTTTGTTATTCGTTTAGGCTTATATAACTAATATCCATTGCATTCTCTAAATTAAAGTTAAATGGGGGAATTTTGGGTTAACTTCAATTCAAAATGAATTCAATGAGTACAATTTATCCTCTCACTCCTCATAACTACCATACATGGAAGCCCAAAATTTTAAATCTCATTTCTCAAAAAGGGCTCACTCACCTTTTAGAAGAAAAACAACCTGAGTTTGAAAAAGAATATGAAATATTTGTTCACAAAGGGAAAATGTATGAAACTATGGGATTTATAAGCTATAATGTAAGTGAAAGTTTGTGGTTTCACATTAAATATTATAGAAATCCTTATGGAAGTTGGGAGAAACTAAATACCTTGTTTGGGAAAGTAGATCAAACTAGATAAGTACAACTATAAGTAGAATTAACAACTCTATCTCCTGAGGACTTTAGCAATATTGTTGACTTCCTCACCAAATTCAAAGAGGTCCTCACTAAATACAAAGGTAGTGGGAAGACTAAGTCTGAATAAGAATGCATTTATCTAATACTTTCTAAACTAAATGGTGTATTTCAAATATTTGCTACCACCTTTCTATCTACCAAAGATGCCCTTGGTGTAACCTTTAAAATGCCCTCTTTAGAAGAGTTTTGTGATAGAATAACTAGGGAAGAAACAAAAATTGTAAGATATGAAATCTCTTCTTCTTCCTCTTCCTCAAAAGCCTTAGTAGCCTCCACCTATTCTAAATAAAAATTCAAAAAGAAGAAAAAGAATCCCATAACTTTTACTCACTGCAAAAATAATGGTCACTCTATAAACAAATGCTGGAAAAAATTACAACTAGAGGTAGCTATGAAGGATCATAATATAGATAGTAAAAAGCAAATAGGAAAAGCCCTAAATTTTCAAGGAAAAACCTCCAATTCTTTCTTTAAATATTGGGTCCTGTATTCTGGAGCTACTCATCACATGACTACTTCAGATGAGTTATTCTCTTCTATCTCCTCAAGTTCTACATGTAGCATAGAAGTGGGTGACTCTTCCTTTATCCCAGTAAAAGTAAAGGGGGACATAACCATTTATGGTGGCTCTGTAAATAATGTTCTTTATATTCCAAATATTGCCATAAATATCCTCTTCATCTATCATATTTGTACTTTTGAAAAGGGAAAAATAGTTATCTTATCTCCAATAGGAGTTGAGATAACAAACTTTCAATATCCCCATTCTCTCATAGCCAAAGGAGTTAATGATCACAAAACTCACCTATTTCACTTCAAAGGATTCAAAAATCCATAAGGGGCCTCATATTTTGTGGCTCATGGAGATATTAAAAGAAAAATTTAGCATGAAAGGTTTGGTCATCTTAGTTTCAACTAAAGGAATTGAGCACCCATGATATGGTAACAGGTTTACCCCAAGTCTCTTCTATTCATGGATTTTGTCCTGGATGTACCCTTGGAAAGCAACATAAAGATCCTTTCCACCCAAGTAGTTCTATGAAAGCCTCATACCCTATAGAATTAATTCATAGTGACATGATGTCTTTTCCATAACCTTATTTCAAAGGAGCAAAGTATGCTCTAACCTTTATTTATGACTTTTATAGAAGAACTTAGGTCTACTTCCTGAAATATAAAAGTGATGTTCTATCCCACTTTAAAGTCTTCAAAGCCTTAGTTGAAAATCAGGCATCTTCCAAAATCAAGCAAATTCACACAGATAATGGGGGGAATACTACAACAATGAGTTCTCCATATTTCTATCAAGTAATGGTATCATTCATCAACAATTTTTCTCCCATAATCCTCAAAAAAATGGCATTGCAAAAAGGAAAAATTGAACATTAAAGGAAATGGCAAACTGTATGCTCCACTCAAGAGATCTTTCAATTTTTTTTTGGGTATAAGCTATTAACTGTGCCAATTATATTCAAAACCACACACCTCGTAAATCTCTTGATCATTTAAATCCTGAAGAAGCATGGGCTGGTTCAAAACTAGATGTTTCCTTCTTCAATATTTTTGGATGTACTCCTTGTGCGCACATCCCAAAGAACAAAAGGAAGACTCTAGATAAGAAAAGCAGAAAGCTCATCTTTATTGGTTATTGTGAGGAAATGAAAGCATACAGGCTCCTTGATCCCTCAACTCATGAGGTATTTTTCATAAGAATGTACAATTTGATGAAACATTCCTTGACAAATATCCTCAACTCTCCTCTTCCTCCATTGATCCTTCTCCTATAATAGAACCTCAATATTATGAAGAACCAACTTTAGAGGTTAAATTAGAGATTGATAATCAGGATGAGGAATCTGTAACTCCAACTCAATGTCTTTCCATTCCTTCTACTCCTTCTTGTAGACACCAAAATAGCACCAATCCAATTATGTGACTACAAACACTGATCACATTGATACACACAGCTTTCAGGGCAGCCCTCAGAGGTCAAACAGTGGTCCTAGCCACTTACACAGTAGTTTTGGAAGGTACCAATCTGGTTACATATCCTCCAAGTTCGGTTCAAGCTTTTAACACTTAGGCAAAAATTGCTTTCAAACACTTAGGAAAAAACTATTTGCAACACTTAAGCAAATTTAACACTTAAGTAAATTTAACACTGAGGCAAACACTGCTTTGAAACAATGCTTTGAAACACTGCCTTGAAACACTAGGCAAATGCTGTCTGTCGCAATATCGCGACGGTCGCGATATCGTGATGATCGCGACGTCACACGGTCATGATATCGCGATATCACGATGGTCACGACATCGCGCTGTCGTGATATCACGATGGTCGTGATGTCACGCTATTGCGATATCACAACGGTCGCGATGTCGCGTTGTCACGACGTTGTGCTATCGTGATATCACGACGGTCACGATGTCGCGCTGTCGTGACATCATGTTGTCATGATATCACGACGGTCGTGATATCGCGTAGTCGCGACGTCGCGTTGTTGTGATATCACGACTGTCACGACATCACGATAGCTCCTCCCATTTATGCCCTGCTCTTTCTTGGTGTCGCGATATCGCGACGTCATGATATCGCGACAAACTCCGCCTTCGTGCCAAGCATGACATAAAACAAATAAAAGCAGAGTTTAAACAATTAAAGTTAGACATAAAAAAAATAAAAGCGGGCATTAAACATTTTTAAAATGCACATTAAACAAAAAATTAAAAGTGTGTTTTAAACATATAAAAGTAGACATTTAAACTATTGAAAGCAAACCTTAAAAACCATTAAAAGCAAAGCATCGAAGGCAGACATTAAAACGAGTGGCAGCTCTTACAGTCAATTATTGCCGCCTACTGTGCATGCGCACGTAGGTGGGCAGATTGACAGTTAGCAGACTATCACAAGGGCAGTCATGTAAGCCCAAGTCAGGGAGGAGTCTCCTCCCTCTTGGGAAGGCATGGCCGCCACGTGGCGTCCCTGCGTACCCTTCCAAAGAGACCCCATGGGTCTATAAAACGGTGGATTTTCCCACCCAAAAGGGAGGTTGACAAGCATTTCTTAACGCAACGAAGTGCTGCTAAACCAGAGACCCGATTGCATTCCTTTATAATTCATTCTTCTGCACCTGTAATCTCTTTTGCAAGGGAGGTTATTGGTGGCTGTTAGAAGGTGGATCCGAACCTTCAGATCCGACATTGGACACAGTAAACCATCAATTTGCCGACACCACTTTCTCTGAGATTTTGAGCCCATCCCTGGTGGATTGGTGTCAAAGTCAAGTTCTAACGGGGGTGGCCCGCTTGGGCACCCCACACCTTTTTTCTAGCTTCATTTTGATTTATTCTGTATCACGTGTTTATCTTACGTTACACTTTATGCTGTTTACATAGTTCACGATCTGGATTTCAGAAGACGTTTATCACGTATTATCATGCTTAAATAGTTTATTGAATATATTATCGTGCTATCGCGGATTTTTTTTATTCTGTATTTAATCACGTATCTCGAATGTTATCCTGCATAACATTCTCGAATGTTTACTTGGGCAGCCTGAGTTATTTTATTCATGTATTTAATCAATCTTTGCACGTATTTATTTTAAACGTTCTATTCTTTAGTCACAGGTGCTACTAAACGGTTTGCTATTTCTTTGAACGTAGGAAGAATAGCAAGGAGCAAGTATTCATCAGCAATAAGCGGCGGCAACACTTTGGCTCACCCGTTTCGAATGTGGGCATGCGAAAAGAAGATTACTAATCATGATTGTAACTAAAAATATGTAACTGAGGAGATGTATTGTAACCGAGTTGGAATCACATTAATAAAAAGGGTTGTGCTCCTGCTTTTGATTTGATTATATCCATGTTATTTCATGCATCAAGCTATTTAGTTTACATTGCAATTAGTGTTTCTTTTATTTCCGGAATCTCATGCTTCCAGTGGTGATCACGGTGGGACTCTGTCCCCTGTTTTTTTTTTTTAAGATTCAGAAACTGATTAAAGCTTGTGTTTTTGTGCTTGCAAGTACCGGGCCGAGAATCAGAAAAAGCCGATTTGGGCAGAAAATACAGCCGATTTGGGCGGAAAAGAGGTAACGGTTTCTAACTATCCCTGTCATTTTCTGTTGTGATATTTCTATTTTCTGTTATATTTGCCTTCTTAGGAAAAGTTTTAATCCATTAAAAATTTCAAAAAAAAAAAAATCATTTTATTTGTTTATTTTTACTTTCATTTTTTTTTAATTTCTAAAGAAGGGTAGAGAAAGTTGTCATCAATTTTCATGCTTTATTTATTTATTTAATTGTTAAAAAAAAAAATTCTGTCAAATTTCTATTTGTTGTTTTCCAGTTTGCAGTGTTTGTATGGCTTAGGGAAAGTTTCTTTTTTGCTGCCTGTTTCATTTTTAAATAAAAATAACCACACACACTTCACATGGTAAAATTAAACCAAGGAGCTGGTCGTAAGACCCCAGCCCTTGAGCAAGACCAACGGTGGATTCATCACCACCTTGGCTTAGCTTTGCATCCATTTCTCTGATTGTCACTGTTGTTAGGCGTAAATCCTGACGAAAGCTGACCGAGTGTCGCTGGGGTGATTCCCATGCACACGAGGATAAGTCTTCTATGGTAGGTGTCATTAACAGGACAATGCCCCCTTTTGTACCGCCTATGTTCCACGTACCATCTACTCTCACATACCTATAGTTTCCCTCTCGTAAGGGCGGGTATATAGAGAGGCTGGTATATCGATCCGTCAATGGTATATTGAAGGGGCGACCATTTATGGGAGTCATATGAGCCAACATTATGCATTTAAATGTTCTTCAAAACTTGCAAAAACAAAACAAAACATCAAAATGCACTAAACCAGTTTAGGACACACTATTAATCCGTAAAAGAGAATCACTATTTGTGTATGTGTGTGTTCATTTCTGCTTAGTGTAAACAAAAAGAAAACTCATCATAAACGAGATAAAAATCTGCTTAGCTAGTATAGAAGCACCACAATGGTGTGCACCCGTAGCCAAGCCCAATCAATGGCGGATGCTATGGAAGGTGCATAAATAGGAGGCACAAGTCACCTCCGATATAGCCCCAAGGATTTGGTCATACCACCTTGGCGGCCTGACACACAAGGCAGACTCCTCCACACCTTAATGGATAAGGACTATAGGGGCACCCCTTATAGGACCACTCCTGTTCAGCATAGCACTCAGCACACACCCCTCCATGAGGGGTACATTTGTATGAGAGCTCCCTTAGATGCTCGCTATGAGCGGTCACCGTGCGATGAAGCGCTAGGTCAACATAGGGTTCAATGGGAGGAACCACATCATTACACTATTCCCCCTTCACCCCCTCTAGTTGTCAGGACTACAAGGAAAAATCCAGAGTGCAAGGTTCATCCAGAGCACAAGGCTCTTCAGGCAGGGCGACCTAGCTCCGTCCGTCCCTTTTTCACTTATGAAAGAGAGCACGAGGAAGACCCTTACCTTCCTCAAAAACAATATACATCGCGTGAGCAATACGCCTCTGCACCTGCTATCCATCAAGACCACTCACTAAAGCCAAAGCCTCGAGGAAATGCCACTACCCCCAACAGAGAGATGCAACCTATAGAGATCTTGGATCACTACGACCGAGATAGATATCTAGGAGAGGCATCTAGGCCTTCTAAACATGAGGTAGTGAGACCAACTATCTTAGAATCTGTCAAGCATTTTGCACATCGGATGCAACTCATGCAACTTGAGCTAGAACAAAAATAGTTAGAGCAATGGTATATTCTAAATAAATAGCACCTTCAGCACCAGAAGGATGAGTTCTTCCAACACACTATGCAGGAGAGAACTCCAACCCCTCACACACATAAGACAAAACATTATGAGAGGCACAACCCCCGAGTGCGAGACAAGTCTCCACAACCTTATCAAGCACCACCCCCGATGCCTCCTAGACATGAGTGGGAGGCTACTTCTATTGTAGACACCAAAACAGCACCAATCCGATTATGTGACTGCAAACACTAATCGCTTTGACAAACACAGCCCCCGGGGCAACCCTCAGAGGTCAAACAGTGGTCCTAACCACTTTCATAGCAATTTTGTAAGGTCAGGAAGCAATTTGGCACATTTAGACACTTTGCTCGGTATTCGTCTCACCCAGGGACGAATACTAACTGGAATTCGTCTCACCCGGGGACGAATTCTGAAATCGTCTCACCCGGGGACGAATTCCAAGTTTAACGGGCAAAAAGAAGAATGGTGCCAAGTGGCAGCCCGGGACGGTCGGTTGATGACTCTGCCTCGCACGCGTGTGTGGGTGGATAGATAGGCCGTTAGAGGACTGTCACAAGGGCGATTATGAGAGCCCAAGTCAATGGAGGACTCCCCTCCCTCATGGGAAGACATGACTGCCACATGGCACCTATGACCAACACATGGCATTTATGCTTCCCTCTCAAAAGAGACCCCATGGGTCTATAAAAGGTGGGACTTTTCTCACCCAAATGGACAGATTGAAGGAGATTTCAAGCAACGAAGTGTTGCCGAGTTGAACACCCACTTGCATCCCCTTTGATTCACCTTCTCACATCCACCAATCTCTTTTGCAAGGGAGGTTGTTGGGTGGCTTTTGGAAGCTTGAATCTGACCCAAATCCAACATATGGACACCTGAATCAACCAATTTGCCGACCCCCCAATCCTAAGAGGTTTTGGGCCCATCCCTAGTGGATTGGCGCCAAGATCAAGTGCCAACGGTGGGAGGCCCACTTGGGCACCCCCGCACTTTCTAAGTTTTATTCTAAAAGCATTCTAGATTACTTGTTCATGTTGCATTTTGTGTTATTCTATTTGGTGAATTCATAGCTTCAATTTCATAACATTTTGATCAGATTTTATCATGCTTTGTGTCGCTTTGTTGTTTCACTAACTTGCAGGTGGCGATATCGAATTCCCGAGGATAGAGGCCAAATTGGGAGAATCCGACCATCTGGGTCATCCCAAAATGGCCCCAATTACATAACCCCCCTGTTTGCAGGCATTTTGTAGGTCTCGAGATTCGACATTGGAGCAGCATCAGGTCGGCTTTTCCAACACAAAAGAATTCGTCCCACCCGGGGACGAATTGCGATCGAATCGTCCTGCCCGGGGACGAATTCCGGTTGAAGGCAGATTGGCCGACTGTCTCGATGGCGGTGGCCTTCCGGTGATGTTTTCTGTCCTCTGTCGGGTTTTCAGGTCATTTAGAGTCATTTTACTCATTGTTTGGACAAATGGTTTGCATGCATCTTTTGGCGATTTTAGAGAACAAACACTTTCTATTTGCAACAGGTGCTACTGACATCTTCGTTGTTTCTTTGTTCGTAGGAGGAGCAGCAGAGGTCAAAGACTCATCGACATCAGCGGCGGCATCATCTTGGCCCGTCCATTTCAAGTGTGGGCACGCGGAAAGAGGAACCTTAAGTCTCGATTGTAGTCAAATTCTTTTAACGCTCCTAGCCCCTGAAAAGGGAGGAGGCGTATTTGTAAGAGAGATCAAGAAAGTTTAATGAAAGGGCTATGTTTTCTCCATTTGCTTGTGTCTCTTCCAATGCGTTTCTTTCATTTCATGCAATTTACATTTCTAGGACTTAAGCGTATTTGATTTTGAATGCATCGCAATTAGTGTTTCCTTTCCCCGGAATCTCGTGCTTTCAGTGGCGATCACGGTGGGACTCTGTTCCCTGGTTTTTAAGATCACAAAAACTGATTAAATTTTTGTGTTTTGTGTTTTACAGGTACATTTTTTTGTTGATTGTTATTCATCCTTGGCTGTGGCGATGCTTTACTGAAATTCGTCTGACCCGAGACGAATTCAAATTCGTCTCTGGGAGGGACGAATTCTGTTCTGTAATTCGTCTCACCGAGGGACGAATTTCTGTCTGCAACTTTTCAGAGCAGAAATTCAGAAGCAACCGGTCCAGGTAGAGAAGAGGTAGGGATTTTCATAATCTCTGTTAAATTTTCTGTTTCTGTTTCTGTTTCTTTAATTGTTTTCATTTAATCCTGCATTGCATTAGGAAAAGTCATTTATGCTTGTTTCATTTTCGTTAAATAAAATGAATCCCACACACTTCACGCAATAATTTTAAACCAAGGAGCTGGTCGTAAGACCCCAGCCCTTGAGCAAGACCAACGGTGGGTTCATCACCACCTTGGCTTAGCTTTGCATCCATTTCCCGATTGTCAACTGTTGTTAGGCGTAAATCCTGACGAAAGCTGACCGAGTGTCGCTGGGGTGATTCCCATGCGCGCGAGGATAAGTCTTCTATGGTAGGTGCCATTAACAGGACAATCCCCCTTCCGTACCGCCTACGTACCATGTACCTTCTGCTCTCACGTACCTATAGTCTCCCTCTCGTAAGGGCGGGTATATAGAGAGGTTGGTATATCGGCCTGGTTGGTATATTGAAGGGGCTACCATTTTGGGAGTTATATGAGCCTTCATAATGCATTTAAACGTTCTTCAAAACCTACAAAAACAAAACAAAACATCAAAATGCACTAAACCAGTTTAGGGCACACCAATAATCCTTAAAAGAGATAATCACGGTTTGTGCATGTGTGTGTTTATTTCTGCTTAGTGTAGACAAAAAGAAAAATCATCATAAACGAGATAAAAATCTACTTAGATAGTATAGAAGCAACGCAATGGTGTACACCCGTAGCCAAGCCCAATCAAGGGCAGAAGCTCCGAAAGGTACACAAGAAGCAAGCACAAGTCACCTTCGCTTCAGTCTTGAGGACTTGGTCATACCGCCTTATCGGTCTGGCCTACAAAAGAATCCGATTCAGAATCCTCGGTGGGGTATGCCCATTCAAAGCAGCCCCTTTCGGGAAGACGCCCTACATGTAGACCTTGATGTAAATAGAGAATCGCCTTCTGAGGTTAGACATGAGTGGCCACAGCGCGATGGAGCGCTAGAGAGGCACACTATCCATTTGGAGGGACAACGTGGATATGGCGTCCCTTCTTTACCTCCCATCGGGACGGAAAGACAAAATCCGGAGCGTAGGGCTCCTTACACAGGGCGAGCTAACTCCGCCCGCCCCTTCCAAACCCATGAAAGAGAGTACGAGGAAAGCCATCGCATTCCTCGAGGACAACAAATAGCGTGGGAACCTTGCATTTCCGCACTTGCTAGGTATCATGATCATACATCAAGGCCAGAGCCTCGAGTACATGTCGCCCACCTCGACAGAGGGAAGCGACCCATTGAAACTTTAGATCAGCAAACTCGAGGCAAACACATAGGAGAAACATTCGAACCTCCTGAGCAAAATAGGGTAGACCAAATTGACCCGATAGTTGCTAGACAGGCCACCCGTCAAGCCCAAATCATGCGGCTTAAACAAAGTCATCAGGAGATAGAGTACCGACACCGCTTGGATAGAGAGCGCATGCAACGCGAAGCGGATGAGTTACGCTATGAACTACCTGAGAGGGAGCCAACCCCTCGCATCCAAAGGGCCGAACAATATGAGAGGCATAATTCGTTGGTGCAGGACAGGTCTCCACGACCTCGTCAAGCTTTGCCTCCGAGACCTTATAGACCCGAGAGGGAGGCCACTCCCCGAAACAATGATGGGTACCTTCAGCGAGGACTCGATCAAGGTCATAGGTCTCGCCCAGAGACTCCTCAAGAACTTTATGAGGAGTACGAACCAGAAATAGAATATGCTGAAACTCCCCATCAAGGCGGGAGGATTGCCATTCGGCCACCCCTCCATAGGCCCCAGTTTACCATAACTTACAACGGGAGCGAACAAGAGAGGAAGAAATAAAATCTTTCGATGCATACCAAGCGCTATTAGAGCGTTTGGAGTCTGTGGAGACAAAAGCTGCTGGGCATCAAAAACCCACATTACGTCAACTCCGCAGTAATCCGGTGCATCCCTCAGTGCCTACACCTCTTTACCCCGAGCACTTCAAGTTGCCTCAATTGGCAATCTTTAAAGGTGAAGAGGACGCACAAGAACACGTTACAAGATTTCTAAGCCAATGCTTCGGCATCCAAGATAATGACGCATTGTTGCTTAGAACATTCATAACCACATTCGCAGGCCCTGCCTCGGATTGGTTCACACAACTACCTAAACACAACATAAGCAACTTAGATCAATTAGTAGATGCGTTTCTTGAACGCTTTGCCTTCAACACAAGGAAGAAGGCATCACTGAGTGATCTGGCGAGCCTCGAGCAATTTGAGGAAGAAACAATGGCAGCATATGGGAATCGATGGAGAGCTTTGCTTTCTAAGTTACCCTACCGTCCCCCTATGTCTGATCTCACGCAGATGTTCGCAAAAAGTTGCTTAAAATCAATCTCTGGTCTATTGTTGCTGCGACAATACGACAGCTTAGAAGAAGCTTTGGCGCAAGCCAGAGTTATAGAAGAGATTAAGATAGGCGAAGGCGCAATCGCCAAGCCTAAAAAGAAAGAGTGGAATAAAACCACTAAAACCGGGACAACGCAACCACAACACGCTACAGTCAACCAAGTTGCGATAAATGTTCCCACGCCTGTGCAAGAAATGCAGCCCCAAAAGGCTAATTACCAGGCAGTGCCTCCTGCTTATGAAAGAGATAATAGAAGACAGGAGCAGAATCAGCAGCGTCGCCCTAGGCGACAATTCACCCCTTACACGGAGTCCAGGGACTCCCTATTTGACCGCTTGTCAGCGGCAAATTTAGTCACTCTGCCGTGAAATTCAAAATATAGACCCTAATGCTCCTAAGCCTAGGGGATACAGAGAGGAATTGTATTGTAGATTCCATAGGCGCAGAGGACACGACTTGAATGGATGCTGGAAGTTCAAAGAATTAATCCAAGATTTGATTGACAATAGAACATTGGCCGTGGACAACCCCATAGCGCCAAACAATCAACAAATGGGGGTATTCAAGGACCCTTTGCCTGCCCACGAGGCACGGGCAAAACCACTCCAGATTAACGAGGTGCGACAGAATCTTCCCATGCAAGGATTTGTGGGAATGATTAGCATAGTGACAAGGAACAGAAGGTACCCAACAGTTGCCCCCGAGGTAGCTACGAGGGAAGTTCCGACAACATCGCAGCCTCAACAACGCCCAACGCAGTTGCCTCCGCCTAGATCCGAGGTCACGATACGGACCAAACTCACGCAGAGTTTGCGGACCACATCGGCTAGGCTGTCCATTTACGAGCTTATTCAACAATCAGCACCCCATAGGGAAGCTCTTATGGACATTTTAAAAGCCATCGAATTACAGCCTCACGAAGCAAATTCTTTCAACAACTTCGTGGGACATGTGAAACAATGTACGGAGCCGGTCATCACATTCAGAGAAGATGAGGTCAAAACGATATCGAATGACATGGCAGATCCACCCCTGCACGTTATCGCGTGGGTCAACGGGATTCCGTACAAGAGAGTGTTGGTAGATACTGGCTCGTCCAGTAACATCATTACCACTGTAGCCTTAAAACATTTGAAGCTGCCAGCCTCTCACATCACAGCCTCCACGTACACACTGCGAGCTTTCAACGATGCAATATGCTCGACAGTCGGCACAGTTGTTCTGCCTATCCAGGTAGGACAAAAATCAATACCTACACTGTGCCATGTGTTAGAAGGCGAGATGGCTTATAATATACTGCTAGGGCGGCCTTGGATCAGGGACATGAAGTGTGTCCCTTCGATCGCCCACCAGTGCTTAAAGTATGCTTATGAAGGAGAAATACATGTAGTCCCAATGGACTTAGAGCCCTTCAAGTATTGCAATGCGGTACAATTCATGCCTCAATCGACCCTCCCTTCAACGCATTTGGATTTCCAGTTAAATCCATCTAAACAAGGTCCAATACCGCAAGCACCACTGGTGACCAACAAGGCAAAATCCCAGCCAGGTGAGACTTCATCATCTGCTCCTTCATCATCAACGCCACCTATCATGGCCAAACAGAAGGACAAGGGAAAACAGATCATGGAAGAGGTTAAACCCTTAGAAGAAAGGTTGCCCACAATCTCAACGGTATCAACAGAAGAAACACCTCGCACAACGGAAGCGAAGACTCCTGAACCACCAAACATGGAATGGACTCAAGAAGGACTACCGTTTCCTCCCACCCAATCATCAACAATCACTCGTTGAAATGGCCGATACGGGCCCGGGGGAATATTTAGTGCAAAATGTTGTGGCGACGCCGAGCATTGGAGTCAGTACAAGACATGGGAAGACCTCGCCTTCCCATAGGGACAGTTGTTCCTCTAGGCTACCCTCCAAACCAGACGAATTTCGTGTATGGGGGCCTTGATCATGGTCTTGAACCATGCCAACAAAAGGAAGCAGACGAAGAGCCTTTTGTTGAAAACATCAACTATCTCGTCAAACCTAGATTTTACCCTAAAATATCTCGGCCAATGCAATTGGCATGGATACGGGCTAGGCGAGATATGAGCAAGGGATGCGGGTCCTTTGCCAACCAAGATATCAGATGCCATATGACAAGTCAGGAGTAGGGTTCAACCACCCCCTGCCCTTAGACATCTTGGTTGAAAATATGCAAGGCCTAGAAATAGGCAACAAGGGGGGATTGGCACAAGATCCGTATGCCAATCCAAATAGAGAATACACATTGGGAGACTACCTCCCATGGTCAACAAACACCCCTGGAAACAGCAGTAATCCCTCTCCTTTGCTAGAGAGAGGCGAAAGTTCAGAGATTAATCCTCAAAGAGAACATCAACGACTTTCGGACATCTTTTTGAAGCTATTCCCCTTAGAGGTTCCAGATGAAACAATACAGTGTCAAGAGAATCAGGTCCCTCCACCAAGAGTGGAACAACCACAATGGGACCAGATTAACTTACTGGAACAAGGAGGGTCCTCAACGTCGCAAGCAACAGTTGCTGAAGAGAATGAACATTTTTGGGTCTCCGAAAGTGATTCAGAAGATGAGACTGAGATGGACTATCTCAGACATGCGCGACGACATCACCGCCCTTTAACTCATGAAGATCTAATGGGACAGATGGGCATACGGCTAGGGCATGAATGGTGGGTAGACCCTGCAAGGTGGGACCAAGTATTGGATCCATGGCTCCAAATTCAAGATGAGCATCGTCCACCTCGAGATCCCATCATGACATCAGTGCCGAGAAAAGACCCTGCCATCCTTTTCGCAAATAGGGACGAATTCGCACCTAGGGAAGATCCATTCGTGCCCGTTCTCGTAGAGCCAGATCCAGAGTATAGGGAGCATCTAAAAGAATCGAGTTATCACACCCACGGTTCTGGAGACCAAATTCATTCCATCCACATGATCTCCATTGATTTGACCGCACCCATCCGCAATCCGGCCGATCCATCACAATCATTGCACCTAGACATAGATGCCATCGACTGGGATCGCGTCAATTCACCTTTATCACCATCAGAGTACTGGCCTTTCGGTGAAATGCTTCATTCCACCCCAAGGACAACTCAGGATATTTTTCAGGCTGAAGAGGGACCCGAGGTTCCAAACGCAGATCTAAACTCAGCTAATGATATCCATTTGATCCCAACTCCACATCAGTTGGAGGACGGATCCCACATGTCAGTCGAGGAAATGACTGACGTAGACATCGGCTTAGACCCAACGAATCCACAGATTATCAAGTTGGGGGTAAGTCTTTCCCCCGAAGAGCAAGCCGACTACATCGCCCTTCTCAAAGCGAAGAAGGAGGTTTTTGCATGGTCATACAGAGACATGCCGGGACTAGACCCGCAGCTAGTCACGCATAATTTAACGCTTGATCCGACAATCAAGCCCGTAAAGCAAAAACTACGAAAGATGCACCCAACGAGTGGCCTTGATGGTCAAAGATGAATTGCAAAAGCTGTTGGATGCACAGTTTGTCATCTGCGTGGATTATCCGCCATGGCTGTCCAACATGGTTCCCGTCAAGAAGCCCGATGGGAGGATTCGCATATGCACCGATTTTTGAGACCTAAACAAAGCGAGTCCTAAGGATGATTTCCCCTTGCCAAGCATCGACGCGCTAGTAGACGCTACAACTAGGTCATGAAATGCTCTCCCTAATGGATGGCTTCTCAGGATACAACCAAATTCGTATCAATCCTGAAGACCAACTTAAAACGGCGTTCACAACGCCTTGGGGGACATTTTGTTATAAGGTCATGCCTTTTGGCCTTAAAAATGCTTGGCGCTACCTACCAACGTGCCATGACATATATCTTCCACGATTACATGCACAAAACTATGGAAGATTACATGGATGATTTGTTAGCCAAGTCTCTTTTGCGCTCAGATCATCTCGGTGACTTAAGCAAGATCCTCGATCGCCTCATAGAGCATAAGGTCAGACTGAATCCCAAGAAGTGCGTATTTGGCGTCACATCTGGAAAACTCTTGGGTTTTATAGTCTCAAAATGAGGCATCGAAGTGGACCCAAAGAAAGTCAAGGCAATCCTTGAAATGGCTCCCCCAACTACCATCAAGCAGCTCAAAAGTCTGCAAGGAAAGGTCGCGTCGATTAAACGCTTCATAGCGCAATTATCCGACAAATGCCGACCCATGAACAAATTATTGCACAAGGGGGTCACATTTCATTGGGATGACGAGTGTCGATCAGCCTTTGACGAAATCAAACAATACTTGGCTTCGTCGCCGGTATTGGCACCACCTAGACCAGGAGTGCCGTTCTACTTATACATCTCAGCCTATCGAGGTGGCACTGGGCGCCATGCTAGCCCAAAAGAATGAACTTCACAAAGAACAGGCTACTTACTATCTTAGCCGCACCCCGGTCGATTACGAACTTAACTATGCATACGTTGAGAAACTCCGCTTGGCGGTGGTGTTTGCTACCAAGAAGCTACGCCACTACATGCTGAGCAACACTACGTATGTTGTGTCTAAGGAGAATCCATTGCGATACATGATGAGTCGTACTTATCATAGTAGTCGCACGGCGAAATGGATCATGTTGTTGACGGAATTTGACATTGAGTTCATTGGGCAAAAATCTATCAAAGGACAAGTCATAGCCGATCAACTAGCAGAGGCTCCTCTTGAAGACGATCAGCCTCCGGTCATAGAACTACCCGATGATGGGGTCTTCCATGTCTCGGAATTGCCAGATTCCGATGAGCCCGAGTCACGAGGCCGACATAACCCTATTCTTCGATGGTTCTAAATGCGAGCAAGGTGGTGGCACGGGAATTGTATTCTTCACACCGCAGGGCGCTCCAATGCCCCTGTCATTTAAATTAAACTTCCGAGTGCACCAACAATAATGCGAGAATATGAAGCCTTGCTCCTAGGTCTTCAGACAACAATCGCCATGAACATCAAACGATTGAATATCTTTGGTGATTCGCTGTTAATAGTCAATCAAGTCAAAGGGGTATATCAATGCAAATGCCCAATTCTGAAGGCCTATAAAGCCCTCGTGGACAAATTCCTGGCAAAACTTGAGTGGTACGACATCGAGGCACTCCCTCGATCATCGAATCATTTTGCGGACACAATGGCCTCCTTGGGGTCATTAATCCCGCAAGACCTTTCCGGTGATATGACAACCATTCAAGTCAAAACCTTATCGCAATCCGCGATGGAGCGCGCAAGCTCAGACTTGACACCGAGGAATCCACATGATCCAGATCGAACCATCCTCGGATAAGTTCTTTCGAATCCGAGACCGTCTGAAACGTGCCAACTAGGGGTCCTTGTTTTCCCCCACTCCCACTAATAGCAACACAACGCTATTCTTACAAGTTCTATCCCATTCAGCATTTGTTAGGGAAGAACTTCAAAAGGGATTGGCTGTTCATACTGTCGAGGTTTCCGATCAACAGGACTGGTATTTACCCATTAGAGACTACCTCAAGTTAGGTAATCTTCCCTTTGGATTGACGCACGCCGCAAAACGAACATTCAAGCAGAAAGCGGCTAAGTATGTCTTGATAGGAGACATTTTGTATCGTCGCAGCTATGACGGAATTCTTCTTCGTTGTTTGGACCAGCAAGAGTCCACTTGGGCAGTCGCCCAAGCGCACGACGGTACATGTGGTGGCCACTTTAGTGGTATGGCCATTGCAAAGCGCATTCTCCGCATGGGCTATTATTGGCCATCTTTAGAGCGAGATTGTTGCGAATATGTCAAGAAGTGCGTGAAATGTCAACATCATGCCAATTTGATGCACGTACCTTCCCGGGCCCTACGGACAGTCCAGTCTGCTTGGCCATTTTCGTAGTGGGGCCTCGATCTAATCGGAAAGATCTCCCCTGCATCGTCAAGCCGTCACACGTTTATCATAACGGCCACAGAGTATTTTACCAAATGGGTGGAAGCAATTCCGTTAACCTCAACGAAAGGACCCCGCATTGTGGAGTTCATCTTGCATAACATCATATGTCATTTTGGTATTCCATCCAAAATAATATCGGATAATGGGCCATCATTCAAGAACAAAGACGTGCGTGCTTTGACCACAAAGTACAAAATTCAGCACAGACTTTTCAACGCCCTATTATCCGCAAGCAAACGGGCAAGCAGAGGCATCAAACAAAACACTAGTGGCCATCCTTAAAAAGATAGTCACGGACAGTCATAAGGATTGGCACATACAAATCCCACTTGCCCTTTGGGCTTACCGCACTAGCGTTCGGACGCCAACTGGGGCAACTCCGTTTTCGCTCGTGTATGGCTCGGAGGCGGTAATGCCTCTCGAGTTGGAAATTCCTTCCCTTCGCATATCAATGCGAGGAGTTCATCGATGATGACACTGCATGGCAAGCCCGGTTAGACCAACTTACGTTGCTTGACGAACGACGCGTGAATGCTCTCGAGCACTTACGTATCTATCAAGAGCGGCTTAAGAAAGCTTACAACATGAAAGTTCACCTAAGGGACTTTCGGGTTGGTGATTTGGTTTTGAAGGAAAACCAACAGAACTCTAATTTGCCGTCCCACCTAAGGGACAAGTTCACGGCAAATTGGTTAGGTCCATATGTCATTGATAGCAAAATAGGACCCGGGACGTACCGGCTAGCTTCTCTTGATGGTATCAAGGAAACAGAACCCTTGAATATCAGTCATTTGCGACCATTTTATATCTAAGAGAGCCATATCCCAAAAAATGCTCCAAGGATCCATAAAATCACTTGGTCAAAAACAAAAAGCTCCAAGGATTATCGCAATCACTTGGTCAAACCAAAAAGCTCCAAGGATTATCGCAATCACTTGGTCAAACCAAAAACTCCAAGGATTATCGCAATCACTTGGTCAAAAAATAAGTAATTTGGAAAAGCTCCAAGGATTATCGCAATCACTTGGTCAAAACCAAAAAGCTCCAAGGATTATCGCAATCACTTGGTCAACCCAAAAAGCTCCAAGGATTATCGCAATCACTTGGTCAAACCAAAAAGCTCCAAGGATTATCGCAATCACTTGGTCAAACCAAAAAGCTCCAAGGATTATCGCAATCACTTGGTCAAACCAAAAAGCTCCAAGGATTATCGCAATCACTTGGTCAACCAAAAAGCTCCAAGGATTATCGCAATCACTTGGTCACCCAAAAAGCTCCAAGGATTATCGCAATCACTTGGTCACCCAAAAAGCTCCAAGGATTATCGCAATCACTTGGTCACCCAAAAAGCTCCAAGGATTATCGCAATCACTTGGTCACCCCAAAAGCTCCAAGGATTATCGCAATCACTTGGTCAACCAAAAAGCTCCAAGGATTATCGCAATCACTTGGTCACCCAAAAAGCTCCAAGGATTATCGCAATCACTTGGTCACCCAAAAAGCTCCAAGGATTATCGCAATCACTTGGTCACCAAAATGCTCCAAGGATGTCCACAATCACTTGGTCAAAAATAAAAAATAATCAAAAACAACAAAAATTTGCATCTCATATCTAGGCATACTCAAATTCATCAATCGAGAGCTCTTCTCGCACCTCATATTCATATTCACAAAAATCAATCCATCAAAAATACAAAAATATGTAGCTGCATTAAGCATTGCATCCATACATTGCATATTTGTGGTCGTATAGGTCAAAGGCACCATAGGCTGTAATTGCTCTAATAGACCATCTTATTCCACACTGTTCCATTTTACAAAAACAACAAAAACACCATGCATTGCTTTTACCACACTAGAGTCAGTGGTCTTTTAATGTATCAAGAGTTTTCATGATTCAGTCATCATTTTGCTCTTTAGCCATGTAATGTATCAAGTCAAACAGATTTTACGAAGGTAGAGTCATACTTGAAATACACCTTGTTACGTAACATCCCAACACAAATTAAAACACATAAAACAATTCCTAAGTTGTGTGAACGAAAGATGAAACCCGCACAGTAATCCAGGTCACCAAAAGTGAAACGGTTATCTTGCTCATCCCCCTGTGCGAATGACCCCAAGAATGTTGAGAGTTGGCAAAAGGACAAGCATCCTCCCTACCCAATTCCCTAAGAATCCCTAGTTCTCAATAGTTGCAAAACATCAAAAATTTGCAAAACGTCAAAAATCAAATATTTGACATCATACAGTGCACACATCAAACGGCACAAACGATAGTGATTTTCATCACTCCATCTCCCCAATCCCTTGCTCAAAAGAAAAACAAATCAAAATAAACAGTGATCTTATCACTACAAACGAGCAAGTATCCCAATACAATTGAAGAAAAGAAGGGAGTTGAACTTGAATCCCTGGAACTCTCAGCATTCTAAAAGGTCATGAGGCAAGCCTCAATACCGATTTGGTTGATAGCCTATCGATAACCGGCGGTAAACCTCTCGCATGACGATATATCTATCACATTAACTTGCGTACAGATCAATGTTTGCATGTGGATGAGCTAGCTTATGGCATCTTGGATAACACCGCAGATTAATCTAACTAAATACAACAAAGGAGTTAGTGGAGCTAATTAGGTGATCCTCAGTACAGGTTCGGTTGAAAGCCCATCTGGCACTGGCGGTATCCTGACAAATACCACATAAATGAACTCAATTGCACACACAGGGATGTGAAATAGCTTGGTCAAAAACAAGTCCGATTCATACCTTGTTCAAAAGTCTTGTAAGATAAAGTACAGTCGTGGCTAGTGAGTTAAAAACTGTCTGAGTCTCAGAAAACCTTAGCTACATTTCTAAACCAACTGCGCTACTTTTCATCTTTACAATACCATCAAAAAATACAAAAAGAGAAAAACCACATGTATACATACAAAGTCATGCATCACAGCAATCGCCTAAAAACAAAATAACAGAGTTCTAAACAGTCTATGGTGCCATAGCCAAACATCACAAATCTCATTCATCCATTTCATCTCTGCATATCACATATAAATCAAAAACATTTGTATTCATCATAGCATATGCATCCATCAAAATAAATCAACATGCATACATCCATATTCATCAACCATCATGCATAAGATAAAAGAAAATCAAAACAACAAAACAAAAAAAAAAATGCAACACAAAAACAATAAACATTGCCGTCTCCTCTTAGAATAAAAAAAAAAAAAAAAATACATTCTCGTCTTCTATCCTATCCTCTCTAAGAAGGCTACCATAGCCGGACCGCTCCACGGGAAGATGGATTTTTGACAATTTCAACCCTAAATGGCATCACAAATGGGTCAAAGCCCACTAAAAAAAAAATAAAACAACAAAAAACACAGCAATAAACATTGCGGACACAAGTGCTCTTGCACTTAACCTCTTGGCATAGAAAAATTGATGTCGGGGTTTACATTGTCACTATCCTACTCTCTAAGAAGGCTACCATAGCCGGACCGCTCCATGGGAAGATGGATTTTTGATAATTTAATCCCCAAATGGTGTCACAAAAAAACAAAAAAAAAAAAATGCAACACAAAAACAAAGCAATAAGCATTGCCGGACACAAGTGCTCTTGCACTTAACCTCTTGGCATAGAAAATCGATGTCGGGGTTCAAATTGTCACTCTCCTACTTCCCTAAGAAGGCTACCATAGCCGGACCGCTCCATGGGAAGATGGGTTTTTGATGATTTCACCCCATTATGGCATCACAAAAAGGGTTAACACCCACCAAAAATAGGTCCAAATGTTGGAAAAATTGCACATGCTTAACGATAAACCATCTAAAGGCACCCTTGCACAAGTCATCTTGGGTCAAGCGACTCGTCGCTTTTCTCATGAAGGTCATTCCCTCATCGATTCGTCGCTTGAGGGGGTAGTCACACTTAGTCACCAATCAACAATCACACACCCAATTAAGGAAAACGACATGCATTCAAAGAATCATTGACAAAGACAATCACGCTCCTGCTTGGGGCAATAAACAAGCAACAATCAAATCAATCAAACACTTGGCATTTCGTGAATCATGAACACAAGGTTCCCCTGAGGATAAAAGGTTGCGCCCTTTGCCTAATCATGACTGATCAATGTCCAAGTTCAAGTCACACCTCACCAAAATAGGTTAACACTTGAAATCAAACTCCTTAGCTCGTCAGAAGCAAGGATTCAAGAATGCATGCCCTTTCCATGCTTGGGGCATCAAAAGTTGGTTAGGTTACCAAGAAACCCTAATCATTAGTGCTTTGGTTATCTATTTTTGCTCGGCGCTGCGCTATGCACAGCGCATCCCAAAAAGGGGCATCTGTAGACACCAAAACAGCACCAATCCGATTATGTGACCGCAAACACTGATCGCTTTGACAAACACAGCCCCCAGGGCAGCCCTCAGAGGTCAAACAGTGGTCCTAACCACTTTCATAGCAATTTTGTAAGGTCAAGAAGCAATTTGGCACATTTAGACACTTTGCTCAGTATTCGTCTCACCCAGGGACGAATACTAACTGGAATTCGTCTCACCCAGGGACGAATTCTGAAATCGTCTCACCCAGGGACGAATTCCAAGTTTAACGGGCAAAAAGAAGAATGGCGCCAAGTGGCAGCCCAGGACGATCAGTTGATGACTCCTGCCTCGCACGCGTGTGTGGGTGGATAGATAGGCCGTTAGAGGACTGTCACAAGGGCAGTTATGAGAGCCCAAGTCAATGGAGGACTCCCCTCCCTCATGGGAAGACATGACTGCCACATGGCACCTATGACCAACACATGGCACTTGTGCTTCCCTCTCAAAAGAGACCCCATGGGTCTATAAAAGGTGGGACTTTTCTCACCCAAACATGGACAGATTGAAGGAGATTTCAAGCAACGAAGTTCTGCCGAGTTGAACACCCACTTGCATCCCCTTTGATTCACCTTCTCACATCCACCAATCTCTTTTGCAAGGGAGGTTGTTGGGTGGCTTTTGGAAGCTTGAATCTGACCCAAATCCAACATATGGACACCTGAATCAACCAATTTGCCGACCCCCCAATCCTAAGAGGTTTTGGGCCCATCCCTAGTGGATTGGCACCAAGATCAAGTGCCAACGGTGGGAGGCCCACTTGGGCACCCCCGCACTTTCTAAGTTTTATTCCAAAAGCATTCTAGATTATTGTTTCAGGTTGCATTTCATGTTATTCTGTTTGGTGAATTCATAGCTTCAATTTCATAACATTTTGATCAGATTTTATCATGCTTTGTGTCGCTTTGTTGTTTCACTAACTTGCAGGTGGCGATATCGAATTCCCGAGGATAGAGGCCAAATTGGGAGAATCCGACCATCTGGGTCATCCCAAAATGGCCCCAATTACATAACCCCTCTGTTTGCAGGCGTTTTGCAGGTCTCGGGATTCGACATTGGAGCAGCATCAGGTCGGCTTTTCCAACACAGAAGAATTCGTCCCACCCAGGGACGAATTGCAGTCAAAATTCGTCCTGCCCAGGGACGAATTCTAGTTGAAGGCAGATTGGCCGACTGTCTCAGTGGCAGTGGCCTTCTGGTGATGTTTTCTGTCCTCTGTCAGGTTTTCAGGTCATTTAGAGTCATTTTACTCACTGTTTCAGACAAATGTTTGCATGCATCTTTTGGCGATTTTAGAGAACAAACACTTCTTATGTGCAACAGGTGCTACTGACATCTTCGTTGTTTCTTTGTTCGCAGGAGGAGCAGCAGAGGTCAAGGACTCATCGACATCAGCGGCGGCATCATCTTGGCCCGTCCATTTCAAGTGTGGGCACGCGGAAAGAGGAACCTTAAGTCTCGATTGTAGTCAAATTCTTTTAACGCTCCTAGCCCCTAAAAAGGGAGGAGGCGTATTTGTAACAGAGATCAAGAAAGTTTAATGAAAGGGCTGTGTTTTCTCCATTTGCTTGTGTCTCTTCCAATGCGTTTCTTTCATTTCATGCAATTTACATTTCTAGGACTTAAGCGTATTTGATTTTGAATGCATCGCAATTAGTGTTTCCTTTGCCCAGAATCTCGTGCTTTCACCTATAACCAATGATGGGTGCTTTCCTCAGACATCCACCCAGGTTTATGAGCCACCCTTAGAAATTCATCAAGAAGCTTCTAAGGAGTCTGAGCAAAAAGAAGAATGGGATGAACTGCCCTACCAAGGCATGGGGGGTGCTATCTGGCCACCCCTCCATAGGCCCCAAGTTCCTCAACAAGAACCAACCAAAGATGAGGAGCTCAAATCTCCCGATACATGCAAAGCGCTAGAGCACTTAGAGTCGATAGAGACCAAGATTTTGGAGCTCCCAAGGCCCAACTTACATGAGGCTCCTTTTGAAGAGGATCAAACTTTAACCATAGGGCTACCTGATGATGCAGTCCTCCATGTCTCAGAATCTCCAGATTCTAATGAGCTATACTCACTGGTCAAAGGTGAGGATAAAACAGAGAGAGCCCATAGTAATCACATGCGATAGCATCGACATCCTATAAATATCGATGAAGCAATTCAATAGATAAACATAATACTAGGGCATGAGTGGCGCGTTAACCCACCACAGTGGGACCAAGCATTACATCTACCACTTTGGGCACACAAAAATCAATTTCAACCCAGAGACCTCATAGCAACATTAGTATCGAGGGTAGACCCTATCCTCATATCCGTGCATAGGGCTGATCCATTCATGCCAATCCCTCCAGAGCCAGATCCGGAGCACAAAGACCATCAAGCTGGGGGTACCTCTATCCCTTGAAGAGCCATAGTCCAAACCAAAAAGCTCCAAGGATTATCGCAATCACTTGGTCACCCCAAAAGCTCCAAGGATTATCGCAATCGCTTGGTCATCCCAAAAGGCTCCAAGGATTATCGCAATCTCTTGGTCAACCCAAAAGCTCCAAGGATTATCGCAATCTCTTGGTCAACCCAAAAGCTCCAAGGATTATCGCAATCGCTTGGTCATCCCAAAATCTCCAAGGATTATCACAATCACTTGGTCACCCCAAAAGCTCCAAGGATTATCGCAATCGCTTGGTCAAACCCCAAAAATGCTCCAAGGATCCATAAAATCGCTTGGTCAATTCCAAAAAGGCTCCAAGGATTCTTGCAATCACTTGGTCAATCCCAAAAAGGCTCCAAGGATTCTTGCAATCGCTTGGTCAATCCCAAAAAGGCTCCAAGGATTCTTGCAATCACTTGGTCAATCCAAAAATGCTCCAAGGATTTCCACAATCGCTTGGTCAAAAATCAAGAAAATTCAAAAACAACAAAAATCATCAAAAACAACAAAAATTTGCATCTCATTTCTAGGCATACTCAAATTCATCAATAGAGAGTTCTTCTCACACCTCATCTTCATATTCACCAAAATCAATCCATCAAAAATACAAAAATACATAGTTGCATTAAAGCATTGCATCCATACATTGCATATTTGTGGTCGTACAGGTCAAAGGCACCATAGGCTATAATTGCTCTACTAGTCCATCTTGTTCCACACTATTCCATTTTACAAAAACAACAAAAACACCATGCATTGCTTTTTACCACACTAGAGTCAGTGGTCTTTTAATGTATCAAGAGTTTTTCGTAATTCAGTCATCATTTTGCTTTTTAGCTACGTCGTGTACCAAGTCATACAGATCTTACGAAGGTAGAGTTGCACTTGAAATACGCCTTGTTACGTAACATCCCAACACAAATTAAAACACATAAAAATTCCCAAGTTGTGTGAACGAAAGATGAAACCTGTGTAGTAATCTAGGTCACCATAAGTGAAACAATTATCTTGCTCATCCCCCCGTGCGAATGGTTCCAGAATGCTGAGAATTGACAAAAGGACAAGCTCTTTCCTATCCATTCACCTCCATATACAGTGGTTTTCACCACTACCACATTCCAATCATAGTTGGTTCTCAAAGTTGTAAGGATTTGTACTACACGTCCCTACCAAGGATGGGTAGTCATCCCCAAAACCTAAAGGGATCAACACCATTCACAAACAAAATTCCAACAAATCATCATCCTAACACTTTCCATTCACCTTCTGTCTCCAAGTTGTAAGGATTTGTACTATCCACCCCTAACCAGGATGGGTAGTCATCCCCAAGGCCTAACAGATCAATGCCCTTGCTCCATAATCTCCATCACCCCCTTGGTTCCCAATGTCATAAGGATTCGTACTACATGTCCCTGCAAAGGATGCGTAGGCGTCCCCAAGGCCACGAGGATCAAGGCCACTCACCAGCCCAAACTCACAATACTCAAAATACAAAATCAAATAACAGTGGTTATTACTACTATTCAAAATCCTTGCTCAAAAAGAATTAATAGAAAATAAACAGTGATTTTCATCACTATATAGACGAGCAACTTTCTAAATCATTTAGCCAGCAAATATCCTAAACTTGAATCCCTGGAATTCTCAGCATTCGAAAACCATATAGGTAATCCTCATTACAGGTTTGGTTGATAGCCTATCTGGCAATGGTGGTATCCTACCTGCATGACGATATGTCGGTCACGTTCGCTTTGCGTGTGTACAGACCAATGTTTGCATAAGGATGAACTATCTTATGGTATCCTGGATAACACCGCAGATTAATCTAACTAAATACAACAAAGGAGTTAGTGGAGCTAATTAGGTGATCCTCGATACAGGTTCGGTTGAAAGCCCATCCGCACTCGGCGGTATCCCGACAAATACCACATAAATGAACTCAATTGCACACACAGGGGATGTGAAATAGCTTGGTCAAAAACAAGTCCGATTCATACCTTGGTCAAAAGTCTTGTAAGATAAAGTACAGTCATGGCTAGTAAGTTAAAACCGTCTCGAGTCTCGTGAAAACCTTAGCTACATTTCTAAACCAACCGCGCTACTTTTCATCCTTACAATACCATCAAAAAATACAAAAAAAAAAAGAAAAACCACATGTATACATACAAAGTCATCCACTACAGCAATCGCATAAAAACAAAATCACAAAGTCCTAAACAGTCTATGGTGCCATAGCCAAACATCACAAATTCTATCCATCCATTTCATTTCTGCATATCACATATAAATAAAAAACATTTACATTCATCACAACATATGCATCCATCAAAATAAATCAACATACAACAATTACATTTATCATACCATATGCATACATCAATATAAAGTAGCATGCATCCATCAACATCAATCATTATGCATAACATAAAATCATGACATATACACAAAGCAAGAAAATCAAAACAACAAAAACATCCCAAAAATGTAACACAAAAACCAAGCAATAAGCATTGTCGGACACAAGTGCTCTTGCACTTAACCTCTTGGCATAAAAAATTGATGTCGGGGCTCAAATCGTCACTCTCCTACTTCCCCAAGAAGGCTACCATAGCCGGACCGCTCCACGGGAAGACGGGTTTTTGATGATTTCACCCCATTATGGCATCACCAAAAGGGTTAACACCCACCAAAAATAGGCCCAAATGTCAAGAAATTGCACGTTCTTAAATGATAAAACATCTAAAGGCACCCTTGCACAAGTCATATTGGGTCAAGCGACTCGTCGCTTTTCTCATGAAGGTCATTCCCTCATCGATTCGTCGCTTGAGGGGGTAGTCACTCTTAGTCACCAATCAACAAGCACACACCCAATCAAGGAAATGACATGCATTCAAAGAATCATTGACAAAGACAATCACGCTCCTGCTTGGGGCAGTAAACAAACAATCATTAAATCAATCAAACGCTTGGCATTTCATGAATCATGAACACAAGGTTCCCCCGTGGACAAAAGGTTGCACCCTTTGCCTAATCATGACTGATCAATGTCCAAGCTCAAGTCACACCTCACCAAAATAGGTTAATACTTGAAATTGAGTGCCTTCGCTCGTCAGAAGCAAGGATTCAAGAATGCATGCCCTTTCCATACTTGGGGCATCAAAAGGTGGTTATGTTACCAAGAAACCCTAATCATTAGTGCTTTGGTTATATATTTTTTCTCAACACTGCGTCACCCGCAGTGCTTCCCAAAAAGGGGCATCTATAGACACCAAAACAGCACCAATCCGATTATGTGACTACAAACACTGATCACATTGACACACACAGATTTTAGGGCAGCCCTCAGAGGTCAAACAGTGGTCCTAGCCACTTACACAACAGTTTTGGAAGGTACCAATCCGGTTACATATCCTCCAAGTTCGGTTCAAGCTTTTAACACTTAGGCAAAAATTGCTTTCAAACACTTAGGCAAAAACTGTTTGCAACACTTAAGCAAATTTAACACTTAAGTAAATTTAACACTGAGGCAAACACTGCTTTGAAACACTGCTTTGAAACACTTCCTTGAAACACTAGGCAAATGCTGCTTGTCATGATATCGTGACGGTCGTGATATAGCGATGATCATGACGCAGCACTGTCGTGATATCACGACAGTCACGATATCACGACGATCGTGACGTCGAGCTGTCGTGACATCATGACAGTCGTGATATCGCGACGGTCATGACGTCGCACTGTCATGATATTACGACGGTCACGACATCGCGTTGTTGCGATATCACGACAGTCACGACGTCGCAACAGTCGTGACGTCACGCTGTCGCAATATCATGCTATCGCGATATCGAGACTGTCGCGACATCGCGCTGTCGCAATATCACGACTGTCGCGACATAGCAATAGCTCCTCCCATTTGCACCCTGCTCTTTCTTGGTGTCACGATATCGCGACGTCATGATATCGTGACGTCGTGATATCACGACAAACTCCGCCTTCACGCCAGGCCTGACATAAAACAAATAAAAGCAGAGTTTAAACAATTAAAGTCAGACATAAAACAAATAAAAGCGGGCATTAAACATTTTTAAAATGAACATTAAACAAACAATTAAAAGTGTGTTTTAAACATATAAAAGTAGGCATTTAAACTATTGAAATCAAACCTTAAAAACCATTAAAAGCAAAGCATCGAAGGCGGACATTAAAATGAGTGGCAGCTCTTATAGTTAATTATTGCCATCTATTGTGCATGCACACGTAGGTGGGCAGATTGACAGTTAGCAGACTGTCACAAGGGCAGTCATGTAAGCCCAAGTTAGGGAGGAGTCTCCTCCCTCTTGGGAAGGCATGGCCGCCACGTGGCGTCCCTACGTACCCTTCCAAAGAGACCCCGTGGGTCTATAAAATGGTGGATTTTCCCACCCAAAAGGGAGGTTGACAAGCATTTTTTAATGCAACAAAGTGCTGCTAAACCAGAGACCCGATTGCATTCCTTTCTAATTCATTCTTCTGCACCTGTAATCTCTTTCGCAAGGGAGGTTATTGGTGGCTGTTAGAAGGTGGATCCGAACCTTCAGATCCGACATTGGACACAGTAAACCATCAATTTGTCGACACCACTTTCTCTGATATTTTGAGCCCATCCCTAGTGGATTGGCATCAAAGTCAAGTTCTAACGGGGGTGGCCCGCTTGGGCACCCCACGCCTTTTTGCTAGCTTCATTTTGATTTATTTTGTATCACGTGTTTATCTTACGTTACACTTTATGTTGTTTACGTAGTTCACGATCTGGATTTCAGAAGACGTTTATCACGTATTATCATGCTTAAATAGTTTATTGAATATATTATCATGCTATCGCGGCTTTAGTTTATTCTGTATTTAATCATGTATCTCGAATGTTATCCTGCATAACGTTCTCGAATGTTTACTTGGGCAGCCTGAGTTATTTTATTCATGTATTTAATCAATATTTGCACGTATTTCTTTTAAACGTTCTATCCTTTAGTCACAGGTGCTACTAAACGGTTTGCTATTTCTTTGAACGCAGGAAGAACAACAAGGAGCAAGTATTCATCAGCAATAAGCGACGGCAACACTTTGGCTCACCCGTTTCAAATGTGGGCATGCGGAAAGAAGATTACTAATCATGATTGTAACTAAAAATATGTAACTGAGGAGATGTATTGTAATCGAGTTGGAATCACATTAATAAAAAGGGCTATGCTCCTGCTTTTGATTTGATTATATCCATGTTATTTCATGCATCAAGCTATTTAGTTTACATTGCAATTAGTGTTTCTTTTATTTCCGAAATATCATGCTTTCACTTCCTCTCTACCAAAATGGGCCCATACCATTGTTAAAGAAGCTATCCCTTACATCCAAAATATTCCATCATCTAAATCAACCAACTCTATAGCACTAGTCTTGTCTATCAGTCTATTTCCTCTGATCCTGAGTCCTTCAAAGAAGCAATAGTATTAGATAATGATATGATTCCATGGAAGAAAAATTATTTTCCTTAATCAAAAACAAAAATTGGGATTTAGTTCCCTTGCCTAAAGGAAGGAAATTAGTTCATTGTAAATGGATTTACAGAACAAAGTATGGTCTTAATGGAGAAATTGACAAACACAAAGCTCACCTAGTAGCCAAAGGTTTCTCTCAAATTGAAAGAATTTATTATGCCAAAACCTTTGCTCTAGTTTATAAAATGGATTATGTAAGAGTGTTTCTTTCTATGGCTACTTTTCAAAAGTGGTATGTCTTTCAAAAGGATGCAAAAAGTACTTTTTTACATGGGTATTTAAAGGAAGAGATATACATGTAACAACCTGCTAGTTTCACTCAAGACTCCTCTCTTGTTTGTAGGCTAAACAAGTCTCTCCATGGTCTCAAACAATCTCCTAGACCTTGGTATGAAAATATGGACTCCTTCCTTCTTTCTACAGGTTTTTCTCATTGTGAGTCTGATAACACAGTCTACATTTGGAGAGATGAAAGAAAAATCACCATTCTTGTTTTATATGTTGATGATATTCTAATCACTAGTAGTACCTTCGATCACATTCAGAATATAAAAGACTCCCTCTCTAAAAAATTTGATATGGCTGATCTAGGTTTAGCTCATTACTTCCTTGGGATCCAAATAAATCAAACAAATGCAGGTATTTCATTGTGTCAAAAAAAATACACTCTAGATATTTCTTAGATGTTTAAAATGTCAAACTACAAATCTTCTTCTACACCTTTTCAATCTGGCATAAATCTATGTACTTCCTTCTCATACCCTCTATGTGATGCAAATCTATATTGTTAGCTTGTAGGGATTCTATTATACCTTACTCATACTCATCCAGATTTCTCATATGTTGTTGGCCTCATATCTAGATTCTCCCATCAACCTCACTTTAGTCATTTGAAAGTAGCAAAAAGAATCCTCTGCTACTTGCAAGGAACTAATCAATTCGGGCTCTTATATAAGGGAAAATCCATGGAAAGCATTGGCCACACAGATTCAGATTGGGCAGGTTCATTAGAAGACATATGTTCAACTTATGGTTGTATTTTTTCTTGGTTCTTCGCCAATATCCTGGTTATACAAAAAATAAGTAGTAGTCTTATCATCTACATAGGTAGAATATAGGGCAGAATTTTTAGCAAGTTAGGAAGCTCCTTGGCTTAGTTAAATTCTAATGTAATTTGATTTATCCCATGACAAACCTATAGCTCTTTAGTGTGAAAATTAGAGCACAATTCACATTGCACAAAATCCAGTTGAGCATAAGTGCACCAAGCACATTGAGATACATATGCACTTCATTTGACAATACATTCAGAATGGGGACATATACTTGGACTATATTCCAACTAAAAATAAAATTGCAGAAATCTTCACGAAGTCATCTACTTCTCCACATTACCTTTAGTTGTGAGATAAACTTGGAGTAATACAACTGCAATAACATAGAGGTATTCCATCTCTCATTCTTTGGAGAATGGTTTTTTCCCTTGAGGTTTTCTTATCATCTCTCCAACAACATGTATATTATGAGGACAATCTTCACCATCCGAAGACATGCCTCTATCTTGGATATTTTTGTGATAGATGGTTTTTCCTACAGGGTTTTTTCACCATCTATAAATTGTAAATGAGTACCTAATCAGGCCAAGTTGTCGAGACTCTATAATTGTATGAGGACAATCTTCACCATTCTAAGAAATTCCTATATGTTCAATATTTTCTTGTGATAGATGGTTTTTCTCCAAGGGGTTTTTTCACCATCTCTATAATGTAAATGAGTACCTCATAAAGCCATGTTGTCAGGACTCATAATTCTTTTTATATTAATAGGAAAATCTTCACCATCTGAAGCCAAGCCTCTTCCTTATTCCTTTTTTATTGATGGCTTTTACCATAGGGTTTTTCCCATATCTTCAAAAAAGGAAGTCCTTGTACATGAGTACCCCATCAGGCCTTATTGTTGAGATTCATTTGTAAAACCACCCCTAGTATCACTTAATGGGAGGTGTTAGAATAAGTGAATATTCTATTAAGTTCTACTAGGATAGACACACTTGATTTTATAATTCTCCGTGTCAGGTGAACTCTCAGTGGTGTCTTCATCAAATTTGATGAGTTGTTGTTATCCAACAACTCTTAATGATCAACTTTGCTATTTAAACAAATTTGATCCTTGGAATAAATCAATTAATTCTACTCTTTCTTCATATTTTCCTTGTAATGCTATGCATGTCTATTTTGGGAAATTCTAACAAATTTTGGTGGGAATATAATTTTTTTGATCTTACAATCTCAAATTGTTTTGTATTTGTAAATTTTAATTAATGTAAGGATCACTCTCCGCATCACCAATTAATGACTCTTGGTCTACGTACCTAGACCAACATTCATAATTTTTTTTCGAACGGGCCTTTGGCCAGTGTTTTGTTGTGGTGCACCTTGAGACTGTGTCTCTCAATGGGTATTTCCCTCATTAATTTGTTATATTATTTGAAGATCTTGAGATTTTAGGAAACATTCTACTCGAATTTCGTCATATTTGTTTGTCCTTCGACGCTTAAGAGGATCTTCTTTCCTATTTTTATATAAACATCTTTCTAAGCTTAAAATCATAATTCTTTTGTGTTCTTAATATTTTCTTCGGTAAAGCTTAGATTGATATTTATTTGGGCCCATTTTATACTATTCCCTGTAAATATCTAAAAGTGTTTTTATTTATGTTAGTGTGTGGTGAGATAATATTTTTTGCAAGTGAGATTTAGAAATGCTCAGGTCACCACATCTTCTCTTTGGTGCCTTGATCTTAGTTTCTCTGATTCATATTTTAAAGCTGGTTTATGGAAAAGTTGCTAAGGGAGACTCTCTGCTTCAGCGTCACTCCTCTCAATGCCTCTTCAATGTGTCATATGGTAAGGTATTATATGATTTTTTTAAATAATATTTTTCTTATCCAGTGCTAATATAGGAGTCTCGTTTTTCTTGGACGTCGCCATTGGTGTGACGAATGTAGATGCCACCCTTTCTTATATCTATTGCAGATATAGGAGTATCATTTTTCCTAGATGTTGCCATTGGAGCGGCGAACGTAGATGTCACCCTTCCTCATTGCTTGCTCATTGAAAGGCATTTCATGGACACTTACTGCATTTCAAGACATTTTTTCCACTACATCCTCTATCTGACGTCAACCCATTTAATTTAAGCTATAATATCTTATATATATATATATATATAAATTATAGCAAAAAAAAGAAATATTTTATTCTCTTTCCTTTCTGGTTTTTTCCTCACCCAAAAATCAAAGGCGAATTGTAAAATGTTTAATAAAAAAATTTATGTGGGGAGTTTATAGGTGCATTTTTGCACCTATAATAAGTTTTGGGGGTGTCATTACGTCACTTTTTGCCTTCTTTTGCCTTCTTTAATTTCATTCTTAAGTTGGTATATTAAAATTTGTTTATATATCTTGCTTAATATTAAAAAGGTGTTGATTAAATCTTCAATCCTTAATTAAAGAAATTACTAAAATATTTTTTTTACTATTAATTTATTTCATTAAGCAAAATTTTATATTAACAACTTAAATTCTTTATTTTCCAAACATCTTTAATATTTTATAGAGATATTTTTAGTGAATGAAAAATATTTCCTTTCAAAACAGTCTCTATATTAATTAACATTTTTGGAATCAATTTGTTACATATAGTCAGCTTAAATGAAATAAAAGGGTATTCAATCCAATCCTTACATAATAAAAAATAAATAAAATATATCTATTATTTCTTTATTATTTCATTAAGCAATTAAAAATATTTGTGTTCAATTTATTATTGCTGACAAAGAGTATTTTTTAATTATCTCTTTCAAAGCATTATTTCTCATTCTAAACATCCTAAGAAGAACAAATAATTCATATCACCACTCACCTTATTGTACATACTATTTAATTTATAGTTTCTCTCAAGTAAGGGTGAGTTATTTGGTAACCAATATAGGCCTGATTGATATTCACATATGTTCCAAGTATCATATCTAATCAAATAATTATAGTTTCCCTCTAGTCAGGGCGGGTATTTGAGAAGAAAATATATATAGGCCTGGCATATTTGTTCTCTTAACCAGAATTAATATCAAATTTACTCAAAATACATATATTTTCCCTCTCGTTAGGGTGGGTATTTATTGAGTTATTTGGTATTTCCTAAAATCTTTGGAATATTTATCTCATTAACCTCATTAAATATAAAATAACCTCAAAATTACTTATAATTTCCCTCTCCTTAGGGCGGGTATTTTTGAGCAATTTGGTATTTTTTACAGGCTTCTATTGACTAATATCCATTGAATTCTCTAAATTAAAGTTAAAGAGGGGACCTTTGGGTTAACTTCAGAATGAATTCAATGATTGCAATTGATTCTCTCACTCCTCACAATTTCCATAAATGGAAACCCAAAAATTTAAATCCCATTTCTCAGAAAGGGCTCACACACCTATTAGAAGAAAAGCAACCTGAGTTTGAAAAAGAATATGAAATATTTGTTCACAAAGAGAAAATGTATGAAAAAATGGGTATTATAAGCTCTAATGTGCATGAAATTTTATGGTTTCACATTGTGAATTGTAAAACTCCTTATGAAAGTTTGGAGAAACTAAAGACCTTGTTTGGGAAAGTAGATCAAATAAGATCAATGCAACTAGAAGCGAAATTAACAAATATATCTCCTGAGGACTTCAACAATATTGTTGAATTCCTCCCCAAATTCAAATAGGTCCTCACTCAATATAAAGGCATTGGGAAGACTAAGACTGAAGAAAAATGCATTTATCTAATCCTTTCTAAAATAAATGGTGTATTTCAAATCTTTGGTACCACATTTATATCTACCATAGATGCTCTTGGTGCAACCTTTAAAATGCCCTCTTTAGAAGTTTTTTGTGATATACTAACTAGGGAAGAAAAAAAACTTGCAAGATATGAAATCGCTTCTTCTTCCTCTTCCTCAAAAGCCTTAGTAGCCTCCACCTCTTCTAAAGAAAATTTAAAAATAAGGAAAATAATCCCATGGTCACTCTGTAAAACAAATTCTAGAAAATACTACAACAACTAGAGGTAGCTATGAAGGATAAAAATATAGACAATAAAAATCAAATAGGAAAAGCCCTTAATTTTCAAGGGAAAACCTCTAATTCTTCTTCTAATCACTGCGTTCTAGATTCTAGAGCAACTCATCACATGACTGATTTATGTGAGTCATTCTCTTCTATCTCCTCAAGTTCAACCTATAGCATAGAATTTTATGACTCTTCCTTCATCCCAATCAAAGGAAAAGATGATATAACCATTTATGGTGGATCTATCAATAATGTTCTCTATGTTACAAACATTGCCACAAATATCCTCTTTGTCTATCAAATTTGTACTTTTGGAAAGGGGAAAATTATTCTCTTCTCTCCAACAGAAGTTGAGATAAGATACTTTCAATATCCCTATTCTCTCATATCCAAAGGATATATTGATCATAAAACTCATCTATTTCACTTCATGGGATTCAAAAATCCATAAGGGGCCTCCTATTTTGTGGCTCATGGAGATATTAAAAGCAAAATTTAGCATGAAAGGTTTTGTCATCTTAGTTTCAACTAAAGGAATTGATCACCCATGATATGGTAATAGGTTTACCCCAAGTCTCTTCTATTAATGGAGTTTGTCCTAGATGTGCCCTTGGAAAGCAACATAAAGATCCTTTCCACCCAAGTAGTTCTTTGAAAGCCTCATCCCCTATAGAATTAATTCATAGTGACTTGATGTCTTTTCCATAACCTTATTTCAAAGGAGCAAAGCATGCTCTAACCTTTATTGATGACTTTTATAGAATAACTTAGGAGATATTGAAAGCAAAATTTGGCATGAAAGGTTTGGTCATCTCAGTTACAACTACCTAAAGGAATTGAGCACCCATGAAATTATAATAGGTTTACCTCAAGCATCTTCTATTGATGGATTTTTTCCTATATGTGCTCTTGGAAAGCAACATCAAGATCCTTTCCATCCAAGTAGTTCTAAAAAATTCATCCCCTTTAGAATTAATCCATAGTGACTTGATGTCTTTTCCAGAACCTTTTTTTAAAGGAGCAAAATATGCTCTAACCTTTATTGATGACTTTTCTAGAATAATTTGGTTCTACTTCCTAAAATATAAAAGTGATGTTCTATCCCAGTTCAAAGTCTTCAAAGCCTTAGTTTAAAAATAGGCCTATTGCAATATCAAGAAAATTTGCACATATAATGGGGGGGGGAATACTGTAGTAATGATTTCTCCATATTTATATCAAATCATAGCATCATTCATCATCATTATGTCTCCCATAATCCTAAGCAAAATGGCATTGTAGAAAGAAAAAACTAAACATTAAAGGAAATGGAAAATTGTATGCTCCATTCAAGAGATCTTCCAAAAGTTTTTTGTGTAGAAGCTATTATCTGTGCCAATTATATTCAAAACAACACACCTCATAAAGCTCTTGATTATTTAACTCCTAAAGAATTATGGACTGGTTCAAAACCATATGTTTCCTTATTCAATATTTTTAGATGTATTGCTTGGGCGCACATCCTAAAGAAGAAAAGGAATGCTCTAGACAAGAAAAGAAGAAAGCTCATCTTTGTTGGTTATTGTGAGGAAATGAAAGCATACAGGCTCCTTGATCCCTCATCTCATGAGGTATTTTTCATAGGAATGTCTAATTTGATGAAACATTGCCTCAGAAATATTCTCAACTCTCCTCTTCCTCCATTGAGCCTTCTCCTAATATAGAACCTCAATATTATGAAGAACCAACTCTAGAGGTTAACATAGATATTGATAATAAATATGAGGAACCTGTAACTCTAAATCAATGTATTTCCACTCCTACTCCTTCCAATATGCCAAAATGGGCCCGCACCATTGTTAAATAAACTATCCCCTACATCCAAAATCTTCCATCATCTAGATCAACCAACTCCATAGGCACTGGTCTTGTTTGTCAGTCTATTTTATCTTGTCCTTAGTCCTTCAAATAAGAAACTGGTATTAAAGAATGAGATGATGCCATGGAAAATGAATTCTCTTCCTTAATAAAAAAAAACTTGGGATTTAGTTCCCTTTCCTAAAGGAAGAAAATTATTTGATTGTAAATGGATTTACAGAACAAAGTATGGTCCTAAAAGAGAAATTGAAAAACACCAAGCTCGCCTAGTAACCAAAGGTTTCTATCAAATTGTAGGAATTGATTATTTTGAAACCAAATCCATGGATATCATTGGATATATAGATTCATATTGGGCAGGTTCAGTAGAAGACAAATGTTCAACTTTTGGCTATTTTTTTTATCTTGTTTCTTCGCCAATAGTCTGGTTATGCAAAAAAAAAACAAGCATTAGCCTTATCATCTATAGAGGCAGAATACAAGGTAGTAGTTTTAGCAAGTCAGGAAGCTCTTTGGATTCTTCAAATTCTAAGGGAATTTGTTTTGTCCCATGACAAACCTATAACTCTTTGGTGTGACAATTAGAGCACAATTCACATTGCATGAAATCCAGTTGAGCATCAATACACCAATAACATTGAGATACATATGCACTTCATTCGACATCATGTTTAGAATGGGGATATATACTTGGACTATATTCCAACTGAGGAGAAAAATGTAGATATCTTCACAAAATCATTTCCTTCTCCACGTTACATACAGTTGCGAGAGAAACTTGGAGTAATACAATTGTATTAACACAAAGGTCTTCCACCTCTCCTTTTACTATTGTATTATTTGGAGGATGGTTTTTTCCCTTGTGGTTTTTTTCATCATCTCTCCAAAAGTATATATTGTTCATGAGTATCTAATCAGGCCAAGTTTCCAGGACTCATTCTTTTTTTGTGTTGAGAGGACAATCTTTGCCATCCAAAGACATGCCTCTATCTTGGATATTTTTTTTGTAATAGATGGTTTTTCTCCAAGGGGTTTTTTCACCATCTATATATTATAAATGAGTACCTAATCAGGCCATGTTTTTGGGACTCATTGTTTTATTATTTTAAGAGGACAATCTTCGTCATTTGAAGACAAGCCTCTTCCTTATTTCCTTTTTGACTGATGGCTTTTCCCATTGGGTTTTTACCATCTCTTAAGAAAAGAAATCATTGTACATGAGTACCTCATCAGGACTTGTTTCCAGGACTCATTTGTACAAACCACCCCTAGTATCACTTAAGGGAGGGTGTTAGAATAAGTGAATATTCTCTTAAGTTCTACTAGGATAGACACACTTGAGTTTCCACTCCTCCATGTTTTAGGTAAACTCTTAGTTGTGTCTTCATCATACTTGATGAGTTGTTGTAATCCAATGGCTCTTAATGATCAAATTTGCTATTTATACAAAGTTTATCCCTAGAATAAATCAATCAGTTTTATTCTTTTTCTTCAAATCTTGTAATGCTTTGTAGTTCTACTCTTGGGAATTTTAACAGGGAGAATTAATGCCACAATTTTTTTACCTCCAACTATTTGTCCAAGATATTTCTACTAAGGTCATTCGGGAAGTTCCTTTAGAAATTGTTTATGTGCCCAAAATTTAAGTTTAATATTTCCTCAATCATATGTATGGTCATGTAAAATAAAAGAGGGGATTTAAAAAAAACATGCTAGAAACTCAATAATTTTACATAAATTTAAAAATAGTAGCCCTCAAATGAAGTAAAAATTTCATATACGGATAACTAAAAGAATCATTTTTAGAAAATATTATTATTTTGGGGCATATGATAAAGATTTTTGGGTATATGAAAATCAATTTTGAAAATTAAATTATAGGTATGAGAAGCTAAAAAATCATTTATGGGTAATAATTTTGCATTTCTAGGTTTTGAGAATTTATTCTTGGATAGTATAAAATAATAATTTTAGCCAATTAAATTTTCTTATAAACTATTTTTGAGCACATGGAATTTATTTTTTGGGCAATACGATTTTATTTTTGGGAAATTGAAATTTACTCTTAGACTTTAGAAATTAATTTCCAAGCCCTTAAAATTGTTCAAAGTTATTTTTATACCTGCAAAAATGAAATGTGAGAAAATAAGAAATGACATAGCCCAAGACCATTAGATAAAGTATTCAATTTTTTTTTGAATGAGAATAACCCAGGACAAGGATCACGGGGAATGAAAATTATTTAAAGAATTCTTTTGAACATAGAATAGCCTAGGATCATGCAAAAGAAATAACCTATGATGAAAAATATATTAGGTAATGATGCAAGCATAAGCAAAAATTATCCAAAATAAGGCTAACAAAAGCATTTAAGAAAGTAAAAGTTAAAGTATACCCAAAACCATGTTAAAAACAATATACACATAAATAAAGCTAAGAGCACATAAATTGAAAAGTGAACCACAGTTATGAGCTTGCTCATAACCATGATCAACATGGTAAAAAAAACACAAATAAAAAAGGTAGCACGACCATGAGCTTGCTCAAAATCACAATCAACATGATCAAAGAAAGCACAAATCAGAAAGGTAGCATGGTTGCAAGCTTGATTAAAACCATGAGTAGTATGGTAAAATAAAGGATGAATAAAAAAGGTACCATGACCACAAGCTTCCTCAAAACCATGATCAAACCATTCAAACAACTTGATCTTCTCATGTGAACCATGACCACTAGTAAATATTTCCAATAAAGCAAAAGAAAGTATATGACTCAAATCCATGGTTAAACTAGTCAAATAAGCCCAAAATCAAAAGGAAGCCATGGTTTTGAGGTAATATAAATAAAAGGAAGAATCCCACGATCATGATCAAAAGCACTTAGAAGAAAAAAATAAACATGATTTTGAGATAAGTTACTAAGGATTTAACCAACTAGATCATGAATGTGTATTTTATTTACTCATCACCAACAATAATTCATACTAACCATGTTTTAAAACAATCGTAGCCTTTCACTTGATTTATTCTAAAGTGTTCCACACCACTCATTTCCTAGAATAGAACCTTAGGTAAGGATTTTAATTAATTAAAATAAAACTATCTTAATCCTTAGCCTTATAATTAATATTTCAAGGCACTTTAGTTAATGAGAAGTTTATCAATAAGCCTAATATTTAATATTAGGGTTTAAAGTTCAGCCATGAGAATCTTAAAGTCCCTCCACGACTACAAGTGACACAACAAGAAATAGAGAGTTGAAAGCAAAATTGAAAATACATTAAATCTAAATCTAATTCAGAACCTGGTGCATGATAACTTAGATCATCTAGAACATGATGATTCAACTACCTAATATTCACACAAATGCTACTCAAGTGGTTGGAATATCTATGGATGAAATTGAATATCTAGACCAATAAAAAACCTCAAGATGACATATCATATAAGTAATGACAAACAACTCATCATCCATACATTTATGAACCATTAAAGTTTTAAATAATAAGGATATAAATAGCCATCAAGACCCCATTCCAAAAAGTCAAATTTCACTTTTAACAATAAGAATTTTAGTATTTTATTTTCTTTGTAGATGGTGGACATCTGCACCCTTGGCATCATACTTGAAGAATTATATTTGTAATTACATGTAGCAACTAATCCTTGGAATATACTTCTTGAATATATTTCTACAATTAAAAGTATTATAATTATTGGTGTAATATGTGCATGATGATGGTGGTTGCATTTGAGTAAATTCTTTTGGAATTATATTTTATATTATCCATGTTATTTAGGAGGGGTTAACTCTGAAAAAATTTTACATTCTGTAAATATTTCCTCACCCAGGTAAATGTTTTAGGAATTTAAGCTATTTTTAGACCTATATGGGCATTTTTGGGTTAATGTAATTTCAGCCCATGGTTTTGTGCCCATGGTATTGTAAAATTCCTTCTTGTGTTGTTGGTATATAAATCAGCACTTGCATGAGATGCTGGTAATAAATTTACAAGAAATGTAATCGCAAGAGAAAAGCAAGTGAAAGGATATTATTGTATTGGAGATGGCCAAGTTTATACAATAAAGAGATATTTTTTCTATGATTTTTCTTGAAAGGGTTGCCTAAGATAAATTCTTGTGTAATGTGTTCTTCTTCTCTATTTTTCCTTTTTCTGCAAAAACTGCTTTTTTAGATTTTGTTCATTGGGGTATTATTTTTCTTCAAATTCTAGTATTTTGGACCCTTTACTATTGAAAATGAAACCATATTAGTTTATATTGTGTGATATTTGATCATACAAAGATAATTTTATTCAAATTTTGTTGTTGCAATAGATTCCTTGCAAGGCTTCAAGATCACAATGGCTTGTTTTCTTTCTTTTCCTAACCCTTCCTTTTGATTTTATTTGATAATTGATTATATTAAAGTAGTTTAACTTGATATTTTGAAGCTTATATTTCATTAATATGCCCTGTACTATTTTGAGTTTTAGAATATCTCTTTAAGAGTATTTTAAGATCATAATCAGAAGGTAAAAGCCTATAATTTTTCTTTTATACGTAACTCGCTATTTTATGGTTGATTATTTACTTTATGTTAATAGATGAAAAATTATCATAACTTTTTTATTTTAAGTGTAGTCTAGATTTTCCATGAGACCTCCACCATGCCATCAAATCCATCCCATATGAACCAAAGATACTTGTAGATGACTTAAATATGTTTAAAAAAATCATTGTAATAAACTAACCATGCTTAAGAGTAATATACATGATATATTATTAGAAATTTAGTAACAATATAAATTTTACCTAGGATATGAGCTTATAATTCAAGATTTTTGTTGAATTTCTACATAACCCACTCCCACATCTCTTTTAGGAGAAATATTCACACCAAATAATTTTCACATAGTTCCACCTTTCTATTAAAGGAATGAACATGTGAGCTTTTTATATTAGATAAATTTTTCTAATGAAAATAACACCAAAGAATTTTCACATAGATCCACTTCTCTATTAATGGAATAAACATATGATATTTTTATCTTAGATAACATTATCTAATGAAAAATGGAGAGATCATGAGATACTATAGTTATATTACGATATTTCTAGTTCAAGAAATGAAAAACTAAAGCTATGTTATGTTCATATCATTTTGAGCTAGGTAATCTTGCTTTTGATTGTAAGGTCATACCCCATGGTAAAATGAAGTGTTTTTTTATATGGTAAAAGAAGGGTTTTTTAAAGGGTCCCCAAATATTTTGCAAGGGGTTTTCCAAGGGTTACCAAACCTAAACAAAAATAAATTCAACAATCTTAGAGAGACGAACAATGTCATACTGAAAACATGATATATGTAGAAGAAATTATGCATAAACTCCAACCAACAAATCCAAAAGGGATTACCCAACCACCACTAAAAATATTCAATTAAAATTTGGGATAAATTTAAATCCAAGCACTAGAAAAGAATTTGAAATTGATTTTCCCACTCTTAACCAAAGAATTCAAATTTAGCACTTCTCTCCAAGTGAGAGAGAAGGTAAACCAACCTTCTAGCATTCAAGAACTAAGATTAAAATCCATGGATGGGATATGTACCTTGACTAGTGGGGAACCAAATATCATAGAGGTCACCATCCTAAAGTAATCATCCAAATGATAGATGGAGATGCAGTTCCTTCATATTTGTCAAAAGTACCTCAAAAAAGAGATAATAATAAAGATTAATAAATAGCAACACAACTCCAATAGAAATAGGTCAAACGCTTCTCAACTTAATGGTCTTTCAATCCCATGTATTGGTGATTCCAAAAACAAAATGAAATAGGAGTGGTAAATATTGATATTGAAATTTAAAATTATATCTCCTGTTAAAACCAAATAACACAAATTAAACTAAAAATAAAAAGGTATCTCGCCTGACAAGAAGAATAAGAAAACCCTATCTTTTAGTGTAGCAAAATATCTAGTGGTGGGACAGACACACCCATCAGAAATCAAAGAATAGAAACCAAAAAATATTCCATAACAACTCAAACACATGAAACCTATAAATATAATGTATCTCACGCTGATCTCTTATATTATCACCAAGGGTAGAGGAACAACAATTGAAAATAGAGGATACCCTATAATTGGAAGAAAAATTATAACTTTAAATCCCATGAATTATTCTAACATAGAAACATAGTGTCCTTATAGCCCAAAAGAGCTGGCCAAACCTAGTGTTTTAACATAATCCCCAAGACAAACACCCAACTAACTATGATAGAAGAAATTACCAAGGAAAACTCATCAACTATATCTTATAGTTTCTAGATCTAGTTTGACATCCAATGACTAGTTGGATATATTTGCAATTGCACATAAGATCTATTGCTCTCATGTTAGTCCCATAGATACCTTAACAACTAGTCGTACAACCAACGTAAAACTAAAATAATATAAAGGCTCAAAGGATAATAACATGACAACCTGAAGCCATGCAGTAAATAGAGAAAACATCACGTACCATTAGAGCTATGTGAACAAAGCATAACTCGATTAAAACAACAACTCACAAGTGGGAGAAAAATAAATTTGAATCCCAAGCACCGAACCATAAACTGGTCTAGTCATCTACCCATAATATCTAAAATTGCACATAAGATCTGTAGCTCTCATGTTAGTCCCATAGATACTCTAACAACTAGTCGTACAACCAACATAAAACTAAAATAATATAAAGGATAAAAGGATAATAACATGAAAACTTGAAGCCTTGTAGTAAATAGATAAAACGTCATGTCCCATTGGAGCTAAGTGAACAAAGCAAAACTCGATTAAAACAAAAACTCACAAGTGGAAGAAAAATAAAGTTGAATCCCAAGAACCCAACCAGAAATTGGTCTAGTCATCTACCCATCAAAAAATCTAGCTATTACGGTTCCTTTAAATGATCCAACCTTCTACCCAGTCCCCTAATTATGGTTCCTTCAGCTAACCCCAAACTTCCACCCAACAATCCAGCCTACATCTATAGTACCCACAACCAAACCAGAGGCCCAACAACTAAGAACAAACAAGACAAAATGAAGTGTTGTTTTTGTTTGATACACTATCAACATATATTCATGTTTTAAAAAATATTTTTATTTTATAAGTACAAAATGTCATTTATATGTTTTGTAATTAAATTTAAAATTAGAAAATGACATAAGTAATATATATATGTTATTGTCAAAATTATTGCTTTAATACCCGGATCTAATTTGTTAAAATACCATGGTAATATGGTCAATATAGATCAGGTCCAACTTAAAAATTATTGTATTAATACCACTATGTGGTTTGCTAAAATACCATGGTAACTATTCATGATATATATGTAGTGCCCATTGCAACCTCATATAACCAATATAAAATATAATATGGATGAGACCATTCCAATATCATATGGAAAACTAAAATAGAAAATAAGACAATATTTAAATAGATGCATTGATAAAATTAGAGAAAAATATAATTATTTATATTGTTTAAAATAAGATAAAGTTACAATTCATTTGTAAATGATTTTTTTAATTTTCTTTTGAGTTGGATTTTGTTTCCTAGTTTGGGTGGGAAATTTTTCTTTTTAAATTTTTAATTTGAAGTGGGTCTTGGTGGATCGATGGATCTTGAGTTTCTCCTTGGGTGGGAAACTTAAAAAAAAAATTAAATAAAGCGGATCTTGGTATTTGTATTTATACTATTCTCCTTGGGATTCATATTTTTGTTTAGACTTAGTATTTGGAAGATTGGTTAGGATATTAGGGATATGTTTATTCCTTTTATTCATTTGTATTTGATTGTCAGTTTCTATTTTTCTCACTTAACTTCTCTTTTGTTTCTCTTGTAGCCATCTTCGTGAGGCTTGATGTATAAGGTACAGGGACATTCAAAACCCATTATGTGCTTTATAAAAGGTTTTCACAACAACTTTTTATTTTCTAATAAAAAAACAACTTTTTTTTTTTCTAATAAAAAACAACTGATTTATAAATTTAAAATAATAATAATAATAATAATAATAATAATAAACCTTGTTTAATTAAAATCCTAAGAGTTATATGATTAAAATAATAAAAACATTAAATATATAACCATTATAAAGTAATTCTATATGGCATTTTTTATTATAATTGTATTTCACATAAAATTGTATAGTTGATAATAATATTAAAATTAATTTCAATCATATAAAAGATAATTTGTTGCTATTTTTAAAAATTTAAAGCAATAATATACTACTATAACTAAATTAAAAAAATATTAAAAGAAAATGTAACTGATATGTACAATTATATGTAATTTATGTGATAGAAATTTTAAGAAATTTTAGTATCATATATTCAAAACAATTTTATCAACATTCAAACATAATATACATTTATTAAAAATGCAAGAAAGTAGGCTTTAAACATTTTAAGCATGGTCAATTAATTTTTTCTTTACAAGTTATGAATAAAGTTGTGGCAACCTCTCATGTTTACTCTTTATTTTATTGCATGGCTAACAAGGTATCGTATAAAAAAAATATTCATATCATTCGTAATTTTTTATGCACCATACGGGATGAGATGGTAGGAATGTTAACCACCTCGTGGAAAATTGTATTCATCCAAAGGCTTGGGGAATCTTGGGTATTATTGATCCTCTTACCCAAAGTAAAAGTTTACTTTCCAAATGGGTTGCTAGAGCCATAAATTTATTCTCCATAATAGTAAATATTTAGGCCTATGATCCCCGTAAATGTGGTCTACCGGCAAAGATGCCACTATCGGTGATGTGACCTAGGTTCAATCCCTATGGTGGATGTGTGTATATATATATATTTGGCCCTATGTAGTACTCATCGAGTACTAAAATTTATGAAGGTACAAACACAATTAATTATATATATATATATATATATATATATATATATATATATATATATATATATATATATATATATATATATATTAGAGATATTTAAGATAAAGAGTTATGGTTGGGATCATTATAAAGTTGGAAAAAACTACCTATAATATATGGAGTAATTAAATATGGGGTAATGAACATAGAATCTCTTCCATTAAATCTAGTTAGATTTAAAAAAAAAAATATATTTCCTTTATAATTGGACTTTAAGGTCAATGACAAGTGCAAGTCAAATTTTCCATTGCCTAGTGGCAATCTATTATTGCTCAAATTTGGAAAGTTCCTTCTAAATCCAAAACTCAAATTCTTGCATGGTGGGATTCCCATCAAAAATTTCTAACTTTTGAAAATTTGTCGCCAATTTTACATATTTCCCCTCAATGCAAATTTTGTAATGCTTCACAAAATCTTATTCGTTTATTTTGGTTTAATGACATGGCTAAACAATTTTGGGATATATCCTACACTTTTTTATTCCCATATTACACAATATCTTGAAAGAATTCTCTACTTGCTTTTTCCATCTAGATCATTTTCCAAAACTAGAGGATGTTTGTAGACTAATACTTCTCAAGCATATTTGGAAGTTCAAATGCAAAATGTTGCTTACTAGTGCCACTACTAAACGGGGTATAGTTTTAGTAGACTTGACATTTGATATTTTTAAACATTTGGGATGCAATCATTTTCATGTTCATTGATCCTCCAACATGCTATGATATTATAAACATTCTTCATAAGGTTTTTTACATGATCTAGGATCTTCAAAAGGTCCAATATAAAACAAAAAAAAAGGTAATAAATGATAAAGTACAAGAACTCATTACGTCTATTTCCTCCTTAAAGACTTCAAGAGATATAATGGAGAAGATACCTATAACATCACCCCATGATAGGCTCTCCCATGAATGAGTGATGATATATGGCATATTTCAATAGGATACAACTATATATTTTTCTTGCTATTAACTTTTATTCTTATGCATATTCAATTGTGGATGCTTTATTCACTCATTTCATTTTGATTTTTTTGTTGGTTGTAATGCTTAGATTGATGACATAATATAGCTCTCTCTCTCTATAGATATATTTATTGAATTACAAATTCTATACAATAAATTATAAATATGATAAAATTTAATATCATTTTATAAATATTCATATAAGATTAATATGCAAATCCTAAACTAGATTTATCAATTAATATATATATTAGAATATAATAAATTTATTATAGATTAAATATATGTACTCTCATTTTTATGAACATAAACTTAATTTAATTTTTAAATATCATTAAGTTCTTATCAAAAATACCAAAGTTCAAACCACATGTTAGATGTATAGATATGCAACATATGTATATATATATATATATATATATATATAATTCAAGTTTATTGAATTTATATTTTACATAAATGTGACTTATTTTTTAAATAACAAGCATAAATTTTATTATTTTATTTTAGTTTATTTAAATAGTTTATATTTTTGTTAAGTAAACTTTATTAAATGAATTAAAGATCATGCATTTCACGAATAAAAATAGTATGGTAATCAATTTGTTGATAACACTTTTCTAGGGTTATGCATAGCATCTAATAATATTTAATTAATGAATATTATTATTTTAAAATTTAGAATTGACTAATATTAGGGATCCTTGACTCGGGTACATTAGCCAAAAAAATTTAGGTGCTAATTTTTGTTTTGGGTATTCACCCAATTTTATAATAATTGGACCATTTTAAGTTTCAATCTCTAATATTACCCCTAATAATAGGGGACATTTTCACTTTGAAATTATAAATAATTTTCGATTTTGAAACTAATTCACCCCATTTTTATAAATACATTTTAGGGTCAACCCCTAAAATGGTTAGTCAAGAAGATAGTACAAACACTTGGAGAACAAATTTTGGTTATATGGGTTTTAAGACAAGATCTAGAGACCCTCCATGCAAAACTAGGAGACTATCTTAATCCAAACTTAGAGGAACCTAACCAATTAGAGTGGACTAGATTGCCAATAAGAAACTATACATTTAAAAGTGGATACAAGGAATGTCTAGATCTACCTCAGTAAAAAGCACCTTAGAGGAACTTATGGAGAAATAAATGTATTCCAAAGATGAAATTCTTTACATGGTTGGTTCTCAAAAATAAAATCCTAACTTGGGACAACCTGATCAAAAGAGGTTTTCTAGGCCCAAGTAGATGCCACCTATACAAATGAAGAGACAACAAATCACTTGTTCATGAAATATCATTTTGCTCAAGATGTGTGGAACCAATGGATGAAGACTATAGAGGTGTCCTAGGTCATGCCCAAGAAAATTATTAACTGGTGGTGTCAATGGATCCCTCCTTATATGGAGAAGAAATTGATATGGAACCTAGCAATCCCAACATTTGTTTGGTGTATCTAGAGGAAGAGAAATAGTAAGATCTTCAAAGAAAAAGCAAGGAGCTCTAAGACTATTTTTAACTAGATTCAAGTGAATCTATCTGAACTAATTATGCCCGAATAGATTAACACAAACCAACAAACTTATAATAGAGTTCAATTTTGAGCCAAAATAGACATTAGAATATTTTCTTGCAGCTAGACCTCCAGTTTAGTTTTGGATTTCAAAGGAGCAAGTAGTGAGTCCTAAATTCTGATCTTAGGACTTACAATGGATTTCAAAGGAGCAAGTAGTCAGCACAAGCTCTACTGATTGACTCCAAAAGGTTGGGAGAAGGGCTTGACGGATGCACATATCTCTGGATATCAATAACAGGTACCTTGTCGTGATCGCCATCTTCACCATGAACCAATAATTCAGGTCGCTCTCCAAGGGGTCTGATAAAACGATGAGGAAGACGATCCAACCCTTTTTCTACCAATGCTTTCACTCCCATAAATTTATGCTGGGGGCTAAGCTCCTCCATGCCTGGAAATAAAAAGACTTGAAGTACAAAATGAAACAATTATCACAGCGAATAATAGATCATAAACTATAAACTGACTACTTGGATAGGGCAGAATCTGTGCTAGAATGCTAATATGGTAATATAAGAGAAGAGGAAAGGTCGTGATGCAACATTCACCACATATTAAAAAATGTGAGGTGGATGCATTGGTCCCCGCTTTAAGCCGTGCATACCCTCAAACAAATTTGTTGTCAGAAAATGACAACAATTTTATCTCCGTTAGACTTTATGTGTGGTCGAATTGGTGTTATCTTTGATTGAAATGTTGGTGTGCTTGATACTGTGCACCGGGCTTCCCTCAACCGCTGAAGACAGGGTTGCTTTAGTGAAAACCGATATTTTTATTTATCGAAAACATATTGACGACTATCACCACATATCCAAAATCATTCGTTTTCCTCGCTTCAAATGTAATTGGTGTTTGTTTGATATGATATTTGAAAGCACGAGATTCCGGTCAAAAGAAACACCAAGTGCAATTGCATTCAAAATTAATCACGCTTAAGTCCTAGGAATGTACATTGCATGAAACGAAAAGAGACATGTTGTAAGAGACGCAATCAGATAAAGAAAAATAGCCCTTTCATTAATTTCTTTCGATCTCTATTACAATAATGCCTCCTCCCTTTTCAGGGGCTAGGAGCGCAAATAAGGTTTGATTACAATCGTTGAATGGTTCCTCCTTCCGCGTGCCCACGATTGCACTGGGCGGGCTAAGATGATTCTGTCGCTGATGTTGATGGGTTCTTCGCCTCTGTTGCTTCTCCTGCAAACAAAGAAATGATCAAGACGTTAGAAGCACCTGTTGCAAATGAAAATCATTCTCTCTCTAAAACTAACAAAATATGTATACGAATATTTGCCCGAAACCATGAAAACAGTGAATCCAAATTGCTTCAAAATCTGACAGAAGGTAAGAACAGTCACCGAAGGCCACCGCCACTGAGGCAGCTGGCCAATTCACCTTAAACCGGAATTCGTCCCTAGGCAGGACGAATTCTGACTGTAATTCGTCCCTGGGTGGGACGAATTCTTCCGAATAGGAGAAATCGACCGCTCGTTGCTCCAATGTCGGATCTCGGGACTCGCAAAACTCCCGAAAACGGGGGGTTAGGTAATTGGGGCCATTTTGGGACGACCCAGATGGTCGGATTTTCCCAATTTGACCTCCTCCTTCGGGAATTTAACCTTGACACCTGCAAGTTAGCGAAACGATAAAGCAATACAAAACACCCTAAACTTTGACCAAAAGCTACAAAATTGCAATTATAGACTAATCAGACCTAGTAACACAGAATGCAATCTAAAAATTAATCTAAAGTGCTCAAAAACTGAAATTAGAATTTGGGGGTGCGGGGGTGCCCAAGTGGGCCTCCCACCGTTGGCCCTCGATTTTGGAGCCAATCCACCAAGGATGGGCCCAAAACCTTTTAGGATTGGGGGGTCGGCGAATTGGTAGGTTCAGATGTCCATGCGTCGGATTTGAGTAAGGTTCGAGCTTCCAAAGGCCACCCAACAACCTCCCTTGCAAAAGAGATTGATGGATGTAGGAAGGTGAACAAAGGGGGATGCAAATGAGTCTTCGATTCGGTAGCACTTCGTTGCTTGAACACTCCTTCTACCTGCCTCTGTTTTGGGTGAGAAAAGTCCCACCTTTTATAGACCAAAGGGGTATCTTTTGGGAGGGAAGCACAAAAGCCAAGTGTTGGCCATGGGCGCCATGTGGCGGTCTTGTCTTCCCATGAGGGAGGGGAGTCCTTCACTGACTTGAACTTTGATAAATGCTTCTTGTAACAGTCCTCTAACGGCCCTCTCGTCCACTTACACATGTGTGCAAGGTAGGAGCCCTTAACTGACTGTTATGGGCTGCCACTTGGCACCATTTGCCCTTTTTCCCGTTATGCTTAGAATTCGTCCCACCCAGGGACGAATTCAGAATTCGTCCCGGGGTGGGACGGATTCTATTTTGAATTCGTCCCCGGGTGAGACGAATATCGGGAAAAGTGCCCAAGTGTGCCAAATTGCTTCTTGACCTCACAAAATTGCTATGAAAGTGGTTAAGACCACTTGTTTAACCTCCGAGGGCTGCCACCGGGGGCTATGTTTATCAAAGCGATCAGTGTTTGCGATCACATAATCGTATTGGTGCTGTTTTGGTGTCTACTGGATGCCCCTTTTTGGGAAGTGCTGCGGGTGACGCAATTCTGAGCAAAAATAGATAACCAAAGCACTAATGATTAGGGTTTCTTGGTAACCTAATCAACTTTTGATGCCCCAAGTATGGAAAGGGCATGCATTCTTGAATCCTTGCTTCTGACGAGCTAAGGAATTTGATTTCAAGTATTAACTTGTTTTGGTGAGGTGTGACTTGAACTTAGACATTGATCATTCATGAACAAGTGAAGGGCGTTTTTATCCTCAGGGGGAACCTTGTGTTCATGATTCACGAAATGCTAAGTGTTTGATTGATTTGATTGTTGCTTGTTTACTGCCCCAAGCAGGAGCGTGATTGTCTTTGTCAATGATTCTTTGAATGCATGTTGTTTTCCTTAATTGGGTGTGTGATTGTTGATTGGTGACTAAGTGTGACTACCCCCTCAAGCGACGAATCGATGAGGGAATGACCTTCGTGATATAAGCGACGAGTCGCTTGACCCAAGATGACTTGTGCAAGGTTTGCCTTTAGAGGGTTTACCGTTAAGCGTGTGTAATTTTTCCAACATATGGACCTATTTTTGGTGGGTGTTAGCCCTTTTGGTGATGTCATAATGAGGTGAAATCATCGAAAACCTATTTCCCGTGGAGCGGTCCGGCTATGATAGCCTTCTTGGGGAACTAGGAGAGTGATAATTTGGACCTCGACATCGATTTTATTTGCCTAGAGGTTAAGTGCATGAGCACTTATGCCTGGCAATGCTTTTGTTGTGTTTTTGTTAAATTTTGTACTGTTTTTGTTGTTTTTGTGACATTATTTTGGGGATTAAATTTTCAAAATCTGTCTTCCCCTAGCGCGGTCTGGCTATGGTAGCCTTCTTAGGGAGTAGGATATTGATAATTTGTGACCCCGATGTCGATTTTGTATGCCCATGCTGTCGGTTGCATTTGCAATCCTGTCAGGCAGTTTTATTGTCTTTTTAGTGCATTTTTAGTCATTTTTCTTAAAAAAAATTTGTGCTGGCCTGAATTCGTCCCTGGGTGGGACGAGCGCTAATCAGAGCGCTCGTCCCAGTCAAGGACGAATTCCAGTGCAAAAGGCCTATTTAAGGGCCAAAACTTGATTTTGGGCTCATTTGTGTCATTTTTTTCTTGCGATTTTGGAGCTCTGGGAGGAGGAAGTAATTCTGCGAAGCGAAGCGCTACTGGAATTCTCTCTGCCATCATGAGTGCACAAACTGGTTCGAGCGGCGGAGCCGAGGCGAGTCCTGTAAGTGACCCTAGGGCTTATTTTGCTTTAACTGAATGCATTGTTTTTGTGTTGCGCTTTTCAAAACCTTAAGAATTTTTTGTAATGTTTTTTGTTTAACAACTAAGGTTAGAAACCTTAGAATTGAAAATTTTATTTTTATTTTATTTATTATTATTATTATTATTTTTTTTTTTTTTCTTGCAGGTTGTTAGGAGCCGGTACCGTGTACCCGTCGCCTCTTACTGAGGCGTGTTGGCCTTGACCGATGATGACCGGGAATGGCTTGATGCCCTTGGGCTTAAGCAGTGGCTTGACTGGAGCTCGTGGTTTCGGATCGGGCCTATCCGACGGCCCCGATCAAGCTTTGGGATCCGAGGACCAATACTTTCCATCTCCCGAGCGGGGAGATGACCGTGACTCTTGAGGACGTCTATCGGTTGCTTCGGATTCCGATAGATGGTCCGCCTATTAGGACATCTCCGTTCGATCAACGGACTGCTATACTCACAAGATGTTTTGGGCATGGGGGGAGCCGTGTGAGCAGACCCAGGTGGAGACAGTCGAGGTGGATTTCCAGGCTGGCGGGATTTTGGTTGGCTGGTGGAAGGAGATGGGGGTGTTAGGAGTGAGGCACGCATTTCTGATGGGCCTCATTTCTAACATTCTTCTCCCTGATTCGTCAGGCGCGAGGTTCCCGTGGAACCTGCTGGATTTGGTGTGGCAGTTGGTAGAGTGCCCGATAGAGGCACCGTTGATCCCGAGATGGGGACAGACTTTGTTGGCGCGACTTTACGGAGAGTCTGTCGGGGTCCGCCGTCGACGGCGGAAGGGTGTCGATTGTAGATTTTTGTTGCAAGATCTTGGGGTTGGCAACACATAGCCGTTGAGAGGCCTAATGGGTTACGATGGACGACTCGGGTGGCGATGGAGGATGATGAGATTGGTTATGCAGACGTTGTGGCGGGTCAGTGCAGCGAAGGCGAGTCGGCGATGGGTAGGTGCAGTTGAGCACTACATTGATGCCTTTTCACGGCTCACTCCGGGGAGGTGTTTTGGCGTCCCTATCGGTATCCCGGCCTCACCTTTGACCTGGAGAGTGGCTCCGACGGGTACACGGAGGGAGCGATGGTTGGCCGCAGCGGCACGGGACGGAGCATGAGTTCTTTCTGTACGCCCGGGTTCACACGAGTGCTTGGGGTGCGCCGAGGTTTGCACGTGAACCCGTGGGCTATCGGCATTGGGGAGACGAGAGGAATCCGGAGCCACCCTGTCCTGCGCCTACCGAGTGGGCGAGGATCCTTGTATTGTGGAGGTGTTGGATGTGGATGACATAGGTACTACCACCGAGTATGACTCGTGGTGGGGTTTTCTGGTCTTAGAGAGGTGAGGGGTCCTCCGGGAGGTGCGGAGGCGGCAGTGGAGGATCTTGAGAGGTGACGGGAGGGTGATTGGGGAGGGCCGTTGGATGATGCGAACATGGCGGATGTGGACTTGGGTGTTCGGGAGCAGTGGACATGCGGGGATGTGGAGGAGCGAGTTGGATCTCGGGCGACGCTACGTCCTCGGGAGTCCTATGCGTCCGACGCAGATCGGAGGGGGTGGGGTCGGATGTAGGCAATGAGGTTGCGTGGCTTAGGGATACCCTAGCTCTGTGCGGGATCTAGAGAGGGATCTTCCGGGTTCGGTTGGTAGAGCGGGATAGCGTTTGGCGCAGCGCGATGATGCCTTGTCTATCTATCATCGGCGGGAGGCCGAGTGGTGTCTATACCGGATAGACTTGGAGGAGGGGAGGTCATCCACCTTGGCGGGCGGCTCCCCAGGCCTTCTATCGCAGATCTTCTCGACGGACGAGGGATAGTTTGGTCGAGCGGTCAAGATCATCTCTCGCCAGCGAGTTGGATGAGGGGGGGTAGAGGACATGATGCGGAGGCTAGCGGGTAGTCACCTTGCGAGGTCCCGTAGGACCCACACCACGGGGAGTAGTTCCCGTCGCACCGATCCTGTGTGATCATGGTGGCCGACGTCTTAGGTTGGGTTTTGGATATGATTGCGGGGTCTAAGGACCTATTTTTGTAGCCTGCGGGCATCTTTTTTTTTGACGATATATATATATATATATACCGGTTTTATTTTTGGATTTGTACATGTGATGATGTGATTGATTTTTGTTATGCATGTTTTTTTATGGATGCAGATGAATTGAATTGTTTTAGATGCCTATGTGATATGCAAAATGGATGAATGCTATTTTTATTTATCTGGTTTTTCTTTGCTGTTTTTGTATTTTCTGATGGTATCATAAGAATGATAAGTAGGGCAGATGGTTTTCGGGATGAGTGTAAGATTTTCTGAGATTCAGGACGGTTTTAACTCACTATCCATGACCGTATCTTTATCTTACAAGACTTTTGAACAAGGTATGAATCAAACTTGTTTTTGACCGAGCTATTTCACATCCCTGTGTGTGCAATTGAGTTCATTTAGTGGTATTTGTTAGGATACCGCCGAGTGCCGATGGGCTTTCAACCGAACTCGTCTCGAGGATCACCTAATTAGCTCCACGAATTCCTTTGTTGTATGTACTAAGATTAATCTGCGTTGTAATCCATGCTGCCATAAGCTAGCTCATCCACATGCAAACATTGATCCGTACACAAGTTAATGTGACGGATATATCGTCATGCGGGAGGTTTACTTCTATTACCGAGTTGGTATTGAAGTTTGCCTTATGACCTACGGAATCTTCGAGAGTTCCAGGGGATTCAAGGTCAACTCCCTTTTTTTTCAATTGTATTGGGATACTTGCTCTTTTGTAGTGATAAGATCACTATTTATTTTTATTGATTTTTCTTTTGAGCAAGGGATTGGGGATATGGAGTGACGAAAATCACTGTTGTTTGTGCCTTTTGATGTGTGCACTATATTTTGTCAAATTTTTGAGTTTTGACATTTTGCAAATTTTTGTGTTTTGCAGCTATTGAGAACTTTTGGGATTCTTAGGAAATTGGGTAGGGAGGAAGCTTGTCCTTTTGCCAACTCTCGGCATTCTAGGGGTCATTCGCACAGGGGGGATGAGCAAGATAACCGTTTCGCTTGTGGTGACCTAGTTATTTTGCGGGTTTCATCTTTCGTTCACACGATTTTGGGAATTTTAGTGTTTTAATTTGTGTTGGGATGTTACGTAACAAGGTGTATTTCGAGTATGACTCTACCTTTATAAAATCCGTTCGACTTGGTACACTACATGGCTAAAGAGGAAAATGATGACTGAATTACTGAAACTCCTAGTACATTCCCAGACCACTGACTGTAGTGTGGTAAGATTTATGCATGGTGTTTTTGTTGATTTTGATGAATTCGAGTATGCCTAGAATTGAGATGCAAATCTTTTTTATTTTTGATGATTTTTGTTGTTTTGTTTTTGTTGAATTTCTTGATTGTTTGACCAAGAGATTGCGATAATCCTTGGAACTTTTGGGTTGACCAAGAGATTGCGATAATCCTTGGAGCTTTTTGTATTGACCAAGAGATTGCGATAATCCTTGGAGCTTTTTAGGTGACCAAGAGATTGCGATAATCCTTGGAGCTTTTTGTGTTGACCAAGAGATTACGATAATCCTTGGAGCTTTTTGGGTTGACCAAGAGATTGCGATAATCCTTGGAGCTTTTTGGGTTGACCAAGAGATTGTGATAATCCTTGGAGCTTTTTGGGTGGACCAAGATATTGCGATAATCCTTGGAGCTTTTTGGGTTGACCAAGAGATTGCGATAATCCTTGGAGCTTTTTGGGTTGACCAAGAGATTGCGATAATCCTTGGAGATTTTTGGGTTGACCAAGAGATTGCGATAATCCTTGGAGCTTTTTGTTTGTTTTTTTTTGTTGAATTTTTTTTTTTTTTGGTACATGGCTGTCTTAGATATGAAATGGTCGTAAATGACTGATATTCAAGGGTTCTGTTTCCTTGATACCGTCAAGAGAAGCTAGCCTGTACGTTCCTGGTCCTATTTTTCTATCAATGACATACGGACCTAACCAATTTGCCACAAATTTGTCCCTCATATGGGACGGCAAATTAGAGTTTTGTTGGTTTTCCTTCAGAACCAGATCACCAACCCAAAATTCTCTTAGGTGAACTTTCATGTTGTAAGCTCTCTTAAGCCGCTCTTGATAGATACGTAAGTGCTCGAGAGCATTAATGCGTCTTTCATCAAGCAACGTAAGCTGGTCTAACCGGGCCTGCCGCGCAGTGTCATCATCGATGAATTCCTACATTGATATGCGAAGGGAAAGAATTTCCAACTCGAGAGGCATTACTGCCTCTGAGCCATACACTAGTGAAAACGGAGTTGCCCCAGTGGGCGTCCGAATGCTAGTGCGATAGGCCCAAAGGGTAAGTGGGATTTGTATGTGCCAATCCTTATGACTATCTGCAACGGTCTTTTTAAGGATGGCGACTAGCGTTTTGTTTGACGCCTCTGCTTGCCCATTTGCTTGCGGATAATATGGTGTTGAAAAGTTGTGCTAAATTTTTTACTTTGTGGTTAAAGCACGCACATCTTTGTTTTTGAATGATGGCCCATTATTCGAGATTATTTTGGATGGAATACCAAAACGACATATGATGTAATGCAAAATGAACTCCGCAATGCGGGGTCCTGTCGTAGAGGTTAACGGAATTGCTTCCACCCATTTGGTAAAATATTATGTGGTCGTTATGATAAACGTGTGACGGCCTAATGATGCAAGGGAGATCTTTCCAATTAGATCGAGGCCCCACTGCAAAAATGGCCAAGCAGACTGGACTGTCTGTAGGGCCTGGGAAGGTGCGTGCATCAGATTGGCATGATGTTGACATTTCACACACCTCTTGACATATGTGCAGCAATCTCGCTCTAAAGATGGCCAATAATAGCCCATGCGAAGAATGCGCTTTGCAATGGCCATACCACTAAAGTGGCTGCCACATGTACCGTCATGCACTTGGGTGACTGCCCAAGTGGACTCTTGTTGGTCCAAGCAACGAAGAAGAATTCCGTCATAGCTGCGACGATACAAAATGTCTCCTATCAAGACATATTTTGCCGCTTTCTATTTGAATGTTCGTTTTGTGGCTTGCGTCAATCCAAGGGGTAGATTACCTAACTTGAGGTAATCTCTTATGGGTAAATACCAGTCCTGTTGATCAGATACCTCGATAGTTTGAATAGCCAATCCCTTTTGGAGTTCTTCCCTAACAAATGCTGATTGGGATAAAACTTGTAAAAATAGCGTTGTGTTGCTATTAATGGGAATGGGGGAGAACAAAGACCCCCAGTTGGCGTGTTTCAAATAGTCTCGCATTCGAAAGAACTTATCCGAAGATGGTTCGATCTGGATCATGTGGATTCCTGGCGTCAAGTCTGAGCTTGCGCGCTCCATCGCGGGTTGCGATAAGGTTTTGACCTGAATGGTTGTTATATCATCGGAAAGGTCTTGCGGGATTAGTGACCCCAAGGAGGCCATTGTGTCCGCAAAACGATTCGATGATCGAGGGAGTGCCTCGATGTCATACCATTCAAATTTTGCCAAGAATTTATCCACGAGGGCTTTATAGTCCTTCAAAACTGGGCATTTGCATTGATATACCCTTTTGACTTGATTGACGATTAACAGTGAATCGCAAAAGATGTTCAGTCTTTTGATGTTCATGGCGATTGCTGTCTGAAGACCTAGGAGCAAGGCTTCATATTCGCATTGTTGTTGGTGCACTGGAAGTTTAATTTAAATGACAGGGGCATTGGAGCGCCCTGCGGTGTGAAGAATACAATTCTTGCGCCACTACCTTGCTCGCATTTAGAACCATCAAAAAATAAGGTTATGTCAGCCTGAGACTCAGGATCTTCGTAACGGCAGTCTCGAGACATGGAAGACCTCATCATCGGGTAGTTCTATGACCAGAGGCTGATCGTCTTCAAGAGGAGCCTCTGCTAGTTGATCGGCTATGACTTGTCCTTTTATAGATTTTTGTCCAATAAACTCAATGTCAAATTCCATCAACAACATGATCCATTTCACCGTGCGGCTACTATGATAAGTACGACTCATCATGTATCGCAATGGATTCTCCTTAGACACAACATATGTCGTGTTGCTCAGCATATAGTGGCATAGCCTTTTGGTGGCAAACACCACTGCCAAGCAGAGTTTCTCAACGTATGCATAGTTAAGTTCGTAACTGACCAGGGTGCGGCTAAGATAGTAAGTAGCATGTTCTTTGTGAAGTTCATTCTTCCGGGCTAGCATTACACCCATGCCACCTCGGTGAGTCGAGATGTATAAGTAGAATGGCACACTGGTCTAGGCGGTGCCAATCACTGGCGGCGAAGCCAAGTATTGTTTGATTTCGTCAAAGGATGATCGGCACTCGTCATCCCAATGAAATGTGACCCCTTTGTGCAATAATTTGTTCATTGGTCGGCATTTGTCAGATAATTGCGCTATGAAGCGTTTAATCGACGTGACCTTTCCTTGTAGACTTCTGAGCTGCTTGATAGTGGTTGGGGAAGCCATTTCAAGGATTGCCTTGACTTTGTTTGGGTCCACTTCGATGCCTCTTTTGGAGACTATAAAACCCAAGAGTTTTCCAGATGTGACGCCGAACACGCACTTCTTGGGATTCGAACTGACCTTATGCTCTATGAGGCGATCGAGGATCTTGCTTAAGTCACCGAGATGATCTGAGCGCAATTTAGACTTGGCTAACAAATCATCCATGTAATCTTCCAAAGTTTTGTGCATGTAATCGTGGAAGATATACGTCATAGCATGTTGGTATGTAGCGCCAGCATTTTTAAGGCCAAAAGGCATGACCTTATAACAAAATGTCCCCCAAGGCGTTGTGAATGCCGTTTTGAGTTGGTCTTCAGGATTGATACAAATTTGATTGTATCCTGAGAAACCGTCCATTAGGGAGAGCATTTCGTGACCTGTTGTAGCGTCTACCAATGCGTCGATGCTTGGCAAGGGGAAATCATCCTTAGGACTCGCTTTGTTTAAGTCTCGAAAGTCGATGCATATGCGAATCCTCCCATCGGGCTTCTTGATGGGAACCATGTTGGACAACCATGGCGGATAATCCACGCAGATGACAAATTGTGCATCCAACAGCTTTTGTAATTCGTCTTTGACCATCAAGGCCACTGTTGGGTGCATCTTTCTTAGTTTTTGCTTTACTGGCTTGATTTTCGGATCAAGCATTAAATTGTGCATGACTAGTTGCGGGTCTAGTCCTAGCATATCTTTGTATGACCATGCAAAAACCTCCTTCTTTTCTTTAAGAAGGGCAATGTAATCAGCTTGCTCTTCGGGGGAAAGGCTTACCCCCAGCTTGAGAATCCGTGGATTCATTGGATCTGTGCCGATGTCTACGTCAGTCGTCTCTTCGACTGACATGTGAGATCCGTCCTCCAACTGATGTGGAGTTGGGATTAAATGGATATCATCAGCTGAGTTAAGATCTGCGTTGGGGACTTTGGGTCCCTCTTCAGCTTGAAAAATATCTTGAGTTGTCCTTGGGGTAAAATGAAGCATTTTACCGAAAGGCCAGTACTCTGATGGTGACAATGGTGAGTTGACGCAATCCCAGTCAATGGCATCCGTGTTTAGATGTAATGACCATGATGGATCGGTCGGATTGCGGATGGGTGTGGTCAAATCAATGGAGATCATGTGGATGGAATGAATTTGGTCTCCAGAACCACGGGTGTGACGACTTGATTCTTTCATATGTTCCCTATATTTTGGGTCTGGCTCTACGGGAACAGGCACGAATGGATCCTCTCTAGGTGCAAATTCGTCTCTAAGTGCGGAAAGGAAGGCGGGGTCTTCCCTTGGTACTGTTGTCCTGATGGGATCTTGAGGTGGACGATGCTCAACTTGAATTTGGAGCCATAGGCCTAGCACTAGGTCCCACCTCGTTGGGTCTAAGTACCATTCATGTCCCAACCGTATACCCATTTGTCCCATTAGATCTTCATGGGTTAGAGCGTGGTGATGTCATCGCGCATGTCTGAGATAGTCCATCTCAGTCTCATCTTCTGAATCGCTTTCATAGATCCAAAATTGCTCATCCTCTTCAGCATCTGTTGCTTCCGACATTGAGGACTCTTCTTGTTCCAGTGAATTAATCTGATCCCATTGCGGTTGTTCCACTCTTAGTGGAGGGACCTGATTCTTTTGAGACTGTGTTACTTCGTCCGGAACCTCTAAGGGGAACAGTTTCAGAAAAATATCTGGAAGCCGTTGTTGTTCTTTTCAAGGACTGCTCTCTGAACTTTCACCTCTCTCTAGCAAAGGAGAGGGATTATTGTTGTTACCAGGGGTGTTTGTAGACCATGGGAGATAATCCCCCAATGTGTATTCTGTGTTTGGATTGGCGTATGGGTCTTGTGTCAATTCCCCCCTATTGCCTATTTCTAGGCCTTGCATGTTTTCAACCAAGATGTCTAATGGCAGGGGATGGTTGAACCCTACCCCCGACTTGTCGTATGGCATCTGATATCTTGGTTGACAAAGGATCCGCATCCCTTACTCGTATCTGCCTAGCCCATACCCATGCCAATTGCATTGTTCAAGATATTTTAGGGCAAATTTTGGGTTCGACAGATAATTGATGTTTTCGACAAAAGGTTCTTCATTTGTTTCCTTTTGTTCGCATGGTTCAGAACCATGATCAAGGCCCCCATACACAAAATTCATTTGGTTCGGTGGGTAGCCTAAAGGGACGATTGTTCCAATGGGAAGGCGAGGTCTTCCCATGTCTTGTACTGACTCCAGTGTGGGGGTTGCCACAACATTTTGCACTATGTACTCTCCCAGGCCTGTACCGGCCATCTCAACGATGATTGTTGACGATTGGGTAGGAGGAAACGGTAGTCCTTCCCGAGTCCATTCCATGTTTGGTGGTTCGGGAATCTTGGTTTCCGTTGCGTTGGGCGCTTCCTCTCGTTGATATTGTTGAGATCGTGGGCAACCCCTCTTCTAGAGGCTTAACCTCCTCCATGATTTGCTTTCCCTTGTCCTTCGTTTGGGCCACGATAGGTGGCGTCGATGATGAAGGAGCCAATGATGACATCTCACTCGGTTGGGATTTTACCTTATTGGCCACCAGTTGTGCCTGCAGATATCGGACCCTGTTTAGATGGATTTAATTGAAAATCCAAATGCGTTGATGGTAGGGTCGATTGAGGTATGAATTGTACCGCATTGCAATACTTGAAGGGCTCTAAGTCCATTGGGACTACATGTATTTGCCCTTCATAGGCATACTTCAAGCACTGGTGTGCGATCGAGGGGACACACTTCATGTCCCTGATCCAAGGCCGCCCCAACAGTATGTTATAAGCCATTTCGCCTTCCAACACATGGCATAGTGTGGGTATTGACTTTTGTCCTACCTGTATAGGCAGAACAACCGTGCCGACTGTCGAGCAAATTGCATCGTTAAAAGCTCGCAGTGTGTACGTGGAAGCTGTGATGTGAGAGGCTGGCAGTTTTAAATGCTTTAACGCAGCAGTGGTTATAATGTTACTGGACGAGCCAGTATCTATCAGCACTCTCTTGTACGAGATCCCGTTGACCCGTGCGATAACGTGCAGGGGTGGATCCGGCATGTCATTCGATATTGTTTTGACCTCATTTTCTTTGAATGTGATGACAGGCTCCGTACATTGTTTCACATGTCCCACGAAAGCGTTGAAAGAATTAGCTTCGTGGGGTTGTACTTCAATGGCTTTTAAGATGTCCATAAGAGCTTCTCTATGTGGAGCTGATTGTTGAATAAGCTCGTAGATGGACAGCCTAGCTGACGTGGTCCGCAAACTCTGCGTGAGTTTGGTTCGTATCGTGACCTCAGGTCTAGGCGGAGGTAACTGCATCGGGCGTTGTTGAGGCTGCGATGTCGACGGAACTTCCCTCGCAGGTACCTCGGGGGCAACTGCTGGGTATTTTCTGTTCCTTGTTACAATGCTAATCATTCCCACAAACCCTTGTGCGGGAAGATCTTGTCGCACTTCGTTTATTTGGAGCGGTTTTGTCTGTGCCTTGTGGGCAGGCAAGGGGTCCTTGAATACCCCCATTTGTTGGTTGTTAGGTGCGATGGGGTTGTCCACGACCAATGTTCGATTGTCGATCAAATCCTGGACTAGTTCTTTGAATTTCCAACACCCATTTAGGTCATGTCCTCTGCGTCTATGAAATCTGCAATACAATTCCTCCCTATACCCCTTAGGCTTAGGAACGCTAGGGTCAAAAATTTGGATTTCTGGCAGAGTAACTACATTCGCCGCTGACAAGCGGTCAAATAAGGAATCCCTAGACTCCACATACGGGGTGAATTTTTGCCTAGGGCGACGCTACTGATACTGTTCTTGTCTCCTGTTATCTCTTTCGTAAGAAGGAGGCACTGCCTGGTAGTTAGCCTTTTGAGGCTGCGTTTCTTGCACAGGCGCTGGGACATTTATCGCAACTTGGTTGATTGCAGCGTGTTGTGGTTGCGTTGTCCCAATTTTAGTGGTTTTATTCCACTCTTTCTTCTTAGGCTTGGCAATTGCGCCTTCGCCTATCTTAATCTCTTCTATGACTCTGGCTTGCGCCAAAGCTTCTTCTAAGTTGTCGTATTGTCGCAGCAACAATAGACCAGAGATTGATTTTAAACAACTTTTCGCGAACATTTGTGTGAGGTCCGACATGGGAGGATGGTAGGGTAACTTAGAAAGCAAATCTCTCCATCGGTTCCCGTACGCTGCCATTATTTCCTCCTCAAATTGTTTAAGGCTAGCAAGATCACTAAGTGATGCCTTCTTCCTTGTGTTGAAGGCGAAGCGTTCAAGAAACGCATCTACCAGCTGATCTAATCTGCTTATGCTATGTTTGGGCAGCTGTGTGAACCAATCTGAGGCGGGGCCTGCGAATGTGGTTATGAATTTTCTAAGCAATAACGCGTCATTATCTTGAATGCCAAAGCATTGGCTTAGAAACCGTGTAACATGTTCTTGTGCGTCCTCTTCACCTTTAAAAACTGCCAATTGAGGCAACTTAAAGTGTTCGGGGTAGAGAGGTGTAGGCACTGAGGGATGCACCGGATTATTGCGGAGTAGACGTAATGTGGGTTTTGATGCCCGGCGGCTTTTGTCTCCACCGACTCTAAATTCTCCAATAGTGCTTGGTATGCATCGAAAGATTTTATTTCTTCCTCTCTTGTTCGCTCTTGTTGCAAGTTACTGTAAACTGGAGGCCTATGGAGGGGTGGCCGAATGGCATCCTTCCTGCCTTGATGGGGAGTTTCGATATACTCCTATTCTGGTTCATACTCCTCATAAAATTCTTGAGGAGTCTCAGGGCGAAACCTATGACCCTGATCAAGTTCTTGCTGAAGGTACCCATCATTGTTTCGGGGAGTTGCCTCCCTTTCAAATCTATGGGGTCTTGGAGGCAGAGTTTGACGAGGTCGTGGAGACCTGTCTTGCGCCAATGGATTACGCCTCTCATACTGTTCAGCTCTTTGGATGCGAGGGGTTGGCCCCCTCTCAGGTATTTCATAGCGTAACTCATCCGCTTCGCGTTGCATGCGTTCTTTATCCAAGCGGTATTGATACTCTATCTCTTGTTGACTTTTTTTAAGCCGCATGATTTGGGCTTGACGGGTGGTATATCTGGCGACAGCTGGATCAATTTGTTCTACCCTATTTTGTTCGGGAGGTTCAAATGTTCCTCCTATGGGTCTACCTTGATTTTGATGCTCTAAGGTTTCAATGGGTCGCTTCCCTCTGTCGAGGTAGGTGGTATGTGCTCGAGGTTCTGGCCTCAAGGGGTGATCATGATATCCTGTTGGTGCGGAAATGCAAGGTTCCCGCATTGTTTGTTGCTCTCGAGGAATGTGATGGTTTTCCTCATGCTCCATTTCATGAGTGTAAATGGGATGGGCGGAGTTAGGTCGCCCTATGTAAGGAGCCCTGCGCTCTGGATGTGGTCTTTCTGTTCTGATGATAGGTAAAGAAGGGACGCCATATCCATGTTTCCCCTCTAAATGGACAGTGTGCCTGTTTAGCGCTTCATTGCACGGTGGCCACTCATGCCTACCTTCAAGATGTGATTCTCTATTTATGTCAAGGTCTACATGTAAGGTATCTTCCCGAAAGGGGTTGCTTTGAATAGGCATACCCCATCGAGGATTCTGAATTGGATTCTTTTGTAGGTTAGACCGATAAGGCGGTATAACCAAATCCTCAGGACTGAAGTGAAGGCAACTTGTGCCTGCTTTTTGTGTACCTCTCGGAGCTTCTGCCCTTGATTGGGCTTGACTACGGGTGTACACCATTGTGGTGCTTCTATGCTATCTAAATAAGTTTTTATCTCGTTTTATGATTTTCTCTCTTTTTTTTTTTTTGTCTACACTAAGCAGACTTAAACACACACATTCACAAGACCGTGATTATCTCTTTTAAGGATTCTTGGTGTGCCCTAAACTGGTTTAGTGCATTTTGATGTTTTGTTTTGTTTTTTTAAGTTTTGTAGAACGTTTAAATGCATCATGTAGGCTCTTATAACTCCAAAAGGTCGCCCCTTCAATATACCTGCCAGGTCGATATACCAACCTCTCTATATACCCGCCCTTACGAGAGGGAGACTATAGGTACGTGAGAGCAGAAGGTACATGGTACATAGGCGGTACGGAAGGGGGATTGTCCTGTTAATGACACCTACCATAGAAAACTTATCCTCGCGCGCATGGGAATCACCCCAGCTATGCTCGGTCTGTCTTCGTCAGGATTTACGCCTAACAACAGTTGACAATCGGGAAATGGATGCAAATCAAGCCAAGGCGGTGATTAAATCCACCAATGGTCTTGATCAAGGGCTGGGGTCTTAAGACCAGCTCCTTGGTTTAAAGTTGTCTCGTGATGTGTGTGGGATTCGTTTTATCCAATAAAATGAAACTAGCATACATGACTTTTCCTAATGCAATGCAAGATTAAATGAAAACAATTAACGAAGCAGAAACAGAAACAGAAACAGAAAATTATAACATAGATCATGAAAATCCCTACCTCTTCTCTGCCTGCTCCTGTTATCTCTGAATTTCTACTCTGAAAATCCACAGACAGGAATTCGTCCCTCTGGGAGACAAATTGCAGAACAGAATTCGTCCCACCTAGAGACGAATTTGAATTCGATCTCGGGGAGTCGGACGAATTGCGAAAAAGGATTCGTCCCCGTCGGATACGAATAGCGATCTGCAACAAAAAAAAAGTGTACCTGTCAAGCACAAACACAAAACTTTGATCAGTTTCTGTGATTTCAAAACCAGGGAACAGGGTCCCACCGTGATCGCCACTGAAAGCACGAGATTCCGGTCAAAAGAAACACCAAGTGCAATTGCATTCAAAATTAATCACGCTTAAGTCCTAGGAATGTACATTGCATGAAACGAAAAGAGACATGTTGTAAGAGACGCAATCAGATAAAGAAAAATAGCCCTTTCATTAATTTCTTTCGATCTCCGTTACAATAATGCCTCCTCCCTTTTCGGGGGGCTAGGAGCGCAAATAAGGTTTGATTACAATCATTGAATGGTTCCTCATTCCGCGTGCCCACAATTGCACTGGGCGGGCTAAGATGATGCTGCCACTGATGTTGATGGGTTCTTCGCCTCTACTGCTTCTCCTGCAAACAAAGAAATGATCAAGACGTTAGTAGCACCTCGTTGCAAATGAAAATCATTCTCTCTCTAAAACTAACAAAATATGCATACGAATATTTGCCTGAAACCATGAAAACAGTGAATCCAAATTGCTTCAAAATATAACAGAAGGTAAGAACAGTCACCAGAAGGCCACTTCCACTGAGGCAGCTGGCCAATTCACCTTAAACTGGAATTCATCCCTGGGCGGGACGAATTCGAGCGTAGTTCGTCCCTGGGTGGGACGAATTCTTCTGAATAGGAGAAATCGACCTGCTGCTGCTCCAATGTCAGATCCCGAGACCTAAAAAACTCCTGTAAATAGGGGGTTAGGTAATTGGGGCCATTTTGGGACGACCCAGATGGTCGGATTTTCCCAATTTGACCTCCTCCCTTGGGAATTTAACCTTGACACCTGCAAGTTAGCGAAACGATAAAGCAATACAAAACACCCTAAACTCTGACCAAAAGCTACAAAATTGCAATTATAGACTAATCAGACCTAGTAACATCGAATGCAATCTAAAAATTAATCTAAAGTTCTCAAAAACTGAAATTAGAATTTGGGGGTGCGGGGGTGCCCAAGTGGGCCTCCCACCGTTGGCCCTCGATTTTGGAGCCAATCCACCAAGGATGGGCCCAAAACCTTTTAGGATTGGGGGGTCGGCGAATTGGTAGGTTCAGATGTCCATGCGTCGGATTTGAGTAAGGTTCGAGCTTCCAAAGGCCACCCAAAAACCTCCCTTGCAAAAGAGATTGATGGATGTAGGAAGGTGAACAAAGGGGGATGCAAATGAGTCTTCGATTCGGCAGCACTTCGTTGCTTGAACACTCCTTCTACCTGCCTGTTTTGGGTGAGAAAAGTCCCACCTTTTATAGACCCAAGGGGTCTCTTTTGGGAGGGAAGCACAAAAGCCAAGTGTTGGCCATGGGCGCCATGTGGCGGTCTTGTCTTCCCATGAGGGAGGGGAGTCCTTCACTGACTTGAACTTTGATAAATGCTTCTTGTAACTGAGTCCTCTAACGGCCCCTCTCGTCCACTTACACATGCATGCAAGGTAGGAGCCCTTAACCGGTTGTTCCGGGCTGCCACTTGGCACCATTTGCCCCTTTTGCCCGTTAAGCTTAGAATTCGTCCCACCCAAGGACGGATTCAGAATTCGTCCTGGGGTGGGACGGATTCTATTTTGAATTTGTCCCTGGGTGAGACGAATATCGGGCAAAGTGCCCAAGTGTGCCAAATTGCTTCTTGACCTCACAAAATTGCTATGAAAGTGGTTAAGACCACTGTTTAACCTCTGAGGGCTGCCCTGGGGGCTGTGTTTGTCAAAGCGATCAGTGTTTGCAGTCACATAATCGTATTGGTGCTGTTTTGGTGTCTACAATATTTTTTGAGCAAAATACAGTACAGGATATTTTTGATTGAGGTGAACAATATGCAACTTAGCTAAGAGGACTGGAGCTTCAATGCTGATAGGTTCATAGTTCTAGTAGGCTACAAGTATGGAGGGTGATGCCATAATTGTAAAAACACGTGGCCTACAAATCGCTTCTGATTTACTCAATGAATCTTGCAGTTTGCTATCGTGCATTATACTCTTTGCATATTAATAATAAGAATTGAGAGACTCATTGTGAGTTTGTAGAGAAAACAATTTGTTTTATGTTCGTAACAGGATAATATGAATAGACCTAGAAAACTACATGCGAGGACTACAATTCTCATCAAGTTTAGTTATTTGTAAAATATAAGATATAGGTGGGGCTGCCAACTGAAGAACTACCATCCTTACCATATTTTTCTAGGTGTACATTCCGATGAAGATTCACTATTTTAGACATCATATATATATTTATTTATATATTTGTTGTTAAAAATGATGCTGAATGCAAAACAAAAAATGTCTCTTATTAAAATGTTTCTAGTGGAGAAAACATCAAAAGTAAAAGTACAAGGAAAGTTCATAAAATAATAATATCTATATTTAAAGAGGAGATAAATGAAAGGGTAGTAGTTGTAAAAATGAAAAATAAAAGATAATAAAAAGGAAAGAGAATTAGTTATAGAAGTGTTTTGTTATTATTTGCATTGAGAAGGATGTCTATATGTTATGTAAGACGTACCATTTGTAATTTCACTTAATGGATGGAAAAGCACTTGTGTTATGTAAAATAGTTTTAAGTTAAATTTTATAAATGAAATTGAATAAATAAGATATTTGATAATTTGTTTAAAGTTTTTATTGAAGAATAATTATTTTTAGGTCTGAGGTGTAGACCAATTGGTTCATCCAAACCCCATAAGGGGAGTGAAGATCCAAGGTTCAAATCTCGGGCCTCGCTGGATTGAACGCTTATCCCTTTCCTGGTGCTTTCAGCAGCGTAAAAGGTTTTAAATGATTGCGGCATGGTGGTTATAGGGGCGGACTGTGTGAAGATCTGTGTGGTTGCTTCTGGGACGAACAGCGCATAATACTGTGGCAGCCATAAAATATGGACAACCTGGCGACTACCAATTCCACCATGTAAATTAAAAAAAAAAAGAATAATTACTTTTTAAAAAGTTGAAGGAAGTTATATCATATTTTTTTATCTAGTATCATAGTGAAGTTTGAGAAGTTTTGGAGATATTTTCAAGAAATAATAAACTCACAAGTGGTAACTCTTTCACTCAATGAAACTTATTATGAGTAGTGAGAACTTAAAATGCAGTCCTTAATGTTTACAAAGATACATGGAAGATAATGTATGTAAGGATGTGTTAAGCCCCAAGTTTGAAGTGCATTGTTAGCATAAGATAAAAACAATATGAAAAATGTGAATATGAAGAATGATTTGATCATGTTTCTAATCCAAAGTGTTAGATTGACCGTTTTTCCTAGAATTGTAGGATAAGTATGAGTGCAAAAAAATTTGTGTATGCATTACAGTTTACTTATCAAGATACACAAAAAATTTTGTTACTTTGGTTGTAAAGTTTGTGAATCTTCAAATAAAAACAATGAGAAGATAGTTGATTTTTGTATTTGAGCATCGGAAAAGTCATTTAGTTACACAATAATAGAGATAATCATAGACCAAGTGATTTACAAAAAATATACTTATATGTTTAGAAATGAAATGGAATTAAATTGTGACTATAATAGAAGAGAGCAAATATGTAATAAAATTATAGTTAGATCAACACACATAATCATTGTTATCCCATGAAAGTTGATAGGACAAACCCTAGAAATATTGGAGTAAAATTTTGCAATGAAAGCTAATTTTTTTTGTAGAAAGCAACAATTTGGTTAGCTCCCTTGAGAGGAAGGGAGAGTCGTTAAATTATTCAAGAGGATTAAAAAGAAGCTTCTATGGAGGAAGAGGATATGGGTCTAGAAATATAGATAAGAGAGATATTCAATACCATAACTATAAAATATCTTGTCACTTTGAGAGGGAGTATAGAGAAAATACTCAATGTTATCATTTTAAAATATTTTTCTAGTTTGAAAGTAATTTTAGACTCACATAGAGTTAGATGCAATAAAAAAGGGAAATTTTCACCAAATATGAAGGAGAGGATTTAACATCTATTATGTTTTAATGCTATTCACATGGTAGAAAATTTTACTAAATAATAAATGATTAAAGTGAAGCTTGGAGATGATAAAGTGGTTGATTCTCATGGAAAATCTATAAATGTTGTATATCGCAAGAAAGTAACTTAGGTCTATGATGATAACATAGGAAATTTTGAAAATTATACCAAAGGAGTTAGTTATAAGATGATGAGAGAGCGAGAATATGAAAAAAATATTTAGGTAAAAGAATTAAGGAATTAAAAATATAAAGAAGATATGTATGTATTCAAAGAATAAAGACCTTGAATATAAAGGAGAATCAAGTAATGCAATCATATTTATTAATGAATAATCACATGTAAAATATGAATCTTTAAGTTGTAAGGAATCTCATAAAGTTATAACTTTATGTATATAAATTTTCTAAATAGGTAGACTATAGTTGCAGTCATTGTGGAAGCTCAGGTCTTATAAGGATAAAACATTAGAATTTGCATTCACATAGTATTTGTGGTTTAAAAAATGATAACAAAACAATATGTTGGAATAGAAAATATTAGAGAATAAGATACACATAATATATGGTTGGATGAATGTATCCCAATGACAAAATATGATAGTATGTTGATAAGATTTTATAAGAAAGCATACTATTATGTAAAGGAAAATTTAAAATTTGGTCATAGTTATTTGAATTTCAATCCAAGAAAGCATGGCATTCAAAGAAACATCAAATAGATTTCCTTTCCATAACAGAGTTTGAATATGTAGTAATTACATTGATCAATTACTATATAGTAGGACATTAGTTCCTCTATTACTATATGTTATGCTAAAAGCAGTACCATTCAAATAACAAATTTTATGGATACAAATATTTACCATTACTTAATTTAGGATTTGATTAAGTAATGAGTATTACAATAATAGTTTGTTGGAATAAAGACACCAATTAACATATATTTTGACAACAAAATTGCTAAGAGAAAAGTTGTTTCATTTGATGGAAAATTATGAATTACAACATTAAAAATTAAGGGGTGAGTGCTAAAAATAATGCTCAATATAAGATAGCAAAATTATGTTGTTAAAAACAGTTCTAAATAGAGAAAACATAGAAATTTATTTTCCTAAACGTAAAGTAAATGTGTATGTAGAATGACTTATATTCATATTAAAAAAAATGGAAGAAAGATAAAATATGGTTGTTGTGAAAAAAGAGAGATAATCATAAAGAGGGAGGGAATCGATTATAGAAATGTCTTGTTCCATTGTGCATATAGTATGTCTACATATTGTGTACAAGGCCCTAGATATAATTCAATTCAATGAGCGTAATTCATTCAAAGGAGCTATATTATGCAAGAAGAGTTGCAATTTAGATTTTATGGGTGAAATTAAAGAAATAATACACACGCGTGTATGTATCTCTATTTTGGAATTTTTTTAGAACTGTTTGTTCAAGAACAACTATTTTTCAAGTGTGTATTCAAAAGTTCTATTTTTTTTGTTTTATAAGAAATTACAACATAATTGTTTTATAAATGCAATATCTACAATTTATACAACCACTATGAAAGCCTTCATGTTCTCACACAAAATATGTTTTGAAGTTGATAATGCTCTGAAGAATATAATTATCTTCAATGGAATTTTATCCTCATGTGACATCATTCTTAGAGTGGTATCTTTCAATGGATCAAAAAAATGTGGTTGTTGTAGGTGCTTGCTTCTTCTACATGGAGGGAAACCATTTACTCTTTTGAGATATATCAACCAATCCATAAGTTTAGAGTAATTTATGGGAAGTAAAATGACTTTTTATTGCCTTTGATGTCAAATTGTGTATACCTACATGCATGACAAATTCATTCCTTCTACTATACAACTTGTGATAGTATATTTTCTATTATTGTATGATTCTTTAATGACTTAAGGAAATATTTTGTAGTTAGAGATTCTAATATTTAAATAAAATTGTTAATTTAGACTCCTTATTTTGAGATTTTCACATTTCCCTGTGAAAAATTGCATCCTTAATTAGCCATTGAAGATATTATTTATTTATGTTAATGCTCATGAATAAATAGAAGAGTTGTATATATGTATTAATATACTTAAGTATTTTCTCTTCATCCTTTAATCATTATGTCCAACTATCCTCTTGTAAATAATTCTTCCTCTAATGTGCAATTAATATCTTATAAATAAATAATGGGATTACATGGTCCATTAAAAACAATTAGAGTTTGACATCCTTTATAAGCAATAAAATTTGAATCACAAGACTCTATAGATGTAAAATAAAATATAAAAAAAATGATTAAGTAAATTAGAAGTTGAATGTATGATGTGAAACAAGGAACTCCCTAGTTTTGATCTAGAAGTTTGATCCATATTTTAAGAAGAAAGAAAAATAATAAATATATTTATAGAATACTATAACTTTACAATTCTCATCTTGATAGATTTATTTTATATGTATGAAGGCTATTTTTCTTACCTACTATTTTTTTAATGGGACCTTACTCATATTTTCTTTGAAGAGACAGTAAAATCACAAAGTGACAATTAAAAAAAAGGGGAACAAATGGAAAATTAGAAATTAAATAAAATTTAAAGGCCCACTCATGTTGTGCATGCTCATCTAATGACATGATAAAAAAAATATAATAGATATGTATATGAATATCTTTTATTTATTATAATTATCATGGTGAACATGTTATTAATATTTGACATCTTATATTTATCTTCAAAATTGTTAGGTACCCAAGATAGGTACTTATTAATTTAATATTGTATTGTATAATGGAATGATCCATAAATTATTTATTAAATAAGGCCACATGTCAATTTAGAAATAGGTATGCCAAAGAATCATATTTGTAAGTATTGGGTAAATATTGTCATATGTAATCGCAAGGAATATTGTCATATTATTATGCACTTTGCAACTCCTAGAAGGTGAAGCAACGCATGGGTGACCTTCTCACTCATGTAAGGTGAACCATCACACTATTGTATAAATATATATGTACCCCCATTGTAAGAGATATCTATGATAAATTCTTGGAGAAGTCTTGGCTCATAAATCTAGAGATATTGTGAACTGACTTCCTTCAAAAAAGAGCATTGTGCAGTGTTGCCCTACCTCAAGGGTATAATAAATCTCTATTTTATTGTGAGAAATTTATTATAATGAGAAAATAAATTCACAACATTTGGTATCAGAGCTGTGATTTGGGCAAAGTGGGTTTGTTTTTGCAAAGCTAGGGAAAATTTTCTCAAAAAATATCACATATTTTGGAGGCCATAATTTTTATTTTAGCAGTCATTTTCAAAATGTTTTTACACCATTGTGTAGATAATTTTGAGTACTACAAAAACAACTACTCATTTGTTATATTTTGATAAGTATTGATAAATTTATAGTTTTTGAAGTTGGGTTGTTGATGTTTTTTGGTTGCACGATTATTTTTTTTCAAAAATAAAAAGTTCGTATTAAATTGTTTAGCAATCATTTTCAAAATATTTTTACACAAAAATGTAGATTATTTTTATTACTACAAAAACAATAGCTTATTTGTCAAATTTTTATAAGTATTGATAGATTTATAGTTGTTTGAAGTTGGGTTTTTGAGGCTATTTTTGGGCTGCATGAATTTTTTTCAAAAAGAAAAATTTCATATTAAATTTTTAACAGTCATTTTTAAAATATTTTACACTAGCATGTAGATTATTTTGATTATTACAAAAATAGCTTCTCATTTATCAAATTATAATAAGTATTAAGAGAGTTACAGTTGTTTGAAGTTGGGTTGTTGAGGTTGTTTTTGGGCTGCACAATGTTTTTGCAAAAAAAAAAATCGTATTAAATTTTTTAGTAGTCATTTTCACAATATTTTTGTACAAGCATGTATTTTACATTGCGTACTACAAAAAGGATTTCTCACTTGATAAATTCTTTTAATTATTGAGGGCATTACAACTATTGCAAGTTGGGATTTTGGTGTTGTTTTGGTACAACACAGAAAAGGGAAAAAACATAACTTTCAATCCATGTAAGAAAATCAGTTTCCATTTATTTTATTTTGAAGATAAATTGTAGATTTAATTGTTGAAGAAGGGAATATATGAGATCTAGAAAATTTTTACTTTTTAGTTTCTGGTTATTTAAAACCGTATTTTTGTTTATAAAAAAAATCATGGAGTTGTCAAAATTACATGGAAGGGTTGATAGTAATACCATATATTGGTTGGAGTATAAAAAAGTTACTTTAATTATTCCTAAGTAAGTCACTGTGGAAAAATAGCCTTTATTTTGGCTCGAAAAAAGTTTTTTCTTGGTTTCAAGAATTTTTGTATGCTTATAAAAATTAATATGCACTAAAAGAATTTAAAGTTGTATTTTTAAGAAAATGTGCATTAAAAGAAGAATATATTAATGTGCAAGCTAAGGAAACTATAGCTTGTGTGTAAGGCAAATTAGTGGTCAAAAAGGAGAATTTGAAGTTGTATTTTTAAGCAAAAGGGCATCAAAACAAAATGATAATAATGTGTAATTTAAGGAAACTATACCTTCTGTGTCAGGGCCAATCAATGATCAAAAATATTTATATAAGTGTAAAAATTTTATTTTGAAAGTTTATGGTTGCATTCAAAATCAAAAAATTATTGTTTCCATTAACCTTAGCAACAAATATAATTTTGTCAATATATTTTTGACTAAGATATTGCAAGAGTAAGCAAATAAAATAAAAGACATACAACTTGAGGGTCACAATGTTAAATTTTTTGAAGATTTGAAATTTTTCATGTTATTGAGATGAATGATGTAGATATTGTGTTTTGTTATCCTTGGTTGCATTATTTGGGTACTATTAACATTAATGTGAAAAAGTAATTCATGAAGTTATGGTACAAGAAAAAGAAGATAACATTACAATACATTTCTCAATGTAAGGACAAATGGGTAGCTATTGCAGGGAAAAAAAGTGGAGCAAACAAAAGTTTCTAAAATAGAATCTTAAGAGGAAGCAAAAGTAAGGGAAGAATCAATGCAAGGGAGTAATACATAAGAGAAAAAATAGGTTTAAAATTAGGCTAGGGTTAGATTATATCACCATCCACACCACTATGAGAGCCAATGATCATGGAGATAGGGCTTGAGGAAGCAAAAGAACAATGAGCGACATACAAGGAACCAAAGGAGCAAAAAATTTAGATATTCTACAAGTCATAAATACAAGTAGGTATGGATGAAAAAAGATAAAATTTATGCTTCCAAAACATGGCATTAGTATCAATTGAGACCACCACCAATCATAGTTTTATTAGGATAGATGGATGATCGATATTGGTACTAGTACTCAACATGACTCAAAAGATCATATTATTTAGTATTTAAAGGATGAAACATTTGTAACAGGAATGGAATGCTAGGTACCCAAGATAGGTTCTTAAAATTTTAATATTGTATTGTATAATTGTATCATACATAAATTAATTATTGAGTAAGGAAGGCCGGATGTCAAATAAGAAATAGGTATGGCACAAAATCATATTTGTGATCATTGGGGTAATATTGTCATATGTAACTATAAGGAATATTATCTTATTATTATGCACTTTGTATCTCATGGAAGGTGAACCATCACACTCTTATATAAAGAGAGATGTACCCTCATTGTAAAAGGTATATATAATGTATTCATGGAGAATTCTTGGCTCATTGAGCTAGAGATATTGTGAAGTGGCTTCCTTAGAAAATAAGCATTGTACAGTGTTGTCATACCTCAAGTGTATAATCAATCTCTATTTTAGTGTAAGCAATTTATTTTTGGATGCATGTTGTATTTTTTACATATTGGTGAATGATTTATTGTAATGAGAAGAGAGGTTCACAATAAAAATACATCAAAATATTTATGGGTCCTACCACCAATTAATGTGTGTTATTGGATTTTTACCTTGAATACAAGAGACAATAACATCTTGTAGAATATATTTTAGTTTTTTGTTATGATGGATAAGCATATGTATTTAAATAAATTTAGATTTTATCTTTTAATATTTTATTTTATGAATGCTAATATATATTTGGATTTGTACTCGAAAGAAATTTTAACTACATGATGAATATATTACCATTTTTTACTTTTAATCACATTCTCACTAATTCTTTTAAATTTATGGTCCATGCTAATTTTGATATGTTAAATCCATCATATTTAAATTTTTTTACTAATTCCCATGGTGATCCATTCTTGGATCTATATCAAAAGAATTAATTTTTTCTCAATTGCTTATATGGGATTGAAATAAGCCCTATCCATATTACATCATCACCACATACGGGTATTACAATAAAGCTTAAATATTATCCATGTATCGCTTGGCAAGATTCAAAATTGGATCTCCTCCTTTAATGTTGAGGAATATAATTAGTTGAGTTAAAGTCATTTCTTGTATCAAAATAATTATTTTCTATCATATTTAGGAGATGTTATTTTTTTAGGACAAGAAATATGCAAATAACTATTTATCCTTAACTTGCAAATGAATTATATGTTCAATAACTTGATTAAAATGACCTTAATATTTGTATGTGTTTTACAAATATGGTATATTGTACGTATCATGGGTTATGGATGACATATTTTACATTTTGGTGAGCCACATGGACTTTTAATTTTGAATTTAATTTTTATACACATAACTATAATGGATTTTTTAATACAATGGGGGATGTGTATTTTATTTTATTTTAATTATGTTTAATGAAGGGGTTCTTAAAGGACCCAATATCTTTTACATTTGTCCAAGAAAAATATCACTGACAACACCTATATATTAAAAAAATTGGACTAAAAAGGAGCATGTTGCATACGTAGATACAACAACTTTGATTTAAATCTATCTCATGGTGATTCAATATTTTTTAAATTCAATTCATATGGTTTCTTTAAAATATTTAGGAGATTAATCAATTCCCTTTTAGCTTTAGATTAGATCTCTAATTTTTCCTTTCCAAAAATTTGAAATATTTCACCTAGTCTTCATTCAATATGCAACCTTTTTTAATTAGATCCTAAATCTTAGTTTACTTTCCTTGAAAATTGGTCCCATGCTAATAGATATATTGTAGTAATAAATTCCTCTAATGCTTTAAAACTTCTAACTCAACAACATCATAAGTTTTTTTTTATTTCAATCATCAAAGCCTGTAGGAAAACATCATTCTATACCTTAGATCCATCCATATGAACTCCCATGTTTTCCATAATATTAACCATAACATTACTTTTCCTATAGATGTGTTGTATTACAAATGACTCCGTGCTTGATAGTATATTAATTAATGATATCCATAGAATCCCCTTCCACAATAAGCTTCTTAATATTTATTATTTTTGTAATATTTACTCTTGTAATAATGGCTCTCACATCTGCTACATGGTTTAATGTATAGCCAAAGTTCATCATGTAACAATATATCCCTACACCTGAGCTAGATCTTAAACCCCCCCCTCCAACCTTCCTTGGATTTCATTTAGAGTTTTCATAAAAATTAAATTTTACCCACTCTTAGGGGGAGGAGTCCATCTCAACTTTCTCTTTGGCCAACTAATCTAATTTCCCATAGCTCTCAATAGTCCCCAGTCTATTGTGATTTCTTACTCCAACTAATTTTCATAGATTTGGTTATCCATATTAATAACTGTATTTTCAACAATGGTAGCTTTGATACTCATAATAATGACCTTTATACTATTAGCCTTATTCTAGAATACTAGTTTATTCCTATCCCTCCATATATTCCAAATAAAATTAGGTAAGACAAAGATCTGAATTTTTTTCAATCAAGAGCTATGATAAGGGTTAACACAAATTTCCCATAAGGCCTCCAAAGATTTTTCTATCACCCATTAAATTTTAATAAATTGAAGAAGCATATGCCAAACCTCCAAAGAAAGGGGGAAATGGACAAAAAAATGATCAATTGTCTCCTCATTCGTACAACACAAATAAAAACTATTGGGAATGATTATCCCTCTTCTTCTATGATTTTCCACCATCAATATCCGATTTTGCAATACTAGCCAAAGAAATGAAGACACCATTGTAAAGAGATATTTTTTCCAAACTCTTTGTGAGGGAAAAATTTTATTCTCCATATTCCTTTCAAAGGAAAATTTTTACTTAACATTAAATATACCTTTAGAATTAGGACCCAAAAAAAATCGATCCTCTCCTATATTGAGTTGTAGATAGTAATTTTGTAAGATGAGATTGAGATAATTAAGCCTACTTTATATAATTTCATCATCTCCTTATAATTGTAGCATTTTCCACACTCTACAATATTATTCCTATTTGATGTATTCCTGAACCCTATTCTCATATTTTTGCTTTAAAGGCTAAATAATGCACTTCTACTAATCATTAAAAATTAAAGGCCTCTTTGTGATCCATGCATCCTCCCAAAAGTGTATTTAATCACATCTTCCCACCTACCATATTAAACCTTTACATAATAGATTTTTTGTTTTTATTAGTTCATTTCACAGAGATGATCTTAAAGGTGGATTCATGCAATTAGCAAAGGGGTTTCTATTCTCAATATATGTTGAAGAGAGGATTTAAGCTCAACATTGATCATGTTCAATAATTTACTATGACTCCATTTTGGTCATTAAATCCATATTTGTCTACTTCACTTTTCTAATACCCAAACCACCTTATTACTTAGACCTACAAACTTTCTCCCATCCCACTAGACTAATCCTCTATTTTTCTACTACACAAATTCAAATAAAGTTTCTTTGCATTCGCTCTAATTTATTAGCCATCGATGCTGGGATTTTAAGTAAAGACATCATGAAAATGGGAAGGTTTTGTAGGATTTTCCTCAATAGATATAATTTCCCTACTTGAGTAAGGGAAGAGCCTTTCCATCCTACAATATTTCTATTGAATCTTTGAAGCACTAAATTCTAGTATTCTCCTTTCAATCTTCCTACAAAAAGAGGTATTCCCAAATATACAATGGGTAAGTTATCCACTCTACAACCAAAAGTTCTTGCAATTTTTTTTAAGGTGGGAAGTGTTAACAAAGAACAACCTACTTTTCAAAAAAATAAATTTTTGACCTGAAGTTGTTTCATTGCTTTTGATATTTTACTTGATATTCTCAACTTCCATAACTAATGTCTCTGATAATATTATGGTATCATCAATGAATTGTTGATAAGTAATTATATCTAAATATGATGTTGGTCAAATTTCTTTACTCAAGGTTATGTATTTTTCTACAGTTAAGCTCCTTACCAAAGCCTCATCCATTATGATGAACAGATAAGGTGATATAAGATCACCTTGTCTCAGCCCTATTTTACCTAGAAATAAACCTACTAGTTCTCCATTTACTATCATTGAATACTAAGGAGTGGAGATGCAAACCATAATCTAAAACCTCCAATTTTGCCCCAAACAAAAAAACTATAGCATTTTATTGAGAAACTTCCAAGATACTTTATCATAGGCTTTATTCATATCTAACTTCAATATCATACCTTCTAATCCTCTCATCCTAACAGACTATAGAGCCTCATGAACAATGATTATCCCATCCAATATTTGCCTTTGTTTAATGAAACCACTCTATTGGGGGGAGATAATCTTAGGTAAAATACTCTTTAGTCCATTGGCTAGAACCTTTGTCAAAATTTTATAAATGTAATTACATAGGTTGATTGGGTAAAAATATTTTCGCATGTCTATTCCTTGCTTTTTCACAATCAAGACCAAGAATGTAGAATTATATTCCTTGAGAATTTTTGTTTCTCACTAAAATTCTAGCAAAGCCTCTAATATATCGTTCTTAATAATCTCCTAGTAAGTCTAAATTAAACCATTTTGTAAACCATCCAAACCCAAGGCTTTATTATTTTGCATGCTAAAATCTTCCCTATGCACCTTCTTCTCTAAGAAAGGACTATCAAAATAAATATTTATTTCACTATTCACCTCTTGGAGAAGATTCTTCAATAATTTGTTAATTGATTCAACAATTGTTATATATTTCATGCTAAGGATATTTTAAAAATAAATAATTTTCTTCCCTTTTCGTATCCTCTTCCTCTTTTATTTACTTTCCCTCTTATATGTGTAATATTTTTATTTTATTATATACCTTATGTCTAATAGTTGTGAGATGAAAAAACTAGGTGTTTCAATCTCCTTCTTTGAACCATAAATCCCTAAATTTCTATCTCCAATGGACTTCTTCTTGTGATTATAAAGTGTGGAGATCAGATAGAAACACCTTTAATTTTCTATCTAATTCATCCATGCACCTCTAATTCTGAATTTTCTCTTCCCACTCTTCCAAGGTAGCATTTAGATTACTTTTTCTATCTTTTAAATGACCAAAAACCTCCTTTTTTCTAAATCTTTGTTGGTTGTGGAGTCTCATTCTAATCTGAAGGTCCTATTTTAGCCACATTTAGACCCACTTTACAAAATTATATGGGCATTATGTAGTTGTGTGTCAAATTACGTGTCAATCCTAGTTTTTTGTGAATTACTGTTTTCGAAATTTTTTTTACGAAAAAAAAATTTCCAAAAATAATAATTACTAAAAACGGAAATTTTGTGGAGAAAACATAATTTGCCGAAAATAGTAATTACTAAGAACGAAATTTTTTTGACAAAAAATTATTTTCTGAAAATAGTAATTAGCAAAAACAACAAATTTTGGTAGAAAATATAATTTACCAAAAATAGTAATTTTTTATTTATTTTAGGGTCTTTATGGTTTTCTCTAAAATTGTAACCCTTGTTTTATAAGAGGATGTTGTATGACATCAAATATGTGAGAAGTAAGAGAGACTGTAATTGTGAGATCGAAGAGGAAGTATAACGAATTTGATGTAAGTTGTATCCCTTCGAGATTTTCTAAACAAAATAATAAATCCTGGTTATTTTCTCTACATGTCTCTTGTGTTCTTTATTTTTTGTGTTAATAATTTTATGTTTTTTATTGCTCATGATTTTATATTCCTAACAACTAGTATTAGAGCGAGGTTGGCTTGATGGGAAGGTTTCTTGATTCGAGTGGGAGCAATGGCAGAAGAAGGTAGGTTTAGGGTTGAGAAGTTTAACGGCTAAAATTTTCATCTATGGAAGATGCAAATGGAGGATTATTTATATGAGAAGGATATTTATCTACCATTAGGCAAAAAAACAAAGAATTCAATGAAGACATCAGATGAAGAATGGGAAAATCTGAACAAAAAGGTACTAGGAACAATACAGTTATGCCTAACATCATCGATGGACTTCAATATTTCAAAAGAAAAGACAACAAAGAATTTATTAAATGCATTGGTCAATTTATATGAAAAACCCTCAACTTCAAATAAGGCATTTCTTATGAAGCCTTTATTTAATATGCATATATTAGAAGGTGGGTCTATTTTTTTTTGACAATTTTGAAAAAAACTTGTATTAAGACATAGATCAATTACAATGTGGGAAGAGCCTCTTCCCAGCCGAAGTCCGAGAGGACATAGTCATACAATAGTAAAGGAAGAACTGCACCGAAGCCAATTTTCATGAACCAAAAACTAGCAGCTGTGGGGTCCCCCATCGTACTCTATTTTTTTGAAGGTCATTAGCTCAAGGACCTTTCAAGACCCTGTCTAATCACCTCATCCTCAATATCCATGTCACTGTGCAACTGAACTCCAACCTCCTCTTTCGCATGCATCTTAGCCAGAAAGTCAGTCGCTTTGTTCAAATCTCTACTCACATAAACTGGGATCACGTCCTCCAATTCCTTCCATAATTCTTTAATTTGGGTAACAAGAGCCCTCAACCTCCAAGATTTTAGTAGATCAAAGTTCCTCATGTAGTCTAGAGCTCCAACCATTATTTGCAAGTCTGATTCAAGAATGATCCTATGGTGGCCATGTTTCACTGCCCAAATAGAAGCAGACTTGATGGCAATGGCTTCGGCTTCATTGTTAGTGGTTCTTCCCAGGTCTTGCAATTACCAATAGAGCACAGTCCCAGCATGGTTTCGGCACACCACTCCAATTCTAGCTCTACCCGTATTGCCTTTTGCAACTCCATCAGTATTGATTTTAATCCAACCTTCAGGGGAGGTTTCCAATAATTTTTTTCTTGTCCCTCTTGCAGTCCAACGCATTCTTCCATAGCTCCAATGTCAATTAGAGCTTCCTCCTCAGTAGAAGGTGGGTCTATTATATGATCATTTGAATGAATTTAATACAGTTACAAACTAGTTAACATGTGTAAATGTAAAATTTGATGATGAGATTAGGGATATTTTGATATTATGCTCATTGCCAAAAATATGGAATGACTTGGTCATGGTTGTGAGTAATTCTTATCTGGTTCAAATACTTTAAAATTTGATGATGTTATTGGTGTTATCCTAAGAGAGAAAATATGGAGGAAAATCATAGGTGAGACATCATGTAATGCTTTGAGTGTTGAAAATAGGGGGAGTTAGAAGGAGAGAGGAAAGAACCTAGGGAAACATGGAAAATCAAAGAAAGGTAGATCCAAATCCAAAGGAAAGCAGTTGGAATGCTAGCACTATGGGAGGAAAGAACACCGAAGAGATTTTTGGTCTTAGAAATAAAAACAAAGAGATGAAAAACAGGATAATCAGGAAGTAAACATTGTAGGTGATATATTGAAAGATGTTTTAATTCTTTCACTATATAATTTTAATGATTATTGGATGCTAGAATTAGGGGCTTCATATCATGCCACAACCCATAGAAAATATTTTCTATATTATTTTTAAGGTGATTTTGGATAGATTAATTTGGGGGATGATCGACCATGTAAAATCATTGGTAAAGGTAAGATACAAATAAAATTACTAAATGGAAACCAATGGTTACTGAAAGAGGTAAGGTATATTATTGATTTGAGAAGCAATCTAATTTCCATAGGGTAGTTGGACAATAAAGGATGTACAATTACATTCTTAGTATATTTGTGGAAGGTTTCTAAAGGATCACTGATATTAGAAAAAATAAATAAGTTAGGTATATTGTATGTATGTATTGGTAATACTAATGTTTTTATTGTTTTAGCCTCCACAAGAGTGAATACAACTTTGTAGTATCATAAGTTTTGGCACATGAGTGAGAAGAGGATATAGATTCTTCACTCAAGAAAATTATTGCTAGGATTGAAGCAAATTGATGTGGATTTTTGTGAACACTGTGTTTATGGTAAACAGATTTAGATTTCTCAGAATTGAGAAGGAAAATAAGAGTAAAAAGCTAGATCTTATGCATACAGATGTGTGGGGACCAACTCAGGTATCATCTCTTTGTGGCTCTAATTATTATGTTACCTTTATTGATTATGCAACTAGAAAAACATAGGTTTACTATATTCTAAAGAAATTAGATATCTTTGATATTTTAAAGAAATGGAAAGCTTTGGTTGAGAATTATATAGGAAATAAGTTGAAGTGTCTTAGATCAGATAATAGAGGTGAGTATTGCAGCAAGGAGTTTGATAGTTATTGTTCATGCCATGGGATTCATAGAGTGAAGACAGTTCCAGAAACACCATAAGAAAATGGTGTGTTAGAAAGTATGAATAGGATAATCATAGAATGTGCTATGTGTATGAGATTACATGTGAGATTGCCCTTACAGTTTTGGGTAGATGTTGTGGATAATATTTTTTATATAAAAAATAGAGGGTATTCAAGTTCATTGGATGGTGGTATTTCAGAAGAGGTATGGATAGGTAAAACTATTAATTTTTAATTTCTAAATACTTTTTGTTGTGAAGCTTTCATGAATATTGATAAAGAAAATAGAAAAAAACTTGAGGTAAAATCCAAGAAGTGTACTTTCATTGGATATGGAGTTAATGATTTTGGTTATTACTTTTGAAATTATGCAAATCATAAAATCATGAGGAGTAGAGATGTGATATTCAATGAGAATGTCATTTATAAGGATCAATTGTAGAGAAAGAAACAAGAAATAGCAAACACAAAATACATAGTGCTTGATAAAATTAAAACTCCAAAGGTGCTAGAAGAACAACAACAAGCACCTCAAACTCCTAAAAATGTTGTTAAAAACATATTAGTGGCTTCTCTTAGATTTAATATTAAGCTAAATATTATTCTTTTACAAGAAACTAAGTTGAAATATAGTAGAGTAGATTTTGTTAAAGCAACTATTTGGAATAATACAGGCTTTTGTGCTAGCCCTGCTCATGGGCCATTAGCGGGTTTATTGTGTTTGTGGTATTCAAAAAACTAGTGGATTCAGTATTGTGAATTTCTAATAGAATAACAAATATTCTATTTTGTTGTAAATATATTAATAGAACATGGATCTTGACCAATATATATGTGTCAAATTCATATGTTGATACAGGTCTTCTATGGCAATCTTTGAGCACTATGAGAGAAGACCTATAAGTTTAATATTAGAGCCTGGATAAATATTTTAATTCTCCATTGTATCATGTTGATAAAATAGGGGGCATTGGTGGAACTTCAAGAGGAATGAGAGATTTTATCTTTAAAGAAAGTAAGTTTACATGGAGTAATAGAAGGATTGGTAACCAACTCATCTAAATAAGGTTAGATAGAGTCCTTATGTCAAAATAAGCATGGTTTTTGTTTGGATATGCCTCTTTATCATCCCTCCCAAAAGTGGGTTCAGACAATAACACTCTATTTTTCAAATCTTCTCAAGGCATTTTCAAATTTCCTTAACCCTTTAGAATTGAAGCAGTGTGGATGAAACACCCAGGTTTGCAAGCTAATATTAGTGAGTGGTGGTCTCAAAACTTCTCTGGGTCATTAATCTCTCTGCCCATGTGAATGTAAAAAATAATCATTGAAGACTCGGCTTAAAACTTTAGAAGTTGATATTGAGACTAGAGAGTTTTTGATGAAATCTATATTGAAAGAGAAGACTCTATTAGTGGACCTACACAACACTCTACCATGTGAGGAAATGCTTTAGAATAAAAAATCTCTAACCTTATGGTTAAAATAAGGATATAGGAATAAATATTTTTTACATGTGTCCACTTTGAGGCATAGGAGTATTAACAAGATTAATGAAATTTTAAAATAAAATGGCTAGAAATCTATTGATATTTATGAAATTAGAGTAGAAGTGGTAAAATTATTTAAATCTCTGTTGGGAGATAAATCAAGTGGGGATGAATAGAAAAAAAATAAAGTTATTATCTAGAATTCTATAGTTAGTTATAGAAGATATGAATGTTGTTTTGATCATATCTTTTAAATATGAAGAAATTAAAAAGGTAGTCTTCTCCATGGGAGAGTTTGAAAGCTGTAGGGCTGGATAGCTTCTCTCCTATATTCTTCCAGAGATACTGATACATTGTGGGGAGATATTGGAAATGCTTTAAAAGAGGTTCAGAGAACCAAGCATATTTCAAAGGTATGTTAATTCCATATTTTTTATACTTATTCCTAAGTCTTAGAGGATAAATAATTTTAATGATTTTAGACCTTCTAGTTTGTGCAACACTATGTCCAAAATGATTTCCAAGGTTTTGGCTAGTAGATTAAAAACTTTCCTCTAAGAGATAATTGATCTAGCTCAGCCAGGTTTTGTTGCTGGAAGATAGATATTGGATGAAATTATTTTTGTACACGAGATCATTCATTTTATGGATAAAAGTGGAAGTGAGGTTGTAAGGTTTTTTTTATATCTATCTCTCCACCCCTATGTTTACATTCCTTTTGTTTTGAGGATGTCTTTTCTCTATTTCAACTAGGTTTGTAAGGGATCTGTTAGTGTGGGTTTTCTTCTTATTTTTGAGTTGTTCTCATTATACCTTTGTGGGGTGGCTAGTTTTAAGTGCCTGTGTGGATTACTCTATGTTTGTACCCCTTTTGACAATCTTGTAGATTTAACTTTATTCTTATTATAAAAGGTTTGGAGACCTTTCAACACCCCTTCTATAATTATCACTATATATATATATATATATAAATAGATATATATTTAGGTGTACCGTCCTTGTTACATAAGGAGGTCTTTGGAAACATCTTCTTGCAAAATGAGAGGTTAAGGAAAGACTTGAGTCTAATCAAATAGGAAATTAGTAGAAATTGGATGGACTAGGACCCTTTTAATAGAGAGAAAGTCATCTAGGTAGAATTGGAAGGATACATACTTGAGACAACAATCAAGGATGCAATGGGTAACAAAAGGGGAGAGGAATACAAGATTATTTTTATCTCAACCATGAGACATGAAATTATATCAAGGATATCTAAAATCCAAAGAGAGGATGGTGAATTAATAAAATATGAAGATCAAATTTAATAAGGGATGGTGGATTTATTTAGACTATTTCTAAAAAAGGATAGGGAGGATGATTAATGATTTATGAAGGAATTAATTCAACATGTCCCCAACTAGAGACATGAATGCAGAACTTGTCAAAGAGTTGAGTGAGAAGGAGGTCAAGGAAGTAGTATTTTAATTGGTAATAGATATAGCTCCAAGGCCTAATGGATTTCAAGTGGTTTTCTTTCAATTCTTCTAGAATATATTGAGAGAGAATATATTAGTAGCAGTAAGAGAGTTGCACCACTCAAGCAAATTGTTAAAAGAAAACAATGATATTTTTCTAGTGCTCATTCCAAATAAGCCTAGGTTGAAATAATTTAAATACTGTAGATCAATTAGTCTATGTAATACCATTTATAAGATAATATCATAAGTAATTGTTTTAACACTAAAGCCTATCTTTTAAGAGATCTTTGTAGAGTAGCAAGAGGTATTTGTGAAAGATAAGTAGATTTTGGATGGAGTAATCACACTCCATGAGACCATGTATTCAATTATCATTAGTAAAAAAGAGGAAATGGTGTTAAAGCTTCACATGAGCAAAGTCTATGATCATGTATTATGGTGCTTCCTAGATAGAGTCTTAGAGAAGTTTGGATTTACCAAATGCTAGAGAAAATGTATGAATAACTTCTATGGAGGACCTAAATTCTCAACTATAAAGAATAATTATTAAGATGGATTCTTTTGTAGAAGTAGGGGCTTAAGGCAAGGGTAACATCTATCCTTGTATATATTCATAATTATTTTTAAATCATTGGGAATGTGCATAGGAGTAACAAAGCAGACAAGAGCCTTAAGTATGTTGAAACCATCTATATCCATAGAAGGTATTGCTATCGAACAATTTGTGGATGACATAATTCTATTGTAGAGAACCCCTATATTTTTGGCAAAGGAGCTTAGCAGGATACTAAATATATATGAAAAAACATGAAAATAAATGATAAACATGGACAAGAGTAAGAATTTTTTAAAAAACACAACAAATAATCGATAAAGACAAATAACAATGGATTTTATGTATACTATTTCAAATCTACCTTTTCTTTACTTGGGTATTCCAATGTTCATGGGGACATGGAAGGAACATGTGTGGAATATGTTGATTGACAAGGTCTAGAGTAACTTAGCTGGATAGAAGAGGAAATTATTGAGTTAGATAGGTATGTTATAGCTTCTCAAGAGTACTCTCCAACCACTCATTATATATTTGTTGTTAGTATTTCAGATCCAACTCAAAGTAGCTAATTCATAGAAAGTAAAGAAATTTCATATGATTAGGAATAGAGGAGAAGAGTAGAATTCCATTTGTAGCTTGGGAGAAAGTGTGCAAGGATAAATCAACTAGAGGACTTGGGATTATATGAATAAGGGCTTGGCAACAAAGATGGGATAGAGACTAGTGAAGGAGAGTCATTCCTTATCAAAAATATTTCTAAGAGATAAATACCTTAAGAAATAAAAGGATAGTATATTTTTTAGTACACTAGATCCCTATCGAGGATGTTCATTATGGAAACATATAGTAAAGGGTAAAGAGTTGTTATGGAAAGATATCTAATGGAAAGTAGAGAATGGTAGATGTTTCCACTTATGGGAAGATGCATGGTGGAGAAGTACCTATTAGTGAAGGATGAGGAATTAGAAAGTATCAAAATAGATCTAGAACAAAATCATGGGAAAATGGTGAGTTATTATTTGGTAATAGGAGGAGAGGTAAGATGGAAGGAGACAAAAATCCATAATGAATATTAGGACAAGATCCAAAAGCTAACAACTATATTAAGAGCATATTATGTAATCCTCAATTTGGTAAGGATACAATAGTATGTGGAGGTACTCAAGAAGGGTCATTCGCTATTAAATCACCCTACGATTAGTCATATGCAATTATCTTGGGGGATTTGGGATCGATTATGGGAAAGGAAAGTCATTCCAAAGTTAGCAATTTTCCTTTGGTTGATAGTCCAAAACAAGATTTTAACAATAGATAACCTTCATAATAGGGGTTTCCAATTCCCTAATAGATGTTGCCTTCATGAAGATCACGAGGAATCAGTGAATCACATATTATTATAATGTAATTAATCCCTTAAAATATTGTATGATAATATTTCCTTTGGTTGATAGTCCAAAAAATATTTTAACAATAGATAAACTTCATAAGAGAGGTTTTACCTAATGGATGTTACCTTCATGAAGATCATGAGGAATCAGTGAATCACATATTATTATATTGTAATTAATCCCTTGAAATATTGCATGATAAAATAGAGAATATTGGGGTGGTATGGGTGATACCTAATTGAAAGCACGAGATTCCGGGCAGAGGGAGCACTAATTATGCAACATAAGAAGAAATGTAACGCTTTAATCCCATACACAAAAATGAAGAAAGGAGACAATTTGAAAATGAAAGAAAAGATGTAAAGAGATCACAGCCCTCTTTATTCAAATATCTTATCCTCGGTTACATAGACGTCTCCTCCCTTTTTGGGGGCTAGGAGCGTTAAATTCGTATTTGTTACAATATGTGACTTAGTCTTCCTCTTTCCGCGTGCCCACGTTTGAATGGACGGGCCAAGACGATGTCGTCGCTTACGCTGATGAGTCCTTACCTCTGCTGCTCCTCCTATGAACAAAGAAACAACGAATATGTCAGTAGCACCTTCTGCAAGTGAAAAGTGTTTGTTCTTCTAAAATTAACGAAATATGCATGCAAACATTTATCTAAAACAGTAAACAAAATGATTCTAAACAACTCGAAAACTTGCCGAAGACGTGAAAATGTTACCGAAGGCCATTGCCACTGAGACAGCTGGCCAATCTGCCTTCAACTGGAATTCGTCCCTGGGTGGGACGATTTATTACTGCAATTCGTCCCTAGGTGGGACGAATTCTGGAATTCGTCCCTAGGTGGGACGATTTCTGACTGCAATTCGTCCTTTGGTGGGACGAATTCTTCTGTGTTGAAGCCGACCTGCTGTTGCTCCAATGTCGATTCCTGAGACCTGCAAAATGCCTACAAACAAGGGGGTTATGTAATTGGGGCCATTTTGGGATGACCCAGATGGTCGGATTCTCCCAATTTGGCCTCTACCCTCGGGAATTTGATCTCGCCACCTGCAAGTCAGTGAAACAACAAAGCGACACAAAACATACTAGAATCTGACCAAAAGTTATGAAATTGCAGTCGTGAGTTAACCAAACATAATAACACAAAATGCAACCTGGAAAAGTAATCTAGAATGCTCTAAAACCTAGAAAGTGCGGGGGTGCCCAAGTGGGCCTCCCACCGTTGGCACTTGATTCCGACGCCAATCCACTAGGGATGGGCCCAAAACCTCTTAGGATTGGGGGGTCGGTGAATTGGTTGGTTCAGGTGTCCATGTGTTGGATTTAGGTCCGATTCAAGCTTCCAAAAGCCACCCAACAACCTCCCTTGCAAAAGAGATTGGTGGAGGTGGGAAGGTGAACCAAAATGGGTCGGCAGCACTTCGTTGCTTGAAAACTCCTTCAACCTGTATGTCTTGGGTGAGAAAAGTCTCACCTTTTATAGACCCAAGGGGTCTCTTTTGGGAGGGAAGCACAAATGCCATGTGTTGGTCATAGGCACCATGTGGCAGTCTTGTCTTCCCATGAGGGAGGGGAGTCCTCCATTGACTTGGGCTTTCATAAATGCCTTTTGTGACAGTCCTCAAACGGCCTATTTGCCCACTCACACACGCGTGTGAGGCAGGAGTCATCAACTGACTGTTCTGGGCTGCCACTTGGCCTCATTTGTCTTTTTGCCCATTAAACTTGGAAATCGTCTCACCCAAAGACAATTTCAAAAATCGTCCCTGGGTGAGACGATTTCAAGTTAGCAATCGTCCCTGGGTGAGACGATTTCAGAAATCGTCCCTAGGTGAGACGATTTCAATTTTGCAATCGTCCCTGGGTGAGACGATTACTAGGCAAAGTGTCTAAGTGTGCCAAATTGCATCTTGACCTCACAAAATTGCTATGAAAGTGGTTAAGACCACTGTTTGACCTCTGAGGGCTGCCCTGGGGGCTGTGTTTGTCAAAGCGATCAGTGTTTGCAGTCACATAATCGGATTGGTGCTGTTTTGGTGTCTATAGATGCCCCTTTTTGGGAAGCACTGCGGGTGACACAATGCTGAGCAAAAATATATAACCAAAGCACTAATGATTAGGGTTTCTTGGTAACCTAACCAACTTTTGATGCCCCAAGTATGGAAAGGGCATGCATTCTTGAATCCTTGCTTCTGACGAGCTAAGGAATTTGATTTCAAGTATTAACCTATTTTGGTGAGGTGTGACTTGAACTTAGACATTGATCAATCATGAACAGGCAAAGGGCGTTTTTATCCTCAAGGGGAACCTTGTGTTCATGATTCACGAAATGCCAAGTGTTTGATTGATTTGATTGTTGCTTGTTTACTGCCCCTAAGCAGGAGCGTGATTGTCTTTGTCAATGATTCTTTGAATGCATGTCGTTTTCCTTAATTGGGTGTGTGATTGTTGGTTGGTGACTAAGTGTGACTACCCCCTCAAGCGACGAATCGATGAGGGAATGACCTTCGTGAGAGAAGCGACGAGTCGCTTGACCCAAGATGACTTGTGCAAGGGTGCCTTTAGAGGGTTTATTGTTAAGCGTGTGCAATTTTTCCAACATTTGGACCTATTTTTGGTGGGTGTTAACCCTTTTGGTGATGCCGTAATGAGGTGAAATCATCGAAAATCTAACTTCCCGTGGAGCGGTCCGGCTATTGTAGCCTTCTTGGGGAAGTAGGAGAGTGATAATTTGAACCTCAACATCTATTTTCTTTGCTTAGAGGTTAAGTGCATGAGCACTTTTGTCCGGCAATGTTATTGCTGTTTGTTTTTGTTGCATTTTTTCTTGTTTTTGTTGTTTTTGTGACACCATTTGGTGATTAAATTGTCGGCAATCCGTCCTCTCGTGGAGCGGTCCGGCTATGGTAGCCTTCTTAGGGAGTAGGATAGTGACAATGTAAACCCCGACATCAATTTTTCTATGCCAAGAGGTTAAGTGCAAGAGCACTTGTGTCTAGCAATGTTTATTGTTGGTTTTGTGTTGCATTTTTTGTTGTTTTTTTTTTTTTTGTGTTTTTTGATGGTATCATAAGGATGATAAGTAGCGCATATGGTTTTGGAATGAATGTAAGGTTTTTTGAGATTCAGTCAGTTTTAACTCACCATCCATGACTGTACTTTATCTTACAAGACTTTTTGACCAAGGTATGAATCGGACTTGTTTTTGACCCAGTTATTTTTCACATCCCCGTGTGTGCAATTGAGTTCATTTAGTGGTATTTTTTAGGATACCGCCGAGTGCGGATGGGCTTTCAACCGAACTGTCTTGAGGATCACCTAATTAGCTCCACGAATTCCTTTGTTGTATGTACTAAGATTAATCTGTTGTGTAATCCAGGATGCCATAAGCTAGCTCATCCACATGCAAACATTGATCTGTACGCAAGTTAATGTGACATATATATCATCATGCGGGAGGTTTACTTCTGTTACCGATAGGCTATTAACCAAATTGGTACTAAAGCTTGCCTTATGACCTATAGAATGCTGAGAGTTCCAGGGATTTAAGGTCAACTCCCTTCTTTTCTTCAATTGTATTGGGATACTTGCTCATTGTAGTGATGAGATCACTGTTTATTTTGATTTGTTTTTTTTTTTAGCAAGGGATTGAGGATATGGAGTGACGAAAATCACTATTGTTTGTGCCTTTTGATGTGTGCACTGTAGTTTGTCAAATTTGGAGTTTTGACATTTTGCAATTTTTTTGTGTTTTGCAACTGTTGAGAACTTTAGGGATTCTTAGGGAATTGGGTAGGGAGGATGCTTGTCCTTTTTCCAACTCTCAGAATTCTAGGGGTCATTCGCATAGGGGGATGAGCAAGATAACCGTTTCGCTTGTGGTGACCTAGATTATTTTGCAGGTTTCATCTTTCGTTCACACAATTTGGGAATTTTAGTGTTTTGATTTGTGTTGGGATGTTACATAACAAGGTGTATTTCAAGAATGACTCTACCTTCGTAAAATCTGTTTGACTTGATACACTACATGGCTAAAGAGGAAAATGATGACTAAATTACTGAAACTCTTGGTACATTCCAAGACCACTGACTGTAGTGTGGTAAAATTTATGCATGGTGTTTTTGTTGTTTTTGTAACATGAGACAATGGGGAACAAGATGGACTATCAGAGCTATTGCAGCCTATGGTATTTGACCCGTATGACTACAAATATGCAATGTATGGATGCAATGCTTAATGCAGCTATGTATTTTTGTAATTTTAATGGATTGTTTTTGGTGAAGTTGAAGATGAGGTGCGAGAATATGAATTTTATGATTAATTTGAGTATGCCTAGAATTGAGATGCAAATCTTTATTGTTTTTGATGATTTTTGTTGTTTTGAATTTCTTGATTTTTTTTGACCAAGCGATTGCGATAATCGTTGGAGCTTTTTGGGTTTGACCAAGTGATTGCGATAATCCTTGTAGCTTTTTGGATTGACCAAGAGATTGCGATAATCCTTGGAGCTTTTTGGTGACCAAGAGATTGCGATAATCCTTGGAGCTTTTTGGGTGACCAAGAGATTGCGATAATCCTTGGAGTTTTTTGGGTTGACCAAAAAATTTTGATAATCCTTGGAGCTTTTTGGGTGACCAAGAGATTGCGATAATCCTTGGAGCTTTTTGGGTTGACCAAGAGATTGCGATAATCCTTGGAGCTTTTTGGGTTGACCAAGAGATTGCGATAATCCTTGGAGCTTTTTGGGTGACCAAGAGATTGCGATAATCCTTGGAGATTTTTGGGTGACCAAGAGATTGCGATAATCCTTGGAGATTTTTGGGTGACCAAGAGATTGCGATAATCCTTGGAGCTTTTTGGGTTGACCAAGAAATTGCGATAATCCTTGGAGTTTTTTTTTTTTTTTTTTTTTTTTTTGGGATATGGCTTTCTTAGATATGAAATGGTCGTAAATGACTGATATTCAAGGGTTCTGTTTCCTTGATACCGTCAAGAGAAGCTAGCCGGTATGTCTCGGGTCCTATTTTACTATCAATGACATAAGGACCTAAACAATTTGCCACGAATTTGTCCCTCATATGGGACGACAAATTAGAGTTTTGTTGGTTTTCCTTCAGAACCAAATCACCAACCCGAAAGTCTCTTAGGTGAACTTTCATGTTGTAAGCTTTCTTAAGCCACTCTTGATAGATACGTAAGTGCTCAAGAGCATTAACGCGTCGTTCGTCAAGCAACGTAAGTTGGTCTAATCGGGCCTTCCGTGCAGTGTTATCATCGATGAACTCCTACATTGATATGCGCAGGGAAGGAATTTCCAACTCGAGAGGCATTACTGCCTCTGAGCCATACACTAGTGAAAATGGAGTTGCCCCAGTGGGCGTCCGAATGCTAGTGCGATAAGCCCAAAAGGCAAGTGGGATTTGTTTGTGCCAATCCTTATGACTATCTGCGATGGTCTTTTTAAGGATGGCGACTAGTGTTTTGTTTGACGCCTCTGCTTGCCCATTTGCTTGCGGATAATAGGGTGTTGAAAAGTTGTGCTAAATTTTGTACTTTGTGGTTAAAGCACGCACGTATTTGTTCTTGAATGATGGCCCATTATCCGAGATTATTTTGGATGGAATACCAAAACGACATATGATGTAATGCAAAATGAACTCCGCAATGCGGGGTCCTGTCGTAGAGGTTAACGGAATTGCTTCCACCCATTTGGTAAAATATTTTGTGGCCGTTATGATAAACGTGTGACGACCTGACGATGCAGGGGAGATCTTTTCGATTAGATCGAGGCCCCACTACGAAAATGGCCAAGCAGACCGGACTGTCTGTAGGGCCTGGGAAGGTGCGTGCATTAAATTGGCATGATGTTGACATTTCACGCACCTCTTGACATACGCGTAGCAATATCGCTCTAAAGATGGCCAATAATAGCCCATGCGAAGAATGCGCTTTGTGATGGCCATACCGCTAAAGTGGCCACCACATGTACCGTCATGCGCTTGGGCGACTGCCCAAGTGGACTCTTGCTGGTCCAAACAACGAAGAAGAATTCCGTCATAGCTTCGACGATACAAAATGTCTCCTATCAAGACATATTTTGTCGCTTTCTGTTTGAATGTTCGTTTTGCGGCGTGCGTCAATCCAAAGGGTAGATTACCTAACTTGAGGTAGTCTCTTATGGGTAAATACCAGTCCTGTTTATCAGAAACCTCGACAGTATGAACAACCAATCCCTTTTGAAGTTCTTCCCTAACAAATGTTGATTGGGATAGAACTTGTAAGAATAGCGTTGTGTTGTTATTAATGGGAGTGGGGGAAAACAAAGACCCCCAATTGGCACATTTCAAATAGTCTCGGATTCGAAAGAACTTATCCGAAGATGGTTCGATCTGGAGCATGTGGACTCCTGGCGTCAAGTCTGAGCTTGTGCACTCCATCACGGGTTGCGATAAGGTTTTGACCTGAATGGTTGTTATATCACCGGAAAGGTCTTACGGGATTAATGACCCCAAGGAGGCCATTGTGTCCACAAAATGATTCGATGATCGAGGGAGTGCCTCGATGTCATACCACTCAAATTTTTCTAGGAATTTGTCCACGAGGGCTTTATAGGCCTTTAGAACTGGGCATTTGCATTGATATACCCCTTTGACTTGATTGACGATTAACAACGAATCGCCAAAGATGTTCAATATTTTGATGTTCATGGCGATTGTTGTCTGAAGACCTAGGAGCAAGGCTTCATATTCTACATTGTTGTTGGTGCACTGGAAGTTTAATTTAAATGACAGGGGCATTGGAGCACCCTACGGTGTGAAGAATACAATTCCTGTACCACCCCCTTGCTCGCATTTAGAACCATCGAAAAATAAGGTTATGTCGGCCTGAGACTCAGGCTCATCAGAATCTGGCAATTTTGAGACATGGAAGACCCCATCATCGGGTAGTTCTATGACCAGAGGTTGATCATCTTCAAGAGGAGCCTCTGCTAGTTGATCGGCTATGACTTGTCCTTTTATAGATTTTTTCCCAATAAACTCAATGTCAAATTCCGTCAACAACATGATCCATTTTGCCATGCGACTACTATGATAAGTATGACTCATCATGTATCGCAATGGATTCTCCTTAGACACAACATACGTAGTGTTGCTCAACATGTAGTGGCGTAGCCTTTTGGTAGCAAACACCACTGCCAAGCAGAGTTTTTCAATGTATGCATAGTTAAGTTCGTAACTGACCAGGGTGCGGCTAAGATAGTACGTAGCCTGTTCTTTGTGGAGTTCATTCTTCTAGGCTAGCATTGCGCCCAGTGCCACCTCAGTAGCTGAGATGTATAAGTAGAACGACACACCTGGTCTAGGTGGTGCCAATACTAGCGGTGAAGCCAAGTATTGTTTGATTTCGTCAAAGGCTGACTGGCACTCGTCATCCCAATGAAATGTGACCCCCTTGTGCAATAATTTGTTCATGGGTCGGCATTTTTCAGATAATTGCGCTATGAAGCATTTAATCAACGTGACCTTTCCTTGCAGACTTCTGAGCTGCTTGATAGTGGTTGGGGGAGCCATTTCAAGGATTGCCTTGACTTTGTTTGGGTCCACTTCGATGCCTCTCTTTGAGACTATAAAACCCAAGAGTTTTCCAGATGTGACGCCGAACACGCACTTCTTGGGATTCAGTCTGACCTTATGCTCTATGAGGCGATCGAGAATATTGCTTAAGTCATGAAGATGATCTGAGCACAAGAGAGACTTGGCTAACAAATCATCCATGTAATCTTCCAAATTTTTGTGCATGTAATCGTGGAAGATATACGTCATAGCACGTTGGTATGTAGCGCCAAAATTTTTAAGGCCAAAAGGCATGACCTTATAACAAAATGTCCCCCAAGGCATTGTGAATGCCATTTTGAGTTGGTCTTCAGGATTGATACGAATTTGATTGTATCCTGAGAAACCGTCCATTAGGGAGAGCATTTCGTGACCTGTTGTAGCGTCTACCAATGTGTCGATGCTTGGCAAGGGGAAATCATCCTTAGGACTCGCTTTGTTTAGGTCTCAAAAGTCGGTGCATATGCGAATCCTCCCGTCGAGCTTCTTGACGGGAACCATGTTGGACAACCATGGCGGATAATCCATGCAGATGACAAATTGTGCATCCAACAGCTTTTGCAATTCGTCTTTGACCATCAAGGCCACTGTTGGGTGCATCTTTCTTAGTTTTTGCTTTACAGGCTTGATTTTTGGATCAAGCATTAAATTGTGCATGACTAGCTACGGGTCTAGCCCTGGCATATCTTTGTACGACCATGCAAAAACTTCCTTCTTCTCTTTGAGAAGGGAAATATATTTGGCTTGCTCTTCGGGGGAAAGGCTTACCCCCAGCTTGAGAATTCATGGATTCATTGGATCTGTGCCGATGTCTACGTCAGTCGTCTCCTCGACTGACATGTGGGATCCGTCCTCCAACTGATGTGGAGTTGGGATTAAATGGATATCATCAGCTGAGTTAAGATCTACGTTTGGAACCTCGGGTTCCTCTTCAGCTTGAAAAATATCCTGAGTTGTCCTTGGGGTAAAATGAAGCATTTCACCGAAAGGCCAATACTCTGATGGTGACAATGGTGAATTGACGCGATCCCAGTCGATGGCATCCATGTCTAGATGCAATGACCATGATGGATCGGTCGGATTGTGGATGGGTGTGGTCAAATCAATGGAGATCATGTGGATGGAATGAATTTGGTCTCCAGAACCATGGGTGTGATGACTTGATTCTTTTAGATGTTCCCTATACTCTGGATCTGGCTCTACAAGAACGGGCATGAATGGATCCTCTCTAGGTGCAAATTCATCTCTATGTGTGAAAAGGAAGGCGGGGTCTTCCCTCGGCACTGCTTGTCATGATGGGATCTCGAGGTGGACGATGCTCATCTTGAATTTGGAGCCATAGGTCTAACACTTGGTCCCACCTCGCTGGGTCTACATGCCATTCATGTCCTAAAAGTATACCCATCTGTCCCATTAGATCTTCATGAGTTAGAGCGCGGTGATTTTGTCGTGCATGTCTGAGATAGATCATCTCAGTCTCATCTTCCGAATCACTTTCATAGATCCAAAATTGTTCATTCTCTTCAGTATCTGTTGCTTGCGACATTGAGGACTCTTCCTGTTCCAGTGAATTAATCTGGTCCCATTGCGGTTGTTCTACTCTCAGTGGAGGGACATGATTCTCTTGAGACTGTGTTATTTCGTCTAGAACCTCTAAGGGGAACAGTTTCAAAAAGATGTCTGGCAGCCATTGATGTTCTCTTTGAGGATTAATCTCTGAACTTTCGCCTCTCTCTAGCAAATAAGAGGGATTACTGTTGCTGCCAGGGGTGTTTGTTGACCATGGGAGGTAGTCTCCCAATGTGTATTCTGTATTCGGATTGGCATAAGGACCCAATGCCAATCCCCCCTTGTTGCCTATTTCTAGGCCTTGCATATTTTCAACCAAGATTTCTAATTGCAGGGGATGGTTGAACCCTACCCCTGACTTGTCATATGGCATCTGATATCTTGGTTGGCAAAGGATCCGCATCCCTTGCTCATATCTACCGAGCCCGTATCCATGCCAATTGCATTGGCCGAGATATTTTAGGGCAAATTCTGGGTTTGACAGATAATTGATGTTTTCAACAAAAGGCTCTTCGTCTATTTCCTTTTGTTGGCATGGTTCAAGACCATGATCAAAGCCCCCATACACAAATTTTTTTTGGTTCGGTGGGTAGCCTAGAGGGACGATTGTTCCAATGGGAAGGCGAGGTCTTCCCATGTCTTGTACTGACTCCAGTGTGGGGGTTGCCACAACATTTTGCACTAAGTATTCCCCCAGGCCTGTACTGGCCATTTCAATAGTGATTGTTGATGATTGGGTGGGAGGAAACGGTAGTCCTTCCTGAGTCCATTCCATGTTTGGTGGTTCAGGAATCTTGGTTTTCATTGTGTTGGGTGCTTCCTCTGTTGTTATTGTTGAAATTGTGGGCAACCTTTCTTCTAAGGGCTTAACCTCTTCCATGATTTGTTTTCCCTTGTCCTTCTATTGGGCCATGATAGGTGGCGTTGATGATGAAGGAGCCGATGATGAAGTCTCACCTGGTTGGGATTTTGCCTTGTTGGCCACCAGTGGTGCCTGCGGTATTGGACCTTGTTTAGATGGATTTAATTGGAAATCCAAATGCGTTGAAGGGAGGGTCGATTGAGGTATGAATTGTACCGCATTGCAATACTTGAAGGGCTCTAAGTCCATTGGGACTACATGTATTTCTCCTTCATAAGCATACTTCAAGCATCGGTGGGCGATCGAAGGGACACATTTCATATCCCCGATCCAAGGCCGCCCTAGCAAGTATATTATAAGTCATTTCACCTTCCAGAGACATGGCACGGTGTAGGTATTGACTTTTGTCCTACTTGATCGGCGAACGATTGTGCCGACTGTCGAGCATATTGCATCATTAAAAGCTCGCAGTGTGTACGTGGAGGCTATGATGTGAGAGGCTGGTAGCTTCAAATGCTTTAAGGCTGCAGTGGTTATGATGTTACTAGATGAGCCAGTATCTATCAGCACTCTCTTGTATGGAATCCCGTTGACCCACGCGATAACGTGCAAGGGTGGATCTGCCATGTCATTTGATATCGTTTTGACCTCATCTTCTCTGAATGTGATGACCGGCTCCGTACATTGTTTCACATGTCCCACGAAGGCGTTGAAAGAATTTGCCTCGTGGGGTTGTAATTCAATGGCTTTTAAAATGTCCATAAGAGCTTCTCTATGGGGAGCTTATTTTTGAATAAGCTCGTAGATGGACAACCTAGCCGACGTGGTCCGCAAACTCTGCGTGAGTTTGGTTCATATCGTGACCTCAGGTCTAGGCGGAGGTAACTGCATTGGGCGTTGTTGAGGATGCGATGTTGCCGAAACTTCCTTCGTAGCTACCTCAGGGGCAGCTGTCGGGTACCTTCTGTTCCTTGTTACTATGCTAATCATTCCCACAAATCCCTGTGTGGGAAGATCTTGTCGCACCTCGTTAATCTGGAGTGGTTTTGTTTGTGCCTCGTGGGCTAGCAAGGGGTCCTTGAATACCCCCATTTGTTGGTTGTTTGGTGCGATGGGGTTGTCCACAACCAATGTTCTATTGTCGATCAAATCCTAGACTAGGTCTTTGAATTTCCAACACCCATTCAAGTCATGTCCTCTGCGCCTATGGAATCTACAATACAATTCCTCTCTGTACCCCCTAGGCTTGGGAATGTTAGGGTCTATAATTTGGATTTCCGGCAAAGTGACTAAATTTTCCGCTGACAAGCGGTCAAATAAGGAGTCCCTAGACTCCGCATATGGGGTGAAATTTCACCTAGGGCGACGCGGGTAATTTTGCTCCTGTCTTCTATTATCTCTTTCATAAGTAGGAGGCACTGCCTGGTAGTTAGCCTTTTGAGGTTGCATTTCTTGCACAGGCGCGGGAACATTTATCGCAACTTGGTTGACTGCAGCGTGTTGTGGTTGCGTTGTCCCAGTTTTAGTGGTTTTATTCCACTCTTTCTTCTTAGTCTTGGAAATTGCACCTTCGCCTATCTTAATCTCTTCTATGACTTTGGCTTGCGCCAAAGCTTCTTCTAAGCTGTCGTATTGTCGCAGTAACAATAGACCGGAGATTGATTTTAAGCAACTTTTTGCGAACATCTGCGTGAGATCAGAAATAGGAGGACGGTAGGGTAACCTAGAAAGAAAAGCTCTCCATCGATTCCCGTACGTTGCCATTATTTCCTCTTCAAATTGCTTGAGGCTCGCTAAATCACTTAGTGATGCCTTCTTCCTTGTGTTGAAGGCAAAGCGTTCAAGAAACGCGTCTACTAATTGATCTAAATTGCTTATGTTGTGTTTGGGCAGTTGTGTGAACCAATCCGAGGCAGGGCCTATGAATGTGGTTATGAATGTTCTAAGCAACAATGCGTCATTATCTTGGATGCCAAAGCATTGGCTTAGAAATCATGTAACGTGTTCCTGTGCGTCCTCTTCACCTTTAAAAACTGCCAATTGAGGCAACTTGAAGTGTTCGGGGTAAAGAGGTGTAGGCACTAAGGGATGCACCGGATTACTGCGGAGTAGACGTAATGTGGGTTTTTGATGCCCAACAGCTTTTGTCTCCACAGACTCCAAACGCTCCAATAGCGCTTGGTATGCATCGAAAGATTTTATTTCTTCCTCTCTTGTTCGCTCTTGTTGCAAGTTACGGTAAACTGGAGGCCTATGGAGGGGTGGCCGAATGGCATCCATCCATATTCCTCTTCTGGTTCATACTCCTCGTAAAATTCTTGAGGAGTCTCTGGGCGAAACCTATGACCCTGATCAAGCTCTTGCTGAAGGTACCCATCATTGTTTCGGGGAGTTGCCTCCCTCTCGAATCTATGAGGTCTTGGAGGCAGAGCTTGACGAGGTCATGGAGACCTGTCCTGCACCAATGGATTATGCCTCTCATACTGTTCAGCTCTTTGGATGCGAGGGGTTGGCCCCCTCTTAGGTATTTCATAGCGTAACTCATCCTCTTCGCGTTGCATGCGCTCTCTATCCAAGCGGTGTCGATACTCTATCTCCTGATGACTTTGTTTAAGCCGCATGATTTGGGCTTGACGGGAGGTATATCTGGCGATAGTTGGGTCAATTTGGTCTACCCTATTTTGCTCAGGAGGTTCGAATGTTTCTCCTATGTGTTTACCTCGAGTTTGCTGGTCTAAGGTTTCAATGGGTCGCTTCCCTCTGTCGAGGTAAGCGGTATGTGCTCGAGGTTCTAGCCTCAAGGGGTGATCATGATATCCTGCTGGTGCGGAAATGCAAGGTTCCCACGTTGTTTGTTTCCCTCAAGGAATGTGATGGCTTTCCTCGTACTCCCTTTCACGGGTGTAAAGGGGGTGGGTGAAGTTAGGTCGCCCTATGTAAGGAGCCCTGTGCTCCGGATTTGGTCTCTCTGTTCTGATGATAGGTAAAAAAGGGATGCCATATCCACGTTGCCCCTCCAAATGGACGGTGTGCCTGTCTAGCGCTTCATCGCACGGTGGCCACTCATGCCTAACTTCAAGAGGTGATTCTCTATTTATGTCAAGGTCTACATGTAAGGCATCTTCCCGAAAGGGGCTGCTTTGAATAGGCATACCCCACCGAGGATTCTGAATTGGATTCTTTTGTAGGTTAGACCTATAAGGCGGTATGACCAAATCCTCAGGATTGAAGTGAAGGCGACTTGTGCCTGCTTTTTGTGTACCTTTCGAAGCTTCTGCCCTTGATTGGGCTTGACTGCGGGTGTACACCATTGCGGTGCTTCTATGCTATCTAAATAAGTTTTTATCTCGTTTATGATTTTTTTTTGTCTACACTAAGCAGAATTAAGCACACACATTCACAAAACCGTGATTATCTCTTTTAAGGATTATTGGTGTGCCCTAAACTGGTTTAGTGCATTTTGGTGTTTTGTTTTTTTTTTGTAGGTTTTGAAGATCGTTTAAATGCATTATGACGGCTCATATAAATCCCAAAATGGTAGCCCATTCAATATACCAACCAGGCTGATATACCAACCTCTCTATATACCCGCCCTCACGAGAGGCAGACTATAGGTACATGAGAGCAAAAAGGTACGTGGTACATAGGCGGTATGAAATGGGGATTGTCCTGTTAATGGCACCTACCATAGAAAACTTATCCTCGCGCACATGGGAATCACCCCAGCGACACTCGGTCTGTCTTCATCAGGATTTACGCCTAACAACAGTTGAAAATCGGGAAATGGATGCAAAGCTAAGCCAAGGTGGTGATGAACCCACCGTTGGTCTTGCTCAAGGGCTGGGGTCTTACGACCAGCTCCTTGGTTTAAAATTATTGCGTGAAGTGTGTGGGATTCATTTTATTTAACGAAAATGAAACAAGCATAAATGAATTTTCCTATGCAATGCAGGATAAAAATGAAAACAGTCAAAGAAACAGAAACAGAAACATAAATTTTAACAGAGATTATAAAAATCCCTACCTCTTCTCTGCCTGCTCCAGTTGCTTCTGAATTTTTGCTCTAAAAATCTTTAGGTAGGAATTTGTCCCTCTGGGAGACGAATTGTAGAACATAATTCATCCCTCCCAGAGATGAATTTGAAATCGTCCCAGGGTCAAACAAATTGCAGAATAGAATTTGTCCCTTCCAGAGACGAATAGCAGTCTGCAACAAAAAAATGTACCTGTCAAGCACAAAACACAAAAATTTAATCAGTTTCTGTGATTTTAAAAATATGGGACAGGTACCACCATGATCGCCACTGAAAGCACGAGATTCTTGGCAGAGGGAGCACTAATTATGCAACATAAGATGAAATGTAACGCTTTAATCCTATGCACAAAAACGAAGAAAGGAGACAATTTGAAAATGAAAGAAAAGATGTAAAGAAATCATAGCCCTCTTTATTCAAATATCTTATCCTCGGTTACATAGACGTCTCCTCCCTTTTTGGGGGCTAGGAGCGTTAAATTCGTATTTGTTACAATATGTGACTTAGTCTTCCTCTTTTCACGTGCCCAAGTTTGAATGGACGGGCCAAGACGATGTCGCCGCTTACGCTGATGAGTCCTTACCTCTGCTGCTCCTCCTGCGAACAAAGAAACAACGAATATGTCAGTAGCACCTGCTGCAAGTGAAAAGTGTTTGTTCTTTAAAATTAACGAAATATGCATGCAAACATTTATCTAAAACAGTAAACAAAATGATTCTAAACAGCCTGAAAACTTGCCAGAAGACAGAAAATGTTACCAGAAGGCCATTGCCACTGAGACAGCTGGCCAATCTGCCTTCAACTGGAATTCGTCCCTGGGTGGGACGATTTTTTACTGCAATTCGTCCCTGGGTGGGATGAATTCTGGAATTCGTCCCTAGGTGGGACGATTTCTGACTGCAATTCGTCCCTGGGTGGGACGAATTCTTCTGTGTTGAAGAAGCCGACCTGCTGCTGCTCCAATGTCGATTCTCGAGACTTGCAAAACGCTTGCAAACAAGGGGGTTATGTAATTGGGGCCATTTTGGGACGACCCAGATGGTCGGATTCTCCCAATTTGGCCTCTACCCTCGGGAATTTGATCTCGCCACCTGCAAGTCAGTGAAACAACAAGGCGACACAAAACATACTAGAATCTTACCAAAAGTTACGAAATTGCAGCTGTGAGTTAACCAAACATAATAACACAAAATGCAACCTGGAAAAGTAATCTAGAATGCTCTAAAACCTAGAAAGTGCGGGGGTGCCCAAGTGGGCCTCCCACCATTGGCACTTGATTTCGGTGCCAATCCGCTAGGGATGGGCCCAAAACCTCTTAGGATTTGGGGGGTCGGCAAATTGGTTGGTTTAGGTGTCCATGTGTTGGATTTAGGTCCGATTCAAGCTTCCAAAAGCCACCCAAAAACCTCCCTTGCAAAAGAGATTGGTGGAGGTGGGAAGGTGAACCAAAAGGGATGTAAGTGGGTCTTCGACTCGACAAAGACTTCGTTGCTTGAAAACTCCTTCAACTTTGTATGTCTTGGGTGAGAAAAGTCTCACCTTTTATAGACCCAAGGGGTCTCTTTTGGGAGGGAAGCACAAATGCCATGTGTTGGTCATAGGCACCATGTGGCAGTCTTGTCTTCCCATGAGGGAGGGGAGTCCTCCATTGACTTGGGCTTTCATAAATGCCCTTGTGACAGTCCTCAAATGGCCTATTTGCCCACTCACACACGCGTGCGAGGCAGGAGTCATCAACTGACTGTTCTGGGCTGCCACTTGGCCTCATTTGTCTTTTTGCCCGTTAAACTTGGAAATCGTCTCACCCAGAGATGATTTTAAAAATCGTCCCTGGGTGAGACGATTTCAAGTTAGCAATCGTCCCTGGGTGAGATGATTTCAAAAATTGTCCCTGGGTGAGACGATTTCAATTTAGCAATCGTCCCTGGGTGAGACGATTACTAGGCAAAGTGTCTAAGTGTGCCAAATTGCATCTTGACCTCACAAAATTGCTATGAAAGTGGTTAAGACCACTGTTTGACCTCTGAGGGCTGCCCTGGGGGCTGTGTTTGTCAAAGCGATCATTTTTTGCAGTCACATAATCGGATTGGTGTTGTTTTGGTGTCTACACTAATAATATGGCAAGATGGATAGAATAGTGGGAGAAGCCTTTTAAAATACTAAGATTGAATCAAAATTAGAATCTAATTCTCTTTCGTTATGCATGGGAAGTTTGGTTGGAGACAAATAGAAGAATTTTTAAAGGGGAGAAGATATCTACAACCAAGAACAAATAACACATCATAGTGGTCATAGTAGAAAATATTAAAGAAGTAAAAGTGCATGAGAGTATAGATTCATTAGAGGATGCTAAATTAAGTGTAAATTGACCTAATTCCAATTGGGGGAATGGGAGTCCACAAGGAGGTTTGAGGAGCTTGACCAAGTGGTAGCCACCAATACAAGGATGGTCAAAAGGAAATTTTGATTGGGTTTCTAAAGGAAATTTAAGGAAGGTTGGAGGAGGAGCAGTGCTAAGGGATAGCCAAGTAGTGGTGACTAGATCTATGAGTGAGTACTTCGAAATAATGACTAGTGATCAGGCTAAAGCTAGACTAGTGTTAGTAGGAGGAAATATGGTAGTTTAGGTAGGGGTAAGAGATTAATAATTGAGGAGACTCATTGAATATTGTTAATTGTATCAATAAAAGGTTAGTGGGGATTTGGAGAGAAGTACACATTGTAATTGATACATTAAGATACATAAATGCACTAAAATAATTTCAAATGATACATGTCTATATGGAAGGAAATGTGGTGGTTGATTGACTAGAAAACTAGGGAACTCTTAGAGAGAAAGATAAAATATGGATACTGCGATATGATATACATCTAGATGTACTTTATTAAAGGTAAAGCAGAGAGGACGTTTAGAAAGCCAAGTCAATGGGTGAAAAATAAAATGTTCAAAATATCCATAGTAAATTTTTTTTTTAGACTTGTGGAGTGCATGTTGCGGGGCCATTTCTCTTGGAGATCTTTAGGATTTGTTAGATTGTAGCTATAAGAATACTTAGGTATTTTTCTAATAAGGGTTCCATATTTTGGATCTTATGAATATAATGATATTGGATGATGGTGCATGTTTATGTGCCAAAAATAAATTAAAGATCTAATGCAATGAATATACTAAACCTTTAAAAAAATTATGTAACTTGAATGAAAAAAATTATTAATGTAAAATGTTGGTATAAAATGTTTTTGAATATTTATAAAAGAGTTTAAACCCTTTTAAAAACCTTGATTTCAATTATATATATATATTTATGACAACTTTAGATATTTCAGTCCTACCTTTCATGTTGAATAGTATCACTTATTATCAAAGATAATCATCTACCCTTAATGAACCTATTTGATATCACTTTGCACTTTTGGAGCATTTTATCTTAGACTTCATCATTCATATATATTACCAACTTCCATTTTATCAATGGTGGTGTGTTTTACTAAGGGTTCTAAAAAAAGGCCATCCGATAATCCTTTTATTTTGCTGGTTCCAAAATTTCCGGACATGACATAAACTGTTCTCGTCTGTAAACCATCGTGGGTAACAACAACAATGCAGAGCAATTTTAAAAATTATATAATATTCATGGAGAACGGCGGCTTACAGACAAGCTAATTCACAATGCATGGATGGCGAATTACAAAAGGAACCATACAACTCCCTATTGTTTTAAGGAAAAGAACAATCCAATTCCCAATGCTTTGATTGACAAGTCATTTGGGTTTCGACAAATAGATTATATAACAAAACGAAATTGGGTTGATTAACTTTAAGAATAAGACACCTTTAGATATCGATATTTATATGTTTCGAATTTTTGTTTGTATGGACAACGTGTATTTGGAGTAAGTTAAATTATTCATGTCTCGCAATTAAAAAAAAAAACATGAGATTTTTAGTTTAATTATGTTTTTTTTACTGAGTTAAAAGTATAACGTTTATTATAGGTATATTAATACTCAATCAAAGAGGTGAGAAATAGTCCGTGGGTCTAGGTGGATCGGTAAGTTGGGGCGCTTACCGAGAAAAGACCTAGGTTCCAATCCCATGGGCTTGCCATGCACAGACAGTAGCCCAGATCTGATTCCTCTGAGTGGTGCCCCAGATTGATGACGACGGTGCAACCCTATGTGTCCGGCGGTCCCCATCTCACGCCGGGTTACCATGTACCGAAACAGTGGAAGTCTTGGGAGCCTTCGTAGATAGTTTGAACCCTACCAACTATACTGGTAGTTACTAAAAATCATGATTGTAACCATTGCTTCTATATATATAAAAAATAAAAATAAAAGAAGAAGTGAGAAATAAGAAAGCCAATGGATATAGGTACAACTGAGAAGACATACGTTTTACGAGGTATTTCATAGAAATTTTGGTTAAAAACTTTGTACATCCTACATAGATTATAAATTATATTATATATTTTATTTATTATGAAATATATATTTTAAATTATTTATATTATGATATATGTTTTTTTTAATGTTCAATTTTATAGAATTAAACAATCTTTAATTATGAGCAGAATTTGTAGAAAATAAAAAGCAAAATCAATTCAAATATAATTAGATTTTCTATTATTACTTTTTATAATGAATTACTACAAGTATTTCATAATAGGACTATTCAAGATTGTCAACTATAAGAGCAGCAACTATAAGTAAATTTAAGAGTTTTTTTTTTAATTTACATGATGAAATCGATAGCCGTCATGAATCTGGGTGGGTTGTTCAGTTTTTATGGCTGTCACAAAATTATGCATTGTTGGTCTCATAAGCTGTCACATAGTTCTTCGTGCAGTTCGTTCCTATAACCACAATGCCATAATTATTTTAAACAAATTTCACTATTGTAAGCAGGAAAGGGACAAGTGTTCAGTCCAACAAGGCCTCAGATTTGAACCTTGGACCTTCACCCTCCTTATGAGGAAACTGAAGATTTTTTAATTTTGTATTATTATTAATTATAAGTGAAATAATTAATGGGAGGCTCTACTTTGAAACAAACACTCTATTCATTATTTGGTGATGTCATTTTGAATGTTTTGTCGAAGATAGGGTTTGATCATAATCCCCTATGAATGGAATCCTTTAAAAAGGAAAGTTCTTCCCCAGATCATTTTGCTTTGAATTTATGTGGTGCTCCCACTCAGGCTTAGAAACAAAGATCAAATATTTGTGGATAGAATCTGTCCTGGGTTTCAGACTACTAAAAATAGCAAACAAACTCAATTTAGTAAAAGGGAGACTTAAACTCTAGAACAAAGAGACTTTTGGAGATATCTTTGTGAAGAAGCAAGATTTAAAAAATTAACTGACATGTCTGAATGTGAAAATTGAATATGGGGGTTTATCGAGAGCTAATTAGAAGAAGTTGTTTTTAGAACTTCATAACACCCTCGACATGGAGGAAACTTTATGGAGACAAAAATCTCATGACCTCTGGCTCAAATAAAGTGATAGGAATACCAAATTCTTTCACATCTCGAATTTGAGGCATAGAAGTGCAAATCATATCCGTGAGATAGATAGGGAGGATGGGTTCAAAGTTGTGGATATATTGGATATCAGAATTGAGGTAACTTTATACTTCAATTTCATATTGGGTTCTAAAAATAGAAGAGACTTTAGGTCAGAAAACTTTTTACTTCAAGCTATTCATAGGCTTGTAATGCAGGCTATGAATGAGTTTGTTGAATCTACTTTTAAAGATGAATAAATAAGAGAGGTCACCTTTGCTATGGGTGCACTGAAAGCACCAAGCCTAAATGGTTTCCCTCTACTAGTTTTTCAAAAAAATTGGCATATAGTTGAAAGGAAGTTTATGACACGATGAGGGAAAATCGGTGGTCTAATTCATTGTTGTATAGGGTAAACTCCATATTTCTAGTTCTCATCCCTAAATCTACTAAAGCCAACAACTTTAGAGAGCTCTATCCTATTAGCCTCTATAATACTATTTACAAAATTTTCTCCAAATCCTTGCCTAATAGGCTGAAGATATTCATTCCCTTATTAATTGACAAAGCTTATAGGGGTTTTGTACCAAACAAACAATTTTTTTATGGGGTTGTGACAGTGCATGAAATCCTCCATTCAACACAAAAAAGTGGAAGATCATGAATGTTTCTCAAGTTAGATATGAACAAAGCTTACAATTGTGTATCTTGTGATTTCTTATTTGCGGTGCTTGATAAATTTAGTTTTAGCTAGAGTTAGGTCAAGTTGATTAAGACTTGTGTTTCATTAGCAATATTTTTAGTTTTGGTCAATGGGGCCCTAGTTGGGTACTTCCAAATTCTCAAGGGGCTTTGCTAAGGAGACCACTTTTCTATTACCTATTTTTTCTCATAGTTGAGGCATTGAGGAGATCTTTTTCTAGTAATCATGTGATTAAAGGTATCAATCTAGCCCTTTCCTTAGAGTGGCTCTCCCACCACCAGTTTGTGGATGACACACTCTTGTAACTCATTACTTCTGTTATCCAAGCCAGAGAGGTGAATTCTATTTTTTTTGCATATGAAAATGTGGCTGGTCAAAGAATAAATCTTTTTGAATAGCCCCTAATCTCGGTAGAAAATATTGTAGATATCCCTGGTTGTAGAGTTGTTGATTTCCCTGCCACCTGTTTGGGTCTGTCTCATTTCATTGGAAGAATTAAGTAGTGTTTGTGGGACCTGGTGATTGAACGGATGCATTGGTGTCTTGCAAATTGGAAAGGGGCTTTGCTCATCCAAGCAAAATTGTCTTAAAAAGCATTTTAGTATATTTTATGTCTATTTTTAAAATTATTTGTGAAAGTTTTCACCAAATTAGAGAGGATTCCAAAGACCTTTCTATGGATGAGATCACAAGAAGTTCCACTTTCTCTCTTGGAAATAATCTTGTTCCAGTTCAATCTCATATTCATCATGTATTCATGTAATGATTTTCTTCTTTTTTTTATGTCCCTTCTTTGATATATGATTAAATTGAATGGAAAATAATCTTTGTGTGATTGTTGAATCTTATAGTGAATATTCATAAGCCTAAATTATCTCTGAAAGGTATTTACATATTCATTAAATAAAAAATTTACATAAGAGAATACATTGCTCTACAACATGAAGCGATTTGATATGAATAAAAAAATCAAAACAAGTCATTTTGAGTGAATCACTTTCAAATTTAGAGTGAATTGATCTCTTGAAATCTTTATTTTTTTTTAAGGTGGAAATTATATTAAAAAATATATTCAAAGTGACAATAATTGGCATACCACTTTTGTCCAATCCTAGGATCCTATAAAACTAACTCTAATATCTCCATGGACCAAAAATTTCATAGTGCAATCTAAGGAGCAAAAACTCTTATCCTAATTACAATTTTCATTAATACTATTATAGATGACTCGAAGTTGTGTCCCTCTCTTACCATGAATTTGGGGGCTATCCCAAATTAGGACTAATAATAGTACAAGCAACAACATTATGCCATAATAAAGGCTAATCATTATAAAAATATACCCTGGTCCCACACAATTTATTACCTAAATCACTATTGGCTAGTAATATAAATTATTTTTTCACCTCCATCCAATCTACAATATCACTATTTTGATTAGATTTCAACTAGTATCTAGCAAGATGCTCACTTCTCTTTTTAGCCAAAAAGTTAGTCATTGCATTCTTCTTATTTCCTACATAAATTATAATGGAATCCTCAAACTATTACCAAATGGATTTAATATGACTCACCATGTTCTTGATCTACCATGCACTTAGTCTAAATTTCCTAATCTCATCTAGAAACCCCAAAACAATTTCAGAGTTAGACTCCACTATGATATTTCAGACTCCATTCTCAAAAGCATTGAGATAGTCTTGTCTAATTGTCAAATTCTCTACTTCATTATTTGTTGCTACTCCTAGGCATTCCAATTTCCAATGAAGAACTTTATCCTTGTAATTTCTTCTAAGGAAATCAATATCTACTACCCCTGGGTTATTCTTGGCTGCTCCATCCATGTTAATTTTTTCCTAACTTAGAGTTTGGGGTTACCAAGCTCCATGAGTATACCTTATAGCAAGATTCTATCCCTTCTAATTTTGTTGCTTCCCCACATGAGCTTTTACTATTTCTATCACTTTGTTTAATATTTATTTCCAAAGTAGCTCTATCTAAGTGTATTCCTCTTTGAAAATTTTAGCATTTATTTCCATCCATATGTACCACCAGATAAAGCTCAAAACTAGATACCAACCCAAATAAAGTAATTTATATTGTAACCTTATTCATTTCTAGACCTCCCAAATATTAGTGTGTTAACTACTGATTGAGATAGGCCTTGAAGTGTTGAGGAATATTATAATTTGGTACATGCAAATGTACCCCCATGATACCTTCATGGTATAATTGTAAGTATGTCATAGATTAGGGTTGAGCCTATAGTTAGATGATTAATTTACATTTTATTTTTTTATATAAATGTCAATGTGTAGGAAATGCACATGTATCATGTAAGTTATAGTGCAAGACTATATTAAGATAATTTGCACAAGTATCATGTATGTAAGTGTAAAAATATGTAAAGAGAGGATGTGCACAAGTGTCTTGTATTAGGAGCGCATGTAGGACACTAAGAGTCATGTCAAAGTGTGAAAGTGTCATAGAGTTAAGTATGCATGTAATAAGAGAGTGAAGAGTCATGTACACAAGTGTAAATATGATAATCCAAAGGTCATAGGAGTTGTCATAGGTAAGTACTTGAAGAGTCACATTACTATGGCTATATTATGGAGATAAAGCTCCATGAAATAGAATTTGATTATAAAAAGAATATATAAAAATTTAATAAAGCTCGTATATAGTTTTTGATAAATTAATATTATAAGTATTCCTCATTCATATTACATGAATGATTTTGGCCATTTATATTCATATTTGATACTATAAGTGAATGTTATTTCATTATTATATTAGCCTTGATATACATATTATATTGCTCATATATATTATTCTACTCTTCAATATTAATATTTATACCTTTAATATTGTGGCTTATTTACTTTTGAACCTGTGATATTTTGAGATAGTAAGGATTAAGAGCCATCATGAAGATATCGACCCATTGGTTCCATAACTTTATGGAAAAGTCAAACTAGAGTAACGAATGATCTATTATCTCTTCCCAGGTATTGCACATGATACATTTAGAGGGACCATGAAAATACCTCTTTTGTAATTTACCATAATTAAGGAAGCTTCAATGCATAACCTTCTAGGCAAAGAAATTGATTTTTGGCCATCCCTTTTCCAACCATACTCTATCCCATGGAACATCCAACCACACTAAAGGGGAGAAAGCAATCCATTACAACCATCCTAGACTGTATAGATACCCAAATTCCCATGAACCCAAGCTATCTTATCCTTTTACTACTTTCCTATAAGGTAGTATTCCTTTAATATCCTATCTAAAAGTGGTAATACATTTTGATAGATTGATACTAGCCACTCTTCCCACTACTTTAGTTGCATAAGAGAGAAGGTACCAATCTACCATGTATGTAGATAACATGATATCTTAATCTAACATCTAGCCTCTAATATCTATTGAAGTAGTTGCAACTCTAGAAATTTTGAAATTAAATGGGGATATTGGTCCCAAGAACCAATCTAAAATTTTGGTTTATCCCCTCCACCCACTTTCCAAAATAGTATTGGTTTTACCACTTTCTCTCGTAATTTCAACACTTTCTAAGCAATAGATCTTTGGCCACTCATAGGAATACGACCTACTTCCCCATGGGAATTGTTACTAAAATACATACTAGTAATAATATTTTGAAACAATGCTTCCTTATTAGAGATCTGTCTCCAATAAATCTTGCCCACTAGAGCTTGGTTATTTAATGTTGTTTTTCAAAATTCTAATCCTTCACTTGCTTTAGGTTAGAAAATTTTATCCCAAATTACTAAAGCCCATCGCTTACCCATCCTTTGGCCATCCCAAAGAAAATTTTGCATAAGCAAGTCCATCTCCCTTAGGATTCCAATCAGTGTTGCAAGGATGGAGAACTTATAAATTGGTATTGTTTGAATCATTGATTGAAGAAGAGGCACTCTTCCTCTAAAATAAAGTGATGCATTCAATGATTTACCTTCCCACCAATTCAATCCATTATTATTTTTCATTCTACCACCTTTAGATTCTTATAATGGAGTGCAATATATAGGTAGTCCAATGGGAGGGATCCTTGAGAGAAACCTAAGTTATTTAAAATCTAATCTTGGATCCCCCTTTTCATATTAACAAAAACTACCTTGGACTTGATTGCATTCACTTCCTAGAATGTGGTTTCTAAATAAGTTTTTAGGACAACTTTGAGTGCTCTTGACTCCCTAACATAATAACATTGGCTTCCCCAAAAAACACTATATCATCCATAATTTATGAATGGGTCAGATTCACTGCTTCCACTTGCATTTTTGAGATAAATCCCTGTTGCCTATTCCCTTGAATAAATCTACCCAATCCTTTGGAAATAATAATAAATACGTACAATGATATAGGATCTCCTTGTCAAATTCCCTTAGATTCCTAAAAGGGAACCAAGGGAATACCATTTATAAGGACTAAGAAGGAGGTAAAAGAGACACAACTCATGATCCACTCTCTCTAGCCTTGAGAGAAACCAAAGTTCTATAAATTCAATCCTAAAACTTCCAAGGGAATCTATCATAGGCCTTCGACGTGTCTAATTTTATAAACATACCTCTTTGAAATTTTTGTTGTAATGTGTGAACTTCTTCTTGTACTAAGATTACTCCATCCAAAATTTGTTTGCCCTCCATAAATCCTCCTTGCTCTTAAGAGATAATACTATTTAGGACCTTCTTGATCCTTTTCACCATCAATTTGGTAATAATATTTTAGACTACATTGTAAAGTGTGATCCAACAAAAGTCTCAAAGGTTGGAAGAATCTCCCATATTAGGAATCAAATTAAGAGAAGCATGGTTAACATCCCACAACATGCTTTTATTTGCATGTGATTATTCCACTACATTGGTTACATCCTCCCTTATGTCATCCTAAAAGGCCTAGAAAAATTCAATCAGGAAACCATTAGGGCTTGGGGACTTACCAAATCTCATTATGAAAACTATATATCTCATATCTTCTAGATCTACAATTCTAAATAGGATTTGGTTTTTTCAATTGTTATAATCTATGGGATACAAATAACTATCTCTTATTACATTGTAATATTAGGATGGGTAGAAATAGATAAAATGTTTTCAAAGTAGATATTTTTAGCTTTCTACATAGCTTGGATAGTGTTCATAACATCACCATGAATGTATTTTAGGTTGGGCATTGTGTTCGAGTGTTTTATTTCTAAAGCAAATCAATGTAAGAACTTAGTATTTTTATCCCCCTCTAGTAGCCAAGATTTTTTGGCTATTTGTTTCCAATAGATCTCCTCTTGTTTTTGTATTAGAGTAACAAATAAGGCAAGAGCCTTAAGTATGTTGAAACCATCTATATCCATAGAATATATTACTATCAAACAATTTGAGGATGACATAATTCTATTGCAAATATCCTCTATATTTTTTGGTAAAGGAGCTTAGGAGGATACTAAATTTGTATGAAAAAACATGAAAACAAATGATAAACATGGACAAGAGTAAGATATATTTTAGAAACACAACAAATAGATAAAAACAAATAATGATGGATCTTATGTGTACTATTTCAACTCTACCTTTTATTTACTTGGGTATGCTAATGTTCATGGGGACAAGGAAGGAGCAGATGTGGAATATGTTGATTGTCAAGATCTAGAGTAACTTAGCTTGATGGAAGAGGAATGTTTTTAGTTAGGTAGGTAAGTTATAGCTTCTCAAGAGTACTCTTGAACCACTTCGTATATATTTGTTATTAGTATTTCAAATCCAACTGAAAGTAGCTAATTCATTATAAAGTATTCAAATAAATTTCCTATGGTCAGTAATAGAGGAGAAGAGTAGAATTCCACACGTAGCTTGGGAGAAAGTGTGCAAGGATAAATCAACTAGAGGACTTGGGATTATATGAATAAGGTATTGACAACAAATATGAGGTAGAGACTAGTGAAGGAGAGTCATTCCTTATGGGAAAGAATTCTAAGATATAAATACCTTAAGAAAAAAGAGGATAGTGGATTTTTTACTACATTATATCCCTATCGAGGATCTTCATTATGGAAACATATAGTAAAGGGTAGAGAGCTGCTATAGAAAAGCATCTAATGGAAAGTAGGGAATGGTAGGTATTTTCACTTATGGAAAGATGCATGGTTGGAGAAGTACCTATTAGTAAAGGATGAGGAATTGAAAGTATCAGAATAGAGCTAGAATAAAATTATGGGAAAATAGTGAGTTATTATTTTGTAATAGGAGGAGAGGTAAGATGAAAGGAGACAAAATTTCATAATCAATATGAGGACAATATCCAAAATCTAACAACTATATTAAGATTATATTATGTAATCCCCAATTTGGTAAGGATACAATAGTATGGGGAGCTACTCAAGAAGGGTCATTCACTATTAAATCACCCTATGATCTGTCACATGCAATTTCCTTGGGATATTTGAGATCGATTATGGGGAAGGATAGTCATTTCAAGTAAAAAAATTTCCTTTGGTTGATAGTCCAAAACAATATTTTAACAATAGATAACCTCCATAATAGGGATTTACAATTCCATAATACATGTTACTTTCATGAAGATCATGAGGAATCAATGAATCACATATTTTTATAATGTAATTACTTCCTTAAAATATTGTATGATAAAATTTTCTTTGGTTGATAGTCCAAAATAATATTTTAATAATAGATAACCTTCATAAGAGGGGTTTTAATTCCCTAATAGATGTTACCTTCATGAATATCATGAGGAATCAATGAATCACATATTCTTATATTGTAATTACTCCCTTAAAATATTGTATGATAAAATAGAGAATATTGGGGTTGTATAGGTGATACCTAATAATATGGCAAGATGGATAGAATAGTGGGAGAAGCCTTTTAAAATACTAAGATTGAATGAAAATTGCAATCTAATTCTCTTTAATTATGCATGGGGAGTTTTGTTGGAGAGAAATAGAAGGATTTTTAAAGGGGAGAAGAGATCTACAACCAAAAACAAATAACAGACCATAGTCGCCATAGTAGAAAATATTAAAGAAGTGAAATTGCATGAGAGTATAAAGTCATTGGAGGATGATAAATTAAGTGCAAATTAGAACCTAAGTCCAATTGGGGGAATGTGAATCCACAAGGAGGCTTGAGGAGCTTGACCAAGTGGTAGCCACAAATACAAGGATGGTCAAAAATAAATTTTGATGGGGTTTATAAAAGAAATTTAGGAAAGGTTGAAGGAGGATCAGTGCTAAGGGATAGTCAGTACTAGAGCTATGAGTGAGTACTTTGAAATAATGACTAGTGATCAGGCTAAAGCTAGACTAGTGTTAGTAGGAGGAAATATGGTGGTTCAGGTAGGGGTAAGAGATTAATAATTGAGGAGACTCATTGAATATTGTAAATTATATCAATAAAATGTTAGTGGGGATTTGGAGAGAAGTACATGTAGTAATTGACACATTAAGATACATAAATGCACTAAAAGAATTTCAAATGATACATGTCTATATGGAAGGAAATGGGGGGGTGACTGATTAGCCAATTAGGGAGCTCTTAGAAAGGAAGATTAAATATGGACACCTCTAGATTAGATACATCTAGATGTACTCTATTAGTGGAAAATAAGGGAGGACATTTAGAACATCAAGTCAATGGATAAAAGTTCCAATGTTCAGAATATCCATAGTAATTTTTTTTTTTTGAGACTTGTGGAAATGCATGTTGTGAGGCCATTTCTTTTGGAGATCTTTAGGATTTGTTAGGTTGTAGCTATAAGAATTCTTAAGTATTTTTCTAATAAGGATTCCATCTTTTGGATCTTATGAATATAATGATATTGGATGATGGTGCATATTTATGTGCCAAGAATAAATTGAAGATCTAATGCAATGAATACACTAAAACTTTAGGAATTTTTATATAATTAGAATAAAAATATTATTAAATGTAAAATGTTGGTGTAAAAATGTATTTAAATATTTTTAAAATGGTTTCAACCTTTTAAAAATCTTGATTTTACCCTATCAAAATATATATACATATAACTTATTATCAAAAATATATATATATATATATATATATTCAAAAACATTAATTTTACCCATCAAAATATATAACCCTGATTTTACCTTATCAACTATATATATATATATATGGGTAAAATCAAGGTTTTTGAATATATATCACTTATTACCAAAGATATTCATCTACCCATAATGAACCTATTTCATATCACTTCATCTTAATACAAGGCACTTTTGGAGTATTTTATGTATTTTATCTTAGACTTCATCATTCATATATATTACCAACCTCCATTTTATCAATGGTGGGCTTTTTTACTAAGGGTTCTAAAAAAGGCCATCCGATAATCCTTTTATTTTGCTGGTTCCAAAATTTCCGGACATGACATAAACTGTTCGCTTCTGTAAACCATCGTGGGTAACAGCAATAATGCAGAGCAACGTTAAAAATTATAGATTTTTCATGGAGAACGGCGGCTTACAGACAAGCTAATTCACAATGCATGGATGGCGAATTACAAAAGGAACCGTACAACTCCCTATTGTTTTATGGAAAAGAAAAATCCAATTCCCAATGCTTTGATTGACAAGTCATTTGGGTTTAGACAAATAAATTATATAATAAGTTGATTACTTTAAGAATAAGATACCTTTAGATATCGATATTTATATGTTTTGAGTTTTTGTTTGTATGGACAACATATATTTGGAATAAGTAAAATTGTTCAGGTCTCGCAATTAAAAAATAATAATGAGATTTTTGGTTTAATTATGTTTTTTTATTGAGTTAAAAGGTATAGCATTTCTTATATGTATATTAATACTCAATCAAAGAGGGAGAAATAAGAAAGCCAATGGATATAGGTACAACTTATTTAGAGTAAACAGAATTTTTATGAAGTATTTTATAGAAATTTTGGTTAAAGACTTTGTACATCCTACATAGAGTATATTATATATTTTATTTATTATAATATATAGGTATATATATTAAATTATTTATATCATGATACATGTTTTTTTTTTTAAATTGCTAAACTTTATAGAATTAAACAATTTTTAACTATGAGCAGAATTTGTAGAAAATAAAAAACTAAAATCAAAGTCAAATATAATTAGATTTTTTATTATTACTTTCTCTAATGAATTACTACAAGTATCTCATAATAGGACCATTCAAGATTGTAACTATAAGAGCAACAACTAAAAGTAAAAGTAAATTGAATATGTTTTTTTTTTTAATTTAAATGGTGGAATTGGTAACCGTCATGAATTCGGGTAGGTTTTTCGGTTTTTATGACCGCTCTATTAGTTTGCATTGTCTACCTCGGAAGCCATCACACCGTTCTTTGTGTAATCCACTCCTATAACCATCGTGCCACGTAATCCACCCCTATAACCACCATGCCACAATCATTTAAAACCTTTTATGTTGTTGAACAAGCGTTCAGTCCGAAGAAGCTCGAGATTTGAACCTTGGACCTCCACCCCGAGGGAAATTGAAGAGTTTTTAATTTTGTATTATTATTAATTATAAGTGAAATGATTAATGGGAGGCTCTGCTTTGAAAGAAACACTCTGTCCATTTTTGGTGATGCCATTTTGAATGCTTTGTTGAAGATAGAGTCTAATCATAATCCCCTATGAATGGTATCATTTAACAAGGAAAGTTCTTCCCTAGACAATTTCACTTTGAAGCTATGTGGTGCTACCACTCAGGATTAGAAATGAAGATCAAATACTGGTGGGCAGAATCTGTCTCCAGTGTCGAACTACTAAAAATAGCAAACAAACTCAACTTAGTAAACGGGAGACTTAAACGCTAGAAAAAAGAGGTTTTTCGAGATATCTTTGTGAAGAAGCGAGATTTAAAAAATCAATTCAAGGCCTGAATGCGAAAATTGAAAATGGGGGTTTGATGAGTGAGATAAGATCTAATGAGAAGAAGTTGCTTTCAGAACTTCATAACACGCTCGGCATGGAGGAAAATTTATGGAGACAAAAATATTGTGTCCTCTGGCTTAAATAAGGGGATAGGAAAACCAAATTCTTTCATGTCTCAACTTTGAGGTATAGAAGTACAAATCTAATCCATGAGATAGATAGAGGATGGAACCAAAGGTGTGGATATACTAGATATTAGAATCGAGGTACCTTTATACTTCAATTCCTTATTAGGTTCTAAAGATAAAACAAACTTTGAGGGTAATTTTTTTTTGCTTGTAATGCAGGATGTGAATGAGTTCCTTGAAGCTCCCTTCAAATATGAAAAAATAAGAGAGGTCACCTTTGCTATGGGTGCACCAAAAGCACCGGGCCCATATGGTTTCCCTCCATTACTTTTCAAAAAAAAAATTGGCATATAGTTTGGAAGGAATTTTACGACGTGATGAGGGAAACTTAGTGGTCTAATTCATTGTCCTATAGGGTGAACTCCACATTTTTGGTTCTTATCCCTAAATATGCTAAAGCCAACAAATTTAGAGAGTTCTATCCTATTAGCCTCTGCAATAATATTTACAAAATTTTCTCCAAATCCTTGGATAATAGGTTAAACGTTTCATTCCCTTATTGATTGATAAAGCTCAGAGTTGTTTCATACCAGACAGACAAATTTTGGCTGGGGTTGTGTCTGTGCATGAAATCCTCCATTCAACACAAAAAAGTGAAATATCAGGAATGTTTCTCAAGCTAGATATGAACAAAGCTTACAATAGTGTATCTTGGGATTTCCTATTTGTGGTGCTTGACAAATTTGGTTTTAGCCATAGTTGGGTCAAGTTGATTTAGACTTATGTTTCATCAGCAATATTTTTAGTACTAGTCAATGGGACCCCAGATGGGTACTTACAAATGCTCAGGGGACTTTGCTAAGGAGACCTACTTTTCCCTTACCTCTTTATTCTCATGGTTGAGGCATTGAGGAGATATTTTTTCTAGTAATCCTGTGATTAAAGGTATCAATCCAACCATTTCCTTGGACTTTCTCTCCCACCACCAGTTCATGGATGACACACTATTGTCATTCATTGCTTCTATTATCTAAGCCAGACAGGTGAAGTCCATTTTTTTTACCTATGAAAATGCGGTTGGTCAAAGAATCAATAGAAAAATATTGTAGATATCCTTGGTTGTAGAGTTGCTGGCTTCCCTGCCACCTATTTGGGCTTGCATCTTTTCATTTGAGTAATGAAGGAGTGGGCTCCTTGATGAAACCTCGATAGAGCTCAAGCTTGGTTTTTCTCAGCAATCTATGTCTAATGAATTGTCACGTCCCTCTTTGAGATCCTCAATTTTTTTATTCCCTTCCCCTATGGTTTTGGTTAAAATCAATTTTGATGGTGCTTCTAAGGGGAACATGGGCCTTGTTACAATAGGTGGTGTTATTAGAAATGATAAAAGGGATATGTTATGTGTCTTTGCCAAATATATTTCAATCGAGACCTCTCATTTTGTGGAAGCTAGAGTACTCCTTCAAGGCCTCTTATTGGTGAAATCCTTGGGTTTTAATAAAGTTATAATAGAGGGGAATTCATTAAATATTATTAATCTAGTCAAGAAGTATTGCATCATACACTGGAAGATAGCAAATATCATGGCAGAAGCAGTCATAATTATTTGTTTGAGACCAGAGGCTCAAATTCAACATATTTTTCATGAAGGAAACAAAATCGTAGAATTGATGGAAAATATTGGCTATCGCAACAAGACCTTATGGTTTGGATGATAAAATTTTCTCAGTCTTTAGAATTTAATTGTGGATGATCATGGTTAGGCATGGGTGCTGGTTATGGGAGTTTAGGAGGCCGCGAGGAAGATTTATGCTTTTTTAAGCCTAATATTTTTTGATGTTTTACTGGATTTGGTGTCATCTATAGGTGCCTCATGTACATCAGGTGCCAATTGGCTAGGAACCTTGTCTTATCAAGGCATCATGCTCTTTTTTGATGTCATATGTGGAGGTGTTCCTTCAACATGTGAGGCCTCCCTAGAGGGCAATAAACTTCTCTGTGGCATATGTGGACGTGTTCCTTCAGCATGTGGTGTCTCCCTAGAGGGCAATAATATTCTCTACGTATTGCAGCCAGTTTCTCCCCATTTTGTTTTTCTTTTAGGGAGTTTGGTACTGGTTTTATATCTAAATGTATGTTTTTGCTTAAGGATATTTTTTTCTAATAATAATGCATTGTCTCTTGCTCTTTCTCGGTCCTATAAAACCCTTTATCTTACCTAATAAAAAAAAAAATGAAATAAAAATTATTTAAAGATTAGGATTCTCCATGGTTATTAAATACAAACGAAAACAAAACAACTTGAAGAGTGCTTGATGTTTCATTATTATCAACTACAATGAACAACTAAAATCCATCTGAACAACTAAAATCCATCTCCATCTAAACAACTAAAATCCATCTGAAGAGTAAAATTCTTCACCATTGTTAAGTGGATTTTTCCATCCTTACCCAAAATTATAAGGATGCATAATTAGTTTTTCTCATTTTAGTTGGTGACACATCATCTAAAAGGTTATTTTCCATATAATGTACATAGCTAGGGGGCATATTTAAAACATGTTCATATAACATTAGAAAAATGTACAACCTAATATTCTTAATTATAAAGATAATATAAACAAAAGTGATAGTGGATTAGATACGAGTTAAAATACCCACTTCAGCCATTGAACATTTATTTCTATGTTATTACCTTAAAATAAATTATATGTCATATGCCGTGTCATTTATACCATATTTGACATGAATTTCATTGTAAGAAAAAAATGAGCACGAGCCGATAGTGCACTTGCATTACGAAAAGGAACACATGTTACTCCATCATTTGTTTGATAAAATATACAAGATATTTATTTTATAATGTAACCCCATTATATAAATTCATGGATGTGTGTCTTGAATTTTAAAATAATATTTGCACCTTTTGCTTTTCTAGGAAAATACGTCGAATTTTATTTGTAACAAATAGTGCACACATAATTTATTTTCCTCAAAGTAGTATTGATCTTAGGATAAGAAAGCTTGAGCATATCGAAAGGGGCTAAACTCTTTAGAACCATGACATAGCTCATACTTCATAGGATACTAATGAATACCCATAAATTTTATTTTTACCTCTTTGTCCTGTGTTATTAATACTCTTTATAATACATTCTTAAAAGTAGCATGCTCCCCATTATTAGATGTCAAAGGTAATTTTTATTTTTATGTCCTTATTAACCATACCATCCATGAATTAAATAAGTACAAGCTTGTTTTGGTTTTCAATATGGTCTTGAATGACATTAAATTTTATTTTAATTATTATTTTTTCAATTTTTTATTGTGGTAACAATGAAAATAGAAATCATAATATCAATATAGATTTTTGGAGATAAACATTATTGTTCTCTATTTAAAATAATTAAAAATTAAAAATTTCTTTAGAAATCATAACATCAATATAGATTTTTGAAGATAAACATTGTTCTTCTCTATTTAAAATAATTAAGAATTAAAAATTTCCTCATCAAATTCAAATTTTTTTCAAGCATCAAACAAAGTAGAATAAAGATTGTTGTTCTCTTTTTAAAATATTAAAAAAAAAAATATTGATCATGTTAAATGATATCATTAGAGTTTTGATTGAAAGAATATATGCTTCTTAAGTAGAATACAAACAAACATACACTATGGCCATATTTATCATCAATTTAAAAACCCTTAATATCATGGTTACAAAGCATTTTGATTAAGATATAATATTTGTATGCATATAAGTAGCATTGATATCAAGGATAAAAAATGAGGGTGATTTTCTCCTTGAATTTTATATGAACCAATCCCCAAACCTACCCTATGTATCCCCTTCCAAAACATCATCACTTCAAATTAATATAATATGGTCTTATAGTTATCCTTATATTAACCCATATGATTTGGTATTGGGTATCTTATGGAACCCACATGAGCATACCTAAGACATAATTTTGGACCTTAAAATAGCACAAAATTTTATTTGCAATTTTTTTTTGTTGTTCATCATTATTTTTTACATTTTTTTTTACTTTTTATACATCAATGATTTTTTTTTGTTTGACTCAATATCTACTAATACAATGTTGTTCATTATATTTAAATTTTGTTTCAATTATTTTTTAAAATTTCAATCTAATATCTCTAAATTCCATAAATGTCTAGACATAGTATTTTGTTACTACCTTTTAAAGTATTTTAGATATAAAAAATAAAACACATCAAATTACTCTACATGTTATGACCATGCATTAAAAAATTTATTTTTATTATTAGTTTATATTTTCATTAATAATTAATTAACATATACATCTCACACTACAAGTTATAAATTGCTCATGTGTAGAGCAAAAACTAGAATTTACTTATTTTCATTGACTTACCTCCCTGCACAAAAATATGCATTTTCTAAATTGTAGATCATGATTTATAAATTATCCAGTTAACATACATGTTATACAATTACAAAGAAAATTTATATATATGAAAATTAGATTTACATTAGTCTAATTCATTTTGTTACATTATATTCAAATTCATAATTTAAATAAGTCAAATCATTTCTTCAATTTCATGTTACCATATTAAGGTTTAACTTCCACCTAAAGGGCCACCTAGAACCTATTTATTTACATCCCACCTGAGGTTATAATTTTGAATGGTACTAATTCAAATAATTTCACTATTACCAATTCAACCAATCTTCTTAATCATATCATCCCCATATAGATCTTGTGGATTAAGCATCTTTTAGATGTAAAAAATACAAATTGTAGAAGCATGTATATGAAATGACATTCCTTTATTTTATGAAATTTCAATTCATCAATAATACAGTCAATTCATCTAAAGGATGATCATCCACCTCACATTAAACCCAATAAATATTTTACTCTATATCATTTTAATATAATGTACTTTTGTATCTTCCATCATTTAACACGTAAAAAAAATGTGCATCACAAAATTCATCTTCATGAATGGTAGTTTATTAGTTAAGAGTTGTAGTTACGGTTCCTTTATAGTCCTTTAATCTCAATGAACTATTACATAAACACTACTAGAACATACCTAATCATATAGCTTTTATGAATGGTGAAAATATTGATAGTCTATCATGTACCCTTTGAAGAGATTTTTCACTTTTATCTAAAATAACATAAAGACCTTTAGGAGATCCATTCCACCTATTTAGTTGCATTTGAATTTTTGTTGCATATGATATATGATTTTTATTGGTATTTATATATGTAAGCAATATTTTTCCTGCTAAATTTTTTATTATAATGTGTCACATTTTTTTTGTAGGTAAAAGTAATTTTATTTACTTTATGGGTTGGAGGGTCCTATCCATTTTTACATTTGAAACATCCACTTCTGGAAGGTCACATTCCATTACCCAGGGGGTATGGATACGACAAAAAAAACCAGTAAGCCAAAAATATTCATGAACTTCCTTCACAGATGTTCTTACACAAACATACATTACAATCTAAATACATGAAAACACAAAAACGCACACCAGCGGACCCACGCAAGACACTAACCAGGCACCTTATTTCTCAGTCTTCTACTTGCAGCTCACTTCATTCCTAGTATTTTCCCCTCTTGGCAAGAGGGTTTCTAGAATAACGGGGAGTCTTTTGAGCTCCTCGATGGCATTGGACATAATATTATTCACTTCACATTGGATGTTGGCCACTGTCTAAAATTTTTTGACTACCTCATTGATGTGGGTCAGTGCCACTGTACGCAACATATCCTAGGCAAGGAAATATCTATCTTAGTCCTTTTGTTTGTCTCCCTGAGGCTCTGTTTGCCGCTATTCCTGAATATCCTCCTTAAGACAATCTTGATATTCTTCGTCACTGGTGAGGTCCTAGAACGATCGATTTCCACTATGAGTTGATGTCAACAATCGCTTGGACACCTTTCTTGTCGGGGGGGCCTAGTTACCTTTTGCTTGGGTTGCAACCTCTTGCCCACCCTAGGCTTCTCATCAACAATGGGTGCTTGGAAACCCATGTGAGGTATCTCCTCCATAGGGGGTTTTGCCTTGCCCTAGGTAGTGACATCATTAGCTTGAGAGGGGGGTGAATGGCAGTATTCCTAAGGCTAGGGTATGGGCAAGCTAGCATGGCTAGGAGACTAGGGCAAGGAAAAGCCATGTTATCAATTTGGGGAGGGGTTACTGGAACTGATACTGCCAAAGGGATGAGAGCTATGGGTATGCTTGTAGAGGACTAGGAACAAGCCTTGGTGGGGGGCAAGATTTGGAGACTGACTTCTTCTGAAGTTATTGATGGAGATGGTGATGGACCAGAAGAGAAATTCTAGGATATTGATGGGTTGAACATCACGTAGATGGTTGATAAAGGCTAAGTTGTAGGTGCTCAGAGGCTTATCAGGATTATCCACATAAATATATTTAAGGATGGGGATAATAATTGTATCCTAGGGGTGAGGGAGGGACGATCACATAATGCCCTTTTTCTCCCAAACTAACTCACTCCCCCTATTGGGAAATTGATCGATCTCTTCCTTAAATTTGTGCCCATCTCTATAAACAATTATGCTAGGAAACCTAAGACCAGACACTTGGGCAATGGATTAAGGACTTACCATGAAATAGAGGCCACAGATTCGCACCTCATCGTCATTATAAGACTCCAATAAATCCTTCATTACCTCATTGTCCACACCTTTGAATATTCTGAAGAAATTTATAAAATACTTGAAATCAAGAAGGGCAGCGATGCCTAGGTTGATCTGCATAGATGTTGGTTTAATGATGGCCATGGTTTTGTAGGGGTTCTAGGTGTCGATAGAGGGTATGAGGGGAAAGTTGGCTGATTTTAAATATAGGGACGAAACTAAGCAACTGAGGGAGGTGAAGTGGATGAGGAAAAACACCCAAAAAGGAAAGGTCACGAGATTATGAATCTAAACTACCAGCTTATGTCCACAAACCCAGGCATGACAATAACTCAGTATAGGGGTGGTGGTCTTTTTGAGAAAGGTGGATGAGGATAGATAGGTAGTGGGAATTAGACAAAGACACAAGAGAATAGACCTTCACCTGGGTTCAAACAGGTAGAATGGATGGGCCACGGAGTTTACGCTATCCTCAAAGTCTTTGCCAATTCAAAAATGATGAAGGTACCTTGGAACCAATGGGTAGAGTGTTGAAAAACACCCTACTACATGAGAATTCATTGGTGTGGTTGTTAGAACTATTGTTAGTGGCACAGATACCCTTAGGTGTCACAAGGACACCATTTGGGTGGCAATAGCCACCATTGTTATTGGAATTGGAATGGTGTTGAGGGTTAAGCTTATACTTTGATGGTATTGATGAAATACCATTGGTCACATAGTCAAGGCTATGTATTAGTGAGATTCCCTACATCATGGTTGACTTTCTCAGTGATATCTCTTAGGAAGCTATTTTTCCAAATCATTAAGGAGGATTGAAGGATAGCCTTATTGGCTAAGGCATCAACCACCTGATTAGCCTCTCTAAAAACGTGGTTAATTTGATTTCATTCCTTGTCATTGAAGTCTTTCTGGAAGTCCTGGATGATGCTTTGGATATTTTTTCTACTTTTAGAATTATTTTGAACCAACCCCACAATAACTTCTGAATCACCTTCAAAGATGATAGGGCTAGCCATGGATTTACATATGTCAATTCTTCTCTAGAGATCTCTATATTCAACGTAATTGTTGATCTAGGTACCCAATTTTTTAGCAAAATCTTAGATGATATTACTGTTGTGGTCCCTAACTACACCTCCTACTCCATGTTTTGTAGGATTGCCTTTAGAGGAACTGTCAAACCTTCATCAAATTGTAGGGAGGAGTCCACTTGGTTGCAGCTCTGTACTTGTGAGACTCTTTGGATTTGCAACAGTCTTGAGGAATATTAAGAGCCAAAAATAGGTGATCTTTTATTCTATCATGGGGAATTTTTGGGCATGGGATGAGACTACTATTTTTTGTTGCAAAGTTCAAGGCTCTTGACATAACTACTTCATGATCTCTGAGATATTCACTGAAAATATGTCGGTTACGTTCCAGCAAAATCTGCCAGGTAATATGATGGACCAGGTATTTCCATAGAAAGTTTAGTCTCAGGTTTTTAAAAGTGTTCGGCCATTGGATGAACATGTCCTTGACCATTCTTGGCCTAATACAACAAACTTGAAACTTGTGGACCACTAGGGAAAACACGGTGCTTGTGAATGGGCAATCCATGAGGATATATTGGGTTGATTCCTAGGCTTGCTCACATAGGTAGCATCTGTTGGGAACAATGATACCTCTACACATTAGGTTGTCAGTGGTAAGGAGTTTATTATGGACATTAATCCAACAGAAGTGATCTATCTTTGGGATTAGGGCCTTAAGCCACACACTTCTCTCTAAGGTCTCCTCTTTGTTGGTATTGGCTCCTTTTGTGGTGCTCTCAATGAGTTGGGCAGTACACTTCACAGAGAAGTTACCATTAATCATGCCTTTTCAACATCGCTGGTCTTTGTTTTGGGTTTGGGGGATAAAATTTGCCCTCATGAGTGCGTGGATCTCTATCACTGTATTGTTGATAGTTTCATTCTTAAGTCTAAACTAAACCTTCTTCCACTTTTTGATACCCTAGTTTGAAGTGATTAAATCTGCTATGTGGACCCCGTACTTGCCATTTGTCAAATGCTTTATAGTAGCCAACCTCTGGTATCTTATAAGAGGATCTTTTCTGGACTAGGCATCCTCCCAAAAATCGATCTCTTTGCCATCTCCCAACTTCAAACAAGATCCCTGGTGTAAGAGATTTTGGGTGAGGGATATGGACTTCCAAAAGTGAGAGTAGTTGTGAGGGGTGTTCATCTAAAAAATGGATTGCTGCTGGAGATACTTCCTCTTGACTATATCCACCCATTCAAGATTAGCATTGGAGACTACCTTCCATGCTTGTTTAGCCAGGAGGGCTAAATTGGTTACATTGATGCGCCTCATCCCCAAGTCTCCCTGATCCTTGGGAGAACAAATTTTGTCCTAGGAAAACAGGTGGAACTTCTTCTCATTGTCATTTCTCAACCACAAAAACTATTTTTGGATTTTTTCGATGGTCTCACCCACTATCGTTGGGATTTTGAAGACAAAAAAGAAAAATGTGGGAATGCTCTGAAGTACAACCTTGACCAAGGTTGCCTTGCCAATGCTGGAAAGGAGAGCATCTTTTTATCCTAAAAGCTTTCTGTGAATCCTATCGATGACATTCCTCCACATGTATTTGAGAGGTCTTTCTTTAAACATGGGAGACCCAAGTAGGTGGTCAAGAAAATTGTGATGGAACACCCTAGAATACATGTGATCTTGCATTATCTTTTGGGGGGGTGTTAATGAAAAACAAATTGATTTTAACATAGTTAACTTTATGACCAGTTACCTATTCATAAAGGTTAAGTATTGTTTTGATACCTTTGCCATCAGAAATTACTGCTTTGGTGGTTATAAAGGTATCATCCACAAATTATTGATGGGTTGAGGGCTGGAGACCAGTGGCAACTTTAATGTCTGATATTAGAGTGTTGGAACATGCATTCTTGATAGCTCTTCCTAGGCTCTCTACCAAAATGACAAAGATAATGGGGAAAAGCGGATCACCCTGTTTGAGGCCCTTGGAACTGGGGAAGTATCCAACAACAAACCCATTCACTAGGACTAAAACCATAAGGAAGAAATGCACTTATAAATTAGATTAACCCAAGATTCATGGAAGCCAAAATTGAGGAGGATTTGGGTGAGGAAGTCCCTGTTGACTCTATCAAACACTTTGTTCATGTCTAACTTGAGAAAAAAGGCAGTAAAATTGGAGGTATGGAAAGAGTGGATCAACTCATGAATGGTGATGACTCTGTCAAATATATTATGGAATTTGGTAATACTACCCTGATAGGGGTAGATAATGGAGGGGAGAATGCTTGACAACTGACTATCCATGGCTTTGGAAAGGATTTTTTAGATGAAATTGCATAGACTAATGGGATGGTAGTCTGAAAGGGATTGGGGATTATCGCCCTTAAATATCAAAGCTAGGAAGGTGGAGTTGACAGCTATGGGTATGGATTTGGAATACTACATTTCCCTGATAGAATTGAACATGTCAAATCCCATAATGTCCCAATAGGTTTGGAAAAATCTAGGTTGGAACCTATCTAGGCCAAGGGCTTTGTTTGGGTTCATGGAAAATAGGTCTCGATGAATTCTTTATGGTGCAAGGGGATGAGAAGGAAGATATTGAAATATCAAGAAATTATGGAGGGGATGTTAACCAATAAGGCTTCCATGGTAGACTGGGACTGGGATGGGGGAGAGGTAAGGAGGTTTCTGAAGTGTCTCACTACTTCTTCCTTGATCTAGAGGATGTTTGAAGTAACAGACCCATATTGCTTGGCCAGGTTTTTTATCCTATTTGTACCCCTATTCCTCAGGGTGGATATTTGGAAGAATTTAGAATTAGATTCTCATTCCTTGAGCCACATCTGGTGGGACTTTTGGTGCCAAAAGGTTTCCTCCTTATGGAGGATGTTGTGGTAGTCGGTCAGTAGCTGCTTCTCTTTAATACAAATATTATCGTTGCATGTTCCCTTTTGAAAATTATCCTTGATCTAGCTGATTATGGTCTTGACCTAATTTTTTGCTTCGAAAATATTCTCGAAAGTCGCCTTATTCTAGAATCTCATATTTTCTTTGATGAATCTAAGTTTTTGCATGAACTGATTGGTGGTTGAACCTAGGAATTTTCTTTTCCACCACAATGCAATTTGATTACTGATATTGTGATGCTAGGACCACATGGATTCGAAATTGAAAGGGGTTTTGAACTAGGATTTGGTGCTAGTTTCTAGCAAAAGGGGGTTGTGGTCAGACCCAATATTTGGAAGGGGTAGCAAGCTGGCATCCCTAAAAAGTGATAGGGCTTCCTAGATAGAAACACTTGATCCAATAATTCCTAAATAAGATTGTTTCCTTTCCTCCTGTTACTCCAAGTGAATAAAGACCCTTAAATGTGAACAACCATGAAGGCATTAGAATCAATAAAGTGTCTCAGGTTATCTGTTTCCCTATGGGATATCATAGTTCCTCCTATTTTATCTAAGCCATACAAGGGAGAGTTGAAGTCCCCTTCTAAAATCTAGGGGTTCCGTCAAAGGCTTGTCTTATCAATGTGAGCAAGTTCCACAGAGCCACTCTATCGTAGGGGAGGTTAGGGCATAAACATTGGTCATCACGTAGGATACCTAGGAGATGAGATCCTAGAATAGAATATTACTCAGTCTCTCTTATCCAAAAATGAGGTTGCATTGCACTTTAATGGGGTTCCACATGCACAACAGCCCACAAACCTATTTGGACGTCAGGGAATGGATGCACTCGTAGTTTCTCATAATGTGTCTTCATAGAATAAATGGGCTGGGAGGTTTGGAATCCTCACCCAGAGTGGAGCATAGTTGATATTTTGAGAGTTTGGGTCAAACTTTGTCTGTCATTTTTTAAAAATAGGCTTATCCTCCCAAAAACCCAAGGCCCTCCGGATAAGATGCATTATGTGTCCTCTGAGGTATTAAGTTGGATCATGAAGAAACCCCAAGTCATATTCGGTAGCTCCATGCTTCTCAGTGTTTTCAATTTGGACACCACCCATCTACGAATTGAATCCATGTTTGGATGACCTCCTATGAACTTTCCCACCAGGGAGTAAGTGTCATGAGTTTCGTAATCTTCCATGATGCTCCTAGGGAATATGACATCACAACCCTATGTAACGAACTTGAATGTGATGTTAGGTTTGATTTTTTGCTTGTTCTGAAGAAATTATTCAAACAAAGGGTTTTCGTTGGTGTAGCCACCACTGGTGGTCAAAACCATAGCCCCATAATTACTCTCAGCATTATGGTTGGTGGTATTCAAATCCATCGATGCCCCCATCTTCAGAATGGAGATTTTAGCCGAAAGAGGTCCACTCCCCACATCGCTGCATGCGATCTTAGTCTCCCATACCTCATTACCTCGTGACGTCATGGTTGTACCCCTCGAGACTCATCTGGATCATGCAAAGGTTTTGAGCCTTCGAAGCCTTGGATCTTCTTTCACCACCACCAAAGCTGGCCTTACCAGATCGTAATTTAGGGTGTCGTAGAAAAATTCGTTGTCACCGCTCGATCGCCTCTTCTTTTCTTTGAAGATATTTTATTTTTAACTTAAGTCATAATGTGTCACATTTTAAGGGTTTATTAACTTCTTATTTTTACTCTAATTTTTATTTTTCTTGTAAATATTGTTCTTCTTAATGGTTTTTTATCTTCAAAATTATTTTTCATTCATATTTACCTTTTTATGGTATCTTATATATTTCTAATTTTAATTATTTATTTGTTTTCTATTATATCTCTCTTTTTACTTTTTGTCTTGAAAAAGAATAATATTTTTATTTGTTCTCTTCTTCATGTTGTTTGTATGCCATAAATATTTTTGCACTAATTCATTCATCAACATCAACTTTTGATATATAAACTATAAATCTAGACACAAAAAATGCTCTAATATTAAATATAAAAATGAAGATCTTTATAAAATTTTAATAGTGTTCATTCTTCAAAATTGTGTCAAAATACAAGTATGAATTTTTGTCCATCATGTATGTATTTTTCACTATGGATTATTATAGAGGAAATAAAAGCGAAGATATAAAATAACAAACCATCATAATTGTTATGTTAAAATATGCTTGTAGAAGAATAAAACAATACAATTTCATATGTTTATATTTTATATTTTTAGCAATGACAAGCATTGTTGGGAATTATATCTAGAAATATGCATCTAAACATATTGTTTTGATATGTATAAATGGAATAACAAAATTATATGAGATAGTATGTATGATTTCATAGCATTTAATATAAAATTAAATTGATTATCATAGCATTTGATACTAACAACTAATATACAAATCAAATTCAAGTAGTTTTGGGATATATTCAATAGCAATGGTATTTTTTCCATAATGTTAATCACTTTGAGTATTGGACAATCAAGATATAAACCTTGATGGTTTATAAATATGTATGGAAGATAGCTCAAGAAATATATATTGAGCCCCAATATTATAGTGTGTTATTAGAACAAGATAAAACTTATATTAATGATACGAATGAGAAAAATATTTTAGACATGTTTTTAATATAGAGTGATCTAGGTGTGAGATTATTTTCTAGAGTTCTAAGAGCTAAAAGTATAAAAGAATATTGAAATACAATATAATATGCTTATTAAGTCATGTCTAAAGTTAAATTTCTTTGGTTGCAATACTTATGAACATAATAACACATAATGTGAAGATAGGTGATTTTATATTCAAGTAAAATAAACAAGCAATCAATTATGCAACAATAGAGAGATCAACATAAAATTGGTTATTTGTGAAAAGGTACTTTGATGTTTACCAGTGAACTGAAATGTATTTATGATTACAATAGAAAAAATAAGAGTGTACAACATTGCAACTTAGATTAACTAATGAAATCACTATTACCACATGAAAATATATTCGAAAAAATTATTGAGAGTTTAGAGTAGGATTTTACAACAATAAATGTTTCCAACTACATATCACAACATGAATACTTGAAGATGTTGGTGGTAGGAGAGATTAATTATTATGTATCCCAACTATGAACCATACCTATATGTGATGTTGTGATATATTTGACAACATTTATGATAATTATAGATTACCATATAATGGATTTGTAATTATAGTCATGATTGTAGGTGAAATAAATACCCAAGTATCATTAGTACTGAGAAAGACATAATATAAAACTAGAGGATGATTAAGAAAAGTTAATTATTTTAATGGGGAAAAGATGTGGAATTGTATCCTTGACTAGATATGTTAAACAATTGCCTTCTTAATATAATTATATTTATAACCATTTCAATCTCATATTCATCATGTATTCATGTAATGATTAGCTTATTTTTCTTTTTTTATGTCCATTCTTTGGTACATGATTAAATTGAATGGAAAAGAATATTTTTCTGATTGTTGCATCTTATAGTGAATATTCATAAGCCTAAACTATCTCTGAAAGGTATCTACATATTCATTAAATAAAAATTTTAAATAAGAGAATAAATTTCTCTAAAAGGTGAAGCGATTTGATATAAGAATAATTATAAATATTTTTAATAAAAAAAATTAAATAATGTCACTCAAAGAAAATCACTTTCAAATTTAGAGTGAATTGATCTCTTTAAATCTCTCTCTTTTTTTAAGGTGAAAATAATATTAAAAAAGATAAATTCAAAGTGATAATAATTGGCATACCACTTTTATCCAATCCTAGGATCCTATAAAACTAACTCTAATATCTCCATGGACCGGAAATTTCTTAGTGCAATCCAAGGAGCAAAAACTCCTATCCTGATTACAATTTTTATTAATACTATTCTAGATGACTCGAAGTTGTTTCTATATCTTACCATGAATTTTGGGGCTATCCCAAATTAGGACTAATAATAGTACAAGCAACAACTTGGCTAATCATCATAAATATATACCTTGGTCCCACACAATTTATTACCAAAATCACTATTGGCTAGTAATAAAAGTTATTTGTTCACCTCCATCCAATCTACAATATCATTATTTTTATTAGATTTCAACTAGTATCTAGCAATATTCTCACTTCCCTTTTTAGCCAAAAATTTAGTCACTGCATTCTTCTCGTTTTCTACAGAAATCATAATGTCATCCTCAAACTATTACCAAATGGATTTAATATTACTCACCATGTTCTTGATCTACCATGCACTCAGTCTAATTTTCCTAATATCATCTAAAAATCCCACCAAAATTTGATAGTTAGACTCCACTATGATGTTTCAGACTCCATTCTACCAAGCATTGAGATAGTCTTGTTTGATTGCCAAAGCCTCTGCTTCATTATTTGTTTCTACTCCTAGGCCTTCCAATTCCCAATGAATAACTTTATCCTTGTAATATCTTCTAATGAAACCAATATCTACTACCCTTGGGTTATTCTTGGTTGCTCCATCCGTGTTGATTTTTTCCTATCCTAGGTGTGGGGGTTGCCAAGTCCCATAAGTATACCTTATAGCAAGATTATCTCCTTGCTAATTTTATTTCTCCTCCACATGAGCTTTTACTATTTATATCACTTTCTTTAATATTGTTTTCCAAAGTAGATCTATCAGAGTGTATTCCTCTTTATAAAAATTGGCATTTATTTTCATCCATATGTGCCACCAGATAAATCTCGAACCCAGAGACCAACCCAACTAAAGTGATTTATATTTTAACCTTATTCATTTCTAGACCTCCCATATATTAGTGTGTTAAGTGCTGATTGAGATAGGACTTGATGTGTTGAGGAATATTACATTATTTAGTACATGTAAATGTACACCCATGACACCTTCATGGGAGAATTGTAAATATGTAATAGATAAGGATTGAGTCTATAGTTAGATGATTAATTTATATTTTCCCTTTTATGTAAGTATCAATGTGTAGGAAATACACAAGTGTCATGTAAGTTAGAGTGCAATAGTGTATTAAGATAATGTGCACAAGTATCATGTATGTAAGTGTACAAATATGTAAAGAGAGGATGTGCACAAGTGTCTTGTATTAGGAGCGCATGTAAGATACTAAGAGTTATGTAGAAGTGTGCAAGTGTCATAGAGATAGTTATGCATGTAATAATAGAGTGAGTATTCTTGTATACAAGTGGAAATATGATAAGCCAAAGGTCATAGGATTTTTCATAGTCAAGTACTTGAAGAGTCACATTACTATGGCTATATTATTAATATAAAGCTCCAAGAAATAACATTTGATTACAGAAGAAATATATAGAAAAGTGAATAAATCTCATATATAGATTATTGAGCATTTAATATTGTAAGTATTACTCATGCATATTACATGAATTATTTTATCCATTTACATTCATATTTGATATTTTAAGGGAATGTTATTTCATTATTATATTGGCCTTGATATAGATATTTTATTACTCATTTATATTATTGTTATCTTAAATATTAATGTTTAGACCTTTAATATTTTGGCTTATTTAATTTTGAACCTGTGATATTTTGAGTTTGTAAGGATTAAAATTCATCATGAAGAGATCAACCCATTGGTTCCATAACTTTAGGGAAATGTCAAACTAGAAGAAAAAAATATCTATTGTTTCTTCCTAGGTATTACACATGATACATTTTAGAGGGACCATGAAACCCCTCTTTTGTAAGTTATAATAATTAAGGAAGCTTCAATGCATTATCTTCTAGGTAAAGAAATTGATTTTTGGCCATCCCGTTTCCAACCATAATCTATCCCATGGAACATCTAACCACGCTAGAAGGGGAGGAAACAATTTATTATAACCATCCTAGACTTTATAGATGCCCAAATTCCCATGAACCCAAGCTACCTTATCCTCTTTCTCTTTTTCTATAAGGTATTATTGCTTTAATATCCTCTCTAAAAGTGGTAATACATTTTGATATATTGAGACTAGCCACTCTTCCCACTACTTGAGTTGCATAAGAGAGAAGGTACCAATATACCTTGTATGTATATAACATGATGTCTTAATCCAAACTCTAGCCTCTAAGATATATTTTAGTTGTAGCTCTAGAAATTTTGAAATTAAGAGGGGATATTGGTCCCAAGAATCGATCCAAATTTTTGGTTTATCTCTCCACCCACTTTCCAAAATAGTCTTGGTTTTACCACTTTCTCTTGTAATTTCAACACTTTCTAAGCAACAAATCCTTTGCCACTCATAGGAATACGACCTACTTTCCCATGAGGAATGTTACTAAAATATGTACTAGTAATAAAATTTATAAACAATGATTCCTTATTAGAGATCCATCTCCAATAAATATTGCCCACTAGAGCTTGGTTATTTAATGTTGCTTTTCAACTTTATAATCCTTCACTTACTTTAGGCTGGAAAATTTTGTACCAACTTACTAAAGCCCATCGCTTACCCATCCTTGGGCCATCCCACAGGAAATTTTACATAAAAAATTCCATCTCCCTTAGGATTCCAATCAGTGTTGTAAGGATGGAGAACTTATAAATTGGCATTGCTTGAATCATTGATTGAAGGAGAGTCACTTTTCATCTAAAATAAAGTTAGTGATGCATCCAATGATTTATCTTCCCACCAATTCTATCCATTAGTATTTTCCATTCTACCACCTTTAGCTTCTTATAATGGAGTCGAATTTGTAGGTAGTACAATGGGAGGGATCCTTGAGAGAAACCTAATATGTTTAGAATCTGATCTTGGATCCCCATTTTGGTATTAAATAATACTACCTTGGACTTGATTGCATTCACTTCCTAGATTTTGGCTTCCAAATAAGTGTTTAGGGTAACTTTGAGTGCTCGTGCCTCCCTAAATTAATAACATTAGCTTCCCAAAGAAACACTATATCATCCACAATTTTTAAATGGGTAATATTCATTGCTCCAACTTGCACTTCTGAGATAATTCCTTGTTGCCTATTCCTTTGAAGAAATATACCTAATCATTTGGAAAGAATAATAAATAGGTATAGTGATATGGGATATCCTTGTCAAATTCCCTTAGAGTCCTAAAAGGAAACCAAGCGAATACCATTGATAAGGACTAAGAAGGAGGTAAAATAGACACAACTCATAATCCACTATCTCTAGATTTGAGATAAACCAAAGTTCTCTAACATTCAATCCAAAAACTTCCAAGGGACTCTATCATAAGCCTTCGACATGTCTAATTTTATAAAAATGCCTCTTTGATATTTTTGATGTAATGTGTGAAATTCTTCTTGTACCATGATTAATCCATCCAAAATTTGTTGGCCCTTCATAAATCCTCCTTTCTTTTAAGAGATAATACTATCTAGTACCTTCTTGAGCCTTTTCACCATCAATTTGGTAATGATATTTTATACTACATTGCAAAGTGTGATTCATAAAAAGTCTCAAAGGTTGGAAGACTCTTCCACATTAGGAATCAAAGCAAAGAAAGTATCATTCACAACCCACAATATGCTTTTATTTGTATGTGATTATTCCACTACACTGGTTACATCCTCCCCTATGTCATATCGAATGGCCTAGAAAAGTTTAATTAGGAACTCATTAGGGTTTGGGGACTTACTAGTTATCATGATGAAAACTATGTGTCTCATCTATTCTAGATCTACAATTCTAAATAGGGTTTGGTTTTTTTCAACTGTTATAATCTATGAGATACAATTAACTATCTCGTATTATATTAGAAGATTAGGATGGGTAGAAATAGATAAAATATTTTTAAAGTAGAAATTTACAGCTTGCTACATACCTTGGATAGTGTCCATCACATTACCATGAAGTTATTTCAGGTTGGGTGGTATGTTGGAGTGTCTTCTTTTTGAGGCCAAGCAATGTAAGAACTTAGTATTTTGGTCCAATATTTTTTTGCTCTTTGTTTCCAATAGATCTTCTCTTGTTTGTCTATACTCTTTAATTCTTTTTTTGACCAATTCAAATTCTTGTTTCAAATATTTTATGTTTGTTTTAGTCTGATTTATTATTTCTTTTATATATTTTTTGTTAAGCTTTGATATGCTAGAGTTTTTTAAATACACCAAATAATGTTTCCCCATGAGCAAGGCACCCTTTCTCCCACCATTATGGTATTTTATTCCTAATATTCTCATTTTCCAACCAAAAAATCTCAAACCAAAATTACTTAGAGAAATATAAAGTGATATGATTTTTTATGATTGAGAATTTCCAAATTGAGTAAACATCTTAGAAAAGCCTCTCCAAATACCAAGAATCTATCCAACTTTACCTTCCTATATTCCAACCCTGTTCGTTTGTTTTTCCATGTAGGAGAAGGTCCTACACACGAGACATCAATCAAATTGAGTTGATTTACTCTAGAGATCATAAATTTATCCCATTGATCCAAATATGGGATTTTCTCTTCCTAATATCTAGCTGAAATCTTACCATTAAAGTTATCAACCACAATCCAATTCACCTCTTCCTTTCCTATTGTACTTGCTTGTGAAACTACCCATTTGAGATGTTGCTTCCCAAATTTTTTTGAACCATATAAATCTAAAATCAACAAAATTCTTGAACTCTTACTCTTGAAGAGAGATCTAAGAAACCCCTTCATGTAACATGATCAATAGCTTTCTAGTTCATAGGATTCCACAAAGCCACTATAGCCCCTAAAGCACCCTAGGATTGATGGAGGAGCCTATCTTTAGAGGGTTTTTTTTAAATAAGTTTTAAAATAAATTTTTATTACTCAAAATAGAATTATTTGACGCAAAAATAATTTCACGAAAATGGTAATTACTAAAAAAGACAAATTTTGATGATTTTTTTTGCCTAAAATAGTAATTACTTAAAAAGGTAGTTTTTTGTGAAAAAATAAAATTGTCGAAAATAGTAAATTTTTATTTTTAAGGCTTTAAGATTTAGGGTTTTATTTCAGGGTTTCTTTTAGGGCTTCAAGCTTTAGGGTTTTCTTTTAGGGTTTCTTTGGGGATATATTCCCTTGGTATTACATTGTAAAATGGAGAAGTGAATCCAAGAATGAGAAAATAAAATATTTATTGGTTTATTTCCATGTATTATAGTTTTTATATGAATGGAGGGATTTTATGTTTATTTCTATTTATTGCAGTTTTTATGTAAATGGAGGGTTTTATATATTATTTTCATTTATCACAGTTTTTATGTAATGGGAGGTATTATGTTTTGACCTCTTGCAGCAAGATTTACATCATTTGGAATTAGAGTCAGGTTGTATCTTTCTAGGTAAGAAAAGAGAAGAGAAGAAAAGAGAAAAGAAGAGGAGAGCAAAAGGGCTCCAAAAAAATTGACACTCTATGCAGTGCTTACAGAAGGTTTATAAAACCTTGGAGAAAGAAATTGGCACTCTGTGTAGTGCTTGCAAGAGTTTTTTTTTTATGTAAAGCCTCAGAGAAAGAGATTGACACTTTGTGTGGTGCTTGCAGAAGGTTTGTAACACCTTGGAGAAATAAATTGGTACTCTGTGTAGTGCTTGCAGGAGGTTTTTTATGTAAAACCTCAGAAGGATAAATTGGCACTTTGTGTAGTGCTTGCAGAAGGTTTGTAAAACCTTAGAGAAATAAATTGGAATTTTGTGTAGTGCTTGCAGAAGGTTTGTAAAACCTTAGAGAAATAAATTGGTATTTTGTGTAGTGCTTGCAGGAGGTTTTTTTTTCATGTAAAACCTTGAAGGAAGAAATTGGCACTATGTGTAGTGCTTGCAGGAGGTTTGAGATATAGAACCTCGAAAGGATATTGGTACTTTGAGGAGTATTTATAGATGTGTGGCCTTATATGGATATCAATTATGAATTTGATCAAAGGAACTTGTATGAGTAGAGTTCTTTTCAACGAGAGGAGAATGATGCAGGAGCCTATCTTTAGAGGGTTTTTTTAAAAGAAGTTTTAAAATAATTTTTTATTACTCAAAATGTAATTCTTTGATGCAAAAATAATTTGAAGAAAATGGTAATTACTAAAAAAAATAAATTTTAATGAAAAAATAATTTGCCTAAAATAGTAATTACTTAAAAAAGTAGTTTTTGGTGAAAAAATAAAATTGCTGAAAATAATCAAATTTTATTTTTAGGGCTTTAAGCTTTAGGGTTTTATTTTAGGGTTTCTTTTAGGGCTTCAAGATTTAGGGTTTTCTTTTAGGGTTTCTTTGGGGATATATATTCCCTTGGTATTGCATTGTAAAAGGGAGAAGTGAATCCAAGAATGAGAAAAAGAAATATTTATTGGTTTATTTTCATGTATTATAGTTTTATGTGAATGGAGGGTTTTTATGATTATTTTCATTTATTGCAGTTTTTATGTAAATGGAGGGTTTTATATATTATTTTCATTTATCGCAGTTTTTATGTAATGGGAGGTATTATGTTTTGACCTCTTGTAGCTGGATTTACATCAAAGATGCTATAACCATATGCTTTACCTGTCTCCATATTTTCCTGGCTATTATACCCTTCACATGTATTTAATATTTTATCTCTTGAAGGTAAATAAAATTTGATGAATGAATTTCAATTAACCTATGAATAACAATTTGATGAGACCTGCTATTTAAGCCCCTACTTTTCTATAATTGTACAATCATTGTGAATGTAGAACCTAGATAGTATCAATTTACTTTATTCTTCCCTGGTTTACTAGTTGGTCACCCTCCATTGTCAATTTCTCATGGTTTGATTTTTTTCCCACACTCTTGGTTTGGGTGTTTTTTAATCGATTATCTACTTTCTAAATTACAACAGTAGCCTTATCTTTGTCTTTATCTCTATATTTCATTGAGATATCCCTATCAACCAGGACCATAGCAAGGTTGAGGTTCTCTACAATTGTTATGATAATATGGTTTGGGATGGGTTGAATATTGGTTTTTAGCATTGGTTGAGTTATTGTCTACTAGACTAATATATTTTTAGATGGTAAATTTGTCCCTTGTGGTTCCCCATTATAGTTATCTCATTTTCCATGTCCATTAGGTTATTAATAATTCCATACCTATTTAGCTTTATCTCTTCTATCTGATTTGATTGTGCAACCTTCTTATTTTGATTTTTATTTATCTTAGGTGCTTCAAAACCCTCTTTTGGTGTATTTGGGTTTGAGGTTGTGGGCTAAGTTTCTATATTCTTCTCAAGAATATTCTCATCATTTCCATTAGTTTTTAATGGGATGGACTCCTTTTCAATGTTCTCAGGGCACAATCATGTAAGATGTCCATGATTATGAAAAATCCTACATTAAATGGGGATTACTTCATAGTCTATTTGTTGGATCCAAGTTAAATCCCCCATATTTATTTCTATTTTAGTTGGTAGTGAGTGATTAAAATCCATCACAACATAGATCCAAGTATAAATGGTTGAAGCTCCCATCATCGTATCTCTAGCTACTCCTAGATAACATCCCAATAAATTACCCAATCTTTCAAAAACTAGTTAACACCAATATTCTAGTGGTAGAGCATATAATTCAACCCAATAAACCATTATAATGGATTCATTTCATCGATGAAATATTACATTCTAGGGCTGCACGAAAAGACTTTGTTTTCCACAACTCCTCTTCTTTGATTCAAAATATTTATCCATGATCACTCTTGAAGAGAAACTCACTAGATATTATCCACTACTAATGAGGAATATTGAAATATCCTCTAACGTCTCCAAGTTATTTTTAATCCATGAAGTTATAAGCCCTAAAAATTATCTCATGCTAATAAACATACACATTAGATCATAGTTACTCAAATAAAAAATATTTTTAGCCACTAAAATTTGTTCAATAACAAGTTTGGGATGATGGGTAGCTTGGGGAAGACATCCATTAAATCTAGACTAGAATCCTTTATCCATTGGCTTCTTGGCTATAGAAAAGAAAATAAATTCAAAGTAAAAATTTACAACTTATTGCATATCTGGCATAGTGTCCATCACATTACCATGAAAGTTTTTTAGGTTGGGTTTTGTTTTAGAGTATCTTCTTGTTGATATTTATTGATGGATGAACTTAGTATTTTGATCCCCCTCTATTAGCCAAGAAGTTTTTACTCTTTGTTTTCAATAGATATCCTCTTGTTTTTTTATACTCTCTAAATGTTTTTTGACCGTTTCATATTCTTGTTTCAAATAATGTATGTTTGATTTAATCCAAAAGAGTGTAGCTAGATCTATCATTGCATTTTAGCTTTTGATGTAGTATGCAATGGGAGATAGCAATCACAAGATGTAGAATAATATGAAAGAAAGTAAATCTATGAGATGACTGAAAATGCTATAAATATAAATGATAGAAATGCATACAATGTAGCTATGGAGGAAATGGACAATCCATGAATAAATATACTAGACTACATTGCACCCATCACCAATATGGTGATCTACACAACACTATTCTACTACCTATGAATATGATCTGAGATTCTATATGTTGCTTGTTATAAGGAGGCCCTTTTTATATAGGAAGATAGGTTCCTTGGCCAATACTCTACCTAGCTGTGCAAGGGACACCTTGCACATATACAACTTGCACATTGAAACTTGTGCATTTATTACATTTCATGAAGTAACTAGATAACTTCCCCCTAAATTAATATAATTTCCTAAGTATGTACCTAGGAAGGTGCATTTACATGACCCAAATAATGTAATATAACCTATTTCTAACACCCCCTTATATTAAATTATTTGGGTATTGAAGAATTTAGTCTTCAATATGCATCTCATTCCATCAAATGTCATTTGGTGTATTTGGGTTCTTCTTCAGTTGCTTTAGTCTTCATTTCATGGTCTCTATTGTTTTTGATGGAAAATTTGGAATTCACACAGACAATCTCACAGTAAATTCACAAAAATTTTCATTAATTCATTCAATAACAAAATACAGTAGTAACTTTTCCCCGGCACAACACTTCTTCCCCAATCCCGAACTTCACCACCCGTCCCTATTACAAAATTTTAGGTTTTATCGAGGCCCCGATCCTCTAGGCAATTAATGCCTGCCTAAAAAGATTCAAATTCAAACTTTCCCCCCCTTTCCGGGGTTTTCAAAATTTTGATCATAAATGGGTCATCTACCCGATCTACCAAGAGCCCTACATTAATGGTCTTCCTTACTCTGCAACCGCTGCCCTGGGTTAGACTGCTCTTCTGCACCGATGTTTTGTTCAAATCTCCATCCTTCGAACTCCTGTATTGATTGATTTTAACCTTACCATACGTGGTCGTCAACTCCACTTAAATTTACACGACAGCTTTCGTGTCCCATTCTGGTCCCCTTTTCTTCACTGGCTGAGTTGTCTCATTACACGTGGCAGCCATGTGTCAAATCCGGCCTTGTATGGCCGTCTACATGTTTGTCTTGGGCTGCCTTCCTTTGGTCATGATATCGCGACATGTCACGATTTCGTGACATGTCGCGATTTCGTGACCCAACCGCTGCTTCGCCTTCTTTCGATCCAAATTGTCACGATATCGCGATGTCGCGATATCGTGACCTAACCACCTCCACAACTTGGTTCCATGGTGCCTTGCACTTTCTAACCACTTTCGCGCCTTAGACCCACTGTGCCACGTGGCGACTTCACATTAGCCGCGATATCGCGATAGGTCGCGATATCACGACCTATCGCGATATCGTGACAGAACCTTCCTCCTCTGCAAAGTTTAATAGAACGTCGCGATATCGTGACAACTGAAGCCTTTTACTTTTGCAAAGTGAGACCGTCGCGATATCGCGATGAAAACCCACCAAGCCAAACTATAGACTTTTGGGTCACGATTTCATGACCCTTCCCCTCCTTGCCTTTTAAAACCATTCCAAACCAAAACTGCTTCACAAAACCTTCCCCACTTCGTAAAATCAACAAGTTAAAAGGTACTGAACATAAAAAGAAAATTGAAGATGCAAGATTGCTCTACCGCTTTCGGATGCTCCTGCATCAGATATCGCGACGTCGCGATATCGTGACGAAAACCCACCAAGCCAAACTGTAGACTTTTGGGTCACGATTTCGTGACCCTTCCCCTCCTTGCCTTTTAAAACCATTCCAAACCAAAACTGCTTCACAAAACCTTCCCAACTTCGTAAAATCAACAAGTTAAAAGGTACTGAACATAAAAATAAAATTGAAGATGCAAGATTGCTCTACCACTTTCGGATGCTCCTGCATCAGACACCCGGGGTAATTAAAGAAAAGTGATCCTCACGTTTGGGTTGTTATAGGAAGACCCAGGCGGTCAACCTCTGTTTTAGACAACCAAGTTGCATATTCAGTTGGTCTGCCCCTCCACTTGATCAAATACTCAGTGTACTGTCTATTCCTGGTCCTTCTGCCTTCACGGGTATCCAATACTACTTCGGCTTCATTTGTGCTTGGAGTAGATGCTGGAAACTGCCATAATTTTGAACTTTGCACTTCTGTACCTTCTCCCTCATGATATTCCACTAAATCTGAAATATTAAAAATAGGTGAAATATCAAGCCAACTCGGCAATTCTACTTCATATGCATTTCCTGATTCTCGCTTTCCCAGTATCTTACATGGCCCAAACTTTTTCATCTTCAATTTATTATAAGTCTTGGCAGGAAATCTATCTTTCCTGAGATGCACCATAACCTCATCTCCAACTTTGAAGTCCTTGTACCGTCGCTTCTGGTCTGCCTTTGTCTTATATTGACTATTCATTTTTGTAATTTGTCTTCTTACTTCCTCATGCAGACTTTTCATATGCTCTGCAAATTCCTCTGCCTCGGCACTACATTTTTCTTTTTCGTCCAACTTTCTTAGTTCAGACACATTCCTCGGTCGTTTCCATATACTATCTGGAACGAAGATTTATTTGTGCTTTTATTAACTGAACTGTTATATGCAAACTCTGCCTATGGTAAGACCAAATCCCATCCCTTGGGTTGATCCACTATCAAACATCTCAGTAAATTTCCCAGACTCCTATTGACCACCTCCGTTTGCCCATCTGTTTGTGGATGGTATGCTGAACTGAATTTCAGGTCTGTCTTCAATTTCTTCCATAGAGTTCTCCAAAAATACCCAACGAACTTGGTATCTCTGTCTGAAACTATACTTCTTGGTAGACCGTGAAGTCGTACCACTTCCTTGAAGAATAACCCAGCAATGTGGACTGCATCACTTGTCTTCTGGCAGGGAATGAAATGTGCCATTTTGGAGAACCGATCAACTACTACAAATACTGAATCATTTCCCCTCTGTGTTCTCGGTAATCCAAGGATAAAGTCCATGCTTATGTCCTCCCATGGTCTCTCAGGCACAGGTAATGGCTGGTACAGTCCTGTATTTTGTTTTACACCCTTTGCCATCTGGCATATTCTGCAACTTTGCACAAACTTCCGTACATCTTGCTGAAGTTGTGGCCAGTAGTAATTTTCCTCAATCAAGGCAATGGTCTTATCCCTACAAAAATGCCCAGCCAATCCTCCGCTATGCTTTTCTTTGATTAAATTATCCCACATGGAACTTCTGGGAATGCACAATTTACTACCCTTGAACAGCATTCCGTCTTGGATTAAGAAATCCAACCATTTTGTTTTATCCATAGTAAGAGGTATTGAGCAAGCCTCCTAGGATTCTGCAAAATCCGGATCTGTAGGGTATAGACCCTTCAGTTCTTCAAACCCCACTACTTCTACTGTCAATCTGGTCAGCAGAGTTTGCCTTCTGCTTAAGGCATCCACAACTCTGTTTGACTTCCCACTTCTGTGCTTCAGTACAAAGGTATAACTTTGGAGGAACTCCACCCATTTCATGTGCCTTTGGTTTAGTTTTGTCTGACTGTTAATGTATTGCAAAGCCTGATGGTCAGTAAAAAGTACAAACTCCTTTGGTAATAAATAATGTCTCCACTTCTTCAGGGCTTGAACTATAGCATAAAATTCTTGATCATAGACAGAATACTTTTTCTCGAGCATCATTTAACTTTTCACTGAAATAAGCAATTGGCTTGCCTCCTTGACTCGCACCGCCCCTATTGCACTGCCACTGGCATCACAGTCCACCTGAAATACCTTGTTGAAGTCTAGAAGTGCCAAAATAGGTTGTTCTGTAACTTTTATCTTCAATGTATCAAAGCTCCTTTCAGCCTCTGATGTCCATTTGAACTCCTTTTTATCTCCCCTCATTGTCTCTGTGAGAGGTGCACAAATACTATTGAAGTTCTTTATGAACTTCCTATAAAAACTGGCCAGACCATGGAATGACCTCACTTCTGTTGTGCTCCTTGGAGTAGGCCATTCAATGATGGCTCTTACCTTTTCGGGGTCCATATTCAGGCCTTCTGCTGAGATTACAAATCCCAAGTATACCAATTCCTTCTTGAAAAAATTACACTTTTTCAAATTTATTAATAACTGTTCTTCTTGCAGCTTTTCAAAGACCCTCCTGATATGCATCAGGTGTTCCTCCAGGGTCCTGCTGAATATCAATATATCATCTAAATAAACAATAACAAACTTTCCCGGAAATTCTTTCAGTACTTCATTCATCAGCCGCATGAAGGTACTTGGTGCATTGGACAGTCCAAAGGGCATGACCAACCACTCAAACAGGCCTTCTCTTGTTTTGAAGGCTGTCTTCCATTCATCTCCCTCTCGGATACGGATTTGATGATAGCCACTTTTTAGGTCAATCTTTGTGAAGTACTCAGCTCCACTTAAATAGTCCATGATATCATCCATTCTTGGTAACGGGAATCTGTACTTAATAGTAATTTTGTTGATGGCCCGTGAATCTGTACACATCCTCCATTCCCCATCCTTCTTTGGTGCCAGCACTGCAGGGACTGTGCATGGGCTCAAGCTTTCCCGAATTAACCCCTTTTCTAATAATTCTTGGACCTGTCTATTTAATTCCTCAGTCTCTACAGGTGTCATCCTATGTGCAACTTTATTTGGCAGGATTGATCCTGGTATTAAATCTATATGATGGCTAATTTTTCTCATAGGGGGTAAGCCCTCGGGCACATTTTCAGACACAATGTCTGGAAATTTCTCCAACAGATTTAGAATTTCTGCTGGGGTATCCTGGCATTGCTTCCCCCTAAGTCTAGGGATTATTGCATAACATAAATGTTCACGCTTTAACCCGTTCAGAAACTCTCTCACCTTAACTAAAAAGACTCTGGAAATATGACATACCTTTTCATCTGCATCCTTCAAGGGCTTTAGTTTATGGCGTACACCATTCTTTGTCAATGAGTAGGTGTTGGCTCGGCCATCATGTACTGCACTTCGGTCAAACTGCCAGGGTCTCCCAAGCAACATGTGGCAAGCATCCATGGGCAAGATGTCACACAGGACCTCATCACAATAATTTCCAATGTTAAATTTAACAGAACACTGCTCATTGACCAAAGCTCTGTGGTCCTTTTGCAACCATGCGATCCAATATGGGTGTGGGTGCTTTTTCCTTTCTAGCTGTAACTTGGTAACCATTTCCTCAGAAAACAGGTTATCCATGCTACCATTATCAATAATGATATTGCAAACCTTGCCCGCACATTTACATCTAGTGCGGAATAAGCTTTTCCTCTGGTCTGTGTCCTTCTCCCCGTTCAACAGGACTCTTCTTACAATCATTATTTCTCCCCTATCTGCTTCTTCGAAATGCTCAGATTTAGCATCCTCCTCCGCCACAGCAGCTCTGGCTAGACCCTCAGGCCTCTTGTTTGTTCTTTCTCAGTGTTGTGGACATTCAAATGCCCAATGTCCTTCACCACAGTGGAAACACGTTCCACGAAATACTCCTCTTCCAAATCCTCATCCAGATCCACCTCGTCCTCTTGGGTAGCTGTTCTGATCTCGAGGCTGATAAACATCTTCTTCCTTTTGGTCCTGGTTACTACTGGATTCACCAGTCTTCTTTAGATCCTTGTACTTTTCCCCACTGGTTCTCCCACCAGTCCTTCCACCTCGGCCTCTTCCTCTTTGCTTGCCTTCAAACCGCCTGTTCAACTTTTCTTCTACCTTCAAGGCAAATTGGTAAGCATCCTCAATGGTGTTTAATCGAACCAGGCTCAGTTCTTCCTGGATACCAAGCCTCAACCCATTAATGTAACGGGCTACCTTCTCTTTGTTTGCCTCTAAATGCCCTATTCTAATAGAAATTTTGTAAAACTCTTCAGTGTACTCTTGGACAGTTTTGTTTGTCTGCCTCAAGCTCTGCATTTTTCTTAGCAGATCCAACTCGTAATCTTCCAGGATGAACTATATTTTAATATTCTCCACCATTCTATCCCATCTCGTTATTCTCTCCTTCCCTCTCCTGTTCCTCTCCAACTGGATTCCTCTCCACCAAATGCTAGCATGGCCCTTCAACTTCATCTTAGCAAATCTGACTCGGTTAGGGTCTTCAACTTCCTCATACTCGAAATATTCCTCCAAATCATTTATCCAGTCAATCACTTCTTTCTGGATTTAGGTTTCCCGAGTATGTAGAAACCTCCATTTTAGGCTGCTTTCCAATCTGAGAGATGGCCTTATACAACCGGGCCTGAGCTGGATCCACAGCTTATGCTTCTTCCTCAGACTATTCTTCCTCTTCAACTTCATCTTCATTTTCTTCTTCCCCTCCGGGTTCACGCCTTCTGCGTAACTCTGCTTGCAAGGCTTGAACTTGCCTTGCAAGGCCCGAAAGTCTTCGGTCGACACCACACCTCCTCCTCTGCCTCGGTTCCTTCGTGGAGGCATTATATATATATTTAAATCTTCCCACAGATCCTGGTGTAACTGCCTCTTTCTTCGGCGATCTTTTACACGCTCAGGAGCTCCTGCTCTGATACCACTTGATGGCAAATCCGGAATTCACACAGACAATCTCATAGTAAATTCATAGAAATTTTCATTAATTCATTCAATAACAAAATACAGTAGTAACTTTTCCCCGGCACAACACTTCTTCCCCAATCCCGAACTTCACCACCCGTCCCTATTACAAAATTTTAGGTTTTATCGAGGCCCCGATCCTCTAGGCAATTAATGCCTGCCTAACAAGATTCACATTCGAACTTTCCCCCCCTTTTTGGGGTTTTCAAAATTTTTATCATAAATGGGCCATCTGCCCGATCTACCAAGAACCCTACATTAATGGTCTTCCTTACTCTACAACTGTTGCCCTGGGTTAGACTGCTCTTCTGCATCGATGTTTTGTTCAAATATCCATCCTTCGAACTGCTGTATTGATTGATTTTAACCTTACCATACGTGGCCGTCAACTCCACTTAAATTTATGCGGCAACTTTCATGTCCCATTCTGGTCCCCTTTTCTTCACTGGCTGAGTTGTCTCATTACATGTGGCAGCCATGTGTCAAATCCGGCCTTGTATGTCCGTCTACGTGTTTGTCTCGGGCTGCCTTCCTTTGGCCGCGATATCACGACATGTCGTGATTTTGCAACATGTCGCGATATCGCGACCCAACCGCTGCTTCGCCTTCTTTCGATCCAAATTGTCGCGATATCGCGACGTCGTGATATCGCGACCTAACCACCTCCACAACTTGGTTCCATGGTGCCTTGCACTTTCTAACCACTTCTGTGCCTTAGACCCACTATGCCACGTGGCGACTTCACATTAGCCGTGATATCACGACAGAACCTTCCTCCTCTACAAAGTTTAATAGAACGTCGCGATATTGCGACAACTGAAGCCATTTACTTTTGCAAAGTGAGACCGTCGCGATATCGCGACGTCGCGATATCGCGACGAAAACCCACCAAGCCAAACTGCAGACTTTTGGGTCGCGATTTCGCGACCCTTCCCCTCCTTGCCTTTTAAAACCATTCCAAACCAAAACTGCTTCACAAAACCTTCCCCACTTCGTAAAATCAACAAGTTAAAAGGTACTGAACATAAAAAGAAAATTGAAGATGCAAGATTGCTCTACCGCTTTCGGATGCTCCTGCATCAGTTTTCCAGTTATCTGTGTTAAAATAAGTAATTATTCTCTTAAGTTCTACTAGGATAGGCATGCTTGAGTTTCCACTCCTCCATGAGTCAAGTGAGATCTCAGTATAGTCTAGATCATATTTTATGAGTTTTTGTAATCCAACTGCTCTCAATAATCAACTTTGCTATTTATACAAAGTTGATCCATGGAATAAATCAATCAGTTCTATTTGTCTTCTTAAATATTGTGATGCTTTGTAGTTCTACTCTTGGGAAATTATAACATGGTACCAGAGTAGGATATATTCTTCTAGCATTCTCTCTTGAAGGAAGTTTCATGAACTGGTTCATTATCTCTTATCTTTTGTTTTTAACAAGGAGGTTTTTTCATTTCTATTGTAGACTGCTCTTTTACTTCTGCAATTTTTTTTGAAAAAAATTGTTTATGGTACTAACTAAAATAGATTACCATATACAGATTCTCCTTATTTTTCAAAAGATATTATTTTGCTTCTTTCTCTAAAATAGAGATATTTAAAAAAATGGCCTTCTTGCTATAGCAATATAGGTATATATTTTTTCCTGCCTTAATATTGTTCTCCACAGATGAATGTTTTGATATATAGCTGCTCCTCATTTCTAATGAATGTGCTCTTGCCTTGGATATATTTCTACCATCGTTGCATAAGAGAGTAAGTTTCATGGGCAATAATTCAATTTTGTGGAAAACAAGAGATTCGTGGGTCCTTCTTTATCTCATGATATTTGGTTTTTATTACTACTATTCATGAGATCTTCTCTCTACTGTGTTTGTCGTGACATCATTAAAGTTAATATATCTCCTCATATTTGATTTGTTTTATATAATATTCATGATATTTTAACCATATGGTGCAACATATTTTGTATCTCTCGCGTAATTTATTTCATGGACCTTTGGTCATATAAAACAGTCCATTTAATATTTTGTAAACATGGCAAGTTATTTTTAAAAAAACTAACTTGCCAACGTATTTATTGGTGCTCGACATTCTTCATCATGTCAACCCTAAACGGGTCTTTTAAATGATTATTGGAGTACTTTTTTTGGTGAAGCAAGTTGAACTCAAATTCTATCTTCAGTTGTCCATAGCTTCACTGATTTAACCAGTCTCTATCACTTCTAAGAGCAGATTCATCTCTTTATATTCACCTCAGTGAATCTCTTTTTTATATCTTCTTTGCATTTGCTTAAGCTATTTAATATTGTTAAGTATTGTATTACTTCTCCTTCTTCAATATCTCTTACAGCGAAGTAGAAATCTGCCAGTGATTCAACTGTGATGAGTTGAAAGCTCCCTTAACTTCTTTGTGCCTTCCCTAGTATCTTCGATGCCTTCTCTAATGTAGCCTCGATCTCTGAAGCCTTTTCCAATCACATATTCTTTGATGTCCTTCGGAATAACATAGCCTTCCTATTGTCTTCCACACCATAATATTCAAGAAAGCAGCCAAGGTAATTTTTATATTTTTAAATATATTTGGTTCTTTTTTCTTCATTCGACAATTCAATGAAGCTCCTGCATAACATTCTCTTTCAATATCTTCTAAGATCATAGCAATGTGCTCCTTCAAGCACTTTGAAGCCCCTCATTTGCAACGTGCTCTTTTGAGCCCTTCGAGCATTGCAGCATGCTCTATCGAGCCCTTAGAAGCCCATCAATCGCTTGCTCATTGCACACGTCACTTCAAGTATGATTAATATTATTTCATTTTATTTTATATATTAATCATAAAATCTCAAATGTGCAAAGAAGATTAAAAAATTTTCGTGGTTTTTGGAGCTCCTCGATTCACAGCTTTTTGGCATCATTTTTTTAGTTTGTATTCCATTAAAAGCTGTGAAATGGTGGGCATATACTAGGGACCTCATTCCCTCCTTTGAGAATTTCCTTTATTACCTGTTGAAATTAGTTTGTAATCAGATCTTCTATTTCACTGGTTTTTATAAAAAACCAGTCCAAAAACTAGATCTGCTCTTTAAAATTTCAATTGTAAACCCTCTTAAAATATTCTCTACTTTTTCTTCCTTAGTTCCTTTCATTGGCTACAAATAAAAAAGGATAAATATTGTAAAATCTATAATATAATTATGTTTGGGGGAGTTTTTAAGGTGCCATTTATTAAAGCACCTTTTCTAAAACCTAAAGGGGGTGTTGTTATATTTTTTGGTTATTGCCTCTTTTCCTTTTTTTTCACTTACCTTTGTTCTATTTTTTTTTAAATAAGAGAGTTCCTTATTTAGTCTAAATAGGAATTTTTTTTTAGCCTAGGTTTAATTAATATATATATATATATATATATATATATATATATATATATATATATATATATTATTTTAATGCTTTCTTTAATATCAGCATTCATATAAGAGATATAATCATTAAACTTTTAATGCTTTCATTAATCTCAACATTCATATAAAATATATTAATGATTCATTTTATGAACACCTCTAACTAATCACCTATATCAAAGTATTAGACTTCTCAATAACTTATAGTTTCCCTATCATAAGGGCGGGTTATTAAGAAAATCTAATATCAGGGTCTAGCTGATTACCTCTTCATAAAAAACCTATGTTTCACGTATCAATTTTACTAAATACTTATAGTTTCCCTCTCATAAGGATGGGTATTTGAGAAGAATAGGTATAAAGGCCAAGACTTTTTTCGAAACATTTGTCTAATTCACTATATCAATCTAATCATTTACTTATAGTTTCCCTCTAGTTAGGGTGGGTAAATTGAGAATACTGGTATTAGAATCAGACTTCTATATCCTTCTTTAAAATCTCAATTGTAATATCTTAAATTACTTAAATTTAAATGGGGAAACAATATTGGTTCTCTTCAAATCTCTTTAGTAAAATGAACACAATAGATCCTCTCACCCCTCATAACTATCACACATGGAAACCAAAATTTTTAAATATCATTTCTAAAAAAGTTCTCATACACTTACTAGAAGAGAAACAACCTAAATTTAAAAAATAATATGAAATATTTGTTCATCAAGGGAAGATGTATGAAACAATGGGTATAATAAGCACTGATGTAAATGAAATCTTATGGTTTCACATTTTAGAATGTAAAACTCCCTATGAAAGTTGATAGAAACTTAAGAACTTATTTGGGAAAGTAGATCAAATAAGGTCAATGAAATTAGATGTAAAATTAACAACATTATCCCCTAAAGACTTTAGCAATATTGTTAACTTTCTCACCAAATTTAAAGAAGTCCTTACTCAATTTAAAGGTAGTGGCAAGAATAAAACAGATGAAGAATGCATCTATCTGATTCTTTCTAAATTAAATGGAGTATTTTAAATATTTGCAACCACATTTCTATCTAAAAAATTTGCTCTTGGTGCAAGCTTCAAAATTCCCTCCTTAAAAGAATTTTGTGATAGACTAACTAGAGAAGAAAAAAAACTTCTAAAGTATGAGATCTCTTCCTCTTCCTCAAAATCCTTAGTAGCATCCACCTCCACTAAAGAAAAATTCAAAAAGAAATAAAGAAGTCCCATAACTTGTACACACTACAAAAATAATGGTCATTCTATGAACAAATGTTGGAAAATACTTCAACATCTAGAGGCAACAATGAAGGATAAAAATATAGACACTAAGAAACATATAGGAAAAGCCCTAAATTTTGATGGCAAGACCACAAAAACTCCATCAAAATACTGAGTTCTAGATTCAGGAGAAACTCATCACATGACTTCCTCAAATGAGTCATTCAATTCAATCTCCTTAAGTTCAACATGTAGCATATAATTTGGTGATTCATATTTTATCCCAGTCAAATAAAAAGGTAACATATCCATTTATGGTGGTCATATCAATAATGTTCTCCATGTTCCAAAATTGCAACAAATCTTCTCTTCATGTATCATATTTGTACTTCTGGAAAGGGGAAAAAAGTTCTCTTCTCACCAATAGGAGTTGAGATAAAAAACTTTCAAGACCCCAAATATTTCATAGCCAAAGGAGATATTGATCACAACACTCGCCTATTTCACTTCAAAGGATTCAAAAATCTAGAAGGGACCTCCCATTTTGTTACACATGGAGATATTGAAAGCAAAATTTGGCATGAAATATTTGGTCATCTCAGTTATAACTACCTAAAGGAATTGAAAACCCATGAAATGGTAACAAGATTACCTCAAGTCTCTTCTATTGATGGAGTATGTCCTAGATGTGCTATTGGAAAGAAACATCTAGATCCTTTCCACCTAAGTAGTTCTCTAAAAGCCTTATCCCCTCTATAGTTGATCCATAGTGACTTGATGGTCTTCCTAGAGCCTTATTTAAAAGGAGTAAAATATGTTGTAACCTTCATTGATGATTTTTCTAGAATAACTTGGGTCTACTTCCTAAAATACAAAAGTGATGTTCTATACCACTTCAAAATATTCAAAGCCTTAGTTGAAAATCAGGCCTCTTGCAAAATAAAGTAAATTTGTACAGATAATGTGGGGGAATACTTCAGTAATGAGTTCTCAATTTTCCTATCAAGTCATTGTATAATTCATCAACATTATATCTCCCATAATCCATAGCAAAATGGTATTGTAGAGAGGAAAAACATAACTGTAAAGGAAATGACAAACTGTATTCTCCACTCAAGAGATCTTCCAAATTTTTTTTGGGTAGAAGCAATTAAATGTGCAAACTATATTCAAAACCGCACACCTCATAAAGCTCTTGGCCATTTGACTCCCAAGGAATCATGGACTAGCTCAAAACCTGATGTCTCTTTCTTCAAGATTTTTGGGTGTATTTCTTGGGTGTATATCCCAAAGAAGAAAAGGAAGGCTCTAGATAAGAAAATAAAAAAGCTCATATTTATTGGTTATTGTGAGGAAATGAAAGCATACAGGCTCCTTGATCCCACAAATCATGAGGTATTTTTTCATAGGAATGCCCAATTTGATGAAACATTCCCTCATAAATATCCTCAACCATTCTCTTCCACCTTTGATTCTCTTGAGACTTCTCCAATGTTAGAGCCTCAATATAATGAAGAACTAGCTTTAGATATTAATTTAGAGATTAATGATAAATATGAGGACTCCATTTCTAAAAAAAATGAAATGGCTTGTCTAGGTTTAGCTCATTAATTTCTTGGGATTCAAATAAATCAAACAGATGCATAAATTTCATTATTTCAACAAAAATACACTCTAGACCTTCTTCAAAGGTTTATGATGACAGATTGTAAACCTTCTCCTACACCTTTTTAGTCTGGAGTCACTCTAAGTACTTCATGCATATCCTCTCTATGTGATGCAACTCTATACCATCAACTTGTAAGGAGTCTATTATACCTTACTCATACTCACCCAGATATCGCATATGCTATTGGCTTGATATCTAGATTCTCACATCAACCTCATTCAAGTCATTGGCAAGCAGAAAAAAGAATCTTGCACTACTTGCAAGGAACTCCTCGCTTTGGGCTCTTATATGAGGGAAAATATATGGATATCATTGGTTACATAGATTCTGATTGAGCAGGTTCAGTAGAAGATAGATGTTCAACTTTTGGCAATGTCTTTTATCTTGGTTCTTCATCAATTGCTTGGTTATGCAAAAAATAAAAGGTAGTGGCCTTATCATCTATAGATGCAAAATATAGGGCAGTATTTTTGACAAGTCAATAAGCTCTTTGGATTTGTTAGATACTAAAAGAATTTGGTTTTTCACATGACAAACCTATTACTCTTTGGTTTAAAAATCAGAGCACAATTCATATTACATGCAATCCAGTTGAGCATCAACGCACCAAGCACATTGAGATTCACATGCACTTCATTCGATAGAATATTCATAGAGGGGAAATATACTTGGACTATATTCGAACTAAAAATCAAATTGCATACATCTTCACCAAGTCATTTACTTCTCCGCGTTACATTTAGTTGTGAGAGAAACTTGGAGTAAAACAACTACATTAAAACAATAGAGTTCTTTCACCTCTCATTTTTTCTTATTGTTGTATTCTTTGGAGGATGGTTTTTTCCCATGTGGTTTTTTATCATATCTCCTAAAGTATAAATTGTTCATGAGTATCTCATTAGGCCAAGTTGCCGAGACTCATTATTTTTTTCTTCATGAGGACAATCTTCGCCATTTGAAGAAATACCTCTATCTTTATTTTTCAGACATATGGTTTTTTTCCAAGAGGTTTTTTCACCATCTATATATTGTAAATGAGTACCTCATTAGGCAAAGTTTTTGGGACTCATTATTTTTTTTATGAGGACAATATTCGCCATCCGAAGACATGCCTCTATCTTTATTTTTCTGATAGATGGTTTTCCCAAGAGGTTTTTTTACCATATATATATTGTAAATAAGTACCTCATCAGGCCCTGTTGTTGGGACTCATTTGTATCATACACCCCTAGAATCACTTAAGGGAGGTGTTAGAATAAGTAATTATTATCTTAAGTTCTATTAGGATAGACATACTTGAGATTCCACTCCTCCATGAATCAAGTGAACTCTTAGTATAGTCTAGATTAGATTTGATGAGTTGTTGTAATCCAACGGCTCTCAATGATCAAATTTGCTATTTATACAAATTTGATCCATGGAATAAGTCAATCAGTTCTATTTGTCTTCTCAAATATTGTGATACTTTGTAGCTCTACTCTTGGTAAATTCTAACACTTTGTTCCTTGATGTTAGACATATTTGATGAATAATTGTTCTCATGATTTTGCATGTCATGAGTGGATCATAATAGCCTATTATCCTTCCTTTTGTGCCTATGTAAGACCTGTTTATCTGTCCTTCATAAGTATCAACCTTGAGCTCACTTTTAGTAGATCCATTTGAAATAAGTTCTTAAAGGTAACAATTTATTCTATGTAGTAATATTTCTTCATAACCCTTATAGTACCTATATTTTTAATAGTAAGAGAAGACTCGATTTGTTCCATCATAGTATTTGATTGGATGGAAACTCCAACAATTGATATTTTTATGACCATATTGATTATAGTAGGTGCACAATAGAGATGATCTAATGGTTTTGTAGTTTATTTTAGGCATATCATTTTTGTCTATATCCTTAATGAGACCTTTCAAGCATATGTGCACAATTGAATCTATTCCATATTTTTCACTTTGTATAATATCTTTTTGATCAATGTTTTCTTGTTTTGAGTTTCCTTTGGTATAGTAGTCATCAGTCTCACTAGAAGAATCTTCTTTTTCATAGTTGTTAATCTCAAAAATTATTTTGCATTGCATTGGTTCTTCCTTTTATTTGTCCTTTTCATCATCATAATCCATCAGGTTTTTAATTCATATTGGTATTTTCCTTATTCCACTTCTAAGAGTGTTTATTTGCATGCTAGTAGTCATTTGTATTACTTGAATTCTTTGGGATAAAGTAGTCTACATTATAGCTCCCTACTTAATGTCTATGAAATCCCAATTAAAAATATATAAGCTTATTTTGATGAAACCTTTATCAATCCTTAGGTTTTGTAGACTTCCTTATGTCTCCCTAGTGATGAAAGTATATAACCTACTAGAATTTTAGGTTTTGTAGAAAGCTTATATTTTGCCAATGGATTTGCAACTTGATAATCTTTGATAAATGCTGATATTACCAAGTTTTATAGAATGCCTTATGACTCCCTAGTGATTTTGGAATATGATATAGTGCTCTTGTAAAATGTAGTTCAATTTTTGATTGATTTTGTAAAGTTTTATAAATATCAAAAATCAACTTTTCTAACATCTTATTACTCCTATTGAACTAAGAACTTTTCCAATTTTGAAGAGGTTTTAATGTTGGATTTATTTTGTCCCCTTTGAGAGTTTTTTGAGACAAGAATATTATAAATTTCCAACCTTAACAAAAAAAACCTTAATAACCTCTTTTAATATCCCTTAGGATTTTATTTTAGTGTTTCTACTTTTCAATAACCTAATTTGGTGTTGTAATCCTTATAGCTCCCGAATATAGAAATTAGAATACAATAATATTTGCAAATATCTAGGAATTAATTTCTAGTAGAAACCCTTATTTCTCCTATGTTTAATATTGCAAATATTTTATTAATTTGATAAATCATTCCCTTGGATTCTTTGCTTTCAATATGATTAATTTCTTCTAAGTTTAGCCTTAATTTATCAACCTCATAACTCCCTGAAATGAAAGCACATTAAAGTAGGGAATAAATCTCACATTGCAATATTTGAAATAATCGGTGCTATTTTTGGATGTGATATGGCTACAATATTATTGTATTTGCTTTGATCGTCCTCTCCAAAAGAAATCTTGGAATACTCCTTGGATTTAATGCTTCAACTATGGTGCCTTTAATATCTGCCTTTGACTTCATTTTACTAGAGTATTAAAGGCTCTTCCACCTTCCAACTTGGCCATGTGCATGAAGACTGTGAAGTTTTGAATGTGGATACTAAATGATTTTGAATGACTTCGAATGCTGCGGTATCTTTGGTCCAAGGTACCTTTAATAGGAGGTCAATATTTGAAGGGTGACAAGTGTCACAATGGTTACATGCAACACTTCAAATATGCTCTTGGACACTTGGAATAGAGTGGGGATGTTAGAAAATTTGTTCAAACACCTGTTACAGGTGTCACCCTTACTCAAGTATTGTCTAAAGAAATTTTATTCCTTCATATTGTGTTGTCCAAGTGGCTCTTGTATTCCAACATACATAAGGCTTCCTTATATAACACCTATGGCTCAATGTAACTCCTCTTCTACGTGGACTATACGCACCAAAAATATGCTGTAACACTTTTCCTCACAAGTGTGAAATTCCAACATACCTTTGAGGGTGTTTATGATTTCTTTTGAAGAATTACATTTGAAACTTGCATGCCCTAGTCTTATCAACACCTTCTTGTAAGTTGTTCAATGTAATTTTCCACCTTTTTTTTATTTCAATGGCGTTGAGATGGTTACAACAAAGAAATGGTAATGGTGGAACTTTTATGGAGACTTTGATGGAGCCTTGGTGGATCCTTGGTGGTGCTTGGATAGAATTTTAATGTAAATACTTTGGTGGAGACTTCTTGATGCTCTAATGATGGTATTGAACACTCCTTGATTAGATGTATGATTCTAATTTGCTTGTTTTGATTTCCCTTACCTATATGTTGTTGGATTTGTCTCCTTTAGTGAGCAATGTAACATATTTATTATAATTTGGAGGTTACATGTTATGGCTATCCAATCCATGCATGATGTGAGCCCTTTTGAGAGTTTTATTTATGCTTGGAGTGTGCTAGTATTTGACTATTCTTTTCTTGAGAATAATTTCCCTTTGAGGCACCTTCAAATCTACCTTATTTCTTGTATAAACCAGATTATAATAGTGTAATACAATGTAACAAATTCATGTATAAAATAACATTTATTGCATCCTCTTTTGCACTCATTTTTTTTAAGGTCTAAATTTTTGGTTTTGTTGTAGAATTTTTGAATGCAATGTAGGTATTTTGAGGTTGTCTCTTTGATTATACATCTTCCTCTTTTTGCTTGGATACTTGGATGAAAAATCCAATATTAGATAGAAGTAGTAGAAGCTCGTTATTTGATTGAATTTTCTCTACTTTTATCCTTGCAACTAACCCTATAATGCTTTGGATTTGAGACTCAACAAGTCTCAATATTTGAAGCTTCTATTTCTGATTTTGGTTAGTTGTCTTCTTCTCCAATTTTTAGAGGATTCTAACCTATTTTGGTGGCTTCACTTGGCCACTATGTGTTGCATATTTTTGTTCACTAGTAGTGTCTTTAGACACTTTGTCAAATTCTAATTTTGTACCCTTTTAAAGAATCATAAAAAAACTAATCATTTAAGAGTAATAAAGTAGTGTGAATAAGCTTAACAATATTTAACTTTTAATTCACTAACAATATGACCTTATCACTCCAATAAACTCTCAAAATAAATGCACTTTATCAGTTTACTGCAACTAATTAAGAATAATATGAAATGAACCTTCAAGATATTCTACAATTTTATTACAAACAAAGTTGTAAGGGCTAGTCTTCTTTTGATTTCCAAAGTAGATGATAGGTAATTGATAGATAGTTATAATTCTAAAATCTAATCAACTCCTAATGTGCAAATGAACCTTAAAAGGAATCTTTCTCTTTTTATACTTCTGAATACTGTAATCTAATTTTCCTTCTTGCAACTTTAATCCAAATAAGGTGCTCGAATAAATCTAATAAGAAATCCAATTAATGAATCTCTTGAATCAATAGTTGTTTATATTTTATAAAATATTTTATAGATGAAGCACCAAGTTGTCTTATGTAGGATCCCACAAATTCTTCATACGTTGTCTTAGTCTCCTCCTTCTTTCACAAAAATACAGTCTCAAATTTTATTTTATGAGCGTAGGGTTTAGTGATTTGATCCTTATTACAATATTATCCTTTTGCTATAGATTTGGAAAAGTCTTATCTCTGTAACAATGCCTTCTTGCTATGAGAGGTAATATTCAAATCTCTTTGATTTGGAAAGCTTCTCATATCTTCAAGTCTTCTTGTTGAATTCTGACTTCAAGAAAGATCTTCTTCTCAATATTTTGAATGTTTTGAGGTCTTATAAGATTTTGCACTCCTTGCCAAATTCTTCTTCTTATTTTGGGCTTGTTTTCAAATGGTGATAATTATCACAAATATTATAGTATATTATATAGTAAATTTCTCCAATGAGTTCTCCTTTGATGATTTCTATAGTAAGGCTCTCCAATGATACTTGTTGAGATTTCTCTAAGGTATTTGATATTGTAACTTCTTCTAGTATTCCTTGAGACCTTTTTTGCAACCTTCTACTCCTGGAAGTGTTGGTGGTGATATCTCCTTCTAGATATCTGATTATGTTCCTTTTGGATTCGAGTAGTTTTATCCTAGTCCTTCTTCTTCTTCCAAGATTGGAAGTTATTCAATGATATATTCTCCTGATCTCTTTACCTTAAATTTTTATTCAATTTTTGGATTGATTTCAAAGAATATACTCTTCATAACTTTCTTGTAGGTAGTTTCCAAACTCACTGAATCTCCTTTCCCTACAACAAAGTATTAGGACTAGAATTTTAATTTTCTTCTGAATAAGATACTCTCTTTTGGAGTCTTCTTCAGGATCAAGGATTCTATGGCACTTTTTTTTAGTATGAAGGCTTATATATCCTTTTATTTAGTATCAAGGCTATTGTGGTTTTTTCTTCTCAATCAATATTTCTATGGCCTTTTATTATAGATCAAGGCTTTTGTGGCCTTTTCTTCTGGATTAAGGCTACTATGGATTTTTCTTCTTCTATGAAGTTCTCAATCTAGAAATGGATATCTCTAGTATCCTAACTTCACCACGACTCTTCTCTAGAATTTTTCTTCTGCATTATTCTTTTCTTGCACAAGGAACTAATATCTACACTATGAATGCACATTGACCTTCGGGTAATGAAGTTGAGATCTCCTATATTTCTATTGTAGGAGGTGTTCCAATAATATGATAATTAATTATTTGGAACAAAATAAAATTTTAGCAATAGTTATTAAATTCTAAATATCTTGAATGATCTTCACTAGTTGATTTATCAATCTAATGGATTGAATGATGAGTCCTAGTCTTCATGATATTTTCCTACAACTCTATGGAAATAATCTATCCAAATGTAATCTTAGCATTTTTTGAACTAGGATTTATTTTAGTCCTCACTTGTGGATCTCCCTAATTCTACCACCTAGACTATTCTAAGATTTTTTGAAAATGGCTGGCCCAACAGCGTGTTAGGTTGACAAAAAACTCAGGCTAAATGATAATGGTGGTTTTCCTATTGATATACTATGGCTAGATCTACCGTGTATTTGATACCACTATTAGATTTTAATGCAGTATGCAATGGGAGATAGCAATCACAAGATGCAAAATAATATGAAAGAAAGTAAAAATGTGAGATGACTAAAATATGCTATAAATAGAAATGATAGAAATTAATACTATGTAACTATGGAGGAAATGGATACTCCATGAATAAATCTATTGGACTACATTGCACCCATCACCAATATGGTGATCTACACTACACTATGCTACTACCTATGAATATGCTCTAAGATTCTATATGTTGCTTGTTACAATGAGACCCTTTTTATATAGGAAGATAGGTTCTTTACCTAGTTGTTCAAGGGACACCTTGCACATATACAATTTGCACATTAACACTTGTGCATTTATTACATTGCATGAAGTAACTATATAATTTCCCTCTAAAGTAATCTAATGTTCTAAGTATGTACTTATGAAGGTACATTTACATGACCCAAATGATGTAATATAATCTATTTCTAACATTGCAATAGTGGAACTCTCCAAATCTAAAATTCTAACTTATTATTTTGTTTCTATATTTTTAGTTAATATTTGATATGTGGGAGTTGTTTAAAGACTCTAAAAAATGTTTTCCCATGAGTAGGGTGCCCCTTCACCCATAAATATAGTATTTTATTCCTAATATCCTTGCTTTTTAGCCCAAAATTCTCAAATCAAAATTATTTAGAGAAACATTTATGGTTCATATCCTATTCCAAGAGAATTTTAAAGTGGTTTGGTTTTGTGCAATTGGAAATTTATATTCTGAGTGACCATCTTAGAAAATTCTCTTCAAACACCAAGAATCTATTTATATTTACTTTCCTATTTACCAACCCTACTTGTTTGTTTGTTCATGTATGCGAAGGCCCTACACATTGAAAATTAATCAAATTGAGCTAATTTACTCTTGATATCATACATTTATCCCCATGATACAAATATAGGATGCCCCCTTATTTATCCCAAGTTGAATGTTTAGCACAAGAGTAACCAACCACTATCCAATTCACCTCTTCCTTTCCTATCCTACTTTCTTATAAAACCATCCATTGAAGGCGTTGCTCCCCAAAATATTTTGAACCATAGAAATTTAAAATCAACAAAACTTCTCTTAAAATCTTACTCTTGAAGAGAGATGTAAGAATTACCTTTCCTTTGAAAATATGAATAGTTATCCAATTTAGAGGATTCCACAAAGTCACTATACCCCCTAAAATACCTTGGGATGCTACAATCATATGCTCTGATTATCTCCATATTTTCTTGCCTATTCTATCCATCACATGTATTGAAGATTTAATATTTTGAAGGAGAATAAAATTTGACTTATGTTTTTTAATTTACCTATGAATAGAAATTTGATAAGACCTATTTTCAAGCCTCTAGTATTCTATTATTGTACAATTATTAAGAATTTAGAACCTATTAAGTATCAATCTGCTTTACTCTTCCCTAGTTTACTAGTTGGTCACCCTCCATTTCTGATTGCTCCTGGTTTGAATTTTGTCCCACAATCTTAGCTTGGCATTTTTTAATTGTTTCTCTACTTTTTGAATTCCAAGAGTAGGCTTCCCTCTATATTTAATTGACACATCCCTATCAACCAAGACCATAGCAAGTTTTAGGTTATTTAAAGTTGTTATTGAAATATGATTTGGGATGGATAGAATATTAGTTTTCAACATTATTTGAGTTATCATTTTCTAGACTACTTATTCTACATTTTTAGATGGTAGATCTTCCCCTTATGGTTCCTCATTATAGTTATCTAATTTTCCAATCCATTAGGTTATTAAGAATTTCATACCTATTTAGGTTTCTCTATTTTTTCTAGTTTGATAATAACACCTTATTTTAATTTTTATTTCTCTTAGGTGTTTCAAAATCCTCTTCTGGTGTATTTAGAATTGAGGTTTTGGGTTAAGATTTTACCTTCTTCTCAAGTATATTTTTGTCATTATCATTAGTCTTTGATGGGATATAATTATTTTGGATATTATTAGGGCATAACCAAACAAGAAGTCCATGTTTATGATAAATCCTACATCAAAATGGGATCACTTCATAGTCTATTTGTTGGACCTAGGTTAAATCCCCCATATCTATTTCTATTTTAGCTAGAAAAATATGAATAATATCCATCTCAACATAGATATAAGCATAAATGGTTAATTCTCACATCATCCTATCTTTTTTTACTCCTATATAATGTCCCAACAAGTTGCCCATTCTTTCAAAAACTAGTTTACACAAATATTCCATTGGTAGAGCATATAATCAAATCCAAACAACCACTATAGTGGATTCCATTCTTAGATCAAATACTAGCTTCCAAGGTTGCAAAAAAGGACTTGGTTTTACATAGCTTATCTTACCTAATTCAAAAGCTTTATCCTCCTCTAATGATGAAGAGAAAATCACTATATAATATCCATTACTAATGAGAAATATTAAAATATCCTCTAAAAGCTTCTAGTTCTTTCAAATCCATAAGGTCATAAACCTATAGATGGTATCATACCAATAAACTTACACATTATATCATATTTTCTCCTATATAAAATATTTTTAACCAATAAAATTTGTTTGACACTAAGTTTAGGATAATGGGTAGCCTAAGGAAGACAACCATTAACTTTAAACTGAAAGATTTTATCCATTGGCTTCTTGGCTACAATAGAGAATATGGATTTTAATGAATCACTACTCAAAAATTCATCCTTATTTTCTTGTCTCTTACTAATTGTATTTTAAAATGACCACTTGGGATAATGGGGTAGGAGTAGGGCCGTCACCAATAGCCATGGAGAGGAAGAAAGAAATTTTAAACTATGATGATTGTGTGACAAGATTAAAAAAATAGTAATTACCTACAATTTTTTGAATAATGTTGGATATGAAGAAATAAAAACCAAATCCCCCTAATCCATATCCTTTCAGCCTTACCTATTCTATTACATACAATGGTGGTGGCACTTTGTGCAAACCCTAGCAAAGCTATCTCTTTAAAACTCTTAGAAATGTTTTCTCTACAATTAAAATCACTTCTAGATTTCAATCAAATCATTATAAATTCTTAAGTGAATAGCTATTTTGAAATATATTACAAAAAATTTCACTTCCAAGCTATCAACTTCTTAGGGATCAAATTTCTCTTTGAATGAAGATTTTACAAAAATCGTTTAACTTTTTCAAATCACTTTCTACTAATGAAAAATATAACTTTTTGCCAAAATCAACAAACTTGGTGAATTTTGGAAACTTTTAATGCTAAGTTTCAAAATATTTAAAACTTTAATAAAGTTTAAAATTAATTCACCATTCACAAAACACCTATAAAATTGCATGCAAAACTTGGAATATGTGTAAAGTTAGATTTTAAAAAAGGACTAGGCTATATTTCAATGTGAAAATCAAGTCATTTATCCTAGCAAGCAAGCCATAAATTATTGAATTTTAGAAAATTTTGACTAGCATTGCGTGAAAAACATCCATTGTAATAATTAGAAGTAGTGAATTCCTCCCCCATTTGTCATTGAAATCTAATTTAAGTAGAGAATTTGAATGTTAAAAGTAAATGGATACAAGTAAAATTTTGTAGGTGAGAAAAATATAGATTAAATAAAATTGAATAGAAGTAAATATGGTCATAGTCATAACAAGGATAGTACATAATGATTCAATATATAAGAAATTGAAATAACAATAATGTATCCTCATTTGTATGAAATAAAAATAACAAGGAATAATGTGAGGACAAAAATGTAGTGCCACAATTATCATACATTCCACAATCAAAAATTATTAATACATGTGGTGGTTAGTATTTACTTTATGTTATGACATAATTTATATCATATTGTATTTTTAAGCTATTTGGGGCCTTCTAAAACTGATAAAAGGTATTTTAGTAATATTTTATTATTTAACCTAATTGTTTGTTTCTTTAGCTTGAGCTAAATGTAATATATAGTTGGGTATAAATAACTCATCATACTAATTCTTTGGTTAGTAGTTGTACTATATTATATTTCATTTTAGTGATATTATTTGGTGTCTATAGACATTCCCTTATATTGTATGCATTTCATTGTATGTGTTTTATTATCAACATTGCAAGGTACTATGTTGTTTACATTTATTTCTAAAAACAATTGTGAAATCTAACGTGGTGTGAGAGTGGGTATAAATATCCATTAATAAATTACCTATCTTCAAAAAAAAATATTTTACCACATCTTGTAAGGGCAATGGTATTTTAATAAGTTAGAAACTTTTTTTCTTAGTTACTACTAGTTTTTAAAAAGTAAATTTTTGATAAAATGCTTGGTAGACCTGAACCATGAGGATCTCACTAGATTCAATAGATTTTCCTTGGGAGAAATATTTACTAATAAATCCCTTCATTTGTCTCTTCATAATAAATATTTTATTTTAGATTTTTATTTTTGATGATATAGATGCCCTAGTTCTAAGATTGATTCTCTTAATATTTTTGAAAACCTTTTTTCTCTCTTACATATTTAAAAATATATATATTTACTATTCTCTTTTGACATTTTATATTCAATAGCAATATTGATGAGATGATAAATTGCTTAAATACCATAGAAGGAGAAAATAAGAGGTTGAATACTTTTCAATAGACCCCTAGTGCTAAAGGAGTCATGGGTAGACTTTCGTGCTTGGAAAAGACTAGTTAGATGATTGAAAATGTTTTAAATATGGTCTAACCTTTTTTAATTGCATTGGAATGAGATGGTTTCCTAATTGGTTACATTCAAAAAATGGTTGTGTTGGGGAACTTATGATAGGTAATAATGACCCATCAAAAATTTTGGAGTCTCTACAAAATTTTATAAGAGGTTCCTATTTAGCCCGTTTCTCCATTTTGCATCTAGCTACATATTTTCCTTTGTTGATTTTTTTTAAATTACAAATTTCATAATATTTTAAATAAAATTCCATTTAGTGGCATGGAATAATATTTGGGTGGTATGTGTACACATTATTATGACATGGATTGCATCATGTGTATGCTATAGGGATCGTATGTCTAAGGAATCCCACCATAGGAGACTAGGTCATGGATCTCTAAGCTTCAAACCTCACTTACCCATAATTTTGATAAATGAAGATGACAAAAACATTAACTGTGATGATGCAAGTACATATAACATGAAAAATCATGATTATATGATGTTGAATAATTATGTGGAACCTAATGACATCATTCCATTTTCATGTGGTACTTTTTGAATTGGACTCAATTATGTGTTATTTGATGGTATGAAATTCCATACAATACCTCATGATAACATGTAGATTATGACATTACATTATGTATGTTTTTTATTGATAATGGGTTTTTTAAAGGGACCCAAAACCTTATAAACATGTTGTAGAGAGGATCCCGTGAAGGTTCAACTCTCTATAGGACAAGCCAAAAGTGGACCATACGCTGAGTCCATAAACCAAAAACAAGCAGAAAACCCTATTACAATAACAACCCACAGGCACAAAATGGAAACTAAGAAATACAAAGAAATCATAGGGACCATCCCGAAAAGCAATATGGGATGAGTCCTCATCTTCCTTGGGGTCGTCCTCCATGGAGATGGTGTTCTTCTGCTTATTCATCTAGGTGATAATATTACTGGCTCTGAGGAGCATTGAGGTAGCAAGGTTGACTATATCTTCCAGATCAGTAATCTCATCCACATATCCCATCTACTGCATGAAATGGGATCCACCCAAATATGGGCCTGATGTGGTCCTCTGGCTCTTGCGAGTAGGGGATGGGCTTGATTTTTCATTAATGTTCTTGAATCGGATAGAGCATCGTGTTGGGGTTCCAGAAGACCCCACATGGGGTAGTTCCCTAGGATGGCCAACTCTACTTGGAGTGTCATTGTTATCCACTTCCACCACTAGAGCATCCTGAGCACCATCCAAAATCACCAGTGGGATAGGTTCAGGGTCTCGACCAGGTCTCTCTTGCTCCACTATGTGCTGGTCAGGATTCTAACTGAAAAATTTGTAAATGATGTAATGTAGGCCTTGGTGCTTGGGGTGGGTGGATTTTCCCTACCTAACACTATCCACAGATATCTCCATTGATCGATATAGGTATTCCAGGATATTAATTTGCTTGACGTCCTTGAGGTAGTTAAGGAATGCCATATGGAAATTATGCAAGGGTGACATTGGCTCATCAATAGTCAAGTACTGCATTACAGGTACCATAACCCTATTCCATGGAGGGGGAAGCCCTTCCCTGATGTACCCATTGTCTTTCTTAGTTAGTGACTTCCCCTTGTCATGAAGCAGCACCAATTCACCAGCCATGGAATGCTTGTCCCTACGGATAATCTCACCTTCGTTTGGGAGCTCGATGATCTCCGCTAGCATGTCAATGGTAACAACAAAGGTTAATCCTTTCAAGGATACGATGTCATTGTCCTAGGTCTAAAAAAATTCCTAGGATATGTCAGGGTCATGGCCACCAAACTTCTTTAGGAAGTTTAACAATCCACGGGCCACCAGGATCTCCTCGACCATTGGGTCCAGCTGTAGTTGGTCGGGCTCAAGCAGCACCATAATTCTCCACTCGATAGAGAAACCTTCGTGCCACCATTTCACCACCCCACTCGGCTTAATGAGTAATATGGTTCTCTATGTAGCTTGGTATACAAAAAGCCTTCCTTCCCATGACTAGAGTTGCTTCATGTCGATATGCATGGCCTTGGAACTTTATTGACACCATTGATTGGGCCTTTCGGGCATGAGATGTCTTGAAGCATGGTTTGATCATTTTTGAAGGATGATTTGGTTCGTAGTGTGAGCATGCACCAAAATTAGAGGTGACCAAAGCAGTGGAAAAGGTTGATAGGAGTAGTTGGAAGTTTTATCAGTGGATAGGGTGTACCATAGGGGACCTACCATGTTTACAACACTTCTCCATAGGTGAGCCATGAGGGCATCAACCACCACATCGAGGTCTAGATCAGGCATGAGACTGACAAGATTATCATCATGTTTTGTGTGGTTATCATCTTGGCATGAGGTGGTAGTCCCTAGATGGATCATTTCACACATGTGAAAGGGATCACATTTTTTTTGGTGTTCCTCCTTTGCACTTTGTCCATGCACACCTTTCCAATGGATGTTATTGGCATTGATATTAGGAATACCATCGTTGAGTTGGTGGGACACAACTAGTTTACACTGGCTATTGTGCCAAGAGATGCCGGCCTGAAGAGTGATGACTCCTGGGAACACGTGTCTACCACCTATTTCTCCACAAAGAAAAATATCAATATGCCACCTTGGCATTGTAGTGTAGTGAGGTCCACCGATGTGCCTCACATGGTGGGGCAAAGGGGTCCTTGACGTCATGGCATTAACCATCATTGGCTACCACAAGTTCGTGGTAAGAGTTGATGATGCATTGGGGAAGGTCCTCCCGCCACATCGAAAAGGAGTGAACTATCAACCCAAAGTTTGCCAATGCATCTGCAACCTTATTGCCTTCCCTGTACATGTGTTGGATACACCTATTCCTTATCGCCCTTAGGTGGAGAATGGTTTCTTCAATGAGTGGCCCCACATTCCAGGGTGGATTCGACACCCCTTTCAAGTAGTTTATTGTGTTCAAAGAGTCACCTTCCATGATCAGGTGTTGGATGTTGGATTCGTTGGCCATTTGAACGCCACAAAAAGCTGCCCATGCCTCAGCAAAATTATTTGTTTGGATTCCAAGCCTTTCAGCGTAGGCTAAAATGATTTTACCTCTATCATCCTGGATCACTCCACCACAACTCGCATCACCAGGATTGCCTTTGGATGCACCATCAAAATTTAGCTTGAACCACTGGGGGAGGGGGAATCCAAGAAACAAGGGATCTATCCACAGTGACATGGGGATGGCCAAAAACCTCAAATGAGAGTTTAGCAGAATGTGCCACATGGATCTCGAAAGAGGATGAAGGATAATCATCAATGGGAATGATATTGGTATTTTTAGAGGTAAACGTGACAACTCTCAGTGACACAGATTTTGGGTCGAGGCACAAGAACCTAAAGGCTCTGTTGTTCCTTTCCAGCCAAATCTACCACATAAAGTGAGGGAGGATAATCGACCACCAAAACTTCAGGTGAGTAGAATGAAAGGGGTTAGGCCATTGGATAATGAAGTCACTGATGGATTGAGGGGCAGCCCAAGAAATGGACATGCTGGAAAAAATTGATGACAGGACAAGACTAGAAAAGGGGTAGTCAAGGAATAAGTGGTTGACCGATTCCCAGGTGGACTTGCAGAGGAGGCATCTATTTGGTAAGATCATGCCATGGGTAATAAGATTATCGGTGGTCAAGAGTCTATTTTTAGCTACCAACCAATAAAAGTGAGCTATCTTGGGAATGAGGTTTTTAATCCAAATGATTTTGGAAGGGAACCAGTCATTCTCAGGTTCATTCAATGACAAGTAGGCTATTTTGATAGAAAAATTCCTAGACTTGCTAAGGTACCAGAAAGGAGCATCGGGTGGTTGGGTGCTAGGAATCAACTGGGTTTGAAGGAGCTCAAAAATGCAAAGACAAGTAGAACGAATTTACAGTGATCCTAGGTCAATAGGTAGGTTAACCCAATAGGGTAAAAGTAGGTCATGAGTAATAAAGTTCTCAAATTTATGACCAAAAATTAGATCAGTAATAGGTTTTAGGATACTTACAAACTGATCATGAATTATAGGTTGAGCCGTAATCCAAGGATCTTCCTAGAATCTGATTCGCACTCCATCCCCAAGCTTCCATCGACAACCATTCTGAATGATAGGTCTAGTGTGGCACACTGAGCTCCAAAATGTAGACCCAGGAGGCATAAGGGAGTTGTCCAACAGATACCCTTGCCTGAGGTATTTTCTTTTTACAATGTCGACCCATTGGGCTGGTGAATTGGTCGCAACCTTCCATCCCTATTTTGATATCATGGCCATGTTCATTTGGTGGACTCTTCGAAGACCTAGCCCACCCCTGGACTATGGAAGATAGACCTTATCCCATACAACGAGGGGAAATATGCTTTTATTATTCATTCTTGACCATAGAAATTTCCTTTGAATTTGTTCCAATTTGTTACATACAGCGATCGGGGGCTCGAAATAAAGGACATGAAGTAGATTGGCACGCTCTGGAGACAAGATCAGACTAATATGAACTTCCCTGCGCTGCTGAGGAGGGTTCCTTTCCATCCTACAAGCTTCTTCATTACCCGCTGAATAACACAGTCCCACATTCTCGTCGTTGGATGCCCTTGGAAAAGAGGAAGGCCAAGGTAAGTTGCAGGAAACTCAGCAATAGCACACCCCAATATTTGAGCAATTCTTGCCTGTCTATGGGCCGGAGTATTGATGAAGTAAATGTTGCTTTTCAAATAATTGACTTTTTGGCCGACAACCCTCTCATAAGCCTCCAAAATGGATCTAATAACTTTGGCTTCTGGGATGCTAGAGAGGTTGGCAAGGATTGTGTCATCAAAAAACTGTTGGTGAGACACTAGGGGAAGGCCATTTGAGGCTTTGATTCCTAAAATATCACCCATAGAGCAAGCAACTTTAAGAGCTCTTCCCAGACTATCAGCCACAAGAATGAACAAAAATGGTGACATGGGATCACCTTGCCTTATTCCCCATCTGCTTTTGAAGTACCCTACCATTGCTCCATTAATAATAACTGAGAACCATGTAGAAGAGATGCATGCTTTGATCAAGTGAATCCATCTATGGTGGAAGCCAAACCGGGTTAGGACAATGATGAGAAAATCCCATGAAATTCTATCAAAGGCTTTACTAATGTCCAATTTTAGGAAAAAACTTGGTGATCTATTGGTCGTAACAGTATGGATGAGCTCATGGATAGTGATCACACTATCGGTAATGACTCTTCCTTGGATAGAGCTGCCCTAGCACATGTCAATGATCTTAGGCATGATGAATTTCATTCTATTTGCCATGGATTTAGTGAGGATTTTATATATCACATTGCACAGGCTAATAGGACGAAAGTCGGTCATGGAGTGACAATCATGGGATTTCGAGGATGAGGGTCAGAAACATGGAGTTAAGGTCTCTGGGGATAAATTTGGACCTCTAGATTTTTAGGATGGCTTCTGAAACATCTTCTCCAATGATATCCCAACAAGATTGAAAAAACCTTGGGGGAAATCCATCTGGGCTAGGGGCCTTGTCTGCTGACATGGAGAAGAGAGCTTCTTTGATTTCATCATAGGAGAAGGGCTGTAGTAGAAGATCATTATCATCTTGAGAAACAAGGGCCGGGATGTGCTGAAGAAGGGATTCAGACACTTCAGCCTAGAAATCCTGGTAGGGACCAAGGATGTTGCATAAATGCTCTACTGCCTCATCTTGGATGTCTTTAGTACCTTCAATAAGTGACCCATCTTCTCTACAGAGACATCTAATAGCATTTGCACCTCTATGTCTCATTGTGGTGGCATGGAAGAACTTTGTATTCAAATCACCTTCTTTGAGCCACAATGCTCTGGACTTTTACCACCAAAATATTTCCTCTTTGGCCAACGAGTTGTGGAACTCACTTAAGAGTATTTTCTCTTGTCTTCTAACCTCATTGGTGGCATTGCCACTCTAAACCTGGTTTTCTATTTCTTTCAATTGGGAGCAAATTACTCTTCGTGACTCAAAAATATTCCTGAATACCTCTTTATTCCATTTCCTGAGCTGAAGCTTGAGGAATTTTAGTTTCATGCAGACCTTGAAGATGCACGTACCATTGATAGGTTGACTCCACCATTCAATGATTCTTGGCCTGAAATTTAGGTGTTGAAGCCACATAGACTCGAATCTGAATGGAGGTTTGAAGCTGGGATCCGACCTTGAAATTTCCAAGAGAAGTGGATTATGGTCAAAAGCTATTCTTGGCAGGGACAAAAGCGTAGCATCACCGAGGATCGGGATGGCTTCTCAAGACAACATAGACTCTATCAAGCCTCATTTGGATGAGTTGGTCTCCTACGTGTTGGTTTGTCCAGGTGAATAGTGAGTCATGAAGTTCAACATCCATGAGTTCGTTGGAGTCGATGAAGTCGGCAAAGTGCTCATAGCTTCTGGGAGTAATTGGAGCACCTCCAGCTTTGTCAATGGGATACAAGGGATTATTAAAGTCACCAGCCAACATCCATTCATGATAGGGGAAGGAGGAGTGCATCTGCGTGAGGCTATCCCACATTACAAGTTGATCACTAAAGTTATTTGGGGCGTAGATGTTGGTTAGAACCCACTGCTTATTGGTTTCATTACATTTGAATAAAATGTTGATAACTCTATCACTATGAGATAATAGTTCTCCAGTTACTTTGAGTGGATCCCAAAGGCACAACAATCCCCCTGAAGCACCATGGGTAGGGCTAGCTACAAATTTGCAACTATTCCACATCGATTTGACCACTTTTTTTGTATTTGGGTTTTCCACCTTTGTTTCTTGAATGATGAATATTGAGGGTCTCATTTCCTTTCTCATTGAATAAAATACCCTTTGTTTTACTGCTCCATTGAGCCCTTTGGCATTCCAGGATAGGACCTTCATTTGCATGATTTAGAAGATTTTTTCCCCCTTTCACTTGCGAGGGTTTGGGTCTTTTACCTTCTTCCTTGGACATCTCTCTGAGGGGAGATAATGAAGATAATAATGTTGTTTGGATACCACTAGCTATGTCATCCGCCATCTATTTTTTCCTAGAATCAGGGTTAGGTGGTCGACCTCATTTTCTCTCGGCACCTACATCACATTGGGGATTTTTGTGGCTTCTGGTGTTATTCATGGGGGGCTTGAGGATTCACCCCCACCCAAAAAAATAAGGGCATGAGAAGGAGAGCCCATAAAATAAGCTTCAATGGGGGACTACCCTACACACAAAGGGGAGCTCACTGGAGAGGGCAACAAGGGGAGGGTAAAACGGGTCTGGTTGGACAAAGGGGAAATTGGCTTTATGGAAGAGGCCAACAAGGAGGGATCAGAGGGGTTTTTTGACTTGAGAGGAGAGGGGAGGGGTGAGGTATGGGTGGAAGCATCAAAGGTGGTGAGGGTGGGTAGAAAATGAGAGGGGGCAGAAGTCGCAGCAAGAAAGGTGGATGGAAGAGGGGAGGGGATGGAGGCACCAGTGGTGGGGGTGGATGGAAGAGGGGAAGAATGAGGGAGGGGTTTCTAGGGATTCATGGGGATTGAGAGGTTCAGGAGGAACACCTTGGTTCGCAAGGGATGGGTTAGGGTGAGGAAGTTGTTCTACAACAAGATCTTCAGAAGGAACTTCACTATCCTTATCAGTGAGAATTTCAAACTGGTTAGCAAAGAGAGAGAATACCTCATTGGTACCATGGATCTATCCTTTGGATGATGATTCAGGTGGAACTTCCTTTTGCTTCCCTTTCTCTAGCTAAGGTTGTTGGTTTTGGTTTCCTTTTTGATGGTTGAAATTTTTGGAGCATTTCCCACCAGGGCGAGCTCCATGGAAGTCTTTCTTGAGGGACGAACACTGCTCCTTGGAATGGTCTTGGTTGTTGCACAAATTACATGTTGCTTTCTTTACCTACGGGATTTGCTTCATCATGGGACATTGAGATTTAAGGTGTCCTTGTTTCTAGCACCCCACATAGAAGGTGGGTTTATTCTCATACTCGAAGGCCTGTCTCCATCGGTATGACCCATAGGTGAGGTCAATGTACGTTGGGAGCTATGAGTCCAGGTTTACCATTACACAAAAATGAGCATAAGGTATTCGGGACTAAGCTTTGGTGGCCGGATCAAAGGCGACTAGGTCACCAATGACATGAGCAATAATTTAAAATGAATATTTCATCCCAAAACTGAAAGGGGAGTTTGGGAAGTCTAACCCAAATAGGGGCCACATTGATGCTTTGCATCCCTAGGTTGAAGCTAGGATTCCATCGCATGATGAACAGGGGTCACCACCCAAAGAACTAGGGCCCCCGTTAGAATCTAATATGTATCATTCACATTGTTCAATCATATTAGAAAAAACCCTTGAGTCAGAACCACGAGTTCCATATGGCCTTCAGGCTTCCATTTGTCCATCGCCCATCGATGGATGGATTTGATGTCGGGTCTAGATCCTATGAAATTTCCAACTAGGAAAAGGGATTTCTTGCTCAACACCGATGTCATGACGTCTTTAGGAAATTTGAGCTCCTTGCAATCGTTAGAGAAAGTACCAATGGTTGGTGATGGGTCTGAATGAATCTGGTGGATATTATTTCTAACTTTATCCATGAAAGAATTGTTTGGGCCCTGAGGATATCTTAGGCCCTGCCCCTTGGTGGGGGGCCCATGAAAGGAAGAACTGGGCCTATCAGGGGGGTCTCCAAGAAGCTCTACTATAGCATCTTCATTAGTTTTACCCTCTTATCCATTGTCCACCTTGAGAATACCAAGATCAGATGCACCATGATCTCTTGGGATCATCGCGTGACCTCCATGAAAGCTTCCATCATTCCCACTCTATCCTGATTCAAAATTCAAATACCTATACTATTCCCATGTTGCCCCATTCCACTCTGCTCCATTTCTCTCCATTTTCCTCACTTCATTACATTATGTATGTTATCTAATGCGAACATGATAAATAATGATGTGGTAGTTGACATTATTTTTTATGTGTTGCATGATGATGTGGCATAGACTTATGAAGTAAGTGACGACATGACAAAGGTTAACATGTATGTATTCATCATGGTAGATCAACTCATGGAGGGTAAAAAATAGGTTTTGACCAATCATACTCTACCAACTCATCAAACCAAATGATTTTATAGTTTGATAGTTAATAGAAAACTTGGCAAAGTACGCATTTCAAAGTGAATCAAAATGTGACAAATGAAAAAGTATGGTTTACAACTAATAAATAAAATTAATTCATGATCAATAATATTTTTTTATTTTGTAGTATATTTCCTAATAACCTAGTAAGTTATAACAAGTGGTGTTACCTCAGTCACTAGTATATTACACATTTAGTGCATAGTTGGAACCCCCTTGCCCACTCATAAAATGACACATGAAAACCTCCCATTGACACTAGGTATAGTTTTAAAATACTTTTTAATGGTTTTATAGGTATTTTTAATGATTTTTGGTAAAAGTTTTAGGGCCCATGACTTTTGCATACAAAAGAATTTTAATCCATCTTTTTAAATTGCATGATTTTGAGATGCTTGTATTGGTAGTTTTGTTTTTTTTGTTACAAATACATGTAGATTTTATTTATTGGTAGCAAATTTATGGATTAGCATGTGCCCTTACTATGTGGTCGAAACTATGCCACTTTGACAATCAAAATTAAAGGTTTCCTTTGAAGTAAGGGGTTGCTCAAACATATAAATGAAGAAAATCAAGAGACTACTTCTAGATAGATGAAGCACTTATATTAGGATAAGAAGGATGAGGCTATTGGTGTGATATATCTTCATGTTCACAAGATCTATGAAACTCATGTTAGAAGCACTATGGATCCTAATAAGTCACACAAATTTTAGGGATTGTATAGTCACATTGACTCTACACAAATCAACAGGTTAGAGGTACAACTACGTAATTTAATTATGGAATATTTTGATACCATTTATGAGTAGAATATTTGGTTTAATAATTTGCATGATGTTATCTAGATTGGTAAAGTGATCCCAAAGGTGAAATATCATGAACGATAGGCTATGGACAAGGAGAGAAATATTGAACTTCTTAAAATTGCTTTCAATAGCATTTTAGAGACATATGACTTAGTTGCAATTATTTTTGAGATGGTTTATGTCTACTTATAAACTTCTCCTTTACCATTAATTTATGAGGTGTTCAATACCATCTCCATTATTAGGATCAAATACAAATGTATGAGGGTTAAAATTAGGCTCATCCAAAAAAGTAATCAAAAGTAAACATGAAAAGAAGCCAAACTAGAATGAAACTAACTCCAAGAAACCATTCAAAATTTCAAATTGTTAGATTTGCATAAAGAGGTTTGAGAAAGAATAAATAAAGCAAAGTGTTGATGCTATCATGTTTTATTTATAGTATGGGAATAATTATGATGGTGAAAACTCACAAACTCACATAGATATTAATTAAACATATTATACATACAACTATTTTAAAGAGGAAATTATAAATTTAGGGGAAAAAAAGAAAATGAAAAGGCATAAATATATTCTATAGTGTTTTAATAAATTTACATTTAGAGTATCATAATATTATTGTAGATGAATCTTCTTTACATGTGGTAGATTGTAGAAAGGTTAGTACTAGATCTTATTTTTTTGATAAATATGTTTATATTCATCACCCAGATATTTTTTCTATCTACTATGTAACCAATACAAATAAAATAGTATAATTATAGCTAATAAAGGGATGATCAAGGATAGGCCATGGATTCAAGACATGTGCTTCTTGTTGTTATAATAATTTGATTCAAATGTATAAACTATGAAAATAGTTACTCCTTTTGTTTCTTCCTCTTGGAAGAAATAATTTGTGCTTATAGTGCTTAAGAAGATGATGAGAGTCAATGATGACATCATAGGCATCTATATCTTAACTATGGATCATTGAGATATGAATCATTTTATATGGCCCTTATATTTCCTCACATTTTTCCTTTAACTGGTTCATGTGAAGGATGTATTATAAGGAATCATAATAGGAAAACCTTTACAAAATGGATAGTGAGACATCCTACTTATAGACCATACAAAATGATATAGGTGAATCTCTGTATACACCTTAATTTTTAGAATAGGTACTTTCTTTTTTATAGGTGTATTTCTCTAGCTATATAATTATATACTATTTAGATGAAGGAAGAGATCTTTCAAAAATTAAAGGAACTAGAAGTACTACAAGAGAACCAACTAGAGAAGAAGATCAAGTTTATTAGTCTATATATGGGAGGTGAGTATATGGCCAATAACTTTTATGATTTTTCCCTCCTCATTGCATATAATTTTGTAGGACTATTTTCTATAACACAAAGTATAATTGGGTAGATGAGAGGAAGAATATGGTAATTATGGATATGGTTAATTATATGTTTTAAGCCATTGGTATGTAGTACAAATTTTGGAGTGAAACATTCACTTGTGCAACATACACCATCAACAGGTTTCTGTTAGAGGAGTCCAATATTTGATACTTCTTGAGATATTTATAAGAAATAAGACTAATGTATCTTAGTTTTGTATCTCTTTGGACCTTCAAAATGAGATTAAATATTCAAATAGATTAAAAATGATGCACCAAATAGTTATGAATATATATTTGTGGTTCATTAAGATATCTTTAAGCCATACTATCCTTATAATATTTTGATGCTTGAGATCCTTATTCAAATAGGTGATATTTTATGAGGATTTTCTAGGATTCTATCAAGTCTACCAACCATATTTTTGGATAAATATCCTCTTATTTCTATGATTTCTCTATTATATTCTTTAGAGATTCTTTTTGCATTCATTTTTTTTAGGGATTCCTCTTCATATTCTAGTGAATATCCTACATCTATAGATTTAACCCCTCAAGAAATGCTACCTTCAACACCTTCAATTATAGATTTAGATAATGATGTGATTTATAGACTAGTTCATTATGATTTTATATTGGATGATGAGGTGAGAGGTTAGTATGACTTAAATTCTTCAAATTTGTATAGAGTGACACCTTAAAGATGTTTTTAGTTCTTCCATATTTCATACAACACCCAAGTGTGTATGGACTCTTATATAGAATTATTACCCCATTATTTATATGGAGTGACACTAGAAGGCATATTATTATTCATTATTTTCAAAGGCTAGTCATTATGGAAATTATATCATGTATTCTTAGTCTAAGGGCCAACTAGAGTGGGAAAATATGATGCTTATAGAGTATGAGTCCTTTATGAAAAATTATATATGGATCCTATTCGTCTTCTACAAGTGTATAATATGGTTGGGTGTAAATAGATTTGTAATACCAAGTGTACTTTACATGATCAAGATATAAAGTACAAGGTATGCCTTAATGCTAAGGGATTATCTCAATAGGAGAGAGTTGACCATTCAAATACATTTTCCTCAATTGATAGTATATTTTATGTCAAGATGATTCCTTTTATAGCTACTTTGTATGGTTGGGAGGTACATAAAATTAATGTGAAGAGTACATTCCTCCATGGTGATCTATGGTAAGAGATATACATGCAACAAACAACTAATTTTAAGCTTGAGGGTCCCACGCATTGGTATGTAAGTTGACTAGATCCTTTTATAAATTTAAGCATGTAATGCACACTTGGTATGATAACGTCTACTTTTCTTGATCTCTTACAGATTTTCAGTTACATTAGGTTAAACATGATGTTTACATCAAATATTAGGATTTATAGACATTGGTGATTCTACTCTATGTGGATGATATTCTTATTATGTGCAACTCTCCTACATTAATTCAATACATGAAGTGATGACTCTATATTTCCATCATGATGATGGTTTTGGGCATCTTGAATTATTTATTGGGTATTTATATTAATTAGAATACTTTTAGGATTACTATATTATAGTTTATGTAAACATTGGATCTATTTCAATACTTCAAGATGGAGGATTGTATGTTTGCTCATAATTCCTTCACCTTAGGATTGAATCTTTGAGCTAATTGTATAATTCCTTTTATGAATATAATTTTATATCAATCCATTGTGAGATTTATTCTCTAAATTATCCATACACTAATTGATATCCCTTTCTTATTAGCTATTATTCAAGGTACTTGTAGGAACCTTGATAGAGTCATTGGATCTTGGCCAAGAGGATCCTTAGATAAATTAAAGTTATATGTTTGTTGGTTGGTGATTACTTATCTAGTTTATATCTAATTTGACAATATTTTTAGATGTATATTTTTTAAAAATTTAGATGAGTGATGTTCCACCATAGGTTTTATCTTCTATCTAGGTTATAGGCTCATTTTATGGTTCTCTATACTATAGTATATGATTTCTTATTCTTCCATGAAAATTCAATATTATGTTTCTAACAAGATGGTAAAATAAATTTGATGGATGCTTATAATTTTGGAGTATATATACATTTATTTGTCCTATCAAGTCAATATTTGGTGTGATAATCAAAGCATCATCCATCTTGTCTACAATCTAGTGTTTTTTTAATGGACCAAGAATGGATACTTGGAAGCACAATTTGAGATGTATTTATGTCCATGGAATGAATATTTATGTGTTATAAATAGAGTAGGTGGTGAATATCCTAAGCAATATCATGCCTACGGTTTATTTTTCTTATGCATGCAAGAGTTATTTTCTGTGGGAGAGTGTCCCTTAAGGGGGATAACAAGTAAGGGTCTCTCTCTATACTCTCATTTTAGATTAAGGGGGATGCCATATTATATTTTGGTTAAGCCTCACTTTAGGTCATTAATGAATTTGTATTGTATTGTATGTGTTATCCCTTTGGTACCTTGTAAACCTTATAAAACATATTTTTATAATATCTTATTATTCAACCTAAATTTTGGTTCCTTAAACATCACCAAAAGTTAACTTGTAATTGGGTATAAATACCCATCATATAAATAATTTGGTTATAAGTTGAAGCACATTCTATTTCCTTTAGTTATATTATTTGGTGTTCAAAAACACTCCCTTATGTTATGTGCATGACATTTTATATTTTTATTTTTCAAAAATACAATATAAAATGTTAATATGATTTTTTTAAAACACTACTATGAAATCTAACAAAAATAACAATGCCATATTTGGAAAAAAAAATACGTACATAATTTCTTATTATTTAAAAAACAAGCAATTATAATGTGTCACTCACAAATTATAACTCTAATTATGTCAAGTCTAAAATATATTTACAATGGAATCTATAACTGTTATTTATAGAAGGATATCACCCCCAAGGTACCTTGAGTGAAAAATGTCTACTTCTACTAGAAGTTATAAGTTTAGAGCAATTTTAGAAAAATGATGCACCTTTAAATAAAATTCTAAATAGTTTAGAAGCCTTCTAATATTTCAAGTGATTCCATCACAATAAAAAAAAAGTTTCTTTCCAAATATATTACTTGTCATCTATGCACACTTGCGCCATTTTTCTTGCCAATGAATAACTCACCCCTAGATAGGGATCATTTTGGTCCAATTTGATGAGTGATTTAGTCTTGTTAGACCAATAATTCCTCTAGAATTATCTTTAAAAGTTGAATTCCTAGAGGGTTCAATTTATATTTTATTTATTTTTACAAATATTTTAATTATTATGGATATGAAGGTAGTAATTTGGATACTACAAAGTCCACAGGACTAAATATTCATGTAGGAAGAGTAAGATACTAGTTGTGTGGCTAAAGAAATTTATGCTAGATACCCAATACCTAAGGACTAAAAACATCAATTATATAGCATACCTTTAATTGGATTCCATCCAAGTTAAAAATAAAGGGATCATATGTCATCATAGAAAATAGAATTTAGCTTAATTTCCTCAGTGGAACACCAAAATAATTAGTCTTAGAGTCACCACAAAAATATCCTTGTGTATTTTTTAACCTTATAACCAGTAAGCATTTACTTTTACTATGGAATCACATTTTATTTGTATTTTTTTTTCAAAATATTCTAGATCCCTATAGACAAATCAAGCATTGTGAAAATTCAAATATGCTTCTTGTTCACACTCAAAACCAGAACCAAAAAACATAGTATACTAACAAAATTCTCCACCAAGATCTATATCCATGTAAGCTATTCAATGAATCTAAAAACTAGTAAAATTATCATTTTCATCCTTCCACAAATTACATTTCCTAATATTCTCATGATACCACTAATAAATGGTTTGAAACACAAGTTCAAAAATTAGAACTCCATCCAAAGAGGAAAGTGTATTGTAGAATGGCTTTCACATGGAGCTTAAAAGACCCATATTATATATAGAAAACTTTCCCATAAATGAACCATATAACAAAATAAAATTTATCCTTAGATATCTCTTCGACAATAAATTATAATGAAACATACATTTTATATAATCTACACATTTGCTATAGATATCAACTCCTAGATTCCCAATTTACATTAACCCAAATATAAAATTCATGCTCTCACGATAATATATACAAAATAGTATGACTAAATATTTTGTGTTCCAAAATATTCAAATTAGTCTCCCTAAATAGGTGAAGGTTAGGAATTTTACCATGATTCTTAAGATTTTTACCAAAATAATTTTCACAATGTGTTCTTTTGCCTTTGGTCTAGTTAGTGACTATGCCATACTATATAATAAAATTCTATATTTTCTACCAACATAAATATTGTATTTACCTACATAATGATTCACTAACATAGCATTAACGTTACCTATTAAAACAATTAATAGTAGTACAAAACCAAAATAAGAAGGGGTGAGATTATAGGGTAGAAAAACAAAATTATACTATTTTAACACAACAATGAGACTAAATGTGAGTGAATGATGGACACTAAATAAAATAAATAAGAACATGAAGATACACTAAGACTAGACATAAAATTTATAACACTATATAAAACATGAAGAGGATTGACAACAATATATAATAGAATTCGTTCCTAAAATCTAACCAATGTAAAATTTATACAAGAAAATTCCTCACATGTTCAACCTTAGAATCTAAACTCTACCTAACATTCCTTGTGTTGGAGATATTACATTATTTGGTAACATTGATGGAACTTTGAGTAGTCTTATAAATATTATATTAAAAGGTGTATTTATCTAAAATATGTTTCAAAGTATGAAGTGTATTATATGTTATGTAATAAGATGTGCAAGTGTGAGTGTGCAGAGTGTCACATATGCAAGTGAAGAGTCATAAGTGATAGGTGTCAAGAGTAAAAGTGAAGACCCATATATGATAGTTGTTAATTGTGATAGTTAAGAGTCATAAATATGTGTCAAGATGTAAAGAGAAAGATTATGTAATCATGATATTTGTACCATAATGTGAGGCAAGTGAAGAGTTACATCTCCCAAGAGTTTGAGGAGATCAATAGTTAGGAATATTCAAGGTGTTATGTAAAGTTATATATAGGATATAAATCTCCTTTCTATGTTACCTTTTTATAAAGAATTGAAATTAGAATTGTAGGGTAAGTAATATATGTGTCACTTCGGAATGTGATTTTATATGTGATTGATATTTCATTTTGGAGAAATTAACCTTTGATCTACTCTAGAAAAAACTAATAGTGGTTTTATAGCCTTTTTGGTTCAATTTCCATCTTTCAAGAGTGAGAGCTTGTTGAAATGATTGTTGAAGAAGAATATTTATTGAAGGAGAAGATTCAAAGAAGAAAAAATGAGATAATGAAATGGAGGAAGAATAAGTTGCTAGTGAGATTGCTAAGAAAGACATGTTTTTTGAAAGAATAGTGTTGAGGAGATATTGAAAAGGTTCATACTGATACAACGAGTGAACATTATGGAGGAATGCATATTAGAAGTACTTTGAAGGAAAAGAAAAAATGAATAGGGCACTGTGAGGAAGCACCTGAAGAGTGTCCTCCTAGAGAAGAAAAAAGTGAATTGAATATTGCATATTTAAATATTGAGAAGAGGATATTGCCTAATTGAATATAAATAAAGGAAGGGTGTAGAATGTCTTACATAGTTGAGTTTCAAGAATTTTATGGAAGAAGAAGAGAAGAACATGTGAATAATAGAAGATAATAAAGGAAGCATTACGTAAATTCAAAAGAGATTGAAGGAAGGTTGAATAATGAAACTACAAGGAGTCAAGATGAATAATAAATATGGATATGGTAGTATATTAATGTAAAGAGCACCCTGAATGGGATGAATCCTAAGGATTGATTTTGAAGAAGATGAACATGTACTGAAGATTGTAACACTCTTAGAAATAGATGTGCAAAAGGTGCTACGACTATTTCTAGAATATTTTACCTTATTCAAAAGTTAATTTTTCTAATAAAGTTAGGTTTTGACTATGAAGTGCATCATCTAATTTGGAGGTAATTTCAAATTTTTAGGGCAAATATTTAATTTGGTTGATTATTAGGAGTTATAAGGTGTATTGCTTAGTTAAAATATAAAGTGTTTTATGTGGTGTTATTAGGATATATAAGGAAATATTTGATAAATTGAAGATTAAAGTGAATTTAGGTTAATTTATTAATTCAATAAATTAATTAATTTAAAAAAAAATTAAATTTGGAATTTTGAATGAGTTGAAAATTGATGAATGTGAAAATTGATTGATGAAATTGAGTTTTTAAAAGAAGTAATTTGAAATTTGATGATTGATTTGAAATTTTAGTGATTAAGAAAGGAATGAACTAATGAATGGGAGATATAAGGAAACTAAATGTTTGAAATTTTAATTGAATATATGATGTAGGAGCATCCAACAACACCTGATGTAGAAGCATCCAGTGGCAGGAGGGCCACTTTTGTGATGTTGGTTAAGGAGGAAAGACGTCACGATTTTACGACATGTCACGAAATCATGACAAAATAAGAAGAAGAAGGCAAGGAGAAAGATATGTCGTGATATCGTGATAGAAAAAGTGTTGTGATATCGCAACACAAAGTGGAGAGAGGAGCCAGCAGAGAAAACTATCGCGATATCGCAACAGAAGAGATGTAGCAATATCGCAATGCAAGTAGAGAACGAAGCCAGTAGGGAGAAGTTGTCGCAATATCGTGACAACAAATGTGTCGCGATATCGTGACACAAATGGAGCAAAGGAGTCAGCAAGGAGAAGATGTCACGATATCGTGACAGGAAATGTGTCATGATATCGCGACACAAAATGGAGAAAGAATCCGGCAGGGCCAACTGTCGTGATATCATGACAGGTCTCATGGGAGAAGATGCCAAGGATGTCACGATTTCATGACCCAAACAGGCAAGAGGAGGTTGCAAGCAAAGATATCATGATTTCATGACATGTCATGATTTCACGACCTGAAGGCAGGATGAAAAGCAAAAGAGGAAGATGTCACGATTTCATGACATGTCATAGTTTCGCAACCTGCAGAAGGGAGAGAAGGCATAGAGGAGAAGATGTCGTGGTTTCGTGACATGTCACAGTTTTGTGACCCACCAAGGAGAGAGAAAGCCAGGGGAAAGAAATGTCACAATTTCATGATAGGTCGTAGTTTTGCGACCAAGAGGCGAAGAAGGAGCCAAGGAAGAAAAATGTCACGATTTCACGACATGTCGCATTTTTGCGACCAGGAGGCGAAGAAGGAGCCAATGGAGGAAAATGTCATGATTTCACGACATGTCACATTTTTGTGACCCTAAGAAGTGAGAGGAAGCAGAGAGGATAATATGTCATGATTTCGTGACAGGTCACATTTTCGTGACCCGAAGAAGAGAAAGGAGGTGAGGAAGAAAAATGTCGCGATATCGCGACCAAAAGAGAAAAGGACAAGCAAGAGAGCAAATATGTCATGATTTCACAACCCGAAAGCAGGAATATGGAGCGAGAAAGCAGAAGTGTTGCGATATCACGACATGTCACATTTTTTCCATGAAAAGGCAGAGAAGGATCCAGAGACAGAAAAGTGTCACGATATCGTGACATGTCGCATTTTCACAATGAAAGACAGAGAAAGAGCCAAAGGTGGAAAAATGTCGCGATATCACGACATGTCGTATTTTCGTTCCCGAAAGAGAAGGCAAAGACAAAGAGTCAAAAAGGAAGATGTTTTGAATACTTGGGCGATGAAGCGACACGGGAAGGCAAAACGAAAGGTTCTGGAAGAGGAAACGAAGGGCCATTAGCTGGAAATGAAGCGTCACCTAAGAACCTTTAAAAAGGAGAACAGAGGCATGCACAAGGGGTTAGAAAATGATAGCTATAGAGTTGGAAAACTGTAGTTGTAGAGTTGCACAGTCGAGTTGTAGAGTCGAGGAAGAGGCCACTCGGACCTGCTTGAGTGCTTTTCTTGCCATAGTTGCAGAGTGAGAGATCTGCAACAGAGTGTGAGAAAACTAAGCCTGTGCGCTAGTTTCTGTAAAGCCTGCGGGCTGTTACTGTAAAATATTTGCAAGTTAATGAATGGAAAAGAGTGTTCCTGTTTCTTGTAAAGTTGTTTTTGAATTTTTGTGTAAAATTTGGATGCATATGGTTGTTGTTTTTCCATCCCCCATCAATATAGATAATTGGAGTGTCGATTAAATTGAAATTTAAAGGTGAAATTATGAAATTTGGAGTTATAAGAAGAGGAAAGTGAAAAAAATATTGAAGAATGGATCAGTTGTTTGAAATAATATTGAATCTTAAACTCTGGGAGTGATAAGAAAGTCTACATCAAAGGATATTATGACGAATTAATACATCAAGATATCCATAAAAATATAAAGGATAAAATTATATGAGAAGAAATTATCAAACTAAAAGATATTGTCAAACACATGTGACAAGATCACATAAAATCCATCAAAAACTGATAAATGAAGATGATACTTGGTACACAAATTTAGGTTCAAGTCACCACATGACAAGAAATTTATATTTGTTTAATTTTATATAAATTAAAAACATTCCAATGAAGATAACAAATGACAAGGTTTACCATTTACAATGATCTAAGGATGTCAAACTTGGTTTGTCACATTTTGAATGCATATTAGGAGATGTGTTGTATGTTCTAGGAATAACAAATACCCTTTTTCAGTATCTCAATTGGTTAACCAAGGAAGAACTATGGAACTTAAAAACATCAATGGAAAAAAAATGTCTCATTCAGAGATAAAATAACATTGAAATCATGGGATCTATCAAGAATGGAATATTTGCATTAGATGTAATGGTATTACCACAAGAAGTTTTAGATCAACTTTTACCATAAGAAAATTACAATGATGCATTTTTTTTACTCTCAAAAGAACAAGAAATAGGGCATTGAACCCAAAATAGTAATAGAATATCAAGTAAATTTAATAGGTAGAAATAATGGATGGAAATAAGACAAAGAAATATAATGAAGATTAAATAGTAAAAGTCTTCACACCAAATAATGTAATATGGGGGGTGTTGGAGATATTACATTGTTTGGTCACATTGAAGTACCTTTGAGTTTTATTGTAAATATTAGATTAGCAAGTGTGTTTGTCTAAAGTATATGTCAAAGTATGGAGAGTATGTATTATGTAATAAAATTTGCAAGTGTGAGTGTGGAAGGTGTCAAGTATGCAGGTGAGGAGTCATAGATGTTAAGTGTTAAAAGTTAAAGTGGAGTGTTATAGATGGTAGATGTCAAGTGTGGTAGTGAAGAATCATAAATATGTTTCAATATGTAAAGAGAGAGGTTATGTAATCATGAGAGTATTGTAATCATGTGAAGCATGTGAAGAGTTGCATCTCCCAAGTGTTTGAGGAGAGCAATAGTAAAGAAATTTGAAGGTTTTATGTAAAGTTATATATTGGAGATAAATATCCATGTTATGTAGTCCTTTTGAAAAGTAATTAAATTAGCATTTTATTATGAGTAGTATTTGAGTTACTTGATAATGTTATTTTATTTTATATTGATATTTAATCCTAGAGAAATTAATCTATGAGATAATCTTATAGAATTTCCAACACCTTGCATTATATAGGTATGTTGGGGTGATAGTAGCTATAGATAAAAATTAAGGGAGGTCGGTGGGAAAGCAAGTAAAAAATTCATAAGTAAATTATAAACATCATCCTTTAATTTAGCCATTGTCATCCAACCATATTTGGTGCATCTAAAACACATTAGTGATGTACCTATTTAACCCATATATTTTTGCACAAGGTGCATGTCTTGAGGAAATAGAGCCTAAGGCCTCTCTTTCACACGATCCTCACAACTAATACTCACCTATAACCTTCAAATGAGATAGAGAAGCATTATTTAATAATAAAAAAATCCCATCCAAGATTGATTCTTAGAATATTGCTTTATATATTTGAGCTAAATAACTACTAGATCTTATTATGTATTGAATTGCTTAATCAATAAATTATTACCATTGGAGATTTTCCCAACTCATCAAAACTATCATGAAATATTAAATATTAAAATTTTATAATGAAGAAACATATCCAAATGATATAGCACAACTATTATTTTTATCCTTGTGAAAAGCCATACCACTTATTTGCCTTGTAAAACCTTTTTCATCATTATTTATTATTCATGTTGAATAACTTATACATTGTTGTTGGTGATTTGGTTTGGTCAATGTCTCAAATTTCATGCAAAGAATTAAAAACTCATGAATTTCCCATTATATTTTTTTGAAAATATTCCTATATACAACTATACTTCTAATCATTTATTAATTTTGCAAGGGCTTATTATTTTTACATGATTACAAAATTTTTATTATAAATGTAATTTGATAATATAACTATTCACTAAATCATTTCTTCCAATATCTCTTATCTCATTATATCAAGATTAACTTATCTAACCCATGGCTTTCATGTATATTTTATACTATTGATTGTAGTCATATAAATTGTAACTAATTTTTTAATACCATATGAAAAATATTTTAATTAACTATATATTATTAAGATTCAATGCCTAATGTTAATAAAACTAGATATTTCATTTTAAATATTTATTTCAAATAAAATATCAACTTGTATACTATTACAACATCTAAATCTTAAGCATTTTCCATCACCATTACCTTATATTGATTATACATAATTATTCAAAGAGGTAAAAACAAATTAATAAATAGTAAATAAATAAGCTTATGCTCATGTCAAATCATGTGGTAGTATTGATAGTGAAATGAGCAAGCACATTGTGTAGAATTCATGGAAAAGTATAAATATGAGAAAAATATTTAAAAAAAAATTAACTATAAGAAATTTATAATTGAATTTTACTCATTGATATGCTTGAATTTTAGATACTTTGTTCTTCACGGATGGAATATGTATAAATATTTGATAGAAAAAAATGTATGGTCTAATTGACTAAGCAATAAATATAACATATCATTATATTGATGGAAGTGGACCTAGATAGAAGGCATACATAACCTCTCTCTCTCTCTCTCTCTATATATATATATATATATATCAAGAGAGAGATTAGTACTCAACCACCTAGTTGATTCCATTTTACACTAATGTGTAGTGGTCTAACCAATATTATTTTAAGGTTTCCTCCAAATATATTAAATATATTAATGCTCAATGAGTATTCAAATCTTAACTAACTTGATATTATGTAATAGTTGTAATCCCTTGCCTATGGTGGTATCACATTCATAATGAAAATACCTCTTAATTTGGATAGAAAAGTGCTAGCATAAAAGTTTATTTATCATATTTATATGATTGTTCTTATCTTCAATGAAATATCATAAAGATGAGTGACCAATATCCACTTAACTAAGAATGAAATAATCTATAGAATAGTGTTGTTGTATTACCCTTAAGTAATATTGGAGAGAAATTTTAAGCTATTTGGAAATAGTGCTATAAAATAGAGCTTCTATATTTATAGAAGCTTGGATTAGTTTATCCACTTAGATTGTTATGTATTCACCCTTTATGTGATTGTAAAACCAGCATCATTAAACATTCAATTAGGGTTTAATTACTTGACCTAACCTTGATCGTTTATTTTGGACATTATTAATCTAGTAATAATTTTAATAAAGGGATTAGTTATCTACTAAATATACCCTCAACTAGTAATCCGCTTGATTATTTCATGAGTGAATGAATTATTTTATAATGGAGTGCCTATGAGAAACCACCCCTACTCTTTATTTTTTTCATATACTTTATCTTTCTTTTTTTATTATCTATTCTATTTCATATGGCTTCTAGTGAATGTTATTTTTCATGTGATTTTTGGAAAGTATTATAAAATTTAATATGATATCAAAGTGGGAATGAAATTGTTTGACTCAATTATATAAAGAGATCATTTTTAAAATAGTCTTGAGGAATAAATCATTTGGTAATTTTTATGGTTATCTCTAGAATCCTTTGTGGGAGCATGGATCATAAGGATCTATTTTATGATAACGGTTGGTAGGATCTAGAGAAGCAATTAGTTAATTTAGTAATTAGTTATTTTTTTATCGATGATTCCAGTAATTCCCTAGATAAGGTATTTCTATTGAATTAGTGGATTTTTTTTCAAAAATACTAGTCATAAAAAGTACTTTTATTTCTATATTTTAGGTTTTATTTTATCATCAATGCAACATATGTGAGAGGGCAGTCTACATTGTTTTTATGAATGAGAAAAAGAGTAAAAATTTTATATATTACCCTCAATTGTTCAATAAGCCTTGGGTAGACTCTAATGCATGAAAAAGATCTCCAAGCCACTCCATAGATTATTTGACTAGTTGAACATCCTTTTATGTTACTTTTATAGGAAATGATCACTTCAAAGAGTACATTCTAGAAAAGGATTGCATATGGAAAAGTATGGTAAATATGGGCCAAATGTCAAATTTTTATGAATTTTTATGAGATTTTAGGGGTCCCAATTCAATAGTTCTAATTATTTTTTTATTTAGGTTCCTATTTCAAAATAAAATATTTCCCTCCAAAAATATTTTTTTATATATTTTGAGGATAAAATAGTTTATCATATATTCGCTTTGGTAGTGGGAAAGTATAGGTGTGTATATGGTTTGTCATGCTTACTTATTGTTTGTCATTTTTGACATAATTATGAAGATTTATGAAGATAAGTTGAGTATATAGAAAAGTGATATAGTTCATATGTAGGTCACACCAACAAGAATCGATAGAACATAATTTGAAAGCATCATAGAATGATTTTGTTTTTATATGTATATTTCATGTATGTACACCATTTTACACAACAAATAATATTCAAGGTGATTATTTCATTATCACGAATTCCATGTATGGTTCAACAATAGAGAGGCTATGATGCAAGCTAGATGTTCAAAGTTTGAATTAAAAATATATTTTCTTCTTTTTTTGTAGGAATGGGTATGTATGGTATGGTGATATATGCATAAGATATTTTTCTTAGGACATCCTCATTTTCAGCTAGTAGTTAAAGGGTAATAGTAAAAATTTTGCTTTTTATTAGAGTGGTTGAAAATATGATTCATGGTATGGATCCATCACATTTTTTGAGGAACATATAATTTTATTTCGACACCTAGAATTAGTAGCCTAATCAAAAATTTTCTAGATAGTACTAAAGCTATATAATTGAGTAGTTATTGTTACATCATTTTTACTAGCAAATTGGTAAGTTTGGATGATAATAATAGAGGGATCCAATATCTATTTTTCTTCCAAAGGCACTTATGTACATTGTTGTCTTCGTGTTTCTTAGATTTTGTGCCTTGGGTGCATAGATGATGTAAGAGCATCCCAATGGTTACATATAATTTAATTACCACATATATTTTAACTACCTCCAATGAGTATTAAAGAAATCCTTGTTTCTAGGAAGGAGATGAAACACTCAAAAAATAAGGAAATGAAGAGAAAAAGAGGAAAAGCAAATTAAAAATATAAATAGGAAGATGAAATGGTTCCTATAATAATAAGAGATGATATCATGAGGGAGATATGAGGAGATACATGTATGAGACAATAATGACTCATCCAAAAGAAGAGGGAGAGAAAAATCCATCTTAGTTTGTGTACGTTGATACACTTAATTTTTTAGAAAAAATATGAATATCGCATAAAGCCATGGTATCATTTGAAAGAATATTTTTACTTTTTAGCTAGTGGGCATGTTAATAATATAAATTCCTAATTCACCCTATGTGTTTAATTATATTGTATTTATTTTTAGAAATGTATGTAAAATATTGTCTATGTTGGTGTGTGTTGTGTGATTGTAGGAGTAGGAGGTTGTAGTCCAAAGAATCAAACAAAACTATATTTGAGTATAAGCCTACTATCTATTGAAACATGTGAACGATTCATGATTATTGTCATTCTAGAGAAAATCATCTGGATAGTGATCAAGAGATTTTATGATTCAAAGATGTTGAATGAGTGAATAAAGCATCATTCAAATGGAATGCATATATCATTCAAGAAAAAGAGCTATAATCCATTCAAATGAGTTTCATTTAGGAAATAAGGTAAATTCATTCAAGTCATAGTTTTCCATTTAAGTTAGTAATTGGATTAGTTGTTGATCAACTAAATAAACATGGACATCATTGTTCAAGTGAGAGGAGCCTTTCCATCTAAATCATGCTAGTTGTCATATGATATTAGAACATTTCATATAATGGAAATTTTCTACCATAAAATTCAATAAGTCATACAATTGAATCAACCATACAATTGAATATATTGTACAATGGAAACAACCATACAATACATGTTTTTGCATAATGAATATTATCATACAATGAATATGGCCATACAATAAATAATATCATACAATGACTGTAGCAGTATTGTATGGAAGGGGTTTAATCTTATAAAGGTATTGAGAACTTATTGTCTTGTGTAGTGAAGTGTTGTTGTCACACAAGACTACAATCTTAAGGCATTGCCATCTTAGAATTATGTCATTCCATAGAAGACTTTATATTTTTTATGACCATATTTAACTTGCTAATTGCATGTGTGAGTATTATTATGCATCTTATGGTTAGATATAGAATAAATAATTACTATTTGAGAAGGATATTCTTAAGTGGATTTCCTTCTCCCTTATGCATCATTTGGTATCAAATCCCATGCTAAATATTTTAGATAAACGACACAACAAAAAATTGTAAGGTTGTGCTAACCAACATAACAAAAATGCTAAGAGGAATTACTGCTATGTTGGATGCAATACATACTACCCAAAGGATAGGCATTCATCTTGAGGAGATTAGTGATAGTGAAGATGAGAAATTTAGTCATGTGGAAGCTCAAGATGAATATAAAGGAGAATAACTAGAAATCTAATTGATTCAGGCCATCTCAAACATGTTATATAAACTAAACATGGATACTCAAAATTTTAACAAAAAATTAGACCTAGAAGAACTGATTGATTGGATAATTAACATGGGGATATTCTTCAATTATGAATCTATGGAGGATCCAATGTGGGTCAAATTTTCATTTACAAGGTCAAAGGGACATACGTCAACTTGGTGGTATCATTTTCAAATTAAGAGACAACAACAGGGGAAAGAAAAAATATAAACTTGAGAGAAAATTGTGTTCAAGTTGAAATCTAAGCTTTTACCTATGGATTATCAAATTGGATTATTTATAAGACTTAAAATCCTCAAGAAAAAATAGTTAGGAGTAAAATAACATACAAAATAATTCTATAAATTGACCATAAAGGGAGGTCATATTTGAATATGATGAGGAGAAAGTTGAAAGATACATTAATGGGCTAAGGTTGTCCATACCAGATGAAATTAGTATACTATAAATTAGGACATTTGAAGAGGCATCTCAATATGCACTCAATGAAGAAGAGAAGTTAACTCACAAGAAAAAAATCAATTCTAGAGGAAGAGGATAGTTATCCAAAGTAAGAAAACAATCAAATAATGATAAAGGGTAACATTTGTAAGAAGGAGAAGTTAGTACTTCTCAAAGTCATTTCAAGCAAAGTACCTAAGAAAAGAGTGAATAATCAAGAGGACGAGGTGGATTTGATAGAGGAAGATGACATAATTTTAATGGTAAGTGTTACAAGCTCTTGGAAGAAGAACATCAAAAATATGAGTGTCTTGAAGCACAATAGACTAGCAAACATGGAAAGGAAGCCTATAACGAAATTGCACAAGTAGATGAAGAGAGTATTACTTCATCGAAGTACATGGAGGAACCAAAATATGGATATTCACTTATGATGAAAATGATATTGTTAAAACCTAAAAAGGAGGTGCATGAACATGTGTAAAGGATTTTTTTTAGAACCATCTGTAAGTTAGGAGATAAATGTTCTAAGGTGATTGTGGATAGCAAAAGTATAGATATTTTAGTTTCTATAGAGATGGTAGAAAATCTTGGGTTGAAGAGGATTGAACACCCAAATTTATATAAATAATCATGGTTGAAAAAATAATATCAAATTTTACTAAATTAATAATGTATGGTAGACTTCCAAATTGGTTATTACAAAGATGAGACACTATGTGATGTTATGCATATGGATTATTGTCATGTCTTGTTTTCTAGACCATGGCAATTTGATAAAAATGTAGTGCATGATGGTAGCTTGAACACCTACACAATCAAGAAGGATGGCAAGAGGTACACATTATGTCCATTGAGGAACAAAGGAGAAAATATAGAAGATAATCCTACTGTGTGCTTGGGTACATAAAAAAAATACTTGAAGGAAATAAAAGAGAAGAAAATATTTTTTACTTTCATAACTAAACCCAAAAAATAAGGTATAGTGGACAAGATGAATAAAATAGCACATTAAGTAAAGTATTTATTGAAAGAATATGCAAATATTCTTTTAAAGGATTTTTTGGACAGGTTACCATGACTAGGGAGAATTGATCATCACATAGATTTCAATCGTAGATTGTTCTTACTTATTCGTCCAAATTATAGGATGAAACTAATAGCTAAAGGGGAAAAAAATCTCAAATATGAAGAAACAAGATTTAAATAAGAAAAGGAAAAACACAAAAAAATAATAAGCAAACATCAGAGGAATATGAACCTCATAAAGTCATTGATGGCAATGACAAAGGTTATATCATTCAGGAATGTAGTGGTGATAATGAGATTAGTTTCTTTTAAAGGCACACCAAAGGTATTGGTTCCCAATTAATGAGAAGAATGGGATATACTAGCAAAGGATTGAGAAGAATTGGGCAAGGTGTGAAAATGACTATAACAACATAAATAAGGCCAAGGAATGAAGGACTTAGATATATAAGTCAAACAAGACATAGTGATACTAGATTTGTGAGAAGATATTTTAGTGTAGGGGATGAAGGTCCTAGGATGGGTTATTGTAGTTAGTATGGAAGGTCTAGACATGTAGAAAATAGGTTTTCAAATATACATCCTTGTGAGATTTATGGAGGATATAATCACTCCAAAAAAGGTGTTGGAACCAACAGAAAGTAGTCAATATAATATATGTTTATTATGGTTGGATAGATGAGATAGAATGGAACATAATACAAAAAATTTTGAGTGGATTCTACCAAAGGCACTTTTATTATCAAAAGAAAGAAAGGAGAAGATAAAAAAGGTGGTCATGTGAAGAAATACAAGCTAAAATGGTAATAGCTTAGAAGTGACACTCATGTTCATGAGTTAAATCTTATGGAACATTTCCTCCTACCTAATAGTTATAAATTAAGAGCATATAGATGGTTACACAATCAATGAGTATGATGTGAGAACATCTAGATGGTTACAGATAATATAACCACCACCCATCTTGTAATTGCCTCCCATGTACATTAAGGGAACCCTTGTTGCTACGAATAAGGAGATGTTACATTGAAAAAAGAGAAGGAAGAGGAAGAGGAGAAAATAGAGAGGGGAAGATGAAGTGACACCTACAATAAGAAGAGAGAACAATGTGAAGGAGAGAGAAGGAGATATACTTCTAAGATAGGAACAACTTGTTCAAAAGATGAGGAAGAGAAAACTCCATCTCAGTTTGTGTATGGTGATACACCTATTGTTTTAGAAAAAATACAAACATAGAAGTCCATGACATCACTTGAAATAATATTTGTATTTTGTAGCCAACGAACATGTTATCAATATAAATTCTACCCTAGTTATAATTAACCCTATGTGTCTAAATGTCTTGTGTTTATTTCTAGAACTATATGTAAAATATTATATAATCCATTATGTGTAGTGTGATTGCAAGAGTAGGAGGTTCTAGTCTAAGTAGACAATTAAAGAAAATTTATAACCATGGGACTAACTATTCAAAAATATACCTACTATGGTAGAAGATGATACCATCTCTAACATATTTTATTCTTGTAACCAAGCTTAGCTTTTTTGGGTGTGTTGGAAAATATAGTACTTTGACCTTATTGGCTATGTTCAACATGTGATGATGTATCCTAAACGAAACCATTGACGTAAGTCTAAGGAAAATATTATTGTAATCATCACTAATGGGATTGGTTAATCAACCTTGATTTTTATGATTTTAACCCCTTTGGAATTGATTAAACCACCTTGATAGTTAACCTTTAACTGGAGTTTAGGATATTGACATAAGCTTGAGCCTTTATGCCAAAATTTATTAATGTAAATATAATTGTAATTTGAGGATTAGTTATATAATATAAATAACCACCAAAAACTAATCCGTTGGATTAGTTTATTAGTGTGTCACTTATTATATTGTGGGATGTTTGTGGGCATATACGTCTATTCTTTTGTTGTCTTTTGTATACTTGATATTCATATTTACCTTGTCTATTCTCTTACATATGTCTCATGGTATGGATTAAATGATAGATGCTCATACCTATCATCAATATAAGTTTTAATTTATATGGTTATAATGTATTTTAGATATGCATTATGTCTAAATTAAATAAAAATAAATAAAATATAATTTAAAGTATACTGGAGAAAACTCTAAAGTAATCTAAGACTAGTCCTTACCTCAAGATGCACTCACCACCTAATATAAAGGGTCACTACACAAGAAAATATATATAAATGCTTAAATTGTCCCTTTTTACTATTGCATAACATTTACCTTTAGGTTTACATATCAAAGGATTGTAGGAAAATTTAATTGTCTATACCAACTAAAGAATTCTTGGAAATATTATATAGATCATGCAATAAAAAGGTTGATGGTATTTTTAATAATAATTACATTATGGTTTAAATAGGTGAAGACATAGTCTTATACTATCAGAAATTTATATTATTTCATGTGCATATTGAATTATGTTGCATATGAGGAATAAATCCATATATAATCACTAAAATATTTTTAATATTTTTTATGTTTTTAGAGTATGTTAATCTCACAATTCAAATATAACACTCATTTATAAATCCTTCAAATTTTGAAAAGCATACTTTTCTAGAAATTTATTAAGGGTAAGATCCATATTCATATATATAAGTGCAACCTCTAGTGAGTTAGATCATAAATGAACTATATCATTATCTTCATTAGAAAACTAATAATATGATCATTTTGAAATATGATATATTAACCTTACATCATTTAAATAATGATGTAATCATTATTATTTTATATTATATGTTAAAATTAGAATCAATATATATTTAATTTGTTGCATGATATATTTTTGAAAGTTATTATACACCTTCATCTTGGAACTGATGGAATAAAAAAATAAATTATACTTTTGTTAGTCCTCGTGATTCATCTTAGCTAACTCCTTAAAATTTGCATATAGGTCATCCATACAAAAGTTGTAATTATAGTGCAACCTATGAATTTGTATCACCCATTATAGATTGTGTTCATCAAAAGTGTTATTAAATATGAGAAGACAAATATAGACAGCATATCTAAAGGTCTCAGGTAACTTGTCAAGCTAAGAAAATTTTATGAAAATAATCCTTCCAATTAATTTTCATAGTAAACATATTAGGACAATGCTTCAAAAACATTTCCCACAGATACCTAGGTAACTAACAAGACAAAAATAAATGCTTACTATTTTAGGTTTGTTACATATCATACATGTCTTTTCTATCATATCAATTTTATCTAATATCATCTTAAAGGGGATATTTAGGTGTAAAAGTATCGAAGCCAATAAATTGATATCTAATAAAGAGTTATCTTTTGAAATAGGAAATCTATATACTTTATAAGACTCCTCAAAAAATAAAATTATCTTCTCTTCATTAATTATAGAAGAATTGAAGTTTATGTTAAATCCCTATGTAGGGCATTAACTATGGGATAATAAACCATTCTCTAATCTAGTCACCTCTGTACTTTTAATCTATTATTTGCATGACTAGTAGAGATTTTAACATTAATATCATGAAATTCCAAATTTTTAATGTGTATAATATGATCATTATAGTGATTATCAATATCAAATTGATATTTCAAAGCCTCTCATGGGTTCCACATAGAAGAAAATATATCACATAAGTCTATAGATCATTTTGGCAGACAATATATTACTTTTCAACTAAGGTGAAAGCACTAAGGACTTGACATCATACAAAACCAGTCTATTGCACTGATTAGAATAGATAGGAAGATTCAAACATTACCTTGAAGATGAACCATCCTATATTAGTAGATATGGGGAAGACTTTCAAGATTTACATAAGACCTTAAAATGAAAAGAACATTACGTGATAAAAATCAAGGATTGAAATCTTTATCAAATAAAGAGATTAAAATCTAGTATCCTTAACAATGAGAAATATCAATATGAAACCTAATAAGACAATTTTAGGTTTCATTTCCAATCAAACACTTTCCCACCCATTTAGAAATTAAACTTACCCCTTGCACCTAAGGACTGATAAAACTTAAACCATATTTATTTCATGGTTGATTACATCCATCCAAAGGAATCTCTACCCTCATTTTAGACCATCCTATGTCCTCTAGATAAGTCTCTTACCCATTCCAATGATGTGAAGGTATTGCACCCTGAAGATAAAACTGGAGTGACAATGAATTGTTTTCAACTATTTGTTTCATTTCAACAAAGGAAAAGCATTTAGTTATCCAATTACAAAAATTTCCTTGTAACCTAGATAAAATATACTTCCTAAACTTACCACAAGCAACTTATTGACCAAAATTTAAACCTAAATACTTAATTCCTTTTCCTTGTCTTATATGTCTATATTGTTATTGAAACTAGCCTATGCTATGGTTGACTGAAATCATAATAAATATAGCTTTAGAAGGAGATAATTTAGCACCCAAAACATGATGCAAGAATTAATTAGAGCTAGGATATTTTCAATATTCTATTTATCATTATTAAGAAACAATATCAATTTATCAACATAATGAGAATTAGTTATATAAAGGTAGTCTAGAAGTATGATTATTTTAATAAATTTCACTTGAATATGATGTTAAAAAATATACATCAATGTATCATTTGAAAACACACCCACATAAGAGTATAATTGGATAACCCTACCTAATTGAAAGTTGCGAGGGGATTATGCTAGATAAGAACTTGTTAATAATAAATTATGTAGTAGTTTATTTAAATATTATAGAAATTTTTATTCTAAAGCTAAAAACTAAACATGATCTATTACATCAAATTATAAAATTGATCATCTTACTATATCATAAGCTTTATTACAACATTATTTCATAAAAATTTTACTTTGACTTGAGTTTATAGGATATTCCAATCCAGGGTTATGCATAAGGGGTTGGACTCAAAATGTACTTGTAAAAAAAAGGTGAATCCTAATCAAAATCAAGGTGAATCATGGAGAATCCTAAGCAAATCGAATCAAGCATCTTCACACCAAAATTTGGGGTATTTGAAGCCCTAAATTGAAAGATCATATTGGGGTCCCCTTTTGAACTATTAAGTCATCTTAAAACTTCATAAAAATATAACCATTAGATCAATCTTGAAAGGAGTTTTCCAATGAGTAAAAATATGCCTATGTTTGGATATATATTATGGCGAATTGACCCTAAGAAACAATTGATCCTAAAAATTTTAGGTGAATGGGCCGACATCAAGGGTCCTCATATTCACCAATTTTCAATTTTGGAAATCCTAATATTCACCCAATTGATGAATATTCGCCACTATGCATAACCCTATTCCAATCTTTCCCAAGCTAAAACAAATCTATAGAAACCATACCTTCCATTCAAAATATTTGTTTGTTTCGATTTAATAAGACAAAAATATTATTCTATGAGCTATATATGTAGTCACTATTGTATGTTGAACACTAGCGAGAGAAATAGACCTCCAACACATTCCTTGTTCTATTACATTATTTTGTAAATAATTTAATTAATACTTTAATAATGGAATAACTAGACTACCCAATCCTATTAACATCCTTAGACATCATGTAAAGCTGTAAACCAATAATTATTTTAATTTTATTAATGTTCTCTTTCCTGTGCATATGATTTTTAAAGTTAAAAAAATATAACCTGTTGTTAGCAAGGTTGATCCACTAAAAACTTGGTCAAACCCTTGCATCAAATAGTTTATAATTGTAATGTTGCATAAGCAAAAACTTAGTTGAAGTAGCCTAATTCCACAACAAGCACAAATATGGATCCATACTTAGAGGTTTCTTAGTTGGAGAGAACATAGCACTAGTCATACTATTAATATTTCTCCTAGCTTTAGCCTTTTATTCACCAAAGGTTTTGAGAAACAAAGCATAACCTTTAGTATCCCTAAACCACAAACCAATTAAATTTTCCTCACCACCAATGTTGTCTTCCTAACCCCACATTAATCATAGGCCCTAATGCACTTCAATCCAACATAAATGACACATTTAATGCATATGGAAACTAATATATACTTGCTATAGATTCCTCAACATAAAGGATAACATGGATTGGAAAGTGATGTAAGATGGTAAAGCTATAGTAATAAAGAGTATTACAATATAAATTAAACTTAGTGGAGGAAAATATTTATATATATAAAACCTATAAAGACTATTAATTTTATCATCAAACTATTGCCTTAGGTTAAACCAAGTGTACAATATATAAAAAAAGGCTTTAGAAGAAGATCTAAAAATATAAAAATTATTTAGGGAATTACTATAAGAAATTTATTTATTAAGTTCATTGACTAAGAAAAGCAAATATTAATATTATAACCTATTTGTATTTGATTTAACAAGGTGAAAAATACCTTATGTAATCATCTTGGCTATAGGAAATCTAGTTGTCAATAAATCCACATCTACACTCTTTCAAAAAGCCACATTAGATGCACATAAACTATAAAAACAAACCAAAAGAAAATCCCCTAGAAAGGATTTCACAAAAACCTTTGTGACAAGTATGTTTCCCAAATGTAGTCATAAATTTATTTAACTACAAGGGAATACATAAAATTCCTCAACTTTCTTTCTAATGTATGGCACTAATCCAAAAAGTCTTCCTTCTAAACACAATAAAGAACCATGCTTAACTTCAAATCAATACATTTTACTTCTAGTAAAACCAAAATAGGATTAAAAAGTTGAATTATAGATAAATAGGGGAGATAAATAATTCTAGCATTTTCCAAATAATTGCAGATGGAAGGACTATTTTGAGAAACCTAGAAGAAATTCAAAATAAACATATTTATAGAGAGGAAAATAAATTTGTTGATAAAATGGTGAATGTGGCGGTTAAATATGAGAATTTCAAGGTTTGGTCATATGCTCCCCTAGAATTGAAAGATATTATAATAATTGATAATGAAGTTAGAATATAAATATGGTAGATAAAAGTAGAATACTTATTGGGATCATGCGATGAAGGATTTGAGCACACTAAATTACATTACTATCAACGGTTTCTTTATCAGTCATGTGAAGCATTGAGCACTGCATAAGCCTTGTCAAATAGGAGGATAACGGGATGGATATTTTTTTAGCTTCTCCATAAGTAGGTTTAGCCCAAGTTTGTTTGTTTTACTAAGATAGGTCTATATTGCAATTGTCTAATATTCTCTTATTTTTTCTTGTACATATTGTGAACTCTTTGTAAAGGGTTTGGAACCTCCAACCCCCTTTTTTTATCAATACCAAAAAATAAAAATAAAATAGGATATTTGTACTTTCTAATAGAAGTATGTACTATATATTTCCCATTACTAAGGATCAACCCCTTTTATTCCAATTCATTATCTTAAATTTCATGATGTTTCAAGTTAGTCACTAGGATCATTGGATAGACCCCAATAGAAATTCCTTTTAATACCTTAAAACTAAAAAAAATTGGTGGTTTTAGAATGTGATCATAAAACTATTTTCCCATCCATTAATGTTTGTATAGAATAGTTAACTAATTTATAATTATTATTAAGAGATTGTCTATATCTATATTGGCTCTCTGTAAAACTAAGACAAGACAATATATAATCATTTTATTCTTTGAACTTTATACCACATGTTTATCAATATAGCATACTTAATTATTTTATGATAAGACCCTACAGTTTTAGAACTGCATCGATCAATTATTAAAGAGGGTTTCCCAGCATTCACTTGAGGTTGGAATGAACCATGTATCTTTCTTATTTTGTGTATTCCAATAAAAATTATGGATGGGGTAGTTGAATGGGAGAATATGATAATCATGGATATGGTTCATTGTATGTTTTAATTTAAGGTAATGTAGTACAAATTTTGGGGTTAGACCATCAAATATGCAACATACATCATCAATAGGATTCCCACTAGAGTAGTCCAAGATGTGACACCTATTCAAAATTTGATAATAAATCAGATTAATGTATCTTAGTTTTGTATATTGGGTCTTCAAAATGGGATAAAATAACCTAATAGCTTCAAAACATTATGTACCACAGAGTCATAAGTATATCTTTGTGGTGTATTCTAATATCTTTAATCCATATTATTTCTATAAGCACTTGATTCGATGCATGAGATACTTAATCAAAGACATGATATATTATGAGGTTCTTCTAGAATTCCATCTAGTCTAGCACCTAATCTCTTGGAAAAAATTTCTCCTATTTCTATAATTTTTCTAGTAGATTATTTAGATATTATTTTTGTATCCATTCATGTTAGGGATTCTTCTTCATCTTCTAGTCAAGACAATACATATATATAACAATACATACATACATACATACATACATACATACATACATACATACATACATACATACATATATATATATATATATATATATATATATATATATATATATATATATATATATATATATATATATATATATATATATATATATATATATAGATAGATAGATAGATAGATAGATAGATAGATATAACCCTCCTTATGAAATTACACCTTCAACACATTCACTCTTAGATTAAGATAGTGATTAGATTGATACACTAGTTCCTTGTGCTATAATATTGGATGATGAGGTGAGTGATGAGTATGATTTAAATTATTCATATTTACCTTTTGATTTTTATTTTCTAAAGAATGCAAATAGTTCTTCCCTATTTCATAGAATACCTAAGTAGGTAAGAATATTTCTATAGGATTATCACCCCATTTTTATATGGAGTGACACTAGAACACATTTTCTCGTGTATTGCTCTACAAAGTTCATCATTATGGAAATTTTCTCACATATTATTAGGCTAAGGGTGAACTAGAATAGGAAAATATAATGTTTATAGAGTATAAGTCCTTGATATTCTTGGGATCCTATTCCTCTTCTAGAAGGTAATAATTTGGTTGGGTGCAAATGGATCTATAAGACCAAGTACAATTTAGATTATCAAGATAAAAAACACATTATATGCCTTATTACTAAGGTATTCTCTCAATAGGATGTACTTGACCATTTAGATACATTTTTCGGAGTTTATAGGATGGATTATATCAATATGATTAAAAATATTTTATATAGTTGGGAGGTACATCAAATGCATGTTAAGTGCATTCCTCCATGGTGAGCCTTAATAGGAGATCTACATGTAATAACCACCTAGTTTTAATCTTGAGGGTCCCACCCATTGGTATGTTGGTTGACAAGGTCCTTATATTGACTTAAGCATGTAAGTATTATTTGTATGAAAAGATCTAATTTTCTTTAAAATTTATAGCTTTTAGTTATATGAAAATAAACATGATGATTACATCAAATATTAGGATCCATAATCAAATATTAGGATTTATAGATATTTGTGATTATACTCTATGTGGATGATCTTCTAATTATGTGCAACACTCCTTCCTTGATTAAAGACATGAATTCATGGATATATATTTCCATCATGATGATAGTTTTTGGGATATTTCATTCTTTATTGGGTATTCATATTAATTAGAATACTTATAGGATCATTATTTTATAGTTGATGTAGAATTTGGATCTCTTTCAATGCTTTAGGATGGAGGATTGCATGTTTTCTCATACTCCTTTCACATTAGGATTGAAGCTTTAAGATTAATGTACAATTCCTTTTATTTATGCCACTTTATATCAATCCAATATTGGAGGTCTCCCCCACCTTATCCATACATGAACTAATATTCCCTTTCTTGTCAACTATTATTACTTGTAGTAACCTTTATAGAGTCATTGGATAATGGCCAAAAGGATCCTCATATAAATTAAAGGTATACATTAGTTGGATATTCATCATTTTTATAGTTTATAACTTATTTTGACAAGATTTTTAGATGCCTATTTTTCAACACTTTAGATGAGTGATGATCGACTATAGGTTTTATCTTTTATCTAGGTTTTAGCCTCATTTTGTGCTACTCTATACTATAGTCTACTATATTTTTTTCTTTCACAAAAGTTGAATATTGTGATTCTAATGAGACAATAAAAATATTTGATGGATGCTTATGATTTTAAAGTAAATGTACATCTCTTTGTCCTAGCAAGTCAATCATTATACTAAGTACATTAAAATTTGTATGCATAATTTGATATGGATTTATGCCCATTGGAATGGTTTTATTTGTGACATCGATAGAGTAATCGATGGATGTCATAATTAAGGTAATTCCTAAAGTTCTTTTTGTGTGCATGTTAGAGTTATTTTGTGTGGAAGAGTGTCCCTTAAGGGGCATAACCATTAAATGGGGGATTATTTGGTATCCAAAAACATCTCTTTATATTATGTGCATTACATTTTATGTATTTATTTTTCTGTAGTACAAGATAATATGTTGATTCCATTTGTTCTTGAAAACTAGTATGAAATCTAACAAAAACATAAATTACACATTTAGAAATAAAAATCCTTACATAACCACTTATTACTTATAAAATGAGAAATTAAAATATGGCACTCACAAATTATAGATCTGATTAAATAAAGTATTAAATATGTTTACAATGGAACCCACAATTATTATTTATGGAAGGAATTCACCCCTGAATTACCTTGATTGAGAAATTTCTACTTCTACTAGACGTTATAAGTTTGGATCATCTTTAGCAAAATTATGCACCTATAAATATAATTCTAAATATCTTTAAAGCCTTCTAATATGGTAAGTGGTTCAATCACAAGGGGAAAATATTCTTTCCAAAGATCTTGCTTTGCATCTATGCATAGTTGTCTCATTTTGATTACTAACAAAATATTCTCCCCTAGAGAGGGATTAATTTGATCCTATTTTATGAGTGATTCAGTATTTTTGGATCAATAATTTATCAAGACTTCTCTTAGAAGAAAATATGACAAAATATTCTTGAAATTGTAGACACCAAAACAACACCAATCTAATTATGTGGCTACAAAAACTGATTGCTTTGACAAACACAGCCCCCAGGGCAGCCCTCAGAGGTCAAACAGTGGTCCTAACCACTTTCATAGCAATTTTGTAAGGTCAAGAGGCAATTTGGTACATTTGGACACTTTGCTTAGTATTCGTCTCACCCAGGGACGAATTCTAACTGGGATTCGTCTCACCTAGGGATGAATTCTGAAATCATCTCTGGTAGGGACGAATTCCGAGTTTAACGGGCAAAAATAAGAATGGCACCAAGTCACAGCCAAAGAAAGTCAGTTGATGACTCTGCCTCGCACGCGTGTGTGGGTGGGCAAATAGGCCATTAGAGGACTGTCACAAGGGCAGTTATGAAAGCCTAAGTCATGGAGGACTCCCCTCCCTCATGGGAAGACATGACTGCCACATGGCACCTATGACCAACACATGGCGCTTATGCTTCCCTCTCAAAAGAGACCCCATGGGTCTATAAAAGGTGGGACTTTTCTCACCCAAAGAGAGGATATTGGAGGCAATTTCAAGCAACGAAGTGTTGTCCGATTGATTACCCACTTGCATCTTTTTGATTCACCTTCTCACATCCACTAATCTCTTTCGCAAGGGAGGTTATTGGGTGGCTTTTGGAAGCGTGGATCCAACCCAAATCCAACATTTGACCACCTCACACCACCAATTTGCAGACATCCCAATCCTAAGAGGTTTTGGGCCCATCCCTAGTGGATTGGCACCGAAATCAAGTGCCAACGGTGGGAGGCCCACTTGGGCACCCCCGCACTCTCTAAGTTTTATTCTAAAGCATTCTATATTATTTGTTCATATGGCATCTCATGTTATTCTGTCTAGTTAACTCATAGCTTCAATTTCATAACACTTTTATCAGATTTTATCATGCCTTTTGTCGCTTTGTTGTCCTACTAACTTGTAGGTGGCGATATCGAATTCCCAAGGATAGAGGCCAAATTGGGAGAATCCGACCATTTGGGTCATCCCAAAATGGCCCCAATTACATAACCCCTCTATTTGCAGGTGTTTTGGAGGTCTCGAGAGTCGACATTGGAGCAGCATCACCTCGGCTTTTCCAACACAGAAGAATTCGTCCCACCCAGGGACAAATTGCAGTCAGAATTCGTCCTGCCCAGGGATGAATTCCAGGTGAAGGCATATTGGCCAACTGTTTTAGTGGCAACGGCCTTCTGGTAATATCTTCTATCTTCTGTCAGGTTCTCAGGCCATTTGGACTCACTGTTTTAGACAAATGTTTATATGCATCTTTTGGAGATTTTATAGAACAGACACTTCTTATTTGCAGCAGGTGCTACTGACATCTTCGTTGTTTCTTTGTTCATAGGAGGAGCAGTAGAAGTCAAGGACTCATCAACATCAGCGGTGGCATCGTCTTGGCCCACCCATCTCAAGTGTGGGAACATGAAAAGAGGAACCTTAAGTCTTGATTGTAATCAAATTCTTTTAACGCTCCTAGCCCCTGAAAAGGGAGGAGGCGTCTTTGTAACAGAGATCAAGAGAGTTTAATGAAAAGGCTGTGTTTTCTCCATTTGCTTGTATCTCATTTCAATGCATCTCTTTCATTTCATGCATTCTACATTTTTAGGACTTAAGCGTATTTGATTTTGAATGCATCGCAATTAGTGTTTCCTTCGCTCGAAATCTCGTGCTTTTAGTGGCGATCATGGTGGGACTCTGTTCCCTGGTTTTTAAGATCACAGAAACTGATTAAATTTTTGTGTTTTGTGCTTGACAGGTACATTTTTTTGTTGCAGACTGTTATTCATCTCTGACTGTGACGAATTCTTTACTGTAATTCGTCTGACCCTGAGATGAATTCAAATTTGTCTCTGGTAGGGATGAATTTTGTTTTGAAATTCATCTCACAGAGGGACGAATTCCTTCCTGTAGATTTTTAGAGTAGAAATTCAGAAGCAATAGGTCCAGGCCAGAGAAGAGGTAGGGATTTTTATAATCTTTGTTAAATTTTTTGTTTCTGTTTCTGTTTCTTTGATTGTTTTCATTTTATCCTGCATTGCTTAGGGAAAGTCATTTATGCTTGTTTCATTTTTGTTAAATAAAATGAATCCCACACACATCACGTGGTAAATTAAACCAAGGAGCTAGTCGTAAGACCCCAGCCCTTGAGCAATACCAACAGTGGGTTCATCACCACCTTGGATTAGCTTTGCATCCATTTCCATGATTGTCACTGTTGTTAGGTGTAAATCCTGACGAAAGCTGACCGAGTGTCGCTGGGGTGATTCCCATGTGCACGAGGATAAGTCTTCTATGGTAGGTGTCATTAACAGGACAATCCCCCTTTCCTACCGCCTACGTACCACATACCTTCTGCTCTCACGTACCTATAGTCTCCCTCTCGTAAGGGCGGGTATATAAAGAGGTTGGTATATCGGCCTAGTTGGTATATTGAAGGGGCGACCATTTTGGGAGTTATATGAGCCTTCATTATGCATTTAAACGTTCTTCAAAAACATTCAAAAAACAAAACAAAACATCAAAATGCACTAAACCAGTTTAGGACACACCATTAATCCTTAAAAGAGATAATCACGGTTTGTGTATGTGTGTGTTCATTTCTTCTTAGTGTAGACAAAAAGAAAAATCATCATAAACAAGATAAAAATCTGCTTAGATAGTAGAGAGGCACCACAATGGTGTACACCCGTAGCCAAGCCCAATCAAGGGTAGAAGCTCCGAAAGGTACACAAGAAGCAGACACAAGTCACCTTCGCTTTAGTCCTGAGGACTTAGTCATACCCGCTTGGCGGTCTGGCCCACAAGAAGGTCCATGTCAAACCACATCAAAAAAGAATTATTAGGATCCCCCTTGGTGGGGTATGCCCATTCAAAACAGCCCCTTTCGGGAAGACACTTTACATGTAGACCTTGACATAAATAGAGAATCACCTTTTGAGGTTAGGCATGAGTGGCCACAGCGTGATGAAACGCTAGAGAGGCATACCGTCCATTTGGAGGGATAACGTGGATATGGCAGCCCTTCTTTACCTCCCATCAGAATAGAAAGACAAAATCCAGAGCATAGGGCTCTTCACACAGGGCGAGCTCACTCCGCCCGCCCCTTTCACACCCATGAAAGGGAGTACGAGGAAGATCATCACATTCCTCGAAGACAACATACAGCACGGGAACCTTGCGCTTCTGCACCAACTGGATGTCATGATCACCCATTGAGGCCAGAGCCTCGAGTACATGCCGCCTACCTCGACAAAGGGAAGTGACCCATTGAAATTTCAGACCATCAAGATCGAGGCAAACACATAGAAAAAACATTCAAGCCTCCTAAGAAAAAGAGAGCAGACCAAGTTGACCCGGCAGTCGCCAGACATGCTGCCCGCCAAGCCCAAATCTCGTAGCTTGAGCAAGGTCATCAAGAGTTAGAGTACTTATACCGCCTGAATAAAGAGTGCATGCAGTGCGAAGCAGATGAGTTATGCTATAAACTACCTGAGAGGGAGCCAACCCATCGCACCCAAAGAGCTGAACAATATGAGAATCATAATCCATTGGCATAGAACAGGTCACCACGACCTCATCAAGCTTTGCCTCTGAGACCTTATAGACCCGAGAGGGAAGCTACTGCCCAAAACGATGATAGGTACCCTCAGTGAGGACTCGATCAGGGTCATAGGCTTCGCCTAGAGACTCCTAAAGAATTTTATGAGTATGAACCAAAAATAGAACATGTTGAAACTCCCCATCAAGGCAGGAGGGCTACCATTCGGCCACCCCTCCATAGGCCTCCAGTCTCCCATAACTTACAACGAGAGCAAACAAGAGAGGAAGAAATAAAATCTTCCGATGCATACAAAGCGCTATTAGAGCGTTTAGAGTCTGTGGAGACAAAAGCTACTGGAATCAAAAACCCACATTACGTCAACTCCGCAGTCATCCGGTGCATCCCTCAGTTCCCACACCTCTTTACCCCGAACATTTCAAGTTGCCTCAATTGGTAGTCTTTAAAGGTGAAGAGGATGCATAAGAAAATGTTACAAGATTTGTAAGCCAATGCTTCAGAATCCAAGATAATGACGCATTTTTTCTTAGGACATTCATAACCACATTCGCAAGCCCTACCTTGGATTGGTTCACACAATTACCCAAACATAGCATAAGCAACCTAGATCAATTAGTAGATGCGTTTCTTGAATGCTTTGCCTTCAACATAAGGAAGAAGGCATCACTGAGTGATCTGGCTAGCCTCAGGAAATTTGAGGAAGAAACAATGGCAGCATACGGGAATCGATGGAGAGCTTTGCTTTTTAAGTTACCCTACCGTCCCCCTATGTCTGATCTCACACAGATGTTCGCAAAAAGTTTCTTGAAATAAATCTCTGGGCTATTGCAGTTGCAGCAATACGCCAACTTAGAAGAAGCTTTGGCGCAAGCCAAAGTTATAGAAGAGATCAAAATAGGCGAAGGCACAATCGCCAAGCCTAAAAAGAAAGAGTGGAATAAAACCACTAAGATCGGGACAACGCAATCACAACACGCTGCGGTTAACCAAGTTGCGATAAATGTCCCCAAGCCTGTGCAATAAATGCAGCCCCAAAAGGCTAATTACCAGGCAGTGCCTCCTAGTTATGAAAGAGAAAATACAAGACAGGAGCAGAATCAGCAGCGTCGCCCTAGGCGACAATTCACCCCTTATATAGAGTCTCGGGACTCCTTATTTGACCGCTTGTCAGCGACAAATTTAGTCACCCTGCCAGAAATCCAAACTATAGACCCTAACGCTCCTAAGCCTAAGGGATACAGAGAGGAATTGTATTGTAGATTCCATAGGCGCAGAGGACACGACTTGAATGGATGCTAGAAATTCAAAGGATTAATCCAAGATCTGATCGACAATAGAACATTGGTCGTGGACAACCCCATAGCGCAAAATAATCAACAAATGGGGGTATTCAAGGACCCTTTTCTTGCCCATGAGGCACAGACAAAACCTCTCCAGATTAACGAGGTGCGACAGAATCTTCCCATGCAAGGATTTGTAGGAATGATTAGCATAGTGACGAGGAATGAAAAGTACCCAGCAGTTACCCCCGAGGTAGCTATGAGGGAAGTTCCAACAACGTCGTAGCCTCAGAAACGCCCAACGCAGTTACCTCCACCTAGACCCGAGGTCACGATACGGACCAAACTCACGCAAAGTTTGTGGACCACATCGGCTAGGCTTTCCATTTACGAGCTTATTCAACAGTCAGCACCTCATAGAGAAACTCTTATGGAAATTTTAAAAACCATCGAATTATAGCCTCACGAAGCAAATTCTTTCAACAACTTCATGGGACATGTGAAACAATGTACAGAGCCGATCATTATCTTCAGAGAATATGAGGTCAAAATGATATCGAATGACATGGCAGATCCACCCTTGCACGTTATAGTGCGGGTCAACGGGATCCCATACAAGAGAGTGTTGGTAGATACTGGCTCGTCCAGTAACATCATTACCACTACAACACTAAAACATTTGAAGCTGCCAGCCTCTCACATCACAGCCTCCACATACACACTACGAGCTTTCAACGATGCAATATGCTCGACAGTCGGCACAGTTGTTCTACCTGTCCAGGTAGGACAAAAGACAATACCTACATTGTGCCATGTGTTGGAAGGCGATATGGCTTACAACATACTACTAGGGCGGCCTTGGATCAGGGACATGAAGTGTGTCCCTTCGATCACTCACCAGTGCTTAAAGTATGCTTTTGAAGGAGAAATACATGTAGTCCCCATGGACTTAGAACCCTTCAAGTATTGCAATGCGGTACAATTCATGCCTCAATCGACCCTCCCTTCAACGCATTTGGATTTCCAATTAAATCCATCTAAAAGGGGTCCGATACCGCAGGCACCATTGGTGACAAAATCAACAAAATCCCAGCCAGGTGAGCCTTCATCATCTGCTACTTCATTATCAACGCCACCTATCATGGCCAAACAGAAGGACAAGGGAAAACAGATCATGGAAGAGGCTCAGCCCTTAGAAAAGGGGTTTCCCATAATTTCAATGATATCAACAGAAGAAACACCTCGCACAACGGAAGTAGAGACTCCTAAAACACCAAACATGGAATGGAATCAGGAAGGACTCCCGTTTCCTCCCACCAAATCATCAAAAATCACTGTTGAAATGGCCAGTACGGGCCTGGGGGAGTATTTAGTGCAGAATGTTGTGGAAACCCCCGCATTGGAGTCAGTACAGGACATGGGAAGACCTCGCCTTCCCATAGGAACAGTTGTTCCTCTAGGCTACCCACCAAACCAGACAAATTTTGTGTATGGGGGCCTTGATCATGGTGTTGAACCATGCAAAAAAAAGGAAGCATACGAAGAGCCTTTTGTTGAAAACATCAACTATCTATCAAACCTGAAATTCGCTCTAAGATATCTCGGCCAATGCAATTGGCATGGATATGGGCTAGGCAAATATGAGCAAGGGATGCGAGTCCTTTGCCAACCAAGATATCAGATGCCATATGATAAGTCAGGAGTAGGGTTCAACCAACCCCTGCCCTTAGACATCTTGGTCGAAAATATGCAAGGCCTAGAAATAGGCAACAAAGTGGGATTGGCACCAGATCTTTATGCCAACCCAAATACAGAATATACATTGGGAGATTACCTCCCATGGTCAACAAACACCCTTGGCAATAGTAGTACTCCCTCTCCTTTTCCAGAGAGAGGTGAAAGTTCGGACATTAATCCTCAAAGAGAACATCAACGGCTTCCAGACATCTTTTTGAAGCTATTCCCCTTAGAGATTCCAGTTGAATCAATACAGTGTCAAGAGAATCAGGTCCCTCCACCAAGAGTGGAACAACCGCAATGGGACCAGATTAACTTGCTGGAACAAGGAGAGCCTTCAATGTCACAAGTAACAGTTGCTGAAGAGAATGAACATTTTTGGGTCTCCGAAAGTGATTTAGAAGATGAAACTGAGATGGACTATCTCAGACATGCGCGACGACATCACCGCCCTTTAACTCATGAAGATCTAATGGGACAGATGGGCATACGGCTAGGGCATGAATGGTGGGTAGACCCAGCAAGGTGGGACCAAGTGTTGGATCCATGGCTCCAAATTCAAGATGAGCACCATCCACCCCGAGACCCTATCATGACAACAGTACCGAGGGAAGACCCTGTCCTCATTTTAGCACATAGGGCTGATCCATTCATACCCGTCCCTACAGAACCAGATCCAGAGCATAGGGAGCACCCAAAATGTTCGAGCTATAACACCCACGATAATGGAGACCAAATTCATTCCATCCACATGATATCCATTGATTTGACCACACCCATCCGCAATCCGGTCGATCCATCACGGTCATTGCATCTAGACATAGATGCCATCGACTGGGATCACGTCAATTCACCTTTATCACCATCAGAGTACTGGCCTTTCGGTGAAATGCTTCATTTTACCTCAAGGACAACTCAAGATATCTTTCAGGATGAAGAGGTACTCGAGGTTCCAAACGCAGATTTAAACTCAGCCAATGATATCCATTTGATCCCGACCCCACATCAGTTGGAGGACGGATCCCACATGTCAGTCGAGGAAATGACTGACGTAGACATCGGCTTAGACCCAACGAATCCATAGATCATCAATCTGGGGGTAAGCTTATCCCCTGAAGAGCAAGCCGACTACATTACCCTTCTCAAAGCAAAGAAGGAGGTTTTTGCATGGTCATACAGAGACATGCCGAGACTAGACCCGTAGCTAGGCACGCATAATTTAATGCTTGATCCGAAAATCAAGCCCGTAAAGCAAAAACTACGAAAGATGCACCCAACAGTGGCCTTGATGGTCAAATATGAATTGCAAAAGCTATTGGATGCACAGTTTTTCATCTGCGTAGATTATCCGGCATGGCTATCCAACATGGTTCCCGTCAAGAAGCCCAACGGGAGGATTCGCATATGCACTGATTTTTGAGATCTAAACAAAGCGAGTACTAAAGATGATTTCCCCTTGCCCAGCATCGACGTGTTGGTAGACGCTACAACAGGTCATGAAATGCTTTCCCTAATGGATGGTTTCTCAGGATACAATAAAATTCGTATCAATCCTAAAGACCAACTTAAAACGGCATTCACAACGCCTTGGGGGACATTTTGTTATAAGGTCATGCCTTTTGGCCTTAAAAATGCTGGTGCTACCTACCAACGTGCCATGACATATATCTTCCATGATTACATGCACAAAAATTTGGAAGATTACATAGATGATTTGTTAGCCAAGTCTCTTTTGTGCTCAGATCATCTCGATGACTTAAGCAATATTATCGATCGCCTCATAGAGCATAAGGTCAGACTGAATCCCAAGAAGTGCGTATTTGGCGTCACATCTGGAAAACTCTTAGGTTTTATAGTCTCAAAACGAGGCATCGAAGTGGACCCAAATAAAGTTGAGGCAATCCTTGAAATGGCTCCCCCAACTACCATCAAGCAGCTCAGAAGTCTGCAAGGAAAGGTCGCATCGATTAAACGCTTCATAGCGCAATTATCTGACAAATGTCGACCCATGAACAAATTATTGCACAAGGGGGTTACATTTCATTGGGATGACGAGTGCCAATCAACCTTTGATGAAATCAAACAATACCTGGCTTCGCCACTAGTATTGGCACCACCTAGACCAGGAGTGCCATTCTACTTATACATCTCAGCTACTAAGGTGGCACTGGGCACCATGCTAGCCCAAAAGAATGAACTTCACAAAGAACAGGCTACTTACTATCTTAGCCGCACCCTGGTCAGTTATGAACTTAACTATGCATACATTGAGAAACTTTGCTTGGCAGTGGTGTTTGCTACCAAAAAGCTACGCCACTACATGCTGAGCAACACTACGTATGTTGTGTCTAAGGAGAATCCATTGCGATACATGATGAGTCGTACTTATCATAGTAGTCGCACGATGAAATGGATCATGTTGTTGATGGAATTTGACATTGAGTTCATTGGGAAAAAATCTATCAAAGGACAAGTCATAGCCAATCAAATAGCAGAGGCTCCTCTTGAAGACGATCAGCCTCTAGCCATAGAACTACCCGATGATGGGGTCTTCCATGTCTTAGAATCACCAAATTCTGATGAGCCTGAGTCACAGGCCGACATAACCCTATTCTTCGATGGTTCTAAATGTGAGCAAGGTGGTGGTGCAGGAATTGTATTCTTCACACCGCAGGGTGCTCCAATGCCCCTGTCATTTAAATTAAACTTCCAATGCACCAACAATAATGCAGAATATGAAGCCTTGCTCCTAGTTCTTCAGACAGCAATCGCCATGAACATAAAACGACTGAACATCTTTGGTGATTCGTTGTTAATAGTCAATCAAGTCAAAGGGGTATATCAATGCAAATGCCTAGTTTTGAAGGCTTATAAAGACCTCGTGGACAAATTCTTGGCTAAACTTGAGTGGTATGACATCGAGGCACTCCCTTGATCATTGAATCATTTTGCGGACACAATGGCCTCCTTGGGGTCACTAATTCCGCAAGACCTTTCCGATGATATGACAACCATTCAAGTCAAAACCTTATCGCAATCAGTGATGGAGTGTGCAAGCTCAGACTTAACATCGAGAATCCACATGATCCAGATCAAACCATCCTTGGATAAATTCTTTTGAATCCAAGATCGTCTGAAACGTGCCAACTGGGGGTCCTTGTTTTCCCCAACTCCCATTAATAACAACACAATGCTATTCTTACAAGTTCTATCCCATTCGGCGTTTGTTAGGGAAGAACTTCAAAAGGGATTGGCTATTCATACTGTCGAGGTTTCCGATCAATAGGACTGGTATTTACACATTAGAGACTACCTCAAGTTAGGTAATCTTCCCTTTGGATTGACTCACGCCGCAAAACGAACATTCAAGCAGACAGCGGCTAAGTATGTCTTGATAGGAGACATTTTGTATCGTCGTAGCTATGAAGGAATTCTTCTTCGTTGCTTGGACCAGCAAGAGTCCACTTGGGCAGTTGCCCAAGCGCACGATGGTACATGTGGTGGCAACTTTAGTGGTATGGCCATTGCAAAGCGCATTCTTCGCATGGGATATTATTGGCCATATTTAGAGTGATATTGTTGCACATATGTCAAGAAGTGCGTGAAGTCTCAACATCATACCAATTTGATGCACGTACCTTCCCAGGCCTTGCAGGCAGTTCAGTCTGCTTGGCCATTTTCACAATGGGGCTTCGATCTAATTGGAAAGATCTCCCCTGCATCGTCAGGCCATCATACGTTTATCATAACGGCCACAGAGTATTTTACCAAATGTGTGGAAGCAATTTCGCTAACCTCTATGATAGGACCCCGTATTGTGGAGTTCATCTTGCATAACATCATATGTCGTTTTGGTATTCCATCCAAAATAATCTCGGATAATGGGCCATCATTCAAGAACAAAGACATGCGTGCTTTGACCACAAAGTACAAAATTTAGCACAGTTTTTTGACACCCTATTATCCACAGGCAAATGGGCAAGCAGAGGCGTCAAACAAAACACTAGTTGCCATCCTCAAAAAGACGGTCACAGACAGTCATAAGGATTGGCACATCCAAATCCCACTTGCCCTTTGGGCTTATCGCACTAGCATTCGGATGCCAACTGGGGCAACTCTGTTTTTGCTCATGTATGGCTCAGAGGTAGTAATGCCTCTCGAGTTGGAAATTCCTTCCCTCCGCATATCAATGCAGGAGTTCATCGATGATGACACTGCATGACAAGCCCGATTAGACCAACTTACGTTGCTTGAAGAATGACGCGTTAATGCTCTTGAGCACTTACGTATCTATCAAGAGCAGCTTAAGAAAGCTTACAACATGAAAGTTCACCTAAGGGACTTTCGGTTTGGCAATTTGGTTTTGAAGGAAAACCAACAGAACTCTAATCTGCCATCCCACCTAAGGGACAAGTTTGCGGCAAATTGGTTAGGTCCATATGTCATTGATAGCAAAATAGGACCCGGGACATACCGGCTAGCTTCTCTTGACGGTATCAAGGAAATAGAACCCTTGAATATCAGTCATTTATGACCATTTCATATCTAAGAGAGCCATATCCCAAAAGCTCCAAGGATTATCGCAATCACTTGGACACCCAAAATCTCCAAGGATTATCGCAATCACTTGGTCACCCCAAAAGCTCCAAGGATTATCGCAATCACTTGGTCACCCCAAAAGCTCCAAGGATTATCGCAATCACTTGGTCACCCCCAAAAGCTCCAAGGATTATCGCAATCACTTGGTCACCCCAAAATCTCCAAGGATTATCGCAATCACTTGGTCACCCATAAAGCTCCAAGGATTATCGCAATCACTTGGTCACCCAAAAGATCCAAGGATTATCGCAATCACTTGGTCACCCCAAAAGCTCCAAGGATTATCGCAATCACTTGGTCACCCCAAAAGCTCCAAGGATTAATGCAATCACTTGGTCACCCCAAATGCTCCAAGGATTATCACAATCACGTGGTCACCCCAAAAGCTCCAAGGATTATCGCAATAACTTAGTCAAACCCCAAAAGCTCCAAGTATTATCACAATCGCTTGGTCACCCCAAATGCTCCAAGGATTATCGCAATCACTTGGTCATCCCAAATGCTCCAAGGATTTCCGCAATCGCTTGGTCAAAAATAAAGAAAATTCAAAAACAACAAAAATCATCAAAAACAACAAAAATTTGCATCTCATTTTCAGGCATACTCAAATTTATCAATAGAGAGTTCTTCTCGCACTTCATCTTCATATTCACAAAAATCAATCCATCAAAAATACAAAAATATGTAGCTGCATCAAGCATTGCATCCATACATCTCATACTTGTGGTCGTACAGGTCAAAGGCACCATAGGCTATAATTGTTTTGCTAGTCCATCTTGTTCCACTTTACAAAACAACAAAAACACCATGCATTGCTTTTACCACACTAGAGTCAGTGGTCTTTTAATGTATCAAGAGTTTTCATGATTCAGTCATCATTTTGCTCCTTAGCTACGTAATGTACCAAGTCAGACAGATTTTACGAAGGTAGAGTTACACTTGAAATACACCTTGTTACGTAACATCCCAACACAAATTAAAACACATAAAAAAATTCCTAAGTTGTGTGAACGAAAGATGAAACCTGTAGGGTAATCCAAGTCACCATAAACGAAACGGTTATCGTGCTCATCCCCCTATGCGAATGACCCCAAGAATGTTGAGAGTTGGCAAAAGGACAAGCATCCTCCCTACCCAATTCCCTAAGAACCCCTAGTTCTCAATAGTTGCAAAACATCAAAAATTTGCAAAACATCAAAAAATCAAATATTTGACATCCTACAGTGCACACATCAAACGGCACAAACGATAGTGATTTTCATCACTCCATATCCTCAATCCCTTGCTCAAAAGAAAAACAAATCAAAATAAACAGTGATCTTATCACTACAAACAAGCAAGTATCCCAATACAATTGAAGAAAATAAGGGAGTGAACTTGAATCCATGGAACTCTCGAGCATTCTAACGAGGTCATGAGGCAAGCCTCGATACCGGTTTGGTTGATAGCCTATCGGTAACTGGTGGTAAACTTCTTGCATGACGATATATCTGTCACATTAACTTGTGTACAGATCAATGTTTGCATGTGGATGAGCTAGCTTATGGCATCTTGAATAACATCGCAGATTAATCCAACTAAATACAAAAAAGGAGTTAGTGGAGATAATTAGGTGATCCTCAGTACAGGTTCGGTTGAAATCCCATCTGGCACTGGCAGTATCCTGAAAAATACCACATAAATGAACTCAATTGCACACACAGGGATGTGAAATAGCTTGGTCAAAAACAAGTTCGATTCATACCTTGTTCAAAAGTCTTGTAAGATAAAGTACATTCATGGCTAGTGAATTAAAAACCGTCTGAGTCTCAGAAAACCTTAGCTACATTTCTAAACCAACTGCGATACTTTCCATCCTTGCAATACCATCAGAAAATACAAAAAGAAAAAACCCAATCGCCTAAAAACAGAATAAAGAGCATCTTAAATAGTCTATGGTGTCGTAACCAACCATCACTAAATTCCATTCATTCATTTGCATTCATCATAACATAAGAATTCATCAAGATAAATAAACACGCATTCATCAATAGTCATTAAGCCATCATGAATAAACATCAAATCATCAGATGTACATAACCAAAATAAAATAGGTATATATATATATATCATCAAAAAAATGCCCACAGGCTACAAAACTGGTCCTCAAACCCCGTAATCATATAACAAAACCCACCCTAAGGCGTCGACCACCATGATCACGTAGGATCGGTGCGACGGGAACTACCCCCCATGGTGTGGGTCCTATGGGACCCTGTAGGGTGGCTACTACTAGCCCCCGCATCACGCCTGCTACCGCCTCCCTCATCCAATCGCCTACGACGAGATGATGCTGACTGCTCAGTCGCACTATCCCTCATCCGATGCGAATATCCACTACCCGAGGGCTTAGGTAGCCGCCCACCAAGGTGGATGACCTCCCTCTCCAAGTCTAACCGGTGCCGAAACCACTCTACCTCCCATAGATGGTAGTAGGATACTACATCATTGCGCTGTGCCAAAACCCTATCTCACTCTGCTAGCTGAGCCCATAGGAGATCCATCTCTCATAGCGCATCCCCCAGCTCTAGATCCTGAATCCGCAGCAGCTCTGTCAGTTGTGCATTCTCAGCGCGTATCCCAAACTTCATATCCCCTGTATTCGCCTGAAGCACAGGACCCTCCAAAATAGTAGCATGCTCTGGCTCCCACTGCTCCTCCATGTCCTGCATGTCTAGCTGATCCACAACTCCCACCCCTACATCGCCGCAGCACCCACCACGAGTCATACTCAGTGGTAGTCCCGACATCATCCACGTCCGGGACATCAATCACCACATCTGACTCCTCACCTAGTGGCATGATGACAGGACGATCTAGAGCCCTCTCATCTCCCCGATGCCAATATACCATGGGATCACCAAGCAACCCCTGGTGCACCCCAAACTGTCGTGTCACCCGGCTATATGAGAAAAACTCATGCTCGGTCCCATGCCGCCCAATCAACCACCGCTCCCTGCGTACCCTTCGGAGCCACTCCCTAGCCTTCGGCCAGGCTGGACAGTCCTGATAAGGGCGCCAAACCACCTCCCCTAGAGTGAGCCAAGAGAAAGCATCAGTATAGTGCTCTACGGCACCTGCCCATCATCGACTCTGCCCCTGCTCCGTAGACCGCCGCCACAGAGATGCATAGCCTATCTCCTCATCATCCATCGTAGCCCGAGTCATCCATGGTAACCCGATTGGCCTCTCAACTGCTATGTGCTGCCAACCCTAGCACTACAGCAGATAACTGCAGCTGACCCCCTTTCGCTGTTGACAACGGACCCCATACAGCTCCCCGTAAAGCTGTGCCAATAGAGTCTGTCCCCATCTCAAAATCAACGGTGCCTCTATTGGGCACTCTACCAACTGCCACACCAAATCCAGCAGGTTCCACGGGAACCTCGCTCCTGATGAATTAGGTAGTAGCATGTTAGAAATAAGGCCCATCAAGAATGCGTGCCTCACTCCTAACACCCCCCTCTCCTACCACCATCCAACCAAAATCCCCCCAGCCTTGCAGTCCACCTCGGCTGTCTCCACTGGGTTCACTACACCCAGCCGCTCCCCATGACTGAAGCATCTCGTTAGCATAGCAGTCCGCTGATCAAATGGCGATGTCCTAATAGGCAACCCATCTATCAAAATCTGAAGCAACCGATAGACATCCTCCAGAGTCACAGTCATCTCCCCCATCAAAATATGGAAAGTGTTGGTCTACGGATCCCAAAGTTTGATCAGGGCCATCAGATAGGCCTGATCCGGGACCACAGGCTCCAATCGAGCCACCTGCTTGAGCCCAAGGGCATCAAGCCATTCCTAGTCATCATCATACAATGCCCCCCGCGCCTCAGTAAAAGTAGCAGGTACACGGTACCGGCTCCTGACAACCTGCAAAAGAAAACATGTCAACAAAAAAAAAAAATAATTTAAGCATGGAAAAGAACTGTACAGCAAAAACAGCGCAAAAATTCAAATAAAAATCAAATTTTCAGTTCTAGGGTTTCTAATCCTAACTGATTAATTTACAAATAAGAAATTAAAAATTCAAACAAATTTTCAGTTCAAGGGTTCCTAAATCTTAACTGATAAATTTCAAAAAAAAAAGAAAAACGTTAAGGTTTCTAATATTAACTGATTAATTCAAAAATAGCATAAAAAAATTCAAAAAACACAAAAAATACGTCTTAGGGTTTTACGTTCCGTTAACCTAAGGTTTACTCGTAAATAAAAATCTTTACATAGGTTTTACGTTACGTTTAATTGTACACTAAGTCTTAGTTGTCTTCAATGCAGTTTAAAGGATTAAGTTTAAAATTTTTTTGAAAAAAATCATCACAAAAATAATTAAATAAAAAAACTTGCAATCTTAAACAAAAATAAACTCTAGGGAGCACTTACATGTGTGCACTGTAGGATGTCAAATATTTGATTTTTTGACGTTTTGCAAATTTTTGATGTTTTGCAACTATTGAGAACTAGGGGTTCTTAGGGAATTGGGTAGGGAGGATGCTTGTCCTTTTGCCAACTCTCAGCATTCTTGGGGTCATTCGCACAGGGGGATGAGCACGATAACTGTTTTGCTTATGGTGACTTGGATTACCCTACAGGTTTCATATTTCGTTCACACAACTTAGGAATTGTTTTATGTGTTTTAATTTGTGTTGGGATGTTACGTAACAAGGTGTATTTCAAGTGTAACTCTACCTTCGTAAAATCTGTCTGACTCGGTACATTACGTAGCTAAGGAGAAAAATGATGACTGAATCACGAAAACTCTTGATAATTTGACACAAATGAGCCCAAATTCAAGTTTTGGCCCTTAAATAGGCATTTTGAGCTAGAATTCGTCCTTGATTGGGATGAGCGCTCTTATTAGCGCTCGTCCCACCCAGGGACAAATTCTACAGATAGAATTCGTCCCACCCTGGGACGAATTCAGTCCAGAACTTCAAAAACATCAAAAAATGATAAAAAATGCACTAAAAACAGACATTAAATTTTCTCGATAGGAGTGCTGCTGCACCTGACATCCAGGGCATACAAAATAGACATTGGAGTCATAAATTATCATTATCCTACTCCCCAAGAAGGCTACCATAGCCGGACCGCTCCACGGGAAGACGGATTTTCGATAATTTAATCCCCAAATGGTGTCACAAAAAAAACAACAAAAACAATAAAAAATGCAACACAAACAAACAACAATAAGCATTGCCGGACACAAGTGCTCTTGCACTTAACATCTGGGCAAAGAAATTCGATGTCGGGGTCAAATTATCACCCTCCTACTTCCCCAAGAAGGCTACCATAGCCGGACCGCTCCACGGGAAGATGGGTTTTCGATGATTTCACCCCATTACGACATCGCCAAAAGGGTTAACACCCACCAAAAACAGGTCCAAATGTTGGAAAAATTGCAAATGTTTAACGGTAAACCCTCTAAAGGCCCCCTTGCACAAGTCATCTTTAGTCAAGCGACTCGTCGCTTTTCTCATGAAGTTCATTCCCTCATCGATTCGTCGCTTGAGGGGGTAGTCACACTTAGTCACCAATGAACAATCACACACCCAATTAAGGAAAACGACATGCATTCAAAGAATCATTAACAAAGACAATTACGCTCCTGCTTGGGGCATAAACAAGCAACAATAAAATTGATCAAACACTTGGCATTTCATGAATCATGAACACAAGGTTCCCCCATGGATAAAAGGTTGCGCCCTTTGCCTAATCATGACTGATCAATGTCCAAGCTCAAGTCACACCTCACCAAAATAGGTTAATACTTGAAATCAGACTCCTTAGCTCGTTAGAAGCAAGGATTCAAGAATGCATGCCCTTTCCATGCTTGGGGCATCAAAAGTTGGTTAGGTTACCAAGAAACCCTAATCATTAGTGCTTTGGTTATCTATTTTTGCTCAGTCCCAAAAAGGGGCATCTGTAGACACCAAAACAGCACCAATCCAATTATGTGGCTACAAACACTGATCGCTTTGACAAACATAGCCCCCAGGGCAGCCCTAAGAGGTCAAACAGTGGTCCTAACCACTTTCATAGCAATTTTGTAAGGTCAAGAGGCAATTTGGTACATTTGGACACTTTGCTTAGTATTCGTCTCACCTACGGACAAATTCTAACTGGGATTCGTCTCACCCAGGGACGAATTCTGAAATCGTCTCTGGTAGGGACGAATTTTGAGTTTAACGGGCAAAAAGAAGAATGGCACGAAGTGGCAGCCAAAGACAGTCAGTTGATGACTCTTGCCTTGCACGCATGTGTGGGTGGAAAAATAGGTCGTTAGAGGACTGTCACAAGGGCAGTTATGAAAGCCCAAGTCATGGAGGACTCCCCTCCCTCATGGGAAGACATGACTGCCACATGGCACCTATGACCAACACATGGGGCTTATGCTTCCCTCTCAAAAGAGACCCCATGGGTCTATAAAAGGTGGGACTTTTCTCACCCAAAGAGAGGAGATTGGAGGCGATTTCAAGCAACGAAGTGCTGTCCGATTGATTACCCACTTGCATATTTTTGATTCACCTTCTCACATCCACTAATCTCTTTCACAAGGGAGGTTATTGGGTGGCTTTTGGAAGCATGGATCCAACCCAAATCCAACATTTGACCACCTCACACCACCAATTTGCAGACATCCCAATCCTAAGAGGTTTTGGGCCCATCCCTAGTGGATTGGCACCGGAATCAAGTGCCAACGGTGGGAGGCCCACTTGGGCACCCCCGCACTCTCTAAGTTTTATTCTAAAACATTCTATATTATTTTTTCATATGGCATCTCATGTTATTCTATCTAGTTAACTCATAGCTTCAATTTCATAACACTTTGATTAGATTTTTTCATGCCTTTTGTCACTTTGTTGTCCTACTAACTTGCAGGTGGTGCTATCGAATTCCCAAGGATAGATGCCAAATTGGGATAATCCGACCATCTGGGTCGTCCCAAAATGGCCCCAATTACATAACCCCTCTGTTTGCAGGTGTTTTGGAGGTCTCGGGAGTCGACATTGGAGCAGCATCACCTCGGCTTTTCCAACACAGAAGAATTCGCCCCACCCAGGGACGAATTGCAGTCAGAATTCATCCTGCCCAGGGATGAATTCCAGGTGAAGGCATATTGGCCAACTGTTTTAGTGGCAATGGCCTTCTGGTAATATCTTCTGTCTTTTGTCAGGTTCTAAAGCCATTTGGACTCACTTTACTCACTGTTTTAGACATGTTTATATGCATATTTTGGCAATTTTAGAGAACAGACACTTCTTATTTGCAGCAGGTGCTACTGACATCTTCATTGTTTCTTTGTTCACAGGAGGAGCAGCAGAAGTCAAGGACTCATCAACATCAACGGCGGCATCGTCTTGGCTCGCCCATCTCAAGTGTGGGCACGCGAAAAGAGGAACCTTAAGTCTTGATTGTAATCAAATTCTTTTAATGCTCCTAGCCCCTGAAAAGGGAGGAGGCTTATTTGTAACAGAGATCAAGAGAGTTTAATGAAAATGCTGTGTTTTCTCCATTTGCTTGTATCTCATTTCAATGCGTCTCTTTCATTTCATGCATTCTACATTTTTAGGACTTAAGCGTATTTGATTTTGAATGCATCGCAATTAGTGTTTCCTTCGCCCAAAATCTCGTGCTTTCAGAATTGGGGCCATTTTGGGACGACCCATATGGTCGGATTCTCCCAATTTGGCCTCTATCCTCGGGAATTAGATATCGCCACCTGCAAGTTAGTAGGACAACAAAGCAACAAAAGACATGATAAAATCTGATCAAAGTGTTATGAAATTGAAGCTATGAGTTAACCAGACAGAATAACATGAGATGCCATATGAACAAATAATCTAGAATGCTTTAGAATAAAACTTAGAGAGTGTGGGGGTGCCCAAGTGGGCCTCCCACCGTTGGAACTTGATTTCGGCACCAATCCACTATGGATGGGCCCAAAACCTCTTAGGATTGGGATGTCTACAAATTGGTGGTGTGAGGTGGTCAAATGTTGGATTTGGGTTGGATCCACGCTTCCAAAAGCCACCCAATAACCTCCCTTGCGAAAGAGATTAGTGGATTTGAGAAGGTGAATAAAAAATATGCAAGTGGGTAATCAATCGGACATCACTTCGTTGCTTGAAATCGCCTCCAATATCCTCTCTTTGGGTGAGAAAAGTCCCACCTTTTATAGACCCATGGGGTCTCTTTTGAGAGGGAAGCATAAGCGCCATGTGTTGGTCATAGGTGCCATGTGGCGGTCATGTCTTCCCATGAGGGAGGGGAGTCCTCCATGACTTGGGCTTTCATAACTGCCCTTGTGACAGTCCTCTAACGGCCTATTTTCCCAACCACATACGCGTGCGAGGCAGGAGTCATCAACTGACTATCTTTGGCTGCCACTTGGCACCATTCTTCTTTTTTCTCGTTAAACTCAGAATTCGTCCCTACCAGAGATGATTTCAGAATTCATCCTTGGGTGAGACGAATCCCAGTTAGAATTCGTCCCTGGGTGAGACGAATACTAAGCAAAGTGTCCAAATGTACCAAATTGCCTCTTGACCTTACAAAATTGCTATGAAAGTGGTTAGGACCACTGTTTGACCTCTGAGGGCTGCCCTGGGGGCTGTGTTTGTCAAAGCGATCAGTGTTTGTAGCCACATAATCGGATTGGTGCTGTTTTGGTGTCTACAGAAATAATTGTAAGATACTAGTTGCACAACTAAATAAATTTGTGCAAGATACCCACTACCTAAGGACTAAAACCATCAAGTCCCTAACATACCTCTAATTACATCCCATCATAGGTCTTAGTAAAGGGATTGTAAGTCAACATAGGCAATAGAGTTTAGCTTAATTTCCTCAATGGAACACCAAAATAACTAGTCTTAGAGTTACAAAGAAAATTCCTTTGTATCTTCTCAAACCCTATGACCCAAAAGAATTTCCTTTTTCTATAGCATTACCTTTTCTTCACACTTTTTTTATCAAAATATCCTAGATCACTATATAAAAAACAATCATTATGAAAATTAAATACACTTATTGTTATAACTATAAACTAGAACCAATCTACCTAATATACTATAAAAGTTCTCCATAAAGATCTATCTCCATGCAATATATTGGATGAATCTAAAAACTAGTAAAATTATCATGCTCATCTTTGTAAAAATAAAACTTCATAATATACTAATAATACCATAAATATCAAATATCCCCCCATAGTTGACTATGACCCGACCAATATTATCTAGTTTAAAAATTTGATACCTAAAGTTTCTTTTTTCCTGGCTAGCCTCCTAGGATAAAATTCTAACTCTAGATAACCTTATGCTCGAGGGCCTTTATATCCCTAACCGATGTATTATTTGCAAGTCAAGATAGGAATCTACTTCTCATATATTTTTGGAATGCCCCTTCTCGTTGTTTGTGTTGAAACTTATGTTTGAAACTATCAATATTGCTTGGGTTCAACCAATAACTCTCATCCAATTATTCCAACAGTGGCCAAAGCTCTTCCAAAACTCTCAATTCAACTTCCTGTGGACTTATTGCCTTCATCACTACCTTTGGAAAATTTGGTTGAATGCAATAATAGAATTTTCAAAGCCACTACAAGTGAGCCCCGAATGGTTTTTCTCAGAATTTTCTCCTTTGCTACTGAAAATGTTACGTTGATATCCTCTAATGAATCCCCCAAACATGGTCTAGAATCTTGTCTAGCCTCCTAGTTTAACCTTACTAATATTTTAAATAATATTTCTTCTACTGTCAATAGGTCTAGCATTAGGTGGAATCCTTCTTCAGGTTGGCTCAAGGTCAACTTTTATGGGACCACAAAATGGAACCCAAGGGCAGCTGGTGGGGGAAGTATTATTAGATAAAATCAAGAGAGAATGGTTCTTACCTTCACTAAAAATATTGGTATCCATTCAAACAACATGGCTGAATCCATAGTTATATAACAAGGCTTGCTTCTTCTTGACCAATTTGATATTGATAATTTAATTATCGAAGGAGATTATTTACACATTATCAATTACCTAAAAGGAAACTACTCCCATTATTGGCCCCTAAGCAATATATTATTCAAGTGCAAAAGACTCATCAACAAATATCATAATATAGGCATTCAACACCTATACAGAGAAGAGAATGAGGTTGCTGACTAGTTGGCCAACAGGGGTGTTAGGTAAGTATCCCTCCAAGTGTGGCATGTGGATTTCCTGTAGGAGCTTAAAATAGTCAATTCCAGTGTTGATATATACCTCCTTTAAAAATTATACATTGGAATCCAAATACCTTTTCATGATTTCAATTATTGTCTTTTCCATCAATCCTAGTCAGCAATATTTGTCCAAAAATAAGCATTACCTCAAGATTGAAGTTATGAATTTGATATCAAGTAATCAAACGAATAAGTTTCTCTCCAATAAGAAAACCCAACTAACTTATTTTTCCTTTATCATCAAGAAGTTCAGGTAAACCATTCACACAACCAAGGCTCCAAGATTTGGTAGGGGAAGGTTTCTTGGTCTCCAAGTTAGCAACCACCTAGTCCAAAGTAATGCCAATACCATAAATCCAAAGTAGTCATTCTTGGAATATTATGGTAGGTCTCAGTTTCAAATCACTGTAACCCTCTTTCAACTATGCTCACATACCCCGATGTTCCTACCAAATCAAAAAAGAAGATGGGATTTACCACTTTCCCATAATTCACAAGAAGCAAAGTTGGGTAAGGCTATTTTATTAGAAAGTTATCATCATAATTACAGGTCCACTCTTCAAATCCATGGCATGAACAGAGCTCCAAATTCTTATTTCATCATGCGACATGGTCACAAAAATTTATTACCAAGCCCATGCTATTCTCAAAACCTCATTGTTCATGGTAGGTTTTTTCCATAATTTTATGGAAGGATCCGTAATGGATTTCCCTTGGCAATAGAAATATGTGTTAACCCTCGGTAAAAAAATCCTCATATACCCTGGATAAATATTTGGGCTGAATGGGAAAGTGTATTTGTATCTCATGTTAATATCCCCACTACCAAGGCTAGAACAAGTCACGAAGTCTTAATCTCATTGATCCTGAGGTAAACAAACCATATTGATTTTCTCATGGCTACCTTAGGTTCTAGTTTCAATATGTGGTGTAATTCATGTCATGGTGGTAGGTCTATTAACATGTGTGTTGGGATCTATTCTTTCTTAATAAATCCCTAAGGTGTCATCATCCCTAAGCTTGTCAAAATATTCTCTATTATGTTTCTCCTAGTGGCCTCTCTTATTTCCACCACCGTAATGACCCTGGTAAAACCTGACACCCTAATATTAGATCATGATATTGAAATGATTTTGAAGAACCATGGTTTTCATGGCTTTCCTTGGAAATTTTGGAGGTATTTATGATGAAGTTACTAATGATTTTTCAATTCTTTGGTCGATGGGTAAGTGGGGGTATGAAATTCAAGATTACCGCGACTTTACTAAATGAGATAACAGAGCTTCCTAACGATGGTTTCAAACCTCATCGGGAAAACCACACCACCGAGGAGGAATTGAAATATTTCATTGATAGGGAGAAGAAATTGGTCAAAGATAAAAGAGAAATCAGGAAAGAGTTATCGAAGCCATGGAACAGAGTTTTAATACCTATGATGTAGTACTGCATAGTTGATAAAATCGATGAGCCTTTAAGGAGTTTTCATGAGGTGTTTCTAAATCATCTTAGGGATATTAAAGAATTAAAATTTTATGAGTATTTCAAAAGATATATTGAGGTCTCAATTGAGTATGTTAGGAAGAGGTCCACTCCTCACGTCAAGCGTCAAATTTTTTTCCTAATTATTTTCAACCACATCCTTCATAAAGTGTCATACATCGTGTCATTCAATGACACTATCATTATATTCAATGAGGATAAGATTTCAGAGGATAAGTTGATGAACAGTCATAGTTCTAGCAATCGACGCTGCTCTTTCAGGTCCATGGCATCAAAAAGAAAATTAGTTTGTAATCTATTAGAACCCATCAAAAAATTATCCATGATGATTGAGAGTGTCAACCCTGAGATTAGGATGCTAAGATCATGGCTAGAGCCAAATGCGATCCTTCCAAAATATTGATGAAAATGTTAGAATACATTTATGAATCTCACTATAAGATCAATTCAAGAATGCAACACATAATTCATATTTTCAAAGCCATTACTACTAGTAGTAGTGATACTTTCAAAGCTATCAATAATGGAGAAGGTAGTCAGAAGAAAATGGTAGATTAACCTCTTGTTTGTATAGTTTTGGTTTCAATTTAGGTTTCAGTTTAGGTTTCAGCTTGTTTCTATCTCTAGTTTGCTTCCTGGCTTGTTTCTAATGTGTTGTTCTTTTAGCTACTCTTGGTGGTGAAGACATTTTGTCTCTCCCTTTTTTTTATTTGTAAAAGGTTTAGGGTCATTTTCAATACCCTTTCCACTAATAAAAAAAAATAATACCACAAATAAACATTTTAAAACATAGGTTCAAGAATGAAAGCTCCACTGAAAGAGGAAATTCTACCTTAGAATGGCTTTCACAAAGAACCTAAAATACCCATACTATATATAAAAAACTTACCCATGAATGACCCATATAATAAACTAAAATATTTCCTTGGACCTCTCTTATACAATAAACTAGAATGAATCATACATTTTATCTAGCCTACACATCTGCTATATAGATCAACTCCTAGATTTCAAATTTACATCACCCCAACTAGAAAATTCGTACTCTTAGGATAATATTAAGAAAATAGTGTGACCAAATGCTCTTGATGATCTATTATATCCAAAATAACCTCTCTAAATAGGTGAAGCTTAGGAATTTTACCATGATTCTTAATATTTTCACCAAAATATTTCTCATGGCGTAATCTTTCCCTTTGATCTAGTTAGTGCCTTTTTCCATATTAAATAACAAAATTCTATATTTTATACTAACACAAAATAGTGTTCACCTAAATAACGATTCATTAACAAAATAGGATCATATGTCACTTGCATAGGATTCACTTTGTCTAAAAAACGTTAAATAGAAGTACAAAACTAAAATAGAAAGGGATGATATTATAGAGTACAAACAAAAGTATGTTATTTTAACACATCAAAGAGACTGCAAGTGAATGAATGGTGGACATTGAATACAACAAATAAAAAAATTAAAACACACTAATATTATAAAAATTTATTTTAACGCTAGATAATACATGAATATGATTGACAATAATGTCTAATGGAACTAATTCCTCAATTCTAGCTAAAGTAAATCCATACAAGAACACTCCTCACATGTGCAACCTTAAAATATAAAATTTACATAACCTCCCTTACATTATATAGGTATGTTGGGGTGACATTGGCTATAAAGGAATATTAAAGGGGGTTGGTTGTCAAGCAAGTCAAAAACTCATAAGAAAATTCAAAATTTCATCCTTGAATATAGTCATTGTCATCCAAACATATTTAGTGCATGTAGAACACATTAATGACAAAAATATATAATCCATATATTTTTGAACAAGGGATATGTCTTGAGGGAATAGAACCTAAGGCCACACTTTCCCACCATCCTTACCACTAAGATTCACATAGAACCTACAAATGAGATAGGGAAGCATTTCTTGAGAAGAAACAACCCCATCCAAGATCAATTCTTAAAGGTTTGCTTTATTATTTTGAGAAAACTAAGTATTGGATTTTAGTATATATTGATTTGTTTAATCAATCAATTGTTACCATTGAACAGTTTCCCACCTCATCAAAACTATTGTATAATACTAGTGATATATGTACTTAGCATCTTTTTAAGGACTTTTGTGTAGTTGGCTCTTAGTCTTGATCTTCTTTTAAGTAATCTGCCTTCAAGTTATTTTGTATTACTCTTTTATTTTAATATTATAGTTGCTGAGTTTCAATTCAAAAAAATTAAAATTATAATAAAGAAACATAATATAGTGTATCTATTATTTTTATCTTTGTGTAAAACCATACCACTTAGTCACCTTAGAAAACCGTTTTAATCATTATGTAATATTCAAGTTGAATAACTTATACATTGTCGTTGTTGATGTGGCTTGTTCAATGCCTCAAATTTCATGTAAAAGATTAAAAATTCATGAATTTCCCATCAAACGTTTTTTTTTTTTTTTTGAAAAGATGCCTATAAAAAACTATATTTCTAATCATTTCTTAACTTTATGAGGGATATATTTTTTTATAAATACAATTTAAGAATATATGACTATTCACTAGATCAATTCCCCAATGTATCTTAACTCATTATATTAATATTAACTTATCCAACCTATGGCTTTCATGTATATATTTTTAATCTTAACTATACTCATATAAGTTTAAACTAAAATATTTTAATCCTCTATAGATTATTAAAATGTAATGCCCCATATTATTTCTAAAACTAGATATGTCATTTTCAATATTTGTTTCCAATAATATATCAACTTTTATACGATTACGATATGTGAAGCTTTAACACTATCCATCAACACTACCTTAAGTTGATTATACATAATGATTCAAGGAGGTTAAAATATTTTAATAAATAAACTTGTATTCATGTCAAATCATGTGGTAGTATTGAGAGTGAAATGAGAAAGCACATTGTGAATAACTAATGGAAAAGTATAATTCTAAGCAATGTTTTATATTTTTTTACGTATAGGAAATTTATGATTGTATTATATTCATTGATATGCTTGCATTTTGGATACTTTGTTCTTTACTTTATTTAAAAAATATAGATATACATTTTTTTTCTATTTCAATTAGATTTAATATCGCAAATCTAATTTCAGCCATATTGTACTAAATTAGTATTTCAAAAGAATATATTACGGTATTAAAATAACTTATATTATTGTGAGTGCTATCATAACTATGTCTAAAACAATATGGGGATTTAACTTGAGTTGTCTTCATATTGTTTTTATTGGTAGAAGGGGTGTTGAAAGGTCCCCGAACCTTGTACAAGAGGAATTACATGAATTCCAGAATGACCGAGGTGGTCCAAGAAGAAAATATTAAAGAGTGGGCAAACCTCCACACGAGGAAAGGTGTCGCGAAATCGCGACCAAAATGGTGATGTCGCGAAATCGCGACAATTGTGAAAGCCCGCTGCCGAAGAGAAAAGGTGTCGCGAAATCGCGACAAGATGAAAGACCTCTGTCGAAGAGAAAAAGTGTCGCGATATCGCGACATTATGGAAGACCGCAGCCGAAGAGAAAAAGTGTCGCGATATCGCGACAATCTGGAAGACCGCAGCCGAAGAGAAAAAGTGTCGCGAAATCGCGACAATCTGGAAGACCGCTGCCAAAGAGAAAAAGTGTCACGAAATCGCAACAAGATGGAAGACCGCTGCCGAAGAGAAAACGTGTCGTGATATCGCGACATTATGGAAGACCGCAGCCGAAGAGAAAAAGTGTCGCGATATCGCGACAATCTGGAAGACCGCAGCCGAAGAGAAAAAGTGTCGCGATATCGCGACAAGATGGAAAACCGCTGCCGAAGAGAAAAAATGTCACGAAATCGCGACAAGATGGAAAACCGCTGCCAAGGAGAAGTAGTGTCGCGAAATCGCGACAATCTAGAAGCCCGCCGTTGAAGAGAAAAAGTGTCGTGATATTGCGACAATCTGGAAGACCGCAGCCGGAGAGAAAAAGTGTCGTGATATCGCGACAATCTGGAAGACCGCAGCCGGAGAGAAAAAGTTTCACGATATCGCGACAATCTGGAAGTCCGCAGCCGAATATAAAAGGTGTCGCGATATCACGACAAAATGGAAGGTCGCTGTCGAGGAGAAAGAGTGTCACGATATCGCGACAAAATGGAGGACCTCCGCCAAAGAGAGAAAAAATATTGCGAAATCGCGACATGATGCAAGAAAGCGCCTGAAGAAAGAAAGTGTCGCGATATCGCGACAAGTTGCAAAAAAGCACCCGTAGAGAAAAAGTGTCGTGATATCACGACAACTTGCAAAAAGGCACTCGGAGAGAAAAAGCGTCGCGATATCGCAACAAGTTGGAAGACCGCGTACAAAGGAGAAAAAGTGTCGCAATATCGCGACAAGTAGCAACCTCACGGCCAAAGAAAAAAGGATGTCGCGAAATCGCGACAAGCTGAAAATTCGCGGCCAACGGTGAAAAGTGTCGCGAAATTGCGACAAGTAGACAAAACACAGCCGAAGGGAGAGGAAGGATGAAAGGATGCGAAGACTCGTCCAGATCCAAAAGCAAACAAACCCGGTGCCCAGTTAACTCCTCACATTGTGCAGACATTGGATGTAGGAGCGTCCCTTAGGCCAATGGGGAAGGAATCTCTCCAAACATGAATATCCGTTTCGTCAACTCCCTTGTTAGCAAGCCAGTCCGTAGCTTTGTTTCCTTCTCGGTACTGATGCTTAATGATTAATTCTGGGTAAATGCCAATTAGGGCCTTGCATTCGAGGAAGATCGAAACAAGGGCCTAGGGAGGCACAGAGGTCCCATTGAGCCAGTTGATGCAGTGCAATGAGTCTCCTTCTATGATAAGTTTGTTGATGGTCAAGCCTTCCAAGAGAATCAAGCTTTGTAGCAAGGCCCGAGCCTCTGCCATATTGTTAGATTGAATTCCCGGGTTCTGAGCAAAGGCCAAAATTATTTCTCCTCCGTGATTTCGAGAATTCCTCCTCCGCCAGCCACTCCGGGGTCGCCCTTGGCTGCGGCATCGAAGTTAAGCTTGTGCCACCCAGTAGGAGGTAAGACCCACTTGATAACAGACCTGTCGACAGAAGTACGGGGTGTAGCAGAAAAATTGAAAAGATTGAAAAGTTTAGTTAGGTCCGATTCAATGCCAGGAGGGGGGGTTTGGAAGACAAGACAAGAGAGGCATTCTCCGTAGCAAGGGCCAAGATTTTGGCCACAACAATCTTCTTATCAGTAGCATGGTTTTTGAAAATTCTGTCATTTCTCTCAAGCCAAATCTGCCATAGAAAAATGTGAAGACAAGCTTACCACATGAATCTGTTCTCATATTATTCCATATCATCTATTTGATTTTTTATAATGCCTTAGAAGATTCAAGTATATGTTATATTATCATCATTTCCTCCAATTAAATCACTGCACAAACATGAATATTTTGTCCAATTTATTAAAAATAAAATGAAATCGTAAACCTCAAATATGGTGGGAATCTCCCGATATATGTGTACGAGTGTGTTAGTTTCATAATTCTATAATCATTGTTTACAGCGCTTGTCCTCTTTTAACCATTGTTTACAGCGCTTGTCCTCTTTTATGTGGATGTCATGACATATGATTATTATTTGCGAGATACATAACACAAGATAAAGATAGAGTTATATATATACATATTTTGGTTAAGGAACCTACCTCAACCATATTTTGGTATAAGGGGCCTATGGAACCTATGGAAAGTTGAAAGTGGTTTTTATAATAGTTTAGAATGGGTTGATTCTAGTTTAAAAGTTGATGTAATGTACATGTGACCATAAAAAAATATCCTATGTGGAAAAATGAGAGGGGTATAACTCACAAACAAATTATGATAATTGGCATAGATTAAAAGATTTGAAAGACGCATTAGGTAAGATGTGAAAGGCACATTAGGTATAAATTTAAACTTATGTATATAAATTATATATCTTAACATTATTTTATAATCTCCTACTTTTTAAAATTTTCATGTATAATTTTCTTTTATAAAATCTATGTAATTTTAAAAATATTTATAGGATTTTCAAGTAAAAAAAATATTCGTCTTATCGAAAAAAATATAGTTTAAAAGCAAAACTAGATGTAATAGAATGGAAAAAGTGGGGTATTTCTTAAAAGCAAGGGACTATGCAAAATTGTCTAAGCATAACTAGGATGGAAGAGAATCTCAAAAAGAATGATATGGAAATATGTGACATACATTCTTTAAAAATATAATTCCAATAATATTTTATAAAAATGAGTACTTTATATTTTTTAATAGAAAAAATAAAATGTATATAAAATGAAAGATTAGAATCCAGTTGACATCTAGGATAATTATTCTCATGTCTTGTAGGAAAGTAGATACAATTAAGGCTGTAGTAAAAATGTATAATATATATTGAAGTACATTATGTGTCTATAATAGGGTGATGTATATTTTCTTAGTCAAATTGCAATGGTATTATATTTCTTGTTACATAATAAATTTTTTAGAATTTATATATTCTTTTTGGTGATTCTTTCTATTGAATTTTACACCATGTAATGTTACATAACTTTGAATTAATTATTGCATGCTTATATCTAATAACATAAGTGTGTATGGTGTAAATGGGTCCTTGGTTTAATGACTAGGATAAATAGTTGATGTAACCCACACGAAATTTCAAATCTCAATGATATCAAATAGCCCAATATGACTATGTTGATGTAAAAGGGGAAAGGGCAATCCTTTCAAAAATCCTACTTATATATATATATATATATATATAAGTATGTATAGTTATTATTATTACTATTATGTATATTCACTAATGTATTTAATTATAGTTTTTCTTACAAGCAATTGCATATTGATAACGAATTGCATATTGATAAGGATTATGTTGGTTAACTAAATTTATATGTGAGCAAATTAAGGTGCATTCAAAATTATTTGGTTGGTATTTGAACTTGATTTTATATTTGAATAATAATTCTGATTTTTTCATACGTATGTGTAACTCATAAAAGAAAGGCTACTAATAAAAGTTAATTAGTACACATGAAAGAGTAAAAAATAGAACTATTATTGTAAAAGAAGATATTGAAAATTAATTTATAATTCTAACTATATTAAAAAATATGATATTAATATGATCTAACAATTGAAATTTAATGTGGATACTTGTTTACTTCATAATCTATTGTGGTGGCCACATAGATAAGTTTTCTTTAGTAAAAAAAAATTATGAACAACTTGAGCTGAAAGTTGGAGACCATTAAAGAGAATATTATAAAGGTATATCATAATGAACAAGAGGTTTGACTACCAATAATAGTTTCTGAATGTAGGGAATGGAGAGTAGAGTGGGAGGAGTGGCATTGGAGAGTACAAGAGGTCGAGTAGGGTCTACAATGGCAAGAGGTCAGTCCATAAAATAAAATCCATAAAATATTTGATCTTGGTCAATTGTGGGTCAGTATCATAAGAGGTAAGCAATTGATTCAATGCTGAAGATTTAAATTGTAACCTTTAGGAGGTAAACTCTAGGTTCTGGATGCCCTCATCAATATTGCAACAATAAAGGGAGAAATGTCATTGTTTGCAAATTTAATTGGTATTAGACTAGATTTGGATGCAATACAAAATTGGGTATGGAAGAAATATAAAACCCTGGGTTACATGGAAATAATTTCAATTTCAAGGAATTTCTATGAATTAAATTGAACTATAAGGAATATAGGGATCAAATTCTGCATAAATATTCTTGTTTTTTTGACATAGGTGGTTATTTTAAAAGAAGTGGTCAACAAATTTCAATACCCTTACCCAACGCATTTCCTAGGTACCAATTTGGATACGAATTCTAGGCCTCTCACTTTATCTTTAGCATGAAGATGTCCTACCAAGGATTTCAAAGGAGGTTGGATATCTAGTGGTGATTGATTCTGCAACATTGGCTAGGTATTGGTTAATTTTTGCTAGTATATGTGTGAATGTGTATTTGGAAAATAACCTCCTAAAATCCATAGAACTTGTTTCAAAATTGTGTTCATGGCAACATTCCCTTGAATATGAGAACATGGTTGTCTCATATAATGTGTGTAATAAATTTGGCACCTAGGTTTTGCTTGTTTCATGCAAACAAGTAAACCTCATCTGAATATAATATGGGTTAAAAAGCAGCAGGGTTATGCATAGTGGTGAATATTCATAAATTGGGTGAATATCAGGATTTTTAAAATTGTAAATTGGTAAATATGAGGACCCCTCGATGTCGGCCCATTCGCCTAAAATTTTTAGGATCAATTTTTTCTTAGGGTTAATTAGCCACAATATATATCCAAACATAGGTATATTTGTACTCGTTGGAAATATCTTTTCAATCTCAATCTAATGGTGGTGTTTTTATGAAGTCATAATATTATTTTATAGGTCAAAAGGAGTCCCAAATATGACAATACATTATAGGGATTCAAATACCCCAAATTTTGGTATGAAGATGCTCAATTTTATTTACTTAGGATTCTCCATGATTCACCTTGATTTTGATTAGAATTCATCATTTTGTTACAAGTGCATTTTGAGTCCAACCCCTTATGCATAACCCTGAAAAGTAGTAAATAGATGAAAATATTTAACAGGAGAAAGACTAGACAAAAGTACAAATAGAAGATATTTCTTCCTAGGGTTAGAAAGATAATCTTGAAATAAAACCTCAAATGGAATAGATATTTACTGTGAATGGGTTAAAGGTAAATATAGACAACCATCCTTATTCAATAGATATAAACAAGGTTACAAATGCCAATTAATTTGCATGTCTACAGGTGAATTTAGAATAAAAAATAGAAATAAATAAAATAGTTGTAGGAGCTCCCTCAAGAAAATTCATAACCCCTTAGAAAGGAGAAATGGATCTATCAATACATTTGTTAACATTGTTGGCCACTAAAAATAGATCAACTAGAAGCCAACATAAAGGAGAAATAGATGTAGAGTTATAACACAAAACACTAGGAAGTCCTTATAACTTAGAAATTAGGGAAAAATAAATAGTAAAATAAATTGTGAATGGTACTCAGACTACCTTCAATTTATGGGGGAAGAAGTCCCTTGCAAAATCTAAAATATGAAAGCTCTTTTATGTAACATAAGGGGAAATAATGCACCTTCAAAATATAGGATAGTGTATAATTTAAGGAAAGATCTAAATCCAGATATGATTCTGCTTCACAAAACTAATTAGATTGTGAGAAAGCTAAAACTATAGGAAGAGCAATTTAGAAAGAAGTTGACTTAGTCTATAGCTAGGTGAAAGGGTCTACTAGAGGTTTATTGTATCTTTGAAACAAGAATAAAATTTATGGGAGAGTAATTTTTATAACACACAAATATATTGCTATTTTCTTTCATAATCAAGACTCCAAATAAAACTAGATCATAATAAATGTCTATGCCCATAATTTTGTCTATGGGCATTGATAGCTTTGGAAGAATATGATGCATGTAAGAACCTCCTTAACTAGAATTTCTGGTTTTTTAGTTGGAGATTTTAACTCTCCATTAAAACCCTTGAATAAATAAGGAGGTAGCCTAATTCCATCCAAATAAATAAATGAGTTTAATGAATTCTTAGATGAGAATAAGTTAATGGATGTGGATTTAAGAATAATGAGGTATACATGGAGTGATATATGGTTAGGATAACATCTTATTAAAGTAATACTAGATGGAATTTTGATTTCCCATGAAGGCCTACCTATTTTTAGAGACTGAACCCTCATTTCCCAACCAAAAATTAAGTCAGATCATAATCCCTTGTTGTGGGACTGGGAGGAAGGGGGAAAGAAATATAAGTCCCTTTCAATTGGAATTTATGTGGTTAAAACATGAAGACCTTGAATATAAAATTGATGAATTATGGAAGAAACCTTTCTAGGACCAAATATGGTGTAGATAGCTTGTAAGCTGTATTAGATCAAACATAAAATTAAGCTTTGGAACATATTAGTTTTTGGTCATATATTTAATAAAAAAAATAGTATGAAACAATAACTAAAGGAAATTAAATAGTCCATCATGGATGGTACATTTATGGATCAATTCAAATAAAATGAAAGAGAATCATTTTCAAAATTTCATAACCTCTTAGCTCAGGAGAAAACCTTTTGGAAGAAAAATTTGAGAATCCAATGTCTTAAGGAATGTAAGTGCAACACAAAATTATTTTATGTATCCACCATGTGTCACAAAAGTATCAATAGGATCATAAAAATATTAAGTAATGATGGGATGGTGGTTGTTAACCAAGAAGATATCATATCAAAAGTAGTTAAGTATTTTTAAGACTTGCTTGGAACTTCCAGTGAGGAAGATGTTTAAGTAAGCCAACAATAATTGCAAAATATCCTAAGATTACATCCCATAACCCATGTGACTTAAGACAAGCCAAAAACTACTACAAAATTGTAGGACAAGATGTGACTCAAGACATCAAAGAAACTCAAGAATCCTATTACATCCCCAAAGCTATAAATTCAACCTTCCTAGCATTAATTGCCAAGTTTGTTGGCATAATGGAACTCAAGATGTTTGGACCTATAAGTCTATGCAACACATTATATAAAATATTGACTAAAATAATGGTAAATAGACTAAATGCTATTCTACTCTTCATTACTGAGATACAATATCGTGGATTTGTGAGGGGCATCAAATTTTAGATAGGATCATTAAAATTCATGAAGTCATTGATCCGATGGAAAAGAGTAAGAAGCATGGAATGTTGCTCAAAATTGACATGAGCAAGGATTATGACCATGTCTCATGTAATTTCCTTTGTAAAGCTATGGAGAAATTTGGTTTTCATGAAAAATGGATAAGCTTAATCCAAAAGTGCATTTCAACTCCAATGTTTTTAGTTCTTATCAACGAAGATTTGATAGGTTACTTCAAAAGCATGCGTGGCTAGAGGTAGGAATATCCTATATCACCTTACATATTCATCATTATTTATAAATCTCTAGGGAGAGGATTGTTGACAATAGTAGCCAATGGAACTTTGGAAGATTTTAAGCCAGTATCAATAGTGGATGTTATTTTCCATCAATAATTTATTGATGACACAATGATTATTTCAAGATTATCTATACCACTGGAAAAAGAAATCAAACTAAGAATTTAATTGGTCAGAAGGTTAAATTTTCTAAGAGTATGATTTTATTTCTCAAAACCCCCTTTGTTTGATAATAAAGAATTGCTTAAATTTTTATTATGAAATTGAGAACCTCCCAAAAACATACCTAGCGATGCCACTTTTTAATAGACACATGAAGAAAAATATTTGAACCATATTTATTGAAAGGTTTGCCAAATATTTCTTAGGGTGGAGGGGTAGTCTTCCTATACAAGCTAGGAAATCTTAACTAGTTAAGGATACCTTATAGAGTATTCCTATCTATTTATGTCTATTTTTAGTGTGTCAAAGAGTTTCAGGCATAATATTGAATCTATTTAGAAAACTTTTCTATGGTTTAGAGAAAAATATAAGTCAATATTAGCACTTGTTGCATGGGATATAGTCTATTCAAAATGATAATGTGGAGACTTTTATCTTTGGAAAGTTAAAAATATGAAGGATATACTCATAGGAAAAATGTCGTAGAAGCTTCTAAAAAATTACCACTTAATTTCGGTAAAGATCCTAAAAGACAAATATTTGTAAGGAGATAATTCATTTTTACTCTTTAGAAGTTTACCTATTGGGTCCTTCTTTTGGAAAAATATTACTAAGTGTAGGAATATCCTAGGAAAGGGGATATAGTGGCATATTGGATATGGTAGAAAAATAACATTTTGGAATGATATCTAGATAAAATATATACCCTTAAAGGATGACCAAGAGGTTTTAGTTTTGGGACAAGAACTGACTCAATATTTTGATACATAGGTGTAGGGTTACATATGTTCCTTTAAATATGGAAGAAGTTGAAAAGAGCTACAAATATATTGCATGGATTCGATCAAGGAACAAGTTGTAAGAAAATGAAAGAATTTATGGTTGTTACCCCTTTAGCTAATTCTAGAACCATGGACACCGTTTTTTAAAGTAGGGAGAAAAAATGATCCTATTCCATTAGAACAAGGTACCAATTACTAAAGGAAGGAGATTTAGGTTGGTTACCAGTGGTAAAATTTTGGATCAAGAAGTTGATCCCAAAAATTGCATTCTTTGTTTGTCTAGCCACTCAAAATAAAATTCTTACCATTGATAATATTTGTAAAAGAGGCTTCCAAGTTGTTAATAGGTGTGCTTTATGTGAGGGTGACAATGAATTTGTGTGCCATCTATTCTTGGAATGTACATTTTTGAGATGTATTTTGTAGGAGCTTCTAGAGAAGTTTCAAGTAGCATGGGTGTTTCCCAATTGTATGGCAAATATTGTGTTACAATGGAAGTCTCCCTTTTATAGCAAAATATTGAGCATGTTGTGTATATTTTGCCTTCCTTCCCATATATGTTGCATTTGGAAGGAAATAAACTAACACACATTTAAGGATAGAAAGAGAGAGTCTATGATAGTAGTGAACATAATTGAGGTAGTAGCAATAGAAAAACTAAAATTAGATAACCTGAATAGGTCCAAGGAGAAGGATGAGGAAAGGATCACAACTTTGATATGGGGGTTGCAACCCCTCGCTAATTGTGTTTGAAACCCAAAAAATAAATTATAACAAAAGGTGATATGGGAGCACCCTTTGGAAGGATGGTTGAAGCTAAATTTTGATGGGGTCTCAAAATATAACCCAGGTAAAGCTAAAGTGAACGGTGTCTTCAAATATGCTTTAGGGCAAGTACAATTAGCTTATTATGAACCTTTAGTCATCCAATTAAACCATTTTGAAGAAGCTAGAGTGGTTTTTTCAAAATTAAATAGTTAGAGATGTTAGGTGGGAGAAATATCATCATCAAAGCAGATTATCTAAACATAATAAAGAATCTTAAATGGGAACAAGAGACTATTTAGTTGACTAAAGATATTATTGAAAGTTGTAGAATAAAAATTAGAACTTTGAGAAATTGTCAGATCCATCATGGTTTTAGGGAAGGAAACAAGATCATGGACTTGATGGCTAATATGGAAGTGTATTAAGAAAATAAATTATGTTAGCTTTAAAACTTCCCAAATCAAATTATATATTTGGCAGGCCAAGAAATACCTATGGAAAATCTATTTTGATCAAGTATCTCATGATCAGGATGGAATACATAGAATACAAGAGAAGATAATTAATAGTTACCTAGGTTGATAGATGGAATATGGTGGCAAGGTTAGAGTACCATGGAGTGAGCATTAAATAGAAGTTGAAGTCTACATAAGCATGGTGTCTGGTAAAATGGTTGGAGTAGCATCCTTGGAGGTGAAGTATGGAGTTGAAGGAAACATGAACCTAAAGCTGGGTAGTGGTGGTAAGCTCTAAATGATGTGGTCCTTATTTGCTTACTTGGAAATGATTATGTGGAGTGTTTTGTCTTGTTTTAAGTAAAGGGTCTTTAATTAGTGTTTTGAAGTTCTATAGGCAACTTAGTGATAATTTATTTTGTTAATTGTATGTATTAAGTATGTGCTTATAAGTTTTCTTATATAGTATGCTATGATATTTTGTGAAGGGTTGGGGACCTAATCCCCTTCTAACAAACAATCAAAATAAAAAAAGGTTTGACTAATTAGGAAAGATAATATTTTTTAAAATTTATAAATACTTCAAAATAAGACTAAAAGACAAATAATAATCCTTAAAAATAGGATCTAAGTATGATATAAGTATGATATAGCACCTTTATTGCACTAGTTTACCAAAAACCACATACAAATGTACTATATTTTAAGAAAAGTAATAACTATTAAGTATCGGCATAGTTTATTGAAAGTTTAAGAATATTTATAGATAAGGAAATTGGGTGTCAAATAATTTATCCAATCATAGTATTGATTTTTATCTTCGAAATTTTAAAATTTTAGATAATAGCTAGACAAGGGAGACTTCATCCACTAATGAAAATTATATCAAGGATATGATAATAAAAGCATAGCAGTTTGAGAATGATGAAAAATGTATTTCATAGGAAGGAAGATGTATAATAAATTTGATAAATAAATAAATGAGGTATGGTCTAATTGTATAAGCAATCAATATATAGTTGTGTTATACTGATGGAAGTGGATCCAAATAGAAGGTATGCATGACCTATCTCTCTCTCTCTCTCTCTCTCTATCTCTATCTCTCTCTCTCTCTCTCTACATATATAAACACACACACACAGAGATTAGTGACCAATCATCTAGTCAATTCCATTTTGCTCTAATAAGTAGTGGCCTAACCAATATTCTTACCATTATTATTTTAAGGTATGTTTAGGAGAGATTAAATATGTTAATGCTTAATGAGTATTTATATCCTACCCATTAATAGTTTTTGGCCATTGCTTATAGTGGTATCACATTCATGATTAAATTACCCCTTAATTGGGCTAGAAAAATACTGGCATGAATGTTTCTTTATCAAAATTATATGATAGTTTTGCTCTTCAATGAAATATCACAAAAATGTGTGACAAATATCCACATAACTAATAATAAAATAAGCTATAGAATAGTGCTTTTGTATTACCCATTAGCACCATTGGAGATCAATGTTAACTCACATCCTATTATCAAACTTTAGGATAAAAACATTGTTAGAATAAAGTGATGTTGATAGGGAAAAGTGATGTGCAAAAATGAAAAATTAAATTTAGAGATTGCTTATACTTTGTAAAGTACTACCACTTGGTTTCATTAAAGAAGAATATATTTAATGGGATTTTAGATTAAAGTGAAGGAATGAAATCAAAGCAAATACAATTTCCCTCTTAGGTTATTGTTTTTGGAGGAGGAATTCAAGATGCCCCAACGAGATCATATATTTATAGTATATGTGAGAAATGTGGAAGGATATTGAAAGATTTTGATTTTGGTGTGCTATAGAATCATATAAAGTGTACTCTATTTTTCAAGGATCTTGTTTCTTGTAATAAATATTTTTTTGGTAGTTTTAAGGAAGATATTATCTGGTGATTTTTTTAGGATTTTATATCTAGAAACCCTAGTGGGAGCATGGATCATAAGGAAATTTTGTATGATGGTAGATGACTGGATCAAGAAAAATATTAAATAACATGATCACCATGTTTCCCTCTCTTGACATTCAATATATTTTACCAATTAGTTATTTTTCATGGATGATTATAGTAATTTTCTAGAGAAACAATTCCTATTGAAATCAGTGGATTTTATTTTTTATTTCTTTTCCAAAATTCTAGATTTTTGAGAATTTTTATAAAAAGTAAATTTCTTTCTATAGATTAGATTTTTTTTGTCATCAATGCAACACAAGTGAGAGGGGAAACATATATTGTTTATTAGGATTGAGAAGATTCTAAACATTTGATAGAATACCTTAAATTTTTTAATAAGCCTTGAGTAGACTCTAATGCATGGAAAAGACCTCCAAGTCACTTCGTAGATTATTTGACTAGTCTAACAACCTTTAAGATTACATTCTAAAAAATGATTGTCTAGGTAAAAATATAGATATGGACAAACTGTCAAACATTTATGACTCTTTGTGAAATTTTAGGTGTCTCAAATCAATAGTTCTTATGCTTTTTTTATTTATATGTGTATTTGAGCATTTAAATATTTCCTCCAGTATTAATTTATTTTTTAATATTTTGAGGATAGAATATTTGATCATATATTACCTTTCATAGTGATAATGTATAGGTGTGAGTATGATTTGGAATTTTATTTAATTTTATCACCTTTAACATAATTATAGAGATTTATCAAGAAAATTCTAGTATATAGAAATGTGATATAGTTCATGGGTAAGGCACACCAAAAAGAATTGATAGAATATAGTTTCAAAGCATTGTAGAATGATTTTATTTTTATATGTGTATTTGATGTATGTACACTATTTGACATAACAAATAATATTCAAGGTGATTATGTCATTATCATAGTGAAACAATAGAGAGATCATGTTACAAGGTATAGGTTCAAAGTTTAAATTACAACCATATTTTTATTTACCTTTGTTAGGAATGGGTATGTATGGTATGTTTTCTTATGCATAAGATATATTTCTTAGGGCATCCTTATAATCAAATAGTAATTATGGGATAGTAATAAGAATATTTCTTGTTATTGGAGTGGTTGATAGCTCGATTCATGATACGACTCCATCACATTTTTTAGGCACACATGATTTTGTTTTGATACCTAGAAGTTGTAGTTCAATGATAGATTCACTAGATAGCACTAAATATAGATCATGGAGTAGTTGTTACATCATTTTTTTTGATGTATTTGTAAGGCAGGATGATAATAATAGAGGGATCCAATATTAAAAAATTGGTAACGTTTCTAGTTTTTTCCAAAGACACTTGTGTGCTTTGTTGTATTTATCTCTTATATTTTATGCCTTATGTACATAGATTCTATTTTTTAATTTGTTAGGGTATTTGTCTATTCACTAGCATAAATGGTGTAGTGTTATAAACTGGATGTGTTACATCTAAAAGGACCCATGGTAAAAAAACAATATGTCCTCCATTTTCTTCATGCATGAGAAACTTCTTTTTTATTTTGTGAAACCATGAATTATGATAATGGGGCTTCATGTTTGTATTTTCTAGATAGTTAGCTCATTAATAAGTCATTGGATTGTGTAGCATGATGTCTCTTTCCTTCATGGTAGGAGGAAAAATCTATGTAATATTTTGACATACTTACTTATGCATGTAGACTATTGGCCATGTGTCCAGCTTAATACTCATAGATTCTTGGTATACATAATGCTATTGGTTTAAACATTTAACCATATTTTTTGGATTCATGTTTCACTTATTAGGAGGATTATGTGGAGCTTAAGCTAATGAGATAACCAAAATTGCTCCCTAGGGGTAACCATCAATTAAATTTTGCTATTCATAAAATTTTACCTAATCAAGTTTTGTCTCTTCCTAATATTTTATGATGTGCATTCCCTATTAATAGCTAAAAATAAAAATTTACTTTTTTGGTCACTATCCTAGTCAATAGTACTTTTGGAGGATTAGAAATATTTTTTCGTACTACAAAACATGGCACTACCTATTTTTATAGGTATTTCTTTGAAAATTTAAATTTCTAATTTTTTCATGGCTTCTATTAGTGCATGGACCAAAGGCCATAACATTTGCACATGAATATGTTTTGATCCTCTTTTTCAAATTATTGTAATGGTTATAGTAGATTTTCTATGTTCTAGAAAAAGTAAGAATTTTTTCAAGAGCGCTCTGGATCAAATATGTCATGTTTGTTTGAGGAACTATTATAGATTCTCGAGGTTTTCTATATGTTGGAAATATCAAGTTGTCATTGATTTCAAAGGCAGAAATATCTTCAAGGATGCTTTAATATTTAAATAATATTTAAATATTAAGGAAGAGGGTTCATATTTAAATCAAAGGATTTAAATATAATTTAAATATTTAAAGGTTAAATATTTAAAACCTTGGGCGACCTCCTTGCAAAATATTAAAAATTTGATAATTCAAAAATTCAAATGTTTGGGCACCAAAGGACAAAGCACATAATGGTTGAGCTGACTTCATTGGGAACCAAAGGACAAAGCATATAAATATATATTTTAAAATTATTTTTTATAATGTTAAGACTTGCGAAAGCACATCAATCAAGTAGAGTGGCAACGAGCAGAAGAAAAAGGAGGAGAGTGGAGAATTTTTGACGATAGCAAAAAAAAAGTTTAAATCCCATATCGTGCCTCATTTTTTTAATAATTGGTGTAGCCCAACTAGTTACCTAGCTCATGTGGAGCACTACTGGGTAGGAGGTTTAGGGGTCGAAACCCTTCGACATAATTTTACTGAAGATAAAGTTGTGAAGGTAATAAAATCATTTTTGCACCTTGAGTTTCCATGCATTATGATAGCACAATCGGTTAAAGGGCCCGTGTTAGGATACCGTGCCTCTCAAGATTAAGGGATCATATCCCATCAGTGGCAATGAGAGGTATTTATATTTATATTTTATTAAATTTGATATATGAGGAGTTATAAGGTATAGTTTTGCAATTTAATTTTGCAAATGATAAAAGGGAGTTATAAGGTATAGTATGGTGATTATTTTTTACAAATGATAAAGGTGATTTTTTTTTTGCAAAAGGAGAAATAAGGGTTGTTGTTAAAAAAATCTTTATATTGTGATTTTCAAAAGGGAGATATAAGGAGTTATTTTTAAGCTTTATTGTGTATGTTTTTGATAAGGGTTTCTAAAGTGGTTGATTTGATATTTAATCAAGAAAGGAAAAAGAGAATTGCTAACCTAATTTTGAAGGGACAAACAAAAGGAAAATTATTTTTGTCAAGACAGGTTTGGGAAGCTCAAGCAAAAGAATATCATCATCATTGAGGTATTTTTAGAGGTATGGTGATTTAATTCCTTTCTCAAGGTGGTTTTGTTTGAGGAAAATATTTTTGTTGTCATACGGTTGGAGGTATAAGGAATTATTGGATGTGCATTGTTTTTGCTTGAAATTGAAAATAAATGGGCATAAATTATGGATGAAAATTTGAGAACAAACTTGTGCATTGGTTTTGATTAAAATTGGGAATAAATGTGCAAAAGTTATAGATAATATTTGAGAGACAAATTTGTGCATTGTTCATGATTTATTTGGGAATAGATGAGAATTGTATGCATGCAATATTTGGAAGTAGATGAGCAGTGTTTGTAAGCATGTTTTGGATCAGATTGTTGAGCACATTTGTGAAGGTTTTGGATCATATTCTAGAGCACATTTGAGCATAATTTGTGAGTAGGTTTGGAGCATATTTGAGCAGATATGAGAACAATTTTTGGATCAGATTTGAGAGAAGATTTGAGTAGATTTGAGAACTAGTTTTGGACCAAATTTGAGAGCATATTTGAGCAAGTTTTACAAGAACATTTGGAGAATATTTGAGATCATATTTGAATAGGTTTTTTTAGTAGAATTTTGGAGCATATTTGAGAGAAGACCAGAGCATAGGATATTGGTGTCTCCTATGGATTGGTGTCCATGAAATTGAGAGGGGATAGGTGTCTCCTGTGGATAGGTACCCATGAACTTGTGAGAGGGGAAAAGTGTATCCTGTGGATTGGTGTCCACAAACATTGTTATAGGGTATTGGTATCTCTTATAGGTTGGTGCCTAAACAATTTATTGAAGAAATATATGACCAGTATTTTGTCATGGTTTTCTCCCGAAAGGGTGTTTCCATGTAAAATATATGTTTCTCATATGTGTGATTATTTGTTTCATTATTGTATTAATATTATTGTTATTATTTGGATTAAAAAATAAAAAGTTGTATCTTATACTATTCACCCCCCTCTTAGTATAAGCTTGTGTTCTTCAATTGGTATCAGAGTGGTTTCCTTCGTGAAATTCTAAATAGCTTGAAGGAAGGTCTTACAAGAACACACATGGCCATAGAAGATAAAGAATATGCTCTTGTTTTCAAATACTAAGAAGAAGATAAATATTCAAAAAGTGAATAAGAAGCCATGGTTGACATTGAAGAAGAACTTGTTGTTGCTCTTGAAGAGTTGAATAAAGTTAGAGAGAAGAACTCAAGATTGAAGTATTAAGTAAATATGATGAGTCTCCTGAGGTAAATCAAATATTGTATACATCCATGATTCGAAGTTTAATGTATGTCATAGCTACAAGGCCTGATATAATGTAGCCAGTCGAATTGGTGGTAATATTTTAAGCTACACAAAAAGAAACACATGTACATGCAATAAAAAGTATTTTTAGGTATTTGAAAGGAACTATGGATTTTAGACTATTATCCTAGATGTAATAATTTCAATCTCATTGCATATACAGATGCAGATTGGGTAGGAAGTATTGATGACAAAAAAAGCAAAAGTGGAGGAGCATTTTTTCTTTGATATTGTTTGGTCTCTTGGCTAAGTAAGAAAAAAGCATCAATATCCTTATCTACTATAGAGGCAAAGTATATTACAGTAATTGCCTATTGCACATAGGTTTTATCGATAAAATAAACTTTAAGTGATTTCAAAATTAAGCATGAGCATCTGATCTCCATTATTTATGATAATACAAGTGTCATAAATATTTCAAAGAATCCGATGATGCATTCAAGTACCAAGCATATTTCAATAAAATATCAATTTTTGAGAGAGCAAGTGTCTAACTAGAAAATTAAGTTGTAATATGTGGCTACAAAGGAATAGATTGTTGATATCTTTACCAAACCACTACCAAAGGAGCATTTTGTGTATCTTAAAAGTAAGTTAGGAGTAGTTTTACTCCCATATCAAAATTTAACACCTCAAAAAGGAGGTGGTGAGGGGGTTGTGTTTAGTGTCTTATATTTTATCCCCAAGTATCCCTTTGCCATTGATTTTAGAGGGCAAGAATTTTAGTGAGAAGGAGCAGCTTGTCAGGGGGAGCAGATAGTGAATCCAGTTGCAGTAAAAGGAAGTTTCTTTTGTAGGGTTGACATCAATGACAAAGGGGGATATTGTTGGAAATATCAAGTTGTCATTGATGTCAAAGGCAGAAATATCTTCAAGGATGCTTTAATATTTAAATAATAATTAAATACTAAGGAAGAGGGTTTATATATAAATCAAATGATTTAAATTTTTAAATGTTAAATATTTAAAACCTAAGGCAACCTCCTTGCAAAAGATTAAAAATTTGATAATTAAAAAAATCAAATGTTTGGGCGTCAAAGGACAAAGCACATAATGGTTGAGCTTACTTCCTTGGGAAAATAAGGGTAAAACATATAAATATATTATTTAAAATTAATTTTGATAATGCTAAGGTTTGTAAAAGAACATTGATCGAGAGAAGTTATGGTGAACAGAAGATGAAGGAAGAGAGTGGAGAATTTTGGTGGCAGCAAAAAACAAGTTTAATTCCGATATCATGCCCTAATTTTTTCAACCACTAGTGTAGCCCAGGTGTTTACCTAGATCACATGGAGCATTGCTAGGTAGTAAGTTGAGGGTTGAAACCCTTCGATGTCATTTTACTGAAGATAAAGCTACAAAGGTAATACAATCATTTTTATGCCTTTAGGTTCCATGCACTGCGATAGCACAGCCGGTTGAAGGGCTCATGTTAGGACACTATGCCTCTCAAGGTTAAGGGATCGAATCCCATTGATGGTAGTGAGAGGTATTTATATTTATATTTTATTAAATTTGATATATGAGGAGTTATAAGGTATAGTTTTGCAATTTAATTTTGCAAATGATAAAAGGGAGTTATAAGGTATAGGAGTGTGATTTAATTTTTGGAATAGGGAGTTATAAGGTATAGTATGGTGATTAATTTTTACAAATGATAAATGTGATTTATTTTTTGCAAAAGGAGAAATAAGGGTTTTTGTTGTTAAATAAATCTTTATATTGTGAGTTTCAAAAAGGAGATATAAGGAGTTATTTTTAAGCTTTATTGTGTATGTTTTTGATAAGGGTTTCTAAAGTGGTTGATTTGATATTTAATAAAGAAAGTAAAAAGAGAATTTCTAATCTAATTTTTAAGGGAGAAGCAAAAGGAAAATTATTTTTTTCAAGACAAGTTTGGGTAGCTCAAGAAAAAGAAGATCGCCATCATTGAGGAATATTTAGAGGTGTGGTGATTTAATTCCTTTCTCAAGGTGGTTTTTTTTGAGGAAAATATTTTTGTTGTCATATGGTTGGAGTTATAAGGAACTATTGGATGCACATTATTTTTGCTTGAAATTAGAAATAAGTGGACAAGAGTTATGGATCAGATTTGAGAACAAACTTGTGCATTGGTTTTGATTAAAATTGGGAATAAATGTGCAAAATTTATAGATCATATTTGAGAGGTAAATTTGTGCATTGTTAATGATTAATTTGGGAATATATGAGCATTGCATGCATGCAATATTTGGGAATATATAAGCAGTGTTTATAAACACATTTTAATCATATTGTTGAGCATTTTTTTGAATGTTTTGGATCAAATTCTAGAGCACATTTGAACAGGATTTGTGAGCAAGTTTGGAGCAGTTTTGAGCAAAGTTGACAATAGGTTTGGATCAAATTTGAGAACATATTTGAGCAAAGTTGATAATAGGTTTTGGAATAAATTTGAGAGTATATTTGAGCAAGTTTTGTGAGAATATTTGGAGTAGATTTGAATGCGTTTTGTGAGAAAAAAATTGGAGTATATTTGAGAGAAGACCAGAGCAGAGGGGATTGGTGTATCCTATGGATTGGTGTCCATGAACTTGAGAGGGGATAGATGTATCCTATGGTTAGGTGACCATGAACTTGTGAGAGGTGACAAGTGTCTCCTGTGGATTGGTGTCCATAAACATTATAATAGGGGATTGGTATCTCCTGTGGGTTGGTGCCCACAAAATTTATTGAAGAAATATATAAGCAATATTTTGTCGTGGTTTTCTCTATAAAGGGTGTTTCCATGTGAAATCTATGTCTCTCATATGTGTGATGATTTATTTCATTATTGCATTAATATTATTGATGTTATCATTTGTATGTAAAAGTAAAAAGTTTTATCTTATACTGTTCATCCCCCCTCCCCCCCCTCTCTCAATATAAGCTTGTGTTCTTTACTATCTATAAAAGTAAAATTTTTTGAATGGTCAACATAGGGTACACATTATGGGGCTAAATATTAAAAATTGCATCTATTACTTGAATATTAAATTGTTCTTCTTTTAAAACTAGAGAATATATTATGGTCATTACACTGCATGTTGAATATCTTCTGATAAAAATCTCAACATCTTGGATCCAAAGGTGAAATTACAACTTTATATTCTAGGAAGGATTGATCCAATTCATGTACCTTTGGAAATAGAAGATATAAGGATATTTTTATCCTAATTAGTGTCCAAGATTGTTCCTAATTATGTCCAAAGTTCCTTATGAGTAATTGCAAGAGTATCTTAAGAGTAACTACCTTATGAGTAATTACAAAAACCTATTATTTTATTATCTTTTGTGTAATTGATCATCATATTCCCCTTATCTATTCCCTTACATATGGCTTATGGTAGGAACTAAATAATATATTCTCATACCTACATAAATCTAAGGTTTAATTTATATGGTGCTAATGTATGTTATATATGCAATGTATCTAATTTAAATATAAATAATTAAAATATAAATTGAAGCATATTGAAGCAAACCCTACCGTAATCTAAGACAAGTTCTTACCTCAAGACCCACTCACCACCTTATAAAAATCTCACTAAACAAGAAAATATACTAAAATTCTTATACTCTTTCTTTTCCTACTGCTTAAAAGTTATCTTTAGCTATACATATCAAATAATTATAGGAAAATTTAAGTGTCCATACCAACTAAACAATTTTTTGAACTCTTATATAGATCATGCAATAATAAGGTTAAAGGTAGTTTTAATAAATAATTATGTTATAGTTTAAATAGGTAAAGACATAGCCTTATACTATGATAATTTTATATGATTTTATGCACATATCAAATTATCATGCATATGAGACATACACATATATATAAATATAATAGTTAATGTGTTTTAAATATTTTTTGTGTTGTTAGAGTATATTAAGCATTATCATCAGGAAAAAACAATATTATCATCATTTGAAATATCATTTATTAAAATCATACCATTTAAGAAATGTTGTAATCATTGCTATATTATATATTATCCATCATTGTTACAATTTACAATAATAACCAACATAATCATTTGAATAATTATGTAAACTTGTCAGAATGAAATCATTTATAATTTAATAGAATTTTTAGTATAATCATTAACCATTAAGTAACTATTATAAAATATAAATTACCCACTATATGCAATAGAGTTATGTGGCTACAACATCATTATCACATTATAAAGTAATTCTATTTATTTGTATTGTAGATCAAAATATATATTAATAATAAAAGAAGAATACATTATTAGTAGAATGAATCATTAGAATAACTCTTTTGAGCATAAAAAATTTAGATATCAAGAACTCAACTAATGCCTCTAACATAGCAATAAATTGAAACTAAAATAACAAAATTCAAATTATAACATCAAGTTCAAATACTAGGATTTAAAAGGAGATATTTGGTTCAACTTTAGCATCACATCTAAAAATCAAGTATTTATCATTGTAAATTGATACACATTATTTGAATCAAATCTATATTTAATCCATTGCTTTACATATCTTTGAAATCTATTACACACCTTCATATTAAAACTGATGGAATAAAGAAATAAATAATAATTATATTATTACTCTTGATTCACCTTAGCTAACTCCTTGAAATGTACATTCAGATCATACATACAAAAGTTGTAATTACAATGCAAGCTATGAATTTGTATCACCCTTGATATATTATGTTCATCAAAAGTGTTATTACATCTGAGAAGAAAAGTATGAACAAGGATACCATATCCAAAGATCTTGGATAACTAATCAAGCTAAAAACATATATAAGAAAGAAATCTTTCCAATTAAGATTCTTATTAAACATATTAAGACAATGTTTCTAAAATATTTTCTAAACATGCCTATGTAACTAACAAGACCAAAACAAATGGTTAACTATTTTAGGTTTGTTACACATCATACATTTGTTGTCTATTATATGATTTTTAACTGATATCATCATAGAGGGTATCTTTACATGTAAATTTCTCCAAGCCAATAACTTGATATCCACAAAAGACTTATCTTTTGAAATATGAAAGCTAATTTATCTATAAGATTTCTCAAAGAATATCTAGTTTTCATTTATTTTAGACTAATTTAAGTATAGGATAAATACCTATGAAGAACCTTAACAATGGGAGAAAAAACCACCCCCAATCTAGTCATGTCTAACCTTTTAATCTATTATTTGTAAGAGTAGTAGAGAGATTAACCTTGACCTCATGATATGACAAATTTTCATATGTAGAATAGGATCATTATGGTGATTAGTAATTCAAAATTTATATTTCAAATCTTCTCATAAGTTCCACTTCAAAGAAAACATATTTGATAAGTCTATACATCCCCTTGTTATAAAATATCTTACCTTTCAACTAAGGTGTAATAACTAAGGACTTGTTATAATGCAACACCAATCTATTACACAAAATAGAAGAGATAAGAAATGTTATACCTTATTTTAGAGAAGAACCATCAGATCTCAATAGAGAAGGGGAATATTTTCAAGTTTTCAATAAGACCTAAAAGGAAAAGAGCTTTATATGATAAAAAAATTAGGAGCTTTATAATGAGTACTATCAATGTGAAACCTAACAAGACAGTTTTAGGTTTCATTTTCGAAAAAATATTCTCCCACCCTTTTAGACATTAAAATAACCCCTTGCACCCAAATATCAATGAAACCTAAACCATATTTCTTTCTTGGATATGTACATTCATCCAAAGAAATATCTACCGTCATTTTAGACCAGCATATTTCCTCTATAGAAGTCCCTTGTCTAAATTACTAGCATGAAGATATATCAAGAGTAGCAACAAATTATTTTTAACTATTTGTATCATGTCCATCAAGGACAAGCACTTAGTTATGTAATTATCAAATTCTTTTGTAACCTAGCTAGAATAAACTTCCTCAACTTGCATGAACAACTTAATGACCAAAATGTATACCTAAATAATTAATTTATTTTCTTTATCTTATTTGTCTCCATTTTTATAGAAACTAACATATGTTTCTCTTGTCTTGAATCATAATACACATATCCTTAGAAAGAGATAATTTAGGATGCAAAACACAATGCAAGCATCAATCAAAGCTAGGGTATTTTTAGTATTCTCTTTATCAATATTAAGAAATAATATTGATTCATAAACAACATGCGAATTAGTTATACATCGATGGTATAGAAGTATGATTATTTTAATAAATTTTACTTGAGCATGATGTTAAAAAATATACTTTGATATATCAATAGAAAACACACCCACAAAGAAATATAATTGGACAACCTTGATTAATTTAAAGTTACAAGGGTATTATGCTAGATAAGAACTTGTTAATGGCAACTTGTGCAGTGACACCATTAAATTTTATTGAAATTATCATTCTAAAAATAAAAAGAAAACACAATCCATTATATCATATTAACAAATTGATCATATTAATCTATCATAAACTTTATTAAATTTTTATTTCATAAACATTTCAGATTGGCCTAACTTTACAAGCCATTACAAACCTTTCCAAGATAAAATAAAACTATAGAAAACATACCTTACATTCAATAAACTTGTATGTTTTGATTTGATAAGCAAAATATCTTAATATGCGAGCTATATATTTAGCCACTATTGTATGTCCAACATTAGAAAGAGAAATATACCTCTAACACATATGTTGTTCTATTACTTTCTTTAGTAGATAATTTAATCAAGCCCTAAGAATTGAATAACTAAAATACCCAATCCTATAAGCCTCCTCAGACATTATTTAAAACCCTTAGCCAATTAGTCTTCTAATTTTATTAATGTGTTCTTTCTTGTGCAAATGATTTATAAAGTTGAATAAAACTTTTGACTCCTTATCACCAAGGTTGATCTTGGTCAAACCCTTACATAAAATATATCATAATGCTAATGTTGCATAAGCACAACCTTAGTTGAAGTAACTAATTACCAAAAAAGCTTAAATATGGATCCATACTTAGATGTTGCTTAATTGTAGAGACAATAGCACTAGTTATCTTCTTAATATTTATTCTAGCTTTGGCCTTTTGTTTACCAATTTTTTTAAGAAAGAATCCATAACCTTGGGTATCCCTTAGCCACCAACTAATAAAAACTTCCTCACCATCAAGTCTATGTTCCTAACCCCACATTAATCCTATAACCTAAATATACATCAAATCCAATAGAATGGACACATTTATGTACTTCCCATAGATTCTTCAACATAAAGGATAACATGAACTGAAAAGTGATTTGTGGTGGAAAAGCTATAGTCATAAAGAATCTTAAAATATAAATGGCATTTAATGGCGGAAAATATTTACATATGTATAAACCTATAAAGCTTACTAATTTTAGCATCAAACAATTGTATTTGGTTAAAACAAGTTGTAACTACCCCGGTCTACTCACCTAGTTGTACCGCAAAATTTAAGAAAATTATATTTTTTCAACCATAAACATGTTTTCATGTTCATAGGAATCTATTTCACACAATGATTTTTTTCTCATATAGATTTAATTGGTACAGATATTACAATCCACTTTTTGATTCAATACTATTGTAGACAGCCACCCAAGTGGACGAGATGTTAGGAGGGATCAAACTGAAGGGATTATTTTATTTATAAAAATATGTTACATATATAGGCAGAAGGCCTATATGATAAACTGACAAGTCTCAGTATAAACTGAAAAGTTTCAAAACAGAGGCATAGTGCACTTTAACTCTAACATTCCCCCTTAAAGTGCACTATCCTAACTAAAGAAAAAAAACAAGTCAACATTAGGTAACATTCCCCCTTAATGTTGACTTCTAAAAAATATTCTACATCCTCGCTTATTGCTGATTTGGTCTAGGTTCGTGCTCTTTGCACTTGGCTCTCCAAATGTGAATAATGCTAGATCCACTGTGTATACATCTCGGTCTGTTGCCTCAGGCTCAGCCACTTCCACGAGTCTGTTGCCACTGGGTCAGCCATCTAAGTGCCTCGGGGTCATCATGGGTGCCTCGGGGTCAGCCACTTCTAGGTCTGTTTCCTCTGCAGGTCATCCTCAGAGGATGTTGCCTCTCATAGGTCACTGACTAGATTCACCATGAGTATGAAATCCCTCCTCATGGTGAACTCAATCTAGAAGGTGTCGGTCTCTGCCGAAAATGCACCTAATACAAATGAAAAATGAGCCATATAAGAGTGTCGGTATTTGTTGAAAATGCACTCAATACAATAAAATGAGCCATAGATCAAAATAGGAGGAGATAAGAAGAAAAGAAGAGAATCTTCTTAAGTGTCTTCATTTGTAGTCTTTAGAAGTAGATTCGGAAAAAACCTCGGATAGAGTCTAGGGTGTCTTTGTCTGTAGTCCCTAGTATAAGTGTCCTTATGGTGACCATGTCATCCTATCGAAATGCATGGGTAACCAGCCGCTGCATTCGCCAAGTGTATAGAAAAGATCACTAGGTACAAGGATCACATATGAAATTACCTTGGGAGTGTCGGGTACAACCGAAAATGCACTCCAAGGTAGAGAAAATTTTGAGGCTAAAAAACTCAATTGAAACAGCCTCAAAATTAGAATATGACACCACCATTGTGTCCGTCGTGGAAAACCGTTTCCAACGACTATAAATACCCCTATAGTTGTTGCAAAATAAATAGGGGTCATGTGGGCAACATCTCTCGAAAAAAATACAATAAGAAGCCATGAGGGCCTTCTTCCACTTCCACTCTCCATGTGGAAAAAACAAGGCAATAATGTTTTACTGTCGGTTGTCTTCATCATGATTAAAAAATTTCCTCCCAAGAGAAATTACATGGGCCATGTGGCCATACAATAAAAGGTACCCCACTTAACCAAAATTAAGTTCCCAAGCGACCCCTTACAATGGATTACTTAAAGGGACCCACAAATCATGGGCACAAGGGCCAATGTCCCCATATAAAAAATAAATTTGCCCCTCACTTACTTAAAAAAAGAACATGGGCCTATTGTGTAAATATCACCCCATTCATTTAAACTTCGTAGCCCTCCATTATATCACTCTTCCATTGTTTATAAAAAACATGAAAAAATATTATGTAACAACTCTCCATTAAAAACAGAACTTTCTGTATCTGAATCAATCTGAATTTTAACTGTAGCAAGATTCAACATCAAAAGGGAAGTCCTCGGCCATGGTAGTGGCATGCTCTCCTTCTTGTCGCAGCTCTCAGAGGCCGACGTTATCTATTCCTACCTTCTTGTTGGTCGAGATTTCGGCGACTCGAGCTCCGTCGATTTTGTCCATCGATTGCAACTCCTAGGAAAACATTAAACATTGTGCTGAAGTCATATTTGAAGAGTCCAAGACAAAAGGGAAACCAGAAGGGGCACGCCCAATTCACAGGACTCGCGCTTTCTCGCGCTGGCCACACTGCCAACAAATTCGGCTCGACTGCAAATTGCCAACTCCACAGCTCATGCATTTTCCACGGTCCAAAATCCCATTCACAAGTTCATCGCCAACGAGACCATTCTCGACGACACTATGGTTCCCTTCAAAATTTTACACAGCCAGTTTGAGTCCGTAACATATGCTTCTGTTCTGTCAACTCACAGAAATCCACCGCTCCTGTAAATTGTTCCCTTGCTTTTAAATAAATGTGCTTCCCCCGCGCACGCTTCAACGGTAGTTTCAACTTCAAACTCTGCATGACAAAGCGTCAATGGGCAGAAAACAAACTAGTCGTTTACACCATAGTGTAGGTGTTACTCCATAGTGCACATGTAGTCACTGTGATTACCACCAAACATGGCAGAAATACCCAAAGTCCTCATCACACCAAAAAATGGAGGTGATTACGTCAAAGCAAGAATCTTGAACAAATTAGCATTTATTTGACTCAGCAGATATCTCTCCAATCATCCGAACTCCATATTAACGTCAAGTAATATAACCGCAACTAATCCAGCTTAAGTTCAACTTCACAGCAGCTTCACGTGGATCTCTACAACAACTTCACTCCAGTCAACTTCACAACTCTACAGGGATAGGGACAGGGACCGATGATGCTCTGGCTATGGCTCTCCTCTAACCGCAGTTTGAAACTAAAAGAAATAATGTGGCCCGACAACCACGACTCCACCACGAACCATTGGGTCTTCCTCTTGTTTCTTGTTTGTTGGTGGAGTGCCAAGATTGTTCCCAGTACTGTTATTGCAGTTTCAAGCAAATGAAACATAGGCCCTTGTCACATTTTATCACATTTTGTTCTTTCCTCCCTATCACATTTTTCCAGAACTTCGCAATACTGTAGCACTCTGACTCTTATAATATCACGGTCTGTGGCCATAAAAAAACATCCCTTTTGTAACCCGCTAAGCCCTAGGTAGTGACGTCGAAATTCTTCCTCTGTCAAATCAAAAAACATGGTGATGCCATGGACGGTCGTTGGGTCCAGCTTCAGGGAACTGCACGATGGTGCAAATGATGAAGGCGACCAAGAAGCAGCGCTGCTTCAGCCGCGAGGAGGAGGACGCTCTGATACCAAATGTTAGGAGGGATCAAATTGAAGGGATTATTTTATTGATAAAAATGTGTTACATATATAGGCAGAAGGCCTATATGATAAACTGACAAGTGTCAAAACAGAGGCATAGTGCACTTTAAATCTAACACGAGATTGGCAAAATCTTGTTGAAGGTGCCATTTTCTTTGTTTTGATTGCCCTCATTTAATGTCTATTTTTTCTAGCATGAGGATCGAACCACGACAAGGATTATCCTCTAGGACCCATAATAACACCTAGAGGATGAATGCTTGCTTCCCCATTCCTTGTCATACTGAACCTTTGACTACCTGGTTGACTCGTTCTAATGTTAGAATTATTGAATTATTGAGTTATCATTGATTTCAAATGCTGACTTACCTAATAGAAAATAGTGGATGAATTATTCATGGCAAATATAGGTTCTTCAAGGGTGATGTAATATCAAAGGTTGAAATATTTAAATTAAATATTTAAATATTTCTAATGTGTGCAATGGGAAAAAGTTGAAATATTTAAAAATTAAAAGTTTTAAGTATTAGATTTATTATATCATAAAGTGATGTTTAAAATATTAATGAAATACATATATGGATCGACTTCTTGGGTGCCAAAGAAAGCTTGTGAAAATATTTGTATAAATATAAAGCCAAAAAAATTTCAAGCAGATAAGTTTTTTTGATCAGGTGTCCTCAATATCTAGAGTAGTAGGTGAGATGTTATAGCAGTGTAAGAGATAGATCATGGAGAACAAAAATAAAATATGGTAGGTTTGAGGTAGGTAGACTGGAGCATGACCACGACACCATTGAATAATATTGTTGTTATTTTTATTTGTGTAAAAGGGAAAGTTATGCTATAGATGAAGGTTTAACATTGAAAGACACATCAAATAATCCATGGATTTGCATCTATTTCACTGCTTAAATAATATGTTATTGAGCCCACATTGCACAACGATCACAACTTGAATTTCTAAGGTATTGCATTGCACTCAAGGAGCCTTAGCATGGTTGGAGACCACAATGAGTTTGAAGGCTTTGGGAGTGCCAATGACATAGATATTTTTTGGGTGGTAGTGTGACAACAGAGAGTGCTTTTGGTGTTGTAATCATCATTACATAAGCTAGGGTGGCAGTGTCACAATGGAGAGAGTTGTTGCTGGAAAAATCACCATCGTTGTGGGAGCTAGAGCAAAAGTATCACAAAGAAAAGTGTTGTTAGTGCTGCAACCGTCATCGTTGTAAGAGCTAGGATGGTGGTGGTATAAAACAAATCCAACAAGAATATGATGGAGGAATAAGTATAATCAGTCATGGGTTATTCAATGATTAGTCACAGAAGTGAAGTGATTTGCCATTCCTCCCACTAAGGAATTGGTTTGTATGTACAAAAATCTACTTTGACAACATATGAGTACACTTCCATTTTGAGGAATAAATTATTGAAAGTAGTGTTGAATAAAACACAGATCTACACAAGTATGTATTGTAGCGAGAATACTCAAGAACTCTCTACCTAAATTGAATGCACATAAGAGATGCTCCTAAATACACAGTCATTGAATCCAATGTTAGAAGACATCGTGGGAGGAATATTTTTATTAATCTCTTAAAAATAATAGAACATCACATAATGACATTGTGGGCATATTGCATAAGTGATTTGAAGAGTTTTTGGTACCAAACAAAGCAAGTGAAATTTGAGGTAGATTCTTGTTAAAAAGTAGTAGGATGGAATGAACCATTACAAGTCAAAGAGGACATTCATGACAACAAGCGCATTATTACACAACTAGGACATCTAAGTTGCAACTACTCAAAGCTTGTTGAGGCCTACATATATTGAACATTTGATTATAAGCAATGGTAGGGAGATTTCATACGAGTACCCAAAATAAAGGAGTAGAGGTTTTTATGTGGTACAAGTTATCCATGATTTAGCAAGAGTAAGGTAATACTTTGCATAGTATCTTGAAACCCTAAGATAGGAGTTATAAGTGAAATATTTATTGTCTAAGGAAGAATGAATGTTACTATATTGCAAGTTTGATTTCCAAGTGCATTAGCAAGTTTAAGAAAGCAAACTCAAGAAAAGGGAAGAATTTAAAGAGTAAAAGCAAGGTACAACAGGAATTATAATGAACAAAAATTGATCAAATTTTTGAGCAGACCAGAGTAGAGTTTTAGATCAGATTTTTGAGTAGACTTGAGAAGAGTTTTGGATCAGATTTTTGAGCAGATCCAAGTAGAGACATTGATCAAGTTTGGTTTTCTACTATCATCAAGTCTTGATAGACTAAGACTACCTTTAAAATGTAATAAATGTGAGACTTGTGGAAGTGATAGAATTAATGAATGTAAAAGACAATTTGGCAATTTTAAGCTTCCAACACCAGTATATCATCCTCTATTTGTTGGACAAGGATATTGGTGTATCCTATGGGTTGGTTCCCATGAACTTGTAACAAGGATATTGGTGTCTCCTATGAGTTGTGCCCACAAACTTTATTAAGGGGATTAGTGTCTCCTATGGGTTGGTGCTCATGAAATTTCTCAAGGAGATTGGTGTCTCCTATGGGTTGGTACCCATGAACTTGAATAAGGGGATTGGTGTATCCTCTGGGTTGGTGCCCATGAACTTGATGAAGGAGATTGGTGTCTCCTATGGGTTGGTTCCTATGAACTTGAATAAGGAGATTTGTGTCTCATGTGGGTTGGTGCCCATGAACTTGTATAAGGGGATTGGTATCTCCTTTGGGTTGGTTCTCGTAAATTTTATTGAAGAAAAAATAAGTAATATTTTATCGTGGTTTTCTCCCTAAAGGGTATTTCCACATAAAAATATTATCTCTTATGTGTGTGGATTTTGTGCATTGATTTATTATTGCATTCATATTAATGCAATTTTTATATGGAAGGAAAAGTTTTATCTTATACTGTTTACCCCCCCTACTAGTATAAGCATGTTTTTATTCAATTGGTATCAAATTCGGTTCCTTCATGAAAGCCTAACAACTTGAAGGAAGATCTTACAGGAACACACATGGCTTACCAAGAAGGTTTTTCATTAAATAGGGATCCATTATTCTATGGGACTAATTATACCTTATGGAGCATAAGTATGTGAACCTATTTTATGGAACATGGCTATGATATATGGCAATATGTTGTGCATGGGTTCAAACCACCTATAATATCTCCCACAAATAAAAATTGCAAGAAACCATTTGAACATAATACCAAGGCAAAAAATGCAATACTAAGTGGGTTATGTGAATCAGATTTTGTGAAAGTCATGCAATGAACCTCAGAAAAATATATATGGGATAAGATACAAATAACATATGAAGGAGACGACAAGGTTAAAATGGCAAAACTTAAAACCCATAAGAGGAAGTTTGAAGACTTAAAAATAAAATATGAGAAAGATATTACCAAATATCTTCTCTACATTGATAAAATCATCAACACCATTTGTGGACTTGGAAAATGTATTGATGACTCTAATATTTTTTAGAAAATATTAAGGTCACTTCCCATGATATTTGATGCAAAGGTTTCGATGATTGAATAAATGAAGGATCTTAAAACCTTAAGCATGGATAAGCTACACAGAATTCTTACAGCCTATGATATGAGGATTGAAAAATATCAAATATATAAATGGGAGGCTATGCTTAAAGGTTCAAAGAAGACAAAGAATAAGGAACTAGATTCAATTGAAGAATTGAGTAGTAGAGAAGAAGCCAACTTTGTGCAAAGAAATAAGAAAGGATCAAGAAAATACAAAGGTAACCATACTATGAAATGTTTTAATTGTGGTAAAATTGGTCACTCTGCAGCTTAGTGGCCACAAGATGGAAGTAGTAGTAGTGAAGAAGAATAGGAATACAAAAAAGAAGGAAATAAAATTTTATCATGAAAAGAAAAAGAGGTACGGTCAAAACAAGCATGAAAAAAAAATATTTCAAAGACACAAGAAGAGTCTTTATGTTGAGGAAGCAAGAATTTCTTCCAACAACAGTTATGAAAGTATCTATGATAGTGAAAGATAAGAAATCATATTTTTGGCCATGGAGGTGAAATAATATGGTTCTATTGTTGAAAAACAAGAAAAAAAGAAAAATCCAAAAGATGTAAAGGAAGCCATAGTTGACATAACAAAGGAACTTGTTTTTTCTCTTGAAGATTTTAAAAGGCTTAGAAAGAAGAACTCAATATTGAAGACTCAAGTGCAAGAGGATGAGAAGACAACGACAAAGCTTTCACAATATCTCACCAACTTAAAAGTGAAAATTGAAGAGGAAAAGCAAATCGAAGATAGTCTGAATGAGCAGTTAAAGGCAAAAGAGATGGAATGTGAAAAACTAGAACATGGGGTTGTCTCTCTAAGGAAGAAAGTGGAAGAATCTAATGATAAGCTACAAAAATATTAGGTTTGATAAAAATAGATAATTATTGGATGATATTATCAAAGCACAGAGATATTCGATTATAAATATTGGACTTGGTTTTGAAGAAATTCAAAATAAACAAAAGGAGGAGTCAAGCTCAAAAGGAACATAGGCATCAAAGAAAATAATTAAAGAAGAGCCTAAGACCTATGTTGATGTGTTGAGAAGTGGAAGCATCAATAAGGAAGAAAACAAAGCATCATCAAAGAACAAGGTCCATCACAGAAACAATAATGAGAGAACCAATGTGGGCATATCCTCCAAGGCACTCACAGGGTTTCAATATTTTTTTTTAGATTGTTGCTTTTCATGTCACCAATTTGGTCATAAATCTATACATTTTAGGGTCCATGCTAAAAATGATTTTGGCTTCACCAAGAGAAATTTTAATTTATTTGCACCTCTCATGGATTACAATATCATTTATTACAAATGTGATAATTTTGGGCATAGAGGTAAATGGTGTAGAATAGTATTCCCTAAACTTATGAAGTCAAGTAATAAGGAGGATGGTCTAAATGTTCAAAAGCATATGCTCTCCAAAGTTTGGAAAAAGAAAATAGAATAAGAAAAGGAGCATAGTAATTTGTGAGTTTCACTCCCATCTCATCATTGAAGTCTCAATTAGAGTAGTTATAAAGGGGGAGTTGTCAAGTGTCTTATCTTTCAACCCCAAGGAGCTTTTGCCATTGATGTCAAAGGGGTAGAGTTTTAGTAAGGGGATCAGCATGTAATTTTAGTAAGGGGGAGTAGCTTGTCAGGGGGAGCAGATTGTGATTTTATTAAAGTAAAGGATAGTTTCTTTGTAGGGTTACATCAATGACAAAGGGGGATATTGTTAGAATTATTGAGTTTTTGAGTTGACATTAATATCAAAGGCTGACTTAATTAATAGTAAAAAATAGATGAATTATTCAAGGCAAATATATTTTCTTCAAGGGTGATGTAATATCAAAGGTTGAAATATTTAAATTAAATATTTAAATATTTCTAATGTGTGCAATGGGCAAAGGTTGAAATATTTAAAAATTTAAAATTTTAAATATTAGATTTATTATATTATAAAGTGGTTTCAAATATTACTAAAATACATATATGGGATGACTTCTTGGGCACCAAAGCAAGATGGTGAAAATATTTGTATAAATACAAATCCAAAAACAGTTCAAGAAGACAAGTTTTTTCAATTGGGTGTCCTTGATATCTGGAGTAGTAAGTGAGATGTTACAATGATGAAAGGGATAGAGCATGGTGACTGAAAACCAAACATGGCAGTTTTGAGGTAGGCATATTGGAGCATGACAATGACACCGTTGAAGAAGATTGTTGTTGTTTTTGTTGGTGTAAAAATGTAAGTGATGATGTAGATGAAGGTTTAACATTGAAATATGCATTGAATAATCCATAAATCTGCATCCATTTCACTTCTTGAAGAATATGTTAATAATCCCACACTGCACAATGATCACAACTTGACACAATGATCACAACTTGAATTTCTAAGATATTGGATTGCATTTAAGGAGCCTTAGCATGGTTGGAGAGCACAACAAGTTTGGAGGCTTTAGGAGCACTGATGACAGAGATTTTTTGGGTGGTAGTGTCAAAATGAGTTTGGAGTCTTTGGGAGCACTGATGACATAGATATTTTTTGGGTGGTAGTGTCACAATGGAGAGAATTTTTGGTACTACAATCTGTAGACACCAAAATAGCACCAATCCGATTATGTGATTGCAAACACTGATCGCTTTGACACACACAGCCCCCAGGGCAGCCCTCAGAGGTTAAACAGTGGTCCTAACCACTTTTGTAGCAATTTTGGAAGGTCAAAAGGCAATTTGGCACATTCAGGCACTTTGCTCAGTATTCGTCTCACCCAGGGACGAATTCAAACTGGGATCCGTCTCACCCGGGGACGAATTCTAAATTCATCTTTGGTCAGGATGAATTCCAGGTTTAACGGGCAAAAAGAAGAATGCCGCCAAGTGGCAGCCGAAGACAGTCATTTATTGCCTCCTACCATGCATGCGCGTGTAGGTGGGTAGATTGGCCGTTGGAGGACTGTCACAAGGGCAGTCATGGAAGCCCAAGTCAGGGAGGAGTCTCCTCCCTCTTGGGAAGGCATGGCCGCCACATGGCATCCCTGCATGCCCATCCAAAAGAGACCCCCTGGGTCTATAAATTGGTGGACTTTCCCACCCAAAAGAGGACAAGTTGGAGGCATTTTCAAGCAACGAAGTGCTGCCAAATTGAACACCCCATTGCACCCCTTTTCGATTCATTTCTTCCACATCCTTAATCTCTTTCGCAAGAGAGGTTAGTGGGTGGCTTTTGGAAGTGTGGATCCGGACCCAAACCCGACATTTCACCACATCAATCTACCAATTTGCCGACACCCCATCCTAAGAGATTTTGGGCCCATCCCAAGTGGATTGGTGCCAAAATCAAGTTCCAACGGTGGGCGGCCCACTTGGGCGCCCCACACTTTTCTTTTAAGTTTCATTTTAATCTATTCTGTTATCACTTGTTTATCTTCTATTACATGCTATGCTGTTTAGGTAGTTTCTGATTTCGATTCCATAAGATTTTGATTAAATATTATCATGCTTTGTCGATTTTGTGGCCCTCACTAACTTGCAGGTAACGACGTCGAATTCCCATGGATAGAGGCCAAATTGGGAGAATCCGACCATCTGGGTCATCCCAAAATGCCCCCAATTGGTTAACCCCTATGTTTGCAGATCTTCTGGAGGTCTCGAGGTTCGACATTTAGACGGCATCACTTCGGCTTTTCATCACAAGCGAATTCGTCCTACCCGAGGATGAATTACAGCAGAATTCATCCTGACCAGGGATGAATTTTAGTTGAATGCAGATTGGCCGACTGTTTCGATGGCAGTGGCCCTCTGGTAATGTTTCCTGGTTCATGTTCAAATTGCAAGTCATTTGGAATCAGTTTAGTCATCATTTTATTAGGTTTTATGCATGCATCTTTTATCGTTTTTAGAGAACAAGTGCTTCTTCTTTGCAACAGGTGCTACTAACAATGTCATTGTGTCTCTGAACGTAGGATAAGCAGCGAGAAGTGAGGATTCATCAGCATAAGTGGCGGCAACACTTTGGCCCACCCATTTCAAATGTGGGCATGCGGAAGAAGGATTATTGATCACGATTGTAACCAAAACATGCTAACACTCCTAGCCCCTAAAAGGGGAGGAGATGGATTGTAACCGAGTTTGGAATCACATTAATATAAAAGGGCTGTGCTCCTACTTTCTCTTTATGTTTGGTCTTGATTTGATTACGTTCGTCCTATTTCATGCATCGAGTTAGTTTTGTTTATATTGCATCTTAGTACTATTTTTCTTCCGAAATCTCATGCTTTCAGTGGCGATCACGGTGGGACTCTGTCCCCTAGTTTTTAAGATCAAGTAACTGATCCATTTTTGTGTTTGGTGCTTGACAGGTACCATTTTTCAAAAGTAGACTGTTATTCGTCTTTGCCTATGGCGAATACTTTACTGTAATTCGTCTGACCCTGAGACGAATTCAAATTCATCTCAGACAGGGACGAATTCTATTCTGTAATTCGTCTCACAGAGGGACGAATTTTTGTCTGTAAATTTTTAGAGCCGAGGATCAAAAATAGCAAGTCTGGGCAGAAAAGAGGTAAGGTTCCAAAACTATCCCTGTCATTTTTTGATTTTTTGTTTCTATTTTTTTGTCAACTTTTGCTTGCTTAGGGAAAGTTGGTTGCTTGCATGTTTCAATTTTAATTAAAATAAACCACACACACATCACGTGGTATCTTTAAACCAAGGAGCTGGTCGTAAGACCCCAGCCCTTGATCAAGACCAACGGTGGGTTCATCACCACCTTGGCTTGATTTTTGCATCCATTTCCCCGATTGTCACTGTTGTTAGGCGTAAATCCTGATGAAAGCTGACCGAGTGTCGTTGGGGTGATTCCCAGTGCATGAGGATAAGTCTTCTATGGTAGGTGTCATTAACAGGACAATCCCCCTTCCGTACCGCCTATGTTCCACGTACCATCTGCTCTCACGTACCTATAGTTTCCCTCTCGTAAGGGCGGGTATATAGAGAGGTTGGTATATCGGTCCGACAATGGTATATTGAAGGGGCGACCATTTATGGGAGTCATATGAGCCAACATTCTGCATTTAAACGTTCTTCAAAACTTGCAAAAACAAAACAAAATCATCAAAATGCACTAAACCAGTTTAGGACACACCATTAATCTTTAAAAGAGATAATCACCATTTGTGTATGTGTGTGTTCATTTCTGCTTAGTGTAACAAAAAAATAAAAAATCATCATAAACGAGATAAAATTTGCTTAGCTGGTAGAAGAGCACCACAATGGTGTACACCCAGAGCCAAGCCCAATCAAGGGCAGAAGCTACGAAAAGTATACAAGGAGCGGGCACAAGTCGCCTTCGCTTTAGTCCTGAGGACTTGGCCATACCGCCTTGGCGGTCTGGACCACAAGAGAGTCCGCATCATTCCACGTCAAGGTGGAATTATAGGGATACCCCCTTGGGGGACACGCCCATTCAACACAGCCCCTTTCGGGAAGAAGCTTTACATGTGGCACTTAATGAAAATAGAGGACCGCCTTTAGAGGCTAGATATGAGTGGCCACCATGCAACGAAGTGCTAGAGAGGCACAGTGTCCATGAGGAGAGACAACGTGAATATGGCATCTCTCCTTTGCCTCCCATTAGAACTGAAAGACAAAACCCAGAGCGCAGGGCTCTCCACACAGGGCGAGCTAACTCCGCCCACCCCTTTCACACCCATGAAAGGGAGTACGAGGAAGGCCATCGCATTCCTCGAGAACAACATACAGTGTGGGAGCCTTGCGCTTCCGCACCTGCTAGATATCATGGTCATCCATCGAGGCCAGAGCCTCAGATAAATGTCGTCGACCTCGACAGAGGGAAGCGACCCATTGAAATCTCGGATCATCAAGACCGAGGCAAATACATAGGAGAAACATTCAAGCCTCCTGAGCAAAATATGGCGGACCAAATTGACCTGGCAATCGCCAGACATGCCGCCCGCCAAGCCCGAATCACGCGGCTTGAGCAAGGTCATCAGGAGTTAGAGCGCTTATACCGCCTTAACAAAGAGCGCATGCAGCGCGAAGCGGATGAGCTACGTTATAAACTACCTGAGAGGGTGCCAACCCCTCGCACCCAAAAAGTAGAGCAATATGAGAGGTATAATCCTTTGGTGCAAGATAGGTCTCCGCGACCTCGTCAAGCTTTGCCTTCGAGACCCCATAGACCTGAGAGGGAGGCCACTCCCCAAAACAATGATGGGTACCCTCAGCGGGGACTCACTCAGGGTCATAGGTCTCGCCCAGAGACTCCTCAAGAAGTTTATGAGGAGTATGAACCAGAAATAGAATGGGCCAAAATGCCCTATCAAGGTGGGAGGGCTGCCATTCGGCCACCCCCCCATAGGCCTCCAGTCTCCCACAACTCACAACGGGAGCAAACAAAAGAGGAAGAAATTAAATCTTTCGATGCATACAAAGCGCTATTAGAGCGTTTGGAGTCTATGGAGACAAAAGCTTCTGGGCATCAAAAGCCCACGTTACGTCAACTCCGTAGTCATCCAGTGCATCCCTCAGTGCCCACACCTCTTTACCCCAAACATTTCAAGTTGCCTCAGTTGGCAGTCTTTAAGGGTGAAGAGGATGCTCAAGAGCATGTGACAAGATTCTTGAGCCAATGCTTTGGCATTCAGGATAATGATGCACTGTTGCTAAGGACCTTCATAACCACATTCGTAGGTCCTACCTCGGATTGGTTCACATAGTTGCCGAAGCACAACATAAATAACTTGGATCAATTAGTAGATGCGTTCCTTGAATGCTTTGCCTTCAACACCAAGAAGAAGGCATCATTGAGTGATCTGGCCAGCCTCAGGCAATATGAGGAAGAGACAATGGCGGCATACGGGAATCGATGGAGGGCTCTACTTTCTAAGCTACCTTACCTTCCCCCTATGTCTGACCTCACACAAATGTTTTCACGGAGTTGTCTGAGATCGATCTCTGGGCTATTGCAGCTGCAGCAATATGCCAGCTTAGAAGAAGCTTTGGCGCAAGCCAGAGTTATTGAAGAGATCAAAATACAGGAAGGCAAAATCGCCAAGCCTAAAAAGAAAGAGTGGAACAAAAACACTAAGACCGGCACTACGCAACCAAAACCCGCTGCGGTTAATCAAGTTGCGATAAATGTTCCCAAGCCTATGCAAGAAATACAGCCTCAAAAGGCTAATTATCAGGTGGTGCCTCCTAATTATGAAAAAGAAAACAAAAAATAAGAGCAAAATCAGCAGCGTCGCCCTAGGCGACAATTCACCCCTTATACGGAGTCTCGGGACTCCCTATTTGACCGCTTGTCAGCGAAAAATTTAATCACCCTTCCAAAAATCCAAACCATAGATCCTAACGCTCCCAAGCCTAAGGGATACAGAGAGGAATTATATTGTAGGTTCCATAGGCGAAGGGGACATGACCTGAATGGATGTTGGAAATTCAAGGGATTAATACAAGATTTGATCGATAATAAAACATTGGCAAGTGGACAACCCCATAGCGCCAAATAATCAATAGATGGGGGTTTTCAAGGACCCTTTGCCTGCCCACGAGGCACAGGCAAAACCTCTTCAGGTCAATGAGGTGCGACAGAATCTTCCCATGCAAGGATTTGTGGGAATGATCAGCATAGTGACCAGGAACAAAAAGTACCCAGGAGTTGCCCCCGAGGCAGCTACAAGAGAAGTTCCAACAACGTCGCAACCTCAACAACACCCTGTGCAGTTGCCTCCGCCTAGACCCGAGGTCACGATACGGACCAAACTCATGCAGAGTTTGCGGACCACATCGGCTAGGCTTTCCATTTATGAGCTTATACAACAGTCAGCACCCCATAGAGAAGCTCTCATGGAAATTTTGAAAGCCATCGAGTTATAGCCTCACGAAGCGAATTCCTTCAATAACTTCGTGGGACATGTGAAACGATGTACGGAGCCGGTCATTACCTTCAGAGAGGATGAAGTTAAAACAATATCGAATGACATGGCAGATCCACCCCTGCACGTTATCGCGTGGGTCAACGGGATCCCGTACAAGAGAGTGTTGGTAGATACTGGCTCGTCCAGTAACATCATTACCACTGCAGCATTAAAACATCTGAAGCTGCCAGCCTCTCATATCATGGCTTCCACATACACACTACGAGCATTCAACGATGCGATATGCTCGATAGTCGGCACAATTGTTCTACCCGTCCAGGTAGGACAAAAGACGATACCTACATTGTGCCATATTTTGGAAGGCGAGATGGCATACAACATATTGCTAGGGCGGCCATGGATCAGGGACATGAAGTGTGTCCCTTCGATAGCTCACCAGTGTCTAAAGTATGCATTTGAAGGAGAAGTACATGTAGTCCCGATGGACTTAGAACCCTTCAAATATTGCAATGCGGTGCAATTGATGCCTCAATCGACCCTCCCATCGACGCACTTGGATTTTCAGTTAAATCCATCTAGACAGGGTCCGATGCCATGGGCACCACTGGTGACTAATCCATCAAAACCCTAGCCAGGTGCATCTTCATCATCTGCTCCTTCACTACCAATGCCACCTGTCATGGCTAAACAAAAGGACAAAGGGAAACAAATCTTGGAAGAGGCTCAACCCCTAGAAGAGGTGTTGCCAACGATATCAATTATCTCAACAGAAGAGATACCTAGCACAACGGAAGCTGAGGCTCCTAATCCACCCAACATGGAATGGACTCAGGAAGGCCTCCCATTCCCTCCCTCCCAATCGTCAACAATTACTGTTGAAATGGCCAGTACGGGCCTAGGGGAGTATCTAGTGCAGAATGTGGTAGCAACGCCCGCACTAGAATCCGTGCAGGACATGGGGAGACCTCGCCTTCCCATAGGGACAGTTGTTCCTTTAGGTTACCCACCAAACCAGACTAATTTTGTGTATGGGGGCCTTGATCATGGTGTTGAACCATGCAAGCAAAAGGACGAAGACGAAGAGCCTTTTGTCGAAAATGTCAATTATCTATCAAACCCGGACTTCGCTCTAAGATATCTCGGCCAATGCAATTGGCATGGATACGGGCTAGGCAGGTATGAGCAAGGAGTGCGTGTCCTTTGCCAACCAAGATACCAAATGTCGTATGATAAGTCGGGAGTAGGGTTCAACCACCCCCTGCCCTTAGACATCTTGGTGGAAAACATGCAAGGCCTAGAAATAGGCAACAAGGGTGGATTGGCATCAGATCCTTATGCCAACCCAAACACAACGTATACCTTGGGAGATTACCTTCCATGGTCAACAACCACCCTTGGTAACATCAAAAACCCCTCCCCTTTGCTAGAGAGAGGTGAAAGTTCGGACACTAACTTTCAAGGAGAACATAAACAGTGTCCAGAGATATTTTTGAAACTATTCCCTTTAGAGGTTCCAATGGAACCAGTGCTGTGTCAAGAGAATCAGGTCCCTCCACCAAGAGTGGAACAACCGCAATGGGATCAGATTAATTTGCTGGAACAAGGTGAACCCTTAATGTCGCAAATAGTTGTTGAAGAAAATGAACATTTTTGGATCTCCGACAGTGATTCGGAAGATGAGACTGAGATGGCCTATCTCAACCACATGCGACAAATGCAACAAAGGCAACAAGTGCAACAACGGCGTCCCTTAGGGATTAATGAATTATTTGCATAGATGGGCATAGTGCCAGGGCATGAGTGGTATGTAGACCCAGCGGGGTGGGACCAAGTGTTGGATCCATGGCTCCAAATTTACGATGAGCACCGTCCACCCCGAGACCCTATAATGACATCAGTGCCGAGGGAAGACCCTGTCCTCCTATTAGCACATAGGGCCGATCCGTTCGTGCCCATCCCTCTAGAGCCAGATCCAGAGAATAGGGAGCATCCAGAATGTTTGAGTTATCACACCCATGGTAATGGAGACCAAATCCATTTCATCCACATGATCTCCATTGATTTGACCACACCCATCCGCAATCCGGCCGATCCAGCATGGTCATTGCATCTAGACACAGATGCCATCGACTGGGATCGTGTCAATTCACCTATCTCCCCATCAGAGTACTGGCCTTTCGGTAAGATGCCTCATTTTACCCCAGGGACAACTCAGGATATTTTTTAGGCTGAAGAGGAACCCGAGGTTCCCAACGCAGATTTAAATTCAGCTAATGATATCCATTTGATCCCGACTCCACATCAGTTGGAGGACGGATCCCACATGTCAGTCGAGGAGATGACTGACGTAGATATCGGCATGGATCCAATGAATCCATAGATTATCAAGTTGGGGGTAAGCTTATCCCCTGAAGAGCAAGCCGACTACATTGCCCTTCTCAAAGAGAAGAAGGAGGTTTTTGCATGGTCATATAAAGACATGCCAGGGCTAGATCCGTAGCTAGTCACGCATAATTTAATGCTTGATCCGACAATCAAGCCAGTGAAGCAAAAACTACGTAAGATGCACCCAACAGTGGCCTTGATGGTCAAAGATGAATTGCAAAAGCTGTTGGATGCACAGTTTGTCATCTACGTGGATTATCCGCCATGGCTGTCCAACATGGTGCCCGTCAAAAAGCTCGACGGGAGGATTCGCATATGCACTGATTTTTGAGATCTAAACAAAGCGAGTCCTAAGGATGATTTCCCCTTGCCGAGCATCGACGCGTTGGTAGACGCTACAACAGGTCACGAAATGCTCTCCCTCATGGATGGTTTCTCAGGATACAATCAGATTCGTATCAATCCTGAAGACCAACTAAAAATGGCGTTCACAACGCCTTGGGGGACATTTTGTTATAAGGTCATGCCTTTTGGCCTTAAAAATGTTGGCGCCACCTACCAACGTGCCATGACGTACATCTTCCATGACTACATGCATAAAAATTTGGAAGATTACATGGATGATTTGTTAGCCAAGTCTCTTTTGCGCTCAAATCATATCGATGACTTAAGCAAGATCCTCGATCGCCTCATGGAGCATAAAGTTAGACTAAATCCCAAGAAGTGCGTATTTGGCATCACATCTGGAAAACTCTTGGGTTTCATAGTCTCAAAGCGAGGCATCGAGGTGGACCCAAAGAAAGTCAAGGCAATCCTTGAAATGGTTCCCCCAACTACCATTAAGCAGCTTAGAAGTCTGCAAGGAAAGGTCACGTCGATTAAACGCTTCATAGCGCAACTATCTGACAAGTGCCGACCCATGAACAAATTATTGCACAAGGGGGTTACATTTCACTGGGATGACGAGTGCCAGTCAGCCTTTGATGACATCAAACAATACTTGGCTTTGCCACCAGTATTGGCACCACCTAGACCAGGAGTGTCGTTCTACTTATACATCTCAGCTACTGAGGTGGCACTGGGCGCCATGCTAGCCCAGAAGAATGAACTTCACAAAGAATAGGCTACTTACTATCTTAGCCGCACCTTGGTCAGTTATGAACTTAACTATGCATACGTTGAGAAACTCTGCTTGGCAGTGGTGTTTGCTACCAAAAAGCTATGCCACTACATGCTGAGCAACACTACGTATGTTGTGTCTAAGGAGAATCCATTGCGATACATGATGAGTCGTACTTATCATAGTAGTCGCATGGCAAAATGGATCATGTTGTTGACGAAATTTGACATAGAGTTTATTGGACAGAAATCTATCAAAGGACAAGTCATAGCCGATCAACTAGCGGAGGCTCCTCTTGAAGACGATCAGCCTCTAGTCATAGAACTACCCGATGATGGGGTCTTCCATGTCTCAAAATCGCCAGATTCTGATGAGCCTGAGTCACAGGCCGACATAACCCTATTCTTCGATGGTTCTAAATGTGAGCAAGGTGGTGGCACGGGAATAGTATTCTTCACACCGTAGGGCGCTCCAATGCCCCTGTCATTTAAATTAAATTTCCCATGCACCAACAATAATGCAGAGTATGAAGCCTTGCTCATAGGTCTTCAGACAGCAATCGCCATGAACATCAAATGACTGAATATCTTTGGTGATTCGTTGTTAATAGTCAATCAAGTCAAAGGGGTATTCCAATGCAAATGCCCAGTTCTACAGGCTTATAAAGCCCTTGTGGACAAATTCCTGGCAAAACTTGAGTGGTATGACATCGAGGCACTCCCTCGGTCATCGAATCATTTTGCGGACACAATGGCCTCCTTGGGGTCACTAATCCCGCAAGACCTTTCCGGTGATATGACAACCATTCAAGTCAAAACCTTATCGCAATCCATGATGGAGCGTGCAAGCTCTGACTTGACGCCAGGAATCCACATGATCCAGATTGAACCATCCTCGGATAAGTTCTCTCGAATCCAAGATCGTCTGAAACATGCCAACTGGGGGTCCTTGTTCTCCCCTACTCCCATTAATAGCAACACAACGCTATTCTTACAGGTTCTATCCCACTCAGCGTTTGCTAGGGATGAACTTCAAGAGGGATTGGTTGTTCATATTGTCGAGGTTTCTGATCAACAGGACTGGTATTTACCCATTAGAGACTACCTCAAGTTAGGTAATCTCCCGCTTGGATTGATGCATGCCGCAAAATGAGCATTCAAGCAGAAAGCGGCTAAGTATGTCTTGATAGGAGACATTTTGTATCGTCGCAGCTATGAAGGAATCCTCCTTCGTTGCTTGGACCAGCAAGAGTCCACTTGGGCAGTCGCCCAAGCGCACGATGGTACATGTGGTGGCCACTTTAGTGGTATGGCCATCGCAAAGCGCATTCTTCGCATGGGCTATTATTGGCCATCTTTAGAGCGAGATTGTTGCGCATATGTCAAGAAGTGCATGAAGTGTCAACATCATGCCAATTTGATGCACGTACCTTCCCAGGCCTTGCAGACGGTCCAGTCTGCTTGGCCATTTTTGTAGTGGGGCTTCGATCTAATTGGAAAGATCTCCCCTGCATCGTCAGGCCGTCACACGTTTATCATAATGGCCACAAAGTATTTTACCAAGTGGGTGGAAGCAGTTCCCCTTACCTCTACGACAGGACCCCGCATTGTGGAGTTCATTTTGCATAACATCATATGTCATTTTGGTATTCCATCCAAAATAGTCTCGGATAATGGGACGCCATTCAAGAACAAAGACGTGCGTGCTTTGACCACAAAGTACAAAATTCAGCATAGTTTTTTGACACCCTATTATCCGCAGGCGAATGGGCAAGCAGAGGCATCAAACAAAATGCTAGTTGCCATCCTCAAAAATATCGTCACAGACAGTCATAAGGATTGGCACATTCAAATCCCACTTGCCCTATGGGCCTATCGCACTAGCATTCGGACACCCACTGGGGCCACTCCATTTTTGCTCGTGTATGGCTCCGAGGCAGTCATGCCTCTAGAGTTGGAAATTCCTTCCCTGTGCATATCAATGCAAGAGTTCATCGATGATGACGCTGCACGACAAGCCCGGTTAGACCAGCTTACGTTGCTTGATGAACGATGCGTTAATGCTCTCGAGCATTTACGTATCTATCAAGAGCGACTTAAGAAAGCTTACAACATGAAAGTTCACCTGAGGGACTTTCGGATTGGTGATTTGGTTTTGAAGGAAAACCAACAGAATTCTAGTTTGTCGTCCCACCTAAGGGACAAGTTTACGGCAAATTGGTTAGGTCCATATGTCATTGATAGAAAAATAGGACCCGGGACATACCGGCTAGCTTCTCTTGATGGAATCAAGGAAACAGAACCCTTGAACATCAGTCATTTGCGCCCATTTCATATCTAAGAGAGCCAAATCCCAAAAATGCTCCAAGGATTCCTACAATCGCTTGGTCAATCCCCAAAATGCTCCAAGGATTCCTATAATCGCTTGGTCAATCCCAAAATGCTCCAAGGATCCCTACAATCGCTTGGTCAATCCCCAAAATGCTCCAAGGATCCCTATAATCGCTTGGTCAATCCCAAAAATGCTCCAAGGATCCCTATAATCGCTTGGTCAATCCCAAAAATGCTCCAAGGATTCCTATAATCGCTTGGTCAATCCCAAAAATGCTCCAAGGATTCATAAAATCGCTTGGTCAATCCCAAAAATGCTCCAAGGATTCCTACAATCGCTTGGTCAATCCCAAAAATGCTCCAAGGATTCCTATAATCACTTGGTCAATCCCAAAAATGCTCCAAGGATTCCTATAATCGCTTGGTCAAATCCCAAAATGCTCCAAGGATTCCTATAATCGCTTGGTCAATTCCCAAAAATGCTCCAAGGATTCTATAATCACTTGGTCAATCCCAAAATGCTCCAAGGATTCCTACAATCGCTTGGTCAATCCCAAAAATGCTCCAAGGATTCCTGCAATCGCTTGGTCAATCCCAAAAATGCTCCAAGGATTCCCACAATCGCTTGGTCAAAAATAAGAAAAGTCAAAATCCAAAAATCATCAAAAACAACAAAAATTTGCATCTCATTTCTAGGCATGCTCAAATTCATCAATAGAGAACTCGTCTCGCATCTCATCTTCATATTCACAAAAATCAATCCATCAAAAATACAAAAATACATAGCTGCATTAAGCATTACATCCATACATTGCATATTTGTGGTCGTACAGGTCAAAGGCACCATAGGCTGTAATTGCTCTGCTAGTCCATCTGGTTCCACATTGTTCCATCTTATAAAACAAAAAAACAAACGCCATTTACCGCTTTTTACCACACTAAGAGTCAGTGGTCTTCTAATGTATCAAGAGTTTTCGTAATTCAGTCATCATTTTGATCTCTAGCCATGTAATGTACCAAGTCAGATAGATTTTACAAAGGTAGAGTCATACTTGAGATACGCCTTGTTCCGTAACATCCCAACACAAATTAAAACACATAAAAATTCCTAACTTGTGTGAACGAAAGATGAAACCTGCACAGTAATCCAGGTCACCATAAGCGAAACGGTTATCTTGCTCATCCCCCTGTGCGAATGACCCCAGGAATGCTGAGAGTTGGCAAAAGGACAAGCATCCTCCCTACCCACTCCCCTAATCCCCTAAGAATCCCAAGTTCTCAATAGTTGCAATCCAAAAATCAACAATTTGAACAAAATTCCAAAAATCACATCAACTTCTAACATCCAAGTGCTCAAATTCAATACTACTCATAATCTGCATCATCCCATTACACATCCAAGGCACAAACAATTAGTCATTCTCACTCCAACTCCCCTTGCTCAAAATAGAAAACAAATAAAACAAAAATAAATAGTGATTTTATCACTACAAAGGAGCAAGTATCCCAATACAATTAAAGAAAATAAGGAAGTCGAACTTGAATCCCTGGAACTCTCGGCATTCGAAAGGCATGAGGCAAGCCTCGGTACGGGTTTGGTTGATAGCCTATCTGGTCATAGTGGTAAACTTCTCGCATGATGATATATCTGTCACATTAACTTTGATGTGAGATCAATGTTTGCATGTGGATGAGCTAGCTTATGGTATCCTAGATAGCATCGTAGATTAATCTGACTAAATACAATAAAGGAGTTAGTGGAGCTAATTAGGTGATCCTCAGTATAGGTTCGGTTGAAAGCCCATCTGCACTGGCGGTATCCTGACAAATACCACATAAATGAACTCAATTGCACACACAGGGATGTGAAATAACTTGGTCAAAAACAAGTCCGATTCATACCTTGTTCAAAAGTCTTGTAAGATAAAGTACAATCATGGCTAGTGAGTTAAAACCCTCTCGAGTCTCAGAAAACCTTAGCTACATTTCTAAACCAAACTACGCTACTTTTCATCCTTACAATACCATTAAAAATAAAAAAAACACATGTATACATACAAAGTCATTCACCACAGCAATCGCCTAAAAATAACTAGAGTCCTAAACAGTCTATGGTGCCATAACCAACCATCACAAATTCCATTCATCCATTTCATTTTGCATATCACATATAAATCAAAAACATTTGCATTCATCATAACATATGCATCCATCAAAATAAATAAACATGCATACATCCATATTCATCAACCATAATGCATAATATCAAATCATCACATATGCATAACCACAATAAAGCTGGTATATATATATATATATATATATATATATATATATATATATATATCATCAAAAAATGCTTCTAGGCTACAAACTGGTCCTCTGACCCCGCAATCATCTAACAAAACCACCCAACCTAAGGCGTCGACCACCATGATCACGCAGGATCGGTGCGATGGGAACTACCCCCCATGGTGTGGGTCCTATGGGACCCCTCAGGGTGGCTACTGCTAGCCCCCACATCATGCCTACTACCGCCTCCCTCATCCAATCGCCTGCGATGAGATGATGTTGACTGCTCAGTACCACTGTCTCTCATCCGACGTGAAGATCCACCTCCCGATGGCTCAGGTAGCCGCCCATCGAGGCGGATAATCTCTCCCTCCATCTCCAAATCTAGCCAGTTTCCGACACCACTCTGCCTCCCGTCGATGGTAGTAAGCTACTGCATCATCATGCTACACCAAAACCCTATCCTGCTCTACTAGCTGAGCCCGTAGGAGATCCCTCTCCTATAGCGCATCCCCCAGCTCCCGCATCGCATCCCCTAGCTCTTGATCTCACATCCATAGCAGCTCTATCAATCATGCATTCTCAGCGCATACCCCGGACTCCATCTCCTCCGTATCCGCCTGAGGCATGGGACTCTCTAGAACACCAGCCTGCTCTGGCTCCCACTACTCCGCCATGTCCTACATCTTCGGCTGATCCGGAGCCCCCAAATCTACATCCTCACCCTCCACCTCTACCATGTCTGCATCCTCCAAAGGAGCTCCCCAATCATCCCCTGGTGCCTCAACACCCTCCGCTGTCGCCTCCATGCCTCCCAGTGGCCCCTCTCCTCGCCATCGCCGTAGTACCCACCACGAGTCATACTCAGTGGTAGTCCCGATGTCATCCACATCCGAGACATCGATCACCACGTTCGAATCCTCGCCCAGTGGCACGATGACCGATCGGTCTAGAGTCCTCTCATCTCCTCGATGTTGATAGACCACGGGCTCACTAGGAAACCCCTGGCACACCCCAAACTATCGTGTAACCCGGCTATATGAGAAGAACTCATGCTCGGTCCCGTGCTGCCCAATCAGCCACCGCTCCCTGCGTACCCGTCGGAGCCACTCTCTAGCCTCCGACCAAGCTGGATAGTCTCGATAAGGGCACCAAACCACATCCCCTGGAGTGAGCCGAGAGAAGGCATCAGCATAGTGCCCTATGACACCTGCCCACCGTCGACTCTGCCCTTGCTCTCTAGACCACCGCCACAAAACTGCATACCCTATCTCCTTATCCTCCATCACCACCCGAGTCATCCATGGTAACCCGGTTGGCCTCTCAACTGCTATGTGCTGCCAACCCCAGCACTGCAATAGATAACTATAGCTGATCCCCTTCCGTTGCTAGTAGCGGACCCCATACAACTCCCCGTAGAGCTGTGCCAATAGTGTCTATCCCCATCTCAGGATCAGCGGTGCCTCTATCGGGCACTCTACCAACTGCCACACCAAATCCAGTAGGTTCCATGGGAACCTTGCGCCTGATGAGTCAGGTAATAGCATGTTGGAAATGAGGCCCATAAGGAATGCATGCCTCACTCCTAACACCCCCCTCTCCTGCCACCATCCAACCAAAATCCCGCCAACCTGGTAATCCACCTCGGCCATCTCCACTGGGCTCTCTACGCCCAACCGCTCCCCATGCCCGAAGCATCTCGTCAGTACAGCTATCCGTTGATCACGCGATGATGTCCTGATGGGCAGTCCATCTATCGAAATCCATAAAAGCTGATAGATATCCTCCAAAGTGATAGTCATCTCCCCTATTGGGAGATGGAAGGTGTTGGTCCGTGGATCCCAAAGATTGATCAGGGCCATCAGATAGGCCTGATCTGCGACCACAGGCTCCAGTCGAGCCACCTGCTTGAGCCCAAGGGCATCAAGCCACTCCTAGTCAGCATCATTCAGTGCCCCCCATGCCTCAGTAAAAGCAGTGGGTACACGGTACCGGCTCCTAACAACCTGCAAAAGAAAATAACTCAAAAAAATTAAAATCATGGAAAAGAACTATACAGAAAAACAACACACTTACAGTTTTAAAACAAAAATAAACTCTAGGAAGCACTTACTGGTCTGGCTTCGGCTCCACCGCTCAAACCAGTTTGTGTACTCATGATGGCAAGGAAAATCTCAGCAATGCTTCGCTTCGCAGAATTTACCTCCTCCTCCCCAGAGCTCCAAATCGCAAGAAAAATCAGATGCAAATGAGCCCAAACTCAAGTTTTGGCCCTTAAATAGGCCTTTTGAGCTTCAATTCATCCTTCCCTAGGATGAGCGCTCTGGTTAGCGCTCGTCCCACCCAGGGATGAATTCTAAAGCTAGAATTCGTCCCACCCTGGGACGAATTCAGGCCAAAAATTCAAAAAACATTAAAAATTGAACAAAAATGCACTAAAAATAGACAATAAACTTGCCCGATGTGAGTGCTGTTGCACTTGACATCCCGGGCATACAAAATAGACATTGGGGTCACAAATTGTCACTATCCTACTCCCCAAGAAGGCTATCTTAGCCGGACTGCTCCACGGGAAGACGGATTTTCGCCAATTTCAGCTCCAAACAGCGTCGCAAAAAGGGTTACCACCCACCAAAAATAGGTCTAAATGTCGGAAAAATTGCACATGCTTAATGCTAAATCTCTGAAGGCACCCTTGCACAAGTCATCTTGGGTCAAGCGACTCGTCGCTTTTCTCACGAAGGTCATTCCCTCATCGATTCGTCGCTTGAGGGGGTAGTCACACTTAGTCACCAATCAACAAGCACACACCCAATTAAAGAAAATGACATGCATTCAAAGAATCATTGACAAAGACAATTACGCTCCGCTTGGGGCAGTAAACAAGCAATTATCACAAATTGATCAAACACTTGGCATTCTCGAAGCATGAACACAAGGTTCCCCTATGGACAAAAGGTTGCGCCCTTTGCCTAATCATGATTGATCAATGTCCAAGCTCAAGTCACACCTCACCAAAATAGGTTAATACTTGAAATCAAATTCCTTAGCTCGTCAGAAGCAAGGATTCAAGAATGCATGCCCTTTCCATACTTGGGGCATCAAAAGTTGGTTAGGTTACCAAGAACCCTAATCATTAGTGCTTTGGTTATCTATTTTTGCTCGACGCTATGCCATGCACAGTGCATCCCAAAAAGGGGCATCTATAGACACCAAAACAACACCAATCCGATTATGTGATTGCAAACACTGATCGCTTTGACACACACAGCCCCCAGGGCAGCCCTCAGAGGTTAAACAGTGGTCCTAACCACTTTTGTAGCAATTTTGGAAGGTCAAAAGGCAATTTGGCACATTCAGGCACTTTGCTCAGTATTCGTCTCACCCAGGGACGAATTCAAACTGGGATCCGTCTCACCCAGGGACGAATTCTAAATTCGTCTTTGGTCAGGACGAATTCCAGGTTTAACGGGCAAAAATAAGAATGCCGCCAAGTGGCAACCGAGAACAGTCATTTATTGCCTCCTGCCGTGCATGCGCGTGTAGGTGGGTAGATTGGCCGTTGGAAGACTGTCACAAGGGCAGTCATGGAGGCCCAAGTCAGGGAGGAGTCTCCTCCCTCTTGGGAAGGCATGGCCGCCACATGGCATCCCTGCATGCCCATCCAAAAGAGACCCCCTGGGTCTATAAATTGGTGGACTTTCCCACCCAAAAGGAGACAAGTTGGAGGCATTTTCAAGCAACGAAGTGCTGCCAAATTGAACACCCTATTGCACCCCTTTTCGATTCATTTCTTCCACATCCTTAATCTCTTTCGCAAGAGAGGTTAGTGGGTGGCTTTTGGAAGTGTGGATCCGGACCCAAACCCGACATTTCACCACATCAATCTACCAATTTTCCGACACCCCATCCTAAGAGATTTTGGGCCCATCCCAAGTGGATTGGTGCCAAAATCAAGTTCCAACGGTGGGCGGCCCACTTGGGCGCCCCGCACTTTTCTTTTAAGTTTCATTTTAATCTATTCTGTTATCACTTGTTTATCTTCTATTACATGCTATGTTGTTTAGGTAGTTTCTGATTTCGATTCCATAAGATTTTGATTAAATATTATCATGCTTTGTCGATTTTGTGGCCCTCACTAACTTGCAGGTAACGACGTCGAATTCCCATGGATAGAGGCCAAATTGGGAGAATCCGACCATCTGGGTCGTCCCAAAATGCCCCCAATTGGTTAACCCCTATGTTTGCAGATCTTCTGGAGGTCCCGAGGTTCGACATTTAGACGACATCACTTCGGCTTTTCATCACAGGCGAATTCGTCCTACCCGGGGATGAATTACAACAAAATTCATCCTGACCAGGGATGAATTTTAGTTGAATGCAAATTGGTCGACTGTTTCGATGGCAGTGGCCCTCTGGTAATGTTTCCTGGTTCATGTTCAAATTGCAAGTCATTTGGAATCAGTTTAGTCATCATTTTATTAGGTTTTATGCATGCATCTTTTATCGTTTTTAGAGAACAAGTGCTTCTTCTTTGCAACAGGTGCTACTAACAATGTCGTTGTGTCTCTGAATGCAGGATAAGCAGCGAGAAGCGAGGATTCATCAGCATAAGCGGCGGCAACACTTTGGCCCGCCCATTTCAAATGTGGGCATGCGGAAGAAGGATTATTGATCACGATTGTAACCAAAACATGCTAACACTCCTAGCCCCTAAAAGGGGAGGAGATGGATTGTAACCGAGTTTGGAATCACATTAATATAAAAGGGTTGTGCTCCTGCTTTCTCTTTATGTTTGGTCTTGATTTGATTACGTTCGTCCTATTTCATGCATCGAGTTAGTTTTGTTTATATTGCATCTTAGTACTATTTTTCTTCCGGCATCTCGTGCTTTCACAATCATCATCATGAGAGCTAAGGTAGTATTTTCACAATGGAGAGCATTTTTGATGTAGCAATCGTCATCATCACGAGAGCTAGGGCAAAAGTATCATAATGAAAAGTGTTGTTAGCACTCCAATCATCGTCATTGTGAGATCTAGGATGGTGGTGGAATACCGTAAATACAAGGAGAATATGATGGAGGAAAAAGTTTAAAAGTTCATGAGTTGTCTAGTTATTGATCACAAAAGTAAAGTGATTTTTCATTCCTCCCACCAAGAAATTGGTTTGTATGGACAAAAATATGCTTTGACAACATATGAGTATGTTGCCATTTTGAGAAATAAATTTTTGAAAGTAGTGTTGAAGAAAACATAGATTTGCATGAGTATATTTTGTAGGGAGAATACTCAGACACTCTCTACCTGAGTTGAATGCACATAAGAGATGCTCCCAAATCTGCACAACTGTTGAATTCAATGTTAAAAGACATCGTGGGAGGAATATTTTGATTAATATATTTGAAATAATAGAACATCACATAATGACATCATGGGCATATTGCAAAAGTGAGTTGAAGAGATATTGGTGCCAAATAGAGCAAGTGGAATTTGAGGTAAAGTGTTGTTAAAAAGAAGCAAGCTAGAATGAAACTTTACAAGATAATGAGAGCATTCATGATAGAGAGCGTATTATAACATTGTTGGTACATCTAAGTTATATCCACTCAAATATTATTGGGGCTACACAAATTCCACATTGATTCTAAGCAATGGTAGGGAGATTTCATAAGAGTGCCCAAAACAAAAGAGCAAAGGTTTATAGGTGGTACAATTTATCCACGATTTGGCAAGAGTAAGGTAATACTTTGCATTGTATTTTGTAACCCTAATATCAGAGTGATAAGTGAATTATTTATTATCTAATGGAAGAATGGATGTTACTATATTGTAAGTTTGATTTCCAAGTGCATTGGCAAGTTGAAGAAAGCAAACTCAAGATAAGAAAATAATTTAAAGAGTAAAAGCAAGGTACAGCAAGAATTATAATGAAAAAAATTTGATCAGATATTTTAGCAGACCAAAGTAGATTTTTAGATCAAATTTCTGAGAAAACTTGAGAAGATTTTTGGATCATATTTTTTAGCAGACCTAAGCAGAGATATTTATTAGGTTTGTTTTTCTACTGTCATCAAGTCTTGATAGACTAAGGATACATTTAAATATAATAAATGTGATACTTGTGGAAGTGTGAAGGACAATTTGGCCATTTGAAGCTTCCAATACCAGTATATCATCCTCTATTTTTTGGACAAGAAGAATGGTGTCTCCTATGGGTTGGTTCCCACAAAATTGTAACAAGAAGATTGGTGTCTCTTGTGGGTTGGTGTCCATGAACTTGGATAAGGGGATCGATGTCTCCTGTGGGTTGGTGCCCATGAACTTGCTTAAGAAAATTGGTGTCTCCTATGGGTTGGTGCCCACAAACTTGAATAAGGGCATTGGTGTCTCCTGTAGGTTGGTGCCCATGAACTTTCTCAAGGGGATTAGTGTCTCCTATGAGTTGGTGACCATGAAATTGAATAATAGAATTTGTGTATTCTATGGGTTGGTTCCCATAAACTTGTTTAAGGGGATTGGTTTCTCCTACAGGTTGGTGCTTGTAAATTTTATTGAAGAAAATATAAGCAATATTTTGTCGTGGTTTTCTCCCTAAAGGGTTTTTCCACATAAAAATCTTCTCTTATGTGTGTTCATTTTGTGCATTGATTTATTATTGCATTCATATTATTGCAATTATTTTTTGGAAGGAAAAATTTTATCTTATAAATTTCACTCCCCCTCTCAGTATTAGTGTGTGTTTCTTCTTCTCAGGTTTTTTTTCCTATAAAGTTTATTATTTCAACCTTAAACATATTTTCATATTCATAGAATTTTGTATTCATGTTCATAGCAATCTATTTCACCCAATGAATTTGTTCTTATATAGATTTAATTAGTACAAGTATTACAATCCACTTTTGGATTCAAGACTATTGCAGATAGCCATCCAAGTGGACGAGATCGACCAAATCTTGTTGAAGGTGCCATTTTTTTGGTTTTTATTGCCCTTATTTAACATCCATTTTTTATAGCATGAAGATCGAACAACTACAAGGGTTATCCTCTAGGACCCATAACACCTAGAGAGTGAACACTGGCTTCTCCATTCCTTGTCATACCGAATCTTCGACTACCTAGTTGACTCATCCTAATACTGGTATGAAGGAAATTAATGTACAAATGTCTCCATGACTAACCAGTGATCCCCTTCTCAAAGTCAGTTAGTCCCATGTCAATACCCTAACCCTAGACTTCATCACACATAATCATTATAACTCATAGTGTTTTTTTACATACCAAACCCCATGGTTATTCTAGCTAAGTTAAATGAGCATGGCACTTATGTACTATACCATCCTCCCATTAAATTTTTTGACCTAGTCACTTATCCAAACCAATTATGTCATTAGTGCATACCCATACCTCAACACCATGGGGTATTCATGATTCATCCTTCTCAATGATATATTGTTTTTGAGAGCATAAATATTATAGTTTACCAAGAGACATAGTTCTAATTTAGGAAGAAGATTTTGTAAAATATATATAGTTTTGGAATAAAGTCATAGTTTTTCATGTTTTATGGATTTCCACAACATTCTATGCAATTAAAAAATCATCTAACATCTTATTAAAAAATATGCAAAATCAAATAAATACTCAGTTTACTAGTCTAGCAACACGAGAGCTACCCTAAGATAGAACTCTCTCTCTATCTAGCTCCAAAAGAGGAAATATAAAGGAAATATTCTTTTAGGTTCTGGTTCTCTATTTTGATTAACTAATATCAAGAATTTATAACAATTCACATGGTTTCATTAATTCATACCATCGAAGGCAATCAATATTTTTAAAACTGGTTAATTCAGATATTTTGAATGCTCTCAGCTGATCTCTTAAAAATTTAGGGAAAAAGACATTACTTTTTTTACAATACCTTTTAAAAGGTTATCGAGGAGATACATTTTATCTATCTCCTTAGACTTTTGACTAGCATTTAACCATTTATCAAGCTAAATATAGTTCTTTTTATAAATATTTATATACATCATAATATTTTATCAAAGGATAGCATTGCATTCCAAAACTTCAAGCATAATTGAGGGTCCACTAATCTCAGACACCTCAAAATTTTTTGAAACTAGGAGTCCATTTTATGTTCAATGTAATTCATAAAATCTAAGAGTTAATAGTTTTTCACAGGTTTAGGTATTTCCATGTTTCAATTCAATTATACAACATACTAGAATTGCATCTAGATTGCATTTTATTGTTTCAGATTTATAGTCATAGCAAGACACTAGTTTGGATCTTACTCATATTGCACATATAATTTCCAATACCAAACATAACCCTTTTTTATTTTTATTTTTAAAAGAATACATACTATCACATCCATACTTCAGGAGTTCCCAAATAGAGTTTTACCAAAGTATTTCTATGATACACACATATAAAGGAAAATAATATATACAATATATTATTCATTAAAATGCTAGGCAATCAAGTGATTGCGATAACTTTTAAATAAATAATTGTTTCTTACAAATTTAATAATACTCATCATGTTTCAATCTTGTTCACAAGATACAAACCTTGTCGTTGTCATGGTTCATTAACAACTTGGGCAATTTTTTATAATTTCAACACAATAAAAATCAAAATATTTCGTGGATTGGCTCTCAAAACATGTTTCATATGTAAGTGTTTTTTTCCAATAGCCCCATTTTACTGGGTAACTACTTTGAATCCAAAAGTAAAGTTTAGCTAGCTACAATGTCTCTCACACTAAGTGAAGAAAGTTTCCAAGCTAAAATCCAACTCAAGCTCTTCTTCTCTCGCTATAATATCCATCGGTCAAATACCTGAGAGGGATTCTATGAGGATAAAAAAGGCTCACTTGATTTGAATGCATATAATTGTGTATGAATTTTTAAACTATCCCATGCAATCAAACACCCAAAAACACACAACACACAATATATTTTCAAGATATTTAATTCAATTTAGAAAAATTTCATGCAATAACAATTTTCAAGTGTATTTTCTCTTCCTAGAATACACAATATATAAATGGATATCCAAAATAAATATTTCTTTCTAACACAAAAAATTTCTTCTATCGAAGCAACACAAGTTGCATAAAAACAAGGGCTGACTCACTACATGCCACATATATTAACCACTATCAAAACACTCCCAAAATCGGATGTTATTTTAAGATTTATATCAATATTTTATCACTAAATATTTCCAGTAAACTAAGCATGCACAACTATCCACTGATGTAAGATACCATCAACAAAAATACATCAACCCATTGACATTGTTTTTTTTTCCAAACACATGATTTAGCAAGGCTATTTACCCACTAAAAAATGATGCAAAGTCATTCAAGAATAAATCATTCAAACAACAACAAATAATTTTTTTTCTATATAAAAGAAAGAATATTAAGATTTACATTCCATAAACAAGTACAGAAAGCCCCAACTTGCAACTCACACCTTTGGTAATCCAATTTCCATGTGCAAACTATAACAGTATGTCAATGTTCTTCTCCATCATCCTCCTAGTACTCATCACAAAGAAGATGATTTTTCCTTCTGCACCACTCTTTTTACCCAATATTCCCCAAAGTATGGATAGAGGTTGTAGTAATTATAAATTCTTATGCTTGATACCAATGTTTTCGACATCCGTTAAAGCTTCACGTTCAACCACCATTACTAGATGAAATTCATATTTATTAACTATCATTTCTTAAAATTTTAACTATATCCCTATTAAATTTTCCATCTGTTTACTAAATACTCATTCCACTTAAAAAAAATCTCACTATAATATCCAAAATAAACAAACAATCTAATATTAAAAACCAAATAAAACATTAAGTTAACTTCTTACGTTCACGCCACTTCCATTGACATCAATCAAGAAAAATCCAAGCTAAGCAAGGAAAAACACATTATTCCACTTAAGCCACTCCATGCTCCATAGAAGTATTAAAATAAAACAATGCTAAACCAATTAAAATAGTATGTGGCTATCATGTGCTAGCCATCTTCTTTTCCACCCAAATCACATGCATATATATATATGTATATATAGTTTTAATTTTAAAACAATCAGGAAACAAACATTCAATCATAAATCACACAATAGTGTGAATATTTTTGTGATGCACCTATATGATGTGTAGAGTGTGAGAGTTCATGTAATTGCAAGCCAATCATCCTTTCCCATCTTATCTTTTTTCGTTAACCCTATCCACATCCCCTGGTCCTGCATACATAAAATCATTAGCAATACCACATTTCCAAGAAAAACGTAAGTGTATTCTATTACTTTTATTTAGAAACATATTTCATACGAGGACGATCGTTACATCCTCCTCCACTGAAATCAAGTACAATCCTTGTGTTTTAAACAATGTTATGCAAAAGAAATATTTTTGCTCTCTTTTTAAAAAAAATTCTAAAAGAATTCAATCAAGTTCATTGTTTCCATTTCACACAAAATATCCCAATCATCATAATCATCATAAATTTATAATTACTCATGTTTGGGCATATAATCAAATCATATAAATTATCATATTGCTTTCAATCAAAACATTCATCATCACAAGTGCAAAACTACTCAATATAATAATGTAAAATATGTACAAGCTACTCTACTCAGTAACTTAATCAAATATAAACTACTCTACTCAGTATTTAAAAATGTATCTATTTTCAATTATACATATATCATCAAATCATATGAAAGTTTTTGAAAATACCTATGCCTACTCAAATAGATAAGGGAACTACTGATGCATTTCTTCCACGTCCTCTCACATGGTTTTTATGTCTAAATAGTGGTCCCATTGAACCCGATATTACTATATGCTTCTCTTCCTAAGGTTCTTGGTTCTAAAACCAAGTATGAAAATAGGTTGAACCTCAATTTTGAGTGGGTTGATCATTTGCAATTTGGAAACATCCAAAACATGAGTGGGATTAGGAATATATTTTCTAAAGAGGGACACATGGAAGACATTGTGAATTTTGGATAGGCTTGGTGGTAGAGCAAGTCTGTAGGTAATAGGGCTTATTTTGGCCATAATTTTAAATGGACCCACATATCTGGAGTCAAGTTTGGAAGATTTTATAGAAATTTTAGTTGGTTTCACCCTTAAGAATACCCTATATCCCACAAAATATTCCCTCGATGATATTTTGAGGTCCACATAGCTCTTATGGTGATCTATGGCCTATTTCAAGTTCTTCTGAATTATTTTTAATTGATCTTCCATCTTTTTCATAGTTTTTAGTCCGATCACTACCCGATATTCTAGATTATCCCAAGATAAGGGAGTTTTGCATCTTCTCCCATATAAGGCTTCAAAATGTGCCATTCCTAGTGATGCATGGTAATTATTATTTTATGTAAATTCCACTAGGTATAAATAGTTTTCCCACTTTGTATGTTGATCCATGCAATACATTCTTAGCATATCTTCTAGTACCTGATTCACCCTTTCAGTTTGCCCATCTATTTTAGGGTGATAAGGGGTACTAATATTCAATTTTGTCCCCAATTCTTGATGCAATGCTTGCCAAAATTCAAAGGTAAAGCGAGAATATCTATCAAAGATTATAATTTTTGGAAATCCATGCAGTCTTACCACTTCCCTAGAAAACTTACTCGCTATTTCTAGTGTGTCATCTTGCATATTTCTTGGTATAAAATGTGCAACCTTGGTTAACTTATCCACAACCACCAAGATTGCATCATGCCTGAATCTTATTTTAGGTAAACCCACTATAAAGTCCATTGATACCACTTACCATTTTTATGTAGGTATCTCATGTGGGTACAACTTTCCAACCAGATGAAGATGTTCCGCTTTCACTCTTTGGCATTCCAAACATCTGGCCACATAATTGGTGATATATTTTTCATTCATGGCTAGTAGTAATCTTTCTTAAAATTCTCACACATTTTTACCCCTCTCGGGTGCGTAGAATAAGGAGTATTATGTGCCTCCTTAAGGATTGTTTCTCTCAATCCACTTGTGCTTGGAACTACCAACCTATTTTTGAAAAATAATATATCATATTTAAATACAAAATCTGTGCACTTTTCAGGTTCCCACTCAACCTGATCATTACAAGATTGAAAAAATTCATCTTTTCCTTACAATTCCTTAATTTGGTCTAACATATCATATTGGCATTTGGTCATTGCAGTAATACATCCTCTCCTACTCAGAGCGTCTATGACCTTATTCTCCTTACCCTTTATATACTCAATGCCAAAATCATACTCAACTAAGAATTCCATCTAGCATATTTGTCTGGAATTCAATAAGGGTTGAGTAAATATGTACTTTAAACTCTGGTGATCTATCTTCAACTCAAATGGTTTTCCCAAAAAATAATGTCTCCAAATTTTTAGGGCATGAACAATTGCTACCAACTCCAAATCATGAGTGGCATAATTAACCTCGTGCCTCTTAAGTTTCTTGGACTCATAGGCAATAATCACATCATCTTGAGTTAAAACTCCACCTAACCCTTCAATTGATGCATCTGTGCACACTATAAACTACTTGTTAGGATTCAATAATTGTAGGATTGGTGCAGTTGTCAACCTTTCTTTCAAAAACTAAAAAGCCTCTTTACACTACTCTGTCCACTTAAAGGCTTTTCCTTTCCTTTAAAGGTTTGTAATGGGTTGGACAATTCTTGAAAATCCTCTAACGAATCACCTATAATATCCTACCATACCCATAAAAATTCACACCTTTGTCACATTAGTAGGTGTTGGCCAATCAATGATTGCTTCAATTTTCTTGGGATCTACTACAATCCCTTCTATAGAGATAATATGTCCTAGATATTGTACTTGTAGAGTATAAAACTCACACTTTGATAATTTTCCATATAATCGATTCTTTCTTAGAATCTCAAGCACAATTCTCATATGTTGATCATGTTCCTCCTTGTTCTTGGAATAGGTAAGTATGTCATCCAAAAATACAAGGCAAAGTGGTCCAATTGCTCTCTAAAAATGCTATTCATGAGATTCATGAATGCAGCTAGGGCATTGGTTAGCCCAAAAGGTAAGACAATAAATTCAAAATATCCATACCTTGTTCTAAATGCTATTTTAGAAGTGTCCTCTTCTTGTATTCTCAACTGATGATAACCAGATCTTAAATCAATCTTTGAGAAGATGGTTGCTCCTCTTAGTTGGTCAAAAAAATAATCAATTCTAGGTAATGAGTACCTATTTTTGATAGTAACCTTATTTAGAATTTGATAATCTATGCACATCCTTAAGGTACCATATTTCTTATTAAAAAACAAAATAAGAGCTCCCCAATGTGACACACTTGGCTTGATTAGCCCTTTTTTCTAGAAAATCTTGAAGTTGCATTTTGAGCTCTTGTAGCTCGATAGGATTCATTCTATATGGTGCTCTTGCAATCGATGCACCTCCATGTAACAACTCAATAGAAAAATCAAATTCTCTCTGAGGAGGTAACCTCAGTAGATCCTCAAGGAACACATCCTTGAATTCTCCCAATACATGATGCTTTTGGAAGAGGTCAGATTCTATCTCAGTTTCCTCTTTCTTATTCATCTTAACTATGAAGATCATTCTCTTCTTCCTAATAACTTTCTTTATCTGCATTGTAGACAATAAATGTGGTTTAACTTCACCTCGATCACAACAAATCCTAATTCTTTGGTTAGAATCATCCATAAATTCTACCCATCTCTCTTCAAAATTCAGAAGAGTCTTATGGCATTTAACCAATCAACTCCCAGAATGATATCAAATGCATGCAAAGGTGCCACATACATATATCAATTAGTTTTTCCTTATGGTAAAATTATGTGAGGGTCAAACAGGCATTGGCTAACTTGATAGGTTTACCCTGACCCGTACTCTACCTTCCAACCATTAGCTAAAATCCCTGGTCTAATAGGTAAGTCCCTCACTAATTTAGTAGAGATAAAGCTATCAGTTGATCCACTATCTATCAAAATTTGCACATATTTATCAAAATATTTTCCATTTATTAAGAAAGGAGTAATTTGACTAGCAAGTTCAGAACTACCTGTGCCTACAAGTATCCTATGAGTTTCCTCTTCTAGGGATTTTTGATGTCGATCAACTCTATGGGGGTATTTATTGGTATAATATGCTCCTTAAAATACATATCATCCACTTGGTGGAGCTCTATATTCCCTATTGCTACTCTCATTTCTATCATGAGGTACAGTTTCCCTAGTCTTTTCTTGACCTGTTGGTTTCTGATCGTGATTATTTTGGGAAACTCTCTACCATCCCTCTTGGGATTACCACCCTGGTAGTTAGGTTTATTTCTATGACATTGCCTATTCTGGTCTCCCCCTTTGTGTTTCTTATTTTGATATTTCTCCCATATCATAAACCTACCACTTTTTTGCTTCTTGAGTTCATATTTTTCCTTTTTAGACAACTTTTGATAGTTAAAATATGTCTTTCTAGTTTCCTTGTTGGCTTCCTCTTTTCTTGTCAAATCAAAGGTTGTAGGTAGATTAATAGGGTTGTGCATATTTACCACCATCATGATTCTAGGATGTAATCCCATAATGAATTTTTGAGTCTTCATTTCTTCACTACTTTCATATTGCGAAGCATATTTTAGTAACTGATGAACTTTTGGTGGTAATCTCGCACTGACATGCTTTCCTAATGTAAATTAGAGAACTCTCCAAATTTCTCCACATAGTATTGTTTGGTGAGAAATATATCCTTGAATTCTTTGATAAAATATTCCCATCTAAGATCTACAACTTCTATATTATGCCCTTTCTTATAAGATTTCCACCAATCTAGGGAAATTTTAGTCATGTTCATAACTACCAGAGAAGTCTTAGATTTAGAGGATAAAACTACTAGAGAAAAATATGACTCTAGTTCACTTAGCCAATTTTCTGCTAAATTCCCATCACCTTTCCCATTAAACTTGGAGATTACAACTTTTTTTAGGTTTCTATCCAATTCTTTACTTACCCTAGCCCTTCGAGAATTGGATCCCTCAAGTTCTCTAGGTGCCTCCTCAGACCTACCTAATCCAATTTCTATACCCCTAGCTAAGTCTTTAATGACCTATTTTTGTTGGACAATAAATTCTTTTGTTTGACCATATGGGTTTTCTATTGGGCCATCTCTTTCCTTTGTTTTTCCAAGTGTGTTTGCAACAATCAAACAACTTTTGCAAGATTTCCCTCCTCTCTAACAGGTTCATTGGGAGGTGGTTCATTTAATCATTTCATCCTTCTTTCACATTGAGGACCTTCTCATATTAATCATAACCTTGGTCCCCTAGTAGGTCCTTCGGTGGTTTCTTCCTCCCTGCCTCCCATAGGATTTCCTGAAGACCCACCTCACAACATTCTTGCCATTTGACCTATAGGTGAAAGAGGTAAATTATTAGTTTTTGCATTACATTAACCAAGTTTCATAATCAGAGTCTACAACTTAGAATCAATTCTAATATGATACCATATGTAACAACCCCGGTCTACTCACCTAGTTGTACCACAAAATTTAACAAGAAAATTCTTAAGTTTTTTTTTTCTTCAAAAATTTTATTGTTTCAACCTTAAACATGTTTTCATGTTCATAGAAAATTGCATTCATGTTCATAGCAATTTATTTCACCCAATGAATTTTTTCTCATATAGATTTAATTAGTACAGGCATTACAAACCACTTTTAGGTTCAAGACTATTGTAGACAACCACCCAAGTGGACGAGATCGGCCAAATCCCGTTAAAGGTGCCATTTTGTGGTTTTGATTGCCCTCATTTAACGTCCATATTTTCTGGCATGAGGATTAAATTCATAGCAAGGGTTATCCTCTAGGGCCCATAACACCTAGAGGGTGGACGCTTGCTTCCCCATTCCTTTTCATACCGAACCTTCAACTACTTGGTCAACTCATTCTAATACTGGTATGAAGGAAATTAGCCTACAAATGCCTCAATGACTAATCGGTGATCCCCTTCTTAGAGTCAGTTAGTGCCATGTCAATACCCTGACCTTGGACTTCATCACACATACTCATTATAACTCATAGTGGTTTATCCCATACCAAACCCCATGGCTATTCTAGCTAAGTTAAATGAGCATGGGACTTATCACAGTACTATCCGAGCAATAACCTAGGGATGGCATCCCATACCACCCTCCTGTTAAAAATTTTGACCTAGTCACTTATCCAAACCAATTCTATTAGACTACTATTTCTTTGGAAAATTATTGGGTGCATACCCGCACCTCAACACTATTGGGTATTCATGATTCATCCTTCTCGATGATATTTTTTTTTAGAACATAAAGATTATAGTTTATCAAGATACACAGTTCTAATTTAGGAAGAATAGTTTGCACAATATTTATATAGTTTTGGCATAAATTCATAGTTTTCCATATTTTTAGATCACCACAATATTCTATATGATTACAAAACCATCTAACATATTATTAACAAATATGCAAAATCAAATAAATTATCAATTTACTAGTCTAGAAACATGAGAGCTACCCTAATAAAGACCTCTCTCTCTATATAGCTTCCAAAGAGGAAATATAAATGAAATATTCCTTTAGGTTTTGGTTTTCTATTTTGATCAACTAATATCATGAATTGGTAGCAATTCACATGGTTTCATTTTGTCATACCATCCAAAGCAGCAACCATTTTTACAACTAGTTAATTCGACTATTTTGAATACTCTAAGCTGATCTCATAAAACTTTAGGGATAAAGGCATTACCATTTTTACAATACCTTTTAAAAGGTTATCCAGGAGATACATTTCATCTAACTCCTTTGGCTTTTGACTAGCATTTAACCATTTATCAAGCTAAAAATAGTTTTTATTTTATATTTATATACATCATAATATTTTTATCAAAGGACAACATTGCATTCCAACACTTCAAGCATAATTGAGGGTTCACTAATTTCATCCACCTCAAATGTTTTTGAAACTAAGGGTCCATTTTATGTTCAATGTAATTCAAAAAATCCGAGAGTTAATAGTTGTTCATAGGTTTAGGTATTTCCAAGTTTCACTTCAATTATACAACATACTAGAATTTCATCTAGATTGCTTTTAATGTTCCAGATTTGCAGAGTCATGGCAAGACACTAGTTGGTAACTACTTGAATTGCACATATAATCTCTAATATCGAACATAACCTTTTTTTAGTTTATTTTTTAAGAGAAAACAAACTATCACATCCATACTTTCAAGAGTTCCAAAATAGAGTTTTACCAAAGTATTTCTGTGATACACACATAGAAAATAAAATAATATATACAATAGATTATTCATTAAAATGCTAGACAATCAAGTGATTGTGACAAATTTTAAATAAATAATTGTTTCTTACAAAGTTAATAATACTCATCAGGTTTAAATCTCGTTCACAAGATACAAGCCTTGTTAGTGGCATGTTTCACTAAGGACTTGGGCAATTTCTTTTTTATTTTTACACTACAAAAATCATTTTCTTTCATGGCCCAGCTCTCAAAACATGTTTCATATGTAAGTGTTTTTTGCCAATAGCTTCATTTTACTAGGTAATTACTTTGTGGTTCTCATAGTGTTGGCTTGTTCCCTTTTTGAATTTAGAAGTAAATTTTAGTTGGTTGCAACATCTCTCACACTAAGTGAAGAATGTTTCCAAGCTAACATCCATCTCAAGCTCTTCTTCTCCCACTATAATGTCCAATAGCCAAAGACTTGAGATGGATTCGACGGTGATCATAAAGACTCACTTCATTTGAATGCATATAATTATGTATGTAGTTTAAAACTATCCCATGCATTCAAACACCCAAAAGCATACAACACACAATATCTTTTCAAGAGCTTTCATTCAGTTTAAAAATATTTCATCTGGTAATGATTTTTAGGTGTATTTACTCTTCCTAGAGTACACAATATATAAATGGATATCCAAAATAAATATTTCTTTCTAACACAAAAAAATTCTTCTAAAGAAGCAACACAGGTTGCATTAAAACAACAGTTGACTCACTATATGCCTATCAAAACACACCCAAAATCTAATGTTATTTCCAAATTTATATCAATACTTTTTCACTAAATTTTACCAGTAAACTAAATGGCTATCTGCTGATGAAAGATAGGATCAATAGCAATACGTCTGTCCATTAACATTGTTTCTTTTCCAAACACATGATTTAGCAAGGCTATTAATCCACCAAAAAATAATACAGAGTCATTCCAGAATCAATCATTCAAACAACAACAACACAAAAAAAATATTTTTAAAAGAGAGAAGATTAATATTTACATTCCATAAACAAGTACAGTAAACCCCAACTTGCAACTCGCACCTTGAGTAATCCAATTTATTTGTGCAAACTGAATTGGTATGCTAGAGTGCTTTTTTTTGTCCTCCTCCCTACACTCATCACCAAGAAGATGATTTTTCCTTCTACACCACTCCTTTTACCCAAATTTTCCCCGAAGTATGGAGAGAGGTTGCAATAATTATGAATGCTTATGCTTGATACCAATATTTTTGGCATCCATTAAAGCTTCACATTCAACCACCATTACTAGATGGAATTCATATTTATTAACTATCATTTCTTAGAATTTAAACTATATCCCTATTACCTTTGTCATTCGTATTACTAAATACTCATTCGAATTAAAACAAATCTTGCTATAATATCCAAAATAAACAAACAATCAAATATTAAATACCAAATAAAACATTAAGTTGAATTCTTAAGTTCACGCCACTTCCATTGATATCAATCAAGAAAAATCCAAGCTAAGAAAGGTAAAATACATTATTCCACTTAAGCCACTCCATGCTCCACATAAGTCTTTTTTTTTTATTTAGAACAAAAAAATGCCAAACTAATTAAAATTGTAAGTGGCCCCCATGCGCTAGGTATCTTGATTTACACCCAAATCACACACACACACAATTTTTTAAAAAAAAAAAAAAAAAAAAAAAACCACACAAATGTGTATATATATATATGATGCACCTATATGATGTGTAAATTGTGAGTGTTCATGTACTCTCGTGAGCCAATCATCCTTTCCCATATTACTTTTTTTCATTGACCCTTATCAACTCATCGAAGGATTTCCCTTGGTCCTTCGTACATAAAACAATTAGCAGTACCATATTTCCAAGAAGAAGGTAAGTGTATTCTATTACTTTTATTTATAAGCATATGTTGTGCAAGTAGGATCATTCCACAAGTGTATAATATATAAATATTGGCTTTAGAAGAAGATTTTAAAATATCAAAACCATAAAGGGTATTACTACAAAATCTATTTTTTATATTTTTTAAGCAGAGTAAATATGACTATCATAACATGTTTATATTTGATTTAACAATTTAAAAATCAGCTGCTATGATTAATTCAGTTATAGGAAAATTAGATATCAATAAATTTCACATCAACACTCTTTAAAAATCAACATTAGATGCATATAAACTATAAAAATAAAAAATATCTTCCTATAAAACATTTTCCAAATAACTTTGTGACAAGTATGCTTCGCAAAGGTAATAATCAATTTATTTAACTATAAGGGAAGGAATAAAATACCTCGACTTTATTACTCATGTGTGGCATTAATCCAAAACTCTTCCTTGTAAACACAACAAAGAACCATGTTTAAGTTAGAATCAATGCATTTGCCTTCTTGTAAAACCAAAATATCATATTTATTCCATCTTAGAGAAATATCTACTACATATTTCCTATAACTAAGTGTCAAACCCTAACATTATAATTCATCATCTTAAAATTCATGATGTTTCAAGTTAGTGATTAGAGTCATTGGCTAGACCCTAGTGGAATTTCCTTGTAATGACTTCCACCTTGACCAAATTGGTCATTTTAGAATATAATCATAAAACTAATTTATAATAACTATCAAGAGAGCCATTATATCTATATTAAGTCTTTATAACTCTAAGAGGAGATGATGTAGAGCATTTTCATTTGAACCTTCTACCACCTATTCATCAATATAGCATCCTTAAATATTTGAAGTTCATGATAAAAAATTAGGGGTTTAAAACTATATTGATCAATTATTATAAAGGTTTTTCTAACATTCACTTGAGGTTGGAATGATTCATGTTTATTTCATGTTGTGTCTCATCCAATAAAAAACTTTAACAACTATCTATGCCAGACCACTTTGTACTAACATAAGAATCAAAGATACATTTTCTTGGTGAATAGGTTCATTAAATAATTTAGGATTGTTAGCAATATATTGGCTACTTGGCTACTTTGGTGATTCTTATTAGAATTATTCCCATAAATAGACATGACTTTACCATTTGACAACTCTTTTTAGAAGAAAACATTAGCATTGGAACTACCCTATTATGACTAAGACTAATTTGAAATTCTAAAAATTCAAATAAGTTACATTTTATTCATATTGAGAACCTAGATCAATGAGTTTAAGGGATCTTGCCATAAAGGACCATTCCCATGCAAGTATGTGCATGGAATCTAAAGCTCCAGTATTTAGCTATCTTGATATTATACCAAATGACATCATCCATACTACCAAGAATATCTTTAGGGTAGGATCTAAAGGTAAGGTTGAAGAAAAGAAATTTTAATCCATAGAGGAAAGCATGCCCTTGAGGGTCTTTCTAAATGGAAATCATAAGTCTATAACTATAAATAGTAGAGTTGGCTTGAAATAACCCAAGTTTTGATCTATAGGATTATGTTGTAGCCTCGTTAAAGGTAAATTTACTATCAAAATAGCCTTTGATGAATCATCTTATTTTTTCAAGTACCCAACCCGTAGACTCCCACTCAAGCTTAACCCGTGTCTAAAAGCCATGCTCTATGGGAACACCCCTTACAAAGAGTAATTATTATATTCCTTTGAAATTCACTAGTCCCAAAGACAATATTTTAGAAATAAGTAAATTCATGAGCTATACCTTTCTCATTAGAAACTTGAGCATCGTAAATTTTGAGAGAAGGCTCTTGTTGGTTTGTCCCACCTCTAGTCCCTTCATTTCCTTGAACTAGCATTTTGACATGCCTAAGTGTACAATACAACATACCAAACCCACTACCACTGAGTATAGTCTCCAATATAGTTTCAATTCCTTGTTTAGTTGATAACATAAAAACATGCAACAACATCATCCTAAGTCCAAAACTTAAAATGGTCACAATCACTTCTAAAATAACTCATGTCAAACCAACTATATTATTTTCAACTATCTTACATACAAAATATCCATTTCTAACAAAACTCAAAGTCTCAATACTTTAACAATTCACCACCATAAAACACCCCTACAATAGTAAGGCATTAGCTCCCTTAGGCTCACAACTACCAATATTACATAAATCATTAGGACCAATCACATCTTCATTACACATTTCTTTACCCATAAGAGCAACATCAACACCATGACAGCCATAATAGCAAGCGAGCCACGCAAAGTTAAAGGCACAATAGTTGTTGCAAAAATCTGTGTTAAAATCTCCATTAAGGCTAACTATATTAATTTAGATTTTAAAAATTATATGGTTTATAAATTTTATTATTTGTCAAAACTTTTACTAATAAAATAATAAATTTAAAAATTAATTAATTTTTTTATCTCTATTAACATCTCAAATGGCGGCTTGTAAGTGGGGTAGTTGGTTTGTGCCAGTTATACCCTAGTGGTTCTCAAGCAAATACGAAGTGAGAACGCGTCTTGCTCCTTACCATTGCACTGAATACGTAACGATGAAAATAAGATGTATTTAGGAAGTGAATTTTATCCATAGTAGTTTTTTTTGTTCTTTAAATTTGGAAAGTTTTTGTTGAATTTGAAACTCAACTTTTTGGATGGTGGATTTTGCATCAAAAACTTTCAATTATTGAAAGTTTGGCTACTATTTTACACATTTTCATTCAATGTAATTTTTGTAATGCTTTAGAAATTTGTATTCACTTGTTTTGGTTTTGTGACATTGCTAAACGGTTTTGGGAGGTCTTCTATTTTCTTTTTCCCTCTTTCACTAGGTCTTGGAAGCTTTTTCTGCTTGGTTTTTTTAATCAGATCAGTGTCCCAAATTCTGGGATGTTTGTAAACTCATCCTTGTAAAGAACATTTGGAAGTGCAGATGCAAAAAGGTGTTTACTAGATCTGCTCCTTCATGGGATATAGTTTTAGCAGACTTGACCTTTGATCTTTTATTACATGTAGGACGCATTCATTCCCAAGTCTATGAAACTTCCAGCACACCTTGAGATGTTATTGGCACACTTCATCAACTTTCTCATATGATTCAGGATTTTCAGAAGGTGCATCAAGAAACTAAGAAGAAGACAATTAACAATGATGAGCAGGTTCAGGTTTTGATTACTTCTTTTTCTTCTTTTAAGACTTCAGAAAATATCACTGAAGACATGCCCAAATTTTTTTAATATAACAGATTCTTCCACATATGAATATTGATATCTGGTGTATTGCAACAAGATATAGCTATAGTCTTTTTGTTGATCTTAAGTTCTATTCTTATGTATATTCAGGTATGGATGCTTTACTCCTGATCCACCTAATTTTGTTTTTAGCTAGTGAATAATGCTAACACCAAAATACTGTAAAGTTCTAATTTAATGAATTAATATAATCTAACTTTTCTATTAAAAAACAAATAAATAAATAAGATGCACTTAATGATGATTAAGATGATAAAGGTCACAACCGATAAGTGTTGCAAATGAAATTAATAAAATAAAATACAATTTTAATTGACATGACACTGCTCACAGACATACATACATAAATTTAATGACATTCTACCTTTAGACCCTACTGATCATCACAGCAGCAGAATATAGTAGATACATATGCACAATCTGTTACTCAGGTGTTACTTTCCTTGAGTATTTCCAGACGATGGTAATCCACCGAATGTTTTTCCTCAAGTGGTGCATTTAAAATTCCATTTATGTAATTTTTATAAACGGTTTCACCATAAACAGCGTCAGAAGCGTCGACCAATAGATCAGGTGCAGGCCTTATTACGGCGTTTAGTGATGGACCATACGTTGTTGCCACTGATACCCTATATCTGCTAGCGTTAACTATGGCCCGGTGCTCTGCGCTCTTGTATTTTCCATTGCTAATAATCTGTTCAAAAATGTATAAATTTCAGTGAAAAAAAATGAAAAAGAAAAACAAGCTTCCTTGCTGATTACATCAATAATTGTGTTGATATATATATATATATATATATAAAAGTAATATTCTGAAATTTTATAAGGCTTACCCGCAGCACATCTCCGACATTGACAACCAAAGCGTTAGGGATCGGCTTAGCCGTAACCCAGCGGTCTTCATGCAAGACCTGCAAACCTCCGACATCGTCCTGCATTAACGCCGTTATCCAACCCGAATCTGTGTGACTCCCACAACCCAGAGTGGATTCCGGTTCTGGACATGTTGGATAGTAATTGCATATCATAACTTGAGAATAATCTCTGAACTCTTCATCAATATAATATTGAGGAAGTCCAAGGCTTTGGGAAATTGCCCTACATAGTGTCTTTAGCACCCCATGCATTTGGGTGCAATACTTCACGGTGGCCTCCCTGAAGATACAAACACTGTGTTATTAATGTACTGTTCTGCAAGATTAAATGAACATAAAATAAATGAAAAAATGGAGTGATGATTATAATGGTCTTCCATAGTATTATTCACACCCACATTATAATTTCATTGTTAAGTACATGAACTGCTTATAAACCCATATGGAGGGCAGCCTGTACAGCTGTACTATTTTTAGTAAATATATTGAACCCGGGTTATATCATCAATAATGCAAGTGGCATCTTTACAAATCAAGTGGCATCCTTGCCCGCTAAACCACATCAGGCGAACCATGTCTATACTATTTAATTTATAAAAAAAAATGTTTACCTGGTTAATGTAGCAGAAGAAATACAGATTAATTACCTAAAACCTGGGGGATTTGGAGGCCATAGATGAACCACTTCTTCCAAAGGATGACATGAATAACGAATGAAATCTCTCCAATTCAGTACTTTATCTTTGAGCAAGTTAAAGCTCGATGAATAACGAACTGTAGCCGATGCGTCTAATGTAAAATATTGCATCTTCTCTTCCTCTGGAAGTGCGAAAAACTCTCTGGCTACCTCCATCATTTTAGTCATTGTCGAAGGAGAAATCCCATGATTCACCACCTGTCATAAGACACAGAATAAACATCACTTCCAAAAACTAGACTTAAATCTGATCTTCCTCATAATTTTAATGAAAACCAAGAGCTAGATCCATATTCCTAATATGAGAACAGTATGATTTCATGACATGCCTGAAAGCATCCCCATTCTCGACAAGCTCTACGAATGTCTTCCAGAACGCTGGGGGAATGGCCAGAAGAGTTCAAGTACTCTTGGAGATCTATGAGCGGTATCTGGTCGATCTCATCTTCAAAATCACTTGACATTTGCACTCGCTCTTCGAGAGGCCTGATAAAACGACGAGGAAGCCGATCCAGTCCTTTTTCTACTAGCGCTTTCACTCCCTTGAATTCCTGCAAGTCAGGGAGCGTCTCCATATCTCTTTGGTCGAACAAATAAAATGAAAATTAGTGATGAGATAATTGTAAAGATAGGCACCGATAGATTTATATCCGCAAATAGGAATCTAGAAATATAGGAATCTAGTGAACCTGTGTATTCCACGTCTCACAAAAAATGGCCATTCGTCCTGCTTTAAGTGTGTCCATGGAAATGTGAACGTGCAACATAAAACTTTGTCGTGATGGAAGGATGCTTATCAGAAAAAAAAAACAAAAAAGCTTGTGCCAGCCGATCTAAGCGACAGAGTCGTCGGATATCAACCTACAAAACAGTCCAGCTACTTTCGGTGGACATGGTTGGACATGTCACGTCTGCCGACTGGGAATATTGGGATGTTTTCCCCTCTGCAGGTGGAGAGTTTTTATTTTATAGTTTGTTACTTAGACCAACCAACCTCTCTAATTTTTAATTTTTTAATTAAATATAAAATTAACCAGATTAAATTATTAGAAAATTAAATAGATATAACTACTAACCAATTTATCTTTTAAAACGAAATGATATTTCTAAATAGAAATAGTTACAATCAACTATCTTTTTCTAACGTCAAATATCTCTAAATTATATAGGAGAGAATCTCGATAAAGATAAAGTTGAAAGCAGCGAGAGAATCTCAATAAAGTTGAAAGCAGCGAGAGAATCTCAATAAAGTTGAAAGCAGCCGGCTGTAGTAGACTAGGGGTTTTTTCCTAATGGAAAATGTAAATGTGAGGTTTTTTTAACCAAATTCTATTTTCCAAAATCCACCCCCAAACACAAGACTCCTTTTCCCTTTTCAAAATAGACTGCAGAGCCCTTCCCCTTTTTAAAGGAAAGGGCCTTTTTAAACAAAACACTCCTTTTCCTTTCTCAAAATAGAGGGCAGGGCCCTTCCCTTTTTTAAAGGCCAGGCAAAGCCGGAGGCGCTTTTAATTCAAAGACGTCGCGGCTATTTAATGGCATGGCTAGGCTATTTCTATCCCATCTGGGAAGTAGAAGGAGCGTTGATGAATGGCTATACAACTTTTAGAGTATAGGTCCCTATGAGCCTTATATAGAGGTTCTACACTTCACTTCCGGAGCTTGCCCTTCTCTAATCTAAATCGAATTTTTTTTACATGAGTCACAACTATAGTAATTAACAATAGCATGGTTTAAATTACTTTCACTAATTTTATTTTATTTATTTTTATTGTTAACCTAGTGTGAAGAGGACCATCCGCTTTGTTTTAAGTGAAAATATAATAATTTTAAAATTTAATAAAAAAATTAATTGTTGTATTATTATAATATTTTAATAAATTATATTATTATTTTATTATTTTAAAATTATATATAACTTTTTTTAAATTTAATAAATTAAAAGTTATATTAAATTTGAAAGATCTTTTTAAAGGAAACTATTTTTATTATTTTAATTTAACCTCCTAAAAAATAGTCAAGTATCTCTTTATAAATGGGACTAAGATGTTCTGTTTTGCCAAAAGACTGCAATACATTAAATCCAAAATCAAGACTTGGAACTAGAAAGAGTTTGGTGATGTTCATAAAAAAAAACATGAAGTTATTGCTTATCTTGAAAATTTGAATAAGAAAATCCGTTTAGATGGCCTCATAGAGAAGAGAAGTGCAGATGAAATTAAACTCACAACTTAGTTAGAGGAATGGGAAAAAAGAGAAGAAATCTTATGGAAGCAAAAATCTAGAATTCAATGGCTCAAAGAAGGAGATCGAAACACAAATTTCTTCCACAAATCTCTTCTAGCTCGAAGATCTCACAACTTTATTTCTTCCTTAAAATCATATTCTGGAGATGTTGTTTATACTTGGGATGGCATGAACTCTATTGTTGTTGATTACTTTTCCAATATTTTTGCTGCTACTCCTCTTGACTCAACTTCACAACAAAATGTTCTTCAAGCAATCACTTCTCTTATCACTTTTGCGGAGAACTCTATTTTGACTGCTCCTGTTACTATCAATGAGCTTCAACAAGTAGTTTTTAAAATGCAAAAAGGGAAAACCCCAGGTCTTGATGGTTTTCCTATTGAGTTCTACCAAGAGTTCTGGGATATCCTTCATGTTGATTTATTAGAGGTGGTGGAAGAATCCAGGAAATCCAAAGATATTTTGAAGGTTATCAATAAAACTTATATTACTCTTGTTCCAAAAGCTCAAGAGGTTGATCATATCTCAGCTTTTGGACCTATTACTTTATGTAATGTTCTTCTCAAAATTATTACTAAAATCATGGCAGAAAGGTTGAAGCCTCTTTTGCATAAGATTATTTCCCCAGAGCAAGGGGGATATGTGGAAGGACGTAAAATAGTAGATGAGATAGTTCTTGCTCACAAAGCCATCCATTCCATGGATATGCAAAATTCTCCTTCTATGTTCATCCGGTTAGACTTATCCAAAGCTTATGACAGAGTGGATTGGCACTTCCTTATCAAAGTTTTGAGGCAATTTGGTTTCTCTAAGGATTGGATGGATTGGATTGTGGGATGTATCTCTTCAGTTTCCTACTTAGTTCTTATCAATGGCAAGCCTTCTGAGTCTTTCCCAGCTTCCAGAGGTATTAGGCAAGGTGACCCGCTATCCCCTTATTTATTCATCATTCTTGTTGAATGCTTGGGTAGGACTATAACCAAAAAGAGGGAAAACAAAACCCTTGAGGGAGTTACCGTTGCTTATGGAGCTAGACCTATCTCTCATCTTCAATTTGTGGATGACTCTACCCTTTTAGGTAAATCTACAGTTAAGGAAGCTTCTAATATTAAGCAAATCATTAGCTGTTTTTCTAAGGCTACTGGGCAGTTGATCAATGAAGACAAATCTAAAGTTATTTTCTTTCACTACTCTGCTAGACAGGAATCCATGGTCTTGGATAAATTAAGATATAAGAAGATCTCTCTTCCAATAACTTATTTAGGTATTCCCATAAATATTCAAAGGCAAAAAAATAAATATTGGAATTGGTTGTTGGACAAAGTCAAGAAGAAAATTGGAAAGTGGACCAACAAGTGGCTTTCTTCTAGGGGTAGAATCACCTTGGTAAAATCAGTCCCTCACGCTATTCCTATTTATGTTTCTTTTGTTTTGAATATCCCAAAGGTTGTTCTTCGAGAATTGGATCAAATCAGTCATCGTTTCCTTTGGAGTGGTACTAAGGAGAAAATAAAATGGGCCTTGGTGAAATGGGATACTTTATGTCTTCCTAAGAGTGAAGGGGGTTAGGATTCCGGTCTTCAATTAATAACAACAAAGCTTTAGTTGCTAAATTATATTGGAGGATGTTGCATAACCCCAATGCTCTTTGGGCCAATAATATTTGTGCTAAATATGCTGAGAACAAAAGACCTGAAGAACTTGTTCGCTATCAAATTCCTACCAAAGGTTCTCCCATTTTAGCAGTTCTTAAGACTGGTGAGGATTTGATAAAGAAAAAAATATTTTGGATCATTCATAATGGTCAACATGCAAATTTTTGGACAGAGTCTTGGGATGGTCACAAGCCTTTGATAACTCAGTTTCTCGATTGGAGGCTTTGGATGGAGGAGCTTCACCGAGCTAATTGGATAAAGGTGGCTAATTAATGTCGGTACCATACTGGTAATTCAAAGGTTGGTAGATATTGGATCCCTATTGAGCACTGGCCTATTCAAATCCCATAAAGGCAAAGACAAGATATCTAAGGCATCCTTCATATGAGATCCCTCTCTTGGTCCCATGAAAAAGATTGTTTGGATGGAAAAACACTACTAAGGGTGAGTATTTAGTTGCTCAAGGTTATTTGACCTTATGCCATAATAATCCCAACCATTCTTCTGACATATTTTCTCAATTGTGGGCTCAAAAGCTCCGGCCTAAGGTGAGGTTCTTTAATTGGCTTTTATTGCATCGTAGGGTGCTTACTAGTGAGCAACTTATGAAGCGTGGTTTTCATCGCCCTTTTAGATGTGAAATGTGTGAAGAGAACGTAGAAAATATCAACCATATTTTTATTGAGTGTACTTTAGCCTCTGAGCTATGGAGGAGAATGGCAACTTTACTTGGCTTACAGTGGTCCAAAATTTTCACTTTTGAACAACTTTGGAGGGATTGGCCTAATCAAGAGGGTGTTGATCATTTTATTAGGCAATTAGTTTGGATGGGTTCTACCATTCTTCTTTGGAATATTTGGAATGAAAGGAACAACCGAATTTTTAATAAATATAGGAAGGATATTCACTATATTTGGCAAAATACCATAGCCAACTTAGTTGAATCAGTCCATCAACTCCTTAATCAGCCCCAAAACTCCCACCAAAGATGGGATCAAGTGATGCAAAGATTGAAGATTAAACCTTCTAAGGGCAACCAACTTAAAGGGAATGTGAATATTAGTAATATGGATAGGACTAGAAATTGGCAACATCCTCCTAAGGATTTTGGAAAAGTCAATACTGATGGAGCCTCTAGAGGGAACCCTAGAAAAGCCAATGTGGGAGGAATTGGTAGACTTTGAGATGGCTCCCTGGTTTTTACTTTTGCTAAGAATTTGGGTATTCTTTCCAATAACCTTGTTGAGGGGTATGGTATCCTTAGAGGCCTTCAGGAGGCTACTAAGGTTGGATAGGAAAAGGTGTTAGTTGAGTCTGACTCTCAACTTATGATTAATCTTTTGAAGACTCCTTCTAAGAATCATAAGGTGGATTGGAGAATAAAAAGAATTATTGATAAGATTCAGTTAATCCAGATGGGATTTTTAAAAGTTTATTACAATCATGTGGTTAGAGATCAAAACAAGAGTGTTGATGCTTTAGCTAATTGGGCTTTGGACAAAGGTGATCTTACTTGTTGATGCAGGAGCATCCGGTGGTCAAGGAGCAATCTTGCATCCTCCAAATCATTTAATTGTTTGCTTTTATTTTCTAAGTATTTGTGTTGGGTTTGTTTCAAATCTTGGCCCAAGAGGGAGATTTCGTAAAAAGAAGGAGAAGTTTTAGAGTAAAGGCACAAGTTGCGTTGGGGTCGCGAAATCGTGACCCCAAGGCTTCGGAAGGGCAATGGCCAGTTTGAGTCACGATATCGCGACATGTCGCGATATCGCGGCATCTTTTTGCCATGGTGAAGGCAAAGGGGCAGCGGGTCGCGATATCGCGACATGTCGCGATATCGCGACTTTTTCTGCCAAGGTGAAGGCAAAGGGACAGTGGGTCGCGATATCGCGACATGTCGCGATATCGTGACTTTTTCCGCCAAGGTGAAGGCGAAGGGACAGTGGGTCGCGATATCGCGACAAGTATGAAGACAAGCTTGTGACACGCGTCCTCCACGTGTATTAAAGTGACACGGTCAGCCGAAGACAAAGCAGAAAAGGAAATTAATTAAACGCAGACACGCGTCCTCCACGTGTATTAAAGTGACACGGTCAGCCGAAGACAAAGCAAAAAGGAAATTAATTAAACGCGCGGGCTGCCACGAAGATTGAAATTGAAATTGGCGACCGCGTGTATTAAATATGGGAATGGTCTTCACAACAGTACAGAGCATGGACGTTATGGGCGAAACAGAGGCGCGGAAGGACGATCTGACCAAGGCGGCGTTTGCAGGTCAGAGAAGAGCTTTAATGAGGGTTTCATGGTGGGTAAGGCAGGGGCCATTTATTGTGAGAAAATTTGGGGAGTTCGACCGAGGGAGGGAAAAAATTAGAATTTGAATTTGTTAGGCAGGGCATTGATGGCCGAGAGGATCGGGGGCCTCGTTAAAAACCCGAAATGCTGTAAGGATGGGGATGGTGAAGTTCGGGATTGGGGGAGAAGTGGTATACTGGAGTGGCTACTGTAAACCGTAATTGGTTAATTTTAATGAAGTTTTAATGAAATTACTACAAATGTGTTGGTGTGAATCCCGGCTTGCCATCAAGTGGTATCAGAGCGGGAGCTCCTGAGCGTGTAACAGATCGTCGGAGAGAGGCAGTTGCACCAGGATCTGTGGAAGAATTCTAAAAAAAAAAAAAGAAAAATAAAATAATAATAATAATACAGAGAAAATATCATGCCTCCACGAAGGGACCGTGGCAGAGCAGGAAATGTGGTGCCGGCCGAAGACTTTCGGGCCTTGCAAAGACAAGTTCAAGCCTTGCAAGCAGAGTTACGCAGAAGGCGCGAACCCGGAGGGGAAGAGGAAAGTGAAGATGAAGTTGAAGAGGAAGAACGGTCCGAGGAAGAAGCGAAGGTTGTGGATCCAGCTCAGGCCCGGTTGTATAAGGCCATCTCTCAGATTGGAAAACAGCCAAAAATGGAGGTATCTACCTACTCGGGAAATCTAAATCCAGAAGAAGTGATTGACTGGATAAACGATTTAGAGGAATATTTCGAGTATGAGGAGATTGAAGACCCTAACCGGGTCAGATTTGCTAAGACCAAGTTAAAGGGTCATGCCAGCATTTGGTGGAAGGGAATGCAGTTGGAGAGAAACGAGAAGAGGGAAAGAGAGAATAACAAGATGGGATAGAATGGTGGAGAAGCTTAAAAGACGGTTCATCCCGGCGGACTACGAGTTGGATCTGCTAAGAAAAATGCGAGCTTGAGACAGGACAAACAAAACTGTCCAAGAGTACACTGAAGAATTTTACAAAATTTCTATTAGGACAGGACATTTAGAGGCAAATAAGGAGAAGGTAGCCCGTTACATTAATGGGCTGAGGCTTGGTATCCAGGAAGAACTGAGCCTGGTTCGAGTAAACACCATTGAGGATGCTTATCAATTTGCCTTGAAGGTAGAAGAAAAGCTAAACAGGCGGTTTGAAGGCAAGCAAAGAGGAAGAGGCCGAGGTGGAAGGACTGGTGGGAGGACCAGTGGAGAAAAGTACAAGGATCCGAAGAAGACTGGGGAAGCCAGTAGTAACCAGGACCAAAAGGAAGAAGATGTTTATCAGCCCCGAGATCAGAACAGCTACCCAAGAGGACGGGGTGGATCTGGACGAGGATTTGGAAGGGGAGTATTTCGTGGAACATGTTTCCACTGTGGTGAAGAAGGACACCGGGCATTTGAATGTCCACAACACCAAGAAAGAACAAACAAGAGGCCTGAGGGCCCAGCTAGAGCTGCTGTGGCAGAGGAGGATGCTTGAATCTGAGCATTCCGAAGAAGCGGAGAGAGGAGAAACAATGGTTGTAAGAAGAGTCCTGTTGAACGAGGAGAAGGACACAGACCAGAGGAAAAGTTTATTCCGCACTAGATGTAAATGTGCGGGCAAGGTTTGCAATATCATTATTGATAATGGTAGCACGGATAACCTGGTTTCTGAGGAAATGGTTACAAAGTTACAGTTAGAAAGGAAGAAACACCCACACCCATACCGGGTCGCATGGTTACAAAAGGACCACGGAGCTTTGGTCAATGAGCAGTGTTCTGTTAAATTTAACGTTGGGAAGTATTGTGATGAGGTCCTGTGTGACATCTTACCCATGGATGTTTGCCACATGTTGCTGGGGAGACCCTGGCAGTTTGACCGGAGTGCAGTACATGATGGCCGTGCCAACACCTACTCATTGACAAAGAATGGTGTACGTCATAAACTAAAGCCCTTGAAGGATACAGATGAAAAGGTATGTAATATTTCCAAGTCTGTTTAGTTGAGGGGAGAGAGTTTACGAACGGGTTAAAGCATGAACATTTATGTTATGCAATAATCCCTAGAGTTAGGGGGAAGGAATGCCGGAATACCCCAACGAAGTTCTAAATCTCTTTGGAGGAATTTCCGGACATTGTGTCGACAATGTGCACGAGGGCTTACCCCCTGTGAGAAAAATTAGCCATCATATAGATTTAGTACCGGGATCAAGCCTCGCCAAATAAAGTCGCACACAGGATGACACCTGTAGAGACCGAGGAGTTAAATAGACGGGTCCAAGAATTGTTAGAAAAGGGATTAATTCGGGAAAGTTTGAGTCCATGCGCAGTACCTGCGAGTGCTGGCGCCAAAGAAGGATGGGGAATGGAGGATGTGTACGGATTCACGGGCCATCAACAAAATTACTATTAAGTACAGATTTCCGTTACCAAGAATGGATGATATCATGGACTGTTTAAGTGGAGCTGAGTACTTCACAAAGATTGACCTGAAAAGTGGTTATCATCAGATCCGTATCCGAGAGGGGGATGAATGGAAGACAACCTTTAAAACAAGAGAAGGCCTGTTTGAGTGGTTAGTCATGCCCTTTGGACTGTCCAATGCACCAAGTACCTTCATGCGGCTGATGAATGAAGTACTGAAAGAATTCTTGGGAAAGTTTGTTATTGTTTATTTAGATGATATATTGATATTTAGCCGGACCCTGGAGGAACACCTGATGCATATCGGGAGAGTCTTTGAAAAGTCTGCAAGAAGAACAGTTATTAATAAATTTGAAAAAGTGTAATTTTGTCAAGAAGGAATTGGTATACTTGGGGTTTGTAATCTCAGCAGAAGGCCTGAAGATGGACCCCGAAAAGGTGAGAGCCATCATTGAATGGCCTACTCCAAGGAGCACAACAAAAGTGAGGTCATTCCATGGTCTGGCCAGTTTTTATAGGAAGTTCATAAAGAACTTCAGCAGTATTTGTGCACCTCTCACCGAGACAATGAGGGGAGATAAAAAGGAGTTCAAATGGACATCAGGGGCTGAAAGGAGCTTTGACACATTGAAGAGAAAAGTTACAAGAACAACCTGTTTTGGCACTTCCGGACTTCAACAAGGTATTTCGGGTGGATTGTGATGCCGGTGGCAGTGCAATAGGGGCGATACTTGAGTCAAGGAGGCAAGCCAGTTGCTTATTTCAGTGAAAAGTTAAATGATGCTCGGAAGAAGTATTCTGTCTATGATCAAGAATTTTATGCTATAGTTCAGGCCCTGAAAAAGTGGAGACATTATTTATTACCAAAGGAGTTTGTGTTGTTTACTGACCATCAGGCTTTGCAATACATTAACAGTCAGACAAAACTGAACCAAAGGCACATGAAATGGGTGGAGTTCCTCCAAAGTTATACCTTTGTACTAAAGCACAGAAGTGGGAAGTCAAACAGGGTTGCGGATGCCTTAAGCGAGAGGCGGACTCTGCGACCAGATTGACGGTGGAAGTAGTGGGGTTTGAAGAAGCGAAGGATCTATACCCTGCAGATCCGGATTTTGCAGAATCTTGGAAGGCTTGCTCAATACCTCTTACCATAGATAGAACAAAATGGTTGGATTTCTTAATCCAAGACGGGATGTTGTTCAAGGGCAGTAAGTTGTGCATTCCCAGAAGTTCCATGCGGGAGAATTTAATCAAAGAAAAGCACAGCGGAGGATTGGCTGGGCATTTTGGTAGGGATAAGACCATTGCCTTGGTTGAGGAAAATTACTACTGGCCACAACTTCGGCAAGATGTACGAAAGTTTGTGCAAAGTTGCGAGAATATGCCGGATGGCAAAGGGTGTGAAACAAAATACGGGATCTGTACCGGCCATTACATGTGCTCGAGAGACCATGGGAGGACATAAGCATGGATTTTGTTCTTGGATTGCCGAGAACACGAGAGAGGAAATGATTCAATATTTGTGGTGGTGGACCGGTTCTCCAAAATGGCACATTTTATTCCCTGCCAAAAGACAAGTGATGCAGTTCACATTCTTTGGGTTGTTCTTCAAAGAAGTGGTACGACTTCACGGTTTGTCGAGAAGTATAGTTTCAGACAGAGATACAAAGTTTGTTGGGTATTTCTGGAGAACTCTGTGGAAGAAATTGAAGACAGACTTGAAATTCAGTTCAGCATACCATCCACAGACAGATGGACAGACGGAGGTGGTCAATAGAAGCCTGGGCAATTTACTGCGGTGTTTGATAGTGGATCAACCCAAGGGATGGGATTTAGTCTTACCACAGGCAGAGTTTGCATATAACAGTTCAGTTAATAAAAGCACAAATAAATCACCGTTCCAGATAGTATATGGAAACAGCCCGAGGAATGTGTCTGAGCTAAGAAAGTTGGACAGAAGAGAAAAATGTAGTGCCGAGGCAGAAGAATTTGCAGAGCATATAAAAAGTCTGCATGAGGAAGTAAAAAGACAGATTACAAAAATGAACAGTCAATATAAGACAAGGGCAGACCAGAAGCGGCGGTTCAAGGAGTTCGAGATTGGAGATGAGGTTATGGTGTATCTCAGGAAGGAGAGATTTCCTGCCAAGACTTACAATAAATTGAAGATGAAAAAGTTTGGGCCATGCAAAATACTGGGAAAGCGGGAGTCAGGAAATGCGTATGAAGTGAAATTGCCGAGTTGGCTTGATATTTCACCTATTTTTAATATTTCAGATCTCGTGGAATATCATGAGGGAGAAAGTACAGACATGCAAAGTCCAGAACCATGGCAATTTCCAGCCTCTACTCCAAGCACCAGATGAGGCCGAGGAAATATTAGATACCGTGAAGGCCGGAGCACCCGAAGCAGGCAGTATACTGAGTACTTGATCAAGTGGAGGGGCAGACCAACTGAAGATGCAACTTGGTTGTCGAAGGCGGAGGTTGACCGCTTGGGTCTCCCCTTAGCCGAACAAAAGTGAGGGTCACTTTTTTTATTCTACCCGGGTGTACGATGCGAGGAGCATCCGGTGGTCAAGGAGCAATCTTGCATCCTCCAAATCATTTAATTGTTTGCTTTTATTTTCTAAGTATTTGTGTTGGGTTTGTTTCAAATCTTGGCCCAAGAGGGAGATTTCGTAAAAAGAAGGAGAAGTTTTAGAGTAAAGGCACAAGTTGCGTTGGGGTCGCGAAATCGCGACCCCAAGGCTTTGGAAGGGCAATGGCCAGTTTGAGTCGCGATATCGTGACATGTCGTGATATCGCGGCATCTTTTTGCCATGGTGAAGGCAAAGGGGCAGCGGGTCGCGATATCGCGACATGTCGCGATATCGCGGCATCTTTTTGCCATGGTGAAGGCAAAGGGGAAGGGTCGCGATATCGCGACATGTCGCGATATCGCGACTTTTTCCGCCAAGGTGAAGGCAAAGGGACAGTGGGTCGCGATATCGCGACTTTTTCCGCCAAGGTGAAGGCGAAGGGACAGTGGGTCGCGATATCGCGACAAGTATGAAGACAAGCTTGTGACACGCGTCCTCCACGTGTATTAAAGTGACACGGTCAGCCGAAGACAAAGCAGAAAAGGAAATTAATTAAACGCAGACACGCGTCCTCCACGTGTATTAAAGTGACACGGTCAGCCGAAGACAAAGCAGAAAAGGAAATTAATTAAACGCGCGGGCTGCCACGAAGATTGAAATTGAAATTGGCGACCGCGTGTATTAAATATGGGAATGGTCTTCACAACAATACAGAGCATGGACGTTATGGGCGAAACAGAGGCGCGGAAGGACGATCTGACCAAGGCGGCGTTTGCAGGTCAGAGAAGAGCTTTAATGAGGGTTTCATGGTGGGTAAGGCAGGGGCCATTTATTGTGAGAAAATTTGGGGAGTTCGACCGAGGGAGGGAAAAATTAGAATTTGAATTTGTTAGGCAGGGCATTGATGGCCGAGAGGATCGGGGGCCTCGTTAAAAACCCGAAATGTTGTAAGGATGGGGATGGTGAAGTTCGGGATTGGGGGAGAAGTGGTATACTGGAGTGGCTACTGTAAACCGTAATTGGTTAATTTTAATGAAGTTTTAATGAAATTACTGCAATGTGTTGGTGTGAATCCCGGCTTGCCATCACTTGTTATGGACACCCTCCTATTTGGTGGGCTTCTCAAATCAGGGAAGCTCTTCTTTCTATCATTTCTTTGGATGGCTCCAGTTCTGAAGGTACCTAGTTTTTTTTTTTTTTTTTTTTTCTCTTTGGTTCATTCAGTTTTTTTTAGTTCCCTAGCTCATTCTATTATTTATTTTGATTCCTCTGTTGATTCTTGCATTAATAGTCTTCTGGTCTAGATAGGTCATTGTTTTGTTCATTTTTTTTTCTTTTGTCTTCTTTGTTTTTTTGTTTAGTTTTTTTAAGGTGGGTGGGTTCTTTTGTTTTGTTTTGTTTTTGTGTTCTTTGTGTTGTTTTTTGTTGTTCTTGTGTTTTTGTTGTTTTGTTTTTTTTTTTTTATGTTTTTTCTTATTGTTCTTGTGTTTTTTTCATTCTTGTTCTTAGGTTTCTCTTTGTTTGTGTTCTTTCATTTTTTTAATGTGTGAGTGTTTTCTATGTTTTTTGTTTTTGTTTATTGTCTTTTGTTGGTTGTTTTTATTTTTATTTTATTTATTTATATTTTTTAGGTTTTAGTTGTGTTTATTTTTCATGTTTTTTTGGGTTATGTCTTTGTAGTGTTTTGTTGTTTTTGTCTTGTTTGTGTTTTGTTATGTGGTTCTTGTGTTTTTCTATGTGGTTTGTGTTGTGGTTTATTTTATATTATTATGTGTGGTTGGTTGTGCTTTTGGTTTTGACACACTCAAGGAGCATGTTTTTTATTTTATTTTATTATTTTTGTTGTTATTTATTTTTTTTTTAATTTAGTTTTGTGTGTTTGTTTGCTCCCTGAGTATGTCAAAGGTGGTAGGCCAGGTCCGAGTCCTGGGTGTTTTTGGCGGAATGGATACCCCTGCCTCCTTGAGTCTTACCCGAAAGTGGCATCCCTTTTGGGATGTTTTCCAAAAAAAAAAAAAAGGTATCTCTTTGTAAGCTAACAACCTCTTAAAAAAATATTCAAGTCATTCTTTGTAAGCATAATTATTTTAGTTAGTTAGACTTTAAGATTATAGGTAAATGTTAAAGTAAATCCATAGCATTAGAATTTTGTTTTTGTTTTCTTTACTCAAGTTCACTTGTAAACACACCATGCCTTACAGTGGTTTGAACTTGGATCTCCCAACAGAAATCCCAAAGAACCTTAGTTTCTAATTGAAATTTTTTTACATGTCAATGGATGCCATAAATCCACCATGAAATTGAAACCTAAGGTTTTGTTGTGTTTAACTATTTACTTCCACAATCTTAAAGACAAGTCAAATGGTTGGATGTCTTTGAGCAGATTTTTGTAATCTGTTGCGATGTCTTGTATTTGGAATTTTTTGTATTAATATAAGCAATATTTTTTCAAAAAAAAATATTTTCTTCCACAATCTACCCCAAAGATACTAGGATTATTAAAGTTTTACCATTAAACTAAAATACTGGTTTACGATGTGAAAATTGATATTAAGATTAAGACATCAAATTAAAATCTATTTAATTTTTTTAATAATTTAATATAGTAAATGATTATGAACAGAAGGATGAAGAGCTGGGAAGGAAGCTCGACCCAATGGAACCAAGAACTAGATTTTGATTTTAGGTGGTTTGTTGGGAATTTTTTTGTCCTATTCTTTTTATTTTGTTAGTCTAGTTAGCTTGGCCAAGGTGTTTGTGAAAGCACGAGATTCCGGTCAAAGGAAACACCAAGTGCGATTGCATTCAAAATTAAGTACGCTTAAGTCCTAGAAATGTAAATTGCATGAAATGGAAAAGAGACACATTGGAAGAGACACAATCAAATAGAGAAAACACAGCCCTTTCATTAATTTCCCTTGATCTCTGTTACAATGATGCCTCCTCCCTTTTCAGGGGCTAGGAGCGCAAATAGAGTTTGATTACAATCGCTGAATGATTCCTCTTTCCGCGTGCCCACGATTGCAATGGGCGGGCCAAGATGATGCCGCCGCTGATGTCGATGAGTTCTTCGCCTCTGCTGCTTCTCCTACGAACAAAGAAATGACCAAGACGTCAGTAGCACCTGTTGCAAATGAAAAGCGTTTGCTCTCTAAAACTAACGAAATATGCATGTAAATATTTGCCTGAAACAGTGAATACAGTGAATCCAAATTGCTTCAAAACTTGACAGAAGGTAAGAAAAGTTACCAGAAGGCCACTGCCACTGAGGCAGCTGGCCAATCCACCTTCAACTGGAATTCGTCCCTGGGCAGGACGAATTCTGACTGTAATTCGTCCCTGGGTGGGACGAATTCTTCTGAGTTGAAGAAACCGACCTGCTGCTGCTCCAATGTCGGATCCCGGGACCCGCAAAATGCCTGCAAACAGGGGGTTATGTAATTGGGGCCATTTTGGGACGACCCAGATGGTCGGATTTTCCCAATTTGGCCTCCACCCTCGGGAATTTGACCTTGACACCTGCAAGTTAGCGAAACGACAAAGCAATACAAAACATCCTAAAATCCGACCAAAAGTTACAAAATTGCAATTATGGACTAATCGGACCTAGTAACACAAAATGCAATCTAAAAAATAATCTAAAATGCTCAAAAACTAAAAATAGGACTTGGGAGGTGCGGGGGTGCCCAAGTGGGCCTCCCACCGTTGGCCCTCGATTTTGGAGCCAATCCACCAGGGATGGGCCCAAAACCTTTTAGGATTGGGGGGTCGGCGAATTGGTAGGTTCGGGTGTCCATGCGTTGGATTTGGGTAAGGTTCGAGCTTCCAAAGGCCACCCAACAACCTCCCTTGCAAAAGAGATTGGTGGATGTGGGAAGGTGAACCAAGGGGGATGCAAGTGGGTCTTCAATTCGGCAGCACTTCGTTGCTTGAAAACTCCTTCAACTTGTATGTTTTGGGTGAGAAAAGTCCCACCTTTTATAGACCCAAGGGGTCTCTTTTGGGAGGGAAGCACAAATGCCATGTGTTGGCCATAGGCGCCATGTGGCGGTCTTGTCTTCCCATGAGGGAGGGGAGTCCTCCATTGACTTGAACTTTGATAAATGCTTTTTGTAACAGTCCTCTAACGGCCCCTCTGTCCACTTACACATGCGTGCAAGGCAGGAGCCCTTAACTGATTGTTCTGGGCTGCCACTTGGCACCATTTGCCTTTTTGCCCGTTAAGCTTGGAATTCGTCCCACCCAGGGACGGATTTAGAATTCGTCCCGGGGTGGGACGGATTCTATTTTGAATTCGTCCCTGGGTGAGACGAATACTGGGCAAAGTGTCCAAGTGTGCCAAATTGCTTCTTGACCTTACAAAATTGCTATGAAAGTGGTTAAGACCACTGTTTAACCTCTGAGGGCTGCCCTGGGGCTGTGTTTGTCAAAGCGATCAGTGTTTGCAGTCACATAATCGGATTGGTGTCTGTTTTGGTGTCTACAGATGCCCCTTTTTGGGAAGCGCTATGGGTGACGCAGTGCTGAGCAAAAATAGATAACCAAAGCACTAATGATTAGGGTTTCTTGGTAACCTAACCAACTTTTGATGCCCCAAGTATGGAAAGGGCATGCATTCTTGAATCCTTGCTTCTGACGAGCTAAGGAATTTGATTTCAAGTATTAACCTGTTTTGGTGAGGTGTGACTTGAACTTAGACATTGATCAGTCATGAACAAGTGAAGGGCGTTTTTATCCTCAGGGGAACCTTGTGTTCATGATTCACGAAATGCCAAGTGTTTGATTGATTTGATTGTTGCTTGTTTATTGCCCCAAGCAGGAGCGTGATTGTCTTTGTCAATGATTCTTTGAATGCATGTCGTTTTCCTTAATTGGGTGTGTGATTGTTGGTTGGTGACTAAGTGTGACTACCCCCTCAAGCGACGAATCGATGAGGGAATGACCTTCGTGAGAGAAGCGACGAGTCGCTTGACCCAAGATGACTTGTGCAAGGTTGCCTTTAGAGGGTTTACCGTTAAGCGTGTGCAATTTTTCCAACATATGGACCTATTTTTGGTGGGTGTTAACCCTTTTGGTGATGTCATAATGAGGTGAAATCGTCGAAAACCTATTTCCCGTGGAGCGGTCCGGCTATGATAGCCTTCTTGGGGAATTAGGAGAGCGATAATTTGGACCTCGACATCGATTTTCTTTGCCTAGAGGTTAAGTGCAAGAGCACTTATGCCCGGCAATGTTTTTGTTGTGTTTTTGTTGAATTTTGTACTGTTTTTGTTGTTTTTGTGACACCATTTGGTGATTGAATTGTCGGCAATCCGTCCTCCCGTGGAGCGGTCCGGCTATGGTAGCCTTCTTCGGGAGTAGGATAGTGACAATGCAAACCCCGACATCAATTTTGCTATGCCAAGAGGTTAAGTGCAAGAGCACTTGTGTCTGGCAATGTTTATTGTTTGTTTTGTGTTGCATTTTTTGTTGTTTTGTTGTTTTTTTTTTTTGTGACACCATTTGGGGATTAAATTGTCAAAAATCCGTCTTCCCGTGGAGCGGTCCGGCTATGGTAGCCTTCTTAGGGAGTAGGATAGTGACAATGTAAACCCTGACATCAATTTTGCTATGCCAAGAGGTTAAGTGCAAGAGCACTTGTGTCTGGCAATGTTTATTGCTTTTTGTTTTTGTGTTGCATTTATCTGTTGTTTTTGTTGTTTTGATTTTCTTGTTGTTTTTGAGTGGGCTTTGACCCTTTTGTGACGTCATTTGGGGATTAAATTGTCAAAAATCCGTCTTCCCGTGGAGCGGTCCGGCTATGGTAGCCTTCTTAGGGAGTAGGATAGTGACAATGTAGACCCCGACATCAGTTTTTCTATGCCAAGAGGTTAAGTGCAAGAGCACTTGTGTCTGGCAATGTTTATTGCTTTTTGTTTTTGTGTTGCATTTATTTGTTGTTTTTGTTGTTTTGATTTTCTTTGATCTTGTGCATGATGGTTGATGAATATGGATGTATGCATGTTGATTTATTTTGATGGATGCATATGCTATGATGAATGCAAATGGTTTTGATTTATATGTGATATGCAGATATGAAATGGATGAATGGGGTTTGTGATGTTTGGCTATGGCACCATAGACTGTTTAGAACTCTGTTATTTTGTTTTTAGGTGATTGCTGTGATGCATGACTTTACATGTATACATGGTTTTTCTATTTTTGTATTTTCTGATGGTATTTGCAAAGATGAAAAGTAGCGCAGATTGGTTTAGAAATGTAGCTAAGGTTTTCCGAGACTCGGACGGTTTTAGCTCACTAGCCATGATCGTACTTTATCTTACAAGACTTTTGACCAAGGTATGAATCGGACTTGTTTTTGACCAAGTTATTTCACATCCCTGTGTGTGCAATTGAGTTCATTTATGTGGTATTTGTCAGGATACCGCTAGTGCCAGATGGGCTTTCAACCGAACCTGTACTGAGGATCACCTAATTAGCTCCACGAATTCCTTTGTTGTATGTACTAAGATTAATCTACGGTGTAATCCAGGATGCCATAAGCTAGCTCATCCACATGCAAACATTGATCTGTACGCAAGTTAATGTGACAGATATATCGTCATGCGGGAGGTTTACTTCTATTACCAAATTGGTATTGAAGCTTGCCTTATGACCTATAGAATGTTGAGAGTTCCAGGGATTCAAGGTCAACTCCCTTCTTTTCTTCAATTGTATTGGGTTACTTGCTCGTTTTTAGTGATGATATCACTCGTTTATTTTGATTTGTTTTTCTTTCGAGCAAGGGATTGGGGATATGGAGTGACGAAAATCACTGTTGTTTGTGCCTTTTGATGTGTGCACTATAGTTTGTCAAATTTTTGAGTTTTGACATTTTGCAAATTTTTTGTGTTTTGCAACTGTTGAGAACTTTAGGGATTCTTAGGGAATTGGGTAGGGAGGATGCTTGTCCTTTTGCCAACTCTCAGCATTCTAGGGGTCATTCGCACAGGGGGATGAGCAAGATAACCGTTTCGCTTGTGGTGACCTAGATTATTTTGCGAGTGTTTCATCTTTCGTTCACACAATTTGGGAATTTTAGTGTTTTGATTTGTGTTGGGATGTTACGTAACAAGGTGTATTTCAAGTATGACTCTACCTTCGTAAAATCTGTTCGACTTGATACACTACATGGCTAAAGAGGAAAATGATGATTGAATCACTGAAACTCTTGGTACATTCCTGGACCACTGACTGTAGTGTGGTAAAAGTTATGCTTGGTGTTTTTGTTGTTTTTGTAACATGAGACAATGCGGAACAAGATGGACTATCAGAGCTATTGCAGCTTATGGTGCCTTTGACCTTTATGACTACAAATATGCAATGTATGGATGCAATGCTTAATGCAGCTATGTATTTTTGTAATTTTGATGGATTGTTTTTGGTGAAGGTGAAGATGAGGTGCGAGAATTTGAATTTTTTTTTTGATGAATTTGAGTATTCCTAGAATTGAGATGCAAATCTTTGTTGTTTTTGATGATTTTTGTTGTTTTGTTTTTTGAATTTCTTGATTTTTTTTTTTGACCAAGCGATTGCGATAATCGTTGGAGCTTTTTGGGTTGACCAAGAGATTGCGATAATCCTTGGAGCTTTTTGTATTGACCAAGAGATTTCGATAATCCTTGGAGTTTTTGGTGACCAAGTGTTGTTTGGGTTGATAATCCTTGAGAGTTTTTGGATTGACCAAGAGATTGCGATAATCCTTGGAGTTTTTGGGTTGACCAAGAGATTGCGATAATCCTTGGAGCTTTTTGGTTTGACCAAGAGATTGCGATAATCCTTGGAGCTTTTTGGGTTGACCAAGAGATTGCGATAATCCTTGGAGCTTTTTGTATTGACCAAGAGATTGCGATAATCCTTGGAGCTTTTTGGGTGACCAAGAGATTGCGATAATCCTTGGAGCTTTTTGGGTTGACCAAGAGATTGCGATAATCCTTGGAGCTTTTTGGGTGACCAAGAGATTGCGATAATCCTTGGAGCTTTTTGGGTTGACCAAGAGATTGCGATAATCCTTGGAGCTTTTTGGGTGACCAAGAGATTGTGATAATCCTTGGAGCTTTTTGGATTGACCAAGAGATTGCGATAATCCTTGGAGCTTTTTGGTTGACCAAGAGATTGCGATAATCCTTGGAGCTTTTGGGTGACCAAGAGATTGCGATAATCCTTGGAGCTTTTTGGGTTGACCAAGTGATTGCGATAATCCTTGGAGCTTTTTGGGTGACCAAGAGATTGCGATAATCCTTGGAGCTTTTTGGTTTGGATTATGGTTCTTCAAGGGATAGAGGTACCCCCAGCTTGATGGTCTTTGCACTCCGGATCTGGCTCTAGAGGTATGGGCATGAATGGATCGGCCCTATGCACGGAGATGAGGACAGGGTCCGCCCGTGGCACTGATGTTGCTATGATGTCTCTTGGTGGAAGTTGCTCTTTGTGTGCCCAAAGTGGTGGATGTAATGCTTGGTCCCACTGTGGTGGGTTAACGCACCACTCATGCCCTAGTATTATGTTTATCTGTTGACATGCTTCTTCAACTTTTATGGGATGTCGATGCTGTCTTATGTGATTGCTTGTGGGCTATGTCTGTTTCATCCTCACCTTCGGACAATGTGTATAGCTCATCGGAATCTGGAGATTCCGAGACATGGAGGACTCGCATCATCAGGTAGCCCTATGGTTAAAGGTTGATCCTCTTCGAAAGGAGCCTTATGTAAGTTGGGCCTTGGGAGCTCCAAAATCTTGGTCTCTACCAACTCTAAGTGCTCTAGTGCTTTGCATGTATCGGGAGATTTGAACTCCTCCTCTTTGGTTGGTTCTTGTTGAGGAACTTGGGGCTTATGGAGGGGTGGCCAGATGGCACCCCCATGCCTTGGTAGGGCAGTTCATCCCGCTCTTCTTCGTGCTCGATTCCTTAGAGGCTTCTTGATGAATTTCTAAGGGTGGCTCATAAGCTCTGGGTGGATGTCTGAGGAAGGCACCCATCATTGGTTATAGGAGCGGCCTCCCATTCATGTCTAGGAGGCGTCGGGGGTGGTGCTTCAGGAATCGGGAGAGTAGCTTCCCGCTCCTGTCTAGGAGGTGTTGGGGGTAGCTTTTGATGAGGTCGCGATGACCTATCTTCCCCCATGGGTTGTGCCACTCAAAATATTTTGTCTTATGCATGTGAGGGGTTGGAGTCTTTTCTTGCATAGTGTGTTGGAACAGCTCATCCTTCTAGCGTTGAAGGTGCTCTTCGTTAATATGGTACGGTTCCTCTAACGGTAGTCGTTCGAGCTCAAGTTGCGTGAGTTGCTTGAGATGTGTGATATATTCGGCAGATTCTACGATAGTTGGTCCCACCGCCTCATGTCTAGAAGGCCTAGACGCCTCTCTTAGATAAAAATCTCGGTCGTAGTGATCCAAGATCTCTATAGGACACATCCCTCTGTTAGGGGTAGCAGCATTCTCTCGGGGCTTTGGCCTCGGTGAGTGGTCCCGATAGATAGCAGGTGCGAAGGCGTATTGCTCTCGCATCGTATATTGCTCTCGAGGAAGGTAGATGTCTTCCTCGTGCTCTCTTTCATAAGTGAAAAAGGGATGGACGGAGTTAGTTCGCCTCGCCCGAAGAGCCTTGTGCTCTGGATTTGTCTTTGTAGTTCTGGCAACTAGAGGGGGTGAAGGAGGGATAATGTAATCATGTGGTTCCTCCCATCGAACCCTATGTTGACTTAGCACTTCATCGCGCGATGACCGCTCATAGCGAGCATCTAAGGGAGCTCTCATTGCTTCATGTCTAGAAGGCCTAGATGCCTCTTCTAGATATCTATCTCGGTCGTAGTGATCCAAGATCTCTATAGGCGACCTCCCTCTATTGGGGGTAACAACATTCCCTCGAGGCTTTGGCCTCGGTGAGTGTTCCCGATAGATAGCAGGTGCGGAGGCATATTGCTCTCGCATCGTATATTTGCTCTCGAGGAAGGTAGAGGTCTTCCTCGTGCTCTCTTTCATAAATGAAAAAGGAACGGGTGGAGTTGGCCCGCCCCGCCTGAGGAGCCTTGTGCTCTGGATTTGTCTTTGTAGTCCTGACAACTAGAGGGGGTGAAGGACGGGTAGTGTAATGATGTGGTTCCTCCCGTCGAACCCTATGTTGACCTAGCGCTTCATCGCGCGGTGACCGCTCATAGCGATCATCTAAGGGAGCTCTCCTATGACTGTACCCCTCATGGAAGGGTGTGTGATGAGTGCTATGTTGAACAGGAGTGCTCCTCGAAGAGGTGTCCCTGTAGTCTCTTTCCTTTAAGGTGTGGAGGGGACTGCATTGTGTGTTAGGTCACCAAGGTGGTATGACCAAATCCTTGGGATTGTAACGGAGGTGACTCGTGCCTCCTTGGATATCCCCCATAGCCTCCGCCCGTGATTGGGCTTGGCTACGGGTGAGCACCATGACGATGTCTCTCTAAAAAGCCCTAAAATTGAAAATGAGTCAGATGGGGCCCAAAATTGGTGTGCGCATCCCTCTTATAATAGATAAGACAAAAATGAAGTTTCAAGTCCTAACTCTAAATACATTAGGAGATATTGACATCCGAACAGCTCAAAAAGTGTAAAAAATTGGGCACGCAATTTTAGAACCTAATTTCGGGGCACTAGATGATGGAATTTGGCCCCGAAAACTAGATTTTTGGGGAAATACAACTCTAGGGAGTTATATTTGTTTAAAATTCTCCCAACCAACTCCCTGTAAAATTTCGTGTCAAACGGAGCTACGGTTGAGAAGTTATGGCCCCGACAAGATGCACTAAAATTTAGAGAAAAATACAAGATTTCCCATTTTTTGTTGGATGGTCCTGCATCACTTATGGGCACATTTGGGGTGATTTTGGGTTGACCAAAGGGTTCATGGACACCTTTGGGGCATTTTGGAGTGACCAAGCGATTACGGGAATCCTTGGAGCTTTTTGGAGAAAATGACAAAATGCGTAGATTTTTATCTTTTTGTTTATGATTTTTTTTTTTTTTTTGTCTACACTAAGCAGAATTAAACACACACATTCACAAAACCGTGATTATCTCTTTTAAGGATTCTTGGTGTGTCCTAAACTGGTTTAGTGCATTTTGATGTTTTGTTTTGTTTTTGTAGGTTTTGTAGAACGTTTAAATGCATCATGTAGGCTCTTATAACTCCAAAAAGGTCGCCCCTTCAATATACCAACCAGGCCGATATACCAACCTCTCTATATACCCGCCCTTACGAGAGGGAGACTATAGGTACGTGAGAGCAGAAGGTACGTGGTACGTAGGCGGTACGAAAGGGGGATTGTCCTGTTAATGGCACCTACCATAGAAAACTTATCCTCGCACGCATGGGAATCACCCCAGCTACGCTCGGTCTGTCTTCGTCAGGATTTACGCCTAACAACAGTTGACAATCGGGAAATGGATGCAAATCAAGCCAAGGTGGTGATGAAATCCACCAATGGTCTTGATCAAGGGCTGAGGTCTTACGACCAGCTCCTTGGTTTAAAATTGTTTCGTGATGTGTGTGGGATTCGTTTTATTCAACAAAAATGAAACTAGCATACATGACTTTTCCTAATGCAATGCAGGATTAAATGAAAACAATTAAAGAAACAGAAACAGAAACAGAAAATTTTAATAGAGATCATGAAAATCCCTACCTCTTCTCTGCCTGCTCCTGTTGTCTCTGAATTTCTGCTCTGAAAATCCATAGACAGGAATTCGTCCCTCTGGGAGACGAATTGCAGAACAGAATTCGTCCCTCCCAGAGACGAATTTGAATTCGTCTCAGGGTCAGACGAATTGCAGAAAAGAATTCGTCCCTGTCAGAGACGAATAGCAGTCTGCAACAAAAAAAATGTACCTGTCAAGCACAAACACAAAACTTTGATCAGTTTCTGTGATTTCAAAAACCAGGGAACAAGTGTCCCACCGTGATCGCCACTGAAAGCACGAGATTCCGGTCAAAGGAAACACCAAGTGCGATTGCATTCAAAATTAAGTACGCTTAAGTCCTAGAAATGTAAATTGCATGAAATGGAAAAGAGACACATTGGAAGAGACACAATCAAATAGAGAAAACACAGCCCTTTCATTAATTTCCCTTGATCTCTGTTACAATGATGCCTCCTCCCTTTTCAAGGGCTAGGAGCGCAAATAGAGTTTGATTACAATCACTGAATGATTCCTCTTTCCGCGTGCCCACGATTGCAATGGGCGGGCCAAGATGATGCCGTCGCTGATGTCGATGAGTTCTTCGCCTCTGCTGCTTCTCCTGCGAACAAAGAAATGACCAAGACGTCAGTAGCACCTGCTGCAAATGAAAAGCGTTTGCTCTCTAAAACTAACGAAATATGCATGTAAATATTTGCCTGAAACAGTGAATACAGTGAATCCAAATTGCTTCAAAACTTGACAGAAGGTAAGAAAAGTTACCAGAAGGCCATTGCCACCTGAGGCAACTGGCCAATCCACCTTCAACTGGAATTCGTCCCTGGGCAGGACGAATTCTGACTGTAATTCGTCCCTGGGTGGGACGAATTCTTCTGTGTTGAAGAAACCGACCTGCTGCTGCTCCAATGTCGGATCCCGAGACCTGCAAAATGCCTACAAACAGGGGGGTTATGTAATTGGGGCCATTTTGGGACGACCCAGATGGTCGGATTTTCCCAATTTGGCCTCCACCCTCGGGAATTTGACCTTGACACCTGCAAGTTAGCGAAACGACAAAGCAATACAAAACATCCTAAAATCTGACCAAAAGTTACAAAATTGCAGCTATGGACTAATCAGACCTAGTAACACAGAATGCAATCTAAAAAATAATCTAAAATGCTCAAAAACTAAAAATAGGACTTGGGAGGTGCGGGGGTGCCCAAGTGGGCCTCCCACCGTTGGCCCTCGATTTTGGAGCCAATCCACCAGGGATGGGCCCAAAACCTTTTAGGATTGGGGGGTCGGCGAATTGGTAGGTTCAAGTGTCCATGCGTTGGATTTGGGTAAGGTTCGAGCTTCCAAAGGCCACCCAACAACCTCCCTTGCAAAAGAGATTGGTGGATGTGGGAAGGTGAACCAAGGGGGATGCAAGTGGGTCTTCAATTCGGCAGCACTTCGTTGCTTGAAAACTCCTTCAACCTGTATGTTTTGGGTGAGAAAAGTCCCACCTTTTATAGACCCAAGGGGTCTCTTTTGGGAGGGAAGCACAAATGCCATGTGTTGGCCATAGGCGCCATGTGGCAGTCTTGTCTTCCCATGAGGGAGGGGAGTCCTCCATTGACTTGAACTTTGATAAATGCTTTTTGTAACAGTCCTCTAACGGCCCCTCTGTCCACTTACACATGCGTGCAAGGCAGGAGCCCTTAACTGATCGTTCTGGGCTGCCACTTGGCACCATTTGCCTTTTTGCCCGTTAAGCTTGGAATTCGTCCCACCCAGGGACGGATTTAGAATTCGTCCTGGGGTGGGACGGATTCTATTTTGAATTCGTCCCTGGGTGAGACGAATACTGGGCAAAGTGTCCAAGTGTGCCAAATTGCTTCTTGACCTTACAAAATTGCTATGAAAGTGGTTAAGACCACTGTTTAACCTCTGAGGGCTGCCCTGGGGGCTGTGTTTGTCAAAGCGATCAGTGTTTGCAGTCACATAATCGGATTGGTGCTGTTTTGGTGTCTACAGTTTGCTATCCCTTTCATGGGATTGAGTTGCCTTAGGTTGTCTCAAAATTTTAGGAGTATGTATGGAAATGTTTTGGTAGCTTTGTTTGGGTTCAATCCTGTTGGATCTTTGAATCTTGGTTTGTTTCTCTTTTAGTGGTCTATGGGCATCCATTAATCTCTTAAAGTTGTATGGATCCATTTTGTAAAAGGTTTGGGGTTCCTTTCAAAACCCTTCTATAAATTAATATCAAATCAAAAGTGAAGTGAAAATGTTTTTATGGATAAAATTAAAATTTGTGTATTGAGATATTTAGTATTGAGTTTGTAATAATCTATAATGTAAGTCTCTCTTGAACTGGAGATCTGGTACTATGAAATTTATGAATTTATACATTGTTCAAGGGATGTAAACAATGTTGTTATTCTGCATGATTTTGTATATATTTATCTCTTGTATAAATGTATGGCATATTTAATGGCAAATATTTTTGATTTCTAGATAATGATTATGGAGTTTTATAAAATGGTGAGACTAGGATATTGACTTAAGCAAGAATTTCTATTATATATTTGGAAAAAAAATGTACAATATCTAATAAAAAGAATATCTTGGAAGAGGAGCATCATAGTCAACTTTTTTTTGTGTTTATTAACATTGGCATATTTATAAAATTAGTCACACAATTAAACTCAAACAGTATTTGTGAGTTTCTTAGCTCAACTAATTCACTACTACACAATTATATTGTAGTCTCAAATCTTTGCATTGAATTTATGTCAAAGTATAAAATGAGACATTAGTCATTATTTCACATGATGATTTTGATTATATTATCATAGCATTAATTAATGTTATTTTAATTTTAACTAAGCGCTACTTCATGCTATATCCCACTAGTTGCTAATGCTGCTAGGTTCTATAATACATAGCCAAGTAGAAAAAGCATTTTTATTACAAATTTAATGCAAAACTAATAACAATGCAATATCATAATGATAATAAAGGTAGTGTTATCTCAGTATTACTTTTATAAAAAATTAAAACAAAATGATCCTAAATGAAAATACACTTAGTGCAGTTTATGGGGTATCATGGTACGTGAATTTTTAGAGTTTATGGGCCCAAAAATATCTTTTAAATCAAGCATACTCTTTTTATATCCTAAAATTTTTATGAGTCTATAACAACCAAGTTGAATATATCCACTAGCACATCATAAGTTTCATGCTTAAACATAGGTGCCTATATCTAATTTCAAGAACCTTTTATCTGATCACCCTATCACATATAGGGATATAAAGAGTAAGGAGATGATGCAACTATCAACATACCATGACACCTACGTGTAGATAATTTTATAATTTTTTTTTAATTTACAAAAATTAAAAACAATATAATAAATATACGAATATTACTACATATTTCATACAATTTCATACACTCATAGAGTAGAAAATATTAAATATAAAGAGTCAAATCCTTCATTTTAATATATTTGTGTACACATGCATGCATACAAAAGAGAAGGATATATATATATATATATATATAAGTATATATATAAGTAAGTTATGTTAAGATTAAATTTTGTTATTAATATATTATTTAATAAATTTAATAATCTAAAATTATTAACAATATAATATGAATGACTTAACTTAGATATCCAAAGAAAAGTGAATAAGGATAAATTTTGATTGATCTATAATGATAAGTACTTAGGGAAATGATAATATAATTCATATAGAGGATATAAACTAAGTGGTATGGGTCATACATAACCAAAGTTTATTTTATAATTATATTATACTGGTCAACTCATCAAAGTTCAACTAATGGAAAAAGGGTTTATCTACACTAGGGTTATTATGTATAGCAACTTTTATAGGCATAAAAATTTGTTTTAATAGATACAAGAAGGAATTTTGAAAGGGTCCCCAAACCTTTTGAAAATAAAGGAACATTGTTGATCCTAAACAAAATCCAAAGACTACAAAGATCAAACTAACCCCATAAACCATCCAAATACCTAACATCAATCACAATATCTCAATAATAGGCCTAAAAAAATACCACAATATTCTAGATATGATCAAAATATTAGAATCCTTATAAGAGCTAAAACTAAGATACCATAACCAAGCTAAGATAAAACTCCCAATAGGGAGTGAGAGCAATAAATAGTCAACAAAAAAAAACCTAGCTAAATCACAAATAAGAGAGGACTTAGTTCTCAGGAGAATCATCCTAGATTCCTACAATATTGGTTTTAACACCCCTAGCACTTATTGAATCCATTGCATCATAGTTGTAATCTCTTCTTCACAAGCAATGGCCTTGTTCAACGTGCCCATTAGAGAAATCTAGTAGTCCACCATCGTGTTAAGAAATGAATTTGGCACTTTGGGTACAACCAACATAGTGGAGGATTTTTTACCACCAAGACCATCAAACCCATAGTTATTTTAGCTTTCTTCTTCAAGGGTGCATGGTCCTCCAAATCCAAGTTATCCAACAAAACTAGGTTCTTCTTTGACTCTACCCTCTTAACAAAAACTAAATACTTGCAGGCAAGTCATGGAACATCACTTAAATATTTTATTTTCATGTTTATAACTCTTATATCATATATGTTACATAAATTGTTTATTTTATTTATAATTTTATTATAGTTTTTAAATTATTTCCACATTAATTTTGTAACAACCCTAAAACTTACCCATCCCGAGTAAGAACATTTTTTATAAAGAAGGAAAAACATGGTTCACTAAGATGTTTCCACAACAGGATTTATAACTCCATAGGGCTTAACCACATTTTGAGCCTTACAACGTTGCAGACATCACTCGAGTGGATAGGAGAGGCCAAGCTCTCGTAAATAATTTGGGGTTTACCTTGTATACCTTCGTAGTATGAAGGATGCCTTTGTATGGTTTCCCCATTCCCATGCACTCTTCGTGAATGCAGGTCAACTTAACCATAGCATTGGATAAACCCTATCTCAGTCCTTTGAGACCAAGGGATGCTTTATTCCAAGAGTCATCATAAGTCCTTCTATGATATCTCATCTAGTGTAATGCCCTTATACCTAGTTGTTTACACCTCTATGGTGAAACACTAGACTTCCAGTGCTTAGTATTTCCATCTCCTCGATGAAATATCTAAGGTGATTTCTACTCTGTGTAGATAGACTCACATGGAACCTATAGGCCATTCTGCCTTGGTTACCATCACTAAATCCATCATGTCAATGAGTTCCAATCCTCCACAGATGAGTAGGATATTTAGGTTAAACCACCCAAACCCCCATTTCAAAGACTCACCATCTTATGAAAACTTCTCAAAATTCCTTTATTGAGTAGTACTCACTGCATGCTCCCTAAGAGTTACACCACTATAACTTATTTAGGTAAGTTGTGTCTTTTTAGGTTTATCTATAAGGAAAAGCTAGGTTCACCCTCCCAAACTTATTCCTATAACCAAAATGGAACATAAATCAACTCATACTTTTTTTTCCATAACAAACCAAGTTTTCCTTCATAATCATTATTGCTTATATCCAATATAAACCATCTTATTCCTTTAGATGCATTAAAAGTAGTCAAGCATACTACTTGAAATAAAAGGTCTTTACTTTCAAATTGCACAAAGCAAGATAAAAACCAAATAACATTTCATTTTGCTCCATTGTAAATCATACATCATCTAATATAATATTCATTCATCATATCTTTAAAGCAATACATCGCGATTAGATTTACATTTAGGAACAACTCTAATTCTTTGTAAACCACCATCTACTATCATTCATTAATGATAACCAAGAATTCATTTCATTTAGAACTGCATAGATGGAACTTTTAGAGGCAATTAAATCATATAAAAACATTACAAATCATAGGCCATATTTTTGACCTTTTCCATTACAATATTCTTTGAATCTCAAATAAAATAATTACATCATCTTAACCACACATGATCCTTCCTTGAATTAAACCATACTTGCTAATCTTCACAAGCTTACACCGAGGTTTGAGACTTGATAAGGGATCAAAACAACTTTCTAACATGATAGTGCATACCCTACATGCATGCTATTTTATTTCAATGCATCACAAAAAATGCAAAGAGTTCAACCATTTCCTACTTTACATTTACCTTTCTTTAAGATGCATAAGTAACGAATTCTTTTCAACATAATATCAAATTATCACCTCAAACAGAAACCCCATAATTTCTTTTCACACAAGGGTTCCACACCCAAGTATTTTAGATTTTTTTGTATATATATGAAAAGAAAAACTAGATCTAAACAAAATATAAAGAAAGCCCATACTTTCTCTATCCCAGGGTTAGATTCCACATCCAACCTTAATCTATCGTTGTCTTTCTTTTCAGTTATTCAATAATAAATTTAACAAAACACAACAATGTTTAACATAAGAAATAGATTTTAGAAAGTATTAATTAACAAAATAATTATCCTTCTGTACTATTCCATTCCCTATTCTATCAAAGCTATAATTTCTTTATTTAATTAACATTGGTAAAAGATAGAGCTAAGCATTACTCAAAGTTAAATACCCAGGTTGAGCGCTTTTGGGTTTAACCCAGCATAAGCATAAACAACCATCATGAAGCCCAACCAAATAATTATAACTCAAAAACCATCTATGCAAACTAAAGATGAACCAAGCATGACTCAGAATAATTCTAAGAAAATTACGCAACACAAAGTGATGTCACTCCTAGTCAGAACCAAAACATACCACACACAATGCTAAGGCACTGACTACAAGGCAAATAGTTTGCAATACCCAGGCATAACAAGAGAGCAAGGTAAATAAACAACTTTCAAACCTTACTAACAACCAAGGTAGTAAAAATTAAAAGACTCAAGCATAAGGTTGAACGACTTGCTCAAGGTCAGTGTTGACTGCGCACAATACTACATAAACAAGAGCACCATCATTTCATCCCTAGCTAGATGAACTAGGTGCAAGAACACAAGCCCAGATAGCATTTAAAATATAGCAACGATCTAAAACATGCACACCCAAAAGATAATTCAAAAATGGAAGAACTTAACATAGACTTATGAAAGAGGAAAAGTAAGTAACAACCTATGCTGGCACACATAAAGCTACCAAAAGCAAAAGCCAATAAAAAGCCACCATGACATTTCAAACTAGAGCATTGGGACTATGTTCACCATCAACAAAGTCAAAGGAAAAATATTACAGGCTCTAAGTTTTCAAATAAACAACAAGAAGGGTGCTCTCAATATTACCTTAGACTCCTACACTATCAAACGCAAGCTCCCAAGAGGTCAATCCTCCTCGTATGGTATGCTCTCTTTCCACTGTGTCATCCTCTCCCCAAATCCTCAGCTCCTTTTTTTCTTTTTTAAAACCACCATCCAAGAACATCCACCAAGAATACCTTTTCACTCCCATCATCCCATTCTCTCGAGGTGTCTTTGTGGGTTGCGCATATTCTCAACTAACCATTATGCACTCCCTCCCCCATTTGGAGCACGAAGGAGTATCATCAACCAACAAGCAATAATATTCCAAAACTCTTTTCATAGACATAGTAAAATATTTAAATAATAATTTTGATTGCTAGCTAAGTAAACAATTTCATTAAAATGTAGTTTAATAGTTAAAACAACCAAGCCTGGAGTCATTAAGTCCTTACTTAATGAGCCTTCCCTTTAAAGAAACACTTTATTTTCCCAAAGTAAATGGAAACAAGAATCATTAATAAAAGATATTACTAAAAAAATCCTTAGTCATTATTGAATTCAAACAAGAATAATAATCCTTCATTATTAATGTTAAAACAATAATGTCAAACAAAAGATAAATCTTTTATATCTATTTTAAAGCAATAAAATCAACCATAATGATAATAATTCATTGTTTCCAAATTAATGTCACCACCTAGAGTTAGTTAACAGTGATGATATTTTCTAGAGAAGATTAAACCAAACCTTCCTGCTTAATAATCAACCCTTTAACCTTTCTTTGCGATGAAACTTTTCTTATCAAATAGAACCCCAACCAAAGAGAGATTATTAAAAAGCAATCAAGTTTCATCAAAACTTAAGCTATCACAAAGCATACTCATCCACAAAGTAAAGGAATCAAGCAATGATCACACACCCAAAATGATCTACTATGTCTATTTGTTGGTCACATATGCAGAAGGCCTTTTAGTAACTTCAAGGTTACCAACTTCTGCCCTATTGAATCCATTGTTATTAACAACTTCCCTACAATTCATGATATGCAACTACATGAAAGGGTATTCATCCATGTTACCCTAAGTTGTTTGATGAACAAATCATCATCATCATTTCCATTTTCTTATGGCATCTCATTCTTGGTGGTTGATCCTTTCTTCCACCCATGAGAGTACTTGTAAATGTGCAAATCCATTAGCAACATCATATTCTTACATAAAATAAATTTTTACAATAACTAATCATCATATAGCCATACAATCCATCATTAAAACAACATATCAATTCATAAGTCCATCATATGAAAAAGTTCATAAGACCATCATATAGCCATACAATCCATCATTAAAACAACATACCAATTCATAAGTTTTTCAAGGGAGGATCATGAAAAATTTGCATGGTGATTTTTTATAAGTCATGAATCATTATATTTTTCCATATAGATGAATAAAATCATGAAGAAATATTTCATATTCTTCTCTCTATAAAATGAAAAATGAATCAATACACTTTCAACATTCCATCTAAATTTGTTAAGATGCAAGCCTTAAATTAGAGAGGGATAAAGTGTTGAACTAGAGAGGTTTGTTATTTTATTAATTTTATTCATCTACAAATTTATAGCTTTCTCTAGTATTGTCTTGATATAGGTTTTTCCAACCTCTTCTTCTTGGAGACAAAATCTAGAGTCCTTTCCTACAAAAACAACACATTTTTAAAAATGACATAAAAAGGCTATAAATATATATATATATATATATATATAGCATATAGAAAAACTAAAAAATAAATAAAACCTCCAATTTATCTCCATAAAATACCTCATATATATAGAAGATTGTTTAACATGGGAACATGAAGCTAAAGCATCACAAGAAAATTTGTAGGAATATTGTTCACTTAAAATATTTTAGTTGGGTTTTGAATTTAATGGACTACATCCCAAATGTTTCATATATATATTTTTTCTTAGAAACTCTATTCTCTTTTTCTTTTTATTGAAACTTGTATTTTAAGGAATATCTGGTTTGTACCTTATCTCATCTAAGAAATATAGTGCTAGATCCCTCTCTATTGGAAGTATGGTTATTAAGTTACCTACATCATCTACCATAAACAACTTAAATAGTTTAATGAAATCAACATCGATGATGGAATATTTTTAGTTTAAGTGCTTTATTTCCAACATTTTGAATGATTATGAATGGTCAATGCTGGAAGGGCTTAATATTTCTACCATTTTTTTTCCCCTATAAAATTAGCTAAAACAATTTTGATATGAATTTCACCTTTGCAAGATCAATATCTCATTGCATACCTCAAACTATAAATCATAAATAAGTTAGTTCTTGTTTTCCAATCTTATAAAATTTAAAATTGAGATGCAACTTATGAGTTTTTAGTGATTGAAAAGCCTACTTCCAATGATGTATGTGTTCCTCTTAGGGTTTGCTAAAAACTAATATACCATCAAGGTATACTATAATAAAATAATAAATAAAATCTCTCAATAGCACATTCATTAATTCCCCTTATTTTATATTGAACGTTGTTTTCTAGACATCTTCCTTCTTTATCCAAACTTGATGGTCTATGAATTTTATGTCAAATTTTGTAAAATATTTTGCCTATGTATTTGATTCAAAATAATATCATTTATGTGTAATAGATATTAATTTTTCACTGTAATCATGTTTAAGGTATGGAATCCTATGTAGATATGCTTAATCCCATCCTTTTTGGGAACTAGCACTATCAAGGATCCACAAGGAGATGTACTTGTTTTAGTAGCTCCTTGATCAACTAATGCTTGAAATTTCTTCTTAATTTTCTTATTCTCATGTACTCAGGTTTGTTATAACCACAATTAAGGTAATGATGCATGTAGAAACAAATTAATTTCAAGTATAACTGGTACTTTTATTGGTAGTCACTTGGGCTCTAGGAAAAACTTCTCAAAACTCAATATCATTTTTTCATTTGTTTCTTTTGGTTAGGATACCATGATTGGATAAAGGAAACTCTTTTTACCATTCTATATTTGGACCTCACCATCAATAATATAGTTTTTACTGTAATTAATTTGTATATTGGCTTGAAAGACAAAGATTGATGAATTATTCTTTTTGGCTTTCAAAAAAATTCACATATATGTGGTGGTACTATACCTCACTCAACATCATCTATAAAAACATATGACTTTACAAATTTTATCTACATTGTTGATTATTTGTACATTTGCATACTTATACAACCCATATAAGGCATATGAGGATGAATGCATAATGTTTGATTAATTTCTTTTCACTATAAAAAAAAAAGCTCTTGTCACTAATATCTTCTTGATTTGGATTTTGACATTACAAATTTCTTTTATACTATCAAAATAAACATTGTTGTCATTATTATCCCCTAATAACACCCTACTGGTACATCATTGGACTCTTATCGAGGTTATCCAAGTTTAAATCTCAATAAGGGAGGCTCCCATTGTGCCCCTAAAAAATGTGGTCGCTAATTGCACCACCTATTATCTTCACCAACCAAAAAAAAAAAATCTTTATTATCTGATTGAATTAAATTTTAACATAAAAACTTTTTTTTCCTCATTTATTTTTTCTCTTATTTAATTTATCTTCTTAAAATAATAAAATTAAGTTTATTATTATTACTACTCTATCTTCTATCGCTTTTATACTTTATAAACTACCTTATTAAAATAATAAGGTTAAGTAATGATATATATTCTACCTCTTCTATACTTTCTACCTCCAAATATTCAATCTTATTTCTTTCTACTCCATAGATATTTTCTTAGTCAATATTATTCCTTAATTTACTACATTCTATAACAACACTCATATTACCACTCGTGGAATGTTCTTTTTTAATCCTGCACACTATTGTAGAACATTTTTATCCATTTATTAGTTTTGCAATAATTATTTTATTTTTCTTTTTTAATATATAGAGGAATAAGTAGCATTATTACACGTTTTATTATAAATATTAGTTGGTTGGGTTAGGAAAATTCAATGGATCAACTTGTTCAAGGCATGAAATTAAGGTAACCAACCGACAAACATTCTACAACTGCCATCCTAAGATGGCCTGGCTCAGGGAATCAAATTAAGAAATCCAACCAACAAACACCCTACCACTACCATCCACTTCTACGTCATGGTTTAAACCTAACCTTTCCCAATATAAATTTTAGAGAAGATTATGGGATTTTTAAAATTAAAATAAAAATAGTCCCTCATATAGGATATTGAAATTGAATATGGTAAATATAAACCAAAAAATATGATGGAAATAAGAAATAAACAAACAGGATAATTATAATAAAGACTGAAAAAAATAGAGAAATACAAAACAAGAGGAAATACAACTGCAAGTATCTACAACAAAAATTTCAAATCACATCCTTTATATTTTTGCATTGCATAGCTGAGAAATGAAAAACCTCAGGGGGAAAACATAGAGAGTTCTACAAGATACGTTACATTAACACATATCTAAATCTAGCCAAAGTAATGGACGATATCAATGAATGATCTATTACAAACAAGTACCAAAATAGTTTTCTATTTTTAACATCCTAAAATCTACTTTAGGAGAAAATTCTCAACCCCCCCCTCAAATCTAAGTTGTGAGAAAATTCTCTTATCCCTAAAAGATGCTTCAATTTATTAATTTTTTTTCCTTCAATGTCTTTGTCAAAATGTCAGCAACCTAATCTTTGGACCTGCAATGAGAAATCTTGATTTCTTTATCTATAACTAGTTTTCTGATGAAGTGATATAAAATATTGGTATCTTTCAGTTGGGGCTGTATCAATTCTTCAAGCGTACTACGTAATCATGCTACTTGGCAACTAGCTGGAGTGGCTGCTACATATTTTGCTTCTGATGTGGACAATGCAACAATAATCTATTTTTTTGATGACCATGAAATTACCCCTAAATCAAGATTTAAATCATATCTTGAAGTACTTTTCCTATCATCTTGGTCTCCTGCCTAGTCACTATCTGTGTAACCAATGAACTTCAAGTAATCCTTCCTTTCAATAAAATCCCACAATTTATGGTATCTTTCACATATCTGAAGATTCTTTTACCTGCTTGGAAATGTGTATCATGTGGATCCTCCATGAACCTGATTATCAAGCTTACTGTGTACATGATATCTCACCTTTTCTAGTTAAGTACATTAAACTTCCAACCAAACTTTTATACAAGGTGGAGTCTACTTTTTTGTTGTCATATTCTTTGATCAACTTCACACACATGGCAATAGGTGTAATTGTTGGTTTACAATTTTCTATACAAAACCTTTTCAATATATCATTTGCATACTTCTCTTGAGAAATAAAAATCCCATAAATATTTTGAGTTACTTCAATACCAATAAGATAATGCATGAAGCCAAGATCAGTCATTCAAAATTCATTTTTCATTGCAAATGAGAGTTTTCTAAGCACTTTTTCATTATTCTTAGTATAGATCAAATTATAAACATAAATGTAGACCATCATAACATCTCCTTGTTGATATTTTTTTAATAAGGTATGCTCATAAGAATATTTTTCAAAACCATTTTTAAAAAAATATGATTCAATCCTTCCATACCAGACTCTAGGTGCTTGCTTTAAACCATAAAGAGCTTTATTTAGTTTGATAACTTTACCATTATAATCTTATTTATAAAAACCAGGTGGTTTCTCTATGTATATTTCATATTCCAATACATCATTCAAGAATACTAATATGTCATCCATATGATAGAGTATCCATCCCTTCTGTGTTGGAAGAGCTAAAATCATGTGAATAGTATGCATTCTAGCAACAAGTGCAAATACTTCATTATAATATATACCTGATATTTTCTTGTAGCATTTCACTATTAACCTGACCTTGTATTTAGTCACTTCTCCTTGTTCATTGTACTTAGTTTTATAGATCCACTTTACTCCAATTGGTTTATTGTGCTCTAGAAGATCTGTTAATTCCCATGTTTGATTCTTCTCTATGGATTCAATTTCTTCATTCATAGATTTAATCAATTTATCATCTTTTACTGCTTCTTCAAATGTAAGGGGATCACAACCATCCCCAAAAAATGTAAAATGACAAGCATATTTAGTTACCTATGTGGTTTCTTGATATATGTCATACAAGCTCCTTGTCTTTTGCCCTTTTATCAAAGATTCTGTTGTGGGTGATGAATATTCACTTTTGGTACTTGGTGAAGAAGAGCTTCTTCTTGGTGTTGAATGTTGAATGATACTTCTACTAGCTCCTTTTTTTCCAACCAAATTTTGGTGTTGGCTTAATGCTTCTTCTTCAATGCTGACTTACTGATATTTTTCTAGTCAATTTCCAACACCACTCCTGGTCTTCAAGAAAATTAAAATCTCTACTTGTCATCAATGTTTTTATTTTTGGATTGTATAATATGTATGCTTTTGATTCTTCACTGTATTCCATAAAGATACACCTTTCTGCCCTATCATCTAATTTCTTTTTAAGTGCATTTGGAACATGAGAATAAGCAATGTAACCAAATACTTTAAAATGATCTACACGTGGTTTGAAACCTCCCCATGCTTCTTCTAATGTCATGCACCAAACTATTTTCATAGGGCTCCTCTTCAAAATATAACCTACACAAAAAATAGCCTCTGCACAAAAAAATTAGGTAAATTCTTAGCTTTAAGCATACTCACCATATCTAGAATTGTTTTATTCTTCCTCTTAGCTATACCATTTTGATGAGGAGTATACCTAGTTTTTAACTACCTTTTTATACCATTCTCAATATAAAATTTTGAAATTCATGTGAGATGTACTTTCCACCTCTATCAATCCTTAAAATTATAATAAAATAGTCACTTTGCTTTTCAACTAATTCTTTAAATTATCTAAATTTCTTGAAAGTATCAGATTTTGATTTCAGTGGATACACCCAGATTTTCCTACTATAATCATCAATAAATATCAAGAAATAACTCATACCAGATAATGAGGTGACTTCAAGCAGTCCACATAGGTCTAAGTGTACTAGCTCTAATGGCTCTTAAGCTCTCCAAGATTTCTCTATTACAAAGGGTTCTCTGTGATGTTTTACAATAATGCATCCTTCACATTCTTCATCCAGTATTTTGATGAGCAGTAAACCTATTATCATGTTCTTATTATGCAAGAGATTTAGTCCACCAAAATTTAGATGACAATATTTAAGATGCCATAACCACTGTGTATCTTTTATTATGGCATTGAAACTCAAATACAAAATTCTCTCAATACTAAGAGGAAACATTTTGTTAGCATTCATGGGTATGTTGGTTATCAACTTGTTCTTATTATCAAAAATAAAGCATGTACCATTCTCAAATTTTACAGTGTGGCCATTTTGCAAAAGTTGACCTACACTCAACAAGTTATGCTTTAAACATGGTACATAAAATACATCACCAATAAATATTTCCTCACCTTGTTTTATTTTGAGTAATATCCTCCCTTTCCCCATGATCGATGTAGTTGTATTATTACCAATGTTTACTTCTGATTTGATGGACTCATCCAAATCTTCGAATATCTCTTTGCTTCCTGTCATATGATTATCGCACCCACTATCAACACACAATTTATCTTCATTTATTTCCTCTTTTGTGCTACATATGAGCAGCACATATTCTTCCTCTCATTCATCTTCATTTACATATTGAGCATCCTATTTGCTTTCATATGTTACCTTTTTTCTATATTCAGATGCAATATGTCCATACTTTTGACAATAATAACACTGAATAGATGACTTATCATACCTTTGAGAGCCTCTGCCTCTTTGCTGAAATTGACCTCATATTCCTTTTGGATCTCTTCATCTTCCTCTTCATGGGAATGATACTTTTGATGCTACTCCTTTTTTTGACATTAATACCTTACTATTGAAGGCTTGCTCCAATGGTTCATTTGTGGATTTATTTATTCTATTCTCATGTGTGTATAATGAACCCATAAGTTCATCTACAGACAAAGTTGTTAGATCTCTTGATTTTTCAATGGCTATAACTATAGGATCAAATTTTGAAGGCATACATCTTAATATCTTTTATACAATTTTGTGATTGCTCATAACTTCGCCATTTGATTTCATATGATTAATTAACCCCATTGCCTGAGTAAAAAAATCCCCTAAACTTTCTGAGTCTAGCATTTGTAAAATTTCAAAATCTCTTCTAAGTAATTGTAGGTGGACTATTCTTACTCTATTCATAACGTGAAATGATTGTGCAGGAGATCCCATGCTTCTTTTGCCTTCAAAGTTGTTGTAACCCTTGGGAGGAGGTTTTCATCAAGACCCTGCACTATGAGCAACAAAACTTTTTGATCTTTTTTCTTACTGTCCCACAATATGTCTCTTTTATCACGTGTGAGTGCGACTAATGCTGTTGCATCCACTGATTTTGAGTATCCAGTCTCCACCAGATCCCATAGCTCCTGTGATCTAAACGAAATTTTCTTCTGAAAACACCAAAAATCATAATTTTTCTCATTGAATTTGGGAATTTGAAGCTGTATATTATTAACATTTGTTATCATTTTCAACCTGACTATGATACTATATGATGGAAATAAGAAAAAAAAATAAAGAAGATAATTGTAAAAACGACAGAATAAAAAACAAGAGGAAATACAACTGCAAGTATCTACACCAGAAAGCCTAAATCATATCCTTTATTTTTCTGCGTTACAAAACTGAGAAATGACAAACATTTTAATGCCTCAAGGGCAAAACCTAAGACCATAAAATAAACTAAATAAAAAAAACATAATGCCCTGACCTCTCCTACCAAAAGCAAACGAATTTGTACGTATGTTTTGATCAGGAATCTTATCCTTTCATTTGGTGATTCATGTACTGAAGGCCATAAAAGTACATTTAAAAAAACAAAATACCCAGGCCTCTGCTACAAAACTGAAGGCCATAAAAGTACATTAAAAAAAACAAAATACCCAGGCCTCTGCTACCAAAAAGCAAACCCACTTGTATGTCTGTTTTGGTCAGGAATCTCATCATTTCTTATGTTGATTCCTACACTAATGCGTAGAGGCTAGCACCTGTCGCAGCTGGCCTTTGAGAACAATACCTCTAATCAAACTCAAAAGAAAAAATATTGGCGTATGTTTCTACGCCTCTCACAAATCAACGTCAGTTTTGTTCAAATTCATATTCTAGGTATTATTGCATCCAAGATCTTAGGATGCCTCTTACAAATATCTTTTATATCTTTTATTAAATTTATATTGATTATGAACCTTTAATGAAGTGGTCGAAAGATTTAAAATGTCTCTTGTAGTCATATGATTTTAAAAGAAAATGAGTATTGGATTATAAATCTTGCAAACCACTTTACATTTTTTTAAACATAAAAATTACATGAGGTGTATCGTATTTCAGTTTTTTTTTAACTTACTTTTTTAAATAAATGATGTTTTTTTTAATTTAATTGTTTAAAAAATATAGGAAAAAGATTTTAAATTGATTTTTCCAACATAAATATTTTGTGAGTTGGCTCGACTTTGTGCGCTGGCTCCTACCTCAACGTGGACTTTGTCCGCTGGCTTCCGATAAGCAGTGTGTCCATTCCCCATTGGCGTCCTCGTTGGTAGTCCTCGATGGTCGTTGGTATGGCATCGATGGTATTAATCTGTGTGCCAACTCTAGTAATCATATTTGGCAAGAGAACAAGATTGCTCATCATGATCCTTCGTGTCTCGTCTTTCTCCTCTGCAGCAGATTTTTTCATTGTCATGTGCCTTTTCAGCATCTCACCTACATTTATATTGGTTCCTCCAGTTTCAAGTGTGTTTTGATCCATGTGACTAAACGTTAGGGACCATGACCCTTCATCACCGGCCTTGGCATGATTTGAGCTCCATGTTTTAGGGCACGACTATCAACACCCTCATCCTTGCTGGCTTACTTCAAAATTATTTAAAAAATAAACTTCCTCGCTGGCTTACTCCAAAATTATTTAAAAAATAAACTTTCACCTGCCTTTTCTAACTGTAATACCCACTCTGAGTAAAAGTGAGAATCATAAGTCTGGGTCGTGCAAGAAGATTGTAAGGCTTAATTTCATCATGGCTTTACTTGAACCGTAGGTACACCGTGGTGGAAGAAATCCTTGACTCCCACGGTTTCCTCCCTTTCTTGAGGAAATTTGGTGGGAGCGATGCTGATTTTTCAATGGAGCTGGCCCACTCCTGGGATAGTGGCAATGTCACCATTTGCAGGGTGGTTTTTCGAATTACCATTCGGTTGATTGTCGAGGTCACCAAGTTGGTTAATGATGGTGACATTGTTCATAGAGATAAGCATTTCATTGCTGCTGAGTTCCACCACTTTTGCGACAAAGGCAAGCATCTCAACAATAAGAATAACGGTATTGTTCGAAAAGACCTCACTGCTCAGTGGAATCAGGTGTTAATTTCAATCATTTAGAACTTTATGATTGATGACCCCAATTCACCACTATGGAGCTTCCATCGGGCATTTTTGAACCATCTCAAGGACATCAGTTCATAAATATCCCAGAGTACCTTACCGCTCTATGTAATTGTTTGCGGCCAGTGCTAGGGAGGGGAAATATTCCCACCCAAAGAACCAAGGCTTACATCTAATGATTTTTCAAGTATTTCTTGCAGCATCAACCCCCTTCTTGTGCGCCCCTTGTCATGGATGACGTCCATTTCGACTTTCCTGAGCAGATGCCAAACTCGCTCATGAAGAAGGATGACAACGAATTTCAAGTGAAGATGGACATGGTAGGCACGTCCAAAGTGGAAAAAAAGAAACACCTGTTCGTGGCAAAGGCCACTTCCATCACCTACAGGCGTTCTCCCCGAAACCTCTAGACGAGAGATAAACGTAAAGATATTGTCATTCTTGACCAAGAATTCTCCAATTTGGACACTCCTGCCATCCACAAGAAGCTCTTGCATGAAATGACTTCGTGGTCTACTCAACCCTCTGGTGGGTTTGACTGTCAAGGGTTTCCGTCCAAAGAAGCTAAAAATAAATTTGGATGACCTGATTTCTCTGGCCAATTCCCTGCTTACCCAATCGTCCAAGATAATATCCAAAATTATTAAGCTGAAAGGAGGTACCATGTCTGTCCAAATCAACTAGCATATTATGCCCACATAGCCCGAGTTAAATCAGAGCAAGATGTTCCCGAGTGGTCCATACTGGTCCGCTCAGCCCGCACCGATTTCCCTGAGTGGCCTCTCCCCCTCTGGGACGAGCCCTCCTGCATTGGCTTTGACTGTGAAGCTGAGTCAGGTTACGCAGACTAGTCGAAACGCTGATCATGGACTTCTAAATCATCCCACCACCTTGGGATAATCTCTAGGTTGGTCCTCTTTTTTTGGTTTCTTCCCTTTGTTGCTAGATTTTTTGCTTCTCTAAGTTCCAGACTCTCTTCTTAGGGCTTGTTTCTTAGTCCCCTTTCTGGTTTTTGTTTGTGTTGTAAAGGATTTGAGATCCCTTTCATAACCTTCTTAAATCAATAAAACAGTGAAACAGTGAAGATAAATATTTTGTGAATTTGAAGTTTTAAAAATAAAAAATGACTTCAAATTATTATATAATTTTTTTTTTTGATTAAATAGCTTTCTTGTTATAAGATTTTTGTGTCTAACAAATGATTTAAATGGTCATTATAAAACACATAAATATGAATTAGAATGAATATTTGTTCATATGTGAATTTGAGAAATATGTTTTTATATATTTTTAATTTTATAATAAATTATTATAAAATAAAAAATATATATTCAAGTTCATATATGAACATGTATTCATTCTAATTCATATGAACAATTATTCATTTCATATGATAGTCCTATTACTAGGATTTTTCTTATGCATTGTATGTTGATTGTAGGTTATTATAGTAAGGAGGTCAATACTCCTCTCAGTTTAATTTAGACCAACTTCTAGATATGATGGAATGTAAATAGGTTATTATTGAAAATTATATATTTTTTCAAAGAAAATGATAGTTAATTATTTATAAAAATAATAATTCCTCATCTTATTAATAGTAACCATATTTTTAATTAATATTTAATTGGTTAATAATTAAATTTTGTTAATTTAATTAACATCTAAAAAAGAAATTATTATTTGACAATATTAATTCATTTTCATAAATTTTAATATAAATATAAATATATATATATATATATATATATATATATATACGCATAAGAAAGGAAATGCCAACATATCAAGTGCTCTAGGGTTTGAGAGATCTCTGGTGTGGATTCTTCTTACTTCAAAATAGGGTTTGTACACTATGTCGTGGTCAACCCTTTTTTGTTTTAAATGACCGCAAAACCTGGTAGGCTAGGTGGAAGGATAGGTAAAGATGACACCCATAAAACAACCCAGGATGTTTATACTAATGGTATTGCACAAGATCTCCTAATGTAATTTTAGAATTTCAAGTGTTTCATAATGCTTGCAAATGGTTAAAATTTATACCTTGGTTAAATATTTTATGTAGTGCAATCCCAATAAATGTACCTTATGGTCTTGTGTTAACTTAATTTGGGTTTCTCATGGAGTCAAGATCAAGCTAATTCAAATTTTAACCAAGGATTTTTTTCTACTCTACAGATTTTGTGCATGCAAAGGAAATCTATAAGCATGGGCCATGCTTCATCACAATCTCCTTTTTGGTATTTTCTCGATGGACCCAAAAATGTTTAGTCTCAATGGAATGAACCCTTAAGGTCTAGTTTGGGTAGATTTTCCAGGTCTCCCCCTCCCCCTTTGGCCATTCCTAAACCACATAGTGATAGCCTTTGGACAAGTTATTCTAGTTCAAGCCAAAAAAAATTTCCATGCCTACCCATAGAAGGAAGTCTATGTAGAGGTAAACCTATCTAAAGACCTCAAGGACTTAATTGAGATCTAGGTTGGTGAATGAATAATTTCTCAATAAGAGATTAATATTAACCTATCAAATAGTTGCTTTCATTTTTAATAGTCTGACTATAAGGTCAAAGAATTCCCTCTTATGAAATAAGGGGAATTCTTACAAAAAAAATCATCAACTCTCCAATATTTAGTTAGGGATTTATAGACCTAACTCTAAGGGAACTAATAGTTTTGTGGTATTGGAGTACCTTGACGATAAGTATATATCATTAGACTCCCTTTCTCAATGAAATTTCCCTCTTGAAAATTTTAGGGTCTTATAGACTCCAAGGACAAGTATTTGATGTGCGAGATTCGCTACAAATTTCCAAATCTTGGTTTCTTGTGTTTGTAAATAATAGGATTTTTGTTATTAGTAATTTGTTAGACCATCTAGCCAATGAGACACTTTCTTCATAATGACCATGATTCTGGTCAAGGTGGAATTTCCACCTTCATTTCCACTTCTTATCTGCCTCACCTATCACATAGTATGGATGGTTTTTAATATCCACAACCATGTGCTTGGTGTAGTTTATGTTTATGCTTCCAATGATGTTAATGAACAAGCCCATTTAAATCTATAGATTGTATAATCCCTTCTTTCTACCATAATTTATTTGTGGTAATTTTAACACAATTGAGATAGCAATAGATAAAATTGGAGACCACAAGATGTGTTGGGTAGCAGAAGAACACATAACTTGATTTCATATGCACAATAAATTTGGTCTTTATGATACCAAAATGGGATACCCCAAGCCAAAATATTTTGGTACACATGGTCCAACATGGATACCAAATATAACAATATTCTTAAGGGGCTTGATCAGGTGATGTTATTTGGACAACTCATATTTAATTTTATCAATTACTTATCCATTATGATTTAATAATTGCCTAAGGTAGTACTCTTGGACCATTTTGCTATTCATTTTTCATTGAATTATTGGGTGATAAAGGATCAAATATGAGCTCATTGTTACTTCAACACATCATTAGTCACTCACAAGCCTTTGTTTACCCACATTCAATACATCTAGAATGTGAATCCATTCTCACTCACTCTTAACCAATGGATTGACTCATGGAATAATCTGATATAATGCAACAATTTATTCCTTCACACTTAATGGTTCTAGCTAGACCTATTTCACTACCACTCATACAAGGCCACCACCTTAGACCTCCATCGTGCCACCTAGGAGCTTGAAGCCCAAACATTTTCACATTATCTAGAACTTTGGGTGTCCAAGTTTTGATAACAACAATAGAAAGCAAATGTTCATGTAGCTTAGGGTCCCAACTTAAACCCAAATTTTATTGGCTTAAATTTGGGTATAAGGTCTCAAAGGAATGTTTTTAGTCTATTCGAGGAAGAGACACTGCCCAAAATATCAAGTAGATATGTGAAAGGAAATAATTTTTTATTGAGCTACCTAATATCTTATAGGCCTTCATTTGACATTATCAAAATATTTTCAAATATTAAGACCCTTCCTTGGTTAAATATAATGGTATTCAATAGCGTGTTAGTATGGTTTTATGTCATTTCTCTACCTCTTAAAAAACCCTTTGTGATATCCACCTTTAATAAGATAAACACAATGCTAACAGTCTTCTCCATGGTCAATGATAAATATCTAGGATGTGATGGGTTCCCTTGTGAATTCTATAAATATTTATGGGATATTGTGGGACCAAATCTACATTAGGTCTATTTGAAAGCTCTCAACACTAGTTCTTTAGGCCATTTGATATATAGGGGTAATATTAAGCTCATTCCCAGATTAGAGGACCCTTAAGAAATTTGTAATTTAATATCCATCACCTTGCTTAATGTTTCGTATAATATTATAGCCAAATCCTTTTTTGATAGGGTTAGAAATATTCTCCTGATTATATAACTAGAGAAACAATCTTTATTAATAATAGATATATCTTGGATACAATTATTGTTGTCTAGGAAGCAATGGAATGGGCAAGACAATCCCAATAGAAGGCCATTTTTCTTAAAATTGAATTTGCTAAATTTTATGATATGATTGAATGGTCCTTCATCCTAACTATGTTATAGGCTCTAGGATTTAGATCCACCTTTATACAAATTTTTAAAACATTCTTTATTGATGCCTCTGCCTACCTTTTAATTAATGGTAAACAATCCCCAACATTTGACATCCATAGATCCATTTTCCAAGGTTGTCCTCTTTCTTATTCTTTATATGTTTTAGTAGTTGAAGGATTTCACTATATTATAGCATACACTATTTCCAAGTGGAGGGTGAAAGATATTACTATTCCAAATACTTAAAAAAATATTTTTAATGATCACTTTACAAATGATTCCTTTCTTACATTCATTGAAGAGAAATATAACATTGAGAATGCCATTTAATATTTAAACACATTCTTTGGGGCTTGAGGATCCAACATCTAGTGGCAAAAAACTCCATGTTACAAATAATCCTTCTTGCCAAAATCTGTTGGGTTCAACTATTATAATTAGAAATGGATCCAATACAAAGAAATGTTTAGGTTCTTGAGTATTTCCTTTTCCTTCTAGTCCTCATCCTCAATTGTGGTAATAAATCTTGCATGGAGTGGAACAAAAGTTAAATAAGTAGCTTTCCAAAACTCTTTATCTACCGAGTAAATTCTAAGTTTGTTCTAATATTTTGACCACCATATATGTTTATTACACTTTGTTTTGGGGCCCCTCCAAAGTCTTTTACCCAAAATTGGAGAAACTCCTCTATGATGTTTTATGGGTTTCTTTAGAAAAAAGGAAATATTTCCATAGAGCGGCCTAGGATTTTTTTTGCCTCCCAAGAGATTTCAGAGGATTAGGTGTTTCAAGATACCCAAAGGAAAAGGATATCCCTTTACACAAAATTTATCATTAGAGTAATGCAAGGCACTAAAGCCTAGAATATTTTACTCTAGAACTATATTTCTTCAAGCATCCCTTACAGGAGAAAAGTATGGAAAGGGCTTGTGTTGCTCTCACTTTTGGTTATGAAAGTGCCTATATATATTCATGGCACATTTGTAACCAAAATCATCTAAAATTCTTGGGAGACAACTAGGCCTTGGCTCTAGTGGAATGACAATAGGTTATATAATGAGTTATCTATAAACCTTCAGTCTACTTTGTGGTCCCTCATTATCAAACATCAAGAACAATATCTAGCCAAAATTACCTAGATTAAGACCCTATATTTTTTCCACAAAGGGTTAATGGTCATGTCAAACCTTTTTCTAGTCACACCAAACATTTTCTCTCTTGTCTTATATCCAAGTCCCAATTCAATCAGATAGATTAGGAAAAAGAGACCTTCAAAGTAGTCAAAGAGGTAGTCTCCTATGATATGCTCCATAAAATTGGGGTCAAATGTATGCATCCATGGTGGAAATATTGGAAGTGGAATTTAGATATTCCCTATTGAAATTATAAACCTCATAATGTGTACTCATGGCTTTCCCCTCATTTTCCCATGGTTCTCATGCTCAATACTCCTTGACATCTTCAATACTCCAACAAGGATTGATAATAGTAATTCTCCTATATTTGGGATGTAGCTCTAGAGCCCAAATTGAACCACTTATCTTGGTGTTTGTTATTCTAGGAATTACTAATTGTGGAATGATTGATTCACTTTGGGGAAAGAAACCCCAAATAACCCTTTTATCAATTTTGGGAGACCATCAAGCATTTTTTCTAGTTTTACCCCAAGGCTCAGGAAAATTGAACCTAAATTTATGAACTCTTTAAACAATTCAAATATAGGTAGTTTTAATGGCATATGATTCTCTTTGGGAATAGAAATAACATGCCTACAAACATTGATAGAATATGGCATATTTTTAGAGCAAAGATTATAGTTAACATTTGGAGAGTTCATTAAATTTTTATATTTGCTAATTTTATTATTTCTATAGTTTTCTCTACTTATTCTAAAGCTATGATTTTCTGTAATGTGCTTTTACACATTTAGGCCCAAGCCAACAAAGTTTCTTTAGAGGTTGAGAACTTGTAAACTTTGCTCAACCATTGGAAAAAAAACCCTTGTATGATTTTTAGAATCTCACCATTATTGCCTAATCATCAGATTAAACCTCCCCTAAGAGGTCAATGGTGGGTCCATAGCCAACCATCTCAACGATATTGTATCCCAACCAAGCAGAGATAGGTAGTTCTCCATGCAAGCACCACTCTCAAGATTAAACTAGAGGCTAGATATATGTCTCGCTCCTCCCCTTAATTGCAAGCCTAGGGATATAAAAAAAAATTCCCTCTTCGTTAGGATGGGAACCAACAATTGCTTCAATGTTTGAAGACACTCTAGGATAGCATAGAAAGTGTCATTACCTTGATGAACAATTTGGATGAGAGCCCATACCTAAATATCTTGATCCTCAAGCTAGGTGGGGTAATCCATTAGATGAATACCTCTCCTTCTACTAGTGCTATTTTGGCTTTAGCAAATTTTACTTCCTTTGGGACCACTTTTTGTTTAATCCATAGGATCTTGCTTTTGGACTATGGGAGGACTTTCGATTTATTTTTTTAGGTGTGGTTCCATACCCCCTATTTTTTTGTAATTAGTGTATTATCTCATCTAGAAAATATAGTGCTCCCTCTCTATGGGAAGTATGGCTATTAAGTTACCTGCATCATCTACAATATACAACTCAAAAATATTGAGGAAATATACATCAATGATGGAATATGTTTAGTTTAAATGATTTATTTTAAATCTTTTGAATTATTATGAATGGTCACTGTTAGATGGGCTTAAGATTTCTACCAGTTTTTTATCTCCATAAAATTAGCTAAAACATTTTTTATATGACTTTCATATTTGCAAGATCAATCTCTAATTGGATACCTCAAACTATAAATCGTAAATAACTTAGTCCTTATTTTACAATCTTATAAATTTTTAAATTGAGATGCAACTTATGATTTTTTGATGTCTGAAAGACCTACTTCCAATGTTGGATGTGTTCCTTTTAGGGTTTTATAAAAAATAATATACCATCAAGGTATACTATAAGAAAAATAATAAAGGATATCCCTAAATAGCACATTCATCAATCCCATAAAACTTTATATTCATTTAGCTCCTATTTTATATTGAACATTGTTTTCTAGACATCTTCCTTCTTTATCCAAACTTATGGTATATGCATTTTACGTTGAAATTTTTTTTCCATGTATTTGTTTCAAAATAATATCATTTATGTGTTATAGATATTAATTTCTCAAATAATGTTTCAAGAATGAAATATTATGTGCATATGCTTAATCTCATCCTTTTTGACAACTAGCACTATCGAAGATCCACAAGGAGATGTACTTGGTTTAGTAGCTCCTTGATCGACTAATGCTTAAAATTTCTTCTTAATTTTCTTATTATCATATACTCAGTTTAATTTAGACCAACTTCTAGATATGATAAAAATGAATATTTTTAAAGTATTTCATACTCATAGCATTGTAATATTTTAAAAACTTAGTAAATTATTTAAAATAATAATAATTAATTTTATTATTATTACTACACTATCTTCTACCCATTTTATACTTTATAAAGTACCTTCTTAAAAATAATAACACTAAATATACCTTTATTACTATTTATCTTCTACCTCTTCTATACTTTCTACCTCCAAATCTTCAATCTTATTTCTTTCTACTCCATAGATATTTTCTTTGCCAATATTATTCCTTAATTTACTACATTCTATAACAACACTCATAATACCACTCGTGGAATGTTCTTTTTCTACTCCATAGATATTTTTTTTTGCCAATATTATTCCTTAATTTACTACATTCTATAACAACATTCATAATACCACTCGTCGAATGTTCTTTTTCTACTCCATAGATATTTTCTTTGCCAATATCATTCCTTAATTTACTACATTCTATAACAAGACTCATAATACCACTCGTGGAATGTTCTTTTTAATCCTCAACACTATTGTAGAACCTTTTTATCCTTTACTTTTATAACTATTTTTTTTTTTTAATACAGTGAAAAAACATTATTATATGTTTTATTATAAACTTTAGGGAAGTAACATTATTATATGTTTTATTATAAATTTTAGTTTGTCGAGTCCAAATCTTAGTAAATTGGGTTAGGGCGAAGTCAATAAATCAATGGTTCAAGGCATAGCCAACCAAACTCATAATACCACTCGTGGAATGTTCTTTTTAATCCTTGACACTATTGTAGAACCTTTTTATCCTTTACTTTTATAACTATTTTTTTTCTTTTTTAATACAGAGAAAAAACATTATTATATGTTTTATTATAAACTTTAGGGAAGTAACATTATTATATGTTTTATTATAAATTTTAGTTTGTCCGGTCCAAATCTTAGTAAGTTGGGTTAGTCCAAGTCAATAAATCAATGGTTCAAGGCATAGCCAACCAACAAACATTCTACCTTTACCATCCAATCTACGGTTGGTTCATGAAAGCCAACCGAAAAAACACTATACCGTTACCATCCAACTTTTTTTTTTTATATAATACTTCTTATACACATCCACCATGAGGATTGAACCTAAGTCACCTAGATCACATCACCGATAATGCAAATGGCGTCCTTGCTGCTACCATCCAACTTATCCACTTATACCTCATGTTTTTTTTTAGAACATGATCTTTTCAATGACAAATTTTAAGAAAAATTATGGACTTTTAAAAAAAAATCAGTAGTCCCTATAAGATATTAAACTTAAATCTGCTAAATATAAATGTACAAATATATCACTATAGTAGGTTTTTTTTAAAAAAATCCCAATTCCATTATACCAAGTTTAAACACATTCCAAAAACACATTCCATATCTCTCATAAAATTTATTATTATTATTATTTAATTACTAACCATATCTTCTTATCCCATATGTTCGCTTTTGTTTATCAACAATGTAGAGAGCTTTACAGGCAGATGGTGCTACCATCAATGCGTGGCACAGAAGAAAACATGTGTATCATTGACACACATGCCGGCTACACACCTGATACATGCAAGAATGAAAAATTCGGACGAGACGATGTCACAGTAATATGCTTAATATGTTAAATGAAAGAGATTCGGTCCATATTATTTGTTCTACAATTAAAAGATATCGTTTGCATTGCTAAATTTTGGAATTGACATATAATCCTCTAGTAAAATGGAAAACATGGGTTTAGTTTGAAATTGTCTGATATCTTAGTTTTTCATGCAGAATTTTTACACTTTACTATTATCTTCCAGAACATCCATGTTATAAATATAAATTAAGATTTAATGATCCAAAATGATTTATTATATATAACCTGAAATAGGTTTATATATATAATAAAATAATTAATAAAATACATTTAAAAAAGTAAAATACCCTGGCCTCTGCTACCAAAAAGCAAACCAAGTTGTACGTATGTTTTGATTAGCAATCTCATCCTTTCATATGGTGAATCCTGCACAAGGCCATAAAATACATTTAGAAAAACAAAATAGCCAAAATAACCTGGCCTCTGCCAGCAAAAAGCAAACCAACTTGTACGTAAGTTGTGATCAGGAATCTTATCACTTCATATGGTGCTTCCTGCACTGAAGATCATAAAATAAATTAAAAAAAAAAAAACATAATGCCCTGGCCTCTGCTACCAATTTGTACGTATGTTTTGATCAGGAATCTTATCCTTTCATACGGTGATTCATGCACTGAAGGCCATAAAAATACATTTTATAAAACAAAATACCCAGGCCTCTGCTACCAAAAAGCAAACCCACTTGTATGTATGTTTCGATTCCTGCACTGAATGCGTAGAGGCTAGCACCTGTCGTAAATGGGCTTTGAGAAGAAAACCTGGAATCAAACTCAAAGAAAATATACTGGCCCATGTTTCTACGCCTCTCACAAATAAACGTCAGTTACGCTTTTAGGCTGTATACTTCTTAATTAAAAGATATCAGGACGTCTAGGTTTAGTTTTTTTCAAACTCATATTTTAAGTATTATTGTATCCAATATCTTAGGATCCCTCATACAAATATCTTTCATTAAAATTATATTGATTACGAAGTGTTGATGAAGTGGTCAAAAGATTTAAAATGTCTCTTGCACATCTAAATAATTTTATTTATTTTTTTTTAATTTTTTTTTTAATTAAGGATTATATATTAAAACCAAGTTTTAGAGGTTGATCCAAAGCTTATTACAACATTCATCGTAATATTTTTAAAAACTATATCTTAACTGGGGACAGTCTGTCCACCTGTACTATTGTCTTTCATAAAACTAACAACGTGAAGAATGATATGGCAGAGTTTGGTCTGACCTGCTTGCGGGGAGTTGGGGAAACAAATGCTTAACTTACTCATGAGTGAGCCCAAGGAATGAAGTTTCATCTCACCTCGCTCTGGATTATCAAGATTCGCCCTCGATTCTTAGGATCGATTTTAAGGATATACAGGGAGAACCCCTCCTGAACTTCTTGAACATTCTCTTAAGGAGGGAGCTCGACCTGGAAATGAAGCTTCGAACAGTTATACCCAACTTCTGTACATATATATCTGATCTTCTAATAATGATAATAAACATAACTATTGCATATTTCAAACCAAAACAAAAAGGACTTTATCCTTAACACGGATAAAACCAAAATTGTCGCGGGATGGAGCAAAGCATAGAGAGCTGGCAGGGCGTTATTTCCAAATGAAAACTACATATGCTCACACCTTTGATTGTGAATAAAATTCAAAAATTTGGCGGGATTTTTATTAAACTTCGTGACTTTGCTCCTTCCTCTCCAAGTCCACGATCTGTCATTCTTGGCAATCAGATTGGATAATTTTGACCACATCACTTGGAGCCCCATGATCCCAAGTGACAAGCCCGTCAACATATACTCCTATGTTAGCCAACCTGTTTGCTGCTTTGTTGGACTCTCGAAACACGTGATGGGCCATTCTTTCTCTCCTAGACTGATAAAATATCCTTTCCTCTTCCATGATAGATTTGCCACGAGAGAGTTTTCTCATTACTTAGGAAGTTTATAATGTGCATTGAGTCACCTTCAATAATTAGTTTACCCTCTATATCCTAAGCCAACTGGAGACCTCTCCTCAATGCTTTTGCCTCTGCCTCATTATTTGTCCTTATCCCTGGATGCTTGGAAAAATCCTTGACCATTCTTCCTTCGTGGTCTTTGACTATTCCACCCACCCTTACTTTACCTAGGTTATCCTTTGTAGCCCCATCGAAATTGAATTTGAGCCAACCAACCGGAGGTGCAGACCACTTGACACCTATTCTAGGATTGGGTCTGTTAGGAGCAGGGTCTTCCATCAAGGTTAATTTCAAATATTGAGCAATTTGGGTCTCATTAGGAGGTGGAACATGGGCTTCAAGGGAAATAAGACTAGCGTTTTCTTTGGCAAAGGTGAGGATCCTAGAAATGACAGTGGAGGGATAATGGCTAGACTCATGAAAAGCTTTATGATTACACTCTAACCATCCTTACAAGAGAAAGTGGTGAAGACAGACCTTCCACATGAAGCTAAGTCTAGGGCTTATGAAAGGACTTGGCCATTGGTCAAAAAGTTCAACAATGGTAGCAGGTCTGGCCCAAGAAATATCGAAGGATTGAAAAACTCCATATAGAATGCTCTGGGAAAAATAACAATCCAGGAAAATGTGAAGGACGGACTCCCAATTGTCATCAATTAGCAAGAATCATACCTCTCTTAATCATGTTGTCGATGGTGAGTATTCTTCCTTGGATCGCTAGCCATGAGAACACTACAATTTTGGGAATTAAATTCTTGATCCACACTTGTTTAGTCTGGAGGATGGGATCCTCATAATCTATCAATAATTTATACGCGAATTTGATTGAGAATTGACCACTTTTAATTGCAGCCCACGTGATCCTATCCTCCCTTGGCCTAGTAGGTATGAATTGATGATTCAATATGTCTCTAATTTCTTTAGATTCAACATCGTGACTTGGGATTCTAATTTATTTCCACAACAGTATTCCACTATCCTGGCTGATAAAGTCAGCAACTTTCCTTCCATAAAGTTCATTCGTAAGCCTTATGATCCTAACAAGGTGAGGATGCTGAGACAAAGGTTCCTCCTTAGCCCACTTGTCATCCTAGAAATTTATCTTTTGTTTGTTCCCTTACACCCATCTCAGACCTCTCTAAATGATCTCTCTACTACTGAGAATCGCTTTCCAAAAAGTCGATCCTCTACTCTAAATATTGTCATCAAGGAAGTCGATATTTTGGAGATATTTCCTTTTAATTATGGTAACCCAATCAGTATCCTCATTTGTCAATAGATGCCAAGCTTGTTTGGCTAGCAGTGCATTGTTCATATGGACAACTCTTCTCTATCCTAAACCTCCATTTTATTTTAGCCTACAAACTTTACTCCAGCCTACTAAATGAATTCTATGCTTTTCCTCCGACCCGGACCAAAGAAATTTCTTATGCAAGTGCTCAATATTCTGATGAATCTTGGCTAGAGCGTTAAACACGGATAAGAAGTAAACTGGTATGCTTTGTAAAGAGGCCATGGTGAGAGTAATTTTTCCTTCCTAAGATAGAAGGTGACCCTTTCACCCAGCTAGCTTCTTATAAATTTTTTCTAAGACCCTATCCCACATGGAATCTCTCGAAACACCAAAAAATGGGGGAATGCCTAAATAAGTTGTAGGAAGGGAAGCTAAAGCACATCCAAGAATACCTGCGACCCTACCCTGACGTTGGATAGGAGTATTCAGAAAGTATAGTTTACTTTTGTTAAAATTGATCTTTTGACAAACCACATATTCATAAATCTGGAGAAAGTGTTTGATCCTCTTAGCTTCCACCACGGATGCCTGAGTTAGTATGAGAGTATCATCAACAAATTGTTGATGGGTAACAGGGTTGGTACGTGAAGTGGCTTTAATTCCTAATATTAGCCCTGCATGTCACTTAAATTGTTCTACCTAGTGCCTCCGCCACTATGATGAATAACATTGGATTGATGAGATCACCTTGTCGATGCCCTCTGTGGCTTTGAAAATAACCAGCAGTAGTACCATTAACCAGAATCAAGAACCAAGATTTTGATACGCACTCCTGAATCGGCTTGACCCACTGAGAATGAAATCCAAACTTTAGAAGTACCACAATGAGAAACTCCCAATATGATTTAAAAAATAAAATGAGTATTAGATTATAAATATTTCAAACCAGTTTACATTAAAAAAATGTTAATTTTTACAATAGGTGTATCACATTTCAGTTGTTTGTTTGTTTTTTTTTTTAACTTAATTTTTAAAATAAATATATAGTAATGATCTTTTAATGTTTTTTTTAATTTATTGTGAAGAACATGGTGAAAATATTTTTAAAGGATCTTTTTAAGATAAATATTTTATGAGTTTTAAGTTTTAAAAATAAAAATAACTAATAACTTCAGATCATTATATAACATTTTTATTTGATTAAATGAGTGTTGTTGTTATAATATTTTTGTGTCTAACAAATTATATAAATGGTCATCATAGCTTTTTGCACATAAATACAAATTGGAATGTGCACTTCTTCATATGTGAATTTGAGAAATATGTTTTTATATATTTTTAATTTTACAATAAATTATTATAAATAAAAAATATATTTTTCAAAATGAACATGTATTAATTCCAATTCATATGAACAATTATTCATTTCACATGTTAGTTTTATTATTAGTATTTTGCTTCTCTATTGTATGTTGATTGTAGTTTATTATAGTAAGGATGTCAGTATTCCTCTCAGTTTAATTTAGACCAACTTCTAGATTGGATTTTTTTAGGGTATTTCATACCCATAGCATTGTAATCATTTTGAAACTCAAAAATGAAAAATTATAGATTTTTTCAAAAATAAGAATTTTTTATCCTATTGTAATGATGGTGAATTATATATAAGAATAAAAATTTCTTATTCTGTTAATAGTAACCATATTTTTATTTTATTTTTTATAATGAACACAAATTTGTATAGTAGTTTTAAATTTACTTAATTGGATAATATTTAAATTTTGTTAATTTAGTTAACATCTAAACAAGAAATTGTTATTTGACAATATTAATTTATTTTTATAAATTTTAATGTAAAAATACATACTTTTAATGAAATGTTAATAGAGAAGAAATGAAATGCCAACATATTGAGTGCTATAGGTTTTGAGAGATCTCTAGTACGAATTCTTCTTACTTCAATCTAGGGTTTGTATAGTGTGTTGCAATCATCCCTTTTTGGTTTAAAATTGCCCCCAAACATGGTAGGCTAGGTGGAAGGATAGGCAAAGATGGTACCCATCAAACAACCCAGGATGTTTATACTGATGGTAGTGCACAAGGTATCTTCCTTGTATTGATGTGGTTTTAGCATTTCTAGAGTTTCATAGTGCTTTCAATTGGTTTGAATATTATACCCTGGTCAAATATTGTGTGTAGTGCATCCCTAATGAAGGTACCTTGTGGTCTTAGGTTAAATAAAATTAGCTTCCTCATGGAGTCAAGCTCAAGCTGATTCAAAATTTATCCAAGGATTTTTTCTCCAATCTACATATTTTGTGCATGCAAAGGAAATCTATGAGCATGGGTCATGGTTCATCACAAGCTCATTGTTGATCTTTTCTTGGTGGACCCAAGATTTTTTAGTCTCAAAGGAATGAACCTCTAAGGTCTTGTTTGCATTGAGTTTCCTAGTCTCCCCCTCACCCTTAGGCCTTTCCTGAACCACATAGTGATAGCCTTGGAGTAAGTTATTCTTGTTGAATTCGATAAGTTTTTTCATGCCCACCCATAGAAGAAAGTCTATGTAGAGGTAGACCTATCTCAAGACCCCAATGAATTAATTGAAATCTAGGTTGGTGACTGAATAATTTTCTAATGAGTGGTCTATATTAACCTATCAAATAATTGCTTTCATTGTTAATTGTTTGACTATAAGATCAAATATTTCCCTCTTATGATCCACAATAAGCCTAATTCAATCCCTAAGAAAACCTTTGTGTCACCCCATTAATCTATTGATGATGGATGGTACATAGTGGGAGGTAACAAAAATGTACGAGCTACTATAGCTAAGGCTCAACAATCCAAGCCAATAATAAATACAATAGCCACTTTAGATATAAAGCCTTTAGAAGAGGTAATTGAGAAAACAATTATAGGACCTCAATTGATGGAAGTGGTTAACAAAGGGGCTCCTCAGTATTGATAAACTCACACCCCAAAAGCATCCAATATGGTTTCCCAACCTGCTACACATGCAAGTTCTCCCACTCAATCTCTTTTAGAAATCTCAAGATGTTGTCATAGTCTGACGTAAAATTTGGGAGAAAGGGAATTCTTAGAAAAGAAAAGATGCCAACTCCCCAACATTCAGTTAGGGAGTTACATACCTAACTCTAAGGGAGCTAATATTTTTGGGGCATTGGAGTACCTTGATGGTAAGGATATGTCACTAGACTCTCTTTATCAATGAACTTTCACTCTTGGAATGTTTAGGTTTTTATAGAATCCAAGCACAAATATTTGACGTCCAAGGTTTGTTAGAAATTCCCAAATATTGGTTTCTTATGTTTGTATATTATAGGGTTTTTTTTATTAGTAGTTTGTTAATCCATCGGACCAACAAGCCACTTTCTTTACAATTATCGTGAATCTAGTCAAGGTGGTATTTCCACCTTCATTTTTCTTTCTTAGCAACCTCACATGTCACATAGTATGGATGGTTTTTAATATCAACACCCATGTTCTTAGTGTAGTTTATGTTTATGCTTCTAATTATGCCATTCAAAAAGTTTATTTATGACTATGGATTGTAGAATTCCTTCCTTCTACGATGACTTATTTGTGGTAATTTTAACATAATTGAGATGGCAATGGATAAAATTAAAGGTCACAAGATGCATTGGGTAGCAAAGGAACAAATAAATTGATTCCATATGCATAATAATTTTGATCTTTATGATCCTAATATGGGATACCCCAAGCCAAAACTTTATGGTACACATGGTCCAACATGCAAGCCAAATATAATAATATTATTAAGAGGCTTGATCAGGTGATGTTATTTGGAAAACCCCTAATTATTTTGTCAACTATATTTCCACTATGATTTAATCATTGCCTAAGGTAGTACTCTCAAACCAATTTGCCATTTATTTTTGCATTGAATTATTAGGTGGTAAAGGTTCAAATTTGAGCAACATTTTTACTTCAACACATCATTACTCACTCACAAGACTTTTTTACCCACATTCAATACATCTAGAATCTGAAGCCATTCCCACTCACTCTTAACTGATGGGTTTATTGGTGAAATAATGTGATAGAATGCACTGCTTTATTCCTTCATACTTAATGGTGCTAGCTAGCCCTATTACATTTCTACTCATACAAGGCCACCACCTTAGACCTCCATCATGCCATCTAGGAGCTTGAAGCCCAACCATTTTCACCTTCTTTAAAAATTTGGGTGTCCAAGCTTCGACAACAACAATACAAAGCAAATATCCATGAAGCTTAGGTTACCAACATAAAATCGAATTCCATTAGCTTAAATTTTGGGATAGGGTCTCAAAGGAATATTTTTAGTCTCTTCAAGGAAGAGACACTACCCAAAGTATCAAGTAAATATGTTAAGGAAAACAAATTTTTATTGAGTTACCTAATATCTTGTAGGCCTTCATCTGATATAGTCAACATTTTTTTAAAATCTCAAGACTCTTCCTTGGCTCACGCTCATGCTCTTCAATAGTGTGTCAGTATGGTTCCATGTCATCTCTCTACCTCTTACCAAGATCTTTGTGATAGCCACCTTTCATAGGATAAACTCAAAGCAATAGTCTTCTCCATAGCCAAAGATAAATCTCTAGGATGTGATGGGTTCCTTTGGAAATTCTATAAATATTTATGGGATATTGTAGGGTCAGATATACACTAAGTCTATTTGAAAGCTCTCAAGACTAGTTCTTTAGACCATTTGATATGTAGGGGTAATATTGAGCTCATTCCCAGATTAGAGGACCCTTAAGACATTTGTAATTGAAGACCCATCACCTTGATTAATGTCTCCTATAATATTATAGTAAAATCCTTTGCTCTTAGGGTTAAAAATATTCCTCTTCTAATTATATAACAAGATCAAACAAGATTTATTAAGAATAGATATATCTTGGATAAAATTATTGTTGTCTAGGAAGGAATGGAATGGGAAGGAAAGTCCCAATAGAAGATCATTTTTATTAAAATGGACTTTGCTAAAGCTTATGATATGATTGAATGGTTCTTCATCCTAACTATGTTATAGGCTCTAGGATTTGGCTCTACCTTTGTGAAAATTTTTAAAATATTATTTATTGATGCCTCTGCCTACATTTTAATTAATGTCAAACAATACCCAACCTTTAACCTCCATAGATCCATTTTGAAAGGGTTTCATATTTATTATTCTTTATATGTTTAGGTAGCTGAAGGATTTGGATATCTTATAGCATACAATAATTCCAAGTGGAGGGTGAAATAGATTACTCTTCCAAATACTTCATAATAGCTTGTTTTTTTGGTAGATAAGATACTATAGCATTAATACTGGGTTTTACAGGTTGACCCAAAACCTTTTACAAAAATCAGCCCAGGTCTATTGATGAACATGTCCTTACTAAGGATCCTATATATGTAAAATCTACATGTCGCCAAATCCAATACATCCAGTAAGACACATAGCCTGTTATCAAAAATAAACTTCCCATACAACATTTTGGGTATACCCCGAGAAAATACACCTACATCATAATTACAAAAAAAGAAATAGACACAAATCCCTTCCTTGAAACAGTGGAGAAACAAAAAGCTACAGACACACATAGCAGAGTACTGAAAAAAACTCCCACAAGCTCTGTATTGATAGTTACTCTTAATAATTCTTTGATAATTGCTTTCTTTCGTTTATGACATGCTTTGGGACCACATCCTGTCTTGGCCAATCAACCTTGGAAAATTGAACCTGCTGGAGCACTTCAAAAGTGATTTGTTTCTTACTTTCATTGAAGATAAATGTAACATTGAGAATGTCCTTTAATATTTAAACACATTCTTTGAGGCTTGACGATCCAACATCTAGTGGCAAAAAAATCAATGTTACAAATAATCCTTCTTGCCAAAACTTGTTTGGTTCAACTATTATAACTAGAAATGGATCCAACACAAAGAAATGTTTAGGTTCTTGGGTATTCCCATTACCTTCTAGTACTCATCCTCATCATTGTGGTAATACACCTTGGATATAGTGGAACAAAAGTTAAACAAATTGTTTTCAAGACTCTTTATCTAGCCAGTGAATTCTAAGTTTTTTCTAATATTCTGACCACCATCCATTTTTATTACACATTGTTTTGGACCCTATCCAAAGCCACTTATCAAAAATTGAATAAACTCCTCCATGAATTTTTATGGTTTTCTTTAGAAGAAAGGAAAGGTTTCCATCAAGTTCCCTAGGATTTTTGTTGCCTCCCAATATATTTTGGAGGATTGGGTCTTTCAAGATACCCAAAGGAAAGGGATATCCCTTTACACAAAACTGATCATTAGAGCCATGCAAGGCACTAGATCCTTGAATATTCTACTCTAGACCAATATTTCTTCAAGCACCCCTTATAGGAGAAAAGTATGAAAAATTCTTGGGTTTCCCTCACTTTTGGTTATGAAAGTGCCTATATAGATTCATGGCACCTTTGTAACCAAAAGCATTTAAAATGCTTGGGAGACAACTAGACATTGGATCTAGTGGAATGAAAATAGGTTATTAATGGGTTCTCCATCAACCTTCAACCTATTTGGTGGTTCCCCATTATCAAGTATCAAGATCAATCTCTAGCCAAAATCCCCTAGATGAAGACCCTATATTTTTTCTACAAAGGGTTAAAGGTCATGTCAAACCTTTTTCTAGTCACACCAAAAATTGGCTCACTTGGCCTGAAGCCAAGTTCCAATTCAATATCATAAAGTAGGACAAAGAGACCTTCCAAGTAGCCAAAGAGGTTTTCCCCTACGATATGATCCATAAAATTAGGGTCAATTGTATGCATCCATGGTGGAAATATTGGAAGTGGAATTTAGATAAACCTCATAATGTGTACTCATGGATTTCCCCTCATTTGCCCATGGTTCTCATGCTCAATACTCTTTGGCATCTTTAGTCCTCCAACAATGACTGATAATACTGATTCTCCTCTATTTGGGATGTAGCTCTAGAGTCCAAATTGACCCACTTATCCTAGTGGATTTTCTTCTAGGGATTACCAAGTGGGGAATGATGTATTCACTTTGGGGAAACAAACCCCAAATACCCATTTTCTTAGTGTTGGGAGACCATCAAGCATTTTTTCTAGTTTTTCCTCAAGGCACAGGAAAATTGGACCTAGATTTATGAATTCTTTAAACCATTCAAACCTAGGTAGTTTTCATGGCATATGATTCTCTTTCGGAATAGGAATAGTGTGCCTACAAACATTGACCAAATTGGTATATTTTTAGAGAAAATATTCTACTTAACATTTAGAGATTTCATACCATTTTATTTTGGCTAATGTGAGTGTTTATATAGTTTTATCTACCTGTTCCAAAGCTATAATTTTCTTTAATGTGCTTTTACATATATAGGCCCAAGCCAAAAAGGTTTCTGTAGAGGTTGAGCACTTTTTGGATTTGTTCGACCATTGGAAAAAAATCCCTTTTATGATTTATAGAATCTCACCATCCTTACCTAATAATCAGATTCAACCTCCCTTAAGAGGTCAAATGTGGGGCCATAGACAACCATCTCAAGGATATTGTATCCCCAAACCAAGCAGAGATAGGTAGTTCTCCATGCAAGCACCACTCTCAATATTAAACTAGAATCTAAATCTTTGTCCCACCCCTCCCATTAATTACAAGGCTAGGGATCTAAGTAGTCCCCTCATCTTCCTTAGGATGATAATCGATAATTTCTTCAACATTTGATAACATTGTACGATAGTAGGAAAAGTTCCAACACATTGACAAACAATTTGTATGGGAACCCATACCTAAAGAACCTAATCCTCAATCTGGATGGGGTAATCCATCAAATAAAGATCTTTTCTACTAGTGCTCTGTGGGTTTTAAAAAATTTTGCTTCCTTTGAAACTACTTTTTTATTTAATCTAATATTATATTTATTTTTGTTTAATCTATAGGATCTTGTTTTAAGACTATAAAAAAACTTTTGATTTGATTTTTTTGAGGTGTGCGTCCATACCACTTACTATATCTCCTATCGCTTTTATTCTTTATTAACTACCTTCTTAAATAATAACATTAAATATACCTTTATTACTAATTTATCTTCTACCTCTTCTATACTTTCTACCTTCAAACTCTTAAATCTTATTTCTTTCTACTCCATAGATATTTTCTTTGCCAATATTATTCCTTAATTTACTACATTTTATAACAATACTCATATTACCACTCACCGAATATTCGTTTTTAATCCTCCTCACTATTGTAGAAAATTTTTATCCTTTGATTACTTTAATAATTATTATTTTATTTTCTCTAAGTAACATTATTGCATGTATAATAAATCTTAGTTTTATTATTAAATTTAATCAACAGATTAAATCTATTATTATTGTTTACTCTATATTCTACCTCTTTTATAATTTATAAAATACTTTCTTAAAATAATAATGTTAAATATACCTTTATTACTGTTTTATCTTCTACCTCTTCTATAATTTCTACCTCCAAACTCTTCACTCTTATTTCTTTCTACTTCATAGATATTTTAAGTAACATTTTTTTATGTTTTATTATAAATCTTAGTTGGTTTCTTCAATTTTATTTCTTTCTACTTCATATATATTTTAAGTAACATTATTATATGTTTTATTATAAATCTTAGTTGATTGTGTTAGGCGAAGACAATGGACCAATTGGTTTAGAGCATCAAATTAGGGCAATGACAAACATTCTACCGATACCATCCAACCTATGACCAGCTTAGGGCATCAAATTAGAAAAGTCAACCGACAAACACTCTATCGCTACCATCCAACCTATACACTTCTACATCATAGTTTTAACCTGGCCTTATTAAAGACACAAATTTTAGGTAAAATTATAGGCTTCTAAAAAAAACCTTGTCTCTCATATAGAAGATTGAAATTGAATCTGGTAAATATAAACCCAAATATATATATATATATATATATATATATATATATATATATATATATTTTTTTTTTTTTCAATTACATAGGAGAGTTGGTCACAACCACACTATTTTTAGTAATCGACAAGGCCTGCTTCCACCAAACCTATTATGCTTCGTTATTGTTGACCTAGCGTGAAAGGAACCACCGATCGCTTGAAATTCATACCATCATCGTTGGTATACCGCACACTTAGAGAATTTAGATTAGAATACTACCTTTGCAAACATGTTGCCCCCAAGGTTTAAACTTGGGTAACACAGGGATTTTACAAAAAACCTGTCCCCATAGTTCCCATGTTTAAACTTAAGTTTCTTGAATGAAAACAAAAACAAACATACCTCTCATGAAATTACTTATTATTATTATTATTATTTATTTATTTATTAAATTTATATTATTTATATTCAAACATGGTTATAAATATAAATTAATATTTAATCATCAGAAATAATTTATTATATACAAACTAAAATAGATTTATATATATTATATAAAAATAATAAAATATTATTATGGTGCAGCGGAAAATGTCTTGAGCGTTGGTAGAGGTTTATCCATGTTTCATTCCCCTTGCCTTTATCCTGCAGATATATGGTGTAGTTTGGAATGGTCTATCTATTGGTAGAGATATATGGTGGAGTTGGGAATGTTCTATATGTTGGTAGAGGCTGAAAGGCTTCATTCCTCTTATGCCCACCTTGTTGATGGTGGTCCAAGCCCCTCTAAAAATCATTGTTTATCCTAAACAATTTGTCTTCAAGGGTCCTTCTAAAATTATTGTTTTTACCCTAAACATTTTGAGTCTTCAAGGACTAGGTTTCCAATCTAGGCAATGGTAATAGTATGACCTAAGTCTATTAAGTGTGTGTTATCTTGATAGTGTTTACCTTAACCATTTTGAGTCCCCAAGGGTTAGGTTTCCAATATGTGTAAAGATAGCAGTCTGAACTAAGTCCCCTAAGTGTGTTCCAGCTTGATGATGGTGGTACCAACCCCTAACCACTAATGGTCTTCCTCACCCCATTCCCTAAGTCTGTGCCAACTTGATGAAAGTATTGACCTCCATCCACCAAGGATCTCTCTCACTCTGTGTCATGTTTACTAAGGTCAGATTGGGGCTATAGTGGTAGCACTATGATTTGACGCTATGATCTGATCAAAGATAATGTGACTTGACCAGTTGACTAGTTGTTAAAAAGAAAAGGAAGATACCGATTTCTCTATGTAACAAAAACAATTAATAGAATATATTTTAAAAATCAAAATACCTAAGCCTTTGCTACCAAAAATAAAATAAACTTATATTTTTGTTTTGATCAAGATTCTCATCCTTTCATATGATGATTCATGCATTGAAGGCCATAAAATACATTTTAAACAACAAAGTACCTAGGCCTCTGCTACCAAAAAATACCCAATCCTTTGATGTTAGGTTGAGTCTAATTTTTGCTAAATATTGATAAAACAGTTCTTTGTTCCCTAACCGGATTGTAGATGATCAATCCCAAACCAGAGGTAAGAAAAAGAAAAAAAAAAAAGTTAATTTTAGGATTGGCTAAAATTAAGCTTTTTCTAACTGTAAAAAGAAAAGAAATTTTAATTTTAGGATTGGTTAAATTAAACTTTTCTAATTGTGAAAGGAAAAGTTAATTTTAGGATTGGCTAAATTAAAAATTTTCTAATTGTAAAAGGAAAAAGGAAAAGTTAATTTTAGGATTGGCTAAAATTAAGCTTTTTCTAATTGTAAAATTTATAAGTTTGAATTAGGCCTTAAGTGGGGATTGAGTTAATTATAGGATGCTTGTTTTAGCATGTGTGGTTGGAGATTTTTCTTATAAATATGTAATCTCTCCATTAGTGAGGATAGATTTGTAGAACTGGAGAATTTTCATTGATTGGTGGCCCTTACCTAGCATCAAGTTATAGGATATTATTGGAGGTGAGAGTTCTTGGTCTATGAAAGGAGAAAGAAGGAAGAGAAGTTGTGTGAGAATACTTGTGTATTCGAAGAGGATGTTGCAACTGTTGTATTGCAGTATTGTTCCCTTTGGGTGGTTTGTATTGGTTTAATACAAGGATAAGATATCTTTGTGGATGTAGCCCACATCGAGTGAACCATGTTACATCTTGTGTTCCTCTTGTCTTGCATGGTTTATTTTGTTGTTCTAATAAGTTTCAATTTTTATTATTATAAGGGTTTTCTCTCAAGTTTTATTTTATATTATAGATCCTAACAACTGGTATTAGAGAAAAAAATTTGTTGGGTACTCAACAGAAGGGTTTTTGGATCGAGTGGGAGCAATGGCAAAATATTTGAAGTTCAAGGTGGAAAAATTTAATGGCCAAAATTTCCAACTTTGGAAAATGCAAATAGAATATTATCTCTATCAGAAGGACCTCTATCTACCTCTAGAAGGTAATACAAAGAAATAAACTACAACGTCTGATGATGAGTGGGCTCTCTTAGACAAGAAGGCATTGGGTACTATCTGGTTATGCCTTAAAACTTTGATTGCATTCAATATTTCGAAGGAGAAGACTACGAAGGATCTTATGAGCACACTAAAAAGTTTGTATAAAAATCCCTTAGCCTTGAATAAAGTTTCTTTAATGAAGCATATTTATAATTTATGAATGTCAGAAAGTGGGTCTATTGCAAGTCGTTTGAATGATTTCAATATGGTTGGAAGTTAGTTAGTGAAAGCACAAGGATATGGAAACAAAAAGGAATATGCCAAGCACGATGCGTGTAAAACCAAACTTAACGCTAAAAGCCTATATATTGAAAGAACATAGACGAATTGACACAAGATAAAATCAGTATGAAATATAGCCTTCTTTATTGATATGCTTTCAAAGTTGTGTTACAATACATATCCTTCCATTTTTAGGGGATAGGAGCGTCAAATATGTTTCTCATCACATCCATGGGTAGCAATCCTTCTTCCACATGCCCACATGTAAGATGGGTGGACCAAAACGTCATCACCGCTTGTGTATATGATTATTTACTCCTTCTTGCTCCTCTAATGTCAGAAACCTATGTTCAAAGAAATAGAAAATATTAGTAGCACCTGTCGACAGAATAACACATGTATTTCCCAAGGCCTACTATTAGTGTATGCCTAAAAATATTAAAACGATAACCAAATGACCTTAGATCGACCTAAAAATTTAACAGAAGCATAAATATGTTGCTAGGAGGCCACTGCAAAAGGAACAATCTGGAAATTCCTCATAGATTTGTATTCGCTTCAGGGTGGTACGAATAGACCTGCAATAACTTGTCAAAAAGCACCCTTTTCAATGTCCTATCCAGAAAGCTCCAAATGATCTACAAAGTTGGAGTTAGCTAACTGGGGGTGTTTTGGGAAGACCCATAAGGTCAGATTTCTCCAATTTGGCCTCTATCACCTAGATTTTTCTAGTGCCATCTGCAAGTTAGTAAAGGCGAGAAATGATAAAAGCTTGGTCAAAATTACTCAGAATGAAGTGAAATTTAAACTACAACCTATTTAACAGACCTAGAATAAGATGCAAAATAAAAATTAGAGAAATCTATCACAGATTTCTAATCATTCTGGGGTGGGGATATTAGGGCTGTGACAACTTGGGGGCTGCCCGAGGGCAGAACGCCCACCGTTTGGGACTCTGTTTCGACACCAATCCACTTGGGATGGGTCCAAAACTTCTTATGGGGTGTTTTCAACAAATTTTGTGGAATATTGTGGCCAAAAATTGGGTTTTGGGTCCGAATTCGTGCTTCCAATAATCACCCAATAACCTCCCTTTCGAATGAGAGATTAAGGATGTGAAAGGCACAAATCGCAAGTAGGTATGTAAATTGGCAGCACTTCATTGCTCAAATGATCCTTCTTTGTATATATTTTGGGTGAGAAAACTTGCCAATTTATAGACCTAGGGTCTCTTTATTTGAATTGCGCATGTGAGGGCGCCACTTGAGTTGTTTGTCCTAATTTGAGAGAAAAGATAATTCCCTGATTTAGAATCTCCTTGCATGAGGTATCTAAAATAAAGACATGCATGATTGAAGTCTCTCTTCTTGATTTGAAGCCATTCCTCGCAATTGCATGACTTGTAGCTTCAGTTAACTGGCGGACTTGTCGAGGTTTGACTTTTTACCAGTCAAACTTGCTATTCGCCTCACCTTGGGGTGAATGCTGATATTCATCCCTGGGTGGGATGAATGCTAGTTTGTATTCATCCCTGGGTGGGACGAGTGGAGAGCAAGGTGCCAAAAAGGTGCCAAATTGACCTTTGACCTCAAAAATTGCTTTTGGGAGTGGTTAGGACCACTTTTTAACCTCTGGGGGCTGCCCTAGGGGTTGTGTGTGTCAATGCGATCAGCGCTTGTCGTCACATAATTGTATTGGTGCTGTTTTGGGAAGCGTTGTGCAAGGCGCAATGTCGAGCAAAAATAGATAACCAAAGAACTAATGATTAGGGTTTCTTAGTAACCTAACCAAATCTTGATGCCCCAAGTGTGGAAAGGGCATGCATTCTTGAATCCTTGCTTCTGATGAGCTAAGGAACTTAATTCAAGTGTTAACCTTGTTCAGTGAGGTGTTACTTGAACTTGGACATTGATCAGTCATGAATAGGCAAAGGGTGAAACCTTTTGTCTATGGGAACCCTGAGTTCATAATTCATGAATGCCAAGTGTTTGATCAGCTTGTGATTATTGCTTGTTTGCTGCCCCAAGCAGGGGCATGATTATATTTGTCAATGATCCTTTGAATGCTTGTCATTTCTTTGATTGGGTATATCTTTGTTGATTGGTAACTAAGTGTGACTACCCCCTCAAGCGACGAATCGATGAGAGAATGATCGACATGAGAAAAGCGATGATTCGCTTGACCCAAGATGACTTAGGTAAGGGTGCCTTCAGTTGTTTACCATTGAATGCGAAAGCAATTTCTAAACATTCTGACCTATTTTTGGTGGGCATGAACCCTTTTTGTGACGCATTTTGGAGCTAAAATTGTCGAAAATTCGTCCTCCCGCGGAGCGGTCCATCTATGATAGCCTTATTAGGGTGGAGGATATGAACAATTTGTAACCCCAACATCTATTTTGGATGCCAAGAATATCAAGCGCAAAAGCGCCTTCGTTCGGAAATGTTATTGCTATTTTTGGTTGGGTTTTGACCTTTTTAGTGACGTCATTTGGGGATGAAATTCTTGAAAATCCCTCTTCCCATGGAGTATTCTGGCTATGGTAGCCTTCTTAAGGAGTAGGATAGTGAGGATTTGTGACCCCGAAATTTGTTTTGCATGCCCGAAATGTCAAGTGCCAAAGCATTCTTATCAAACACTTTTCTAGCTTGTTTTTGGTGCATTTTGTGCAGTTTTTACTTTTTTTGAAATTTTTGCTCTGTATTCGTCCCTGGGTGGGACGAATTCCTATTTAGTATTCATCCTAGGGATGAACGAGCGCTAACAAGAGTGCTCATCCCAGGGGGAACGAGTACAGGCTCAAAAGCCTATTTAAAGGACAAAACTGAGTTTTGGGCTCATTTGCATTTGTTTTTCTTGGCGATTTAGAGCTCTGAGGAGGAGGTCAATTCTGTGAAGCGAAACACTGCCAAAATTTTCCTACGACCATGAGTGCATGAACCGGATCGAGCGGCAGAGCCGAAGCGAGACCAATAAGTGCCCTTCCTCTTTATTGTTTGTTTGCTTTACAGTTTTAAAACCACAAGTTATTTGTTTTTGTGTCTTTTTGTTTGTTTTGTTTTTCAAATTTAAAAATGAAACCCTAGTCTATCAAAATTAACACTTAGCTTTAAACTTAGTGTAACCCGAGTTAAACAAAGATCAAAAGTTTAGTTGAAAACTTATCTGAAAAACTTAGTTTAAAACGTTACTTAAAACTTCTCTTAACCAAAATTTAACAAAGATCAAAACTTAGGTTAGAAACATAGGGTAAAACTGAGCATAAAAACATAGCTCAACCCTAGTTATTTGTTGTTTTGGTTTTTATGTTTTTAATTTACCAGTTTAGAGTTAAAAACCCTAGGTCTGGGAAATTATTTTGTGAAATTTTTTTGTTTGTTTTGTAATTGATCAGTTAGAATTAAAAACCCTAGAACTAACAAACAATTATGTTGTTTAATTTTTTTTTTTGTTAATTTATCAGTTAGAGTTAAAAACCCTAGAACTGACAAATTAGGTTTTTGAATTTTTGTTTTTTTTTAATTTATCAGTTAGAGTTAAAAACCCTAGAACTGACAAATGATTTTTTTGTGTTAATTTTTTTGTTTGTTAATTTATTAGTTAGAGTTCAAACGCCTAGATCTGACAAATTATTATTATTTTTTTGAATGTTATGTTTTTGGTTGTACATTTTGATGCATTGTTGTATATTCATGGTATTGTTGTACAGTTTTTTTATTGTTTTAATGTTTTTGTGTTGTGTTCTTTTGCAGGTTCTGAATATCCGGTACCGTGTGCCCATGGTTTTCACTGAAGCACGTGTGATGTTGACTTTGGCTGACTGGGATTGGCTTGACGCCCTTGGGCTCAAGCAGGTGACTTGGATGGAGCTAGTGGTTGGGAATCGGGCCTATCTGACAGCCCTGATCAACTTGTGGGATCCTTAGACGAATACCTTCCATCTCCCAATAGGGGAGATGACGGTGACCTTGGAGGATGTCTATTAGATTCTTCGGATTCCAATAGATGGACTGCCAATCTGGACGACACCACGAGATCAGAGGACAATAGTGCTGATACGCTATTTTGGGAATGGAGAGGAGATGGGGGTGGACAACCCAGTGGAGAGGGCAGAGGGTGACTGCCAGATTGGTGGCATACTAGTTCGATGGTGGCTAGAGAGGGGTGTGTTGGGAGTGAGGCATGCATTTCTTATGGGCCTAATTTCCAACATGCTGCTACCTAACTCTTCGGGTGTGAGGTTCTCATGGAACCTGCTAGAGGTGGTGTTTTGATTGGCGGAGTTTCCAACGAAGGCTACTATGATCATGAGATGGGGATAGACTCTACTGGCACAACTCTATGATGAGCTATACGAGGTCTACTGTCAGAGGCAAAATGGGATTAGATGTAGCTACTTGTTGTAGTGTTGGGCTTGGTAGCACATAGTAGTGGAGAGGCCAATGGGGCTGCCTTGGATGACTCGAGCAGAGATGGTAGACCGAGAGATCGGTTACGGGGCATTATGGTGGAGGTCTCAGGAGCAGGGTCATATTTGGCGATGGGCAGGTGTCATAGGGCACTATGTTGATGCCTTCGCTCGGATTGCTCTAGGGGAGGTGTTTTGGCACCCCTACCGAGGCTGTCCAGCCTGGCCTAAGGCTAGAGAGTGGATCATGTGGGTATGGAGGGGGCAGTGGCTGATTGGGTGACACAGGATTGAGCAAGAGTTTTTCCCATATGGTCGGGTTACCCGATAGTTTAGGGTGCGCCAGGGGTTTCCTGGTGAGTCTATGGTCTATCGACATCGAGGGGACAATAGGACTCTGGGCCAACCAGTTGTTACACCACTGCATGAGGATGTAGATATCGTGATTGATGTCCCAAACGTGGATGACGTCGGGACTACCGTGGAGTATGAGAAGTGGAGGGACCTCTAGGGGGTGCAGTAGGGGATGATGGTGCAGAGGCACTAGGAGAGGGCTGGGGAGTTCTGCTGGATGATGCAGACTTGGTGGAGGTTAAGTATGTTGGAGGGGAGTTTGGGGTGCCGAATCAGCTGGAGATGTAGGACGTCTTAGAGTAGTGGGAGCTGGAGCAGCCTGCATTTTTGAAGATGCCAAGGCCTCAAGGAGGTTAGGAGGATGTGGAGGCAAGGCATTGTGCTGAGATAGCACGATTGGAGGACCTACTGTAGAGACGAGATGAGGAGCTAGGAGAGGCTTTGCAGGAGAGGGATCTCCTACGAACTCAGCTGGTAGAGTGGGAGAATGCATTTGCTACGTACCATCAGGGGGATGGGAACACCAATGCTGCACTGGAAAGGAATATCCTACAGGTGCAGCTAGCAGAGAAGGGAAGAAATTGGTGCAGCACGACGATGCAGTAGCTTATTACCATCGATGGGAGGCAAAGTGGTTTTGGTGGGAGATAGAGTGGTTTCAACATCAGATGGATATGGAGGGAGATATTATCCACCTTGGTGGGCGGTTACCTGAGCCCCCTAGAGGTGTTTTTGTGCGTCGAACGATAGATAGTGATACGGAGCAGTTAGTATTGTCTCGTCGCAGGAGGCTAGATGACAGGGGCACTAGTGGGCATGATGTAGGGGCAAGCAACAGTCACCTTGAGAGGTCCCATAGGACCCACATCGTGGGGGGTAGTTCCTGTCACATTGATCCTGCATGATCATGGTGGCCGACACCCTAGGCTTAGGGGTTTTTGAGCTTTTGGCTTTTGTTGCAAGGTTAGAGGACCAGTTTGTTGTAGCCTGCGAGTAGTTTTGATGATATATATACAAATGACTCTTTTTTGGTGTTTATGCACTTTTCATGGTTTTTTTTTTATGTACATGTATTTACATTGATGTATGCATATGCTATTATGAATGTGATGTTTCTAATTTGTATGATGTATGTATATGGAATGAATGAAATGAGTTTTTGATAACTTGTCGATGCACCATAGACTATGCAAGATTTGACTGGCTTGTTGTACTAATGGGATGACTTTGTGGAATGACTTTGCATGTGAAAACTTTGTTTTGGTATTTTGCATATTTTTTGATGGTGATGTATGGAATGAAATGTACTAGTTTTTTTAAAATGTAGTTAAGATTTTCTGAGATTCAGATATTTTAACTAACTAGCCAAGACTGTACATTTATCTTGCAAGACTTTTGTGCAATTGCATTCGTTTATGTGGTATTTGTCAGGATACCGCCAGTTCCAGATAGGATATCCACCAAACTTGTATTGAGGATCACCTAATTAGCTCCACTAACTCCATTGTTGTATTTAGTAATATTAACGCATAAAACAATCTAGGGTACCATAAGCTAGCTCATCCACATGCAAACATTGGCATGCGCACATGCAAAGCTAATGTGACAGACATCTCGTCATGTGGTTAGGATACCACCATTGCCAGGTAGGCTATCCACAAAAACCGTAATGAGGATCACCTAGATGGTTTTCAAATGCTGAGAATTCCAAGGATTCAAGTTCAGGTTGTGTGTTTGCTCAATGGTTTGGGATACTTGCTCGTCTACATAGTGATGAAAATCATTGTTTATTTTTCTCTTTTTTGTTTTTCTTTTTGAGCAAGGATTGTGAATAGTGGTGATAACCACTGTTATTTGATTTTGTATTTTGAGCATTGTAATGTTGAGCTTGTAATTTTGTGGCTTATGAATTGCCTTGATCCTGTTGGCCTTGGGGATGACTACCCATCCTGTTCAAGGACGTGTAGTACGAATCCTTATGACTTTGGGAACCAAAGGGGATGATGGAGATTATGAAGTAAGGGCATTGATCTTTTAGGCCTTGGGGATGACTACCCATCCTGTTTAGGGACATGTAGTATGAATCCTTACAAATTTGAGACCAAAGGTGAGTGGAGATGGTTGTGATGATGGTTTGTTGGAATTTTTTTTTTGAATGGCATTGATCCTTTTAGGTCTTGGGGATGACTTCCCATCCTTGGCAGGGACGTGTAGTACGAATCCTTACAACTTTATGGACCAACTATGATTGGGATTTTTGGTAGTGGTGAAAACCACTATTTATTAGGGGGAATTGATGGGGAAGAGCTCGTCCTTTTGTCAATTCACATAACTCTTGAACCATTCACATAGGGGGATGAACAGGCTAATCGTTCATCGATGGTACCCTAGACTGCTTTGTAGGTTTCTCTTGCGTTCAAACAACTTAGGAGTAAATTTATGTGTTTGAACTTGTGTAGGGATGTTACATAACGAGGTGTGATCCAAGAAAAACTTTCCCTTGTAAAATTCGTTTAACTTTGTACAGTGTTTGGCTAGAAATTTAAAGACAGCTGAATGACAAAAACCCTATATACATTAGGAGACAACTGACTATGCTAAAAATGGCGATGGTGTTATTCTGGATGTATGTGTTTATAGAATGGATTTGATGTGGAAAATGATGGAATTGCCAAGTAATGACAGTCTATGGTGTTGTTGACTTGTATGACCTAGTAAATATGCAATGTATGGATGTGATGCCTAATGCAACTGATATTTTTGTATTTTGATTTTTACGAGTATGCATGGAATTGAAATGCAATGTTTTGTTACTTTTGATGATTTTATTGTTTTTGTTTGTTTTTTTTTTAATATTTATTTTGACCAAGCGGTTATGGTAACCCTTGGAGCTTTTGGTGTTTGACCAAAGGGTTTATGGATACCTTTGGAGCATTTTTGGGGTTGACCAAGCAATTGTGGGAATCCTTGGAGATTTTGGTTTAACCAAAGGGTTTATGGATACCTTCGGGGCATTTGGGGTTGACCAAGCGATTACGGGAATCCTTGGATCTTTTGGTTTGACCAAAGGGTTTACAGATACCTTTGGAGCATTTGGTTCGACTATGGCTCTCTAGATGTGGAATGGCCTCAAATGACTGATTTTCAAGGGTTCTAGCTCCTTGATTCCTTCAAGAGAGGTGAGCTGGTATGTTCCAAGTCCTATTCTATTGTCAATAACATAAGGACCTAACCAGTTTGCCATGAACTTGTCCATTATATGGGATGACAAATTAGAATTCTGTTGGACCTTAGGTAGACCTTCATGTTGTATGCTTTCTTAAGTCACTCTTGATAGAAATGCAAATGCTCAAGAGCATTGACGCGTCATTCGTCGAGCAACGTCAGCTGGTCTAACCAGGCCTACTATTTAGTGTCATCATCGATGAACTCTTGCATTGAAATGCATAGGGAAGGGATTTCCAACTCAAGAGGCATGACTGCCTCGGAGCCATACACCAGTGAAAATGGAGTTGCCCCAGTGGGCATCCGAATGCTAGTGTGATAAGCCCATAGGGCAAGCAAGATTTGAATGTGCCAATCCTTATGACTATCTGTGATAGTATTTTTGAGGATGGCGACTAGAGTTTTGTTTGACGCCTTAGCTTGACCATTTGCCTACGGATAATAGGTTGTTGAAAAAATGTGCTGAATTTTGTACGTTGTGGTCAAAGCACGCACATATTTGTTCTTGAATGGCATCCCATTATCCGAAACGATCTTGGATGGAATACCAAAATGACATGATGTTATGCAAAATAAACTTTGCAATGCGGGTTCCAGTCCTAGAGGTTAGCGGAATTGCTTCCACCCACTTGGTGAAGTACTCTATGGCCGTTATGATGAACATGTGATGACCCAACGACGTAGGGGAGATCTTTTCAATTAGATCAAAGCCCCACTTTGAAAAATGCCAAGCTGATTGGATCGGCTGCAAGGCTTGAGAAGGCACATGTGTCAAATTAGCATGGTGTTGACACTTCATGCACTTCTTTACATATGTGCAACAATATCGCTCTAAAGATGGCCAATAATAGCCCATGCAAAGAATGCGCTTTGCGATGGCCATACCACTGAAGTGACCACCACCTGTACCATCGTGTGTTTGGGTGATCGCCCAAGTGGAATCTTGCTAGTCCAAGCAACGAAGGAGTATTCCTTCATAGCTTTGATGATACAAAACATCTCCTAACAAGAGATGTTTTGTTGTTTTCTATTTAAATGATCTTTTCATGGCTTGTGTCAATCCAAGCAGGAGGTTACCTAGCTTGAGGTAATCCCTTATGGGTGTGTACCAATCCTGTTGATCAGAAACCTCAATGGTATGAATGACCAATCCCTCTTGAATTTCATCCCTAGCAAAAGTTGAGCGGGAAAGAACTTGTAAAAATAGTGTTGTGTTGCTATTAAGAGGGGTCGAGGAGAACAAGGACCCCTAGTTGGCTCAAGTCAGACAATCATTCATTCAAGAGAACCTTCATGTTGTATGCTTTCTTAATTCACTCTTGATAGATATGCAAATGCTAAAGAGCATTGATGCGTCGTTCGTCGAGCAACATCAGCTAGTCTAACTGGGATTTCCATGCAGTGTCATCATTGATGAACTCTTGCATTGAAATGCACAAGGAAGGGATTTCCAACTCAAGAGGTATGACTGCCTCAGAGCCATACACCAGCAAAAATGGAGTTGCCCCAGTGGGCGTCCAAATGCTAGTGTGATAAGCCCGTAGGGCAAGCAAGATTTGAATGTGCCAATCCTTATGACTATCTGTGACAGTATTTTTGAGGATGGCGACTAGCGTTTTGTTTGACGCCTCTGTTTGACCATTTGCCTGCGGATAATAGGGTGTTGAAAAAATGCGCTGAATTTTTGTACTTTATGGTCAAAGCATGCACATATTTATTCTTGAATGGCATCCCATTATCCGAAAGGATCTTGGATGGAATACCAAAATGACATATGATGTTATGCAAAATAAACTCCGCAATGCAGGTTCCAGTCGTAGAGGTTAGCGGAATTGCTTCCACCCACTTGGTGAAGTACTCTATGGCCGTTATGATGAACGTGTGACAACCCAACAACGCAGGGGAGATATTTTCAATTAGATCGAAGCCCCACTCCCAAAAAGGCCAAGCTGATTGGATCGTATGCAAGGCCTAAGAAGGCACGTGTGTCAAATTAGCATGGTTTTGACACTTCATGCACTTCTTTACATATGTGCAACAATATCGCTCTAAAGATGGCCAATAATAGCCCATGCGAAGAATGCACTTTGCGATGGCCATATCGCTGAAGTGGCCACCACCTGTACCATCATGTGCTTGGGTGATCGCCCAAGTGGAATCTTGCTATTCCAAGCAACGAAGGAGGATTCCTTCATAGCTCCAACGATACAAAACATTTCCTAACAAGACATGTTTTATCGTTTTCTATTTAAATGATATTTTCATGGCTTGTGTCAATCCAAGTGGGAGGTTACCTAGCTTGATGTAATCCCTTATGGGTGTGTACCAATCCTGCTAATCAGAAACCTCGATGGTATGAACGGCCAATCCCTCTTGAAGTTCATCCCTAGCAAAAGTTGAGTGGGAAATAACTTGTAAAAATAGTGTTGTGTTGCTATTAAGAGGGGTTGGGGAGAACAAGGACCCCCTGTTGGATCGAGTTAGACAATCATGCATTTGAGAGAACCTATCCTGATATGGTTCAATATAGATCAGGTGGATTCCTGGAGTTAGGTCAAAGCTTGCACGTTCCATCATGGATTGTGATAATTTTTTGACCTAAATGGTTGTCATCTCATCGGAAGGGTCTTGTGGGATTAGTGACCCTAAGGAGGTCATAGTATCTGCAAAATGATTCGATGATTGAGGGAGTGCCTTGATGTCAAACCATTCAAGTTGTGCCAAGAATTTGTCCTTGTCCACAGGGGCTTTGTAGGCCTGCAGAACTAGACATTTACATTGAAATATCCCCTTTACTTTATTGACAATCAACAGCGAATCACCAAAGATGTTTAAATGTTTAATGTTCATGGTGATTGTTGTCTGAAGACCTATGATAAAGGATTTGTATTCTACATTGTTGTTGGTGCACGAGAAGTTTAATTTAAATGACAGAGGCATTGGAGCCCCTTGTGGAGTGAAGAATACAATTTATGTGCCACCTCCTTGCTCACATTTAGAACCATCAAATAATAAGGTCATGTCATCCTGGGACTCAGGCTCATTAGAATCTGGCAATTTTGAAACATGAAAAACCCTATCATCAGGTAGTTCTACAGTCAGAGGTTGATCGTCTGCAAGAGGAGCCTCTACCAGTTGACCATCGATGACTTGACCTTTTATGGATTTCTTTCCAATGAATTATATGTCAAACTCCGTCAACAACATGATCCATTTCACCATGCGGCTACTATGATAAGTATGACTCATCATGTATCACAATGTATTCTCCTTAGACACAACATATGTCATATTGCTGAGCATGTAGTCGCATAGATTTTTGGTAGCAAACACCACTGCCAAGTAGATCTTCTCAACGTATGCATAGTTAAATTCATAACTGACCAGGGTGCAGCTAAGATAGTAAATAGCCTATTCTTTGTGTAGTTCATTTTTCTGGGACAACATGGCACCCAATGCCACCTCAATAGCTGAGATGTATAAGTAGAACGTCACTCCTGGTCTAGGCGGTGCCAATACTAGCAGCAAATCCAAGTATTGTTTAATATCATCAAAGGCTAATTGGCACTCGTCATCCCAATGAAATGTTACCCCCTTGTGCAATAATTTATTCATGGGTCGGCACTTGTCAGATAGTTGTGCTATGAAGCGCTTAATTGACATGACCTTTCCCTACAGACTTTTGAGCTGCTTGATGGTAGTTGGAGGAAGCATTTCAAGGATTGCCTTGACTTTGTGTGGGTCTACCTCGATTCCTCATTTAGAGACTATATAACCCAAGAGCTTTCCAAATGTGATGCCAAATAAACACTTCTTGGGATTGAGTCTAACTTTATGTTCCATGAGGTGATCGAGGATCTTGCTTAAGTCATCGAGATGATCTGGGCGCAAAAGAGATTTGGCCAACAAATAATCCATGTAATATTCCAAAGTTTTGTGCATGTAATCGTGGAAGATGTACGTCATGGCACGTTGGTAGGTGGTGCCAACATTTTTAAGGCCAAAAGGCATGACCTTATAACAAAATGTCCCCCAAGGTGTTGTGAATGCCATTTTTAGTTGGTCTTCGGGATTGATACGAATCTAATTGTATCCGAGAAACCATCCATGAGGGAAAGCATTTTGTGGCCCACTGTAGCGTCTACCAATGCATCAATGCTAGGCAAGGGAAAATCATCCTTAGGACTCGCTTTGTTTAGATCTCAAAAATTGATGCATATGTGAATCCTATCAGGATTTTTGGTGGGAACCATGTTAGACAACCATGGCAGGTAATCCACGTAGATGAAAAACTATGCATCCAACAACTTTTGTAGCTCATATTTGACCATTAAGGCCACTGTTGGGTACATCTTACATATTTTTTACTTTACTGGCTTGACTGTCGAATCAAGCGTTATATTATGCATGACTAGCTGTAGGTCTAGCCCTAGCATGTCTTTGTATGACCATGCAAAAACCTCCTTCTTCTCTTTTATAAGGGCAATGTAGTTGGCCTGCTCTTCGGGGGATAAACTTACCCCCAGCTTGATGATTTGCAAATTCACTAGAGCTAAGCCGATGTCTACGTCAGTCGTTTCCTCGACCGACATGTGGGACTCATCTTCGAACTAGTGTGGAGTTGCGATCAAGTGGATATCGTTTGTTGAATTTAGATCATCGTTCAAAATTTTAGGTTCCTCTTCAGCATGGAAGACATCCTGAGTCTGTCCTGGGGTGAAATGGAACATCCCACCATAAGTACAGTACTCTGATGGGGATGGCAGTGTGTCAGTATGATCCCAGTCTATAGCATCTATGTCTAGATGCAATGACCATGTTGGGTCGGCTGGATCATGGATGGGGGCGGTTAGGTCAATGGAGATCATGTTGATGAAATGATTGTGGTCTCCATTACCATTGGTGTTGTTTCTTGGACATCCTAGATGATCTTTGTGCTCTAGATCTAGCTCTGTGGGTACTGGCACAAATGGATTAGCCCTATGCACAGAGGTGAAGATAGGGTTTGCCCTAGGCACTAATGGTTTTATAGGGTCTCTAGGCAAAATATGCTCTCTGTATACCTAGAGTGGAGGGTGTAGTAATTGCTATAACTGTGCCTAGTTTAGGTGCCACCTATGCCTTGGCCCTATGTGTAACTATTCAAACATGTCATCTATGTCCAAGGGATATTGTTGTTGTCACATATGATTGAGATAAGCCATCTTAGTTTCATATTTGTAATCACTGTCAGAGATCCAATGGTCTTCGTTGGCTCCAATAGCGGTTTGCAACATATGAGGCTCATATTTTTCGAGCAAATTAATGTGGTCCCATCAAGGTTGTTCCGCCCTCTACGGGGGGACCTGATTATCTTGAGGTGGCATATGCTCAATTGGAGCATCCAAAGGGAACATTGTCAGGAAGCTCTCCTGATAATCATCCATGGGATATACTTGTGAATGATTGCTATCAGACTCGAAAGGATCCCAAGGTGCTACCTCGTATTCTGACTCATCTTCTGAAGACCCTTCTTGGTCTTTTCCATATCCCTCTTGTAGGGGAGTCCTTGAATTTTCTCCCTATTCATCCGAAGGGAAAGGGTTGTTATGGTCAACAAGGTTGGTTGTTAGCAATGGGAGATAATCTCCCAATGTATAAGTTGTGTTAGGATTTGCATATGGATCTGATGCCAACCCATCCTTGTTGCCTATCCCTAGGCCTTGCAGCTCCATGATACCTCTTATTCCTATTCACGATGCTTATCATCCCTATATACCCCTGCATAGGGCAATTTTGTTGCACCTCATTGACGTGAAGGGGTTTTGTCTGTGCATCATGGGTAGGCAAGGGGTCTCTAAAAACTCCCATATGTTGGTTGTTTGGCACTACGAGGTTGTCCACCACCAATTTCTTGTTGTCGATTAGGTCTTGTACCAAAACTTTGAATTTCCAACATGCATTAAGGTCATGTCCCTTCCGTCTATGGAACCTACAGTACAAGTCCTCCCGGTACCCCTTAGGCTTTGGTGCATTGGGGTCTATAGTTTGAATCTCTGGAAAGTTGATTAAGTTCTCTCCTGACAAGTAGTCAAACAAGGAGTCCCTGGACTCTGTGTAAGGTGTAAATTGTTGCCTAGGGTGACGCTGCTAATTTTGTTCCTGCCTTTAGTTTTCTCTATCATAATTGTTAGGAGGCACCGCTTGATAGTTAGCATTTTGAGGTTGTGCTGCTTGTGCAGGCTTAGGGACGTTGATAGCAACTTGATTGACCGCAGCGGGTTTTGGTTGCGTGGTCCCTATTTTAGTGTTCTTGGTCTATTCTTTCTTCTTAGGTTTGGCTATCTCGCCATCCTATATCTTAATCTCCTCAGTGATTCTGGCTTGTTCCAGAGCTTCCTCTAAACTGGCATATTGCTGCAGCTACAATAGCATGAAGATCGATCTCAAACAACTTTTTGAGAACATCTAAGTCAGGTCAAACATGGGAGGGAGGTAGGGTAGCTTTGAAAGTAGCGTCCTCCATCGATTCCCATATGCTGCCATGGTCTCTTCCTCATACTGCTTGAGGCTAGCTAGGTCACTTAATGATGCCTTTTTCTTGGTGTTGAAGGTGAAGCATTTGAGGAACATGTCCACTAGCTGATCCAAGTTACTGATGCTATGTTTGGGCAACTAAGTGAACCAATCCAAGGCAGGGCCTGCGAATGTGGTTATAAATGTTCTTAGTAACAAAGAATTTTTGTCCTAAATGCCAAATCACTGGCTCAAGAATCTAGTAACATGCTCTTGGGCATCCTCCTCCCCTCTAAAGAGTGCCAACTGGGGCAGTTTGAAGTGTTTAGGGTATGGAGGTATCGACACTGACGAATGCACAGGATGACTATGAAGTTGGCATAAAGTAGGATTTTGGTGCCCATAAGTCTTGATCTCCATATATTCTAAGTGCTCTAGCAGTGCTTTATATGCATTGGAGGATTTTATTTCTTCCTCCTTAGTTTTCTCCCGCTGTGGGTTGCGGGGAACTTGAAGCCTATGGAGGGGTGGTTGGGTAGCAGCCCCTCTGGCTTGGTAGGGCATTTCAGCCCACTCTTCTTCTTGTTCATACTCCTCATAGGCTTCTTGAGGAGTGTCTGGCCAAGACCTATAAGCATAGGTGGGTGCCCACGGAGGGTGCCCATCATTGTTTCTAGGAGTGGCCTCCCGCTCAGGTCTAGGAGGTCTTTGAGGTAGTACTTGACGAGGTCATAGAGACCTATATCGTACAAAAGGGTCATGCCTCTCATACACTTCTACTTTATGTGCACGAGGAGTTGGGACCTTCTCAGGAACATTTTTCAGGAGAAATTCGGTTGTCTGATGCTAAATGCGCTCTTTGTTAAGGTGACGTAGATGTTCTAACTATTTTTTATCTTGCCTGAGCTATGTAATCTATGCTTGGCGGGCGGCATGTTTGGCAAATTCCAAGTCACTTTATTCTGTCGTCTCATTTTTAGGAAGCCTAGATGCCTCTCCTACATGTCTATCTTGGTCGTGGTGATCCGAGACCCCTATGGGTTGCTTTCATCTATCAAGGTTAGCAGAATTTACCTTCGGCTCTAGCCTCAATGGGCGATCCTGATACATAGAAGGTGTGGAGGTGCATCGTTCCCATGTTGTGTACTACTCTTGAGGAACATAGTGGTCTTCCTCGCCCTCTCTTTCATATGCATAAAAGGTGTAGGCAGAATTATCTTGCCCTATCTGGAGAGCCTAATACTTTGGATATTTTCTAGTGTTTCTAACAGTAATGCAGGGTAGAGGAGGGATGATGAAATCTTGTGGCCCCTCCTTCTGGACCCTCTGTTGTTCTAGAACTTCATCACTAGGCCACCCATAATGAGCTTCGAATGGAGGTCTCCTATCTACGTTGAGTGCCATGTGTAGGTTCTCCTCTTGAAATGACCTATGCTGAGTGGGGGTGCCTCTCCAAGAGGTGCCTCTATAGTCCTATTTTGTGATGGCATGATGTGGACTATCTTGGGTGCCTTGCCACCAAGGCGGGATGGCTAAGTCCTCAGGACTATATCAGAGGTGACTTGTCACCCTTTGCACACTTTTTGCAGTGCTTTCTCATGATTGGTCTTGGCTACGAGTGTACACCATGGTGATGTGCTCCTAAAGATGAGTAGATTTTTATCTTCTTTTAGGATTTTTTATGCTACACTTAAACAAAAAGGAAACACACAATCAACGCAATGGTTATCTCGTTTAAAGATTAAAAGTGTGCCCTAGAATCTGATTTAGTGTGTTTTGATGTTTGTTTGAAAGCTTTTGGAAAGAACGTTTAAATGCAAAATGATGGCTCTTATGACTACCAAAAAATGGTTGCCCGTTCGATATACCGTTTCCAGACCGATATACCAACCTCTCTATATACCCACCCTTACATGAGGGAAACTATTGGTATGTGAGAGCAGATGGTACATGGAACATAGGCGGTACAAAAGGGGAATCACTTTGTTTATGATACCTACCATAGAAGACTTATCCTCATGCGTTGGGAATCACCCCAGCTACACTTGGTCAGCTTTCGTCAAGATTTACGTCTAGCAATAGTCACGATCGAGGTTATGTATGCAGTATCTCAAGCCAAGGTGGTGATGAAATCCACCGTTGGTCTTGCTCAAGGTTTGGGGTTTTACGACCAACTCCTAGTTTCAAATTACCACGTGGTGTGTGGGGTTATTTTTAAGTTGCATAAATGAAGCAAACAAACATTCAAACTCTCCTATGCAAGTAAATAACCAGAGAACAAATAGCAAAATTTTGATAGAATATGCTTAGGACCTCTACCTCTTCTCTACCCAAATCAGATGTCTTTGAATTTTTTCTCTAAAATAGTCTAGTGTTTGAAAACTTGGTACCTGTAAGCAAAAACAAGCAACTTTGATCAAAAGTTAACCTTAAAAATCAAGGGACAGATGTCCCACCGTGATTTCCACTAAAAGCATGAGGATACAGAAACAAAAAGGAATATGCCAAGCACGATGCGTGTAAAACCAAACTTAATGCTAAAAGCCTATATATTGAAAGAACATAGATGAATTGACACAAGATAAAAGCAGTATGAAATATAGCCTTCTTTATTGATATGCTTTCAAATTCGTGTTACAATACGTCTCCTTCCTTTTTTAGGGGATAGGAGCGTCAAATATGTTTCTCATCACATCCATAGATAGCAATCCTTCTTCCGCGTGCCCACATGTAAGATGGGCGGACCAAAATGTCACCACCGCTTGTGTATATTATTATTTACTCCTTCTTGCTCCTCTAATGTTGGAAACCTATGTTCAAAGAAACATAAAATATTAGTAGCACCTGCAGATAGAATAAAACATGTATTTCCCAAGGCCTATTGTTAGTGTATGCATGAAAATATCAAAATGATACCCAATTGACCTCGGATCAACCTAGAAATTTAACAGAAGAATAAATATGTTACCAAGAGGCCACTGCAAAAGTAACAGTCTGGCAATTCCTCACATATTTGTATTAGCTCCAGGGTGGGACGAATAGACCTGCAATAACTTATCAAAAAGCACCCTCTTCAATGTCCTATCTAGAAAGCTCCAAAAGACCTACAAAGTTGGAGTTAGCTAATTGGGGGTGTTTTGGGAAGACCCAGAAGGTCATATTTCTCCAATTTGGCCTCTATCACCCATATTTTTTTGGTGCAATTTGCAAGTTAGGAAAGGCAAGAAATAATAAAAACCTGGTCAAAATTACTCAGAATGAAGTGAAATTTAAACAACAGCCTATTTAACAGACCTAGAATAAGATGCAAAAGAAAAACTAGAGAATTATATCACATATTTCTAATCATTCTGGTGTGGGGCGATTAGGGCTGTGACAGCTTGGGGGCTTCCCGGGGGCATAACGCCCATCGTTTGGGACTTTTTTTTGGCATCAATCCACTTGGGATGGGTCCAAAACTTCTTATTGGGTGTTTTAAAAAAAATTTGTGGAATATTGTGGCCAAAAATCAGGTTTTGGGTTCGAATTCGTGCTTCCAATAATCACCCAATAACCTCCCTTTCAACTGAGAGATTAAGGAAGTGAAGGGCATAAATTGCAAGTAGGTATGTAAATTGGCGGCACTTTGTTGCTCAAATTCTCCTTCTCTGTATATCTTTTGGGTGAGAAAACTCACCAATTTATAGACCTAGGGTCTCTCTGTTTGAATTGCGCATGCGAGGGCACCACTTGAGTTGTTTTTCCTATTTTGAGAGAAAAGATAATTCCTTGATTTAGAATCTCCTTGCATGAGGTCTCTAAAATAAAGACATGCATGACTGAAGTCTCTCTTCTTGATTTGAAGTCGTTCCTCGCAATTGCATGACCTGTAGCTTCAGTTAACTGGCGAACTTGTCGAGGTTTGACTTTTTGCCAGTCAAACTTGCTATCTGCCTCACCCTGGGGTGAATGCTGATATTCATCCCTGGGTGGGACAAATGCTAGTTTATATTCATCCCTGGGTGGGACGAGCAGAAATAAAGGTGCCAAATTGACCTCTGACCTCCAAAACTGCTTTTGGGAGTGGTTAGGACCATTGTTTAACCTCTGGGGGCTGCCCTAGTGTGTGTCAATGCGATCAGTGCTTGTCATCACATAATCTGACATTCTGGGAAGACCCAGAGGGTCAGATTTCTCCAATTTGGCCTCTATCACCCAGATTTTGCTGGTGCCATCTACAAGTTAGTAAAGGTGGCAAAAGATAAAAACCTGGTCAAAATTGCTCAGAATGAAGTGAAATTTAAACTACAGCCTATTTAACAGACCTAAAATAATATGCAAAAGAAAAATCATAGAAATATATCATAGATTTCTAATCGTTCTAGGGTGGGGTGATTAGGGCTGTGACAGCTTAGGGGGCACCCGAGGGCATAACGCCAACCATTTGGGACTCTGTTTTGGAATCAATCCACTTGGGATGGGTCCAAAACTTCTTATGGGGTGTTGTCGACAAATTTTGTGGAATATTATGGCCAAAAATTAGGTTTTGGGTCCGAATTCGTGCTTCCAATAATCACCCAATAACCTCCATTTCGAATGAGAGATTAAGGATGTGAAAGGCAAAAATCGTAAGTAGGTATGTAAATTGGCAGCACTTCATTACTCAAATGCTCCTTCTCTGTATATCTATTGGGTGAGAAAACTCACCAATTTATAGACCTAGCGTCTCTCTATTTGAATTGTGCATGTGAGGGCGCCACTTGAGTTGTTTGTCCTATTTTGAGAGAAAAGATAATTCCCTGATTTAGAATCTCCTTGCATGAGGTCTCTAAAATAAATACATGCATTACTGAAGTCTCTCTTCTTGATTTGAAGTTGTTCCTCGTAATTGCATGACCTATAGCTTTAGTTAACTGGTAGACTTGTCGAGGTTTGACTTTTTGCTACTCAAACTTGCTATTCGCCTCACCCTGTGGCAAATGCTGATATTCGTCCCTGGGTGGTACGAATGCCAGTTTGTATTCATCCCTGGGTGGGACTAGACAGCAAGGTGCCAAAAAGGTGCCAAATTGACCTTTGACCTCCAAAACTACTTTTGGGAGTGGTTAGGACCACTGTTTAACCTCTGGGGGCTGCCCTAGGGGCTGTGTGTGTCAATGTGATCAGTGCTTGTCATCACATAATCTGACCTTCTGGGAATACCTAGAAGGTCATATTTCTCCAATTTGGCCTCTATCACCCAGATTTTGCTGGTGCCATCTACAAGGTAGTAAAGGTGGGAAAAGATAAAAACCTGGTCAAAATTACTCAGAATGAAGTGAAATTTAAACTACAACCTATTTAATAGACAGAATAAGATGCAGAATAAAAATTAGAGAAATATATCATAGATTTCTAATTGTTCTGGGGTGGGGTGATTAGGGTTATGACAGCTTGGGGGGCACCGGGGGGTAGAACACCCACCATTTGGTACTCTTTTTTGGCACCAATCCACTTGGGATGGGTCCAAAACTTCTTATGGGGTGTTGTCGACAAATTTTGTGGAATTTTATGTCCAAAAATTGGGTTTTGGGTCCGGATTCGTGCTTCCAATAATCACCCAATAACCTCCCTTTCAAATGAGAGATTAAGGATGTGAAAGGCACAAATCGCAAGTAGGTATGTAAATTGGCAGCACTTCGTTGCTCAAATTCTCTTTCTCTATATATCTTTTGGGTGAGAAAACTCACCAATTTATAGACCTAGGGTCTCTCTGTTTGAATTATGCATGTGAGGGAACCACTTGAGTTGTTTGTCCTATTTTGAGAGAAAAGATAATTCCTTGATTTAGAATCTCCTTGCATGAGGTCTCTAAAATAAATACATGCATGACTGAAGTCTCTCTTCTTGATTTGAAGTCGTTCCTCACAATTGCATGACCTGCAACTTCAGTTAACTAGCGGACTTGTCGAGGTTTGACTTTTTTCCAATAAAACTTGCTATTCGCCTCACCCTGGGGCGAATGCTGATATTCATCCCTAGGTGGTACGAATGCCAGTTTGTATTCATCCCTAGGTGGGACGAGTAGAGAGCAATGTGTCAAAAAGGTGCCAAATTGACCTCTGACCTCCAAAACTGCTTTTGGGAGTGGTTAGGACCACTTTTTAACCTCTGGTAGCTGTCGTAGGGGTTGTGTGTGTCAATGCAATCAGTGCTTGTCATCACATAATCTGATCTTTTGGGAAGACCCAGAAGGTCAGATTTCTCCAATTTGGCCTCTATCACCCAAATTTTGTTAGTGCCATCTACAAGTTAGTAAAGGCAGGAAAAGATAAAAACTTGGTCAAAATTGCTTAGAATGAAGTGAAATTTAAACTACAGCATATTTAATAGACCTAGAATAAGATGCAAAAGAAAAATTAGAGAAATCTATCACAAATTTCTAATCATTTCGGGGTGGGGCGATTAGGGCTGTGATAGCTTGGGGGCACCCGGGGGCAGAACACCCACCATTTGGGACTTTGTTTCAACACCAATCCACTTGGTATGGGTCCAAAACTTCTTATGGGGTGTTGTCGACAATTTTTTTGGAATATTGTGGCCAAAAATTAGGTTTTGGGTCCAGATTCGTGCTTCCAATAATCACCCAATAACCTCCCTTTCGAATGAGAGATTAAGGATGTGAAAGGCACAAATTGCAAGTAGGTATGTAAATTGGTAGCACTTCATTGCTCAAATTATCCTTCTCTGTATATCTTTTGGGTGAGAAAACTCACCAATTTATAGACCTAGGGTCTCTCTATTTGAATTGCGCATGCGAGGGTGCCACTTGAGTTGTTTGTCCTATTTTGAGAGAAAAGATAATTCCTTGATTTAGAATATCCTTGCATGAGGTCTCTAAAATAAATACATGCATGACTGAAGTCTCTCTTCTTGATTTGAAGTCATTCCTCGCAATTGCATGACCTGCAACTTCAGTTAACTGGCGGACTTGTCGAGGTTTGACTTTTTTCCAATCAAACTTGCTATTCACCTCACCCTGGGGCAAATGTTGATATTTTTCCCTGGGTGAGACGAATGTCAATTTGTATTTGTCCCTAGGTGGGACGATCGGAGAGCAAGGTTCCAAAAAGGTTCCAAATTGACCTATGACCTCCAAAACTGCTTTTGGGAGTGGTTAGGACCACTGTTTAACCTCTGGGGACTGCCCTAGGGGTTGTGTGTGTCAATGCGATCAATGCTTGTCATCACATAATCGGATTGGTGTTGTTTTGGTGTCTACAGTTAGCCTTAGTTAAAATTAAAATATAGGAAGATATGAGAGCCATTATATTCTTGTGCTCATTGCTAGAAATCTAGGAGAGGTTGGTTATGGTAATTGGAAATTTTGTTTTTGGTACTCTTACTTTTGATGATTTGGTTGGTGCAGTCCTTAGTGATGAGATGCGATGGAAGAGCATGGGTGAATCATTATCTTGTGTGGATTTGACTATAAGAGGAAAATAGAGGACAAGAAGAACAATTTTAGGGAACCATGAAGAGAAAAGTGGATCCAAGTCCAAGGGAAATATGGAGTCTTGGCATTACAGCAAGAAGGGGCATCTAAATAAATATTGTTGGTCTCGTAGTGGAGACAGAGGAGGAGGTCAAGAAGAAAACGTAGTAGGTGAAAAGGATTGTATTGATCTTGACTGTAGAAGACCAAATATTGGCCAAGTAGTGAGAGCAAAGAAACAAGCATATCTAGGGGGATGTACATGACACTGATCTTAATCCATGATTTCGAGATGGATCACATGATATGGTTGTGGCAAGTCGCATTGTGTGTGAGCATGATATGGGGGCAGACATGGTATGTGGATCTTGTCACGATGGTGATGGTTGAATCATCATGATGCATAAGCAATCATGGATAAGATGAAGTATCATCGATTTGTGATTGGTAGATTGTGTGTTGCTTGTTGATCATAGGAAAAGTCCGTCGATGACACAAGTGATGGGTCAAAGCATGGTTACAACAATCTAGAGGAGTTGGCATTCCTTGGTTGGCTTGAAGATGCTATTTGGCAGATGCAAAGTGTTACAGTTGTTGTGGATCAGTCTCCAAGTAGGATATTGTTAGGTTGTGGAGTCTGATTTTGGCTAAATATTGATAAAATAGTTCTTTGTTCCCTAACTGGACTATAGATGACCAATCTTGAACCAGAGGCGGAAAAATAAAAAATAAAAAGTTAATTTTAGGATTGGCTAAAATTAAGCTTTTTCTAATTGTAAAAGGAAAAGAAAATTTAATTTTAGGATTGGCTAAAATTAAGTTTTTTTTAATTGTAAAAGAAAGAAAAAAAAATTAAGATTGACTAAAATGAAGCTTTTTCTAATTGTAAAAGGAATAAGGAAAAGTTAATTTTAGGATTGACTAAAATTAATCTTTTTCTAATTGTAAACTTTCTAAGTTTGAATTAGGCCTTAAGTGGGGATGCTTGTTTTAGCATGTGTGGTTGGGGCTTTTTCTTATAAATATGTAATCTCTTCATTAATGAGGATAGATTTGTAGAATTAGAGAATTCTCATTGATTGGTGGCTCTTAACTAGCATCAAGTCATAGGAGATTCTTGGAGGTGAGAGTTCTTGGTCTGTGAAAGGAGAAAGAAGGAAGAGAAGTTGTGTGAGAATACTTGTGTATTCGGAGAGGAGATTGCAACTGTTGTGTTGCAGGATTGCTCCTTTTGGATGGTTTGTATTGGTTTAATACAAGGATAAGATATCTTGGTGGATGTAGCCCCCATCGGGTTCATTACATTTTGTATTCCTTTTGTCTTGCATGGTTTCTTTTGTTGTTCTAATAAGTTTCTGTTTTTATTATTAAAAGGGTTTCCTCTCAAGTTTTATTTTATATTTTATATAGCAGATCTTAGCATCTGCTACCACAAAGCAAACCAACTTCTATGTTTGTTATAATTAGGAATCTCATCCTTTCATATTGTGATTCATGCTCTGAAGACCATAGAATACATTTTAGAAAACAAAATACCCAGGCCTCTGCTACCAAAAGCAAACGAACTCGTACGTATGCTTTGATCAGCAATCCCATCCTTTCATATGGTGATTCCTGCACTCAAGCCTATAAAATACATTTAGAAAAAAAAAAATAACCAGGCCTCTGCTACCAAAAAGCAAACCAACTTGTACGTATGTTGTGATCAGGAATCTTATCCTTTCATATGGTGATTCCTGCTCTGATGGCCATAAAATACATTTAAAAAAACAAAATACCCTGGCCGCTCCTGCCAAAAAGCAAACCAACTTGTACGTATGTTTTGATCAGGAATATCATCCTTTCATGTGGTGATTCCTGCACTGAATGCGTAGAGGCTAGCACCTGTCGTAACTGGGCATTGAGAACAATAACTGGAATTAAACTCAGAGAGACAATATTGGCGCATGTTTCTACGCCTTTCACATGTCAACGTCAGTTATGCTTTTAGGCTGTATACTTCTTAATTAAAAGATACATTGACCACAGGTTATGTGGTCAGAGAGGACGTCAGGTTTTAGGACGTCATGCTTTAGTTTTATTCAAATTCATAATCTAAGTATTGTTGTATCCAAGATCTTAGCATGCCGCTTACAATTATCTTTTATAAATTTTATATTGATTAGTAAGTTCTTGATGAAGTGGTCAAATTATTTAAAATGTCTCTTGTAGTCACAAGTCTTAGTGTATCTATATAATATGATTTAAAAAATAAAATGGAAACTGGATTATAAATCTTTCAAACCAGTTTGCATTAGAAAAAAATATGAGGTGTATCATATTTTAGTATTTATTTTTCTTAACTTAATTTTTAAAATAAATATATAGTAGTGATTTTTAATGGTTTTTTATTTTAAATTGTTTATGAAGAACATAGGAAAAAGATTTTGAATGGATCTTTTCAAGATAAATATTTTGTGATTTTTAAGTTCTAAAAACAAAAAATGATTTCAGATTATTACATAATTTTTTTATTTGATTAAATGACAATTGTTGTTATAAGATTTTTGTGTCTAAAAAATTATTTAAATGGCCATAATAGTTTTTTGCACATAAATATGAACTAGAATCTCATATGTGAATTAGAGAAATATGTTTTTATATCATTTTATTTTTATAATAAATTGTTATAAAATTCAAAATATTCTTTTCAAATTCACATATGAACATGTATTCATTCCAATACATATAAACAAGTGTTCAACAAGTGTTCATTGTTAGTCATATTATTAGGATTTTGTTTATGTTGATTGTAGGTTATTATAGTAAGGAGGTCACTACTCCTCTCAGTTCTAGATAAGATTTAACTAAACTTTTTTAGAGTTTATATCCATAGCATTGTAATTTTTTAAACTCAAAAATGAAAATTATAGATTTTTCAAAGGAAAAAATGATAATAAATTATATATAAAAATAAGAATTCTTTAGTCTATTAATAGTAATCATATGTTTAATTAATTTATATGAAATTCCCCCAACCCTCGCAGGCTATGTGGAAGGATAGGCAAATATGGAACCCGTCAAAAAACCCAAGATGTTTATACCGATAGTAGTGCATGAGGTATCTCCCTTCTCATGATGTGGTTTTAACATTGCTAGTGTTTTATAGTGGTTGCAAGTGGTTATAATCTTATACCATGGTCAAATATTTTGTGGATTGCATTACCAATGAAAGTACCTTGTGGTCTTAAGTTAACTCAATTTGGGTTCATCATGGAGTCAAGCTCGAGTTGATTCAAAATTTAACCATGCACTTATTTTCCACTCTATAGATTTTATGCATGCAAAGAAAATCTATGAGCATGGGCCATGGTTCATGACAAGCTCCTTGATGGTATTTTCTCGATGAATCCAATATTTTTTAATCTCAAAGAAATGAACCTCTAAGATCCCCCTTTGGCCTTTCCTAACCACATAGTGATAGCCTCGGGGTAAGTTATATTGGTTGAAGTCGATAAGTTTTTCCATGCCCACCATAGAAAAAATTATATGTAGAGGTAGACCTATCCAAAGACCTCAAGAACTTAATTAAGATCCAAGTTGGTGACTGAATAATTTTCCAATGAGTTGTGTAACGACCCTCATCACACGACTATATGTACTAGATATATCAATGGATTATACTTATCTTTTCCTATAGAATGTGGTACTATTGATGGTCATTATGCATGGAATACCAGGTACAAACTTTGACAAAATTAATAGAGTTGATAGGAAAAGTAAATGGGGAAGTGATGATTGGCTCGTGAGTACATGGAAGCTCGTGCTTTACATATCATATAGATGCATTATTAAAATATTTGCATTATTGTGTGAGTGATATTTTGAATACTTGTTATTCTTCATTATGCATTTGATGATTTGAAAATTGGTCATTTTTGGGTAATGAATTATAGTAAAATAAGAGCAAATATATATATATATATATATATATATATATATATATATATATATATATATATATATATATATATATATATATATATATACCATTAGTTATATTAAAATGTTACTAACCTCTTAATGATAATTGTTATGTTGCTATATATTTATTTGTTTATAACATTGTAATATATTTACCTGAGCTAACATTATTAAAACTATTTACTTATTTAATACTTATTAAATTAATGTAATAGTTTATAAATTACAATATATATATAAAAGTCAAATAACCTCAATGACTATATTTTATTAAGAATAAAGTGAATTACAATGGTGGTGGCAATTAGAGTAGTGGTGTGTAGTAGTATTCATTATTACTTTTGCAAATCCCCCATGTTCACTCGAGCAAATGAGGGAAAAATTGGTTGTTTATGGGGGGAATTCATTTTTTTTATATTTTTTTTGCATGCATGAAAAGGGAGTTATCTTGCACAGAAGAATTGGTTTTTTGGCTGAATTATCTATAGAAAATTTTAGAATAACGTTTTGGCATTGTACTAAGAAAAATAATGAAAGAAAAGGGTTATTGGGTAGAAGACTTGCATTGGGGGCATACTCACAAGTCGAACTATGCTTTTCCAAATTGTAGATTATCATGAAATATTGTCTGTGCTTTTTAGCTTACAATGAACTGGTTGCTTGTATGCTAGAAATGTATTCTTAAAAAAAAAATTCTCCAAATTGACTTTTTAAGATGTTTGAAAGAACTGGAATGTATCTAGTTTGCTTTACTCTTGATTTACCTGGTATGAATGCTTTTTTTTATTACATATACCTAGTAAGAGTTGAAATATTGGATTTGTATAGAAGTATACCTGAATGAGTGAATGATTGCTCCAACATCGAAGTGTGCTGGTGGAATCCTAGTAATATTCTACCTGTGTTGTGTTATGATTCAAAGGATGGAAAAATTGATGATGGTTTCAATATTTGAATAATATTAATAATAAAAGGATTATACCCAATTTTGTTTTTGAATGCTTGAATTGTGTAAAATAGGTGAATTGATGTTAAGCAATTCAGCATGTATTTTCAGAGAGTGTATCTCTCCTTCATATAGAGCCATATATAATCCCTGACATCATCTCATAAATTCCTGGATGGTGATTGTGGAAAAATATGGTTCTTTTAAAATAACTTAGGTTAATCTAGTTGTTCTTATGACATGACGACCGAAAATTTTGTGAAGTCATTATGGTTATGGAATTTTACTATGAGCAATGTCCAAGAAACCTTAGAACTAGTGCAGTTGTTAACCCCATATGATTCTAATTAATTTTTTACCTTCTTGTAGAAGATGGTCTTGTAGAAAATAGCGAACAATTACCATTAAACAAGCATTGTTTAAATAATACAATGAGCGCTTAGAATAGTTTCGGAGGTTACGGAACTACCAAGGCGCTTAATAGTAGTGGTTGTAACTATGTTAACAACCATACTAATAATGTAATAAACATAGTTACGCTAACATCCCCCCTTATTACATTATTTGGGTAATTGGATAACTACTAGCTATACTAACATCCCCCATACAACAATATTTGGGTAAAGTATATAACTGCCCCAATATAGTGAAGAAGAAGAAGAAGAGAAATGAAAGAATGGTGGCTCGTGATTTGTCTAAGCATACCTATGGAATTGTACCTCTGGGTCTATCTCGGGATCTGCCCATGAATCTACCTCTGGATTATTGCCTCTTGATCTTCTTGTAGATCTGCCTCTGGAACTTTGTCTCTGGGTCATTATCTTTGGGATTGCCACTAGGTCTGTCACTGGATTTTCCTCGGGGTCTACCATAGGTTTTACCTTTTTGGTAGAAGCCATACAACATTTCTTTCATCATGGTCCATTGTGTGAAATCTGTCCATCCATAATCTATATGAACCTTGTTGGCCATTTTCACTTTGTACCAACAACTAGAAGAAGAGTGATTCGTACATCCACATGAATCATAAGGATGTAATCTCCAACACTTAGTTGCAACATGTCCTGCCTTTCCACAATGACTGCAACAATGCTTTTTAGGAGATGTAGGAGATTTAGGTTTTACAAACATAGAATTACTGGTACTTGCATGTCCAGTATAGCCAAGGCCTTCATTCTTTGCCCTGACATTTGGCATTATAGGAGTTTTAATGCCTTGTTCCTATTTACCTAATCTCTCACCATTGAATCCCATTTTCTTCAACATTTTGGAACCAAATCCTTTGGTGTGTTTTTCAAAACACCCAATTTCATCATATTCATCAATGCTTTTAACAATATTGCATTTGTTGCTATTGATGAGATTATGGAGCTCTTTTTGAGGAGGTTCAGTTGTCACAAGCAAAATTTGCTACTGAAATGAGATCACCTGTGCTACAACTGATATCTACCATAGAAGGTATGAGGTCACCTGTATCACAACAAGTATGTGACATAATGGGTTGAAGGTCACTTGTGTCACTACAAGCATCAACCATTTTGACCTTTGTTTCCTCACCAAAGTCCCTGTAGACTTTACGTTGGGCCATATCAAGAGAAATCAATGATATGTAGACTGCCCTTATGACTCCTATAGGGATTTGAACACCATTTTTTTGAAGGTCTTAAGAATATTCAGAATCTCTGAGAATGGATTTTACACCACTATGTAGTGTAAAAAAATTTTCATCCTCATAAAAATCCATTCCATCCATCTCTGGTGGAAAGTAAGGACCTTTAACTGATTTTGCAACATCATCAGTTTATTTTGGGATAGTTTTCTTCTTTGATCTACCCATTCTTTTAAGGTGTCGGTCATAGCCGAAAATGCACCTTTTACAATGAATTTTGCAAATGTAAATTTGACTAAGGTGTCGGTCACTGCCGAAAATGCACCCTTATAAGTCTTCCCCCTTTGGATTTGCAAAATTATATCATGCCTTTGTGGAGAGAAAAATGTTATTCCCCCCCTTTAGTGCAAAAAAATGCAACAATTAAGCCTCAAAAAGGCTCTTACAAAGCTTGCCCCATAGGCAGATTAGCACAATATATCACCAAAAAGCTCTTACAATTCCTCCCTGTGTGAAGTACTTCAAACAAAAAAATTGCTATTTATGAAGTCTAAAAAAATAGGGTTGGAGGTTTGATGATTTTATGCCTCTTTGATTGCTTTGATGGTGGAGAGAAAAAATCTATCCCCCCTTGATTTTTGAAAAATAATCCCCCTTTGCTTTGGCAAATATCTTTCATTTAGCTTCCCTAATAATCTTTCATTTCAGTTCAACTTGACTTTCAATCATAAGGTTGTTGAATCTAATTTTTAATGTAAATTTCTAAATAATTTTAGTAAAGAATTTAATTAATAATAAAAATACTGTTAGTTAAAAAAAAACTAACAATATTAATATATTAATAAAAAAAATACTAAAAAAAATAGAAAAATAACAAAAAAAATATTTACCTAGGTGCGGGCATCCTCGGTGGGGTTTGAACTCCCGACCTCTTGGTCGGGAGGCTTTCCTTCGTGCCCCCTCTCCAGTCGGGCTAGCTAGCCCGACGGATATTTGAAGGGGGCCTGCCTTCTATTGAAGGCTTTCCCGCCTCCGCGGGAAAACTTTTGAATGTGGGACTTTTAGTCCCACATTCAGGAGGCGGCGTTTGCCTCACCTGAATAAAAGGTGAGGTGCACCCCTCGTTAAGTGACTACCTTTGGAAAGTCACTTAGTGGCGTCAAATTTTATTGCGACCACGTGTCGCAGCAAGGTTCGAGTGGCGCGTGGCCTGTCTGCCACGTGTCCATGTCAGTCTAGTTAGGTCCACGTTAGTCTAGTCCAAGTGGTGCCATGTGTCAGTCCAAGTCGTCGCCACGTGTCAGTCCAGGTCATCGCCACATGCCAGATCCAAGGTCTGTCAGGTCACTTCAGTCCAACGTCGGTCTAACCTCGAGAAATGTGCCCGAGTCAAAACCAGTCCAGATTGACCTCGGGATCCATGCCTACATCCAGTCAGATCCAACATCTGTCGAGTGTCCTTCGGCTTTGAGAGATGCGACTGAGTCCCTTGGTTGCCCAGTCAGGTCCAGTCGACCTTGGGAAGCATGCCCGAGTCATAGGTCTAGACGAGTTTCAAAAATCATGCCCAGTAAAAAAATACCTTCCTCCTGCTCTGATACCATGTAGAAAATAGCAAACAATTACCATTAAACAAGCATTGTTTAAATAATACAATGAGCGCTTAGAATAGTTCCAGAGGTTACGGAACTACCAAGGCGCTTAATAGTAGTGGTTGTAACTATGTTAACAACCATACTAATAATGTAATATACATAGTTACGCTAACAGGTCTTTGATCAACGTCAGAATCTATCGTTGAATTTAGAGTTTTTGTGACCCTAGAAAAGGAATACATACCCATTTATGGATGAATTCATTGTAAAACACGGTTACATATCATTTATTACTGAATTATAAAAGTTATTCTATTGTTTCTGTTATCGATAATATTCATCGATAGGAATTTGTGAAATGAAATTGTTCTTGAATAATTAATCTATAGATAAGATATCGAGGTTTAGAAAGTGAATTATTGATGTTTTGCTATATGTCATAGTTGTTATAATTCCTACCCAAGAAGATGTTGACATTTGAATTCCCTTGTCTTTCTTGAAATAAACAAGAAAATTTGAAGTTAGCTAAATTACATGTTTATTTGGGTGTTAGAAATTATCAACTTATTAGTGGCTAAATCACTCCAATTTCCTTATGGTTTAAATGACATGAAATTATATGAAACCATATTTTTTTTTCTTTCATAATATTATGCTTTTGATAATGAGAAGTTGAAGATAAGAATAAGCTAAACATATTTACTTTTAGGAAATAAAATGATTAAGATAGTTGTGATATTAGTTCCAAAGTTCATTGACATTTATATATATGAATTACTATCTTCTATTCAAACATTGGAAACTTAGGAAAATTGTTTATTAAAGTGGTGTTAAACCTTTTGAACAACTAGTATGGAACAATGGGAATTAACTCCAAAATAAATTAGCCATTATACATAACAAAAATCCTTTCATAAAGGGATTTTTCTAAGTGGTAATCTAAGAACGGGTATGTCTAATAAATTGTTGGAAATCCAACCAAATCATAGAAATAGTGGTTTGGTATGGTTGAACTTCTCTACAAGTGTGTAGATTGGTAGTGGACGAAGGTAAGTTAAACTTGAAAAATCCTTTATGTTTTGCTAGCTATTGAACTTTGGATGGAAATGAATACTTCTTAAAACTTAAAAATGTTTACTATGTCATTGGAGGAAAAGATAGGTGTCTTAAAGAAAAAAAAATCCTAAAAATATTAATATAGTTAGAATCTTTAGCCAAGGTTGAATTATGAAATCTTAACTTTTGGAATCGCTTGAAAGTCTTCTGAATATGGTTAAGTATACTCATTTCCTTATTACTATGAATTGTTCACTAAGCCACTAGAATACTCCAAAAATATGTTGAGTGGAATATGATTATAAGTTAATATAAAAATCATATTAGAAAAAGAGTATGGTAGATTGAAACTATTGTGAGTCAAGTTGACTGAGTAAGACCTATACTGTTGAAATATCAAAGTTTTATTTATTAAAATATGCTTTAATTAAGGTGTATTACCATTGATAATAATTGATAACTAAGTGTGAGAATAGTTATAATTTGAAAGAGTATTTAATTGTGCATTTAACTCTTTTTCTACATTATGGTTTGTATATTTCTATTGGAATGTTATTTGTTGTAGACAAAACTTTAAAATGAGGATTGTATATGGTTAAATGCTCCATGAAAATACTAGTGAACTGTTTAGCAAATGGACACTTTTTCTTGAGGAATAATATTAGGATTTAGTGGAAACTTAGAAGCTAATACTTTAGTCCAAATCAATTCATAATAAGAATGAGTAGATTTATTTTTCGAGTAGGATGAATGATTATGTAAGCATAGACACCCAATGTCATTGGAATGCAGGTAAGCATTCAACTGGACTCAAGCACAATCATTCTTCTGAAAGAATAGGTCATAACAAGGGACCTTGCTCGGAGCAATAAAGAGGGATGGTATGGGACATCACCTCCAAGTTGTTTCCCATGAGTACAGTGATACGTCCATGTTTCACTATGGTTATAGAGGACTTCCATGACAATTGAAGCTAGTTCGGCCACATCATTTGGTATGGTATTTGTGAATCAAAGTGGACATTTGAGACTATATCATGTGTCAAAAATGATATGGCTCTAGTTGACTCTGAGTAGTAGGATAATTAGCTATACACTAGGCATATGTATGCCCACCCCCTTACATATAAATCTTAGAATATGTCAATTGGTTAGTCGATGTTTAGGTATGATAAGGGATGAAAAAAGTACGTGTCCACCCACTAGGTGTTATGGTCCCTAGAGAACAATCCCTATTGTGGTTTGAACCTCATGCCAAAATAAGAGGATGTTAAATGAGACAAGTCAAATCCACAAAATGACACATATCCTGATATTTGGCCAATCTCATCCACTTGGGTGTCTGTCTGTAGAAGTATTGATACCCAAAGTGGTATGATATACCTATACTAATAAAATTTTATGTGAATGATTTATTGGGTAAAATACAAATATTATGAACAAGAAAGCATTTTGCTATGAACATGAATTTTTTTTAAGGTTAAAATATAAATTCAAACAAAAAATATTATAAAACAACTTGAATTGTGTGTGTGGTACAACCAGGTGATTAGATTTGGGTTGTTACATGTGGCAGTAGAAGATATCCTTAGCATTGTAGGACTCTAATTAAATAATTTGTTGGACAAATTTAAAGTTGAAAACTTAACTTGATTATTTTCCTTACAGGTCTTATGGCACATATGTTGTGAGGTGGAACTTTTACGAATTCCATAGGAGGTGGGCAAGAGTAAGCCATCATAAGACAAACTCCAAGAGGACCATGAATAGGAAACAGAATATAAAGTCCTCAAATGAAAATATGAATAAAAAATTTGATTGAACCTCCACCAAATGAGCCTAGTGGGAGGGAAGAAAATTTGGTAAAAATAATTCAACTATTGCAAACTCATTTGGATCAACAACAATATTTAATAGATCAACAACAAAAACTAATTTAGGACTTGACCAGGGAAAGGAAAATTGTAGGTAGCTCCAAGGAATTACCCAATGAGCCTACAATAGTAGGTGGTGCTAGAGTACGTGTTGAGTTTTCCAAGGACCTAAAAAGGTTGTTATTCCCAAGTTAATAGCATAAGTTATGACAATGCAGTGGATATTTTTTATGAATTCACTAATTTGCAACAAGGATTAATTATAGTCTGAGCTTATCATCAAAATATTATCTAATTATTAAAATATATACCTGATTATGGGGGTATGGAGGACATGAAGGTGCAAAATTTTATACTAGGACTATATTCTAGGATTAGGACTGATATGAATAGGATTAATCTTGAAAATCTTCCTAAAGCATTTGATTTAGCTCAATAAGAAGCTTATCAAGAAGCTAAAAAAGGATTACTTCAATTACTAGAAATTGACTAAAAGTGTGATATTTATGAAGTGGGTTAGGGAGCAAAGTAAAAAACCTAAAGGAAGATATCAAAATATATAGGGAGACAAAAATAGAAATACTGATCAAGGCAATAAGTTTAGGAGATATGAAAAATAATACCCTAGAAGAAATGATCCAAGGCCATCAGAATAGTGGAAGACTAAATATGTTGCATCTTAAAGTAGCAATGAAAGTAACAATAGGGGTAGCAGAGCTCCTGCAAATCACGAGATCATTGCAATGATAGGTAGTCCCATACTTGATGGTCAAGTTACTCCTTTCTTGTTATGATAAGGAAGTATGCATTTTGATAGATAGTGGATCAACTAATAGTTTTATTTCCACTAGTTTAGTGAGGGAGATACCTGAAATGCCTGTGTTTTTAGCTAAATGTTGGAAAGTGGAATATGGGTCGTGGTAGACCTATCAAGTTAATCAATGGTTATTTATTCACTATATAATTTTACCCCAAGGAAGAACTATCTAGCATTTTTATGTGGTGCCTTTGCATACCTTCAACATCATTCTTGGTGTTGATTGGCTAAAATCCCATAAGGCTCTTTTGAGATTTTAGGAGAGATCGTTGGAGTTTACAGGTGAATATAATAAAACGATTAGAATTAAATGTGATCATGGATAAATTGAACCACATCTGTTTATTGCAATGCAGGTGAATAAAGACATTTGAAATAGGTGAATATTATTTATAGTTAAAATGAATAAGAATGAAAAAATTGAAGCAAATTTTTTCCTCTTACAAAAGCATCATGTCTTCGATAAATTTAAGGATGTGTTTTGAGAGGATATTCTCTTCAAAGAGTGTTTTATTTTTTCATTGAACTATTTTTTAATTTGTATCTATTGCTAGGGAACCATATATAATGACTCATGTTCAACTAGAAGATCTCAAGATGCAATTTCAAGATTTGTTGGAGAAAGGGCTAATTAAACCTAGTGTGTCACCCTAGAGAGCTCCTATTCTATTTTTTAGGAAGAAATATGGAATTCTAATAATGTGTATATACTACCGTATATTGAATAAGGTTATTATCAATAATAGGCACTCATTACCTAGGATATATTATCTCTATGATCAGCTGAAAGGAGCATCCATCTTCTCAAAGATTGACCTAATATTGGGTTATCATCAGTTAAGGATTCGAGAAGAATACACTCCTAAGACCACTCTTAGGATAAGGTATGGATATTATGATTTTGTAGTCCTACCTTTTGGGATAACTAATTCCCTGACTACATTCATGAATCTCATGACTAACATTTTTTAGAGAGCAGCTAGACCAATTTGTGCTTGTGTTCTTTGATGACATATTTATCTATTCTAGGAATCAATAAAATGATAAATATATGAGAACTATGCTTGATATTATTAGAATAAATGAGCTATTTAGGAATCTATCAAAGTGTAAATTTTACACTCTACAAGTGTAATATTTGGGATACATTGTCTTAGTTGATGGGATTGCGATCAATCCAAAGAAGATAGAAGAAATTATTGATTGGCTTGCATCCATAAATGTAATTGAGATGTATAGTTTTATGGGTTTAGTAGGATATTACAAGTGATTTGTTAGAGGCTTCTTGAGAATTGCTCAACCAATTACTATTTTACAAATTAAGGGTAACATAACAATGTGAAAAGTTCTTTTGAATTCTAAAAGAGATATTGATGACTGCACAAATTCTATAGTTACCTAATCCTACTAAGAAGTTTTTAGAGTGCACTAATGCATCAATTGAAGTATTAGAATGGTTTTTAACCCAAGATGATGTGGTCATTTCCTTTGAGTCAAGAAAAATTAAGAGTTATGAAATGAATTATGCCACTCATGACTTGTATTTGGTAAATGTGGTACATGCTCTTAAGTTTTGGAGGTACTTTTAGCTCAAGAAACCATTTGAACTTAAAATAGATCATCAAAGTTTAAGATACATATTTACCCAACCCTTTTTAAATGCTTGAAAATGATGTTGGATTAAGCTTCTAGTTGAGTACGATTTAAATATAGAGTACCTCAAGGGTAAATAAAATAAGGTTGTTGATGCTCTAAGTAGGAGGGAGCATATTGTTGCAATGACAAAATATCATTATGATTTGTTAGATCATATTAAGAACTGGCAATGGAAAAATAAATTTTGTTAGTCATGTATTACTCAAGTTGAGCAAGAACCTGGAAAATAGGTAGAATTTATATATAAGGATGACTTATTAGATTATAAAAATAGATTGGTTATTCCTAATATGGTTGTATTAAAAAATAAAATCCTTAAGGATGCACATAATACTCCTTATTCGGTGCATGCTAGAGGGGTAAATATACACAAAAGTTTTAGAAAGGACTATTATTAGCCAAGTATAATAAATTAATAAGTTATTATGAGGCTAGGTTCTTAGAGTTCTAGAAAGTGAAAGTGGAGCATTTTCATCCAGCGATACATTTGTACCCACGTAGGATACCATCGCAAAAATGATAGGTGGTTTCAATGAAATTTATAGTGGGTTTGCCTAAAACAAGGTTTAGGCATGATAAAATCTTGGTAGTTGTGGATAAGTTAACAAATTTTGCACATTTTGTACTTGGGAATGTGCAAGATGATGCACTTGCTCTAGCTAGTAAGTTCATTAGAGAGATAGTGTGACTACATGGCTTTCCTGAAGTTATAATATTTGATAGAGATTCTTGCTTCACTTTAGAATTTTTGTAGACTTTACATGAAGTATTGATTACTAAAATGAATATTAGTTTATCCTATCACCCTAAGACATATGGTAAAAATTAGAGGGTGAATAAGGTTATAGAAGATATGGTAAGAATGTATTGTATGTATCAACATACAAAGTGAGAATATTACTTATACTTAGTCGAGTTTGCATATAATAACATATATCATGCATTGTTAGGTATGACACATTTTAAAGCCCTATATGGAAGAAGATGCAAGAATCCCTTGACTTGGGATAATCTGAAATATCGAGTAGTGATCAAACTGGAAACTATAAAAGAAATTGAAGACCAATTGAAAAGAATTTAACAAAAGCTGAAGGAGGTCACAAATCATCATAAAAGCTACACAGACCTCAAAATAGAATTGAGGAAATACTTTTTGGGAGATAGAGTTTTCTTAAGGGTGAAACCCAATATAATTTCATTAAAATATTCCAAAATTGACCCAAAATATATGGATCCATTTACAAGTCGAATGCAAGGAAAAATAATGCAAAAAATTTACATCAAATAAAAAAGTTTCTATCTACTACTATTGAAGCTTGGAATTGTTATCAAAAGTGTCCAAGTAAAAATGGAAAGGTGTGTATATTTGTAAATACAACATCAAACCCTTTTATTGCAAGAAATATGCCACAAAACCAGAATTTAAGATCTATAAATAGAGTGCAAAATAAGGTATATTAAAAAACCTTATTGTACAAAATATAATACATTATCTTGCACTACTCTAATCTGGTTTTTGATAGCGTAAGAGTAGATTTGGAAGTGCCACATTAGGGCATATTTTCTATAGGGAAAATAACAACCAATAAAGGCTAGATGTTAGAACTCTTCCTACCAATCTAGAAGGAGCCATTCAAGGGCTCATATTGGACGTACGTACCTATAGAATCAAAGCTCATTTTAGATCATCCATGAGACACATTTACGTACACAAGAAAGTGCACATTAATCTCAAATAAGACATCAAAATATCAATATGGAAATCAATACATTTGGAGGTATAAAAGAAAGAGGTAAAGGTGTTATATTCATGGTATCTATCTTGGAGAAGGCCACTCACCAAAGGAAGCATTGAACTATCATCCAAGCTCCATAGTACATCACCCATCCACCTGTAAAGAAAAAATCTTGCTTGCTATCCAAGCAACGTTGCAAAGAAAAGGTATTATGGAGTTATAATATCCATATTCGAAGGTGTTACAAGAATGGTCTCCATGCAAAAATGACACTTGGTATTCTGGTCATCATTCCTCTCAACGTTATAGAGACTTCTACAAAAGAGTTACAAACAAAGACATGCCACTTGGTATTCTCCACCAGCTTCACACAAAGTACCCATACGTTATCAAATTTATCCAATAAGCATTGAAAAAATATTTTGGAGTGTTTCATGAAGAAAGAGTACTAACTTGTAACGAACATGACACTTGTCACAATGCATACGATAAACAATACTTAAAAGACCTCTTAAGTCCAATATCAGCATAAAAAAGTGAAGCACATTCAAATACATTCAAATGAGGAACATAACATAGTCAAGGAGTGAGAGAAGTAGTAGAAACATTCGAAGTGTAGTGTGGAAGCTAAGGAGAAGTAGCATTAAAATCTCCCCATTTCGAAATATCAAAATTCAGCACCATACATACAACATTCACGTAAATTCATTCCATCAAATATCCATTAAACCGAGAACTCAAGGTACCTCTTATACATTGTTATACTCAGCCATAGAAAGCATCGAATATTGAGGAGATATTATGTCTATAAGGTAAGGTCTAAATCCCATTTATTATTGCTTTCGTAAGTTGGAGTTATAAGGATTATAAACTAAGGTTAAAACCTAGGTTTTGAAAGCTAAAGGGGTGACTTATCTTATTATTTTAATATTTGTAATCTTAATTATGATAAATAAAGAATTCAACTTGTATTAAACTATATTTCAAACATTATTATCATTTCTCTAATTTTTCAAACTTGGGAGTCATAAGGATTACTCCATCAAATTTATATTATTTGGATATTATAAATAATAGAACGGATATAAAAGAAGTTAATAAGGGATTTTGTTAAGGTTGGATAAATTTATTTTTACTTGTCTCAAATTTCTAAAAAGGATACAAAAGAATTCCAAAATCAAAACCTCTTCAAAACAAAAATAGTTCTTAGTTCAATTAGGAGTAACAAGGTGTTGAAAAGTTGATTTTTGATTCTTGGAAAACTTGTACAAAATCAACCAAAATTGAACTATATTTTTACAAAAATAACTACATCATACTCTTATCACTAGGAATCCATAAGATAAGACTATTAAGGTCCTATAAAATTTCAATTCCAAAGAAGCATTATGGATGATATTCTGAGGAAAGCTTTCAATGATGAGGAACTATTCCATGAAGTGGAATTATACTTCCAAAACCTAATACATACTTTATAAGGATACAAGTATCTATCTTCTAATGATAAGATGAAATTCTCCAAAAAAATTAAGTCAAAGAAGGCAGCTTTACTGCCTTAATTAACTATCTTCATGAAATTCTATTCATAGCATGCTGGAACTCACAAAAATTGGTTCTTTTTTCTCCAATAGAATATTTGATGATTTATCTATCATTAATTGTGTTAATACTTACTCAACACAAGAAACAAGCTGATGTTAAAGAATAATAATTTTTGTGATGATAGACTAACTTGTTTTAAATATGAAGTTTCACCTACATAAAAGTAGAATCATAGGAAAAGAAGAATAAAAAATAATAAAAGACATTCAAAAGAGAATCAAGAGATGAATATTAAATCAATAGAGGAAAAACTAGCACATCAAATAGGTAAGCACAAAATAATGAGAGGACAATTGCATCATGCCCTACTTATTCATCAAAAATCAAAATCAAATAAAAATACTTGCAAGGATGACTACAAAGGTGGCTATGAATTTGAACATGTCAAACATTATCTAATGAGAATAGAAGGCCTAGCTACATCTTACTCTGTATCATATGAAGACAAAAATTACCTACTAAACCTGAATACAAAGAATGTAGAAGAAGAAGACTATGAAGACCAAGCAGAAGAAGTGAAGAAAATCCATATTGAAGACTAAATCCTCAATACCCAAATAATTTAATACAGGGTGGTGTTGGAAATAATGTATATTCTATAATTTGGGTTATGTAAATGTATCCTCCAATATACATACCTAGATTAATTCTTGTGCAAGTTATCTAGTGACTTCATGTAATGTAATAAATGGACAAGTGTCAATGTGCAAGTTGTACATGTGCAAGGTGTTCTATGCACAACTAGATGGAGTGTTGGACAAGCATCCTATTTTGCATATATAAGGATGACATATTAGATAGATAGATAGGATAGTTGTGGGACATCATCATATAGCGTAGGTTGGTGGATTATGTTGTTCTATGTTACACACCATTTACTCATGATGGATATGATGTAGATCGATAGCTTTGTTAATGGAGTGCTCACTTCCTCCATAGCTACTTGTAATCATTTGTATGTTTTATATTTCAGCATACTTCAGTCATCCAGTAGATTTTCTTTCTTGCATGTTATTATGCATCTTGTGATTGTTATCTCTCATGGCTGTTTGATGCAACAAGAGACAAACTCAATTAATTATTAAAAAATATTAAAAACAGCGGTCAAAAAATAATTTTAATTTATTCGTGCATCCATCAACCATAGACATTACATAATATCATATATATATAATGTAGAGGAAAGGAAGTTTGGGGAAAAGGTCGGCAAAGGAGAGATAAGGGGAAATAGGGGATAAGGAGGGATAAGGAAGTTGGAGGGATAAGGGGAAAGAAGGATTAACGGAGGGATAAGGAGGAGGGAATATAGGAGGAAGATAGGAGGGAAAATAGGAGAGAAGTTAAGGGAACTTGCCGACAAAAACTATCGACAAATATTGGGAGTTTTCACACGTAGGCTTAGAAAAAGATTTTTCTAAGCCTCTTACAACTTAACCCTTTTCATATTTGCAACATTCTCCCCCTTAAAGTTGAGAGGACTGACTACACAGTCTCTCAGCTTTACAAATTGAGCTTTAGTCATCGCCTTGGTGAAGATGTCTGCAACATTCTCCAAAGTGTGATAGTATTGAAGCTCAACAATTTCATGTTCCACCATATCTCTGATGAAGTGATACTTCATATCAAAATGTTTCGTTCTACTATGGTGGACAGGATTATATGCCAATTGAATGGCACTGATGTTGTCGCGATAGATTCTGGTCGGACCACTTTGTTGTTCTCCAATCTCTTCTAGTACTTTCCTTAGCCACAAGGCTTGAGTACTTGCATAAGTAACCGCTATATACTCAGCTTCTGTTGAAGATAGCGCTACTACTGTCTACTTTTTTGAACTCCAAGTTATTAGTCCTGATCCAAGACTAAAATAGTTTCCTGATGTTGACTTCCTGTCATCAATATTGCTACCCCAATCACTATCACTGAAGCCTACAAGCTTGATAGTGTTACATTTATGATACTGGATTCCAAAATCCAATGTACCTTTCACATATCTCAAAATTCTTTTAGCTGCCTGCAAATGCAGCTCAGAGGGGTTAGACATAAATCTAGAAACAAGAGATACATCATACTGAATATCTGGTCTGGTGTTGGCGAGAAACATCAAACTCCCAACCATGCTTCTGAAAGTGGTCACATCAACTTTTGGTGCTCCATCATCTTTGCTTAATTGGATCCCATGTCCAAATGGAGTTGCAACTGGTTTGCAATGCTCCATAGCAAACTTCTTGATCATATCCTGAGCATACTTATGTTGACAGATGAAGATCCCTATATCCGACTGATGAACCTCCATTCCAAGGTAATAGTGCATTAATCCAAGATCCTTCATCTCAAACTGCGTCATCATGGAGTGTTTGAACTCCATATTCATTTTTTCATTACTACCCATAAAAATGAGATCATCCACATACAAACAAACTATGAGGATGTCATTACCTTGCTTTAGGTAGTAGAGTGTGGGTTCATTTTTGCTCCTGGTGAACCCATAATCTTTGAAGTACCCATCAATGCGTGAGTACCAAGCTCTTGGTGCCTGTTTGAGGCCATAGAGTGCCTTCTTCAATCTGTAAACAAGGTGTTCCTTACCTTGCACTTCAAATCCCTGTGGTTGCTCAACGTACACTTCTTCTATCAAGTAACCATTGAGAAATGCACTCTTGACATCCATGTGTTGGACTTTCCATCCTTTGTGTGCAGCTAAGGCAAGAACTGTTTTGATTGTCTCCTGTCTGGCTACAGGAGAAAAAGTCTCTTCATAATCTATTCCATATTTCTGAGTAAAACCCTTTGCCACTAATCTTGCCTTGTGCTTCTCAATGCTTCCATCAGCATTAAACTTGGTCTTGAATATCCATTTACAGCCAACACATTTCTTTCCTTTAGGAAGCTTCACGAGCTCCCAAGTGTCGTTGTTTTTTATAGAGGTTATCTCCTCTTTCATGGCATCTTGCCAAATCTTCTGAGTACATGCCTTCTCATAACTAGAAGGTTCAAGTTGTGCACTAGTTAACAAATCATAGTTAACTTGATCTCCCCTAGGTTCCCGCTGGGATTCATCATCACCATACAAGTGCATACTTTCTAATCTGTGTAAAATAGATTCCATTTCACTAGCTTGACTCCTAGTATATCTTCTTGAAAAAATTTTATCCAACATCTGAGATGATGGATGATACTGTAAAGTTCTCTTACCTTTGGATGGAACATCAATATCCATTGGTGAGGAACTTACTGATCGTTGTGGAGAAGGACTTGGTGAAGAAGTTGAATCAGAATATGGACTTGGAGGATGTGTGGGAGGAGACTGCTTTCCTTTCTGTGGGAGCTGTGGTTGCACCTGCTGAGCAACTACATCAGTGGCTTCAACATCACTGAATATTTGGGGCTTACCCCACTCTCCCCCTTCATCAAAAATCACATCCCTTGAAACCACTATCTTTCGAGTTGTAGGATTGTAGAGTCTATAACCCTTTGTGTTTTCACAGTATCCTACAAAAATGCATGCCTGACTCTTTGGATCCAACTTCTTTCTCAGCTCATTAGGAATGTGAGCATATGCCAATGAACCAAATACTCTGAAATACTTCACATTTGGTTTCTTACCATACCAGGCTTGGTAAGGTGTCTTCCCTTTCAAACTTGAAGTAGGACTTCTGTTCAAGATGTGAACACTAGTCCTTGTTGCATCTCCCCAATATGCATTACTCAAATGCTTTGTCTAAAGCATTGATCTTGCCATCTCCACAATGGTGCGATTTTTCCTTTCTGCTACACCATTCTGCTGTGGAGTGTAGGCAGTTGTGAACTGCCTCTTGATGCCATGATGTTTACAAAAATTCAAAAACTGATTAGAGGAGTATTCTCCTCCTCTATCTGATCTAAGAAATTTTATAGAATATCCACTCTCACTTTCAAATTTTGCTTTAAAATCAACAAAGCATGCAAATGCTTCATCCTTATGCTTCAAAAAATATATCCAACACATTCTTGTGCAATCATCAATGAAAAGTAGGAAGTAAGAGTGATTACCTAGACTCTTGGTCCGCATCGGACCACAGATGTCTGAATGCACTAACTAAAGAGGATAGCTGGCCCTCCATGCTTGTCCATGAGGAAATTTTGATCTGGCATGCTTGCCCAAGGCACACCCTTCACAAACTTCCTTACTATCTTGAATTTTGGGAAGTCCAGTTACCATTGCTTGTGAAGTTAGCATCTTCAAACTTGCTGAATTCAAATGACCATATCTCAAGTGCCATAGGACACTTGGATTGGTAATTGCAACATTTGCTAATTTATTTCCTCCTGGCTGGCCAAACTTCAAAGGGAATAATCTATTCTTCGACATTGGCACTTGTGTAATGATTCTATTACTATTGTTCTTGTCAAAAATGGTGCATTTACCCTCATCAAAAATCAACTTATAATTCTTTTCTAGCATCTGACCAACACTTAAAAGATTGTGTTGAAGATGAGGTGTGTAATAGATATCACTTACTTGCTTGATGCCTTCTTTCGTTGGAACCTCCATGGCTCCAATGCCTTCAACTGCCAATGACTTGTCATCTCCCAACCGGATGCTGGATTTGTATGAGGAGTCTAACTTAGCAAAGAGTTCTTCTTTGCCACTCATGTGATTTGAACACCCGGTGTCCAAAATCCATGTATCATTCATATTTTGCTCTGTCTGGCCATAAGAAAGAAAGAGATTTGAGGACTCTTCCTCTTCTCCAAAATTCCCAAACTGACTGCTCTGGTTGCTGCTGCTTCCTTGTGAAGTCTTTGACCAACAATCTCGAGCATAATGGCCAGGTTTGCCACAATTGTAGCAAACTTGTTTTGATTTGTCTCCTCCTTTTCCTTTGCCAGATTGTTTCCCTCTATATTGTTGTTGTCCTCCTCTATTATGATTTCCACCTCTGTTGGATGATCCTCCTCTGTTAGGAGTTCCCCCTCTTTGATTATTCCTGCCTCTGCCTCTTTGTTGACCTCTGCCACGGCCTCTACCTCTTCCTTCATGTGTGGCAAAAGCTTTGTCATCTCCTCCATGGCTGGTGGTAGGAGTTTCCTGTAACCTCTCTTCATGTGAGAGAAGTGAACCAATTAATGCATCAAAAGACAATGTGGTTAAGTCTTTGGATTCTTCAATAATTATTGCAACAGAATTCCATTTAGGAAGAAGTGTTCTCAACACTTTCTTCACCATCATCTCTGGCTTAATATCCTCCCCTAGTGTGACCATTTTGTCGACTACGACTTTCACTCGCACGCAATAATCTCCGACTCTTTCATTCTCTTGCATCTTGAGATTCTCAAAATCTCGTTTCAAAGTTTGCAGTTTTTTACCTGCTTCACTTGGTCACTACCTCTATAGCTTTCTTTTAGGGCATTCCACGCATCTTGTGCAATTACATAAGATGCAACCCTAGGGAAGATACTTTTATCTAAGGCAGCATGAATGTGATAAAGGGCAAAAGCATTATTCTTTTGTGCTTCTTTTCTTGCCTTTTTATCAGCATTAGAGAAAGTTGCCCATTCAGCAGCAATTGGTTCTGTATAACCTTCTTCGACTACATCCCAAAGACCTTTTCCTATCAAAAGGGTTTTCATTTTAATAGACCAGTATTCATAGTCACTACCATTAAATTCAGGGATTGGTAGACTAGTGTTTGCAGCCATTTCTAAAAACAAACTTTTATTGAGGCAACCTGGAAATACAAAGCAGTACAGAATGATTTAATTATTCAAATCAAATCTCGCCTTTTTAGTACATTCAAGTTCTGCTTCAGAACTGCTGCTAATGATGATGATCTCAGGTTTCACTTCCTCTGGATCTGCTTCTGCTGCTTCTTCTTCGTCTTCTTCTTCTTCGTCTTCTTCTTCTGTTGCTTCTTCTTCTTCTTCCTCTTCTTCCTCTTCTTCTTCCTCTTCTTCCTTTGGTTCAGGTTCTAGAGAGCGTGGAGAATAGCTCTCACTCGATGCAGCTACCGGTACACCTAGTGTGTAACTGGCACTTGATCGTACATCCGAAACAAATTGCTCAGTCTCGGATTCTTCAATCCTCTTTTCGAAGATATTGTCTTCTGAATCTGCCTCGTACCCTAAATCCGGCTTTCTCAGGTGAGCTATCACCTGATTCTCAAGTTGACAAAACACTGTGTGTAGACTAGTTCGGTGAACCCTTTCATCAAAGGATTCCGGTGTCTCTCATCTCAAAATGGAAAGAAGTGCATTATAACACCCCTCAGACCAGAACATCTAACATTTCAGGGGCAGATTAAATCTCTTTTTTCAAAAAAAATCTCTTCAAATAAGGCTTTAAAATTTTTCTAAAGTTTTTTAAAAACAATTTAATAAATTTTTATATTTTATTTAAATTATCTTTTAAATTAATTTATTAAAAAGATAATATTAAAAAAATATATAATTTAAATTTATTAAATAATTTAAAAAACTTTAAATAAAAATTTAAAAGACCTTATAAAAATTTTAACAAAAAAATTTGTTTTACCTTTCGTCACGCGATTCGACCTCGCGACCTCCCGAGCTATGGCGGGTGTGCTTTGCCGCTACACCACGACGGCTGGATGGAAAAACAATAGGGCGTCCGCCCTTTTAACTTCTTCGACGACGAATTTTTTTAAAAAATATATTTTTTTTTCTTTTCGCATGGGGCTGGCGGGATTCGACCCCGCGTCTGGCCTCCTGCTAGCGGACAGCCCGTCCGTTGCACCACATCCCCTGGACATGAGGAAATAAGGAGAGCGGTCCCCTTTGTAATCGCAGGCGGCGCAATGTTTTTAAAAAAAAAAATAGTGGGAATTATCCCACATGCGCCCGGTGATGGGTGCGATAAGGGTTTTTAAACCTCAACTCGCACAATAAACGTCGACTGCCTTCGGGCAGTCGATCCTCAACCACTCTGCCGCTTCGACCAACCACAAATGGACACTCGCTGCCACGTCGACCAATGCCGAATCGCCACGTGGCAAAATTTTGTCCAATTGCATCGATCCGCTCCTCTGCCAGCTCAGCCACCTCGATCAGTGTGCTACCGCCTCGTGTCGCCACGTGTCGCGTCTAGTCAACGATCTGCCTCGATATCCATGCCTACATCGAAAATCATGTCCACCTATTAGCGTTCACCTCGGGAACCGTGCCCTATAGGTGTCACCTCGACTGTCACGTGCCTCGAGATCCGTGCCCGAACTAGCATGGCAATGGCTCTGATACCAGTGTTTGACATAGCAAGAGACAAAATCAATTAATTATTAAAAAAATATTAAAAGCAACGGTCAAAAAATAATTTTTAATTTATTCGTGCATCCATCAACCATAGACATTACATAATATCATATATATATAATGTAGAGGAAAGGAAGTTTGGGGAAAAGGTCGGCAAAGGAGAGATAAGGGGAAATAGGGGATAAGGAGGGATAAGGAAGTTGGAGGGATAAGGGGAAAGAAGGATTAACGGAGGGATAAGGAGGAGGGAATATAGGAGGAAGATAGGAGGGAAAATAGGAGAGAAGTTAAGGGAACTTGCCGACAAAAACTGCCGACAAATATAGGGAGTTTTCACACGTAGGCTTAGAAAAAGATTTTTCTAAGCCTCTTACAACTTAACCCTTTTCATATTTGCAACAATGGCTCATTCACAAAAAACTAATAATTATAACATCTTATTTATAAATGAAACTCAATTATCATTTAAAATAATTCCAACATATTATTTATAAATGAATCTCAATTATCATTTAAAATAATTCCAACATATTAATTATAAATGAAACTCAATTATCATTTAAAATAATTCTAACATATTATTTATAAATGAAGCTCAATTATCATTTAAAATAATTCTAACATATTATTTATAAATGAAGCTCAATTATCATTTAAAATAATTCTCCTATGATTTGTAAAAAAAAGAATAAAGGGTTTTCAGGTAATACAAAAAAAATTTAGAGTAACCCATTTATGCATATAGTGATGAAGTAAAATATAATCAAACATATGCATCAGACAAAGAGGGATTTTTTCCAGCAACTTAGTCACCTGTTTTAGCTTGAGAATTTACAATAGCCACTAGGCTATCAATTGAGGTCCAAGGTGGTTGGTTATTGACGATTATCCCTAAATGATCATGCATACCTATATCAAGGTATACATTCATGTTACCCCCTATTTGCCTTATTATCACTTTCCCAACATCAAGTACCCCCACTTCTAGTGGATGACTCAACTTCTTCCACATAAGAGTGCACCCGATCCCACATATTGGAAATTTGTTATTAGTATCATATTCTTTGATATCAACTAACATCGCACAAAAGCTTAATTGCACAAAACCAATTACTAAAACTTCCTTAATTAATACATAATTTTATCATGCCACAAATTCCACCAAGGATGGTCATGACAGAAATTATTTCTTGTAAAGTAGAAATAGAAATTTTGAAAGTGTAAATATCAACATAATGAAGAGTTCCACACAATACAATTGAGGTAGGTTAAACAAACCTTTATTCTATTACAATAGCATAAGAATACATATTATGATAGGAAAATGTTCAAACATCTAATACCTTATAATAAATATCATTCCCCTATTTATAGCTTTTGCTGAGTTAAAATGAAGCTAGCTACTATATAGAATCATAAGCAAACCGGTCTTGCATGATCTAGGATGATCTAGCACCACTCAATATATTAAAAATGATTAGCATATCCTTTATTATCCCTTCTATATTTATGTATGTTTCAATGGAATGGCTATCACTTTCTTACTCTACCAACTGCCTTGTTGGGAAAACTACACTTTTCTGGGGTTTTGGGAATTTTCTTCTTAGAGTATTTTAAGTGTGTCGGACCTTTTAGATACTAATGTCATCATTTTAAGAAACTTTATTCTGGGATTTTTCTTACTTTGTTTTATGCTTCAAGATTTATCTCTTACCTTTTGTAAGGTTATCACCAAGACAAAACTTTATGAGCCTGGTTGACCTCATTGGTTAGAAATTTTTGATATGCTACCTTTTAAAATGAATACTCTTCACTTCACAAGATTTGTATTGGGCCAAAGATTTTGAGACATGTTGTTGATGTCACTATTAAAAATATTTGGATTTAATCCATTACAAGCCTAACTACCAAGCTAGTTTGGATAAAATCTTTCAACTTTAATGATTAAGCAAATTTTTAAGCCTATAATTGCTTCGTTAGGCTTCAAAATAAATAATATTTCAATAATAATGGTCCAACAAGCTTCCTTCATGTGTTCCAAAATTATCAAAATCTTGATTTTAAAATTACACCCATGTTGTTCCCTTTATCTAATTTTTAACAAATTTGCCCCCTTTTTATGTTAATACCATGAATTTATAGGGAAACATAACCTTTGTATGGACCAGTAATCTCAGATGATCTATGAAGGTTTTACAGCTTGGAATTTCTAATATTTTTCTACTCCATATTTCTAATAAATAAGAGATTATTTTACTGATCCTTTGACTAGACACCTTGGATTCCCTCTTATTCCTCCATTGTTACAAGGTTCTATTCCTTGGGTTTTTTTTATGGTGTTTTTTTGTAACTGCACTAGGAAACAGTGACTAGTAGGTAGTCACTATGAACTCGTTCAAATGTGGAAGATAGTTTTGTCTATTGGCTCATCCCTCTATGTGAAGAGTGAGTCTAAAATTACACTATGGGTAAAAATATTACCAAAGGTGGATCCCTTATAGATGTAATTGGAAAGGCTATAGGACTCCTACCAATGATGAGATATTACTTATCCACCATTAGAAATACTATGGGTCATATTTTTTTAGTCCGATTGGTCAATGGGACCTTGTGGCATATAAATTATAAGATTGGATTTTATCTTATAGTAAATACCTTCCCTTATCACCATCTTTGGAAATTATCCAACATTAGATATATGGTATTTTTCTATTCTAGTGAAATATCATTATAGATTTGGTGATCGTGGGGATCTTCTTCTTGTAGTATGAAAGGAACCCAAAAGAGTAATCAATATCTATTGGGTGTGAAATCTATGTGGGAAAATACTAATGCTTCCAGAACTTAAGGAGATGAAAGAAGAATACTATATTGATGGGAATATTTGCTTAAGAATTCATGGAATAATAAGAGGGAAGATCCCTTTTTATAGACCTCTCCCACTTGGGAATATTTGAAGTTCACCTCACTTTTATAATCATATCACATTGTTTCATTATATCATAAGGTAATTTATAAATAGTTATCCTATGTCCTTGAGTAGTGAAGACATCATCATTTGGAGTTTCACCTCATGCTAAATTTTACCAGTTGTCCTTTCATTAATAAAACAGTTCCAAGGTGATTGGTGATGATCCTAAGGAAGTTATTCCTTGTCTACATTTTTGTTTCTTGACTATGCTTAATTTATGCAAATTTGTGATTAATTTCATCCATCTACTATAATTTTGGATCTTTTATTACCTACAAAACTAGATAAACATGTCAAAAAGAATATTTTTGTTTGTTAAATGAAACTATGTTACAAAGCTTGTCGCACTTTATCCTACTATATATTCAAAATATTATCATTACTGAGAATGAAAATATTTTTTCTTCAACTATATTTTACTCAAAAGAGTTGAATTTTCAAACTCTAGTGATTTGATATAGGTCAGATTAGAGCAAATCAATATTTTGAGACTTCCTATATTTGGCTCTTTCTTCATCCCATTTCAACACTAATATCCAATTCTAAATACTTGGGGAGAGGCATTATTTTTAAAACATCATTTGAATGCATTATGATGTTGTCAAAATCTATTATATGCCTTCTCCCTTTATTCTTCTAAGAACCACAATTTGGGAATTCTTGCTTCCATGGTCTCAACATCCAAGAAATCACATGCACTTAAGAAATTTATTGTAGGAAAATCTAAATATAATGGAAATATATCTCTTTTTACAAACACTCAAGAGTATAGAGATATTTTTAAATCTCTCTTAAATGTAATCTAATCTTCCAAAAACACTTTATCTAGCATTTGGTACCAATTTCTTTTATTTTCTCCAACAATGTTTTTGGTAATTTGTAGGAAATTATTTTTTGTTGAATAAACTATATAATTGACTTATGGTTAATAATTAGATGATGCTTTTAAGTAGATGCCATTTTTGGAGATGAAATATAGGATATTAGCATCCAATAATGCAGGCACATTATCTGTTATAATTATCTTTGGAATCCCAAATCTAGTAATTAGTTTCTCTATAAATTTGACGAGTTCTTCTTGGTCTACTTTATTTATAGCCACCGCTTTGGAAAACCTTGTAAAATAACCTATTGAATTGAGGATTTATTTATGCCTATAAAAATAATTTGGGTTGATGACCCTAATAAATTCAGGCCCCCATTGCTAAAAATGTTCGTCTATTGTTATTGTCTATACAGGGAGTCCGGCATTCCTTATTCTTCCTATAAACTTTTGTCACATTTTGTAGGATTTTTCCACTTTGAAATCATCCTAAAAATTGTTTGGCCAATAATATCCATCCCTTAACATTTTTGTTGTTTTTTTCTTGCTAGAATAATATCCTCCAAAAAATCCTGAGTGAAAATCATCTAATACTCTTTTAGCTTCTTCTTGATGGATGCATTGAAGAACTTCATCAAATTTCTTCTAGTATAGACATTTATCAATCATAATATAATATAAATATTTTAGCCTATATATCCTCCTTTGTGAGGGGTTTAGTTTTTTTGAACAATGTCTATCTAAAATATTTAAACAAGTCTAATACCCAATAGTTTTTCATATTCAAGCCTTCTTCTGGTTTTGGTTTAGGAGGATCTTTTAGAAATAAAAACTTTTATGTTCTAGATGAGTTCGCTAGTTGCTCACATAAAAATATTTCCTATATGAGCTTATTTGGTTTTATTTATAAATTATAAATCTAGTTGAATAACACAATATTATATTGAGATGACAATATAAGATAAAACTTTTCACTTTTTAATCCAAATGATAACAACAATAATATCAATGCAGTAAATAAAATAATGCACAAATATTTCCCAAATCTCACATAAAAACAATTCTTGTATATTTCCAAAATATCACATACAAACAATGCTCATAACTTTCCTAAATCTCGCATACAAACAATGCTCATATCTTTCCCAAATCTCACATACAAACAATGCTCATAACTTTTCCAAACGTGATTTCTTCAACTTAAAGTAATTCAAATGTATTCTACCCAAAGTTATTTTATCTTCAAGAACATATAAAGAATGATATGTACTAACAAATGTCCAATATGTTCTTCTTATCAATTAAATTCTTTCACTCTATTATTGCCATTGTGTAATCCCATTCACTTATCTTAAAGCAATGTATGAGGTTCTACTATTTCACATATAGTTCAAAAATAATAAACTCTCCTTTTCAACTTATCACCAAAGTTTACCTAATGATTCCTTATTACTCCACTATATAATGCCAACAAACATTCTTCTTCAAATAACAAAAACTCAACAATTTATTTTCTAACTCATATTTAATGCAATGTATTTAATGGTTCCTTATACCTCCCAAACTCAAATAGTTTTCCTCAAATAATAAACTCAAAATAGAAATCTTTCATTTCATAGCAACATATTCAATAATTACATATATCCCCAATATGTAACCCAAAAATATTCTTCTTCAAATAATAACACAATAAACTCTCTTTTAATTTATTTCTCTAATTCCGTATACCTCCCTAAAATATATTTTTTAAATAATTTCAACCTTCTTAGAAAGAAATTAATTTTCCATATCTTCACATCTATTCAACAAAAATTCTTATGTATGCAGTCAACTCACAACAAGTCAACAGATCCTAAATTGTGTGTAGATATCCTCCACTCAATAGTCACACCATAAATTACTCATAATCTACCATGTGTCATACCCTCCAATTGTGCGAGTCTACGTATGGCACACAAAGTACCAATGCCCTTCAAATAGGCATCATGGGCACCATGAGGTGCTCAAAAAATTCCTATTGTGCTTAGGCTCTTTTAAACTCCTTAGTGTCTCTTGCAGAGAGGATGTGGGATTTAAATCCCCAACACAACCACAAAATAAAACCTTTCAAACATGATGACGTTGCCAACCTTTGCAAAAACAATTAAATTATATCTTACCTAATATTTTTTCCTCATAATTCTTATGTGATGTCTTTGGATGGACAATAAATTAACATCTACCTCTAATGTTTATTACATTTGGTCTTGCAGCCGTGATGTCAATTTGCTATTCAATATTTTCTTATTTCTACCACCACTGCTTTTATCAACCTAAAATCTTTGTCACAACCTAGTGCAAGTTCTTCAATATTTCCAATCACTTTGGTTGACTATTGTTGTGCATAAACATTTTTTGTGCTCAACCTTCATCATGTGCACATCCTTCACTAATCTCAAACTCCATCGTGCTCAAACTTTGTTGTGCACTCGTTGTGCTCAAAAATCACCATGCTCAAACTCTACCGTGCACTTGATGTGCTCTCTCATCAAGTGTAATGCCTTTGCTATGCTCTCTCTAAGTGCAATACCTTCATTGTGCTCTCTCTCTCTACAATTGAATGCAATGCCTTCGCTGTGTGTAGGATCCTTCAATCTCTGATTAAACCTTTGATCGTAGGCTACAAACATTCTTTCTCTCCCACAAATTTCTTCATGTTGCACTTCAAAAATATATCTCTTGATCACTACAAATTCATAATATTTCCATGTATTTATATCAATTCCTTCAATCTTGTTCTTGGCGCATAGATATCGGCTCACAATTTTCATTTTGATTTTATATATGCTCTTTAAATATGTTGGTGCAAAAACTTATAAACCCATTTTATATTATAATATTTAAAAATATTATAATATATTAACTTTTAAAACCTTTGGCCTTCTCTTGTGATATTTAAACCTTTGTCCCAATCAACTTTTAAACCTTTGTCTTAATCAAATTTTAAACCTCTGTCCCAAGCTTTTGTCCTTATTTATAATATTTAAATTTGATATTTAAATATTATAGTCCTTTTCTTAAAAATATTTTCCTTGTTTGGCTTCTTCTAAAATATATACTTGCCTTGGATATTTGTTCATTGCTTGCTATTCATCAAACCCATGGAGAATATTTTTGCCTTGAATACCATGCTCCCTTTGACCTTGAATACCATGCACCCTTTGACATCAATGACAACTTAATATTTCCAACACTAGCATGATCTCTTGTCACCTAATTCCCCATGCAAAAAAAAGTTGTGAACATCTAAATGTAAAAAATAGATAATGGTTTTTCTCTATGATACATAATGTCTTAGCATCATAAGGGATTTCATAAGATCAAATACATGTTTCTCGATGAAGTTATACCACTCTTGATAGTCTTGTGGAATTTAACTGATAAAATCTATTGGATGCTCTTCTTGATCTTATTTCTTCTTTGCAAGCACTATGACTATGCTTTCTTCCATACCTTACACATACAGTATGAAGTCCCTCTCATAGTCTAAATTTTCAAAACTAGAGATTTAGATTTTTCTTTTTTAATATTTTAGAAATATTATTTCTTGTTTTGTCCAAATAAAAGAAACCTCCTTCTTCAGTAGCATAGTCATGGGCTTGATAATCTGAGTGAAATTTAAGATGAAATCCTAGAAAAATTTTATCTTCTCAAAGATATATTACAAAGCCTTATTGTTCATAGGCAAAGGAAGTGATAATATTACCTTCACCTAGTCTGGATCAATAGACAACCCTTGCTTTAAGGCATACCCCAACATTTTTTGTCATGGACTACAAAGATAGATTTCTTAGTATTTAGAGAAATTATAAACTCCCAACATCTTTCAAATACCATCCTTAAATGATCTATATGTTTAATATTATCATGAGAGAACATTTTCATAGCATCCGGATAGGTTAAATTTATCTTGTTTACCATATATTAAAAAAAATGTCCATAGCTATTTGGAAGGTATGCCCAACATTGGATAGACTGGGTGACATTCTCTGATAACAAAAAATTTCCCACTTTATGTTGAATATCATTTTATACCAAATTTCATCCTTCATATAGATTTATTTGAAGCCAAAAAATATATCCAAAAAGAAAAACCTCTTAGAACTAGACACCATATACAATATTTGATCTATTTGTGGGGGACGATAATGATCCTTTAATGAATATTTAATTAAGTTTTGGAAACCAACACATAATGAGATCTTATAACTTTATTCCTATATAGAACTAGATTGACCACACTTGGAATGCTTGATTGGTTATATAATATTTCCATTTAGTAGCTTTAGAATATCTTGCTTCATCAAGGATTCAATATTGGGATTCACTAGTTTTTGCTTTTTCATAAAGTATTGACATCTAAAACCAACTCAATGGTATGTTGGATTACCTACTTGCCATATAATTTGTGATCATCATATATCTAAGTTGTCACATCTCCAAATTCTTTATAGAGTACAATTGATATCATATGTTTTATTTTGAGTGCAACTTGTTCCAACCTCGATCACTTTTTTGGGATCCATTTGGACTCTATTAAATTCCTTATCATCTATCTTCATCTTGTAGCTTTTCATTCAGTCATTATTATAAAATAGTATCTCTAAAGTAATCAAACCCTTAGGGATATGATTATTCTTTAGTTGTATAATATCTTATTTATTAAAAAAGTATTATATTTCTTCTTGATCATTTTCATTTATAACTTCTTCCATTAAAATGTTCACTATATTCTCATCATTGTCAAATACTTCCTAGAATATATCCTCATCTAGCACTAATGGTTAGAATACCAACTTGACTTATTTTGATGCTTTCCAATATCTAGAAGAAAGGCTAAAGTTTGTTCCCTGTGAAGCTAGTGTATGTGTCAACACATTTTCACTTCTATGGATGGCTTTTACATTGATAGAATCAATTATTTCAAGTGAGTTGTAAACTTTATTCTAGTAAATATTTGATATAGTGATGCTAGGTATTGTATTTCTCAGTAACCTAGTTCACCACCAACTCTAAGTCACCATAGATCAAAATATTTTTTATTCCATTACTTTTTGCTTTGAACAAGACTATACACATTGCTTCATATTCAATCATATTGATTGAGTAGCTCCATGTCATCCTTTAGGAAAAAAAAATCAATTCCTTTAGAAGGGGATTCTAGGACTACTCTAGGTTTGGGTCTATTTTTGTATTTTTCTCCATCAAAATATAGCTTCCACATTTCTAATTTCTAGAGCATTTATTTTGTGATATGCATAAGCTTATGGTTGTCTGGATCTATTATAAAATAATTTCATAGTCCAGTATCAATTATTTTATTGAAATATATTAGTGAGAACTCATTTTTCATTTTCATATCTTTTGTTAGGTCTTCTATGTGTTTCAGATCATCCTCAACTAGATTGATGGTTTTTCCTCTAGTATTTTAATGTCATAATTAGCATTATTTTTTCCTATACCTAAAATATGCTAATTCTAGGCTATATTTAAGTCGAGGCAACAAATTTTTCCTAGGGATGTAGGGCTACATTAAGCAAAAATATTTTTCTAAGAATAAAAAAAGCATAATACATGCTTGCTTTAAAGAAATCTTCTTTAGTTCTTCTACAACAATGTATGTAGTGGCATCTATTAGTTTTTCTTCCTTGTAGCCTGGCTCCTCAAATCTAGTTTGGTATTGTTGTATTGCTTTTTACCTTTATTTTTGGTGACTCGATGGAAACGCAACATTCTCAGCATTTTTTCTCTAGTCCCTTCCTAATTATCCATGGGTACTTCTATATTTGGATTCTCCTTAGGTTATTCCTTGATTTGTTTCTTTTACAACTGAGTTGCAACCTTTATAATATTAACCTTCCAAGGATATGCTAAGAGAGGTCCTTTTTTTGACCTGGTCAACATGTGACATGTTTGAGAGCTTGTAAGTTCCTCAAGTTTGTTTTTTATTTGGAACCCTCAAAATTCTTACAAGCCCTTTTGACTTTCTCTCAATATTCTGAGCTACAACCAACTAGAACTTATGCTAATAAACTATACAAATATTTGGCATTATATGGATTATTGGGCTATGAATGTCTCCTCTCTTGAATTTTGGCCACTACATTCTACTTTAGGAAAACATTGCTAGTTGAGGCCCCTTGGTCCCTTGTGATGTAAGGGTATCTTCTTTGTTTATACCCATTAACTATTCCTTAAATATTTTCTATTTCCATCATAGTGATCTTGTTTGTCAAATTCTTGTTCTTGTTAAATTATTTTAGCTTCTATATCTATATTTATTCTTTTGGTTTTGAAGTATACAAATACTATATTATGATAGTCAAACTAATAGATTGAGGATACCACTTGGGTGTGATCAAAGAAGCTATTAAAGGAGTTGAAAGAACCAAAAGCCACACTTATTACTTGCACTAGGGAATCTCCAAAAATTATGGAATCACAACCTTTGGAGGTAGCTTACCTATTAATATGAGAGGGTTATCTTCTTTATAGAAACTTGAAATATTTGAGTTAATCTAATCTAATTTGACTACTAGATATATATGCTTAGGTTTAGAATAAAATACCAAAGGTGGTAGATGTAATCATAGGCTTGCAAGGTCTCACCTCTTAAGGTATTTCCCTCCAAGTCTTATTGAACCGGATGTTGAAATATATGATGTTCTCTTGAGGATACCTCTGTATGGAAGTAAATTGCATGAGTTAAAAGGAATTCCCTAGATCATTGAATTTTAGGATAAAATGCTTAGCCAATTTTTCCCATGTACTAACAATACCTTTTTCTATAGAGTGGTACAATGTTAGAACCTTCCCTTTGAAATATAAGGCTAATAACCTCACCATTACATCTTCATAGATGAAATTATCCATAGTAGCTAAGGTTGTTATATCTTGGGAATGTTCATATGCAATATTATTGCTACCATCATAGGAGGGTAAGGATTTTAATGTAGTTTATGGAATATCAATAAGATATTGGATATTGAGGACTTTGGTATTGTTACATCCACAGTAGATTCATTTGGCCATTTTTCTAGGAAAGCATGTGGTATATGATTATGGAGACATGGCCTGTAGAGGAGTATGACATTGCACAAAAACGTTTTGGATGGATGATTGTGATTTTTCAATTTTGGATTCTCTAAAAGCTATTAAATCAGCAAATTGTAGGGGTTATTTAAGCTTCTTAGATTATAATCATGTGATCATAATATTTTGGATATATGACTTCCAAAAAAGTTGCAAAAAACTTTAAGGTTCTTCAATTATGGAGTCACTAGGGGAATCAATTGCTCATCTACTTATGAGACCAAGATATTCACCATAATATTGATCTTCTAAAAGTGTAGGTATGCCAAAATTCTTGTGCACATGGTGGGTTTAATCTTGATATTCTTTTGATACTCTGACATCTAATCAAGACAAATCGTTATGATGTGTATGAATGTTGTTTCTTTGTGAGTCAATTTGGATTGGATTTGTCAGATTGGGCATGCCAAATATCTTGATTATTTAATCTTCCTAGGCATATAATGGGTGCCCTAGACTGAGGTCAAGATTGGATTACTCATAATTGCTCCTAAGTCATCCTTCGAAGAAGGTTAATTCCTTATCTAAATTCTATTATGCAAAAGACTAAAGATAGAAAAGGGATAGGGTTGAGAGAAGAGTAGGGATAGATAGAAAAATGTAAGGTTATAGAGAAAAATTAAATATGGCTAGGGCTCAGCTAACAACACTAATTTTAGTTGAATGAGCATAGGCAATCCTTTACAAACAATACCTAACAAATGATTCAATTAAAGATATGCAAACACTAAAATTTACATCATTCAACATTCCAAACACTCTAGTAGAAAAAATACAAATAGATTCAAGCCTAAAAAAAAATATTTCAACTATTAATTAAAATAATCCAAAAAACTTCAAACCTAACATAAATTGCTTCTACTAAATCATAAAAATAAATGTTGAAAGTGCAAATATTAACATGAGGAATAATTCCTTACATTTAAATTGAGGTAGGTGAGTCAAACAACACTTGTTTTTATGAGAATAAAATAAGCATAAAACTTATAATAGACAAACATTAAAACATTTTATGCCTTGAAATTATGATCATTCCCCTATTTATAGCTTTCACTAAGCTAAAATGAAGCTAACTACTACATAAAATCATGAAGAGCTAATCTTACAAGATCTAGGATGAGTTGCCACCACTCAACATATTTAGCACATTCAACATGTCCTCTATCATTTCTCATATGGTTATTTATGTTTCAATTGTGCTTCAATTGAGTGATTGTCATTTTCCTACTTTGACAATTACCTTGTTGGTCAAACTAAACTTTTTCAAGGTGTTGGGCACTTTCTTCTTAGAGCATTTTAATTTTGTAAGCATGTCAGGCCTTTTAGATGTTAACATCATCATTATTTATAAGAATATTTGGTTGATATATTGCTTTATTTGGTTTGTGCCCCAAGCTACACCTCTTACCTCTTATAAGTTCTTCACCAAGTCAAAACTTTTTAGAGCCTAGCTAATGTTGTTACTTAGAAATTTTTGACTTGTTTCTTTCTAGATTAAATACTCTTCACTTCATAAGCTTTGTAATGGGGTGGATATTTTGATTTATGGTATTGATTTCACTATGAAAATTCTCTAGCTTGCCTCCTTTACAAACTCGATTACCTATATAGTCTAGAAAAAAGCTTCTGGTTTCAATTATTAGGTAATTTTTTAGGCCTAAAATTGATTCCTTATGATCCAAAAAAAAGAATATTGAAATAATAATGGTATGGAAATATTTATTTAGGTGTTCTAAAATTATCAAACATCTTGGTTTGCAAGTGTGCCCACATTTATTCCCTTTTTATGGTTTTTAACCAATTTACCCCATTTTTGTTTTGTTGCCATGAATTTATAGGAAAATATAATCTTTGTATAGACCAATAGGTATAGATGATCTACGAAGTTTTTACAACTTAGAATTTCCAATATGCTTCTACTACTTTGTATTGTTTAGAAATATGAGCATCTCTTGCTAATCCTTTCATCAAAAACCTCAGATTCCTCCTTATTCCTCCATTGTTATTGGGTTCTATTTGTCTTGGTATTTGGTTGGTGTTTTCTTATAACTACATAGAGGATTAGTGACTAGTTGGATAGTCACTATAGAAGATAAGTTGGTTTGCAGGCTCATCCCCTTGGTTGAGGAGTGAGTTTGTAGCTATTGTATGCATTAATAACCTACCAAAGGTGGATCCATTTTAGCTATTACTAGAAAGGCTTTGGGACTCCTACCACCAAAAATATTTTGGGCCAAAATTTACTTAGTCTAGTTGTTCAGTGTGGCCTCATGTCATAGAAATTTTAATATTGGCTTTCAACTTACATTGTAAACCTTTCCTTATCAACATATTTGGCATTTCTCCAACATTGGATAATTGATATACTGAAAGGGATTTTAGTCATATCATCTTCCTTTTATTCAAAATCAATACCAAGTAGCAATCTCACTCCAAATTATCTCCTCTAATGGTATTTTCTTGGTGTAGTGAAATTTCATTATACTGACTTATACTAATTGTATAAAATGTAAAGCATAGAAAACAAAAATGCATAAATTTAAAGAATGTGATGGATTTAAATCAAATATAGCTGAATCCATTGTAAGGAACTGTGTGAAAAATCAACACATGAGATCCAAAAAATATAAATGTTTCTCTATTGGTGACCTCTTTTCCCATTGGCCCTCCCCCTTTTGTGACCCCTGCCTCAAATTCTTCTAGAAGACTTACCTCCACCACTTTCTTTTGCAAGTCTGGATTGAAAGAAATATTAGTCTTCTCCCAAAGGCCAAGGATTCAAAAGCTTATCACCAACAAAATCCAAGTCAATGCCATGGAGAATGCTTCCCTCCATTGTTATGCATAAGGGGTAGTACCAAAAAAGTATTTATCAAATCGGGGGAATAAGTGTATTAAGTTTGGGACAAATTTTCGAAGAATTTTTTTTAAAACATGGCAATTTTTTTTTCCACTGAAATTATCAATAAAATTTTATAGCTACTGCCAAAAGGTGACTTGCATGGGGCAAGTGGCACAAGGCAAGTGGCACAAGGTGAGTGGCACAAGGTGAGTGGCATAAGGCGAGTGGTAGAAGGCAATCTGTATAAGGTGACCGACATAAGGTGACTAGCATAAGGTGACTAGCATAAGGTGACTGGCAGATGGCAAGTGGCACAAGGTGACTGGAAGATGACAACTAGCATAAGGCGACTGATATATGGAGCGTGGCATAAGGTGACTGGAAGATAGCAAGTGATATAATGTGACTGACATATGGCAAGTGGCATAAGGCGATTGGGATATGGCAAGTGGTATAAGGTGACTTGTATATGGCGAGTGGCATAAGGTGACTGGTAGATGGTGAGTGGCATAAGGTGACTAGAATATGGCAAGTGGTATAAGGTGACTGGCATATGGTGAGTGGCACAAGGTGACTGCTATAATTCATAAATTAGATGACACCAAATGTCCTCTCTTCTGTCATGTGTCATGCATCTATTAAATTTTGCCATGCAGAATTCTATAAATTCATTTACAGGGTCATTTTTTGCCTCTTCCACAACATTTTCTAGAGCAATTTTAAACCTTTTTCCAGCATTTTTAGGGCATTTTCCATAGCGATTTGGCAGCATTTTTAGAGCATTTTGGCAGCGTTTTCACAGTGTTTTGGCACCATTTTGGTAGCATTTTTAGAGCATTTTGGCAGCATTTTTAGAAGGTTTTGGTAGCGTTTCCATAAGGTTTTGGCGGTGTTTTCCAGGGTATTTCTAAGTTTTTTCCTGGTTTCTCAAACCATTGTCCTACATCTTTTTACATATAGCTAGCTCTTCCTCTCCTCTTCCCTCTAAAGTGTATTTCACAAACATTTTCTACCCCAACCTGAAGAGAATTTTCAACACTCCTGGAAAATATTCCCAATGGGTTTACACTACTGGACTTGCTAGTGTGTTGAAGATTCCATAATTGAACATTAACGTTTAGTTGATGCACAGATTGTTTCTTGTTACAACCATGACGTGTCCATTATTTTGATGTGACTAGATAACAAGGACATTATTTTTTCTATTAAACCCTTTGATGTGTAGTGACTAATAGGACTACCATTTTCGAATGGTGTACTGGTGAACAACCAGTACGCCTTAATCGATGATGATAAATCCACCCTGAGAACCGTTTACAGTGTTTATTCTGAAAATTTGAAAGGTATAATTTGAAAATTTAATTTTTATTTAACATTAACTATTGTTGTGTTGTAGTTTCATTTCTCTAATAACCTTCTCCTTGTACTTTTTATTTTCTAATAAATTTATCTCTTTTTTTTGGTTAATTATTCTAAGTCCAAAATGGGCTTAAACATTTGCCATGTTGGAGACAAATTTCTATATGCTTGCATTGAATTTTTTTAAGCAAGGCTTATTCTGTAGGGACGACCTACAGAAATGCCTTTTTGTGTACTTTATTTATTGTTTCGTTGTATTGTTGGTGGTAGGTTTGACTGGTCCATGCACATTTCCAATCACCTAAAACACAACCTTTTGAATGCCCAGAAAATTCAATCTGCTTATTTAGTGATTACCAATAATTTTATTCTTTGTTTATTTTCAGGAATTTTATTTCAACCTTCAACAAAGCAGTACTCCCACTGCATTGCACCCTAGTTTCTTGTTTATTGGCATGTCTAATGATGAGATACAGGTAAACATATTTGTTGGAATATATTTAATTTTTTTTGTTTCCATTCTATCTTGTGATTCTCTAATTTTGTTTTGAAAACAGAGAAGAGCATCTCAGTATTCAAGTAAAAGGGTTGCTGCATTTAGGGTTCAAGAAGTATCTATTTATTTTGATACGCAGTCGCAATCATCACCAATAACTACCACTAAACATGTGAGGTTTCATAGTGATTGGATTCGGCATACATCTGCAACACCTTTTACTTTTGCAATTGTTAATTTCAATGTGGAAGAGGTTGCCTCTAGCCCACAAGGTAACTTTACTCTTAAAAATACTATTTTAAATGATTTATTTTAATGATTTAATATTATGTTTATTAATGTATTTTAAATATTTTTTAGATAAAGGGAAAATGGTTGAATAATCAATGGATGTAGAGTCTGAGTCTGGTATGTATGGTTTAAATAAATCTTTTATAAATGCCATTTGTATTTACTCAATATTAAATTGTTGTTTTTGTGTGAAATTTAATAGAGGGCCCTACTAGATTCAAAAGGCTAAAAAATCATATGGCTCCACCATCTAGCCAGCAATAGAAATAGTCACTTCAACAACCACAGCCACAATAACATCAACAACAATAGCCACAACCACATGCATAGCAAGTTCCATTATTTTTCCATTCAAATTAAGTTCCTGTCCATCCACAACAGGTTCCACCTATGAGGAACCAATCATGCATGTGTGGTAAAATGTTCCTCACATCACCACCTCATCAAGGAAGAAGTGGTACAGAGACACAAAATGTGTCATCATCCAATGTTTTTGTTTTATCGATATTAACCTTAGAGAATTTATCAAATATTGAGAGTGCATCTCAAATGCTCTTGGGAACTCTAGAATGTGATTTTCTTTATTAGGGTATGAATCCTAAAAATTACCCTTTAAAGGCAAGTGATATTATTGAGGATGAAGAGGGCATTTATGGAGAAGAGGATGTCAATGTAGATGCCAACGAAGTTTTTCCCTCTGCCCCACAGCAAATCATCGTGCGTACTATAACAAATGATGATATCCTAAACTTTTTTTAAAATGTGTTATTAGCCGATAGATGTAAAGTTGTAGTTCATAATACTCTTCTTTCAAATATTGATAAATTTAAATAATGGTAATATCAGGCCAAGCTTTTGATTAAAGCAATCAATTGCCGATATAAGAATTTTTCAAAGAGAAAAGAGTTGTTTTAAAGGTTGAGAATGAGCCCCAAAAGCTCGATGCTTTGCTACATAAAGTTGAATCTGGCACTATGGAGGCCGAGTCTACATATAGATATAAAATTCTAGACATTGTTTTGAATCGTTTGGAAAACCTTAATGCATACGCCCAAGCATATTTCAATGAATGGGCACTAGATTAGAATAAAGTGACAGTTGCATAAATAGCATGACTTACAACTGATGTAAGTTTTACATCTAACTTAAAAAGTTGTTTTTTTTAGATATATTTTGTTTATAAATATTAACATTTTTTATTTTTGTTCTGTAGTATAATTTCCAGTACCTAAAGCAACAAGTCGATGCCATGAAAATTTTGATCAAGACTGCCAAAATTAGCATTAATAATGTTATTGAATTGAATAAGAGGTTACAGTAGATGGTTAGAGAAAATAATTTTTTGAAGAATATTATTAGAGATAGGGGCCTAGATGTCGAGGCTAAACTAGAAGAAAGTGAGGAGTTGAATGCACCTTTCAAAGAAGATCCAACGAAGTAAGAGAGTGCCTTGTTATCGGGGATCAACACTACAACAAAAATTTTGGTTAGGGTTGGGGCATTAGAAGAAAAAGATATTGAGGTAGATGTGGGTGGAACTTTAGAAAACATTGAAAAAGAATAGAAGTTTATTGTGTTGCATTTGAATTGAAACAAAAACTCTTTATATTTTTATAAATTATTTAAGACTGGTATATTTTTTGAAAATTGAAATCAATGATAGAGGCAATTTATGAAAAAATTTGTATTATCATTTTGAAATTTTATTTTTAATTATTGTTATGTTTTAATTTGAAATGGAAGAAATCCATAATATAAATTGATATTTCTTGTGCAATTTTGATCAAAGTATTCATTTTTTCCAACATTGGAAAAATTCCACACAATGTGAGAAGAGTTCCAAAGTCACTCATTCAAAAAAGTAAATGTTTAGCCTTATCAACTGCCCTACGATTTACATACATAAACCCTATCAAGGATTGATATTATTTGAAAAATATTAATGTCGGTTGATACATCGAAATCCACCTAGTATCCACATATTTCAATAGTTTTTTACCTTTGGTAAGTCCTAGTGAAAACTGTTGAAATTCTGAAAATGTTTTTGGACTACGTAAAAAATATTCGTGAATTTCATGGAAAATCTCTTCCACTCTCACAACATTTGTAAATGTAACCACAATTTTGTATGCAAGATTCATTCTATGAGCCATGCAATGAATAGGGATCAAATATGGGGCAACTGATGTTTGTAGTCTAACACAAATACCATTTTTGTTTCCTTGCATTGTAGCAGCACCATCAGATCCTACACATATTAACTTAGTGACTATTTCAATTTCGTTCATTCCTGCTTCTTCTTTTAAACTAATTACAACAACATTGTAAATATTTTTTACATTATAATTTTCCACCATTTTACGTATTCCAAGTAAATGAGGTTTTCTTAAATGATTTTCCAATATGTAAACATGCATGCAAATCCAAGATGTATTATCAATAGCAGTCACCTCATCAATTGAAAGTGAAATTAATTTTATCTTTTTTACTTTCTCTCTAAGGTCATCCTGCTCAACTAATAAGAGATATTTTTCCATTTACTAACCACTTCTGGTAAGTTCTGCACATCAACTAGTCGAAATAGAGATTTATAATCCATGAAATCAGACATAGGTCTACCCTTCTTACGAATAGAGAATACAATAACAAACTATAAACGTTTTGAAGCTAAGTTAAATTATTCATTTTTTAAAATTAGGCTTGAATCTGATGCAGGAGCCTATCTTTAGAGGGTTTTTTAAAATAAGTTTTAAAGTAATTTTTTTATTACTTAAATGGAATTATTTGAGGCAAAATATAATTTGCCAAAAATAGTAATTTTATTTTTATTTTTAGGGTTTTAAGCTTTAGGGTTTTATTTTAGGGTTTCTTTTAGGGCTTCAAGTTTTAGGGTTTTATTTTAGGTTTTATTTGGGGATATATATTCCCTTGGTATTGCATTGTAAAAGGGGAAGTGAATCCATGAATGAGAAAAAAAATTATTTATTGGTATATTTCCATGTACTGTAGTTTTTATATGAATAGAGGGTTGTACTGATTATTTTCATTTATTGCAGTTTTTATGTAAATAGAGGGTTTTACATATTATTTTTATTTATCGTAGTTTTTATGTAATGGGAGGTATTTTATTTTAACCTCTTGTAGCTGGATTTACATCATTTGGTATCAGAGCAAGTTGGATCTTGTTGAGAGGAGAAAAGAGAAGATAAGAAAAGAGAAAAGGAGAGAAGAGCAAAGAGGCTAAAAAAAAAATGGCACTCTATGCAATGTTTGTAGAAGGTTTGTAAAACCTTGGAGACAGAAATTGGCACTTTGTGTAAGTGCTTGCAGTAGGTTTTTTTACGTAAAAGCCTTAGAGAAAGAGATTGGCACTTTGTGTAATGCTTGCAGAACATTTGTAAAATCTTGGAGAAAGAATTTGGAACTCTGTGTAAGTGCTTGTAGGAGGATTTTTATATAAAACCTCAAAAGGAGGAATTGGCACTTTATGTAGTGCTTGCAGAAGGTTTGTAAAACCTTAAAGAAATAAATTGACACTCTATGTAGTGGTTGTAAGAGTTTTTTTTTATTAAAAACCTCATAGGGAAGAATTGGCACTTTGTGTAGTGCTTGTAGTAGGTTTGCTATTTTAAAACCTTGAAGGAATAAATTAGCACTATGTGTAGCGCTTGTAGGAGGTTTAAGATATAAAACCTCAGAAGGAGATTGGTACTTTGAGGAGTACTTGCAGATGTGTGGCACTCTATAGAGAGTGATTATGAGTTTGATCGGAGGAACTCGTAGGAGCATAGTTCTTTTCAACCAAAGGAGAATGATGTAGAAGCCTATCTTTAGAAGATTTTTTTAAGATAAGTTTTAAAGTAATTTTTTATTACTTAAAATGGAATTATTTGATACAAAATATAATTTTCCAAAAATAGTAATTTTTTTTTATTTTTAGGGTTTTAAGCTTTAGGGTTTTCTTTTAGGGTTTATTTTAGGGCTTCAAGTTTTAGGGTTTTATTTTAGGTTTTATTTGGGGATATATATTCCCTTGGTATTGCATTGTAGAAGGGTAAGTGAATCCATGAATGAAAAATAAATTATTTATTGGTTTATTTCCATGTACTGTATTTTTTATGTAAATGGAGGGTTTTACTGATTATTTCCATTTATTGTAGTTTTTATTTAAATAGAGGGTTTTACATATTATTTTTATTTACTACAGTTTTAATGTAATGGGAGGTATTTTTTTTTGACATCTTGCAGCTAGTTTTACATCATAATCGTTGCATCGTTCTCAATGAATGTTTACTTTTGTTTCATTTCTTTATCATATTCTTGCACATTTCTTATATGTGTGCACTCTGATGCATCCTTCCATCAATAATTTTTTAGCATTTTTTGATCACCTTCTTTTGTTTTGATATAAACCTTTCTACAATGTTTTTCTACTGTATCTTTCTTAAGTTGCAATCTATGCTCCTTCCCATGTTTCCAACTACAAATTACACATCTTAATAATGTTATAGCATCACTACTATTCTCTCATAGCACTGGCTCAATAAATAGAAATTTTGATATCCAATCAGGCTGAAATGATCTGTTAATTGTCCACCTAGATAACCTTGCATGTTTATTTTTTTTAGATGAATATTCTCTATAATTAGGTACTGCATAAGAAATATTAGTTTCTTTTCCACATGGCATGTTAGATTCAGGAATCTCTTCATGTCGTTGTTTGATTTGATTTAGAATATTTTTATCTATGAACTATTCATTAACGTGGATATGTGGAAGTGGAGGCATACCAAGGTTAGTAGTGTTTTCTATAGAGATAATACTAGTGTCAATAGTAGGTTCATTATCACTATGGCATTTAAAATAATACCTTCTATAGACAAAAATGGACAAATCCATTACTCAAAAAGCACACTTATTTATGAATGAAGACATTATATTTAAAATTAACAAAGTAAAAAAAATAACTGGTGAGCAAAGGTGTTCATACCTTTATTTTGTGCAAATGTTGATGGTTGACTGGGTTTAGAAATATTATGAAAGTATTTGAGGATACTCCTTTTATTGGAAGACTGGCCTCCTTCCTTTCCACTACCTGTAGTTGAAATTTTAGTTGTATGAACAGAAGAATAACATGAACAAAGAACATAATTTTTAAAAATGAAAATAACTGGTATAAAATAGAACTACTGCTAGATACAATAGAATATTTGTCCCAAGAATATTGTTCGCAAGTAGAATAAACCTCCTTATTGAGTTTCTATGAATAAAATGTTAAATAAAATTTAATGGTAAATGAAACTTACTGGTAAATTGAGTCACTTTATGCCACTCGCATTCTCCCACTGTTAGAATTACAATGGTACTAAGAGGGGGGGTGAATCAGTGCAGCTATTTATAACTTAAAACTTTAACTCTTAAAGCCAAAACAATGAAAGCTTAAAACCAGAAACAGTAAGTACCACAAGAGAGCATCACATAACACAAGATGTAACAAGGTTCACCAATTTTGGCTACTCCTCAAAATAGACTGCTTGGACTCCCATACAAATCCAGCCATTGCAAAGCACCAACTTTACAATCAATTTACTAGCATCCACTGGAAGGAGCACCAACCCCCAATTTACCAGCACCAACTAGAAGGAGCACCAACCCCTGATTCCAAGCACCAACTTGGATTTCTATTTTAAATCTTGATTGACATAAAAATCCCTTCTATGTTACAAGACCCTCACTGGTCTATCTTAACTCAAATCAATCTCATGGAAGCATAAGGAGAATTGTTAGAGACTCAATATATTCTTTTACTGACTCTCAATCTCAACTCCATGTCCACAAAGCATACACTCTTTTATAGCTCTCCCTACTGCACACTTACAGCCCTTTCTTATGGCTTTTGCTTGTAGCTCTCACAGCTCTGTACTTCTTACAACATTCTTCCAGCCCACAGCTCTTTTCCTCTATACAACAGCACTCTTTCCTCACCGTAATTTTCTCTTAGTAGTTCTCTATCTCTCTTAACCAGCTCTCCAACACACCTACTCTACAGATAGCGACACACCTTATTTTCTCTTACTATACTGAGCTTAAACCCTAAATTCTTGTGGCTCTACGCTCTGATAGCCTTATCTTCTTATTTCGATGCTCTGACATCCTTATCAACGACACCTTCCCTCTTTATGGTGGCACCCTTTTCAATTTTGAGCTACATTCACTTTTGCACACAACTACCCTTTTATAATAATATATTCATATTGAAACCCTAAGTCTTCTGTAACTACCATAATCTCGCATGCAGCCTATTAATAGATTTGTCTCTTTAATTAGGATTCTCGGAGTCACTGCTCATCGAATTTACTCTGTAATGGACCCTATAACTGCCACTCTAACTTCACTGACACTCCTGTAACTGCAGTTCTGACTCCCGTTTACTGTTACTGTAACTGCCACTCTTTCTCAGCTTTTGCATGTTTTACAACAACCTATTATATTCTATTACATCCCATGCTTTCTACGCTCTTTTTGCAGCACTGCTGACCCACTACTGCACTCTACTTTTTCCTTGTTTTCTTGTGCTTTCCTTTTTACTGTATTTTGTCGTGCTTCCTTTTTCCTATTTTGCCATGCTTTCTTTTTCCTCATTTGCCATGCTCATTCCGTCGCACTATAGTTTTTGTCTGCTTGTTACACTGAGCATTTCTGTAACCCCACCTATAACAGTTCTTGTTTTGCTACATGATTTTATTCTGCAACTGTCCCTGTGTATGCTTCTCGACTTTTACCCATGAAACTAAGACATGTCGCGATATCACAACATTTTTGCCCCTTTGAATTTTTCTTGGCATTTTATCATGAAAACAAGACATGTCGCGATATCGCAACACTTTTTCCTTCTTGCTTCATTATTCGGCTTGCACCTGCGAAAACACAACATGTCGTGAAATCGTGACACTTTCGTTGCCTTGAACTCTTATCTATATCTTGCCCATGAAAATAAAACATGTCACGAAATCATGACACTTTCTCTTCCTTGCACTCTTCTCTGCTTGCACTAGCAAAAACATGACATCTTTCATATCCGTACATTCTCCTTTGCATGCACCAGTGAAAACATGACATGTCATGAAATCATGACATATTTTGCATCCATACATTCTTCTTTGCATGCACCAGCGAAAATAGAACATGTCATGAAATCATGACACTTTCGTTGCCTTGCACTTCCTCCTTGACTTTGTCATGAAATCGTGATGCTTCTGCTTCCTTGCTCTTTTGTTTTGCTTCTATCATGAAATTGTGACACTTCACCCTTTGGAGCCTTCCTCTTTGCTTTTGTCACAAAAATGTGACATGTCATGAAATTGCAACATCTTTTCTCCTTAGCTCTTCTCTTCTCTTCAGGTCGTGAAAATGTGACATGTCACGATATCGCGAAACTTTTTCTCTCGAGCTCTTCCTTATGCAATATGTCACAAAATCATGACACTTTTCTCCTTAGTGCTTTCTCTTGACACTTGTCGCAAAATCATGACACTTTACTTTGTGAGCTCCTTCTCTCAAACATGTCGCAAAATTGTGACATTTTTCTTTGCCTGTGCCTTCTTTCCAAACATGTCATGAAATCGTGATAGTTTTCCCTGCAAGCGCTTCTTCTTCGAACATGTTGCAAAATCAATACAATTTTCTTACTTGCTTTCTTTGCTTCCAACATGTCACAAAATCATGACAGTTTTTCCACTTGGCTTCTTTTCCTCCAACATGTCACAAAATCGATACAGTTTTCCTTGCGTCCTCTCTCCTCGGTCATGTCACAAAATCATGACAATTTTGCTTGTGCCTTCTCTCTCCTTGTTCATGTCGTGAAATCATGAAAATTTTGCTTGCACCTTCTCTCTCATCGTTCATGTCATGAAATCATGACAATTTTGCTTATGCCTTCACTCTCCTTAGCCATGTCACAAAATCACGACAAAAAACATGTCGTGATATCGTGACAATTTTTTTACTTGTATTTTTCTTTGATTTTCTGAATCTGGGCCACTTCTGTCTTCTTGGAAATTCACTGTACATGTTCTGACTGAACTTTGAACTCCTGTCCACTGCATCAACTGATCTATCTATTTGTGTTGACAACAATGACAATACTTTGGTTGCACCTTACTCATCAATCAACTCCTATCCATTGCATCAACTGATCAACCTGACTATGTTGACAACAATGACAATACTTTGGTTGCACCTTGCTCATCAATCTCCCCCTTTGGAATTATTGGCAACACACGTAATTGCATGCAATTACCTGTAATTCTTCTCCCCCTTTGACAATAATACCAAAGGGTTGCTGCAAACTCCCCCTGAGTCCATGCACAACATTCTCAGGCAAAAATTATTACAGTTAGCAAAAGCATAAACATGAGCAATATGATAAACAAATGCATAAATGCTCCCCCTGAGTCCAAGACCACTTCATTTCACTGATTGACAACATCATGATAAGCATAATAGGCATCAATAAAATCAACAATGTGAATAGTAGCAATAACAGTGAATGACACCATCACCGTCAACTTCACCAATATAACATGTGTAAGAACATGACTAGACCACTATCTTTTGTGCAACTACCCTCTGTTGCTTTGCAAACTCAAACTTGTCCACTGTTAGTGAAGGCATACAATAATTTTATATAGCCAAATTTTTGTTCTGCAATGCCAGCAGCATCTGCATACATCTCCACCATGCATCTTGGATATATTCTCAACAAGCTTGAACCCAATGATAGCTATTTGTCTCTCTTTGTAGTGAGAATCCAGTAGGCTACCTCAATCCACCCAGCCATAACCAATTTTCTTCTTCTCAATCAATTAGGGCTCTAACAACAATGCTTATAGACAAGGTTTAACCAACATCATCCAAATCAAGATTAACCTTGAAGCATTCAACCAATCACTACATGAAAAGGAAACTAGTAGACATCCTTTTCCTTCCAAAGGTATTTGAACAAGACAACCACCAACATAAATCACCAATGCAAAGAATAACTTTCTCAAATCAATCTCAATAGAGTAGGCCCAAATCATGTATCAAGTAAAGCATTAACTTTATCAAACACAACCTCTATGAAAGCAACTCAATCATCAATCTCAAAACAGCCAACTAAGGGTTTCACCATATTAATGTAAGTAGCAATACTTACTAACATAAACCCTAGTGCAACATGGTTCCTCTTTGTTTAAGTAAGAAGAGAATAGTTCTTCAACCTGTTACCAACACCACCCTCCACTTTGCCACCAAGTTAGGGTTAGATCATAAAAGTAACCACAAACATATTTATACCATAAAGCACCTTATGACTCCAATCCTTAGAAGTCAACTATAAAAAAATATAAAGCATACAAACAATATATCCTTTTACACCTTACTCAAACTCATACTTCTGAACCGTTACCTCTAGTGTTGGAACCTCAAACTGCACCCAGTCATCAACTCTCGATATTCTACTTCCTCAAGCAATATCTGGCATTCCTCAAATAATGCAAGACTTTCTTAGGTGCATAGGCATCTTGTCCTCCTTGACGCTTCACCACCTGGGCGCTATTATCTCAACATATCTGCCTTGCATGTGCAACTTAGCACTCTTGATGAACTGGGTGCAAGTGTCACTGTTTGTTTTGACTTTGGCATCTCTTTGCTGTAAGTTCTATCTTAGATAATGTCAATCAACTGCTGCATCAAAACACAAGTACGCAGCTAGGGCATGCACACATTCTTGCATTAAACCAAAAAATTTGAACTGTTATGATCCAAAATTTTGAATAGTGGTAGAATAATCATCAACAATATAACAATTTCCCAACTACTGGTCTTTCATCCTCAGATACCCAGACAAATACATAGGAGCATTTAAAATAAGACTTTAATATTGCTCCCCCTGAGGATGTGCCACCTGGAGTTGCTTAGAGCAATGGCATAGTAGCCTCCTTCAGTCCAAGGAGACACGATTTCCTTTCTTCTGCCTTTCTCCATACTTTCCTGAACTTGGGCTTGGGTTTTTCAACAACATCCCTATTTTGCCCCTGTTCGTGAACTTGAACATTTCTCTTGCAGGGTTGTCTCTTGTGCATTCTTTATGGATTATTATTTTCTTTTCTTTTATGCACATGATATTTTCCTTGTTTGTGTTGTCCTCTTTGTGTCTGATGAAATCTAGGGTTTTGCCTTAGATTAGATATAGAAGTTCTTGGACAGAACCTTGCTATGTGCCCTTGACCGTTGCATTTAAAACATTGCACATGTTTTATTCCCTGTATGTATTGCATTCTGTGTGTATGATGAAATCTATGGTCTTGCCTTAGATTGGATACAGAAGTGCTTGAACAAAACCTTGCTATGTGCCCATGGCCATTACATTTAAAACATTGCACAGGGTGTTCACTCAGAAAAGTAGATGTATTTTTATCAGCATAACTCTTTGATCTATTATTTAGTCCATAATAAATTGCCTTGTGACCGAAGTGGTTGCATTTAGAACAATAGCCATTAAAAGAATTATTATTAAAAGAGTGAGAGTGAGAGAACCTCTTTTGCTATGGTTGCTTTGCTATAGATATTCTTTGATATTTTCTTCCTTTTGAGGATTCAGCTTCAGACTTTTCTTGCTTCAATCCTTCAATCGTGGACTTCTTCTTCTCTGCATATTTGGAGGATGAAGGTTGTTCAACTTCATATCCAAGACCAAACTTAGCCATGGAGCTTCTTTGTTGATTTATCATTGTATCTAGCAACTCTATGCTCTTCTCAAATTTGAGATTTATATTGGCCTCTTTTAGTTGTTTCTTCAATGAAACAATCTCTTCTTCTTGTTGGCAGCATACAGTCTCTTTCTCATTGATTTGAGACCTGAGAATATCTTCAATATTTTTGTACTGTTCTACTTGCAGCTTTAGATCAACAATAACTTTGTTAGATTCCTCTTCATTTGTGCTACATACATCGTCCTAATTATCCAGGTGTGTATTTAAGGCTTCTTCTGATTTCTTAGCCTTTTGAACTTGTAGGAAGAGATCTTCAATCTCATCCCCTTATTCTTCTAACTTCTTGGACATTCTTTTGTTCTTTTTCTTTTCTATACTCAACTCTTCAAGTGTGGCTATCAACTCACCTTCTAGATCTACTTCAATCTCCAGGTTTTCATTGCATACTTCATAATCCACTTCTTCTACCTTCTCTAGTTCATTTTTCTCTTCCACAAGAATTGAAACTTGCTGAGATGCCTTTTTGGAGGAGGATCTATTCTTTTTAGCCATTGTACTAATCCAAGATCAACCCTGATTGATTTAGTAAAAACTGGGAACTTGGCTCTGATACCATTTGTTAGACTTACAATGGCACTGAGAGGGGGGGTGAATCAGTGCAGCTATTTATAACTTAAAACTTTAACTCTTAAAGCCAAAATAATGAAAGCTTAAAACTAGAAACAACAAGTACCACAAGAGAGCATCACATAACACAAGATGTAACGAGGTTCACCAGTTTTGGCTACTCCTCAAAATACACTGCTTGGACTCCCATCCAAATCCAGCCATTGCAAAGCACCAACTTTACAATCAATTTACCAGCATCCACTAGAAGGAGCTTCAACCCCCAATTTACCAGCACCAACTAGAAGGAGCACCAACCCCTGATTCCAAGCACCAACTTGGATTTCTATTTTAAATCTTGATTGACATAAAAATCCCTTTTGTGTTACAAGACCCTCATTGGTCTATCTTAAATCAAATCAATCTCATGGAAGCATACGGAGAATTGTTAGAGACTTAATATATTATTTTTTTAACTCTCAATCTCAACTCCCTGTCCACAAAGCATACACTTTTTTATAGCTCTCCTTACTACACACTTACAGCCCTTTCTTATGGCTTTCGCTTGCAGCTCTCATAGCTCTATACTTCTTACAGCATTCTTCCAGCCCATAGCTCTTTTCCTCTATACAGCAACACTCTTTCCTCACCGCAATTTTCTCTCAGCAGTTCTCTATCTCTCTTAACCAGCTCTCTAACACACCTACTCTACAGATAGTGACACACCTTATTTTATCTTACTGTACTGAACTTAAACCCTAAATTCTTGTGGCTTTGTGCTCTGATAGCCTTATCTTCTTATTTCGGTGCTCTAACATCCTTATCAGTGGCACCTTCCCTCTTTATGGCGGCACACTTTTCAATTTTTAGCTACATTCACTTCTGCATGCAACTGCCCTTTTATAATAATATATTCATCTTGAAACCCTAAGTCTTCTGTAACTTCCATAATCCCGCATGCAGCCTATTAATAAATTTGTCTCTTTAATTGGGATTCTCGGAGCCATCGCTCATCGAATTTACTCCGTAATGGACCCTATAACTGTCGCTCTGACTTCACTGACACTCCTGTAACTGTAGTTCTGACTCCCATTTACTGTTACTGTAACTGCCCCTTTAACTGCCGCTCTTTCTCAGCTTTTGCATGTTTTATAGCAACCTATTATATTCTATTATAGCCCATGCTTTCTACGCTCTTTTTGTAGCACTGCGGACCCACTACTGCACTCTGCTTTTTCCTTGTTTTCTCGTGCTTTCCTTTTTACTGTATTTTCCCACGCTTCCTTTTTCCTGTTTTGCCATGCTTTCTTTTTCCTTGTTTTCCATGCTCATTCCGTCGCACTGTAGTTTATGTCTGCTTGTTACACTGAGCATTTCTATAACCCCACCTGTAACAGTTCTTGTTTTGCTGCATGATTTTATTCTGCAACTGTCCCTGTGTATGCTTCTTGGCTTTTACCCACGAAACTAATACATGTCGCGATATCGTGACATTTTTGCCCCTTTGACTTTTTCTTGGCGTTTGAACGCAAAAACAAGACATGTCACGATATCGTGACACTTTCGCCTTCTTGCTTCATTATTCGGCTTGCTCCCATGAAAACACATGTCACAAAATTGTGACACTTTTGTTACCTTGAACTCTTCTTTGTCTCTTGCTTGCGAAAACGGAACATGTCACAAAATTGTGACACTTTCGCTTCCTTGCACTCTTCTCTGCTTGCACTAGCGAAAACATGACATGTCATGAAATCGTGACATCTTTCACATCCGTACATTCTCCTTTGCATGCACCAGTGAAAACATGACATGTCATGAAATCATGACATCTTTCGCATTCGTACATTCTTTTTTGCATGCACCATCGAAAATGGAACATGTCATGAAATCGTGACACTTTCACTGCCTTGCACTTCCTCCTTGACTTTGTCATGAAATCGCGACGCTTCTACTTCCTTGCTCTTTCGTTTTGCTTCTATCGTGAAATCATGACACTTCACCCTTCAGAGCCTTCCTCTCTACTTCTATCACGAAAATGTGACATGTCACAAAATTGTGACATCTTTTCTCCTTAGCTCTTCTCTTCTCTTCAGGTCGCGAAAACACGACATGTCGCGATATCGCGACACTTTTTCTCTCGAGCTCTTCCTTATGCAATATGTCACAAAATTGTGACACTTTTTCTCCTTAGCGCTTTCTCTTGATACTTGTCATGAAATCGTGACACTTTTCTTTGCGAGCTCCTTCTCTCAAACATGTCACGAAATCGCGACAGTTTTCTTTACCTGTGCCTTCTTTCCAAACATGTCACGAAATCATGACAGTTTTCCCTGCAAGCGCTTCTTCTTTGAACATGTCACGAAATCGTGACAGTTTTCTTACTTGCCTTCTTTGCTTCCAACATGTCACAAAATCATGATAGTTTTTCCACTTGGTTTCTTTGCCTCCAACATGTCATGAAATTGTGACATTTTTCCTTGCATCTTCTCTCTCCTCGGTCATGTCACAAAATCATGACAATTTTGCTTATGCCTTCTCTCTCCTCATTCATGTCGTGAAATCATGACAATTTTGCTTGTGCCTTCTCTCTCCTTGTTCATGTCATGAAATCATGACAATTTTTCTTATGCCTTCTCTCTCCTTGTCCATGTCGCAAAATCGTGATAGAAAACATGTCGCGATATCGCGACAATTTTCTTACTTGTCTTTTTCTTTGATTTTCTAAATCAGGGCCACTTATGTCTTCTTGAAAATTCATTGTACATGTTCTTACTGACCTCTGAACACCTGTCCATTGCATCAACTGATCTATCTATTTGTGTTGACAACAATGACAATACTTTGGCTGCACTTTACTCATCAATCAACTCCTGTCCATTGCATCAACTGATCAACCTGACTGTGTTGACAACAATGACAATACTTTGGTTGCACCTTTCTCATCACCCACTTGTCATATGTCAGTTGCCTTATGCCAGTCACCTTATGCTAGTTGCATTAAGCCACTCGCCTTCATCCAGTTGCCTTATGTCAGTTGCCTTATGCCACTCACCTTATATCGATCGCCTTATGTCGATTTCCTTCTACCACTCGCATTCATCTAGTTGCCTTATGCCACTTGCCTTATGTCAGTATCCTTATACTATTCACCTTATGCCAGTCATCTTATGTCGATCGCCTTATGTCAGATGCTTATTCCAGTTGCCTTATGCCACTCGCCTCATGCCACTCACCTTATATCAGTCACCTTCTACCATTCACCTTCTGCTAGTCGTCTTCTATCAGTCACCTTCTAACAGTCACCTTTCATTAGTCACCTTATGCCACTTGCCTTATGCCACTTGCCTTATGTCGATCGCCTTCTACCAGTCGCATTCTACTTTGTATCGCTCGCTATCTAAAAAAATGTTGTAATTGTATGGGAGTCGTTGTCAGGGTTAGCTATATATAGGGGTACAAGGGGAAATTTGGATGGGATATATCTTATTTTTAATAAATTTAGGATGAAAATTAGGTAGGAAACGTTATGACAATGGGGCAAATTTACCCTTTAAAAAATTAGATCTTGAAATTTTTGATCGAATGGACCGACCTCTATGGTCCCAAAATTTGCAAAATTAACATTTTGAAAATCTGAATATTCGCGCTAAATTGCAAAAATTGCCACTATGCAAAACCCTGCTTCCCTCATACCCCCTTCCCCAAATCTGGCATCTAGGTTTGACATTGATCTTGGCAAGGCTCTTGGCCTATCCTTAGAGGATTTGTGTCCTCCTATCAACCATGAAATAGACTCCAAATGGATTCCTCCATCGATGGGATGGTTCAAACTAAATTTTGACAGAGTTGCTAAAGGTAACCCATGGAAAGTAGGAGCAGGAGGTATCCTTATAAACCACCAAGGAGAAGTCATCATAGCCTTCATCGAGGGATTGGGTGAATAGACCAACCATGTTGCTAAAGCAAAAATCATGTGGAGGGGGCTTTCCCTTGCAAAGAACTTTACCAACAAGTTGATAGTCGAAGGAGACTCCCTCAACATCATCAATTACCTCAGGCACAACAATAGCAGTCCTTCCTAGAGAGTTAGAGACTATATTGAAGGAGTCAGGACTCTAGTTATTTACATTCAATAAGTCATCTTCCAACATGTTTATAGAGAAGAAAACAAGGTTGTGAATAGTCTAGCTAACATCGGAGTTCACACAGTCAATTTTTAGACATAGAATGATGAGATTCTTGAGGATATTCATGTTATTGTTGACCAAGAAAAACCTCAAAGGAGTAATCATATTTTTCATCCTCATGAGGATGTTGTTCTCTAGGATCTTCATCCTTTGTTTCATGAGTAACATCAACAAAATCTAGGGGATATCCATGTGCCCTATGAATATCCATAATCAATAGGACAAGTGTGACCTTCTTAACACATATGTGAAGAGTGGGACCCAGGTTTCCATCCACATCATCCAATGTTACCATAAAAATATCATCCATCTATCCCATCGCCAAAAGGTCACCTTTGTCTGGACTTTCATTATTGGAATGTATGCTAATGTATATTTTAAATATTGGAAATCCATGTCAAACATGTGTAGGTACTAAAATGATGTGCTAATTTCCAATAATAGAAGTTTTTTCAAATATATCCACCATAATCACATAATATGCTCGTTATTGTATCAAAAACACACCATCCTTGGGTCACATAACCTCCAATACCAATGTAAAACTGCAGCCCAAGGAATTTTTATCACCACCAACTACAGGCTTACAACATGGAAGTACAAGAGTAAGGGAAACATGGCCAACGGTCGTCTCAAGATGGCACTCCAGATTCTGAATTTCATGGTCCTAATAAATCATGGAGGTGTAAGCGATATTTTCATAAAGTCCTGTTCAGATTCCAATGTAATTTTTGTCAAGGTTTTTTTTCAAACCTTCCCAATATCCTCGATCAGTGTCCTTTTCTAAGCAATCAGACCCTTCTCATGTGTGAGCCACTCAATCCTCATGTCCCTATTTTTCCTTGCTCTCATATCTTCTTTTTTGGCTCTCTCTCATGCTTGGTTATGATTAATTTTGGTATCCCTCAAATTTCATGGCATTTTCCCAAGTCTCCTATTTATACACCATTACTCTTTCTCAAATAGCCATCACCTGTCAGTATTTCTCCCTTTGCTTGCATAGTCTACTATCCTTATCACTCGTCCTGCTCTTTCCTGTCCATTTCCACACCAACCCTCAATGCCTATCCACCATGCATTTCATTGAACCCAACTCTTTCGTCTATGACCCTGTGGTGGAGAAAATCCTCAAGGACAACCACTTTTTCCCTTTCTCCATATGTTTTCTAGTGTTGAGCTAGAAATTACTCTAGCCTTTCTAGAGACTTGGAAAAATGGTTCTGTCATAGTGCATGGAAAAATTTTCATGGTAGACTTCCATATTTTGTCTATAATTAATGGGCGAAATCTCAAAGGGTGCTCTATCCACAGGCACAAACATAACTGGGAGGTTGAACTCAAGGAGTTCAAGGAGAATGAGAAGATCCTCAAGAACGCCAAGAACCCTGGGATGATATGATGAAACCAATTATGGAATTCATCACTATCAATGACCCTGATATCCCTCAATACCTAACATTTGGTCTTTGTTAATCATTTCTGTGACATTAATGCCCTCTGTATCTCCTAGTTTTTCCTCGACTCCATTAATTTATTGATCAATTCCTACAAAAATAAAAAGAGCCATGACCTTCCTCTCCATCAGGGCCTTTTTAAGGTCATTTATACCCATGTCCTAGAAAATAGCCCCAAACCCAACCTAAGCATCCCCAACCCTACCAAACCTGTGGGGTCTTCTACCTGCCTTACCCTTGCAAAGAAAAATAGGAAGACCATTGAAGCTATCAAGGATCTGAGGGTAAGAAAAAACATTAGTTTTGAAATCATGGAATAACCTATGAGGAAGTATGCCCACCTTAAAAATCTGGTAGCAAGGTGCCACACAATTGAAATTAAAAATGAGGAGGAAACTTAAGATAAGACAAAGCACCTAAAGGAATTCATTATTTCTTTGACTACTACCACCATGAATTCCATGATCAATTAGATGATTGACATCTGGGAAGGACTTTCGAAGCTATTCTTTTGGGTTCAAAGTAGCCAGGAGTTCAATGTCGGGTCTAAAGTTGAGAAGGAGATGGTAGTCAAAGAAGAGCCCAATGAAGCTGATCAAGATGACACCAAGCACGAGTACAAGATTTCTTCTGAGGACTAGTTTTCTCACCTCATTAGTTTTTGCTTCAAAGGCTACATTGTATGGATCCTGTTCGTCTTCTCTTAGTTGGTCTTCCCTTATTCCTATGGCTAACCTGCGTGGAGCCTATTCCTTTCTACAATGTGGGATTATCGTCTTAGGTTGTCTCCTTAACTTTTGTGTCCTTAAGTCTGAGGTTGCATCATATTTTTTGGCTTCTTCTATTTTAAGTTCTATGATTTGTCCCTATTTCTACTCTCTTCTAGTCACAGTAAGCATTATTGGTTTTGTATCAAAATTTTGGGAACCTTAGAATCTGTTTTAGTAATCTAATATTTTAATTTACCAAAAAAAAAAGTATATGTAATAACCCAAATTTCCAACCAACTATAGAGAGTAATTTTTTTTTCTTTTTATCATGACATATGGTCAATGTAAAGTTCACAATCAAGTTTGTTTAAACCAACAACAATCCATTACTTGTTTATTTCCTCTCTATTATCCTATGAAGTTTAATTAAGTCTACACACTTAATTAGTTGATCAATAATTTATTATTTCTATTGCAGCGAAATACATACATTCTTAGCCAAAGCATAAATATTGCTTCATTCATTTCAATACTATTACTTGAATCAAGCATAAACCATTGCATCATATTTAGACATCCATTCCATGGAATAGTAAATGCAACATCTATTACTAGCTTTATTAATCATCAAGTGCAAATATCATTCTTTCCATTGCAGCATAATGCTTATACAAATTGAAAATTGCTTGTTAACAAAAATCAAAGCATCACTTTAGTATTTATATTAATAAAATATTATTGCATCATCCATATTATAAGCTATCAATCAAGAAGTTCCAATCCACAAAACAAATATCCATAACACATTGTTTATCCTAGGAAAAACCTTGAAGGGAAACAACCTAGCCTCAAAATATGCATCCTCATATTTCATTAATCCTTTTTGTCTCAATTTACAATGATACAAATAATCCTAAAGATCCTTTCCAAACCATCATTAAATACATGGCTATAGGAGAATCCCATACATTCCCATTTTTAGGTCATCATTACAATTGAAACTCATAAATGAAATGTTCATTGGATACATATAAATTGAGAATGAAGAAACCTCATGATTTCCTCAAGAATGAATCTTGCATTCATTCTTCAAACCTAGATATCATTAATCCATTTAATCCAATATGGTATAGAAGTTATCTAAGGTTTTGTAATACAATAAGAGACCCCATAATCTCTTCAAGATTAGATTCCACATCTAATATTCCTACATTCATTCATGTTTCCACAAAATGAATCCTTAAGCGCATACATGCATTCATCATCAAATGCATTTCTAAAGTACCATGTAGTTTTCAATGTAATCTACATAAGTACATACTAAGAGGAACCCCATATTTTCCTCAAGAATGGATTCCTCATCCATTCTTCCCAAATTAGATAATTTTCCACCATATTGTCACTTGGCCTATCAATAAGATCATACTATAGTTCTCTTAATCTATCAACAAGATCACACTATAGTTTTCACAATTTGGCTTCAAATTTATAACATGAATTTTTAATAGGATTGAACTATAGTTTTCACAAATTTGGTCTCAAATTTCTTTCATAATCTATCATTCAATATTTAACTATAGTTTCTACAATTTTATCCTAGAAATTTTGCCACAAATATGTTTTGTAAATAATATTACTATGAAGACAAAAACACAACACCAAATAACAAGATATAAATTTGAACTCCAAAATAAAATATTGCATAATGAATTATTTTATATTATTTGATACAAATTTTACAATGGATATGGTTCTCCAAAACCCTAGCAAACAACATTTGTGGTATCTCAAAACACGTCTCTGCTCCCAATAAAATTCAATGGGCTTCTAGTTATCTGATTTTGGGCCACTCCAACTTAAGAAGCTATCCAATGCTAATGTAATACTACCATATCTACACACAAGAAAATAGTAAATATTTCAATAAGAAAATTGAGGGCTCCATGGTGTGAGACCCTCAGAAATCAAGACTAACCCTAGCTATGCAATAACAAAATGTGAACAAATACTAGCAACACAATAAAATATAATAACAATGACTTTGATTTACCTTGCTTATTTATTGTTCTCTAATTTGATGAAATTTGTTGTAGTAGATTAGTGCGATGATGCCCTAGCATTGCTCGAAGGCTAGAAGGACTTCAAAATTCTAGCTTAAAACACCCATGGGCACTTTATGGTTGCAAGAAATGCCCATGGGTGCTTGGTAATGGTGTAGGGTACCTAGAGGTTCTTGGTGGCATAGGGGAAGTGCCCAGAGATGCTTGGCAATGATAGAAAGTTCCTGAGATTATTTGGTGACTAAGAGAGAAGTCTATAGAAGTAGATCTGGTTGGATGATATGGCAAGCAAGGATGGAAGGTGAGAGTACTCGGGTACAATAATGGAACTCAGGTAGCCAAGGACTCAAGGATTTTCAAGGAACTTCTAGGGGTTGAGCCATCAAAATAGCTCCTATTAATAATCCAACCTAGGGCATGCTAGGGTTTCAATTACACTAATCATGTGGCTGAGATAAAATTATATTGAAGGGTGGATATTAAATATAGGGTGTGGCATGGATTCATGTAAATGGATGGATAGGATTAAGTGAAATCGAATGGTTGGGATTAATTCACTTATATAAATATATATTTATTATATATATAAAATATTATATTTTAAATATAATATATATATATATATGAATAATGGGTGGAAATTGTGGAAAAGCAGTATGGACAAGTGGCTAGGTTTTGGTATCTACAATTACAGTATAGTTTTCTATAGTCTCAATAATCTATCCATAATATTATTCTAGAGTCTAAATTTTTTTCCTCAATTTGAAATATAATCTTACAATAGGATTAAACTATAGTCACAAATTTGATCCCAAATAATCTATCAAACAAGATTATACTATAGTTTCTACAAATTTTGACACAAATTTATCCCACAAATTTTGTCACAAATCTATCTCATAATCTATCAAACAAGATTACACTATAGTTTCTTTCAAATTTGGCCACAATTTGTCTCATACTATAGTTTCATCTATCCATAATATTATACTAGAGTCTCTACAAATTTTGACATAAATTTATCTCATAATCTATCAAACAAGATTACACAAAATTTTCCATAGATTTGTCTTGTAATCTATCAAACAAGATTACACTATAGTTTTCACAACTTAATCACAAATTTATCTTGTAATCTATCAAACAAGATTACACAATAGTTAATCATAAAATTTGCCTTGTAATCTATCAAATAAGATTATACTATTTTCAATGACTAATTTGTCTTGTAATTTATCAAACAAGATTACCCTATAGTAATTTTGACTTGTAATCTATCAAACAAGATTACAACTCAATCATAAATTTTTCTTGTAATCTATCAAACTAGATTACATAAATATTGTAATCTATAAATCATGATCACAATTTTTTTCTATAGTTGCCAAAACTTCTTTCCACAAGATTTCCATGAAATTTGGCCTATAATCCATTCCATAATCCTTTCCAATATTAATTATACAAAATGCCCATTTTTTTATTTCTACAAATCTATCCAAATTTTCCTTGTAATATATCAAACAAAATTACAAGAGTTAGTCACAAATTTACCTTGTGTCAAATGCTATCAAATTATCCTTCCAAAATTTGATTCAAAACTAAAGCCAAAAAATGCTATCATTTTTTTTTGAAAATTTGATCCAAAACTATATCAATTTATTCATTAATGCTATCAAATTGTTTCCAAAATTTTGATTCTAAAATGAACTAATTATCCCACAATATGTCTCGTAGTTTACCAACAAAAGGATAGCTTTGTACCTCCATTTTGGTCATATGTTTTCACCTCATAAAAGTCCACAAAATAGGATGGTTTATCATTTGAATCTATGCCAAAATACTAATGAATTTTAGTCAATCCTTTCACCCAAATTGGGTATTTTAGGGTATATTTAATTTTATGACCCATCGGTTTGATAATACCCATCACATAATATTTTTTTGTTATTCCACAATAATTTTAACCACCAATGACACAAAAAAAAAAAATAATAATTTTTTTTATTTATTTCTTACCCTTAATCAGTTAGCTAACATAATTAACCAAACTAAGATTAGAAATTTTGATATGTGGAATATTTAATCATCAATTTAACAAACCATTGGTGAAATTCACATCAATCCATAGGTGTATAGCCCCTCAAAAAGCATGACCACTACTAGTGGTTCAATTCAATAGGAGAGCCTTCTCCTATTTAAAGTCCCTTGCATGCTCCTATGGGATGCATGCGAGACTATCCTTGAAATAGATCTAAAAGGTTTCACCTTGTAATCACCATCGAGCCAAATGATGGTAAACAACATAGAACACTGACTAAGGTTGATCAATCAACCATTCAAATTAAGTCACAATATGGTAAACATAGACCTAGGATCAATAGTGTATCACATGAATCCCAATGTAGAGTTTGGGTAGGGCCTAGCCAACCATTAGAATGATACAAATTGGCATGAAGAGACCATAAATTGATGGTAATTCTCTTAAATATGATTTACCACATAAAAATAACTCTTAAACAAGCACACCAACGATGTGGGATGAATCCCATAAAGAGGTATCAAAAGCATGTTGTAACTACATAGGCTAAAAGTTTAATATGAAATTTGGATATAATTCATGTCATCGAGTCTACTATCAATGTTGATACAAACTAGACTATCCTACCTATTTGAAGTCATAACACGATCTCAAGGTTAGACCCTGATAACCTTTAATAATTAATTGAATCATATAACTTGCAGATGTAAGGTTTACTCAAGCTCACCAAGTTTTTGACACCATCACTGACCATGGACTCGGTACATGTCATAGGTGATTACAAAAATGGTGATGACTTTCTAATATAAGCATATGGAAGATAATTCATTGATATAACCGATATAAATATCATACAAATCATAGCAAAACTATTTTAGCCAATGAATCTAAAAATTATGAAATTGCCACACGTCTGAAGCACACCCAAAAATTAAAAATCAAATCCCACATCTACTAGGTTGTGGGAGTAATATTATATATAAGCGCTTTCGCTCTATATGATCTATAACTTCCAAGTGGTGGCCTTCAAAGCTCCAAATGGTGCAATGGTATCAGATTGACCAATTTATTAGTGGTTTATCTAATAAATTTGTCCTTGTGGTTTAATATGAGCCTCTCCTGATGAATTAATTTTGATTAAAAGGATTAATAAAGTTCAAACCGTAAAAACTTATAATGGTAATATAGACAAATAGAGAACCTATTTGGAGTCAGATCCAAAGGTAACAAGCAATCATAACTATAAACGCAATCTAAAATAGCAATATGAGAATATTTCAAAGGCTTTAATGAACATAAAATAATTCTCTTTAGACACTAATAATAGCATAAAATCAATCTCAAGAAATACTTAATCGAGGAGAGATCCAACTTGATCTCTTTCCTTCTCGAATTTCTCCCAAGATATGGCCTCCATCTCCCTTTCTTCCAGATCTTTTCTCCTAAGTTTGATTACCTTCTTTGGTTAAACATAAGGGCTATTTATAGACTTATTGAAGGTTCCCCTTTCAATCAAAGAATGGATTAAGTGTGAACTAAAATAAGGTTTCAAGAAAATTTTTACTAAGGAGGACAAAAGGAAATTTCTTAGCAAGACAATTTTATGTCATATTAGGATTGAAATGACCAAGGCTCCATTTTAAATTCCTCTTAGTACATTTTAGGTCCAAATTTCTTGCCTTCTAGAACTTGAGTCACATTTTTCTTCTTCTTGGCTGTAATTTTCCTCTTCTTCTAGAATTCAACCCCATTTTTCTTTTCCTTCTAGAAATCCTTTTTCCTAATTTATTTTTATTTCATTTATTATCATTTTGTAGCAACAAAATGATTAATAAATTACCATATAGGTATTAAAAATAACTAAGTAGATTTAAAACAATAAACAATGTCAATTATTAATATTGGCTATTAATATTGACATTCTCCCTTTTTATGAATCATTTTTGCTAGATTAATCAAGCATTTTGATCTTTGGTGGTTGTTTTTCCTTGCCACCTTCGAAAATACCTGAAATCAACAAATCATTAGCAAAACCATACTCAAAACATTAATGATAATTGACTACTAATCATATTTATATCTACAAAATATGATAGTCTACATCATTAATGGGACCTACCAAGGGAGGGTTGTGACATACTTCCCCCCTTAAATTAAACATAGTCCTCTGTGTTTCCTGCAAAACAATGCATACATTAGTAAGAGCTCAATCTTACATAACCCCCATTTTCCAAAGTGGTACTTGTTTAATAAAGTGGTCACTCTAGACCTTACTTTGTTCCATCATCTGCATCACAGATATTGTTAACAAACATAGAGTAATCATCATGTTATAAAGAAGATATGAAATCATATACAATAGGCTAGACATAACAAGTCTAAATATAGTTAGGTTTATCAAAAACTCTCCCAAAAGAGTTTCAACCTATGACATAGTCTTTTCTATGAATAACTTTTCTAGAAAATAGGTGTCATCAAACACAAAGACATAATTTCATAAATTCCCATATATCTTGAACTTCACTTTGGCAAACCCATTACCAGTGCATCATCCCTAATGTGCTCTAGTATTCATCTTCAGTAAAACTATTGATTAATTATGCTATATTTATATCTCAAGATACTAAAAATATCAAATTTAATCCTCTAAAAAGTATAAAGTACACCGCTTATGACCCACAAACTATGGAGGGTTTGTTATAGTCTCTAAGTATTTGCAAAATTTACTAGCAATAATAATGACATATTATCATTTACTAATATTATTTATAACTACACTTACTCTATGTAAGGTGTTATTCCAAGAGAGATTCCCAGAATCCTCTTAAGAATAGATTCCCAATCTATTCTAATTTTAGATAATTATCCTACCTTAACTAAGAGTAGACTTTCCATGTCTAATATTTTCCATTAAGGTTAATTTCAAATCTTAGCTAAGAATAGAATTTACCTCTCTATTCCTACTCATTAAGATTATTTTCAACTAAGAATAAGATTTCCATCTCTCTTTCATTAGGTTTATTGAAATCACATAGATACACCTCAATTTTATTCTTTCCTTTTAAGGTATTCCATACTTTGCAAAAAGTTCAATACAGATAATCCTTCAAGTGTTCAAAATTTTACCTCCTTGGATAAGATAATTAGTCCAAGATTTCCTGCTTAGGACCTTCCAAAAGCTAACCTGCTATTTGGAATCTTCTGAGTCCCACCCAAAATATCATAATAAATCAAAGAAGATACAAGCATTGGGATCATCTGGTTCAATTCTTAATGAGATATAATCAAGAGTATTATTCTTAGTATGATAACATTTTTCCATAAAAATGTATTCATGTTTAGATAGATTATTAATGCTACAATAATCTAAATCAGATATTGTCTAAACATTTTCATTATATTGTATAACAAGGATACATATTTACATAAGCAAAACCCCTTGGGTTACAACTAGCATCCTTATAATATACAAATGGTGGCTTTCAACCATCCCTATAATCCTCAAGGCTATTACCTTTCGGTCCTATCACTACTATGTGCTGGACCTAATCCTCCTGTTTGAGAGGTTGTCGAAGAAACTACCCTAGAGGTTGCTCTGCCTCATGTAGTTGCTTTATTTTCTCGATTTATTCTTCCACACCCATGTTGAGCTCCTTCAACTAGATGAGAAGGAATGAGAAAACTATGTCCTACCAATGCATCTAAACAAACATTCAAGAATGCAACTATGTATTCTTCCCTTGCTTGGTATAGTTGTGAATTCTCTATTTGTAAGGTTGTTAATGCTAATTATCCTTAGTAATTTATTTGTGCTATCACTAATCTAAGCCTATCTCACTTAGCTATGGCAACATCTCTCTCAGCCTCCAGCCTCATCCTATCTTGGATTCATATATCTTTTTGGTCCTATTTATCTTGTACATGTTGTCTAGGAAGCTCCTCTTTAGTGGTAATATCCTCAACTATTCCTTCAGCTGCTCTACCAAATTCCATCATAACCACATCTCTTTCTGCTACTATATTACCTCCTTGAATTAATATAGCACCACCTAAAGCCATTTCTCTCTTCAAAGTGTATGTATCAATATGTAGACACCAAAACAACACCAATCCGATTATGTGACTGCAAACACTGATCGCATTGACACACACAACCCCAGGGCAGCCCCTAGAGGTTAAACAGTGGTCCTAACCACTCTCACAATAGTTTTGGAAGGTCAGGAGTCAATTTGGCACCTTCAGGCACTCTGCTTCATACTCGTTCCACCCAGGGATGATTACAAACTTCTATTCACCCCACCCAGGGACGATTAGCAGTATTCGCTCCAGGGTGGGGCGAATAGCAGGTTTGACGGGCAAAAAGTCAAATCTTGACAAATGGCAGCTCAGATCCACCACTTAACTCTTCCTTCCTTGCATGGGAGTGTGAGTGAGCATTTTTTAGCATTAGAGGTAGTTACAGGGGCAGTCATGGAGCCCCTAATCAGGGAGGAATCTTATCCCCCCTAGGAAGGCATGATTGCCAAGTGGCACCTCTGCATGCTCAATCACAAGAGACCTCCAGGTCTATAAATTGGTGAGTTTTCTCACCACAAGATATACAGAGAAGGAGCATTTTGAGCAATGAAGTGCTACCATTTTACTTCCACACACACCTTTTGATTTGTGCCTTTCGCATCCTTGATCTCTTTTGGAAGAGAGGTCATAGGGTGGTTATTGGAAGCGCAAATCCGGAACCAAAACCTGACATTTGGCCACAACATCCTACCAAATTTTTTGACAACACCCCACAAGAGATTTTGGACCCATCCCAAGTGGATTGGTGCCAAAATCGGGCCCCAAACGGTGGGCGTCCTGCCCCCGGGCGCCCCCCACACTGCTGCAGTTCTAATCGCCCTGCCCGAAGTGATTAGAAATCTATGGCAGATTTCCCTTCTATTATTTTTGCATTTGATTCTATGCTACTTAGATAGGTTGTCATTTAAATTTCACATTGTTTTGAGCAATTTTGATCATGTTTCTATCATTTCTCGCCTTTACTAACATGCAGGTAGCATCATCAAATTCCTAGTGATAGAGGCCAAATTGGGAAAATATGACCTTCTGGGTCTTCCCAAAACACCCCCAATTAGCTAACCCCAACTTTGTAGGTGATTTGGAGCTTCCCAAATGTGACATTTGGGACAGTGCTTTTTGGCATTTTGTTGTAGGTCTATTCGTCCCACCCCGGAGCGAATATGGATCTGTGGTAAATTTTTTGACTGTTCCATTTGTAGTGCCCTCCTGGTAATTTCCTCATGCCCCTATCAAGTTTTTAGTTCATTTGGATCTATTTTAGTTACCATTTTATTCATTTTTCACACTCACTAATCGTAGGCTTGGGGATTGCATGTTTTATTTCATCTACAGGTGCTATTGACTATTTTCTATTTCCTTGAATGTAGGGTCTTAACATCAGAGGAGCAGCAAGGATTCAAGACTCATCAATGCAAGTGGTGGTGATGTTTGGTCCACCCACTTTACATGTGGGCACGCGGAAGAAGGAATCACATCCATGGGTGTGACAAGAACACATTTAACGCTCCTAGCCCCTAAAAAGGGAGGAGACGGATTGTAACCAAGTTCTAAAGCACATTAATAAAAAGGGTTGTCTTTCATATTGGCTTTCTATTTGGTTTCGATTCGTTTATGCCTCTTTCCTTTCATGCACTTTCAATTCATAGGATTTAGCGTTGTCTTTTGTTTTCATTTACATCGCATCTCGACTTTTCCTTTTTGTTTCCGTATCCTCATGCTTTCAGTGGTGATCATGGTGGGACCCTTGTCCTCTATTTTTTTAGATCAGAAATCTGATTAAAAATTGCTTGTTCTTGCTTGCAGGTACCAAGTTTCAAGCGCTGGACTGCTGTTCGTTCCAGCCTGTGGCGAATACAGAGTTGGAATTCATCTTACCCAAGGACGAATGGGCAGTTGCCCCACCCTGTGATGAATATAGTTCTGTTATTCATCCCACCCAGGGATGAATAGCTCTCTATGTAGTTTTAGGATAGAAACTCAGAACCAGCAGATTTGGGCAGAGAAGAGGTAGAGGTCTTGAACTCTTTCTGTCATTTTCTGCTTCCAGTTTTCTATTTTCTGGTTACTTGCTTGCTTAGGGAAAGTTATTTTTACTGCATGTTGCTTTATTTTATGCAAAATAAAAATAACCCCACACATCACATGGCAATTTAAACACCAAGGAGCTGGTCGTAAAACCCTAGCCCTTGATCAAGACCAACGGTGGATTTCATCACCACCTTGGCTTGAATTTTTGCATTCACAACCCCGATCGCTACTATTGCTAGACGTAAATCCTGATGAAAGCTGATCGAGTGTAGTTGGGGTGATTCCCAGTGCATGAGGATAAGTCTTCTATGGTAGGTGTCAAAAATAGGGTGATTCCCCTTCCGTACCGCCTACGTTCCACGTACCATCTGCTCTCACGTACCAATAGTTTCCCTCACGTAAGGGCGGGTATATAGAGAGGTTGGTATATCGGCCTGGCAATGGTATATCGAAGGGGCGACCATTTTTGGGAGTCATAAGAGCCATCATATTGCATTTAAATATTCTTTACAAAAGCTATCAAAACAAAAATCAAAACACACTAAACCAGGTTTAGAGCACACCTTTAATATTTAAACGAGATAATCATTGCTTTGTGTGTGTGATATTTTCTGTTTAGTGTAGCATAAAAAATCATAAAAAAAAAACAAAAATCTACGCATCTTGTAGGAAAACACCACCATGGTGTACACCCGTAGCCAAGCCCAATCAAGGGCGAAAGCTGCGGAGAGTGTACAAGGGGGCACAAGTCACCTCCGCTATAGCCCCAAGGACTTGGTCATTCCACCTTGGTGGCCTGGCCCACAAGAGAGCCCACATCGTGCCATTTCAGAATGGGACTATAGGGGCACCCCTTCGAGGGGCACTCCCATCCAACATAGACCCTTTCAGGAGGAGTCCTTACACGTGGCACTCAATATAAATGGGAAGGCTCCCTTAGAAGCTCGGTATGAGTGGCCACCATGCGATGAAGTGCTAGAATAGCATAGGGTCCATGAGGAGAGGCCACATGATTATGTCATCCCTCCTTTACCCCCCATCACTGTTAGGAACAATAGACAAAATCCAGAGCACAAGGTGCTTCAAACAGGGTGAGCCAACTCTGCCCACCCCTTTCACATATATGAAAGGGAGCATGAGGAAGACCATTACATTCCTCAAGAGCAATACATAGCATGGGAGCAATGCACCTCTGCACCTGCTATCTATCAGAATCACCTACTGAGGCCAGAGCCTCGAGTGAATGCCACCAACCTCGATAGAGGGAAGTGACCTATAGAGATCTCGGATCATCATGACCGAGATAAATGCATAGGAGAGGCATCTAGGCCTCCTAGACTCAATATGGTAGAACAAATTGACCTGGCAGTCACCAGACATGCCACCCACCAAGCGCAGATTACGCAGCTTGAGCAAGACCAACAGCAGCTAGAGCATCTATATCGCCTTAGCAAAGAGCGCATTCGATGCCAAACAGATGAGCTGCTCCATAACACTATGCCTGAGAGGGTTCCAACCCCTCACACCCAAAGAGCAGAACCATATGAGAGGTGCAACCCCTTGGTGCGAGATAGGTCCCCATGACCTTACCAAGTGCTACCTCCGAGACCTCCTAGACCTGAGCGGGAGGCCACTCCCAGGAACAACGATGGGCACCCTCTACGGGGACCCACCCATGGTCATAGGTCTCATCCAAAAACTCCTCAAGAAGCCTATGAGGAGTATGAGCAAGAAGAAGAGTGGGCCGAAATGCCCTACCAAGGCGGAGGGGCCGCTATCCGGCCACCCCTCCATAGGCCTCAAGTTTCCCACAACCCACAATGGGAGCAAACTAAGGAGGAAGAAATTAAATCTTTCGATGCATATAAAGTATTGCTAGAGCACTTGGAGTCTATGGAGACCAAGACTTCTGGGCCCCAAAAGCCCACTTTACGCCAACTCTACAGCCATCCTGTGCATCCGTCAGTGCCGGCACCCCCTTACCCTGAACACTTTAAACTGCCTCAGTTGGCAATATTTAGAGGGGAGGAAGATGCCCAAGAGCATGTGACTAGATTCTTGAGCCAATGCTTTGGCATTCAGGACAATGATGCTTTGTTGTTAAGAACATTCATCACCACGTTCGTAGGCCCTACCTCGGATTGGTTCACTCAATTACCAAAGCACAACATTAGTAACTTAGATCAGCTAGTGGATGCGTTCCTCGAATGCTTCACCTTCAACACCAAGAAGAAGGCATCACTAAGCGACCTAGCTAGCCTCAGGCAGTATGAGGAAGAAACCATGGTGGCCTATGGGAACCGATGGAGGACTTTGCTTTCAAAGTTGCCCTACCTCCCTCCTATGTCCGACCTCACCCAAATGTTCTCAAAAAGTTGTTTGAGATCGATCTCCATGCTATTGCAGCTACAACAATATGCCACTTTAGAGGAAGCTCTAGCGCAAGCTAGAATCATTGAGGAGATCAAGATTTAGGATGGCGAGATAGCCAAGCCAAAGAAGAAAGAATGGTCTAAGAACACCAAAATAGGGACCACGCAATAGAAACCCGTTGCGGTCAATCAAGTTGCTATAAATGTCCCTAAGCCTACACAAGCAACACAGCCCCAAAAGGCTAACTATCAGGTAATGCCTCTTAACAGTTATGATAGAGAAAATTAGAGGCAAGAACAAAATCAGTAGCATCGCCCTAGGCGACAATTCACACCTTACACAGAGTCCAGAGACTCCCTGTTTGACCGCTTGTCAGCGGCAAACTTGATTAACCTACCTGAGATTCAACCCATAGACCCCAATGCACCAAAACCTAAGGGCTACAGGGAAGACTTGTACTGCAGGTTCCATAGATGGAAGGGACATGACCTTAATGCATGTTGGAAGTTTAAAGGCTTGGTGCAAGACCTAATTGATAACAAGACATTAGCGGTAGATAATCCCGTGGCACCAAGCAATCAACAAATGGAGGTCTTCAAAGACCCCTTGCCTGCCCATGATGCGTAGGCAAAGACCCTACAAGTCAATGAGGTCACACAGAACTGCCCCATGCAGGGGTATGTAGGGATGATCAGTATAGTGACTCGAAACAAGAGGTACCCGAGCACAACTGCTCCCACGGTAGTTGCAGGAGAGGTGCCAACAATGTCACAACCACAATAGCACCTTGCACCACCTCCTCCACCTAGACCAATGGCCACAATTCGGACCAAACTCACCCAAAGTTTGAGGACCACATCGGCTAGGCTCTCCATCTACGAGCTCATACAACAATCAACGCCCCATCGGGAGGCTCTCATGGAGATACTAAAAGCCATCGAGTTGCAGCCCCATGAAGCAAACTCCTTCAACAACTTTGTGGGACATGTCAAATGATGCACTGAGCCAGTCATCACCTTTCGAGAAGATGAATTGAAATCAGTGGCTGGTGACATGGCGGATCCACCCCTGCACGTTATCATGCGGGTCAACGGGATTCCATACAAGAGGGTATTGGTGGACACTGGCTCATCCAGTAATATCATTACAACTATGGCCTTGAAACACCTAAAGTTGCCCGCATCTCACATAGTGGCCTCCACCTATACACTGCGAGCATTCAATGATGCAATATGCTCGATAGTTGGCACAATTGTCCTACCCATCCAAGTGGGACAAAAGACTATACCTACATTGTGCCACATCTTGGAAGGTGAGATGGCCTATAACATCTTGTTGGGTCGGCCATGGATCAGGGACATGAAGTGTGTCCCTTCGATAGCTCATCAGTGCTTAAAGTATACATTTGAAGGGTAGGTGCATGTAGTCCCGATGGACTTGGAACCCTTCAAATATTGCAATGCGGTGTAGTTGATGCCGCAATCGACCCTTCCATCAACGCATTTGGATTTTTAGTTGAATCCATCTAAATAGGGTCCGATTCTGTAGGCATCCCCGTTAACAAGTCCATCAAACCCCCAATCGGGTCCATCTTCATCGTCTGGTCCTTCACCAATGATGCCACCTATGGTGGCCAAATAGAAGGACAAAGGGAAGAAACCTCTGGAAGAGGCGCAACCTCTGGAAGAAGCACCACCATCAGTATCAACCATCTCTACTGAGGAGATGCCTAGCAGAATGGAAGTCGAGGCTCCTAGTTCACCCGACATGGAGTGGACTCAGGAAGAACTTTCGTTCCCTCCCCCTAAATCACCAACAATCACCGTTGAAATGGCCAATACGGGCCTGGGGGAGTATCTCGTGTGGAATATTGTAGCAACACCCGCACTGGAGTCCATGCAGGACATAGGGAGACCTCGCCTCCCCATCGGTACCATTGTTCCTCTAGGCTACCCACCGAATCAAACAAACTTTGTGTATGGGGGCCTTGATCATGGTATTGAACCAGACATGCAAGAGGATGAAGATGAAGAGCCCTTTGCAGAAGATGTCAACTATTTTTCCAACCCAGATTTCGCTTTGAGATACCTTGGCCAATGCAATTGGCATGGATATGGGTTAGGCAGATATGAGCAAGGAGTGCATGTTCTTTGCCAACCAAGATACCAAATGCCATACGACAAGTCAGGAGTAGGGTTCAACCACCCCCTACCCTTGGACATCTTGGTAGAGAACATGCAAGGCCTAGGGATAGGCAACAAGGGGGGATTGGCATTAGATCCATATGCCAACCCTAAGACTACATATACACTAGGGGATTATCTCCCATTGTTGATGACCAACCTTGTTGACCTCAACAACCCTTTCCCTTCGCTCGAGAGAGGAGAAAGTTCGAGAGCTCACCTACAAGAGAGGTATAGACAAGGTCAGGAAGGATCTTCAGAAGATGAGTCAGAATATGAGGTAGCACCATGGGACCCCTTCGAATCAGATAACAATCACTCACAAGTGACCCCCATGGATGATTATCAGGAAAGCCTCTTGGCAATGTTCCCTTTGGCGGCCCCCATCGAGCAAGTGCCACCACAAGAAAATCAGGCCCCACCGTAGAGAGCGGAACAACCCCAATGGGGCCAGATCAATTTGCTCGAGCAAGACGAGCCTCTAATGTCGCAAATAGTTGTTGGAGCCAACGAAGGCCTTTGGATCTCCGACAATGATTATGAAGATGAAACTGAGATGGCCTATCTCAATCATATGCGACAACAACAATACCCCTTGGAGATTGATGACATATTCGAACAACTAAACATCAGGCCAGGGCATGAGTGGCACATAAACCCAGCAGTGGGACCAAGTGTTGAATCCGCCACTCTGGGCATACGGAGAACACCTTCCACCCAGAGACCCTATAACAACATCAGTGCCGAGGGCAGACCCTATCTTCCTATCCGCACATAGGGCCGATCCATTCATGCCTATACCTCCAGAGCCAGATCCAGAGCACAAAGAACATCCAGAATGTTCGAGTCACCACACCCATGGTAATGGAGACCAAAATCATTTCATCAACATGATCTCCATTGACTTAACCACCCCCATCCACAATCCGACCGATCCAACATAGTCATTGTATCTAGACATAGATGCCATAGACTGGGATCACATCAATTCACCACCATCCCCATCAGAGTACTGGCCTTTCGATGAGATGCTTCATTTCACCCCAGGGCCAACTCAGGATGTCTTCCATGCTGAAGAGGGACCCGAGGTTCCTAATGATGATCTAAACTCAACAAATGATATCCACTTGATCCCAACTCCACACCAGTTGGAGGACGGATCCCACATGTCGATCGAGGAGATGACTGACGTAGACATCGGCTCGGATCCAATGAATCCATAGATTATCAAGCTAGGGGTAAGTCTATCCCTCGAAGAGCAAGCCGACTACATTGCCCTTCTCAAAGAGAAGAAGGAGGTTTTTGCATGGTCCTACAAAGACATGTCCGGGGCTAGATCCGTAGCTAGTCACGCATAATCTGACGCTTGATCCGACAGTCAAGCCAGTTAAGCAAAAACTACGTAAGATGCACCCAACAATGGCCTTAATGGTCAAAGATGAATTACAAAAGTTGTTGGATGCACAGTTTGTCATCTACGTGGATTACCCACCATGGTTGTCCAACATGGTGCCCATCAAAAAGCTTGATGGGAGGATTCGCATATGCACTAATTTTTGAGATCTAAACAAAGTGAGTCCTAAGGATGAATTCCCCTTGCCAAGCATCGATGCATTGGTAGACGCTACAACAGGCCACGAAATGCTTTCCCTCATGGATGGTTTCTCGGGATACAATCAGATTCGTATCAATCCCGAGGACCAACTAAAAATGGCGTTCACAACGCCTTGGGGGACATTTTGTTATAAGGTCATGCCCTTTGGCCTTAAAAATGTTGGTGCCACCTACCAACGTGCCATGACGTACATCTTCCATGATTACATGCATAAAACATTGGAAGATTACATGGATGATTTGTTGGCCAAATCTCTTTTGCGCCCAGATCATCTCGATGACCTAAGCAAGATCCTCGATCGCCTCATGGAACATAAAGTCAGACTGAATCCCAAGAAGTGCGTATTTGGCATCACATCTGGAAAACTCTTGGGTTTCATAGTCTCAAAATGAGGCATCGAGGTGGACCCAAACAAAGTCAAGGCAATCCTTGAAATGCTTCCCCCAACTACCATCAAGCAGCTCAAAAGCCTGCAGGGAAAGGTCACGTCAATCAAGCGCTTCATAGCATAGCTATCTGACAAGTGCCGACCCATGAATAAATTATTGCACAAGGGGGTAGCATTTCATTGGGATGACGAGTGCCAATCAGCCTTTGATGACATTAAACAATACTTGGCTTCATCGCTAGTATTGGCACCACCTAGACCAGGAGTGTCATTCTACTTATACATCTCAGCTACTGAGGTGGCACTGGGCGCCATGTTAGCCCAAAAGAATGAACTTCACAAAGAATAGGCTACTTACTATCTTAGCCACACCTTGGTCAGTTATGAACTTAACTATGCATACGTCGAGAAGCTCTGCTTGGCAGTGGTGTTTGCTACCAAAAAGCTATGCCATTACATGCTGAGCAACAAGACGTATGTTGTGTCTAAGGAGAATCCATTGTGGTACATGATGAGTCATACTTATCATAGTAGCCGCACGGTGAAATGGATCATGTTGTTGACGGAATTTGACATAGAGTTCATTGGACAGAAATCCATCAAAGGTCAAGTCATAGCCGATCAACTAGCAGAGGCTCCTCTCGAAGACGATCAACCTCTGATCATAGAACTACCCGATGATGGGGTCTTCCATGTCTCAGAATCGCTAGATTCTGATGAGCCTGAGTCACAGGCCGACATAACCCTATTTTTTGATGGTTCTAAATGTGAGCAAGGAGGTGGCATGAGAATTGTATTCTTCACACCACAAGGGGCTCCAATGCCTCTATCATTTAAATTAAATTTCCCGTGCACCAACAACAATGCAGAATATGAAGCCTTGCTCATAGGTCTTCAGACAACAATCACCATGAACATCAAATGATTAAACATCTTTGGTGATTCGCTGTTAATTGTCAACCAAGTCAAAGGGGTATTCCAATGTAAATGCCTAGTTCTACAGGCCTACAAAGCCCTTGTGGACAAATTCTTGGCAAATCTTGAATGGTACGACATCGAGGCACTCCCTCGGTCATCGAATCATTTTGCGGACACTATGGCCTCTTTGGGGTCACTAATCCCGCAAGACATTTCTGGTGATATGACAACCATTCAAGTCAAAACATTATCGCAATCAGTGATGGAGCATGCAAGCTCTGAATTAATACCAGGAATCCACCTGATCCAGATTGAACCATCCATGGACAAGTTCTCTCGAATCCATGATTGTCTGAATCATGCTAACTGGGGGTCCTTGTTCTCCCCTACTCCCATTAATAGCAACACAATGCTATTCTTACAAGTTCTTTCCCGCTCAACTTTTGCTAGGGATGAACTTCAAGAGGGATTGGCTATTCATACCATCGAGGTTTTCGATCAGCAGGATTGGTATACACCCATAAGGGACTACCTCAAGTTAGGTAACCTCCCACTTAGATTGATGCATGCCACAAAATGATCATTCAAATAGAAAGTGGCAAAGCATGTCTTGTTAGGAGACATTTTGTACCATCACAGCTATGAAGGAATCCTCCTTCGTTGCTTGGACCAGCAAGAGTCCACTTGGGCGATCACCCAAGCGCATGATGGTACATGCGGTGGCCACTTCAATGGTATGGCCATCGCAAAGTGCATTCTCCACATGGGCTATTATTGGCCATCTTTAGAGCGAGATTGTTGCGCATATGTAAGGAAGTGCATGAAGTGTCAACACCATGCCAATTTGACACACGTACCTTCCCAGGCCTTGCAGCCGATCCAATCGGTTTGGCCATTTTTATAGTGGGGCTTAGATCTAATCGAAAAGATCTCCCCTACATCGTCAGGCCATCACACGTTTATCATAACGACCACAGAGTACTTCACCAAATGGGTGGAAGCAATTCCGCTTACCTCTACGATTGGAACCCACATTTCGGAGTTCATTTTACACAATATCATATGTCATTTTGGTATTCCATCCAAGATAATCTTGGATAATGGGACGTCATTCAAGAACAAAGACGTGCGTGCTTTGACCACAAAGTACAAAATTCAGCATAGTTTTTTGACACCCTATTATCCATAGGCAAATGGGCAAGCAGAGGCATCAAACAAAATGCTAGTTGCCATCCTCAAAAATATAGTCATAGATAGTCATAAGGATTGGCACATTCAAATCCCACTTGCCTTGTGGGCTTATCGCACTAGCATTCGGACGCCCACTAGGGCAACTCCATTTTCGTTGGTGTATGGCTCCGAGGTAGTCATGCCTCTCGAGTTGGAAATTCCTTCCCTATGCATATCAATGCAAGAGTTCATCGATGATGATGCTATGAGGCAGGCCCAGTTAGACCAGCTTACGTTGCTCGATGAACGATGCGTTAATGCTCTCGAGCATTTACGTATCTATCAAGAGCGACTTAAGAAAGCATACAACATGAAGGTTCACCTGAGGGACTTTCAGGTTGGTGACTTGGTCTTAAAAGAGAACCAACAAAATTCTAACTTGCCACCCCATCTAAGGGACAAGTTCATGGCAAACTGGTTAGGTCCTTATGTCATCCATAATAAAATAGGACCTAGAACATACCGGCTCGCCTCTCTTGAAGGAATCAAGGAACTAGAACCCTTGAACATCAATCATTTGAGGCCATTCCATATTTAAAAGAGCCATAGCCCAAACCAAAAGCTCCAAGGATTCCCATAATCGCTTGGTCAACCCCAAAATGCTCAAGGATTCAACTTGGTAACAAAACTCAAGGTACCATAATCCTTGGTCAAACCAAAAGCTCCAAGGATTCCCATAATCGCTTGGTCAACAAAAGCTCCAAGGATTCCCTATAATCGCTTGGTCAATCCCAAAAGCTCCAAGGTCCCATAATCCTTGGTCAAACAAAGCTCCAAGGTTTGGTCAAACTCAGTTAACTGGTCAAAAAAGCTCCAAGGTTACCCCTTTGGTCAAGACAAAAAGCTCCAAGGATTCCCACAATCGCTTGGTCAATAATAAGAAAATTCAAAACAATAAAATCATCAAAAATAACAAAAATTTGCATCTCATCTCCATGCATGCTCAAAATCATCACAACAATAAAGAGCTCTTTTTGCATTCATCTTCATACTCACCCAAATAAATCCATCAAAAACACAAAAATAATAGCCGCATTAAGCATCACATCCATACATTACATATTTGTGGTCATAAAGGTCAAAAGCACCATAGACTGTAATTATTCGGCAAATCCATCTTCCTCCACATTTCTCCACTCTATAAACAGTCCATCAAAAATAAACGCCATGCACATCCTTTTCGCCATATCATAGTCGGTTGTCTTCTAATGTATTAAGAGTTTTCATCATTCAGCTATCATTAGCTTTCTAGCCACGTACTGTACAAAGTCAGATAGATTTTACAAAGGTAGAGTTCTACTTGGATCACACCTTGTTATGTACCATCCCAACACAAATAAAACACATAAAATAATTCCCAAGTTGTGTGAATGAAGGATGAAATCTATAAAGTAATCCAGGTCACCATAAGCGAAATGGTTATCTTGCTCATCCCCCTGTGCGAATGACCCCAAGAATGCTGAGAGTTGGCAAAAGGACAAGCATCTTCCCTACCCAATTCCCCAAGAATCCCAAGTTCTCAAAAAGTTGCAAAACATCACAAATTTGCAAAAGTCAAAACTCCAAAAATTTGACATCACCACTAAAGTGCATACATCAAAAGGCACATACAATAGTGATTCTCATCACTCAATATTCAAATCCCTTGCTCAAAAGAGAAAACAAAAATAAATAGTGATTTTTATCACTACAAAAGAGCAAGTATCCCAATACAATTGAAGAAAAGAAGGGAGTCGAACTTGAATCCCTGGAACTCTCAGCATTCAGAAGGTCATGAGGTGAACCTCAGTATCGGTTTGGTGGATAACCTATCGGTCACTGGTGGCAAACCTCCCGCATGATGATATATCTATCACATTAACTTGTGTGCAGATCAATGTTTGCATGTGGATGAGCTAGCTTATGGTATCCTAGATAGCACCATAGATTAATCTGACTAAATACAACAAAGGAGTTAGTGGAGCTAATTAGGTGATCCTCAGTATAGGTTTGGTTGACAGCCTATCTGGCACTAGCGGTATCTTGACAAATACCACATAAACAAACTCAATTGCACACACAGGGATGTGAAATAACTTGGTCAAAAACAAGTCCGATTCATACCTTGTTCAAAAGTCTTGTCAGATAAAGTATAGTCATGGCTAGTTAGTTAAAACATCTGAGTCTCAGAAAACCTTAACTACATTCCAAACCAACCGTGCTATCTTTCACCCTCGCATCACCATCAAAAAATACAAAAAAATAACATGTATACATAGAAAGTCCTTTACCACAACAATCGCATAGGACAAAAAGCCATAAGTTCTAAATAGTCTATGGTGCCATCACCAAAAATCACAAATTCAATTCATCCATTCCATTTGCATCTCATTTGCATCCATCATAACCTATGCATCCATCAAAAGTAAATTAACATGCATACATACACATTCATCAATCATTGTGCATAACATCAAATCATGACACATGGATAAATAAAAGAAAGTCATCTGTATATATATTATCAAAAATGCCCATAGGCTACAATGAACCGGTCCTCTGACCTCACAAAAATCCAAAAGCTCAAAAACCCCCAAGCCTAGGGCATCGACCACCATGATCACGCAGGATCGGTGCGATGGGAACTACCCCCATGGTGTGGGTCCTATGGGACCCCTCAGGGTGGCTGCTGCTAGCCCTCACATCATGCCTACTAGAGCCCCCTCATCTAGTCGCCTATGTTGAGAGGATGCTGACTACTCAGTCTCGCTCCCTCTCGTGCGATGTGATGATCCACCTCCACTAAACATAGGAATCTACCCATCGAGGTGGATAATCTCTGCCTCCATCTCAAATCGATGTCGAATCAAGTCCATATCCCATTGATAAACTATGGCCAAGTTCTCGTCATGCTATGCCAATACCTTATCCCTCTCCACTAGCTGCATCCATAGGAGATCAATCTCTCGCATAGCATCGGTATCCCCATCCCATCGGTGGTATGTAGCCAATGCATTCTCTCGCTCTACCAACTATGTTCGTAGGAGATCCCTCTCCTGTAGTGCATCCTCGAGCTCCTCATCTTGCCTCTGGAGTAGCCCCTCCAATCATGCATTCTCAATGTGCAACCCTACCTCAATATCCTTCGAGACTTCTTGAGGCATTGGCATCTCTAAAAAGGTAGGCTACTGGCTCCCACTGCTCTAAAAAGTCCTGCATCTCTGGCTGCTCTAGAACCCCAACATCATCCTCCCCAAAATCATCCACCTCTACCATATCCACATCCTCCAGTGGAACCCCCAACCCTCACCTGGTGCCTCTGCACCCTCATCACCTGTTGCTGCCACCTCTATGCCACCTAGAGGCCCCTCACCTCACCATCATTGCAAGGTCCACCATTGGTCATACTCGATAGTAGCTCGATATCGTCCATATCTGGGTGTCAATCATGGTATCTGAATCCTCACCTAGTGGTGCAATGACTGGCCAAGCTAGAGTCCTCTCGTCCCCTTGATGTCGATAGACCACGGGCTCACTAGGAAACCCTTGGCACACCCCAAACTGTCATGTCACCCGGCCATAATGGAAGAACTCCTGCTCAGTCCCATGCCACCCAATCAGCCATCACTCCCTATGAACCCATCGAGCCACTCTCCAGCCTCAGGCCAGGCTAGACAATCTCGATAGGGGTGCTAGAACACCTCCTCTAGGGCAAGCCAAGCGAAGGCATCAACATAGTGCCCTACGACACCTACCCATCATCGACTCTGTCCTTGCTCCTTAGACCATCTCCATAGAGCCACATAACCTATATCCCTATCCACCATCTCCACCCGAGTCATCCATGGCAACCCCATCGGCCTCTCCATAGCTATGTGCTGCCAAGCCCAACACTGCAACAGGAAGCTACACCCAATACCCTTCTGCCTCTGACAGGAACCTCGTACAACTCATCGTAGAGCTATGCTAGTAGTGTCTAACCCCATCTCATAATCAGGGCATCCGTAGGACACTCCACCAACCTGAATACCACCTCCAGTAGGTTCCATGGGAACCTCACACCCAAAGAGTCAGGTAGCAGCATGTTGGAAATGAGGCCCATCAGTACTACGTGCCTCACTCCCAACACACCCCTCTCAAGCCACCATCATACCAGAATACCACCAATCTGGCAGTCACCCTCTACCCTCTCCACTGGGCTGTCCACACCCACCTCTTCCCCATGCCCAAAATAGCATGTCAACACTGTTGTCCACTGATCCCATGGCATCATCCTGATCGGCAATCCATCTATCGGGATCCATAGAATCCGATAGACATCCTCCAAAGTAACTATCATCTCCCCTATTGGGAGATGGAAGGTATTAGTCTGAGGATCCCACAAGTTGATCAGGGCCATCAGATAGGCCCGATCCCCGATCACCGGCTCTAGCCGAGTCACCTGCTTGAGCCCAAGGGCATCAAGCCACTCCCAGTCAGCCAAAGTCAGTGCCTCCCACGCTTCAGTGAAAATCGTCGGCACACGGTACCGGCTCTTCACAACCTGTGAAAGAAAACAAAACAAAAACATTAAAAACCATGAAAAACTGTACAACAAAAACATGAATATACAACAATGCACAAAACAATGTACAGCTAAAAATAGCTAAATAACGAACAACAAAATTCACAAAAATTCAAAAAATAAATGATTTTTCAGTTCCTAGGGTTTTTAACTCTAAGTCTAAACTGATAAATTAAACAAACAAAAACTTCAAAAATAGTTTTTCAGTTCCTAGGATTTTTAAATCTAACGGTCAACTGATAAATTAAACACAAAATACAAAAAATTCAAAAAAAATAATTTGTCAATTCTAGGGTTTTTAACTCTAAATTGATAAATTAAAAACAAACAAAAACAACAAAAAAATAACTAGGGTTAAGCTAAGTTTTTAGGTTACGTTCTAAACTACGTTTTTAACCTAAGTTTTAAACTAACTTTTGATCTTTGTTTAACTAGGGTTAACCTAGGTTTTAAGCTAAGTTTTGATTTTTTGTTAGACTAGGGTTTCTTTTAGTTTATCACAAATGCAAAATCAACATGGTTTCCACTAGGGTTTCAACCTAAGTTTTAATGAAGCCATAAAACTTAAAATTCACACATAACAACACACATTTAATTAGGGTTTTTGTTTAATTTGAAAAACAAAATACAAAAGGAGCAAAAACCAATTGCGGTTTTCAAATTGTAACAACAAACAATAAAGATGAAGAGCACTCACTGGTCTCACTTCGGCTCCACCGCTCGATCCAGTTCATGCACTCATGGTGGCAGGAAGAATTTGGTAGCGCTTCACTTCACAGAATCAACCTCCTCCTCCTTAGAGCTCCAAATCGCCAAAAAATTCGAATGCAAATGAGCCCAAACCCTAGTTTTGGCCCTTAAATAGGCTTTTTGGCCTGTAATCGTTCCTCCCTGGGATGAGCACTCTAGTTAGTACTCATCCCACCCTAGGATGATTACTAAACTGGTATTCATCCCACCCAGGAATGAATACACAGCAAAAATTTCAAAAAAAGCAAAAACTGCACAAAAATGCACCAAAACAAGCAATAAAATTGTCCAATGAGAGTGCTTTTGCACTTGACATTTCGGGCATGCAAAATAGACGTCGGGGTCACAAATCCTCACTATCCTATTCCCTAAGAAGGCTACCATAGCCGGACCACTCCACGGGAGGACGGATTGTCGAGAATTTCATCCCCAAATGACGTCCCAAAAAGGGTCAAAACCCAACCAAAAATAGCAATAACATTGCCGAACGAAGGCGCCTTTGCGCCTGACATTCTTGGCATCCAAAACCGACATTGGGGTCACAAATTGTCACTATCCTACTCCCTAAGAAGGCTACCATAGCCGGACCGCTCCACGGGAGGATGAATTTTTGCCAATTTTAGCTCCAAAATGCGTCACAAAAAGGGTTCAAACCCACCAAAAATAGGTCTAAATGTCGAAAAACTGCACACACATTCAATGATAAACATCTGAAGGCACCCTTACACAAGTCATCTTGGGTCAAGCGACTCATCGCTTTTCTCATGTAGGTCATTCCCTCATCGATTCGTCGCTTGAGGGGGTAGTCACACTTAGTCAACAATCAACAAATACACACCCAATCATGAAAATGGCATGCATTCAAAGAATCATTGACAAAGACAATCACGCTCCTGCTTGGGGCAGCAAACAAGCAATAATCACAAGCTGATCAAACACTTGGCATTCATGAATCATGAACTCAAGGTTCCCATAGACAAAAGGTTGCACCCTTTGCCTATTCATGATTGATCAATGTCCAAGCTCAAGTAACACCTCACTGAAAAAGGTTAACACTTGAATTGAGTTCCTTCGCTCGTCAGAAGCAGGGATTCAAGAATGCATGCCCTTTCCATACTTGGGGCATCAAAATTTGGTTAGGTTACTAAGAAACCCTAATCATTAGTGCTTTGGTTATCTATTTTTTCTCAGCATTGCGCCACACGCAGCGCATCCCAAAAAGGGGCATCTGTAGACACCAAAACAACACCAATCCGATTATGTGACTGCAAACACTGATCGCATTGACACACATAGCCCCCAAGGCAGCCCCTAGAGGTTAAACAGTGGTCCTAACCACTCTCACAGTAGTTTTGGAAGGTCAGGAGTCAATTTGGCACCTTCAGGCACTCTACTTCATACTCGTTCCACCCAGGGATGATTACAAACTTCTATTCGCCCCACCCAGGGATGATTAGCAGTATTCACTCTAGGGTGGGGCGAATAGCAGGTTTGATGGGAAAAAAGTCAAATCTTGACAAATGGCAGCTCAGATCCACCACTTAACTCTTCCTTCCTTGCATGGGAGTGTGAGTGAGCATTTTTGAGCGTTAGAGGCAGTTACAAGGGCAGTCATGGAGCCCCTAATCATGGAGGAATCTTCTCCCCCCTGGGAAGGCATGATTGCCAAGTGGCGCCTCTGCATGCTCAATCACAAGAGACCTCCAGGTCTATAAATTGGTGAGTTTTCTCACCACAAGATATACAGAGAAGGAGCATTTTGAGCAATGAAGTGCTACCATTTTACTTCCACACACACCTTTTGATTTGTGCCTTTCGCATCCTTGATCTCTTTTGGAAGAGAGGTCATAGGGTGGTTATTGGAAGCACAAATCTAGAACCAAAACCTGACATTTGGCCACAACATCCTACCAAATTTTTCGACAACACCCCACAAGAGATTTTGGACCCATCCCAAGTGGATTGGTGCCAAAATCGGGCCCCAAACGATGGGCGTCCTGCCCCCGGGCGCCCCCCACACTGCTGCAGTTCTAATCGCCCCGCCCCGAGTGATTAGAAATCTATGGTAGATTTCCCTTCTATTATTTTTGCATTTGATTCTATGCTGCTTAGATAGGTTGTCATTTAAATTTCACATTGTTTTGAGCAATTTTGATCATGTTTCTATCATTTCTCGCCTTTACTAACATGCAGGTAGCATCATCAAATTCCCGGTGATAGAGGCCAAATTGGGAAAATCTGACCTTCTGGGTCTTCCCAAAACACCCCCAATTAGCTAACCCCAACTTTGCAGGTGATTTGGAGCTTCCCGGATGTGACATTTGGGACAGTGCTTTTTGGCATTTTGTTGCAGGTCTATTCGTCCCACCCCAGAGCGAATACGAATCTGTGGCGAATTTTTTGACTGTTCCATTTGCAGTGCCCTCCTGGTAATGTCCTCATGCCCCTGTCAAGTTTTTAGTTCATTTGGATCTATTTCAGTTACCGTTTTATTCATTTTTCACACTCACTAATCGTAGGCTTGGGGATTGCATGTTTTATTTCATCTACAGGTGCTACTGACTATTTTATGTTTCCTTGAACGTAGGGTCTTAACATCAGAGGAGCAGCAAGGAGTCAAGACTCATCAATGCAAGTGACAATGATGTTTGGTCCGCCCACTTTACATGTGGGCACGCGGAAGAAGGAATCGCATCCATGGGTGTGACAAGAACACATTTAACGCTCCTAGCCCCTGAAAATGGAGGAGACGGATTGTAACCGAGTTCTAAAGCACATTAATAAAAAGGGTTGTCTTTCATATTGGCTTTCTATTTGGTTTCGATTCGTTTATGCCTCTTTCCTTTCATGCACTTTCAATTCATAGGATTTAGCGTTGTCTTTTGTTTTCGTTTGCATCGCATCTCGGCTTTTCCTTTTTGTTTCCGTATCCTCGTGCTTTCACAAAAATTTAGCAAGTAGTAGTAATATTATCACAAGAATTACTATGGGGATTTCTCCCAATATGCCCATAAGTAACGATGACAACCTTAATATAATTTCACCAAGAATCCAGCTAGCTACTAGTTCATGGTACATTGATTTTGATCAAAAATCTATTCAATCATATCTTGATTATTTAGATTTCATTAAATATCCATCATATATCATGTCTCGATTTGTGTGTATGTACTACATCATCGATCTTGTTAATTATCTAGGTCACATTGCTCCTCTTCAAATTTTTAGGTAATAATTTTTCTTTCCAACACGCTTAAATCGTATGTGTATACCATTATTATGGCCTCATGATGTCTTATTGATGACTCCATCAATTAGTTTTGTTTGTGATTATTTATGTGCCTTACTCTTAGGAGTCGTTTTCATTATTATTTTGTTGACAACCATCTAGGTCACTTCTACACATATGTAGGGTACCATCACAAAATATTGCACATTATCACTTATTTTATAATGATTCAAAATTATGCAAAGTTGAGTTTAGCTACTACCTTGTGTCAAATTCTATCAAATGTTTTTTCAAAATTTTATTCAATACTAAATCCAATCAAATGCTATCACATTTTTTCAAAAATTTGATCCAAAACTATATCAATTTATTCATCAATGCTATCAAAAAATTTTCCCAAAATTTGATTCCAGAATGAACTAATTATCCCACAATATGTCTCGTAGTTTACCAACAAAAGGATATCTTGGTACCTCCATTTTGGTCATATGTTTTTACGGCATAAAATACCACAAAATAGGATGGTTTATCATTTGAATCTATCCCAAAATAATAATGAATTTTATTCAATCCTTTCATCCAAATTGGGTATTTTAGGATATATTTATTTTTATAACCAATCGGTTTGATTATACCCATCACATAATATATTTTTTTTATTCCACAATCATTTTAACCATATATGGTACAAAAATTCTTTGTTAATAAAAAGGTTTATTTATTTCTTACCCTTAATTTTCCAACTAACATAATTAACCAAACTAATTTTAGCAATTTCTATATGTGGAATATCTAATCATCAACTTACCAAACCATTGGTCAAATTCACATCAATCCATAGGTGTCTAGCCCCTCATCTAGCATGACCACTCCTAGTGGATCACTTCAATAGGAGAGCTTTGGTAGTTGTTTTTCCTTAGTCAGTGGTCTATGTTATTTGAATGGTTGATTGATCGGCCTTAGTCAATGGTCTATGTTATTTACCATCGGTTATATTGGTGGTGATTAAAAGGTGAAACCTTTTATATTGAAGTGAACCACTAGTAGAGAATTTCAATCTTTGGTAGTTGTTTTTCCTTCCCACCTTTGGATATTCCTGAAATCATCAAATCATTAGCAAAACCATACTCAAAATATTAATGATAATTGACTACTAATCATACTTGTATCTACAAAATATGATAGTCTACATCATTAATGGGACCTGCCAAGGGAGGGTTGTGACATAATTCCCTCCTTGGATTAAAAGCGGCCCTCTGTGTTTCCTGCAAGACAATGCATATATTAGTAAGATCTCAAGATTACATAACCCCCACTTTCCAAAGTGGTACTTGTTTAATAAAGTGGTCACTTTGGACCTTACTTTGTTCCATCATCTACATCATAGATATTGTTAAAAAATTTGGAGGAATCATCATGTTATAAATAAGATATGAAATCATATACAATAGGCTAGACATAACAAGTCTAAATATAGTTAGGTTTATCAAAAAAAAAACTCTCCCAAAAGAGTTTCAACCTATGGCTTGATAGTCCTTTATATGAATAACCTTTCTATAAAATAGGTGTTATCAAATACAAAGACATAATTTCATAAATACCCATATATCTTGAAATCCACTTTGGCAAACCCATTACCATTGCATCATCCTTAATGTGCCCTAGTATTCATCTTCAGTCAAACTATTGACTAATTATGATAGATCCATATCTCAAGAGATTCAAAATATGAAATTCTCTTGCTAATCCTTTGATCAAACACCTCAGATTTCTCCTTATTCCTCCATTCTTATTGGTTTATATTTGTCTTAGTATTTTGCTGGTGTTTTCTTATAACTGCATTGAGGATTAGTGACTAGTTCGATAATCACTATAGAATTTAAGTTGGTTTGCAGGCTCATCCCCTTGGATGAGGAGTGATTTTGTAGCCATTTTATGCATCAAGAACCTACCAAAGTTGGATCCCTTTTAGCTATCACCATAATGGCTTTGAAACTCCTACCACACAAAATATTATGGGCCATCATTTACGTAGTCTAGTTGTTCAGTGTGGCCTCATGTCATAGAAATATTAAGATTGGATTTTAACTTACATTGGAAACCTTCTCTTTTCAACATCTTTGGAATTTCTCCAATATTGGATACTTGATATACTAAAAGGGATTTAAGTCATATCATCTTGATTTTCTTCAAAATCAGTACTGAGTAGCAATCTCACTCCAAATTATCTCCTCTAATGGTATCTTCTTGGTGTAGTGAAATTTCATTATACCAACTTATACTAATTGTATAAAATTTAAAGCATAGAAAATAAAAATGCATAAGTTTAAATAATGTGATGGATTTAAATAAAATACAGTTGAATCCATTGTAAGGAATTGTGTGATCAATCAAAACATGAGATCCAAAAAATATCAATGTTACACCATTCATTAAGTATATGTAACAACTCAAATTTCCAACCAACTGTAGAGAATTTTTTTTTCTTTTTATCATGACATATGATCAATGTAAAGTTCACAATAAAGTATGTTCAAACCAACATCAATCCATCACTTGATTGATTTCCTATATTTTATCTTATGAAGTTTAATTAAGTCTACACACTTAATTAGTTGATCAATAATTTATTATTTCTATTACAACAGAATACATACATTCTTAGCAAAAGCATAAAGATTGCTTCATTCATTTCAAAAGTATTATTTGAATCAAGCATAAACCATTACATTATATTTATAAATCTATTCCATGGAATAGTAAATGCAACATCTATTATTAGCTTTATTAATCATCAAGTGCAAATATCATTCTTTCCATAATAGCATAATGCTTATACAAATTGAACATTGCTTGTTAACAAAAATTAAAGCATCACTTTAGTATTCATCTCATGGAAATATAATTGCATCATCCATATTATAAGCTATCAATCAAGAAGTGTCAATCCACAAAACAAATATCCATAACACATTATTTATCCTGGGAAAAATCCCAAAGGGAAACAACCCAACCTCAAAATATGCATCCTCATATTTCATTAATCCTTTTTGTCTCAATTTACAATGATACAAAGAATCCCAAAGATCCTTTTTGAACCATAATTAAATACATGGCTATAGGATAATCCCATACATTCCCATTTTTAGGTCATCATTACAATTGAAGCTCATAAATGAAATGTTCACTGGATACATATAAATTGAGAATGAAGAAACCTCATGATTTCCTCAAGAATGAATCTTGCATTCATTCTTCAAACCTAGATATCATTAATCCATTTAATCCAATATGGAATGGAAGTTATCTAAGGTTTTGTAATACAAGAAGAGACCCCATAATCTCTTCAATATTAGATTCCACATCTAATCTTCCTACATTCATTCATGTTTCCACAAAATGAATCTTTAAGCTCATACATGCTTTCATCATCACATGTATTTCTAAAGTGCCATGTAGTTTTCAATGTAATCTACATAAATACATACTAAGAGGAACCCCATAATTCCCTCAATAATGGATTCCTCATATGTTCTTCCTAAATTAGACAATGTTCCACCATATTTTCACTTGGACTATCAATAAGATCATACTATAGTTCTCTTAATCTATCGGTAGGATCAGACCATAGTTTTCACAATTTGACCTCAAATTTGTAACATAATATTTTAATAGGATTAAACTATAGTTTTCATAAATTTGACCACAAATTTATCTCATAATCTATCATACAATATTTCACTATAGTTTCTACAAATTTGTCCCACAAATTTTGTCACAAATCCATTTTGTAAATAATATTACACTATAGTTTTCTATAGTCTCAATAATATATCCATAAGATTATTCTAGAGTCTCTACAAATTTTGCCTCAATTTGCAACATAATATTTCAATAGGATTAAACTATAGTTTTTACAAATTTAGCCTCAAATAATCTATCAAACAAGATTATACTATATTTTCTACAAATTCTGACACAAATTTGTCCCACAAATTTTATCACAAATCTATATCATAATCTATCAAACAATATTACACTATAGTTTCTTTCAAATTTGGCCATAATTTATCTCATACTATAGTTTCATCTATCCATAAGATTATACTAGAGTCTCTACAAATTTTAACATAAATTTGTCTCATAATCTATCAAACAAGATTACACAAATTTTGCCACAAATTTGTCTTGTAATCTATCAAACAAGATTACACAATAGTTTTCACAACTTAATCACAAATTTATATTGTAATCTATCAAACAAGATTACACAATAGTTAATCACAAATTTGCCTTGTAATCTATCAAATAAGATTATACTATTGTTAATCACAAATTTGTCTTGTATTTTATCAAACAAGACTACCCTATAGTCATTTTACCTTGTGATATATCAAAAAAAATTACAACTCAATCATAAATTTGTCTTGTAATTTATCAAACCAGATTACACAAATTTACCTTGTAATCTATCAAACAAGATCACAAATTTTGTTCTACAGTTACCAAAACTTCTTTCAGCAATATTTCCATGAAATTTTGGCTATAATGCATTCCATAATTATTTCTAAGATTAGTTATACAAAATGCCCAATATATTTTTATTCTACAAACCTATCCAAAATTTCCTTGTAATCTATCAAACAAGATTATAATAGTTAGTCACAAATTTTCCATGTGTCAAATGCTATCAGATTTTCCTTCCAAAATTTGATTCAAGACTAAATTCAATCAAATGCTATCAAATTTTCTTCCAAAATTTGATCCAAAACTATATCAAATTTTTCATTAATGCTATCAATTTTTTTCTCAAAATTTGATTACAGAATGAACTAATTATCCCACAAGATGTCTCGTAGTTTTTCAACAAAGGATAGCTTGGTACCTCCCTTTTGGTCATGTTTTTGAGGCATAAAATTTCATAAAATAGGAGGGTTTATCATTTAAATCTATCCCAAAATACTATTTGTTTATTTCTTACCCTTAATCGATCAATCAACATAATGAACTAAACTAATTTTAGCAATTTTGGCACATGGAATATCTAATCATCAATTTAGCAAACCATTGGTTAAATTTATGTCAATCCACCTATGTATAGCCCATCTTCTAGCATGACCACTACTAGTGGGTCACTTCAATAGGAGAGCCTTATCCTATATAAATTCCCTTGCATACTACCATAGGATGCATGTGGGACTATCCTCACAATAGATCTAAAAGGTTTCACCTTGTAATCACCACTGAGCCAATCGATGATAAAAAACATAGATCATTGACTAAGTTCAATCAATCAACCATTCAAAGTAAGCCATAATATGGTCAACATATACCTAGGTTCAACAATGGATCAGATGAATCCATACACAAAGTTTGAGTAGGGCTTAGTCAACCATTAGCATGATAACAACTAGCGTAAAGATACCATTGAATGATGGTCATTCTCTTAAATATGGTTTACCACATAAAAATAACTCCTAAGCACCCACACCAATGATGTGGGATAAATCCTATCAATAGGTATAAAAAGGGTGTTGTAATTGTGCAGGCTAAAATTTTAATTACATATTTGGATATAATTCTTATCGTTGAGTCTATTTTTAATGCTTAAGCAAACTAGACTACCCTGCCTATTTTAAGTCATAACACGATCTCCAGGTTATACCCTAACATCGTTAAAGAATTAATTGAATCATATAACTTACAAATGTAGGGTTTACTCGAGCTCACCAATTTTTCAACACTATCACTAAGCATGGAATCAATATAGGTCATAGGTGATTACAATGATGTGATGAATTTATAATATAAGCGTATAGGAGATAAATCATCGATTAAACCGACATAAATAGCATGCAAATCATAGCAAAACTATTTTAGCCAATGAATTTGAAAGTTACAAAATTTCCATATGTCTGAAGTGTACCTTAAAATTATAAAGCAAATCCTACATATGCTAGGTTTTGGGAGTATTATTATTATGTAAGTGCTTTCATGTTATATGATCTATAACTTCCAAGTGGTGGTTGTCAAACCTCCACATGGTGCACTGGTTTTCGATTGATCGACCTATCAGTGGTTTATCTAATGAATTGGTCCTTGATATTTAATAGGAGCCTCACCTGATGAATTAATTTTGATTAAAAGGATTAACGAGGTTCAAATCATTAAAACTTACAATGGTAATATAGATAAATGGAGAACCTACTCGGAGTCAGATATGAAAATAACAAATAATCATAAGTATAAATGAAATCTAAAATAACAACATGAGAATATATCCAAGGCTTTAATGAACATACAGGAAATCTATGTAGAAACTAATCATAGCATAAAATCAATCTCAAGAAAAACTTAATTAAGGAGAGATCCAACCTGATCGCTTTCCTTATCAAATGTCTCCCAAGATATGGCCTCCAGCTCCCTTTCTTCCAGATATTTTCTCCTAATGTTGCTTACCTTCTTTGGTTAAACATAAGGGGTATTTATAGACTTATTGAAGGTACCCCTTTCAATCAAAGAATGGGTCAAGCTAAGTGTGAACTAAATGAATGTTTAAAGAAAAATCTTACTAAGGAGGATAGAAGAAAAGTTCTTAGCAAGACAATTTTCTATCATACTAGGATTGAAATGACCAAGGCTCCATTTTTAAATTCCTCCTAGTACCTTTTAGGTCCAAATTTCTTGCCTTCTAGAACTTGAGTCACATTTTTATTCTTCTTTTTTGTAATTTTCCTCTTCTTCTAGAATTCAGCCCCATTTTTATTTTCCTTCTAGAAATCATTTTCCTAATTTCTTTTTATTTCATTTGTTATCATTTTGTAGCAACAAAATGATTAATAAATTACCATATAGGTATTAAAAATAACTAAGTAGATTTAAAACAATAAATAATGTCAATTATTAACAATGGATATTAATATTTAAATTGTCCCTTTTTATGAATCCTTTTTCTAGATTAATCAAGCATTTTGAGCTTTGGTAGTTTTTTTTCCTTGCCACCTTTGGAAATATTTGAAATCATCAAATCATTAGCAAAAACCATACTCAAAATATTAATGATAATTGACTACTAATCATACTTGTATCTACAAAATATGATAGTCTACATCATTAATGGGACCTACCAAGGGAGGGTTGTGACAATATAAAATTACAAAATAAATGACAAAATAAAAAAAACTACCATACCTTCATGACCATACACTTAGAAAAACAAGAGGGAAATGCCACAAATGGAATGCAAAAGGATGTGCCAGTTTCTCAAAAATATCATGAGATACTAAGCACAATGTGGGTTTTTATAGAGTATAACTCTAAATTCCCATGTCCAAAAGGGGAATACAATAGATCCCATTAATCTTGTTTATACTAAGCTTTTAGCCTTGAGTTACCTATAGTGTGAAATAACTACTTTTAGTATGATGCATCTCCAAACATTACATGCCTCTAAATGAGTCTCAAATATGATTATAGGGATTCCACAATAAGTTAGTGCACTAATACATGTAAACATATCCCTCTCAAAAATATTCTTCTTAGGCTATATACCTTTATTTTTATCCCTCCTTTGTTTAGTGAGTGATTCACTCTAGGAAGTAGGTAGATTGCTACTTAACCCTGAGTGGTTCACTCCTCTAAGGCATCAAGTCCCTATTTAAGCAAATCAATCCTAAATCAATCAATATCTAAGTTGGACATAGTCAAATTTTAGAGGACTTTTTAATGCAATTATTGCTCAATTTCACTTATTGTATGCCCTTTCAAAATTACAAATTCAAAGGTACCGTTGAGGCACTCCAAGAGGTTTGATAAATATATCCAAAAATCCTCCATAAAGCTAATAAATAGATAAGGATATTATGAGTTAAGCTACCAAAATCCATAAAATAATTCAAACTATCCATTGGGGAATCCATTGATCAAAATATAATATTTTGATGTTAAAATAGCATTTAACCCATTAATAACAATCTTTATAAAAACTAAAATTTTAAGAATATCAAGTTAAAAACTCTAGCAAATCTTATCATATGCTTTGTTAATATTTAACTTTATGACCATACCTATTTTTTCCTATAGAATGAAAAAAATATAGCCTCTTGTGCTTATACCATCATGAATTTGTTTACCATGAACAAAACCAACATTTTTCTCTATTATAACACAACTCAAAATGGTTTTCAATCTATTTGCAATATTTTATTTTAAAACTATCTTATAAATTCTAATTCAAAGGCTTATTAAAAAAACTACTATTAAAATATATTGTGTTGTCTTTCTTGAAAATGAATGGAATAATGGTGGAGTGGACATCACTTAATGTAGTCTTCTTTTTCTTCACCTCTTCAACTGTACACAATGTACCATTCTATAATAAGAAACAAAATATTTGAATGAAAGTTATAAGAAATTCATTACTATAAGTGTCTTGTTAAGGTGCAATGAGAAAATTATCTCATATAGCTCCTTCATATTGACCCCTCATCAAGATTTAATATTTTCCATGATAAATGATGCAAAATTTTATAAAATATACTTTAAACCTCCTTATCTTTTTTATGTTTTGTTATCATATTTTTGAAATAACTAGTGTCTTCCTTCATGACATATTCTTTCTTCTGGAAACTTCTTCCATCTAGAGTTTAAATTTTTTTATTCGACAAAAATACATGTTTTAAGTATTATTATGAAAATATTTTATATTTTGATTGCTTCCTTAAGCCATATCCCTATATTTTTGGTAGCATTATGAATCTTTCTATTTTAGTACATTCCGATAATAAAACATTATTGTTTTTCTTGCACATATGTATATTGGTACATTCTATTGATCTATACTATCCCTTATGTATTTTTAAGCTAAAATTTCAATCCTTTCTATTCTAAATATTTTATAAGATAATTTGGCATTCCAAATCTTCATTTTTTCCTTTAGATATTTAATTTTTTGAAAAACATTATACGTACATGATACTTAAAACTTTTATTCATCGCACCATTGAATAATCATTTGAAATAAATTGGTGTCTTTTATTTTCATAAATTAAAAACCAAAATGTATTTAGATAATAGTTATTCAGTAGATCATATTTTAAGAGAATATATTTATGGTTTTATTGTTCTAAAACCAGTAATATTCATAGGGATTGCATGCTTTGATTTTTTTTTATTATGGTAAATGAGATTTTAAATTGGTGCTAAAACCAATTGTAATATCCCTCCCATTGGGTACCTTCCTAACCTCTACAATACATAGAAATACAAACTCTAAGTATATTACTTGTATCATGGCCACAAAAGGCTTCAAGGAACAAACCTTTCCTTAAAATCACTAATCCAAAATTCTAATATTTTTTGGCTCTACTAATTTTACCTAATCCAAATCTAAAACCAACCTTAGTGATATTATAATATCTTCATCATTTCTCTAAATATAGCTTTGTTGCTTCAAAAAATATTTATTTGCTAATATATCTACCAGAGCATTCCCTTCATGGAAGGTATGTTAAATCTTGGTATCCTCAAACCCACATAATAGAGACACAATCTCTTCTATCATATCCATTACCAAAAATTTGCAATTATTGTTGTTACTAAGCTAATTCACTAACACATGGGAATCACACTCCATCTCTAACTTATTTATTACTATTTTCCTTTTCAACATAACTCTGATGATCAATTCCTTGGATTTTTCCATAGTATTGGAAGTCTTCTAGAATTTATCTATAAACATCACACTTATTTTATCTATATAGTCTCTAATTGATCTTATCCTTATGTTGGGTTGGTATTTCCTTTCGAAGCTGCATTAGTACTCATTTTATACCACCTCTTCATTGTCCATTCCCATGTTACAATTGCTCTATCTACTTTATTTTATCCACTTCTTGTGGTAGAAAATAAATGAATGTACCATTTTTTTCATGGTATCACAGTTCCAGGTATGTGTTTTTTTTTACCTACTCTTTGGTAATTTTTTATGTCATTAAGGATTTTATTTGATTATAGACTCTAATCACATCCATTTTCATGTTTTGAAAAGTATGCTACTTGCATTCTAGCCAAATATTTGAGAGGAATATTAAGGACATCATGTTATAGAGAGTTGATAACTTCTATTTTTTAAGGGACTTCTTAATTAGGATAACCAATCCTTCACCCCATTGGTTAGACCTAATGGAGAAGTCCATTTCAATTTTTTTCTAAATATCGCCACTAAACTTTTATTTCATGAAAATATGATGACTTTTCTCCTCCTCTTCCTCATATAAAGTAAATTGAGAAGGCCCACCAAAGCCCTTATTTTGAAGATTATTCATCATTATAATTCTATTAGGAGAAACTAGCTAGTTGAAAACTATAATCTTTTGGATTGCTACATTTCCCCATATTTTTATCTAGACCTTCTTACTAGTACTATGCTTAGTTATTCATAATAACTTTTGACTAAGTATTCTATATTCAATTTCGTTGACAAGAAATGAGTGTTTATACCCTTTAGATAAATATAGGTAGAATGAATCCTCCATAGAATGACGTAAACTTGCCCATTCTATTAGTTATCCTCTTCTTCCCATCCTTTAGGATACATCTAATGTTGTCCTTTTGATTCTTGTGGAAATAATTGCTCTCTTAGTTTCCATAAATGTTGCATGCATCCTAAGCTAGTACATTCAATATTTCATATTATCATAGAGGATTCCTCCTTAACCAAATATCATTTGAAAAATCAATGTGCTTCCTAGTTCCAACCCTCCATTCCAATACCATTCTCAAAATGTCCATGATTCCCAATAGATGGTTCTATATGTTTGAGCCTTTGTACTGCTCTTCCTCATTGAGGATTATCTCAACATCCCCATCTTTTAGGTATTTATGTCATATAATATTTGGCCAAAGTTTGGTTGGTTATCTCATTAATATCCAAGTAAGTTTTTGATCTAAGTTTATGTACATCAAACTGATTCTCCTTAAACCTATCTTTCGCTTAATTTTTATGCCAACAAAATACTTTACATTTTAATAGAGGTAATCTTCTCTTTTTCTTTGTTCCTATCTAAAGGAAATTATTTTAAAGATATTTTAACTTAGTTTCCACTATGCTTGGAATTTTGAATAGAGACATGTTGTAGGTAAGGACGACTTGAAGTATTGTTTACAATAGTTCCATCTTCTTACCTATCTTACTCATTTCCCCTTGGGTCCATGCTATGATATTTATGAAACATAGAAAAAATTTCTCCCTATTGACTCTTTGACCTACAACTTTCTCATAGCTCTCTAACACTTTATTCCATTCGTTGGATTCAATAATACTTATCAGTCCTAAAATGAAAGTATCATTTACAAAAGGCTAATGAGAAATTACTTCCATGTTGGTTAGCACCTTTACTGTTTAAATTTTCTTTAGTCTAAGTTTTTATGATGAGTATTTATCTAGATCCTTTTCAACCAAGATAAATAGGTAGTGGGATAATGGGTCATCTTTCCTTAGGCTCTAAGATCTAGAAAAAAAGTAGATGGCACTCCATTTACTACGATAGAGAATCATGGAGTCCTTACATAGGATATAACTAGATCTATCTATGCCTTCCCGAATCCAAACATTCTAAGCATGTTCTAAAGAATTTTCTAACATACTTTATCATATGCCTTGTTCATATCCAATTTAACTAACATCCCCCTCTCTTGATTTGAATCAAGGAATATAGATCCTCATTAACCACTACAATCCCAACTAGAATATGATGATCTCAGACAAATCCCTCTTACTTTTTGAGATCAATATTAGGAGAAGATATTTTAGTCTCAAAGGATCAACTTCGTTAGGTTTTTATAAATTATTTTACATAGGCTTATCATTCTTAATTCATTGAAGGTACTCTAATATAAATAGATAAGGGGATAATGGGCTACCTTTCCTTAGGCTTTGAGATCTAGAAAAAACATATATGGTACTCAATTAACTAGGATAGAGCATCATGGAGTCCTTACATAGCATATAACTAGGCCTATATAGGCCTTTCCAAACCCAAACATCCTAAGCATGTTCTAAAGAAGGTTCAAAGATACTCTATCATATGCCTTGCTCAAGTCCAATTTAACTAACAACCCTCTTTCTTGATTTTAACCAAGGAATTTATATCCTCATAAACCACTACAATTTTATCTAGAATATGATGAGCTTAGACAAATATTCCCTAATTTTTTGATATCAATCTTAGGATAATTATTTTTAGTCTCAAATATATCACCTTCTTTTGGTTTTTATAAATTATTTTGCATTGGCTTATCAGTCTAAATTAATGGAAGGAATCCATATTGATCTTATTGGATAAAAGGGTAATGAAAGTATTTCTCCATTCCTTGAAAATATTCCTCTTTTTTGGGGGCTTCTCTTATAGCTGCTATGATATATTTTTTAACTATATACCAATTATTTTGGAAGAATCCTCTCTAGAACCCATCTGGTCCTAGGGATTTCTCCTTTCCCATAGAGAATATTGCCTCTTCAATTTCTTTTTCTATGAATGGTTTATCTAATAGCTTATTTTATTTTGCTATGATCACTTGAAGAATAATGTTTGCATAATTAGAGTCTTCATCCTACTTCCCCCCTTCATCTTTCAAGAGGTTTTGAAAGAAAATAATAGTTTTGTATCTCAATCCTCTCTTCTTGATCTATAACCTCCCCTTGATCTAGAGTGATTCTATAGATCATGTTCTAGATCTGGTGGATTAGGGTGGTGACAAGAAAATAATTGGTGTTTCTATCTCCTTCCTAAATCCATATGGATTGATATTTCTACATCTAGTGAATTATTCTTCTGATATAATATTATGGTATTTTCATCTTGAATAAATTCCTTAGTTTTCCCCTCCACCTTTATCATTTGCTCAATTTTTTTTAAACTATTCTCTATCCTAAACTTAATTTGAAAATTAGTTTACAAAACTTCATCATTCCTTATTTTCAGCTCACACTTAATAAATTTCATCTTTGAGAAAGTTGGAACATGTGGATCTCTATCATAGATATACCCCACCATTATCTAAATTTTTATTCTAGATCTAGATGTGTTTTCCAAATCATTTTGAAATAGAAAGCATAGATTTTATTGGCCCTATCAATCCCCATTACAAATCAAATAAGTATGACTAGAACCAACCCAAGAACATATTTTAAGTCTTGAATTGAAACCCTCTATATAAAATTTAAGAGATTAAAATTCTATTTAATATTAGATAGAATACCCTTATTCTTCATCCTTTTGTTATTGCAAGTGTAGTTTCCCCTTTAAATATAGGTATCAAGATTGTCTTTGTTAAAAAAATTTCCAGATCTCTCATGGTCTATAAGTAACTAGAAAATCTTCATTTCTTCTCATTTAGGATTAGCAAGGTATTTAAAGCCTTCACTACCGTAAATATTTTATTTTCTATGTTTTGACTACTCTTTAAATAAATATTAAAGAATGTGTTATGCTCAATGAAATTGGATGCATAATTATTTATGATGAAGCCCACATTACTTGTGAGCCTATGCTCAAAGTATATTATAAAGTGATGCCACTTTTGATCAACTAGATATCCATAAAATATCTCAAGGTTATAAAGAGCTAGTTAACCTCTTGAAACCCCATCTATTGGAGCTTCCAATAAGTTGCTTCTACTCTAGACCTTCCTATATACTTTTTATATCCTATTTTCCCTTAATTTTATCTCCTACAATAAGACTATATTGGTATTAGCAAAAACCATTTGGATTGGGCATTTAGACATTATAATTTCATTCTAAACCTTTTTCAAGGGATTTGGATCTCCTATAAAAGCATCAACAATATGACTCTATTTTGAAACTTTCACTTCTTTTTCTACTTCTCTAGTTTGGAAACTACTTCTTGAGGTCATCCCCTTCCTCATCTAGAGACCCTTGTGTGAGATTTTTTGTGATTTATCCTTACTCATATTTGAGAAGGTTGATCCTCCTCTTCCAAATTATATATTTATTCCTTATATTTAATTAGGGAATTTTTTTTTCTTTGAATGTTTTTATTCTAGACCCTTCTTGGACTCTTGTGTCCCTAGAATAATTTTCTCCTCAACTATTTCTAAAACCTCTCATTTAAATTATGTTGCATTTCATTTTATAGTTTTAGTTATGTGGTCAATGATTCCTATCATGATTTATGCTTCATTAGTCCCTAGGGGTACTCTCTTAGCGGTTGTTTCTTCATTAGGTAAAGTTTATCAAGTGTCAGCATGCATTGTAGAGGTGATATCAAAAGAGTATGTTTTCATAGTCAACCTCTTAATGGTGCTTACCCAAACATGAAACCAAATATATCATTTTAATAAGGGGTTTTTGTAGGTATACCCTCACATAGATGTGAGTGAAAATAACCTACGATTTATTTGCGGTAGTAGGGGCCATATAGACAAATTTTCCCAAAAATTTCAATATTTTTAATGACATCCTCTTCTAAAAAATCCAAGGGTAGGCTAAACAACAATATCCACATTAAAACTTTTGTAACAACTTCTATATGATAGTTAAACCATGGTAACTAGTGACATGTGTATAGAAAAACATTGTTAAGAAACCAAGGCCCTTCTATGTAGACTAGATCATAGAATTTCTCTTGGATAAAGGTTACTAAGAAGAAACCATTTGACATAAAAGTGATAGAAGCTTCCCCTTTAAAATCCTATTTATTTCTAATATAGCTCTTCATAGCTACCAAACCTTACCACACTTCCATAAATTTTTAGATTAGGTTGCTTTACTAATCCAACAAGTTACTTGTTGTAACTATATCACTAAATAGAATTGTGGGAACCTCATTATCTATTGAACAAATCTTATTGGATTTCTTATAGAAATCTATAACCCCATAATACTTTATTTATTATTGTATAGTATATGATGAATATCTATTCAAACTTTCTATTATATGAGTTTGTGTCATAAGCATACTATTGCATGTATATTGAAATATCAAAGGAATAACATACCAAAGGTAATTAGAATTAATAAATGAAGAAATGTTTCCATCAGTTTAGAACATCTAGGAGAACCACCTTTCTTATTTGAAGGAGAGAAAACTCTGTTGAAATCTCTTCTAATAATCTATAGACCACAATTCTAAGTCATCATTACATTTCACAAAAATATGTTAAGCATATATCAACATCTTTCACAAGGAGTAACTATAGTTGGTTCATATACATTTCCATTTTTTAATTGGTTATATGGGGATTCATAAATGTGCCACCAATGTTACATTATGATCACATAGTGGTATTATAAATACTAGGCAATTATGCATGTCTCACATGGAAAGATTCAAACCTAAGTATATTTTTACAAAAACTTTAACCAATCTAGCTCATGCCATGTATGGAGTACATATATTTATAACCCCAAAATTGATATTTTGTTCTTTTATGTAAAAATTAACTAATAACCAACTATATTTTTCTTCTAGCAAATATCCATCCTATTTGTATTTGTTCCATATTTTTACAATAACTCCAAAATCTCCTATAAAAGAAAATTCCATACAATCCACCATCTTCCAAATCTTTGTCATTGTATATTTTCAATCCTCACTACTAAGTTTTAATATTTATATTAACGTAAAATCAATACTACAACAACCTATTAATTTTATAATAACCCTTTTGTTTTGGGGTTTTATTCATACTCCTAATATTTTATGATACTATTTCCTTTATAAATTTTTTATTTTTATTTGTAGGCTTAATCCCAATTCTTATCAATGCTTACTATTTTTTTTTTAGTTTTCCAATCTATGTCCCCCTAAATTTTTTTTCTATATTTTTCTTAATTTGAGGGTTTTCATTCCTTTTTCATTGCAACCAACACTTCCATATTTAGTAATCTCTTATAATTTCCCGTCATAATATTTATCTTTTGATGTTATCCCAAGGAATAGTCTTACAAACACTTTCTCTTTTAAAAAATAATCCTACACAATAATTATTTTTTATGTTGTTCTAAACACCTTACATTGAATCCTATATAATTTATCTCACATAGTATTCCACTATAAAGTGTAAATGAGTGTTTAAATGTTCTATCTAAATCATGATTCTTAGTGTGTGAAGCAAACATTGTTTTGTTCTTCTATTATATGTTGTTGATTGGAAGTTCATATATATATTATGTTAAAATTATGTTCAGTCCTTGTACATTCCTAACATCACTAAATCATGTGTTTTATTTTTATTAGGTTAATCTACCTTTGATTTCACTAATATTGACAAAATTTAATGAAATTTTTATTATTGAAATTTAAGTGTGACCTGGTTCAAACAATGACGTAGTTAAAACCTATTAAATTTTGCTTTCTACTTTGTTTACCAATCAAGGTCTTTTCAAGAGTTAATGATTGGATTCTGGATCTGGAATTTTATTGTGAAAAATAATCATCTCAACCAGTCAATCAAATAAAATAAATAAAAAGTGTTGAGCAGGTGAACAATAATGCTAGGATTGAGCAGTGTGAACAATAGTTCTAGGACTAAGTAGTGTTAGGATTGAGCAATACAAACAATAGTGCTAGGGCTGAGCAATGATAGGGTTGAGTAGTACAAGCAACAATACAATGAGGATGAACGATGAAGGCAAATAGTAGTTCTAGGGTTGAGTAGTGTTAGTCCTAAGTAGTGTTAACAAAAATATAATAATGTTAGGGCTAAGATATCACATATCACAATGGGTTTGAAATGCATGAAAGATATCACATATCACAACGGTTTTGAAATGAGCAGGGTGTCGAGGTGTTTGTGAATAGGGAAGATTTTTAAAATGCTTTGAAAATTTTATGATAATATTTATCCATACATATAACATAATTTTTAAAGCTAGGGTTTTTCAAAATGCACAAAGGTGGGAATGTTATTGCCCAAGGTGAGGGGGTTTGTGTGAATAGGTAAGGTGATAGGCTACAAGTGGATCAAGGTGCTAAAAATCTATAGGGATTTGGAGGTCTTGGTGGCCTGTAGGATGGCAGAGTCATTGGCAGTCAACATTATGTTGGAGGACCTAGTGGAAAACAGGTAGGGATAATTTCTGAGGGATGGGCCATGGAGGAAGTAAAAAATGGTATACCCGATAGTAGTGAGGAATCCTTTGGAGTACCCATGAGTGGATACCCAAGTATTGGCCATCATTTTAACCTTGGTGTATCCTCTTTTTCTACGGTTATGGCTAGAGGTTCGTGTCCTCATTTCATAAAATCTCTTTTTTACCTATCTTCGATTAGCAACACGCTAATTATTTTAGATGAACTTTTGGAGGTAACGATGGAAGAAAGGTCATGGAATTTGGTTGATAAGTTTCAAGATAGTCGTTCAACCATTGGTTCTATTTAGTGTTGGGTTATTCCCAAATGGAAACCTAGGGAATCGCTTGAGATTGTTGCTATATCTAATTCCTTCTTCCTCATCAAGCTAAACTACGAGGAGGATTCAAATCATATTCTAGGTGGATTCCCTTCGTTCTTTGGTAAGAGGGGTATTTTCCTACAAAAATGGGATCTGGATTTTAATCCTAAGACTCAAAAAGTGAATTTGACTCCCCTTTGGGTGTGATTGTTATATTTACCATTTCACTTTTGGCACGAAGATATCCTATGGGATATTGTGAAAGCTATTGGGGGTATGGTTCTGATTTAATCAACTACCAAAGCCAATTATATGTTCATATTAACTAAAATATGCATCATGGTTGATCCAAAAGTAGATTTACCAGATCATATTGATATTATTTGCAAGTAGGGTCCCTGGACTGAGCCAATTATTTTTGAAAATAGACCCATTAAATGCTCCTCCTATAAGAAATTTGGCCACTCTCTAAAATCATGTTACATAGCTCTAGTTGGTGGTAACCAAAGAAAGAACGAGACTCAAAAGCAAACCAATAAGGCTAAAGCTTAGTCAACCCTTGATGAGCCTAAACCCTTGATTCAAGATAAAACTGTTGAAAGAAATGGTAATGGATCAAATTTCCTTAGTGCAGGTTAATGAAGTTGGAAAATATGTAGTGTAGAGTATGGATCCACCTAATGATAGAAGTATTGATCAAGTTATTTCAGAGGACCTTTTTACAAAAATAGCCATTCTGACAAAGTTTCTTTAGAACCCTTATTAGTGTATTATGTCTCAAGAGCCAATCATTGTGGAGCCCTATTCCCCTCATAAAAAAATTGATACCCCTAGTCAAGTGTCTCCCATGTTTCTTGATTTGAAATGATCACCTTGCCTTGAGGTGGGATCTTCGGGCATAGCCAAACCCAGACCCAAAACTAGAAGCACATGAAAGGGTGAGGTATATGTTGGAGCTAATTGGAAGGTAGGTATGCCCACCAATAAAGCTTTGAGGATTCATGAGGTAGATTTGTATGCAACAGATGATATCCAATATAAGTTTAAATTTAATAAAGAGAAAGATACTAAGTGTAAACAACTAAAAATTGATACATTCTATAGCTCCCTTGGTTCTCTAAATGGATAAATTGTTTTTAAATCCTATAAATGAATTTGTTAACTTGGAATATAGGAGTCCTGAATGGGCCTTCCAAACAAAAAAATTAATGTCAATGAGAAAAGAGGTAAATACTGATGTTATTTCTATCCAAGAAACTAATATGGATAGTTCTAATGTTGATGGAGTTAAAAAAATAGTTTGGAAGGATGCGGTTATTGCTGCAAATTCTACCAATGGAGCTTTTGGGGGACTAATGCGTTTGTGGAACTTAGATAAACTTCATCGATAAATCCTACTTATATTGTAAAGAATCATTATTTATATGGATCATATCTGATGTTTACGCTCCTAATACAGGCCCCAATAGGGCTCTCTTGTGGGAATTGTTGAGTTCTATGGGGAATATTTTTAAATGGAAAACCTAGATCTTGGTTGGGGATTTCAACACCCCATTGTACCCCTAAAAAAAAATTGGTGGTCATGATTATGGCTCTAAAAGCATGAAGGACTTCACCTCCTTTATTAATATTCGAGAACTTATGCACATAGATTTGAAGGGATGTAAATATACCTAGAGCAATAGATGTTTAGGCAATCAAAAAATTTAGCATAGGTTAGATAGGGTGGTGGTCTCTAAGGAAGGTCTTTCCATTTTTGGAGATGTGTCCCTTTGTTGCCTTTCTAAAGTGATCTCTAATAATAATATAATGGTGTTAGAAAGAATCTAGAATACCAACTTCTTTCCTAGACCCTTTAGGTTTGAGGTTATGTGGCTGAAGCATCAAGATTTAGAGTCCAAAATTTAGGAGTGGTGGTCGAGGGACTTCACTGATCCTCCTATTTCTCAAGTAGCTTCCAAACTCAGATTTATCAAGGCTAATATTAAGATTTGGAATAAGTACATTTTTGGAAATGTGCTCCTAAATAAAAAGGAATTAACAATTTAGTTAAAGAATTTTGAATATTATATGGAGTCGGATGTAATCACATAAGGGGATAGGCTTAAGAAAATAAAAATATTAATAGACTTGCACAATTTTATTTCTAAATAAGAGATCTTGTGATGCCAAAAGTTAATATCCCTTTGGCTAAGTGAAGGGGATAAAAATTAAAAAAAATCCACACATTCACCTTAAGGTATAGGAGCTATAACAAAATTAGAGAAATATTTAAGCTAAATGGTGAAAGCATGAATGACATTAAAGAAATTAGAGACGAGGTGGTGGAGTTTTACAAATCCCTCCTCTATTCAAAAAATACCAAGGACCAATAGGTTGAAGATAGGATTTTACAGAATTACCCTTCCTAGTTTTTGAAGAGATGAATAAAGCCCTCTACGCCCCATTCAGGGATGAGAAAATTAGAGTTGTTTTTTCCATGGGAGGCCTGAAAGCCCTCGGGACGGATGGCTTTCCTCCCATTTTCTTTCAATTTTTTTGGCATATTGTTGGTAAGGATATCTGCTTAGCCATGAGAGAAATTTAGAAGTCTCATTTCATTCCATTTGATGTTAACTCTACCTTTTTAGTTCTTATTCTCAAGTTGATGGGTGCTAAAGACTTATCAAATTTTAGACCCATTAGTCTTTGTAATACCATCTTTAATATCCTTACTAAAACCTTGGCTAATAGACTCAAATTTTGTCTACCATCATTAATTGATCACCCCCAAAGTGGCTTTGTGGTAGGTAGAAAAATTTTAGATGGTGTTATCACAGTGCATGAGCTTATCGATTCAGTTGAAAAAAGCAAAATACCAAGGATCTTCCTTAAGATCAACATGGATAAAGCCTATGATAGGATCTCATGGGTTTTTTTGTTTAGAAAATCAAAAAATTTGACTTAAAGGCTAGCTAGATTAATCTTAGTAGAGCCTTTATTTCCTTGGAATTTTTTTAATTATTATCAATGGTTCAGTGACAGGATACTTTAGTAGTTGTAATGGTATCTACCAAGGCAACCCTATTTCTCTGTATCTTTTTATTTTTCTAGTCGAATAATTGGGAAGAACCCTAAAGGAGAGTCCTATCATTGAAGGTATCATACCTGCTTCTACCATTACCCTAATAACTCATCACCAATTCACCATAGATACATTGTTATATTTTCTTGCTTACATCCCTCAAGCTAGAGTTGTTAAAGATATCATATTGGATTATGAAAGAGTAGTTGGACAAAAAGTTATTTTACAAAAAAGTAAAGTGTTCTTCCTTAATACTCCCCTTGGTAGTACCAAGATTTGGAATGTTAAACTGGATTCATCCCTTTGGTGTACTTGGGAATGTCATTATTCAAAAATGGTATCAAAAATTCCCTTTGGGAATTGGTTGTGGAAAGAATCCAAAAAAAATTGGTGAGCTGGAAGGGGGTCATTTTGATCCAAGTAGGTAAAATCATGCTAGTTAAATCTACCCTGCAAAGAATTTCGGTCTACTTTCTCTCTCTTTTTAGAATTCTAGGAAATATTCTACAAAATATTGAGCAAATTCAATGATCTTTCCTCTAGTCTGGTCCTGATGAGAAGAATAAATGATCTCTAGTGGCTTGGTATCAAGTGTCCAATGAAAATAATATGGGTGGTATTGGTTTAAGAAGAATGAATACTTTAAATAGAGCACTTATATCTATATAAATCTGGATATTGTTTTAGAAAGATAATGTTAATTGGTTCAAAATTCTATCAACCAAATATTTAGGTAATGGTGGTGAGTTCCTCTCAGATCCCATCCCTTCTCAAGGTTTGGTATTCTGGTGAAGCCTTGTTAAAAGATGCTCTGATATTATAAAAGGAGGAATATGGTTGTTGTAAAATGGTTAGAGCATTTACTTTTGGAAAGACAATTTGGTTTTCGACCAGCCATTAGGCTCATACCCAAACTTAAGCCTAGTGTAACCTTTGACATACAAATATTTTGTCATGAAGGTATGTGATTTCATTGAGATTATTGATGGTAGAAAATGTTGGAAAATATTTGCTTTCCTTGGGGTCTCACAGGATGAAGAGATGGTCATTTAAGTGGACTATCATTCCTAGTTAGGATAAGCTAGATAAGCTTTTATGGGGAGCTAAGAAGAATGGTTGCTTCTCGGTTAAATTGATCTATTCTCTTATAGAGGCATTTGTTGATCCTCACCTACTAGCAATATTTGGTTGAAGGGCCTTACTCCTAAGGTAAATGTTTTTTATTGGTTGGTAGCCCAAGGCAAATGTCTAACGTTGGATAATATACAAAAGAGAGGTTTTGTATTTCCTAATAGATGTTATTTATGTGGTATTATGTATGAATATCCTGTTCATCTATTTTATATCTACTCCTTATATTGATTTGTTCTCTCCAAATTTCTCTACTATATTGGTGTGAACTAGGTTTCTCCTAGTGTTTTTTTCATCTATTTTATATTTTCCCCTTCTCTCGATACGTTCTCTCTCAATTTCTCTAATATGTTGGTGTGAACTAGGTTTTTCCTAGTGTTTTGTTCGACTTGATTATGCAATGGTAGTCTCTATTTTTGTTTCCTCACCTCTATACTTTTTGGTCATTTGGTTTACCTCATGTCTTGCGGTGCATCTAGAAGGAGCATAATTCTTGTACCTTTAAGAATATTTCTCGTCCTACAAAGATTGTTGCTCTTCATGCTCTGGTGGCTACCATTGAGAATATTGATTGTATTTTATTGTATAAAGTATCCCTTGATATATATTTGTCTATAGAATTAGACCTTGTTTTTAAAGCCAACCCCACTTCCCATCTGCACCCTATAGTCTCTACAAGTTCTAAAATAGTTTGGAAGCCCCTTCCTCTTGATTGGTTGAAACTAAATTTTGATGGGGTTGCTAAGGGTAATCCTAGCTCAATGGGTGATGGCAGTTTGTTTAGGGATTCTAATGGGAATATTTTTGTGGCCTACACAAAGAACCTGGATCATTAGACTAGTCACTTTGTTGAGGCATGTGCTCTCTTTTGTGGGGTCTCTCTTTTGGATTCTGTGTTTGGTAGGAAGATTATTTTTTAAGGGGATTCCCTTAATATTATAAACATGCTTAAAGGCTCTCAAACCCCTTATTGGTCTATTGCAAATGAGTTATAAAAAGCCTTGAGTTGGATTCAAGCTCTCGATTCTATTATTTTTAACCATGTTTACAGGGAAGAGAATCGATCTACAGATTTCCTAGTAAACTTGGTGCTCTCCTAGAAAAGGTGCACAATTTGGTGGGAATATTTCCCTATTGGATTAAATTAGTTAGACAATGATATCGTAAGAACATGATATGCCCTCCTTTATACCCTTGGTTTGCATCATATGGACTTTTGTGGATAGTGTCACTATTTACAAGGATTCAAATTTAAAATCCCACCATATTTTGAATATGAAATGGTCTAAATCTTGTGCCTACAATTCAAATATAGATACTATGTGGTATAATTATAAACATATAGATTCATTAATCATAAGAGTAATTCAAATATCGATAGTATGTGGTATAAGTACAGGTGGATAGATTTATTAATCTATGTCTCTAGGATGGTTTTATCCCCTATGTGGGATATTTTTGTTCTTTGATCCTAGTTGTTAGTCTTTCTTTTGTTTGTGAATAGTTTTAGTTGTGGGATGTTTTGTGTCTCTTCGACTGTATGAAGTTTTCTAGATCTTAGATATTTGGATATTTTTTGGGTTGGTCCTCTGCTCTTTTCTTCCTAGCTTATGGAAGGTTGTTTGATCCACTTTTATTTTGGGGTCCCTTTCAAATCCCCTTCATCCATATAATCAAAAATAAATATATTAATTAATAAAATAAAACTATAATGAGATTGTTTGTGTAACTATTCTTTAAATATGGTCTTGGTCTAAATGTTAACCATCAATATAGATTGAGGGAAAAACAAAAAATTATTTTTAGTTTGAGTAGTTTAGCGGTGGATTCTTTGAAAATTTGAATAGAGGTCTAAGGTTAAAATCTTGTAGGGTAAAGTTATATAGTAACTGATTCTAACATAGTTTTAAAACTTTCAAATCAAGAAAAACTGTGAAAAAACCAAAGAAATATTTGCAATAAACATTAATAAAAATAAAAACAATTAAAGAACCAACAAGTTGACTTTATATTAGATATTCATTCCAAAAATTACAATTTAAGTTTATGAATCAAAAATTCAACTCAAATGGTAAATATTGTATAAAAATGTAACATTTTGAAATGTAAAGAAGTTTTTAGTAAACTCCAAATTAACTTTTTATATCTAATAGTGCTCAACATGTGAGATAAATACCTAATTTGTTTTATCTTCAATTCAATATAATACAATTTTATTCTAGTAGGCAATACTATCATTACGAGCATTTTTCAAAACTTTATTTTTACTTGTGAAGTAGATATTATCCTACTTGTGTGTTTTAATTTCCCTTTAAGGATGCTCAAATTTATTAAACTATTCAATATGTTTATAGCTTACATTCCATTGATACATACATTTAAAATCCAAGGTTCAATAAATTGTATAATACAACTTGAGTGGGTTTAAGGTTAAAGGCTTGGGTGTGGTAGATAGGAAATCCAAGGCTTGAATCCAAAGGACGTAGATAGCACATGCAATGAAATTAGAATAATTTAAGTGGTTTAATATATATAATGTCCATGAGTTGTAAAAAATAATTTATTTTTTATATAATTACTATCATTTTTATAAAAATAAATACCTAAAAAAAATTATATAAATTTATTTTTATTAATAAAAAAATCATTTATTAAATAGGTTTTACTATTTAAACTAAAGTATGTACTCTGTATTATGTAAAAGAACTAAATTAAACCAAACTTTTTTAATTAAAACTAAAATAAAATAATTTAGTTAAAAGTAAAAAGTTGAACTTTCCACTAGCTAAAATAAATTATAATAAAAAATATATATTTGATTGATAAAATTAAATTTTTTTTAGTCCCCAAAGGACATCAGTGCAACGATTCAAGCTTTGGATCTTCTTTGAAAGGTACAAAATTTAAAATGTGGCATGGGCGAGTGTGTGAGTGTTGGAAATATGTTGAATATTTTCCATGTTATTTTGGTGGAGTTAACACTAAAAGGTATTGGACACTCTATACCTATATAGTACTAGTGTTAAAGGATATAAGTTGTGGAACACAGAAACACATAAGGTTGTTTATCGTCATAATGTGATCTTTAGAGAAACAAAAGGGGTTTTAAAATAGGAAATGCAACCAAGCAATGAACCATAAATATTGTAGCTAAAACTAAAACAGGAGGAAGAACCTATGGTAGAACCTAAATTACAGAGAGAGTTTGAAGAGGAATATTCAGAGGAAAAAGGTGAGTAGGAAGCTAATGATGTAGAACCTAGAACTCCAATTTTGAGGAAATCATATCAAGAGAGAAGACTTCCAGATAGGTATAGTCCTTCAAATTTTTATTTTGCATTTAATTTATCAGTTACTGATGAATAACCTAAGACTATGAAGGAGGTAATTCAATTAAGTGAGAATAAGTCTTGGAAAAGGGCTATGGAGGAAGAAATGGAGTCTCTAGATAAAAATAAGACATGGGACCTGGTGAAATTACCGCTTGGTAGAAAACCTATTGGTTGTAAGTGGTTATTCAAGAATAAGTACAATGTAGAAGGAAATTTGGAGAAGTACAAGGCTCGCTTGGTAGCAAAAGGAGTTTCTTAGGTTGAGGAAATTGAATTTGGTGAGATTTTTTCTCCTATGGCTAAACTAACTTCAATCATATTTTTGTTGGCTATTTCTATTGCTTTTGATTTTGAAATAGAATAGATGGATGTGAAGATAAATTTTCTACATGGTGAACTTTATGAAGATATATATATATGTCACAACCAGAATTCTTTAAGGTAAAAGTTAAGGACTTGGTATGTAAGTTGGAGAAGTCTCTTTATGGGTTGAAGAAGTCTCCAAGGATGTGGAAGTAAAAATTTTACAAGTTTGTCTTAACACTTGGGTTTGGAAAAATCAAAATAGATCCATGTGTATATTTCAAAAAGGAAGGTGAAAATTTTATTATCATTGTATTGTATGTGGATGACATGTTGTTAATTGGTAACAGTAAGGAGATGATAAAATTACTAAAATCTTAGTTATCTTCTGAGTTTAACATGAAGGATTTGGGTACTACAAAATTTATTTTTGGTATGGAATTAATAAGTGATTGTGCAAATAGAAAGTCATGGTTAAATCAAAGAAAATATGTTGATTTGATACTACAGAATTTTAGGATGTATTTGATAAATAATGTCCTAAAATAGATGATGAAATTGAAGAAATGCATCATGTTCCTTATGCTAGTGTTGTGGGTAGTTTGATGTATGCAATGGTCTGTAGTAGACCTGATATTGCACATGCAGTGGGATTAGTTAGAAGATATATGTCAAATCCAAGAAAGGAACATTGGACTATTGTGAGGAGGATCTTCAGATACTTGCATGGAACTACAGATTATGTTATCTATTATGAAGGAAAATCTAGAGACAATGATATTGTAAATCTACAAGGGTTTTTGGATGCTGACTAGGCTAGAGATCTTAATAAGATAATATCCATGAGTTCTTATGTTTTCAGGTTTTTTGGATGGGTAGTAAGTTGGATTAGTAAAAAGCAATCAGCTGTTGCTTTATCCACTATGAAAGCATAGTACATTGCAGCAACTCATATCAGTAAAGAAGCAGTGTGGCTACAAAGGTTGTGTTCAATAGTTGATATTAAATAGAAGGTTATGAGAATTAACAATAATAGAGTGCAATATTTTTGGCAAATAATCTTGGTTTTCATGATTAGTCCAAAAATATTGATATAAAGTACCATTTTGTGAGAGAGATTGTTGAAGAGAACCCAGTGATATTGGAGAAAGTTGATATAGAGAAGAATATTATTGATTCATTAATAAATGTTGTACCTACTCAAGAATTTTCTTGGTGTAGAATATTTATGGGTATGGTTGCCTTTGATAGTTGACAATGGTAGTTTTTAGCCCCTATGGAAAGTATTCAACAAGTGGGAGAGTGTTGAAAATATGTTGAATATTTTCCATGTTATTATGGTGGGGTTAACACTAAAATGTATTGGATATTTTGTACATAATTTTAAAGATAATTGATATTTTTTAGGGTTTTTTAGGTTATGTTTTAGACCCATATGGGCTTTTATGGTTACTATATTTGAACCCATGCTTTTTCACGCATGATATTGTAAAATACGGGTATGTGCCTTTGTTATATATATCCAACTTGCATTAGGGTTTGAAGGAGATAGAAGAGAAATATTATTGTATTGGATATGATCAAGTTAATGTAATAATAATATAATATTGTGTTGGTATTTTCCTGATTGAGGGTTTCTAGGATAAATATTGTGTAATGTGTGAATATATGATCTTTCTTTGATTCTATTATTATTGATTTTTTTATATAGTTTATCGGGGCTCCTTATTTCTCTTCAATGAGGGGTGACTATGTTATAGTTGTGTGTTAAATTCCCTATGACAAGCATAGCTCTCAGTTTTATGAAGAATCATGGTTGGGAGGAAACTACTTAGCCCTATGCGTTGGTCACAAGGGTTTATCACACTAACCAAATAAAAAAAAATTAAAACTAAAATTATTTTTTATTAATAAAAAAATTCTAAAACCTATCAACTACCTCTATCCATGTGATTTGAGTAATTTTCAATCACTCAATCTCTAATAGTTGATTTTACTCGGCTTGAGTATTAAAAAAAGAAAACCACTTTTGACTCGCAAGTTTCACCATTTCTTGCTAGTACTCTATGTTTTTTAAAAATATATTGGAGTGCGATTAAGGCACTGTTTTAAAAATCACATATTTTTTTTATCTATATAAGGGAGTTAGTTACATCCACACTATTTTTAGTAAGTCAAGTGTAGGGTTCAACCCATAGAGGCTGCTCTCAACAAGCCTATACCATCTTGTTATTATTGACCCAATGTGAGGGGGACCATTGGTCGCTTGGTATTTGTACTTTTATCGTTGGTCTGAAACACACTCAAAGGATTCAAATCATATTACTACCTTTACAACAAGCATGTCCCCAATATTTGAACTTAGGTCTCTTCTTGGTAAGTGTGTGGCCAAAAAGACACTTTCTAATCCACCTAGCCCTTCTGGAAAAACATTTTAGTGTACATGTATTTTTATGAGGGGTCCTTGTCCCCTAATACAAAGGTTTAAACTTGGGTCTCCTGGATGAAAACCCAAGGACTTTAAAACTCGCATAATACCTGAGAGATCTTGAATCTCATGATTAAAAATGTTGATTTGTGGTGAGTTATTCAGTTTTTTTTTTTTGCTGCATAGGGGATTTGGTTACATCCATAGTCTTTTCTATCACCAATGAGGACTATCGATCACTTGGGATTGGTATTGCCATCATCATGTTAGTGCATCCTCAATAGATTCAAGTATTTTTTTACTATTAAGGAGGACCATCAATCGTTTAGAATTGGTACCACTATTATTAGGCTAGCACACACTCAATGGATTCAAGTTCTTTTCTACTACCAAGGAGAACCACCAGTCGCTTTGGATTGATATTATCATCATCGGATTGATGAGCACTCAACGAATCAAACTACTACCCTTGCAAACAGGCATGCTCCCAAGGTTTGAACTTAAGTCTCTTCTTGGTAAGTGCAAGTACTTACCAATTCACCTAGCCCTTGGGTAATATTAGGCTTTTACTCACTAAAAATCACATAGTTAGAGACAATTTACAAGTTTTAGATGTTTTTTTAATTATTAATAAAAACTAATTTTATTAAATAATTAATTAACTTTTTATTGGAAATTAATTAATTTTATAAACTATAATTTATTTTAATTAAATAAATTGGAAGGAGGTTCAAAGCATATTTATAGTATAAACCATAAAATTAGTATTTGGCTCATTTATAAAATTAATTAATTTTATAAACTATAATTTATTTTAATTATTTTAATACATTTTCTTTCCTAGAAAGGTCAACTTTTATTTTTATTTTTATTTATGTATTTTGTTTAAATAGTAAAATTTATTTGATAAATAAATATTTTTATTAATAAAAAAAAATTTATATTATCTTTTGTATTATATTTTAAAATATTTATTTACATGAAAAAAATAATAATTATATCTAAAATTAAAAATCTTCCAAGTTAATTAACCAAAGTATTTTTTACAACTCATGAACATAATATAGATTAGACTATTTGGACTAATCTAAGTCCACATGTCTTATCTACCTCCTCTGAATAGCCTTGGATTTTCTATCTAGAGAATCCAAACCTTCAACGTTAGACCATTCAAGTTGTATCATAAAGGTTTATTAAGCATTGGATTTTAAATGTATGTATAGATGGAATGCAAACTATAAATATGTGAGATAATTTGAGATAATTTGAGAAAGTTTAATGCCCATAAAAATAAATTAAACTCAAAATTGAAATAATATTTACTTCACAAGTAGAAGGAAGGTTTTGAAAAAGCCTTATAATGGAATTATTGAATATTATAGTAAAATTGTATTATCTTAATTTTTTTTCAATGGGTACATGGCATTGAAATAGGCCCCACCCTTATTACATCATCACCACATAGTGGTATTACAACAAAGTTTAGATATTATCCATGTATCATTTGGTAAGATTTGAATCTGGATCTCTTCCTTGAAATGTTGAAGAATCTAACGGTTGAGCTAATGACACTTGATAAAATTGTATTATCTTGAATTGAAGATAAAACAAATTAAATATTTATATGTTGAGCACTATTAGATATATTGAAATATTTATTTTAGGTTTGTTAAAAACTGCCTTACATTTTAAAATGTTATATTTTTATGTTGTATTTGTCATTTGGGGGTGAACTATTGATTCATAAATTAAAATTGTACTTTGCAATGAATAGCTAATATAAAATCAAATTTTAAATCTCTAATTGTTGTTTAATTTATTTTTTTGGTTTATTGAAATTTTTTTCCCAAATTTTCTTAAGTTATCTACTAACTCTTCAAAAGGAAGTTTTTATAACGCATTCGTTGGGCTATCAGGCACTCAGCCGATTCAGGTCAAACTACTACCTTTGCAAACAAGCATGCTTCTAGGGTTTAAACTTAGGTCTCTTCTTAGTAAGTGCAATAACATACCAATCCACCTAGCCCCTGGGGACTATTCTAGCTAAGATGAATGAATGGATAGGTCAATGGGTGGGATTCTTGATTGATCGGGGGTGAGCTCTATTTTAAAACATGGGGTGCTGGTCGGTCACGCCATTTAAGGTAGAATTCGGATCTGCAAAGGGTTTATGACTAGAAGAAGATTCCGGGTTTATGACTAGAAGAAGATTCCGGGTTTATGACTAGAAGAAGATTGTAGGATTTGAATTTTAATTTACTTAAGTGTTGGTTGTGAAAAGCACTTGGATTTTAGTCAATGAAGCTCACATAGTTAGGGATAATTTACAAAAAAAAAAATCTTATTGGTAATGGGGTTTTGAAAGGGCCTCTGAACCTTGTACAAATGAAACAAATGAAACATGGAGAGGATCTCCGTAGGGAGACAGTCTCCACAAAAATAAAACTAAATACGAAACACCCGACTTGTGCGAGCCCGGAACAAAGGAGAAAAATTGCACAAAAGATGATCTTAAAATAACCACCTCTACAACATTCAAATTGAAAATTTGACATCAACCCACATGGTCCAGATTCCCAGCCAGAAAGGCACGGGAAACCTAAAACAGCTAAAATAAAAAAATAAAATTAATTACAGAATCCTGACCAAAGTGGCACAAGAAGCTAAAATGCTAGAGAATTTAAAAATAAATAAAAAATAATCCCACCCAAAAGGGGCATGGGACAAAAATAACCTATGGCAGAAAACCAAGAAAACTAGGAAACTGCCCAATCGAAAAGAAATTGGAACCTTATTCCCTACCAGGGGAGACAACCAAAAAGGAAAAACTCGACTATTGGGAGCTCGAGAAAGCTGTAGAAAATAGAAAAGAAGGGATTTCCCACCATATCCAGAAAATCCAAGAACCCAACTGCAAAAAAAAAAACTATCCAAAAGGCTCGAGAAGAACACAAACTTACCTAGAATGGACCAAGAAATCAGAACACTAAGTGAGACACACATCCCACTCAAAGTTGAAATTGGAACTCCCAACAGAAAAAAAATCAATGACCACATGCACGAAAAGGAAAATCCAAGAGCCTAGAAAGTGAAAAAGAAACCAAGTGAGATCTCTTTAGGCAACGAGGTCTCATGTAAAGGAGACAAATATCACAACTGAAGGTAAGAAAATCCTAAAAATTCAAACCATTGTGGCACTCCATGAAAAACATAATTACTAATAAAAACTAATAATAGAGGGATATTTTTGGTTGCTACTAGTTATTGTGTTTTGGATCGGTAGCGGTTTGGGGAGGATGTGGTCCCGTGGTGGAAGCAAGTTCGAAATAAGTTTATTTGGCCTAAGTGTAGTTTTTATGTGTGGTTGGCTACTCATAATCGGTGTCTCACTTAGGATAATCTTCAAAAGTGTGGTTTTGCTGGTCCCTCTTTATGCTATATTTGTGGGAAGGATGAGGAGTCTATTGGGCATTTACTTCTCCAATGTGACTTTGCTCGTTAAATCTAGCATTATTGGTGGGGAATGTGGAATCAACCTTGTTCGCATGCTTCATATGTAGTTGATTTTTGGAGGAGTATGGGACGACCTCCTGTAGCAGATTTATTTTTACAAGTTGGGTGGATACTTGGTCCTTCGTAAAATTTTTTGTAGATTTGTCTTGAATGGAACCGCCAGATTTTTTAAGGGAAGGAGTTAACTGCTTGTCAGGTATGGTACAGGATTTTGCGGATTATATAGGAAACTATGTCTACAAAATGTCTGATTATTTCTCCTATGGACCAGCCTAAATGTCATAGAAATATTAGTTTTGTTGGTTAATGGTTTTGGTCCTAATGTCTCTTGTAGACGAATGAGTCAGAGTAGTCGGGTACGAAGGGCTGGTAAATGGAATCTTCCTCCTCTGCGAGTGCTGAAGATTAATATGGATAGATCTTCCTGGGGTAATCCAGGTAATGCTAGTATTGGTGGTGTGGGGCAAGACAGTAGTGGTATTGTCCAATTTTTTTCTCTTGATTTAAGGGATATCATTCTAATAACTTCATGAAATTCCTTGCAATTTTATATGCTTTGGAGCAAGGGTATGCTTTGGGTTGACATCGGATTGTTTGTGAATCTGATTCTCAGATTGTTATAAATTTGTTGAATTTTGGGGATAGTCTTCATGGTAGTTGGCGGTTGAGTTGGATTTCTCAGAAAATTCTCAATATCTCTGCTCACTTGGAGTTCATTTCTTTTCTGCATATTCCTCAGTAGTGGAATGGGGTAACAAATTTGTTAGGTAAATGGGCTTTTGAGTTTTAGGATGGTTGGGATGTTCAAAATTGATCTCAACTTTCTCCTGATTGCTCTCATATCTCTCTTCTTTATTGAGAGTTGATATGTCTGAATAGCTTCTTCTTTTTCTTTGTATCTTGGATGTTTTGCTGCGTTAATAAATTTTTTACCCTCTTTTTCAAAAAAAAATTATAAATTATACTTTATTTTAATTAGGTGGAAAGGTTAAATTTTTATTTCTTTATTTGTTTAAATACTAAAACTTATTTGATAAATAAATATTTTTATTAATAAATATAAATTTATATTATTTTCTGTCTTATATTTTTAGATATTTATTTACATGAAGACATTAATAATTATATTTAAAATTACCCACATGTTGTAGGTGAGTTGGAGAGGGTAGGGCAATCCTCCAAGGGAGGTCTCTGGTTCGAATCTCTAGCCTACCAAACATACATTGGATACCCAAAATCTAGTTTATTATGACTCTCGGGTGATTTTAACGGTGTAGAACCCTCTGGTCGTGGTTTCTCAGACCAATGCAGCCTCGCAAGAGGTTTTTTGCTAAATTAAAAAATTATATCTAAAATTAAAAATCTTCCAAGTTAATTAAGCAAAGTTTTTTTACAACCCATGAATATAATATATATTGGAATATTTGGACTATTCTAAGTACCCATGTGTTATCTATCTCTTTTGAATTGAAGCCTTGGATTTTCTATCTAGAGAACCCAAACCTTCAACATTAGGCCACTCAAGTTGTATTATATAGGTTTATTAAGCTTTGGATTTTAAATGTATGTATAGATGGAATGCAAGCTATAAATATGTGGGATAATTTGAGTAATTTTAATGCCCTTAAAAATAAATTAAACTCACAAGTGAGATAATATATACTTTACAAGTAAAAAGGAAGGTTTTGAATGGAAGGGTTTTCTTACTAAATTCAAAAATTATATCTAAAATTAAAAATCTTCTAAGTTAATTAAGCAAAGTATTTTTTACAACACATAATATATATTAGACTATTTGGACTATTCTAAGCCCACATGTGTTATCTACCTCCTTTAAATTTAAGCCTTGGATTTTCTATCTAAAGAACCCAAACCTTCAACATTAGGCCACTCAAGTTGTATTATATAGGTTTATTAAGCTTTGGATTTTAAATGTATGTATAGATGGAATGCAATCTATAAATATGTTGGATAATTTGAAAAAGTTTAATGCCCCTAAAAATAAATTAAACACAAAAAACTTAGATATTATTCATGACAAGATTCGAACCTCATTCTCCTCCTTGAAATGTTGAAGAATCTAACGAGTTGAGCTAATGTCACTTGATAAAATTGTATTATATTGAATTGAAAACAATACAAATTAAATATTTATATGTTAAGCATAGTGAGATATATTAAAATATTAATTTAAAATTTGTTAAAAACTGCTTTACATTTTTTTTTTTTTTTGTATATAGAAGCAATGGTTACAATCACGATTTTTAGTAACTACCAGCATAGCTGGTAGGGTTCAAACTATCTACGAAGGCTCCCAGGACTTTCACCGTCTCAATACATGGTAACTCGGCATGAGATGGGGACCGCCGGACGCACAGGGGTTGCACCATCAGGACTTTCACCGTCTCAATACATGGTAACTCGGCGCACCATCAGGACTTTCACCGTCTCAATACATGGTAACTCCGCATGAGATGGGGACCGCCGGACGCACAGGGGTTGCACCATCGTCATCAATCTGGCACACCATTCAGAGGAATCAGATATGGGCTATTGTCTGTGCATGAGCAAGCCCGTGGGATTGGAACCTAGGTCTCCTCTCGGGTAAGCGCCCCAACTTACCAATAAACTGCTTTACATTTTAAAATGTTACATTTTTATATTGTATTTGTCATTTGAGATAAATTGTTAATTCGCAAATTAAAATTGTACTCTTTGCAATAAATAAATAATATAAAATCAACTTTTTAAATCTCTTTAATTTATTTGTTTTATTTATTGAAAAACCTTTTTCCCACATTTCTTAAGCTCTCGACTAACTCTCCAAAATCAAAGTGTTGTGTTTTTCCTAGTTGCGATTTTTATAACTATGGTTGGGGGATAACCGTATATTAGCATAGATAATATATGCCTCATATGACCTATAACATTTGTTTCATATTACCAATCATCCTTTTACTTAATATTAAATATTTTTTATTTTAAATATTATAAAATTAATATTCATTCAATAAATTTAAATGAAAGTAAAATAATAAAATATTTTTTATATATTTTATTTTTGTTATAATATTCTCTTCCTCAATCTACTATTACTTTGTTAAAGGTTTGTTGGTATAAAAACCATTTATTTATTTTAATTAATTTAATTTTATTTATTTATTATGGGATTTTTTTCATTTGGTCCATCTCAGTTTGTGATGTAAATGCATCCTTGTATTCATGCAATCTTGCATCGACCAAAAAAATAAAAATAAATAAAAACACATGTAATGTCATGATAGGTGCCACACAATTTTGTGCTCTTTGAGCATGCGGTTATATGGTCTTTACGACCCTTACATTAATGGCTCAAGCAAGAAATTGTTATGTGGTCTTTGCTCACATAATTCTATGGTCTTTATGACCACTACATTAATGGTTCAAGTAGGAAATTGTATATTAATTTTTTAATTTTCCTTAGAGCGGATATATGTTTCCTGATTTGGGAAAGAAAATCTAATTTGTAATTTTGATATTAAAGTTGAATCGGATTCTATTTGGGAAAATATATTTTTGGGGATATGGACTTGATTGTATCATAGAGAGCCTCGACTATAGATCTATGTGCAGTTATTACAAATTTTCCTTCCTTACAGATAATAAAAAAAAAATTGTTTCAACTTTTGTAGTTCTTACTACTTTCGTTGTGTACTCCTACGTCCACATATCTATTGTTAATTCAACCCACATATAGTGTTGCATCAGTTGGTATCAGAGCTTAGGCTTGTGTCTCATGGTGTTGGCTCACAAGAGTTGTTTTATCTCAAGTATTTGTGTGGTTGTGACTACATTGTAGGTGAACCATAAAGATGACTCATAGGCTTAGAAGAGAAGGTGGCAAAAATAATCATGGCCTATGCATCATTGATCTAGCTAATACAATGAGAGCCATCATAGCAAGACTTGAGGCTATTGAGGTTACATAACACATAGGTGTTGTAGTGGTAGGTGATATCAATGAAGATGATATGGATGGTACCGAAGATGAAGGTGAAGCCACACAAAACCTAAAAATGGAAGAAATATTTATGACTACCATAGTGAAGTCTAGAAGTATGTCAAGGTTTGATATTTTGACCTATGTAGGGATCTTGAATATAGAAGACTTGGTGGATTGGATCATTGAGCTAGAGATATACATTGAGTTTCAAGTATTTGAGGACCCTAAAAGAGTCAAGTGCATTACCATGAAGTTGAAAGGGTATGTTGTATTGTGGTGGGACTCAGTACAGAAGAGCCATGTGTAGAGGAAAAAGCATAAAATATCCATGCGGGATAAGATGGTGGCAAAGCTTAGAGGGAAGTTCTTGCTGTCTAACTACATGCATGATTTATTCAAGAAACTCTAAAACCTACGCCAAAGAGAGACCACCGTGAAAGCATACATGGAGGAGTTTTATAGACTGTCCATTTGTGCAAGACAAATAGAGGATGACATAGAGAAGGTGTCAATATATGTGAATGGTTTGAACATCTTGATTTAGGATGAGATATGTTTGCTTATGATCAACTCTATTGAAAAAGGGTACTAGTTTTTATGTGCAAATGATAAGTTGTCCCATAGACAACAAGGTACACACAATAGTAATGGTAAGGGTAAGTATGGCAAATAAAGCAAGTAGGGGATGAGGTAGACCAACCTGTGCAAGGAAGGTAGTAGTGTGAGTCGTAACGCGTAATATGCTAATCACAAACAAAACTCTAGCAAAGGTAGATACAAGTCTTGAAGCTACACGAAGGGTTTCATAAGGACCTGCTTTAGATGTTGTCAAGTAGGGTATCAAGCATTTGAATTTGTGAAAGCACAATATGGGGGTCATGAAAAGTAACATGTGTATGTAGCACACACAAACAATGGTAAGTGAGGTAGTGAAGTAAAAATAACATACGTAGAGGATGGGGAAAACTTGATGGTTTGGAAGGTACTACTAAAACTTACATGTGAAGACGAGCCATGGTTGAGGAGGAGCCTCTTCTGCACCAAGTGTAATTCAGGAGGAAAGTGTTGCAAGTTGATCATTGATGGAGGTATCACAACCAACTTAGTCTCCACAGATATGGTGTAGATTTTGGGATTGAATAATGTCACACACCCAATGTTGTATAAGGTCTCTTGGATGTAAAAAGGACAAAAGTTGATTGTGATGGAGCAAAACCTAGTTTCCTTTTGTATAGGAGGATATGGAGATTCATTTTGGTACGACATGATTCCAATGAGCACATGCCATATATTATTGGAAAGACCTTGGAAATATGATATTAGTGCTATCCTAATGGGTGCAAAAACTCTTTCACCATTAGGAAGGATGGGAAGAATTTTGAGTTGACTCCAATGAGAATGGATAAGGAATGTGTGTAGAAGGTTAAAGTGATGATGTTGTCAGCAAAGGAGTTTCTCAAGAAGATGGTAGACTTACAAGACTACTATATACTAGTAGTCACACCCACACAAGTAGAGCAATTAAAGTTGTTCAAATTTAAAGACCCAAACATTGGTACACTACTAGAAGAGTTTAGAGATGTAGTTGGTGAAGGAATGACAAATGGATTGTTTCCCACTTTTCCAATATCACATTGCATTGATATTATTCTAGGTTCTAGTTTACCTACCAAGGCATCGTACATGATGAGTCCCGACATGAGTGTGGAGTTGAACAAGTAAGTGAAATGCCTACAGGGTTACTCTTTTGTGTTGAAGGATCATGCAAAAATTATAAACAAGGTCACATATGCCTTGAGTAGAAGGTACATATTGTTGTCCGAAATGACAGTTAAACTAGTAGGAATGAAAGCGATGAAGGATTTGTATGGTGCAAATCTAGATTTTGTTGATGCATGTTGCACATGCATGAAGCCATGGGCTAGATATAGATATTCATTTATATATTTCTTTATGCAAGAGGGATACCTATTTATAATAAAGCAGTTGTGCATCCCATGTAGTTTTATGAGGCTAAATATCACCAAAGATTTACATAAAGGTGGACTTAGAGGACACTTCCACATAGACAAGATACATGTGATGGTGGAAGAGAGATACTATTGGCCTATTTTATGCAAGGATATGTGTAGATTTGTGGAAAGGTGTAGAATCTGGTAGAAAAATAAGGGAGTGGTGCAAAGCATGTGGTTGTACAAGCCATTATGCACACCAAAAGAGATCGTGGGATGAACTATCCATGTAATTTATTCTTATATTGACATGCACACAGAGAGGTCATAATTTTATCTTAATAGTGATGGACTGATTCTCTAAAATAACATATTTTTTTCCTTGTCATAATTCGAATGATGCATCCAAAATAGCGAATTTGTTTTTCAAGGATAGAGTGAGATTGCATGGGTTACTACATAGAATTACACTAGATCACAACATAAAGTTACTTATCTACTTTTGGTACACTCTTTGAAAAAATCTGGATGCATAAATCAACTATAGTTCAACGTATCTTCCTTAGATGAATGTATAGATAAAGGTTGTCAATCAAAGTCTTGGTAATCTATTGTGATGTTTCGTAGGGGAGCACCCTATACAATGGAAATCTAAGTTGGTGCAAATAGATTTTTATTACAATAATTTGATGAACATGTTTATTGGAAAGATATCATTTCAACTAGTGTAGGGATTATCTTATTGTGGAGTCCCAAATATATAATAGGTGGAAGATGGTAACCACATCAGTGTTGAGGTAGAATACTTTATGCAACATGCACAAGAGATGCATGTGCAAGTAAAGAATCAACTTGAGGAGAGCAATGCTAAGTATAAGGAGCAAGTAGATGTTTGTCACAAAAAATACCTACTTAGAGGGGGAGTTAGTCATGGAACATATGAGAAAGGAGAGGTTCCCACACAAAACATATAACAAGTTGAAACCCAAGAAGATAGGTCCTTGTCACATTTTGTGTAATTTTTTTTAGAACACTTATGAAATCAAGTTGCTTGAAGGGTTGGATATCTCACTGATACTCAATATGTCTTATTTTTATTCCTTTCCATGTACCCAAATATTCTAAAGATCTATATATAGAGGAAGTACCAGATTAGAGGAAGGAGATACTTGAGAAGAAATAAAAGAAAATAACGCAAATATTGGATTTATGCATTGGTAAGAAAAATTGGTAGAGCAAGTATAAATAATATATGATTCAATGGAAGGGTAAAGGACTGAAGGAAGACTTATGGATTTTTGAAGCTGAAGTGAGTGAACTTGGGTGGTCAAATTAGTCATTTGTGCAGTCATAATGTGAGTCCCAAGCTCACATTATTTTAATCAAGGGTGTCTAATGCAGGAGCATCCTTGTGTTCACATAATATTGCATCAACCAAATATATATATATATATATATATATATATATATATATATATATATATATATATATATATATATATATATATATATATATATATATATATATATAGATAGTGTTGTGATAGGCACCACATAGTTCTATGTTCTTTGATCAAGCAGTTCTATGGTCTTTGTGTATACATTTTTATGGTCTTTATGATAATTGCATTAATGGATCAGGTGGGAAATTATTTTATGGTATTTGTGCACATATTTCTATTGTATTTATGATCTTGCATTAATGACTTGGGTAGGAAATTGTAAATTGGATTTTTTAAATTTCCTTGGAGCAGATCCATGTTTCTTGGTTTGGGTGAGAAATTTTTATTTGTAATTTTGATATTAAAGTTGGATCATATTCCATTTTGATGAAGAGAGTTTTTAGGATATGGGCTTCATTGTAACACATAGATGATTGGTTGTAGATCTATGCACAAATGATGTGTTGGTCAGTGAATATGGGGATATCCACAAGTAAATTTCCCTCCAAAGAAACTTCCTCCAACGCCTCAGAAGAGTAGGCTTGGGGATTAACATCCATATCATTCTCTTGACTCATAATATAGGAAAACATATTTTCCCTGGTAATTTCATTCATCATAGAGGAAATAAGTGTAGGAGGGGAATTGACCTTGTCTTTTCTTGGAAGTATATCCTCATATTTAACAGGTAAGGATCTTGGGCCTGATTCAAACCCTTGGACATTTCCAAGACTACCTCCCTCACTTCCCTGACTTCCATAGCTTTCTTAGGTTGCCATTTTTTGGATTGGTTTTGGATTTTCTTTTTGGGTCAGTCAGACAAATTCCCCATATTATTACAAAAACCACACTTTGTATATATGTTTTTGTATTCTTAGGTTAAATGTGAGTTTCAAACATTAATACCAACTCCATTGAGTTTCGTAATGAGACCTCCATATTAATATTAATGCAAAATTAGGTATAGACAAGTCTTGACCAAGCATAAGTAGCTTGGTCAATGGTGAGGATCTAACCCATATGTCTAGCTATTCTAGTGAAAATATCTTCATGCCACAGATACAGAGGTAGACCCAAAAGGTAAACCTATACTAGAATTTCTTGAAGACTCTAAGAATGGGGGTAAAAATTGGATGACCACCATTTCATAAACAATCCTCTTCTACCAAAGAACCAAGGACCCTAAAGTAGGACTTTCTCCAAGTCTTCTTCGTAGATGAATTTGGCCAAAAAGAAATTCTTAGGTAAAGCAATAATATCCAAATGGCCATAGGATCTCCACTTATCATGAGCCCATTTTTGGATAGCATCTAAATATGGCCTTGCTCCCAAAAAATTTCCTATCAGGCATAAATCCCCTTATGCAACCACCATCTTAGCAAGATTGTTAGGAACTTCAATTTGATCTCCCATAGGAGAGATATGATAGAAAGGAGTAATAGCCTTCCTTTTAATGAACAAAGCTTGCAACCAAGGTCTTTCATTGGGTCAAAGTCTTTGGCATGGGAATCCATACAGTTCCCTGCTCATTTGCCATTTGATAATTTAACAGAGTGGAAACCTACTTGACTAGCTTCCATCTCATATTTTTTGCCACCTCCTCTAGTGCTCATCATGCTTTACATACTATTTTTACTATGCCAAACCATATCTCTCTGTTGTGTTGAGATAATAACATTATTATAAATTATTCACAATGTTACTCATAATGATATAAAATGATTAATAATGGAGAAAATATAATAGCATTTTCATAGACTATAACATGTGATAAAAGGTTAATAACAAGAAGAACACCTTCATATATCAAGCAAGAAAAATTATGATGAAAACATGACAAATTATATTGATTGACATATCAAAAATTATTATATAAGCTCACTTTTTTTTTAATTTGGAAAAATTATGATGAAAACATGACAAATTATATTGATTGACATATCAACAATTACTATATAAGCTCACTTTTTTTTTTTAATTTGGTTAGTGTGAAAAACCCCTATGCCCGACACTCAGGTTTGGGCATCCCCATCCCACCATGACCTCTCATAAGCGAGAGAATTGAACTTATAAATAGAGAAATTAATACACAACCACACACATGTCATGGTTTGAACCTTGGACCTCCCAAAGAAGAACCAAAGCCCTAACCATTGTGTTATCCGTGGAGACTATATAAACTTGGTATAAAAAATGTTGATTTGAACACATTATACAAGTAATTAAATTTACCATCCATAAGAGTGAATAATACCTTAAATATATCCTTGAATATTACATAATAAAAATCTTTTTAAGTAATTTACCATTCTCTTCATTTTTCAATAATTCACACTTATGTTTTAATTATTTTTTATTTCTTGAAAACTGTTTAAAATCAATGAATTTAATTCATGTGTATGAAAATTTAGGATTTCAAATAATATTCTAATGATGGAACCAACGAACACATATAATTTACTAATATTTATACATTAATTTTTTTTTTTTTTTTTGTTAAAAAGTAAGAAAAGAGGGTTTTGAAAGGAATACCTCAACCTTATACATCAACTCCACCAAAAGAGACAAACAACCAAAAAAACACATCCACAAAGGACAGAAAGAAATTTCCTACGCATAAGGACACCACGAAGCAACAGGATAAACTGACCAACCAAAAGGGGATATCCAAAACAAAATTCACAAATAAAACCTAGCTAGTTCTAAGAAATCTTAAACAACTCCTACCCAAGAAGGATAATCCACACAACATGAGATCGAAAAGTACACCACCACATACTGTGCCAACAACGAAATTGAATTTAAAATTAAAATGAACCAGGTGCCCAAAATGGACATTGATCCAACACATCAAATTCAAACCTCAAACACTCCCCTAACAAGCATTAAATGAAACCTGCAAAAATATTTAAAAGATCCTCAGGTAAAATGGAATCATAAAACTACTATGGGATTCGAAAACCACTTGAAGAAAACCAGAATCTAGGAAAACAAGAAACCTGTAGCACTAGTGAACACAACAACAATGTTGGAGGTAAAACAAACCCGAAAGCAAGAAAATAACTACAGAAAAAAAAACCTCCAATAGTAGGGCATTGACACAAAAAATCTACAACACAAATCACAATCCGTGATATCTCAAAAACCCTTGGAAGGGGTGGTTTTAAATGCGTCGAGACTGATTTGCCTACTAATACGCCTAGTATTTAAAATTTTCTTCAGATCGAATCCAGGAAGGGCCTCGAGTGGAGCTCTTTATTCTTAGGTGTTCCCACTTTTATTTTACCTTCTGTGACATTACCGACTCCTGGTTTTAAGGTCGGGGAGCTTTCTCCAAAATAGGGCTAGGGGTAATTGGCTTCAAAGAGACCAACAAACTCCTTGTCCCTTGCTCAAGAGAAGCCAACGGACTTTTTCTCATCAGATTTGAGGAAGCCAGTTGATTTTCTACTTACTATTGGAAAACAGGATCCTTTATAGTCAAACAATCCAAAGAATTTTGCAGGGGAAAATACGATGGACTTACCTCCCTTTTCTCAAGATAACTTGAATCTAGAACCACCTCCAAACTTTTGAAAGATTCTTCCTCATTCACATATTCATCTAAAATATTGGGAGGAAGAAGGTTATTTTCCTGAATGATCTGCTCCCTACAGTCCTAGGACATTGACATCTCTTTCGGGGAAGAGATCATTTCTTTACCTTTTGAAGCCATTGGTTGTTTTTTGGGAGTCCATATTTCCATACGATGAGTGGAAAACTTAAAATTCAGTTGGAAGGAGCATATATTTTTATAGTGACCACCCTTCCCACAAGCGTGAAAAGCCTGGGGCTTATTCTAGTACTCTATAGATTGAATCCAACTACCCCGATGAGAAATAAGTTCAATTGAGCTTAACATCTTCTTCTCAATGTTCATCATAACGTACATTCTAACATACTGCATATAGACCAAAAAAATTGAGGTGTGGTCCAAAGAAACAAAGTCTCCCACCCCTTTGAAGATTCTAATATTTTTTTATTATTGCTAGAAAATAAACCTTTATATATGTTTGTCAAAAAAATTAACTCAAATGTATTACATTTGACATGTTTGAACCATAATTATTAAATCAAAACTATAATCAAATATAAAATTCTATTTTTACTTTCTTTTATTACAAAATTTAAAATTTTCAAAAGTACTAAAGGGATATAGAATACCTTACTTATAACTCAAATTTAAAATTTGAAACAAATAAATATAATCCAATAAATAGCATTCATAATTTTATAGATTGAATAAAGTAATATTTATAATTTTTTAGTGTTAAGGGTTTTGGTTTCTTTTTGAGAAGTAGAAAGTTCAAACCTCACTCATTCGGAGGGGATTAAGACCCCTCATAAAAACCTATGAAAACTCATTAAAAGTCTTAGGAGGATAGTGCAATGGTTCAGGCTTTTGCTCTTCTTTGGGAGGTCCAAGTGCCAAACCTTCACGTAGACCAGAGTGTCTGAAGGTGGATGTGTGTGAAGGTGGATGTGTGCATGAATGTGTTTGATGGTGGAATAAAGATTCCCAACTCTAAACTTCGATCATAAAAATTTCTCACACTAATGAAATCTAAAAAACATATATTCATCTCTTTTTCCACTAACATTTAATTATTATTTTACTCATTTATTATTTTAAGAATGATCACGATATGGTTTTAATCCTTGTTAAGGAATCAATTAAAATATTTTTCAATCTTTTTAGATTTTTTTTTTCCATACAATTATTAACTACATTACTATGATTATAATCAAACTCATAAAAGTAACTTTATTTTAACAAAATAATTATCACAAAACAATATACTTTTTTTTATATATATAAAGAAATTGGTTACATCCACACCTTTTGTTAATAAATGACAAGGGTATGGTTAAAACCATAGGAGTTGTTTCTAATAAATCTATATCACCTCCTTATTATTGATTCAGGGGTGGGTGTGTGTATGGATAATATCCAACTTTAAACCTTCGATTATAAAAATTTCTCACACTAACCTAATCTAAAAAATTTATATATTCAGAACTCTTCTTCCACTATCATTTAATCATTATTTTACTCATAATTATTTTTAGGAATGATCACCATATGGTTTTAATCCTTGTGAACAAATGAATTACAATATTCTTCGATCTTTCTATGTTTTCTTTTTTCCATACAATTATGAACTACTTTAATGTGATAATAATCAAACTCACAAAAGTAAGTTTAATTTAATAAAATAATTATAATAAAATATATATATATATAGGACAATTGTTACATCCACATTATTTTTAGTAAATGATGTGCAGAGTTTACATTATAGGGGTTGGTTCCAATAAACCTATATCACCTAGTTATTGTTGATTCAATGTAAAGGAACCATATATATTCATAACTCTTCTTCCACTATCATTTAATATTATTTTAAGAATGATCACCATATGGTTTTAATCCTTGTGAACGAATCAATTATGTTTTATTTTTTCCATACAATTATTAACTACGTTACTATGATAATAATCAAACTCACAATATTATTTTAAGAATGATCACCATATGGTTTTAATCCTTGTGAAGGAATCAATTATGTTTTCCTTTTTCAATACAATTATTAACTACGTTGCCATGATAATAATCAAACTCACAAAAGTAAGTTTAATTTAACAAAATAATTATCACAAAAAAATATATTTTATTTGATATATAGGAGAGTTGTTACATCCACACTAATTTTTAGTAACTGATGTGCAGGGTTCAAATTATAAGGGTTGGTTCCAATAGACCTGATTTAGTGTAAGGAAACCATTGGTGATTTGTAGTGTCAGTTTTAACATGTATTCAAAGGATTTAGATAAGATTACTACCTTTCACAAGGTTCAAACCACAGGGGTTGCTTCCAATAAGCCTATATCAACTCGTTATTGTTGATCCAACATGAGGGACCATAGGTCTCTTAGGATTTGATGCACAATCAAAGGATTTAGATAATATTACTACCTTTGACAAGTGTAGGGTTCAAACCATAGATCACCTCGTTATGAACCCTAGATCACCTCGTTATTGTTTATTCAACGTGAGGGGACCATCGGTCTCTCCTTCGATGTGCAGTCAAAGGATTTAGATAAGATTACTACCTTTGAAAAGTGCAAGGTTCAAACCATAGATCACCTCCTTATTGTTGATTCAACATGAAGGAACCACCCATCTTTTCTCTTGGGATTGGTATTCGCAGTCAAAGGATTTATATAATATTACTACCCATGACAAGTGTAGGGTTCAATATTGTTGATTCAACATAAGGGGACCACCAATCTCTTTTCATCGGATTCGATGCGCAGTCAAAGGATTTAGATAAGATTACTACCCTTGACAATTTTAGGGTTCAAACTATAGGAGATGCTTCCAATAAGTCTATATCACCTCGTTGATTCAACGTGAGGGGACCATCCACCTAACCTTGGAGGCATCACAAAACAATATATAGTAAATATAAATATATCTAAGTTGCAAGCTTATTGTAGGGGTAAACTACAGGGGTAAGGGCTTTGACCTCTCTTTGGAAGGTTAAGGTTCAAATCCCACAAGGATCTCGACCCCTTGTAAAAACCTATGAGGGTAACGGGACCACTCACTCATGTTTTTCACTCAATTTTTTCCCTCCTCACCCATGTTTTTCACTCAATTTTTTCCCTCGTTCCAGATAATTGATATAGCCCTAAAAACGTGTGTAAACTTACAAGAGGTTTGTTAACCCATCCTTGGTTCCAAATAGTTGATATAGCCCTAAAAACCTGTGTAAAATTATAAGAGGTTTTCCAACAGGTCCTTGGTTCCAAATAGTTGATATAGCCCTAAAAACCTGTGTAAACTTATAAGAGGGTTTTGGCCTCTTTTTGGGGGAGGTCTGATGTTCAAAATCCATTCAATACCAGGAGAAGATGACCAATACACATGTTTTTAACTCAATTTTTTTGCCAACCTATCCTTGGTTTCAAATAGTTGATATAACCACACCAAGATTCAAATCTGGATAATATAACTCACACCAAAATTCAAATCTTGATAACACCCAATAACTCAATATAAAATAATAATAAAAAAAGGCAAATAAATAGTATTATAAAGTGTATTGAGATAAGCGTTTGAGGAGACCTTTTCTATGATGCAGCGATGAACTGTGAATGCCAGGATGGAAATGGGACAACGATAATTTGGACGACATCGTACTCATAGTAACATGTTTAGCATGTCAAAGCAATCAACTTCGGTCCATATAATTTGTCCACCAAGAACACATTAAAATGGAAAGAAATTTCATCGCCTAAATAAGATTTTTCATTGTCAAATGTTCATAAATTTATTTACGAAATAATGATTTTAGAAGTGCACCCGTTAACAATTTTAATCATTTTAAATCTCAGCGTTACTTTTTCGATCTGATATTTGGATGAAAGTCCTTCAAATTTGGCTTCAACAGTTACTACTCTTTGGGGGTAGTTTCCATCTACTACCAAAAACCAAATCAACTTTTCTATTCATTTCTATCACATGAATAGGAAACTGATCCATTGAGCATGAGGACCGGAGGCTACCACATGTCCGCATTGGGGACGTTGAGGAATATATGAGGGCGTCAATGTCGGAATAATTAGCACATGTTTTCAGGCCTCTCACAATTCAGTGCCAAGTCATTCTTTTTACTGGGTGAAAAATGAACATTCCACTTAGTCAGTTATAATGAGCTTTTCTCTCGCAATTCCACTTAAGTCTGTCATTCTTTCGAATGGTTGGAAAACGAACATTCCACTCTATATTATATATTATAATAATTTGAAAAGAAAGCTTATATGAACAGTAAAAGTTGCAACATATACAATTATAGGGTTTTTAGCTTGCAAATTAAATTACTTTTAATATGTCATATATTAAATAAACAATCAAAACATAAAGTATTTATGTTTATACACAAAACGAGTTAGTATAGAGTGCAGCCTAACTAGATATTTTAAAGAAAAGGTTTTGTTATACAATAGTTAATACATAAATATCCGCTAATCCGATAAATGGGAGGGGGAATAGTGGGAAGAGATTCATTGGCAGGGGAGATCCGGGTCGAAATGAAGCGGAATCGCGGATCCCTAATAATCCCGAGTAAAATTAATGAAAGGATCCGACTAAAGGCTATTGATGAAGCGCTCCAATACCAATCTGCATCTCCCACCCGGCACTATCAGAGGGCGCCCGGGGAGAGAAGGAATCATTGATACCCTTGCATCCAGCCAATGATTTATACTTAATCTACCGAATAAAGGCTAGTGAGGGGGGGCCCACAAACTGATCAGATCAGACCCCTTTAAAGCCTACCCCCCGAACCGTACGAGATAGTTACCACCAACCAGAAATACGAGTGATGAGGGGGAAACCACTCCCCTTAAATACGAGTGATGAGGCGGACTTAAAACACTAATGTAGGGATGCGTCCATTAATCAAATACCCTCAGTCTTTGCTAGTTAAAACAATAGCCAACATATTACCAGCAATTCTTTATAGTATAAGAAGTATTATTCAAAAAAAAAAAAAAATCATGGTGGATTCAAATTCTGAGCCATTGCATTAGTGGACGAAACATCATGAGACCACTACTCCAAAGTAGGCATCTTGCAACCAATAATGGAGTTATGGGTAGCATTGCCTTTATTATGTGTTCCTTGTTTAATTCCACAATAACAATCCTGTCATGGATCATTGGAGTCCTAGAACTTGGTTTTGCCTATGAACCTTGTTCACCTACAATAAGGTATTTCACATGAGGGAGTTGTTCCTGGTCCAAGGGAGAAGAGTCCCCTTGAAAATTACACCTTATTTTCAAAATAAAGAGGATAACAATGACTTTCAAAAAGTCCTAGCTCATATTATAAGGATCAAAATTAACCGATATATCAAGAAGAAAGTTTTCCAAATTAACATACATGAAAGAATGAGAGAAGATCAAAAAACACTTCCTAGTTTTTTCTTTTAAAAGGACAAAACCAAAATATGTGTTTGATAGAATCCACTTGTCCACTGACATAAAAGGGTTGGGTTAGGTTGAGATTTACTAGGTGCTAAAGAGAAGCGATTTTTACTGAAGAAATCTCTAGGAAAACAACATATCCTGGATAGTAAGTGACACTTTTCACAATCTATCAATGAGAAAAATCCATTGCTATTTGGAAATATAAAGATTCCAGTTTGTATTAGGTTGACAATAGATCCTGGATAGGTGTTTGGAGGTAGCTATAGAGATCCTAGATCTGATGAGAACCTTATAAGGTTCACCTACCATTAAGGCTCTAGTTATCCATTTTGCCACAAGATATTTATCTTAAGTGATAGGATCAATAATGCTAAGCCTTCCTTAGGCCTTAGGGATAATTTAATGATTCCAAGGGATAGCTTGTAAGAAATGCCCCCATTCCATTTACTCCATAGGAACCATCTTGGCATAGAGGTGAACTTATGGTAACCAAATTTAGCAAGATGTCAACAAGAGTAATAAACATGAGAGGCTATAAATATGTTATCGAGAACCTAGACTTCACTTGCCAACGATAGAAATCTAGTGGGTCAAGTAGAAAAATTCCTTCACATCTTATTGAGAAGCCAATCCCAGATGAACTTCAAAGGGGATTCAATCCAAAATAGGATCCCAAATATCTGATAATGAACCTAGGGATAACAAAATTTTCAATCTAGAGGGTCATATGTACAAAAATTTCTTTTGAAAAGCAAAATTAATTTAATCTTTGTATCATTAATAGTGGAACTAGAAATATCATAATATAGTTAGATCATATATATCATTGTTTTCACATCCGACTATTGTGGAGAAAGAACAAGGAGTCACTAGAAAAGGGGGAGTTAATCACCACTTTCTAGTTGGAGATAGTGATTCGTCTAAGGAGGCCTTCTCTATGAGTGTTCCCTAAAAGGTATCCCAAGAAATCAACATTGATAGCATAAATATGGGAAAATATGACAACACTAACAAATTGACTATTAGAGGGGGATAGGATGGGATAAGCTACAATTAACCACAACTCTAGATAAAGCAAAATGTAATAGAAGCAATATATGGGAGCAAACATTATTAACAAACCCCATCCAAGAATAATTGGGTATGTCAAAATCAAAATTTAGTAGGATGACATCCTACTTAGAGTACTCAACCCATCGGGAATATTCCTAACCAAACATCAAGTTAAGAATAAACATTCCTTTGAGGAGCCCTATCTATTCTTGTTTAACAATTTTAGAGGTTGCAAAACTCAATGTTATGGCAAGGACCTTGGCAATAATTATGTGTGCAATATTAATTAGAGTAATAGACCTCTAGCCACATATATACATAGGATCTATCCCTTTTAGAATAAGTTTGATTATTTCCTAGTTGATAATGCTACCAAGCAAATTAGAGGTAATGGATTCATAATAGACAATATAAAGGTATTTATTGATCAAGGGCCACAAGATATTATAAAAATCCATAAGAAGACCATCATACCCCATGGATTTCCTATCTTTGATATAAGAAAAATCCTACCATAGAATTTCAATATCAGTTTTAAGTCAAGTCTATCATAGATTTTAGATGGTATTTTTTATGGGATAAACTCCTTAATGTAGTCCTCTAGGATGGGGAGCATATCATCTAGAAGATCAAAAATAAATATATGTTGGAAGAGGATCTGAAAGACTTCAACAATTTCATGGTGATTATTCTTAAGAGTCCTTGAGGAATCCTTGATGGTAGTTATTCTCTCAAATATTTTTGTTCTTGAGGAAGTAAAATAAAATCCTAGATCCTTTAGCCCATTTTCAATTCAATTCAATATAAATTGAATTTCTATATGTCAATTTTTTGTTACTCCAAATTGGTGTAGTGCTTTGTTATCCTTAACATAATGAGACTAAGATTCTAGGTTATTAGGGTTATGCTTAAGGATAGTGCAATCATGGGGAAATTGAGGTAAGTAGGTCAATATTCTAGTGTTTGGTATTGGCAACTTACTCGCCATACTACCTTAAAAAATTTACTCTTCTTGTTATAGTTCCTTCTCACCAATACATCCAACCCACTTTACTAGGACATATTTTTGATTGCCACACAAGGATTTTAAGTTTCTTGCATTCCTCAAAGGCCAAGTACAAATAATTGAACATGAATGGTAAATGGAAAGGTTGATCTTTAGGGGTATAAGAGCAATTTAGGATAATTGGGATATGATAAAATATAGAGAAGATAAAAAATTGTGAAAAATTATAGAATGAATCATTGGGTTGTGGACACCTCACGAAACATTAAATTGATTAATTTTGACCATTTTGAGGTTCTCTTTTGATTGATGGTTGGAATAATGATATTTGTTTAAAAACCATGCTCCAAACTCATTCATGTCTAAGGTACTACCTTATGCCCATATTTGGTCCTTATAATTCTCCACCATATTAAAACCCCCTAAGAATCCCATGGGTGGGTTTCAAGGAACCATGTATCCAATTTTAGAGAACAATTATGTTATGAGATTCTTTAAGGACATAGATAGAATATAATCCCATAGTCACCCCATTGAGTTTTAAAGTCAACAAAACACAATGGTGGTAAGTGAGTGCAAATTGAAACAATTACACTATCACTTCCTAAGAATGTCTTGTCGAGAAATACACATAATCCCTAGATATTAATTGTAGTCTACACGCAATCTAGTCTTGTCCCACCTAAATTTCTTGGAGGAAAAACTTGAGGGCCATAGCCACAAAATAAATGAGTAGCATTGGATTTCATATAGATAAGGTAAGACCTCTCACATTCCAAGATAGCACCATAAAGATTAATGGATTAATAGGATGAGGATGGGCACTCCCTAGCACCCAAGTCTTGTAAGGTGTTCTTATGACACACAATGGTTTCAATTTTAGAAAATATCATATGCACCACCCCTGACTCTCTCAAAACATAATCAAGTAGCTAGGTGGTTGTTATATAGAGATTAGGCTCAACAACAAGGTACTTGGGAGGATTCAAGCTAGCTAATGAAAAGGTCTCATATGGATGGTTACCTCTACGCTTAACCAAAAATGACCTATATTTTTTTCACATTTGAACAAATTTTACAAGGAACAAAACTTAGTTTCACTTCCCCACAATATTCCAAATATTAAGAGCTAGATCTAATAATGAGGTTAAAAATTGAACTTTGAGTATCCAAACTTAGGTTTAAATTCAAAATTTCCCTTAACACCCATTGACATTGGATCTTACATAGCATTCTCAAACATGGGGATAATTGATTCAGGTCAAATAGGGGGTAATTAGAAGGGGATAACACTTGGAGTAGAGTCTTTCAATAGAGAAATTTGGTTGGAAAGTGGGTTAGAAGCAATAAGTATTTCTTTCATGGTTATTTCCACTCTATCCTCATGAGGATCATGATTAGGGCTAGGGTTTCGTGGTTTGTTCATAGAATTGTATGCCAAGGAGTTTGTACTAATAAGTTTTGATGGTTTGGCTAGCCACTTTGGGCAATATTTTATTAAGTTCTCTATTTTCCTACAAAATATTAGGTATTAGCGGGATTATGAAAACATAGTAGCTATAAAATACTAACCCCTTATGCTAAAATTTAAGCAAAAGAAGCAAGGGCCTTAGAGATGTTGACGACAACACAAACCCATGAGAAAAGAAAAATACTAGAGATATTTTCAAACTCATTACACCAAATAAATTTCCCCAATGGTTCCATAGTAGTCCTCATATCCCACAAAACTAGAATGGTACATATGATAATTCTATTCATATTGGATATTTATATTTTGAGGGTCCTTTAGGATGGAAATCAAGGGACAAACCCTACAAAATGGGTCTATCCATAAATAGTTTGGGTCCTAAAGTGCAAGGTTCCTTGAGCATGTACAAACTTATTGAACATAACATTCACATACACTTTAAATAGACCACAGACTAAACCTACAAGCCAACCATTGGAAATATCCCAGTTCTTGTGAATCTATTTTAAAAAAAAATTGAATTAGGGGGGATGCTTCATAAAAAGAACAAAATTATGGTCCTATAAAACATATCAGCAATTATAATAGTAATGAAATATAAGTGAGATAAATTATTACCCAGTCTATAATTTCCCATAGAATTTTATCCATTTATAACATTAGTAGCATACACCTACTCAAAGAGAATATTAAAAGGAATGTTAGTAGATGATGATTGGTTTTAAGTCGTCATAGAATAAAATGTGGATAAAATATGATTAAGGATGGAACAAATAGGGTCAATTGCATGATCTTCCAATGTCCTATGGCCTTCCTGAAGGATAGATGAAGTTTCGTAAAGACCCTGCCTCTGATAATGGTAGCATGGGCTATATGTGAGGAAAACCACCATTTATCTCTCTAGTCATTGGCTTTACTTCAAACTTTATGGACATTACTTACCTTAACCAAAGTTCTTATGACCTCTTACTATTAATTTCTCTCTTTTTTAACATCTAGTTTCAAGTATGGTTGAAACATGTTGATTCATTAAGAGCTTCCTCATACTTCTTACCATCTTTACTTTCTTTTCAATTGAAATTGTCTATTGTACTTTATCATCTCTATTTTTTTAATGATTTATTTAAGTAGTAATGCCCTTCACCATTTAATTATGGTTAGTAAATGTATATTTCAATCTCTCTATCCAAATATTTTTGGTATCACAATCCCTTCATTTATGACCCAAAGTATAGCAAATATTTTTGTTGGGATTTAAGAACTTTTATTTGTGTAGCACCATTAGTGATTCCTTATCCTATGGCCTAAAGTGTAGCATGTATTGTCATTGGACTCTAAAGACTTCTATTATATTTTAAAATTCAAAATATTTTGCACATTTTTGTAAAGGTACTACTTATTACTAAGTATGAACATGGGATTTCTACTCAAAAGCATATAATGACATGATAAAGTTCTTTTCTTTGTATTTCACAAATCAAGATAAAATTCAATTATCTCTTCATTATTTAAATATGTGTATGACTTGGTTCAACTAATGAATTTTGAATGTAAAGCATATATCTCATTCATTGTGGTTGTTCTAAATTAAATTGTGTGAGATACTTTGGTTATAAATTAGGGTCTTTTCAATTGTGATGACTCAATTTTTGGAAACTCTGATTCTTGAAACTTTATTTATAAAAACTACTCATCTCAACCAATTAATTCAGTAGAGTGGAATACATTCATACTCCCATTTTGAAAAATATATATATAGTTATAGTTATCAATATCCTTTTAAACATGGTCACATTTTAATTTAAAATAATAGAGACTTTAACTATCAATAAAAAAACCCTCTTCGTCTCTAATTGTGTAGTTTATGTTATGGTTTTTACATGATTTTTATTATGCTTAATGAATTAAATATTTTATAAACACTTCAATGGTTTAAATGATAACAAGTTGAAATTATTATATTATATATATAATATATAGAATGCATTTGTGACAATATTGTCCTCCTTAAGCCTATTACTATCTTCCAAAAGGTTGTTGCAATAAAAATATTTTTGGGACCCTAGGGATCCAAATTCAAAGGTTTTACAAGGTTATGGTAAAGTGACTGCAGACAACTTAACCTAGATCCTCATTTCCACAAAAGGTAATATGTGTATATTTTTATAAAATAGTATCTTATATCTTTGATAATATTTTTTTCTTGTTAAAATATTAACTTATAATTATAAACATGAACACAAAAACAAGATTGTAAATATTCTAAGGTATAATATGTCTGTAAAAATACTCATTAAATTGATATTTATCTATTTATCTATCTATGTATCTATCTATACCTTAAAATATTAATAATCATGCTTCCAAACTCATGTTTATTAGTGTAGGTTCTTATATTATAAATTGAACATTATCATGGAAGATATGAGTTCCTATATTATAAATTGGACATTAAAATTCAAAATTGAATGTAAAAATAATAATTAAAACATATAAATTATATATGGAACTTAGCTAAACTATTTTGAATTTTATGAATCATATGACTTCTTGTTTTTAAAGTGGATATAAAATTCAAGTAAGAAATAAATTTTAAAGCATGAATTTTTTAGGTGGATTTTAGGTGATGTGCTTACAATTTTTATATTCTTCACAAGATTCAACATGTAAAAGATATTTATATTCATTTTGCAACATTTTTTTTTGTTAAATGTGAAGTACAATAGGTGACACAACTGAGGGTCACACTGCCCAAGGGAACATTGAGGGTCTCCCTCCCTCCATGATTTGAACTTGGATAGAATGGATAATAGTCCAACAACATACCACCAGGGTGTCCTTGTAGGACAATATATATTTGCAACACTTGTAAAATATTCACAATGATATAAGAAGATTAATAAAAGAGAATATGGAATATCATTATTATAGATACAATTTACATTGGTTCTTTGTAGAACATGACATGTGATAGAAGGTTATTTACAAGAAGAGCACTTTTTTTATCAACCAATATAAGGTTCATAATGAGGAACATGCTAAGATATATTATCTTGCATATAAACCTTTAAGACTTAAAATGATTTGTCATAACATGATAATTTGAACACATTATACAAGTTATTAGATTTACCATATATAAGGGAAACATATCTTAAATATATTTTCTAATATTAAAATTGAAAAATATATTATTTAAGTAAGTCATTATTGAGTTTTATTTTTGTTTGCTAGATTGCATAAGGTATTTATTTAACATATTCATGTAATTCAAGATGTTTGTTGAAAAGCAAAGTGGGAATTTAATTAGGGTAATATGAGTAGAGAGAGGCCTTGAATTTCTAAAGTGGGAATTTCATTAGGGAATTATGAATAGGGTATTATTTCCTTTTATTTTTGTTTGTTAGATTGCATAAGGTATTTATTTAACATATTCATGTAATTCAATATGTTTGTTGAAAAGCAAAGTGGGAATTTCATTAGGGTATTATGAATAGAGAGAGGCCTTGAATTTCTAAATAAAGTTGTCTTGAATTATTACTAAGAAAAAAAAGTGAAGAAAGAATCTAATGTTTCATAGACACCTCACCAATATGGAGTAGTAGAATGAAAAAATAGATCCCTAATGGAAATGGCTAGGTGTATGTTGCATTCAAAGAGGATGAATTTTAAATTTTGGGATGAAGCAATTAATACAATTTCATATATATTAAATAAAACCACTACTAAATATGTTAGGCATGTAACTCATTACAAACATTAAAGTGTTAGGAAACCAAGTATTTATCACTTTGTGTTTTGTTCGGATGCATATGTCTAATGCACTTATGGTAAAAGGACAAAGCTAGAAAAGAATGGTGTCAACTAGATCAATGATTGGTTGTGGTGAAGAATCCAAAGCCTATAGATTGTATGATCTCAAGACCAAGAAAGTCTACATAAAATAAGTTTTATTCAATGAGGTTTCATTTCCTATTATAGAGGATGATTGTTGTCATATATGAACGCACCTACCAACCTAGGTTGAGGGCTTGACAAGATGAATACACTTGCACCTCATTTATAATGAAGTAGTAGGAAATACCATGAATGAAAGACTACATGTGGAAAAACCTCTAAGATTTTTAATCAAGATTGATTCCTCATTGGATTCAATCCTTGATGAACAAAGACCTTCACAAGTTGAGACCCGGGGTGGTTGTAGGGAATTTCAATGAAAGTAGAAAATAGGAAAGTAAATACTTTGTAGAAAGTAAATCCTATGATATGGAAGTGATGTTCCAAAGAATTAATTCCCAACTTCCAACTGCGACAAGTGTCAATTAAACAAAATATATGTCATCCTATGGCTATTCAACATAATCAAGTAAAACACATTGCTAGGAATAAAAGAAAAGTTAAAAAAAAAAAGATAAAGCAAAATTAGTCATGGCTTCTATTAGCATGCCAAAAAATGATTACAAGATAATGAGGCCTAGAGGGTTTGATACACCTTAGGTAGTGATCCAATATTTGGGATCCCCTTATTACAATAGGAAAGAAAGCATGAAAGGAAGATTCTACAAGTTTGGGTACCAAGCACTAGAAATATAATTCTAAAGCCTTTTACAATATAAGTCAGACCTATTTACAATCCAAGAGGAGGGTTCATTCCCTAAAAATATTTGTGAAAAGGCCTTCCAATTATCCTCTGATCTTATAGCTAAAATTATTCTATAATAATGGAATTATAAATGATAAAATCTTTTTGGCATTTATATGATCGATTATTTCTTGACTTATCTCTCTCCTATTATGTTGGGGTTGTTGCACTATTACTCTTCCACTCATTTTCTCCTAGAATACATTTTATTTTTGACACAACAAGCATGACCTTTCTTATTAGTGTAGGTTGGTAAGGTAGCTCACATGTATGGTCAGTGGTTGTCATGGCTAACACATACTTGGATCTAATAGACTTGGCCATGAAAGTTAATATTTATGGATAATGGTATATGTTATTATTAATAGCTCCTTATCCTAATTTATTCCATACACATGTGTCTTCCACATGTCCTTAGATGATGTGGAACTCCCTTCAACCAATGGTGGTCCTTCTTCATTTGAGTGTTGATAGTTTCTTTCTTGGGCTTTTGATTGGTCATCACATGTCTAGCTCCAAGCTTTATCAGATATTTTTTCTCTTTTGATCTCCTCCATTGAAATGATCACGGTAACCATTGTATTTAAAATCAATGGCACACATGCATTAGTACCCTTGATGTAACTAATTTGGGTAGAAGATGAGTGTTGACCATAGATGGAGGATTTAATTATCAACATGGGTTATAAGAATGCTTGCCTTTCCTTGGAGTTATTTTCTTTTGACTAAATGTGGAAACCATCTTCTAACTATTTGCCTTGGCCTATCCCATTTATAACTAAGTGTTCTTTTGAGTGAAGCAAGGCTATAGAAAAAATTTCCCTACAACTTTGGCAGCTCTTAGGACATTTCAGCCTATTCAAAAGGAAAACCCAAACTTATTTTCCTTCATCCTTCTATCACATTTCTAACTATGTGATAGAATGTTCTTTACAAGAATAGCACTTTTTTTTATCAACTAAGAGAAGGTTGATAATAAAGAACATGCTAAGATATATTATCTTGAATATCAACCTTTAAGACATAAAATCATTTGTTATAACATGATAATTTGAACACATTATACAAGTTATTAGATTTACCATTTATAAGGGAATCATATCTTAAATATATTTTATAATATTAAAAAAGAAAAAATATTATTTAAGTAAATAATTGTTGCCTTTTATTTTTGTTTGCTAGATTGCATAAGGTATTTATTTAACATATTCATGTAATTCAAGATGTTTGTTGAAAAGCAAAGTGGGAATTTCATTAGAGTATTATGAATAGATAGAGACATTGAATTTATAAATAAATTTGTCTTGAATTATTACTAAGAAAACAATATAAAGGAAGAATCTAATGTTTCATAGACACCTCACCAGCATGAAGTAGTAGAATGAAAAAATAGATACCTAATGGAAATTTCTATGTGTATGTTGCATTCAAAGAGGATGAATTTTAAGTTTTGGGATGAAGCAATTAATAAAATTTCATATATATTAAATAGAACCACTACTAAATGTATTAGGCATGTAACTCCTTACAAAGCTTGAAGTGTTAAAAAACCAAGTGTCTATCACTTTGTGTTTTATTTGGATGCTTATGTCTAATGTTCTTATGCTAAAAGGAAAAAGCTATAAAATAATAGTGTCAACTAGATCAATGATTGGTTGTGGTGAAGAATCCAAAGCCTATAGATTGTATGATCTCAAGACCAAGAAATTCTGCATTTAAAGAAGTTTTATTCAATGTGGTTTCATTTCCTATTATAAAGGATGATTGTTGTTATATCTAAATGCACCTACCAACCTAGGTTGAGGGCTTGACAAGATCAATGCACTTGCATCTCATGTAGAATGAAGTAGTAGAAAACACCATGAATGAAAGACTACACATGGAGAAATCTCTAAGGTTTTTAATCAATATTGATCCCTCATTGGATTCAATCCTTGATGCACAAAGACCTTCATTATTTGAGACCCGAGGGGGTTGTAGGGAATTTTAATGAAAGTAGAAAATAGGAAAGTAAATACTTTGTAGAAAATAAATCATATGATATGGAAGTGATGTGTCAAAGAATTAATTCCCAACTTCCAACTGCAACAAATTTAAATTAAACAAAAGATATTTCATCTTATGGCTAGTCAACACAACCAAGTAAAACACATTGCTAGGAATTAAAAAAATTTAAAAATGACAATGAAAATTTAGTCATGGCTTCCATTAACATGCCAAAAAATTATTACAAGATAATGAGGCCTAGAGGGTTTGATGCTACTTATGCAGTGATCCAATGTTTGGGATCCTCTTATTACAATAGGAAAGAAGCATGAATGGAATATTCTACAAGTTTGGGTACCAAGCACTAGAAAAATAATTCTAAAGCCTTTTACAATATAATTCAGACCTATTTACAAGCCAAGAGGAGGGTTCATTCCCTCAAAATATTTCTAAAAAATGCCTTCCAATTATCCTCTGATCTCATAGCCAAAATTCTTCTATAACAATGGAATTATAATTTCTAAAATATTTTTGACCTTTAGATGATCGATTATTTCTTGACTTGTCTCTCTCCTATTATGTTGGGGTTGATGCACGATTACTCTTCCACTCATTTTCTCCTAAAATACATTTTATTGTTGACACAACAAGCATGACCTTTCTGATTAGTGTAGGTTGGTAAGGTAGATCACGTGTATGGTCAGTGGTTGCCATGGCTGACACATACTTGGATCTAATAGGCTTGTCCATGAAAGTTAAGCTTTGTGGATAATGGTATATGTTATTCTTAATAGCTCCTTATCCTAATTCCTTCCCTACACATGTGTCTTCCACATGTCCTCATATGAGGTGGAACTCCCTTCAACCAATGGTGGTTCTTCTTCATTTGAGTGTTGGAAATTTCTCCCTTGGGATTTTGATTGGTCATCATGTGTCTAGCTCCAATATTTATCAGATATTTTTTCTCTTTTGATCTCCTCCATTGAAAGGACCACACTAAACATTGGATTAAAAATCAATGTCCCATAGGCATTAGCACCCTTGATGTAAATAATTTTTGGTAGAAGATGAGTGTTGACCATAGATGGAGGATTTAATGATCAACATGGGTTCTAAGAATGTTTTTATTTCCTTGGAGTTATTTTCTTTTGACTAAAGGTGGAAACCATCTTCTAACTATTTGACTTGGTCTATTCCATTTATAACTAAGTGTTCTTTTGAGTGAAGCAGGGCTACAAAAAATAGTTCTTTACAACTTTGGCACCTCCTAGGGCCTTTCAGCCTATTGAAAAATAAAATGCAAACTTATTTTACTTCAACTTGGGAATGGAATCAGAATTGGATTGAAAACAAAGTAAAATAGAATATAAAAATTGGAAAATGAAGAGGGTATAGATACAATATTAGTTTTTCCTTGATACACCTTTTGGGACTAGTACCTTGATGATGTCTTCTTGGTTTGGGACCCCAGTCAAGGCAAAGGACCCTTAGGGTGACAATTTTTGAAATATCATGACTTCGAATATGTTTCTCATTATTGAATATCTTTCAAAGTTTTTGATCATTGCCCCTCTCCCAACCCAGTGAATGCCATCCCATTTTTTCCCTAGCTTAAGATGCTTCAAAATTTACATATAGATAACAATATCATAGAATTTTATTTGATGAGTGTACCTAGGTTAATATTCTAGCCATTTATCTCCCCTAGTTTTCATGCCATGAACCTTTTCTTGGAGATTTTTTGTTTGGTCCAATTGGCTTAGACAAGCCTCACCAAATATCTTCTTGAGTGTTACATTCCTTGACATAAGGGTATTGAGTTTTCTTTCTATGGCATACTACTGGTATTGTGTATAAAATAATCCAGGATCAAAATTACAATACATTCACTAATAGGTGTTGGTTCAGTTTCCAAACCCACACCCTTGATTGAGGAGTGGATCCATATTTGCTAAGCAAACAAAAATCATGTCCCTTGTGGATCCCCCTTAGCTATCACTAGAAGGGTTTTATATCCTCTACTTAGTATGGGGTTAGGCTTAACTATCATAAAAATTTCTAAAGACCTTTCACTTGCTTGACTTAGATGATTGGAATTACCTCATGGCATTAGGAGATTTAGATTTATTGTCATATTTTAGTGTGGTCCTTTTCTAGTTGGTCTTTTTACCATATTAGTAATGACTATCATTTGGTATGTGGAAGGAGTTGTAGCTATCATCATCATGCTCTATTACTCTCAACTACCTTACTTTAGATTTTTTCCTCAAGGTGAATTTTCCAAGGTAAATGCTTTATTTATGTATGGTATATCTACCCAGGAGTTCATACAACCTAATAGAGGGAATACCCCCTTGTATAAACTTCTTCCCTAGGTAGGTTATAAAAATTTCTTATCCTCTATTAATTACCTCTAGAAGATAAATTTTATGTAGTTGAATTGGAAAAGACATGTTTTATCTATTATCCTCCTTCGTGCTCAATCATGGTAGTTGTATTATTTTCCATTTGTATGACCTATTGGTTGTGACTAATAGTCCCCATGAAGGCTTTAATTCCCATGAAGTTTATAGTCATTGATATCCTCAAGTGATAATTCTACCTACATTGAATTGCTTTTGACCATGCCAATGTTCCTGCAAAATATGCCATTGTTACTTGGTATTATGTGAAGATTCTAGATAGCTAATTAAGTGCTTCCAAATATCTGCATATAATACTAGTCATTAGATTTTAAACTAGTTGTGAGGATATTTTCCATATTCTCATAGATTAAGCATATGCTCTCTAGATGTCGATCATAACTCTCCTTGAGAGATTGCCTTGCATTAGCCATATGGACACCCCTCCCTATGAACATAGAGAAAATTGCTAATTGAGGTTGGGTCATGTGCCTTCATTAATAATAGGGCAATGCATTATTATTCATGGATAAGCTATGTTTAAATGGAAAATGGAGCTTCCTAATCTATTGTTTCCATATTCTACCATATTTTATTTCATGGAGATATATTTCTCCAATTAGGTGTTTTAGTTGAGACTATTATCATTTTTATATTTTATAAGTCCTTAATCCCTTTGTGTAGAAAAATTCCTTCAATAATTCTTCCTATGGTTTGATTATTTACATATGTGTGTGTGTGTGTGTGTGTGTGTGTGTGTGTGTGTGTGTTATTTTTACTATGTACAATATTTACACTATGTACAAAGGAATACTTGGTGATACATTACCCCATGCTAGTTGTCTTGAAGACCTTGTATCGATCTAATATTCATGTCTTAGATGCCCATTGGTCTAGATAATCATTATGGATGTATGGATGCATCTTATCTATGAAGTATTCAGAGTTTGACAACTCTTATTTTACTAAGTAAGTATGCTTCTCTCCACTCCTCTCTGTGGGGATTTGCTCTACATGGTACATGTGGAGGGATTATAATGTGATCTTGAACTTGGTCCTATATTTAGTTTTGAGAAACACGTGGGTCTAGTTGAGTGATAGGTATACTCCAATATTAGTAAAGAAGTATTTTGAGAGGCACATTTTAATTGAGATTGAGATATTGATCACCTTTACATATTGGTGTACCATTTACTTGGGGTATGCTTGGAGTGCTAGAGGAAGGTCTTGGATAAACCTAAAAATTTGCATTGGAGTGCCATCTAACTGTACTACCATATAGTTGGTATGCTCTAGTAATAGGACAAGTACCTCTACCATTATTTTTGGTATAACCGATGTGTTGGATCCTAATTTGACTATGCAATTATGTATCAGTTGATCTCCACAAATTAAGGCCATGTAGAATAGCATATGTTTAGACCTACTTGACTTTAGGCCTAAAATTTGTAACATAGTGAGCATTCCTTATCCGCTCAATAATTTTTGCTTCTTTAGAACATATTCTAAGTTCTTCATCTATTTTATAATAGAGAGGACATCTCAAAGAGGTATGACTACAATTTACTTCCATAGGTGCTCCACCATGTTGAAAGTTTTGACAGAAGGGGATTTTGGAATGGTCAAAGTTATTAAAAGCTTGGTCTTTTTAATCATTGGAGTTTGACTTGGTATATTTTCAATAGGTAGGGTTATGCACAGTGGAAAATATTCACAAATTGGGTGAATATTAAGATTTCCAAAATTGGAAATTTGCGAATATGAGGACACTCGATGTCGACCCATTCACCTAAAATGTTTTGGAATAATTTTTTCTTAGGATCAATTCACCATAATATATATCCAAAAATAGGCATATTTGTACTTGTTGGAAAGCTCTTTTTGAGCCTGATCTAATGGTGGTGTTTATATGAAGTTATAAGGTGATTTAATAGGTCAAAATTTACCCCAAATATGACATTATAATTTAGAGCTTCAAATGCCCCCAAATTTTGGTGTGAAGATGATTGATTTGATTTTCTTAGGATTCGCCTTGATTTTGATTAGTATTTACCAATTTTTTACAAGTACAATTTGGGTCCAACCCCTTATGCATAACCTTGGCAATAGGTTTCCTTAGAGGTTTAGGGGTAAATCTTATCACTATTACAACCGATCAAACCTGATTCCTTGATGCAAATTATGTTGAAGAGGTCCTTTGCCTCTTTAGTTCTCTCCTTTAAGGTCTAGCGTATTTCAAGCCAAATATCCCCTTCTTTCCAATGTCTCTATTTTTGACTCATTTATTATACTTTTATCATACTTGTAGTATCCCACTTGATTGGCCTGATCCACTTGACATAGTGTATACTTTTGCTTCATCCTAGGTAGTAAAAATATGCTCCAATATTGATAAATTAGTAGCTAATGTTGTGGTCTAAGACTAAGTGTTAGGTTCTAATATTAGCATCAAGACTTCTAACTAAGGAGGATGTGCAATATTGTGGTTGGAAGAGGATGTCTTGATAGTTTCAGATTCTATTCTAATATAATAGTCATAAGAAGAATAGTTGGATGTAGGATAGTTCCAATTGTTAGGGTATTCAATGTAGTTGTTTTGGATGGTGACCAAGTCCCTAGCTAATTTTATAGGTACTTATTGTATTGAAATTGATATGGTTACTATCTATTCAGTCAATAACTAAGAATGACTAGGATACTTGTTGGTAAAAATAGAGGCTTATGATATCTAGCTAGAGGTGGTTAGACACTTGGGTTTCCCTATTAGAAGTAAGTATTTGGATACCTTTGGTAAAGAAACCTTTGGATGTTACACTACCTTTCTAGGGATGTGACATCATTGGAAAGGGTCCTCATAGTTTTGAAAAACTCATCTATCTTATCATCTAGAAGAGAAAACACTTGAATTTGCTCTAGGTATGTGATAGGATGAATCAAACTTATGGAAGTTTGTATGGTCAAAGAGGGATGATAAGAGGGATGAATGGAAGAAAAAAATGGTAAATGTGGTCTATTATCTAGACTTACTATTCATATTAGATCCTTCTCAGTTTGAATGTCTATCTCATAGGCATTCAATAGTGAATTAATGCCCTTATACTTGATCATCATTGCATTGTTTTTTGAATTTACATGGTGGAATCAGTAGCTTCCATGAATCCGGACAGGTTGTCCAACTTTTTTTATGGCTGCCATAGTATTCTGCATCGTCCATACCGAAAGCCATCACACAAATATTTGCACATTCTACCGCTATAACCACCATGCCATAATAATTTAAAATTTTTTACGTCGTTGAAAGCACCAAGAAAGGGACAAGCATTCAGTCCAGCGAGGCCCGAGATTTGAACCTTGGACATCTACCCCCTTATGGGTTTTGGATGAACCAATTGGTCTATACCTCAGACCTGACCATCATTGCAATATAAGAATTAAAAGCTTTTAGATAGTAAATGAATACCATACCTAGAGGTGGTTATATCTCATCAAATATCCTTTCCCAAGTCTTGTGGATTTCGACATTAAAATTATTGATTCTATCATAGATACCCTCTTGATGGTTGTGAATTGCTCTATGACGGATGTTCGATTTGATTTCTCTCTAAATCTATTTATCAATATATCTACCAATTGGTCGTATATTCCAACTAATCATGAGCTAATATTGAAGTACCATTTACAAGTTCTCCATTGAAAATAAGTCACCAATAGCCTCAAGGCTATATCTTACTTTTCAATGAAATGAATAGTGCACAAGTTTACTAGGTGTTGTATGAGTTATATGAGAGTGAAAACATCTCCTCCTAAGCACTTAGAAAGAAATTAGGTCCCATATGTTAGGTGGAACTAGTGGAATCAAAGGGACATCTATCATTCTACACCAAAAATATTTTGGGAGGATGATGTACTATAGCCACCATGTTGCATCATCAATTCCTCCTTAATATTTGGTTTAGTGGTGGCACTAGCTCTTATTGATTGGCTTAGGCAAAGGCTTTAGTCATGGGCATTATTTTCATATGACTTTAGACCTTTCCTTTGAAAGTGGAGTTTTCAAGTAGGGATATTTTGCTACAACAAGCTCATATGATAAAGACACCCATCAAAATCTTGGTTTATCTTTTGTCATATGAGTTCTTCAAAGTGTATCTCTTAAATTTGAGTCATCAGGTAGAGTTACCAAGTGAAATTTTAAGGTGCTTCTCTTTAATCATTTGGACTATGAACTTTACTAAAATCATAGTCAACATTTTTAATATTCATGAGGTAAACATAGAAGTTCATCCCACCAGGCATGTTAGACAAACTATTGTCATATTTGAATGCACCTACCAACTCGATCTAGGGGCCTAACAAGATGAATGCACCCACAACTCATATAAGTGAAATAGTAAGAAGTGTTATAGATGGAAGACTAATTGCGGGACATCCTCCAAGGTTTATAACCAATGTTGACTACTTTTTGGGCTAATGCACCAAAGAATTAAATGCCAACTTTTAACTGCAAAAAATGACAACTAAACATGAAACATGCCATCCTATGGATAGTGAACATAACCATGCAAATATAATTGCTAGGAATAAAAAATAAGTTAAAGATAGGAGGATAGTGAAATTAGTCATGGCTTCCATTAACATCCTTAAAAATAATTACAAGAGAATAAAGCCCAAATATTTTGATGTTCCTTAAGTAGCAAGACAAGTTTTGAGTTCCTCTTATTAAAATTGAAAATAAAGGTGAAAGGAAGATCCCATGAGATTAGGTACCAAGCATAAGCAAATAACTCTCAAAACTATTTATAATATAAGTTGGACCTACTTATAATCCAAGAGGAGAGTTCCTTCCCTTTGAAATTATATGTAGAAGGTCTACCAATTATCCTCTACTTCTACAAATGAAATTATTCTAAAACTATGGAATAATAACTTCAAGATCTTTAGATATAGATATATAAATGTTAAAAGTTTTGGGTCTTTGAATGATCGATTATTGCTAACTTCTCTTTCTGCTTTAGAATTGGGTTGGTTGCACCACTACTCTTTTGTTGTGTTTCTCTTGGCATGTATCACCTTGCTGATATAGCAGGCATGTTCTCCTTCATTTGTGTATGTTGGCAAGGTAGGTTCACGTGTATGGTGGGTGGTTACCATGACTAACACATAGTTGACCTTAATAGGCTTGGTCATGAAATTCAAGCTTTATGGTCAATGGTAGGTGCTCTTCTTAATTGATAATTTGCCTACCTTCTTCCTTGCATGTGTAGATATTGTGTGTCCTCATATGAGGTGGAACTCCCTTTGGTCAATGATGAGCCTTCTCCTTTTGAGTGTTAGTACTTTTAATCCTAGGCTCATGACTAGTTGTCATGTGTTTGTCCCTAAATATTATCAAAGTATTTTTCTCTTTTTTCATGCTTTCTTTCAATGAGAGGACATCATAGACCGTTGGGTTGAATATCAATAGCCTATAGGTATTAATGCCCTTGTTATAACTAATTTTAGGTGGAAGATAAGAATCGGCCAATGCAACTTCTAAGCTATTTTACCTTTCATTGGAGTTATTTTCATTGCACTAAATGTGGGAAGCACCTTTCAACTGCTTGCCTTGACCTATTCCACTTTAAATTGCGTTTTCTTTTGAGTGAACTAGGGTTGTAGAAAAAATTCCCTACAATGATTGTACTTCTTTTCCTCTACTGATGTTTCTTGTTGATAAAAGTGAACATATTAATAATAACACTAGCTCAAATGCAATAATAAGTCTTTTATAGGTAAAAAAGAGACATATTCTACATGTAGAATAGGGAAATCCATAGGTGAAGAAAAACAATTAAAGATGTACAAGATGAAGATGAAAAGACTCATTGAAAAAAGAAATATTGATGATATATATGAATAAGGTTGAACAAGATACTTTATTAGTTATACTCTCATACTAGATTTATCTTGGTTGATGATTCACAAACATATGAAGAAACATAAGGTAAGGTAGATTAGGAAGAAGTAATTCGAGATGAGTATAATTAATTGATAAAGAATGATACATAGAAATTGAACACTTCCAAGGGGAAAAACCTAGTTATAGTAAGTGGAACTATAAGATTAGATTTAATTTACAAGGAGCTATTGATAAGCATAAATAAATATTTGTGGCTAAAGGTTTTTAATAAAATGAAGGTATTCATTACACTAAGAGTTTTGATTCTATTGTAAAAATGACTACTATTTATAGTATCATTGCTCTAGTTCTAAAATTTTGTTGGGAGATACACCAAATTGATATGAAGTGTGAATTTCTCAATGGTAAAATAAAAGAAAAAATTTATATGCAAAAAAAAAAATAATCATCAAGTTTTTCAAAATCTAAACACGATAATTTGGTGTATAGGTTGAAGAAGTATTTATATGGGTTCAAACAAGCTCTAAAGATAGACTATAAGGTATTCCATGGATGAAATTGACAATGATTCATTCATTCATTCATATGCTTAACTATAAGTTTAATTAGTTTTGTGCACAACGAAGAGCATATTTAATATTTCATACTAGTTGTAATTTTTTATTGAGAATTATTTGAGGTCAATTTTGCATTTTTATCATTTCTTTAACATTGTGAAAAAAAAATTTACAATATCAATTAATTTAATTTAGTTAAATTTTTAATAAGCAAATGTTAATATTCACCTGCTAGATTTAAATATTAGTTTAAGCTATCAAATATTTCTCTCCTAATCAATTGCCCTAAATCACATGGGCCACCAATAGATTTAATTTAGATAGAAAAAATTTATAATTTCAAACAATGACAACAAAATATTTAAAATATGTACTTAGAAAACTGCTAACCATTAATTATGGTTGCCAAAAATTAACTTATTTGAACTACATTTGAATCATTTCCCTATAGATAGCTTAAATAATCAAAACTATAATGAATAAATAAGTTAAATAATCAAAACTATAATTGAATATACGATAAATTAATTTTTTTTTGACAATAAATGAATACACATTAATCAAAATCATTTTCACATAATCAAACTCTAAAGGATAGGTGTATTTTAAAAATTAATTATCACACCAAAGTATACAATAGATATAAATTTTTCATAGGTACATAATGCAAATATTTTCAATTAGGAACACTTACTTAAGAACCTAAGAATAGAATAAAAATAAAATTCTATATATATCGTCATTGTTTTCTAAATGAATAGTGGTATATGTTGTTATTATTAGTTGTAAGTAAGCATAAAACGACCCTCACTTTCAAATTTCTTGCTCTAGGTCTTCCGATTATTTTAATAAATAAAATATACTTATGAGAAAACCATGAATATCAAGAATTCAATGTCATTTAATGAAGCCATAGCTAGAAGTAAGGATGGCCTAGTTAGGGGACACAATTTTTCATCCATTGAGAGCAAAAGAAAGAACAAATCTATTATAATCTCATTTTATGTTATAAATAGTATATCATAAATTATTTTCATAGATGAGATTGTTAAGGATGCTAATCTTTATTGTTACTAGAATAGTTCTAGGAAGTTGATAAATTTTAATTATTTTCAATAATGATAATAATAAAAAGAAAAGTTTGTAGTAGCTCTATTTAGATAAATGATGGTAAACCATAGGTAATATCATGGATAAAATTGTTAGGAGTGCTAATATTAATTTTTACTTATGCTAGATCTAGTACATATATAAATAATTATGAGAATAATATATGTAAGAAGAACCTTTCTTTCTCCTTCACTCTCCATATGTAATATGTCACACATTTATGAATAAAGAAGTTTTAACATATCTATTATATAACTCCAAGATTGATGTCATTTAAAAATATCTTAAAGCGAAACAACTCATATAACTCTAAGATTTCTCTAAATATTCTCTTAGATAAAAGAATTGCGGACGAAAAAGTTGTTTTAACATCTAAACAACTCATATAACTCTAATATTTCTCTAAATATTATCTTATATAAAGGAATTGCGGATACTTGCACATGTTATTGAAAGATAATTGATACATGAAAATCTTTAAAGTTCTTTGTTTCGTATTCTTAAGCACAAATAAATGTATGATCCACAAGAAATTTAATCTTTGAAATCTAGAGCACTATCTTACTTTGTTGTCATAACCTCACATATAATCCATATGAATTTTACCTCATTAGCAATTGAGATTTTTTCCTTTTAGTTTCCTCATAAAATATTGTCTCCTTCGTATGTTTACTTTTTGCATATGCTAGACCATATTCTCTTTAGAGGGGGTTTATTTCAAGCTATCTTTCATGGTGTCAGATCCAGCTATTATTGATGCTACCATATATATGAGCTCAACTAAAACACTTTTATAAAGAAAAAGACAAGATTATTTATTTTTATTTTTTCATTTAGATGACTCTGTCTACAAGAAAAATATTGTAGATTTTCTATTTTAAAAATGAAATTATATTTAAAAAAATTTAAAGCTCTAAAGAATAACTATTATTGAAGGGACTGCTTTTATTACAATGTTTTTGTCACTTTTTTCATAGAAGATAAGTTAGAAATTTATTCTCATTAAATTTGTAGGATCAAGCTCAAATTTCTTGCTTACATTTATTAACGAATAAAATTTAGTTGAAGCTCAAATTTCTTGCTTACATTTATTAACGAATAAAATTTAGTTGAAGCTCAAATTTCTTGCTTACTACTTTGGATTTTGCTTTTAGACAAATATATAGATGTTTCCATTAAAAAGATTATTTAATACCTATAAAATTTTATTGTAAATTATTTTATTTCTTGCTCAAAATTAAAAAAAAAAAAAAAAAAACTGGTCATTAGCTAGCATTTCTACTGACATTCGCATCCGCACCTGCTCAAACGGTTAGCAACTATGACAAATATTGAAATGCTTGAAAAATAATCATCAATAAAGTTTCCCTTTCTACTAAAATATCTGCTTCAAAATAGCAGGCTACAATGGACATAAGTATGGGGCAAAGTTTTCTTTAAAGTTATCAAATTTTTATAACATAAAATTGTTTGGAGAGATATGGTAAGTTTATGGGTTATCATTTAAGAAATCTAAATTCAAACTTCTATAAACTTGTATTTTACCCTAAAATTTTGTTTAAGAAGGGATACCATAGTGGTATGTTCTTGGATTTTCATCCATGAGGCCCAAATGCAAACCCTCCTACGAGGGGATTGAAACCCCTCATAGAAACCTACCCTTTTACTCTAGCATTTTTTTGTGTGGACCTAACAATTTTTTTGTCCAAAAGAAATACTGTAGTAGGATACCATAGTGATAAATCCTTGGATTTTCATCCATTTTTTTTTTTTTGTTCAAAAAAGATAATGTACTAGCAATATTTTATCATAGGACGAATACCTTAGTAGTAAGTTTTTGGGTTTTCATCCAAGAAATCCAACTTCAAACCTTGGTATGAGAGGACTGGAACCTCCTATTAAAACCTAAATTTTACCTTAATATTTTTTGGCCAGAAGGAATGTGGTAGTGGTAAGTCTTTGGGTTTGCATCAAGCAACATGACCCAAGTTTAAACTATGAGATACTATAGTGGTAAGTCCTTGGGTTTTTATCCATTTTTTTTCAAAAAGGATATCATAGTGGTAACATTTTATCGTGGGAGGGACCCTTCATAAAAACCCACACTTTATCCTAACATTTTTAGTGGTAAGTCTTTGGGTTTTCATCAAGTGACCCAACCCAAGTTTAAACTAGGTACTATGGATTAGGATTCCAAATAAAAACCCTTACTTTACTCTAGCATTTTTTTGTCCAAGAGGGATACCATAGTGGTAAGTCTTTGGATTGTCATCAAGAGATAAAGTTCAAACCTTATACGAGGGGATCAGACCTCTTAAAAACTCATGCTTTACCCTAAAAAAAAATTATGGTCCTAAGAGGGATACCATAGTGGTAAGTCCTTGGTTTTCATTCAGGAGACCAAGTTCAACCCTCGAGGGAACTGAGGCCCCTTATAAAAATTTGCACTTTACCCTAAGGGATTGAGAAAAGCCTATAGTGGTAAGTATTTTAGTTTTCATCTAGGAGACCGAAGTTCAAATCATGGTACGAGAGGAGGGATTCCTCATAAAACCTAATGCTTTACCCAAAATTTTATTTTTTTTTGGTCCAAACCATGGTACAAGGGAAGTGACCCTTTATAAAAACTCATGCTTTATCCAAACAATTTTGTTTTTGGGTTCCTGATTGGGATACAATCCTGGAAAGTGTTTGGGTTTTCATCGACAAACCTAATTCAACCTCCAACTAAATTAAGACCCCTTGTAAAAACCCACACTTTATCCCGAGGGTATAAGGAAAAACCTGTGATTTTTCGTTACTTTTTTTAATTTTGGGAGGGATACGATAATGGTAAAGTCCTTGAGTTTTCTTTTATGAAACCTAAGTTCAAACTAAGGTACAAGGAGATCGGACCCCATAAAAAACCATGTTTTACCCTAACAAAAAATATTTTGTCCCTATTGAGACAACACATTGGTTAGGGCTTTGAGTAGACCCAACATACCCATTATGGGATAGGTTAGTTGGTAACAATTTATTTATTCTAAAAGGGATACTATAGTCCTAAAGTCTTTGTGTTTTTTAATGTAGGAGACACCATACCCAAAAATATAGGGACCAATTGGTAGTGATTAAATTATTTTGGTAGGAACCCTTCATAAAAATTCATGTTATACCCTAATAGTTTGTTTAGGAAGGGATACCATAGTGGTAAGGCTTTGGTTTTCATCTATGAGATCCAAGTTCAAACCCTCTTACAAGAGGATTATCCCTTCGTAAAAACCTACAAACATTTTTTTGTCTAGACCTTAACATTTTTTTATCCAAAAGAGATACCATAACGTAACAACATTTTATCTTGAGGATACCTTAGTGGCAAGTCCTTGGGTTTTCATCCACGTGTACTAGTAACATTTTATCTTAGGAGGAATACCGTAGTAGCAAGTCCTTGGGTTTTCATCCAATAAATCCAAATTCAAACCTTGGTCCGAGAAAATTGGAACCCCTCATAAAAACAACATTTAACCATAACATTTTTTGTCTAGAAGTGTCGTAGTGGTAAGTGTTAAGTCTTTGGATTTTTGTTAAGAGGCCTAACCCAAGTTTAAACCCTAGGATACCATAGTAATATGTCTTTAAGTTTTCATCCATTTTATTTACCCAAAAAATACAAAATTTTATTTTAAAAATTAAAAATTAAAATCGAAATCTAATTAACTTCATTTTTACTATAATTTATAAAAATTATCTATAAATCTTAATATCTATCTATAAAAAAAAAATATTGCAATATTGTTTGGATCTTATGTGCCGTTCAAGTCTCGAGGATTGCAGATTGTGCACGTTCCCTCCTCTTTCCCTAAAAGTCTCGAAGATTGCATGCACCTTGTGTCGTATAACATGCAAACATTCAATTCCATTTTTTTTATTTTTTATTTTTGCTATTTGAATGAGAATGGAAGACGCAATCAATGAAGAAAAAACTGGTCGAAAGGCTAGCCCATGTAGATTATTGCGCTCCTACAACTAATAGGCATAATCACCTATCATACTTTTGATTTTACTTTGGCTATATTTACCTCTCAAGAATCCTTTTATTAATATCTTTAATATCTTTTCATCTCAGTAGTTAGGTATGATCTTTTGGGTAAACATAATTTGTAGTGAAGGAGAACTTTGATGGTTCAAGGTTGGTACAATCGTAACACTTAAGTCAAACTATTACCTTGCAGACTTAAATCAAACTATTACCTTTACCCAAATTTAATTTAAGCAAATATTTTTGAAGAATACATTTACATCAACGAATTTGGAGATGAAACAGATGAAGCTAAAGCTATATACTATGCCAATTAAAAGATTACTATTGATATAATGAATATTAATTATAGGGATAAAATAAATGTAGCTTACATAACGCTCACTCTAAGACTAATTCTCGTATCCATAAATTTGATTCTCTAAGTCCATATAGATGATGGTCGATGTGTTAATTATAGGGATCTTCACGATGATCCAAATACCGCCCTTTTTCTACACCATAGAAAAGTGTTTTAGGAGTTTTCTTTTAACTTTTGAGTAGTGTAAAAAAAAAATTATAAATTGTTTACATATTGTTTTAAGGGTGTGAGTTGTACATTCATAACGATCAATTTAACATATAATATTTCATTACTACAATTTATTATTATAATCATTTTATTATTATAGTTATTATAATATTTATAAATATGTAAATGGAGTTTATGATTACTATTTCTAATATTATTAGACAAGTTTAACCTCATTATTATTATCGAAAAAAAAATTTACATGTAACAAAATTAAATTTATTGGCTCTTATCTTTAATGCTAAATGTAATTATCTAGGTCTACCAACTTCCAACCATTAAAGAGAATTCAAAAAATAAATTGTATAACTTTTTAAAAACTAAATTTAGACATGATTTCAAACACAAATTGTTACCATGAAGAGAACCTCTATTATCTCATGTAAGTACTATAGGATAACATTTTGAATACTATGATTAAGATCCCATTCTCATGGTTATTGGATGTTACTTCCTCGTTCATCCAAACTAAGTGATACTTCAATTCATCAACTTTAAAATATCTATTACTACTAAAAACCCCTCCTACTCTATTATTGTCAAATTTCCTCTATATCATTAGCCATGGGAATTATATTCCTCCAACACCACATCATTCCCCTACTACCTACATTTGTGGATTAGTGAGGCTTCTCTCTAACCTTTTCTATAACTTTATCATCATCATTCTTATAACATTGTTAATGGATTAAATTTTCTCCATGTCCTTCCTTATGTCACTAGATCCAATTTTTCTTACCAATTTCATCTATTCTTTCATAATTATCAACTAGTTCATATGACATTGATAGGGAATACATCCTTGATTACAGATAATAATTATTCTTCCACTCAAAATAAGTGGTCAACGATCAATATTATATAAATAATTAATCACATTTAGCATTGACTACAATGGGTGCTTGTGGGGGCCATGGATATATTACTCTTAAATTTTACCTCCATTACAATCTCCATGTTATAAATAGAACCAATAGGTCCCTCTTGGGTAAATTTTTATCATTTACATTGTCTTTCATCTTTGCTTCCTTGTAAAGCCTATTTCAATTGGTAATAGCAAGTATAAGGGGAGCAATGATTGTGGTTTTAGATACTATTGCATGGATTCTTATAGCCTCCACATCATTGCATCCATATGATTTTGATATGGATTTAAAATCCAATTCTAGTCACATGCACTCATTGGTTTCTAATCAATGGAGAAACTTGAACCATTGATCTCATTTGTCTCTATATATTCAACTTTTTTCCATCTTATAGTATCTAAAAATATGTAATTTTAGATGTAGTAATCCTTTATTCTCACCTCCATTAGTTATAATAAAGTCTTCATCTCTCTTCACACAATAATTTCAATGTTAAAGAACTTACTTAAATTATAGAATCTTGGGATATAATTTCTCTTTAACATCATCATCAACTACCCATGTTCAATATTTTCTTTTTGTCCATCTCATCAATATACTCACTCATTTTGTAATCCAAGAATATAGAAAAGAATCCCTTATTCATTTCATATATTGTATCTTAGATTATCAAATTTGGAAAGCAAGTACATATAAAATAAAATTGATGTTCCTTGCAATATGTATCTACCTTGACACTTATTGGCCTTATGTAACTTGTACCTCCAACACCCCCAAAGTATCTTATATAGAACAATACTCAATGGAGTTTTACCAAAAAAGATAAGTAATTAGGATTTTAATAATTTAATATTATTGTTTGATCAACAATCTATAAACTTATATTTTATATTGTTATCCCATCCCTCTTGACTTCCTTGTATTTTACCCTTGCACTTATTTTCATGTGTTCAACATATAAAATACCATCCTATTACATGAATATTAAGAAACATTAAATTGTGGCACACTCTTCCCTTAATTTTGTTGATATCATTTCTTTGCCTACCAATTCTTATGGTATTTTTTGATAAATCCATATTCTATCATAAATGATGCATAATCCTCCACTAAAACTAAGGTGTGGATGCTCAATATTTCTTTATAAAGTCCTAAATCCCTACTCATGCCATATAATTCTTGTGTGCATTCATAAGGGAAATGGGGGTGTTACTCTTAGATATTTTCTTCATTAGAATCTCCATGTACAATATAGGACCATTATAATCCTCCCACCAATTGTAATTAGTTGTGTTGAATATTATTTCCACTCTCTTTTAAAGATTTTTTGCACAGTTGTTCTCAAGTATCACAAGAGCAATGATGAAGGTTAAAAAGACTATTTATTAGCTTCTAAAGTCCTATATATATTTAACTTCAAAGGACTCCAATAATATATTTTAGATCTTATCCTCCTTTTACCCACTTGATCTCTCATAAATGAAAGGAGACTTGATTGACTAATCTCATTTGGCTCTAGATATTCAACTTATTTTCCATAGTATCAAAAAACTTAAACTTTTATGAATGACATCCTCACTAGCCACAAAAATGGTCCATCTCTCTTTACACATTAATTTGACTATGATAGAGATTTCTTATAATAAAATTTATGGTATAATTCCCCTTTAAAATCATAGATAAATTCCACCATGTTGATGTTCTCTTATTGGCCTTTCATAAACACACTAACTTACTATCTAATCCAAGATAGTATAAAACATTCTCATATTTTTTGTCTTTAGTGCATCTTATATTTCCTAAGCTAGCAATAAACTACACATAAAATAAAATGAATCTTCTTTGTAATAGGTATCCTTCTTGACATTGCTTTCATCTTAATATATCTTATGGCTTATAAATTACCATGATAACCTATAAAAAATACTACTTGATGCAATTTTCCTAAATAATATAAATCATGGCTCCTTATTGATAACTTTTGAACATTGCTCTTAGACTTATCATATCTTCTTCTCACATGTACTTTTTTTTTCAATAAATAGAGGTGCATCATGTCTAAAAACACTTGCTTTTATGATGCATTCTTTCCTTCTTGTCTAGATTTTCCCTATACTATATAAAACTTCTCCATTACCTTCACACTTCTAACTTTTGTTCAACTCATCGATCTTAAATAAAGTTGTAAGAACAAAATTCTATAGATTGAAAAATAAGTTTTTAGGTGACCTATTACATACCAAAATGGAATTATTTAGTAGGTATGGATTAGTTTTTATTGAATACTAATAGTTTTAGATAAGGTTTATTTGTATTTCACTATTTTTAAATGCATCATAATTTTCTTTTTTATAATACCATAAGTTTTGGAAGTAGTATTATGATTATAGGTTCAATGTATATAGAAAATGGAGGTAGCCTAAGGATCAAATTTATAATCCCATAATTTTTGGAAGTAGTATTATGATTATAGGTTCAATGTATTTAGAAAAGAGAGGTAGCCTATGGATCAAAAAATACCTGCTATAAATATAGGGTTGTATTCACTCGTGTAATCATATTATAGCCTTAATGATGCAGGAGCATCCGGCAACAATGGAAAAATCCTGCATCTTCAGAATTTTTCTCGATTTTCCAAGTATTTTTCTTCAGTTTTTCCCAAGGGGGAAGTGTTTCCAAAGCATGGAGGAAGGGGGTCGCGAAATCGCGACATGTCGCGATTTCGTGACATGTCACGAAATCGCGACCTCAAAGGCTGCATTGATGGCGAGGGTGAGTTGCGTCGCGATATCGCGACAGTTCTTCAGAGCAAAGGCGGAAGGGGGGAGGACGTCGCGATGTCGCGATATCACGACTTTAGTCAAGGCAAAGGCGGAAGGGGAGATAACATCGCGATATCATGACGTCACGATATCGCGACGTCACGATATCGCGACTTTGTTTCACAGACGGTGGCAAGGGCGTGTTGTGTCACGATATCGCGACGTCACGATATCGTGACGATATTCAAAATTGAAAGCAAGGCGGCGGTTGGGTCGCGATATCGCGACATGTCGCGATATCGTGGCCAGAAGAAAACAGACCAAGGGAGAGAAAGCGGACGGCCGGGCAAGGCCAATTTCGACACGTGGACTGCCACGTGTATCATGGCAGTTGAGGAGGACACGTGTGCCGACATGGAGAAGTCATAGAAGAATTACGCACGATTGGCTACGTGTAAGAAATTAAAGACGAAGGCCACGTATCGGGAGTTAAATTTGACAGCCGCGTGCATTAAAGGGGGAGAACCACCATTTGGAAGGATTTTTTTTTGACAAAACAGCAGTGCAGAGTACGGTCTGAGCGAAGCGGCCAGTGCAGGGTATGGGAAGCCATTATTGCAAGCAGCAGTGCAGATCGGGCAGTTGCCCATTTATGATAAAAATATTTGAAAACTCGGAGAGGGGGAAAATTGAAGTTTAAACTTTGTTTTAGGCGGGGCATTAATTGCTAGAGGACCGGGACCTCGTTAAAAACCTAAAATTTTGTAATAGGGAGGATGGTGGACGGAAGAACAGGGGGAGTTACAGAGTCGAAGAACCGAGCCGATCTCGGTCATTGTATGCCTGCGGGCTATTTTTTTTAATTCGAAACGGATGTAAATATTTGCTGCAAAAAAAAAAAAAATTAATGAAAAGTTGAATTTGTAAGGTAGTGGTATTTTTCGTCCCCGTCAGTGGTATCAGAGCAGGAGTTCCTGAGCGTACAACAGACCACCGAAGGAGAGAGGCAGTTGTACCAGGACGTGTGGGAGGGTTTGAGTTTGGGTGAAGATGCCTCCAAGAAGAAACCCGATGGGTGGAAGAGGCATGGCAGCAGAAGATTTTTGGGCATTGCAGCGGCAAGTCCAGGCCCTGCAAGAAGAGCTACGCAGAGGACGTGAGCCGAGAAGGGATGCAGACAGTGAGGATGAAGTGGAAGAGGAGAATGAGTTTGAAGAAGAGGAAGAAGATGTAGATCCGGGCCAGGCCATATTGTACAAGGCCATATCCCAGATTGGGAAGAGGCCGAAGTTAGAAGTTCCTACGTATTCCGGGAACTTGAACCCAGAGGAGTTGATAGACTGGGTGAATGATTTAGAAGAATATTTTGAATACGAAGAAGTTGAAGACCCTAACCGGGTCAGATTTGCTAAGACCCGACTGAAGGGTCATGCCAGCATTTGGTGGAAGGGAGTACAGCTGGAGCGAAACCGAAGAGGAAAAGAGCGGATAACCAGATGGGACAGAATGGTGGAGAAATTAAAAAGGCAGTTTATCCTTGTAGATTATGAACTGGACCTGTTACGTAAAATGCAGAGTTTGAGGTAGATGAACAGAACAGTTCAAGAATACACGGAGGAATTTTACAAGATCTCCATCAGAACCGGACATTTGGAAGCAAGCAAGGAAAAAGTGGCCCGTTACATTAATGGGTTGAGACCGAGTGTGCAGGAGGAGTTGAGTTTGGTTTGGGTAAGCACCATTGAAGATGCTTACCAATTTGCTTTGAAGGTTGAAGAAAAGCTAAACCGGAGGTTTGAAAGCAAGCAAAGAGTAAAAGGACCGAGAGGAAAGAACGGTGGAAAGAAAGAAGGAAAGGAAGAGAAGAAAGAAGAGGAGAGCAACAGCCGGGATCAGAAAGAAGATGAAGACCCAAAACCGCAAGTTCAGAATGATAACTACCCGAGAGGAAGGGGTAGATCTGGATGCGGGAATGAAAGAGGAGTATTTCGTGGAACATGTTTCCACTATGGTGAAGAAGGGCATCGTGCATTCAAGTGTCCACAACACCGGGAAAAGACGAACAAGAAACCGGTGGGTCCCGCCAGAGCAGTTGTGGCAGTTGAGGATGTTGACTCAGAACATTCTGAAGAAGCTGAAAAGGGAGAAGTAATGATTGTGAGGAGGACCATGCTGGTAGAGGAAGACAAATCTGAGTAGAGGAGAAGCCTATTTCGCACCCGATGCAAAAGTGCAGGCAAAGTCTGTAATGTCATTATAGACAATGGGAGTACAGACAACTTAGTTTTCGAGGAGATGGTTACTAAGTTGCAGTTGGAGAGAAGGAGGCACCCGCACCCGTACCGGATTGCATGGTTGCGGAAGGACCATAGAGCTTGGGTTCGGGAACAGTGTTTAGTCACGTTCCAGATTGGGAGATACCAGGATGAAGTCCTGTGTGATGTATTCCCCATGGATGCTTGCCATTTGTTGTTGGGAAGGCCATGGCAGTTTGATCGGAGTGCAGTACATGATGGTCGTGCAAATACTTACACCTTGAAGAAATATGGAGTGCGGCACAAGTTGAAGCCATTGCAGACCGAAGATGAGAAAGTGTGCAGTAATGCCAGAATTTGTCTAGTAGAGGGCAGAAAATTCTTCCAGGAAACAGGATTTGAGCAAGTTGTAAAGGTTGATGAGTGTTCGGAGATTTTGCAAAGGAAGCAGACCGAACAGCTTAGAAGTGAAGGTCACTTCTCCTTTTTACCCGGGGTGTCTGATGTAGGAGCATCCGAAAACAGTGGAAAAATCCTGCATCTTCAGAATTTTTCTCGATTTTCCAAGTATTTTTCTTCAGTTTTTCCCAAGGGGGAAGTGTTTCCAAAGCATGGAGGAAGGGGGTCACGAAATCGCGACCTCAAAGGCTGCATTGATGGCGAGGGTGAGTTGCGTCGCGATATCGCGACGTCGCGATATCGCGACAGTTCTTCAGAGCAAAGGCGGAAGGGGGGAGGACGTCGCGATATCGCGACGTCGCGATATCGCGACTTTAGTCAAGGCAAAGGCGGAAGGGGAGATAACGTCGCGATATCATGACGTCACGATATCGCGACGTCACGATATCACGACTTTGTTTCGCAGACGGTGGCAAGGGCGTGTTGTGTCACGATATCGCGACGTCGCGATATCGCGATGATATTCAAAATCGGAAGCAAGGCGGCGGTTGGGTCGCGATATCACGGCTAGAAGAAAACAGACCAAGGGAGAGAAAGCGGACGACCGGGCAAGGCCAATTTTGACACGTGGACTGCCACGTGTATCATGGCAGTTGAGGAGGACACGTGTGCCGACATGGAGAAGTCATAGAAGAATTACGCACGATTGGCTACGTGTAAGAAATTAAAGATGAAGGCCACGTATCGGGAGTTAAATTTGATAGCCGCATGCATTAAAGGGGGAGAACCACCATTTGGAAGGATTTTTTTTTCGACAAAACAACAGTGCAGAGTACGGTCTGAGCGAAGCGGCCAGTGCAGGGTATGGGAAGCCATTATTGCAAGCAACAGTGCAGATCGGGCAGTTGCCCATTTATGATAAAAATATTTGAAAACTCGGAGAGGGGGAAAAATTGAAGTTTAAACTTTGTTTTAGGCGGGGCATTAATTGCTAGAGGACCGGGACCTCGTTAAAAACCTGAAATTTTGTAATAGGGAGGATGGTGGACGGAAGAACAGGGGGAGTTACAGAGTCGAAGAACCGAGCCGAGCTCGGTCATTGTATGCCTGCGGGCTGTTTTTTTTAATTCGGAACGGATGTAAATATTTGCTGCAAAAAAAAAAAAATTTAATGAAAAGTTGAATTTGTAAGGTAGTGGTATTTAAAAGTTGAATTTGTAAGGTAGTGGTATTTTCCGTCCCCGTCACTTAAAATATTAAATGAATATGTTTCAATCCTAGTTTATACTACAAAAAGAGGTTCTTCCTTTATGTTATGGGACTATAATTTGTTATATGTTTATTACATTGTATAGTTATATCTCCCAATGGTTGTATTCTTCTAAACCTTAATTAATGTATTATTAATCCCATACTTATATATTAACATGTAATGTAGCTTAGGATATATTCTTTCCAACTATAAATAGAAGAATTACCATATGCTATATAATCTTCTCAATATAAATACTATAGTTGAGATTATTTATTGTCATTTTTCTTAAATAATTGATTAAATTCATATATTTGATTCCACCATTGGATGAGTAGGTGTACTTTTTTTTTTCTTTCATATATTTTATTACAATGAAATTTAAATTTCATAGAAGATAATGTTTTCTAAAGTCACATTGGTGAAAGAAGGCTTTTCTTCCTACTTTACTATTGGTTACCTAGAACCAAGTTCAAGGGATCCTCATTTTTGAATTTGAAAGGTAGTTTATTTTTATAATAAATAAACGGTTGGAAATATTCAATTATGTTTTGATAACATATAAGGGATAGAACTAATGATCATTATGTACAAATACATAAACAGATATATATTAAACCAATTTAAATTTAATAATATCATATGAATAAGTATTATTTTGATTTATATGTTTCCTATATAATAACATATTATGGTATTATTATCTTCATATTGTTATTTATTTATGCTTGAGGAAAATTTCATTTTCTATGAGCATAATTAAACATGGAGAAACAAATAAAACATGAAAAAATATAAGGAACATTCAAAATATTTTTGCATAATGCATATGTGAATTGTAATTAGTTCCATTAATTTTACTTTTGTTTTAGATTATAAGTTGTATATCATTTATGTTGTTTAACAAATCTAATTATGACTATAAATATTTTGAAATATATATATATCAATATCATCTACATACCAATAAGTATTTATAATAGTATAAATTTCACAACCATTTATCATGTTTTTAAAGTAATGCATGAGAATTATATTTTTGTAAACAAATTGACCTATACACACATTCCAAACTATTATTATATACTTGAAAAAACTTTGGTTTATTGAAATATGAATATTTTCATAAGACTTATGTATTGCACTCTTCTTGTGCATAGAGTGGTACAAGTATTATTTTAAATCCCATTTACATTAAAATTTTGTCATGAATTATTTAATATTTTTATATAAAGAAGTGCATGTGCCTATTTGAAATATCTATGAATAAGAATGATATTCACACAAAAAGTAATATTTCTTGTTGGATTTCATTATATTTTTCATAAATAAATAGAATAAACATCTTATCCACAAATGGAAAAAATCATAGAAAGAACACAAAGAAACAGGAAATGTACCATAAAAGCCAAAATAATATGACTAAAGTAAAGAATAAAATTCCAACTAATAAACAAATGGATTATCTCATATGGTATAAATTCCCAATTACATATGATATCTAGATCATGGCTAAAAAAACAATATGAAGGTTCATAATAAAATACTACCCTAAACCCAACTATACAAAGTGTATAAAGGGCCAAAGACCTATATAATAAATATAATATAAAATTTGGTTGTATCCTCAAGTTAATCTTAACACCACATATTCTAGAAACCCCTTTAAGTTAAATGAGGGATGTGGAGAGAGAACCTTATCAGTCATATCTTTGTAAATCTACTCTCCTCCTCCAAGCGACTCCTATAATTTCACAAAAGGCACCTCAAGCATGACCTTGGTTAGAATATCCATCATATATTTTTTTGATGACACATAGACTGTAGAAATAATACCATGGAAATAAATCCATTGAATATGGTTCATCCAAACCTTAATGTTCTTAGTCCATTGATGAAACACTAGATTAATAGACAAGCATGATAAAAAATTAATTTTCATAATAAAGAGTAATTGAAACTAATAAGGAATACTAAATAACTCTAAAATAATGAGCATAAACCAAAGATATTTTATAATATTATTAGTATTATAATATTAAATATTTGCAAAAGAATGAGATATTTTTGGCTTATATCTACAACACCAAAAAACCAATCTAGAGCCTAGGTAGAAAATAGACCCTATAGTGGAGTGTCACTAGTCTAAATCACTCGCTCAGTATACATTATAATGTTCTATAAAACTTTGAGGTGATCCAATTGAGTAGCAATTAGCCATCTAGAATGTACCTTTCATGTATTGAAGGATCTACTAGGTCATTGTCCAATGACTTTCATAGGTTCTTACAAGTACTTGGAATAATAACTAATAGTAAATACCTAGTTGAGTGTGGGTGGGATAGGGAAGGCCTCTAATAAGTGACCAATACAATACAACATCCATAAATTACATTGTGTAATCTATTGAGAGGTTCAAACTAAAATCAAATATAGTTTGAGTAGGTTTACAATTGTCCATACTAATCCTTTGTAGAATATATAAGTTATACTTAATCTAAATGTTGATTTCAAAGCATAAATAATCAATGTGAATCCCTAAAATATAATGAATAATACCCAAATATATCACCTCAAAACTATTGTGAATCCATGACTTCATCTCTTAGATTAAGGATTTTGACATTCCTATGATATGAAGAGCATCAACATACAACATAATCAACAAATTTTGATCATCTTGATGCTAGAAGTAAACTTCATGCTCCACATCACATCACATAAACCTATAATTGAGAATGAAATATTGGATATTCTTACACTAAATATGAGGGTCTTACTTAAGCCCATACAAGAATATTTCTATCGATATACCAAAGTAGTAGGTCCATAAAACTCAAAACTAAGTGGCTACTACATATAGATCTCCTCCTATATCTTTCTTGGATATTAATGTGTTATATTTATAGAGTCATGAACTGAAGACATGTTTGAGTTGCATTTGATAATAGTGAAGGAAATATGGTCATGATATTCCTATATTCTTATATATTAACTTATTTAGTGTGTGATGCATGGTTTGAATCTTGTATTATATGTATATCTCTTTCCATCATTATATTATTAGAATCATGATTATCCAATGGATATCTTATGTTCAAAGAAAGAATATGTAATTTTATCTAATCTAGGAGGAAATTTGATGCTTTTATTATATAAACATGGCCTAAATATAGAACAAACATGCATGGAGGCACATAAACGTAGTTGGTACAATCTAATAAAAACTACGAGGATTTCAAATATATTACAAGCTATTATAAATAGCTAACAAGTTGTGTTATACATGAAAACTTTATGTTATAGTTAGAATCATGATTAGTATCTACAACATTGAAAGTATCACTTAGCATAACCTTATGTTATGAAGGTTTTTTTGGGGCCATCAAATTGAACCTTAGCTTATTATATAGGATAGATTGTCAAATAGGTTTTTGATCCATCTTCATACCCCTAGATAGAATGACCATGTATATCAATTGAAGTGTAATTAAAGTAGGACTTGTGAATAAGCTCATCCTCAAATAAAAATACTCTTTATTAAGAATGAAAAGACTAGGTTAAAATTAGATTATGTAAAGTATATATTTACCATGTTCTTAATGGTAGGATATTACAAAAGGTCCATGCAATAATTAGGTTTTGAAAATTATGAAAAAACTAAAGTTTAAACTAGAGATTAAAAAATATTAATAGATTAATTTAGGTGATTCACTTTGAAGTAATCACTTAATTTTTCAATCATAGATTAGAAACCATATTATAGATTTCTAGAGTATGAATGGATTTTTGAGGAATATTACATTGTTTAATACATGCTAATGTACCTCCATGGTACCATCATGGTACAAATATAAATATGTAATAGATTAAGGTTGATTCTATAGTTTAAATGAGTGATTTGTATTTCTTCTTTCATGTAAGTTTCAATGTGTAGTAAATGCACAAGTGTCATTTACGAGTGCAATATATTGTAAATGCACAAGTGTCATGTCATTTAGATTGCAAGCGTATATTGAGATAATGTGCACAAATGTCATGTATGTAAGTGTGCAAATATGTAAAGAGAGGATGTGCACACGTGTCTTGTATTATGAGTGTATGTAGAAGAGTAAGATTCATGTAGAAGTGTGCAAGTGTCATAGAGTCAAGTATGCATGTAAGAAAAAATTAAAAAGTCTAGTATACAAGTGGAAAGATGATAAGACAAAGGCCATGGGAGTTGTTATATGGAGAGCAATAGTCAAGTACTTGAAGAGTCACATTACTATGGCTATATTATGGAGATAAAACTTCATGAAAATTATATCTAATTATAATATATAATTCATTTATATATTAAACTCACTAATCTACTTTTGGCCTGGGGCATTGATTTCTTGATAGATAAATGTTTTGATAGGTCCTGCAATAGGTTGTTCAACATTGATGAGAAGATATGGTGATAATATTGCTATGGAGTAGATTTGGTGAAAATATCGTTATGAAGTATATCTGTGATAATATTACTGTCGAGTAGCTCTAGCGATAGTATTAATGTGGAGAAAATTTGGTGAAATTATTGTTGTAGAGTAGGGTTGATAAAAAATATTATGAAAATGAGAATTAAACCTATCATACATAACAATTATGCTAACAAATCTAGGTTTTCTATAGTTCTATCGATAGATCCAAGGTTTTTATAGTTCTAATTGATAGATCCAATATTTATATACTTCTAATTAGTAGATCCATGTTTTCCATAGTTCTCAAAGATAGATCTAGGGTTTCTATAGTTATAACCAATATATTCAAGGTTTTTACACTTATAACAGACTTTGTGGTAGTAAAAAAGAAATATCAATTTTAATTTACAATAGGAAATAAGGTTGGTATGAGGATGATGATTGGCTCAATGCAGTGTGCTGTTGGTTTTGAGTCTTGATAAAACTTGAGCACAAAGGACATTGATTACATGTTAGGAGAATAGTTTTAGGTGAGTAGTGAGGATGGTAGACATAGGACCTTTGACCCTAGGGCCTAGTCTTGGGTAAACATTATAAAGGATAAGTAGAAGGTGAATAATTTATATTTTAACTTACAAATGGTTACAAGAAAAATCTTAGTATTATAGTATTTGATGGACAGGGTTGTTTCTCAAGGGGAGCTTGCATTAGTTGAAAAAATTGAACGTGTTTGGCCCAAGTTAGGTGCTACTAGAAAGTGGGAATGGTCCAAATGGAAACTACTAGGGTTCATGGATATTGTGGCCATGCCTAAGAGCTTCTTTCTTATGAAGCTAAACTATGAGGAGGATCGAGATAGGATTCTTCAATGGGGACCTTGGTTTTATGGTTGTAGAGGGCTCTTATTGAGAAAATGGGCATCAAATTTTGATCCAAACACTCTTGAGTATTATTATGGTATAGGTTAGTCTTGGTTCTAAAGTCTCCCTAAGTGAATGAGATTCATCCTTAAGACCTCAACCAAGAGATTGGATGTCTTAGAAAAAAGGTTCTCTGAGTCAACCTACAGAGAAGTCTGAATCCTATACCTAGCTAATATAAGTAAATGGGGGGTTGTAGACTAAAGTAAGAAATAGAAAATGTTAGAATGACAAGCTAAAAGTGGTATGGATTCAACAACATCAAGATACATAGTATAGCAAGTCTTGTAATTTGAATTTAATTAAAACTACCTAACGAAACAACCTACTTTTCTTATGCAGTCAAAACATTAATAATTATGAACTCTGATTGATGTTATGTCATTCCAAAACTATAATGAAAAATCCAAGTAGAAATCCAAAATGCAAAATAATTGTACTAGAATTACCCGTTCCTAGGTTTAATTAAAATTTCTTAGCTACTTAGTAATACATGCATACATGTTTTGCACAAAATGATAGCAAGATTCCAAACAAAAATCTAATATTCATTCAAGAATATGTATAGCCTCAATAAATATAGTTATACCAATTGTAAATGCCAAATATTTGACCATTAGAATGTCTCATACTCTAGTATATAGATATAATTATAATGTATTCAGTTATCTAATAATGATTATTATCAAAGTGTATTGTATTTCTTAAGGTAGGTGTGAAGAGTGGTAGCTAAATTCATATCAATTGTTCTTAACTACTTTAGGTATGCTCTACTGATTTGGATGATGAAAATTTCATCATGAGGTTTACTTCATGATGTATCATTGGATTTTAACCATTAGGTGATGATCCACTATTTATTTGCTATGCATAGCCAACTAAGCAAGGTAGATGTGGGGTGGAGAAGACTTTTTTTTTTGTAATATTAAGAAAGATGGTTTTGAGGGAAAATCCACAACCATACACAACAACTCCCAATGGGAGAGAGAAAATACAACCCAAAAACAATCTCCAAAAGGATATTAGCAACAACACCCCGAAGGGAAAAAATACCAACCGCATCAAACAAGAACAAGATAAATGACATCCAAGGTGCCAAAAATTTTAGAGGATGTGGAGAAACCACATGGGCCACCACACAGATCTCACACTCAAAAAGGTAGAAGAAAAATAAAATTTAAAATTTAAACAGCCTATCCATCCCACAAGGAACGGGTGAACCCCAAAAACTAGAGCAGCGAGGACAACTGTCCCATCAATAAAAGGGCCAAGGCAGATAGCAAAACAACCTGTGCACAAGATTTCAAAATGAAACCACTATGGCATAAAACCATCAGTGAGAACCAATCTGGAAACCAAATCCTGAAGCACCGACAAAAACAATAATGAGTAGCACACCAGGACCTCAGATCAACCAAATAAAGCTGGAAGTCAAGAACCCAGTAGAGTAAATTGACCAATGAACCCAAGTTCCATATAAACACTAATGAAAAAATATTCTACTTGGAATGACTAAAGTAGGAACAAATATCCCTTCAAATACTCTAAAAATAAAGTCTGAATACAAAGCTCACACAGGAGCAAATCATCCATCCAAATACAAATAATCAAACCCCATACACTAGTGGATGAAGAAACCTGTAAACCCTAACAAAATTGGGGCTCAACAAAAAATCCCACAAATTGGGGACCACGAGGGCAATACTTCCATAAATTATGGATAAATAAACTTTGCTCTACTGCCAGAACCACCAACCAACCACCTGAGCAATGGAACCCTGACTTGGCACTACCAGGGAAACTAGCCAAAAGCAACTACAACAACAACACTCCACAATCACCCCAACAGGTTTGGTTTGGCCTTTGGTCTGATCCCCTTCCCATAGGGACCCCAACTAGATATTTAGTGGTATACCAAGACCAAGAATAAAAGTAGATCCAAATGATCAAAATCCCCAGCAAGCAACCAACCCACAAGAAGCTGACACTCACAAAACCAGTTGTCAAAAACAAAACAAGGGACTGCCAAAAAAAACCATCTGCATAAAAACTAGAGCCCTGAATCACCCCCATAGGTTGGGCTGACAAGTAGCTCTTTCCACCTGGTGGTCACCAGGGAGCCATATTTTCAATGTCTTACCACACCCCAAAAGATACAGAGATAATTGGCAAGGTCCCCCAACTAGAAAAAGATGTCGCCTCCCACCACCGAGTAAAGAAAAATAACCATGAGGAGCACCTATATGGAATACCAGGAAGTACAGGTACCTCTCACTCAGAGAAAGAATCACGAAGGATCAGGAGTAAGGGGCCCAATCCCCTTTCATTGGGATAGAGAAGGCTTTGACTATTAATATCTTCTAACAATATGGATCTCTAACAATCGATAGGCAAACACACTCATGTTGATGTGGACTATTTTGGATAACTTGTGTAGTGGTTGGTGGTGTAAAAGCATGTTTCTTTTTATTGGGTGGTTATCATGACCCAGTGTAGTTTCCTTTGGCTTTCTTCTCATGCTGAGTTTAGGAATTTCTTCTCACCAAATATCGAGTTAGTTGCTCATTTTTTATGATGTTATTCTAGAAATTTTAGTAGTTGTATTTGTTCATGTATGATGTTGTACATGGGAGTATGCTTTGATCCTTAGTTCTTTATTGTCAAGACACCTAACTTAGATTTATTTTGCATCTAGAAATGCATTTGGCTTGCTATATATTTGAGCTTCTAATGATGATGACATCACCTTATAAATTTTTATGCATTTGGAAATTTTGCAAGGTATAGCATCATATGCCAGATACCGAGCTTAATGCCTTGGAATATTTCTTGCTTGGCATTGCTATTCTTCGTGTTGAATATTTTATGTCACCTTGTTGATATCAATATTGTAGTCCATCTAGCTAGACTTATTAATTTGTCTTCAACATTGGACTACCAAACGTCAGGTAATAGACACTGGGTCTTGTGAATTTAATTTTCCATTTTTAAGAATTTCAAATGTTAAGTATTGGTTTTCTTTCTACTAACATCAATATCCTAAATATTTGGATCTCTCTATACCAGGTTTGATCCTTTGGTACAAAATGTTATTCAAAATTCTTCTACTTAGTCCATTCATGTCCATCCACACTTATCTATTTTTTGTATTTCTCTACTGCATTTTGGCCAATATTTCATCTTTGTACATACTTTAGTAGCTTCCTCTAGTGCCCTTCTAATATCCTTTTGAACTACTGCATGCTCACTTCTACACTATTGTTTTAGCAAAATAACTACATGGTCTAAAATATACCACATAGTGGATGTAGATGATAAAATTTACCTACATTATTGGTGACTTTCAAGGATTTTTGCTTGTAAAATTGAGAACCTAGTATGCCTTATTTATGGGATAATAGAGCTTTGAGAGGAAATGAATATAGAAGATAAACTGATTGAAGCTGAAGTTTGTGAGAGAGGAATGAAGGTTTTGGTTGTTAGAAATAAAAGAATTTCAAAATAAGTAAGGGAGTTGATTTATGGAAAGGGGTTGTGATAGGAGATTAGTGAAGGGGTTAAGGTAACTTTAAATGGAGAGGAAAATACAAGAAGTGAGGAAAGTAGATGTGGCAGGTGGACTCTTCCATACCTTCGAGTTTGAATTTTTTTGAATATCAAGATGCAAAATAAAGTAAGAAAAAAACAATGCAATGTGTACCTAAGATAATTTGATTTTAACCTATGCTTCACTCTCCCTCTTATCTCTTGATAGTGTTTCCTTGTAATGTGGTAAGCAGGTGAAGGATCTACATATTTATATAGGCCCTTTGCTTGGTTATCAATCCTCTTAATATTTATCTTGATCACATCCCATTTTCAAGAAGTAGCATTTCCTATTACATACCATTATCATGTGACATGCTCTTTTTTTATTCCAAGGCTCTCTCAATATCCCTATGGTACTATTTTTGCTATTGCAAAACTTGTATTTAAGATACAACCTATCTATACAAAATTTTGGTGTACCCCTATATACTAGTTGTGCTTACTTCTTCATCCTTTGCATATGAATCTACAGCGATCAAACCATATGATGCTAAACTTATGTTTCTCTTTGTGGCATTCATCTTGGGAAGCATGACCATTCTAGTCAAGAATCTTCCAAAATTTTGATTTTGTGCTTAGATCTATTTTAAAGATCTCTTGAAAAGTAGTGGATAGAACTAGTGATAGAAAATGGTGTTGATCACATGAGTTACTAATGTTTATTTTTATGCATATTTTCCTATGCACCATCTTATTAATTAATGACTGAAGATGCTTAGTAGACACAAATATTTTATTAGTTATGCAATACAAAATTTCCTTCTATTAATATCCAGTTCTTTATTTTATTGCCAATTTTTTTGGAGAAATCCACTCCTAGCTTAAAATTTTGTAGTATCATAACTAACTATCAATCCATATTTATTTTTTGAATCCAAATACAATAGGTGATAACAATTAGAGGATATTGAATCATTACAAGTTGATCTTTGTGCACCTTTTTTCGAGTCGATGATCTCTATTTTGGCCAACTTAAGAATATCTTGAGATATATTTACCATGTATTCTTCATATCTCTACATGTGAAAAGGTATGATATCTTTAGTGTGAATGGAGACTAATTTCTTAACACACGACACAAATATATGTGCATCATCACATCCTATGTGACCACCTATCTACATCAAGAAATTTTTTGGTAAGACCATCCCAAATGTTGAAGGCACTTCCACCACCATGATATCCTAAATTATTGCTAAATTTGGCATTATTTGCAATAGCACTAGCACTTTCTCATATATACTTATTACTTTGACTTACATTTTATTAAATTATATAACTTGAGGATATACATCAGTGTATTTTAGATTCATAATATCACAAATTGCCTTTGGCATGATAGCAATTTTTTCCCAATCCATTAGATAGTTGTGTAATATCCATCCTTCCAAGCATATTACCAGATAACACATAGTGGGACTAACCCTTGTGATGTTCAAGGATGATGGACCATATGCTAGTTTGGGTCCCAAAATAATTGTGATGTCTTCCATTGAATTTTCTAGAGCCACTTTGACCAAATCAACCTCTATAGACACTAGAAGTTCTTCCTTCAATTTTTTTTTTCTTGGGACATCATTTATAGAATTATGCCCTCTTTTTTGTTGTTCTCTACTAAATGTTACTATATGCCTTGGCTACATCTTCCTGCTGCTCTCTTAATATGGATGGGTAATACAATGCTTGATTAGCTTGTCTTTATTTGTAATGTTGACATAAAGTTTTTGGATGATATATTGATCCTAGATTTTTCTCATAATATTTTTGTAGATTTAAGTTTCTTCCTACTCCATCTTTGTTTGATCCATCCTTCTCCTGCTCTACCTCATCCAATATTTCATTTGGGCTAATTGGGTCAATTACAGAGTATTTCTCCATTGTCAAGGAATAGTCCTTTTGGTATATGATGATGGTCACAACATTCTATGATTTATGGTTTTTCCCTAGAGAATAACTCAATTCACTATCATATCTATTAGATGTTGAAACCTTAAGGCAATTTGGATAGGATTTTCCCTTTTGTTATTCCATTTTTGCTAGCTCCCTGGTAATATGTATGATATATTTTATCTCTTATATTGTCTAAGGATGCAAAACAACTTGCATCTTATCATTCAAGTGTTGAACTAAGAACATTGGATCCATCAAAGTAGCCAAATAGGGTAATGATGGGTGAGAGGGTTGAGAATCTGTTTGGTAAGATAATGGAGCATCAAATTTCTCATGCATGGGAGGAAGTTTTTGTACTAAAATCAACACATTTTTAGCCTTTAAATCCATTTGAAACACCTATGGAAATATTTTCTCTTGATAATATTGTATTTGGAGGGCCAATTCTAAATTTAGAGCTCAAACATAGTAGATGTAGGTTTGTGCTTGTGATGACTTAATCTCCCAAGGGATTATATCCCATAATATTTTGAATCCAATGTTAAAATCTAAGAGAGCTTCATGAGGACCTATTTTGATAAATGAAAATTGTATGAATGCAAAGAGATCCCTTGGGTTATCAAATACCAGGATCAAAGGTTTAGCCAGGTAAGTCTAAGTCCTAATTTTTTTTCCTTCTAAATATTTGTACAATTGCAATGCTTTACCCCATAGGGATTGAGTGAGTAGTACTATCATGACATCTTCAAATATAATATTGTATAATATGGAAAAAGTTTAGACATATTGACAATGCTTATAGGTAGTTTTCTCACTACCATTATAGATAGGTAATAGATTTAGTGCAATCTATGAAATTTCATGGAGGATTGATAGGCTAAGTTGCCCAGTATTATTCCAAGCAAAACAATTTTGTCCAACTACAGTTCTAATAATTTTTATCAATGTGTTTGTAGAGCCATATGGTTCATGCTTAGTGTACTATTTAGGCCTTTTGGTGTTTTTATCATAATATTTTGAATCTTATTTCTAGCAGAGTCACTATTTATTTTGGATTCTTATTTTCAACAAAGTTGCTAGGTGAACATTATATCTTTGCAAGTGAGGTCAATACTATTCACTAGAATATTGAGTCCTTCAAATATTTAAAATAGTATTTGTGATATCAAATAGCTTTTGAAATATATGTTCAATCTTTCCTATCAAAGGAAATCTACCTAATCATGTGATTTTGGGATCCTTGGATCCCACAAGGAGTGCCAAAAATACTCTTGGTTTCAAAATTTACCTAAGTGAATGATATGTACCCTCAAAACCTTGACCAAGAGATTATATTACTTAAAAACAATGGTCTTTGATTCAACCTTCTGAGAAGGCCGAATCCTATGCCTAACTAATCTAACTAAATTTGGGGTTTTAGAGTAAAGTAAGAAATGCAAAGGGTAGAAATATGAGCTAAAAGTGGTATTAATTTGGAAACATCAAGAGATATAGTGCAAAGAATAAATGCAAAGGATAGAAATATGAGCTAAAAGTGGTATGAATTGGAAACATCAAGAGACATAGTGCAAAGAATCTTGCAATCTAAATATAAATTAAACCACCTAAAAAACAACTTACTTTTCTTATGCAATAAAAATAATAATCATTAAGAACTCTAAGTGATGCTAAGTTATTCCAAAACTATAATGATAAATATAGGTAGAAATCTAGAATGCAAAATAACTATAGCAGAATTACCCATTCCTAGCTTTAACAAAAAATTCTTAGCTACTTAGTAAGACATACATACATGTTTTGCACAAGAAGTTAGCAGGAGTCCAGACAAAAATATGTTTTTCATTCAAAATGGTGTATAGACTTAATCAATACAATTATACCAATTTTAAATTCCAAAATAGGTAACCATTAGAATGTATCACATTCTAGTATATATAAATATTTACAACATATTCAATTATCTACGAATAATTTTTGTTAGAGCATATTGTAAGCCTTAAGTCAGACACAAAGAGTGTAGTCACATTCAACTCAGTCATGCTTAACTACTTCAAGCATGCTCTACTAAGATGGATGATGTATATTTCACCTTGAGGTTAGCTTTCATGTTGTATCATTAGATTTTAACCATCAGGTGATGATTGAATCTATTTTTGTTATGCATAGCTAGCTAAGCAAGGCAGATGTGGGATGGAGAAGGCTTCGACTATTAAGATACTCTAACAATATGGATACCTATTGGTTGATAGACATGCATACTCCTACTGATGTGGACTATTTTAAATCACTTGTGTAGTGGTTGATGGAATGAAAGCATGTTGCTTGTTGTCAGGAAGTTGTCATGACCAAGTACAGTTTTCTTTGGATTTTTCCTCATGCTAGATTTTTGAACTTTTTCTTCTTGGATACAGGGTTACTTGATCGGTATTGATGATGTTAGTGTAGAAATTCTAAAAACTATATTTTCTCATGTATGATGCTAGACACTAAGAGTATGCTTTTATCCTTGGTGATTTTTTTGAGACGCTTGACTTAGATTTATTTTACATTCAGAATTGCGTTTAGCTTACTGGAGGTTTGAGTTTATGATGATTTCATCATCACTTTTTGAATTTTAGTGCATCTAGAATTTTTTCAAGTTATAGAGTTGAATGTCAAATACTAGGCTTAATGACTTGGAATATTTCATGCTTGGCATTGCTATTCTTCACATCAAACATTTTATGTTGCCTTGCTGACATCAACATTGTAGTCCATTTGGCTAGCTTTATTCATTTGTCTTCAATATTAGACTATCGAACATTAGGTGATGGATGTCGTATCTTGTACCTTTGATTTTCCCTTTTGAATAATGCTAAACATCAAGATTTTATTGTCTTGTTGCTAACATTAGCATCTTAAATGTCTCGCTAACTTTCCATACTCAGCCAAATTTTGTTTTATTTTGCTCTACTTTGTTGTCAGGTTTGATGCTTTGGCACATGTTATCTGAAAATATTCTTCTTAGTCCATTGGCATCAACCACACTTATCTATATTTTGCATTTCTCTGTTGCATTTCAGCCAATCTTTAATGTTTGTATCTACTTCAGTAGCTTCCATTGGTTCCCTTGTAATTGCCTTCTGAATTGTTGCATGCTTACTTCTATACTGCTATTTTAGAAAAATAACTACATGGTCTAAACTATACCACATTGTGGACATAGGTGATATAATTCACCTATGGTTATGCTTCTAGGCCTTCCTCTCCATTTATGGCATGAAGAGATTCTTGTTGGTATTGCTTGAGAAATTGGGTATTTGATTGTGATAGATCTGATAACCCTAGCTTAGTCTAGGTTGATGTTTGCTAGAATGTGTGTGAATGTGAATATAGAAAGGGAACTTCTAAATACGATTGATATTGAATCAAAGGATGGCATATGAACACAACCTTTAAAATACAAGAGTATTGCAATTAAATTCTTTCTATGTAAGAAATAAAAACACTCCAACTTCAATTATGCCATGGAAAAGAAACAAAACTAGGGGAAAAAATATCGTAATGTAAACAAAACATAAACCCTCATCCTTTTGAGAAGGAGGGACAACTAGATATAGGCATCAATTTGCTGAAAAATGGATATGATTCAAAAAATACTAATTCTAAGGCTCTAATGAATGAAGGGGTTACTATCAAAGAAGGCCAGTTTGAAGAAGAAAAACTCAATGTAAGCCTCATAGCCTATGAACCTTATGTGAAGGATAATGTTATTGTTGGAACAAATTATTTTAGCTTTCTACAAGATTTAGAAAAGGAAACAAATTGAGTGTATGCTTTTGGTTAACATAGCAAGGTAAATATTGAAGCCTCCTTTGAAGAATAAGTTAGAATGGAAGGAAACAAAGAATATCTAAGTATCACCTTCCAATATATTGAGAAAGAAAGGGAAATTATCAAAAAATTAGGAGGGGATAGTAGTAATCCAAATAGGATTATAATAAGCCAAAAGAAATGGAAAGTAAATGTTGTATCAAATTCTTAGAGAGGAAGACCATCGAAGGTAAAAGTTAGAGAGAAGGAAACAACTATTGAGGTGTTGAATTGTTAGCTTTAGATGAATGAGCTTTGAGATAACATAGTCACAAGATGTAGCATAACATGAAAGAAAGTAAATTTGCTAGATGACTGAAGTATGCTAAAAATATGAATCATATAAAATATTACAATATAGCTATGTAGGAAGTGAGCACTCTATTAACAAATCTAAATATATACATTGTATATATCACCAATGAATGGTTTGGCATAAAAAACTACACTATCCACTAAGCTATGCTATATTACTATGTCCCCTGACTCTCTTCTCTATCTATCTAATAGGTCATCCTTATATAGGAAAAATAGGATACTTGGCCAACACTCTATCTAGTTGTGCAAGGGACAACTTGCACATGTACAACTTGCACATTGAAACTTGTGCATTTATTACATTGAATGAAGTAACTAGATAACTTGCACAGGAAGTAATTTAGATATGTATCTTGGAGGATATATTTGCATAACACAAATTATGGAATAGACTCTATTTCCAACACCCCTATGTATTATATTATCTAGGTATTGAATATTTTAGTCTTCAATATGGATTTTCTTCATATTCTTCTTCTTGATCTTCTTTTGCATTTTTTATATTTAGGTTTAGTAGGTACTTTCAGTCTTCATATGATGCAGCTGGAGCTTCTTCTTTCTTGGCTTTGTCTTTGATTCTGATTTTTGTGTTCTCATAGGAGGTTGAGCTACTAATTGGTTCTTGTGAAGATGATTCTTCTTCCTATCTTGAGTTTGTACATCGGCTTCTGAACAACTACTTAAGGCATCGTGATAATATTTTTAGTTAGTAGAACAAGTATTGATGTTACATGAAGATTAAAAAAACTTTTCTAGATATGTTTCAAGTTTTGACTTCTTTTTGAGTGATTCTATCAATGCTTTTTGTTCTTAATTTTCTACCTTGAAGTGTTTATATGTGAGTAATGTCATGTATAATATGCTTGTAAAGTCTAAGGATAGTACAATATCACTTTTTCCATTGGTAATTGCTTCACTGAGACGTGTTTGAAGATAGCATTCCATAGCATCAAAATTATCTTCTAAGGCTTCACTATGGATTATTTTGAAAGCTAGATCAACCTTATTTTTAATATCATGAGAAGATTCATGAATCCAAGTTTTATGGCATTGGCTTTTTATTTTTGAAGCATTCATTAAAAGTAGAAATTTTTATAGTCCTAGGATATGTGCTCCTTGATTGAAGTATATAAGCTTGATTTGAAAAACCTTTGTAGATTCTTAGGTTTGTGAACTACCTTATATCTCCCTAGGATGAACACCTAACTTTAGGTTTTGAAGAAAGCTTATATCTTCCCCACTTGATAATTTTAGACAAATGTTAATGTTATCAAATTTTGTAAAATACCTTATGACTTCCTAATATTTTGGAGTATGATATAGTATTTTTTGTAAATATATAGTTCAATTTTAGTTTATTTTGTATAAGTTTTGTAAGAGTCAAAAATCTATTTTTTAACTAAGTTTTATAAGATTCAAAAATATACTTTTTAATACATTATTACTCCTAATTGAACTAAGCACTTTGTTTCAATTTTGAAGAGGTTTTGATGTTGGAATTCTTTTGTTCCTTTTTGAATATTTGAGATAAGAAAAAATTATATATATCCAACCTTAATAGAAACCTTAATAACCTCTTTTATATCCCTTGGATTATTTATAATTTCTAATAAAATAAATTTGATGGAGTAATCCTTGTGACTCCCAAGTTTGGAAAATTAGATAAATGATAATAATATTTGTAATATAATTTAATCCAAGTCGAATTCTTTATTCATCCTAAGTAAGATTGTAAAAATTTAATTACTAAAAGTTTACCTTCAAGTATGGGGAGCCTTTAATGCTCCTTCCACTTATCTTCCATGCTGCACTTCAAATATTTTTGCTATGCTTATATCACACCTTGACTGTGCTATGCTCCTCCTTTGGATGTCTTTGACTATGCTTCACTCATGCACGTTGAACTTGGACTTCAAATACCTTTTAAGGGTAGTTGATCATAGACATTGTGACAAGTGTCACATCCATTACAAGTGATCACTCCCTTATTTACGTAATGCTCTTGGAGAGATTTAAAAATATATGGGCACTTGTGTGAATTTGGTGGAGAATACCAAGTGTCATGTCTTTGCTTGTAACTCCTACATGGAAGTTTCTAGAATGTTGAGAGGAATGATGACCAGAATACCAAGTGTTATTTTTGCATGGAGTCTATTCTTGTAATGTCTTCGAATATGGAGATTATAACTCCATAACCCCTTTGCTTTGCAACGTTGCTTGGGCAACAAGCAATATTTTTTCTGCAGGTGGATGGATGATGTACTATAGACCTTAGATGGTTATTTGGAGCTTCCTTCAGTGGGTGGTCTTCTCCAAGTTAGATACCATGAATGTAACACCTTTCCCTATTTATTTTATGCCTCCAAACGTATTGAATCCCTTACAAATTTTTTTGACATATTTTTTGAAATTGATATGCACTCACTTGTCTACATAAATATGGCTCATGAATGATATGAAATGATATTTGATTCTACAAGTATGTATGTCCAATATGAGACCTTTAGTGGCTCCTTATGACTTACAAATAAGATGTCGACGTCCGGCCTATGTTGACATTTTCTCCTATAGAAAATGTACCCTTTTGTGGAAATTCTAAATATGCTCTTATGCTATCAAAAACAAGATTAAAGTGGTGCATATAATGTATTATAATGTTGTATAATAAGGCTTTTTAATACACCTTCTTTTGCACTCTATTTCTAAATCTGAAATTCTAGTTTTGTGGCAGATTTTCCTATAATATAAGGGTTTGAGGTTGTCTTACATAGTAGACACACATTTCCCTTTTTTCTTGGATACTTTTGATAACAAGTCTAAGATTCAATAACAGTAGATAGAAGATTTTTAATTGATGCAATTTTTCTGTATGTTTACCTTGCATTCAACTTGTAATGCTTCTGATTTTTTAGACTCACCAAGTCTCACTTCCATAAGCTTCTATTTCTGTATTTGGTTAGTTAAGTTCTTCTTCAAATTTTGGAGGATTCTAAACCTTTTGGTTGCTTCTGTTGGCCACTTCAAGTTGCATATTTTTGTGTTTCAATAGTTTCTTTAGAAACTTGATACAAATTACACTTTGTGCCTTTCAAGAAACACCAAACTAATTTTCTTTTTGAGAGTGATATAATAGTACAATTTATTCACTTTTAATGCACTAATATTACACCTTATCACTCCAATCAAATCTCAAAGCATACATTAATAATTTACTACAACTAATCAAGAATAACCTAAAATGAATCTTTAAGAGTTATTCTACAATTTCACTACAATCAATGTTGTAGGACTTAGTCTTATTTTTCAAAAATGGATAATAGGTAGTTGATAGTAGCTAATATGAAATCTAATCAACTCCTAATAAATGTGCAAATGAATCCTTAAAAGAATATGTTTCCTTTTACACTTTTTAAAATATTGTAATCTAGTTTTCTTTTTATAACTTTAATCCATATTTAGGTGCTCTAATAAATCTGATAAATAATTAAATTAATGAATCTCTTTGCACCATAAGTTGCATATATTTTTCCTATAGCTCTTCTCCCGCATTTGTAGAGTATGTAGACCTTGGTATCTAAAACACCAATTTGATGCTTCAAGTAGGTAGTCTTGAGCAACTCCTTTTCTTTCATGAGCCTAGGATTTGGTGGTATGTTATCCTCTTGCGTTCTCCTCCTTATGTTATAGATTTGGATAATTCTATGTCTCTAAAGCGGTGCCTTCTTTCTATGATAGGTAATATTCAAATATCCAAGATTTGGTGAGCTTCTTCTGTCTTAAAGTCTTCTTGTCAAATTCTAAATTCAAGTAGGATCTTCTTCTAGGATTTGGCACTCCTTGATAAATTCTTCTTCTCAAATTTGGTACTCCTTGGCAAATTATTCTTCACATATTTGACACTCCTTGCCAAATTCTCCTCTTGGCCTTGTTTTCATATGGTAATAATTGTCTCAAGTTCTTCACTATCATGGACTTCACCTAGATAGTGGATGTGTCCAATTATTTCTTAAATAACTCGCTTGATCTTCAAAAAGGCCCTCCTATCATTTACTGAATGCTTGATGAGACCTTCACAAGGTCTTTGATTTGGCAGCTTCTGATGGTCTTCCTTGAGACATTTTCTTCAACATTTTGCTTCCTAGAACTTTTGGTGGTGATATCTTCTCTTGGATCTTATGATTCTACTACTCCTTCCTTTGAGAAGGAATCTCCTAGTCCTTCTTCTTCTTTCAATACTAGAATTTATTCAATGAGATATTCTCATAATATATTTACTTTTGCTTTAGGGTTGAGCTAATTCTAAAGAAGATACTCTACCTAAATTTCTTGTAGGAAGTCTCCAAACTCATTGAATCTTTTGTTCTTGCAACAAAGATATTAGTACTGAAATATTTTAGTCTACTTCTAAATCAGATATTATTCTCAAATTCTTCTTCAGGATCAAGTATTATATGGTCTATTTCAATAGCAAGGCTCTTATGGCATTTTCAGTACCAAGGCTCTTGTGGCATTTTTAGTATCAAGGCTTCTATGGCCTTTTCAGTATCAAAGATTTTATGGACTTTTTAGTATCAAGGATTATGTGGAATTTTAAGTATCAAGGATTATGTGGCATTTTCAGTATCAAGACTTATGTGGCTTCTTCTTAAAGGCTTCTATGACCTTTATGTATCAAGGATTTTATGGCATATTCTTCAACCATGGAATTCTACAATCCAGCAATGGAGATATTTAGTCTCCTATCTTCACCATGATCCTTAACTAGAAGTCTTCTTCCATAGTGTTCTTCTCTTGCACAATGAACTAACCTTTGTACTATGATGGCATGTCGATATTCAAGTAATGAAGTTGAAGTCTCCTAGATTTCTGTTGTAGGAGGAGTCCCAATCCTTTGAGAAATAATTTCTTGCAACAAAAGAAATTCTAGGCACCAGTTAGAAAATTCCAAATAACCTGGATGATATTCACTAGATGATTTCTCAGTCTAGTGGATTGAGTGTTGAGTTCTAGTCTTCACAAGTTTTCATAAAAACTCTGTGGAAAAGACTTTAGACAAAAATGATCTCAGTATTTTCTAAAACTGAGATTCCTTTTAGTCCTATCTTTGTGACTCTTCCAAAATCTACCACCTAGATACTTCTGAGATATTTTTCAGTGGTTGGTCCATTGGTGCGTCAGTTTAACAAAAATATTAGGATAATTAACAATGGTGGTTTTCCTATTGACCTACACAGACTAGATCTAAGATGGCTCTAATACCACTATTAGATTTTGATGAATGAGCCTTGAGAGATAATAATCACAAGATGCAGAATAATATGAAAGAAAGTAAATTTGCTAGATGACTGAAGTATGCTGAAAATATAAATAATATAAAATATTACAATGTAGCTATGGAGGAAGTGAGCACTTCATTAACAAAGCTACATATCTACATTGTATCCATCACCAATGAATTGTGTGGTATACAAAACTACACTATCCACTAAGCTACACTATTTGACTATGTCCACTGACTCTCTTCTCTATCTATCTAAGAGGCCATCCTTATATAGGTAAAATAGGATACTTGGCCAACACTCTATCTAGTTGTGCAAGGGACAACTTACACATATACAACTTGTACATTGACATTTGTGCATTTATTACATTGCATGAAGTAACTAGATAACTTGCACAAGAAGTAATCTAGATATGTATCTTGGAGGATATATTTACATAACCCAAATTATGTAATAGACTCTATTTCCAACATGAATGATACTCAAGAGATTTTTAAATTTGGGGGTAAGAAACATCCTTTGAAATCCAAGTGATGAACATAATGTCTTAGAACATTAGGGGTTTGAATGCTCCCTCAAAACATCTAAGATAGGATTTTTAACCAAAATTAATTTTACTATAGGATATTAAAATGGATCTTCAAAATTCAGAAAGGATAAGACACGTTATTTAGAAGGAGGTAAAATTCTTGATCTATGGAGTAGATTTGGTGACTAGATTTGGTGATAGTATTATGGTGGAGTAGATATGTATATTATATCTAGCAATAGTATTTTTATGGATTTGATCTACTGAAAATACTGCTATAGAATAGAGTTAATAACAATATTGTACACTGTAATTTTGCAGCTATATTTGTTTTAATTATTGTATTGTTCTAGTTATCATCATGGATGGTAAGACTAAAATGTAAAATCTTTGGATATGTTTTGTAAAAGGGATGGGGCCCTTTCAATCCCCTTATTAAATATATATATATATATATATATATATATATATATATATATATATATATATATATATTATTGTAAAAAGAAGATTTAGAAAATAAATCTTATATATATATTTTTAAGCAATTCATATTGCAAGTTTTCTTCATGTATAATACATGAATTATTTTGGTCATTTACACTCATATTTGACATTATAAATGAATGTTATTTCTTTATTATATTTGCCTATATAAATTTTATTGCTCATTTATATTATTCTACTCTTCATTATTAATATTTAGACCTTTAATATTATGGATTTTTTATATTAGGACCTATGATATTCTATGGTAGTAAGGCTTAAAATCCAATAGTGGTATCGAAGCTATCACTTAACTCTATCCATTTTTATAGAGTTACATTAGCCACATTTAATATTATATTTTATCCACTTTGAAGGTAGTGAAGACTTGGACTCTATTTTTGACGGTCTAATTGAGTAGATATTTAAGGGATAAGGATTTAGTCACCCTAATTTGGATGCTAGGGTCTTTCCACTTGGTTGAAGGAAAACCAGTGAAGACTAGGACCTAGCTAAGATTTGATTAAGGACCAACTTAAGAGAAAATTCTAACATTGAAAGAAAGAGCCAAATTAGAAGAAAGTTAGAAATTTAGGGACATTCAAAGTCATGTGGATAATATTTAGGGTTCTCTAGAGAAGAAGAGAAGAATCACTATTAAATATTGATAGATAAAAAAACTCAAGAGAAATTTGGTCATTTGGGAACATTCATAGTCATGTTGATATTGATATTGGGTTCTCTAGAAAGGATGAGAATCATATTTTGTTCTTAGGTGTGACTTAAGATATTTGGAGATAGATTTTGGATATTGTAGAAAAATTTTAGATAGATAAAGGATCATCATTGCTACTAGAGATAGAGAAGCATCATGGATTTTAGAGATAGAGAAACATCATAGCTTTTAAGGATAGACAAGCATCTAAGATTTCAAATAAAATAAGAAAATATTCCATAGAATTAAAAAGAAGTAGAGCATAGAGAATCAAATAAGAAAGCATTATAAGCTTCCCAATATATATCGAAGAACTAGGCTGACTAAAAATATCTTTATATCAATTTAGTCTTGGCCATGGATCAATTTTTGAAGTAGGTTCTTCAAGAAATATATTCATTGCAATAGTGAAGAAAAGAGGTCAATATAAAGGTTATCTAACAGCATAGAACTATAGCCACTTGAGGGATATTATATAACAAAATGTTGTTAAAATTTAAGTACTAGAAAGGTACTAGCTTTCAAAGAAACACAAGTAGAAAAAGTAGTTTTAGTGCAAGTAGAATATAAGAAATTGATTCCTATCCCTCAATGTAGGATAGAAGATATTAAGCACCTATTCTTCAAATAATAATATAGGACATTATATTTCAAGGTAATATAGAAGAGTGGTAAGAAAGAGTGCTACTATAGCAATAGGAAACATGAATCGAGCATTAGTAGAAAAGAACAAAAAAATGGGATACCAACCATCAAATTTTGTATAGATTAAAGAATTTCCTATCAGATAGAACAAAGGAGAGACATATGAAGTACAAGAAGAATCTGACAATCAAAGGATATATGTTTTAAGTGCAAGGAACATCTAATTATCAAAATAGAGACAAGAAACATCCAACCATTTGAGGATAGACATATGAAATACAAGTAGAATCCAACCATTAAAATAGAGACATTATACTAGAGTCAAGACAATTGACCACCTCCATATTAGAGACATTTTGACACCACTAGCATAAATACGTTTGACCACCACCAGTGTAGAGATATTTGGAAACCACTAGAAGAGAGACTTTACACCATAAAAAATACATTTGGCCATTTCCAAATGAGAGACATTAGGCCACCACTAGAGGAGACACGTTTGGCCACCACTAGTAGAGAAATATTTCATCAATAGAGAGATATTTGGCCATACAAGAAATACATTTTAGAGGAGAGATATTTGATAATATCCATAGGAGATACATTCCATTAGAGGAGAGATGCTCCATAGAATAAAGACATTTAGAAGTTACCCAAAGGAGATATGAGAATCACGTAGCAACATTCAAGCTATCTACCAGTTGATTGTGAATGTAGAAGAATTAGAATTTTCTAATAATTTTATGAACATTAGCAAGCACCCCTGACTACTACAACAAAATTCTTGCTGACTTTCTACATCAAAAGTTTAGAAAAATTAAAATTTACAAATTTACAAATTTCTACATCAAAAGTTTAGAAAATTTAAAATTTACAAATTTCATATGAATATTAACTAGGGTGATACAAGGTTTACTACTTCAATAGGAATTGAATTGCAAAATTTTATTATCATGGAAGAAATAATTAGAAATGCATTCGATGAATATAATGAAGAAATGGTGAGCAAGTTAAAGTTTTATTCTCAAAAATTGATAGATAATTTTGATGGAAAGAATAAAATATCAATTGGTTTAAAAGAAAAATTATTTTTATTTCTCAAGGATGCAAAATATGAAAATTTCACAACACTTATAAGTTATCTTCATGAAAAAAAATAGAACATGGTGGAATTCACAAAACACCATTATATTTTCCTCAAAATAATGCTTAATGATGTATTTTTTACTACTTACTTTTGATATCTTTCAAGGAAAAACAAGAGGAAAAAATGTGAGTTGTGACACATATGGCTTGAATGAGGCTTATGTTAGCTTCAATGAAGAATTATTAAAATATAAAATATCTTATTGTGATGATCTATTAACCCATTATTTAGAAGGCTCGCCATTAGGTACATAACAACTAAAGATGAAGAAAAGAAGAGCAAATAAAAATAATAAATGAAATCACAAAAGGAAGGATCATATACTGAAGACATAGATAAAATCCTCAAAGAGGTAGATTGAGAATTCAAGAATAAAACTAAATATTAATATCAATTAGAGGTTCATGAACAATGCAAGGTCACATGAATATTGAAAATTGAATACGAAGACCAATATTGAAGACTAAAGTTTTCAATAACCAAATAATGTAATACTAGGGGTGTTGAGGAATATTATATTATTTGGTAAATGTTAATGTACCTGCATGGTATCTTCATTTTACAAATGTAAATATGTAATAGATTAGGGTTGAGTGTATAGTTTATATGAGTGATTTATATTTCCCCTTTCATGTAAGTGTCAATGTGTAGGAAATGTACAAGTGTTATGTAAGAGCACAATGCATAGTAAATGAAAGTAAGTTAGAGTGCAAGAGTGTATTGAGAGAATGTGCACAAGTGTCATGTATGTAAGTGTGCAAATATATAAGGAGAGGGTTTTTATAATTTTCTTGTATTAGGAGTGCATGTAGGAGAGCAAGAGTCATGTACAAGTGTGCAAGTGTCATAGAGTCAAGTATGCATGTAAGAAAAGAGTGAAGAGTCTAGTATACAAGTGGCAAGATGATAAGCCAAAGGTGATGACAATTGTCATATGGAGAGCAATAATAAATCACTTGAAGAGTCACATTACTATGGATATATTATGGAGACAAAGCTCCATGAAAATTATATCTAATTGTGAAAGGAAGATATAGGAAAGCAAATAAAGTTTGTATATATATTTTTGAGCAATTCATATTGTAAGTATTATTCATGCATAGTACATGAATGATTTTGGCCATTTACATTCATATTTGATATTATAAGTGAATTTTATTTCATTATTATATTGGCCTAGATATATTTTATTGCTCATTTATATTATTCTACTCTTCATTATTAATATTTAGACCTTTAATATTGTGGCTTCTTTATATTAGAACCTATGATATTCTATGATAGTAAGGCTTAAAACCCAACATGAATATGGTTAAAAATTGAATTGAATTTATAAGAAATTTCTAATTACTTACAAGAAATATCAACCATAGAAAGGATAGAGGATGCGATTATCAAGAATTATGACCTTAAGAAAAATAATTTTACTATTTTAAGAAAAATAACTTTTTTTGAAAGAATTAAATTAGCATTATTTTTTATTGTCCTTAAATATCATACCACCTTTACGATATATGAATATATATATATATATATATATATATATATATATATATATATATATATATATATATATATATATACATAGTGGATAATATGTGCAATTGAAGTCATTATTTACTATATTTCAAATGTAGAAGTACTAATCATTAGAGAACTCCATGATAGCTATAAATAGTTTTTATGATTAAATGTAGTATGAAGTCAGGAAAGTGATAATGATAACCCTAAAAGTAACTTTTTGTTTGAAACTAACCTTAGATTAAACCATTTTGGTAATCTAGTGGATATGTGTATGATTGGTTTAAGTTTTAGGCAACTAACACCATGGAGAACATTGTTGGACCTAGTAAAGGAGATGGACAATTTCTCAAATACTAGAAGAAATATTTTCCTTTTAAGTTGACATTCAACTAATATATTAGTCAAGATCTAATTATGGATGAAATTAGATTCTTATATTAGATCTTTTCTAAGCAAATGGAAAATTCTAAATTAGATAATAACAAATTGTTTAAATTTTCTATGACTAATTGGTTTATGTAGATCATGCTTGGTTGAAATTATTTTTGATGTGATGGCTTCTTTTATTATGAGAAAAAATATATATTTAATTAAATTAAGTGAATATGATTTTATTTATAATATGTGCACCATAATAATATAATTAAAATGTGCAATATCCCTCATCCAATTACATACATAAATTAAAATTTAGCTAAGAAAAAAGTTATCATAATGATTGGCTAAATTATCTACTACCTTGTTTTATTCTCTATAGATATGCTGATATTTCTAAGATATTACCTTTGTCAATAGTTTATGGGCATAAAACATAATGTGATATAATTCCCACACCAAATTTTTCTTGATAGAATTATTAATATTTCATGAATCCCTCAATTGATGTAATATCTATCCTTTTTTAATGGTAATATTGAAGCTCATTTTTAAATGGTATATAATTCCCACATTAAAAAGTGCCCTAGACTTTATAAAGTTGTTAGTTGAAGCTCCATACAAATTTAAGTAATGTGAATATTTATTTTATTATTTTAAAAAGCACCATCTCTACTAACGTTCCCCATATTTCCTTTAGAAGCACCATTACAATTAATTTTGATGAACCTAATGTATGAACATTTTCATTTTTTTTTATATCCATGTATATCCTTTGAGTTAAATCAATATGTTTTTGTGCTTGCACAACACACCCCAATTTGCATGAATTGGGGACCCACTTTTAAAAATTTTGTAAGCTTTCCCTTGTTTTCCTTGGGCTAGTTTGTAATTTTTAGTCGTTAGCTAGAAGCTTTTAATTTTGACCTAGATTTTACATGCTTTGAGCTTTTTGTGATGTTTATTATCATGTTTGTATCTATGGATTTATTTAAGTGGCCAATAACATTTTACATTAAGGCAAACTCAAAATAAGCTTTCCAACAAGTACTTGCATGCCTATGTTTCGTAGTTTTAGCACATTGAAATTGCTTAAACATTGGAGGCTTTAGTTTCCTCTTTGTGATATAGATGATGACACTTTATGGTTTCTCATATATTATTTATGTGTCAAACATGTTCTCCCCTCATCAAAGACCAATATTAAATCTTGAAATATCATGGACAAATAATATTGAGCATTAAAAAGAACAAATATTTTAAAGTCTTGTCAAATCCAATGACCAGGATTAAATCTTGAGATAAGAACAGATAGATAGGATTGAGCATTATAAAATATCATTATTTTAAAGACTTTTTAGATCCAATGACCAAGATTAAATCCTAATATAGTGTAGATGAACATGATTGAGCATTAAAAAGGATAAATATTTTAAAGTCTTATCAAATCCAATGACCAAGATTAAATCTTGAGATAAGTATGGATGGACAAGATTGAGCTGTAAAAAAGACAAATATTTTAAAGTCTTGTCAAATATAAAGGCTAGGATTAAATCTTGAAATAACATGGACAAACAAGATTGAGCATTAAAGAGGACAAATATTTTAAAGTCTTATCAAATACAATATCTAGGATTAAATATCAAGATAAGCACCGATGGACAAGATTGAGCCACAAAAAGGCATAGCCATAGTATGGCTAAAGTAGTGTATGCTTAATAAGGCATGGCCATAGTATGATTGAAAAATAGTCTTGAGGGACATGTCTAGGAATTAAATAGTAATTAATTGTAAAATATAATGTTATGTGAAGGTCAAAAATTATATAAATAGTGGCTCACTAGTTTTTTACAAAGGTAAAAAACCATATGTTAGTTGGCCTCAATTTTTTCTTCTTTGCATTTTCTACTTGTAGTTGGATGGCATTTCTAAAGCAAGCCTCTAGTGTTCTAATATTTGTTCTTGTAATCCATCAAACTGGACAATGTGAATCCATGTACTTAATGAACATATTTATAATATAAGTTTTTTTAAAATTTGGTGTGTTGAAACTATGCATTTTGATGGTGGTTGTACTCAGTTTGTTTCACTATCTTTTGATCCTTTGAATATTGCACCATAGCAATCCTTAGACTGTGTAAGTACTAGTTGGGATGAGGTTGGTTTAAATCAAATTTGTTTCTTCATCAGATTGGAACTAGAGTTCAAGGTGGTATTGGCTTTTTTTTCTTTATTTTTTCTTACCCTCAAACCTTTGAATTATATTTGGTTCTTATTTAGATAGGAGTAGGTTAATTTTCATTTGAAGCATTTTCATTCTTGTTATATCTGCAATATGTTTTAAATATAATCAATGATAAACATTGGGCAATCACAATTTGCATTGCTTCAAACTCATCTTTCTTTTCCTATTTTAATTTTGCTTAGCTCATGTATGTCAAGATATATATGTAGTAGAATTAAATTTTAGATAGTTAAGCATTTCATTTTTAAGCATTATACTAGTAAATTTATCTTTAAGCATAACCAAAAAAGACCCCTTAGAGCAACAGTTTTCAATGACCTTTGAGTTTATCCACACCATATAAGACCTATCATACTCAAACCTTGGGGGAAAGAGTTATATTTTTCAAGAGAGAACAAATATTTGTTCCAAGTATGTTATCTTGCCCTTGATAATGTGTCATTTTCCCAAGTATTAACCTTTGTATTGATCTTTTTGCCACTGCCAAAATTCCACCAATTTTAGCTCTTGCTCCTTAGTTTATGGTAAGTAGCCCTTTAAACATACCAGGGCCTGCACATAATATACCTAAAAATGCTAAAATATATCTCCCTTGATATAGGCATGATGGAACAATATTATCTAAAGATCATATACAAGCATACAAAGATGCCTTAATCCATTTACAAATTGAACATGATGATGTTTCCTATAGAATTTTTCCACACACATTGGATGAGTTTGCATATGATTAGTATATCAGTTTACCTTTAGGATCTATTACTGCTTGGGCTCAATTAGAGGTAATATTTATCAATCATTTTAGATTATTTATTGACCCAACAATGGTATATCATTTATTTATTTCTATCCATACATAACCTAGTGAACCCTTAAGGGTATTTAACACTAGGTTCCATAAATCATATACTCTATTGGTGACCCTTTACACCCTCATAGAGAAAGCAACCATCCAAATATATCTTAGAGCTTTAGTCCCATTAAATTTAATTTTTGTGAGGAGAGCCCCTCAAATAGCATCCTTACCCCTAACATATAGTGAGGGTTAATAGTTGAGTAACAATTAATACCTCAAAGTTATGGTTTGGGTTAATTACCTTCACTTGGAAAACTAAGAGCTTATAATCAGATATCATTGATAAACCAAACCCTTATTCAACACCTTCCCATGTTGAACACATTACCAAGGGCTATGTATCCAAACTAGAATCAATAGTTCAACATAGCTTCTCTAAATCAAATGATACCTAATTTGAGCAATTAGCAAACCATTCCAACTTATTTGTACAATCAAGTGAACACAAAAATATTCTCAATCATACACCTCCAATAAATAATCAACTAGATTTACCTGCATTTTTTAATACATATACACCCATAAATAATGTAACAAATAAACCAGGACCAAATCAACCTAATAAATCAAATCCTAATATAGACAACATACAGAGGATGGTTAAAAAATTGAGCAATGATATGGTTTGATTACAAAGACAAGTTCCTAAAAACCCACCTACAAATGATAACATTCCAAATGGGAACTTTAACTTTCAAAGCACCAATCGTCAATGGAATACTTGCCTAAATAATGAAATACCAAATCTTACTAGCAACCAAAATTAACCAAATAATAACCTAGATAATTTAGTGAATTTGGCATATCTTTCTTTATCTAATTGGTGTAGGGTCCATTCCACTGCTCAACATGGTGAAATGAATTATCCAAAATTCAAAACTGCTATGGATATTGTCTAAAAAGAGATGGAAATTTTAAAATTAGTGCCCACCAATGAGAAAGTTGGGAATCATTCTAACCAAAATGGAAAACCTTAGTTTTAGAGATCTATAAAATCTTAAGAGTGGATGAAGATGAATGTGAAGAATACCTAGACGAAGAGGTACAAGCTTACATGAAATTTTAAAGAGGTAACAATTATATTCTTTGAAGTAAAGAGAAAACACCAAATACTTCTTCTACACATAATAACAAAACCTCCATCCCCCCTAATGAGTAGGCCAATAAAAATCTAGTCCCATTATGGGTGAAATTTTACACCCTTCACCCACTCTTCCCTTTAGAAAGTGATTCTATTTGTTCATAAGGAGTTCACCAAATTTTAAGAATACTTATGAATAGGTAGAAGGTAATTAATGATGGCAGCAATAAAGAGTTGATACAAGCATCGAGCAGATGGTGGATTGAAGCAAGGAAGATGATAAAATGTACGGACGATATGCCCTTGTACTTGGGTATAATTATCCAAAATGCCCATCCACTGGTTGGGAAAACATTTCAAATGGTTATAAATGATAAAAAAGTCATATAAACCCACCCTTAGAGAAGACAAAAACTCCCACCCATCTTAGGTGGAATATGTAAGCACAAATTGGGAAAAACTTTGAACAAATGTCCGCCCTCCTTGATGTCTTCGTGCGTAGAAAGAAATATAAATAAAGCACCCACTCAACATGTAGATCTTCCACCATCACTCAAAATTCAAATAGAACATGTACTCACTACCATAACCCTCCAGTATCAAGTGCTCGTATGTAGATGTAACAAATCTGAGGCACATTGCTCCCAAGGTGATTAATGTCAGTCATTCACTACCTAACTATAGGACCATCAGACTAAACTAGGAGGTGAGGGAGATAGAGATTAATAAATTAAGTCAAATTTATCAAAGGGTTCCAAGTGCTGAGATCAACTTGGCCATATATACCTCCTTCAAGAAGATCATTACCATACCAAGTAATAGTGTACCAGTTGAGTGTCTATCAGATTCAAGTGTTGTCTTCTTGCCTACCACCATTAATGTTCAAATTTTGAATTTAATGTAAAATTACCTATAAATAGTGGAATGTTGGTCATTCCTAAGGATTGCTATTTAGGCATTACAATTCATATGTAAGGTTTTCACCACTGTGTAAATATAGATTCATCATTGTTTGGTCTCCATGATATGAATGAATGTATGAATACTTATTTTTGCTTTGGTCATTTGAGTGGTCTCATATTAATCTACAGTCTGGATTTCATGGGATTTTCTTAGTGACTCAGGAGTGTGCATTTATAAATACGGGTTGGGGGTTTATTTATGCTAAAGCTAGTCAGATAAGAGCACTCTAATTATGCATCCTAGATTTCATGCACCTATTTTCTAGTTCTATAATTCACCCTCTGCCAACCACTTAAAAGAGTTTAATGAATGTATCATAGCCTAATCTATTAGGTGTTGTATCTATGTTTTTGCTTGGGGTGTGATGCTTGCGTATGTCCTGATACGACTATACCTGTCCTTGTGAATTATGGCTATGACCATATTCCTATTTATTTCATCCATTTTCAATTTTTCCACTTTGCAATGTAGATAGATGGAACCACCCTTGAAGAACCGACCTCCTCCAAAGATCTACCACCTTGATCCAACTCGACAATTGTTCAATGTTGGTGTTGGTCTACCCTCACCCTCCACACAGTTTCGGATTTATGACCAACATTTTTTAATGACTCTATTAGGGAACTCACTAAGTTCACATGTTTCAAGAAATCAAAGTTTAGTGACACTCTAAATTACTCATATCCTCTCAAAAATCACCTGGGGACTTCGAGTGTGTAGAACTTACAGATCATGAGATCGGTCACCTTCTTGTATTGAATATCCAAACATCTCAGAGGACTCAATGTTCGATGAACATCCTTGACCTTTCTTTTAGAGACAACATGTTCATCTGGTGACTCCTACTTCGACTCCAACTCTGATCCTGATAGGATATTTGAATGATAATGGTCTCCTTAGTCTCCCAAATCGATATGATATTTTGGAGGCTACCTTTGATGCCCTAGTAAAATATGATAGTGTAATGGGAGTCATGAAGGAGCATCTTGAAAATGTGGTTTCTTTGGCCACCCTTCACAATATCATGCATGAGGATGTAATGATCAGGTTTCTGTTCACTTCCCTTGAAGGCAGAGCATAGCTCTGGTACAAAACCCTGTAGCCTAGGAGCATCTCTACATGGGTGGATCTGGTAGAACCTCTCATGGATACATTTGGATAACTGGAGGATATCTTCTAGCCTCTAAATCAATTCACATTTATCAAGAGGAACCCTCTTGAAAATATGGCAGACTTAAATATCCATTTTGAGAAGATCTTGAGGAGGATTCCTTGATAAAATCCTCCCAACCTCCACCCAAGGCATATCTATTCTACATCTAGGATATTGGACCTTACATCAACTTCCTTCTACACTAGTATGGGGAAAATAGATTCCCATAAATTTATAAGGAAGCCATTAGAGCTGAGCAAACTCTGATGTGGAGGCTCCATCCAATCATTTCCTTTTAGTATTTGGTTCCAGATCAACAGTGATCACACACCAGGAGTAAGTATGCCATGATGACCACATCCATGAGGGCAATATGATAAATCAACCCCAAATTCAGCTAATTATGGATAAGGATGTGGTTGCCCATGAGTGGGAGATGGATCTAATGGTGGAGAAATATCTAGCCATAATATTGGCACAACTGGTCAATCTAAAAAAGGAACATAAAAAGAATTTCCCTGACAGCTCAAAACTTGAGGAGAATAATACAGTGGTAAAATTCATTGCCACCCTAGGTTTCAAATGCTTGAGTGTCCAAAGGCTTAAGAAAAATAATAAGAATTATGATTTCATCAAAATTTTGAACCAGTGTGGATGGAACCAGATGAATTACAAGTTGTGCCTTAAATACAATGTAATCTAGTTCAGCCACTACAGATTTATAGGATGATTTTCATACGACATCCTAGATCAACCGTGCCTTTCACACCATAATTTTAATGCTAGTAAATAAAGCCACACATTATACACATCCAGTGTTTTTGGTATCACAAATTTTGTTAGCAACCATTCGGGAAACAAAATCCTATGAAATATTACCACTTGGTCAAGCACCGAGAAGCATCGGGAAAGGATTCCTCAAGAGTTGTCTAGGAAATGTAATATTCCTCATCCATATTTGTGTTTTCTTCCAAGTTTTCTATTCTTATATTTATTTTTGTCTTGACCTCGTAGCCCAATGGATGCATCCTATGATTTTTAAGGCCTCTTAACTCATCCTTGGGAGCTACAAAAAGCCTTAGGACTCATACGTAAGCAATGTGAGTATACTATAAATAGCCCCATGTGGTTAGATGTAGATGAGAAAAGAAAGTGTGAACCACAAATTATGGTTGAAATGGAATGGCCTCCTAGTTTATTACAATTAGTAAAAGAGGATCACTACTATATTGTGTGAAAATAAGGTCTAGGATAGAAGGGATAAAGAAAAATGACAATCTATCTGCTCTTGGAATGTCTCAAATCCATGGTGGGTTACGTTTAAGGGGATTCAATATGTAATAATACCTCGTGGAAAAGGGTCTATGCCCTATCAATTTCACTTAATAAACTTTGGATTTATTTCCCATTTGTGTCTCCCCATTCCCTTGCCTCACCCTTTCTTTCGCCTTCCTCTCCCCTTTGTTGCTTTTAACTCTTCTAGTTGGTAACAAAGGCTTCTTTATTTTAGTTGTTTCCTATTGCCCCTTCTTCTCGTTTGCATCCCTAAGCAAGTATTTCAAGTTTTTACTTACAGTTTCCACTACTTGTCTTCTTACTACTCTTATGCACAGTAGTCCTCTTTGTGTTGTCCATTTCAACCATGTTCTTTCAAATTTATTTTCGTTTTTCCCCCTTTCTACTTTTGTTGGTTGTATCCCTGTTCCTTTTCCTTTGCTCCACTTTTCACCGTGTTAAGTGTATCGCTTCATATGAAAGCTTTTCGTACTTGATCTTCCCATTATGCTACCTTTGTATTTGTGTCTCCCTATATTCTTTGTCTTTCCCTTATCTTCGTCATCCCTTTATTCTCATTGTTATATTTTCTAATCCTTCTAGGTTCCTTTTTTCCACAATATGGAAAACCCCTGTGAGTCACCAAAAGTGTGGGTGAAATTTTACACCCTTCACCCACTCTTTCCTTTATAAAGTGATTCCATTTGTTTAGAAGGAGTTTTCCAAATTTTGAGAATATTGATGGATGAGTGGAAGGCAAGTAACGATGGCAGAAATAAAGAGTAGATACAAGCATTGAGCGGATGGTGGATCGAAGTAGGGTGGATGATAAAATGGGTGGATGATCCACCCTTGGCCTTGGAAAAAATTATACAAAAGTCCTACCCATTGGTTGGGTAGACCTTTCAAGTGGCTAGCAAGGGTGGAAAAGTCATATAACCCCACCCTTGGGGAGGATAGAAACTCTCATCCATATCGGGAAAAATATGTGAGCACAAATTGGGTGAAACTTCAAAAAAATGTTTGCCCTCCTCCCTAATGTCTTCTTGGGTGGAAATAAGGACAAAGAAAGCATCCACCTAGTGTGCAAATCTCCCACCATCACTCGAAATTCAAATAGAAGATGTACTCACTATCGTATCCCTCCAGTACCGAGTGCTCATATGCAGAAGTGATAGATCTAAGCTGCATTGCTCCCAAGGTGATTAATGTCAGTCATTCTCCACCTAACTAAAGGACTATAAAAATAAGCTAGGAGGTGATTTAGATAGATATTAATGAATTAATCCAAAATATTAGACGGTTCCAAGTTTCCAAATCAACTTGGATGTATCTACCTCCTTTTAGAAGATCACTGCCATCCTAAGTAAAAACATACCAATTGAACGTCTATCAGCTTCAAGTGTTGTCTTCCCACCTATCACCATTAATGTTCAAATTTTAAATTTAATGTAAAATTACCTATAAATAGTGGAATGTTGGCCATTCCTAAGGGCAACTCTTTAGCCATTATAATTCATATGTAAGGTTTTCACCACTGTGTAAATATAGATTCATCATTGTTTGGTCTTTGATTTTACCTTCATATTTTTATTGAATGTATGAATGCTTATTTCTACTTTGGTCATTTGAGTGGTCTCATATTATTCTATAGTTTGGATTTTGTGGGATTTTCTTAGTGACTCGGGAGTGTGCATTTATAAATACAGGTTGGGGGTTTATTTTTTCTAAAGCTAGTTGGATAGGAGTGCTCTAATTCTGCATCCTGGATTTCATGCATCTATTTTCTAATTCTATAATTTACCCTCCACCCACCACTTCAAAGATTTTAATGAATGTATCATAGTTTGATCTGTTATGTTTCATATTTGTGTTTCCTCCTGGGGTGTGATGCCTGTATATGTCTTGATGCGGCTATACTCATCCTTGTGAGTTTTTACTATGGCTATTTTCCCATTTCTTTCCTCCCTTTCCTCTTTTTTGAATTTACAATGTAGATAGCTAGAACCACCCTCGAGGAATCAACCTCCTCCAAAAATTGATCATCCCATCCCATCTCGACGATCATTCGATGTTGGCACTAGTCCACCCCCACCCTCCATGTGGTGTCGGATTGATGCCCAACACCCACATAAAGGTCCCATTATACTTGCACAACCAATCCCAACAAGTCATTACCACAAATGGAGAAAGTATCAAAGCAAAAAAAGGTTGGATATAATATTATTGAATATATTAAGAAAACCAAGGTAAATATTTCTTTGTTTTAGGTAGCTCAATTAACTAACTAAAAGGATCCATTTCTTGAAATACTTGCTAGACAAAATTAAAAAAAAGAGTTTAAAATACCATTGATGCTTAGGTTGCAATATACAAAGAAAAAGTAGAATCCCCTCCTTTCCTTTTGACCATTAGAATCATTGGAAAAAACTTACATAATTGTCTTGTGGATTTCAATGCTTCTGGAAATGTAATGCCATATGCAGTTAGCCAAAAATTGGAATTGACTCCTACTCCCTCAAACAAGATGTTGGTGCAATTGGAAAAGATAGAATTCAATGTTGTTGGGGTGCTAAATCAGGTCCATATATAGTTGGTTATTGAACCAAGGATACAATAGTGTATCAATATCCAAGTTGTGGATATCCTAGATGCATATGGAATGTTTCTCAATCATGAATTGTCAAGAACCTTAAATGGTTATATGAAAATAGATTTTTCACATATGTGGATTCCTTGGCATGGCATAGCTAATCATATTTGGATAGAAAGAGAGCCAAGGCTAAAGGATCTCATTATAGAGTACAACAATGTCAATGAGATTCTATACACTGAACTAGAGATGGGAGTCTACACTATGGCAATAGAAACCAAAGATAAAGAGAGTAATTTGGTAGCAGAAATCCCACTAAGCAAACAAAAAATAAATTAAGACCATATGTGGACTCTCAAGTTTGATGGGTCAAAGTGTAATGACGACAATGGTGTTAGATTTGAACTAGTCAACCCCATGGGTAAATCACATCTTGTTTCATATCGATTATAGTCCCCTTGCTCTTGCAATGTTGATGAGTATGAGGTATTGATTCATGGATTGTAATTTACCATTATGTGTCCTAGGAGATTTTAAATTGGTGATCAAAAAAATGTAAAACCAATATGCCTATCATGAAAAATGTCTCTCAAGTTATCATAGTCGAGTATAGGATTCAATTAAATGATTTTATGCTTTTGATATTTAAACTATTTCACACAAAAAAATCACACTATGGATTCATTCACAGTAGCAACAAGTGCTCTAGAACTAGTTGCCCATTCTGTGATAAAGTGATTCTCAGTGGAAATATTTGTCAATCCCTCCATACCAGAAAATATCCAAATAATTTAGGTGTTAGAGGATGATAGGCATATAGTGGATTTTATTACTAATTCATTTATATTTTAAGCTCATATCATATATGAGGAATACAAAAACTATGTATATTTGGATGAAGAAGGTGAATTAAATCTCGAGTCAAACACTATTTCTAAATGTATAGTCTCTTTAGAAATCTTGTTTGATAGGGATTACCGTTCTCATAAACAAAAGACTATTCCATATAGAAAGGAGTTATATGAAACCTATAATTTGGGAAGTGCTAAAAACCCTCAAAATGTCTTCTTGGGAAAAGCTTTCACTAATGAATAATAGTAGGGAATAATCAAGGCTTTAAAATATTATGGATATGTCATAGCATGGAGCTACGAAGATTTAAAAACCTATGGTGCATCTAAAATTACCCACACTATCCATTTAAAGCCAAGAATGAAACCTTTTTAGCAAAATAAAATACTAGTGAATCCTTTTTTGGAGCCCCTCATTTTTAAAGAACTGCAAAAAATGTTGGTAGCCTGCATTATTTTTTTGGTAAGACATTCTACTTGGATTGAAAATTTGATGCTTGTTTGTAAGAAGAATGGGGTAATATGCTTGTGTGTAATTTTTAGAAATTTTAATAGAGTGTCTAATAAGGATACCTATCCCCTCTTCCTTGGATGAAATATTGCAAATGTTGAATGACTCTCAGATGATGTCTTTTCTAGATGGTTACTTAGGGTACAATTAGTTAATGGTAGACCCTTAGGATAGGATTAAAATTTTATTTACTACCAAGAGGGGAAAATTTACATATAGTATGATGCAATTTGGTCTAATCAATGCAAGAGAAACTTTCCAAAGGGCTATGGACATTGCTTTCAAGTATGTCATTGGTAAATGTATTGTGATTTATATGGATAATTTGCTTGTCTTTTTAAGATGCATGTAAACCATTTGGAAGACTTAAGAAAGGTACTACAAATATGTAGAGAGCATGGAATTTCATTGAATTCCAAGAAGTTCATTTTTTGAGTTACAAAAAGAAATTTTCTATGGCATACCTTTTCTAAAGGTATTTCTATTGACCGAGATAGATTTCAAGCAATTCAAAAAATTCTCCTTCCTACAAGTAAGAAGGAGCTGAAATCATTCTTTGGCAAAATTAATTTTTTGAGAGAATTTATTTCTAGTTTTACAGAAATAGTTTGGTCTCTAAATGCAATGCTAAAAAAGGATGCCAAGATTATATGGACTAGGGAAGCACAAGTTGCTTTTTAGGAAACTAAAAAAATAATCATGAATTTTCCTATATTATTAGTCTTGATTACACTCAACCATTTTATATTTATTCATTTGCATTTGAACATACAATTGTTGGTGTTTTAACTCTGAAGAAATAGGTTGGTGATGATATACCAATAGATTTTGTAAGCTCACCATTGAAATATTCTCAACTTAGATATTCAACTATTTATAAACAAGCCTTTGCTTTGATCAATGCTGTGAAGAAATTATGGCATTATATCCTACATAGCATAGTGTTTGCAATATTACCTGATCTAGTTGTTAAAATAATGTTGATGTAGAACAAAATAGGAGAATATAGAGGCATGTGGATGTCTATCTTGCAAGAGTTTTATCTAGAAATTCAGCCTATGATATTTTTTAGAGGATAGGGATTGAGAAAATCACTATCCAAAATTGACCCTCAAATTTCATGTCAACAGTATTATGTGGGAGAGGTTATAAATGATGAATGGTATTAGGACATTGTTCACTATCTACTAAATAGAGTATGTCCTAGTCACTTGAATTTGAAGAACATAAGCTTATATTGATAGGGGGGTGAACAATATAAGATAAAACCTTTTAATTTTCAATCCAAATGACAAAAATAATAATATCAAAGTAGTAAACAATGCACACATCATCGTACACATGAGAGACATGATTTAACATGGTTCACTCAATGTGGGCTACTCCACGAAGAAAATATTCTTTATAAATTTTCTCAATGAATATTTTGGAAACCAAATCCCTATTACAATTTTTATGGACCTCTATCCAAAGGATACACCAATCCCCTTATGCTCTGGTTTGTGTATCTCTTTCCACAAGAGACCTCTATCCTCACTACTCTAGTTTGTAGATCTCTTTCCATGGGATACCTTTGTTCCTACTACTCTATTTTTTGGATCTCTCTCCACATGAGAACTCTTTCCCATCTGCTCTAATCAATTCTGATTAGCTATGCTCACAAATATGATCTAATATTCTCACAAAAATGTCTTCAAACTACTCACAAATCTACCTCTAACCTGCTCACAAGTCTACCTCAAATCTGCTCAGAAGTCTACCTCAAATCTGATCACAAATTTGCCTCAACCTTCTCACAATTTTACCTCAAATCTACTCAAAATTCTACCTCTAACCTACTCACAATATCTGCTCAAATGTGCTCTAAAATATGCTTATAACAACTCATAACACATGCTCAAAAGGGTTTCACAAAGATATAAAACTTATCTTCAAACATAGCACAAGTAGTTCACAATTAAATGTCTCAAACTATTTCAACAATGGAAGCACACTTGTTATCAAACTCTAACCTAATTAATTCCACAATCATTCAGCAATGATGGGAAAATCCTAACTCAAATATTTCCAACAATGCTTCTCAAATAATCCTTTTCACTCCACCTTATGTTCCAAAATATTCACTTCAACAAAACACTTTAAACAAGGAATAATGTGCCCATACCCCTTAATTGCTCTTATGAACATATGTCTTCAAAAACCTATCTCACAAACAATTTATCTTTCTAGTGCCACTTCAAGAGTTAGATATCAAAATACTCTCTCAATACATCCATATGAAATTTCTTCTCAAAATATATTTCACCATACAAAAATTACAATAAAATATCAAACCACTATAACACCTTATTACTCCTATTCTTGCATGACAATACTCAACACAATAAACTAGAAATTACACACATAAATTTCTCATATACACCTTATACCTCCTTATGAAAATAATGCACTTTTAAAATTTCAATAAGACCAACCAAAATATCACTTCATATTATGCATCAACAAGGCACTAGCAATCTGAAATTTAATTTCCACTCCTTTTTAAATCAGAAATTAAACTCAATTTATTATACTTATGACTCCCTAGTAAATTCACCTCAAAACCCTAAAAATTAATTAACCCTTATAACACCCAAAGTCAAACATCATATGCATACCTTATAAAAAAAAAATTCCCCAAGCGTTTTTACCACTAATCAAACTCACGACCTTGTTGGCCCCCGTGCCCTAGCACAAGGACAAACATTGTGTGGGCTAGCCACCCATATGATCACAAAGGAGAACATGCTCCTTCTTCATTGAAACCGGTGCAAACACCTTCAAACAAAACAAAAATACTCATCGTGATTCAAAAATTGAACCTACCTCCTACAACGTGCTCCACAATCCAGGATTGCCAACTGGGCTATCCATCCACGTCATATGGAATTGACATTCTCCATCTTTGACTATGCACTACCCTCAAAATTTACAAAAGTCTTTCTCTCTGCCTCCACCGCTTGTCGAACGAAATGTAAATTAATTATCTATGATTAAAAAAACTTTGGCGTGCATAACTTTAATCTTTTTATACACTTTTCCCTTTGAATTTAGACATTGGCTCAACTTCAAAAAATTACCTCCATGCAAATTCAAATTTTGGTGCCATCTAAACCTTGTTAAAAATATTATAATTTTATTTTAACCTTTTGCTATTTTAATTTTTAATTATTATAATTATTTAAATCTCCATAGATTTAAATATTATAATTTCTTAAATGGATTCTAGTGAGGGCTGGGAGGGAGCAGGGGATATCCTACGGGATGTCCTGATCAACTTCCCTACTTCCCCATCCCCTAGCTCTATCCCAATTCTTTGGCACTTTCTAGATCCTCCTCTCGGTTTACTATGGCTATAGATGATCTCCTTGGATGGGAGGTCTCTTTTTCACTTGTATTCCCCTTTCATCATTAGTTTGAGGGTTTCCTTATGCTACTAGACTATGGTATCCTTAGGTCCATTCGAGTGCCCTTTTTTGTGCTTCAGAGAATCCTTTTCCCTTCTACTATTTGGGACGTCCCTAGGTATGTCCCTATGTTAATTTTTTGTGCTTTAGGGATTTTTCCCTTCTGCTCTTTGGTTGTCCTAGGTTTTTGTAGGTTTCCTTTATGGTATGGCTTAGCTCTATCCCAATTTCTTGGCACTTCCTGGATCCTTCTATCTTGGTTGTCTTTGATTGCAGATGATCTCCTTGGGGTGGGAGGTCACTTCTCATCTTGTCTGCCATTTTTCCAGCTGCTTTGAGGGTTTCCTTCCTATGCCTATATTATTGGACACCCTTGGGTCCCTCAGGATTTTTGTGGTGCTTATAGGATATCTTTTCCTATGAGGTTTCTTCTTGGAGCTAGATTTCAACATCTCTGGATGGGGTGTGCTTCCTCTTGGTTGTTGAGTAGTTTACATCATTGCAAGGAGATTTTGTGGCCTGTGGAGATCCTTAGTTTCTTATTCCACTTTATAGGCTTATGTGGGATGCTATTTTGGTGGTTTTATAACATCCCTAATTTTTTCCTGCCCTTCCCTGGATGATATCTTCCTTCTTTGGCAGATCCTTTGCTCCATCCTGTTGTTCAAGGTGGGTTTTTATAAATCAATTTTGGTTTTTCGGCATTATCCTGCTGGATTCTGGTTTTGGATTTCAGCTTTGCCTCAGGTCATCCTTAGGTAAGAAGGTTCCATTTTTCTCACTATTATTTCAAATTCTATTTTTTAAGTTTTAGAGGTGGACAGGATGGTCTTGTATCTCGTGTTTTGTTTTTTAAATTTTTTGGGCAGGTCAACACTGTATTATTTTTTAATTGTACGTGTTGTTTGGGTTGAATGGCCCTGATACTCTTCTCCATCCTTCATGCACATGTTGTAAGGATTCCTTGAGTGATATGGCCCTGTTTCAAATTTTAAATTTTAACTTGTGTTGTGTTCTACAAGGCTATTTTTGGGTGGGATGGCCCTATCTTATTTTTCTTATGTGTGTGTTGGTCTCACTTTTTGTATGGGTAGGTTTAAGAATTTGTGTATTTTACATCCTTAGGGAAAGGATATTTTATTGTATCCTTATAGATTTACATCGTTTTCCACTATTGTTGTAATCAGGTTTTTGGGTCCCTTGATAAAAACCCAGATAAATTTAAACTACCAAAAAAATATCATAATTTCTTTTTTTCTTGGACCTTATCTTTGGATAAAATTCTTTTCAAACAAAAAACCTCTTCATTTTTCTTTATAAAATGCCATCATGGTAAAACCATTAAACCAGGGTTATGCATAAGGGGTTGACCCCAAAATCTATTTATAAAATCAAGGTGAATTGTCTCAGAATCTCGGCAAAATTTGTAAAAGTATACATGGTGAATTGTATTTATTTGTCTCCAAAATTTTTCAAACCGTGGTGAATTGCATTAATTTGTCTCCAAAAATTTTCAAATTGTGGTGAATTTTTTTGTGTTGGGGGTTATGAATATCGGTTTGCAAAATCTAAAAATGTACGGTAAAATTAAAATCTTTAGGTTGACATGAAATAATTTTAGCCTTTATGCTTTATGATGATCGGTTTGAGACATGTATGATGATCGACTACAGTCATGGTGATCGGTTGCATACATGACGACTGATGGCATGCATGATGATTGGTTGTAGGTATGATGATCGATTACAGGTATATCGATCAGTTGTAGCAATGTCAATTGGTTGTAGGTATGACTATTAGTTGCAGGTATGGTGATCGATTGTAGGCATGACAATCAGTTGCAGGAATGTCGATCTATTGCAGGAATTATGATAATTTGTAGGCATGATGATAAGCTATAGATATTATGATCGGTTGTAGATGCACTTCTAAAACATTTCATACTATAGACGCTCCTCTACAACCGATTAGCTTTTATCAATAGTCTCTTCTCAGTAATCGATCGACTTATACCTATGAAGACTTCCCTATAATTGATCGGCTTATACCGATTAACACATCCCTATAATTGATCAAATTATGTCGACTAACACCTCTACAAATGATAGACTAATGTTGATTAACACATCCCTGCAATCAATAGACTAATTTCGATCAACACATCCCTGCAACCAATAGACTAATACCAATAGACACCTCTATAACTGATAGATAAATATCGATAGATAGTACCTATAATAGATAAGATGATGTTTATAAACACCTCTACAACTGATTGACACCTCTATAATCAATCAAAACCTCTACAATCAATAGACGAATGTTGATTGACACCTCTACAATCGATCGACTAATACCGATAGACAAGTCCCAACAACTAATAGTCTAATGATAATCGACACCTCTACACCAAAATACACGTCTCTGTAATCGATCATCTTATGCCAATATACACGACTCTGCAACCAATCAACTTATATTGATAGACACAGCTTTGCAACCGATCGTCTTATGGTGATCGTCTTGCACCGATTAACACTCCTCTAAAACTGATCAACACTTCTCTACAATCGATCAACTTATTTCGATAGGCACTCCTCTACAACCTTGTCAATAATTTTTTTGTTACATAGCTATTTTTGAGTTAGAGTATTTTAGATGTATGTTTATCGGTACCCACTACAGTATATATACAAGTAGTATATGAGGTGATTTGGGTAAGAAAAATAAAATCATTTATAATTTGAAGGCAAATTGAGCAAGAAAATCAAAATCATTTATAATTTGAGGTCGATGAATTAAAATAAAAATATTTTAATTATTATCAATGATGGGCGAATTTACCACAATAAAAATTCCACCCAGTAAATTTTGGGTGAATGGGCCCTGTAGACACCAAAACAGCACCAATCCGATTGTGTGACTGCAAACACTGATCGCTTTGACAAACACAGCCCCCAGGGCAGCCCTCAGAGGTTAAACAGTGGTCTTAACCACTTTCATAGCAATTTTGTAAGGTCAAGAAGCAATTTGGCACACTTGGACACTTTGCCCGATATTCGTCTCACCCAGGGGACGAATTCAAAATAGAATTCGTCCCACCCCGGGACGAATTCTGAATCCGTCCCCTGGGTGGGACGAATTCTAAGCTTAACGGGCAAAAAGACAAATGGCGCCAAGTGGCAGCCCAGAACAGTCAGTTGATGACTCCTGCCTTGCACGCGTGTGTAGGTGGACGGAGGGGCCGTTAGAAGACCGTCACAAAAGGCATTTATCAAAGCCCAAGTCAACGGAGGACTCCCCTCCCTCATGGGAAGACAAGACTGCCACATGGCGCCTATGACCAACACATGGCATTTGTGCTTCCCTCCCAAAAGAGACCCCATGGGTCTATAAAAGGTGGGACTTTTCTCACCCAAAATATACAGGTTGAAGGAGTTTTCAAGCAACGAAGTGCTTCCGAGTTGAAGACCCACTTGCATCCCTTTTGGTTCACCTTCCCACATCCACCAATCTCTTTTGCAAGGGAGGTTGTTGGGTGGCCTTTGGAAGCTCGAACCTGACCCAAATCCAACACATGGACACCTGAACCAACCAATTCGCCGACCCCCCAATCCTAAGAGGTTTTGGGCCCATCCCTAGTGGATTGGCTCCAAAATCAAGTGCCAACGGTGGGAGGCCCACTTGGGCACCCCCGCACTTCCCAAGTCCTATTTTAAGTTTTAGAGCATTTTAGATTACTTTTTCAGGTTGCATTTTGTGTTATTAGGTTTGATTAACCCATAGCTGCAATTTTGTAACTTTTGGTCAGATTCTAGTATGTTTTGTGTCGCTTTGTTGTTTCATTGACTTGCAGGTGTCGAGGTCAAATTCTCGAGGGTAGAGGCCAAATTGGGAGAATCCGACCATCTGGGTCGTCCCAAAATGGCCCCAATTACATAACCCCCCTGTTTGCAGGCGTTTTGCAGGTCTCGGGATTCGACATTGGAGCAGCGACGAGGTCGGTTTCTTCAACACAGAAGAATTCGTCCCACCCGGGACGAATTGCGATCGAAATTCGTCCCGCCCGGGGACGAATTCCGGTTGAAGGTAGATTGGCCAGCTGTCTCGGTGGCGAGTGGCCTTCCGGTAACTTTTCCTATCTTCTGTCAAGTTTTGAAGCCATTTGGACTCACTTGTATTTCTTGTTTCGGGCAAATGTTTACATGCATATTTCGTTAGTTTTAGAGAACAAACACTTTTCATTTGCGGCAGATGCTACTGACATCTTGGTTGTTTCTTTGTTCGCAGGAGAAGCAACGGAGGTTAAGAACTCATCGACATCAGCGGCGGCATCATCTTGGCCCGCCCATTGCAATCGTGGGCACGCGAAAGGAGGAAGACTAAGTCACACATTGTAACAAAGACAAATTTAACGCTCCTAGCCCCTAAAAAGGGAGGAGACGTCTATGTAACCGAGGATAAGATATTTGAATAAAGAGGGCTGTGATTTCTTTACATCTTTTCTTTCCTTTCCAAATTGTCTCTTTCCTTTGTTTTTGTGCATAAGGTTAAAGCGTTACATTTCGTCTTACGTTGCATAATTAGTGTTTCCTTTGCCCGAAATCTCGTGCTTTCAGTGGCGATCACGGTGGGACCCTGTTCCCTGGTTTTTAAAATCATAGAAACTGATTAAATTTTTGTGTTTTGTGCTTGACAGGTACATTTTTTTTGTTGCAGACTGCTATTCGTCTCGGCGGGGACGAATTCTCTTCTCGCAATTCGTCCGACCCCGGGACGAATTCAAATTCGTCTCTGGGAGGGACGAATTCTATTCTGCAATTCGTCTCCCAGAGGGACGAATTCCTGCCTGCAGATTTTTAGAGCAGAAATTCAGAGACAACAGGAGCAGGCAGAGAAGAGGTAGGGATTTTCATGATCTCTGTTATATTTTTTGTTTCTATTTCTGTTCCTTTGATTGTTTTCATCTTGTCCTGCATTGCATAAGAAAAGTCATGTATGCTTGTTTCATTTTTGTTGAATAAAACGAATCCCACACACATCACGAAACAATTTTAAACCAAGGAGCTGGTCGTAAGACCCCAACCCTTGATCAAGACCATTGGTGGATTTCATCACCACCTTGGCTTGATTTGCATCCATTTCCCGATTGTCAGCTGTTGTTAGGCGTAAATCCCGACGAAGACAGACCGAGTGTCGCCGGGGTGATTCCCATGCGCGCGAGGATAAGTTTTCTATGGTAGGTGCCATTAACAGGACAATCCCCCTTCCGTACCGCCTACGTACCACGTACCTTCTGCTCTCACGTACCTATAGTCTCCCTCTCGTAAGGGCGGGTATATAGAGAGGTTGGTATATCGATCTGGTTGGTATATTGAAGGGGCTACCGTTTTGGGAGTTATATGAGCCGTCATAATGCATTTAAACGATCTTCAAAACCTACAAAAACAAAACAAAACATCAAAATGCACTAAACCAGTTTAGGACACACCAATAATCCTTAAAAGAGATAATCATGGTTTTGTGAATGTGTGTGCTTAATTCTGCTTAGTGTAGACAAAAAAAAAAAAATCATAAACGAGATAAAAACTTATTTAGATAGCATAGAAGCACCGCAATGGTGTACACCCGCGATCAAGCCCAATCAAGGGCGAAGCTCCGGAAGGTACACAAAAAGCGGGCACAAGTCGCCTTCACTTCAGTCCCGAGGATTTGGTCATACCGCCTTATAGGTCTAACCTACAAAAGAATCCAATTCAGAATCCTCGGTGGGGTATGCCTATTCAAAGCAGCCCCTTTCGGGAAGATGCCTTACATGTAGACCTTGACATAAATAGAGAATCACCTCTTGAAGTTAGGCATGAGTGGCCACCATGCGATGAAGCGCTAGACAGGCACACCGTCCATTTGGAGGGGCAACGTGGATATGGCGTCCCTTCTTTACCTATCATCAGAACAGAGAGACCAAATCCGGAGCGCAGGGCTCCTTACATAGGGCGACCTAACTCCGCCCACCCCCTTTACACCCGTGAAAGGGAGTATGAGGAAAGCCATCGCATTCCTCGAGGGCAACAAACAATGCGGGAACCTTGCATTTCCGCACCGACGAGGATATCATGATCACCCCTTGAGGCCAGAACCTCGAGCACATACCGCTTACCTCGACGAGAGGGAAGCGACCCATTGAAACCTTAGACCAGCAAACTCGAGGTAAACACATAGAAGAAACATTCGAACCTCCTGAGCAAAATAGGGTAGACCAAATTGACCCAGCTATCGCCAGATATACCGCCCGTCAAGCCCAAATCATGCGGCTTAAACAAAGTCATCAGGAGATAGAGTACCGACACCGCTTGGATAGAGAGCGCATGCAACGCGAAGCGGATGAGTTACGCTATGAAATACCTGAGAGGGGGCCAACCCCTCGCATCCAAAGAGCTGAACAGTATGAGAGGCGTAATCCGTTGGTGCAGGACAGGTCTCCACGACCTCGTCAAGCTCTCGCCTCCAAGACCTCATAGATTCGAGAGGGAGGCAACTCCCCGAAACAATGATGGGTACCTTCGGCAAGAGCTTGATCGGGGTCATAGGTTTCGCCCAGGAGACTCCTCAAGAATTTTACGAGGAGTATGAACCAGAAGAGGAATATGTTGAAACTCCCCATCAAGGCAGGAAGGATGCCATTCGGCCACCCCTCCATAGGCCTCCAGTTTACCGTAACTTGCAACAAGAGCGAACAAGAGAGGAAGAAATAAAATCTTCCGATGCATACCAAGCGCTATTGGAGCGTTTGGAGTCTATGGAGACAAAATCTACTGGGCATCAAAAACCCACATTACGTCTACTCCGCAGTAATCCGGTGCATCCCTCAGTGCCTACACCTCTTTACCCCGAACACTTCAAGTTGCCTCAATTGGCAGTTTTTAAAGGTGAAGAGGACGCACAAGAACACGTTACACGATTTCTAAGCCAATGCTTCGGCATCCAAGATAATGATGCATTGTTGCTTAGAACATTCATAACCACATTCGCAGGCCCTGCCTCGGATTGGTTCACACAACTGCCCAAACACAACATAAGCAATTTAGATCAATTAGTAGACGCGTTTCTTGAACGCTTTGCCTTCAACACAAGGAAGAAGGCATCACTAAGTGATTTAGCGAGCCTCAAGCAATTTGAAGAGGAAACAATGGCAGCGTACGGGAATCGATGGAGAGCTTTGCTTTCTAGGTTACCCTACCGTCCTCCTATGTCTGATCTCACGCAGATGTTCGCAAAAAGTTGCTTAAAATCAATCTCTGGTCTATTGTTGCTGCGACAATACGACAGCTTAGAAGAAGCTTTGGCGCAAGCCAGAGTCATAGAAGAGATTAAGATAGGCGAAGGCGCAATTGCCAAGCCTAAGAAGAAAGAGTGGAATAAAACCACTAAAACTGGGACAACGCAACCACAACACGCTGCAGTCAACCAAGTTGCGATAAATGTTCCCGCGCCTGTGCAAGAAACGCAGCCTCAAAAGGCTAACTACCAGGCAGTGCCTCCTGCTTATGAAAGAGATAATAGAAGACAGGAGCAAAATTACCCGCGTCGCCCTAGGCAAAATTTCACCCCATATGCGGAGTCTAGGGACTCCTTATTTGACCGCTTGTCAGCGGCAAATTTAGTCACTCTGCCGAAAATCCAAATTATAGACCCTAACATTCCCAAGCCTAGGGGGTACAGAGAGGAATTGTATTGTAGATTCCATAGGCGCAGAGGACATGACTTGAATGGGTGCTGGAAATTCAAAGACCTAGTCCAGGATTTGATCGACAATCGAACATTAGTTGTGGACAATCCCATCGCACCAAACAACCAGCAAATGGGGGTATTCAAGGACCCCTTGCCAGCCCACGAGGCACAAACAAAACCACTCCAGATTAACGAGGTGCGACAAGATCTTCCCACACAGGATTTGTGGGAATGATTAGCATAGTAACAAGGAACAGAAGGTACCCGATAGCTGCCCCCGAGGTAGCTACGAGGGAAGTTCCGGCAACATCGCATCCTCAACAACGCCCAACGTAGTTACCTCCGCCTAGACCTAAGGTCACGATACGAACCAAACTCACGCAGAGTTTGCGGACCACGTCTGCTAGGCTGTCCATCTACGAGCTTATTCAACAATTAGCTCCCCATAGAGAAGCTCTTATGGACATTTTAAAAGCCATTGAATTACAACCCCACGAGGCAAATTCTTTCAACGCCTTCGTGGGACATGTGAAACAATGTACGGAGCCGGTCATCACATTCGGAGAAGATGAGGTCAAAACGATATCAAATGACATGGCAGATCCACCCCCGCACGTTATCGCGTGGGTCAACGGGATTCCGTACAAGAGAGTGCTTGATAGATATCGGCTCGTCCAAGTAACATCATAACCACTCGTAGCCTTGAAGCATTTGAAGCCGCCGACCTCTCACATCACAGCCTCCACGTACACACTACGAGCTTTTAACGATGCAATATGCTCGACGATCGGCACAGTCGTTCCGCGATCCGGGTAGGACAAAAGTCAATACCTACACCTGTGCCATGTCTTGGAAGGAGAAATGGCTTATAATATACTTGCTAGGGCGGCCTTGGATCAGGGATATGAAATGTGTCCCTTCGATCGCCCACCAGTGCTTGAAGTATGCTTATGAAGGAGAAATACATGTAGTCCCAATGGACTTAGAGCCCTTCAAGTATTGCAATGCGGTACAATTCATACCTCAATCGACCCTCCCTTCAACGCACTTGGATTTCCAATTAAATCCATCTAAACAAGGTCCAATACCGCGAGCACCACCGGTGGCCAACAAGGCAAAATCCCGACCAGGTGAGACTTCATCATCGGCTCCTTCATCATCAACGCCACTTATCATGGCCCAACAGAAGGACAAGGGAAAACAAATCATGGAAGAGGTTAAGCCCTTAGAAGAAAAGTTGCCCACAATTTCAACAATAACAACAGAGGAAGCGCCCAACGCAACGGAAACCAAGATTCCCGAACCACCAAACATGGAATGGACTCAGGAAGGACTACCGTTTCCTCCCACCCGATCATCAACAATCATCGTTGAAATGGCCGATACAGGCTCGGGGGAATACTTAGTGCAAAATGTTGTGGCAACCCCCACACTCGGAGTCTAGTACAAGACATGGGAAGACCTCGCCTTCCCATTGGAACAATCGTCCCTCTAGGCTACCCACCGAACCAGACAAATTTTGTGTATGGGGGCTTTGATCATGGTCTTGAACCATGCCAACAAAAGGAAACAGACGAAGAGCCTTTTGTTGAAAACATCAATTATCTGTCAAACCCAGAATTTGCCCTAAAATATCTCGGCCAATGCAATTGGCATGGATACGGGCTCGGCAGATATGAGCAAGGGATGCGGATCCTTTGCCAACCAAGATATCAGATGCCATATGACAAGTCAGGGGTAGGGTTCAACCATCCCCTGCCATTAGACATCTTGGTTGAAAATATGCAAGGCCTAGAAATAGGCAACAAGGGGGGATTGGCATTGGATCCTTATGCCAATCCGAATACAGAATACACATTGGGAGACTACCTCCCATGGTCAACAAACACCCCTGGCAGCAACAGTAATCCCTCTTCTTTGCTAGAGAGAAGCGAAAGTTCAGAGATTAATCCTCAAAAAGAACATCAACGGCTGCCAGACATCTTTCTGAAACTGTTCCCCTTAGAGGTTCCAGATGAAATAACACGAGTCTCAAGAGAATCAGGTCCCTCCACTAAGAGTGGAACAACCGCAATGGGACCAGATTAATTCACTGGAACAGGAAGAGTCCTCAATGTCGCAAGCAACAGATGCTGAAGAGGATGAACAATTTTGGATCTATGAAAGTGATTCAGAAGATGAAACTGAAATGGACTATCTCAGACATGCGCGACGACATCACCGCGCTCTAACTCATGAAGATCTAATGGGACAGATGGGTATACTTGTTAGGACATGAATGGCACGTAGACCCAGCGAGGTGGGACCAAGTGTTAGACCTATGGCTCCAAATTCAAGATGAGCATCATCCACCTCGAGATCCTATCATGATAACAGTACCAAGGGAGGACCCCGCCTTCCTTTTCACACATAGAGATGAATTTGCACCTAGGAAAGATCCATTCGTGCCCTGTTCCCGTAGAGCCGGATCTCGAGTATAGGGAACATCTAAAAGAATCAAGTCATCACACCCGCGGTTCTGGAGACCAAATTCATTCCATCCACATGATCTCCATTGATTTGACCGCACCCATCCGCAATCCGACCGATCCATCACGGTCATTGCATCTAGACATGGATGCCATCGACTGGGATCGCGTCAATTCACCATTGTCACCATCAGAGTACTGGCCTTTCGGTGAAATGCTTCATTTTACCCCAAGGACAACTCAGGATATTTTTCAAGCTGAAGAGGGACCCGAGGTTCCAAACGCAGATCTTAACTCAGCTGATGATATCCATTTAATCCCAACTCCACATCAGTTGGAGGACGGATCCCACATGTCAATCGAGGAGACGACTGACGTAGACATCGGCACAGATCCAATGAATCCACGGATTCTCAAGGCGGGGGTAAGCCTTTCCCCCGAAGAGCAAGCCGAATATATTGCCCTTCTCAAAGAGAAGAAGGAAGTTTTTGCATGGTCGTACAAAGATATGCCGGGACTAGACCCGCGACTAGTCATGCACAATTTAACGCTTGATCCGAAAATCAAGCTCGTAAAGCAAAAACTAAGAAAGATGCACCCAACAGTGGCCTTGATGGTCAAAGACGAATTGCAAAAGCTGTTGGATGCACAATTTGTCATCTGCGTGGATTATCCGCCATGGTTGTCCAACATGGTTCCCGTCAAGAAGCCCGACGGGAGGATTCGCATATGCACCGACTTTCGAGACCTAAACAAAGCGAGTCCTAAGGATGATTTCCCCTTGCCAAGCATCGACGCATTGGTAGACGCTACAACGAGGTCACGAAATGCTCTCCCTAATGGACGGTTTCTCAGGATACAATCAAATTCGTATCAATCCTGAAGACCAACTCAAAACGGCATTCACAACGCCTTGGGGGACATTTTGCTATAAGGTCATGCCTTTTGGCCTTAAAAACGTTGGCGCTACATACCAACGTGCTATGACTTATATCTTCCATGATTACATGCACAAAACTTTGGAAGATTACATGGATGATTTGTTAGCCAAGTCTCTCTTGCGCTCAAATCATCTCGGTGACTTAAGCAAGATTCTCGATCGCCTCATAGAGCATAAGGTCGATCGAATCCCAAGAAGTGCGTGTTCGGCGTCACATCTGGAAAACTCTTGGGTTTTATAGTCTCAAAGAGAGGCATCGAAGTGGACCCAAACAAAGTCAAGGCAATCCTTGAAATGGCTCCCCCAACCACTATCAAGCAGCTCCGAAGTCTGCAAGGAAAGGTCGCGTCGATTAAACGCTTCATAGCGCAATTATCTGACAAATGCCGACCCATGAACAAATTATTGCACAAGGGGGTCACATTTCATTGGGATGACGAGTGCCAGTCAACCTTTGACGAAATCAAACAGTACTTGGCTTCGCCGCCAGTATTGGCACCACCTAGACCAGGTGTGCCGTTCTACTTATACATCTCAGCTACTGAGGTGGCACTGGGCGCAATGCTAGCCCAGAAGAATGAACTTCACAAAGAACAGGCTACTTACTATCTTAGCCGCACCCTGGTCAGTTACGAACTTAACTATGCATACGTTGAAAAACTCTGCTTGGCAGTGGTGTTTGCTACCAAAAGGCTACGCCACTACATGCTGAGCAACACTACGTATGTTGTGTCTAAGGAGAATCCATTGCGATACATGATGAGTCGTACTTATCATAGTAGTCGCACGGCGAAATGGATCATGTTGTTGACGGAATTTGACATTGAGTTTATTGGGCAAAAATCTATAAAAGGACAAGTCATAGCCGATCAACTAGCAGAGGCTCCTCTTGAAGACGATCAGCCTCTAGTCATAGAACTACCCGATGATGGGGTCTTCCATGTCTCAGAATCGCCAGATTCTGAAGAGCCTGAGTCTCAAGCCGACATAACCTTATTTTTTGATGGTTCTAAATGCGAGCAAGGTGGTGGCGCAGGAATTGTATTCTTCACACCGCAGGGCGCTCCAATGCCCCTGTCATTTAAATTAAATTTCCAGTGCACCAACAACAATGCAGAATATGAAGCCTTGCTCCTAGGTCTTCAAACAACAATCGCCATGAACATCAAAAGATTGAACATCTTTGGCGATTCGCTGTTAATCGTCAATCAAGTCAAAGGGGTATATCAATGCAAATGCCCAGTTCTAAAGGCCTATAAAGCCCTCGTGGATAAATTCCTGGCAAAACTTGAGTGGTATGACATCGAGGCACTCCCTCGATCATCGAATCATTTTGCGGACACAATGGCCTCCTTGGGGTCACTAATCCCGCAAGACCTTTTCGGTGATATAACAACCATTCAGGTCAAAACCTTATCGCAACCCGCGATGGAGCGCGCAAGCTCAGACTTGACGCCAGGAGTCCACATGATCCAGATCGAACCATCTTCGGATAAGTTCTTTCGAATCCGAGACTGTTTGAAACGTGCCAACTGGGGGTCTTTGTTTTCCCCCACTCCCATTAATAGCAACACAACGCTATTCTTACAAGTTCTATCCCATTCAGCATTTGTTAGGGAAGAACTTCAAAAGGGATTGGTTGTTCATACTATCGAGGTTTCTGATCAACAGGACTGGTATTTACCCATAAGAGATTACCTCAAATTAGGTAATCTTCCCTTTGGATTGACGCACGCCGCAAAACGAACATTCAAACAAAAAGCGGCAAAATATGTCTTGATAGGAGACATTTTGTATCGTCGAAGCTATGACGGAATTCTTCTTCGTTGTTTGGACCAGCAAGAGTCCACTTGGGCAGTCGCCCAAGCGCATGACGGTACATGTGGTGGCCACTTTAGCGGTATGGCCATCGCAAAGCGCATTCTTCGCATGGGCTATTATTGGCCATCTTTAGAGCGAGATTGTTGCGAGTATGTCAAGAAGTGCGTAAAGTGTCAACATCATGCTAATTTGATGCACGTACCTTCCCAGGCCCTACAGACAGTCCAGTCTGCTTGGCCATTTTCGTAGTGGGGCCTCGATCTAATCGGAAAGATCTCCCCTACATCGTCAGGCCGTCACACGTTTATCATAACGGCCATAGAATATTTTACCAAATGGGTGGAAGCAATTCCGTTAACCTCAACGAAAGGACCCCGTATTGCGGAGTTCATCTTGCATCACATCATATGTCATTTTGGTATTCCATCCAAAATAATCTCGGATAATGGGCCATCATTCAAGAACAAAGACGTGCGTGCTTTAACCACAAAGTACAAAATTCAGCACAACTTTTCAACACCCTATTATCCGCAAGCAAATGGGCAAGCAGAGGCGTCAAACAAAATGCTAGTCGCCATCCTTAAAAAGACCGTCGCAGACAGTCATAAGGATTGGCACATACAAATCCCACTTGCCCTTTGGGCTTATCGCACTAGCATTCGGACGCCCACCGGGGCAACTCCGTTTTCACTAGTGTATGGCTCGAGAGCGGTAATGCCTCTCGAGTTGGAAATTCCTTCCCTACGCATATCAATGCAGGAGTTCATCGATGATAACACCGCGCGGCAAGCCCGATTAGACCAACTTACGTTGCTTGACGAACGACGCGTTAATGCTCTCGAGCACTTACGTATCTATCAAGAGCGGCTTAAGAGAGCTTACAACATGAAAGTTCACCTAAGAGACTTTCGGGTTGGTGATTTGGTTCTGAAGGAAAACCAACAAAACTCTAATTTTCCATCCCATATGAGGGACAAATTCACGGCAAATTGGTTAGGTCCTTATGTCATTGATAGCAAAATAGGACCGAGAACGTACGAGGCTAGCTTCTCTTGACGGTATCAAGGAAACAGAACCCTTGAATATCAGTCATTTGCGACCATTTCATATCTAAGAAAGCCATATACCAAAAAAAAAAAAAAAACTCCAAGGATTATCGCAATCTCTTGGTCACCCAAAAAGCTCCAAGGATTATCGCAATCTCTTGGTCAACAAAAAGCTCCAAGGATTATCGCAATCTCTTGGTCAACAAAAAGCTCCAAGGATTATCGCAATCTCTTGGTCACCCAAAAAGCTCCAAGGATTATCGCAATCTCTTGGTCACCCAAAAAGCTCCAAGGATTATCGCAATCTCTTGGTCACCAAAAAGCTCCAAGGATTATCGCAATCTCTTGGTCAATCCAAAAAGCTCCAAGGATTATCGCAATCTCTTGGTCAACCAAAAAGCTCCAAGGATTATCGCAATCTCTTGGTCAACCAAAAAGCTCCAAGGATTATCGCAATCTCTTGGTCAACCAAAAAGCTCCAAGGATTATCGCAATCTCTTGGTCACCCAAAAAGCTCCAAGGATTATCGCAATCTCTTGGTCACTCCAAAAGCTCCAAGGATTATCGCAATCTCTTGGTCACCCAAAAAGCTCCAAGGATTATCGCAATCTCTTGGTCAATCCAAAAAGCTCCAAGGATTATCGCAATCTCTTGGTCAATCCAAAAGGCTCCAAGGATTATCGCAATCTCTTGGTCAACCCAAAAAGCTCCAAGGATTATCGCAATCTCTTGGTCACCAAAAAGCTCCAAGGATTATCGCAATCTCTTGGTCAATCAAAAAGCTCCAAGGATTATCGCAATCTCTTGGTCAACCCAAAAAGCTCCAAGGATTATCGTAATCTCTTGGTCATCCAAAAAGCTCCAAGGATTATCGCAATCTCTTGGTCAACCAAAAAGCTCCAAGGATTATCGCAATCTCTTGGTCACCAAAAGCTCCAAGGATTATCGAATCTCTTGGTCAACAAAAAGCTCCAAGGATTATCGCAATCTCTTGGTCACCCAAAAAGCTCCAAGGATTATCGCAATCTCTTGGTCAATACAAAAAGCTCCAAGGATTATCGTAGTCTCTTGGTCAAAAAAATCAAGAAATTCAAAAAAACAAAAATCATCAAAAACAACAAACATTTGCATCTCAATTCTAGGCATACTCAAATTCATCAAAAAAAATTAATATTCTCGCACCTCATCTTCACCTTCACCAAAAACAATCCATCAAAAATACAAAAATATATAGTCGCATTAAGCATTGCATCCATACATTGCATATTTGTAGTCATACAGGTCAAAGGCACCATAAGCTGCAATAGCTCCGATAGTCCACCTTGTTCCGCATTGTCTCATGTTACAAAAACAACAAAAACACCAAGCATAACTTTTACCACACTACAGTCAGTGGCCTGGGAATGTACCAAGAGTTTCAGTGATTCAGTCATCATTTTCCTCTTTAGCCATGTAGTGTATCAAGTCGAACATATTTTACGAAGGTAGAGTCATACTTGAAATACACCTTGTTACGTAACATCCCAACACAAATCAAAACACTAAAATTCCCAAATTGTGTGAACGAAAGACGAAACCTGCAAAATAATCTAGGTCACCACAAGCGAAACGGTTATCTTGCTCATCCCCCCGTGCGAATGACCCCTAGAATGCCGAGAGTTGGCAAAAGGACAAGCATCCTCCCTACCCAATTCCCTAAGAATCCCTAAAGTTCTCAACAGTTGCAAAACACAAAAATTTGCAAAATGTCAAAACTCCAAATTTGACAAACTACAGTGCACACATCAAAAGGCACAAACAACAGTGATTTTCATCACTCCATATCCCCAATCCCTTGCTCGAAAGAAAAACAAATCAAAATAAACAGTGATCTCATCACTACAATGAGCAAGTATCCCAATACAATTGAAGAAAAGAAGGGAGTTGACCTTGAATCCCCGGAACTCTCAGCATTCTATAGGTCATAAGGCAAGCTTCAGTACCAATTTGGTTGATAGCCTATCGGTAACAGAAGTAAACCTCCCGCATGACGATATATCTGTCACATTAACTTGCGTACAGATCAATGTTTGCATGTGGATGAGCTAGCTTATGGCATCCCGGATTACACCGCAGATTAATCTTAGTACATACAACAAAGGAATTCGTGGAGCTAATTAGGTGATCCTCAATACAGGTTCGGTTGAAAGCCCATCTGCACTGGCGGTATCCTAACAAATACCACTAAATGAACTCAATTGCACACACAGGGATATGAAATAACTGGGTCAAAAACAAGTCTGATTCATACCTTGGTCAAAAAGTCTTGTAAGATAAAGTACAGTCATGGATGGTGAGTTAAAACTGACTGAATCTCAGAAAATCTTACATTCATCCCAAAACCATCTGCGCTACTTATCATCCTTATGATACCATCAAAAAAAAAAAAAAGAAAAACCATGTAAATAAAGAGCTTCTTAAACAGCCTACAGTGCAATCATCACAAATGTCATTCATCCATTTCACCTCGCATATCACATAGACATCAAAAACATATACATTTATCATAACATCTGCATTCATCAAAATAAATAAACATGCATAACAAAAATAAATCACATCATCACATGTACAAAACCAAAAATAAAACCGGTATATATATATATATATATATCGTCAAAAAGATGCCCGCAGGCTACAAAACCGGTCCTCAGACCCCGCAATCATATCCAAAAACCCAACCTAAGGCGTCGACCACCATGATCACGCAGGATCGGTGCGACGGGAACTACCCCCCTGGTGTGGGTCCTACGGGACCCTGCAGGGCGGCTACTACTAGCCCCCGCATCATGCCTGCTACCACCCCCCTCATCTAACCGCCTGCGACGAGATGATGCTGACTGCTCAGTCAAACTATCCCTCGTCCGTCGAGAAGATCTACTGATCGAAGGCTCAGGTAGCCGCCCGCCAAGGCGGATGACCTCCCTCTCCAAGTCTATCCGATACAGACACCACTCTGCCTCTCGCCGATGATAGATAGACAATGCATCATCGCGCTGCGCCAAAACTCTATCCCGCTCTGCCAACTGAGCCCGCAGAAGATCCCTCTCTAGATCCCGCATCCGCAGCAGCTCTGTCAGTCGTGCAATCTCAACACCTACATCCGACCCCACCTCCTCTGTATCTGTCGGATGCATAGGACTCACGGGGACAGTAGCCTGCTCAGGCTCCAACTGCTCCTCCACATCCTGCATGTCCGGCCGCTCCGGAACACCCAAGTCCACATCCTCATCTCCCACATCCACCATGTCCGCATCATCCAACGGCCCCCCCAATCACCCCCTGCTGCCTCAGCATCCTCCACTGCCGCCTCCGCGCCTCCCAGTGGCCCCTCTCCTCTCCAGCGCCGCAATACCCACCACGAGTCATACTCAGTGGTAGTACCGACGTCATCCACATCCGGGACCTCAATCACCGCATCCGACTCCTCGCCCAATGGCACGGTGACCGGTGGCTCCAGATCCCTCTCGTCTCCCCGACGTCGATAGACTACGGGCTCACCAGGAAACCCCTGGCGCACCCCAAACTGTCGTGTAACCCGACGGTATGGAAAGAACTCATGCTCCGTCCCGTGCCGCCCAGTCAACCATCGCTCCCTCCGTACCCGTCGGAGCCACTCTCCAGCCTCAGGCCAGGCTGGACAGTCCCGATAGGGATGCCAAAACACCTCCCCTGGAGTGAGCCGAGAAAAGGCATCAATGTAGTGCTCAACGACACCTGCCCATCGCCGACTCTGCCCCTGCTCCGTAGACCGTCGCCACAAAACTGCATAACCAATCTCCTCATCCTCCATCACCGCCCGAGTCATCCACGGTAACCCGGTAGGCCTCTCAATCGCCTATGTGCTGCCAACCCCAAAGACTGCAACAAAAAATTGCAATCGACACCCTTCCGCTGTCGACAGCGGACCCCATACAGCTCCCCGTAGAGCTGTGCCAACAAAGTCTGTCCCCATCTCAGAATCAACGGTGCCTCTATCGGGCACTCTGCCAACTGCCACACCAAATCCAGCAGGTTCCACGGGAACCTCGTGCCCGACGAATCAGGGAGAAGAATGTTAGAAATGAGGCCCATCAAGAATGCGTGCCTCACTCCTAACACCCCCCTCTCCTTCCACCAGCTAACCAAAATCCCGCCAGCCTGGCAATCCACCTCGACTGTCTCCACTGGGTTTGCTACACCCAGCTGCCCCCCATGCCCAAAACATCTCGTAAGTATAGCAGTCCGCTGATCAAACGGAGATGTCCTAATAGGCAGACCATCTATCGGAATCCGAAGCAACCGATAGACGTCCTCAAGAGTCACAGTCATCTCCCCTGTCGGGAGATGGAAAGTATTGGTCCATGGATCCCAAAGCTTGATCAGGGCCATCAGATAGGCCTGATCCGAAACCACAGGCTCCAGTCGAGCCACCTGCTTGAGCCCAAGGGCATCAAGCCATTCCCAGTCATCATCGGTCAATGCCAACCGCGCCTCAGTAAATGCAACGGGTACACGGTACCGGCTCCTAACAACTTGCAAAGCAAAAAAAAATAAAAAAAAAATATATATATATATATATATATAATATAATATAAATATAACAGATCAAATTTTCAGTTCTAGGGTTTCTAACCTTAACCGTTAAACAAAAACATCACAAAAAAAATCTTAAAGTTTTGAAAAGCGTCAACACAAAAACAATACATCAAATAAAAGCAAAATAAACTCTAGGGACACTTACAGGTTTCGCCTCGGCTCCGCCGCTCGAACCAGTTTGTGCACTCATGATAGCAGAGAGAATTCCAAGCAGCGCTTCGCTTCGCAGAATTACCTCCTCCTCCCAGAGCTCCAAAATCGCAAGAAAAAAATGACACAAATGAGCCCAAAATCAAGTTTTGGCCATTAAATAGGCCTTTTGCATTGGAATTCGTCCTTGACTGGGACGAGCGCTCATCCCACCTAGGGATGAATTCTCCAGCTGGAATTCGTCCCACCTAGGGACGAATTCAGGCCAGCACAAAAAAAAATCAAAAAATGACTAAAAATGCACTAAAAATAGACAATAAAATTGCCCGACAGGATTGCTACTGCACCTGACAACAAGGGCATACAAAATCGACATTGGAGTCACAAATTGTCACTATCATACTCCCTAAGAAGGCTACCATAGCCGGACCGCTCCACGGGAAGACGGATTTTAGACAATTTCATCCCCAAACGACATCACAAAAGGGTCAAAGCCCACTCAAAAACAGTACAAAATTCAACAAAAACATAAAAAAAAAAACATTGCCGGACATAAGTGCTCTTGCACTTAACCTCTAGGCAAAGAAAATCGATGTCGAGGTCCAAATTATCGCTCTCCTACTTCCCCAAGAAGGCTACAATAGCCGGACCGCTCCACGGGAAGTTAGATTTTCGATGATTTCACCTCATTACGGCATCACCAAAAGGGTTAACACCCACCAAAAATAGGTCCAAATGTTGGAAAAATTGCACACGCTTAACGGTAAACCCTCTAAAGGCACCCTTGCACAAGTCATCTTGGGTCAAGCGACTCGTCGCTTCTCTCACGAAGGTCATTCCCTCATCGATTCGTCGCTTGAGGGGGTAGTCACACTTAGTCACCAACCAACAATCACACACCCAATTAAGGAAAACGACATGCATTCAAAGAATCATTGACAAAGACAATCACGCTCCCGCTTGGGGCAGTAAACAAGCAACAATCAAATCAATCAAACACTTGGCATTTCGTGAATCATGAACACAAGGTTCCCCCTGAGGATAAAAATGCCCTTTGCCTGTTCATGATTGATCAATGTCTAAGTTCAAGTCACACCTCAACAAAATAGGTTAATACTTGAAATCAAATTCCTTAGCTCGTCAGAAGGATTCAAGAATGCATGCCCTTTCCATACTTGGGGCATCAAAAGTTGGTTAGGTTACCAAGAAACCCTAATCATTAGTGCTTTGGTTATCTATTTTTGCTCAGCACTGCGTCACCCGCAGCGCTTCCCAAAAAGGGGCATCCGTAGACACCAAAACAGCACCAATCCGATTATGTGACTGCAAACACTGATCGCTTTGACAAACACAGCCCCCAGTGGCAGCCCTCAGAGGTTAAAAAGTGGTCTTAACCACTTTCATAGCAATTTTGTGAGGTCAAGAAGCAATTTGGCACACTTGGACACTTTGCCAAGTATTCGTCTCACCCAGGGACGAATTCAAAATAGAATCCGTCCCACCCCAGGACGAATTCTCGAATCCGTCCCCGGGTGGGACGAATTCTAAGCTTAACGGGCAAAAAGACAAATGGCGCCAAGTGGCAGCCCAGAATAGTCAGTTAATGACTCCTGCCTTGCACGCGTGTGTAGGTGGACAGAGGGGCCGTTAGAAGATTGTCACAAAAGGCATTTATCAAAGCCCAAGTCAACGGAGGACTCCCCTCCCTCATGGGAAGACAAGACTCGCCACATGGCGCCTATGACCAACACATGGCATTTGTGCTTCCCTCTCAAAAGAGACCCCATGGGTCTATAAAAGGTGGGACTTTTCTCACCCAAAATATACAAAGTTGAAGGAGTTTTCAAGCAACGAAGTGCTGCCGAGTTGAAGACCCACTTGCATCCCTTTTGGTTCACCTTCCCACATCCACCAATCTCTTTTGCAAGGGAGGTTGTTGGGTGGCCTTTGGAAGCTCGAACCTGACCCAAATCCAACACATGGACACCCGAACCAACCAATTCGCCGACCCCCCAATCCTAAGAGGTTTTGGGCCCATCCCTAGTGGATTGGCTCCAAAATCAAGTGCCAACGGTGGGAGGCCCACTTGGGCACCCCCGCACTTCCCAAGTCCTATTTTAAGTTTTAGAGCATTTTAGATTACTTTTTTAGGTTGCATTTTGTGTTATTAGGTTTGATTAACCCATAGCTGCAATTTTGTAACTTTTGGTCAGATTCTAGTATGTTTTGTGTCGCTTTGTTGTTTCGCTGACTTGCAGGTGTCGAGGTCAAATTCCCGAGGGTAGAGGCCAAATTGGGAGAATCCGACCATCTGGGTCGTCCCAAAATGGCCCCAATTACATAACCCCCCTGTTTGCAGGCATTTTGCAGGTCTCGGGATTCGACATTGGAGCAGCAGCAGGTCGGTTTCTTCAACACAGAAGAATTCGTCCCACCCAGGGACGAATTGCAGTCAGAATTCGTCCTGCCCAGGGACGAATTCCAGTTGAAGGTAGATTGGCCAGCTGTCTCAGTGGCAGTGGCCTTCTGGTAACTTTTCCTATCTTCTGTCAAGTTTTGAAGCCATTTGGACTCACTGTATTTACTGTTTCAGGCAAATGTTTACATGCATATTTCGTTAGTTTTAGAGAACAAACACTTTTCATTTGCGGCAGATGCTACTGACATCTTGGTTGTTTCTTTGTTCGCAGGAGAAGCAACGGAGGTTAAGAACTCATCGACATCAGCGGCGGCATCATCTTGGCCCGCCCATTGCAATCGTGGGCACGCGGAAGGAGGAAGACTAAGTCACACATTGTAACAAAGACAAATTTAACGCTCCTAGCCCCTAAAAAGGGAGGAGACGTCTATGTAACCGAGGATAAGATATTTGAATAAAGAGGGCTGTGATTTCTTTACATCTTTTCTTTCCTTTCCAAATTGTCTCTTTCCTTTGTTTTGGTGCATAAGGTTAAAGCGTTACATTTCGTCTTACATTGCATAATTAGTGTTTCCTTTGCCCGAAATCTCGTGCTTTTAGGCCCTAGTGAAAGGATCCAAAATTAACCAATTTAAAATCTTGAAAATCCTAAATAGATCAAATTTATGATGTTGCGCGCTTATGCATAACCCTACATTAAACCTTTATTTTACTTTACATAAATGACAACCAATGTCATTAACTTATGCCATTAATTCTTTGACATCAATGACAACAATATACTCAAAATTTTCAATAGAATTTCACACAAAGAAGAGTAATACATCTCAAAAGTGTGAATTTGATGATAAAATAGGGATTTTGTATCAAAAAAATCATGAGGGAATTTACCTAATATGCTTAAGCAAGAAGGAGGTTTTTCAAGTTCTCAAATATTTCCATGGAAAGTATGAAATTGAGCATGGCTTAGGAAGTTCCACAACACACCAAATACTGAGACTTAGTTAATACTGACCTCATATTCATAAACATGCCCATTCACATGTCTCATCATGTCATGTTTGCCAAATTTCAACTCATTGAGAAAGGAGTTCTCCCATGCCATTACAGCCAATGATTGAACTTGCCCATTTGCATAATGGAGATTAGACTTTATTGGTGTTATCAATCCTAATTCAACATCCAACCAAAATTTCATCATGATTGCCACTGATTATTGCAGTCATTGGACTAAAGCTCAAGCATTCAAAAACTGCACGACATATGTTGTGATCCAATTTCTTAAAGATAACATCATGACCAGGTTTAGGATTCCATATACTCTAGTATGTGATAATGGTCCTACTTTCACTTCTTTAATTTTACTTAATGGGCTTATGATAATAATACAACTCTAATTTTTTTCTAATTATTGCCCTTAGGGAAATGGAATAGCACAGTCAACTAATAAAAACCTATTGGAAATTATTATGAAAATTTTATATAATAAACTGAAATATTCATGGTGGTTAGATAGAACAAAGATTAAGTCTTCATTAGGCACATATCCCTATTATCTAGTTTATAGTCAAGATCCTATTTTTACCACTAACCTCAAGATCCTTACCTTGCAATTCATAAAAACTACTTAGAAATTGATGACAAGGTAGAATCCAAGCTCTTGAATTTTATGAATTTGAATGAGAAAATGGAAGAGACACTACAACATTTTAGTAAGCATCAAGGAACAATAAAATGATGGTTTGATAAGAGGGCCAAAATAAAATCCTTTAAAATTGGTGATCTAGTGTTGTTGTGGGAGAAAGCCCATGAGAAGAAATGACACCATGGACACCCTTTGGTTAGGTCCCTTTTAGATATATAATATTCTAGGAGAGGATACCTTCAGGTTATAAAGACTAATAGGAGAGGATGTCCCATTACTAGTGAATGGATAATTTCTTAAAAACTACTTTAGTGCCCAAGAGTATTCCAACCATATCCTATACATAGTTTTGTATATAGTGGTTGCTTTAATATTTTATGCTAGCTTTGTTTGTTTTTATTTTTACCTTATTTTTATTTTCAATTTTTGTTTTTGTTATGCTAGTTTCATTTACTCTTGCTTTTTTGTTTTCAATTTTAGTTTATTTTGTACTTTTCTTTTGTTTGGCTTAATTCATCAAAGTACAACCAACTTATGGTTGCTCTAGGTTGGAGAAGATTTTCTACATAATTTGGTGATGAAAGGTCATACTCTAAAATTTAATGAATCCAATATTGTTTTAATCAACGTTTTGGTGTGTATCCATTATTTTGGAGAAAAATAGATGAATTTGAAAGTAATGCAAAATAATATTGTAGCTTCACACTAAAATTACTTTAAAAAAAAATTAGATTGGAAGGAATGGAACCATTGTGGCTTGGTTCTTAGGGGAAATTTATTTAAGTGTTCATCCTCCTATTTTACCACAATGATTCCCAACCCAAAAAAGCATACTTTAGTGCTTGTGAATTTTTCTATGTTCAATAAAAAAATCAAGTTCTTGGGTGATTCAGACAACCTCTATCAAGGATATGAACACCTGGCTAGCAGTAGAGAAATGTCTAGAGTGGGATAAGAGATAAATCTATTGGAGATATAAAAAATTGGCTAGTAGTGGAGCAATATCTGGTAGTTGCTAACATATCTACCTATGTGAGAAAGCTCATCACTAGTAGACCAATGTTTGCTTAGGGGTGCACTCACATAATTAATAAACTATGATGGAAAATTTTAACTGATCCTAGAATGAGAATGAATTCACATGCACACATTTTTTATAAAAATAAAATGGAGTATTGCCTTCAAATAAATTACTTAACCCTAGCATTGGGTGGATGTCAATTTTTGGTTTTGTTGGTTTTGAAATTTCATTATTTTAGAAAGGGTTCGTTTATTCCCGAAATGCTCAGAAGTATTTTTTAGAAGATTTGTCATTTGTTGTTGCGCTTGCACAACACACCCCAATTTGCATAAATTGGGGACCCACTTTAAATTTTTTGTAAGTTTTCGCTTGTTTTGCTTGGGATGGTTTGCCTTTAGTTGAAATATTTTTATTTTAACATGAATTTTGCTTGCTTTTAGCTTGTTGTGATGTTTATTGCCATGTTTGTGTCTATGTATTTCTTTAAGTGGAAAATAAACTTTTGTGTTAAGTAGGCCTCAAAATAATCTTTCCAAAGAGTACATGTACGCCTATGTTCCATAGTTTTAGTACATTGAAATTGCTTAAACATTGCAGACTTGACTTTCCTCTTTGAGACATAGATGATGACACTTTATGGTTTTTTATCTATCATATATGTGTCAAATAGGTTCTCCCTTCATCAACGGCTAGGATTAAATCTTGAAATAACATGGATGAACATTATTGAGCATTAAAAATTACAAATATTTTAAATTCTTGTTAGATCCAATGGCCAAGATTAAATCTTGAGATAAGCACGAATGGATAGGATTGAGCATTAAAAAAGGCAAATATTTTAAAATATTATCAAATCCAATGACCAATATTAAATCCTATAATAGCATGGACGAACAAGATTGAGTATATATATATATATATATATATATATATATATATAAAGTCTTGTTAGATACAACAACCAAGAGTAAATCTGGAAATAGCATGGATGAAGAAGATTGAGCATTAAAAAAGATAAATATTTTAAAGTCTTGTCAAATCCAAAGGCTAGGATTAAATCTTGAAATAGCATGGATGAACAAGATTGAGCATTAAAAAGGACAAATATTTTAAAGTTTTGTTAGATCCAACAACCAGGATTAAATATTGAGATAAGCATGGATGGAAAATATTGATCCATAGAAAAGGATAGAACAACAAACATTTTAAATTCAAATCACTATGACAACCAGGATTAAATCTTGACATAAGCACAAATTGATAAGCTTGAGAAACAAAAAAATACAAACATTTAGGGCAAGGACAAACATTTTAAATTCAATATTATCCACGACTAGGATTTAATCTTGAAATGATGCATATGAACAGGATTAAGCTAAATAAAAGATAAGCTTTCATATCAAATAGTTAGGATTAATCAATTCAATGACATGATTTAATCTCAAAATGTCATCCATGGATAAGATTAAGCACAAAAAATATAAGCTTTCAAATCAAATGACTAAGATCATCCATGGATTTAATCTTAAAATGATGAGGACTAATAGGATTAAGTAGTACAAAAGATAATCTTTCAAATCAAATGGCTAGGATTTAATCTTGAAATAACACAAATGGACAATATTAAGCTAAAAAAAGACAATCTTTAAGATCAAATGGTTATGATCATTTATGGTCAGGATTAAATATCTAAGTGACATGGACATATAGGATTAAACAGTGGAAAATACAATATTTTTGAGCAATGAAAAGAATATTTCTATGAGTAGGATTTTATCTCCCATATCTCTTTAATCTAGAAATATAGTGGTAGTTTTTCTAAGTTCTTCAACGGTGGATATTAAATCATCGAGAAATATTTATGGCCTAGAATATTTCCTTTTAAACTAATAGCATGTGAATACAATCTTCGTCTTGGCATCCAAAAGGACTTAACTCCTAGTGTTAAAATTTAAAAAACTTAGAGAAATAAAAATGTTTAAAGTTCTAACCCCTATTTTTGTTTTCCTATATTATTTTGCATAATTCTTGCTCATGGCTATATTGAATATGGTAGATGTAATGGTGAACATGAAATTTTAATGTAGATCAAGGACATGCAAGCATACTAGACAGTATATGGATGAAATTAATGGCCAACCTAGACTATGCAGAGAAGTGGAAATTTAATGAAGTATAGCCATTGCAGAACTCCAAAGAATCGTGTAAACAAAGACTTTATGATGCATGGCCAAAGTAGTGCAGGCTTAATGAGGAATGATCATAGTATGACTAAAAATAGTCTTGAGAGGTATGTCTGGGAATTAAATAGTAATTAATTGCAAAATGTAACACTATTTGAAGGCCAAAAATTATATAAACAGTGTCTCACTAGTATGTTACAAAGATAAAAAAATCATATCTTAGATGACCTCTTTAATTTTTATTCTTTGCATTTTCTATTTGTATTTGGATGGAATTTCTAAATAAAACCTCTAGTGTTTTGAGATTTGTTATTGGAATCCATCGAAGTTGAAAATTTTGAATTCATGCACTCAATGATCATATTTATAATATAATATTTTTTTAAATTTGATGTCTTCAATATAACCATGTTAATGGTGGTTGTACTCAATTTGTTTCACTATCTATTGATTCTTTGAAGATTGCACCATCTAGAACCTTAGACTGTGTGAATACTACTCAATATGAGGTTGATTTAAATGAAATTTTTTTCTTTATCAGAATGGAACTAGAGTTCAAGGTAATATTGATTTATTTTTATTTACTTTTTATTACCCTCAAACCTTTGGATTTTCTTTGGTTCTTATTTAGATAGGAGTAGGTTAATTTTACTTTGAACTATTTTTGTTGTTGTTATATCTACAATATGTTTTAAATGTAATAAATGATAAATATTGGACAATCACATTTTGCACCACTTAAAATTCATCTTTATTTACCTATTTTAATTCTACTTAGCTCATGTATGTCGAGATATATGTGTAGTAGAATTAAATTTTAGACAGTTAAGCATTTCATTTTTAAGCTTTGTTCTAGGAATTTTATCTATTTAAACATAACCAACAAAGGCCCCTTGAAGAAATAGTTTTTAATGACCGCTGATTTTATTCACACCAGCCAAGACCTGGCATACATGAACCTTGGGAGAAAAATATTTCTTTTTCAAGAGGGAAAATATCTCTATTCCAAGTATGTTGTCTTGCCCTTGAAAATGTGTTATTTGCATGCTCAATGCTATCATCATAGATCATTGTTTTATCTATATCAAATCTTGAAACCAAAAGTTTATAACCTTTTTTTCTACACTTGAGACTTCTGTATGATGAGCACGATGGCTATAAGCATTTTGCAAGAGATACAATAATATGATTCTAAAGTTGAACATGATTCTAAGATTCATTTTTTAGAACTCCTTTTTTCCTTCCAACCCATATTCTGATAAATAATTGTAGGAATAATATTCCATAAGATAAACAATGCTTTATCTTTAAAACCATTCAACCAACATTTCATTAACTTTTTCAATTTTGATGGAGCTACCTTAATATATTCTCATTTTTTTGAAAAATAGTTGTACATGTTTACAAGCAGAGGCAAAATGAATAAGTAAATGATTTAAAGTTTTTATATTATTCTTACACAAGTGACATCTGAAAGGTCCGTGATATCATCTTCTTTGGAAACTCTCATCCATAACATTTTTTATTTTATATTGATAATCAAATAATGTTGAGGCCATATGGAGGTCCTCAAGTAACTAAAAATTCTTCAACCTTGCAAGATACATATATGTCTCAATGTTACATAACTTGCAATGTATATTAAAAATTTATAATTTTACTTATACTTTTTATCACTTATCACATGCTTAGATTTAATATTTTGACACTCAAAATATAAAGGAATATGATATGTTGTATCATACTTTATGAATGGATAAAATTACAAGAATTTTAGGTTAGCATATATCTTAACTTTAGGTTATTCTAAATAAACATCTTGGTGATCTTATGATAAAGTAATATCTCACATGCTTCCAACAAGACCACAAATTTTATTAATAAGTTTAAGGAATTGACCAGGTACCTTACTGGTAAGTTCCCTCAATCCTCTAAAGGAGGTTTAGGGTTCAAGCCTAGCGGCCTGTGCCAGATACAAAAAAAAATCTAGCTAGCTTGATGGGTATACCCATATGGTACAGGCCCCGTGAAATGATAAGTCCTGGCCCAGGCCCCATGAAATGATAAGTCCTAGCCCTCAGGGGATACAGGGAATAATTTTCCTTAATTAAGGTATTTTCGTCTTTGTAGCATAAGTGGAGAAGGTGAGCATGGTCTTTTTGAATAGGAGGTCCATGCTTCGAAACCTCTATGATGCAAAGGGGGACACAAAGGTTGTGTATTAAATTCCCTATTGATAAGCATAGCTATTGACTTTACGAGGGGTCATGGTTGGGAGGAGATTGCTCAGCCCTATGTACGTTGGTCATAGGGGTTTCTCACACTAACCTAAAATTTTAGTCCATCTTTGTAGCGCAAGTGATAAGGTGAGTCTGGTCGTATTGAACAGGAGGTCCAGGATTCAAACCTCTGTGATGCAAAGAGGGACACAAAGGTTGTGTGTTAAATTCCCTATTGATAAGCATAGCTCTCGGATTTATGAGGGATCATGGTTGGGAGGAGACTGCTCAGCCATGTGCGTTGGTCATAGGGGTTTCTCACACTAACCAAAAATTTTTATTTTCTTAAACAGCTATGGTTGGGAGGAGACTGCTCAGCCATGTTCTTCGATTTGGATGATTTTTATTTGTAAATTTATTTTTAACCGATAGCATTTTTGTTTTCTATTGTTTTTCTCTGTATCTTTATATTCAGAGCACATGACGGTTTGACCATGGGATAATATCTTGTATTTGTTTGATAAAAATCTATGGTTTATTTGCTAGGATTTTTTTTCATTGGATTTTTGAGTTTGATTCATATAATCCAACTCACTATTTATTGATGTCTTATTGCTAGATCTAAGGTTTGGGATGTCTTTCAAAACCCTACTTGTAATAGGTTTGGGGACCCTTTTAAAACCCCTTCTACTATCAATTAAAAAAAAAAAGTATCTAAAATAAAGGAAATATATTGCACATAAGAATACATTAACTATTTGACCTTATGATTATCTCAATATTTAAGTTTTTGGATGTTTATCTTCCCTATATTATTTTTTATTACTATAAAAAAGTACAATAAAGGAATCTATAGATCTAGAAAAGGATAAGTATCAGTAATATCATTTTTACCTAAAAAATTCCCTATTAATATTTAATGCTTTAACTGACAGTTTTGATTTTCATATGTATGAAATGGATCAACATATATTTAATTATAAGTAAAAAAATTTATTGTATTAAAATTATAATTCACTCTTATAAATAGGTTAATTTATGCATATAATGTACCTCCAAACAAATAAAATAACCTTTCCTTTACGATTATGATCGTAGCAATGTACAATGATGCTAATAAAAATTAACTAACTATTGACTAGCTGAATATATTTTTGAATCTATTAAAATAATAAGGTATAGTCATTATTAAATGGTACTTTTGGTACCTTGTACTATGTTACTACTCTAAGTCCCACTGGTTTTTACATCTTACTAAAACATTATAGGAAACGAAATATAACTACTTATGTTACTCTAGTGGCATTGATCTTAGTGGTTCTACTTAAATAAATGCATTAAAAGCTCTTGCTCTAATGTCTCAAAAATATTGAATCTATATAGTTAGTTTATTCATCATCTCTATTTTTTTTTTTTTTTTTTTTGATGAAATACCTCTATACTCCTTTCTAATTCCTCTATGATCTTCAAGGTGTGTGGTTATTAAGAACTTCTCTTTTAAAATTTTCAATCTCAAATATTCCACAAAATTAATTGAACATAATATTATTATATTATTTAGAATTCATATACTTGACGATGGTGAGGAACTTAAATTGATATTTCAACTAACATATCCTCCTAATAAATATTGTAGAATTAATTAATATTTATTATTAGATGCAACTCAAATAAATATCATTTTTTAAATGTCTCCTCAAACATTTTTAGGTCATAATATCCAAGGCCAAACCTATTTATCTGTCTTCATAGTCCTATCATGATGTTGCTACATATCCTAAGAAATAAATGGTTAGGTGTGCCTTCGTATTGCTTTTCAAGTAATTTGTGTTAATCTGATCACTATTAACTCCCTATTACTCTTTTTAACCTAAGAAATAAATGGTTAGGTGTGCCTTCGTATTGCTTTTCAAGTAATTTATGTTAATCTGGTCACTATTAACTCCCTATGACTCTTTTTAAGTATAATATAGCATAGTTAATAATAGTTAATATGCCATTTTATTATTTTTTATTTATTTGCTACATCATAATTTATAATTAATAATATTGTATGTACTAAAATAATATACCATTAAAAGTAATTATCTTAGAAATTTTCTAACATTAAATTTTAAATTTTTGTAATAACCTACGATAAACCAAAGGTATTACTAATAAAATAATCTAGAATTTTATGGTTATAATCAAATATCTTTTAGCCTTCCTATAACATCATAGTATTGATTTAAATTCTATAAATTCACTAACTAATAGATTATTTAAAAAATACACCCAAAAAATGGAGATGAGATACAAATTGATCATTTTCATCTATAGCCTAGATACCTTATATTTTTCCTTTGTGAGACCTCTCCCAAAACCTCATCAAGAACAATGACAATATATGTTATTAATAGGATACCATGGAAAAGATCATGGTATGATGTAAAGTATCCAATAAGGGATCCATTGATCAAAATAAAATCTTTTGAAGTGCTTTAATATTTAATACATTTACACCAATCTTGATAAAAAATAATGTTTTTAAGAATACTTTATAGAAAATTCTAAAAAAATCTATCATGTACTTTTTTTTTAATAGATGAAAAAAGGAGGGATTTTGAAAGGCTTCCCAAACCTTTTACAAAAGATATCCAACTACAAACCAACAAGATATACAACACGAAACAACAGAAAAAAAATATAGCTACAAAGATAAACCAACCCAACCAAACCTCCACAAGGGAGAAATAGAGAAATACAAAATCCAACTAGGGAGATCTACACGGATAATTTAATATCAAAGCCTAATATTGTGAAGAGTCATCGAAAATGATGAGATTCATCTCTAGGGTATTTAGATTTTTTTACAATTTCTAGGATAGTTCATTCACAAAATAGGCAATCTACTTTAGAGATCTTTTAATGGATCTCACTAGCTCCTTAACGAGGTCATAATGAGAGCTTGGAATTGCAACAGAATCATCCTGAATATTACATCTAAAATATTGGGTGTCCAGTTTCCTTAGCCTATCCTTAGAAACACGTGACTCATTAGAGTCATTTGAATCATTAGATTCATGAGTCTTCAATATCTTTGCAGCTTTGGTATTAATGCACATTGATCTCCTCATGCCTTTCGCTTCAATCTTAGGCTCTTTTTAGAGAGCTAGGCTATCTTTTCCTAGTTTTATTTTCCTCTATCAAAGAAGACAAATCACTATCATTCGATATTGGTGAGATTTGAAGAGTTACCTTTTGGTACTTGAACATCAACCCTATTATCCTAAGGTTCAACCTCCCCTAACTTTGGGTCCTGACTTACATCTTGAGTAATATTTGCAACAAGATTATCCAGCTCTATTTTTTCTTAAGAATGCTCTAGATGGGGCTCAGGAAGATTTTCGTGAGCAACATTATCATCATTCAAAGGGGTAGAACCATTAACCCCAGAATTAGGGCCATACGTATCAACATATTTTACAAATAAAGAGGCATCTAGAGAAACACAACACATGAGCCCATTTTTTCCCAAAGTTATAAAATTATTCTTTAGGGAAACATAATTAAAAATTAGCTTTAAAAAACCCTAGTGGTTAGAAAAAGAGGAATTACCATATTGAATGTTTGAAGTTGTTTTCTTCAATTCTTTAAACAACAAGCCCAAGATATTCATGTGTTTCTTGCCCTTGATGTGGTTCATCAACACCATGTGGAATCTTTGAACAACATCTTAGGAGTGAAAAAATCTATTAACAAAAAGCTTACCCTATTCCATGGAAATTTGAACGAGCTCATTTTATATCCATTATCATATCTCTTTAGATGATCCACTTTTCACCCAAACATGTCAAGCTCTTTAGCTAAGGAACGTTTCTTCCTACCAACATAGTACCCCCAGGAAGGAACTCTAGTGATTTCAGCCAGTAGCAAAATAAAGATTATAAAATCAACCCCCTTCAATGACACCCTCCATTTATTCCAAGAAAATGAAATCTCTTTGGCTAATTTAGTGTCATGCCCATTGAACTACTTTAAAAAGTGTAGAATACCTCCTCTTTCCAAACTTTGTAACACTTCCCTATTCACCTCTACCAAATAAAGTTCAACCCCTTTGGCTTCGTCATGGCAAACCACTCAATCTCATAGTTGAACAAACTAGAGGTGGAATGCCAAAGAGAAGGACTAAGCACAAATAAAATATTCATACTAACCCAAGCATGCTTAAATAACACACCTTTGAAGACATAAATTGGATAGCGAGATAAGTTCTGAATAAAACCATCAAGGGTCCAATATCGAAGCCAATAGTCAACACATGAATCAACAAAGAACCACCTAGAAAATCAAAATCTCTTGTGCAAAAAGGAATGACAACAAAATGTATTAAGTTGATTGGTATGTATTGGGAAATGATATAAGCTAGAGGGAGTAACAATCATGATGGCCTCCCACTCTAATCCAAAGATGACACACATCCAAAAAATGTGTAGTAGCCTTAGGGGATGCCAACTCTAATGCAAAAGAATCTAATTCAAAGATGTCATGACTCACCTTGGAAGGACTCCGAACAAGTATACTCGAAGATGGCAAGAAAGTCGGCCACCAAGATCGAGATACCAAGGAAAAAGGGGATTTTATATTCTTTGATAGAATTAATTAATTAGGAATTAATATATCCCTTGGATGGAATTAATTAATCGAGGGAAATAATTAATTATTAGTATATTCTTATATTGATTTAATTAATTAGGAAATTTTAAGTATTGGGAAAACTATTATATCATGGAAATATAATAGTTTAATCTATAAATTATTATTGAGGAAATATTATAGTTTTAATTAGAAATTAATTTGAGGTGGAAATATTATATGGAATTGTTCTGGTATGGTTGAATATATAAGATCTTGTTTATTGAAGGAAGATATTTTTTTTAGAGGATTGTGGACATAGATTAGGAACAAGGTTTGAGGTAGAGTGGCGGTAAGAGGTTTGTTCTCCCTCCTCGAGGAAAGTGCATGCATGTTTGAACTTTGGATTCTTGAACTTCTCTTAATGCCCAATGTTGAGACCTTGGAGGAAAAAGATGAATGAGACATCTTGAATACCTTAGGGAACCGATTTTAAGGATATCTTGAACCGTGACAAGGAGAATCAATGGGGAAAAAGAGAAAAGAGCCTCCAGAGTTTGGCTGGAAAATGATTTTTGGTCATGTACCTCTATATCTTTTGGAAATTTTTAGTTTTACTTGTAAAATAATATTTTTTTGTTATCGATTCCATGATTGAAAGAGGAACAATTTTTTTTATTTTTCTTGTTAAAAAAAGGGTATTTTATATATGGATATTACGTCTACTTTGAGCTTGGATTTTAAAATGGGTAAAAGCTATTTTGAGTTTTTTGGCCTCATGAGTTACAGATTTGAAGGACGATTTGTATGAGAAATCTCCATATGGAAATGTTCTCTAATCTGTTTTATTTTCTTAGTAAAATTTAAATAAACAAAAAAAATGTGTACCCTCAATTTTTCTTGCTTTTTTTAATATGTCAAGAGTTTCCTTGTGTTCTTTTCCTTCAGCTCACAGTTGAAAAAGTAAGGTAGAGCATGTATTTTTCTAATATATATGAACTAATAGTTTAACTGAGTGAAAACCCTGGGTATTCCTTCAAATGGTAGACTATGAGCATACAACCCTCACCATGCATGTTGTTACACCTAAAAAATGGATGGATTAAGTATTTTTATATTTTAAAATGGTCTGTATGTTGTTACACCTGTAGAAATAGATGTGCTACATATTTTTTATATTTTAAAATGGCTTGCATGTTGTTATGCTTAAAAAAATGGATGGACTGTGTATTTTTATATTTTAAAATGGCTTGCATGTTTTTACGCCTAAAAAAATGTATGAGCTACATTTAAAATGGCTTACATGTTGTTACGCTTGCAGAAATGGACGTGCTACATATTTTTTTATTTTAAAATGGCTTGCATGTTGTTACGCCTAAAAAAAAATGTTTTATGCCTAAAAAAATGGATGAACTATGTATTTTTATATTTTAAAATGGCTTGCATGCTTTTATGGCTAAAAAAGATGTATGAGCTACATTTAAAATGGCTTACATGTTGTTACGCTTGTAGAAATGGATGTGCTACATATTTTTATATTTTAAAATGGCTTACATGTTGTTACGCCTATAGAAATGGATGTGCTACATATTTTTATATTTTAAGATTGCATGCTTTTATGGCTAAAAAAGATGTATGAGCTACATTTAAAATGGCTTACATGTTGTTACGCTTGTAGAAATGGATGTGCTACATATTTTTATATTTTAAAATGGCTTACATGTTGTTACGCCTATAGAAATGGATGTGCTACATATTTTTATATTTTAAGATGGCTTGCATGCTGTTACGCCTAAAAAAAATGGATGGGCTGCATATTTTTATATTTTAAAATGCTTTGCATATTGTTATGCCTGTAAAAATGGATGTGCTGCATATTTTTTATATATTTTAAAATGTCTTGCATGTTGTTACGCCTAAAAAAATGAATGGGTTACGAATTTTTATATTTTAAAATGGCTTACATGTTGTTATGCCTGAAAAATGGGTTGCCTATTTTTATATTTTAAAATGGCTTGCATACTATTACGCTTGTAGAAATGGATGTGTTGTGTATTTTTATATTTTTAAATGGCTTTCATGTTGTTACACCTCAATAAATGGATGGGCTACATATTTTTATATTTTAAAATGGCTTGCATGTTGTTACTCTTGTAGAAATAGATGTGTTCAGTATTTTTATATTTTAAAATGACTTGCATGTTGTTATGCTTGAAGAAATAGATGTGTTGTGTATTTTTGTATTTTAAAATGGCATGCTGATACTATAAGATAAATATAATGTTGCAGCATATATGGTTTAATGTGGAAATATTTAAATGGTATGATGCTCTTGTTATACTGGAAGATAAAGACAATGTTGTAGTATATATGGTTTAATGTAGAAATATTTAAATGGTATTTAAATGGCATGTTGAAAATATTTAAATGGTATTTAAATGGCATGTTGCTCTTGTTTATACTGTAAGATAAAGAGGGTCATGGACGCCAAATTTTCAATTATATTATATTTAAATGTTTGAGAGTGCCATGCAGGCCACGTTTTTAATTATGTTATATTTTAATGTTTGAGAGTGCCGTGGAGGATAAGTTTTAAAATATGTTATGTTTAAATGTTTGAGAAGACCATGGAGGCCAAGTTTTTAAATATGTTATATTTAAAGTTTTGAGAGGGTAGTGGAGGCCATGTCTTAAATAGGTTATATTTAAATGTTTGAAAGGGTTGTGGAGGCCATGTCTTATATGTTATATTTAAATATTTAAAGGGTCGTGGATGCCATGCCTTAGGATATGTTATATTTAAATGTTCTAAGGGTTGTGGAGACCATGTATTAAAATATATTTTTTATTTTAAGAGTTTCATTGATTTGATGTATCAAAAAATGTTAGTAGATAGTATACTTCTTGGGTTAGGAAATACACTAGAGGATAGTGTAATTATTCATTTAATGAGTTGAAAATATGTTAATGTATAATGTGTTTCATTGATCTCATGAGTTGAATTTATGTAAGTGGATAACACCTTTCGTGAAGTAGAAATCCACAATAATGGATAATGTATATCTTGGATTAGATGTGATAGAAATGTATTAGCATATAATATATTTCAGTGATGTTAAGCATTGTTGGATAGCATGATATATGCTAAGATGTAATAGTGATGTATATGCACTTTGATTAGATAGGAGGAGGTTATTCTCCTTCATGGTATGCTTGCATATGAACTCATTGGGGGAGATTATGGGATCCTCAACAATGATTTGATGTGTGCAATGTGATGGTGTACTCACATTAGAATCTTAGGAAGGAGATGTTCCTTTGAGATTGGACCAAGGGAAGGAGATATCCTTTGGAGAATGAACATGGAGTTCATTCAAGGGAATTATGGGGTTCCCTCATGGCTTTGTAACATGAATTAAAAGACCTATTCATGTATTTGGGACTTGGAAATCATGGAAATTCTCATGTGACTATTTATTATGTGATTTTTGAAAAAAATAAGAATGAATGTAGAATCCATTCAAGGGAATCATGGGATTCCTTCATTGAGAGGTATTATAAATTTAAGGAAATATTCATTGATGTGGAAACATAAGAACTATGGGATTCATATATTCTTACATTGATGGATGTACCAAAAGAAATTAGGGATTCCTTGTTGTAAACATATTGGAGGTAAATATATTAATGGAATGAAAAAGGACATTTTGAGACAAGGTTTATCCCTTAGGCGTTTTCCTAGGATATATGATGTGTTACATGTATGTGTGTTGAATATTATCAATTCATGATCTTGTTCTTAATGATTTTAGAAATAGTTTTTATGAATTTTTTGCTTCAATTTAATAAAGGATGATCATGGCTAGGAATCTATTAAGTAAAACATGTGGATAACATTTATATTCCTTGATAATCGTAATAATTATGCTTATGGTTTGTTATATTTGAGAGAATTTTGAAGAGAGGGAAGGATAGCCTATCTACAATATGCTTAATACACCTATATAAATATACTTATGTATGGTGTAAGGATGAGCATACCCAATTGATAGACTAAAAGGGATAAGCTAGCTCATCATGGAGAAGAGATAGATAACTTCTTTGTGTTATGCATAGTGCATCTATGTAGATGGACTTATGCAAAGTGGGGATATGTAAATCCCTAATGAATGTATATAAAAAAATATTTGTCGAGTAGGTTAGATTTAGTTGGGTTTTTACATTTGGTATCAGAGCTCTAGGTTAGGATGGACTAGAAGATCCCATGAAGAAGCTCTAGGTATTATGGGACTAGGATCTTCCACGAATAAGCTAGAGGATGCTTGGGAACTGAATCTTAGGAAGTATAGCTTTACATTGATATGGTACCTTATGCGAAGTAAATATGACCATCATTGTTATTAGAAGATCGATAATGAATAAGACCACCTAGGAAATAATATCTTGCATGAAGAAAGAATAATCACAATCATTACCAATGGAAATATGATGAAATATGTTATTTTGAAATAGTTAGGGACTAACTATAAGAAATTAGACTTAACTCCTAGTTGGATAAGTAGAGTTGCACCTTGCGGTGAGGCAAGTGTGACCCATGTCACTACTAGAAATTAACTCCTAGGTAAATAAGATGACATCTTGTGGGGATATAAGGTGATGATGACCAATAATGATATAAATTAACTCTTAGGAAGATCTAGCTAACCTTTGGAAATCATGAATAAGATGAGATAGATGGCTTCAGTTAGCTCATCATGGATATAAGACAAATAGCTTAAGCTAGCCCACAATTGAGATGAGATAAATGACTTAAGTTAGCTCATCATGAGGATGATATGGATAACTTAAGTTAGCTCATCATGGGGAAGAGAGGTTCTTACACCTAAATATTCACTTGAAGGACCAGGCTTAGTAAATAAATTGACGTCTCTTTTCTTAATTGACTGAGATAAGGTTAATCCTTACGCTGTGGTGAGTTGTCCTACATTCACAGAGAGTGTTAGGAAATGGGGAGACCATGTGAAAGTGTTCTTTAAGTTGTATGGGTAGTATACAAGGTTAACCCCAAAAAAACTATGGAAGATTGATCACTCTTGTCCACTCAAGAGATGTCTGTAACATCTAAAATTTGAAATGCGGTGGAACCTCTATGATCCTATCTAGTATATCTTCATGAATTTTAATTGTGTTAAAGAGAGTAATTTTTAACCCTTATCATAGGATGGCTATATTTGGGATGTTGCATTTCTATCCAAACCCTATTGTGGGGCAAAAAGAGTTGGCACCCAAGGTAAGAAATGGAAGAAGAGGATCTTCTCAAAAATTGGGACTAGCTAAGTGGGAATGAAGTATGCTTAAGACCAAGGAATTGATCACCTTCAAGTTCGAGGTGATTCAAACTTTCTTGCAAGTAGGTCAAAGGTGAATGAAAAATGAGATCTGGAAATATTGTTGACTTGAGTAGGAAGGCTAAGAATCTAAGTTCATATTCAAATAATTTGATATGGATCATGTGCTTCAGGTAACAAATTCTAAAGCATATTCTCTAGCAAATGAGGGTAATCATCTTCTAGATGATAAATGGGGTTCCATATAGATCCTAAGGAATTTATTTTTGGAAAATTCCTACAAAGAGATGGAGAACCTAATGATTGTGGTGTGGCTACTACAAGAACAAAATGAATGAACCAAAATGAATAATTATTGGAAATTATTATTGATCAAGTTCCCTAGAATGAAGATTCAAAGCATAGATAGAAGGAGTATCCTATTGCAAGAGATCAAAAATATAAAGCTTGAATATTAGTAGAGTTAGCCAATAACCTAAGGAATATCAGGGTATTCAATTGGTGATTTTAGCCTAGGCATGGTTGTATGAATTGAAAATAAATATTTTCATTAAGGAATCATTAATTTGTGACCCAAATAGTAGGGCTACCCTTCATATGCTTGATACAACCTTAGAATGGTGGAACTAATTCAAGCAAGCAAAATATTCAAGTTGTGAAACTTTGATAAATGGTTCTAGTCAAACCATGGTTAATTCAAAGATGAACTTCTCTATTATTATGTGAAGTTCTCTAGGTTACAAGTAGAATTCATGTTTAAGGTTTATAATGTACGAAGATATTTTTAATGTTTATTATAACCATAATGAAGGATATTTCCTGAGGCCTAGGAAAGGTTCTAAGCGATGTAGTTTGCACTATAAAATATACTTCTAGTGGTGTTTTGAACATTAAAATGTGATCTTTACTTATTATGAACATTAACCAAAGATCCCTGTGAACTTGGAATTATGAATATAACAAAGTACATGGTATAGAGAAATGATTGAAAGAGAATATATGGGGAATCTATTCTCGATAGGAGTGTGGGATCCTCTTAGAGAAATCTAATTTGTGGTCAAACTTAATGGAAAAGAATGGAAGTGGAATTCCATTCATAGGTTTGAACAATTTTTAGTGGAAAGAATAGATGGAAAATTTGTTCTTGAGAGGAGTATGGGATCCTCTCTTGAAAGGTTGATAAAGTATGTACCAAATTGTGAGTTTGGTAGGCTTTTGGAGGTACAAAAATCCATCTTAGAAGTGGATCCTAAGATTAAATTAGGATAAATCTATTCAAGCCCAAGATATTAAGGAGATCTCATAGCTAATTAGACCTGTAGTCACATGGATTTGATGGATTGAGTCAAGAAAAAGCAATCTCAGGATGAATAATGTAGTTAAAATTTAGGTCAAGATAGAAGAAATCTTGAAGAGAATAAGGATTTCAGTTTTAGGAATGGACTCTTGCACTTTGAAGATCGAGTAACTATACCCAACTTTGGAAAATTGAAGAGATTGATCATATAAGAAGTGCATAGCTCTCCTAACATTACTCATATTGGAGAGGTTAGAATGAGGGAAAAAATGGGAAATGACCTTCTTCTAGAAGGATATTGCTGACTTTTTTGGTCAATGGTTGGAATGGAACCTCATGTAGAGTGAATGTGGCCATTGGTATCATCTGGTAGGGTACCTAGGAATAGATATTTGAGGATATATTATTATATTGTATAAGGTTTGGCATGGGCCACACATAACCCAAGGTTGATTGTATTATAATATTATATTATATTATAATATAATATAAAATTAGTAGTAGGCTCCCCAAAGTAGAATAATAATATGAATATATAAAAAAGAGATATTTGTTATTGTAATCATTCATATAATTGAAGAAGAATATTATGTAATCATTGTGCCCATGAAGTGGCCTCTCATATTGGGAGATCTTGTGGAGTTACTCCTTCCTTAAAGATTATTACTGGTGTTTCTCTAAATTAAGCGTATTATATATTTCTCTCTCATTTGTGGATTTTTAGTGTGGATAATGTATTGTGGATGAATGATTTAATATTTATGCATATTGGTGAATGGTTTATGTTAATGATAATAAAGTTATGCAACAAGTGGTATTAGAGCAACAATTTTGGCAAAGTGGGGATTTTTGTGAAATTGCAAAATTAGGGTAATTATATTTTGAAAAAACATCTCATATTTTAGGAGCCATATCTCTGCGCAAGTTTATCTGATTCAAGCGATTATTGGATCAGGTTATGCAGAATTTGAAGAGCTTTAAAATGAGTGGTCATATGAATAAACCCGAGTAGTATTTATGGAGATACGAAATTTTGAAGTTAGTCATCCGGAACAAGGATAGTGACAAATTTCATAATTTTTTTTTAGAAAAACATCTCATCTTTTAGAAGCCATATATCTGTGAGGCTTTATCCGATTCAGGAAATTCTTGGATCATTTTGTACAAAATTTGAAGAGCTTTAAAATGAGTGGTCATATGAAGGAATCCAAGTAGTATTGAGGGAGATATGACCTTCTAAGTCAGCCATCTAGAACAAGGGTAGTGACAAATTTTCAAGTCCCAAATTTTTCAAAAGACGAAATTTATTTAGTTCAGGTAAGCAAATCAGTTGCACTTCATTTTTTTAGAAGAAAAATTATAGATCTAGTTGTCTATGTGGATTTTTAGCTTCAAATTAGTGGGAAGTTATTTATTTCCATAACACCCTAGTTTGCATTAGGGCATGAACAATGGCACTCCAAGATTTTTTTGGAGAATATGATATTGATGCTAGAGAGTGGTGGAAATTTTTTAAATCCTGGCATTATCAGAATCCTATTTGGAAAAGTTGGCTTTCTTATTATCTTATAGGAGAAGCTATGATTTGGTATTCTAGAATTCCTCGCGCCCATCAAGATGAACTAACTTTGGGAACAATGGAGCATGAATTCTTGAGTAGATGGGACCCATATAAAAAGATAGCTAGTTTGAAGGTCACAATCAAGGGATATGAAGAAGAAATAAAATTACTCAAGAAGAAAGAGGAAAAGGTCAAGGAATATAAAAAATATGTTAGTATGCAGACAAAGGAAACCATACCTTTGGTAGAAGATAAATTACAAAATGGACAAAGGAATTTGTTTGAATCTCAAAAGTCTATTTTATAGGTTCATGGAAGCATTAAAAAAGAATAGGTTATTATTTCTATTGACCCTGGTAGTAGATATAATTTTATTAATATTGATTTGGCTAAGAAGTTGCAAGTTCAAGCAACAAAAATTAAGGACACATAGCTAGAGGGTGAGCATATTCAGATTTTTGAATATTTGAAGATCACCATGGATAAATATGTTTTACATTCAGATTTATATGCTATTGATATGGATGATGAGGATATTGTTCTTGGTTATCCTTGGTTAGATTCTTTGGGTATTTTTAACATTAATGTGCAAAATAAGTTTATGAAGTTATGGTACAGGAAAAAAAGATAACATTGCAGGATATTTCTCAGCTTAAGGAACAAGGATCCAAGGACAATCAAGAAGTGGTTGTAGAAGAACAAATTGAAGAACTTGAAATAGATTCCAAGAAGGCAGTAGCAGCAATAGAGTCTATGGAAGAAGCAACAACAACTGATTTAGGGAAAATAACAATAACAGAGTCCAAGGAAGCTTTGATAGATGAGCACAAGGACACACCAAAGAAAGAGAACACGAAAGAACAATGTGTAGAAGAATTTAAAACAATGGAGCCAAATGTTGGGAAGTCAAAGAAGATAGAACATCAAGTTAAGTTTGCAACATATCGCCATCCACACCACCATGAGCAAAAATATTCTTTGACGCATGGCTCAAGTCAACAATATTATGGTTCTACATTGAATCAAAAGGGTACCAACTATGGCAGTGTTTGGAAGAGAAAGCATAGAGATCCTAATTTTTAGATTGGATCATTAGCTTAAAGGAAAAAGTGGACCCATCATTCAAGTTATCAAAATACAGCAGCAAAAGCATGGAGCCAACAAAGCAGATTTGGATACTCAAGTAACAAAATGGCATACTAGCATCAACATGTTTCACTTGGATGGATGGATGATTGAGATTGGTACCATTTGCTAACATTGCTTAGCAAATCATATTATCATGTTCCTTCATATGTTTCGAGGACGAAACATTTGTAAGGAGGGTGGCATGGTAGGGTACCTAGGAATAGATATTTGAGGATATATTATTATATTGTCTAAGGGTTGGCATGGGCCACACATAACCCAATTTTGATTGTATTATAATATTATATTATATTATAATATTAGTAGTAGGCTCCCCAAAGTATAATAAGAATATGGATATATAAAGAAGAGATATTTGTTATTGTAATCATTCTTATCATTGAAGAAGAATCTTATGTAATCATCATGCCCATGAAGTGGCCTCTCATATTAGGAGATCTTGTTTTCTCTCTCATTTGTGGATTGTTAGTGTGGATAATGTATTGTGGATGAATGATTTGATATTTATGCACATTGGTGAATGGTTTATGTTAATGATAATAAAGTTATGCAACATCATCAATGGATGATGATACCTTGGAATGACACCCTTACGTGGAGTAAGCATGGCCATTTATATCATTAGTGGATGATGATAATGCTTGGAATGACATTTTATATGGAGTAAGTGTGACCATTATTATCATCAACAAATGATGACACCTTACGTGGAGTAAGTGTGGCTATTATTAGTGGATGATAAAACTTATGTATGACATCTCATGTGGAGTGAGTCATCGACACTATCAATGGATGGTAATATGTTGTCTAATTAATCAGATGGAAAGACATCCCTTAATTATCTAAAAATGTAATAATATTTTCTTATTGCAGGGAAACACACAGGTCTATGTTTAGTTGAAGGGGTTAGTATGTCATGACCTATCTTGGTAGGACTCCAACCAGCTATACTCGAAGGTGATGAGAAATTCAGCCACCAAGATCGAGATACCAAGGAAAAGGAGACTTTATATTCTTTGATAGAATTAATTAATTTGGAATTAATATATCCCTTGGATGAAATTAATTAATCAAGATAATTAATTAATTATTATTATATTCTCATATTGAACTAATTAATTAGAGAATTATAAATATTGGGAAAACTATTATATTATGGAAATATAATAGTTTAATCTAAAAATTATTTTTTTATTGAAATTTAATCTAATATAAAAATTATTATTGAGGGAATATAATAGTTTTAATTTGAAATTAATTTGAGGGTGGAAATATTATATGGAATTGTTTTGGTGTCGCTGAACATATAAAATCTCTTTTATTGAAGGAATATATTTTTTTTAGAGGATTGTGGACATGGATTGGGAACAAGGTTTGAGGTAGAGTGGTGGTAGAGGGTTTGTTCTCCCTCCTTGAGGAAAGTGCATGCATGTTCTCTTCGACTTCTCTTAATACCCAACATTGAGACCTTGGAGGAATAGATTTTAAGGACCTCTTGAATTGTCACAGGGAGAATCAATGGAGAAAAAGAGAAAAGGGCCCCAGAGTTTGGCTGGAAAACAATTTCTACTTATGTAACTCTATTTTTTTTTGGAAATTTTTAGTTTTGCTTGTTGTAAAAGATTTTTTTTTCCTTATCGATTCCATGGTTGAAAGAGGAATAGAAAAATGTTGTTTTCCTTGTTAAAAAAAAAAAAATTATATTTTGTATATGGATATTATGTCTACTTTGAGCTTGGATTTGAAAATGGGTACAAGCTATTTTAATTTTTTTTGCCCTAGTGAGTTGCAAATTTGAAGGATGACTTTGTTTTGTATGAGAAATCCCCATATAGAAACATCCTCTAATCTGTTTTATTTTTCCTAGTAAATTTAAATAAATAAATAAAATTGTATTCTCAATTGTTCTTGCTTTTACTAATATGTCAAGAGTTTCCTTGTGTTCTTTTCCTAAAACTCATAGTTGAAAAAGCAGGGTAGAGCATGTATTTTTCTAACATACATGAACTAATAGTTTAGCTGAGTGAAAACCTTGGGTATTCCTTCAAATGACAAACTATGATGCTTACAACCCTCACCTTGCATGCTATTACGCCTAAAAAAATGGATGGGTTGCATATTTTTATATTTTAAAATGGCTTGCATGTTGTTACGCCTATAGAAATGGATTTGTTGCATATTTTTTATATTTTAAAATGGCGTGCATGCTGTTATGCTTAAAAAAATGGATGGGTTGCATATTTTTATATTTTAAAATGGATTGCATGTCATTACGCCTATAGAAATGGATGTGCTACATATTTTTATATATTAAAATAGCTTGCATGTTGTTACACCTAAAAAAAAAGGATGGGTTGTGTATTTTTATATTTTAAAATGGCTTGCATATTGTTACACCTCTAGAAATAGATGTGCTCAACATTTTTTATATTTTAAAATGGATTGCATGCTATTACACCTTAAAAAAATGGATGGGCTGCATATTTTTATATTTTAAAATGGCTTGCATGTTTTTACGCTTGTAGAAATGGATGTGTTGCATATTTTTTTTGTATTTTAAAATGGTTTGCATGTTGTTATGCCTAAAACAATGGATGGACTATGTATTTTTATATTTTAAAATGACTTGCTACACCTAAAAATAGGATGGCTACATATTTTTATATTTTAAAATGGCTTGCATGTTGTTGCACATGTAGAAATGGATGTGTTGTGTATTTTTATATTTTAAAATGGCTTGCATGTTATAACACTAGAAGAAACGGATGGGATGCTTGTTTTTATATTTTACAATGGGTTGCATGTTGTTACGCCTGTAGAAATAGATGTGATACCTATTTTTATATTTAAAAATAGCTTTCATGCTCTTACGACTGAAGAAATAGATGTGTTGTGTATATTTATATTTTAAAAAAACATATTGCTCTTATTATACTATAAGATAAAGATAATGTTGCAATATATATGGTGTAATGTAGAAATATTTAAATGGTATTTAAATGGCATGTTGCTCTTTTTATATTGTAAGATAAAGATAATGCTTCAGAATATATCAGGGTTATGCATAAGGGGTAGAACCCAAAACATACTTGTAAAAATGACGAATTTGTTTCGAAACCTTGGTGAATCCTGGGCAACTTCATGTAGGAATACATGGCGAAATACTTTATTTTTTCACCAAAAAATAGAAAAAAATGACGAATTTTTGTTTATATTGAAAAAAAATTAAACAACACCAAACTACCATCAAATATGCATTTGAGGGAGGTGTTGGTCCGACTTTCATACACACCCTGTGAAGAATGAGCACAAAACTCTGATAACACTTATACGGGATAAATCCCACTCACTTTAGGATCTAGCTGGTTATCCAAGGTGTGAGTTACAGAGTCGGGTCGAATGTCAATTCACTCTTTTTCGCTTCTGGAATAGATTTCAATATGGACTGTCTGTACCTTACAACGGGCTCACTGAACTTGCTCAGTAATGTTCAGAAGTTGTCACTTGTTGACAATCAGATTTAAAATTAATTCTTTGATCTAGCTCTCATGGGTCAGCAGATTTAAATAAAAGACAAATAAAGAAAATAAAAATGGATCATTTCACGGTAAAACAAAGAGGGCAGGGTAAGGCAGAAAGAGAAGTTTATCCAATTTAACTGTAAAACAAAACTACCAATTTTATTTATACTATCAGCTTCACAACAGAACAAATCAAAGAAGAAAGTGTCCAGTTTTCTAAGATCACTTTCTACTAAGAGCAGAAGGCAGAGATGGAACAGATCTAACAGAAAATTATAAACCGAAGGGAAGTCGGTTAAAATTGATATCTTTCACCGACAGCCTAGCTCGCACAATGAGGACAGAGCAATTAGAACAAACTTGAACCTTAAATCTGTAATTTTCCTTAGTATACAATGGAACAAATGAAGCCTAACAGCATATTTAATCTTGATAACACCGATTTACAGCATATATCTAATAAACTTTAATGAAACGGATAACAAAAGAAAATGAACTTATCACAATCTGCAAAAGATTAGGCTCCTGGCCATGCTATCACAGAAAACAAAAGCACATCAACTCCAAGTCCAGAAATAAAATATTTCACAGAATTTGCAAGAAATTGCTTCAATAGCCTTTTATTTCTAAGTCTCCGCCTCCTGCGATTACATTGAGAAGAAGTATTTATAGACTCAGGATAGACCCTGATCTTTTCAAAATATCTTCTTCTCAAACCCTAAATCTTATCATCTTAAACCCTAGGACCCGGGTTTTACAATATAAAGCCATTTAAAACAAAGTCCGGATAAAACTTAACCATTCTCGCAACTCAGTACAGTCACTTGCCATAAATGGAGAAGATAGAATTCGAATGCCACTTGCATTCACCCGCAACTGTAAATAAATGCCCTCATTAATTCCTTCGGGTAAGCTGGATGAGTCACCACTTCTCCGACATTTCATCTCCGCAGAGCCATCCGTGAGTTGAAAATATCTGCACGCCATTAATTCTGCCATAAATCTTCATTAAATGCATTCACCGACAAAATCCGGCAACTGTGTGCATATATTTTCATTTCCCGGCCAATTCCCGACATATTCCATTATGGGCAGCTGCTTAGTCACCGTAAAGTCTCTTTGCAGCCAGATCTGAAAAAATTGGATGACACAGCAATTTTTGGCATCTTTCCTTTCAATATGGCCTTCTTTGATTAATTTGCAGTAAGCTTTACCTTTATGGCCCTTTCTCCGCTATCCCGTAAGTGACAGATGGCTTCCTGCATGAAAGACAAAAGATGGATTAGTATTTTTAAAATTATTAAATCAAAGCTTAAATATTAAAAAGAAGCCCTAAAGTTTACTTGCATGCGGCCCTGTTTATCTGATACGTGGCCTGCAGTGTTTTGACACGTGTCACGAAATCGCGACACGTGTCAATTTCCAGCTGTTTTGCATTCTGTGCAACTTTCCTGGCAGGGTCGTGAAAATGCGACATGTCACGATTTCGTGACATGTCGCGAAATCGCGACGACACTTCATCACTCGACTTCCTGCTTCGACTATGTCACGATTTCGCGACGTCGCGAAATCGCGACACCTTTACCACTTAAGCGTTTTCCTTGAAATGTGTCGCGATTTCGTGACACATTTTTGACTTGGTCACTTTTCTTGCATTTTGGTCTACCTACTAACTTGCCCTTTGGGAACTTTTCACCATGTCATGAAATCGTGACATGGTGGCTCCTTCACTCACCATCTTTCCACCATGTCGTGAAATCGCGACATGGTGGCTCCTTGGTTCCTTCTCATCTTTGCTTCGGCTTGCTTTGCATCTTTTCGTAGTGTCACGATTTTGTGATGTCGTGATTTCACGACACCCAGCCTCATCTTTGCCTTCGCTCTGGCTCGTCAGATTTCACGACCTCTCCCACTTGCACTTTCTCTTGAACTTGTCGTATTTGATTTCGCGACACCCTTCATGCCTTAGACTTTTTTCATTCAATTCCTCTTGATTGATTTCTCTTTTGACTCTATTTGCAATGTCAGAATCGCGTACGCCCTTTGTTTTCTTCGCATCATGCTTTTCTTAGTCATTTTTCCTTTCCAGTGGACATGTCACGATTTCGCGACATGTCGCGAAATCGTGACGTTCCGTACGACTTTTCCTTCTCTCTCCAGATTTGTCACAATTTCGTGACGTCGCGAAATCGTGACCAATTCATGCCTTAGTTGATTTTTCACTTTGCAGCCGAAAATGCGACATGTCACGATTTCGTGACATGTCACGAAATCGCGACGTTCCTTACGACTTTTCCTTCTCTCTCCAAAACTTGTCACGATTTTGCGACATGTCGTGAAATCGCGACGTTCCGTACGATCTGGCTTTCTCTCTCCTAATCGGTAGCGATATCGCGACATTTCCAAAAATGGAAATGTCACGATATCGTGACATTTCCATTTTTGGAAAGTGTCACGATTTCGCTACGCATTTCTGACTTAGCGGATTTTTTAAAAACCCGTCGCGATATCGCGACACTTCCAAAAAAGGAAAGTTTTGATTTTTAATGAATTTATCTATCTGTTTTCTGCATTTTTTTCGTACCGGTGTAAGATTTTCTTTATCCATGAATGATTCTAGCATGTAAAAAGTGAAGTCTGAGATAACAAAGCCAAAATGCAAGAAAACTTGGATGCTTTGACACAGGCAAAACTTGAAGAAGAAAGAGGCAAGTAAAAATCTTGGACTTAGAACCTGAAAATCATCAAGAGGGTCCCTACTGCAAAATGAAAGCTCAATGTTTTCAAAGGATGGAAAATTATTTTTCAGTGGGGGTGTGTTGCTTCTCAACAAATGGCGATATCTGTGGGTAAAATAGTAGCATTATTTTAGAACCCAGGACTCTAGTTTCAAAACAACATAGACCATGTATCTTGCCTTGCCACGGATATTCTTCAAAATAAATTGACTACTAACTGATAGTTGTTAAAATTTCCCAAGGACATACTAGGCTGAATTACTTAAGGAAGATTTCTGATGTGCAATTACAAGGGTATAAAACTTTCTTCAAGAATGACTGGATCGAATGTTGAACTCTGGATTGATCAGCTTTTCTAGATTGTAAAAAGGGGAAACCGAGTAGAGCTCTGTTTACTAGTTTAGCCTTTTACAACCCCGACAGAGTTACCCTTTAGATTTACACGACCCAAATTTACAACTGTAAGGTAGAATCTACAACTTGGTAAAAAAAAAATATCTTTTGAAATCTTGGCCGCCTCTTTCATTATATAACTCTTTTTCTTTTCTTTTTTATCTCTCTTTTCTTTTTTATATATATTGGAAATAACAGAGTGCCAATTCAACTTACATCTCTTTCTTTTGAAATACATCAACATCTGAAAAGCCTTAGAAAGAATAACAATTTTCTTTTAACATTTCATCAATCTGGAACTGCTTCAGCCTAGGCACTCGATAGCCTCTATGGATACTCAAATAATTACATGAATCATAGTCCCCTCTTATAACCAACTTTTCTTGGATTCCCCGGAGTTCCTCCAACCAAACAAAGCATAGCAGTTTCTTTATAATTAAAACAACCGTGGCAAGCAAGACACAAAATCCAATCATCCTTCCACCGTTGTTCCGACTAAAAAAATAGTTCCACTGTTCGGTTCAAACAGACTATCTCACAATTATGATAATGAACACCGGATTGATCGGACTCGATAATGGAACAATTTTTTGGAAGGCTGACTTCTTTTATGAATGCTCAGGCAAAGGTTAAAGAACAAAATTTTTTAAAAAGCCACAGAACTTTGTACAGGCTTCCAAGGGTAAGCACAGGCCTCTAAAAACAAAATAAAATAAAAACTGCACAGACTTTAAAATAAAACTGTACAGGCAGCAAAGAAAACAAAACTGCAGGGTTATTTACAAAGGAAACAAAATAAAACTGTACAGGCATTAAAGGAAATGAAATAAAACAAGACTGCAGAGCTATTTACAAAGAAAATAAACTGCACAGACCTTAAATAAAAAATAAAATAGAACTAAAATAAAAAATGAGTAGAAAGGAAATAGAATATAAATGTAGACCGAAAGGAAAAAAAGGGTTATTTACAAAGGAAATAAAATACAGAAATTCAAGACAGACTAAAACTGCACAGACAATTAGGATTAAATAAAACAAAAGAACACTAAAAATTGTACAGGCAACTAAGCTAAAATTAAAACAACTGCACAGACATGAAAGTAAACTAAACTAAACAACTGTACAGACATGGAAGGTAAACTAAACTAAAAAACTGTACAGACATGAAAGGTAAACTAAACTAAAACAACTGTACAGACATGAAAGGTAAACTAAACTAAACAACTATACAACCGCAGAGTTATTTACAATGTATACACATGTTACAACTTCTTTATGACTCATTCAAATGATACATTGGATGGAACAATCGAGAAATAATGTTTTAAGTATTGACCATTAACAGGGAGGTCCAAAAAATTACCATCAAGGTCTTGTAAACGAAATGCATTGTTACCCGTAATCTCAAGCAATCCGGTAGGGGCCTATCCACGAGTGGTCGCAACTTTGTATGCTTACCCTTCTTCTCATGGGCCTTGTCCCATAGAAGCACCAAGTCTGCCAGTTTGAAAGCTTTCACTTTGGCCCTCTTGTCAAACCACCGCTTGACGGTTTCTTGGTGCCGACTGAAGTGTTCCAGGGCTTGGAGTCTTTCATCCTGCAAGTTAGTTAGATCTAAAACACGAGCCTCTCGCATCATCTTGATCCTCAAAATAGTCTAAGACAAATTGGTAAGTAGGTAACTTCGGAGAGATGGGAACAATTGGTCGGGTACCATACAACAAAGCAAAAGGAGAAGTTTTAAGAGCCACTTTATATTTTATCCGGTCAGCCCAAAGTGCATATTTCAATAATGTATGCCACCGCCTGGGTTTATCTGCTGCAGATTTCTTGATGGCATTCATTAAATTCTTGTTTGTGGACTCAGCCACTCCATTGCCTTGGGGATAATAGTTGGATGAGAATCTGATAACTATCCCCATCTGGTATGCCCATTCTGCAAACTCCAATGATTGGAAGGCTGGTCCATTATCACACACCAAATTCAGAGGAACCCCAAACCTAGTTATGATATTTGATTCTAGAAATTCAATCACTTCATGAGTCGTACTTCTTGTGGTGGCTGCCGCTTCAACCCATCTTGTGCAAGTAATCGTAGTCGTCAGAACATACTTATGCCCTCGCTGAAGAATTTGGATTAATCACTCCCACAAAATCAAGTCCCCACTGCATGAAAGGTTTATTTATTACAACAGGTTGCAATGGGAGAGCCCGGTTGGCCTCTTTGGCTGCAAAAGTTTGGCACTGATGGCAGGTTCTTACATGCTGATGTGCATCTTTAAATAGTGTAGGCCAATAATAGCCTGCTCTCAATATTTTATGCGCAGTAGCAGATCCTGATGAATGCCCTGCCCCTAACTTTTCATGAAAACTGGACATGACTTCACTGACTTCACTCGGAGAAATGCATCTCAAGAAAATGCCAGCATAATTCTCTCTGTACAAATTACCTACTTTGAGGAGATAATGAGCAGCTTTCGGTTTTAATGCTCTCCTTTGGGTCCTGTTCAAGTGAGATGGGCAAATTCCAAATTGCAGCAGATGAGTAATATCCCCATACCAGTTATCAGATTCAGAATTTAACTGATTAACTTCTTCCCGTACAGGTACTTCGGCAATGTGTCGGGACAAACCAAGTCCTCTGATCAATTTAGCAGGCCGAATCTCTAAGTCATACTCTTGCAGCCTTGTAACCCAATTACCCCTCAATTCACCCAATTCATTCTGACTTAGAAGGTATTTAACAGCTGGGTCTGGAACTATAGCATGAATTCTGCTTCTTAATATATAGTGCCTGAACTGCTTAACCGCTCTTACCAAGGCATAAGCTTGTTTGTCTAAACGAGAATATTTCAGCTCAGCCCCCTTCAAATTGGTACTCTTGAAAGCAATTGGATGTTCCCCAGTTTCTCTCCGTTGGGTCAGAACTGCAGCAAGTGTATGTTCAGAAGAGAAAGTGTACAGATAAAAATCTGCACTGAAATCTGGGCTTACCAGAACTGGTGCTTGTTTTATGGCTGTCTTGATTTCTTGGAAAGCCGTCTTAGCTTCTGTGGTCCAGACAATCTGAGCAGTTTGCTTTAGCATGTCATTCATTGGCTTGACTATCTCTGCAAACCCGGAGATGAACTTCCTGACAAAGTTAATTTTTCCAAAGAAGGACCTCAACTCTTTCTTGGAGTTGGGAAATGGTATGCCGGATATGGCTTCAACTCTGCCCGGATCCATAGAAATGCCATCTTTTGTGACCAAGTGCCCAAGGAGCTTCCCTTCTGTTACACCAAAAATGCACTTCTTTGGATTCAAAGAAATGCCAAACTCCCTGCATTTGTTAAACACAGACTCCAAGTGTTTTACATGGTCAAACCGAGATTTAGAGAAGACTGTTAAATCATCCATGTAAACAACAATACATTTACCCATAAGCCCCTTGAAGGCATGATCCATTGCTCTTTGAAATGTAGCTCCGACATTTATTAATCCAAATGGCATCCTCTTGTAAGCAAAAGTTCCCCACTTAGTTGTGAAAGCAGTCTTCATTCTGTCTTCCTTCTCAACCAATATCTGATTATATCCTGAGAAACCATCCAGGAAAGACATCATCTCTGAACCATTGACAATCTGCAAGACTTCATCCATAGAAGGCAGAGGATAGTTATCTTTCTCAGATGCCTTGTTCAGATTTCTAAAATCCACACACAAAGCGGATCTCTCCATTTTTCTTCCTGATTGGCACCAGATTGGCCACCCAAGTAGAATGCCTGATGGGAAAAATAATGGCTGCACTCAATAGTTTTTCTACCTCTTTCTGGATGAGGGGCTCTAACAGAGCATTGACATGCCTCTGTTTTTGTCGAAAAGGCTTGCAAAATTCTTTTAAAGGTATAATGTGAGTGTAAACTTTAGGATCAAATACCTTTAAGTCTTTGTATGACCAGGCCATGACATCCTTGGACCTGTGAAGAAAATCAATCATACTTCTTTTTATTTTTGGATCACAGTTCTTAGCCAACTTGATGTGCCTGGGATCTTCTTCAGTCCCTATGTTCAGGTTTTCAGTCTCACCGTCTGTGGCACCCACATAATCCTCGGAATTCACCTTTTGCTTGATTTTGTCAACATCAAAGAGCCGCTCCAGCTCCACCATTCCTTTTGGAATTCTCGTTGTCCTTCAACCTCATTATTCCCCTCGTCATCATCTAACTGTTCCAGCGGGGTATCCCTTTGGCCCTCATCAATTATAGCATTTTCAAATGTGTTAGTACTCTGCAAAAAATTTACAATCTGTTGATCATCAGAGAAAACTTGAAAATTATCTATATTGTTTGGAACTGAAGGACAAGGGACTAACTCAATTGAAAACTTGTTCCATTTAAATTCTTCCAATGGCTTTAAACTTGCAACTGAAGAAGCCAAGACATCTGCATGGGAGTTCTGCTCTCTGGGTATATGTGTCAGATTAAATGCATCAAAGTCTTCTACAAGATCCCAAGCCCGATGTTTGTATCCTTTTAAATAAGATGCTTTACACTGGAATTTACCCTTGACTTGATTTGCCACCAATTCTGAATCAGTGAAAACTTGAATATTTCTCACACTTCTGTCCAAAGCAAATTTCAAACCTAAAATCAGAGCTTCATACTCTGCTAAATTATTTGTACAAGGGAACTGTAGGCGGTAAGACATAAAATATGTCTGACTTTCAGGCCCTTTGAGGACTTCCCCTGTTCCAGAACCCTATTTAGATCTAGCTCCATCCACATGAAGTGTCCAGACTTCATTAGTATGTACAGGATGAGCTTTATTAAACTTGTTAATCTGTCCAGTTGTTAAATTGTAGACTCCAATATCTACCTCTGCAATATTTACAGCTTCATTCTGCTGCATTGTACTCGTAATTGTATGCTTGTACCGGGTTCTCTTTCAACCCGTAATTGATTTGCCACTCCTTTCCATGGCAACCACATGTGTGAAAAATCTGTTGCCAAGTATCCGTTCGTAGATCTCGACCAATCCCTACTCAACAAGGATCCCGTACCCCACAGGGATATCTACAACCTGAATTTCAATTTTATGTTGAGCCCTTGGCTCAGATGCTAATTGGATATGAATATTTTGAAGCTCTCCAACAACTTTAACCTCTGATTTGTCCAATTGGACAACTCTCCTTTCAGACTTCATTGGGGTGAGACCCAACTGCTGACAAATGGCCAAAGGCATAACATTTGCAGATGCACCTGAATCTACCAAACAATTATGTAAGTTCTTCCCAAAAATACGGGATAATCAAGAAAAGGGGGGAACTTCAGTTTTTTCTTTGTACATGGCTAGATTGGCATGTGCTATTTTCTTTCCTTTGTCCACAGGTTTAGTAGCAGGGCCAGAGTATGTTTTTATCAGATTGTCTCTCTGCTCTGAAATCTGTGCCAGCTCATGCAGAGTAATGTTGGCCTTAATATTTTTCATATCCTCCACTATGTTATATCCTTTGTTAAGTGGAGGGACAAAAGCATCTGGTCCTCTCAAATTCCCTCCTTTTGGTGGAGATGGATTATTGCTTGGAGAGGGGTCGGGAGGAACATTGTGAGAGTTGTCCGGAGGAGTTGATGTAGTATTAGGCTCCGGATTCCTGTTCCTCAGGTTGTAATTATCTCTTCTGTACTGCTGGAAAGCCTGCACCTCATCCATAGGCATTTCAACTACATTCTCAGATTCATCCGAGAAAGTGAAAGAATCCAGGACCATAGCTGCACTGTGGCCGGATGAACTTGGGCCATCAACAGTTCTTTGATTTTCATGGGAGATCAAATCTCCAGACAAAGCTTCAAATGCATTGCAAAATTCCAGACAATCCAACTCCCCATGCTGTGAAGTGGCATGTATTCTGCACCAGTTGGGCAGAGCTAAATCACAAATGTTCACATCATGGCCTTTGCCCTTGTAATATTTATTAGGTTCATATGGGGGCCTGTTGAATCTGTTTGGTTGATATGAATATCTTTTGGAGTTGTCCCCAGTAGAAACTTGCCTTTTAAAACTCAAGAAATCATTGGCCAACTTCTAAACAATCTTTGAGACTTCTTCCACTCTTGCATTGTCAGCCTCTTTGCCTGGGTTCTGTACATTCTCAACAGGTGCTACAGCCAATGGATTTGCTGATGGTAGAGTCTGACAAACTGGCAACATCATCTGATGTGGAATGGGATTGAACACAGGGGCAGCTTGTGTAACTAGAGGAATTTGCTGAGCATTTAAAGGCTGGGGTCCCAACTGTCTTTCCAGAATCAAAGCTTCTTTATAAGCTTCTGTCAAATTAGTAATAGTGGGATCTCTCTTCAAAAAGATAGAGGTCATTGGATCCAGAGAGTTTCTAAAGATCTCTAATGCCAGGTCAGCATTCGGTACATAATACCCAGTAAGTCTACCATAAGCTTTCTGGAATCTAACATTATAGGATCTGATAGATTCACTTAATTCTCTTTTGATGCCATAAAACTACTGGTACAATATACTAGGATCTATCACTTCTCCGAACTGTGACACAAAAACTTTTTCTAAGTCATTCCAGCTGGTGACAGAATCATTAGTGAGGTTTAGAAACCAATCATAAGCTCCCTCCTGGAGAGTGAACGGGAAGAGTCTGCAGGCAACATCCTCATGCTGTACATTTAATAATTTCAAAGCATTCTTGAATGCAACCAAATGTTCTTCCGTAGTTCTTGTCCCATCATGTTTATATCTGGGGAGATATCTTTCCGGATTTCTGGGCAGGTCATGGGCAATACCCGAAATATTCAAAGCAGTGGAGCCCAACCAATTTGCCATCACTACTTGGTTGTTAGTGATATTCTGAGTTGTGGTTGGGGTAACTATCAACGGTGATAAAACTGTTTCTGACAGAGACTTAGCCCTTCTGAGGCTACTTCTTCTCGGAGTTTCTAATTCAGGGACAAGGAGCTCTCCAGCTCTGGGGTGGGACCTTGTTACCCTGTATGTAGAATCCAGCTTTTCACAAGCACTTACAAACTTACAGTTCTTAACAGAGTACTGAACTTGAGGTCTTCTTTTCTGGCAATCTTAAAAATTGTACTGACAACTTACAATACTGACCGGAGTTCACTGGGCCCTCCTTCTAGCACCATTTTTAAATGTTGGTCCGACTTTCATACACACCCTGTGAAGGATGAGCACAAAACTCTGATAACACTTATACGGGATAAATCCCACTCACTTTAGGATCTAGCTGGTTATCCAAGGTGTGAGTTACAGAGTCGGGTCGAATGTCAATTCACTCTTTTCCGCTTCTGGAATAGATTTCAATATGGACTGTCTGTACCTTACAACGGGCTCACTGAACTTGCTCAGTAATGTTCAGAAGTTGTCACTTGTTGACAATCAGATTTAAAATTAATTCTTTGATCTAGCTCTCATGGGTCAACAGATTTAAATAAAAGACAAATAAAGAAAATAAAAATGGATCATTTCACGGTAAAACAAAGAGGGTAGGGTAAGGCAGAAAGAGAAGTTTATCCAATTTAACTGTAAAACAAAACTACCAATTTTATTTATACTATCAGCTTCACAACAGAACAAATCAAAGAAGAAAGTGTCCAGTTTTCTAAGATCACTTTCTACTAAGAGCACAAGGCAGAGATGGAACAGATCTAAAAGAAAATTATAAACCGAAGGGAAGTCGGTTAAAATTGATATCTTTCACCGACAGCCTAGCTCGCACAGTGAGGACAGAGCAATTAGAACAAACTTGAACCTTAAATCTATAATTTTCCTTAGTATACAATGGAACAAATGAAGCCTAACAACATATTTAATCTTGATAACACCGATTTACAACATATATCTAATAAAATTTAATGAAACGGATAACAAAAGAAAATGAACTTATCACAATCTGCAAAAGATTAGGCTCCTGGCCATGCTATCACAGAAAACAAAAGCACATCAACTCCAAGTCCAGAAATAAAATATTTCACAGAATCTGCAAGAAATTGCTTCAATAGTCTTTTATTTCTAAGTTTCCGCCTCCTGCGATTACATTGAGAAGAAGTATTTATAGACTCAGGACAGACCCTGATCTTTTCAGAAATATCTTCTTCTCAAACCCTAAATCTTATCATCTTAAACCCTAGGACCCGGGTTTTACAATATAAAGCCATTTAAAACAAAGTCTCGATAAAACTTAACCATTCTGCAACTCAGTGCAGTCACTTGCCATAAATGGAGAAGATAGAATTCGAATGCCACTTGCATTCACCCGCAACTATAAATAAATGCCCTCATTAATTCCTTCGGGTAAGCTGGATGAGTCACCACTTCTCCGACATTTCATCTCCGTAGAGCCATCCGTGAGTTGAAAATATCTGCACGCCATTAATTCTGCCATAAATCTTCATTAAATGCATTCATCGACAAAATTCGGTAACTGTGTGCATATATTTTCATTTCCCGGCCAATTCTCGACATATTCCATTATGGGCAGCTGCTTAGTCACCGTAAAGTCTCTTTGCAGCCAGATCTGAAAAAAATTGGATGACACAACAATTTTCGGCATCTTTCCTTTCAATATGGCCTTCTTTGATTAATTTGCAGTAAGCTTTACCTTTATGGCCCTTTCTCCGCTATCCCGTAAGTGACAGATGGCTTCCTGCATGAAAGAACAAAAGATGGATTAGTATTTTTAAAATTATTAAATCAAAGCTTAAATATTAAAAAGAAGCCCTAAAGTTTACTTGCATGTCGGCCCTATTTATCTGATACGTGGCTTGCAGTGTTTTGACACGTGTCACAAAATCGTGACACGTGTCAATTTCCAGCTGTTTTGCATTCTGTGCAACTTTCCTGGCAGGGTCGCGAAAATGCGACATGTCACGATTTCGCGACATGTCACGAAATCGCGACGACACTTCATCACTCGGCTTCCCGCTCCGACTGTGTCACGATTTCGCGCGTCGCGATTTCGTGACACCTTTACCACTTAAGCGTTTTCCCTGAAATGTGTCACGATTTCGTGACACATTTTTGACTTGGTCACTTTTCTTGCATTTTGGTCTGCCTACTAACTTGCCCTTTGGGAACTTTCCACCATGTCACGAAATCGCGACATGGTGGCTCCTTCACTCACCATCTTTCCACCATGTCACGAAATCGCGACATGGTGGCTCCTTGGTTCCTTCTCATCTTTGCTTCGGCTTGCTTTGCATCTTTCCGCAGTGTCACGATTTTGCGACGTCATGATTTCGCAACACCCAGCCTCATCTTTGCCTTTGCCTGTTGGCCTGTCGCGATTTCGTGACAGCTCTCCCACTTGCAGCTTTCTCTTGAACTTTGTCACGATTTCGCGACACCCTTCATGCCTTAGACTTTTTTCATTCAATTCCTCTTGCACGTTGATTTCTCTTTTTGCTTGGACCTGTCGCGATTTCGCGACATGTCGCGAAATCGCGACAGTCCGTACGCCCTGCCTTCTAAAACGTGCGATTTGCGATTTTCACTTGCTTCTTTTTCTCTCCAAAATGCGACATGTCACGATTTCGCGACATGTCATGCTTTCTTTTTCCTGTCGGATTGCTTATTTTGTGATGTTCCGTACGACTTTCCTTCTCTCTCCAAAACTTGTCGCGATTTCGTGACATGTCGCGAAATCGCGACGTTCCGTACGATCGGGCTTTCTCTCTCCTAACCGGTAGCGATATCGCGACATTTCCAAAAATGGAAATGTCGCGATATCGTGACATTTCCATTTTTGGAAAGTGTCGCGATTTCGCTACGCATTTCTGACTTAGCCGATTTTCTAAAAACCCGTCGCGATATCGCGACACTTCCAAAAAGGAAAGTTTTGATTTTCAATGAATTTATCTATCTGTTTTCTGCATTTTTTTCGTACCGGTGTAAGATTTTCTTTATCCATGAATGATTCTAGCATGTAAAAAGTGAAGTCTGAGATAACAAAGCCGAATGCAAGAAAACTTGGATGCTTTGACACAGGCAAAACTTGAAGAAGAAAGAGGCAAGTAAAAATCTGGGATTAAAACTGAAAATCATCAAGAGGGTCCCTACTGCAAAATGAAAGCTCAATGTTTTCAAAGGATGGAAAATTATTTTTCAGTGGGGGTGTGTTGCTTCTCAACAGGAGGGTCAGGTGCAAAATTGGATCTGGGGGAATGCCAGGTGCATTTTTGTATTCAGGGGAACTAATGCAGAAATACATCCGTGGAAGGCTTGGATGTATTTTTGCATCAGCTCCCTCGAATATAGAAATGCACTTGGCATTTCCCTAGATGCAGTTTTGCACCCAGCCCAACCCTCCCCAACTGGGCACAAAATTGCATCCATATCGAATCGGGTGCAAAATTGCATCCGAAATGAACCGGATGCAAAATTGCATCCATCCTAAACTGAGTGTAAAACTACATCCAGTCCGAACTGATTGTAAAATTACATCTAGCCTGAACCGGGTGTAAAACTACATTTGGCCTGAACCGGTTGCAAATTTGCATTCAACCTGAACCAGGTGCAAAATTACATCCAGCCTGAACCGGTTTCAAAATTGCATTTGTCCTAAACCAGGTGCAAAACTGCATCCAACCTGAACTGGGTGTAAAAATGCATTCGACCAAATTACACGCAGTCTGCTGTAGAAATGGTTTCGACTGCTTGCAGCATAGGTCCAACTATAGTGTGGTTCCATCTGGTACTATTGGTTACAAAATAGGGTTTTGATCGGTTGTAGAACAAGGTTTTGATTGGTTGCATAATTGTGGTGTCAGGCGGATATACAGCTCATATCGGATGGTTACAGAACTGGGTCGATATATTCGTTGAGTGTAGAACAAGGTCTGAAAATGAATTTTGTATCCCTAGGGTGTTAATTATATATAGAGGTATACTTGGTGAGTTGGGTGAGATAATTTAGAAATTTTAAAATTTTAGGGCGAAAAGGGTACTTTATTTAGGTAGGATTACTTGCGAATTTTTCAAAATATTCATGATACTCTCATCAAAGGATGGCTAACCGAGACCTAAAATTTATTTTTTTCCAAAAATTCTCACTAAATGGCTGACGTCCACGTCCCGAAAATTTGTCAAATTTGAATTTTAGAAAATGTTTTTTTTTTCCTCAATGGCGAAGTTTCGCTGTTGTGCATAACTCTAATATATGTGGTTTAATGTAGAAATATTTAAATTGTATGTAAATGGCATGCTGCTCTTGTTTATACTATAAGATGAAGATAATGTTGTAGTTTATATTTAAATGTTTGAGAGGGTCGTGGAGGCCAAGTTTTCAATTATGTTATATTTAAATGTTTGAGAGGGTCGTGGAGGCCATGTTTTTAATTGTGTTATATTTAAATGTTTGAGATGACCATGGAGGCCAAGTTTTTAAATATGTTATATTTAAATGTTTGACAGGTTTGTGGAGGCTAAGTTTTTAAATATGTTATATTTAAACATTTGAGAGGGTCGTGGAGGCCATGTCTTAAATAGGTTATATTTAAATGTTTGAAAGGGACATGGAGGCCATGTCTTAAAATATGTTATATTTAAATATTTAAAGGGCTATGGAGGCCATACCTTGGGAATATTATATTTTAATGTTCAAAGGATCATGAGACCGTGTTTTAAAATATGTTTTTTATTTAAGAGTTTCATTGATTTTATGTATCAAAAAATGTTAGTAGATAGTATACTCCTTTGGTTAGAAAATACACTAGAGGATAGTTTAATTATTAATTTAATGAGTTGAAAATATGTTAATGGATAATGTGTTTCAATGATCTCATGAGTTGAATTATGTAAGTGGATAACACCTTTCATGAAGTAGAAATCTACAATAATGGATAATGTATATCTTGGATTAGATGTGATAGAAATGTATTAGTGGAGAATATATTTCAGTGAGGTTAAGCATTGTTGGATAGCATGATCCATGCTAAGATGTAATAGTGATGTAGAGGCACTTTGATTAAGTAGGAGAAGGTTCTTCTCCTTCATGGTATGCTTGCATAGGAACTCATTGGGGAGGATTATGGGGTTCTCAACAATGAGTTGATGTATGCAATATGATAGTTGGTGTGCTTACATTAGACTCTTAGGAAGGAGATGTTCCTTTGAGCTTGGACCAAGGGAAGGAGATATCCTTTGGAGGATGAATGTGGAGTACATCCAAAGGAATTATGGGGTTGTCTCATGACCTTGTAACATAAACTAAAGGACCTATTCATTTATTTAGGATATGGAAATCATGGAAATTATTATCTAACTATCTAATGTGTGATGTTTGGAAAAGGAAATTTGAATGTGGAATCCATTTGAGGAAATCATAGGATTTCTTGATTGAGAGGTATTATGAATTTAAGGAACTATTCATGTATGTGAAAACATAGAAGCTATGGGGTTTTTATGTTCTTATATTTATGGATGTACCAAAAGGAATTAAGGATTCCTTGAAAATGTATTGGAGGTAAATATATCTATGGAATGAAAAAAAGACATTTTGAGGTTGGACTTTTCTCTTAGGGGTTTTTATAGGATATATGATGTGTCACATGTGTGTGTTGAAAATTATTAATTTATAATATTATTCTTAGTGCTTTTAGAGATAGTTTGTTATGGACTTATTGCTCTAATTTAGTGAAGGATGATCATGGTTAAGAATATATTAAGTAAAACATGTGGATAACATTTATATTCCTTGATAATCGTAATGGTTATGCTTGTGGTTTATTATATTTGAGGGAATTTTGAAGAGAGAGAGAGAGAGGGAAGGATAGTCTATCTGCAATACTCTTAGTACACCTACATAGATGGACTTATGTATGGTGTAGGGATGAGCGTACCCTTTTGATAGACTAAAAGGGATAAGCTAGCTCATCATGGAGATGAGATAGATAGTTTATTTACATTATGTATAGTGCATCTGTGTAAACGTACTTACACAAGGGGGATATGTAAATCCCTAATGAATGTATATATAAAAAAAAATATATCGATTAGGTTGGATTTAGTTGGGTTGTTACAAAATAAACATTAGAAAAGATCCAGAAATTCAAAGCAATGCATCTCATGCAATGAGAACATCCCCAATAAAAACAAATAATGTGATCCCAATTCAAACCTATCCACCATAAAACTATCATATACTTTGTTCATATGCATTTGATCAAATTTTTCATTTGTTAGGAAGAGTGTGTAACATTTTATGCAATGATTATGTCATCAAGGATTTGTTTTCCATGAAATAAGCCACATTTTTTCTCTAGGATGATAAAATTTAGAATATGTATAATCTAATGACATAATTTTAAAAAAAATTATAAATAATATTAAAAAGGATTATGATATGAAAGTTATAAAAATATCATATCTCACCTTTCTTGGGAATGAATTTTAAATATGACATTGATTTCACTTACTATAGCATATTCATCCCATCCTCTTCAACTACACAAAAATCTCATTCTTCAACATATCTTGAATTAAGGAAAATTGTAGACATACATAGTGTCCAAGTGGTTTGCTAGGATGAAAAGAGAAACTTATCTCCTATAGCTCCACTAATAAGATATTTGTCATCAAGAATTTTTAATCTCTATTTAATAATTAATGGAATACTTTATAAAAGGTCATCCTCCACGACCTCATCTTGTTCGACTTCTAATAGAATTGATATCTTCCTTTTTGATCTCTTATTATATTTCAACAATTCTTCCATTTAGAGTAGAAATATTTTCTATTCAACAAAGGGGCATAATTTTTTTACTAGTAGGATGAAAAATAGGTATTTTTATCATGTTTCTTAAGCAATCTCATCTTGGATTTTTGTAACCACAATGAATCTTGCTTTTATAGTATGTTATGATAATTGGAAAGTGATTAATTTCTTGCACATTAACATGTGTGTCCGTTAAATTAATTTCCATTATCTTTTGTAAATAATTGATCTTGGATTTAATTTTCTTTTCTCTTTTTAAATATGCGACTAAATAAATTATAATGTTTTAAATGTTCATGTGTCCCTTTAGATATTCACTCTTTAAACAAGCATGTACATATATAATTCTTCAAACTTTTCTTCATCCTTTCACAACAAGACATAGTCTTGGAGCCACACGTAATGAAAATAAAATTAATTTTGGTGACCATTAAGCAAATTATATATCAAAATATTTTCATTGTGATTTGATCTCAATCATAACATAATTTCTAAAGAGCTTCTATACTTTATTTCTATTCAACTATTAGATATGAAAATCGTATCCAATCATTTTTCCACATGACATTGTGAAATATACTTATTATCCCATGTATACTAAAAGCTTGGACAAATAACATCCCAAAGAAAAATTAAATTAAAAAGGAAAGAAAAATACTCCATTGGCTCACACAAACTAGAATGATATACCTCATTTCCAAAAAAAAAATAGAATCCCATTAAAATGCCCTCTAAAAATCTAAATATTGCAATCCACCATTGAATTCAATATGAATAAATTGGCATCAATACAACATTTAACTAAAAAAATTACTAAATTTATAACATATACATTATAATTCCAATTTTTATATCCTCAAACAACCCATTAATATAATTAATTATTAATTATTTTTATTTTTTAATTAATTATATTTAAAATAAAACTTAAACCACTAACAAATTAAAACGTAATCAACTAATAATCACTATGGTTTTGAAAATTATATTGACCATCCACTATATCAAACGATACCAAATATTCCTAAAATTGAGATATACATGTGCATGTGAGAGAACTTCTTAAAAGCATGAACGATTTTTATAACTTGTAGCATTTTTTAAACGAAATCCACTCCTTTAATTCCATGTATCATATATGTCTAGTATTCTGAAAGAATTGTTCCACCTTACATCACTTAGTTCATCCAAAATTGAAAAATAAATTAAATAATTTAACAAATATTAAATTTACGGCCATAGTTAAAACTTATTTTTTCGTATGTAAAAATTAATATAAAAATTTATAGGTATTTATAGCTATAAAAGAATACATTAAAAAAGATATTTTAAGGAAAAACGAATTTTCAGGCATTTAAATTACAACAATAATGTTTTGAAAATTGTATTTATTCTTTCCTATGTTTTTTAACATTTAAAAAATAAAGATCACATGGTATGCATGTTGAATTCCCTATTGATAAGCATAGCTTTGAATTTTAGGAGGGGTCATGGTTGGGGGAGCTTGCACAACCCTATGCGTTGGTGTAGGGGTTTCTCACACTCACCAAATCAAATAAATAAATAAATAGAGATCAAATGGTATTTAGGTTAATCAATTAGATTCTTTGATATTCAAGGAGAACATTTATGTTTGAATTGGATACATAAGTAATATATAAGGTTTGTCATAACACCACTACATGGTGATGATTTAATACAAATAGACATGTTTTAATCCCATATATTCAATTAAAAAAACGTTAAATAAATAGATATTTGAAATTCTTGTGTGTAAAAGGTTTGGTTTAATGATTCATTCATTGGGAAAGAACCCCTATAACATCATACAAACTAAGAATGTTTGGATTTTAAAGGTCATCATAATACCATTTGAATCTCATTGTCTAACTATTGCAATATTGTTTGGATCGTGTCCACCATTCTAATCTTATTTAGATCACATCTTGAAGATTGCATAACATTTGGTTTACTAGTTCGTTCATTGAAAAAGAACCCTTATAACATCATACTAGCTAAAAATATTTAGATTTTAATGGTGATCATAACACCATCTAAATCACATTGTCTAACTATTACAATAGTGTTGGATCTTGTTCACAATTGTAATCTTATTTCGATCATATCTTGAAGATTGCATATTATTTGCCTTATAAGATATAAAAATCAATTTCAAAAGAAAATTAGAAAAGAGAGACACAATTAAAAACAAAATCATGGCAAGGCTAAAAAATCCAACTTATTTTATGCTCCTACAACAAAGGAACCTAATCAATTATTATAGTTTCGATTACAAATTTTGACTTGCAATATGCTTACTTGTCATTTTTTAAGGACTTGTAGTATAGGGATTTCTTGTAGTATGTTTAACTTTAATTCTAGTATGTTTATAACTTTTATAAACATACTAAAATGGAGTTTAGGAATCCATAATTCTAACATTATACAACTTTTGAAAAACTTAGCCTTGTCATTATAGCCAACAAACATTTCATGTTAGCAAAAATAGATTTATTAGCTCCCAGATTTAACACTTCATATAATTATCTAGGTCTAACAACTTCCTACCATAAAATAGAACTAAAAAAAAATGCATAGCTTTTAGAAAAACTAATGTTAGACATGATTTTGAATGTGATTTTATCATGTAAATAACTTTTATCATCTCATGTAAGCATCATAACATAACATTGTACATACTATGGTGAAGATACTCAATCTCATGATTATTGAATGCTTCTTTCTCCATCCAAACCAACTATACTTCAATTTATAAACTTAAATATACATTCCAATGCTAAAACCCCCTATTACCCTTCCATTATAGCCAAATATCCCCTATACCACCACCCATATAACCCATATTCCTCCAATACAACATCACTCCATCACTACCTCTTTTTTAGATTACTTGGGATTCTTTATGACCTATTTCTCACTTCATAATCATCATTAGTATAATATATTTTTATAGTTTAGATTTTTTCCATGTTTTTCCTTGTGATACAAGATCTGAATCCTCCTACCAACTCCATCTATTCTCTTCTTGCTATATCACCGCCAACTAGTTTCTATGATATTCATAGGAAAATGTATCCTTCATCATGAGCATTGCTTATTCCTCCATTCAAAAATAAGGGGTCAATCCTCAATAATGTATAAAAAATAACTCAAGTTTAACATTAGTTTCCATAGATGATCAAATGGGTCATGGTAATAGCACTCTTATAATATTACCTCCATTAAAATCTTTACGAATAGAACTAATATACTACTCCTAGTCAATTATTTCCAATTGCATTGGATTTTGCTTTGCTCCCTTCTAAAGATTATTTCTATTAGTGATTGCAAGTGTTAAGGGAGGAAGGATGGTGGTTTTAGATACTATTACATGGATTCCTATAACCTCCACATCATCACCTTCAAATGATTTTAATAATGGATTTTAAATCTAATTGTAATAATCCCAAAATCGAAATACAAGAAAAAACACACACAAGAGAAAATATTTTTTTTTAAAGATAGATATTCGACCTTACATTCACCTATTTTTTAATATCCCCTAAGTTTCACGAAGAGGTACATCTCACTAAATACCCTAACATAAGTCCATTTATGTAGGCATATTATGTGTTACTACAAATAAGTTTATCCCTCTCATCATCCTTGATGAGCTAAAATTATCATATTCAGTCAATCGAAGGTATACGCCCATCTCCATACCATACAAAACTCAATATATGTAGGTATGCTACATGCACTACGGGTTAAGCTATCCATCTTGTCTACATGATAAACTATCTTAACTTAGATGTAGTCTTTCCATAACTTAGTTATCATTCTCCCTAAGGGGGTCTCAATTCCCTTAGGTCACCTATGTTCACCCTAAGGGGGTCTTAATTCCCTTAGGTCACCACTAAGTTCACCCTAGAACTCCATACTTAGGTTTTTGTTGTTTTTAGCAAGAAAGCAAGAATAGATACTAAATCTAACAAAAGCATAATTCAAAAAGCATACATAAGATACTAGAAATAAGCCACATTTAAAGAAGGTAAACATTAATTGAAAGAGATGTAGATACAAAACATAGATAATTTAAAATAGTAATTTAAAGGTACATCTTCCAACAATTAACAATTATTACATATATGCAAGTATGGTAAATCCTCCATACTCTTTAAAGAATAAGATCTTGCAAATTATTGCCAATAAAAAACAAGTCTAGCTTCCCCTAATGGTCACAAGGGCTATAAAAATGTCGATATGACCCAATCCCTCACACTAGCAACATTCAAAAATGGTTTATGACAACACACCATGATAGCAGTGACCAAATTGGAGGAGCCAAACTAGACAACAACCCACCTGACAAGTCGAAGTCTCAGTCCATATCATTAATACAAAGGAGGATCTCTTTGCTAATAACCAAGGTGTCTTCCCCAAGCATAAACAACACTGGCTTCAATAAAAGTGTTATCATGGGTCATGGCCAGATCAGGTGATGTTCTACAAGATATGCATCCATCTAAACAATATAGCCATGACTTAGCCAACAATGTGGCTTCGAACTAATGCCACATCCAATATAGAAACCTATGACTTCAAAACTTACCTAGGAAAAGACTACAAGTTGATGTCAACTAGGCAAGAATCTCACTAGACCCAAAACCAGTTGTTATACAATGTCTGGTATAAACCAGCATGAAGGAGTGACAACACACAATCCTTAGCTTTGGACGTAGATAAAAAACACTAAACCAACAAAGTTAAAGCTAAATATAGTGGCAGATCATGATCCAATTGTTACCAAATAGGTAAGCCATATCTAAAAGACTGAACACATAAATTATTTCCTAAGAATGAAAGAGGTAATTTTTTCATACCATCCTACAACTCTCTTGGAGATTGTTTCAATCCGCCTCTTAACGTGCTATATTTTTCTAGTTGGTTCATTTTTCTCTTGCACTCCCTTCTTCCCCTTACTTCTACAGTCCTCCTCTTCCTCTTGTCCCAAAAATATTTCCTTCCTTCTCAAGAATTTTTGGCATGGTGTCATAATTTCTCATATGCTCACCTTAACGTCCATCCCATCCGCCCAGCGAACCAACCTAATATTATCCAAACTAAATTCTTTTTTAAATATAAATGAGAAGCTTTGTCATAATGAAGCCCTCCTGCCAATCTTGGTGGGTCATTTTCCCCTCGCAAGCTGATTAGATTCCTTTGCAAGGGAGATATTTGAATCAAATATTGCAGGTTATTTTTTTTATGAAGCTTTATGATTATTTAAGCAACAACTCCAATTTCATTTAAATAAACTATCTAAAATGAAATCCCATTATGATTTAAATAGTGCACCTATTATTTATAAATGAAATTCATTTATTTTTTAAAATAACACATCTATTATATGTATAAAACATAACTAATATTACTTATAAATGAAACTCCTCTATCATTTAAAACAAAACATTATTTGTAAATGAAATTCTTTTAACATTTAAAATAAAACCAATATTGTTTATAAATAAAATTCCTTTATCATTTAAAACAAAATATTATTTGTAAATGAAATTATTTTAACATTTAAAATAAAGCCAACTATATATATACACACACATATACATATATATACATAAAGCATAAAATAAAAGGTTTTCTCATCAAATACTAACATCATGCTTTTCTTTTTTGAAATGTTTAAGCAAAACAAGGAGTTTTTCCAAAACAACCAGGTTATGCATGTTTTCCAAATATTTGATGCAGATAGTGATGAAGTAAAAGATAATCAAACATATGCAATAGAAAAAGAGGGAATATTTTCATCAACCTAGTCATCTATCTCAGCTCGATATTTTACAATGACTACCAGGCCATCAACTGAAGCTCAAGGTGTTTAGCTATTGAATATTATCCCTAACTGAATGCATACCTATATGAAGGTATCCATAAATTTTACCCTCGAGTTACCTTAATCATCACTTTCCCAATATCAAGTACCCCTATTTTTGGTGGATGATTCTACTTCCACCTATGAGTGTACCTAATCATGCACATTTGGTAATATATCAGTAGTACCATGCTCTGACAAATCAACTAAACATCACATTAGTTGGTTTAATTTCTCAAACTAGGTATTAAAGCATCATTAATTAATACATTATTTCTTTGTGCCAAAAATCCTACAAGGGAGGGTCATGAAATCCTACCCCTTAGGACTAAACACCATCCCATGTGTTTCCAATTTTACAAAAATAAAAATTGTTACATTATATATTTCAAACAAGAATGGAAAATAGTTTTACATATTATCCACTTTTTCCAAGTGACATTTCTTTCAGAGAACGGGTCCCACTAGACCTTACATTGCTCAAGAGTTTGATTCTTCATAGACTTAGAACAAAACTCAAAAATCTTTACCAACATCACTTTAGTAGCCTCTGGATTTGCCATCTACAAATTAGAAACATCCCACACATGTTCAGGATCAGTAGCATATTTCCTAAGTAAGGATATGTGGAAGGTGTCATGGATCTTTGACAGGTTAGTTGGTAAGGCGAGCCGGTATGCAATCGAACTGATATTTTTAGTGATTTCAAAGGGTCCCATAAACTATGGATCCAACTTTGTAGGTTTTATAGTACTCCATAAATTTAACCCTTAAAAATACCTTATCTCATACTAAGTACTCTCTTGGAGTCCTTTTGATATCAACATAACTTTTCTCTCTATTGGTATTCTTTAAGTCTCTACCCGATTAACTTTAGCTGATCCTCCATCTCTCTAACTATATCTTGCCCAATCACAACTTGATATTTTAGATTATCCTAATACAATGGTGTTCTACACTTTCACCTATATAGGGCATCAAAAAGAGTCATTCCTAGAGAGGAGTGATGTTCATTATTGTAAGCGAACTCTACGAGATGAAGGTAGTCTTTCTAATGAGACTAATGATCCATGCAGTATATGTGAAGCATATCTTCTAGTACCTATTTTACCCACTCAATTTGAACATATATCTTAGTGTGGTATGTCGAGCTCATATTTAGTTTTATACCCATAGCACGATGTAGGGATTTCCAGAATTCAAATGTGAACTTGGGATCCTTATCTGAAATGCCTAATAAAATCCATGTAATTGGAATACCTCTTTGGAAAATCTATTAACCACCGCCTAATCATCATCCTTGATGTTCGCTAGTATGAAATGTGCAACCTTAGTGAATCTATCGACTATTACAAATATTTCATCATGTTGATACCTAGTCTTAGGTAACCCTACTATAAAATCCATAGATATGACTTGCCATTTCCGCATAGGTATATCATGTGGATATAGTTGTCCTATATGATGCTTTCACTCTGCCTTATCTTTCTAATATTCAAAGCATCAAGTGATAAAATCGGTGATGCATTTTTTCATTCCTACCCAAAAAAAGGTTATTTTCATGTTTTCTCGCATTTTATCCTCTCTAGATGAGCATAATAAGGGGATATAAGGGTTTCTTTAATTATCAAATTTCTTAAATCACTCATTTTTGGTATGATGAATCTTCCTTTGTAGCATAAAAGGTCGTCTTTCATGCCAAATTCCTTATTACCCTCAGGCTCTCTGTTCATCCTAGCTATAATTTTATGGTAATACTCATCATGAGTTACTCCTATCTCACTTGATCCATCAAATCCATGTGCCTTCTAATTATGGCTATTATGTGTTTCCTTCTACTCAAAGCATCAACTACCTTATTCTCATTTCCTTTCATATACTCGATCTCAAAGTCATATTCACTGAGAAATTCAACCTATATTCTCTACCTTGTGTTGAGTATAGGTTGGTTGAATATGTACCTCAAAATTTGATGGTCAATTTTTATTTCAAATGGCCTTCCCACCAAGTAGTGGCACCAAGCCTTTAGAGCATGCACTACTACAACTAGCTCTAAATCATGTGTAGCATAATTAACTTCATGCTTCTTGATATTCCTTGAAGTATATGTCACCACTAACTCTTCTTGAGAGAGTACTCCTCGTAACCCTTTCAATGATGCATTCGTGCACACCAAAAAGTACTATTGAGGGTCATGCATATTTAATATTGGTATGTTAGTCATTTTATGTTTTAGCAATGCAAAGGTAGCTTCACACCACTTGAATTCCTTTTCCTTTTCTTGAATTCGTTTTCCTTTTCTCGAAGTTTAGTTATTATCGCAACAATATTGGAGTAATATTTAATGTAACATCTATAGTAGCCACTTGAATTCCTTTCCCTTTTCTTGAAGGTTAGTTATTGTTGTAGTAATCTTGAAGTAATCCTTATTGTAACATTTGTAGTAGCCCATTAACCCCATGAAGCTCTGAAATTCAGTCACATTAGTAGGGAATGACCAACTCAAAACGGTCTCAATTTTATTTGGATCCACAACAATTTCTTTTGTTGATATGATATGTCCAAAATATCATACCTCTGAAATGTACAAATCACTCTTAGCTAGATTTTCTTAGAGTTGATTTTCCATCAGCAATTCTAACATGATCTTGAGATGCTTATCATGCTCTTCTTTGTTTTGAGAGTATACTAAAATATCATCCAAAAATACAAGGACAAATTGGTCCAGGTGTCTTCTAAACATGCTATTCATTAGATTCATGAATGTAGCTAGGGAGTTAGATAGTCCAAAGGAAACTCATAATACCCATACCCAATCTTAAATTATGTTTTGTGAGTGTGCTACTCATGTATTCTTAATTGATGATACCCTGATTTTAGGTCAATATTGGTGAATATTGCGGCCTCTCAGTTGATTAAATAAATCTTTAATCCTAGGTAGAGGATATATGTTCTTGATTGTAGCCTTATTTAGCATCTTTTAGTCGATACACGATCTTAAAGAACTATCCTTCTTCTTCACAAATAGGACTAGTGCACCCCAAGGTGACACACTTGGTTTTATCAATCCTTTTTCTAATATCCCTTGTAGTTGAACCTTTAGCTCCCTCATCTCAATAGGATTCATCCTATACGAAGATATATGAATAAGTTCTACTCCTGGTATAAGATCAATTGTGAAATCAAATTCCCACATAGGAGGAATTCTAGGTAAATCCTCAAGAAATACATCCTTAAAATCTTGCAAAATTGGGTGCTTCTCTAGCACCTCTCTTTTGATCATCTTCCACTTCATTGAGTTTTACAACATACACTATCCCACCTTTCTTGAGGGTTTTCTTCAATTGCATAGATAAAAAAATATAAGGTTTGAATACCCCTTACTATGAATTCTTAATCTTTCCTTGCCTTTCTTCGAACACTAGATCCATTTGTCTTCGAAACTGATCAAGGCTTTATGGGCCTGTAACCAATCTATCCCTAGGATCATATCAAACGTATGAAGTGGAGCTACATATAAACAACCTTCGATGGTACCACTAGCTAAAGTATTCTCCATCATTGAAAAACACTAGTTTACTAAGTAGGTTTACCCTGAACCATACTCAACCTTTCAACCATGGGATAAATTTCTTAGCGTTTCTGGCATATTCCTTGCTAAACTAGCAGAAATAAAGCTATCTATGGCCCCAATATCAATTAAAAAATTTACTTGCTTATTAAAATATTACCTTTCACAAGCAATGGGGTAGCTTTCCCATCTAAATTATGTTTTCCAATTTGAGCATAGACCCAATGCTCATGTTCCTTTCCTTTAGCATTGGATGATCTCAACCCTAGTTGATGCGGAAACTGCTTAGCATAATGTGGGCCTCTATAATAATAACACCCATACTTGGGTCCTTGCTCATTTTTCATTTTTTTCTCCTCCGCTTTAATTTATGGAGATGAAGTTTATGGTTATTGAGGGTGAGTCTTTTTGTTGTTGGGATTGTTGTTGGTTTTCTTTTGGAAGTTTTTCTTGAAATTTCCTTGTTTCTAATCATTTCTCTTTTTGAAATTTTGGGGGTTCTTGGTCTTTTGATCCTCTTCCTCTTCCTCAGTGCTTGTCAATCTTGCTCAGATAGGACAACATAATTTAATTGCAAGTGAGACTCTATCTTCTTTTCAAAATCATACACCTTTTGTAGTGATTTAGGTTCATGCATATTTACATCATGCTTCACTCTAGATTCTAACCCATGAATAAACTTGTGAACTCTCATATTATCATCATAAGCAAGTACATACTTAAGTAACCAAACAAACTTCTTATAGTATGTCTCCACTATTTTTATTTCCTTGTCAAAGGTTGATAATTTATTCAAACTTCAAGGCATAAAAGTTTTCTATGATAAACCTCTTTTTGAAGATTTCAACAGCAATATTTCCATTTATTGTCAATAGGATCAACCTTATTTTTCATATAGTAGGTTCCTCACCAATATAAAGCAACCCCTTCTATGTTGATCATGTTCCAAACTATTTGGATCCTCGAGGAATAGCCTTTTACTATGAAGTAAACTTTTAATTATCTCAACCAAGATTCAGTTGCATCCCCTTCTCCTTCTCCATAAAACTTGGAGATACAGATATTTTTTATATCCCTAGTCGTTTCATTTTCTAGAAAGGTTATAGCTTGCAACTATTCTACAGTTGTCCCATCGACTTGGCTAGACTTTGAGTCTTTGGCTTGTGAATTCTGATTCACGATAGTTTCTAACATTTGTCTCATATGATCCTGCATGTAGCAGTGAGGTCTTCTACCTCTCTATTAGAATTTCTTGGATCCCTTATTTGATATTATTTTTTTGAGTTATTTTCTAACCTTAGATGTTATTTTAACGTAGTTACAACCAAGAGAAGGATTAGGTTACAACTTCACTTAAACTATATCACTAATTCAAACCACAATATAGAGTTCTCTTGCTAAAAGCATCAATGATCTAATTAGGATGATATTCCAAGGTTATGATGTAACATTAATACCAAATCCCATACTAAGGTATCATAACATTCATTCACCCTTGGGATTAATTCCCATTAGATTCTAGCAAGCAGGAGATTCTAGATCATCCCAACTTTAACTTATCTCTAAGAAATTATTCATTGGAGACATCCAAATCTCCTTAGAATGCAAGAAGATTTATACCCTCATACCTAGATATTTTATACCAAATGTAATGACCCCAAAATTGAACTACAAGAAAAAACATGCAAAAGAGAATATTTTTTTTTTTAAAGAGAGGGATTCATAAACGCCTAACCGAACTTACATTCACCTATTGTTTTATCATGACCATCCCAAAAGGACTTTGTGGCATGGAAAATAATGTATTAATTGAAGAGGTTTTAATACTTGGATTTGTGCAATTAAGATTTTATGTGATGTTAGTTGATATTGAAGGATATGGTACTGCTAACAAGTTGCCAATGTGTAGGATTAGGTATGCTCGTAGGTGGAAGAAGTTGAGTTATCCACCAAAGGTGAGGTTACTCGGGGTTGGGGAAGTAATGATAAGACAAATCTAAGGTAACATGGATGTATACCTCCATATAGGTATGCATTATCAGTTAGGGATAATTTTCAATAGCTAGCCACATTGAGCCTCAAGTTGATAGCCTAGTAGCTATCATAAATTTTTGGACTGAGACAAGTGACTAAGTTGACGAAAAGACTGCCTCTGAATTGATTGCATATGTTTGATTGTATTTTAATTCATAACTATCTACATTAGTAGGTTTGATAAACAAAAACATAGATAAGTAGGATGTCCTTGAGAGCTTCTCATTTTACTGAAACTCCTTACTCTCTACTTTAAAGTAAATGGAAAGATTTCATTTTAAATATAACAGAAACTCATTTTAAATAAATAGAGGTGTATTATTTCTAAATGATAATAGGACTTCATTTTTAAATAATTATATTATTTTTAAATGATAATAAAACTTCACTTTTAAATAATTGTATTATTTCTAAATAAAAATAGAACTTTTTAATAGATGTTTATTTAAAAAAAGAAAAAAAGAAAGAATATTATTTGCAAATAGATGGTTGTGTTTATTTTAATGGTGATAAATATCCATTTATAAATAATCATGATATTTAATTTAAATGCTTTAATTCAATTAATGATATAATTTATTTTAAGTGCTTTGAATTGAATAAATAAATATCAGAGATCTTCTGATGATCCATCGCCCAACTACTCTCCACCTTCAATTTGCTTGGAAATGGACATGAGGATTCAACATGGTTGATGGTGAAGAAGCACCTTACCCCTGCCGACCTCTTGAAGGAATCATCATTAATGACAATAGATGGAGTGATCTTTTGAGAGGAAAAAATTTTTTAACTCACCGATGGTTGATGGGAGAGAAGTTATGAGGAGTAGGTGAGCTTAGATAAGGGTTTTCAGACGATCTTGGAAGAAGGGGGAGCCTATGCTATGAAAAAGAAAAAAAGAGGAGAACAAACATGAAAAGAAGGAGAAGGAGGAGTATTGCAAAAATAAGGTGCGAAAATCGATAGAGAAAGGAGATAAACTACGAATGGGAGTGAGACGGATGCCTTCCAGTGCAATAGAAGGGATAACCAGCATGATCAGTTCCATGTTGGTTTAAATGAATCACCTCTTAATTATTCATGCTTAATTAATGATATTGATTGTTCCTTCTAATTGGTTAGATAGTTGTCTTGCTTGTGCAAACGTCATATTCTTTTTTGTCTAAATTAAGCCTATTTCCTTGTTGGGCCTTAGTGTCAACTGTTGGGGTGGTTATTTGTTGTTGTTATCATTATGTTGCTTGGAAAATACCTTATTAAGTTAGAGTTGTGTTAGATCGATGACCAAACCCTGGTGACATCTAGTTGAGGGTTAGCACATCGACTTAGCACAAGAGATTTATTATTCAATTGATCACCTATAACTTATTTCCATTTCTTGGTTAGTTGGTACATCGACTCTTCTATTTCCTTATCGTTATCATTACTCTTTGGTTAGGCTAATGTTGGTATGGGTAGACAATGCTAGATATGGGCATTCCCTTGTATAGGGTCATTCAAAATGGCTTTTTAGAGTCAACCCCTCTCTGTTAGTGATTCATAACTTGTGTAGGGTCCATATATAGTGGCTTGTGGTTGTGTATCCAATTGGTGAGCGGGTAGCCTTCCTAAATTCTAATCAGCATAGCATCATGGGGTTATGTCAATGTTGGGATACCTTACAGCATTGTGGTTATCACCTAATAGCAATCAAAAACCCTATGTTGGTTCACCCTCTCTATGAGTTGCTTTTGCATCAAACATTGACACCAACCCACGTATTCTTTGCCCACTTGTGGCTTGAATTACCTTGTGGTGCTCGACCTTCTTTCCATGTTTTTGTAGTTGGTCAATTATTTGATTGAGGAGTAAAGGGTTTGTTTAAATAGAATAATATTTAATGATTTATTTAAATAAGGAAAAAAATAACTTTACATAGTTTCATTAATTAAAACGATAGATTTTAGATTAATGAAAATATGGTTCTTTATATATTTTTTCATTAACTAAAATGGTGAAATTTAGATTAATGAAAAGAAAAGTTCTTTATATAGTTCCATTAATTAAAATGGCAAATTTTAGATTATTGGAAGGAAATAACTTTACATAGTTTCATTAATTAAAATGGTAGATTTAGATTAATGAAAAGAAAGGTTCCTTATATAGTTTTCATTAATAAAAATGGTGAATTTTAGATTAATGAAAAGGGAGAACCTTATATGACTTCATTATTTAAAATTATGGGTTTTAGATTAATGAAGTGAAAAGGGAATATTATAAGGGTTTTTTAATTAGAGTTGTGAACTTTAGTTGATAAAATAAAAGGTTTATTTATGGATTAAGGTAGTTAACTTTAATTTAATAAGTAAATATGAAATTAGTTTGTTTGTAAATTAAGGGTATGGGTCTTTAATTTATGAAATGAAAGGAAAAGGGTTTGTTTATGGATTAAATTAGTTGGTTTTAATTTAATAAATAAATATGAAATTAGTTTATTTATGAATTAAGGGTATGGTACTTTAATTTATAAAATAAAGGAGAAATGGTTATTTCTTGATTAAAGGAACCTAGATTGTTTGACAATTTTAGGTATGGCACTTTATTTATCAAATAAGGGTTGAGGAAAGTACTTAAAAGTAAAACCTATGATCTAGTTACATTGTTGAAAGACTCTCATAGGATGACGAGAGGGGAAATAGAAAGAGTAGTTTCTATGATATCAACTGTGCAATAGATGGTTAAAGACTTGATTAAATTGTATATTTACAATTTGGCAATGTAAAAAAAGTAAATGCATTTAGAGGTATGCCTATCTTGAACCATGAGTGTCCTGATCCCCTACTATCCTCAATTGATCGATGGAATGAGGTGGATGACTAAGGATGATAGTTGGTTCACTTGCTTGGTTTTCCTTACCCTTTAATTATTTACTTATGCTCAAATAAATTAGAATTATGGGGAGATTTCCCTGATGAAATTGATGTAATATTCTTTGAAGTATGGAGGATTTGCCATACATGTTTATATGTAATAATTGCTTATTGTTAGAAGATGTACCTTTAAATTACTAATTGAATTATCCATGTTTTATATTTAAATCCCTTTCCCTTAATGTTTATCTTCTTGTATGATGTTTCATTTTTAGTATCTTTGCATGTTTTATAGGTTATATTTTGTTAGATTTAGTATCTAGATCTATATTTTATTTTCTTGCTTGAATAACTTTATAAAGAATGAGTAATAAGTTCTAGGTTGAACTTAGAGGATAACCTAAGGGATTGAAACCCCCTTAGGGTGAACATAGTAGACCTAAGGTATTAAGATCCCTTAGGGAGAATGGAAACACTAGGTTGTGGAGAGACCATGTCTGAGTTAAGATAGCTTGTCGAAAGATGAGATTGATAGCTTAACTCGCAATATGCTTAGCATACCTACATAGACTGACTTGTGTAGAGTATGAATATGTGTATATACCTTCGATTGACTAAAGGTGATAAGTCTATCTCATCGAGATTTAATAGATCGATGGACTTATTTGCATGACATATGATATGCTTACACAGACAGACTTGCTTGAGGAAATCATATGATATGTAGCTCTTTGAGAGACTTAGGGGATTTGTTGAACATTAAGTTAATCTAAGGTTGGTTAGGGGTTGATGTATCCCTCTCCTTAGTAAAAAAATCTTTCTTTTCTGTGTGTTTTATGTTGCTTGTTTTTATGGTTGTTACATGTTTAACATTCCCTACATTTCTTGAAGAGCTACATGTCACTAGATATCTTAAAACAAGTCCATCTATGTAGGTGTATTATGTGTTACTTCACATAATTTTATTTCTATAATCATCCTTTATGAGTGAAACTTATCACCTTTAGTCAATCAAAGGTATATGTCCATCACCATACCATACACAAGTCAATATATGTAGATATGTTATGCAAACTACGATTTAAGTTATACATCTCGTCTACACAATGAGCTATATTAACTCAGATGTAATATTTCCATAACCTAGTTATCATTCTCCCTAAGGGCGTCTCAATTCCCTTAGGTCACCTATGTTCACACTAATGGGGTATCAACTCCCTTAGGTCACCTATGTTCACCCTAAGGGGGTCTTAATTCCTTTAGGTCACCATTAAGTTCACCTTAGAAATCCATACTTTAGTTTTTGTTGTTTTTAGCAAGAAAGCAAGAATAGATATTGAATCTAACAACAACATAATTAAAAAGTATACATAAGATACTAGAAAAGAGACACATTTAAAGAAGGTAAACATTAATTGAAAGAGACGTAGATATAAAACATAGATAATTTAAAACAATAATTTAAAGGTACATCTTCCAACAACTAATAATTATTACATATAAGAAAGTATGGTAAATCCTCCATACTCTTTAAAGAATAATACATTACATAAATTTCATAAGGGAAATATCCCCACAAATAATCTATTTGAGCATAAGTAAATCATTATAAGTAGAGTCAACTAACACATTGGTTCCAATTGCCTCCTTGGTCCTCCTTAGTTTCCATTGATCATTTGAGGATAGTAGGGGATTAGGGCACTCATGGTTCCATGATAGACATGCTTCTAAATGCATCTACTATGCTTATTGCCAAATTGCAACTATACAAATCAAATCAAAGTATCTAACCATCTATTGCATAGTTGTTATCATAAAAACCACCTTTTTATTTTCCCTCTCATTATCCCATGAGAGTCTTCCAACAAAATGCAACTAGATCATAGGTCCTACTTTAATCAATTCCATTCCAACCCTTATTTGATAAATTAAAGTCCCATACCTTTAATCCTCAAATAGTTAGGTTCCTTTACTTTCACTAATTAAAGCCCCATATCTTTAATTAACAAAAATAAATCAAAATCCTTTTACTTTCACTAATTAAATCCCCATATATTTAATTAACAAAATAAATCATAATTCATTTACTTTACCAAAAAGAGTCCCATATCTCTAATTAATAAAAATGAATCAAAATCCTTTTACTTTCACTAATTAAAGCCCCATATATTTAATTAACAAAAATAAAACATAATTCATTTACTTTACCAAAAAGAGTCCCATATCTCTAATTAATAAAATAAATCATAATTCATTTACTTTATTTAATAAGTTAAAGCTTTACTACTTTAATTCTTAAATAAATTACTCTTCCTTCATTTCAACTGAGGGTTCCTTCAATTAGTGAGCTAAAGAATCAAATTAAAAACTCATTGAACAAAGGAAAGAGCCTTCCCATAAAAGATGAGAAATTTACCCCCTACAGGTTACATACACACCGCCTTTAACTAAGGGAAAATAAGAGCTTAGAGAGTATGAAAACAACCCTAAAGGATACTATGGCATGAGGCCAGCTAGGGTCGACCATGGGGAAAAAATCACAACAATCAACCCTCACCTTTCTAGAGAACCAAGGCTTGTAGATGGTGGCCAATAACAAAAAAGTCTAGCTACCCCTAATGGTCATAAGGACTATGCAAATAACGATGCGATTCAACACCTCACACTAGGAATGGTAAAAAAAGGGTTATGAAAACACAATACCATAATAGCATTGACCAAATGAGAGGATCCAAACTAGAGAACAACCCACTCGACAAGTCAAAGTCAGTCCACATCAACAATACAAAAAAGGATCTCTTCGCTAAAAACCAGGGTGTCTTCTCCAAGCATGGATAGTGTTGGCATCAATGAAAGTATTCCCATAGATCACGACCAGACCAGGTGATGCTCTACAAGATATGTACCCATCCAAACAATAAACCATTGCTTAGCCAATACAGTGGCTTTGAATCGATACCACCTCCAAGATGACAATGTATGACTTCAAAACTTACCCAAGCAATGACTACAAGTTGATGTCAACTAGGTGAGAATATTTCTAGACCCAGAACTAGTCATTACATAATGCTTGGTATAAACTAGCATGGAGTGATAACACATAGTACATAGCTTTGTACATAGGGAAAAAACACTAAACCAACAAAGATAAAGCTAGCGATAGTGGCAAATAATGACCCAACTGTTACCAAATAGGTAAGCCATGTCTAAAAGACTAAACACCTAAATTATTTCCTAAGAATGAAAGAGATAACTTTGTCATACCAACCTACAATTCTCTTGGAGATAGTCTCAATTCGCCTCTTGATGTGCTATATTTTTTTGGTTGATTCATTTTTCTCCTGCGATCCCTTCTTCCTCTTCCTTCTACCATCCTATTCTTCCTCTTGTCCCAAAAATAGTTCCTTCCTTCTCAAGCCTTTCTACATGGTGTCATAAATTCTCACCTTCTTGCCTTATTGTCCATCCCATCCACCTAGTGAACCAACCCAGCCTTATCAAAAATAGATTCTTTTAATGAGAAGCTTCACCATAATGAAGACCTCCTCCAAAGGTCAACGGGTTATTTTCCCCTCGCAAGCTGATCAGATTCCTTTGCAATGGTGATCTTCAAATCAAATATTGTAGGTTCTTTATTTTTTATGAAGTTTTATGATTATTTAAGCAATAGCTCCAATTTCATTTAAATAAACTATCTAAAATGAAATCTCATTATGATTTAAATAGTGCACCTGTTATTTATAAATGAAATTCATTTATTATTTATAGTAACACATCTATTATATATAAAAAACATAACCAATATTACTTATAAATGAAACTCCTCTATCATTTAAAATAAAATATTATTTGTAAATTAAATTCTTTTAACATTTAAAATAAAACCAATATTATTTATAAACGAAATTCCTTATAATTGTACTTATTCTTTCCTGTGTATTTTAACATTTTAAAAAATAGATATAAAATGGTATTAGGTTCTCAAGTATCATAGGAATAATAATGGTGGTTTGAATCTTCAAGAGCTAGATTAATTGTTAAGTGTTAGTTTGGTTGGGCACTTACCAAGAGACTTAGGTTCAAACTTTGGGTGAAACCTGTTACAAAGGTAGTAGTCTGATATAAATCCTTTAAGTGCATGCCACAATGACAATGATGATGACAATAACAATACCAATACTTTGGTCCATTTAATGTTAAGCTATAAAAAAACTAGGTATATTAGGCTAAGCTATAAAACAACTAGGTAGATTAGTTTTGGTGAATGCAACCTAAACCCTACAATTGCCATGATTGTAAACAACTTTTATCAAGCAATAAAAACAATGATGGTTTGTAATCCTATTCTTTGGTTTCTTATAACATCCACATCATTGAATTCAAAGAAATTTAATGGTGTATTCTATATCCAAACTTAGTCATATTCACTCAATAATCATGCATCAATGATCTCATTTGGATCTAAACATTCAACATCTTTCCCATAGCATATAAAAATACTCAAAGTTATAGGAACCACATCCCCACTAGCCACAAATTGCCCACATGTCTTCACGCATTAATCTAACTAGGATAGATATTTTCTTACAATACACTTTGGGATATTATTCCTCTTCAATGTCATAGTCAAATAAAACCATGTTGGTGTCCTTGTTACTACCATTTAATCAACAAATTAACTTACTATATAATCCAAGAGAAAATTATACATATATTTATTTCTTGTATTAATATATTTCCTAGGCTAATAAGTAAATACATATAAAATAAAATTGATCCTCCTTGCACCATGTGTCCACCTTAACATCACTTTCAACTTAATATATATTTTGTCTCATACATACACATGATCACCTATAAAATTTACTACTTGACGCAAGTTTTCTATATAAGATAAATCATTGGAATTTTTATCTTTCATGGTAATTATCTAATCCACACTCCCTAAAACTACCTTTTTGGAATCACTCTAAGAATTGACATATATCACCTTGAAATTCCTCTTGTTTGTTCAACATATAAAGTTCCACCATATCTAAATGAAAGTCTAACAAACTTACCACTATGGTTCACTATTTTCATATTATATAGATTGGTCATAAATTTGAAATTACATGTACAATATAGAAGGTATCTATTAGATTTACACTTTAAATTCCCTTCAACTCATCAAGTCTTAAACAAAGTTGTAACAAGGAAATTTGATAATGCAATAATTTAGTACTTATGGCTTAATTGAAGCCCAAAATTTTTACATAAGGTTAGATTGTATTTAAACCATTACTTTTAAATACATCCTATATATTTTATTTGTATTCCCATAATATATGTAAGTATTATTATGATTTTAGGATCATTTTTTTTAGAAATAGGAGGTAGCTCAAGGATCAAACAACCCTTGTTATAAATAAAGGATTTTATAGTCTGATCATGCAAATTGGATCATATCACAAATGTGGGTTCCTTTTAACGTGGGATCATACTCAAGATTTAGGAGATGTTTGTGAGTCCTATTAATATGATTTTATGGAAAATTTGAACATACACCTAAGGTTTTAAAGTCCTTAATCCTATATTACAATTCAATACCTACTGATTGATGCAAAATACAAGTGAAAACAAGAATGCATAAATACAAGATCCTATGATACATGATTCTTTACTTTGAATATTTGTAGGTAGTAGAATTTTATTTTTATTTGAGCAAGGATTAAGAGATAAATATCAAAGAGATATACCCTAAGTTGTAGCTACATGCATGTTGCTTTCATTTCCAATACATATGAAGAAAAACAAAATTTTATCCCCTTTGATAGATCTAATGCAATTACCCTATGATATTGATGAATACAATTTTAATCTTTTTCCTAATAGAATGATTTAGTACCTCTATATTCTACATTAAAGTTATTGTAAAAAATATGTAAATTTAACCCTATTTTAGAGACATTCACAAAAAAACAAACCTAATGATTACAACACAACAAAAAAGGCCTAAATCTACTAATTTGATACTGAAGATAAATAGAATTTGAAACTATGATACCTGATGTAGAATGAACATAGAAACACCATAGTATACCAAAAGCATCATAGATATAGAATTTCCACAAGATGATAAAAGTGTCATAATATGACAAAAGTACCACAAGGTGAAAAAAGTACCACAGGTATGGAAATGCATGCAAATATTGTTGGACTATACTACATCATTTGGTACATGCTTATGTACCCCCATGGTACATTCATGGTACATTTATAAGTAGTATATTAGGGTTGAATATATAATTTAGAGTGTTTTTGTTTCCCCTTTTATGTACGTGTGAATGTGAATGAAATGCACAAGTGTCATGTAAATTTGTAATGTGTAGGAATGCACAAGTGTCATGTGAGTTAGAGTGCAAGTGTAGGTTGAGTAAATGTGCACAAGTATCTTATATGTAAGATTGAAAATATATAATGTAAATATGTGCACAAGTATCTTATATTAGATGTGTAAGTAGAAGTGTAAGAGTCATGTGTATGTGTGCATATATTATAGTATCAATTGTTCAAGTATGCAGGTGGCAAGTCGATAAACCAAGAGTTATGAGATTTGGCATATGGAGAGAAATAGTCTAGTACTTGAAGAGTCATATCACTATGGCTATATTATAGAGATAATGATCCATAGAGAGTAGAGAAAAATAAGAGAATCAAGGATTCACAATCAAGTTGTAACATAAATAAGAACAATAAATCTTGTATACATTTTGAGAAATTAATATTGTAAGTTGTTCTTCATGCATAGTACATGAATTATTTAGGCTATTTACATTCATAATTTTTGCATATAAATAAATGTTATTTTATTTATTATAATCTTTTATATACATATTAATTTGCTCATAATATTATCTTGATCTTTATTATATTGTGGTTATTTTATATTTGGGACTTGTTTTATATAACCTATGATATTTTTGGTATTATAAGGCTTAAAAATATAATAGTGGTATCAAAGCTACCACTAGACTATGTCCATTTTGATAGAGTTAATTTTATTAGCCACCATTATTAATTGATTTTATCCATATTTGATAAAGTCGATTAAGATTCTATCCACTTTGAAGGTAGTGAGACTCAAACTCTATTTTAAAGGTCTTATTAAGTAGAAAGGTTAGGGTATTTCCATAGTTGAAAAATAACCAATACATAAAAGGATAATTATATATATTTATAGGTGTATCAACTCTAAGAAGGTTGACCATTCATGAATAAAGCCAACCCTAACATTGATTTGAAAAAAAAAAAGAAGTTTCTACAAAAACTAAGATCTAAATGGTTTTATCAAATAAAGGTCATATACTCTAAATTGGAGAGTTATAAGGTAGACTACTACAAAGGATTCATCAAAAATATCTCTGAAATAGAAAAAACCTAAAACTAAAGGAGATGTCTACCTCAAGTAATACAGAAAACAAAAACATGAATAACCCCTTTACAAAGGAAAAATCAAGTTTCATAAAAATTGGCCATGAATCTACTTATAAAGGGTGAAGTATATTTAGATCTTACTTCAAAAATGATTCATAGTGAAGCCTTATATGATGACTTTGATACCATGGAACATTATCTACAATCTCGACTCAATGAAGTAATTGAAAATGGAAAGGATGAAATTCTATTTTCCTTATATTTTGTAAGCATATTGTATATGGAATTACTTACATACAAATTATACAAGAATAAGAATGCAAAACTAAAAGGATTAAGAGAATCTCATAAAAAGAAAACAGAACTAGGTGAATCAAAATTAAAATATATATTTCAATCCTCATGCAGTATTGGTACTTCAAGTTCTACTAATTCAAGATCTTATCTTGATATCTTGAGAGGTTATTCAAAAGCTCTTGTATAGAGTAAGAAAAAAGAACAAGAAACATCTTTGTAGGAATCAATCAACAATACTACCACCTATAGGAATGTAGAGACCAGATTCAAAGGAAAATTTAAGGAAGAAGAGGAATATGAACCATATAAAGGAGGATTATAGTGCAAAATTCAATTTATGAAGAAACTTATCAAGCCAAAGAGCTTCCACAAGAAGAAGATCCATGTTGAAGATAGAAATATTCAATACCCAAATAATGTAATACAATGGAATGTTAGAGTTAGAGTATATTACATCATTTGGGTCATGTAAATGTACCACCTTTGGTACATAGTTAGAGTAGGAGATTACTTTAGGGGGAATTTAGCCACTTACTTCAAGCATTGTAATAAATGCACAAGTGTCAATGTGAAAGTTGTAACGTGCAAGATGTCCCCTAATATAGCTAGGTAGAGTATTGGCCAAGGAATCTCTTTTCCTATATTAAGGTCCTCATAGTGGTAGATCAGAGATATCAAGAACATATCAAGCATATCAAGTGCATTATAGTAGAGAGTAGTATATAGTGATAGAACTCTTGAATAGAGTACAATGTAGTTCTTTATCTTATATTAATAGGGTGACCATCACCTCCATACTGCATTGTATTTCCACAACTTTCTATTTATAATATTTTAAGTCATATTGTAGAATTACTTTATTTCATATTTTTTACATATTATTAGGACCTTTGATAGATCTCTCCCACTGTATTTATCTTCAAAAGCTAACAGTGGTATCATAGCTATGGTGAATCAATAATAGGAGGACGTACATCCATCATAGTTTCTCTTTGTATTTTTGCAAACCAAAATTTCCATTGTATACTGCCACTTGCAAAGTCATCATAAGATAAGTCTAGTAGGTCAATAGGATTAGAGAGAATCACAAGTGAGAACTGAAAAAAATCTCAGTTACAAAATTTTTGAGATTGAATTTTGCTAGAGTCTTTGCATAGAGTTGCAAAAAAACTTGTGAAGACTAGGACTCAAAATTTATTCCACTAGATTAATAAATCAACTAGTGAAGCTACACCATTGATAGATTCAAAATAATTATACTAATACTTTGTTGTAGGAAAAGGATATTTAGAGAAAGATATGAAGCTTGCTATAGAGAGATAGGAATAATACCATCTTTAGAATCAATCCAACACCAGAAGCAACAACTAGAAGATTCCATATTTGGAGTCCTGTAGAAAATGTCCCATTTCTAGAGACTACAAACCAACAATATTGTTGACGAATAAAAGGGCCACAAAAGCCTTGATCTAGAAGAAAAGGCCATAGAAGCCTTGATCCATAATAAAATGTCATAGAATCCTTTGTCTAGAAGAAAATACCATATAACCCTTAATATAGAAGAAAAGTCTAGAGAAGCCTTGATCGATAAGGAGAAGGCCATAGAAGCCTTAATTATAAATAAGACTATAGAGAAGACTTCTTGATTCATAAGAAGAGTTCCCTATTTAGAATAAGACTCCAAAGAATATTTCCTAAAGAATACTCCAGAGAAGATTTTGTGAAATAGGATATTGGTGATATCCATTAAAGCCTACAAATTACAAAAAAAAAAGGACCAGTAATTTCCCATTATAGAATCCAAAAGCAACAGATTTCAGAGATACAATAAGAAAATATCATCACCAACACTTCCATAAGTAGTAGGTTGAATAAAAGGTCTCAGTTGGAATACCAAAGAACTTGCAAGATAGAAGACCTTGGAGAGGTCTTAAGGAAGAAAATAATAAGGCTTGGAGAGCCTTTTTGTAGAGCTCATAGAAGCATCATAAAAATAGTTCCTAGGAGAACTCATTGGATAAATCCACTACAAAGGAGAATCTCCTAATAGTGAAGGACTTGGGTCAATTATTGCCTTCCAAAAACAAGACCATGAGAAGAATAATTTGGCAAAGAGTGCTAAATACAAAAGAAGAATCTAGTGAAGACCTCAAGACATTCAAAATCTTGAGAAGAAGAAGATTTTTTTTGAAGTCAAAATTCAACAAGAATATTGAAGGAAAATTCAAACAGAAGAAGCATACCAAATACAAGATATTTTTAGATTACTTATCATAGCAAGAAGGCACATTTCAAAAGTAAGGACTTTCTAACCCTACTACAAAAAAATGAATATCACTAGAAGGATCAAGCCACCTAATCCTAGGCTCAATATAGAAAGATCAAGACCATAGTTTGGTGAAGCAAGAAGTTGTTATGGACAACCAACAAGAAACTGTGAATTCATCCATTACAAAGCAATGTGGTGAATAAAAAAACCAAGATCTAGATCTACTATAGAAGGCATTAAAGGTAAACAACTTGGGTACAATTAGTTGAAATTCAAATTAGAATTCATTATAAAATTTCATTAAGCACCATATTTGAATTAAAGTCGCAAGGAGAAGGTCTCCCATTATAGTATTCAAGAAAGTGCAAAAATAAGAGTTCACTTTAAGATATATTTACATATTAAATAGGATTTGGAAATTTTTCTAAAGAAATAAAATGATCACCTACCTATTATCTATCTATAAATTAATAATACTACATCCTACAATATTGATTGTAGTGAAAATTACAAATTATTCTTTAAGGGTTCTTTACAAATTACTCTTAAAATTTGTAGAGATTATTAAGTGCATTTGGAATTATTTTGAGATTTTATTTATAGGAGCAATAAGGTGATATTATTTTTACCATTAAAGTGCAATTCTAATCCATTAGAACTATACTAGTTGATATTTAACTAATTACTCTCAAAAGGATTATTTTGTGTTTGTTGATTGTTAAATATTAAGGGCACAAAACCAACATATTATCAAAGTGTCTAGATACACTATTTGGTGCACAAAACCCACAATATTTTGTGGCCAAAATAAGCCACCAATACAAATTAAAATGTGGATAAGGAATCCACCATTAAATTCCTTGAAGGAAGCCTCAAATATAGACTTGGTGAGTCTCAAGATTCAAGGAATATATAAGGGTTTCATTGATGCACCTTGTCGGGGCCATAACTTGTGAATCATACGCCCATTTTCCTTGAAATTTAATAGCTGGTTCCACATGCGTGTTCTACATCAGGATAATCTTTGATTCACCTGACCCTCCAAAAAACATACTTTCGAGACCTAACTCCTCCATCTAGTGTCCCAAAATTAGCTTTTAGAATAGGTTCCCGGGTTTTTTAGGTTTTTTTGAATGTTAGAATTTTATTATCTTTTTTTATACCTTTATTTGAGACCTAATATTTTAAATTAGGTTTCATTATTGTAATAGGTATGTGTGCACTGAATTTGGGCGCAATCCAACTCATTTCTATTTTTAGTAGTTTTTAGAAAAAAAATATGTTTTTTAGGGTTTCTTTTAGTTTTCTTTGGTTTTCGATTGCTATATGACGAATTGTATTCTTTTGGAGAAGAGGTGTGAATTCAAGAATGATAATAATATCGATTTGTAGGTTTTTTCCATTATATTGCATCTATGTTATATGATTGGAGTCCATCTTTATTGGTCTCTTGTATTTGAGTTTACACCATTCATTTACGTGCAATGTATAGAAATCCTTAATTTAAAATCAACATATTAATAGTATATTATTAGCTTGCATTAACTCTTATTAAAGTATCCATGGAAGAGGATTAGTGAAGGCATCATATAGAAGGTGGTTATCTACATGGAATAATACTATCAAGCTAAGCACAAGGGGTTTTTTTTCTAAGATACAAAATAACATATTACAAGCATCAAGGTATAAGGGAAAAGTGTTATGACCAAGGCCATTAGTTGGAGATAATGACAACAAAAAATGAGAACAAAAATCTACCACAATATTGCAATTAGGAGTGCCATAGAACCTTGGAGCATTACAGCTGGATCCACCCACTATCCTCATCAAGATAGTGTGCAAAAGGAGAAGAGGAAATACTTGCATTCCAAAAAACATATCAAGGTCACAAATAATACAAATATATAGGCTAATATAGGATTACAACGTTCATCCTTGGAGCATTAGAAGAAATGCTTACATGCACAAGCCTTGAGTACCACTTGGCACAAGAGTTCTAAGCACCCCAACGTTTATAAATAATCCAACACTCACCTAAAAATGAGTTACAAATATTTGGGACGTTACCACCAAACTCATCATTTTATGAAGGTATGTTGGAGGTATATCATCACCTACTTAGTAACACCTAAGTGAAAATTATCCACAATCTCCAAGGAAATAGTTCTATTTAAGGCAACCATTTTGTAGAAGGAGCAAATAACGAGGTCATAGAGAGTCAAGCATTGAATGGTGTGAAGCAATTTCATAGGAGGAGGCTAATTCACACCTGTGTGTCATTCAAAGGTGTAAGTATACATTTAAGAAGCTATCATAGACTAGAAATACCGGTGTCCCATTTGTGGAGGATATTTATCATAGACCAAGCATTCCTTAAGGATAATATCAACACCATGTATAAAAGAGAGAAGCACTACTCAAGGGAGAAACAAGCATCATTCAAACAAGGCATTGACTACCCATGAGTACCGCATTTGAAAATATTTTATTTCTACCAACTCAAAACATCAAAGGAAGATAATATAGAAGGGTTATTAAGTTAAAAATATAATATTATTTATTGCTTGCTATAAACTAAAGTTATATTGGAGTTATAAGGGTACATTATATTTACTATTGTAATCTTCCATTTAGCATTAGTAATATATTAAGCAAGCAGATTTCAAGAATATTTATATTTGAAAATAATAAAGTAGGAGGTATAAGGGTTTCAACATGGAAATTAAAACCCTATTGTTGCAAATATTATTGTTTTTTAATATTCCAAATTAGGGAGTTATAAGGAATACTATGCCAAAGTAGAATATTGGAATTTAGAAACATTAAATATCAAATATCAAAGACTATAAAATAAGGTTCATTAAGGATTATCAAGATTTGAAAATTAACTGGTATACTTGTCTCAAAAATACATTAAAGGGATAAAATAAATCCAACCATTAGGACCTCATCAAATTAGAAAGTGATTTAGTTAGTAGGAGTAATAAGGTGTAATAAAGTTGATTTTTTCTATTTAAAAAATATTACAAAATCAACCTAAAACTAAACTACTATTCTAAAAAAATGAACTTTATCAATAATATAGCATATCCAAAATAACTAGGGAGTCATAAGGTATTCTACAAAACTTGATAATAATAGCATCCATCAGAGTTTATCAAGTACCCAATTCATTTGGGAGTCATAAGGTTTCTACAAAATATAAATTCTACAAGAATTTTATCAAATTAATTCACATATCTTAACTAGGGAGATATAAGGAAGCCTAAAAACCTAATATCTAAAAGGTTTTATCAAATCAAGCCTATGTACTCCAAATTGGTGAGTTATAAGGTAGACTACTACAAAGGATTTATCAAAAATATATTTAAAATATAAAAAACCTAAAACTAAGAGAGATGTCTACCTCAAGTAATACAACAAACAAATACATGAATAACCCCTTTAGAAAGGAAAAAGCAAGTGCCATAAAAATTGGAATCATGAATCTACTTATAAAGGGTGAAGTATATTTAGATATTACTTCAAAAATGATTCATAGTGAAGCCTTAGATGATGACTTTGATACCATGGAACATTATCTACAAGCTCGACTCAATGAAGCAATTGAAAATGGAAAGGATGACATTCTACTTTCCTTATATTTTGTAAGCATATTGTATATGGAATTACTTACATAAAAATGCTATAATAATAAGAATGTAGAACTAAAAGTATTGATAGAAGCTCATAAAAAGAAAACAAAACTAGATGAATCATACTTAGAAAAGATATTTCAATCCTCATGTAGTATTGGTACTTCAAGTTCTACTAATTCAAGATATTATCTTGATATATTTAGAGGTCGTTCAGAAGCTCCTGTACAAAGTAAGAACAAAGAATGAGAAACATATTTGCAGGAATCAAGCAGCAATTTTACCACCTATAGGAATGCAAAGACCAAATTCAAAGGCAAAGCTAAGGAAGAAGAGGAATATGAACCAGATGACGGAGGATTATAGTACAAAAGTCAATTGATGAAAGATCATGATCAAGACAAAGAGATTCCATAGGAATAATATCCATATTGAAGATTGAAATCTTCAATACCCATATAATGTAACATAGTGGGGTATTAGATTTAGAGTATATTACATCATTTGGGTAATGTAAATGTACCACCTTTGGTACATAGTTAGCGTAGGAGATTACTTTATGGGGAATTTAGCTACTTACTTCAAGGAATGTAATAAATGCACAAGTATCAATGTGCAAGTTATAATGTGCAAGGTATCCCCTTGTATAGCTAGGTAGAGTGTTGGCTAAGGAATATCTCTTCGTATATAAAGGGCCTCATAGTGGTAGATCAGAGATATCAATAACATATCAAGCATATAAAGTGTATTATAGTAGATATTAGTAGATAGTGGTAGAACTCCTTAATAGATTATAGTTTAGTTCTTTAGCTTATATTAATAGAGTGACCATCACCTCGATACTGCATTGTATTTTCACCATTTTAAATTTATAGTATATTTTAGTCATATTGTAGAATTATTTTATTTTATTTTTTTACATATTAGTAGGACCTATGATAGATATCTCCCACTACATATATCCTTAAAATCTAACAGTTGTATCAGAGCCATGGTGAATCGTGAATAGCGGTGCCTACATCCATCATAGTTCCTCTTTGCATTTTACAAACCGTACTTTCCATTGTACACTACCACTTGCAAAATTCATCATAAGATAAGTCTAGTAGGTCAATAGTATTAGAGAGAATCACAAGTTAGGACTGAAATAAATCTCAGTTACAAAAATTTTGAGATTGCATTTGGCTAGAGTCTTTCCATAGAGTTGCAAAAAAACTTATGAAGACTAGGACTCAATATTCATTCCACTAGATTGACAAATCAACTAGTGAAGCTTCATCATTGATAGATTTAAAATTATTATACTAATACTTTGTTTTAGGAAAAGGATATTTATATAATGTTGTGAACCTTCCTATAAAGAGCTAGGAAGAATACCATATTTAGAATTAATCCAACACCAGAAGCAACAATTGGACGATTCTAGATTTGGAGGCCTATAGAAAATGTCCCATTTCTAGGGACTTCAAACCAACGATAATGTTGAAGAATAAAATGGCCAAAAAAGCCTTGATCTAGAAGAAAATTCCATAGAAGTTGTGATCCATAAGAAAATGCCATAGAAGACTTGATCCAGAAGAAAAGGCCACAAAAACCTTAATATAGAAGAAAAGGCCAGAGAAGTCTTGATCAAAAAGAAGAATGCTATAGAAGCCTTAACTATAAATAAGACTTTCAAGAAAATATCCTAATTCAAAATAAGAGTTCCCGATTCAGAAGAAGACTCTAGAGAAGATTTCCTTAAGAAGACTCTAGAGAAGAGTCCATGAAATTCGAGATTGGTGATCTCCATTAAAGCCTGTAAATTACAAAAAAAAAGACCAACAAGGTCCCATTTAATAATCCAAATGCAACAAATTTTAAATATCCAAGAATAAAAGTTCATCACCAACACTTCTAGAAGTAGTAGGTTGAATAAAATGTCTTATTTGGAAGACCAAATAACCTGCAATATAGAATAAATTGGAGAGGTATCAAAGAAGAAAAGAAGAAGGCTTGGGTAGCCTTGTTGTAGAGCTTGTAGAAAACTCATTGGAGAAATCCACTACCAAGGAGAACCTCTTGATAGTGAATGACTTGGGACAATTATTGCCATCCAACAACAAGCCCAAGAGAAGAAAAATTTGTCAAAGAGTACCAAATACAAAAGAAGAATCCAGTGAAGACATCAACACATTCAAAATCTTGAGAAGAAGATCCTATTTGAAATCAAAATTTAACAAGAATATTGAAGCAATATTTAAATAGAAAAATCCTACCAAATACAAAATATTTGGAGAATACCTCTCATAGCAAAAAGGCACATTTCAAAATTAATGACTTTATAAAACTACTACATAAAATCAAATATCACTATAAGGATCAAGCCACCAAACCCTAGGCTCAAGATAGAAAGTTCAAGACCACAGTTTGGTGAAGCAAGAAGCTATTTTGGATAGCCAACAAGAAGCTGTAAATTCATCCATTACAAAGTAGCAACTTGGTGAATAAAAACGCCAAGATCTACATCTACTACAGAAGCCATTAAAGGTAGGCAACTTGGGTTCAATTAGTTGAAATTCAAATTAGGGTTCATTATCAAATTCCATTAAGCACCATATTTGTATTAAAGTTGCAAGGAGAAGGGCTCACTTTGTAAGAAAGTACAAAAAGGAGAGTTCATTTTAAGATATATTTGCACAGTAAATATGAGTTGGATATTTTTCTAAATAAATAAAATGATCACCTACCTATTATCTATCTATAAAGTAATAAGACTACATCCTACAATATTGATTGTAGTGAAAATTACAAATTATTCATTAAGGGTTCTTTACAAATTACTCTTAAAATTTGTAGAGATTATTAAGTGCATTTGGAATTATTTTGAGAGTTTATTTACAGGAGCAATAAGGTGAGATTATTGTTACCATTAAAGTGCATTATTAATCCATTAGCACTATACTAGTTGATATTTAACTAGTTACTCTCAAAAGGGTTAGTTTGTGTTTGTTGATTGTTAAATATCAAGGGCACAAAACTAGCAGATTATCAAAGTGTGTAGAGACACTATTTGGTGCACAAAACCTGCAACATTTCATGTCCAAAGGAAGCCACCAATACAAGTCAAAATGTGTAGAAGGAATACACCATTAAAGTCCTTGAAGGAAGCCTCAAATCTAGACTTGGTGAGTCTCAAGATTCAAGGAATATATAAGGGTTTATTTAAGTGCAAAGTGCAAAAAACACCTAGTTTAAGATAAACATATTAATATTATCTTATTATCTTGGATAAAATATTATTAAATTATCCAAGGAAGAGTATTAGTGAATTCAAGGAGCTACCAAATAAAAATAAAAAAAGGACCTTAAAAAAATGTGAGTTTTGGTCCATCGTATTGGTGAAAATCTAATTATTACAAAGCACCTATTTTATTCCTTCAAAAAATGATAAAATAATCTCTCATTGCAAGAAGTAGCATGACCATTATCTTAGAAGGTAGTAGGATAGAGTCCAACCAAGAGGAAATAGCCACTGAAGAGCTCGCACTTCTCAAAATCAAGGTGTTTAAAACACCATTTATTCATGACAAATCCAACCCTAGAAGCAAACATTTCACCTACAATATTGGAGCCATTACAAGAGGTTATTATCGTCCCAGTATAAGTAGAAAAAGACATCATACAAAATGTGATTATCTATGTGGAATAGCACTATCAAGCTAAGCACAAGGGGTTGTTACAAAGGATACAAAACAACATATTACAAGCATCAAGGTAAAAGAGAAAAATGTTATACCCAAAGCCATTACTTGGAGATAAAGACCACCAAAAAGAAACACAAAAAGCTACAACAAGAACGCCATTAGGAATGCCATAAAACCTTTGAGCATTACAATTGCAGCCACCCATTATCCTCATCAAGACAATGTGCAAAAAGAGAAGAGGAAACACTTGAATGCCATGAAACATAGCAAGCTCACGAACAATACAAAGATATATGCTAAGATAGGATTACAATGTTCATCCTTGGAGTGTTAGAAAAAATGCTTACATGCACAAGCCTTAAGTGCCACTTGGCACAAGATTTCTAAGAACCCCAATGTTCATGAATAATTCAACACTCACCTAAAAAGGAGTTATAAATATTTTGGAGGTTACCACCAAACTCATCATTGCATAAAGGTACATTGGAGGAATATCATCACCTACTTAGTAATACCTAGGTGACACTTATCCATAATATATAAGGAAACAATCCTATTTAAGGCACCCATTTTGGAGAAGGAACAAAGAATGAGGTTAGAGAGATTCAAGGATTGAAAGGTGTGAAGCACTTTCATAGGAGGAAGCTAATTCAAGCCTCTGTGTCATTCAAAGGTGTAAGTCTACAGTTAAGAAGATGTCATAGACCAAAAATAATAGTCTCCCATTTGTGGAGGATATTCTTCATAAACCAAGCATTCCTTAAGGAGAATATCAACACCCTTTATAGAATAGATAATCACTACTCAATGGAGAAACCAACACCAATAAAATAAGGCATTGAATGCCCATGAGTACCACATTTGAGAAGATTTCAAATCTGCCACCTCAAAACATCAAAGGAAGATAATCCATAAGGGTTATTAAGGTAAAAATATCATATTATTGATTGCTTGCTATGAACTAAAGTTATATTGGAGTTATAAGAGTACATTATATTTACTATTGTAATCTTCCCTTTAGCATTAGTAATATATTAAGCAAGAAGATTTAAAGAATATTTATATTTGCAAAAACTAAATTAGGAGGTAGAAGGGTTTCAACTTGGAAATTAAAATCCTATTGTTGCAAATATTATTATTTTTTAATATTCCAAATTAGGGAGTTATAAGGAATACTACACCAAAGTAGAATATTGGAATTTAGAAACATTAAGTATCAAATATTAGTTACTATAAAAGAAGTTTCATTAAGGATTATCAAGAGTTGAAAATTAACTAGTATATTTGTCTTAAAAAAATATTAAAGGGATAAATGAAATCCAACCGTTAGGACCTAATCAAATTAGAAAGTGCTTTAGTTCAGTAGGAGTAAAAAGGTGTAATAAATTTGATTTTTGCTATTTACAAAACATTACAAAATCAACTCAAAATTGAACTACTATTCTAAAAAAAGGTACTTTCAATCATATGAAGAACACAATCTTATACTGAGAGGGGAGTGAACAATATAAGAGCACTTTTTACTTTTATTTTCAAATAAATATTATGCAACGTATAGATATCAATATCAACAATAGTAATCAAAGCAATGCGCAAATCACCACACACAATAGAGACACATATTTAACGTGGTTCACCCAAATATGGCTACCTCCACGGAGAAAATATTTCTCAAATAATCTCTTGGGAATCCTTCCCAATTACAATATTTATGGACCTCTGTCCAAAGGATATGTTGATCCCCTAAATCAAGTTTGTGGATCTCTATCCATAGGAGAACTCCTTCTCCTCTGCTCTGTCTAGTGATCCTCTAGAATACTACTACATCCACTACACTGGCTTGTGGATATCTCTCCACTGAAGACTCTTGCCCCAACTCAAAATACTTGTTCTCAATGCCCTGGCTGATGGATCTATATCCACTGGAGAATATTGTCTTCTGTGCTTTATCACCTCCAAAGCTCTGTCTCAAATCTGTACTAAACATAGTCCAGTCAGTCTAGCACAAATTTTCTCAACAAGTCCACTTAAATATGCACTAAACACAGTCCAGTCGGTCCAACACAAATTTTCTCAACAATTTCACTCATAACTTGATCAAATCTACTCAACAAGTTCACTTAGAACTTGATCAAATCTACTCAAAAATTTCACTTAGAACTTGCTCAAATTTTCTCAACAAGTTCACTCAGAACTTTCTCAAATATGCTCAACATGTTCACTCAGAACTTGCTCAAATATGCTCAACATGTTCACTCAGAACTTGCTCAAATATGCTCAATAGGTCTACTTAGAACCTATCCAAATTTGCTCAATAGTTCCACTCATAACCTATCCAAATATGCTCAATAGGTCCACTCCAAACCTATCCAAATTTGCTCAATAGGTCCACTCGAAACCTGTCCAAATCTTCTCAACAAGCTCACACAGAACTTGTCCAAATTTGTTCAAAAATCTCACATAGAACTTATCCCGATCAACTCAATAAGTTCTCTCTAGAACTTAACCAAATCTATATTGTAAGCTTCTACAAAAGATCATACAAAATGATTCCACAAGTCTTCTCAAAGACATGCCTCAAATCTGCTTAAGAAGTTCACACATAGAACTTGTCCAATCTAATAGGATCATAAAGAGAATTATTAGAGACTCAATATGTTCTACTCTCAATGCTCAATCACTTTCTCAAATTTCTCAAGATCATAGAAGCATAAAGAGAATTTTTAGAGACTCAATATGTTCTATACTCAATGCTCAATCACTTTCACAATTTTCTCAATCTCATAGAAGCATAAAGGGAATTGTTCGAAACTCAATATGTTCTATACTCAATGCTCAATCACTTTCACAACTCAAATCAAAATGTAGAGTAGTTGGTTTTATGTAACTTGAACAATCACTTCATACAACCACTTGACTAGGCTCAACCAACTCAATTCAACCAATTACTTAATGAAACTCCCTTTTATCACAAACCCTAGTCCAAGAATATATCAACCAACTCAAAATATTTCTAGCAATGCTCAACAACAATTCTCACATAACAATGATACTCATGTTCTTTTCAAACCCTAGTTCAAGTTCTTTGCACAACAACTCACTTCAACAACAATGATCATAAAACACTCTTTACATAAAAATGATACTCATGTTCTTTTCAAAACCCTAACTCAATTCTTCACACAATCCAATGACTTCAACAACTATGCTTATCAAACAAGGTTTTAATCACAACTCTTAATTCTAGAAAACCTTGAAGAATTAACTCAAGCACTTTTGAAAAGGAAACCCTAATAAAATCCTTTTCACTCCAAAATTTATTTTCTAGTAATCCAATCAATCAACTTAACCAAGAAATAATTTACCCATACCTTTGTGCTTGACAAGGAGTTGATCTCACAAATCCACCACACTCATAATTGCTTCTTTGTAAATCTCAATAAGGGTTAGAAGATAATAATTTCCTCAACAAAACACAATGCAAAATGATATCAAAATTACACCTTATCACTCCAACTTAAATAATATTCAATACCTTCACAATAATATTCTTTAACACAAAAAACTTCTTATTAAAATTAAACAACACTCAAAAGTCTTAATCCTTCAATATGCCAATATAGTAATTTAAGAATTTATCAAAAATAATTAAAACTAAAACTTCCTTACTACACCAAGTGATAATTTTCAACTACCACCACTATCCAAAAAACACCCTTTCTAAACAATTCCACTAACAACCCTTATACCTCCAAACATAGGAAAATAATAAAAATTTAATGCAAAATATTTACCTTACCTTCAGAGGGATTCGAACCCTCAATAATTCCCATGATGTACGCCTTGCCATGACTCCAACAACCGTATGAGCTACATTCTTGTTTGATATGGAGGAAGCACCATGTGCTTCAAAACATATCACTCTATTACCCCTTTGTAAAAATGTTCGCCTTTGGCACCTTCAACGAACATATCTGCAAATGCAAACTACCGCATTTTGAATGTTGGCTCCCTTACCAACAAACATTTTACCACTTGCCCACTTGCCACTAGGCCAAGCTACTTGGTTGGGCTTCAACCGTTTGATGCCTTCTACTTTGTTTCTATTCACTGGAAAATAAAATATGAAATTCGTAGTCCCTCTTTCACGAGCTCTTCTCTTTAAACAATTTGCATGCAAAATAATCAATTGATCAAGGATAAGGTTCAATGCCCTTTGGCATAGGTATTTATATTAAATTCCTCCATGCTTTGTAAAACTTTGGCACCTTTGAATATTTCATTACCATGAGACGTCAACGAAGATTAGAACCTTGATAAAGTGCTTTGAATATTTTAAACTCCAAGCCCATATTTGGGTATTGTAAAATATTAAATATTTTACTTTGGGCTTTTAACCAAATCACTTTAATATTATAATATTAAATATTATAATATTATATCCTTTTAACCATTATAATATTATTGCTTCCTTCACATTGCATTCCATGGTGTAAATAATATTTATTTATAAAATTTAAATTCTTATTGAATTTAAATAATTTATAAAAAATATTATATCTCCTTTTTAACTTTGCACTGAATCTCTTGACCTTTGACCTTCTTCCTGGATATCAAATAACAACTTTGATAACTTTGTTCCTTGATGAAAACCTTGATATTAATGTTGACTTTATTTCTTGACATCAATGACAACTTTAACTTTTAGGACTCAAAATGTCCAACAATCTCCCCCTTTGTCATTGATGGCAACCCAAAAAAAAATTATCAAAAACTTGACTTCTTCTTATGTGATGCTCCCCCTAGGACACTGTTCCCCCTGGCTCAATGCTATTTCAAATATCAAATCTCTCCCCTATACTCAAATCTTTATCCCCCTTTGACATCAATGGCAAAGGGTCACCTTTGGGGCTCGGGGCTAAGAATGAGACTCTTAGCTTAGCCCCTCCCCCACCTTCTGTTAAGGTGGTAATTTCTAGGGTGGGAGTATTTCTACTCCCAAAAAGCATTGTTCTTTATCTTTATCCTCTTCTATTCTTTTCTAAATTTTTTGAATCCTCTGACTATTTCTATCTGTGTCTATGTTCTTGTCCATGTCATCATTCTTGTTCCTATTCTTGTTCATGTTCACATCCATGTTCTTGTTCTTGTTCCTATTCACATACATGTTCATGTTCTTATTTTTTTTCACATTCATGTTCTTGTTTCTATACTTGTCCATGCTCCTATTCTTATTATTATTCCTGTTCATATCCATATTCTTGTTCCTGTTCCTATTTATGTTCAAGTTCCTGTTCATACTTATCTTTGGAATGTTTGCTCTACACCACTTTGTTGTATGACCATAATTATTGCACTTATAACACTTAATGTTATTATTCCTTGGAGTTGCAAATATCTTAGGATTTCTCCTATTGAATCCATATCCTCTTCTATCATGAACCCTGCAATTCATTGCCTTGTTACCAAACTGACTACATGAATAGAAATACCGGTGGAAAGGTTATCCATTCCCATATTCATGTCTTTCATGTGTCCTACACTGTGAATCCATGTTCCCAAGCCTATGACATAAAAAATATCTTCCATTGAATCTTCCTTGTATTGACCTCATTGGTCTCCTATTCTGATTGTTGTTCCATCTGTATCTTCTTTGTGCATTGTTCCTATTTTTTTTAATTCACTATTATCCAACCCATCCTCTGATGTCTCACTTTATTTTACACTATCTTCTTCTGAAGTATCTTCATCTGAGGTTTCTTCTCCTCCAAAAATTGAAGTTGACTCTCCTTTCCATTTCTTTTGAACCTATTCAAATCCAATACCTATTTTACTTGATGTAGGATTTTGTGTCTTGATGAACTTATCCAAGTTCTTTGAGCTTTTTTTAAATCCTTTCATATTGATCTTGGAGTCCTCTAAGTATTATTTTAGTAGTGCCACTTCTTGTACTAACTTCTCACATTCCAAGATCTTTTCTTCTAACTTATATTTGAACCTTTTTGCATTAGTCTTTGATTTTTCTAAATCCTCTATAAGCAATATTCTCTCTTCATCACATTCTTGAAACTGAATTTCAAGTTTAGAGTGTTGCTTCCTTACCTTATTTACCATTTCAAGGGCATAGATAAGTTCTCCCTTGATATCATAACCATTCTCTGCTGAATAATCCTCTATTTGTTTTTCTTTGTCCACATATTTACTCTCTTTTGGCTTGTCTTCTATAGGATCATTCACTTCTTCTTCTAATGACATTAGAAGATTTTCATCTAGTCCTTCAAGTGCATTCTCATACTCATCATCACTAAAGCTATAACCATCACTTGTACAATCATATTCAAGATGTCTAAAGTTACCACATCTAAAACACTTGAGAATAACTAGAGTTTTCTTAACTAGTTATTTTTCTTCAATCATAAAAATAACTTCATATTTATCATTATTTGAAACACTAGCATCACTATCACTTGAGTACTTACTTGCATTATCTACATAGTAGCTCCTCTTTTGTATTTGAAATAACTTCTTCCCTTGTCTTCTTTTTCCGTCCTTGCCTTTCTTCTTATGCTTATCATGCCCCTATCTTTCTGATTCCCTGTACTTGTGATCTTGTTTTTCTTCACCATTGTTGTTCTTTGGTTCTTTACAATCTGTTGCAAAATATCCAAACTTTCCACAATTGAAACACTTAGAAGATCTTGGATCTATGGATCTTCTGGAACCTTTACTTCTTCTACCATAATTAGCTACTTCATCACTGGATGAATCACTGCTTGATTTTGACTTCTTACCCTTTGTCTTATTGGTTGCTTTGAATATTGCTTTCTTTTGGGACATAGGATCTTTTGTTCTTATCTCAAATTTTGTGAGCATACCAAGCAACTTATCTCTTGTCAAAGTGTCACCATCTATTGATATGTCTATAGCAGAAATTTGTTCACTTAATCTATTTGGAAGAGATCTTAAGACTTTATCACAAACATCTGATTCATTAATATTCATTCAAAGTCCTTGCATATCATTAAAAACTCATCAATTGAAATTAGATAAGCACTTATATTTTTATCTTCATTCATTCTCAATGTTTCAAATTATCCTTTGAGATTTTTTATCTTTGCTTTCTTGAAACTTTTATATCCTTCATATATACCTTGCAATTTATCCCACATTTCTTTTGCAGTTCTACAATGCATAACTTTTGTAGACTCGGTTCTATGCAAACCTCTCACAAGTGCATTCATTGATTTTGAATTATAGTGTTGTATAAGCTTACCTTCCTTATCTATAGGAGGATTGAATGCTAGATCATATCCAAATTCCACTACATCCCAAACTTCATTGTCAAGTGCCATTGGGTAGATCCTCATCATAGTTTAGAAGCTAGGTGAATCATACTTAGAAAATATATTTCAATCCTCATCATTGTCAAGTGCCATGAGGATTGAAATATATTTTCTAAGTATGATTCACCAAGGGGATTTAATTTTTCCATGTCAAAATATTTTTAGCCATACATTCACTTTGATTCCTTCATTCCGATCAATTGGCTAGGGATAGTGGTTTTTTATTAAAACCTTGTCTTTGCAATATTTTTGGTGGTTTCTTTGAGTTATTCTATTTTATAGTAGATTTTCTAGGTGGGGAGATGTTGTTGACTAGATGGAGGTTCTCACTATAACCTCAATTCAATGATGGTGGTTTCTTCTTTAGAAATGAATTCAATAGGTGAATCTATAGAGTGCTTCAAAAAGTAGATGATCATGGCTAGATATCTTCAAACTTAGGCCCCATCAGGCATACCAGTCTAAACTATTGAGGGTACAATTATGATCCCCTTATTGTTACCAAGTGCCATGAACCCCTATGGTTGCAATTTTGGCATCCTTACTGAAAGCACTTGGATACGGAAGCACAAGCGCATCGGGTGTGATGCAAACAAAAGCAGGTGTATTAATGAAATGCTAAGTGCATGAAAAAGGGAAAGCGAAGCCTGAATGAAATGAGATGTAAAGCAAAGACAAAGGTGCAACCTATTTTATTAATTTTTATTATTATCAGGTTACAATATGTCTCTCCCCTTTTAGGTGCTCGAACCGTTCGATACAATTTTGTTACACCAAAAGACGGTACGCTTCCTTTCACGATCTTCCTCGTGCCCACATTTGAAATGGGTAGGCCAAACATCACTGTCGCTTGCGTGAATAGGTTCTTACTTCCTTGCTTCCCATCTGGTGTTGAGATCCTACATATAGAGAAACAAAAAATTATTAATAGCACATGCGAATGGAGGGAAACATGCAATCCCCAAGGCCTCCGGTTAATGCATACATGAAATAATTAAAATAGTGATCAAAACTTATCAGAACATAATGAAATTTAAAAAAAAGGATGCAAACACCATCATGCACACATTGCAAAAATAATAGTTGAGAAATCTGTTGTAGATTTCTAATCGCTCTGGGGTAGGACGATTAGGATTGTCATAAAATGTCCAAAAGTGGTCTCCCTAATGTCCCATCCAGGGGCCTCCAAAACACCTACAAACTTGGGGTTAGGAAAAATGGGGCATTTTGAGATGACCCAGAAGGTTGGATTTTGCATATTCTGCCCTGATCACCTTGTATCTGAAGGTGCTCCCTGTATGTTAGTAAAAGCGTAAAATAATGAAAACACATTCAAAGCAAGTCAGAATGCATTCAAAATTGAATAGCAGCATATGTGAGTCACCTAAAACAAGATACAAAAGAAACAATGAAGAAATATACTATAGATTTCTAATCACTCTGGGGTGGGGAAATTAGGACTGCAACAGTGTGGGGGGCACCCGGGGGAAGGAGACCCACCGTTTAGGGCTTGGTTTTGACACCAATCCACTTGGGATGGGTCCAAAACCTCCTAGGGGGTTGTGTCAACAAATTGGGTGTGGGATTGTGGCCAATTGTTTGGGTTTTGGGTCCAGATTGTGCTCCTAATGTTCACCCGATAACCTCCCTTCCAAAAGAGAGATCACAGATGTAGGAAGCACAATGAGGGTGATGGTATAATTTGGCAGCACTCGATTGCTCAAAATGCTCTTTCTCTATTCTCCTTTTGGGGTGAGAAGACTCACCATTTTATATACCTAAAGGTCTACTTTGAATGTTCATGTAGGGGCGCAACTTGGCCATCATGCCTTGTTAGGGGAGAGAAGATTCCTCCCTGATTAAGGGCTCCATGACTGCCTCTATGACTACCTCTATGACTACCTCTATGACTACCTTTTTGAGATTTTAAATGCTCACTCGCACTCCCTTGCATTGAATGTGGAGTTGAGTGGTGGATCAATGTTGCTATTTTTCAAGGTTTAATTTTTTTCCCATCAAACCTGCTATTCGCCCCACCCTAAAGCGATTGCTGCTAATCATCCTGGGATGGGGTGAATAGCATTCTAATCATCCCAGGGTGGAACGAGTAAGGAGCAAGGTGCTTGAAAGGTGCCAAATTGACCTCTGACCTTCCAAAACTACTTTAGGAGTGGTTAGGTCCAATGTTTAACCTCTGGGGGCTGCCTTAGGGGCTATGTATGCTAATTCAGTCAGTGCTTGTCGTCATATAATCAGGTTGGTGTTGTTTTGGTGTCTACAGATGCCCCTTTTTGGGATGCACTGTGCATGGTGCAGTTCTAAGAAAAAATAGATAACCAAAGCACTTAATGATTAGGGTTTCTTAGTAACCTAACCAAATTTTAATACCCCAAGTATGGAAAGGGCGCGCATTCTTGAATCCTTGCTTCTGATGAGGTAAGGAGCTTAATTCAAGTGTTAACCTTTTTCGATGAGGTATTACTTGATATTGGACATTGTTCAATCATGAATAGGAAAAGGGTGCAACCTTTTGTTTGTGGGAACCTTGAGTTCATGATTCTAGAATACCAAGTGTTTGGTCATCTTGCAATTATTGCTTGTTTGTTGCCCCAAGTAGGAGCATGATTGTCTTTGTCAGTGATTATTTGAATGCATACCATTTCCTTGATTGGGTGTGTACTTGTTGATTGGTGACTAAGTGTGACTACTCCCTCAAGCGACGAATCGATGAGGGAATTACCAACATGATAAAAGGTATGATTTGCTTAACCCAAGATGAATTTTGTAAGTGTGCCTTCAATTTTTTCCCATTGAATGCTTATGCAGTTTCCCAACAATTAAACCTATTTTTGGTGGGTTTTAACCTTTTTTTGTGACTATTATTGGGGCTGAAATTGTCAAACTTTTGTCCTCCCGTGGAGTGGTTCGGCTATGGTAGCCTTATTAGGGAGTAGGATAGTGAGTATTTGTGACCCCAAAATTGGTTTTGTATGCCAAGAATTTCAGGCGCAAAGGCACCTTTGTTCAGCAATTTTATTATTGTTTTTTGGTGGGTTTTGACCCTTTTTGTGATGCCTTTTGGGGATGAAATTGTCAAAATTATGTCCTCCTGTGGAGTGGTCCAGCTATGGTAGCATTCTTAGGGAGTAGGATAGTGAGGATTTGTGACCCCAATGTCAGTTTTTTATGCCAAGAATGTCAGGCGCAAAGGTGCCTTTGTTTGAAAATTTTATTGCTATTTTTTGTTGCATTTTGGATGTAGTTGTGGTTGTTTTTTATTTTATTGCTCTATAATCATCCCAGGGTGGGATGAATACCAGTTTTGTAATCATCCTAGGGTGGGACGAGTGCTAACTAGAGCACTCATCCTAGGGTGGAACAATTATAGGCCTAAGAGCCTATATAAGGGCCAAAACTAGGTTTTGGGCTCATTTGCAATTGTTTTTTCTGGCGATTTGGAGCTGTAGGGAGGAGTGCTAGTTTGTGAAGAGGAGTGCTAGTTTTTAACCCTAGTTTGATGTGTTTTAATTTGTTTTTTTGTGTTCACGATAAGGTTAAAAACCCTAGATGATTTTTGTGTTTTAATTTGTTTTTTTGTGTTCATGATAAGGTTAAAAAACCCTAGATGATTTTTTTGTTGTTTATTTATTTTTTTGTGTTCATCATAAGGTTAAAAAAACCCTAGTTTGAATTTTTGTGTTTTAATTTGTTTTTTTTTGTGTTCATCATAAGGTTAAAAACCCTAGATGATCTTTTTTTTGTTGTTTATTTATTTTTATTTTGTGTTCATCATAAGGTTTAAAAAAACCCTAGTTTGAATTTTTGTGTTTTAATTTGTTTTTTTTTTTGTGTTCATCATGAGGTTAAAAACCCTAGATGATTTTTTTTATTGTTTTGATTTTTTTGTCTACACTTAAGGTTAAAAAACCCTAGGTTGAATTTGTTTGTTTTTTTTTTTTGTTCTTGATTGTACAATTTAGTTGATTGATCTGTACTTTAACTGTATAGTTCTGTACTTTTGTTTTTTTGTACATTGTTTGTCGTCTGTACAGTTTATGTGAATGTTTTTGTTTAAATTAAGGTTGAAACCCTAATTTGTTCTTTGTTGTTTTGTTGTTTTTGTGTGCACTACTGTACATTTGTTTTGTTTTTCATGTTTTGAAGAGTCGATATCGTTAGCCGACGGTATTTTTTGATGCACGAGATGAGTTGACTGTGGCAGATTGGGATTGGCTTGATGCCCTTGAGCTCAATCAAGTGACGCAACTTGAGCCTATGGTGGGGGATCAGGCATATATGATTGCCCTGATCAATTTGTGGGATCCTTGCACCAAAACCTTTCATCTCCCAACAAGGAAGATGATGGTGACTTTGGAGGACGTTTATCAAATTTTGTAGATTCTGATAGATGGGCTGCCCATTCGAATGACTCCTTGTGATCAACAAACGACAGTGCTGACACGGTACTTTGGGAATGCGACAGATATGGGGGTGGATGGGGTAGTGGAGAGGGCAAAGGGGGACTTCTTGATTGACAAAATTCTGGTGCAATGGTGGTTTGAGAAGGGCGTGTTTGGGGTGAGGCATGTGTTTCTTATGACCCTCATCTCCAACATGCTGCTTCCTGACTCCTCAGGTGTGAGGTTCCCTTGGAACCTGCTTAAGGTAATGTTTAGACTTATGGAGTGTCCAATGGTAGCACCTCTAATTATGAGGTGGGGTTAGATGCTACTGACATAGTTGTATGATGAGTTCTATGAGGTTCGTTGTCGAAGGTAGAATGGGATTGGGTGCAGCTACCTATTGCAGTGTTGGGGATGGCAGCACATAGCTGTGGAGTGGCCATAGGGGTTGCCTTAGACCACTCGAGGGGAGATGGTGGATAGGGATATTGGGTATGCTTCTCTATGGCAGAGGTCAGAGGAGTAGGGGCAGATTTAATGGTGGGCAGGTTTCGTAGGGAACTATACTGATGCCTTCTCTCGTCTTGCTCTAGGGGAGATGTTCTGGTGGCCATATCAAGACTGTCCAACCTAGCCTAAGGCTGGAGAGTGGCTTCGATGGGTGCATAGGGGGAGATGGTTGATCAGGTGATATGGGACAGAGCAGGATTACTTCCTATATGTCTGGGTGACTCAAAAGTTTGGGGTGCACTAGGGATTTCCTGGTGATCCCTTAATCTATTGACGTAAGGGCGATGAGAGGACTCTAGCTCAGCTAATTATTGAGACATTTGATGAGGAGTCAGATGCAGTGATTGATGTCCCTGACATGGACAATATCGAGGTGACTGCAGAGTATGACCAGTGGTGGATGATGTTGTGATGATAGGGTGAGAGGCCTTTAGGAGATCCATATGTGATAGAAACAGGTGGTGGGGTTGCGAAGGCATCGATGGAGGGTTGGGGGGCTTCGCTCGATGATGCAGATATGGTAGAGGTAGATGACTTGACTGGGGATGACTTAGGGGAGCAACTGGATACATAGGACATCCCAGAGTAGTGGGTTCTAGAGCAGCATGTTGTCCCAAAGATGCCCATGCCTTACGTAGTCCCAGGGGATATGGAGGTGAGGTTTCACATTGAGATAGCATGATTTTAGGACCTACTATGGAGACAAGATGAGGAGCACAGTGTCGATAGGGATTTATTGCGAGCTCATTTGGCACAGCAAGATGGAGCATTGGCTGCATACCACCGACGGGATGTGGAGTGGGGTTGGTTCCAGGTGGAGTTGGAGGTCGAGATTATCCGCCTCGGTGGATAGTTACCTGAGCTCACTAGAGATGGATCGTCGTGCCATACGAGAGATAGTGAGACTGAGCAGTCTACTTCCTCTCATCATAGGTGGGTGGGTGAGGGTAGCGCTAGTGGGTATGATGCGGGGGCTGGAAACAACCACCCTGAGAGGTCCCATAGGACCCACACCACTGGGAATAGTTCCAGTCGCACCGATCCTACGTGATCATGGTGGCCGACTCCCTAGGCTTAGGGTTTTTGATTTTTTGATTTTTTGTGAGGTTAGAGGACTGACTTATTGTAGCCTATGGGCATTTTTGGCAATATATATACATGACTTTCTTATTGATTATACACTTGTCTTGATTTATTGTTACTTTTATGCACATTTATTTACGTTGATGTATGCATATGTTATTATGAATGCAATTGTTTCTAATTATATGACATATGCATATGGAATGGATGAAATGATTTATTGATAACTTGGTGGTGGCACCATAGACTGTATAGGATTTGATGGTTTTCTGTACTATGTGATTGCTTTGTGGAATGACTTTGCATGTGTAATATATATATATATATATATATATATATATATATATATAAATTTTGTTTATATTTTTTGATGGTGATGTAAGAATGGAATGTGCCACAGGTGTTCTAGAATGTAGTTAAGGTTTTTTTGAGACTCAGATGTTTTAACTAACTAGGAAAGACTGTATATTTATCTCACAAGACTTTTGAACAAGATATGAATCAAACTTGAGTTTGACCAATTTATTTCACATCCCTATGTGTGCGATTGAATTTATTTATGTGGTAGTTGTCAGGATACCGCTAGTGCTAGATAGGCTGTCAACCAAACCTGTACTGAGGATCACCTAATTAGCTCCACTAACTCCTTTGTTTTATTTAGTAAGATTAATCTACGGTGCGATCTAGGATACCATAAGCTATCTCATCCTCATGTAAACATTGATCTATACATAGTTTAATGCGATAAATATATCATCATGCGGGAGGTTTTCCGCCAGTGACAAGTAGGCTATCCACCAAACCAGTACTGAGGATCACCTCATGACCTTTCGAATGCTGAGAGTTCCAGGGATTCAAGTTTGACTCCCTTATTTTATTTACTTTTATTGGGATACTTGCTCGCATATGTAGTGATAAAAATCACTGTTTATTTTTATTTTTTTCTTTTGAGCAAGGGATTGGAATTTTGAGTGATGAGAATCACTATTTGTTGTGTTTTTTGATGTATGCACTGTGTGTGTTTTGATGTCAAACTTTGGAGTTTGTACTTTGACTTTTTGCAATTTCTTTTTTTTGGTATTTGCAACTTTTTGAGAATTTGGGATGCTTGGGGAATTGGGTAGGGAAGATGCTTGTCCTTTTGCCAAATCTCAGTATTCTTGGGATCGTTCACATGGGGGGATGAATGAGATAACCTTTTCACTGTATGGTATCTTAGATTGCTTTGCGAGTTGTTGGCAATTTTGGGTTTGAGATCCTAGCTTCTTGTCTATGAGTTGTCATTGATGTCAAAAGAAAATGGCATTAATGTTAAGAGGATGTGTTGGCTTCAAAGGTGGAATATTCCAAGAGAATATTTTTAAGAGAATCCGGAGAGATTCCATTGGCAAGGGTTTTTCATTAAAACCAAACCAGTTTTTATTAAAACCAATGGAGGTTCTCTTTATTACTTATTTAATTATTATTTAAAACCCTTCAAGGTTTTAATTAATTAAGGGAGAAATTATTTTTAATTTATTAAAAATACTTAAAGGTTTTTAAACCTTTTTTTATTCTTAATTTATTAAAATTATTTAAGGGTTTTTAAACCCTTTTTGAAAAGACTTTTGATTAATTTCGAAATGGTCTTTATTTTCGTTGACGTCAAGGTGTCTTCGAAGAGACTATTTATTCTCCAACTCCTAAGGTTGGAAGGAAAATTAATTCGAAATTCCCCGAATGCAATTTGTGGTGTTTGTGCTCTGTATTCGCTGTGATCGAAGGAAGACTTAGAAGCACATGCGGTTGAAAAGTCTTTGGGAGTTTTTTTCGAGGGTGAAGTGGAGGGAAGTTCACTTGTGAACTTCGTAGCCCGCGTGGGCTAGTGGTTGTGAAGGTTGCTGTTGGGCGCTGCATTGGCGGAGGTCATCGTTTCGAGTCTCGCGAGGGTGCTTTGCTAGAGTAACACATGTTTTTATTAAAACATCTTTATGCCACGAAATTTGGAGTTTCTTGGACATCGATTTATAAGGTGTGATTAAATTTTATGAGTTTTGGCTTTTGTGATTAGCATTGAATAAAATCTTAGGAGAAATAAGGGCATATTTCTTTGGATGTATTTTTAATATTATTATTTGCTATGCTAAAATTAAAAATGGAGGTATAAGGTGTGAGTCTGTGATTGTTGATTTATTGGCATGTTATGGTGGTTGTGTTTAAAGAAGTGGAGCCAAAAGGTGTAATAAAGGAAGTTGATATTATTGCTCATTTCTTTTTATTCTAACCCTAACTTGGTTGGAATTTTGAGAGTTGTGTGTGGTGACAACTTGAAGGTTCAATTATCTTCTACTCCAATAAGGTATGGGCACATTCTTCTTATGAGTATGATTGGTGTATGTTTTATAAAATAAGGTTGGAGTGAAAAGGTATTCTACTAGGTATCCTTTGGCTAGGTGTAAATCCTATTTTCTGGTTTGTTGAAGACTACTTATGCATTGTTATCCTTAAGGAGAGTTTTTGGTGAATGCATAATTTTTGGTTTGAGATAGTGGAAGCTTTGTGCAATAGGGTTTATATTTGTGAGTCTAGCTACTTGCATTGAGTTGGTGGAACCCTTGGTTGGTTGTTTTGAGTTTGATGGTTGAGTTGCTTCCGTAGAGGTTGTTTGATCAAGTTATTGCTTTACTTGATTCATGATATTGGGCTTACTCCATTGAGTTGATTTGAGCAAGTTATTCTTTGCATTTGGTGATATTGTGTTGGTGGTTGTTTTGTTCAAATATCTTTGGAGGGAAAAGGATTTCTACTTGTTTCCTTTTCTTGTGATGATTGGTTGAATGCTTCAAGGTTGATGTTGAGTTGAATGGTGTTGGTTGACTAAACCTTGTTTGATGAGCATTATTGTTGAAACCCTAATTGATGGTGAAAAGAACATGAGTATCATTGTTATGTGATTCTTTGCATAGTTGGCAATTGTTGGGGTTTCATGTTCTTGAAAGAAAACATTCTATCCTATCCATTTCAGATATTGAGTTGAGTTTTCAGATTTGAGATTGAGATTGAGCTGAGTTGATTTGAGTTGAGTTTTGAGATTGGGATTTGAGTATAGAACATATTGAGTCTCTAAAAATTCTCTTTATGCTTCTATGAGTTTGACAAATCACATTGGGTCTCTAACAATTCACTTTGTGATTTCCTACTAAGAAAGTTTTTCTTGGTGAGCTTGCTGAGTTTTTGGACAGGTTCCAGTGGGGACTTGTGAGTAGTTTTTGGACAAGTTCTAGTGGGGACTTGTGAGTAGTTTTTGGATAGGTTCTAGTGGGGACTTGTGAGAAATTTTTGGACAGGTTTCGGTGGGGAATTGTGAGCAGTTTTTGGATAGGTTCCGGTGGGGACTTGTGAGCAAATTTGGACAAGTCCTAGTAGAGGACTTGTGAGCTGAGTTTGATAGTTCTATCAGAGAACTTGAGGACAGAGGTACATTGGTTCTATGAGAAGAACCTGAGGACAGATTTGGCAAGTCTTTGAGAAGGCTTGTATGCATAGGATTGATATGTTCAAGAGTTCGATAGATTTGACAGACAGAGGAAGACTTGTACTAGACCGACTGACTGTGTTTGGTATAGGTTGTTGAGCTATTATGGACGTGATCATAGAAGGCAAAGGTCTCTTAGGCTAAGCATTGAGGATAGGAGGTCTTCGATGGAATGGAGTTCCACATTCTGGCAAGAGGTAGAGGCAGTTGATCTTCTGAGGGATCATTTCCAAAGTAGATGGGAAGGTATCTCCTTTGAGCAGAGGCTCATAAATTCTGATTGGGGGAAGGTATCTCCTTTGAGTAGAGGCTCATAAATTTTGATTGGGGGAAGGTATCTCCTTTGGGCCGAGGCTCATAAACATTGTAATTGGGAAGGATTCCCAAAGAAATTTGAGATAACTTTTAGAGAAAAGTTTTGTGGACGTAGCCCAGCCATTCTAGGTGGACCATATTAAAATTGGTGTCACTTTGTGGATGATATTGTGCATTGCTTTGATATTGCTTTGGGTATATTGCTTTACTATTTTGAAGTATAAAGGAAAAAGTAAAAAGAGGTCTTATACTGTTCACCCCCCCCTCAAGTATAAGCTTGTGTTCTTCAATTGGTATCAGAGCTGGTGCCTTCAGAAAGTTTAACAGCTTGAAGAAAAAGCTAGTAAAGAACACAATGGATCATTCAAGTGGCAATGCAGCACCTATTATTGATGGGGTAGATTTTGGTCTTTGAAGTGCAAGGATGAAGGTTCATCTAATGGCACTTGGGAATGAGGTTTGGGAAGTGATTAAAGATGAGTATACTATTCCTGAACATGGTCCTAATACTAAAGAAGAAAGGCTCCTACATCACAACAATTCAAAAGCAATGAATGCAATCCTAAAAGGCTTACTAGAAGCAGATCTCACCAAAGTGATTCACTGCAAGACAACTAGTGAAATGTGGAATTAGTTGAAGGTGGTTCATATAGGTGATACAAATGTCAGAAAGTCCAAGTTGAGACACTTCAAAGGTATGTTTGAACAACTCAAGATGAATTATGATGAAAATATTAGTGACTACATGCTTCATATGGATGAGGTTGTTAACTCCATGAAAGACTTAGGTCTTGAGCTTGCTGAAAATGATGTTTGTGATAATATTTTAAGATCTCTTCCTAATAGATTTAGTGAAAATATTTCTGCTATTGAGGAAGCTAAAGATTTGGATAAGTTGAAAAAGGATGAGCTCCATAGTATACTTGTAGCATTTGAGTTGAGAACTCAAATGAAGGTTGATGTCAAGAAAGAGGCAACTTTCAAGGCTACCAAGAAATCCAAGGGTAAACAACTTCAAGATAGTGATGAGTCTTTTAGTGATGAAGAGGCATATTACAGCAAGAAAGGCAAGTTCTCTAGAAAGCACAAAAGTATGAAAAATGTAAGATTTTTCAATTGTGGAAAGTTTGGTCATTATGCTACTGACTGTACTATTCCCAAGAATGAAAGTGATGAAGATAAACATGATTCTAAGAGCAAGGATTCTGAAAAGCACAAGCATCACAAGAAAAACAAAGATGAGCACAACAATTAAGGAAAGAGGTATTCTCACAAGCACAAGAAGAGTTTCTACCTAGACAAAGCAAGTAAGTGTTCTAGTAGTGATAGTGAAATTTCTTCAAGTGATAATGAAAATGAGATGTTGTTCATATCAAAAAAAGAGGAAGAACCGAAACATAGATTCATTATCATGAAATGTCTTAGATGTGGAAATTTTGGTCACCTTTAGGATGATTGCACAAATAATGATTTGGTTTCTAGTATGTATTAGGATGCTTCTGAAAACTATAAGGAAGATGCATGTATGGTTTTTGAAAAGGGTAGCACCTCTAGTGATAAGAAATCTGAAAAAGGCCTTGATGATTCAAAAAGCAAACAAATAGAGGAAGATATAGAGGAAGGTGAAGTAGATCTTGAAGGTGAACTTATTAGTGCTCTTAGTGCTTTGAAAAAGGAAAGAAAGAAGAATGCTAGACTCAAGGATAAGTTAGATGAATGTTGTATGGAGAGAGATGATCTTATAGAAAGTCTTGACTTCTTTATAGCTAAGACACAAGAACTCAAGGATGAGTTAGAGTCTAAGGTTCTTGAGTATAGTGAGTTAGAATAGAAAATGACTTCTTTGAAAGAGGAAACTAAAAATTACAAGGATAAGCTTTACAGGTTTCAAGATAGCTCCAAAAAGTTTAAGTCTCTCATCAAAGGTCAAAGAAAGACAACAGATAAAATAGGTCTTGGTTTTGTTAAGAAACACAAGGAACAGGTTGGGGAATCTAGTAAGAGATTCCAAAAAGAAGAGAGTTCTGATGAGGAAAGTATTTCAGAAAAAGAGTCCTTGAGTGATAGATGCACAAAATCAGAAAACAGGAAACAGAAAAAGGGGAGAAAGTTTACAAGACCTAGGAAGTCAAATCCAGGAAATTTTAATGGCAGATGTTTTTCTTGTCACAGGTTTGGTCACATGGATTCACATTGCATGATTCAATTTAGGAAGGTAAATGACAGTTTTAGAGGTGGTAATTTATTTCAAGGGTATTGCTACTCTTGTAAACAGTTTGGGCATAAGGCAATTTACTGCAAGGCTAATAACAGGAACAGGGTTAGTCAAAATAGGTGGATTCAAAGAACAGGTATGCCTCAAAGAAATAACATTGTTACTTGTTATAAGTGCAACAATGAAGGTCACATAGCTAGATAGTGTAGAGCTAAACTTCCAAGGTACAAGAATAGAAACAATGGTATGAATAGGTCCAAGGATCAAGGCATGGTTAAGAACAGGAACAATGATAGGAACAGGAACAGGAATATGGACAAGGAGAACAAGAGAAGACATGGTAAGGCATCTATAGACACTGATGATGATCAGTGCCTAATGGGAGTTTTACTCCCACCCCGAAATTAAACACCTCAATAGGAGGTGGGGGAGGGACTAAGCTAAGAGGCTCATTCTTAGTCTCGAGCCCCAAAGGTGACCCTTTGCCATTGATGACAAAGGGGGAGAGATTTGAGTAAGGGGGAGAGCCTCAAGACAAGGGGAGCTGTTTATGTTGAGTTTCTATGTTGTTGAGAAGCATGGTTTGCCATCAATGACAAAGGGGGAGATTGTTGGCAATTTTGGGTTTGAGATCCTAGCTTCTTGTCTATGAGTTGTCATTGATGTCAAAAGGAAATGGCATTAATGTTAAGAGGATGTGTTGGCTTCAAAGGTGGAAGATTCCAAGAGAATATTTTTAAGAGAATCCGGAGAGATTCCATTGGCAAGGGTTTTTCATTAAAACCAAACCGGTTTTTATTAAAACCAAGTTGGATAGGGTTTTTATTAAAACCAAGTTAAATGGTTTTTATTAAAACCAATGGAGGTTCTCTTTATTACTTATTTAATTATTATTTAAAACCCTTTAGGGTTTTAATTAATAAATTATTTAATTAATTAAGGGAGAAATTATTTTTAATTTATTAAAAATACTTAAAGGTTTTTAAACATTTTTTTATTCTTAATTTATTAAAATTATTTAAGGGTTTTTAAACCCTTTTTTGAAAAGACTTTTGATTAATTTTGAAATGGTCTTTATTTTCGCCGACATCAAGGTGTCTTCGAAGAGACTATTATTCTCCAACTCCTAAGGTTGGAAGGCAAATTAATTCGAAAATTCCCCAAATGCAATTTGCGGTGTTTGTGCTCTGTATTCGCTATGATCGAAGGAAGACTTAGAAGCACGTGTGGTTGAAAAGTATTCGGGAGTTTTTTTTCGAGGGTGAAGTGGAGGGAAGTTCACATGTGAACTTCATAGCCCGCGTGGGCTAGTGGCAGCGAAGGCTGCTGTTGGGTGCTGCATTGGTGGAGGTCATCATTTTGAGTCTCGCGGGGGTGCTTTGCTAGAGTAACACACGTTTTTATTAAAACATCTTTATGCGCAAAATTCAAAGTTTCTTGGACAGCTATTTATAAGGTGTGATTAAATTTTATGATTTTTGGCTTTTGTGATTAGCATTGAATAAAAGCTTAGGAGAAATAAGGGCATATTTCTTTGGATGTAATTTTAAGATTATTCTTTGCTATGCTAAAATTAAAAATGGAAGTATAAGGTGTGAGTCTGTGATTGTTGATTTATTGGCATGTTATGGTGGTTGTGTTTAAAGAAGTGGAGCTAAAAGGTGTAATAAAGGAAGTTGATATTATTGCTCATTTCTTTTTATTCTAACCCTAACTTGGTTGGAATTTTGAGATTTGTGTATGGTGATAGCTTGAAGGTTCAATTATCTTCTACTCCAATAAGGTATGGGCACATTCTTCTTATGAGTATGATTGGTGTATGTTTTCTGAAATAAGGTTGGAGTGAAAAGGTATTCTACTAGGTATCCTTTGGCTAGGTGTAAATCCTATTTTCTGGTTTATTGAAGACTACTTATGCATTGTTATCCTTAAGGAGAGTTTTTGGTGAATGCATAATTTTTGGTTTGAGATAGTGGAAGCTTTGTGCACTAGGGTTTATATTTGTGAGTCTAGCTACTTGCATTGAGTTGGTGGAACCCTTGGTTGGCTATTTTGAGTTTGATGGTTGAGTTGCTTTCATAGAGGTTGTTTGATCAAGTTATTGCTTTACTTGATTCATGATATTGGGCTTACTCCATTGATTTGATTTGAGCAAGTTATTCTTTGCATTTGGTGATATAGTGTTGGTGGCTGTTTTGTTCAAATATCTTTGGAGGGAAAAGGATTTCTACTTGTTTCATTTTCTTGTGATGATTGGTTGAATGCTTCAAGGTTGATGTTGAGTTGAATGGTGTTGGTTGACTAAACCTTGTTTGATGAGCATTGTTGTTGAAACCCTAATTTATGGTGAAAATAACATGAGTATCATTGTTATGTGATTCTTTGCATAGTTGGCAATTGTTGGGGTTTCATGTTCTTGAAAGAAAACATTCTATCCTATCCATTTCAGATATTGAGTTGAGTTTTCAGATTTGAGATTGAGATTGAGATGAGTTGATTTGAGTTGATTTTTGAGATTGGGATTTGATTATAGAACATATTGAGTCTCTAACAATTCTCTTTATGCTTCTATGATTTTGACAAATCACATTGGGTCTCTAAAAATTCACTTTGTGATTTCCTACTAAGAAAATTTTTCTTGGTGAGCTTGCTGAGTTTTTGGACATGTTCCAGTGGGGACTTATGAGCAGTTTTTGGACAGGTTCCAGTGGGGACTTGTGAGCAGTTTTTGGACAGGTTCTAGTGGGGACTTGTGAGCAATTTTTGGATAGGTTTCGGTGGGGACTTGTGAGTAGTTTTTGGACAGGTTCCGGTGGGGACTTGTGAGCAGATTTGGACAGGTCCTAGTAGAGGACTTGTGAGCTAAGTTTGATATTTCTATCAGAGAACTTGAGGATAGAGGTGCATTGGTTCTATGAGAAGAACCTGAGGATAGATTTGAAAAATCTTTGAGAAGGCTTGTATGCAGAGGATTGATTTGTTCAAGAGTTGGACAGATCTGACAGATAGAGGAAGACTTGTACTAGACTGACTGACTGTGTTTGGTACAGGTTGCTGAGCTACTGTGGAAGTGATCATGGAAGCCAGAGGTCTCTTAGGCTAAGCATTGAGGACAGGAGGTCTTCCATGGAAAGGAGTTCCATGTTCTAGCAAGAGGTAGAGGCAGTTGATCTTCTGAGGGATCATTTCCAAAGCAGAGGGGAAGGTATCTCCTTTGGGTAGAGGCTCATAAATTTTGATTGGTGGAAAGTATCTCCTTTGAGTAGAGGCTCATAAATTCTAATTGGGGGAAGGTATCTCCTTTGGTTCAAGGCTCATAAACATTGTAATCGGGAAGGATTCCCAAAGAACTTTGACATAACTTTAAGAGAAAATTTTTGTGGACGTAGCCCAGCCATTCTGGGTGAACCACATTAAAATTGGTGTCACTTTGTGGATGATATTGTGCATTGCTTTGATATTTCTTTGGGTATATTGCTTTACTATTTTGAAGTATAAAGGAAAAAATAAAAAGAGGTCTTATACTGTTCACCCCCCCTATCAGTATAAGCTTGTGTTCTTCACAGGTTTCATCTTTCATTCACACAACTTGGGAATTTTTTTTTGTTTTAACTTGTGTTGGGATGCGACGTAACAAGGTGTGATCCAAGTAAAAATCTACCTTTATAAAAATCCATCTAAATTTGTATAGTTTTTGGCTAGAAATATAAAGAAAGCTGAATGATGAAATCCTTGGATACATTAGAAGACAACTGATTATGATATGGTGAAAAATGTGGATGGCGTTTATTTTTGCTGGATTATTTACAAAGTGGAAAAATGCAAAAAATGATGGAATTGCCAAGTAATTACAGGCTATGGTGCATTTGACCTGTATGACCAACAAATATGCAATGTATGTTTACGATGCCTAATATAACTTATTATTTTTTTTGGTTTGATTTTTAAGAGTATGCATGGAAGTGAGATGAATTTTTTTTTTTGTTATTTTTGATTATTTTATTGTTTTTGAAAATTCGTTATGGTTGGTTTATCCCGAGTGGGTGCGGACCAAGTGATTCTTTTGGATCCTTGGAGGTTTTGACCAAAGGGATTATAGATACCTTTGGGGCATTTTGGGTGACCAAGTGGTTGTGGGAATCCTTGGAGATTTTGGTTTGACCAAAGGGATTATGGGCACCTTTGGGGCATTTTGGGTTGACCAAGCGATGATGGGAATCCTTGGAGCATTTGGTTTGACCAAAGGGATTATGGGCACCTTTGGGGCGTTTTGGGGTGACCAAGCGATTATGGGAATCCTTGGAGCGTTTGGTTTGACCAAAGGGTTTATGGATACATTTGGGGCATTTTGGGGTGACCAAATGATTGTTGGAATCCTTGTAGCATTTGGTTTGACCAAAGGGATTATGGGTACCTTTAGGGCATTTTGGGTTGACCAAGAGATTGTGGGAATCCTTTGAGCTTTTTTGGTGTGGTCCATGGCTCTTTTAAATGTGGAATGGCCTCAAATGACTGATGTTCAAGGGTTCTAGTTTCTTTATTCCATCAAGAGAGGCTAATCGGTATGTTCCAGGTCCTATTTTACTGTCAATTATATAAGGACCTAACCAGTTTGCCATGAACTTGTACCTTAGATGGGGCGGCAAGTTAGAATTTTATTGGTTCTCTTTTAAGACCAAGTCACCAACCTGAAAGTCCCTCAGGTGAACTTTCATGTTGTATGCTTTCTTAAGTTTCTCTTGGTAGATACGTAAATGCTCGAGAGCATTGATGTGTCGTTCATCGAGCAACGTAAGCTAGTCTAACCGAGATTGCTGCACAGTGTCATTATCGATGAACTCTTGCATTGATATGCATGAGGAAGGTATTTCCAACTCGAGATGCATGACTGCCTCAGAGCCATACACCAGCAAAAATGGAGTTGCCCTAGTGGGCATCCGAATGCTAGTGTGATAATTCCACAGAGCAAACGGGATTTGAATGTGCCAATCCTTATGACTATCTATGACCATATTTTTAAGGATGGCAACTAGCATTTTGTTTGATGCCTCTACTTTCCCATTTGCCTACGGATAATAGGGTGTCAAAAAACTATGCTAAATTTTGTACTTTTTTGTCAAAGCGCGCACATATTTGTTCTTAAATGGTGTCCCATTATCCGAGATGATCTTGGATGGAATACCAAAATGACATATGATATTATGTAAAATAAACTCCATAATGCGAGACCCATTTGTAGAGGTAAGTGGAATGGCTTCCACCCACTTAGTGAAGTACTCTATGGCCGTTATGATAAATGTGTGATGACTTGACGATGCAAGGGAGATATTTTTGATGAGATCTAAGCCCCACTACAAAAAAATCCAAGTTGATTGGATTGGATGCAAGGCCTGAGAACGTACGTGTGTTAAATTAGCATGGTGTTGACATTTCACACACTTCCTTACATATGTGCAACAATCTCGCTCTAAATATGGCAAATAATAGCCAATGTGAAGAATGCTCTTTGTGATGGCCATACTGCTAAAGTTTCCACCACATGTACCATCATGCACTTGGGTGATCACCCAAGCGGACTTTTCCTGGTCCAAGGAACGGAGGAGGATCCCTTCATAGATTTGACGATAAAAAATATCTCCTAGAAAGACATGTTTTGCCACTTTCTGTTTGAATTATCTTTTCGTGGTATGCGACAATCCAAGTGGGAGGCTACCTAACTTGAGATAGTCTCTTATGGATGTGTACCAATCCTATTGATCAGAAACCTCGATGGTATGAATGACCAATCCCTCTTGAAGTTCATCCCTAGCAAAAGCTGAGCGGGAAAGAACTTGTAAGAATAGTGTTGTGTTGCTATTAAGAGGGGTCCAGGAGAACAAGGACCCCCAGTTGGCGTGATTCAAACTATCATGGATTCGAGAGAACTTATCCTGAGATGGTTCAATCTAGATTAGGTGGATTCCTGGCATTAGGTTAGAGCTTGCACGTTTCGTTGTGGATTATGATAATGTTTTGACTTGAATGGTTGTCATTTCACCAGAAGGGTCTTGCGGGATTAGTGACCCCAAGGAGGCCATAGTGTCTACAAAATGATTCGATGATCGAGAGAGTGCCTCGATGTCGTACCATTCAAGATTTGCTAGGAATTTATCCACAAGGGCTTTGTAGGCCTGTAGAACTGGGTATTTACATTGGAATACCCCTTTCACTTGGTTGAAAATTAACAACGAATCACCAAAGATATTCAAGCATTTGATGTTCATGGTGATGGTTGTCTGAAGACCTATGAGCAAGGCTTTGTATTTAGCATTTTTATTGGTGCATGAGAAATCAAGTTTAAATGATAGAGGCATTGGAGCCCCTTGAGGTGCAAAAAATATGATTCCTGTGCCACCCCCTTGCTCACATTTAGAACCATAAAAGAATAAGGTTATGTCGGCCTGTGACTCTGGCTCTTCAGAATCTGATGATTCTGAGACATGGAAGATCCCATCATCGGGTAGCTCTATGGTCAGAGGTTGATCATCTTCGATAGGAGCCTATTCTAGTTGATCAACGATGATTTGACATTTTATGGACTTCTTTCCGATGAATTCAATGTCAAACTTTGTCAACAACATGATCCATTTCACTATGCGGCTACTATGATAAGTATGACTCATCATGTACCGCAATGGATTCTCCTTAGACACAACATACGTCGTATTGCTCAACATGTAATGGCATAGCTTTTTGGTGGCAAATACCATTGCTAAGCATAGCTTCTCGACGTATGCATAGTTAAGTTCATAACTGACCAGGGTGCGACTAAGATAATAATTAGCTTGTTCTTTATGTAGTTCAGTTTTCTAGGCTAGCATGGCACCAGTGCCACCTCAGTAGCTGAGATGTATAAGTAGAATGGCACTCATGGTCTAGGTGGTGCCAATACTAGCAGTGAAGCCAAGTATTTTTTAATGTCATCGAAGGCTGACTGACACTCGTCATCCCAGTGAAATGCTACCCCCTTGTGTAATAATTTATTCATGGGTCGACACTTGTCATATAAATGTGCTATGAAGTGCTTGATCGATGCGACCTTACCCTGCAAGCTTCTGAGCTGCTTGATGGTGGTTGGGGGAAGCATTTCAAGGATTGTCTTCAATTTATTTGGATCTACCTCAATGCCTTGTTTTGAGACTATTAAACCCAAGATTTTTCTAGATGTGACACCAAATACACACTTCTTGGGGTTTAGCCTAACTTTGTGTTCAATGAGGTGATCAAGGATCTTGCGTAAGTCATCGAGATGATCTGGGCAGAAAAGAGATTTGGCCAAAAAATAATCCATATAATCTTCCAAATTTTTATGCATGTGATCGTGGAAGATGTATGTCATAGCGCGTTGGTAGATGGCGCCAGCATTTTTAAGGCCAAAGAGCATGACCTTATAACAAAATGTCCCCCAAGGTGTTGTAAATGCCATCTTTAGTTGATAATTAGGATTGATACAAATTTGGTTGTATCCCGAGACACCATCCATGAGGGAAAGCATTTCATGGCTTGTTGTAGGGTCTACAAATGTGTCAATGCTAGGTAAGGGGAAATCTTCCTTGGGACTTGCTTTGTTTAGATCTCAAAAATTGGTGCATATGTGAATCCTCCCGTCAGGATTTTTGATGGGCACCATGTTGGAAAACCATGGTGGGTAATCTATGCAGATGACAAACTATGCATCCAACAAATTTTGTACCTCATATTTGACCATTAAGGCCACTATTGGGTGCATCTTACATAGTTTTTTCTTGACTTTCTTGACTATCGGATCAAGTGTTAGATTATGTGTGACTAGCTATGGGTCTAGCCCCAACATTTCTATGTAGGACCATGCAAAAACCTCCTTCTTCTATTTGAGAAGGGCAATGTAATCAGCTTGCTCTTTGGGGGATATAATTACCCCCAGGATTTGTGGATTCATTGGATCAGATTCGATGTCTACGTCAGTAATCTCTTCGACTGACATGTGGGACCCGTCATCCAACTGGTGTGGAGTTGGGATCAAGTGGATATTATTTGATGAATTTAGATCTACGTTTGGAACATCAGGTTTCTCTTCAGCATGGAAGATATCCTGAGTTGGTCCTAGGGTAAAATGAAGCATCTCACCGTTAGGCCAATACTCTGATGGGGATGGTGGCGAGTTAGCATGATCCTAGTCTATGGCATCTAAGTTTAGATACAATGGTCATGCTGGATTGACTAGATTGTGGATGGGGGTGGTTAAGTCAATGGAGATCATGTTGATGAAGTGAATTTGATCTCCATTATCGTACGAGTGGTGACTCAGACATCCTTGGTGATATTTGTGCTTCAGATATAGCTCTATGGGTATTAGCACAAACTGATCAACCCTATATGTGGATAGGACAGGGTCTGACTTTGGCACTGATGGCTCTATAGGGTCTTTGGGTGGAAGGTGCTCTCCATATGCCTAAAGTGGCAGATGCAACATTTGGTCCAACTATGCCTAGTTCAAATGCCACATATGCCTTGGCCCCATGTTTAGCTATTCAAACATGTCATCAATATCAATGGGGTATTGTTGTTGCCGCATATGGTTGAGATATGCAATCTCAGTCTCATATACATACTCGCTATCATAGATCCATAGGCCTTCATTGGCTTTGACAATTGTTTGTGGCAAGTGAGGCTCGTTATGTTTGAGCAAGTTGATTTGGTCCCATCGGGGTTGTTCCACTCTTTGTGGGAGGATTCTCTTAAGGTGGCAATTGCTCGATTGGAGCATTCAAGGGGAACATCACATGAAGTTATCCTGATAGTCATTTATGGGCATCACTTACGAGTGATTGCTATCGAACTCAAAAGGGTTCCAAGGTGCTACCTCATACTCTGACTCGTCTTCTAAATATCATTCTTGGCCTTTTTTATATCCCTCTTGGAGGCAAGTTCTTGAACTTTCCCCTTTCTCGATCGAATGGGAGGAGCTGTTGAGGCCCACAAGATTGGTTGTTAGCAATGGGAGATAATCCCCCAATGTGTATGTTGTGTTAGGATTGGCATATGGATCTTGTGCCAACCCATCCTTGTTGCCTAGCCCCAGGTCTTGCATGTTTTCTACCAAGATATCAAGGGGCAGAGGGTGGTTGAACCCTACTCCTGATTTGTCGTATGGCACATGATACCTTGGTTGACAAAGAACACGCACTCCTTGTTCATATCTGCCCAATCCATATCCATGCCAATTACATTGGCCAAGGTATTTCAAAGCGAAGTTTGGGTTGGAAAGATAATTAAAATTTTTAGCAAAGGGCTCTTCGTCCTCTTCCTCTTGCAGGCAAGGTTCAATGTCATTGTCGAGGCCCCCATATACAAAATTTGTCTAATTTTTTTGGTAGCCCAAAGGGACAATAGTTTTGATGGGGAGGTAAGGTCTCCCCATGTCCTACATGGACTCAAGCATAGGTGTTGCTACAATGTTCCACACTAGATACTCCCCCAGGCCCGTATTGGCCATCTCAATGGTGATCATTGGTGGTTGAGGGGGAGGGAATGGGAGATCTTCCTGAGTCCACTACATGTTGGGTGAATTAGGTGTCTCAACTTCCATTCATTTGGGCACCTCTTTGGTAGATATGGTTGATACCAATGGTGGTATCTCTTCTAGGGGCTTCTTCTCGTTGTCATTTGATGTGGCCACCGTAGGTGGTGTTGTTGGTGAAGGACCAGATGATGAAGATGGGCCTGGTTGGTGATTTGATGGACTTAACAATGAGGATGTATGCAAAATTAGACCCTGTTTGGATGGATTCATTTGAAATTCCAAATGTGTCGATGGTAGGGTTGATTATGGCATCAGTTGCACCGCATTGCAATACTTGAAGAGATCTAAGTTTGCCAGGACTACATGCACTTGCCCTTCATATGTGTACTTTAGGCATTGATGGGCTATCGAAGGGACACACTTCATGTCCCTGATCTAAGGCCAGCCCAGTAAAATATTGTAAGCCATCTCACCTTCCAAGATGTGGCACAATGTAGGAATAGTCTTTTGTCCCACTTGGATGGGCAGGACAATTGTGCCAACCATCGAGCATATCGCGTCATTGAATGCTCGAAGAGTATAGATGGAGGCCACTATGTGAGATGCTAGAAACTTGAGGTGTTTCAATGCCACTATTGTGATTATATTATTGGAGGAGCCAGTGTCCACCAACACCCTCTTAAATGGAATCCTGTTGACCCGTGCAATGATGTGCAGGGGTGGATCTACCATATCACCAGTCACCAATTTTAGTTTGTCTTCTCTAAAGGTGATGACTGGTTTTGTACATCGTTTTACATGTCCCACAAAGTTGTTGAAATAGTTTTCTTCGTGGGGCTGTAGCTCTATGGCTTTGAGTATCTCCATTACAGCCTCCCGATGGGGCAGTGATTGTTGGATGAGATCATATATGGAGAGCCTAGCCAATGTGGTCCTTAAACTTTGGGTAAGTTTAGTCCAAATCGTGGCCACTGGTCTAGGTGGAGGAGGTTACGTAGGGTGTTGTTGAGGTTATGACATTGATGGAACCTCTCCTATAGCTACAACGGGGGTAGATGTGCTTGGATACCTCTTGTTCTATGTCACTATGCTTATCATCCCTACATACCCCTACATGGGGCAGTTTTGTGTCACCTCATTGACTTGTAGAGTCTTTGCCTATGCATCATGGGTAGGTAGGGGGTATTTGAAGACTTCCATCTGTTGGTTGCTTGGTTCTATGGGATTATCTGCCGCTAGAATTTTGTTTCCTATTAGGTCCTACACTAAGCTTTTGAACTTCCAACATGCGTAAAGGTCATGTCCTTTCTGCCGATGAAATCTACAATACAAGTCTTCCCTATATCCCTTGGGTTTTGGTGCGTTGGGGTCTACGGGTCAAGTTTCTAGCAGGTTTATCAAGTTTGCCATGGACAAACGGTCAAACAAGGAGTCTTTAGACTTTGTGAAGGGTGTGAATAGTCGTCTAGGGTGACACTGCTAATTTTGTTATTGCCTATAATTTTCATTTTCGTAGCTATCAATAGGAACTGCCTGATAATTAGCCTTTTGTGGTTGTGTCATCTGTGTAGGCTTTGGTATGTTTATGGCAACCTGATTGACCACAGCGGGTTTCGATTGCATGGACCCAATTTTGGCATTTTTTGGCCACTCTTTCTTACATGGATTGGCAATCTTGCCATCCTATATCTTGATCTCCTCAATTATTCTATCTTTCACCAGGGATTCCTCAAGAGTGGCATATTATTGCAGCTGCAATAGCATGGAGATCGACCTTAGGCAACTCTTTGAGAATATTTGGGTCAGGTCGGCCATGGGAGGGAGGTAAGGTAGCCTTGAAAGCAATGTCCTCCACCAATTTCCATAAGCCATCATGGTCTCTTCCTCATACTGCTTGAGGCTAGCTAGGTCACTTAATGATGCCTTCTTCTTGTTTTTGAAGTGAAACATTCGAGGAATGCATCCACTAGCTGGTCTAGGTTGCTAATGCTATGCTTCAGCAACTAGGTAAACCAATTCGAGGTAGGGCTTGCGAACATGGTTATAAATATTCTTAGAAGAAAAGCATCGTTGTCCTGAATTTCAAAGCTTTGAATCAAGAATATTGTCATGTGCTCTTGGGCATCCTCATCCCCTCTAAAAATTGCCAATTGAGGCATTTTGAACTGTTCAGGGTATGGGGGTGCTGACACTAAAGGATGCACAGGGTGACTACAAAGCTGGCGTAAAGTGGGCTTTTGGGGCCCATAAGTCTTGGTCTCCCTAGACTCTAAGCACTCTAACAATACTTTATATGCATAGAAATATTTGATCTCTTCCTCCTTGGTTTGTTCCTGTTGTGAATTACGAGGAACTTGAGGCCTATGGAGGGGTAGCCAGATAGCGCCCCCTACCTTGGTAGGGCATTTTAGCCCACTCTTATTCTTGCTCAAATTCCTCATAGGCTTCTTGAGAAGTTCTTGGGAATGACCTATAAACATGGGTGGGTGCTCGAGGAGGGCTCCCATCATTGGTTCTGGGAGTGGTCTCCCGCTTAGGTCTAGGAGGTCTTGGAGGTAATGCTTGATAAGGTCATGGAGACATGTCTCATACCAAGGGTTTATGCCTCTCATAAAGCTCTGTCCTATGTGTGCGAGGGGTTGGAATCCTCTCATGCATAATTTTTTGGAGCAACTCATTCATCTAAAGCTGAATGCGCTCTTTTCTAAGATGGTGTAGGTGATCTAACTGTTGTTGATCTTGCTCAAGCTATGATTTGCGCTTGGTGGGTGGTATGTTTGGAAAATTCCAAGATGATTTGTTCCACCGTCTTAGGTCTAGGAGGCCTAGATGCCTCCCCTACATATCTATCTCAGTCGTAATGATCCGAGATCTCTATAGGTCGCTTCCCTTTGTCGAGGTTAGCAGCATTCACCCGAGGCTCTAGCCTCAGTAAGTGATCTTGATAAATAGTAGGTGCGGAGGTGCATTGCTCCCACACTGTTTATTTCTCTTGATGAATATAATGGTTTTCCTCATGCTCTCTTTCATATATGTGAAAGGTACGGGTGGAGTTGGATCACCCTATCTGAAGAGCCTTGCACTCTAGATTTGGCCTATTTTTTTTGATAGCAATGAGGGATATAGGAGGGATGATATAATCATGTGGCACCTCCTTATGGACCATATGTTGTTCTAGTGCTTCATCGTGCGATGGCCACTCATAATGAGTGTCTAAGGGGGACTTCCTAGGTATGTACTCCTCCTAAAAGGGTCTGTGTTAAATGGGAGTGCCCCTCAAAGGGGTGCCTCTATAGTCCTATTCCATCATGGTATTATGTGGACTATTTTTTGGGTCACACAACCAAGGTGGTATGACCAAGTCCTTGGGGCTATAACGGAGGTGACTTGTGCCCCCTTGTACACTTTCCACAGCTTCTACCCGTGATTGGGCTTGGCTACAGGTGTACACCATGGTGGTGGTTCTCTAAAATATATGTATGTTTTTATCTTCTTTATGATTTTTTATGCTACACAAAAAAAAATGGGCCACACAAACAAAGAAGTGATTATCTCATTTATAGATTAAATGTGTGCCCTAAATTTGGTTCAATGTGTTTTGAATTTTGTTTTGAAATCCTTGTAAGAAAAATTTTGTTGTACATGCAATATGAGGGCTCTTATGTATCCCAAAATGGTCGCCCCTTCAATATACCATTGCTAGGCCATTATACCAAACCTCCCAATATACCTGCCCTTACATGAGGGAAACTATTGGTACACGAGAGCAGAACAGTACGTGGAACATAGGTAGTATGAAAGGGGAATCGATCTATTTTTGACACCTACCATAGAATACTTATCCTCATGCACTAGGAATCACCCTAGATACACTTGGTCAGCTTTCGTCAGGATTTACGTCTAGCAACAGTCACAATCGGGGTTATGTATGCAAAATTCAAGCCAAGGTGGTGATGAAATCCATCGTTGGTCTTGATCAAGTGTTGGGGTTTTACGACCAAATCCTTGATGTTTATATTATCACGTGGTGTGTGTGGTTCTTTTTACTTGTGCAAAGAAATAAAAAATGCAGCAAACTTCTCTATGCAAGCAAAGAAAGCAAAAAAATCACAAAAATAGAGACAAAAAATTACAGAGGATGTTCAGAAAACCTACCTCTTCTCTGCCCAACCTGGATGCCCCTAAATTTTTGCTTAGAAAATGCATAGAGAGCTAATAATCCTAGGGTGGGATGAATAGAAGATCTGTATTCATCATAGGGTGGGACGAATGCCTATTCATCCCTGGGTGAAATGAATACCAGCTCTGTATTTGTCATAGGGTGGCATGAGAAGCAGTCCAACGCCTGAAGGATTAACACTTGCAAGTAAAAACATAAGATTTTTGATCAAAATTTTGATCCTAATAGTAGGGGATAGATTACCACTATGATCACCACTGAAAGCACTTGGATACGGAAGCACAGGAACATTGGGTGCAATGCAAACAAAATCAGTTGTATTAACAAAATGCTAAGTGTATGAAAAAGGGAAAGCGAAGCATGAATGAAACAAGATGTAAAGCAAAGACAAAGGTGCAGCATATTTTATTAATTTTTCTTATGATCAGGTTACAATACATATCCCCCCCATTTTAGGGGATTAGAGCGTTCAATACAATTTTGTTACACCAACGGACGATACGCTTCCCTTCGGGATCTTCCACGTGCCCACATTCAAAATGGGCAGGCCAAACGTCACCGCCACTTGCATGAATACATTCTTAGTTCATTTCTACCCATCCTATGTTGAGATCTATCATACAGAGAAACAACAAATGATCAATAGCACATGCAGATGGAAGGAAACATGCAATCCCCAAGGCCTCTAGTTAATGCATGCATGAAATATTTAAAACAATGATCAAAACTTATTAGAATAGAATGAAATTTAAATAGAAGCATGTAAACACCATTAGGGACACATTGCAAAAATAACAGTCAAGAAATATACTATAGATTTCTAATCGCTCTGGGATGGGACGATTAGGACTGTCATAAAACATCTGAAAGTGGCCTCCCCAATGTCCCATCCAAGGGCCTCCAAAACACCTAAAAACTTGGGTTTAGGTAAAATGGGGCATTTTGAGATGACCTAGAAGGTTGGATTTTGTATATTCTACCCCAATCACCCTATATCTAAAGGCACTCCCTGTATGTTAGTAAAAATATAAAACAATGAAAACACAGTCAAAACAAGTCAGAATGCATTCAAAATTGAACAACAACATATGTGAGTCACCTAAAACAAGATTCAAAAGAAACAATGAATAAATCTACTATATATTTCTAATCACTCTGGGGTGGGGCGATTAGGACTGTAAGTGTGGAGGGGGCACCCGGGGGCAGGACGCCCATTGTTTGGGGCTTGGTTTTGACATCAATCCACTTGGGATGGGTCCAAAACCTCCTAGGGGGTTGTGTCAGCAAATTGGGTGTGGGATTCTGGCCAATTGTTTGGATTTTGGGTCCAGATCGCGCTCTTAATATTCACTCGATAACCTCCCTTCCAAAATAGAGATCAAGGATGTAGGAAGCACAATGAGGGTGAGGGTATAATTTGGTAGCACTCCATTGCTCCAAATACTCCTGATTTGTTCTCCTTTTGGGGTGAGAAGACTCACCATTTTATAGACCTGAAGGTCTGCTTTGAATGTGCATGCAGGGGCGCCACATGGCCATCATGCCTTTTCAGGGGATAGAATATTCCTCCATGATTAAGGGCTCCATGACTGCCTCTTTGAGCTTTGAAATGCTCACTCACACTCCCATGCATTGAAGGTGGAGTTGAATGGCGGATCTGGGCTACCATTTGTCAAGGTTTGACTTTTTTCTCGTCAAACTTGCTATTCGCCCCACCCTGGAGCGATTTTTGCTAATCATCCTAAGGTGGGGCGAATAACATTCTAATCATCCCAGGGTGGAATGAGTAAGGGTCAGGGTGCTTGAAAGGTTCCAGATTTACCTTTGACCTTCCAAAACTACTTTGGGAGTGGTTAGGACCATTGTTTAACCTCTGGGGGCTGCCCTAGGGGCTATGTATGCCAATTCGGTCAGTGCTTGTCGTCACTAATCAGGTTGGTGTTGTTTTTGTGTCTACACTTTCCACCTCTTTCAAGTGGGTATATTTGATGCCCTATTCCTCATGTTGAGGTACCAATCCTAGGAAGTTTGGGAGTGTAGGATATGACCCCTACTACATGAACTTTGGGTTTTTTTATCCAAGGTGGGTTCCTTGCTACAATAATATGCTCCTAGCCTACGCTACTTTAGGGAAAAAGAGAAAAGAGAGGGAAAGTGAGAAAACTAAATGTCAAATAAATTATAAGAAAGTAGTAAATGTAAGAAAGTAAATAAAAGTTGTAAAAGGTAGGAAACAAAACCTATCTAGCCTATCCTATAGGTGGTGATGTGTCAAAGAAAAAGAGTAATACCCCTAATGCATTGACAAATTTTAATGAACACATGCACAATGGATAAAAGTGCATGAGGAACATATGTCCCTTGGAGAACATGTAGAAAAATTAGAACACCCATGCTACAAGTAGGACAAAGAAATATGAAGAGTCAAAATTCTTATTGATGTGAACTCTTAGTTACATACATGTAGATATAAGAGGTTCAAAATCTACTTGGTAGGCCATGCAAGACTTGATCCAGGATAGGACATGGAGGAGAATTAAAGAAAGCACCTCTCAGAAGAATGGGAGATCTTTCAATACTTTAAAATTAGAATAAGGAAGATATTTATAAGTGGAGAAAGGGTTCCCACAAAAATACATGTAAGTTTTTAAAATTTATGATCTGAAGGTTGTAGAGGTCCATAACTACGAAAATATCTAATGATTAATCCTTTGCAATCACTCATTTATTAATTCCTTGAACATACATTGTCCCTTGAGATGTGCTCCTTGTTATCGCTTTAATGGTATAGCCATTGCCTAGGGAACTGTATCCAATCATAGAGTGTTGAAACCTTAATTGGGTCATCATCCCTTCCCTCACATCTGGTTGCTTTAGGTTGGTCTAGGGCTTCAATGATCAAATCCTATTCCATCCACACTCTTGGTAATTTATTTTGGTGAAGATGTCTTTTGATGCATCTAGCAGATGTGATGGGCACTACATTCTATCCAAGGGAATATGGTGCCCAAATTTGAGTGGCCTTATCCTATGGCACCTTCTATATTCTCCTCTATCACACCCTTCAAGTTAGGCTTTGCAGGTGTTGAGTGGAAATTTTGCCCAATTGCAAAATCATCATCACAACCAGGATTTTAAAATGAAAACCCTCTCTTGCAAAGAAATAGAAATTTATCCAAGGTTCCTTTTACTTAATGTGTTTGTATGTTATGAAAATGTGTCAAATAAGTGCTTAGAATACCTTAGTGATTTGCAAATAATTGTTAACAAGGGGCCTGTGTTGGTAATATTTTATTATGCTATGCAAGTGATTGTTCATGAAACTTAATGAAATGATGAGTGAATTGATTTTATGTTGCTTCAAACATGAAATAAAATGATCCAAATGATTAAAATTAAAATTTAATAACCTTTTAAAACCCTTATAAAGTAACCCCCCTTTGATAAAATTACAATTTTCATAAACGAAATTCAATCTATAGCCTTGAATACAATGGCCTTTTGAATGCCAAATAAATTACCCTCTTTAATGAAATTTATTTTCATAAACATAAGTTAATTTATTTCTTGAAAATGAAATACAAAGCTTGAAATGTGAAATAAAACTTTATGAAATTATAAAATTCCTTGAAAATATGAATTTTATAAATAATTTTATAATTTCCACCGTGCTTCAAACTAAAATTGAAATTGCTTTAATAAACAACTTAAAGCTTATTCTTTGAACCTATGCATCTTTATTTTGGATTTTATTTTTTTTTACATTTTTTATTTTATGTGAAAACTTAAAAAAAATTAAAAAGGTTAGAGAAATAAAAGAAAAATAAAATAAAATGTTGTAACTAGAAAATTCACCACAAACCCAGCAAACATTATTATCCTGTTAAACCAGCATTAATGTGATACGTATTTATGCAAGCAAACATTTAATGGAGTGCAATCATCTAATAAAAGGTGCCATATATTGAAAAATGATAAACAAATTAATCATCAACATGCATAAAATTCATTTGTTCCCTAATACATTGACATACACAGATTTTCAAATAAATCAACAGTACATGCAGAAATACCAATGTTCAAAAAATGGCATCATATGGTGAGATCTAGTCCAACAATGTGGGAGGAGAAATTCTAGCCAAATCAAGTGTGCTCCAACATGCAATTTGTCTCCAACAAGCTCCAATCTCTGTTTATCATGAATATTTAAAAAATTTCAATAATGCTCCTAAAGTTTCGACCCTTTTTGAACTTTCAAACTCTTATTTATAATCCCAATATGATTCCATTCTCATCATTTTTAAATTGGTTTACACAATTTATATCATTCCGCAGTAGTTTTGGTATAATTAACTGTGTTCTCCTTTGGGTGTGTATCCTTTTATCTTTAATAAAACACCCCACGTGACAATACCAAGCGCATTATAAAATAAGAATATCTTCATATTTGGTTCATCATATTTTACTCTAATGCACTTATAAACCTTTATTTATTTACCTTTCCCTATGTTGTCATGATAAATAAAAATAAAATATATGTAGCAATTGCTTAAATTCTTCTGGTCTGCACCCAATTAAAAGTGTAATTTCTCTCATCCAAATTTCTACAATGATAATTCTCATTTATTCTTGGTCCACAACAGTCAAAAATTTTGTACACATTCAAATGCTCATGGCCTAGCCTGCATCTCACATTCATCATGTAATTTGTTGCATGCAGTGTGAATCATTAGTCACGAGAGGGAAACACAAAAAATTGGCCACTGTGAAATTTTGTCACTTATGCGCTTCATATCCACTATAATATTTGATTATTATGGATTATCATTTTAATTTTTAAGATCTACTTTCACTTTGACTGTATCAAGCACACATTATTCTTCGAGACTTGGGTGAGTAGAATCCAATTTTAATTATATGAAACACTTTGATTGCATGTCGCATTTGCCTCCCTTTTGACCATGATTTTTATGGAAAGGAGAAATGTGAATTATTTGATGTGAAATATCCCTTGGGAGATGAGTGTTTTGATCTCCATTGATCACTGTCCACTATATTTATGGTGCATAAATATTGCATCTGCCTCCACTGCCCTAGTGAACATATGCCATCAATGTTCATCACTCGAAAGATACCTTCAAATCTCTCTTGAAACTATCTGTGATATCTTAATACCACCTCTTAGCAATGTTATTTAAGCATGACATAACCTTCGTATGAATAAAATCCTACAAAATTTTTGAAGGTGAAGTTTGAAACTATGTGATGTTTCTATGCATGCCACTTCTTTGGTGATAACAATTTCCCATATGAAATACATAGTATATCATGTGTTTGGTATGTTCATATCAAGATTCACTAGATTTGAGTCGACATATCATCGCTTATCCCATCATAGATCATGACTTTCCACACCTTTTGGTTGCCTTTAAAATGGAATCCATGGTGATTTTTGTATCCATATCATCCGTACATACACTACCAGGGAGGATCTACAGTCCTCAACATAGTTATCAGTCATATTTTTAGGTTTATTCAATGGAGATGCTCAGGCTTCAGCAATGTCTATGATGGTAGGTTTAACAGGAAAGTATGATATTAAATATTCATTCAAACATTTTTGTTGTCCCACATGTATTCGAGATGAGGATTGTAAATGATTTATAGTCAAGAATACTTGTATGCATATTTAATTCAACCAAAGTCATCGGGTGACTCCTTGATTTACACCTCTTGATATCAAAATCCATGCCAGGGTGTTGACCATGTTGACTACCTCGTGTTGAGTCTATTGGGTCCCCTCAACAATCATGCCACCACCTTGACACCTGCACATAGAAATAAATAAAAACTTTTATTAAATTTTTCAAATGAAAGATATACCTTTTAAAATTAATTTAAATAAATTAAATTATAAAAGTCATGAAATTCAAAAACCTTTTTAACTTTTATAATTTAAAACATTAAGATAATTTAAATTCTTTTTAAATTTAAACATTTCAAAACTAAACAAACATAGAAAAAAACCGATGTTTTAATTAACAACAAAAAAATATAAATAAATAATAACCTAACAAATTAAAAACATAATTATACTAACATTAAACACATAAAATAAACATATGAAATCAAAATTAAACTAAAACACCATTATACCAACAAAATTTTCCATCTACAACTGACAAATAACAAAGGTACAAAACTTCAAATTTTCAAGTTGGTCCCCAAATTTGGGGCATTGTGAAGTGGTCACAAAAAATGGTGACTCTTCTGGAAAATGTTCCTGAATATTTTGGACTTAAGAACCCAATTCTAAAACCAAAAAATCCAAACATCAAAAAAATAAGCATCAATAATATCCAAAGAATTTGAATAGATAATTTTAATCTAGAACACTTGAAATATTTGCCTCTACTCGGTGTGTGCTCTGTGATTCATTTTGTATTCCTAAAACTATTCAAATTTCCATTATCAATTTTGCAATTAGGCTATAACATTTTTTCTCTTTTAAGTGCATCTCTTCATTGCTCCACTACTAGTCGAGCATCTATATCTCTGATGGAGGTAACCTTGCTCTCTTAGAGATATTGCTCTACTACCAGCCAGACGTTTATAGCCCCAATCGAGTTTATATGAATCTCCCAAGTCCAAAGTAAATTTTGCATTTTGCCTCTTTCCTTATTTCAATATAGACATAACTCCACTGCCAATCAGAAGTCTATAGCCCTGGTGAATATGATCTAAACTATTGTGACTAATTTGACTTTACTTTCCATCATATATATTTTTGTATCAAGATTTTTATTTGCTTTACAAAATTCACTTGCCACTCAGGTTAGAGACCAAGTAAGGATAAATATAGAGTTTATTTGGATTTTCACCTTAATATACAAAATTGAATAACTTCATCCTTCAAATTTCATTGAATATTCCTTTAATGTGTTGCAGTATTTGTGGAGATTCTGCAATATTATGTAAGTGTTCCCAATTTTATTATATCGATACAAATTCATAAATATATATACTAACCATCTCACTTTCATTTTCTTCAAGTTTCAAATGTTTTCAAAATAGGTAATTTATCCTAAGTGACACAGGAACAAATACCAAATAAATTCATCTAGCATTTATTGCAACTATAACAACTACCTCAATCAAAGAATCAAAATAAAAATTTTACAAAAGTAAGCAGCAAAAATGATAACAAGAACTGAACTCCAAAATTTGGCACAAGCCAATTTTATTGCAAACCAAAAAAAATGGAAATAAACCAAAATTTCACAATGAAAACAATAAAAATAAACACACAAACAATGAATAACAAAATCACAAAACATAAGCTATATACAATAAAAACTAATAAAAAAGTAAAAACTTGCTCTCTAAACTTGAAAACACTAACAAGAAAAAAAAAACAAAATTTCACGAAACAAAAAATTATGTACAAAAACAAAACAAAAACACAAAAACCCAAAAATATATTTACAAAAATATACACTATATACAAGATGATACCATATTTATGCTATCACTTCCCTGGATCCCAAACACGATTGACACACTATAAAAGACATATATTATTATATGCATGCCAAGTTTTACATAACTCCAACCAAAAGAATATTAGGCCAAACAATATAACAAATTTCATTTTGCCTTTCTCATCCCACCGATTTGATTCAAGTTTATAAGAAATTCCATGTTTAGGATTTGATTCATTAAACTTACAAGTGAATACATGATTTTTGACTATATTTTGCTTATTCAATGAGATGTAACTTTCAAAATCTGATTTTTCATTTTAAGTTTTCAATTTTACAAGCATATAGAATATCCTTCAAATAGGAGGTTGTTTCTGAAAATTTTAAAGTAGAGTTATCAACTATGTATTTAGGCCAATCAATTTTATGTAACAATTTGCAAGCATATAGGGTATTTACAAAATGAGAATCATTATAAATTTGTATCCTAGATTCAATTTTTAATTGTTGATGAACTTGATTTAACAACTCAAGAATATCTACTTTTTTTTTTTATTTAACAAAACAATCTCATTAGTAATGTGAGTAGGAATCCACTCTAATTATCTATCAACCTCCAATAGCATTTCATTATAAATAACATCTGAATCCAATAAATGATTATGTAAACTTTTACCTGATTCTTGGATGTTTGGACACAAAGGATGAGATTCTACCTTTTGTATACTTTCATTTACCATTACTTGGTGAGCCATTGTAATATTTTCTTTTCTTTGTGGTCTCTATCACTATCATCTTGTAAAAATTTACCTTGATCAATGTCCTATTTTTCAAACACACCAAAATTAGGCACCCAATTAAACATTTACCCTTCCTTTTCAAACCATAAATCTTGTTGGTCAAGGGATGTATCAAACAACACATCACCCTGATCAACTACTTGATTCATTTTGAATAAAGCAATATTTTTATCATTTGGATGAATACAAAATTATTCTAATTCATTGTTATCCATACATGGAGTTTCTTCATTTGAATCTTCAATATAATCATGAAAATTTTCACTCAAATATTTAGTATTCAAGAATGAAAGAGATGATTTTACCTCTTCCTCATAAAAAAAAGATGAATCCTAAGAAATATTTACCATTTCTTCCTTTTCTATTGCAGCAACGTGTTCTACAAACTCATGTTCAAAATGATCAAATTTTGTAACTTTCTCTATTTCTAAAATTGGCACATCATTTTTTGATCGTACAAGAATTATAAGATATTCATGTGAGATAGAGTTTTCAGCATCCTGCATATCAAGTGAAATAGAAATTTCATTAGTAGGAGTGTGATAAAACAATGATTCATCATACATACCCCAACCATTATAATAATTATCTTTCGAAGCCAAGGGATGAAATTTTATCATGTCTTCAAATGACATGTGATTCTCTGATTGTATAGGAGTTGTAGGATCTTCATGTAAGATAGCAAATTTAGTATCCTGCATATCAAATGAAGAAAAACTTTAATCATAAGGTATAAAATAAACACATTTCTCATATCTTCACCAACCATAGTAATAATTATCTTCTACAACTAAGAGGTGAAATTCAACCATATTTTTGTATAATTTTAAGATATATCTATAGATTCATTTTAAAATTCACCTTCATCAATCACCTGAGGTAAAGACCTACTAATTTCTTGTTGTATGGGCATTGTAGAATCCTTAAGTGAAACAAAACTTTCAGCTTCTTGCATATCAACATCAAGTGGAATAGAAATTTCTTTAGGAATTGTGAAAGAAGTGAATGATTCCCATTCTTGGTCTAGAATATTAGAATCATTATATTTTTGAAATATTTGATAAGTTTCTATCCCTTCATTCATGTTATTTTTAAATTCTTCTTCAGATTCATCCTATTCAATTTCAAATAATTCATCTTCCTCAGATTCATCCTCAATTTCAAAGAATTCATCTTCCTCAGATTCATCCTTTGGTGGATCAAGGGTTTCCTTAGTGAGATCAATTATTGTATCCAAATTTCTATAATTATCCCAATCCTCACTTGTAAATAATGACTCTAAATATTTCAATTCTATACGATCATTATTTGAAACACATTGGCTTTCTTGATCGTTCACTTCAGCTATTTCACTCAATTCTATGGAAGGTCCTAACCTATCACATCTTTCAACACTAGTTAGATCTATGATTCCTCCATCCTCTGAGGACTCATACATTTCTACATTTTGATAGACTTGTGCCTCAACATAACTCATTTGTGATCTCTGATTATGAGCTTTAGGTCTAAGTAAATATAAATGATCCATATTAACACCTTGAGCATTCAATTATTGTTCAAATTCTATTGCCTCATTGTAGGCTCTAGGCAATGATGTAATTTTAAGAAGTTTCATCATTAACATAGAAGTAACGTGATATAAGGAACCCATGTATATTTGAGTAGTTAATTCTTCTGAAATGATGTAATGTGTCCCCACCTTGGTATACAACCCACGAAATTTTTTATTGAATTATCTCATGGGTTAATTAGATTTTTTATGGATAGATATAAATTGATTTAATATCATAACTGGGTCAACCTATTTTCCAAAATGATTAAGAAATATTACCTCTAATCGATTCCAAGACATACTAGAATCTAGAGGTAAATGAATATACCAATCCAATGCAACCTCATCTAAAGTGTATGAAAACAACCTACAAGTGACATCTTCATGCATAATTTTCAAATAAATTAAAATGTCCTTGTATCTCTAAATATGTTCCTCAACCAAGGTCACATCATGCCTAAAATTTAGAACACAAGCTTATACTAAGAGGGGGGTGAACATTATAAGACCACTTTTTACTTTTCTTTCCCAAATAATATTATGCAATATATCAATGGCAATATCAACAACAGTAATCAAAGCAATGCACAAATCAACACACACATTAGAGACACCAATTTAACGCGGTTCACCTAATGTGGGCTACTCCATGGAGAAAATATTTCACTAAAATTTTCTCAACAAATCTCTTTGGGAATCCTTTCCCTATTACAATGTTTATGGACCTCTATCCAAAGGAGACACCAATACTTTAATCAAGTTCATGGATATCTATCCACATGAGACACCAATATCCTTAGATATTTCATTGATCTCTATCCATTGGGGAACTCCTTCTCCTTTGCTCTAGTTGGTGATCCTCTAGAAGACTATTGCCTCCACTACACTAGCTTGTGGATTTCTATCCATATAATAATTTGTCCTCACTTAGAATATCTCTATCCTCACTGCCCTAGCTAATGGATCTCTATCCACTAGAGACTAATGTCCTCTACTCTATCACCTCCAAAGCTTACTCTTAGCTCTATCTCAAATCTATACTAAACACAATCCTTTGGTCTAGCACAAATATGCTCAATATCTATCTTTTATCTGCACTAAATATAGTCCTTTAGTATAGCATAAATATACTCAATCTATGTCTCTGGTCTGGCACAAACTTGTCCTTAAATATGTACCAAACTCTATCCTCAAATATATCCTCAAGACTTAACACAAAGCTTGATCCAATCATAAATCAACTATGTTAGATCTATCCCAAACCTTAACTTAAGTTTTGAACAAATCAATAAATCAACTTTGCTCTCAAGTCTTCTCAAATACTTACCTCAAATATATCCACAAGTCCTCTCAAGGACTTATCCAATCTGCTCTCAATCTCTATATTCAAATATGCATTGTAAGCTTCCACAAAAGCTCACACTAATATGTCCACAAGTCTTCTCCAAGACTTACCTCAAATCTTCTCAATAAGTTCTCACTAGAACTTGCTCAATCTACTCACAAGTCTTCACTAAGACTTACCTTAAATTTGCTCAACAAGTCCTCACTAGAACTTATCTAATCTTCTCAACAAGTCTTCACCAAGACTTACCTCAAATTTTCTCAACAAGTTCTCACTAGAACTTTTCCAATCTACTCAACAAGTCCAAAACTTATCTCAAATCTGCATTGTAAGCTTCTACAAAAGCTTACTCAACTCAACTCAATATATTACAGAAAACCTTTTCAATCACACAAACAAGTTTCACACAGAATCTTGTTTGACTTTAGAAACATATAGAGAATGGTCAGAGAATATGTTTCACACTCACAAAATACTCGCAAAAATCAACTTGATCTCTTCCAGAAAAACTCTTCAATATCACAAACAAATTTCACTCAAAATTTTGTTTAACCATATAAACATATAGAGAATGGTAAGATATTCAATATGTTTCACACTCAATCACTTTCAATCTCTTTCTCAAATTAGTAAAGAATAATTTATTTCATAGAACTTGAACTATCACTCCAACACTTTCAATCAATTATGCTCAACCAACTTCACTCAACCAATCACTCAATGAAACACAACTTGCTTACAAACCCTAGTTCAAGCATATGAACACTCACTCAATTATTTCCAACAATGCTTATCAAACAATCTCACATAACAATGATACTCATAATCTTGCACAAACCATAGTTCAAGATAGTTCTCAACTTCACATAACAATGATACTCATGATCTTGCATAAATCCTAATCATGCATATGAAGGCTCATTCAATATTTCCAACAATTCTTATCAAACAAGGTTTTTATCATAAACTTTCACTCAAAAAAATATTTAACAATCAAACTCAAAAATTCTTATCGAACAATATTTTTCACTCCAACTTAGCATTCACAACATCCAACAATAACTCACAAGGAAGATGTGCCCATACCTTTTTTTTGATGAAGAATTAACCTCAAAACCTGTCTTCATCACAATCAATCTCTTTTGCCAATCTCAAAGGTTAGATAGAAAAAATCCTTCTCAAAATTTTCACTCAATTAATACCCTCAAAATTAGTTCACCATACAAAACATTAAATCTCAATTACACCTTATTACTCCTCTCAAATATTTATACACAATAAGAATTTATTTTAAAATAACAAATAAAATCCTCTAAAGCCTTATTACTCCATTCAACACTTGATCATCAAAATCATAATATAAAATTTAATTTTCATAAACCTTATATCTCCATAAAATATTATGCCAAACAAACCTAAATACAAAAATCAAATTTAAAAATTAAATACATTTTACCCTTGGTGGAAATTGATCCCACCTTGCACTACCACCAGCATCCTAGCCGTGGCTTCAACTACCGCATGAGCTAGGTGCTCACTTTAGAAGCAAGAAGTGTCTCGTGTGCTTTATTGCTTCCCTTTTACACCTAAACCAAAATACATCCACACAAAAATTACCACTGGGATTTGATCGCAGGTCCTCTTACCTTGCCAAAGCCTTAAGTCACAGTCGATTGCCACTAGCCCAACCAACTGATTGGTTATCAGGCTTAGAGAATCTCTTGCCTTATCCCTTCGTTGGTGCAAATAAAACAAAAAAACTTTGTCTTCTTCCTTGCATGAAAATCACAGAAGTCATAGGCTTGATTCTATTATTCAAACGAAGGTGCTTCGTTTGCAACCAAGGCACATGGTATTTATACCTTTGTGCCATCACTATTTTATACGTCGGTGGAGGGAAAATAATGTATGACATCAGCGCATTAATTTTGCCCTTATAACCCTAACCTTAGGGTTAATTAAATTATATTATAATTTAATTAATAATAAAATTATTATAATTAATTTAAATAATGATCCTAAAGTTTTTAACCTTTTTGAACTTTCAAACTCTTATTTATAATCCCAATATAATTTTTTTCTCACCATTTTTAAATTGGTTTACACAGTTTATATCATTCCAAAAAAGTTTGGGTATAACAAACTATATTCTCCTTTGGGTGTGTATCCTTTTATCTTTAATAAAAAAACCCCATTGTCCAATATCAAACGCATTATAAAATAAGAATATATTCATATTTGGTTCATCATATTTTACTCCAATGCCCTTATGAACCTTTATTTATTTATCTTTCCATATGGTGTCATGATAAATAAAAATAAAATGTATGTAGTCACTGCTTAACTTCTTTTGTTCTGCGCACAATTCAAAGTGTAATTTCTCCCATTAAAATTTTTGTGACGACAACTCTCATTTATTCTTGGTTTACAATAGTCAAAAATCATGTACAAATCTTCAACTTCTCATGGACTAGCCTGCATCTCACATTCATCATGCAATTAATCGCGCGCAGTGTGAATCGTTAGTCACAAGAGGGAAACACACAATAAATTTTCCACTGTGGAGTTTTTCACTTACGCACATCATATCCACTATAATATTTAACTATTATGGATTATCATTTTCAAAATTTAAGATATACTTTCACTTTAACTATAATAAGCACACATTATTCTCTGAGACTTGGGCGAGTAGAATCCAATTTTAATTAGAAAAAACTCTTTGATTGCTTGTCGCATTCACCTCCTTTTGACCATAATTTTGATGACAAGGAGAAATGTAAATTATCTAATGTGAAATATCCCTTGGGATATGATTGTTTTGATCTCCATTTATCATTGTCCACTACATTTACGACGTGTGAATACTGCATATACCTCCATTGCCCTCGTGAACATCTTCGAATAGTGTCCATCACTGGAAAGATATATTTAAATCTCCCCGAAACCTATCTACGATATCTTAATACCACCTCATAGCAATGTTATTTAAGCATGACCAAGAAATTATAAAACACAATCAAGGTCCTCTCATTTTATATTTCTCTAAGGTGATAGGCTTTGGGAAGTCCTTCAGGCCTTAAGTTCTAATGGGAATGAACTTTTATGACCTTCTTCCCACTAATACACTTCAAGTTACTCTATTATTTTCTCTAATTTGGTCACCTAAGAATTTAGAGGAAAGTCAAGCCATGGGCCCCTCTCAATCAGATGGAAGGAAATCCATGAATTTTGGATCAATCAGAGCCTCATTTAAAGTTATGGCCTATTAGCTACCTATGGAAAGACTCAAGGCTTACTACTTTTATTGAAATTCTTCTTAGCTACCATAAAAAAGGCTCAAGTGTTAGTTAAGAACTGATTTGATGGTTTAGCTTGGATGTGTGGTGAGGTAAGTTTCAAGCATACGATTGGTTGATAATGGTGTCTCCTCTTTGGTTGTATATTGGACAATATTTTGGTTGTGACTATGCCATAAGTAGTAGGGGAATTTGGCCCTTTCATATTGGATTTAGGTTGGTACCTTGGTCAAAATTCCTTTGGAGGCAGGATTTACCCACTATAGTAAATCTTCTCTATAGGTATTTTTATTATTTTGGTGGGATTTAAATTAATCATTCATATGATGGGATAACTATTTATTAAACTAAATATTCCCTAGATCATCTATATTAATTAATTACGGATGAGTGCAACTCAACCTACACCCAATTTGATTTAGGTATGCATATTTTAGTATAATATTCCATTCCTTTCATTGATTCCACTTTTGTATTAGTCTCTTGCTAGGAAAATTCTTTCTCTCTCATACACTAGAGTAAGCATTGCCTTTATTATAAATTATTATTCTATGTACATGTAGGACTCTAATGCATGTTATAATATAATTCTTAGTGTATTTTATGGTATATTATATGTACTACCAATATTGATTTCATTGTTCTATTGGGTGTCCTATTTTATAGGATTACAATAATGTAGATTAGGTAGATGATCTCAACAAACTACAATCTAGTACTACTTTTTTTTATTCAATATTAGTTTTGGATTGGTGGCATCTTTTTTATAATTTATAATCCACCATATATTAATATTCTATGATGGCTTAATATTGTTCTTATTATGAGGCTAAAAAACACATTTGAAGGATGCTAATGGTCCTTGAATAGTTAAGAATTCCTCAATGTTTCTTATTTTTCTCTTTTGTTATAGTTAGCACTTTGTTAAGCTTTCTAAAATCATATTCTCCACTAGGCAATGAAGAAAATTGAGATGTGGATGCACTATCTCATTGGATTCATACTTATGGAGTGCTTCAGCTAGTTTGTGTGTGATTAGTAGAATAGGTTTTAGAAATTCTAACCAATATTAAAAAAAAGGTGATATTTGTATATATGTAAGAGCATGTTGTTGTAGGAAAGTGTCCCTTAAGGGGGATGATTTATGAGTATCTCTCTTCATTACTTTAATCAAATTAAGAGGAATGTATAAATAAGTGTTAATATTAATTTGAGGCCATTATTGACCATGTATTGTAATCATTTATATCTTGTCATATGGGCCTATGAAGATCTTAATAAATGACTTGATTATATTATTTTATTATTATCTATTAAATTGGTTCTTTAGCCTTGATTGTGGGTAAATTTTATTATTGTGATATCTATAGCACATATTGGCCTATTAGTTTTTAATTGTTGGAGATGATTTTTTATTCGTTGCTAAGATAATTGGTGCCTAAGGGCACATTTCATATCTATGTTTTTTACTATATACCATTTACTTTTAATTTATTGTGTAATGTGTTGATTTTGTTTATTCCTAAATATATTATAAGTCCAAGGAGATATGACTTGATAAGATAACCAAATGTTTCATGTTATTACCAAAACAAGTTTTTCCTTTTATCACATAAAAGTATTAAACAACTTCAAATGTAACATATATTAAAGATAAAGAATAGGTTAGGGATAATTAATCAATTACTTCAAAAATATTTTATCAAAGTGAATGATAAGTTATATCATTATGATATTTCATAAAAATATAATGAAATACTAAAGACAAAGACCGTGATGGATTACTAAACAAGGCAATTTTATATTTCAACCTTAAAAAGACACTTGGTCTTAAAGGATTTCCTTCAATTTTTTTCAAATATTGGGATATATTGAAGAGTAACATGTTGGATGTAGTTGAAGATGCTAGTATAAAGGATATTATAGTAAAAATAATCAATGTTACCTTTATTTTATTGTTTCCTACGAAAGTTGTGACACACTTTGACAATTTTAAATCCATAGCCATTTATAACATGATATATAATAAGATTTCAAAATATTAAGTAAAATAGAATGAAACACAATATAATAGTTTATTATAATAGATAAAAAAATATGATTTTATTTATGACAAGCAAATCCTTGGTGGAATAATCATTTGATAATAGGTCATAAGTATTTTTTCAATGCATAAAAATATAATCATGCAAATAAAAATGGAGTCAAATAAATCATACTGTAAGGTTCAGTAGAGTTTTCAATATGATATTATCAAAATGTGGATTTTGGTCAATCGTAGTGTGAATGAATTATCTGTTATTGTAACACTACAAAATATTATTTTTTAATTGATGGATTACCACTAGATAATTTGAATCATCTTGTGGTCTCTATTAGGGTGACCAATTATCCCTTATATTTTCATTATTGTAACGACCCTCCTCGCACAACCATTAAATACATATAAATTAATAGATCATACTTACCTTTTCCTATAGAATGTGTTATTGCTGATAGTCATTGTGTATGTAAGACCAAGTACATATTTTTGATGGAAAAAGTTAGTCGACAGAAAAGGTAAAGTGAGAAGTGATGATTCAGCTTGTAAGTACATGAAATCTCACACAAATGCATATCATATAGGTGCATTGTGAGTGACTTGCATTATATCTTATTTTAAATGTTTGCTTGTTGAATAGCGAAAAATTATGCGTTCCTATACTTTTGATGGCAATGAAAGTGCCCAAGGGCATGGAAGCCACTCTTCGTTAAATTATTGAAGAAATTAGAAATTATTTGTATGCTTACCTTTATTTTGATTTAAAAAATGGTTTGAGACTAAATTAAGGAATATTTCTTAAAAAATATTATTAGAGTTTCAAACAAAGAAAATAATATAATAAATATACAATAGTTATGTGTGTTAATGAATATAGTAGAGTGGTGAAGTGGCAGGATATGAGATAGAAAATTGTATTAAGAACCACTCACTATAATTATCGTCCTCAATATAGTAAGGTAGAAAAGAAGGATAACAGGTTATCCAAAAAGAAAGAGAAACATCTTAAGTAAAGCATTGAGGAGAGAGAAAAAAATAAGGAAAAAAATTCTTGATGGTGCACGATTGTGAGAAGGACAATTTGTAGGAAGGGAGAGATATGAGGTTACCAATCATGATTTACAGGTCAATATTTGATTCCTGTGTATTGGTATTTTGTTTTATATAAATGAAAATAAGAAATGGTATGAAATTTATTGTAAATGAGTTGTTTAAAACCTAGTTTGTGTTCAAACTCATATTGTGTTTTATGCTAAAAATATATTTGGATCTGTGTCTATTTCTTTTTTGTAATTATGATGCATGTGTATTTTCTCGGGGTATACCCAAAATGTTGTATGGGAAGTTTCTTTTTGATAACAAACTATGTGCCTTATCGGATGTAATGGCTTTTGCGGCATGTAGACTTTACATATATAGGATACTTACTAAGGATATGTTCATAAACAGCCCTGGGCTGATTTTTGTAAAAGGTTTTGGGTCAACCTGTAAAACTCGGTATTAATGCTATAGTATCTTATCTACCAAAAAAAATATATATCTGGAAAATCATCTATTTCTATTGAATGTGTTGAAGTAATTATATTGGGAAAGAATATTTTGAAGAACACAAGCTTATACTGAGAGGGGGGGTGAATAGTATAAGACCTCTTTTTACTTTTCCTTTATACTTCAAAACAATAAAGCAATATATCCAAAGCAATATCAAAACAATGCACAAGATCATCCACAAAGTGACACAACAATTTTGATGTGGTTCATCCACAAAACTTTTCTCTAAAATTTATCTCAAAGTTCTTTGGGAAACCTTCCCAATTACAATGTTTATGAGCCTTGGCTCAAAGGAGAAACCTTCCCCCAATCTGAATTTATGAGCCTCTGCTCAAAGGAGATACCTTCCCCTACCTCTGCTCTGGCTGGTGATCCTCTAGAAGACCTCTACCTCCGTTGCCCTTAGCAAATGGAACTCTATCCATAGAAGACACCTATCTTCCCTACTCTGGCTGGAGACCTCTATCCTCAACTCTATCACCTCAAAGCTAGTCCTTGAATTTGCACTAAACACAGTCCTTCGGTCTAGCACAAATGTCCTCTTCCTCTGTCTTTGATCTGCACCAAACACAGTCCTTAGGTCTGACACAAATCTATCCTTAGGTTCTTCTCATAGAACCAATAAACCTCTGCCCTCAAGTTCTCTGATAGAACTATCAAACTCAGCTTCACAAGTCCTCTGCTAGGACCTGTCCAAATCTGCTCACTAGTCCTCAACGGAACCTGTCCAAAACCTGCTCACAAGTCCCCAATGGAACCTGTCCAAAACCTGCTCAAGTTCCTCAAGAAAACTTTCTTGGCATGAACCCACAAAGAGAATTGTTAGAGACCCAATGTGATTCATCAACCTCATAGAAGCATAAAGAGAATTGTTAGAGACTCAATATGTTCTATACTTAACTCCCAATCTCAATCTCAACTCAATCTCAAATCTCAAAAGAATAAGATAGATGTAGTATGCTTTTCTCAAGAACATGAAACACAACCCAACAATTGCCAACCATGCAATATATCATATAACAATGATACTCATGTTCTTTCCAACAACCAATATCTTTTCTCAACCAATTAGGGCTTCAAAAACAATGCTCAAAGACAAGGTTTAACCAACATCATTCAACTTAACATTAACCTTGAAGCATTCAACCAATCATCACAAGAAAAGGAAACAAGTAGAAATCATTTTCCCTCCAAAGATATTTGAACAAAACAGCCACCAACACAATATCACCAAATGCAAAGAATAACTTGTTCAAATCAACTCAATGGAGTAAGCCCAATATCATGTATCAAGTAAAGCACTAACGTCATCAACACAACCACTATGGAAGCAACTCATCCATCACTATCAAAACAGCCATCTAAGGGTTTCATCATCTCAATGCAAGTAACAAGACTTACAAACATAAACCCTAGTGCACAATGCTTCCACTACCTCAAACCAGAATTATGCATTCACCAAAATTCTCATCAAGGATAACAATGCATAAGTAGTCTTCAACAAACCAGAAACTAGGACTTACACCCAACCAAAGGAAACCTAGTTGAATACCTTTTCACTCCAATATTATTTCAGGAAAACATACACCAATCATACTCATAAGAAGAATGTGCCAATACCTTTTTGAAGATGAAGAAGATCTCACAAATTTGTCATAACCATAACCACCTTTTTGCAAAACTCAAGAAGGTTAGTAGACAACATATTTCTTTAATATTTCCTCAAGAATATTCCTTGGTTCAAATATAATCAAGGTTCTATGTCTTCTTCATTCAACCTCATTCAACATTTCAATATTAGACACTCTACCTTATAACTCCTTTATTTCTCCTACCTTTTCTAAAAATATGACATTCAACATACACCACAATACTATTTTTTTATACCTTATTTCTCCAAAGAATAAAGACAATATACTCTCTTTTAAAAACTATCAACACTTGCCAAATCTTATAGCATATAAAAATAATCTTTATGACATAACCCCTTATGTCTCCCAATATTTTAAGCAAAATAAATAATAATTCCAAATCTATGGCCTTATTACTCCCGTGCTTATAATTACATCAATTATTTACCCCTTCCAAAACATAAAACCAAGCATTGTCTAGTACGAATTTGCATACCTTAACCTTGTGAAATTATCGGGCAACTTAGCGCATGGTTCAAAACATTCCTTGGTGCGAAGTTCAAAAACAACCCTCGACACATAGATCACACACCCCTTGCGCGGAGTTCAAAACACTCCTCGGCACACTCGTCCACTTATTCCGAAACCCTCTACAAATGCTTTCTCTAAATTCTATGCGATCATCAATTTCCGTATCGTAGAAACACATGCGCAGGGTTTCACTCAATCCATCGAGTATCTCAAAATTTCATCGTAATGCAAGGTGCCTTCGTACTTCACGTCGCACCTTTCGACTAACCACTTTTACCAAAAATATTAATCACGCTTATATTGTTTTTCTCCTTCGCTGGCGCAGACGATGTCGAAAATGAAATGCACACCAATTGATATCGATGACTTCGCCCTTACTGAAATGAATTTATTAGCCTCATTATATATGCACTTCGAAGCATTTCCAAATACATCTGCATTTCCAAACACGAAGAAAAATTTAATTTAATTTTAAAATTTTAATTTAAATTTTAAATAAATAAAATTTAAACTAAATATAAAAAATTAAATATCTTCATCACCGGGGCACATTTTTCAATGAAACGAAAAGCCAACTTGGGTTTTAAGAAAAACCCATTTCAAATATGTTGTCCATGGTTTTAAATAAAACCTTTTATTTTGTCTGCCTTGGTTTTCACAAAAACCCTTTCGCTTCTTGACATCAATGACAACATCAACACTTGAGCAAAGGCAATGTACCCAATGTACCCAAAATTGCCAACATATGTTGACTTCCCTCTTTAATGTTTACGAAATGGGAAATAGCTCTTGTATTGTACTACTAATATTATTATTGTTAAGTTAAATTAGGGTGTGGAGACTGTGAATTTTTGAATTAAGGTTTAAATAAATTGAAAATTGGTTATGTTTGAGGAGAAATGTAGTTAAATGTTATGTATTCATGAGTGAAAGGAATGAATGCATTGAAATATTTTGAAATTTTGCATGGCTTGATTATATGTATACATAAATCCTTAGAGCCATATGTGATCCCAAGAAATTATCATGACAACTCGGAGCTAGAACAACCTATTTAGTTTCTTTCTTTTTTAGTGTGGTGGTTGTACATCGTGGAATAGTATCCAACTAAAAATTTGGTTTAGCATGAATATTAGTACATTTGTATAAAAAATATGATAGGAAACGTGAAGGTTGAACCCAAATTTACCTTATCAAACATACTCTTGAAATGAACTTGCTATTTGGAAACGTTCTAGAGAATCCTTGGTTTTATGGACACCTAGCATTCTTTCTAGAAGTGTAACCTTTATTCTAGAATAACATAAGCATAATTGCAAAAGTTGTCACAACACATGTTTATGTTTATGATTCCTCATGTAATTTCATGAGAATGATATTTTTATATGTAACTACACCTATTACTTGACAACCCATATGCATTAAGTCTTGGTTTTATGTGTATTTCGATGTAGCAGTTCAATATGAGACCCATTGTAGCTATTAAAAATCATATACTAATTGATTGTAGTTATAGTACTCTATGAGATACATTTATAGATAAGGTGCTTAGGTATTTCATGTAAACAGATATATGATTTTTCCACTGTAGTTTTATGTTCAATAGAATGGACATTGTTATCTTCAAAGTTTTTAGAACCATGCATACCATGTTATAAAATAATGTTGCATCATTTTATGAAATACTATTTACATTTGAAGATATGGAATTATTTATGATTTGTTAAAGTGAAGAGATAATAGTATTTTATGAAACTTTTTTCTAAGTTTGCATTATAAAACCTTATCTGGGAAAAATTTGACTAGAAAGTGCATGAGATAGATGTGGGCCAGTGTTGTTTTGAAATTAGGGAAAGCAAACTAAATTATGGTTGAGACCTTTGTGTATATGAAAATTGGACCTTTTCCTATTTTAGAGAAGGAACATTCGCCAAAGCATTTTTATTTTTAATATTAAATTGGCAAATGAACTAATACCTACCTGAGAATGCTTGGATAAAACTTTCCCTTACAAGGTTGAAAATTTAACCATATATCATGAGAAAATTTAGGGTACTTGAAAAAAAACAATCCCTAAAGAAACACCAATAATAGTGATTAATAGGAACCATAGAAATATATTGAAGGGAATGGAAGTGACATGAGTTGATAATTTATATTAAAGAAAAATTAAAGAGCAATAGTGAAATCATTTTGGTTCTAACTTTTATTTTATTTTAAACCAAATGGTTGAATATTGAGATATTAATAAGTAAAATTTAAATCTAAATATGCATTCTAAGGATTCCATGACCTAATTATAAACTTAGTGCCTTGGGCCATCGAAAGGATGCCAACGGGTAGTTAAAAAATAGACCAATCTAGAGATATGCGTGATTTCCAAAGTTAGGTGAATAAAAATTAGAATTTAAAATAAATAAAATTATTGGAGGTTTGGTTAAATAAAATGGACCATACCAAGGTAATAGGCTTATTTAGGAGAATAGCTAATAATTTTTTTGGTAGTCAAAGAAGGAACTTAGGCTTCATCTTAGTGAGCTATAGAGAATATGCTTATCATAGTAATACGAATATGTAAGGATTGGAAATTCAAGTTGTTAGTATATTTGCTTATAACTTGTTAAAAGGTATAAATAGATAACCTTATGTAACATAATTTTTTAAAAAGTTGCATGAGATCAGTTTAATTTTGCTGATAATATATATTTGATTATAACCTATTTATGTGACCAATAATTATGACATTAGTAGAGGCACCCTTGAAGGTAGTTGTATTTGATGTTTCAATTATTACAATTAAATTTAGGATGGCCAAAATAGACCCTTTGCCCAAAATATTGTAATATTGAATCATGAGATAGGTGAATAAAAAAAGAAGCACCCATTTTTGTGGTTACGAGATGGTTACCCCATTGACTCAAGAGCGATCATTGTTTCAGACGGAAGAGGTTGGACTAAGAGACCTTGTCATAACTAGTAATAAGGGGAGGTATGGGACATCACCTTTAAGTCATTTCATAGGAGTACAATGATATGTTTGTGTATCACTTGACTAAAATAGGACGAGTGTGATAATGAAAGCTTGATTCTACCACAATATTTGGTATGAGATAAATGGTTGTTAGTCATAACGGACATTCATGACTAAGACCACTATCAAGGTAATGATATGGTTCTAGCTAACTCCAAGTAGTAGGATAATTAGTTAGACACTAGGAATATGCACATTAACCCCCTTCACATATCAAAGAGTTAACATGTCGATCGGTTAAGTCAAGTTTCACTATGCTAAAGGATGGGGAGAGTATGCATCCACCCTTTAGGTGTTATGGACCCTAGATGACAACCACAACCATGGTTTGATCCTTATGCTAGAACAAGAGGAAATTAAATGAGATAAATCAAATTCACAAAGATAAATATGATTTTTCCACTATGGTTTTATGTTCAATAGAATGTACATCGTTATCCTCAAAGTTTATAGAACCATGCATAACATGTTATAAACAAATGTTGCATTATTTTCTAAAATACTATTTACATGTGAAGACATGGAATTATTTATGATTTGTTAAAGTGAAGAGATAATAATATTTTATGAAATGTTTTCCCAATTTTGCATTATAAAATATTATCTAGGTAAAAAATTTATTGGAGAGTGCATGAGATAGATGTGAGTCAGTGTTGTTATGGAATTAGGAAAAGTAAACTAAATTATGGTTGAGACCTGTGTGTATGAAAACCGAACCTTTTCCTATTTTAGAGAACAAACATTGGCCAAAGCACTTTTATTTTTACTATTAAATTGGAATTTCCTATTTTAGAGAACGAACATTGGCCAAAGCACTTTTATTTTTACTATTAAATTGGAAAATTAACTAATACCTACCTGAGAATACTTGGATAAAAATTTCCCTAACATAGTTGAAAATTTAACCGTATACCGTGAGGAAATTTAGGGTACTTGAAAAAACAATCCCTAAAGAAACACTGATATTGGTGATTAATAGGAACCATAGAAATACATTGAAGGGAATGGAAGTGACATGAGTTGGTAATATATATTAAGGAAAAACTAAAGAGCAATAGTGAAATAATTTTGGTTCAGACTTTTCTTTTATTGTAAACCGAATGGTTGAATATTAATATATTAATGAGTAGAATTTAAATATATATATGCATTCTAAGGATTTTATGACCTAATTATAAACTTAGTGCCTTGGGCCATCAAAAGGAGGCCAATATATAGTTAAAACATAGACCAATATAGAGATATGTGTGATTTTCAAAGTTAGGTGAATAAAGTTAGAATTTAAAATAAATAAATTCGTTGGAGGTTCGGTTAAATAAAATGGACCCTACCAAGGTAATAGGATTATTTATGGGAATGGCTAATCATTGCTTTGGAAGTTGAAGAATGCACTTACGCAAAATCTTAGTGAGTTATAGAGAATATGCTTATCATAGTAATATGAATATATAAAGATTGGATATTCAAGTTGTTAGTATATTTGCTTATAAATTTTTAAAATGTATAAATAGGTAACCCTATGTAACATATAAGTGTAACATTGTTTTTGTAAAGTCTTATGAGATCAATTTAATTTTTTTGATAATATATATTTTATTATAACCTGTTTACGTGACCAATAATTATGATATTAGTAGAGGCATCCTTGAAGATAGTTGTATTGGTGTTTTAAGAATTATAATTAAATTTACGATGACCAAACCAGATGATTTACCTAAAATATTGTAATCTTGAATAATGAGATAGGTGAATAAAAATAGAAGCACCCAATTTTGTGGTTACGAGATGGTGACCCCATTGACTTGAAAGCGACCATTGTTCTAATGGAAGAGGTTGGACTAAGAGACCTTGTCAGAACTAGTAAAAAGGGGTGGTATAGGACAACACCTTTAGGTCGCTATCTGGGCGTACAGTGATATGTCCATGTATCACTTGACTAAAAGAGGATTAGCATGATAATAGAAGCTATATTCTACCACAAAATTTGGTATGACATAAACGGTTGTGAGTCATAGTAGACATTAGAGACTAAGACCAGTTTTAGAGTAATGATATGGATTTATATGACTCTGAGTAGTAGGATAATTAGCTAGACATTAGGCATATGTACACTAACCCCCTTCACATATCAAAGAGTGAACAAGTCAACTGGTTAAGTCAAGGTTCATTATGCTAAGGGATGGGGAAAGTATGTGTTTACCCTCTAGGTGTTATGGGCCCTAGAGGACAACCCCGACCATGGTTCGATCCTAATGTTGGAACAAGAAGAAGTTAAATGAGATAAGTTGAATTCACAATGGCACAACTTACAAGATTTGGTCAATCTCGTCCACTTGGATGGCTATCTCCAATAGTTCCCAAATCCTAAAGTGGTATGATATACCTTGTACTATTGAAAATTTATGTAAATGAATCATTGGGTGAGTCACAGGTGCTATGGTCATGAAAACACCTTGTAGAATAAACCATAAACTTAAACCAAAAAAACTTAGTAAAATGCTTGGCTTATTTGTGTGGTACAACCAAGTGAGTAGACTTGGGTTGTCACAATTATTCTTGCTGGGAATTTGGTAAGAGATTTTTCAAAGGTAAAAGTGAAATTAAAAATCAAAGACATTTAGTTTGCAACAAATGGTCACTTTTAATATCATCTTTGATTGTTTTATTAAAATTTTATTATAGGTCATCCTTCAATAAGTGATATGTTAAATTTAAATCAATACCATCATACTTTAAGAATGTTCCTTGACAATTCACTAATACAAAAAAAATGAATATCTTCATTATCAACAATGCCCTTAGTTTGCAGTAGATTTTTATAAAAAAATGTGATTAAAAGTTGAAAATTTAGTATTAGTATATCCAACTATTCCTTTATTCATTAAAATAAACAAGGACACTCGGGACCGAATTTTGATAGAATTAAAAATTTTCAAGAAATATGGAAAGTTAAACTCCTAATGATGTGTAGAAACTTTCAAATCATAAAGGGCATATTGGAATGGGTTCCTATATATGTTGTAACTTTCAATATTACCAAAAAAAAATTACTACTTTAATTTAACAAAATTTGAAAAGATATTTTGAAAAGGATATAAAGAAAAATCTAGATTTCCTTTTTCCAAATGCTTAAGGTTTGTAGATGAAAGAAAAATGGAGTGATAATATTAGATATGTGTTTACATGAGGGAAAAAACTTGGATGGAGACTATTAAAATTTCAAGAAAATAATTGGACAAAAATATTACTTTAAAATTTTAGGTTCTATGGATGCAACATATTTACTAATAAAGGGAATCATGGTTAGGGTATTTACAACATGGAACTTCATATCATATAGTTCATAACTAATCAATTAATATATTAAATTTCCAATAAAAAAGGATATTTTAAAAATCTTTTAATATGAGGAGTTATTAATTTCCTTTAAAATGTTAGTCATTGTATTGGGTCTATTTGACCTATAAAGGTTCAAAAGTAAAAGATTATATTAATGTAAGAAATAATTTAGATCTAATTATCAATTTGGTTGAGAGAGGGGCCTCAAATATGTATAATAATAGCTCCAACATATTTTTTTAATAATTTAATTTATCCACTTTTCATAATAGGATGAATTCATATGTAATCTATCAAAATAGTATTCATACTATGATATATTAGAATATAAGTATATAAAGTAGCTACTATTCCCTGCTCGAAAGTATTTTCCTAAAAATTTAGGTTATTCCTAGGGCATTACATTCCTTTTATTAGCAAAATAAAAATTTTATTGGTGGAAATTTAAAATGAAGAGGATATTATGTAATTTTTATGTATGTCCTATGTAAGAAGGATGCATAAAATTCAATAATTAATTTCTTTATTATTAGTTTTCTTTCACAACATGGAAACACTTTTACAAATCATGATAATATACTAGGTTGCTCCATTGGCATTGGAAGAATACATGAAATATTGGGGAAAAAATTTAAAGGTAGAGTACTAAGAATTCTATGGATGATTTGTCACATAAAGTTTTATTAGAATTCAAGGCTTGAAAGACTTTAATAAAGTTTTGAAAAGTAAACCCTACAATCACACCATGTTTGGATTTGTATTATTACCTTTTTTATATAAATCTTACAACTATGATGCTCATCATGAAAATTTTAGGTGTACACAAAGATAAGCTAGCTTCATGGTTATTGGAAAAGATACATGTAGGGATAATCTAAAATATTTAGTTAATGTGAAGGACCTACATAGACTAATTCTAAAATAAAATTATTTAATGGTTAGGTTAATTAAAATTAATTTTTAAGGAAACATTATTATGATAGTCTTTACCATGTAAGCTCACTTGAGGAGACCTCCCACTTTGGTGCTCTCAAACCATTTCTCTTTGAGTAGGAGGCCTCCCTGTCCTTTCTATTGGGTTTTGACCTCTGAGATCTTGTTGTTGGTTTCCTGTGATGGTAAATTAGGTGTCTCTCTATGAAATTATTTGGTATTGCTCCTTATATAATTCAAAAACAAGGAGATACCTTGTGCCTTCAATGTCTCTAGAGTCATATTTGTGTTTCCAGGTCACTCTGACCGGTGTGTGTTTGGTATTTTTACGTAATGGTTGTTGGAGATAGTTGCTAGATGTGGGTACCATTTTAGGGTTCTTTCCTTGTGGTTCTTTCTAGTATTTCCCCTTACCTAATCCTGATTCTAGGGAGAGACCTTGGGATCAATGATCATTGAGGAAGGAATTTATTGATGGTCCCTTCATCTGGTGGGGTCTTCTGGTCCCAATTGGTTGCAGGGGGTGTACTAGCTGATATATCCAGCTTCTTTGGTTGTGTTGGTTCCCAAGGCTCTAAAGCTCCAATGTTTTGATAGGATCTTCCCTTTTCTTCTAGGTAATATATTGGGCCAATTTTCTTGAACATTCTCTTCAAACAGCCCTAAGGTTCGATGTGAAGAACACAACCTTATACTGAGAGGGGGGGTGAATAGTATAAGACCACTTTTTACTTTTACTAAACAATATTTTTTTTTTGGTATAAGGTAGAGGTGGTTATAAGGTCCACAAACCTTTTACAAAGTCAAAATGGGCTGGTTCTAGCATCAAGCCCGTATAATCAAAATACAAAATGGATCTTTTTAAGACTCACATTAAGCCATACTTAGAGTCCACAGTCCTATACTTGTTGCTTGACTATTCAAGATAAAACAAAAACCAAACAACACCTAGCACTTACTAACACTAGGTTGTTGTACTGTACACTTGTCACCTCCCAGGCCCCAGCAAATGGGATGCCTTTTCTGCGTAATTCCATCTGTCAGATTAATCATCATCAGCCCCTCTGATCTCCTGATGCTCTAATAGGTTTGATCTTAGCTCTTCTCTAGCAGCCAACACCAATAGTTCTTGAGGGAAGTTATCCTTCCAAATTTGCATCTCCCCAACAGAAACTACAATATTTGCCATTAGATTCGCTGCCTGGTTCCCTTCTCTAAAGGTGTGTTGGATTCGGGCATTAACCAAATGAGATTTATGAATCTTTGCTTCTAGGATAAGCTCCAATATGGTCCAACTAGGGTCTTTATCCTCCTTAATTGCCTTGATTATATTAAGCGAATCCCATTCAAATATAACTTCCTTATAACCCTCAAGTCTGGCAATTCTCATTGCCTACATGCAGGCTCGGGCTTCTCAAAATGATTTGTTTGAGTTCCCAAAGGCTCTGCAAAGGCAAGGACCACTTTTCCTTCCTCATTTCTCATAACTCCTCTTGCTCCTGCAGCCCTCGGATTTCCTTTAGCTGCCCCGTCAAAATTAAACTTAACCCACTTTTGTGTGGGGGGTATCCACTTGACACCATCCCGTGGGTTGGTTGTAATGTCTAGGTCTGGAAGTTCCTCTCCCCAATTCCACAAAATCCTCCTTTCCCTTAGAGACATGGTCTCATTTTTGAAGAAGAAAGTTTTCCAGCTTTTCTTTCAAAGCTCCGATTATTTTATTACCACATAACCCGGGATCTTTCTTACGTCCTTTAAATACTCTCTTATTTCTCTCATTCCATATCCCCCATAAAAAATGGGGTAAGCTGAGCTTCCCGAGCCAAGTCAAAAGCTTTGCCTGGAAGGGGGAAGCCCATTGTATGCAGAAGTCAGACATGCTATTTGGACAGACCCAATCTATATGAAATTTGGACAGGATCATTTGGAAGACTGTATAAGAAAAATCACAAGTTAGAAATATATGACTTACAAATTCTATTGCTTTCTCACACAAGATACATCGATTGATGAATTGGAAACCTCTCCTTTGCAGATTATCTGTTGTCGGGATCTTATTTTGAATCGCCAACCAAAAGAAGAAAGCTATTTTTGGGGTTAAATTATTTAACCAAATAACAGAAGTCGGAGTCCAGCCATTGAATCCTGAGTGGATTAACTTATAGGCAATTTTTACTGAATAGATCCCACTTGTAGTTTTGCCCCAAATCGCCTTGTCTCTTCCTCCCCCAGGAATGATCGGGAACACCCTTAAAGCATCATTGAGTTTGGTTAGGGCCACCTTCTCTTGCTCGACAGATTATGAACTCGTGATTTTCTTCCAAGAAGAAGTTTCCGTGCTACGACAATAAAATCCCCTACTTTTCCTCCCATTTCCTTTGAAAGTTTATGTTGGAGGACCTGAAGGTCTAAGTTATCTTTCAGAGGGGCCTCTTCCAACCACGGGTCTTTCCAAAAGTCCACTTGTCTTCCATTACCAATTCTCCATCTGATGCCTTTCCTGACTACCTCCCGACATTCGAGCAAACAATTCCAAAAATAGGATCCTCTAGGAAGATTATCAGCTTTCAGGAAGTCCTGATTATTTTTGATATATTTTTCCTTAAGAAGTTTTACCCATCCCAATTGATCATTATTGATAAATCTCCATACCTGTTTGCCAATCAGATCTTGATTCATTTCTTTCATTCTCTTTAACCCCAGGCCCCCCTGATCCTTGCTTGCACACACCTGATTCCATGCTACCAACGAAATTCTCTTTCTCTCCTCTGAACCTAACCATAAGAAGTTGCATTGAATTAGCTCCAATGTAGCTCGGACCTTTGCAGGCATTCTAAATAGAGACATGCAGTAAATTGGAATGCTTTGTAAAGTAGTTTTAACTAATAATGCTTTTCCTGCGGAGCTAAGAAGGCTGCCCTTCCACCCTGCTAACTTTTTGGAGATCCTGTCAATGACTGAGTTCCACAAAGTAGCCTTCATTCTTCCTTCGAACATAGGCATGCCTAGATAAGTTGCTGGTAGAAGCTCCTTTCCACAATCGAAGAGGTTAGCTATTATTTCCTCCCTCCCACCAAGCGTGTTAAAGAAATATATGCTACTCTTCTTATAGTTTATGTACTGTCCTGCTTCTGTCTCATACTTGGTTAGAATTCTCTTCAACTTCCTAGCTTGAGGCACCGAGGCTTTGGACACAATGATTGTATCATCCACAAACCGTTGGTGAGACACCGCTCTCGTTGTTGAGGCTGGTTTAAAACCTTCCAATTGACCATCTGCCATCGCTACTAAAATGTTCCTACCCAATGCTTTCGCTAAAATAATAAACAAGTATGGAGACAAAGGATCTCCTTGTCGCAACCCCCTTTCACTCTTAAAGTAATCGGAGGGTGACCCATTCACCATGACAGAAAATCTTGTAGTAGAGATACAACTAAAAATCAACTTAATCCACTCGGGACAGAAACCAAACTTACCCAAAATCTTGGTGAGGAACCACCATGAGACCCGGTCGTAGGCTTTATTCATATCAAGCTTTAGTAACATACCCGCTTCCTTACTAGTCACCATTGAATGAATAACCTCATGAATTGTGATGATACCATCCAATATTTGTCGCCCTTTCACAAAGCCACCTTGGTTCATATCAATGATTAAAGGAAGGATAACCTTCAGCCTATTGGCGATTGTTTTTGTGAGAATCTTCATCAGAGTGTTACATAAACTGATAGGGCAAAAACTAGAAAATTCCATTGCTCCCACTAGTTTAGGGATGAGGACTAAAAAAGTAGCATTAACTCCTTCTGGGATTTCCATGTCCTTTTGAGCCTCAATTATAACTTCCACTACATCATTGCCTAGGATATCCCAAAACTTCTGGAAGAAAGCTGTAGGGAAGCCATCCGGTCCTGGGGAGCTGTTACCATCCATGTCAAAAATGACTTTCTTGATTTCCTCCTTTGTGAAAGGACTAAGTAAGAATCCATTAAGATTATCAGTTACGAGGGGTGGAATGGCTACCAACAGAGAGTCCTCTTCTTCAATAGTCGGATTTACATCTTCTAGCAACGATTTAAAGTACTCAACCGCTTCCCTCCTTATGTCTTCCATATCTTTGGTGTTAGACCCATCAGCCATCTTGATCTCCTTAATTTTGTTAGTAGTCCTGTGGTGAAGAGTAGAGACATGGAAGAACTTTGTATTTCTGTCACCCTCCTTTAACCAACGCAATCTGGATTTCTGCCTCCAAAAGGTTTCTTCAAATCCTAGCATCGTGTGGTATTCGGCTAACAACTCCCTCTCCTGGTTTCTCAGATCCTCTGTAAGCTGCTCCGACTTCAGCTTCTCCTGTAGTTCATTGATCTTGTCTTTTAGTTCTGCCTTTTTAACAAAAATATTGCCAAAGGAAGTTTTGTTCCACTCTCTAATGTTAGCCTTCACATTCCTTAGTTTACATGCCACTTGGGCCGCTTTCGAACCATTATACTTTTTTTCCCACCATTGGGCAACCAGATCCTTGAGATCTTGATGTTGGAACCACATAAGTTCGAATCGAAAGGGTCTGATGTATCTTTTCTTAGAGTCCTCCCTTGTTTCCCATAGAATTGGGTTGTGATCAGACCCGATTCTTGGGAGTGCCGTTAATGAAGAGTCCCAAAACCTCTCCAGGCATTCTTGAGAAAGAAGAAACCTATCTAATCTTATCTGAATTTGGTTTTCCTTCAATATTTTGTTAGACCATGTATAGGAGAATCTACGCGGGTCCACATCCATCAGCTCATGTTGCTCAACAAAATCTCTAAACTCATAGATATCAGCAGTTATTCTTTGAGAGCCCCCCAATTTATCTACAGGATTAAGGTAGCAATTGAAATCCCCCACCACAATCCAAGGGTAGTTTGGGACCGTCTCCCTCAATTCAGCTAGCTGACTCCAAAGAACCCTTCTCGATCCCTCGTCTAACTCGGAGCATATACATTCGTTAAGATCCACTCTTCCTGCATGGTTTTATCCACACATAAGAGACAAATAAACCAACTAGACATCAGAATCACTCTACTATCAATCACATTTTTGTTCCACATAACCAGTAACCCTCCTGCTGTTCCAGTGGCCTCTTGGCCTACTACTTCAGCTTCTCGCCAAGTCCTATTCTTAAAAGGAATAACTCTACTCTCCTCCATTTTAGTTTCTTGCGAGTAAAATCATATCCGATTTGTGTTCTTGTCTAAGAGCATACAAAGCTCTTATTTTTGCAGGATTACTCCCACGAATATTCCATGAAAGAATCTTCATTTATGGGCTTTGGATCCTCGAGCCTTCGCCCCAAAGAGCAATACTGCTTGAGTGCCATCAGCCACTCCTTGCTCTGCTTATTTTTGCCTTAAGGCAGCATTGCTAGGTTTCCCTCTTCCTACTGAACCATATCCCCATACATCCGCTCTAGGTTGAAGTTCCTTGGGATTCACTTGGCTTCTAGTAACCATCTTGGGTAGGTTAGTCTTGGTCTTTGGGGTAACAATCTGGCTTTCTAGGTTAACTGGTCTTTTTGACAGTGGAGATGATTGCGTGCTCTTAGCTTCTTGATTAGTAGATTCTTTTTTCCTTGCTTTGGGGTTACACTGATCTTGGTGGTTCACCTCTTCCTCCTGAGTATCCTTGCCTGTATTATTAGTTTCCTACTCCTTCCTCTGATTTGTCTCCTCTAAATCCTTCTCTTGAGTCTCCTCTACCTCAGATTCCACTTCTTGGCTGTCCATCTGATCTCCCTTCAAATGATTTAATGCATCAAAACTGTTCTCCACTGGGATGTTGATCTCCTTGGAATTTCTTCCCATAAATTCCTTTGTAGTACATGGGACCACTTCCACCGAGCCTCCATAGGCCTCCCGTATCACCCAATCAAACTTACTTGCCCCAGGGCATTGATCTATGGGGTTCTTTCCTTTGTGATTTGGCTCTGAGGCTTGTTGTATCATCTTAGGACCAGGTTGAGCTTGAGGGTTCCCATCAAAGGGACCAGATCCCCTGTGAGAGGGTTTCGGGGCATAGGAATTTTTGGGAGGAGGGTTAAAACGTTGCCTCTTGCTTACAATAGGGCGAACAGGGTCTCTGATATTCGGATTTCGAGCTCCATGTCCTTGAGGCCTAGGTTGGGTAGGAATGGAGATTTGCGAGGGAGGGATATTATTCTGGGTTTGAGGATCAGTATTTTGGAGTGGGGGATGGTTCTTGGAAATGCAGTGGATACCCTGGTGCCCTACCTTCCCACAAACACTACACTTAAAAGACATATTTTCATATTCAAAGACCTGAGTATGAAGGCCAAACATAGACGACAAAATAATGGATTTAGGGAGCTCTTTACTCAGGTCCGCCAACACACACATGCGAGCAGACAAGAGTCTTGTTTTGCTCAAGGTTGCAGGATCAATAGCTATTAGTTCTCCAATCTCTGTAGCTATCCCGACCAAGATTTGTTCGTTCCAAAAAAGCAGAGGTAATCCCGGCATCTTAACCCAAATAGGAGCCAAATCCAAGACCTGAGTCTAGGGGTTGAAATCGGGGGACCAACGCTTCAGATACAAGCCCCTTTTCCCAAAAAACCAAGGACCTCCTTGGAGAGTCATTTCCATGTCCTGTTCACATTGAAATGTCACCAAAAGAAAACTCTTGGGTAAAGCCTTAATCATCATACCGGCCCTTGGCTGCCATTTTTGGATGGCCCATCTCCTTATGACTTCCATGTCTGGCCTCACCCCCATAAATTTAGCCACCGGAGATGTTCTGCCCTCCATAGCCACATGCTGAGCTAAGGAATCCGGGACGTGCAACCTACCATTGACAGATTTTAGATTAAAACAAGAGTCGGATAATTTTTTCTTACCGTGAAGAGCATTAAGATATGAAGGTCTCCAGTTGCCAGGTTTCTCTTTGTCTCCTTCTTGGGTCTTCCTTTGATCCTGACGCATAGAGTCCTAGTCCCCCTCAGAGAAATCTTCAACCGCATCCGCCCAACGCCCTTGGACCGGTTCCAATAGAACTTCCTTGTCCACATCCTCTGCCTGGGGGCCTGCTATCTCGCCAGATCCCCCACCTACCGCATCTGTTGATCTGCCCTCTAAAGTCCCACACCTAGGGTTTGATGCCCCTAGACCTATCGCTCCTCCTCCTTGCTGCTCCATCCGTCACCAAAAAAACAAATAAAATTGATCTGATTTACTAAACAATATTATCCAATATAATCAATAGCAATATCAATAGCAATAACCAAAGCAATGCAAAAATCATCACACATAATAGAGACACCAGTTTTACGTGGTTCACCCAATGTGGGCTACTCCACGGAGAAAATATTTCACTAAAAAATTTTGAATCAATTTCTTGGGAATCCTTTCCCTATTACAATGTTTATGGACCTCTGTACAAAGGAGACATCGATCCCCTAATCAAGTTCATGGATATCTATCCATAGGAGAACCCCTTTCTCCTCTTACTTTGGCTAGTGATCTTCTAGAATAACTACTGCCTCCACTACACTAGCTAATGGATCTCTATCCACTAAAGACTCTTGTCCCCACTCAAAAGCCCTATCCTCACTACCCTAGATAATGGATATTTATCCACTTGATACTATCATCCTCTGTACTCTGTCACCTCCAAAGCTTTATCTCAAATCTAAACTAAACACAGTCCTTCGGTCTAGCACAAATCTGCTCAGTCTTTGTCCCTAACCTAGCACAAATCTATCCTCAAATCTGCACCATATTCTATCCTCTAATATTTACTAAACATAGTACTTCGGTATAGCACAAATATATCCTTAATATTTGTCCTTTGATCTTGCACTAAACACAGTCCTTCAGTCTAGCACAATTTTGTCTTCAATCTCTATTCTCAAGCCTTAACTCAAAGCTTGACTTAATCTCAAATTAACTCTGCTAGATCTGCCCCAAACCTTAACTCAAGTTTTAAACAAATCAATCAATAAATTCTTCTCTCAATTCTTCTCAAATACTTATCTCAAATATGCCTTATAATCTTCTACAAAATCTCACACTAATCTATCCACAAGTCCTCTCTAGAACTTGTCCAAATCTGCTCTACAAGTCCTCACTAGAACTTGTCTAATTTTGCTCAACAATTCCTCACTAGAACTTGTCCAATTTTACTCAATAAGTCCTCACTAGGACTTATCCAAATCTGCTCTCAATATTTATTGTAATATTCCACAAACGCTCACACAAATATGTCCATAGGTCTTCTCAAAGACTTACCTCAAATCTACTAAAAAATTCTACACTAGAACTTGTCCAATCTCATAGAAACATAAAGATAATTGTTAGAGACTCAATATGCTATATAATCATTACAATGCTCAATCACTTTCAATCACTCTTTCAAAAAAATACAGAGAATTGTTAGAGACTCAATATGCTTCAAATTCACCTCAATACTCAATCACTTTCTCAAATCAATTAAGAATATAGAATAGTTTGTTTTATAGAACTTGAACAATCACTTCACACATCCACTTGACTAGGCTCAACCAACTCTACTCAACCAATCACTCAATGAAACAATCCTTGCTTGCAAAACCTAGTCCAAGCATATGAACACTCACTCAAAATATTTCCAACAATGCTTATCAACCAATCTCACATAACAATGATACTCATGTTATTTTCAAACCCTATTTCAAGTTCTTCACTCAACCATTCACTTCAACAACAATGCTTATAAACCAATCTCACATAACAATGATACTCATGATATTTGCAAACCCTAGTTCAATTTCTTCACTCAACTTAATCACTTCAACAACAATGCTTATCAAACAAGGTTTTAACAACTCTTTATTCCAGAAAACCTTGAAGCATTAACTCAACACACTTAATAAGAAAACCTAATTAAGTCATTTTCACTCCAAACTCATTTTTTAGAAAACCAACCAATCACTCAACTATGGAAGAATGTGCTCATACATTTTTCTTTATGATGAAGGAACCTTTAAAATATGCCACAACCATAAATACCTCTTTGTCAAGCTCAAAGGAAGGTTAGAAGATAATAAAATATTCTCTCAAGATTACAATGCAAACATCAGAACTTACATACGCATTATTACTCCATATTAAAGAAAGCATCCATCAACATATACAAAAATGATTGATCAAATACACCTTATAATCTCTCAATTAAAATAATAGTCAATACCAAGAATAATGTCAATACAATCTCCTTCTTAAAATAACTCAATGGCAAGAAGTCCTCTCAACACTTTAAATCTTCAATAAATCAATGTGACACAAATACTTTATTTAAAAATAAAGCTAACTCCTTATTCCTCCAATTAACCAAAAATAATGATTAATTAAAAACCTTTTTAACTAACCCTTTTAACTCCCTAGGACCTCATGTCAAACCTTAGGCAACATAAAATATAATCAAAATTTTATTACCTTTGCCTTGGTGGGACTCGAACTCACAACGCCGCCTCAACCAACACCCTAGCTTTGGCTCCAACTACCACGCGAGCTAGGTGCTCGCTTAGGGAGTAAAGAGCACCACGTGCTCTATAATGCTCTCCTAATGTGCCTAAGAAAAAATCATGGGCCACTTTCCTTCGACACTTCAAACACAACCAACAAAACAATGATGTTGCTACAAATTGATTGCGGGTCACTCCGCACCTAAGCACCTTAGCCTTTGACAACTTGCCACTAGGCCACGCTACCTAGATGGCTCTTGAATTTTGATGTTCGTCAACTTTATCCCTTTTTTGCTAGCGCTTAAGACAAGATTCTTGTATCCTTCGCACGAGTTCTCACAACACACGATTGCACATTTTTCTTATTCGAGCAAAAGGATGTATAAATGCCACTAAGGCATATAGTTTATATACCAATTTCCACTTTCAAACTTGAATGTTGATGCTTCGATATTTAACTAATTAATTTATAAATTATTTAAATTCTTTAGAATTTAAATTTTATTAATTAAATTTTAAATCTCGTTTACTTTATTAAAGCCTTCTTTGATTTTACCACTTTGTATAAATAATATTTACTTATAAAATTTAAATTTAATTTGAATTTAAATATTTTATAAAATAAATATTAAAAGTTTCCTTGGACTTTTATGATTTACCTTTTATTTTTTCTCAACAATGGTTTTAATAAAAACCCTTCTAACTTATGCTTCCACATAATATTAAAAATATTATGAAGCTCTTTTACCTTTAACCTTTGCATTGTTCCTCCTGATCTTTTTACATCAACGGTAGCTTATTCCTTGACATCAATGACAAATTTGACTCAAAATATCCAACACAATGGACTCTAGATGATTTATCGGATCCTTACTCCCATGCTGGAGGATTTTTTTGTCATTGGTGTCCTCAATTGAAAATCTCCTTTTATCGATTTTTTTTGTTATTGTTGTTCGCCCCTTGATAGGGTTCCAATTGCTGGTTGGGCCACATGTCAAAGGAATGTTGGGTTCCTTGGTTGGGTTCTCCTGTGGGGTGGGATTGTTTTATTTTCTAACCGCTTATTGATTTTTATAGTTTTAAATTCTAAGAATTCAGGTTCCCGTCATTTGGTTTATTGGGTGAGATCTAAGGGCTTCCAAGCAAGTGGAAATTTTTTGTTTAAATACTTTTATTTTTATTTTCATTGGGTGATTTGAGAGTTTTCAAATTTAAAGCAAAAATTTGTGTTTAACTTATCTTACCAATATATGTCAGTGCCATACCCCTGTTTTTCAATTTTTTCATCTCGCAATTTGGTTGCAATCTATTAATGGTTGGTCACAGTTTGCTGGTTCATAAGTTGTTGAGCAAAGTGCAGCAAATAGTATTGTCATTGTTGTCAACACAGTCAAACAGATTTATTGATGCAATGGACAAGAGTTTATTGAACAGGAAGGTGCAGCCAAAGTACAATGGATAGGAGTTCAGTGTTGAGCAAGGTGTTGCAGGAGGATTGTCATTGTTGTCAATACAGTCAGTTAGATCTAATGATGCAATGGACAAGCAGTTTAGAAGTCACTCAGATGCAGAGGATAAAGTTCAGAAGTTAGTCGGATCATGAGTCCTTAAATGATAGATGCACGTAAATAGAAAACATAATTCGGAATGAGAAGAAGAAGTCTTCGAACCTGAGATGTCAAGAAGCGAAAAGGTTTTTTGTGAAAACCAAGGCAATCAGAATAAAAAGTTTTATTTAAAACCATGGATAACAGATTTGAAATGGGTTTTTCTTAAAACCCAAGTTGGCTCTTCGTTTCGTTGAAAAAGATGCCCCGGTGATGAAGATATTTAATTTTAAATATTTAGTTTAAATTTTATTTTATTTAAAATTTAAATTAAAATATTAAATTAAATTAAAAGGGCCGACATGTTACTATTTCGCGGCAATAAGCTACAGGAAAGTGACGAAGGTGGAAGAAGTGTTTGAGGCCGACAAAGTTAAATCGGGCCGACTGGATTTTAGGGTTTGGCAGTGACAAATTCTAGGGTTTCTCAACCGACGTTCTTTTAGGGTTTGTTCCTAAAACTTCTTCTATAAAAGCAAGGGTACTTCGAGTTTGAAAAGTGGGGTGTAAAGATAAAGTGCGAATGCGAGCATAGTGTTTGTGAAAGTGAAGTTCGTGTTGAGCAGAGAGCAGAATGTGAAACGACACAGAGTGTGCGAAGCGTGTGCGCAGAGAAAGCAGAGTGTGCAGAGAAGCGCGAAGGGCAAAGTTGATTGCAAAGTCTGGATGTAGCAGTGCAACAAACCGTGTGAAGTGATTGTGCAAGAGAGAGCAGAGTGCACAGAGATTGCAAAGGTGATGTAGACCAGTTAGAGTCTTGCAATAACAAAGGTATATGTCAAACATTTTTTTATTCAATATTGAAGTCCAGTTGGTGCTGGCAAATTAAGGGGTTGGTGCCTCTTTCCAGTTGGTGTTGGTAAACAATTTGTCCAGTTGGTGCTGGCAAATTAAGGGGTTGGTGCCTCTTTCCAGTAGGTGCTGGTAAAATAGGAGTTGGTGCTCCATTCTGTTGAAGCAGATAAAGTTAAGGGGTTGGTGCTCCTTCCAGTTGGTGCTGGTAAAGGATTATGTAAAGTTGTAGCTTTGCATTGACTGGATTTGGATGGTAGTCCAAGCAGTCTTTTTGAGGAGTAGCCACATTGGTGAACCTCGTTAAAATGTTGTGTTATGTGTGATGCTTTATTGATGCATTTAGTATCTCTTTTATCTGCTTTAAACTGCTACTGGTTTTATAATCTAATTGTTTTAGAAGTTTTTAAAGAACACACTGATTCACCCCCCCTCTCAGTGTCATTGTGATTACAACAATTGGTATCAGAGCCAAGTTCCCAATTTTGGCTAAATCAGTCAGGGTTGATCTTGGATTAGTACACAATGGCTAAGAAGAATAGATCCTCATCCAAAAAGGCATCCCAGTTAGTTTCGGTTCCTGTAGAAGAGAAATTTGAACCGAAAAAGGTAGAAGAAGTGAATCCTGAAGTTTGTGATGAAAATCTTGAGGCTGAAGTAGATTTTGAAGGAGAGTTGATATCTGCTCTTGAAGAGTGGAGAATAGAAAAGAAAAAGAACAAAATACTGTCCAAGAAATTAGAAGAATATGAGGATGAGATTGAAGATCTCTTCCTACAAATTCAAAAGGCCAAGAAATCAGAAGAAGCCTTGAAGACACAACTGGGTAATAAGAATGATGTATACAGGACAAGTGAAGAGGAATATAAACAGGTTATTGTTGATCTAAAGCCGCAAGTAGAACAGAACAAAAGGATTGAAAATATTCTTAGGTCTCAGATCAATGAGAAAGAGACTGTATGCCGCCAACAAGAAGAAGAGATTGTTTCATTGAAGAAACAACTAAAAGAGGCCAATATAAATCTCAAATTTGAGAAGAGCACAGAGTTGCTAGATACAATGATAAATCAACAAAGAAGCTCCACAGCTAAGTTTGGTCTTGGATATGAAGCTGAACAACCTTCATCCTCCAAATATGCAGAGAAGAAGAAGTCCTCGGTTGAAGGATTGAAACAAGAAAAGTCTGAAGTTGAATCCTCAAAAGGAAGAAAATATCAAAGAAGATCTACAACAAAGCAACCACAAGAAAAGAGGTTCTCTCACTCTCACTCTTTTAATAATAATGCTTTTTATGGCTATTGTTCTAAATGCAACCACTTTGGTCACAAGGCAATTTATTGTGGACTGAACAATAGATCAAAGAGTTATGCTGATAAAAATACTTCTATTTTTTTGAGTGAACACCCCGTGCAATGTTTTAAATGTAATGGCCATGGGCACATAGCAAGGTTTTGTTCAAGCACTTATGTATCCAATCTAAGGCAATACCATAGATTTCATCATACACATAGAATGCAATACAGACAGGGAATAAAACATGTGCAATGTTTTAAATGCAACGGTCAAGGGCACATAGCAAGGTTCTATCCAAGCACTTCTATATCTAATCTAAGGCAAAACCCTAGATTTCATCGGACACAAAGAGGACAACACCGACAAGGAACATATCATGTGCATAAAAGAAAAGAAAATAATCATCCATCAAGAATGCACAAGAGACAACCCCACAAGAGAAATGTTCAAGTTCACGAACAGGAGCAAAATAGGGATGTTGTTGAAAAACCCAAGCCCAAGTTCAGGAAAGTCCGGAGAAAGACAGAAGAAAGGAAATTGTGTCTCCTTGGACTGAAGGAGGCTACTCCGCCATTGCTCTAAGCAACTCCAGGTGGCACATCCTCGGGAGGAGCAATATTAAAGTTTTATTTTAATGCTCCTATGTATTTGTCTAGGTATCTGAGGATGAAAGGTAAGCAGTCGAGTTAATGTTGTATAGTTGTTAAAGTGTGTTTTTCAGTTTATATAGTGGTTTGTGGAAATGCCGTGAAGTGTGGTGTTTAATTTGAGAGTTGTCACCATTGGTAGTTTTGAGATATGTCACCGTTGTACTCGTTGATGATTCTTAATACCACTGTTCAAAATTACGAATCATAATAGTCCGGATAATTTGCTCAACGAAAGAATGCTTGCCCTAGTTGTGTATTTGTGTTTCGAGCAGCATGTATTTGTTTTTACTCTTTGATGTGAAGATTGCCAGATCTTTCATGACACCTTGGTGAATATATTTAATTCACAGACAGTTTTGTTTTAACTATTGATTTAATGCCAGTCCAAGAATAAGAAGCTTGAGGCTGAGTAAGGTGCACTACGGTTGGCCATAAAGTGTTTGACAAAATGTCTTCTTCCGACATGCATAGTTGAAAGTAAGAGTTGGCAGCAAAATTGCAGTGTTGGACAAAAATTGGTACAGATGTGAGTCACTTGTCAATTCTGTTGACAAAAGTGAAATCAGCATGTTGAATGGGAAGATTGAAAAAAAAAAAGTTTTTTAATGAGCAGCCAGATGATTTCCAGCCTGGTGATGAATAGTTGAGTTGCTTTCATAGTGGTTGTTTTGATCAAGTTAATGCTTTTCTTGATACATGATTTGGGCTTACTCCATTGAGTTTGATTTGAGCAAGTTATTCTTTGCCTTGGTGATTTATGTTGGTGGTTGTCTTGTTCAAATACCTTTGGAAGGAAAAGGATGTCTACTAGTTTCCTTTTCATGTAGTGATTGGTTGAATGCTTCAAAGTTAATCTTGAGTTGAATGATGTTGGTTAAACCTTGTCTATAAGCATTGTTGCTAAAGCCCTAATTGGTTGAGAAAAGATGTTGGTTGTGTTGTGGTACAGTTGTTTGGTACCTGCACAGAGTTGAAAGTGGATTGAGGTAGCCTGCTGGATTCTCACTGCAGAGAGAGACAAACAACTATCATTGGGTTCAAGCTTGTTGAGAATATATCCAAGATGCATGGTGAAGTTGTATGCAGATGTTGCTGGCATTGCAGAACAAAAAGTTGGCTATATAAGATTATTGTATGCCTTCACTAACAGTGGACAAGTTTGAGTTTGCAAAGCAACAGAGGGTAGTTGCACAGAAGACAGTGGTTCAGTCATGTTCTTACACATGTTATATTGGTGAAGTTGACGGTGATGGTGTCATTCATCGGTTATTGCTGCTATTCACATTGTTGATTTTATTGATGCCTATTATGCTTATCATGATGTTGTCAATCAGTGAAATGAAGTGGTCTTGGACTCAGGGGGAGCATTTGTGTACTTGTTTTTCTTCTTGTTCATGCTTGGAATATTTGCTAATTGTAATAATTTGTGTCTAAGAATATTGTGCATAGACTCATGGGGAGTCTGCAAGCGAGCTCCTTTGGTATTATTGTCAAAGGGGGAGAAGATTTACAGGAAAATTGCACATGTGTTGCCAACAATTCCAAAGGGGGAGATTGTTGAGCAAAGTGCAGCAAATAGTATTGTCATTGTTGTCAACACAGTCAGACAGATTTATTGATGCAATGGACAAGAGTTTATTGAACAACAAGGTGCAGCCAAAGTACAATGGATAGGAGTTCAGTTGTTGAGCAAGGTGTTGCAGGAGGATTGTCATTGTTGTCAATACGATCAGTTAGATCTAATGATGCAATGGACAGACAGTTTAGAAGTCACTCGGATGCGAGAGGATAAAGTTCAGAAGTTAGTCAGATCATGAGTCCTTAAATGATAGATGCACAGAAACAGAAAACATAATTCAGAATGAGAAGAAGAAGTCTTCAGAACCTGAGATGTCAAGAAGCGAAAAGGTTTTTTGTGAAAACCAAGGCAATCAGAATAAAAAGTTTTATTTAAAACCATGGATAACAGATTTGAAATGGGTTTTTCTTAAAACCCAAGTTGGCTCTTCGTTTCGTTGAAAAAGATGCCCCGGTGATGAAGATATTTAATTTTAAATATTTAGTTTAAATTTTATTTTATTTAAAATTTAAATTAAAATATTAAATTAAATTAAAAGGGCCGACATGTTACTATTTCGCGGCAATAAGCTACAGGAAAGTGACGAAGGTGGAAGAAGTGTTTGAGGCCGACAAAGTTAAATCCGGGCCGACGGATTTTAGGGTTTGGCAGCTGACAAATTCTAGGGTTTCTCAACCGACGTTCTTTTAGGGTTTGTTCCTAAAACTTCTTCTATAAAAGCAAGGGTACTTCGAGTTTGAAAAGTGGGGTGTAAAGATAAAGTGCGAATGCGAGCATAGTGTTTGTGAAAGTGAAGTTCGTGTTGAGCAGAGAGCGAGAATGTGAAACGACACAGAGTGTGCGAAGCGTGTGCGCAGAGAAAGCAGAGTGTGGAGAGAAGCGCGAAGGGCAAAGTTGATTGCAAAGTCCGGTCGTAGCAAGTGCAACAGAACCGTGTGAAGTGATTGTGCAAGAGAGAGCAGAGTGCACAGAGATTGCAAAGGTGATGTAGACCAGTTAGAGTCTTGCAATAACAAAGGTATATGTCAAACATTTTTTTATTCAATATTGAAGTCCAGTTGGTGCTGGCAAATTAAGGGGTTGGTGCCTCTTTCCAGTTGGTGTTGGTAAACAATTTGTCCAGTTGGTGCTGGAAAATTAAGGGGTTGGTGCCTCTTTCCAGTAGGTGCTGGTAAAATAGGAGTTGGTGCTCCATTCTGTTGAAGCAGATAAAGTTAAGGGGTTGGTGCTCCTTCCAGTTGGTGCTGGTAAAGGATTATGTAAAGTTGTAGCTTTGCATTGACTGGATTTGGATGGTAGTCCAAGCAGTCTTTTTGAGGAGTAGCCACATTGGTGAACCTCGTTAAAATGTTGTGTTATGTGTGATGCTTTATTGATGCATTTAGTATCTCTTTTATCTGCTTTAAACTACTGCTGGTTTTATAATCTAATTGTTTTAGAAGTTTTTAAAGAACACACTGATTCACCCCCCCTCTCAATGTCATTGTGATTACAACATAAGTTTCTCGCTGGGTAGGATTTTTTTCATTTTCAATTTTTGGCTGTAAATCTCATTATTTTTTGCCTAATATTTCTCGAGTGCCTCGAAACTCACAATGTTCTTTTCTTTTGGCGCTATTTTTCAAGTTTGAATTTTAAAGTGGAGATAAGGCAAGATTTTTGGATCCATTTTTATTTGATGTTTAATACTCTTGTTAAAAGTTGGATTCAATCAATTTGATGTACTTCCTTTGAGCTCATTGAATACTCTTTGGATTTGTAATAGTTTGGGGTTCCTTCCAAAACCCTTTTGTAAAGGTTTTGGGATCATTTCAAAACCCCTTCTAATAATTTTGAAGGTGCTTTCAAAGGAAACCTTGAAAAATCTATTTGAGGCTATATTTTTTTAGGTAATCAAGGAAAAAATATTCTCACTTACTAGAAGAGGCATGCAAGAATTCAACAAACAACTATATAGAAGTTAAGGCACTTCAAAATAGACCATGATGAAAATGGAAAAAGGACAAAGATACTTTATATTATTTTATTTGTTGAAAATATTTTAACAGTTAAAGCATATAGTTAGGGGTACAATGGGGACCACCCTTCCTGTAATTCAAACTTAGGTCTCTAAAATGTGATCTCAATGTCACACTAATACATTATCTCAATAGGGACAACAAAGACATATTTCAACTAAGGAGGATTATTAGCATATAGTTAGGGGCATAATGGGGGCCACCGCTCCTATAATTAAAACTTGGGTCTCTACAATGTGAGCTCAATGTCATACCAATACATTATCCCAAGAGGGATAGTAAAGACATTTCAATTGAGGGGGATTGTTAGATTATTGTAAATATTTCGAAGAAAAAGGAAAAAGAAATTGAATTAACAATATCATTAGTCTATATGTCCATCAATTATGCATGGGGTTAGTATATAAAAAATTACATCTCTAAAAGGAAGTAAATAGCATGGTAGATAATCTATCTACTCACAAGCTTGATCATTGTTTGGGTAAAATTTCAATTTTAAAAGACAACTAGTCAAAAGAAATTCTCTCTTAATGAAAAATATTATAAATTTATCAATGAAAAATTGGTTTAAGATATGGAAAACAAATTTAATAGAATGGAAAACTAAACATGGTCTATTTGACCTATAATAAAGATAATGTTGTGTTGTTTCAATGAAATAAACATAGCTTATTGAAAAAATAAAAACAAAAATATTATACTAAAAAATATTGATAACATAATATAATTAACTAAATGATCATAAAAGAAATAAAATTTAAAATTTAGGAAAACCAATTGACCGAAGCATTTTCTTCCCATACAATTGAAAATATCTACAAGAATAAATGGTTTAATTTTAAAATATAAAATGAAGAGCCATATTTTTTTTAAACATGGTGGAATCGGTAGCCGCTACGAATCCGAGTAGGTTGTTCAAATTTTTATAGCTGCCATAGTATTCTACGATGTCCGCCCCGGAATCCGCCATAGATTTTCATGTAGTCCGCCCCTATAACCACCATGCCACAATCATTTTAAACCTTTTACATTGCTGAAAGCACCAAGAAATGGATAAGCATTCAATATGACGAATCCTAAGATTTGAACCTTGGAGCTCTGCCCTCCTTACGGGGTTTGGGGGAACCAATTGGTCTACACCTCGGACCTAAAGAGCCATATATTTAATATAAAAGTTTTTTAAAAATAAAAATAACAACAATAATAATTAAATAGATCTAAGAGAATTCTAAAACAAATCAAGAGTTGAAGTTATAGGCAGAGAAGTATTAGGGCTTTAGATGTCACCAATTAGATTTGAGTAGAACAAAGAAAAAAATCAAAATCAAAGAATGTATGATGATCATGTAAAGCATAAAATAAGAATGTGGAATGCATAAAGGATATTTCAAATAGAAGTAAAATAATGGTATATTGTTTATTCAAAATAGAAAATGGTAAACGAAGAAAGCAGAGCAAAGGTCAACAGAGTGAAGGTTAACGCGAATTTTGAATCCTTTAAGAGTGGGAAATCCTCATCATGCATTGTATGCAATGATATAAGGTTTGTAGGTGATGGTGACCTGGGCATTGGTGATGGGGTTGCAGGTGACGATGATTTAGGTGATTCTTCCAAAGAAGAATTTGTTGAAATCCGGTCCCACAAACCCCCTGATAAAAGTACAAAAGGCAAAAATAGTTTGTTATCCTTTGCAGACACATTGCACAATGACCCCAAGCCATCTAATTCTTGATCTCATTCAAATACTATTCCTTTGGTCCCGTGTGATGGGGACTTGGTACTTCCTTCCTGAGAACATTATGGTCAAATATGTCTCCATGGAATATTTGTCCCTAGTGGGAAAATTCATCAGTGGTAGACATGATATGGAATCAATACGAAAATGGGCCTATCTCAAGTGGAAGACCTATGGTAGCATGGAACTAGTTGCCCTATCCAGATGGTTTTTCCTTATCAAAATCAATAACTCAGAAGACTTTGTGTGTATCCTATCTAGCGGGCCATGGTTCTTTGGCCAAAGAAGTTTGTTCCTTAAAAAATAGGTCGAGGATTTCAACCCTGAGACTTAGAGCATCAATCTAGCTCCCATATGGGTTTGTCTCCCTAACCTCCCTAATAAATTTTGGCACGATGAAATCCTAGTTGGGATTGCTCGTGGCATTGGTGACCTTGTAGCCATTTACCCAAAAACTAAAGCCATAACATGGATGGTCCATGCTCGTCTCTACATCAATGCTAATCTGAAATCTGAGCTTAATATACACATCAACTTGATCTACAACTCTTACAAAATATGCCAACCCATAGAATACGAGAACAAACCAACTTTTTATGTGGAGTGTCGCACCCAAGAGCATCTCAAGATCCAATACCCCAGGTTAAAACCACCCAAAGAACCAATCATAAAGTAAATATTTTAGCATGGAAAACATCTTGGGGGCTTCCAAAAGCAAGGTCCTCCTATAAAAAAGGTATTTTTTAGACCAGTACATGCTCAGAACAACTCCAAGCATCACCAATCATATATTTCAAAGGAACACCAACTTGCCTCGAATGGTCAACAATATAAGGCTATCCTCAAATGAAAACAAATTGCAAATCTCTCTCAACAACCCTCTCTCAAAAATGTATGTTCATTATTTTCTTACCCTAACCACTTCAATGTCCTTTTTTAGTTTAATTTTTATGACCTAGGCAATGGAGATGATGCCCTATTCCCTGAATCTATGTCTACTCTCCAGATCCCTGATCCCCCAGATTTCCAACTAGATCGGATGCTTCCTTTCCCCCTCCCCTTCCCTGCACCTCTAAATCCCCCATATTCAAATCCACTTCACCCAACCTTACTAATCATTCCCAAAACCTAACCCCACCATTCCAAGTCCTTCCTCGCATTTTTCTCCCCCCAAATCCCCTAATGGTTTCAACCCTAAGAAAACTAGAAGTTCTAAAAGAGTAGTGGTTGATTTTGGAAGTGAAAAATAGAGGAAGACCTCCTATTTTAGATCAAAATAAAAATCCACTGAAGATGAAATTGTAAATGGTATTGAATCAACCCTTTTGGTAGATATGTTTGCCCAAGCACAAGATGAAACCAAAAGAACCAAACCTCCCTCTCACCAAAATAAAGGGGGGTAAAAATCTTCAATCAAAATCTCCAAATGAAAATCCTCTCATGGAATGTGAGAGGCCTCAATGGTCATGCCAAGTAGAGACTGGTAGCTACCATGAGGAAAGAATTAAATCCAACCATCTTCATAATGCAGGAAACCAAAATTGATAACAATGCCACAGAAAAACAACCAAAACCATATGGAAGGATTGTAAATTCATTGCAAGCCCAACACAAGGATCTTCAAGTGGGCTCTTATGTCTATGGGATCCATCCAAATTGGAAGGAATATTTGATTCAACATCAGACAGAATAACCAATGTTTTGTTCTTTAGCAAAGATGCCAACACAAGATGTATTATGTCAAATATTTAGCACCCAATACCCCTCAAGGAAGAAGCAACCTATGGGATACGTTAAGTCAGATGAGGACCATCTCTTCTAATCACTCATGGATTTTGGTAGGTGACTTCAACTCACCCCTATACCCATCTAACAAAATTGGATGAACTGCCATTTCACCCTAGAACTATGAATATTTTAGCAATTTTGTTGATAGTAATAAATTGATGGGCGTTCAACTAGAGGGCACTAGGTACACTTGGAGCAATAGGATAATAGGAGTGCAACACATACAACTCCAACTTGATCATTTATTATTGTCTAAGGAGGTTGTTCCATTCTTGGGAGATGCTTCTCTTCAATCTCCTCCCATAATTGGATCAGATCGCAATCCGCTAATATTTGAAGGACTTCATTCCCTTATATTCAAAACCCCCTTCAGGTTTGAAGCCATGTGAATCCAGCATCCATTAATTAGGGATATAATTGCAAAATGGTGGGGCAAAGATTTTTTAGGACCTCCTATGGCTCAAATTGTAAATAAAATCTCGCTCATCGAGAACAATCTCAAGCTATGGAATGCAAAAGTTTTTGGCAACATTTTTGAAAATAAGAAGGCAATTAAATAAAGGCTTCAAATAATTGAAAGCTAAATTCAGCAAGGGCATTATAATTCCCAGACTAGAATTGAAGAACATAGATTGCTGTTAGATTTCCATAACATTATCACAAAGGAAGAAGTATTATGGAGGTAAAAATCAAGAGCACTGTGGCTTAATGCAGGGGATGCGAATACCAAATTTTTCACACCTCTATCATGAAGCACAGAAGCTACAACATAATTAAAGAGCTCATCAAAAATGACAACTCAATGCACAAAAGCTCCAACATAATTAAAGAGTTCATCAAAAATGACAACTCAATCACTTCTTGCATCCATGAAATTAGGAGCGAGGTTTTCGGTCACTTTGAATCCCTCCTTAGTTCTCAAAGCCCTCAATCGATTCATTCCTCTAAAGCCTTGCTTAACTATATTCCTAATCTCATCAACCCTAATATGAATAATTAGCTCACCAAAGCATTCTCCTATGATGAGATCAACTAGGATCTCTTCTCCATACAACCTGATAAAGCCCCTAGTCCCAATGGCTTCTCACCTAGGTTCTTTCAAAAAATTTGGGACATTATCAATAATGACGTGTGCAATGCCATCAAGGATGCTCAACAATCCAAATTCATTTCCAAGGATGTGAACTCCACTTTCCATGTCTTGGTCCCCAAAAATATTGTGTGTAGATAAATGCATGACTTTCAGCCCATCAACCTTTGTAACGTGCTCTACAAAATCCTAACTAAAGCCCTTGCCAATAGGCTGAAAGGAATCCTCCCATCCATCATTGACTCTTGCCAAGGAAGTACTATTCTAGGGAGATACATTACTGATGGGGTCATAAGCATTCATGAAACCATGCACTCGACTTACTGGAGAAAAAAATTCAAATTTTTCCTAAAAATGAACATGAAAAAAGCATTTGATAGAGTGTCTTGGAACTTTTTATTTGTTGTTCTCAATAAATTTGGCTTCCATCGAGACTAGATTAATCTCATCAAGGCCTGCATCAATTCTTCCTGGTTCTCTATTCTTGTTAATGGGTCTGCTACTGGTTATTTCCCTAGTGCCAAAGGTCTAAGGTGAGGTGATCCCCTTTCCCCCATGTTGTTCATTATCCTTGCTAAGTCTCTAGGACGTTCCCTCAAAGTAGCCTATACCCATGGTATCATTTCAGGAATTTGTTTTGCCTCCACTATAAGCCCAGTCACCCACTAATAATTCATTGATGATACTATTATTGCTACTTGTGCATTAGTGGCTGAAGCCAAAAGTATTACACATCCTCAACCTGTATGAAGATATTGCAGGTTAGAAAATAAATTACATTAAAAGCAATATTTACTTCCTGAAAACTCCTCTACCCCGCCAAGCAAAGATTGCCAGTGTCCTTCAATGCACCATTGTTGATCTCCCCTCCACTTATCTTGGTCTTCCCCTCTTTGTGGGCAACCCCAAAGCTTCCATGTGGAATAATGTCCTTAAAAGACTCCAAAATGCTTTCAGAGTGGAAAGGAACTCTCTTCAGCCAAGTAGCCAAAGCCACCTTAGTCTCAGCCTGCCTCCATATCATTTCAGTGTGCATTCTATCCATTTTCAAAGCACCAACTTTTGTTTATTCCAAAATAGAGCAGCTTCAAAAAAATTCCTTTGATCAGTCCTTAATAACATGTGCAGATTCCATCACATGGTGTGTGACAAATTTTGCACCACCAACTATCAAGGAGGCCTTGGCTTCAGACGCGTTCAAAATATGAACATGGCTCTTATTTCTAAATAGGCCTAGAAAATATTTACAAATGTTGATGTGGAATGGGTGTCCATCGCTAAAAGGAAATACCTGCAACACCACAACTTCATGGATGAAGGAATTCCTCAACCCGGATCTACCTTTTGGAACTCTGTCATCCAATATAGACATATCATCAAGCAAGTTTATAGATGGCAACTTGGTGATGGCCAAGCTATCGACTTATAGAAGGACACCTGGGCCTGTGATCATCCTCTCATCAATGATCCTATCCTTGCTAGCATCAAGCATCTTACCGATGGGTTCTTTGGAAGCAATGTTGCCAACTTCATATCTTATGCTCATGGTTCCCCTGCCTGGAAACCTTTCCCTCCTGCGATCACCAATTCAAAGTTTGGCCAAGCTACTATTTCCTTGGCCCAAGTGCTCAATGCCTGTATCATTCCTTTCAACCATCCTCCTGATCAACTCATATGGAAAGAATGTGATAGCGGTCTCTTTACTATCAAAACCACCTACCTATTGCAAGATACTCCTAGCCAAAGCCATGTCCCTATTAATATCATCTTGCGAAAGAAGCTCATCCCTAAAGTAGGATTATTTTATTTGCTTTCCCTCCAAGATAAAATTCTCACAATCAAAAATCTTGTCAAACGTGGTCTCACCATCCCCAATCACTGCTACCTTTGTCTTTCTTCTTGGGATTCATCCAAACACCTATTTACTGAATGCAGTTTCTCTTCAAATGTCCTTAATTTTCTTCTGAGCACCTTCAATTTATTGTGGGTTTGTCCTAACTCCCTTCTTGAGTTTTTCATCCAATGGTCTAACCCTTTCCATAATGATAGACTCAAATCCATGTGGGCCATGTGCCTTCACCATTTTATGTGGCAGGTTTTGCTTGAACGCAACACCAGGGTCTTCTCTAGCCTATCCAGTGACATCACTTTTGTTGGCATCAAAGTCTTGTGTCTTACCACTGAAAATGCTCAACTTATCCCCTGTGTCAAGGCCTCTAGTCTTGGATTTGAGGCAACCGTCACCGCCTCCCTCAACCTGATTCCCCATCTCACTGTTCGCCCCATCCAAACCAATACCAGAGCCAATTCCAGGTGGAGCCCTCCTCCTAAAGGTTGGCTCAAACTCGACTTTGACAGGTCTTCCAAAGTAAACCCAGGCGAAGCAGGTGGAGGTGTCATCTGCGACCATAGTGGCAAATTGATAGTTGCTTACGCAAAAAATTTGGGCACTCAATCCAACCATGTAGCTAAAGCCAAAGCCCTCCTTCGAGGACTTATCATCGTCCAACATTTCCAGTGCAACATCATCGTAGAAGGAGACTCATTAAATGTGATCAATTATCTGAATAAGGAGCAAATCCCTGCGTGGAAAGTTAGCAACATTATTTAAGAAGCCAAGAGGCTTCTCCATAAGCTCCCAGAATCCAATGTTCAACACGTTTTCAGAGAGGCCAACAAATTAGCGGACTTTCTCGCCAATCTGGGGACCACCGTGGAAAATATTTCAATTTGGAATAACGATTTTCCCAGGCCCTCTCTCCTATTGCTACCCATGAATTATCCAATGATAGGTAATCGTTATGAGCCTAGCTGGCCCTCTATTGATCTACCTTGGTTGGGGTTTTAGCCGAGCTTTGTTCCATGGTTTCTCCCTTGTTCTCTAGGAAGTTTGGTTTCCAAGTTCCCCATTGTTGCCAAAACCATGATGAATCAGGTTTTTAAGGCATACGAAACTATTGTTGGCAACCCTGGAGATCTGACTAATCTCTGCGACAGACTTGCTTGACCTAAGGGTGCTACTTGGATGAAATCTATTTCGATCCAGTTTTTTTTGTGGAATGTTTTGAACGAGGGATGGTCAAAGCCTTCTCTTTCTTCTATTTCTTTTCTCTAGGTTTGTCTTCTTCACTCTATTTGTAAGCCTTCGGGTTATTCTGATGTTGTTTTCACAACTCTGTTCCTTTTATATAAAGGTTTTGGGACCCCTTCAAAACCCGTTTTCTAATGAATCTTTATATCTACGAAAAAAAATAGAAAATAACTTATGTTTAACTAGAAAAATGTGAAAGACAACCTCTCAAGGATGCTACATATCTTGCTTGAAAAGACAATATCATCCTTGACGATTTAGATTTCGTGACATCACTTCCCTTTAGGTAAACTAAAATGAAAAACCTGTTATTAATCTTCAAACTACAATAACTGTAGAAACCCTGAATCAAGTGGGAGCGAGGGACCCAAGTTAAGGCAATCCACGAATTTGTAACACGTGGTTTTCTGTAGAGCAGGATGAGGGCACCATCACTTCAGTAAAGTACAAGGCTTTCATCCTTTGTAGAAGATGGAATCAATGTCACACTGAGTCGTCAAATCCAAAACATCATTTGCATAAGTCAGACGCTAACAAAACAAAATAGAAAGTCTTGCGTTTCAAATTGTTCTTCTATTAAATTATACTTTACACAACTTTATAGATGGAAGATTTCCTGTCCATCTAATTTTATATAATATTTTCCCTTATAAAGATTGTGATCATTTTACTCTTTTCTATGCAATCTAATCCAATATGTTCAATAATCTACCTAAAAATTGATAGAGAGGCCCACTTACATTATCGCTTTGCATTTATCTCTTTCAGTTTGTCATCTGTCTTTTTGTATCACACTTTTCATGTACTTTTTCCAACAAGCGCTACGGTCACTGTTTTTTTTTTTTTTAATATATATTTTTTCTGAGAAGTTTGGGTAAGAAGAATCGCCATCTCCAGCGTTTAGGGAGGAAGAATACAAAAGGAACATTTTCTTTTGGGTAATATTAAATTTCTTCGTCCAGGGGATTACACGAGTAATGGATGAAGAACCTCCACCTCATCACGTTATCTTTAAGCAAGTTGAAACTCGATGCATATCTCATGTTTGTTTAAAGATAAAATATTTAAAGGATATATAAAGATTTAAAATTTCAAATCCTATAGAAGCATATTATTAAATTCAAGATTAATGGTTTACAAAACATAATAGAAATCAATTTAATAGGCAGAGATGCTAATGTGCAACAAATCATTTATTTTTTAATTCAGGGAAGATTCATATTTGACCCAAAGATCCAAGAGAAGATGCTCATCAAACATGATAAAAATACCAATTTTCATCGTAAAACAATTTTACAACTTTGTTTTTTTTGAATAAAAAATATTTCAATTCCAAGCGGAAGAATTTTTAAATAAGAATAAGAGGTTAACAAAGAAAAAATTAATTATTTCAAAAATATTTTATTATAAGTGTAATATGACAAGGAAGTTTAGAATTAGTTTTTATAAAGTGTTTCATCATTTATTACTGAGGATTAGTTTATGTAAAACATTCCATCATTTATTACACAAAGATAGACAAAAACCTCAATGAGAAATATCTGTGGTGGAACTATAAGAGGTAAACTATAGGAGGCAATTCTTCCTTTGGATCTTGACAAGTCACTTGGACCTTTTGTATTTCTTATAATTTCATTCAAATAATTCATGGTGTATTAAACAATGAGATCCTGGTTTTAATTGAAGTGGATGAAATGTATAATAATTGAAATCAATGTCATCTTTATTATGTTAATTCCCATGAAAGGTTGAATACATTATTCTCATAATTTTTATCATAAAATCCTTCATAATATGACTTATAATAATATGACTTATAAGATATTTTGAAAAGTTATGTCATTAAATTATATATATCATAAATTTTGTTATCTTAGAAAAACAAGGTGATTTTCTTATGGAAATCAAATCCTATAGAAGCATATTCTTTTGGGTAATATTAAATTTCTTCGTCTAGGGGATTACACAAGTAATGGATGAAGAACCTCCACCTCATCACATTATCTTTAAGCAAGTTGAAGCTCGATGCATATTCCATGTTTGTTTAAAGATAAAATATTTAAAGGATATATAAAGATCTAATATATCAAATCCTATAGAAGCATATTATTAAATTCAAGATTAATGATTTACAAAATATAATAGAAATCAATTTAATAGGATGCTAATGTGCAACAAATTATTTATTTTTTAATTTAAAAAAAAATCATATTTGACCCAAAGATTCAAGATAAGATGGCTCATGAAACATGATAAAATACCAATTTTCATCATAAAACAACTTTACAATTTTGTTCTTTTTGTTTGTTGAATAAAAAATATTTCAATTCCAAAAGAAAGAATTTTTAAATAAGAATAAGAGGTTAACAAGGAAGAAATTAATTATTTCAAAAATATTTTATTAGAAGTGTAATATGACTAGCTTAGATATATAAAATCTCGAGGCGCCTATTTATCACACCCCCAAGAAATGAGATAGGCACCTTGAGAATCTCAACGTTTAATATCAATGGATAATTTTCTTAATGTCGCTTTTTTAATAAAATATAAATATTATTTACGATGTGGCTGACCTTCCTGGCTGCCATTGTAGGACACCTATCAGCGTAACAAGGATGTTTAGGCTGCCATTGTAGGATGCCTATGGGCGTAACAAGGAGGTTTAGGCTGCCATTGTAAGACGCCTATGGGTGTAGGATTAGCTTTTATAAAGTGTTTCATCATTTATTACTGAGGATTAGTTTATGTAAAACATTCCATCATTTATTACACAAAGATAGACAAAAACCTCAATGAGAAATATCTCAGTGGTGGAACTATAAGAGGCAATTCTTCCTTTGGATCGTGACAAGCCACTTGGGCCTTATGTATTTCTTATAATTTCATTCAAATAATTCATGATGTATTTAACAATGAGATCTTGGTTTTAATTGAAGTGGATGAAATGTATAATAATTGAAATCAATGCTATATTTATTATGTTAATTCCCATGAAAGGTTAGATACATTTTTCTTATAATTTTTATCATAAAATCCTTTGTAATATGACTTATAAGATATTTTTTAAAGTAATGTCATTAGATTATATATATCATAAATTTTGCTATCTTAGAGAAACAAGGTGGTTTTCTCATGGAAATCAAACCCTTATGACATAGTCATTACATAAAAAGCCACACACTTTAATTTAGTCCATGAAAATATAGGTATGCTTATGAATTTGTATTATGAACAAAGCATAATATAGTTTTTCTTAGAATTTTCTATAAAATATTCTTAAAATTTTAGTTTTATCAAGATTAGTGTAAATGGATTAGATGTTGCTAAAACGGCCCAAAATATTATATTTTGATCAATGGATCCCTTGTTATATATGTTAAATCATTTCATGGTCCTTGCCATGGTATCCAATTAACTCCATATCATTTTTCATTCCTAGTGAAGCTTTGGGAAGAGGTCTTGCAAAGGCAAAATAAATTTTATATTTAGGTTGTAGACACAAGTGGTCAATTTGAATTTCATCTCCAATTTTAAATGGACCATTTTTTAGTATCATCCATTACTTCATGATATTGCGGAATATAAATCAGTACTATCATATTATAGATATTCTATTAGGCAATTAATTATAATATAAAATTTAGGACCATTTTTATCAACACTACTCTTGATTTACAATAGGTTATTACAAAAAAAAGGACTTAAAATTTTAAAATTTCCATTAGCATATATAGGAATTTTCTTATATGATTAAAACTAAAAGGATATTTGATATCCAATTTTAGATAGAATAAGATCTTTCCTAGCTAGTTAAAAAGGTAAGTTCCTAACCATGGCTATAATACTTACTTAGAAAGGCCACATACACTTTTAGCAGTATGTTAGTTTAGTACATGTAGTATTTTTAATTATGAATGGATATTTAAAAAATAAATAATATTTAATAATAGAAAATATTTAATAATAAATAGCCCATTTATTTCCTAGGATATGTAGTAGTATTATGATAGGACCATGAAGGCAAATAAATTGGGTTAAATATGGATATTATGACCTACAAAATGCTTGAGGAAATATTTCAAACTTGATACTTATTCACGTTATATCTAATAATGCATATTAATGAGTTCTATAATATTAATAAGGGAGACATGTTAGTTGACAAGTATCAATTTAACTTCCTCAATATCATCAAATATAATAATGCATGTAGTATGTTATTAATATGTTCAATCAATTTATGGAATATTTGAGATTGAAAATTATGAAAGACATAAGTTTTCAATAGCCATAGGCCTCAAAGATCATAGTAGGAGTATAAATGGATTTGATCCAATAAAATTAGAGATGATAAATAGACTAACTAGCTAGATTCAAAAAGTTTGAGATAGTAGAGCAAGATACTAGAGTAGAGTTCCTCAAGTATAATTATTATGATTGATACCATTATAGTAGCATAAGTAGTTACATTGAATTTCTTGTAATGCATCAATAAGAGATAAATACCAAAGAGACCTAGAGTAATAATATAGCACAAGGTCCCATATAATAATGATTATACCTTATCCTTTTAATATATTCCAAAATATATTCAAGTAATAGTGATGTCATGTCCATAGCTAGTTTATTTTTCTTAGGATCATTGCACACTACTAGGATCATAACCATGATGGAAAGGTTATTTTATTAGTGTAGAGGTACCCTTGATGCATAAGTTAACCTAGATACACCATTATAGGTTCAATATAATAATACTCTACTCTTTATCTATATTTTAAGTATGTGTTGATTCCATTGTATACATATAATAACCAAAATTATTAGGTAAAGAATTGAATATACATAATGAAGTTCGTAGGTAAAATTGATATTATTACTACTTTTATATTACCTGGTCTTAGAGCTATATATTTTATTACAACTTCTATCATTAGAACATATAATATGATGGAAGATAAATATTAAGAATTTGATTATTGAGATAGTCACAAGACCATATAGTTATCATATTCTTATGTACAATGTGTTAGATTGAATTTAGATACTTTGTACTAAATTAGAGCTATCCTCATTTTTATTAGGTTAACATGACATGATTTGAAAGATGTATTAATTCACTATAAATAACTACAAGTGATTTTTACTACAAAATTGTTGATCAAATGAATGATATAAGAATTGAAATTCACATTAATGGATCTAAAAGCATGTCTACATTAATATGATATCTATGATACATATGAACAAAATATTATAAAATGGTTGTTAGTTCTATGCAATAATATTAGAAAAAATAATGTAAACATTTATTTAGTTATATAAGACTTTAAATATGTTTTCCCCAAATGCTTGATCAGACTCCATCCCAAGCATGAAAGATATTTTTCCATAAATTTAGTGATAAAGTCCAAACTAGTGTCTATGACATCATATTAAATCGTTAACTCAATATTACACTAGTTAAGAGTACAACTAAAGGATCTATTAGATCATGTGATCTATCCATATGAGTGTTTCTCCTTCATGATTCCTAGTCATATTTATAAAAAATAAATATGGATGTATATCATTACATATTTAATGTAGATGATTTAATAATATTATTAACACTAATTATTACCTTATTCCTTAAATTGATAACCTTTTTAACTAGATAAAGGGATCTAAAGTGTTCTCCAAGATTGATATATCTACTTTTTGGATCCTATATTCCAAAGATTACTTTTTTAAATTATTTAGGGTATTTTGATTTTATAGTGATATGTTATAAGTTATCAAAAGCCCTAGTTTGTTATATATATTTTTTAAATTGATAAGCAATATCTTCAAACATTATGTGGATAATTTTATGTTGTATTATTAGATGAAATTGTCATTTACTTTAATCCTTAGAATGAGAATAAGGGATACACTAAATTTTATATTATTTACTATAGCATTGGTCATATGGAAAGCCTCTTCAATAATCAGTTCTAATTTGAAATCCAATAGAGCTATAGTAAAAATGTTCAATCCTCACTAGCATTATTATTTTGTATCCAAATTGAGAAATTATTATGTGAATGAATACATATTTAGAAGGAACTAACAAAAGTATCATAGAATACAACAATTTGATTTTATAGAACATATATAAGGTTAAGGATCATGATCTACACTATCATACACATAAATATGAGATGGAAATAGTGATGCATGATCTTTAAATATGGTGGTATTTCTTATTGGGATTAAAAATTTGGTTATGGGTGGATAACTAATATATGAACTTTGGGAGTAAGGCACTGGTGTTTTGAGCAAAAATTTGGATTTCTTTCAAAATATTATCAACCTAGGTGGGGATTCAAGTGTTCTTGCATCATATTAATATGGTCCCAAACCCTAGCAGACCAACAAATAGTGTTGACATCATGGAATGAATTACATGTAAATATGGCTTGTCTCAAATGACCATGAAGGTTTATTTCAAAGGTGGTCCACAAGGTAACCCTTCTTCCCCTAATGTAGTTTTTCCATTACCTAATTTTTGAAATATATGTCCTCGGTTAGAGTCATTTACCCTTGTCATGTTTTTTTGGGATGTATCCCCAATGAGTCTTCCCTTTGGGCCTAGGTTAACATAGCTTGGACTCCTTGTGGACTCAAAATAATGATGATTCAAAATATTTTGAAAGGTCTTTTTTTTTAATTTGCATAATCTTCCCATGCTAAGGTAATTTATGAGCATGGTATCTAGTAGATGTAGAGCTCCTTGCTTTTTTTTACCATGAACCCATAATTATTTTTTCAAAGAAAGGACTAGCACATTCCCTGTATGGGTCAAATTCCCTAGACTCCCTCTTCATCTATGGCTCTTTTTGAGCTACATAGTAGCCCCTTTGGAGCACATCATTTTGGTTGATGTAGACAAGTTTTTTCGTGCATGCCCTCAAAAGCATGTTTGCATCAAAGTTGATATTTATTGAGACCTCGAAATAACTATTGATATCCAAAATGTTGAGGTTATGATATCCTAGTGGGGCTTGTACATCAACTTACCCAACACATGTTTTTTATGCTAATCTTCAGAACATAAGGTCAAATATTCTCCTTTTATGTGTCATAACAAGGTCAAGTAGATCCGCACTATACATAGTGCATCCACTCCTCAGCCCAAGTAGGATGGTTGGATGACTTGGATGGGCATAAAAATTCATTTTTGGTTACCCCTAAAAGTGCATAGCCAAAATTGATGAATGCTTTATAACTACTGAAAAAGAGGAAAGATAAATAAAAGGCTAATTTCCCTACTAAAATTACACACAATGAGGCTCCTCAACCCTAATAAGTTCATAACCCAAGGGCAAAAATCATGATTAGTTTGTAATATGCACCTTCGAATAACCCTCCTATGCATGCCTTCCTAACTAGTGCAAGGCACTCTCATAGCCTATAAAGGGGGACTAAAAATGAAGATATCACCCTAGAGAAGCAACTTCATAAGTCTAATATATAGTTAGACATCTATGTTCCTGACTCTTGCAACAACTATAGTGTGTTCGATTACCTTGGTGGTGAGGATATGTCATTGGATTCCTTTCCCCAATGAAATTCCTCTCTTAGAATATTCAAGGTCTAACAAAATCCAAATGCAAATTGAAAATTTGCAAAGTCTACTAAAACTTTCTAGATTTTGGAGTCTTAAGTTTACAATAAGTAAAGGTTTTATATTTTTACTTATCTTCAGTATATCGCATCATATATCCAGAGAATTATTTTTTGCATAGAAACCATGAACTAGGTCAAGGTAACATTACCACCTTCGTGATGGTGTGATGGCATACCCATTTGATAGACCATGGTTGAAACCCCATCAATAGAGCAATATAGATCATGTTTCACATTAATCATCATGATCTAGGGTTTACTAATGTCTATACCTCCAAGAAAACTTTAGAAAGGTCCCATATTTGGATTTGGATTTTGGAATACCTACCTTCTACCATAGGTCATATATGGCAATTTCAATATAATTGAAGATGGCTCTAACAAGTAAGGTTGATACCACATGCACTAAAAAACTATCAAAAGAGTCACTTGGTTCTGTATGCATCAAAATTTAGGGCTTCTTGATCCCAATACTATAGAGTACCAACCAAATCGTCCTTAGTTCACATTGTCCAATATGTAAGCCAATCCTGATAAAATCCTCAAATAACTCAATCAAACAATGTTTCCATGGCAACCCCATTTTATTTTGAAAACTATTTTGTCTTCCTAATTAAACCTCTGCCTATGGTAATCGTCTCATACCACTCTATCATACATTTTTGTATTGAATGACTAGATAGTGGGTGAGCTATATTGAATAGCTAGCTTTACTTCAAAATATCCTTACTTAGCCACACACCTTCTCTGGATCACATTTTCTATGTGTGGAACATAACACCATATTCTATTTTTAAGAAAAATTGTATTGAGTGGTGTAATAATGCAATTGAATGCACCACACATTTTATTTACACTTACGATCACAAATTGGACTTCTTCCATCATTAGTCTTAGCAAACACTTTCTCCAGGCTTAGAAAAGCCACAATGGCTCTTGAATTCTAGCCTTTCTTTATATATATCCAATTATATGTGGATAAATTAAGACATAAATAATAGATAATTGACACCTATGCAACCTGGGGTGTCCAACTCAAGTGTAGACTACACTAGCTCAAATGGAGAGATAGAGTGTCCAAAGAAATTTTCCTTCAAATCAAAGGCCAAAAACTACCCCAAAATATAAAGTCTATCCAGGAAGGACCAATGGTTCTTTTAGACCCCTATACATTATGTAGAATTTTTTTCATACCTGTAAACAAGTTTTCACTATATAGAATCCCTCCCTTGCTAAGACCTTGCTCTAGAAAAATGTTTGAGAGTGGTGTCTTGTCAGTTTTTTGCTTCCAATAGACCCTCTATGATAATTTTCTATCATTGGATGATATTAAAATTACAATATTTTATATGGCATTACCCTATAAATTTAATAAGGTGTTATGGGACATAGTGGGTCCAAATTTGCATCAAGTTTATTTGGAAGCCCTTAGGGCACAATCCCTAGGCCTATTGATTAACATGGAAAATATCAAATTCATCCTCAAGGTTTGGGATCTATAGGATATTTATAATTTTAGGCTAATCATTCTTCTCAATATCTCTTACAATATCATTGCTAAATCCCTTATGAGATCTCTTGTCCCTCATCATTTGACCAAAACATATAGGGCTTATCAAGGATTGATATATCTTGGACAACATCATTAGCATTTGAGAAGGAATGGAATGGGTAAGGTAATATTAACAAAAATCCTTATTTATTAAGATTTATTTTACCAAATCCTATTATAGGATTGAGTGGTATTTCATTTTATCCATGTTGCAAGCCCTTGGTTTTGGCCCTAATGTTTTAAGCACTATCAAAATGCTTTTTGCATATGTTGCAACCTACATTACTATTAATGGTCAATAGTCTTCCTATTTTGGGTTATATAGATCTATTCAACAAGGGTTTCCTCTTGCCCAATATTTATGTCTTAGTATTTGAAGGCTTTGGATACCTCCTTGTTTATTGCCTAGGACCATGTGAAAGGTATTTTACTACGTGACACTTCCTAGCAATTGGTTAGTGTTCACTTTATCGATGACTCTTTCCTCATCCTGATTGAGGAAGAAGATAATTTGGCCTAAGAGATTTAGTGCTTAGACACCTTCTACTTGGATTTTAGTTCAAGCATACAATAGAATAAAATTCAATGCTATAGGTAGTCCTTCCTGCTCACACCCCTTGGCTCCACCATTATAGGTGAAATTGGATCCAATATGGTAAGATGTTCCACTTTCTTAGAATCCCTTTTGCCTTTCAATATTCATCCTATAATGTTTAGTAGTATATTCTTTATAGAGTGGAAAAGAAACTTTAAAAGTGGATTCCAAAACTACTTTCTTTCATAGGAAAATTTCAAGTTTAGTCAAAGATCGTTATTGCCATGTATGTCTATTATTCTTCTTTTTGGGTGTCCTTAAAAGGTTCCTATCACAAATTGGTGAAGCTTATCCAATATTTCATATGGTCCTCTTTACCAAAAATATAGGATTTCCATAAATTTGTATGGGAGTGGTATTGTTTACCATGAGAGTCAAGAGAGATAGGGCACATTAATACATTTTTCCAAGGCACTACCTTATGCACAAAATAGGTTATTTGTGCTATGCAAGATAATGAATCTTTGAAACACTTGCTTCAATACTGCATATAATTTGGTATCTCTAATGGGAGAAAATCCTAGAGGGGGCTTGGGATTCAATCCATTCTAGTGATGAAGGTACCGATTTAAATTCGAGGCACTTTTTTTGCCAAGAATATTTGGAAATCCTAGGAAGTTCTGTGTCCCTAGTTGCTCTATAATAACAATAATTTTAGCAATGGGCTCTTTATCAATCAATAATTGCTTTGGTGGTCCCCCATTCTCACTTATCAAGATCATCCATTGGACAAAATTCCTTGGGTTTGAGTTATTAGTTTTTCCAAAAGGACCTCTGATTCATCTCTAACCTTTTTTAAAATGGACAATAAACTAGATTTCCTAGGTTGACAAGATGTATTAGGTAATTCATGACATAATATTTTTGAAACTTCATAGAATTTGGGTTTAAACATTACATCCATGGTGGAATTATTGGAAATGGTATCCTAACAATCATTTTATGAATTATAATCCATATAAATGGTACCTTTGGCTCTCCCCCATTTACCCATGGCCCCCAAGCTAAATGAGCGATGAAGAATCTAGTCAACTAGCAATGATTGGAAACACGAATTTCATAATCTATGGGATGTTGTTTTGGAGTTCAAAGTGGCTCATTTTATTTGGTGTCTTCGTTTTTAGGGGATTCTTATAGGTAAAAACCACCTTCAATTTGGGCTACACATCCCCAAATATTATTTTTATCATTGTAGGAAAACCACTAAACATGTATTCTGGTATTGTCCTAGGGTCCAAGCTACATAGAAGTGGATTCATAAATTTTTCAAACCCTTTAGGATGAAACCCTTATCTTGGACTATGATTTTTTTTGGGATACAACCTGTATGCTAGTAAATATGGAGTAGATTTAGAATATCTTTAGAGTTGATATTTTATTTGGCATATAGATAATCCACAATATTTTTTCTAAGCAAAAAGTATCTTCAACTTTTTCCATGTATTCAAAAGCTCTAACCTGCTTCAATATTTTACTTAATATTGAATAAGGTTTCCCTTGAGGTTTAGCATCTACTGACTCTACTGGACCATTGGGAAAACTCTCTCTACATCGTAGCTTGTGTTCTATCCTCCCCACCTCATCAAAAGCATTCATTTTCTCAACAAAACTCAAGGTTGAAAGAGATGCCAAGGAAGGACTATAATTACTCACAACCCTTGATCATAAGACTAGAATGATAGGAATGGATTAAAATCCCTATACAACTTGTAGAGTTTTAATATTAGGGCTCATTAGGGTTATGCCTAAGGGGTTGGCCCCAAAATTTATTTATAAAAAATTGGTGAATCAGTTTCAAAATCAAGGTAAATAGTGTCCAAACGCATGTAGAAGGTTCACTATAATTAGGGGTAATGTTGGAAATTTAAATATAAAATGGTCAAAAAATAATAAAATTAGGGTGAATCGACCTAAAATAAAATTTGCACCCAGTTTTTTTGGCTAATGGGCCCTAGTCATGGGTCCCAAATATTAGCCAATTCCAAATTTTTAAAATCCTAATTTTAGCCAATTTGGTGATAAACAGCCATTATGCATAACCTTGGGTCTCATACTATGGGTGGGCTAAAACTCTAACTCAGACCATGAGTGATACTCCATAGTTGCAAGGCGAGGATTTTGGGTGAGACCTGGTTCCAATAGAACCTGATTTTCCCATTAGATGGGGTAAGCCTTTAGGTAAGGACCCCTTCCCTATGTTAGTGCTACTTATTTGGTGACTTAACTATTAGAAGGCCTTCTATTGTAATATATTACGTTATTTGGCATATGCTAATGCACCATATTGGGTACATCTTTAGATTAGGAGTGTATCTTAGATTAGGATTTGAGTATTTACTTTAAGTACTATTAGAATGTGTAAAGTATCTGATGATGTAAATGTGCATGGTTTCCATGTGTACATGAGTCCATAAAAGGACAAGATTCACTTCTCATTATATGTAGACCTTTCATATAGAATATTAATGAGGAAGAAAGTAGTATAGAAGAGAGGAGTAGTAGATGAGATGTTAGATACAATGTAGAGCATGTAAGAAATATGGAGCGTATGAGACCTCCATTTTTATCATTGTACTATTTTTTTAAGGCTTCATTAATAGCATTTTTATGAGTATTTTCAAAAGTTTCTTATGATTTTTGCATGCTTAGTATATTGTCATTATCATATATTTAATATTGCATGCTCATTTTATATATTGTGATTAATTTCTCATTAAGTATCTAGCATCAAAAGCTAATAGTGGTATCAAAGCATAAGGGAGATCTATAGGATATAGGGAGAGCCATGAGATATACTGAGAGGAGATAGGGAGATTTTATTTTCAAAAATTTTGAAGTTATTTTTTGGCTAGAGTCTTTCCACAAGGTTGCAGGAAAACTAGTGAAGACTAGGACTCAACATAGATCTCATTCTACTATATTGAAGAATAACTAGTGAATTTTAGAGATATAGAGGTTTATATGAAATTCCTTGTTTTTTTCAAAGTTTGTTGTTGTAGAAAATTAGTTCTCAAAAGTTGAGAATCTTCCAACAATGGATAGAGAAGAATTTCATCTTCGATTCTCTAAAATTCTATGTGCTTTCCTTGTGTAGGGATTAGTTCTTTGTTATAGCAAAAGAGTAGATTAAGGAGGTTCAATTAAAAGGACCTAATGAAGATTGAAGGTAGAATATTGAGGAGACCCAAGAAATAGGTTCCCATAAAAATATTGAAGACTTCAATCTAAAGAAAAAATAAAGCAACTCTATTAAAGATTGAGAAGAGTCCAAGAGAATCCCTATTGAAGATTGGAGAAAGAGGATAATCAAGAGAAGAGATCTCATTGTTGGCAATTTGAGTTATTTTATATTGTCATTGATGTCACATGGATCACATTGAGTTTTGGTGGCCAAATGATATTTTGGAAAGCATGGATAAATATAGGGTTTTTGTGAAAACCAAGGTAGGAAAAATAAAAGGTTTTATTTAAAACCATGAATGGAATATTTGAACTAGGTTTTTCTTAAAACCCAATTTGGCCTTTTTTTTCATCAAAAAAGGTGCCCCGGTGATGGAGATATTTAATTTTTAATATTTAGTTTAAATTTTAATTATTTAAAATTAAAATTAAATATGCAATATTTCTGTTGACGTCATCAAAAATAATAAGGAGGCTATATAAAGGGGATACCTAAGGTTCATAAACTTGTCCTTGCTCATGTTTAATAATCATTGGCTAAGCATTTGAATTGAAATCGTGCAAAAATATTTTAAAAAGTAGAAGAAACGAATAAATGAAGTTTGGTCGAAGTCCAAAGTCATCATGGACAGAGTGGCACATTGGCAGTTGGATTTTGGCTAAGGTGTGTGGCAGCACAAACGTCAAGGTTTTGAATCCCCTTGACTACGTTCGAAAGGCGTTGGAAGAAAAGCGCTCAAAGTGCTTTTGATTTTTGAAAAGGGAGGAAAGGTTTTAAGGCACATTGTGCCTTTCCATTTCGAATGAGCGGCTAGCTTGTGTGGCAACCTTAGCCATGGCTAAGGCACTCGCGGTGTGGGCAAGTTGGGGGTTCGAATCCCCTTGAGGAGGTAAATACATTTTTGCTCTAATTAATTCTGTTAAGCCCTAAGTTGGAGTTATAAGGTTGTTAGGAATAATTAAAGTTTTTAATTAAACTTTGTTTTTATAAGGGCTGTGATTATTATTTCAAAAATGGATGAGTTGTTGATTTAATTTGATGTTCATGAAATTGAGAATTAAGATTTAGGAGAAATAAGGAGTTGTTATAAAATAATTTCTGAGAGGTTTATTTATTATTATTTTGATAAGGGTTTTTATTAAAAAAGGACTTTGGTGGATGTGTTTATTAAGTTGGAGTAAAAAGGTGTAAATTGAGTTATGCTTTATCTTGTGATTATTATTTGAATTCCACTAACCCTTATTGATATTGGAAAGGAAATTTGTATTTAGTGTGGTGGCTTTTGTGGACAACTTCTTGGCATCCAAAAGGTATGGGCACATTATCCTATTGATTTTTTATGGTGGTTGATTTCTGAAATATCAATGGAGTGAAAAGGATTGATTGTGTTTTCCTTTTCGAAAGCGGTCGGTTGAATGCTTCAAGGTTTTCTGCTTTGAGAGTTGTGTTTAAACCTTGTTTTATAAGCATAGTTGTTGAAGCACATTGGTTATGTAAAGAACTTGAAAAGAACATGAGCATAATTATTATGTGAGATTTGTGGTTGAGCATTTTTGGAAATATTTGAGTTGGTTGATACATGCTTGGACCAGGGTTTTATGAGAAAGAGTTGTCCCTTGTGGTGATTGGTTGAGTTGATTTGATTGAGCCTAGTCAAGTGATCATGTGAGGTGATTGTTAAAGTCCCATGAAACAAACTATTCTATAATTCTGATTTGAGTTGAGATTGAGCTTAGAACATATTGAGTCTCTAACAATTCTCTTTATGCTTCTATGAGTTGACTTGAGTTGAGTTGAGTTGAGATCATTGTGGATCATTGTTGTCATCCATTATTGAGTGCATTTCCATTCATTGTTGAGTTCATATTTGAGCCTTAGCTTCATAGATTTGTGGATGAGATTTGAGTACTACTTGAGCATGATTGATTGAGCCTTTGAGAAGGCCTTTGGGATAAATTTTTTGGATAGATTTGTGGCAATTTGTGTATGGTTGATTGACCCTTTGAGAAGGCTTTGTGGGCAGTTTTTGGGACATTTTTGGGGATATATTTGTGGATATTTTTAGACAGATTTGTGGATAGATTTTGATGAGGTTCTGAGTGAGACTATTGAGCAGAGTTGAGCAAGTTCTTGGTGAGTTTTCTAGAGTAGTTTTGGACAAGTTCTTGGTGGGCTTGTTGAGTAGATTTGGACAAGTTCTTAGTGAGCTTTTTGGAGTAGATTTGAGCAAGTTCTTGGTGATATTGCTAGAGTGGATTTTAAAAATTTCTTAGTGAGCTTGTTGGAGCATATTTGATAAAGTTCTTGGTGATCTTGCTAGAGCAGATTTGTACAAGTTCTTAGTGAGATTTTTGGATCAGATTTGAGCAAGTTCTTGGTGAGTTTGCTAGAGTATATTTGGACAAGTTCTTAGTGAGATTGTTGGAGCAGATTTAAGCAAGTTCTATGTGAGCTTGTTGAGCAGTTTTGGAAAAGTTATGTGTGAGATTGTTATGTAGATTTGGACAAGTTATGTGTGAGCTTGTTATTGCCTAGCTTTGAGCATATCAAAGAAATTTGGACATTTTTTGTGTGAGCTTGTTGAGCAGTTTTGGAAAAGTTCTATGTGAGCTTGTTGTGCAAATTTGGACAAATTCTGTGTGAGCTTGTTATTGCCTAACTTTGAACAGATCAAAGAAATCATTGTATTAGATAAGTATCCTTATTTCGGTGTGAAATATTATAAGGATATTATCTTGTGGAGTACCCCACATTGGGGGAACCACATTAAATCTTGAGTCTCAATTGTGTATGGTGACTTCTGCTCTTGATTACTATTGTTATCTGAGTTATTAATGCACACTGATATATTTGGTAATTGTAATTAAGGACATTAATTTATATTGGTTTGGAAAGAAAGTAAAAAGTGGTCTTATACTGTTCACCCCCTTCTCAGTATAAGCTTGTGTTCTTCACTCATTGAAGAACTTCTAGATTTTTAAGATAGAAGATTAGAGAAATAAGATAGAGAAGGATGAAGAAAAATGTCCAATAAAAGAGTTGTAGGATTTGAAGACCCAAGAGAAGAGGTATCAAGCAAATTCGAAAGGAGAAATAATAAGGCTAGAAAAGTCCTATTAAATAAGTGACCATTGGAGAAGATTTGAATCTCAAGATAGAATATTGCAAGAAGAAGAAGCTCCTAAAAAGAAGAATTTGGGATAATTGTCACCATTTGATAACAAGACCAAAAGGAAGAAGGATTTGGCAAGAATTTTTTCAAAATTTAGAAATATTTTATGAAGATATCAAGACATTCAGATTCTTGAGAAAGAGGCCAGAAAATAGGTGAAATTTGAAATCAAAATTTGATAAGATCTAAGGAGGAGAAAGAAGATAGAAGAGGCCACCAAATTGAAAAGTTTGAAGATATCCAAAAAGGATTTGAAGGCTGATTTATGGAGAAGAAGAATGATGGTTTTGTAGTAGAAGTTGAAGGTGACATATAGTTGCAAATAGAAGAAGATTTGGGAAGATTTTGAAGTGCCCTTGAAAAACCAATTGAAGGAAGGCTTGATAGAAAAAGAGAACAACAATTTGGAGGAATTGAATGTTGTTTTTGAACAACAATATAAGGAGAAGAAATCAGATTTGGAAGTAGCAATTTGAAGAGATTTAAGCTATAAATTTGAGCAACATTAAGAGAAGATATTAGAGCTACATTTTGGAGAATTTAGGGGTAAATTTGTGAGAAGCATTGGACAAAACTTGGTAAAATAAAGGTGCTGCAAATTTCCGAAGTAAAAGGCATCAATCAGAGCTGCAATATTGACAAGTTTAGAGCAGCAAATAAAAAGGAATTAAAGCTGCAAAATTGATAATTCTGAGGCAGTAATTTAAGCTAGCAAATTGAAACATTAAAGGCAGAATTTGAACAACATAGAATCTGAGTTTTAAGCAGCATTGAAATCTACAAATTAAAAGAGCTTTGGGAAGAAAAGAAAAAGGGTATTGGAGTTGCAATTTCTTACAAATTCAAGGCAAAGAAAAGGTGAACCAAATCACCAAGAATATTAGCTACAAAAGGAGGCCAAAAGGTATGCCACATTGGTGTTACAATAGTTTATTATTTAAGCATTAAAAATCAGTTTATTTTAAAGTTATAAGAGCACCATATTAGAGTTATTAAATATGCAAATGAAAGAGTCTTCAATCCAATGAAGGAGGCAATATTATTGTCTAAATAAAGACCGAATAATAGCTTAAATATAGTGTTCTCAAGGTGTCTAAAGACACTAAATAAAGGTGTTAAAACTTGAATAAGGTAAGGCCCACATTGGATTAAAATATATAGCAAAAAAATAAGTTATAGGATAGATACAAAGCAAGGATTAAGGTGCAAGTCTCCTAGGAGTTAAATAAATTATAAAGCAAAGGTTTTTACCCAAGTTAATAAGCTAATGAGGATTGATGTTTGATCACTCATATGACCCCTCTAGTAGTTCCTAGCTAGGTTTGGATAGTTTATTTCTTGCAAATTAATATTGTAAGTGATTTTCCTTCTCACATACACTTGTGGGCACTAGTTGTCTTCTAGTTGTCATTTAGGAGTGTTAGTTAGGAAGTGTGAACTCAAAGTAGGAAGAGTGAACTTCAAGTTAGCTAAAGGATCTTCTAGTTAGCATTTTTCACTTCTTTCCTAGCTTAGAAGTTATGTGCATTCTTCTCTTGAACTTTTGTAGCTTATGGTTGAGGATTTGGGATCAAATCCATGATTTAGTGGGTTTTGTTATTGGGCCATTAGAGCCTATATAATGAGCTTGTAAATAATATGAACTTAGTTGTATTTTCAATCCTTTTCATTGGTATCAGAGCCTAGTTCAAGATTACACTTGGGCTTGTAAAGTGAGAGGAAAGGAGATAATTTTCTTATGAGAAACTATTTCTCATTGAGGACTCGGTTCAAGCTCAAGGGGAGCTTGAAAACCATTCACAAAAGGAAGTTCCTTAGACGTCAAACTCCTCGTTCCAACTTTTTTTTTATGCTCAAGAGGTATAGGAAAATTTTACCCAGATTCCTATCTTACAAAAATCCCTTGGCAGGTTTGGACTACTCCTACAGTGAAATACGCATTAGGGAGCCATTTGTTCCTACCATTTGTTGGCAATTTTGGGTACTTTGGGTACATTGCCTTTGCTCAAGTGTATAAGTTGTCATTGATGTCAAGTCACTCTTGAAGGAATTTGATTTGATGTCAAATAATTTGTACTGATGAAGGTTACGACATGACAGTTTCAAAGGTCTTTTGTAAACCCCAAGTTGGCAGGTTTAAAGATTACAGGTGGATGCATTAGTTTAATGCATTTGGGTCCAGGAGGAAGTATTTATTTAAATAATTAAAAACCTTGTTAAGGTTCCTTTTAATTATTTTTAAATAAATATTTGTTTGCATTGGGTTCTCCTAACCCATGGCACAAATGTCTTAACTTTGATGGCGCTATGTTCTAATTTTGTGGGCGCTAGCCAAGACCTCCGTCGACGTGTTAAACTCCTCTGTCGACGTGTTAAACTCCTCGTCGACGTCAAGAGTTTATGGGAAATATGCATATAAATATCCCATGATGAAGATCAAAGATTATCCAATCCACATTTTCAAAAAGTGTTGCTCGCTATGAATTTGCTATCTAATGTTCGATTTCTTCCTCGCTATGATTTCATGATCCACTGTTTGGATATCCGTCATTCATTGTTTGTATCCACCGTAAGGTTTCATCATCCTCATTTGCATCAGAAGACATGGAGGCCTATTTTTTATTTTAGACCTGGCACAGAAGGTACAAGGGAAATAGAGTGAGGTTTAAACCTCATCGGATGCCTTTGGTGCACCGGTAGTGGCTAGGCTATTGGCACGCTACCCGAACGGAAGGTTTCGTGTTTGAATAATGCAAAAGGGTTTTTCTTCGTTGAAGTGGATGCAACAGGTGGTGTTAGAGTTCGTGCGTAATTTCTCCATAGCGCGATTTTTGGTGTTGGCCAAGGTATTTTCGAAATTAATTTTTGCTAGTGTATTTTGCGGATGGAGGAAGTTTATTAGAGAGAAAAACAACTTAGGAGTTATAAGGAGTTTGAAGCTTGCTTTATTTTGATAAAATATTCTTTTGAAGGTGTTTTTTGCATTATCTTATTGCATTATTATGAGAGATAAAGTTTATTGTTGATAAGACTATAAGGGAGAAATAAGGTGTATAAGGGATAAATATTTCTTGTAATGTTGAGAGTGCTTTTGGTTGATTATGGAAATGAAAGAATGATGTTTTAAGGTTAAAATTGCTTCTTGTGTGAAGTTGTGAAACCTTAAGTGGGCAGCTTTGAGATTGACATTAGCTTTCATTAAATTGGTTATAATCAAGCTATTCTTTACTTGGTTAAAGTGTTGGGCTTACTCCTTTGTTGATAATTTGAAAAGTTGTTTTGTGCTATTGAAATTTGAGTTGGTGGATGCTTTTTTTTCAAATAATGTTGGAGATAAAAGGAGTTCTACTTGTTTCCTTTTCTAATATTGATTGTGAAATGCTTCAAGGTTGTGTTTTGAGTTAAATGGTGTTGATTGAACCTTGGTTGATGAGCATTGTTGTTGAAGCCCTAATTGATGGTGAAAAGAACATGAGTATCATTGTTATGTGATTCTTTGCATAGTTTGCAATTGTTGGGGTTTCATGTTATTGAAAGAAAGCATTCTATCCTATCCATTTTAGATATTGAGTTGAGTTTTCAAATTTAAGATTGAGATTGAGCTAAGTTGATTTGAGTTGAGTTTTGAGATTGGGAGTTGAGTATAGAACATATTGAGTCTCTAACAATTCTCTTTATGCTTCTATGAGTTTGACAAATCACATTGGGTCTCTAACAATTCACTTTGTGATTTCCTACTAAGAAAGTTTTTCTTGGTGAGCTTGCTGAGTTTTTGGACAAGTTCCGATGGAGACTTGTGAGCAGTTTTTGGACAGGTTCCTATGGGGACTTGTGAGTAGTTTTGGACAGGTTTCGATGGGGACTTGTGAGCAGTTTTTGGACAGGTTGCGATGGGGACTTGTGAGAAGTTTTGGACAGGTTTCGGTGGGGACTTGTGAGCAAATTTGGACAGGTCCTAGCAGAGGACTTGTGAGCTAAGTTTGATAGTTCTATCAGAGAACTTAAGGGCAGAGGTGCACTGGTTCTATGAGAAGAACCTGAGGACAGATTTGGCAAGTCTTTGAGAAGGCTTGTATGTAGAGGATTGATTTGTTCAAGAGTTGGATAGATCTAACAGACAGAGGAAGACTTGTATTAGACCGATTGACTGTGTTTGGTACATATTGCTAAGCTGCTATGGACGTGATCATAGAAGGCAAAGGTCTCTTAGGCTAAGCATTGAGGATAGGAGGTCTTCGATGGAAATGAGTTCCACATGCTGGCAAGATGTAGAGGCAGTTGATCTTCTGAGGGATCATTTCCAGAGCAGAGGGGAAGGTATCTCCTTTGAGTAGAGGCTCATAAATTCTGATTGGGGGAAGGTATCTCCTTTGAGCAGAGGCTCATAAATTCTTATTAGGGGAAGGTATCTCCTTTGGGTCGAGGCTCATAAACATTGTAATTGGGAAGGATTCCCAAAGAACTTTGAGATAACTTTTAGAGAAAAGTTTTGTGGACATAGCCCAGCCATTCTAGGTGAACCACGTTAAAATTGGTGTCACTTTGTGGATGATATTGTGCATTGCTTTGATATTTCTTTGGGTATATTGCTTTACTATTTTTAAGTATAATGGAAAAATTATAAAGAGGTCTTATACTATTCACCCCCCCTCTCAGTATAAACTTTTGTTCTTCAATTGGTATCAGAGCAGGTGCCTTTAGAAAGTTTAACAGCTTGAAGGAAAAGCTAGTAAAGAACACAATGGATCATTCAAGTGGTAATGCAGCACCTATTCTTGATGGGTCAGATTTTGGTCTTTGGAGTGCAAGGATGAAGGTTCATGTAATGGCACTTGGGAATGCGGTTTGGGAAGTGATTGAAGATGAATACACTATTCCTGAACATGGTCCTAATACTAAATAAGAAAGGCTCCTACATCATAGCAATTCAAAAGCAATGAATGCAATCCTGAAAGGCTTACAGAAAGCAAATCTCACCAAAGTGATTCACTGCAAGACAGCTAGTGAAATGTGGAAACAATTGAAGGTGGTGCATATAGGTGATAAAAATGTCAGAAATGCCAAGTTGAGACACTTCAAAGGTATGTTTGAACAACTCAAGATGAATGATGATGAAAATATTAGTGATTACATGCTTCGTATGGATGAGGTTGTTAACTCCATGAAAGACCTAGGTCTTGACCTTGCTGAAAATGATGTTTGTGATAAGATTTTAAGATCTCTTCCTAATAGATTTAGTGAAAATATTTTTGCTATTGAGGAAGCTAAAGATTTGGATAAGTTAAAAAAGGATGAGCTCCATAGTATACTTGTAGCATTTGATTTAAGAACTCAAGTGAAGTTTGATGTCAAGAAAGAGGCATCTTTCAAGGCTACCAAGGAATCCAAGGGTAAATAGCTTCAAAATAGTGATGAAGAGGCATATTACAACAAGAAAGGCAAGTTCTCTAGAAAGCACAAAAGTATGAAAAATGTAAAGATGTTTCAATTATGGAAAGTTTGGTCATTATGCTACTGACTATACTATTCCCAAGGATGAAAGTGATGAAGATAAACAAGATTCTAAGAACAGGGATTCTGAAAAGCACAAGCATCACAGGAAGAACAAATATGAGCACAACAATCAAGGAAAGAGGTACTCTCTCAAGCACAAGAAGAGTTTCTACCTAGACAAAGCAAGTAAGTGTTCTAGTAGTGATAGTGAAAGTTCTTCAAGTGATAATGAAAATGAGATGTTGTTCATATCAGAAAAGGAGGAAGAACCGAAACATAGATTCATTATCATGAAATGTCTTAGATGTGGAAACTTTGGTCACCTTGAGGATGATTGCACAAATAATGATTTGGTTTCTAGTATGTATGAGGATGCTTCAAAAAACTATAAGGGAGATGCATGTATGGTTTTTGAAAAGAGTAGCACCTCTAGTGATAAGAAATCTAAAAAAGGCTTTGATGATTCAAAAAGCAAACAAATAGAGGAAGATATGGAGAAAGGATAAGTAGATCTTAAACGTGAACTTATTAGTGCTCTTAGTGCTTTGAAAAAGGAAAGAAAGAAGAATGCTAGACTCAAGGATAATTTAGATGAATGTTGTATGGAGAGAGATGATCTTATAGAAAGTCTTGACTTCTCTATAGCTAAGACACAGGAACTCAAGGATGAGTTAGAGTCTAAGGTTCTTGAGTATAGTGAGTTAGAACAGAAAATGGCTTCTTTGAAAGAGAAAACTAAAGAGTACAAGGATAAGCTTTACAGGTTCCAAGATAGCTCCAAAAAGGTTAAGTCACTCATCAAAGGTCAAAGAAAGACAACAGATAAAATAGGCCTTGGTTTTGTTAAACCTCACAAGGAACAAGTTGGAGAGTCTAGTAAGAGACTCCAAAAGGAAGAGATTTTTGATGAGGAAAGCATTTCAGAAAAGGAGTCCTTGAATGATATATGCACAGAAACAGAAAACAGAATTCAGAATGAGAAGAAGGTTTCAGAACCTAAGAGGTCAAATAAAAGAAAGTTTCAAGGTAGATGTTTTTCTTGTCACGGGTTTGATCACATGGCTTCATATTGCATGGCTCAAGTGAAGAAGGTAAATGATAGTTTTAGAAGTGCTAGTTACTTTCAAGGGTATTGCTACTCTTGTCAACAGTTTGGGCACAAGGCAATTTATTTCAAGGCAAATAACAGGAATAGGTTTGGTCAGAATAGGTTTGGCCAAAACAGGTTTGGTCAAAATGGGTTTGGTCAAAACTGGTGGATTCAAAGATTAGGTTTACCTCAAAGAAACAACATCATCAAGTGTTTTAAGTGCAACAATGAAGGTCACATAATCAGACAGTGTAGAGCTGAAATTCTAGAATATAAGAACATGAACAATGGCATGATCAGGTCCAAGGATCAAGGCATGGAGAAGAACAGGAATGAGAACAAGAACAAGAACAATGAAAAGAATAGGAATATGGGCAAAGAGTTCAAGAGAAGGCCCGAAAAAGAAATTATAGATGCTGATGATGATCAGTGCCTAATGGGAGTTTTACTCCCACCCCAGAATTAATCACCTCATCAGGAGGTGGGGGAGGGACTAAGCTAAGAGGCTCATTCTTAGTCCCGAGCCCCAAAGGTGACCCTTTGCCATTGATGACAAAGGGGGAGATATATGAGTAAGGGGGAGAGCTTCAAAGTGAAGAGGACAATTTAAAGTCAGGGGGAGCAAAACTTCAAAGGAAGATTCTCGATTGTGGGCACGGTTGGTCGAGTTGTTAGCACGGTTGGTTTCAATTTTGGCTCTTGAGAAGTGTTTTCAATAAAGGTTTGCCATCAATGACAAAGGGGGAGATTGTTGGCAATTTTGGGTACTTTGGGTACATTGCCTTTGCTCAAGTGTATAAGTTGTCATTGATGTCAAGTCACTCTTGAAGGAATTTGATTTGATGTCAAATAATTTGTTTTGATGAAGGTTACGGCATGATAGTTTCAAAGGTCTTTTGTAAACCCCAAGTTGGCAAGTTTAAAGATTACAGGTGGATGCATTAGTTTAATGCATTTGGGTCCAGGAGGAAGTATTTATTTAAATAATTAAAAACCTTGTTAAGGTTCCTTTTAATTATTTTTAAATAAATATTTGTTTGCATTGGGTTCTCCTAACCCATGGCACAAATGTCTTAACTTTGATGGCGCTATGTTCTAAGTTTGTGGGCGCTAGCCAAGACCTCCGTCGACGTGTTAAACTCCTTCGCCAACGTGTTAAAATCCTCGTCGACGTCAAGATTTTATGGGAAATATGCATATAAATCTCCCACGATGAAGATCAAATATTATCCAATCTGCATTTTTGAAAAGTGTTGCTCGCTGTGAATTCACTATCTGATGTTCGATTTCTTCCTCGCTGTGATTTTGTGATCCGCTGTTTGGATATCTACCGTTCATTGTTTGTATCCACCGTAAGGTTTCATCATCGTCGTTCACATCATAAGACAAGGAGGCCTGTTGTTTATTTTAGCCCTGGTGTAGAAGGTACAAGGGAAACAAAGTGAGGTTTAAACCTCATCGGACGCCTTTGGCGCACCGATAGCGGCTAGGTTGTTGGCGCGCTACCCGAACGGGAGGTTTCACATTCGAATAACGTGAAAGGGTTTTTCTTCATTGAAGTGGATGCAATGGGTGGTGTTAGAGTTCATGTGCAATTTCTCCTTAGCGCGATTTTTGGTGTTGGCCAAGGTATTTTCGAAATTAATTTTTGCTAGTGTATTTTGCGGATGGAGGAAGTTTATTAGAGAGAAAAACATCTTAGGAGTTATAAGGAGTTTGAAGCTTGCTTTATTTTGATAAAATATTCTTTTGAAGGTGTTGTTTGCATTATCTTATTGCATTATTATGAGAGATAAAGTTTATTGTTGATAAGACTATAAGGGAGAAATAAGGTGTATAAGGGATAAATATTTCTTGTAATGTTGAGAGTGCTTTTGGTTGATTATGGAAATGAAAGCATGATGTTTTAAGGTTAAAATTTCTTCTTGTGTGAAGTTGTGAAACCTTAAGTGGGCAGCTTTGAGATTGACATTAGCTTTCATTAAATTGGTTATAATCAAGCTATTCTTTACTTGGTTAAAGTGTTGGGCTTACTCCTTTGTTGATGATTTGAAAAGTTGTTTTGTGCTATTGAGATTTGAGTTGGTGGATGTTTTTTGTTCAAATAATGTTGGAGAGAAAAGGAGTTCTACTTGTTTCCTTTTATAATGTTGATTGTGAAATGCTTCAAGGTTGTGTTTTGAGTTAAATGGTGTTGATTGAACCTTGGTTGATGAGCATTGTTGTTGAAGCCCTAATTGATGGTGAAAAGAACATGAGTATCATTGTTATGTGATTCTTTGCATAGTTGGCAATTGTTGGGGTTTCATGTTCTTGAAAGAAAGCATTCTATCCTATCCATTTCAGATATTGAGTTGAGTTTTCAAATTTAATATTGATATTGAGCTGAGTTGATTTGAGTTGAGTTTTGAGATTGGGAGTTGAGTATAGAACATATTGAGTCTCTAACAATTCTCTTTATGCTTCTATGAGTTTCAAAAATCACATTGGGTCTCTAACAATTCACTTTGTGATTTCCTACTAAGAAAGTTTTTCTTGGTGAGCTTGTTGAGTTTTTGGACAGGTTTCGGTGGGGACTTGTGAGCAGTTTTTGGACAAGTTCCTGTGGGGACTTGTGAGCAGTTTTGGACAGGTTTCGGTGGGGACTTGTGAGCAGTTTTTGGATAGGTTCTGGTGGGGACTTGTGAGCAGTTTTAGACAGGTTTTGGTGTGGATTTGTGAGCAGTTTTAGACAGTTTTTGATGGGGACTTGTGAGCAGTTTTAGACAGGTTTTGGTAGGGAATTGTGAGCAGATTTGGATAGGTTCTAGCAGAGGACTTGTGAGCTGAGTTTGATAGTTCTATTAGAGAACTTGAGGGTAAAGGTGCACTGGTTCTATGAGAAGAACCTGAGGACAGATTTGGCAAGTCTTTGAGAAGGCTTGTATGTAGAGGATTGATTTGTTCAAGAGTTAGACGGATCGACGAGACGAGAGGAAGACTTGTAATAGATCGAATGACTGTGTTTGGTATAGATTGCTGAGCTACTGTGGACGTGATCATAGAAGGCAGAGGTCTCTTAGGCTAAGCATTGAGGACATGAGGTCTTCGGTGGAAAGGAGTTCCACATGCTGGCAAGAGGTAGAGGCGATTGATCTTCTGAGGGATCATTTCCAGAGCAGAGGGGAAGGTATCTCCTTTGAGCAAAGGCTCATAAATTCTGATTGGGGGAAGGTATATCCTTTGAGTAGAGGCTCATAAATTTTGATTGGGGGAAGGTATCTCCTTTGGTCCGATGCTCATAAACATTGTAATTGGGAAGGATTCCCAAAGAACTTTGAGATAACTTTTAGAGAAAAGTTTTGTGGACGTAGCCCAGCCATTTTGGGTGAACCACGTTAAAGCTGGTGTCACTTTGTGGATGATATTGTGCATTGCTTTGATATTGCTTTGGGTATATTGCTTTACTATTTTGAATTATAATGGAAAAAGTATAAAGAGGTCTTATACTGTTCACCCCCCCTCTCGGTATAAGCATGTGTTCTTCACCATTTTAGAGTCTTGAAGATCAAGCATCGCCTAAACCAGGTCGTGTGTCGACTTGGGTCTGGTTGCCTTTCAAACGTTGGTCGTGTGTCGACTGGATCTTGAAAGGAGAGCTACTGAAGGGGTCTTGGTGATATGAAAAAAAAACAAATTAGCAATTTGTTAGGAAAATTTGAAGGTAATTTACCTTCAAAAATTGCTAATATTTGTAAAAATTTAAGTTTTTAATGTTGTTAAATTAACCCTTCTGGTTAATTTAAAATTTCATTTTTATTTAGAAAACTTAATTTTAATTAATATATTATTTTTGTGATATATTAATTATAATATTATTGTAAAAAAAAATAATAAATTAACTGAAGGGCTTGTATTGCCCTTTTTGGCTGAGATTCGATAATCGACCATCACGCGAGGGCTTTTCGTGTGTGTCAGGCTGATGCACACAACTTCGCTGCACTATCGTCCTAACAGCCAATGCCTGTGGCAGACGCTGTCAGGTGACAACGCCTGCATCAGCACTATCAGCTATCAATGTCGACGACAGACGTTGTCAGGCATGACAGCGCCTATGGTCGTGACTATCCATAGTCGAGCAACCCACGTTAGGCCTATGCTAGTGGCTATCCATAGACGAGTAGCCCACGTTAGGCCTATGTTGGCAGCTATCCATAACCGGGCAGCCTATGCTGGTTTTGACAGGCCCTGGTCCTATCAGGCCAGACTTTCGACCGACGGGTGGCCATTGGTGCCACCCATAGGCTGTTCGCATTCGGGTAGCCCACACCCATGCCAAAACCCATGGTCGCATCATGTTGGTGCTGACAAGTCTTGGTATCTGTCAAGCCAGACCTCTGACCGACGGGTGGAGTTGGTGTAGCTCACTGGGCTTCGCATCGAACGAATTTTTGCATGGAAAAAATTGCACTTGCAGACTTTTGTGCACGCAGGTATTTATCATTTTTGTGTATTCAGTTTCTTGAGATTAGCAACCGTTAGTTGTTAGCACTGAAATAGCACCGCCTCGAGAAACGTGCAACTACAGATTTCGAAATCTCATGCAAAGTAAGGTGGAGTGCAGTTTCGGCAAGAACAAGGGTAAAATTTGTTTATTTTTTTAATTTTACTATTCTTAAGGTTTGCATGTAATTTTTTTTTAATTTATTAATTTAATTTTTTTAATAACTTAATTAAATTAATTAATCTTTGATTAATTAAAATTTAATTTTTAATTAAGTTATTTTTAAATTAATAAATTATTAAATTTAAAAACCTTAGGTTAGTTTAAATTTTTATAATCTTTAGCCTTAGGGGTATTTTACAAGACACTACATTGTAACAGGGTATTTCCACATTTTTACCTTGATTTTTAAGTGTTTTTACCTTGTTACTCCTGGCTTATACCCGTTTTCACATGGCTTCTGACTTGGCTGCCCAAGTGGCAGAACTTGCACATGTTGTGAATGCTTTAGCTGATAAATGTAATGATACTACCATGGCCGAAGTTCTTTGTAACCTTGCAGTGAAGGTAAATGACATTTCTGTCCACAATGCTTCAACTTCTGCTCATGATTTTTGCTTGAGAGTTCGATGTGAAGTGCCACTTTATGATGGATCTCGGAATCCTGAAGTCTTGAATAGTTGGATTTTTGACATGAGTTCTTGGTTTTCTTACACTCAACTTTCAGATGATGATTTAGTTCTATATGCTCAGCTAAAAATTTATGGTGTAGCTAAAGTACTTATCGAAAGGAAAAAGTGTCATGATGAGCTTACCACTTGGGATGAGCTTTTAGACTGTCTTAAGACCAATTTTTATCCTTCCAATTATTCTAAGAAATTGGTAATTAAGTGGTTTCGGTTTCGACAAAGTACTAATATGAATTTGCAGGAATATATCTTTCAATTCAACAAGTACATGATACTTTTGAATGTGGAGGAAGATATTAAAGCTTTGATTCTCAAATTTCAAAGTGGCTTGTTAGAACATTTGTACAGGGAAATTATGATTATTTCTATGGAAACATTGGATTCAATTTTCAACCAGGTGCAACTTGCAGAGGACAAGTTCAAGGTGCATTCACAGGCATTTCGTGCACCTGCTACTCAAGTGGTTGTGAACTCATCAAAAGGAAATAATTCTTTCTCACAAAAGAAGAACTTTGCCCAAAAGAAGAATTTTTCTTCTCCATCTCCTTCTTCTCCTTATCCTTCCGCTTCTACTCCTTCTTCTTCTTCTTCCAAACATTATTCTTCTAAAAAGTTTTGTAACTATTGTAATAAAAAAGGTCATGAAAAAGCAGATTGTTTTAAGCTTAAGAAGAAAAGTTTAGTCATCACTACTCAAGAACAGGATGCTTCCAAAGGTCCCCTTGAGTCAACAGGATAAAGTAGAGTATACACAAAATTACGAGGTAATATCAATGATGTTACCTTGGTAAATTTAAGTTCATCAAGAGGCGCTCGTGATGCTTTGTTCATCACTCGAGCTCATTTGCTCCATAATTTTGCAATAGATTGTATAGTGGATAATGGCTCACAAAAAAATCTAATTGCGAGGTCCATTGTCGAGCGATTGAAGTTACCTATGGAGCCTCATCCTCAACCTTATTCTTTGGGTTAGAAGGATAGTGGAAGGGGCTCAGAAATCACTCACACTTGCACATTAAAATTGTTAGTCTTACAATGGCACTGAGAGGGGGGGTGAATAAATGTAGCTAATTAAAAACGTAAATCTTCATCTCTTAATTCAGAACTAATGAATGCTAAAACCAGATGTAGCAAGTGTAACAAGATAGCAACACATAACACAATATTTAATGAGGTTCACCAGTTTTGGCTACTCCTCAAAAATAGACTGCTTGGACTCCCATCCAAATCCAACCTTTGCAAAGCACCAACTTTACAATCAGTTTACTAGCACCCACTAGAAGGAGCACCAACCCCTGATTTATCTACATCAACAAAAAGGAGCACCAACCCCTGATTCCAAACACCAACTTGGACTTTTATTTTAAATATTGATTGACATAAAAATGCCTTATGTGTTACAAGACCCTCACTGGTCTATCTTAACTCAAATCAATCTCATGGAAGCATACACTCTTTTATAGCTCTACTTACTGCACACTTACAATCCTTTCTTATAGCTTACTCTTGCAACTTTCACGACTCTGAACATCTTACCACATTCTTCCAACTTTGTAACAACCCACTACACTATCCCTCTATACAGCAACACACTCTGCTCTATCACCCCGTTCAGAGCACAACACTCTCTTACCGCACAAAGCTCAACTATTTTACGGCTCACTCTTGCTGCTTTCTTTCAGCCCTTGTGTTCGACTTTCTCTTCTCACTTACAACTCTCTTACATCCTACAGCACTATCTCACTATCCGACAACTCTTTTCCCCTCACAGCAACTCTCTCTCTATTCTCTTTTTGTAGCACTTTCCCCCTATCTTCAACACGTTGCTCTCTATTTCCACATGGAGCTCAACCTTACTACTTCATGCAAATATCCTTTTATAACAGTTTTTTGTTTCTATTCTTAACTTCCACATTCACGCATGCAGCCTATTAATAGTAACGACTTCTTTATTCTCACATGCAACCTTATTAATAGAGCGGTTCTTTGTTTGGGCTTCGAGACGTTTCTCTGTCCAACTCGTGGTCTTCGTCTGATGACTTTTAGTAACCGTTGTTGCATGATGATTCTTTGTAATGGCTCCTATAACTGTAGTAATGACTTCTATTTACTGTCACTGTAACTGCCCTTGTAACTGTCATAATTACTTTAGTTCACTATTCTTATTTAACTACATGATTGTCTTTGCAACACCCCCTACAACTGTAGTTCTATAACCAGTTAACTCTTCACCTGTAATAGTTCTTATTTTGTTGCATGAACTTATTTTGCAACTTTCCCTATATATGCTTCTCGGCTTTTACTTGTGAAACTATGACATGTCGTGATATCACGACATTTCTGCCCCTTTGAATTTTTCTTGGCAGTAGACCGCAAAAACATAGCATGTCACGATATCGCGACACTTTCGCCTCCTTGTTTCATAGTTCAGCTTGCATCCGCAAAAATGGAACATGTCGTGAAATCGTGACACTTTCGCTTCCTTGCACTCTTCTCTGCTTGCACTAGCGAAAACATGACATGTCACGAAATCGTGACATATTTTGCTTTCGTATACTAATCTCTACAAGCTCTAGCGAAAACAAGACATGTCACGAAATCATGACATCTTTCACTTCCTTGCACTCTTCTCTGCTTGCACTAGCGAAAATAAGACATGTCGTGAAATCATGACATATTTTGCTTTCGTACACTCTTCTCTACAAGCACCAGTAAAAACCTGACATGTCACGAAATCGTGACACATTCGCTGCCTTGTGCCTTTCTCTGTCTTTTGCCTATGAAAACACAACATGTCACAAAATCGCGACACATGCGCTGCCTTGTGCCTTTCTCTGTCTTTCGCCCGTGAAAACACAACATGTCACGAAATCGCGACACATGCGCTGCCTTGCACTCTATCTCCTCTTTGGGTCGCGAAAACCCGACATGTCATGAAATCGTGACACTTTTTCTCCTTGGCGCTTTCTCTTTGAACCTGTCATGAAATCGCGACACTTTTTCTCTATGAGCTCTTTCTCTCGAACCTATCACGAAATCGTGACACTTTTTCGTCCATACAATCCTTCTTGCAAATTATCGCGAAATCGTGACACTTTTCTTTGTGAGCTATTTATCTTGAACCTGTTGATGCGTAGTCATTATACCATCATTAATTCTCAATGAATCTGTCAATCCAGGGTAGTGTACAAGGCTATCTACGGGAGAAGAAGTGAAACAGCTATAACTTAGGTCAATCTAGGGCAACAAGTCTTATTGGTGGAACCGGTTGTGTGGGGGGTTTTGGAACATTCCTATCTCTAAATTGCATAAATTAAATCTTAATCTAAGTTGCGGAATTGGAAACTAATCATTAGCTGTAGAAATGAAGTCCTAATTACAATTGGAGAATGAGACCTAATTATATTGCAGAATTAACAGTTGCGGAATTGAAAGTCTGATCCTAATTGCAAAAAGGAAATCTAATTACTTTTGCAGTAATGAAAGTTTAGATCTAATGTGGAAATAAAAACTATCAAAGTTACGTAACAGAAGGTTGTCAATCTTCTATTCAGATTTTGACAGCAAAACATAAAATGCAGGAAATTGCTGAAAAACAGTAAATTTTGGAAATAATAATCTGAAAATGAAGTGGAAACTTTGCTTGAAAGTAAGATTGCAAAGAAAACTTTAAGCACAAGATTAATCTAAGCATAAATAAACTAATACTGCAAATATTGTCAACTATTTACAAGCAATTGAAATAACAAGTTCTACAACTCATTCTATTGCAGCAAAATCAGAATAAAAACCTGCTTTGTTAGTCCTCCTCCTAGGTCTAGAAGTGGCCAGCCTCTTTGTCCAGAAGAAGGTGTAAGTCTCTCTCTTTTTCTAAATCTTAATCACACTCATTTACAAGTAATTTGAAATAGAACTGGTGCACTTTATTGATCAAAAGACATGATTACAAGAATTCTGTTGAAAAACTGTTACAGGACTGTTACAGTCAATTTCTAGTTATACTCTGTATTTTTTGCTAGCTTCCTTACTCTATTTTCTACCTCCTTTTCTATCTACTAGGCTCAACCTGAACGGGAGCAATATTTATAGCTATTCTATGATCTGATTACAAACAAAGAATATCTCAAAAGATCTAATCCTACAATGCTGCAACAAATTCTGGTTTTATCCTAGAAGAGGACTAAAACCTGATCTTTCCCTTAATGATGGCTTTGGTCGGCAATGACGGCAAAGACAGGATGGAAGATATTTCTCTTTACTTTTTCCAACCTTTATTTCCCTTTTTTGGCTTCAAAAATCGGTCAAAAGGTCAAAAACACATTCTGTTCTTCATTCCAGAAGATAAGTGGCTTCATTCCAAAGACAATGCAGTTTTCATTCCGAAGATCGCTCATTCCGAAGATACTGCATTCTCATTACGAAGATCGCTCATTCTGAAGATACTGCATGCTTCATTCCAAAGATCCGCTCATTTCGAAGACGCTGCATTCTTCATTCCGAAGATCCGCTCATTTCGAAGATGTTGTGTTCCTTCATTTCGAAGATATCTGTTCATTTCGAAGATACTTCGGAATGAACAAATGTATGCTTTTCCAGTGATTTCTTCTGCATCTCTCAGGTGGGTTATCTCCTAAGATCAAATTTTAATGGTCTTCATCCCTTTCCTCATGTAAATTCCATGCCTTGCTATTTATGGACAGCTGGCTAGAATTTATATGGGAAAGACCAGTTTTCTTTGCACGACAACGAGTTTGCTTGCACTTGTTGCCGGATTAGGTGAAGTAAATGCTTTGTCAAATCAAAACAAGATTAGTGAAATGCTGCTATTATTCTAAGCATATCCCATTGTAGCAAATCATAGCAAAAAGTACACAAAACTATGCAAAAAGCTATAAAATCAGCATATAATATTTCAAATACATTGATCATGCAAAATGGTTAATATACAACATATTGAATCAACTTAACTAACATATTAGATAAAACATAAGAGTTTATAGGCATTTTTAGTGTACAAAACATGTTATGATTGAGGCATTTCCAGGCCTCATCATTTTCCCCCCAACTTATATTAATGCATGCCCTCATGCATTCCGTTGGGCTATGGAATCACATATGTCCATGTTTAGATTCCATGAACTGTAGAATAACTTCTTGCCTATGTAATACCCCCTATTTTCCTGAATGTTTACGAGCCAATCTTCAAATTGTTCATCGAGCTGGGCATCTTCCTCAAAGTAGAATGGGACTAGAGTAATGATGGTTGGAGGCACTGAACACTGAGACCTATCCGGTTATGTTGCATGATCCGAATCAGTTGGACTACACCTTCTGCTCTTCTTCTGGACCATTCTAAATTGATGGGGGAGATAGGTTCTCTTTTCCTCAAAGACATGGAAAGTTCATTCCATCTGTCTCTGCATACTGACAATGCTGGAAAGAAATTGTGATCACAAAAATTGTTAAATCTGGCCACACAGTCCTCAAATTGTTCAAGTACATTCTCTTAATATCATCCCTGTTCATCATTGAGAAGTCTTGGTTGAGTGATATTTAGGTGATTTGGCTGGATTGCTCTGACTAACAACTCAGCCCTTGTTTCAATCACTTTATTCTGCCTTTTCTCGTGATCCCAATAAAGCTGATTTTGCAAAGTAGACATAAATGCTCTCAACTGAACATCTCCAATGTAGATTTGAGGATGAGAGTCAACTTCCTCTGGAATGAAGAAATTGTGTAAAAACAGTTCACACAGGAGATTTTTTTGCTCAAAAGGACTGTTAAAATATGCTTCCAAAAAATCTTCAATAGTGTCCAATTTATAGGGAAGATTTGAAGTAATCCTCATGACCTGCCATCTGAGGTACTTTTCCTTCAAAATAAGGCTGTAAAACCTGGCTGGTCGTCTAAATTGGACTAAAAATTCAGCAATTTGGCATAAGTCAGACACCTTTTCTTTCAATGCCTGAATTTCTGTGTCCTTGGCTTCTAGCTGTTTTGCTTCCAATTTGAATTTTTTAGTTTTATTGGCAAGTTGTTCATATCTAAGCATCCAACTAGCTATGTACGCATTGTCCTGCTCTAGAGACACGGTATTAGGTGGTCTTACTACAGGGGGGATCCTAGGCAACAGATTTATCTGAACTCCTTTTTCTGCCACTTCCATTGGTTGTTCATCTATCAATAACTCTACTTGCACCCCCTTATTTGCTATTTCTATGGGGTTGTCATCAGATAGTATTTCTACTTGTACCCCCTTATCTGTTGTTTCTACTGGAAGTGTAGCAAGTTGAAATGCAGGGATCTCAGTAGGAGTACTTACTTGAACATTTTCTTGCTGTTGGGACTATTTCTATGTTGGTGGCTCATTTTCAATATCCTCTGCAATATTCCTCACCATTTCTGAAGCATCTTCAGAACAAGAAGGCAATGCTTCAGAATAAGATGGTGCTGCTTCAGAATGAACAGGCACTTCTTCAGAATGAAGGAGTGCTGTTTCAGGATGAACTCCCATGTCTGCTTCATCAGAATCATCTGCTCTTGATAAACCCAGAAGCAATTGAGCCAAATTATCTTCATCATGGGATATAGCTGGCTATTTTTCAGATTGTGACAACAATTTTTTTAGTTCTGCCACTTCTTGCTGAAGCTCTGCAATTTTTCTTTCTTGCATCTCAATGATGCTTTCTTTCTCTATGATCCATCTGGTCTATGTTTTGACAACACTCCTTGCTGCCCTCAGCTGCTCAGTGATGTCTTCCACTTCTGTTTCTGCTTCAAAAGCTGATGCAGACAAATCAGTTGCAGTTGGCTGCTCAACCAATATTTCCTCTTCTTCTGCAATAGTTTGTTCTTGTTCAGGAGGCTCTGTGAGACTGTCTATAAGGATATCTACCATATCTGTAGCCTGTTGAACTGTAGCCTCTTCCAAACCAACTTGCTCAGTTTTTGCCTTAGCTATCTATTCAAGGAATTCTAGAAAGTTGTCAGATTCTGGTTGTATCTCTATGACATCTGGGCTGCTTGGTCTATCTTCTTCCTCCATGACCTATTATGCAGTTTCTTTCAAATGGATTCTTGTAGACCTCCTAGTTCCAGATGCAAACTTCTTCTTTTTGCTCTATTTTTTGGTGATAGCAGGGGTCATGGGGTCAGTTTTAGATGCCTCTGTTTCCCTTGTTTCACTTCTCTGTTCTGATAAGTCAGTTGCAGCTTCAGCAAACCGAACTTTCTTTTGTTTTTCTGCTCTGCTGCTAGTTCCAGATCCTCTTCTCTTTTGTCTCTTAGCCTGTGAAGTTGAGGGTTCAGGAGCAAGGTTTTCTGCTACTGCTGTGGGGTGTAGTTCTGTAACAGCTTCAGGGGCACCTTCTGCAGCTTCTTCTGCAGCATCCTCTGCAACATTTTCTGTAGCAACTTCTGCAATATTTTTTGCAGTAGTTGTTTCCTCTTCTGTAGCAACATCAGCAGTATTTGGTTCTTCTTCTTCCTCACTTTCATCCCCAAAAATGACATCATTTAGGTTAGAGTAAAACCTGTCAAAACTCCTAGGGTTTCCTCTAAAATGGTGTTGGCAAACTAATTTGATGAGGCCATGATGGCGAAGGCTTCCTTTACCCTCCCGATATCTTTTTGCCATGTTTTTTAACTCTTGATACGAGATACGAGGGGAAGATTTACCCTAACTTCTGGTTGTTGTCCACCATGTCTGAGATGGTTCAAAATTCGTAGATGATGCCCTGACAACAGCACATATTGCCCTTCACAGGTTAAAAACTTAATTACCCAGGTGGCTACTTCATCCCAGGGTTCCTGCAGGCTGGCCCTTTTTAACCCTTTGCATGTGTTGTTATGGGTTAAGTATTCGAGTTCTCTATCATTTTCTTCTACAAATTGATTAACTACATTTGCCAATGTGTTCTTGCCAGATCTAGTAATTGAAATCCCTTCTAATGGCAGCTCTGTAATCTGACTTAAAATTTTAGGGCTTACCTCAATAGACATGTCGTTAACATGTGCTCGGTTGTTTTTGAACGTATGGGCGAACATGCCAGCTAAATCTTCAGAAGACCCATTGAATTTATCCAAAAATGTCATAAACCCTCCGTCTTCAAAAATCTGCACAACTGCTAGATTTTCTCGGAGGTAAGTGGTATCTGCAGGCTCTGTTCTGATCTTTCGCCCCATTTTTCTCTGTTTAAAAATCGTACACTGTGGTTGCTGTTCTACTACAGGATTTTTGGCTATTTTCTGTTGCAAATTTGCAGAGTTTTAAGTTGAAACCTTCGTTGCCCTATTTCTCGTCTTCTTCTTCGGAATGAACCGTATCCTGTGCACTGTACCTCGCAACACGTCTTCGAAAAGAAAGATGGCACACATTTCTACTTTTGCACTGTACACCTGTTTGTTGATAATTGCATGGATGTCCTTGCTATCAGATCCACCTCATTAGTTTTGCAGATTCTCACGTGCATGTTAATTGACATTAAAAACTGGTGGCATATGGTTGGTCATGTTCTCAGTATTTCCAATGAGTGCAAAAACAAACCATGTCCTTGATTGACACGTGTCCCTTCCTCGCATGCAACTAAGAAAAAATCTTGATTTTGTCGTACCTTATCTTCTTGGATGCCACGTGGAAATGCTCTTTCCAAAGATTATAACTTATTACGCAAACAAAATTTCATTCCGAAGATTATGACCTCATTTCGAAGACAAGTCTTCATTCCGAAGACAAATCCTCATTTCGAAGATTATGACTTCATTTCGAAGACAGGTCTTCATTCCGAAGACAAATCTTCTTTGCAAAATTTTCATTTCGAAGACAGATCTTCATTTTGAAGATCAGGATGTATTGTGAAAGTAAATCGTCATTCCAAAGACAGACCCTCATTCTGAAGACAAATCTTCATTCCGAAGACAGATCTTCATTCCGAAGACATATCTTCATTCGAAGATGATGCGGCAAGTCGTCATTACGAAGACCAAGTTTCATTACGAAGACAAATTGTCATTCCGAAGACAAAGTTTCTTTCCGAAGACAAAGTGCAACATTCATTTTCTTGTCATTACGAAGACAATTTCATTCCGAAGATAATACAGCAGGCATCTGTTTTTGGCATTTCTTGTTTCGAAGATTAGGCAGAAATCAATATTTTCATTCTCAAAACATGTTTTTAAGTATGCCAACTCTTATGAATACCTTTTATGCTAATGGTTAATTGTCACATACTATATACCAATCATTTTACAATGAAGAAATGTAAGAAATATATACCTGATAAAAACAGTTAATGCCAGTTTTTGAAGAATGACTACTTTTGTTGATATTCTGCTGAGATTTTCTGCAACATTTCAAAACAAGTGCACTAGGTGAATTTGTACAATGATGGTTCAGAAATTTCTCAAGGTTATGCATGCCAGAAAACTGGTTTTCATGCACACCAACTCAGTAGTGCCTTAAGAAAAGGTTTTCACTGCTTGGTTATTCATTTTTCTCTTTTTTTTTCTTGATTTTCCCCCTTTTTTTTTTTTTACCTCTCCTTTTCTCTCTTTTTTTTTTTTTTTCTTGATCTTGACTATGCCCATGAAGGAATTTCATGATTTCCCCTGAAACCATGCCCATGAAGGAATTCATACTCAGAATTTATTCATCTTTTTGTTTTCTATTTTTTGATTTTTTTGTATTTTCTATTTTTTCTTGAAATCCATTGATCATGTTGATTGTTTTGAAGTGGAAGAGGGAATCTCTTCCACTGCTTGTGTATCCAAACTATCAAGTTGCTTTGCAAGAATTCTTCTTTAGTCAGAGGTGTATGGTATACCCTGAGGCGATGTCCATTCACTACCAACTTTCTTCGTGACCCATCAATAGGGGATAAATGAGCTGCTCCGTTGTTAAATACCTCTTCAATCCAGTAAGGTCCCAACCATCTAGTTCTCAGTTTTCCAGGGAAGTCTTCATATTGAGAATCAAACAGTAAAGCCCAATCTCCTTGTTGAAGTTTCCTCTGCTTGAATGTATTTGTCATGCCACGGCTTCCTCTGCTCCTGAATTACCTCAGTTTGGTGCAGAGCATCCAATCTAAGTTCATCCAATGCATTCAGCTGCAGAATCCTGTCTGTCTGTGCCTGCGACAATTCAATTCCAATTTCCAGTGCTGTGCGCAATGTTAGTAGCTCAAATTCAATAGGTAAGAGAGGCTTTTTACCAAAGACTAGTTCATAAGGTGTGAATCCGGTAGTGGACTTCCAAGTAGTATTGTAGGCCCAAGCTGCTTCAGGTAATTTGTCTAGCCAATTTCTCCTATGAAAAGCTACTATTTTTGTCAAGATGCGTTCTAGTTCCCTGTTTGTTACTTCAACTTGGCCATTTGCTTGTGGGTGGTAAGGTGATGATTTCCTATGTTTGATTTCATACAATTCTGTAAATGCTTTTATGACTTTGGATGCAAATTGGGGTCCTTGGTATGTGGTGATAGACCGTGGAGCTCCAAATCTCTGAAAAATACTGAGTATACAAGAAATCGGTGACCTTCTCTTCATGAGCATGTTTGAAAGCACGCACCTCTACCCACTTTGTCGGGTAATCGGTGCATACTAGAATATGCACCTTTCCTTGAGAAGGTGGATCAATAGGTCCCTACAAAATCAAGCCCCCACCTCTCAAATGGTTCTAAAACCATTTGAGGCTGCAGTGGCATCTCATTTGTATGAGTGGGTTTCCCCATTCTTTGGCATGCATCACAATGCATGATGTACTTTTTCACATCCTTGTGAAGAGATGGCCAATAATATCCTATCCCCAAGATTTTTCTAACTGTGCTTTTTATAGAATAGTGTCCACTTGAGGGTTCATCATGACAAGCTCTAAGGATATCATACACTTCATCCTTTCGGATGCACCTACGTAACACATGGTCAGGACTGCACTTAAAAAGCATACCCTTAATCCATTCGAAAGAAGAACTCTGTTTGATCAATTGTTTTTTCTGTTTTGAAGTAAAATGTGGAGGAACTTTCCCTGTGACCAAATAATTGGCTATATCTGCAAACCAAGGTGATTGAACTGATATAGCAAATAGTTTTCATCAGGAAAAGTGTCATCAACTAATTCCCCTTCATCTGTGTTCTGCAACCTAGACAAGAAATCTGCCACAACATTAGCTTTTCCTGGTTTGTTGATTATGGTGATATCAAATTCTTGCAGCAACGACAACCAACGAATAATTCTTGCACTTACCATAGGTTTATTCATCAAATACTTAATGGTTGTATGATCTGTGTGAATAAATATTTGATAACCTGTGATATAATGCCTGAATTTGTTGATGGCATAAATTACTGCTAGGAATTCTTTCTCAATTGTTGTATAATTTTTCTCTGCTCCTGTCAAGTTCTTGCTAATGTTGTAGATGGTATAATGTTCACCATTATCAATTTGTCCTAATGTTGCTCCAATTGTTGTATTGGAGGCATCAGTCTGAATGTGAAATGGTAATGTCCAATTAGGTCCTCTGAGCACGGGTGGAGTTATCAATTTCTCTTTCGGAGCTTCAAATGCTTCTGACACTTTGCGGTCCAGGGAGAATTCAGAATCTTTAGTCAATAAGGCAAACATAGGAGTGGCTATTGTACTAAAGTTGGGAATAAACCTGCGGTAAAAACCAATGTGTCCTAGGAAGCTTCGACATTAGTCCGAGTTTTAGGAGGAAGGAGATTCTTGATAATTTCAACTTTCTTTGGATCAACTTGGATCCCTTCAGGAGAGATGTGATGACCAAGAACTATCCCTTCCTTCATCATCATGAAGCATTTATCTGGATTTAAGGATAAGTGGTATGTTTCACAGCGAGTTAAGACTTTGTCAAGATTTTCCAATGTAAAATCAAAAGTTTGTCCACATACTGTGTGAAATCATCCATGTAAATTTCAACACTTTTGGTGGTCAGATCAGCAAAAATTGCTAGGATCTGCTCGCTGAAAAGTTGTTGGGGCATTACACAAACCAAAAGGTAAAACCCTATAGGCAAATGTTCCCCATGGACATGTAAAAGTTGTCTTTTCTTGATCTTGAGGTGCAATCTGAATTTGATTATATCCACTAAATCCATCAAGAAAACAAAAGTATCTTTTTTCGGCAAGAGTATCTAACACTTGATCTATGAAAGGTAATGGAAAATGGTCTTTGTATGTCACCTTATTCAATTCTCTATAGTCTACACATACTCTCATTTTTCCATTTTTCTTAGGAACTATTACCAATGGAGAAACCCATTGGCTATCGGAAATTGGGTAAATGAATCCTACTTTCGGGAGTTTTTCAATTTCTTCTTTCACAATATCTCTTAAGGCGGGATTCAATCTTCTTTGAGGTTGTCGAGTGGCTTGACTTCTTCGAGTATAGATTCTATGGGTACATATATCAGGATGAACTTCTAACATATCTTTGTAGTTCCAAGCAAAAGCATGAACATGCTTCTACAAAACAACTATCAATTTTTCTTCCTCTTCCCTAGTAAGCTGGCTGTAGATGTTCAAAAATTTGCTTGGCTGGACTTCTATTTGTTTTGTATTTAGAAGGACTGAATTCACTCCTTCATACTTGGTGTTTAAGGGATTAAGAGGACATTGCTGAGATGGGAGAAAAGAAGCAGTTTCTATTTTATTGCTACTTGAGGGAAGCATATCTTGTATGGAACAGGTGAGAAGGAAAAATCGAGATGATGGTGCCATCCATGTGGTAGTGAAACAGAGTTTCCCTGTGATAGCACGAGATGATTCATCTTCAGATTTTTGATTCTCCTCATTACTTATCAACTGTTGGATATTTGTTGCTTCCCCTTCTAAACCTTGTTCATGCAGAACATTCATCGGGATTGTTTCATTTTCTAAGTTTTATGTGTCATTGAGGTCTTATATGTGTTCTCTTACTACTAAGGTAGCTAGTGTAGAGATGACCTCTTACGGTTCCTCATCTGAGTCAGAAAACCATAGCTGACCTGAAAATTTGCTAGATGGTTTTGCGGGGAGGATATAAAGAAATTTGTTTCAGCTCAATACCATTTGAAATAGTCATATTTCCGGATCTGCAGTCTATGAAGGCTGCTGCAGTTGCAAGCCAAGGTCTTCCCAAAATAATGGGATATCCATGTGCTGAATTTCTTGTCTGTAAAACCAAAAAATCTGGAGGGAATTCCCAAGAAGAAACTTCTATAGGGACATCTTCAATGATTCCTTCAGGTTTTGCAACTGACCTATCAGCCATTTCTAAAACTGTAAATGTGGGGCTGAGATGTTTGAGTTGTAATTGTTCCATTGTATCTTTAGTCATGACATTTATTGCAGCTCCTAGATCCACTAAAACATTTGATATTGGTACTTGAACCTATGGTGGTTTGTGATAAGCTGGGCTTCCTGGATCACTATACTTTGGAGGTAGTAGTTTTCCGGATAAGAGATCAGCTATCTTCCCTTCAACCTTGCACGAGTCTTGGGGAATGCTTTCTTCTTTCTTCCTGCTCTTTTAATGCACAAATTTTGGACAGATCTTGTTAATTTTTGGTATTTCCTTAATGGCTTGCAATAAGGGCAATGAGATAGTCAACTTTTTGAGTTCTTTGACCAATTCGACTCAGAAATTTTTGGTATTGCATTAAGTCTTTCAGGATATGGAACTATCCTTGGTAATTGTTCTGCTTGTATCTCTTTTTCTATTGTTGGATCCAATTTTTTTGTTTCTATTGTTGGTTGGATTCTCTCTGGTTACGATGATTCTTGCTTTTCATTATCTTTTATTTCCATTAAAAGCTGGTTCGGGTACAACTTTCCCTGAACGGAGTTGGATGTCACTACAATCAAGAACATTAATTTCAATATTTTCTTGAGCTTCAACCACATAGACAGGGAGGTGTCTGTCTTACACTGTTTGGATTAGTGAGTAGGTTGAGTTGGCAATTGAGGTTGTTTCACTTGCTTGTGTTTGTTGTTGTTTTTCTTGAAAATTTTGATTAGGTGCGAGGCAACAAATCCTTGAGTTTGACCTTGATTCCTTTCTTTGCCTTGGATAGGATTGGTATTGCTGATTCCACTATGGTTGGTTTTGCACCCAATGTGGATTAGTCTGATTTTGATTCCAATCTGGATTGTTTTGATTCCATGAGGGGTTGTTTTGATTCTGATTCCAGGCTGGGTTACTCCAATTTGATTGTGGCCATTCTTGGGAATTTGTCCATTGAGGATAATTCCAAGGACGTTGGGGTGGTTCTGATTGTCCCCAAGGCATAGTACCAGGATTATGCCCCCAATTTGTAGGAAAATGAGGGGGATTTTGATATTGAGAGAAATTTCCCCCTTGTTTTGGTCCAATATAGTTGAGTTCCTCGGTCTGGTTTTCTAACACGGTTTTGAGTTGTGGTAGCGGGTGGCATTGATCGGTTGAATGCCTTTTTGAACCAGATACCACAAATGGTTGAGATAGATGTTTTATTCAAAGGACATTCCTGCAAAGCATGTTTACTTCTACATCTTGGGCAATAAATTGCCAAAGGTTCTGTGTTTTTAGCTTTTGCAGAGATTTCCCCTAAAGTAGTGTTTAGATGCACTAGGATATCAGTTTTGAAATTTGCAAGTTCCTCTATCAGGTCCTTTACATCAGTACCATTTGTGCGGCTTTTTCTTCTTCTCTGCTTAGTGCGAGAGTAATTCCTATAGAGATCCATAATTTCCTCATTATTGAGAGTGGTTACATCCCCTTTTCCCATCAAATCCAGAACTTCTCTGGATTCATCTTGCAATCCTCTCAAAAAGATGGTTTTACATAATTTCGGTTCTACTAGTCCACATCTCCTTTGAACAAAGGAGAACCTATCAAGATAATCTTCCAAGGTCTCATCATCTTCCTGCTTGATTCTAAATAACTCATCTTTTCTATTCCTTACACGACAGTATTCCTGATATTTGTCTAAAAAGACAGTCTCCATTTGATCCCAGGTTCTTATGGAATTTGGCTCTAAGCTCATGAACCAGCGTAGTCTTTGAATCCTTGAGAGTTGAGGGAAAAACCTTAAGTTTTTTATTGTCATTTATATAATCATAGGTCTGACACACTACCTTGAATTCAAACAAAAGCTGGTCGGGATCTTCGAGATACAACACCTCGGAAGGTTGGAAGTACTGAAGGTGAAATGGTCTTCATGGGAGAGTTTTGTGTTGGATTCAGATGAATAGGATATTCAAATGTTCTGGATGGTTGGAGTATATCATGATCATCCCCTTCATTATGAACATAGCCATGCTGGCCATCTACATTGCCTCCTTTTGCCATAGTTTCTTGTTTCCTAGGAGAAGTTAAAGCTTTCCAAATTGTTCTCTCAAGAGGTCCAAGCTTCTCTGTTGATGAGTCTAATGAATTATCTTCCTTAAGATATTATGTTGATAAATTTGGTGATTTTCCTTTCTCAAAATGTTCTACTGATGGTGAGACTGGTGATTTTTATTTCAATCTTTCAGGTAGTTCAAACATAGGTGATTCACCCCTTAGGCATGAAGATCTCCTTAATGGGACAAGCCAGGGATCCTTTGGGGTCTCCCTAGACTTACTCATTCATGTTTACTCCTAAATGACATAAATTAAGTCAATAGTTGTTATCTTACTCTGCTATTATATTCAGATTTTAACCTGAATGTTCACAGTTTAGTCTGATTACAGCTATTGGACTATTTGTTTTCTTCTGACAACACTATTCCCCGGCAACGGTGCCAAAATGATGCGTAGTCATTATACCATCATTAATTCTCAATGAATCTGTCAATCCAGGGTAGTGTACAAGGCTATCTACGGGAGAAGAAGTGAAACAGCTATAACTTAGGTCAATCTAGGGCAACAAGTCTTATTGGTGGAACCGGTTGTGTGGGGGGTTTTGGAACATTCCTATCTCTAAATTGCATAAATTAAATCTTAATCTAAGTTGCAGAATTGGAAACTAATCATTAACTACAGAAATGAAGTCCTAATTACAATTGGAGAATGAGACCTAATTATATTGCAGAATTAACGGTTGCAGAATTGAAAGTCTGATCCTAATTGCAGAAAGGAAATCTAATTACTTTTGCAGTAATGAAAGTTTAGATCTAATGTGGAAATAAAAACTATCAAAGTTCTGTAACAGAAGGTTGTCAATCTTCTATTCAGATTTTGACAGCAAAACATAAAATGCAGGAAATTGCTGAAAAACAGTAAATTCTGGAAATAACAATCTAAAAATGAAGTGGAAACTTTGTTGAAAGTAAGATTGCAACTAAAACTTTAAGCACAAGATTAATCTAAGCATAAATAAACTAATACTACAAATATTGTCAACTATTTACAAGCAATTGAAATAACAAGTTCTACAACTCATTCTAGCTGCGACAAAATCAGAATAAAAACCTACTTTGTTAGTCCTCCTCCTAGGTCTGGAAGTGGCCAGCCTCTTTGTCGAGAAGAAGGTGTAAGTCTCTCTATTTTTCTAAATCTTAATCACACTCATTTACAAGTAATTTGAAATAGAACTGGTGCACTTTATTGATCAAAAGACATGATTACAAGAATTCTGCTGAAAAACTATTACAGGACTGTAACAGTCAATTTCTAGTTATACTCTGTATTTTTTGCTAGCTTCCTTACTCTATTTTCTACCTCCTTTTCTATCTACTAGGCTCAACCTGAATGGGAGCAATATTTATAGCTATTCTATGATCTGATTACAAACAAAGAATATCTCAAAAGATCTAATCCTACAATGCTGCAACAAATTCTGGTTTTATCCTAGAAGAGGACTAAAACATGATATTTCCCTTAATGATGGCTTTGGTCGGCAATGACGGCAAAGACAGATGGAAGATATTTCTCTTTACTTTTTCCAACCTTTATTTCCCTTTTTTCGGCTTCAAAAATCGGTCAAAAGGTCAAAAACACATTACTGTTCTTCATTACGAAGATAAGTGGCTTCATTTCGAAGACAATGCAGTTTTCATTCCGAAGATCGCTCATTTCGAAGATATTGCATTCTCATTCCGAAGATCGCTCATTACAAAGATACTGCATGCTTCATTCCGAAGATCCGCTCATTCCGAAGATGTTGCATTCTTCATTCCGAAGATCCGCTCATTTCGAAGATGTTGTGTTCCTTCATTCGAAGATATCTGTTCATTCTGAAGATACTTCGGAATGAACAAATGTATGCTTTTCCGGTGATTTCTTCTGCATCTCTCAGGTGGGTTATCTCCTAAGATCAAATTTTAATGGTCTTCATCCCTTTCCTCATGTAAATTCCATGCCTTGCTATTTATGGACAGCTGGCTGGAATTTATATGGGAAAGACCAGTTTTTGTTGCACAACAACAGTTTGCTTGCACTGTTGCCAGATTAGGTGAAGTAAATGCTTTGTCAAATCAAAACAAGATTAGTGAAATGCTGCTATTATTCTAAGCATATCCCATTGTAGCAAATCATAGCAAAAAGTACACAAAACTATGCAAAAAGCTGTAAAATCAGCATATAATATTTCAAATACATTGATCATGCAAAATGGTTAATATACAACATATTGAATCAACTTAACTAACATATTAGATAAAACATAAGAGTTTATAGGCATTTTTAGTGTACAAAACATGTTATGATTGAGGCATTTCCAAGCCTCATCACCTATCGCAAAATCGTGACACTTTTTCATCCGTACCATCCTTCTTGCAAATTGTCATGAAATTGCGACACTTTTCCTTGCAAGCTCTTTCTCTCAAACATGTCGCAAAATCGTGACACTTTTTTGTCCATACTGCCTCTCTTGTAGATTGTCACGAAATCGTGACATTTTTCTTTGCAAGCTTCTTCTCCTTGAACATGTCATGAAATCGTGACAGTTTTCTTTGCTTGCATCTTCTCCTTCGAACATGTCGCAAAATCACGACAGTTTTCTTACTTTCCTTCTTTGCTTCCAACATGTCATGAAATCATGACAGCTTTCCTTGCACTTTCTAAACATGTCACAAAATCACGACAGCTTTCCTTGCGCTTTCTAAACATATCATGAAATTGTGATAGCTTTCCTTGCGCTTTCTAAACATGTCATGAAATCACAATAGTCTTCCTTGCACTTTCTAAACATGTCATGAAATCACGACATCTTTTTCTCTCTCCTCTTTCTCTTCGCTTTGGACTACGAAAATGAAACATGTCACGAAATCATGATAGTTTTGACAGAATTTTCTCTCCTTCGATATGTCATGAAATCGTGATAGTTTTGCCTGCATTTTCTCTCTCCTTCGATATGTCATGAAATCGCAACAAAAAACATGTGATATCGTGATAATTTTCTTAGTTGTCTTTTTCTTTGAGCTTTTTCATATGGGCCACTTCTGTCTCCTTGGAAATTCACTGTACATGCTCTGACTACTCTGAACTCTTGTTCACTTCATCAACCAATCTATCTAATGACCTCTGCACTCCTGTCCATTGCATCAACCGATCCTCTATCTGTGTTGACAACAATGACAATACTTTGGTTGCACCTTGCTCATCAATGAAATCCTATACATTATAATTTGGCTGCACCTTGCTCATCAATGAACTCCTATCCATTATACTTTGGCTGCACCTTGCTCATCAATGAACTCCTGTCCATTGCATCAACTGATCAACTTGACTGTGTTGACAACAATGACAATACTTTGGTTGCACCTTGCTCATCAATCTCCCCCTTTGGAATTGTTGGCAACACACGTAATTATGTGCAATTACCTGTAATTCTTCTCTCCATTTGAAAATAATACCAAAGGGCTACTGCAGACTCCCCCTGAGTCCATGCACAACATTCTCAGGCACACATTATGACAGTTAGCAAAAATTACAAATATGAGCACAAAGATAATTAAATATATAAATTCTCCCCCTGAAAATGTGGTCCCTCACTCAGATCTATCTTCAACTGTGTTGGTTGCTAGATCTCTGTCCATTGAGACTCTGTCTGCTATACTCTGTCAATAGGCTCACTGAGAACCTGCTCTAGCAAGCTCACCAAGAACTTGCTCAGATCTTATAGAATCATAAAAAGAATTGTTAAAGACTCAATATGTTCTATACTTAACTCCCAATCTCAATCTCAACTCAATCTCAATCTCAAAATAATAAGATAGATGTGGTATGCTTTTCTCAAGAACATGAAACACAACCCAACAATTGCCAACCATGCAATAACTCATCTAACAATGATACTCATGTTCTTTCCACAACCAATATATTTTCTCAACCAATTAGGGATTTAACAACAATGCTTATAGACAAGGTTTAATCAACATCATTCAACTCAAGATTAACCTTGAAGCATTCAACCAATCACTACATAAAAAGGAAACTAGTAGACATCCTTTTCCTTCCAAATGTATTTGAACAAATCAGCCACCAACATAAATCACCAATGCAAAGAATAACTTGCTGAAATCAATCTCAATGGAGTAAGCCCAAATCATGTATCAAGTAAAGCATTAACTTGATCAAAACAACCTCTTATGAAAGCAACTCAACCATCAATCTCAAAACAGCCAACTAAGGGTTTCACCATCTCAATGCAAGTAGCAAGACTTACTAACATAAACCCTAGTGCAAAATGCTTCCTCTTCCTCAACCAGAATTATGCATTCACCCAAAGAAAACTCATCAATGATTTTAATGCATAAACAATCTTCAATATCCAGAAACTGGGATTTACACCAACAAGAATACCTAGTAGACAACCTTGATGGGGGACGGGAAAGTCAAACACATGTAAATTCCAAAAAAAAAAATTCTTCGATTAATCTGATATCATTTTCATAAACAGATAAGCAGCCTGTAGGCTTAAAATAACCAGAGCTCCCCTGGTATTACACACGCACACTCTCAAACCCCCAACCTTCCAGTCCACCACCCCCTTATCTATTACCAATTTCCCATTTTTTTTATCGAGGTCTCGGCCCTCTATGTCATTAATCACCCTTCTGGAAAATACATTAAATAAAACCTGCCAAAATCGGCTTCCCCCGTCGAATCTTAAATTTTCCTTCCGTAATTGGCCAACTCCCTGACCCACCATGAAAGCATGCATTTAATAGGTCCTTCACCTGCAACTGTCACTTTGTTAGAATATTTATTTGTGACCGCTATCTCTTTTCTCACACACGTGGCCATCCACGTGTCCATTTTTGATTTGCCGAAATGTCACGATATCGTGACAATTTTCACCTACGAGCCCCTTGTCTCAGTTTGTGTCGCGATATCGTGACCATTTTCGTCTGTGAGCCCCTTGTCTCGGTTTGTGTCACGATATCACGACATGTCGTGATATCACGACCATTTTTGCCTTTGTCTCAGTATCCTTTTGTTGTCGCGACATCGCGACGTTGCGATATCGCGATCGATTTTTGCCTTTCTTTAGTTCCTCTCCACCTTCGCCTTCTAGTCCAACTTCTGCCTTTGCCCTTGCCTTCACCTTCTGGTTTAACTTCCGCCTTCACCCTTGCCTTTGCCTTCTGGTTCAACTTTCGCCTTTGCCTTTGTTTCTAACTACTGTCATGATATCGCGACGTTGCGATATCGTGACAAAAACTGTTGCCTTTGCCTTTGTCATTTGGACGTCACGATATCGCGACGAAAACTGCTACATTCACGTTTGTCCTTTGGATGTCACAATATCACGACGTCATGATATCATGACGAAACACCCTCCGCACCTCAACTTCCAAAAAATGTCACGATATCGCAACGTCACGATATCATGACAAAAACTCTGAATTGCCTTAATTTCCTTTAGATGTCGTGATTTCATGAAAAAACCTTTGCCTTGGTAAAGAATAGAAATAAAACAAAATACATAAAACTTTGAAAAGTTTTAGTTGATGCGAGGTTACTCTGTTGCCGTCGGATGCTCCTGCATCAGACACCCGAGGTAAATGGAGAAGTGACCTTCACTTCTGTGTTGTTCGGTTCGCGTCTTTTGTAACACCTCCAGACACTCATCTGCCTTTGTAGCCTGCTTAAATCCTGTATCTTGGCAAAAACCTTTTCTGCCTTCTACCAGACAAATTCTGACACTGCTACACACTTTCTCGTCCACTGCCTGTAATGGCTTTAACTTGTGGCGCACTCCATATTTCGTCAAGGAGTACGTATTTGCACGACCATCATGCACTGCACTCCGATCAAACTGCCATGGCCTTCCTAACAGCAAATGGCAAGCATCCATGGGGAAAACATCACACAGGACCTCATCCTAGTACTTCCCAATATTGAACATGACTAAGCACTGTTCACGGACCCATGCTCTGTGGTCCTTCCGCAACCATGCAATCCGGTATGGATGTGGGTGTCTCCTCCTCTCTAGATGTAACTTAGCAACCATCTCCTCGGAGACTAAGTTATCTGTACTCCCATTGTCTATAATAACATTACAAACTTTGCCTGCACTTTTGCACCGTGTGTGGAACAGGCTTCTCCTCTGCTCTGGTTTGTCTTCCTCAATCAGCATGGTTCTCCTCACGATCATTGCTTCTCCTCTCTCAGCTTCTTCAGAATGTTCAGACTCAGCATCTTCCTTTGCTACAGTAGCTCTGGTTGGACCCACATGTTTCTTGTTCACCCTCTCGGGGTGCTGGGGACACTCATATGCTCGATGTCCCTCTTCTCCATAGTGGAAATAGGTTCCTTGAAACACTCCTCTTCCATACCCACGTCCAGATCTACCTCTTCCCCTTGGGTAGCCATTGTTCTGAACTTGGGGTTTGGGTTCCTCATATTCCTTCTGATCTTGGCTGCTGCTAACCTCTTCTTTCTTCTCCTCCTTTCCTTCCTCTTTTCTTCCACCGGTATTTCCTCCATGCCCTCTTCCTTTTTGCTTGCTCTCAAACCTTATATTCAATTTTTCTTCAAATTTCAGAGCAAACTGGTAAGCATCTTCAATGGTGCTCACCCGAACTAAGCTCAACTCTTCCTGGATACTGGGTCTCAACCCATTGATATAACGGGCCACCTTCTCCTTGCTTGCTTCTAAATGGCCAGTTTTGATGGAGATTTTATAAAACTCCTCCGTGTATTCTTGGATAGTTTTGTTCATTTGTCTCAAACTCTACATTTTTCTTAGCAGATCCAACTCGTAATCTGTCAAAATAAACTATCTTTTTAATTTTTCCACCATTCTATCCCATCTTGTTATTTGTTCTTTTTCTCTTCTATTTTTCTCCAGCTGCACTCCCTTCCACCATATGCTGGCATGACCCTTCAGCTTGGTCTTAGCAAATCTGACCCTCTCGGGATCTTCAACTTCTTCATACTCGAAGTATTCTTCCATATCATTGATCCAATCGATCAATTCCTTCGGATCTAGGTTCCTAGAATACGTGGAAACTTCCATCTTCGACCTCTTCCCAATCTGGGATATGGCTTTGTACAGTCTAGCTTATGCTAGATCTATAGCCTCTTCTTCTTCTTCAGACTAGTTTTCTTCTTCATCCACTTTGTCCTCACTACCATCATCTCTTCTTGGTTCATGCCCTCTGTGCAGTTCTTCTTGCAGGGCCTGAACTTGCCGCTGCAAAGCCCGGACATCTGCTGCTATCGCCATGCCTCTCCCACCAATGGGGTTTCTTCTCGGAGGCATTCTACTCACTTTTCACGAGCCTTCCCACAGATCCTGGTGTAACTGCCTCATGTTCGGTGATCTGTTACACACTTAGGAACTTTTGGCTCTGATACCACTGATGGCGGATGGGAAAGTCAAACACACGTAAATTCCAAAAAAAACAAAATTCTTCGATTAATCTGATATCATTTTCATAAACAGATAAGCAGCCCGCAGGCTTACAATAACCAGAGCTCCCCTGGTATTATGCACGCACACTCTCAAACCCCCAACCTTCCAGTCCACCACCCCCTTATCTATTACCAATTTCTCATTTTTTTTATCGAGGTCTCGGCCCTCTATGTCATTAATCACCCTTCTGGAAAATACATTAAATAAAACCTGCCAAAATCGGCTTCCCCCGTCGAATCTTAAATTTTCCTTCCATAATTGGCCAACTCCCTGACCCGCCATGAAAGCACACATTTAATAGGTCCTTCACCTGCAACTGTCACTTTGTCAAAATATTTATCTATGATTGCTATCTCTTTTCCCGCATGCGTGGCCATCCACATGTCCATTTTTTATTTGCCTTCAACTGGTCGCGATATCTTGACATGTCGCGATATCGCGACCATTTCTGCCTGTGAGCCCCTTGTCTCAATTTGTGTCGCGATATCATGACATGTCGCGATATCATGACCATTTTCGTCTGTGAGCCCCTTGTCTTGGTTTGTGTCACGATATCATGACATGTCGTGATATCACGACCATTTTTGCCTGTCTCAGTCTCATTTTGTTGTCGCGAGATCGCGACGTCGTGATATCACGACCAATTTTTGCCTTTCTTTAGTTCCTCTCTGCCTTCGCCTTCTGGTCCAAATTCTGCCTTCACCCTTGCCTTCACCTTCTGGTTCAACTTCTGCCTTTGCCTTTGTTTCTAACTATTGTCATGATATCGCGATGTCGCGATATCGCGACGTCACAATATCATGACAAAAACTGCTGCCTTTGCCTTTGTCATTTGGACGTCGCGATATCGCGATGTTGCGATATCATGATGAAAACTATTGCCTTCGTCTTTGTCCTTTGGATGTCACGATATCACGACGAAACACCCTTCATGCCTCAGCTTCCAAAAAATGTCACGATATCGTGACGTCACGATATCATGACAAAAACTCTGACTTGCCTTAATTTCCTTTAGATGTCGCGATTTCGCGACAAAACCTTTGCCTTGGTAAAGAATAGAAATAAAACAAAATACATAACACTTAGAAAAGTTTCGGTTGATGCGAGGTTGCTCTGTTGCCATCGGATGCTCCTGCATCAGACACCCGGGGTAAATGGAGAAGTGACCTTCACTTCTGTGCTATTCGGTCCACGTTTTCTACAACACCTCCAGACACTCATCTGCATTTGCAGCCTGCTTAAATCCCGTCTCCTGGCAAAAACTTTTTTTGCCTTCTACTAGACAAATTTTGGCACTGCTGCACACCTTCTCGTCCACTGCCTGTAATGGCTTTAACTTGTGGCGCACTCCATCTTTCGTCAAGGAGTACGTATTTGCACGACCATCATGCACTACACTCCGATCAAACTGCCATGGCCTTCCTAACAGCAAATGGCAAGCATCCATGGGGAAAACATCACATAGGACCTCATCTTGGTACTTTCTAATATTGAATGTGACTAAGCACTATTCATGGACCCATGCTTTGTGGTCCTTCCGCAACCACGCAATTCAGTATGGCTGCGTTTGTCTCCTCCTCTCCAACTGTAACTTAGCAACCATCTCCTCGGAGACTAAGTTATTTGTACTCCCATTGTCTATAATAACATTACATACTTTGCCTACACTTTTGCACCGTGTGCAAAATAGGCTTCTCCTCTGCTCTGGTTTGTCTTCCTCAATCAGCATGGTTCTCCTCACGATCATTGCTTCTCCTCTATTAGCTTCTTTAGAATGTTTAGACTCAGCATCTTCCTCTGCTACAGTAGCTCTAGCTGGACCCACATGTTTCTTGTTCACCCTCTCGGGGTGCTGGGGACACTCATATGCCCGATGTCCCTCTTCTCCACAGTGGAAACAGGTTCCCCGAAACACTCCTCTTCCATACCCACATCTAGATCTACCTCTTCCCCTTGGGTAGCCATTGTTCTGAACTTGGGGTTTGGGTTCCTCATCTTCCTTCTGATCTCGACTGCTGCTAACCTCTTCTTTCTTCTCCTCCTTTCCTTCCTCTTTTCTTCCACCAGTATTTCCTCCATGCCCTCTTCCTTTTTGCTTGCTCTCAAACCTTATGTTCAGTTTTTCTTCAAATTTCAAAGAAAACTGGTAAGCATCTTCAATGGTGCTCACCCGAACTAAGCTCAACTCTTCCTGGATACTGGGTATCAACCCATTGATATATCGGGCCACCTTCTCCTTGTTTGCTTCTAAATGGCCAGTTCTGATGGAGATTTTATAAAACTCCTCCGTGTATTCTTCGACAGTTTTGTTCATCTGTCTCAAACTCTACATTTTCATTAGTAGATCCAACTTGTAATCTATCGAAATAAACTATCTTTTTAATTTTTCTACCATTCTATCCCATCTTGTTATCCATTATTTTCCTCTTCTATTCCGCTCCAGCTACACTCCCTTCCACCATATGCTGGCATGACCCTTCAGCTTGGTCTTAGTGAATCTGACCCTCTCGGGATCTTCAACTTCTTCATACTCGAAGTATTCTTCCAGATCATTGATCCAGTCGATCAATTCCTCCGGATCCAGGTTCCTAGAATACATGGAAACTTCCATCTTCGACCTCTTCCCAATCTGGGATATGGCTTTGTACAGTCTGGCTTGTGCCAGATCTACAACCTCTTCTTCTTCAAACTGGTTTTCTTCTTCATCCACTTTGTCCTCACTGCCATCATCTCTTCTTGGTTCGTGCCCTCTACGCAGTTCTTCTTTTAGGGCCTAAACTTGCCGCTGCAAAGCCCGAACATCTGCTGCTGTCGCCATGCCTCTCCCACCAACGGGGTTTCTTCTCGGAGGCATTCTACTCACTTTTCACGAACCTTCTCATAGATCCTGGTGTAACTGCCTCACGTCTTGCAATCTGTTACACACTCAAGAACTTTCAGCTCTGATACCACTGATGGGGGACGAGAAATTCAAACACACGTAAATTCTAAAAAAAAAAAATTCTTCGATTAATCTGATATCATTTTCATAAACAGATAAGCAGCCCACAGGCTTACAATAACTAGAGCTCCCATGGTATTATGCACGCACACTCTCAAACCCCCGACCTTCTAGTCCACAACCCCCTTATCTATTACCAATTTCCCATTTTTTTATCGAGGTCTCGGCCCTCTATGTCATTAATCACCCTTCTGGAAAATACATTAAATAAAACCTGCAAAATCGGCTTCCCCCGTCGAATCTTAAATTTTCCTTTCGTAATTGGCCAACTCCCTGACCCGCCATGAAAGCACGCATTTAATAGGTCCTTCACCTACAACCGTCACTTTGTCAGAATATTTATCTGTGATCGCTATCTCTTTTCCCACGCGCGTGGCCATCCACGTGTCCATTTTTTATTTGCCTTCAACCGATCGCGATATCGCGACATGTCGCGATATCGTGACCATTTCCATCTGTGAGCCCCTTGTCTCGATTTGTGTCATGATATTGCGACCATTTTTGCCTTTGTCTCAGTCTCCTTTTGTTGTCGCAACATTGCGATGTCGTGATATCACGACGTCGCGATATCACGACCAATTTTTTCCTTTCTTTAGTTCCTCTCTGCCTTCGCCTTTTGGTCCAACTTCTGCCTTCGCCCTTGCCTTCGCCTTCTGGTTCAACATATGCCTTTGCCTTTTTTTCTAACTGCTGTCACGATATCACGATAAAAACTATTGCCTTTGCCTTTATCATTTGGACGTTGCGATATCACAATGTCACGATATCATGATGAAAACTGCTGCCTTTGCCTTTGTCCTTTGGATGTCGCGATATCGCGACGAAACACCCTCCATGCCTCAGCTTCCAAAAAATGTCACGATATCGCGACGTCGCGATATCGCGACGTCGCGATATCGCGACAAAAACTCTGACTTGCCTTAATTTCCTTTAGATGCCGTGATTTCATGACAAAACCTTTGCCTTGGTAAAGAATAGAAATAAAACAAAATACATAACACTTAGAAAAGTTTCGGTTGATGCGAGGTTGCTCTGTTGCCATCGGATGCTCCTGCATCAGACACCCGGGGTAAATGGAGAAGTGACCTTCACTTCTGTGTTGTTCGGTCCGTGTCTTCTGCAACACCTCCAGACACTCATCTGCCTTTGCAGCCTGCTTAAATCCCGTCTCCTGGCAAAAACCTTTTCTACCTTCTACCAGACAAATTCTAGCACTGTTGCACACTTTCTCATCCACTGCCTATAATGGCTTTAACTTGTGGCGCACTCCATATTTCGTCAAGGAGTACGTATTTGCATGACCATCATGCACTGCACTCTGATCAAACTGCCATGGCCTTCCTAATAGCAAATGGCAAGCATCCATGGGGAAAACATCACATAGGACCTCATCCTGGTACTTCCCAATATTGAATGTGACTAAGCACTGTTCATGGACCCATGCTCTATGGTCCTTTTGTAACCACGCAATCCGGTATGGTTGCGGGTGTCTCCTCCTCTCCAGTTGTAACTTAGCAACCATCTCCTCAGAGACTAAGTTATTTGTACTTCCATTTTCTATAATAATATTATAGAATTTGCCTACACTTTTGCATCATGTGCGGAACAGGCTTCTCCTCTGCTCTGGTTTATCTTCCTCAATCAGCATGGTTCTCCTCACGATCATTGCTTCTCCTCTCTCAGCTTCTTCAGAATGTTCAGACTCAGCATCTTCCTTTGCTACAGTAGCTTTGGTTGGACCCACATGTTTCTTTTTCACCCTCTCGGGGTGCTGGGGACACTCATATGCCCGATGTACCTCTTCTCCATAGTGGAAATAGGTTCCTTGAAACACTCCTCTTCCATACCCATGTCCAGATCTACCTCTTCCCCTTGGGTAGCCATTGTTTTGAACTTGGGGTTTGGGTTCCTCATCTTCCTTCTGATCTCGGCTGCTGCTAACCTCTTCTTTCTTCTCCTCCTTTCCTTCCTCTTTTCTTCCACCAGTCTTTCCTCCATGCCCTCTTCCTTTTTGCTTGCTCTCAAACCTTTTGTTTAGTTTTTCTTCAACTTTCAGAGCAAACTGGTAAGCATCTTCAATGGTGCTCACCCGAACTAAGCTCAACTCTTCCTGGATACTGGGTCTCAACCCATTAATATAACGGGCCACCTTCTCCTTGCTTGCTTCTAAATGGCCAGTTCTGATGGAGATTTTATAAAAATCCTTCGTGTATTCTTGGACAGTTTTATTCATCTATCTCAAACTCTGCATTTTCCTTAGCAGATCCAACTCATAATCTGTCGGAATAAACTATCTTTTTAATTTTTCCACCATTCTATCCCATCTTGTTATCCATTCTTTTCCTCTTCTATTTTGCTCCAGCTACACTTCCTTCCACCATATGCTGGCATGACCCTTCAGCTTGGTCTTAGCGAATCTAATCCTCTCGAGATCTTCAAATTCTTCATACTCGAAGTATTCTTCCAGATCATTGATCTAGTCGATCAATTCCTTGGATCCAGGTTCCCAGAATACGTGGAAACTTCCATCTTCGGCCTCTTCCCAATCTGGGATATGGCTTTGTACAGTCTGGTTTGTGTCGGATCTATAGCCTCTTCTTCTTCTTCAGACATGTTTTCTTCTTCATCCACTTCATCCTCACTGCCATCATCTCTTCTTGGTTCGTGCCCTCTACGTAGTTCTTCTTACAGGGCCTAAACTTGCCGCTGCAAAGCTCAGACATCTGCTGCTGTCGCCATGCCTCTCCCACCAACGGGGTTTCTTCTTGGAGGCATTCTACTCACTTTTCATGAGCCTTCCCATAGATCCTGGTGTAACTGCCTCACGTCCGGCGATCTGTTACACACTCAGGAACTTTCGACTCTGATACCACTGATGGGGGATGGGAAAGTCAAACACACGTAAATTCCAAAAAAAAAAAATTCTTTGATTAATCTGATATCATTTTCATAAATAGATAAGCAGCCCGTAGGGTTACAATAACCAGAGCTCCCCTAGTATTACGCACGCACACTCTCAAACCCCCGACCTTCCAGTCCACCACCCCCTTATCTATTACCAATTTCCTATTTTTTTATCGAGGTCTCGGCCCTCTATGTCATTAATCACCCTTCTGGAAAATACATTAAATAAAACCTACCAAAATTAGCTTCCCCCATCGAATCTTAAATTTTCTTTCCATAATTGGCCAACTCCCTGACCCGCCATGAAAGCACACATTTAATAGGTCCTTCACTTGCAACCGTCGCTTTGTCAGAATATTTATCTATGACCGCTATCTCTTTTCCCGCGCGCATGGCCATCCACGTGTCCATTTTTTATTTGCCTTCAATCGGTCATGATATCGCGACATGTCACGATATCGCGACCATTTTCGCCTACGAGCCCCTTGTCTCAGTTTGTGTCGTGATATCGTGACATGTCGTGATATCATGACCATTTCCGTCTGTGAGCCCCTTGTCTCGGTTTGTGTCGTGATATCACGACATGTCGCGATATCATGACCATTTTTGCCTTTGTCTCAATCTCCTTTTGTTGTCGCGACATCGCAACGTCGCGATATCGCGACATCATGATATCGTGATCAATTTTTGCCTTTCTTTAGTTCCTCTCCACCTTCACCTTCTGGTCCAACTTTTACCTTCGCCCTTGCCTTCACCTTTTGGTTCAACTTTCGCCTTCGCCTTTGTTTCTAACTGCTATTGTGATATCGCGACGTCATGATATCACGACAAAAACTGCTGCCTTTGCCTTTGTCATTTGGACATCGCGATATCGTGACTTCGCAATATCGTGATGTCACGATATCACGATGAAAACTGCTGCCTTCGCCTTTGTCCTTTGGACATCGTGATATCGTGATGAAACACCCTCCATGCCTCAGCTTCCAAAAAAACATTGCGATATTGCGACATCGCGATATCGTGACGTCGCGATATCACGAAAAAAACTCTGACTTGCCTTAATTTCCTTTAGATGCCACGATTTCACGACAAAACCTTTGCCTTGGTAAAGAATAGAAATAAAACAAAATACATAACACTTTGAAAAGTTTTGGTTGATGCGAGGTTGCTCTGTTGCCGCCAGATGCTCCTGCATCACAACCTTTTCACTCCAAACTCAATTTCATAAAATACACCATCAACAATATACATGGAAGAAGTTGGCCATACCTTTGTTTGAGGAAGAAGAGAATAGTTCTTCAACCTGTTACCAACACCACCCTCAACTTTGCCACCAAGTTAGGGTTAGATTATAAAAGTAACCACAAAAGTATTTATTTCATAAAACACCTTATAACTCCAATCCTTAGAAGTCAACTACCAAAAAATATAAAGCATACAAACAATGTACCTTTTTACACCTTACTCAAACTCATACTTCTGGACCGTTACCTCTAGCATTGGAACCTCAACCTACGCGCAGTCATCAACTCTTGGTATTCTACTTCCTTTCCTCAAATAATGTAAGACTTTCTTAGGTGCATAGGCATCTTGACCTCCTTGGCACTTCACCACCTGGGCGCTATTCTCTCAACATCTCTGCCTTGCATGTGCCACTTGGCACTCTTGATGAACTGGGTGCTAGTGCCATTGTTTGCTTTGACTCTGGCATCTCTTTGTTGCATGTTCTATCTCAGATAACACCTATTAGTTGCTACATTGAAACACAAGTACGTAGCTAGGGCACACATGCATTATTTCATCAAACCAAAAAATCTAAACTGTTATGATCCGTAATTTTGAACAGTGGTAGAAGAATCATCAACAGTATAACAATGACAAATACCAAAACTACCAGGGGTGCCAGCTCTTAATTTAATCACAACCCTTCATGATACTTCCACAGTCCACTACATAAACCACCAAAAAAATTGACAACTATACAACAATTTCTCAACTGCTGGTCTTTCATCCTCAGATACCCAGACAAATACATAGGAGCATTAAAATAAAACATTCATATTGCTCCCCCTGAGGATGTGCCACCTGGAGTTGCTTAGATTAATGGCGGAGTAGCCTCCTTCAGTCCAAGGAGACACAATTTCCTTTCTTCTGCCTTTCTCCAGAATTTCTTGAACTTGGGCTTGAGTTGTTCAACTACATCCCTATTTTGCCCTTGTTCGTGAACTTGAACATTTCTCTTGCAGGGTTGTCACTTGTGCATTCTTGATGGATGATTATTTTCTTTTATTTTATGCACATGATATGTTCCTTGTCTGTGTTGCCCTCTTTGTGTCTGAATAAATCTAGGGTTTTGCCTTAGATTAGATACAGAAGTGCTTGGAAGAACCTTGCTATGTGCCCTTGACCATTACATTTAAAACATTGCACATGTTTTATTCCCTGTCTGCATTGCATTATGTGTGTATGATGAAATATATGGTCTTGCCTTATATTGGATACAGAAGTGCTTGGACAAAACCTTGCTATGTGCCCATGGCCATTACATTTAAAACATTGCACAGGGTGTTCACTCAGGAAAGCAGATGTGTTTTTATCAACATAACTTTCTAATCTATTGTTCAGTCCACAATAAATTGCCTGGTGACCATAATGACTGCATCTAAAACAATAGCCATTAAAAGCATTATTATGAAAAGAGTGAGAGTGAGAGAACCTATTTTGTGGTGGTTGCTTTGTTGTAGATCTTATTTGATATTTTCTTCCTTTTGAAGATTCAGCTTCAAAATTTTCTTTCTTCTTTCCTTTATCAGTGAACTTCTTCTCTACATTTTTGGAAGATGATGGTTGTTCAGCTTCATATCCAAGACCAGACTTAGCCGTGGAGCTTCTTTGTTGCTTTATCATTTTATCTAGCAACTCTGTGCTCTTCTCATATTTGAGATTTACATTGGCCTCTTCTAGTTGTTTCTTCAATGAAACAATCTCTTCTTCTTGTTGGTAGCAAACAGTCTCTTTCTCATTGATTTGAGACCTAAGAATATCTTCAATCCTTTTGTACTGTTCTACTTCCAACTTTAGATCAACAATAACTTTGTTAGATTCCTCTTCACTTGTGTTGCATGCATCATCCAGGTGTGTCTTCAAGGCTTCTTCTGATTTCTTGGCCTTTTGAACTTGTAGGAAGAGATCTTCAATCTCATCTCCATATTATTCTAACTTCTTGGACATTCTTTTGTTCTTTTTCTTTTCTATACTCAACTCTTCAAGTACGACTATTAACTCACCTTCTAGATCTACTTCAATCTCCAAGTTTTCATTGCATACTTCAGAATCCACTTCTTCTACCTTCTCTAGTTCAATTTTCTCTTCCATAAGAACTGAAACTAGTTGAGATGCCTTTTTTGAGGAGGATCTATTCTTCTTACCCATTGTGTACTAATCCAAGATCAACCCTGACTGATTTAGCCAAAATTGGGAACTTAGCTCTGATACCAATTGTTAGTCTTATAATGGCACTGAGAGGGAGGGGTGAATCAGTGCAACTAATTAAAAACTTAAATCTTCATCTCTTAATTCAGAACTAATGAATGCTTAAAACCAGATGCAACAAGTGTAACAAGATAGCAACACATAACACAAGATTTAATGAGGTTCACCAGTTTTGGCTACTCCTCAAAAATAGACTGCTTGGACTCCCATCCAAATCCAGCCTTTGCAAAGCACCAACTTTACAATTAGTTTACCAACACCCACTAGAAGGATCACCAACCCCTGATTTATCTACATCAACAAAAAGGAGCACCAACCCTTGATTCCAAGCACCAACTTAGACTTTTATTTTAAATCTTGATTGACATAAAAATGCCTTCTATGTTACAAGACCCTCACTGGTCTATCTTAACTCAAATCAATCTCATGGAAGCATACACTCTTTTACAACTCTACTTACTGCACAATTACAGTCCTTTCTTATAGCTTACTCTTACAACTCTCACAGCTCTGTACTTCTTATAACATTCTTCTAGCTTTGTAACAACCCACTGCACTATCTCTCTATACAGCAACACACTGCTCTATCACCCCGTTCAGAGCACAACACTCTCTTACCGCACAAAGCTCAACTATTTTACAGCTCACTCTTACTGCTTTCTTTCAACCCCTGTGTTTGGCTTTCTCTTCTCACTTACAGCTCTCTTACAGCCCGTAGCACAATCTCACTATTTGACAACTCTTTTCCCCTCACAGCAACACTCTCTCTATTCTCTTTTTGCACCACTTTCCCCTTATTCTTCAACACGCTGCTCTCTCTTTCTACACGGAGCTCAACCTTACTACTTCATGCAAATATCCTTTTATAACAATGTTCTATTTCTATTCTTAACTTCCACATTCACGCATGTAGCCTATTAATAGTAACGACTTCTTTATTCTCACATGCAACCTTATTAATAGAGCGGTTCTTTGTTTGGGCTTCAAGACGTTTCTCTATCCAACTCGTGGTCTTCGTTTGATGACTTTCAGTAACCGCTTCTGCATGATGATTCTTTGTAATAGCTCCTGTAACTATAGTAATGACTTCTGTTTACTGTCACTGTAACTACCTTTGTAACTGTTGTAATTACTTTAGTTCACTATTCTTATTTAACTACATGATTATCTTTGCAACACCCCCTGCAACTAAAATTCTGTAACCAGTTAAATATTCACCTATAACAATTCTTATTTTTCTGCATGAACTTATTCTACAACTTTACCTGTGTATGCTTCTCGAATTTTACCCGCAAAAATATGACATGTCACGATATCATGACATTTTTGCCCCTTTGACTTTTTCTTGGCAGTAGACCATGAAAACATAGCATGTCACGATATCATGACACGCCTCCTTGTTTCATAGTTTAGCTTGCATCCACGAAAATGGAACATGTCACAAAATCATGACACTTTTGCTTCCTTGCACTTTTCTCTGCTTGCACTAGCGAAAACATGACATGTCACGAAATCATGACATATTTTGCTTTCGTACACTAATCTCTGCAAGCTCTAGCGAAAACAAGACATGTCACAAAATTGTGACATCTTTTGCTTCCTTGCACTCTTGTCTGCTTACACTAGCAAAAACAAGACATGTCATGAAATCGTGACATCTTTTGCTTTCATACACTCTTCTCTGCAAGCACTAGCGAAAACCTGACATGTCGTGAAATCGTAACACATTCGTTGCCTTGTTCCTTTCTCTGTCTTTCGCCCACAAAAACACATGTCACAAAATCGTGACACATGCGCTGTCTTGTGCCTTTCTTTGTCTTTTGCCCACAAAAACACATGTCACGAAATCATGACACATGCGCTGCCTTGCACTCTATCTCCTCTTCGGGTCGTGAAAACCCGACATGTCACGAAATTGTGACACTTTTTCTCCTTGGAAATTTCTCTTCGAACCTGTCACGAAATTGTGACACTTTTTCTCTACGAGCTCTTTCTCTCGAACCTGTCATGAAATCGTGACACTTTTCCGTCTATACAATCCTTCTTGCAAATTGTCGCGAAATTGCAACACTTTTCTTTGTGAGTTGTTTCTCTTGAACCTGTCATGAAATTGGGACACTTTTTCTTTCGTACCATTCTTCTTACAAATTATCACGAAATCGTGACACTTTTTCTTGCAAGCTCTTTCTCTCAAACATGTCGTGAAATCGCGACACATTTTTGTTCGTACTGCCTCTCTTGCAGATTGTCGCGAAATCGTGACACTTTTCTTTGCAAGCTCCTTCTCCCCAAACATGTCACGAAATCATGACAGTTTTCTTTGCTTGCGCCTTCTCCTTCGAACATGTCACAAAATCGTGACAGTTTTCTTACTTTCCTTCTTTGCTTCCAACATGTCACAAAATCATGACAACTTTCCTTGCACTTTCTAAACATGTCACGAAATCACGACAGCTTTCCTTGCGCTTTCTAAACATGTCATGAAATCACGATAGCTTTCCTTGCGCTTTCTAAACATATCATGAAATCACGACAGCTTTCCTTGTGCTTTCTAAACATGTCATGAAATCATGACAGTATTCCTTGCACTTTCTAAACATGTCATGAAATCGCGACATCTTTTTCTCTCTCCTCTTTCTCTTCGCTTTGGACTGCAAAAATGAAACATGTCACGAAATCATGACAGTTTTGCCAGCATTTTCTCTCTCCTTCGATATGTCATGAAATTGTGACAGTTTTGCCTACATTTTCTCTCTCCTCTGATATGTCACGAAATCATGACATAAAACATGTCGCGATATCGTGATAGTTTTCTTACTTGTCTTTTTATTTAAGCTTTTGCATATGGGCCACTTTTGTCTCCTTGGAAATTCACTGTGCATGCTCTGACTACTCTAAAATCTTGTTCACTTCATCAATCGATCTATCTAATGACCTCTGCACTCTTGTCCATTGCATCAAACGATCCTCTATCTGTGTTGACAACAATGACAATACTTTGGCTGCACCTTGCTCATCAATGAACTCTTGTCCATTATACTTTGGCTGCACCTTGCTCATCAATGAACTATCCATTATACTTTGGCTGCACCTTGCTCATCAATGAACTTTTGTCCATTGCATCAACTGATCAACCTGACTGTGTTTACAATAATGACAATACTTTGGTTGCACCTTGCTCATCAAAAATTTGCACTTGGCCCACATTTCATAGATCAAGTCACTTGTGATGTGACTCCTATGGATTGTTGTGGGATTTTTCTTGGACAACCTTTTCAGTATGATAAGAGAGTTGTTTATGATGCTTTCAAAAGAACCTACATGTTTCAAAAATATGGTAAGGTCTTCCTCATAAAAAGCACCAATACTCCTAATATCATTCTAAATTAGCAAACACAAAAGGCAATTGAAAAAGGGTGGTGAGGTTGCTCTAATTTTCATTTGCTCTCAACACACTTCTACATCCACATCCATTACAAAGCAACAATATTCAATGGATAAAATATTGCAAAATTACTCACACATATTTCAAGAGACAAATTCTCTTCCTCCAATTTGGACAATTAATCACAGCATTGAAATCATTCTTTGTTCTTCACTACCTAATGAACCCATGTATAGACAATCTATTTTGCAAAATGAAGAAATAAAAATGCAAATAGAAGATTTGTTGTCAAAGGGTTTCATTAAGGAAAGTACTTTTGCTTGTGCATCACCTATTTTGTTAGTTCTAAAAAAATATGGCACTTGGCGATTGTGCATTGATTTTTGTGCTTTGAACAAATTTTTTGTAAAGAATAGATATCCACTACCATGCATTGATGATTTATTAGATCAGCTCCAAGGAGCTAAGTTCTTTTCAAAAATAGATCTCAAAAGTGGATATCATCAAATGTGTATCCAAGCTAAGGATACATGGAAGATAGCTTTTAAGATGAATATGGGCCTCTTTGAATGGTTGGTCATGCCTTTCGGTATTACAAATGCTCCTGCAACCTTCATGAGGTTGATGAATGATGTATTTCGTGATGTACTTGACAAATTTGTAATAATATATCTTGATGATATATTGATATTCTCAAAAACTTGGGAGGAACACATTGGGCATATCCATCATACACTTGATCTTCTTGCAAAGAATCAATTATATTCCAATCCTTCCAAGTGTTTTTTTGGCAATACTTCAATTTCTTACCTTGGTTATGTGATTAGTGAAAGTGGAATTCAGGTAGATCCCACTAAATTTGATGTTTTACTTAAGTGGTCCCCTCCTTCTACTCTCACCGAGTTAAGGAGTTTTCTAGGACTTGCGAATTTTTATCGCAAGTTCATTCCTCAGTATTCCACCCTTGCCACTCCATTACATTTTCTCACTAAGTCTAAATTCCCCTTTCATTGGGAGAAAAACCAAGATGTTGTCTTTGAGAAATTGAAAAAGAAACTTTGTAGCGCACTTGTGTTAACTTTACTTGACCTCTCTCAATATTTTGAGATTGAAACGGATGCCTCTAAAGTTGCTCTAGGTGTTGTGCTCAAACAGAATGGTCATCCAATTGCTTATCATTCTGAAACTTTTTCTGCTGCTAAGTTGAACTATTCTACATATGACAAGGAGTTGTATGCATTAGTTCAAACTATCAAGTATTGGAGACATTATATTTTGGTAAAATATACAGTAGTACACACTGATCATATGCCTCTCAATTTTTTACAATCTCAAAGTAAAATTTAAGAATCAAACATATGAAGTAGGCCTCTTACCTCCAACAATTTCACTTGGTGATCAAGTACAAAAAGGGGAAGAGTAATATTTTTGTTGATTGTTTGAGTAGGCCTCCTGCCGCACTTGCCTTAATAGTTATGTCCACTTCACACTTGGGATTTTAGACTTGGCCTAATCAGCATTCGTAGGATCTTGATTTTGGAAAAATATTTGAGCAAGTGAGTAAGCCTTCTTCTTCCAATTTGCGTCTTTTCCAAGATTTCTACATCAAATAAGGACTTCTTTATAAATTGGAAAAGGTTTGTGTTCCTTGTGAGCCTAGAGTATCACTTCTTAAGGAAGCTCATTCTACACTTTATGGTGGTCACTTTGGGAAGCACAAAACACTTCATCACTTGCAAATATTTTTCTACTATCCTAAAATGCAGAGGGATGTGTTGAGATTTTTTAAATAGTGTGTAGTTTGTTGTCGCTCAAAACCAGCTAACAGGAAGTTTTGCTTAAGCATTCATTTGTCCATTACTTCCTATTATTGAGAAAGCATTTCCATGGATTTGGTTAGTGTTTTTCCCATGATAATGCGACAACATGATTGTGTGTTCATGGTGGTTGAAAGATTTAGTAAGATGGCTAAGTTTATTCCATGTCGCAAGACAAGTTCTGCAGCAGACTTAGCCCAATTGTTCTTTGACAACATTTGGTGATCCTTTGGTTTACCTACCAGCATTATATCGGATCATGATTCATGCTTTGTGGGTCACTTTTAGCATTCTTTGTGGAAAATTTTGGGATTTTCCCTTAACTTTTCCATCACCTATCATCCACAGTTCAATGGATAGACTGAAGTGGTAAACTGTACACTTGTGCAAAGTTTACGAATCTATCATCACGCTTCACCAGCAAAATGGGAATTGAGTTTCACTCATATTGAACATGCCTACAATAGGGCACTACATTATTCTATAGGTCATTCACCTTTTGAGGTTTGTATGGGATTTTAGCCCTTGGCACCTTATGAGTTACCTTTGTCTTTGCCTTCTCCTGTCACTTCACATATTTAGAAGGAGCAATACAAGGCACACTCATTTATTTAGCACTTGCACAATATTCAATCAAAGGTGATTGAGATTTTGCAAAAGACACAGCAGCAGCAAAAAAATGCCATGGATCGACATTGAATTCCTCATCCATTTTAGGTTGGTGACAAAGTTTGGTTGCATCTTGAAAAGCGGTGTTTTACTGATAAGACTCATAGTAAAATCAAACTGATTCGCTATGGACCTTATACTATTCTTCAACAGGTGTTTGAGAATGCTTTCCACCTTGATCTTCCCATACACTTGGGTATTCATGACGTCGTCAATGTAGATCTTTTGAAGTTGTAGTTTGACTCTATATTGGAGACCGCACCAGCTATTAGTCATCCTATGGATGTGGTTCCTGATTCTCAGTTACCATTGGATTCTGTTCAGATCTATGACATGAATACTCGATAGACTCGTTAAGGGTCTACCACCTCATATCTTGTGGCTCGACGAGGACATCTTCCGCATCAGGCTCATTGGATTTCTTTTCATCATATGTCTCGTGACTTTCCTACTCTTCTAAAAGCATTGGAGGCCAATTTTTCTATTTTTTGGAGGCATGATGAGGATTGATTTTTGATCACTCATATGACACCTCTAGTAGTTCCTAGCTAGGTTTGCATAGTTTATTTCTTGCAAATTAATATTGTAAGTGAGTCTCCTTCTCACATACACTTGTGGGCACTAGTTGTCTTCTAGTTGTCATTTAGGAGTGTTAGTTAGGAAGTGTGAACTCAAAGTAGGAAGACTGAAATTCAAGTTAGCTAAAGGATCTTCTAGTTAGAATTTTTTCATTCTTTCCTAGCTTAGAAGTTACGTGCATTATTCTCTTGCACTTTTGTAGCTTATGGTTGAGGATTTGGGATCAAATCCATGATTTAGTGGGTTTGGTTATGTATTTTGGGCCATTAGAGCCTATATAATGAGCTTGTAAATAATATGAACTTAGTTGGATTTTCTATCCTTTTCAGAAGCTTGGATATCTATCCAAATAGCATTGAAAATATATCAAACAAAGGGGTTAAAATACCACCAAGAAAGAGCTATTGGTGTGCCACCAAAGAAGAAGCCACCACCATAGAAGAGGAGCAACCATTAATGGATAAGAGCCACCACCGAGCATTATAAACAAAGAAGTACCAACAAGAATTGGAGAGTTACAAAATACATTGGATAAAAGAAGCACCAACAAGCATTGGAAAGTTACAAAATACGTTGGAGGAAAGAATATCTGGAAGTTACAACTATAAGTAGTAAAATATATTATGAGTGTTAAGGAAGGGATAGCAAGTTTGAGCACCAAATAAATCTATGATGTTACAAAATTACATGCAAGCGTTGATAGGTGCGTAGCTACCATTTATCACTTCAGTTGAGAACATTAAAGAACATAGATACCACTTTGTGCAGATTAAAAAGGAGTAGTAATAGTCATTGAAAGAAAGAAAATGCTTCAACCCAGCTATGAGTACTCTTTGAGGAAGGAAGACACTTGTCAAAGGTAACACCAATGTTGTCATAACATCACCTAACTGGATAGGAGTAACACAATACAAATAAAATGCCTAAAGAAGATATTAAGTGTCATGTGGCACATGAGAAGAAGAATATTGATAGGTTGGAATATCCCAAATGATCTTCAACATGCATATTAAACACATTCAATGCTCAAATAATGTATAACAAGCATTGAATGAGGTTAAATGACATTGTCTAGCATTGAATACTAAAATAAGGAAACACCTAAATTAGTGTGTAAGTTGCAATCTCAGGTGAAGCAGACTGAATACGTAGCACCCATTTACAAGAAGGTACAAAGTATTTAAATCAATTTACATTTTATAAAATATCAAGGAGATATAAGGTATATCAATACTAAGGTTAAGCTTAGTTAATTTATCATGCTTAATATTAATTAATTGAATGGAGATATAAGGACATGAATTGATAAATTATAACCTTAGATGATTTATTGAATTATTTGAAAAACTTTTGAAGTAAGGAGGATTTAATTTGAGAGCTTTTTGAAATTTCTTTATTTGAAATTCAAGCATAGAAATATTTGCAAATAATTTGACTTGGAGGAATAAGGTTTTCTACATAAAAATTGAATTATTGAATTTGCAAATAAATTTATTTTTTCTAAATTTCTAATTAGGGAGATATAAGGAATTCATCACCAACATAATTTCTTGAAATTTAGAAACTAAATTATTGAAAATTGAAAAACATTGGAAGCACAACATAGAGTTGTTAGAAGGTTGGAAAACTACATTGGAATTAGTCTCTTATTCAAATTGAAGGGACATAAGAAATCCAACTTGAAAGTTCTTGAAGATAGAACATTTTATCAATTGAAATTGTATCAAAATTATCTTTAACCTTATATTCATAAATAGAGATTAATAAATTTCTAGTATTAACATTTAACATTAGGGAGAAAAAAGGGATTCAACTCAAAATAAAATCTAGGAAGCTAAGTATTTTATCAAAGCTATTCTATATTCAAAATAATAGAGAGAAAAAAGGAATTCTACATAGATATTTGACTATTATTTTATCCTTATCCAAACATTGGGAAAACAAAATTTGATCCTAAAAAACTTGAGAATTGAAAATATCTTATCAAATTTGATCACACGTTTAAAACAAAGGAGATATAAGATAGTCTACAATTATCACCATGACAACAAATAAATTTATTCTTTCAAAATCCCAACTTCTCAAAGGACCTAATTGCACTTCATGAAAAAAAAAAGTGAGGTCAATATTTGTAGTTTAAAAGCTTTGGGATATTTTTAAAGGAGCAAAAACAAAACCTACTACAGATGGTAGAGAGATTCAAAAATACGAAGAAGACAAAGCAAAAACACTTATGATAATAAAATTTACAATTAGAGATGAAATAAAACCATACATTAGCTCAACAAAAACTTCTATAGAAGCTTGGAAAACTTTAGCCAAGATATTTGAAGGAAGGAATAAAGTCACTATCTTGAATCTTCAAACTCAATTGCATTCCTACAAGTTAGTAGTGGTGAGAGTATAGAACTATTTCTAAGAAAAGTAGTAGATATAAAAGGAAAATTGTTAACCTTAGAAGAAAAGGTAGAATACAAGTTTCTTGTTCAAGTAATCCTAGGAGCACTTCCAAAAAGGTACAAGAATTTAGTCACATCTTTGCAAATTCTAAGTAAAGATACATCATTTGATGAGTTAGTCAATATACTACAAGAATATGAGGTAGAAAATCCAGTGAAAGATAAAATGACTAACAATGTATTAGTCTCAAAAGATAATCCACAAGAAAATGTTACTTCATTCTCAAAGGGTAGATCAAGATGGAATAATAGATATTTTCAAGTATGCAAAAATAAAGGACATAGTACTAATTATTGTAGATTTAATCCAAGAAATCAGTATCAAGGAAATCAAAAAAAAATTTGGAAGCCAATCAAATAGGGTATTCCAACCAAGACAATATCAGATTCGATATAATTTGCATCAACAACAATTTCAGCATCCATATACTTCTCAATCAATACAATCATCCTCAACTAAAATATATAGAAGGAAAATAAAAAGGACACTTAGTTCAAGAAATTAAAGAAATTTAGGAACTAGAAGAACATAAAAATGAACATCAAGTTAAAGCTCTTTTAGTAAAAATAGTATTGTATTAATATACTAATGATTTACTTGATCATGATACAGACAGGAAGCAAAATGAAGAAAGCAAAAAAGAAGAGCTCAAGTTCCAGAACTAGGACAAAGATCATATTGAAGACTAAAGTCTTCAATAACCAAATAATGTAACACAAGGGGGTGTTGGAATATATTATATTATTTGGTACATTCTAATGTACCACCTTGGGTGCATATTTAGATTAGGAGTGTGTCTTATATTAGGGTTTGATAATTTACTTTATGCAATGTAATAAATGCACAAGTATTGTTAGAATGTGCAAAGTACTTGATGATGTAAATGTGCATGTTGTCCATGTGTACATGAGTCTATGGAAGGACAAGAGTCACTTCTCATTATATATAGGCCTTTGATAGAGAAGATTAGTGAGGGAGAATATAGTATAGAAGAGAGGAGTAGTAGATGAGATGCTAGATACAATGTAGAGCATGTAAGGAATATGGAGTGTATGAGACCTCCATTTTTATCATTGTACTATTTTCATGAGCCTTCATTAGTAGTAATTTTATGAGCAGTTTTAGAATTTTCTTATGAGTTTTACATGGTTAGTATATTGCCAATATCGTATATTTAATATTGCATGCCCATTTTATATCTTGTGGTTTATTTCTCATTAAGTATCTAACATCAAAAGCTAACACCTTCTTTCCTTTCATTTTATGGATATGTTAGCTATTTTATAGTTGTCCCTAGCCCTTTAGGGCCTAGGTGGGTTTACCACATAGGCTTATGAGGTGTGCTTCCATACCATCCATTTTTTGTGAATTGTGTACTTTTATTATTATTTATATGTAAAGGCTAGGGAAATTTTTATATGGATCAAGATTACAATTGATAAAGGATGGAGGTATATTTTAGTTAAGATATTCATAAGCTATTATTAATCCTCTAAATACTAAGAGACATATGAATTTGATCACATTCTCTTTGAATTACATCAACCATTGATAGTATTAATATCTTAGAAATATGAGCATATGATAGGATTAGTTAGTGTATTACCATTTTTTGTAATAAGTTGATAATATTTATGGCCACTTGTTTTTTATAAGTTGTTAGTCATTGTAATGGATAAGATTGTACCATAATTATTTAAGACAACCTTATTCAATCTATGCTTTGTAATACCTATTTATAGGCATCTTTTGGTAATACAATGCAATTTTTTATTGTTATCTTCGATTTTGTGTCTGTTGTAAATATATGTCCATATCACTGGTATCATAGTGGGTTATAGAGTAGGCAAGTATCCTCTTATTCTAAGCTATTTTTGGTTGAAATAAGGAATGAGAACACCTCCCATAGATCTAGTCTATGGACCCTTTTACTTCCTTTACAGATATTTTTTTAGGCTTTATAGATCTTTATTTATTTCGTACAGGGTCTCATATCGCTTTGACCTTGCATAATTTGATGATCTCAAACTCCATTTTCATTTTTGTACTCATTTACTCATGATCTGGTGCACTTGCACCATTCTTGTTTATGATTTGGTGATGCTCAATTATAGAGTGATTTTTAGGTATTGATCCATGTTTTTTAGGTGTACATCTGACCTACAATGTTTGTGCATCTCACCATTTGGCCAGATCTACAACTTTTGGCCATTTGCTACTATTTCAAATACCTTCATTTTATTTCTACGTGCTTGTTTGATAGATTTTTTTTATGCACCAATCTAGCTATTTTTGGCCTTGCTCAGTAGTTATCACCCTCTTTTATAGTTTTTTGGTCATTTCCTACATAATTTTCTTGATGGCTCCTCTTGATTCAGCTCTCACCTCAACTTGATCTACCGCTTTCATTTAGTGCAATTGTATTCAAAGTCATTTCTTAGTGCTCAACTACAATTTTTATGGTGATTTGAACAATGCACCCTTCCCACTATAGCTACACAACTTCATCTAGTAGATCTAATCGAATTAGTGTTTGATCTACTTTTTTCACCTTTTATTTTGCATTTTTGATAATTTGTTGAGTTTTTTGGTAGCCCTTCAGATATTTTTGTAAATAGAACCCATATTTGACTCGATATATTCATTATAGGTGGATGCTTCTACCTCACCACAACCTAGTTTTAGATGTGATTTATCCATCCTCGATGTGCCTTGTCCATTCCTAATGACCCTTAAACCCTTTGGCCATTTTGTTGATGATGCACTCCATCTACCCATAAATATGTTGTGCCTTTGACCTTTTCCAGCTACACTTTACGTGCCCATCATGATTTCTTGGATGTATTTTTTGGTGGCTCCATACGACTTCGATACCCATGTTTACATCATTACTAATGTTTCTTCCAAATTCGATGCATCAATCGGCCCAGTTCAATGATTTACAGTATTTTATGATGACTTCTTGCAATTTCTCTAGCAATATGTGATTTTTTTGTGTGATGTTATCTTTTTCGGTGGCCCCTTCACAAATCCAGCAAGCAACATTGCACATTTTGCTAATATTTACAACTAATTCCAAAAAATAAATCCATTTTTGACATGCATCATAGTTTTGCAATTTCATCTCTTTTTGATTGGCATGCACTATGAAATTAAAAAAAAAAAATCCTTGTGGTTTATCCCACATCTATACGGCCATTACATTTTTTCTTCTTTATTTTTCTTGCATTGTATTTAACTTGATAGCCAAATATCATTGGCTATCCAAACCCCTATCTACACTCACCCCTGTACCCTTGTCCATCGTTGTCTAGATGTCTTGTTTGTCAATGCCACTTGACCTATTATCTTTCACATGTTCGATTTAGCCTAGTTCCTTGTGTTATCATCATCATAGGGACCATCGCTACTATCATCATCAATCTATTGTCCCTTCATGTCCATTCATGTCAGTGCCTGTGTGTCAGTCTGTATTCATATTTTACCCGATGTTATTTGCAATCATTTCTTGTGTGTTAGCCCACCTATCAATTGTCAAGGCTACATTTGCATCAGCATCCACATCCTCAGTTTGTAGTCACCTATTACCTGATGCTGATGAGTTACTACATTTTATGTTAGCTAACATCACCTAATCGATAAACCATTGGAGTCCTCACTTGAGTTTATGTGCCTGATGTCATCTACCATTATATGATCAACCATTAGAGTTCTAACTATTGTTGGATTCCATGCTATTGCCATTGCATGCTCTTCATTTTTGCACTCTTCATTTTTGCACCACTAGCCATAACTAGTAATTTCTAGCCATTGCACACTCTTGATTTCTACACCACTAGCCATTACCATTAATTCCTAGTGGTTGCACATTAGCTGTTGGAAGTTACCATTAGTAAATACTATGGAAATTGTAAAATTGATCATTGAAAGTTGCACCTCATGATGGAAGTTGCACCTAGCTATTGCACTGATGTCACACATTGATTATTCTGTTATTGCAACCCACATTTTTGCACAATTGTATCTATTTAAACCTTTTAGAGACATTTTGCAAACTTGTATTTATAGGGCTATTATTTTTTTGAGTATAGCCTCATATATACTCATTGGAAAGCTCGCTTCAAGATCTAGCCATCCACTATACTAACTTTTGTATTTGCCCTTGTTTTTCTCTTGAATGGTCTCCCAAAGATTTCCTTACTGAATGGGTCTGCATTTTTGCCTTGTGACTGCCCTTTCTTGAATTTTTGGCTTTCTTCTTGTCTCACACCAAAAGTATGGCCACCAAAATGGCCTTCATAAAAAAAATTGGTTGAAATCTCTACCACTCAATCAGCTATATTGGCTGACATCTCCACCAATCAGTCAACTATATTGGCCATAGTCACAACCCAAGTACATTATTTGACTGACACACTTAAGGATCTCAAAGTACAGTCCTTAGCATCTCCTACTTCTCATGCTAAATGTGAAGTTCACATTTACGAAGGCTCCCAAGATCCTATTATCCTCAATAATTGCATACTCAATATGGAGACTCGGTTTGATTTCAGTCAAACTACAAATGATGATAAGGTTCCATTTACCAAATTAAAACTTTTTGGCATGGCTAAGGTTCTGATAATTGAACACCATGGAACACAAAATCCCATTCTCGCATGGGATGATTTAGTTAAAGCTTTGAAGACCACTTTTTATTTATCCCATTACGATGTTGACTTACAGATTCATTGGATCTACCTTTGACAGGGACATAATAAATCAGTACAAGATTATGTGTATCAATTCAATCATTTACACATTTTACTTCACATTATTGATCCTACAGATTCTCTCATTCTTACGTTTAAAAGTGGGTTTCTGGCACACTTTCATCATGAGTTGAAATATACTTTGTGCACTAGTCTTGATGATGTTTTCAACCATGCACAACTTGGGGAAGATAAGTTTGTTGCACAACACCAAGGACATCGCTACTCTTCTGGTGGTTCCACATAAGCATCTCATTCATAGCCACAGGGACGTCCACAAAAATAGAGACAAAGGTAATCTTATCATTTCTCCCCTTCTTCTATTCCTTCCACTTCTAATCAATCCCTTCCTTCTAAGAATAACTTTTATGATTCTTCTCCTTCTTATAATGGGAAGAATAAAATATTCTATTGATATTGTAAAAATAAAGAACATGATAAATTTTATTTTCCACAATTACATAAGTCTAATAAGAAAACTTTATTTGTCCAATATGATGAGGGAACATGTGATGTCCCCATCAAGACTATTGATGAGGGCCAGGTTTATGAGGACTTAAGGAGTAAACTATATCATGTCACATTTATGAACCATTATTCAACCACAGTCGATCGTGACACTTTATTCATCATACGTGCACATTTATTGCATAATTTTACTATAGATTGTATCATTGACAATGTCTCAAAATAATTTGATTACAAAGTCCATTGTTGATAGGATTAAACTTCCCATAACACCTCATCCTCACTCATACTATCTTGGGTGGAATGATAGCAACACCACATCAAATATCACACACACGTGCATCATTGCTTTCGCTTTTGATCCAAAGTTTAAATATGAGGTCACTTGTGATGTGACCCCAATGGATTGTACTTGGTAATACATATTATTATGATTGTGCGTGCAACCTATGATGCTTATAATATCACTTCCAAACTGTAGCAAAATAATAAGCATTATTTAATTGAATCTACAAAGCACACAACTAATATTTTGCTTACTTTTTGCCAAGCCAAAAAAGCTTCCAATCAAGCACAAGCTCTTGCACTCATCTTCATTCATACACAAAAATAGCACTCATCAGCACAAACATCTAAGTCACACAAGCCCACAACACTTGATCACATATTGCATAAATATGACTATATTTTTTAGGAGCCCACTTCTTTACCTGAAGGAGAAATTAATCACAACATTGTTATAATTCCAGCAGCACCTTTGCCTAATGCATCCATGTATATGCAATCTATTTTACAATATTGACATTAAAAAATAACTTTAGGATCTGTTAACTAAGGGGTTCATCAAACCCAATATTTCTCCTTGTGCTTATCCTATTCTTCTTGTTCTAAAAAAGGATGGCACTTGGTGATTTTGTATTGATTTTTGAGCACTCAATAAAATCATAATAAAAAATAGATATCCATTGCCCCACATTGATGATCTCTTAGATCAACTTCAAGGTGCTAATTTTTTAGTAAAATTGATCTTAAGAGTGGATATCATCAGGTCCGCATTCAGGCTGAAGATACATGGAAAATAACTTTCAAGACTAAGATGGGTTTGTTCGAGTGGCTTGTTATACCTTTTGGCCTCACTAATGCTCCTACTACTTTTATGAGGTTGATGAATGAAGTTTTTTATGAGTGCTTGGATAGATATGTCATTATCTATCTTGATGATATTATGATATTTTCTTCTACATGGCAGGCACATTTACAACATATTGAGCATGTTCTTTCCATTCTTCAAAAGAATTAGTTGTATGCCAATTTTCCTAAGTGTTATTTTGGGTAAACCTCAATTTCATACCTTGGCTTAATCATCAGTGCCAATGGTATTTAGGTTGATTCTATAAAAGTAGAAGTTATCCTCAATTTGCTTTCTCCCACAAACATCATTGAATTACAAAGTTTTCTTGGCCTCAAAAACTTTTACTATAAATTCATTCCAAGATATTCCATCATTGCTGCCCCATTGCATTCCTTGACTAAGGCCAAATCTAATTTTCATTGGACTCTTGATGATACCCATGCTTTTGCCACTCTAAAAGATAATATTTATTTTGATCCTATTTTAGCCACTCCTAACCTTAGAAAACCTTTTAAAATTGAATCTGATGCCTCTTAATTTTCCCTTGGTGTTGTTCTCAAACAAAACGGTCATCTCATAGCTTATCATTCTAATTAATTTTCCATAGCCAAGCAAAACTATTCCATGTATGATAAGGAATTTTATGCCTTTTTCCAAGATATAAATATTGGCATCATTAACTATTAGGCAAAGAAACTATTGTCCACATAATTTGCCTTTGCAATTTCTTCCATCACAAACAAAGATCCAAGAAGCACGACACATGAAATGGGCTTCCTACCATCAGCAATTTCACCTGGTCATCAAGTATAAAAAGTGTAGTCAAAATTCTATTGTTGATTGTCTCAGTCGACCTCATTCTACTCATGTTTTAAACATTGTCACTACCTCTCACTTGGGTTTTCAATCTTGGATTTTTGAGTATCCTCATGACCCTAACTTTGCACAAGTTTATAAACATTTACAACATCCTTCTTCCTCAAGTAATCTTAAATCTAGTAATAAAATTACAAAGCCCTTTTCAAGGATGGTTTTGAAGGAGATCACTCTAAAAAAATTATATTTGAACATGCAAGGAGATATTTGTAGATCTCATAGATTTAACCCTAAAGCTAAGAATTTAGAGAAAGAGTAGGTTGTGGATATAGAGCAAGGAAATGATGGAGAAGATTATGATTCCTTAGAGGAATTGACTGAGGTTGTGGGAGGAAGCCCTAATTGTATAATGAATCATGGGGTTTTCATGAGGAACAAACTAAGACAAAGGAGCTTTAGGGTAATTTAGAGATGGATATAGGAAAACATAGCCTTGTGATACTAGATAATATCATTGATCTAGGTCTTTAGCACTACCTACCAACTAGATCCAAATCGACGTGCTCCTAATGAAGGATTTATTAGGTGCCATAAATATGATTTTTCTATATTGATGATTTTGCCCCATGAGTTAGAATCCAACCTAGAGTCCACAAAGGATCACTAGACTTCAAAGGTTCAATGAGGATCAGTTGAGGTGGCTGCTATTCTTGATAATCTATGAAAAGGGGATAGAGCCCCAATTTAAGTTTTTTATTTATTGGATGATGTTTTGTGGTGTCTGTTATTGAAATTTTACTATTCTTTGGTGTTGGTTGTGTGGTTAGTTTGATTCATAGTTGGGTGCTTTTGGTTTGTATCTTTTGAATATTTGTAGTCCAATTAGACTTGGAGTCCTTTTCTTGTTGTCCTGCATTATATTTATATAAGGAAGTCTTTGTAAAAGGGACAGGTCCCTTATAATCCCCTTCTTAACATGCTAATAAAAAAAAACTTTAATGAAGGAAAATTAGATTGCAATACATCAATGATATTCAAGACATCAAGGAAAGTTGAAAAGTTAAGAAACATATTTTATGTTCCCATAAAAGTCTATCCAAAATATTAAAAAGCAAACTACACTCATAAGTATAAGAATTGTGATAGTAACCATTTTTAAAAATATTTGATACAAGGGAAATAATGTTCGTGAATGAGGAAGAATAAAAGGCATATTGAAGATGACTCTAGTTGAGCTTCACAAATAAATCATATCCAAATCAACTATGGAAATAATCAAAATCACATCAAATGTAATATGGGGGGATGATGGTAGTATTACATTATTTTATACCTTGATTACCAATTATAAATATTTATATTAGGAAGTGTGTGTGTATAATGTATGTTTCAATATGTAAAGTGTGTTTATATATCATGTAATTGTGTGCTATGAGTGAAATATTTAAAATGTGCAATGAGTGAAAGGTGTCAAGTGTGCAAGTGAAGGATCATGAGTGATAGGTGTCAAGTGTGCAAGTGAAGGATCATGAGTGATAGGTGTCAAGTGTGTAAGTGAAGAGTCATATGAGATGTGTTAATATTAGAAGTAGGATTTATGTATTCAAGGGAAGCTTTGCTATAATATAATAAAGTCATGTGAAACGTTGCATCTCCCATGAGTTCGAGGAGATCAAAAGTCAAGAATATTGAAGAGTATTTTGTAAGGTTGTATATTCAAAATAAAGTTCCATGCTATGTAATAAAGTTTTTAATGCGAGAAATATTTATTTATGAATGTAATAGAAATAAAATATTGTGGAACATCTATGTTACCATTGAATGCTTGAAATATTTTTATCTTGAAAATATAATCCTATGATATTTTGGGTCCATTTGCCAACAATATCCAAGAAGGATTTAGGAAGAGAGCTATATGTGGTAGACACCTAGTTTTGATATTGATTGACCTCATCCCTTGGTATGTCAACTAAAAAGTTCCTTTTGTGTGCTTAAGTAGGATACTCATATTTAGTATGAAAATATGAATGTGTATTTCCCAATCATCGTTCTAGATGATGTAATGTGAAGCATGATATCTACTTCAAGCATTGATATTATCAAAAATTTGATGATTATGTTGTTTTTTGATGCTTTCCACATCAAAGGAAGCTCAACATCCTTTATCTAGAATATGAAATAATGGATTCACTATAGTTTTATGGTGATAGATTTGGTTCTTTTTCAAGATTGATTAATCACACTTTAAGTTCACCATTTCTAATCCCAAGTATACCTTAAAACTTCTATAAAGTTTTAGGATTGAGGATTGGAAATCCATTTAGACCTTTTATTTTTATTTTGAAGCTCTAATAAAATTATACTACTTATATGGTAGATGGTACTTTGTACTATTCACTTGTTAGGGGCCTTTCTTATATCATCAACACTTGACTAAATATTACATTTTTTATTAGTTATTACTCCATGTACATGTAGGAACCCTGAGAGTAATTTTGTGAGATCATTTTATTATCCTTGTTTGATATAATATGATAAATTATTAACCATTTTTTCTAGATTTTGTCTTTCAATATAGCTCATTTTCTAATAATGCTTGGTATGAGAAGGCTCATTCCTACTTTCTTATTTGTAGATTTTGGTGGTGAAAAGAAAATTATAGTATTTGCATCAAGCATCATGATGGATAGATCCTTGTTATTCTATTATATGTAGATGTAATTCTAATCACAGGAAGCTCAATATCATTGACCATGAAAATAAAGATAAAATTTAAGACATATGTGTGACAATATATGGGTATTTTTCATTATTTTGGGAAATTTATATTCACCATTCATACTATGGGATAACTATTTCATAAATTAATTATTCCTTATATATTATATAGTAACTAATGATGAGGTATGAGTATTTGAGCATAATTTTATTATCCTTTCATTGATTCCAATTTTGTAGTGGTGTCTTGTTGGGGATATTTCTTCCCTCTCAAAAACTGGAGTACACATTACCTTTATTAACAATTATTATTCTATGTACATGTAGGATTCTTGTGAAAGTTATTGGATAATTGTTAAGTATATTTTATAGTATATTAGATGTAACTACCAATAGGATGTTCATGGTTCTATTGGGTTTCCTCTTTTTATAGGATTACAGTAATGTAGACTAGGTAGATATTTCAACAAAGTATAATATAGTACTAGTTTTTTATTCCATGTCAGTTATGGATTAGTATTATTTTTTTTCATTGATATTCCACCATATATTAGTTTTTATTAACCTCTCTTCATGTTACAAAAAATTATTCACCAATATATAGAAATACCAAACATGCATCTACAATAAATATCACAATAGCAATCCACACAATAAAATAGAGATTGGTAATACCCTTAAGGTAAGGCAACACCATACAATGCTCCTTATTGGAAGGAAACCACTCCACAAGATATCTAACTTCACGATCCAATACTTCAATAAATAATAATTTATATATGACCTCTTTACAATAGGGGTACATCGTTATACAAGAATGTGATGGTTCACCTTCCATGAGTTAAAAAGTTCATAATAATATGATAATATTACTTTATGGTTACATATGACAATATTTCTTGATGATTACATTTATGATTCTATGACATTATTCTCCTACCTATTTCTAATTTGACATGTGGCCTTCCTTACTAATGAGTAATGGTTACATAAGTAACATTTATATCATAATGGTCCATATTAGCCAATAATCCATTTATGACTCATACCATTATACAATGCAATATTAAATTATTAAGTACATATCTTGGGTAACTAACATTCCATCCCCATTAAAAAAAAATTATCCTCAAAAAATAAGAAGGGGCTAAATAATATGATCTTCTAAGCCACGGTAAGTACCAATATCGACTGTGATCATCCATCCATCCTAGTGAAACTTTGATTGATGGTGATATTTGTTTTTTCCAATGCCATGTGTTGGAAGCATAAGTTTCAATTTTTTTAATCCATATCTACTTGCATTTATGACTTGTAGCATATCCAAGGTTTTAACTCCTTTGGTTCCTTGTATGTCCCTCATTGTACTTTTGTTTCCTTAAGCCCTTTCTCCATGATTGTTCCCTCTCATGGTCGCATGGATGGTGATATACTATAACCTTAGCCCAATGTTCAAAATTTTTTGACTCTTCAACATTTTGTTCTTTTTTCAATCTCCCATATTTGAAATATTCCTTGGATTATGATTTTGCTTCTTCCATGATCTTTGTTATTACCTCATTGGACACTATTTCATAATCTTTGATAACTTGCTTCTCTACCATAATTTTCTAGTTTTCCCATGATTATTGCACCTTAGATAGAGATATATCTTGCAAATTTATTTCAACTTAAACAAATGGAAACTTATTGTCTTACCTTGATTTAAATATATGATTTTTCCCCGTTTGCATGAATTGTTCATGCAACCCAAAAACAACATCAAAAGCCTAATTTTCAATATTTGTAACTTATTCAATAATTATAAAAATTTAATAAGTGAGTAGTCAATTTTGTAGTACTCAAAATAATATACATGTTGGTGCAAAATACCTCTCAACATGACTACTAAAAAAATTAATATAATTTATTTATTTTGAAAAAAATCAGGTAGCTAAAAAAACAACATAAATATTTCAACTTCAAACAACCATAACTTCCTCAACACTGATTAGAAGTTAGCAAATGAGTAGTTATTTTGTAGTACTTGAAAATATCTACACAATGGTGTAAAAAACCTCTAAATATTGACTATTGAAAGAAAATATATGGCTCCCACAAGATATGATGTTTTTAAAAAAATGTGCTCGTGCTCTACAAGAACAACCCCACTTTGTCAAAATCATTGCTTCGATACCAAATTTTACAAAACTTTTTTTCTTATTACATTAAATCATTCACCAATATCAATAAATATCAAACATGCATCCACAATAAATCTCACAATAATAATCCACACAATAAAATAGATATTGATAATATCCTTGAGGTAGGGCAACATTGTACAATGCTCGTTATTAGAAGGAAGCCACTCCACAAGACCTCTAACTCCATGATCCAATACCGATATAAATAATAATTCATACATGACCTATTTACAATAGGGGTACATCTCTCTTTATATAAGAATATGATGGTTCACCTTCCATGAGTTATAAGGTCACCCTTATGGTGGTTCACCTTCCATGAGTTACAAAGTGCATAATAATATTCTAATATTCCTCAATGATTACATATGAAAATATTTCTTAATAGTTACATATATGATTCTATGACATTATTCTCCTACATATTTCTAATTTGACATGTGGCCTTCCTTACTAATGAGTAATGGTTACATAAGTAACATTTATATCATAATGGTCCACATTAGCCAATAATTCATTTATAGCTCATACCATTATATAATACAATATTAAATTATTAAGTACCTATCTTGGGCACCTACCATTAGTCTTTTATGGGGGATTAATATTTTTCTTATGATGAGGCTAAATGATATATTTGAGGGATGTTAATAGTCCTTGAATGGTCAAGACTTCCTCAATGTTTCTTGTTTCTCACTTTTGTGACAATTAGCACTTTATTAAGATTGTTGAAAACTATATTCTCCATCAATAATTGAAGCAAATTGATATGTGGATGCACCTTATCATTGGATTAATACTCATGGAATGCTTTAGCTAGTTTATGTTCAATTATTGGAATATTTTTTAGAAATTCTAATCAATATTTTTTAGACTTTCTTGACCTTAACAATGATTTTATTGTATTATTTATTATGAATATTTAGTTTCTTGCATGGTAGATAGATCCATGAAGCAATTAGTTCTACTCAAGAAAGTCTTCATACTATAAAATCAAAGAAACTACTAGAAATGGTGATGAAGTTGGATCTCTCCAAGGCTTTTGATAAAGTAAATTGATTATATTTAAAAATGATACTTACTCTTATTGGTATTTTCGTGCATATGGTGAATTCTATTATGGGATATATTTTTTCTATTTCTTTTATAATTTTAGTTAATGGGCTAGCCTATCAGTTCTTCAAAGCTTCTTGAGGAATACGACAAGGTTACCCCTTATCACAACTATTATTTATTTTAGTAGCTAAGGGATTAAGTAGGTGCATTTTAAAATCCAAGAGATAAGGAGTAGTAAATGGAATTAGAATAGTTAAAATAGTGGAAGTCATCCATCTACATTTTATAAATGATTTTCTCCTTTTCACATATGGAATAGTGAGAGTTGTAGAGAAGTTAAAACAATCTTTAGATATTTTATATTTGGCAATAGGTATGCATGTTAATGCATAGAATTCAAGCAAATATTTTAACCGTGTGGATCAAGATTAGACCATATTAATAGGGTAAATTTTTCCCTTTAATATTTGATCTTCAAGAGGGGTTTTAATATTTGAGGTTATTTTTTAAACCCAATGGCTACACTAAACAAGATTAGAATTGGTTGATAAATAATTTGGAAGGAAGAATTAATATATGTTTCAATAAATGGATCTATTTAGGGGGATATTGTCTTTGTTCGAGTCTATGTTGGAGGTAATATAATCTTTGGTTCATATACCAAAAGGATTTTTAAATAAAATTAGACAACTACGCTATAGGTTTTTGTGGACAGGGAAAAGGAAAATGGAAGGTACTATCTTGGTTAAATTGCATTCCCTAGCTAAGTAGAAGGAAAATGGAGTATGGGGACTTAAGAACATATTCCTATTTAGAAAGGCTCTAGTAGCAAAGTGTGTTTGGAAGATAATACCAAAGGAAAGCTTATGGAATAAGATCATACTTGAAAAGTATTTAGTTCCACTCATAGTTGAGAGTGTATAGAGGCCCTAATGAAGCAAACCCATAATGTTTCAATATGTTGGAAGGCAATGATTCTAGATTTTTATATTATAGGTGATTGGCTTACATGGAAAATAAGGGATGGTTAAAGGATAATACTAGGCTTAGACCTTTGTATTGGTTGTGGTGATATGCTCAAACTACCAAATAATTTAATTCATGCCCTAAGATCTCAAGGTATTGGGACTCTCGACCAAGTAGCTAACATAAAATCTTCTACAAACTAGATTCAGGGATGTAAGGAAGCAATAGTTTTAGGGCTTTAGGTCTAGAAGGTACACTAGTGGGAAGAATATGTGGGGAGACTTAAAGCTAGACATATCAAGTTGTGAGAGGAAATCAATTGGTTTGGACAAATAATGGAGCTACTAGGGAGTACACTCCAAAGGTGGGGTGTAATATTTTGTTAGAAAATAGCAATAAAGGTACAACATGGTGGTGGAAGATACTCTAGAAGCAAAAAACCTTGTTGAAGACAAGACTATTCCAATGGCTTGCCATGAAAAGTAAGGTTTTGAAAAAGGAGGTATTATAGAAGAAGAATTATAATGGTCCAAGAAGGTGTCATTTACATAAGTTAGAAAATGAAACAATTAATTATTTACTCATATCTTAATCCTTTACTAGATAGGTTTGGAGGGAGGTTATAGCATAGTTAAAGCTTCCTATAGGATGGAAAGAAGATTCCTTAGGAGAGTGCTTAAAATATTGGTTTGAAAATAGGTCATACAAAGGATTTATAGATATCTCATTTTTTGTGTCTTGGGGAGTATGGCTATCTAGGAATGCATGAATTTTTTAGGATTAGGAGAATCCTACTTGACAGACCTCGTCCCAAATTATCAAAAGTTTCAATAACTCAAAGGTTTCTAAAACAACAATGGTAAACAAAATATCATCCCTCCAAATATTGATAAATCAAGGGCCTAGGGATTTTTTGATGAGGCTAAGTAAGGGGTCCCTAAAGTTTGTAAAGTAGGAAGATTACTATATAGTTTTGAATATCATTAGTTTAAATTCAATGCTATATTAGGAGAAGGTTCTCATTATTATGCTAAAATTATGGCACTCAAATTATTGGTTCAATTGGCAGAATCATAGGTGGTAATAAATTGGATGCTTGATGTTTTTAGGATAGAAAATATGATTCTACAACACATCTTCTCTCAAATAAAAGAAATTGTGTATCAAATTGAAGCTCTTACTTTTTGGCATATTTATAAAGAACTGTATATGGAAGTAGATGAACTCTCAAAGGAGGTGCTTCTAATTGAACCAGGAACATGCTTAGTATAAAAATTCATTAAGCGAAATCCACTTTATCTGGTCCATATCTATATCTAGGGGGATTAATTCACTCCAATTAAAGTAGGCATAGTTAAATCAACTTTTTCAATAAACTCAAAAGTCAATAATTTAAAGGATACTGGTTGATAAATTGGAAAAGTGTTTAAGGATAGAACTTATCCTAATAGAGATAGCTAGTTATGACATATAAGCAACCTTATTTTTAGGAAATTTTTGAAACTTTGAAGAAATTCCAAAGAGGCATCTAAAGAATGTAATTTCATATTTGCTTAATATAGAATTATGATTTTATTTTTAGGAAAAGAAACTTATATTATGGTGGTATTTATAGCACATATTGCCTAATTATTTTTTAATTGTTGGAAATGATTATTTATTTTTTACTAATATTATTGGTGCCTAAGGGCACATTTCATATCTATGTTTTTTTATTATATGTTATTTGCTTTTATTGTATTTAGTAATGTGTTAATTTTATTTATTTTTAAATATATTATAAATTACAACATATTGGAACAAAAATTCCAAGTAGACATGATTTGATAAAAGTTATACAATAACCAATTTTTTCATGTTATTAACAAAAAAAAAACATTATAACATCAAAATATTAAACAACTCCAAATATAAGACAACATAGAACAAGAATAGTTTATGGATAAAATAATCAATTACTTTTAAAATATTTGATCAAAAGTTTTGAAAGATAAGTAAGATAATTATGAGATTTTACAAAAATATTACATCAATTATCACACAAAAATAGAATGAATCTTGAATAGAAAGATCATAATGGAGTAGTAGACAAGGCAATTTTCTATTTCTAATATTGAACAGAAATATTGGAGTAATATGCAAGGAAAATTTATATTTCTACTTTAACAAAGCACTTGGTATTAGTGGATTTCCTTTATTGTGATATGTTGAAGAATGACATGTTGGATGTAGTTGAGGATGCTTTCAAAAAGGAGGTTATAGTTTAAAAATTCAATGTTACGTTTAATTTGTTATTTCTTAAGAAATGTGAGATAGAAAAATTTGATAATTTTAATTCCATATACTTTTATAACATGATATATAAGAATATTTATAAATATTAAGTAAAAAAAAATTGAAAAACAATCTAATATTCCATTATAATAGAGAAACAATGTGTTGTTCTTCATGACAAACAAATCATTGATTGTATAATCATTTGAAAATAGGTCATAAGTATTTTTCAATCCATTAAAATATCACCATGCCTATTAAAATGGAGTTAAATAAATCATACTATTTTTTTTTAAGCAAAAAACCCCTTGCAGGGCCGCCTTGGTCTTAGAGACCACGAACAGGGGGTTCTATACCGTCAAAGTCACCGGGAGTCGCACCCGACCTTGCCCGCACCAACATTATCAATTGGATTTTGGGTACTCAATTCAGCTTTTTGGTAGGGTGGAGATTCGAACCTGGGACCTCCCTTGGAGGATTGTCCTCTCCTCTCCAACTCACCTACAACACTTCGGTCAATAAATCATACTATAAGGTTCTAATATATATATATATATATATATATATATATATATATATATATGATATTCTCAAAATTTTGTTCTCGGTTAATCTTAGTGTCAATGGATTAGTTATTATAACACTACAAAATATTATTTTTTATTGATGGATTGCCACTTGATAATTTAAGTCATCTCATGGTCTCTACTAGGGTGACCTGTTATCCCTTATATTTTTATTATTATTGCTAGGGATTTGGGAAGAGCTTTTTTAAAGGTAAAATCAAAATTAAAAATCAAAGATATTTAGTTTGCAACAAATGATTTTGTTGTAGCTGCTCCACAACGTACCCCAAAATTGGGGACCCACCTTTTAATTTTGATTTTTGGGAGTGCTTGGTTGTCTTTGAGCAATCTTGTTTGGGGATCATAGCCATAAGGGTGTCATGTAGATTCTAAGGTTCCTCAAGTTGTGTTATCTTTTGGTCTTCATTTGAAAGCATTCAGTGTGGATTGATTTTTGTTTCGTAGTTTTGATTTGGTGTTTATTTTGATTAATTTTAATGTTTGACATTAAATTAATTAAAACATTTAAATCCAATTAAATTAAAATAAATTGAAATTGTTTTGAAATAATAAAATCAAATATATATATATATATATATATATATATATATATATATGTATGTATGCTTATATATATATATTTACAATAAAAATAAAATAAAAGTATATATATACTTTTGTATATATGTATATCTATGAAATAAATGATATATATATATATAATATAAAATAATAATATAAAATAAAGAATTTATTTTAAATTTGTGAGTTACTTTAATTTGCTTTATTTTTAATCTTCCTTAGCAAATGTTATAGAGTTATGTGACCCATAAATATTTTTATAATACATGAAAGTTTTCATCAGCTAGTCAACGAGGATGATAATGCAAACCGAGATAGCATGGCAAATTGGCACAGTTTCCAAAATAGACATCAAAGGGAATTCAGTTACCAAATATGAAGGATAGCCAGATCGAGTATAAATACAAATAGCCATGACATGGGTGATGTGGGCATTGAACGAAGTAAGGAAAAAACCACACGGATGACTTGAGGGGTAAACTGACAAGTTTCTAAAGACCAACATTGTGAAAAATATAGTTTTGGCCAACGTGGACCTCTAGACGATGACATGGTGTGATTTGGATAGCCTTCTATATGGAAGGACACTATTGATTGGTGTGATGGACCACTCACACAATGAGCATGTTCAGGACAAACCTGGAGGTATGATGACTAGATGACTAAGGAAGAGAAGATAGCATCAATTAGAGTACGAGTATCAACATGGACCATATCATAGATTAACGTATATTGTAGTGTTTCCCTATAGACAATGCATAAGACTTTATCTTATAATAGCAGTGATGATGATTCGATGGATGGAATAATTTAGATGATGGAAGTAGCATCATAGAAAGTGAGAGGACTTCCAATTCAAATGAGATGATATTGCATGAAGGGAGAAGCAGTGGCTACATCGTTGAGGTATTTGGTTGTAGAAGAGCGTTGATGTATGGGAATGGTCAATAGCATGGCGACAACATCATAGGCAATGAAACAAAAACCAGGATGATTATTTGAAAGTCTAAGAAATTGGTTATAAAATTCTTGGAGTGGCACTGTGCATCATAGTAGACCATGTAGAATAGCATTAACTGAAGTGGTGATGTTCAATAGGAATATAAGGTGAAGAAGTATGCAAACATGCTGCATTGGATGAAAGGGATGTGAAAACATGGATGAAATTTGGACAATATTAGGGTTTTACATAATCATCTTGGAAACATGAGCGATAGATGATTTTCCAACACAACAAACTAGGATAGACTCAGTATGGGACTTTTCATGGTTTTGTGTTACTATGTATAGGGAAGACATCATCATCATGGAGCCAATGTTTTCACACAACACAGTGTATAGAGGTGATACCAATGCCAGATTTGGAAGCACACATACAAAAATTGGTATGTGAATTTTCATGACAATCAAATAAGAGTATAATGAATGTAGTAGAAGAAACATAAGAGTGTGAGGTGTCGAGTGACAAAGCATACAGGGGTTTAACCAATGACAAACAACAGAGATGGGGATTTAACTCAAATTTAATTTTGAGTGTTGCAACCCCTAACGGTAGTAAACAACGATAGGCTCTGGCCACTGTATGGTAGCTTCCCATAGTAGTAGTGTAGACACCTAAAAGTCACACATTGCTACACCTACGTACTTGTAGATCCTTTTGGACACTTGTAGGTTTACATAGGCAATCCTAGATACCCCTAGGCTATCGTAGACCAACGTAGACTATTGTAGATCCTCCTAGACATGCGTAGATTATTGTAGTCATGCATAGTCATACATAGTCATGTGTAGATCATCATAGATTATCGTAGCATTACGTAGACTTCCACACACCACTTTGCTAGTTTTTAGGTCCAAAACCCTAATAAGTTAGAAAAATCACATCACAAACATTTCCCATGCATCGGGATACCTTCCATCAGCTTCCCAAGGTGATACAAAGCCTATTTGCACTCAATTGAGGCCCCCACGGGCTATTAATTGGCAAAAGCAATTATCAAGTCAATTCCTAAAATCTAATTTAATGTTGACTTCACTTAAGTCACCTTTTTAGGGCAAAATTGATTAATTAAACTCTTAATCCCTAATTAACACTAATTGCACCCTCCCACATGTGTGTAATTAGGGTTAGCTAGGATATTTTCCTAAGAACCCTAATCAAGCCCTAATTTGACTTAGGACCTCATAATCCTGATTAGATCTAATCCTTCCTCACACATGTGTGAGGATAGGATATTTCCTATGGGGAATGTGAGGCTTCCACCTCACAAACCCTAACCTAACTCTAGTCAGACTTCAGCCTAGGGTTAGTTTCCTTAACTCTCCCCCCTACACCTTGCCATTTTCTATATATAGTGGGCCCAAACCCTCATTTATCTCTCTCTCCACTTATGTCCAAAGTACAAAAACTCTACCAAAATGCATACAGAAGCATATAAACAACAATCTGAACCTGCACATCAGTAATACAATATCTAAGGAACCTTTCCACTAAAGGGTTTTTGCATAATAACACTCGAATTCCAATTCACCCCTCGCCCTACGAATCCAGCACCAGTTCACCCCTCGAGGGGTGAATTGGGTCTACAGGTCCCAAATCAGCTCATATTTGGGAGGTAAGCTTCATTTTGCAATTTTATGACCTTCTACACAATTTATTTTAGTTTTTAATATGTTTTTATAGTCGATTTGTCTTTCTAAATATGGGGCCTGACTAAGGCAAGCCCCCCAATGAACTAACCCCTTTTTGCAGGTTTGGCCTAGAACCAAGGAGGGAAAACAACTACAAACTACAACCCCACGGTGGTACGCAAGCCCATCTACACTGAGGAACACAAAAGGATGGCATCAGGCCTATTGTATCATTTATGGAAAGAAAGGATAAAGGGGAATTTGCCCCCATTGTAACCTATGCACTCTTTACATGAATAAAAATACATTTTCCTGAATAACATGTGTCATTAATATGTTGTTAGATCAAATGCTATCTTTTGGCCATTTCATTCTAGCATGCCCAGTGGGACCCCCACAATGGATAGTGTCAGGCTAACTAGTTTTTGCAAATCTGATATTATCTTCTATTTTTGTGTCTTCCAAGTACTAAATTTGACTGTCACAGAGATCTCCAAAGCCTTGGGAACCACCTCAGGCCTTCAGAATAGATATTTGGGGTCTCTAAACCCAATTCACCCCCCACCCCATGAACCAGATCTCAATTCACCCCCTGGGTGGCGAAGTCAACCTAACAGCCTCAAAACCCCCAAAATTGTAGGGGTGAGTAGTACAAGACCTAATCAGACCACTCACAACATCAGAGACTAGGTATTCTTCTGTATTTGCTCTGTTTGCTAATTTTTGGGTATATGTAAAATGTTTACTAGTTAATACACAATAGCTAGTAACAAATTTCCCTCTCTTCGCATTTCCATTTAGTTTAAGTATCGTTGTAATTATAAAACCTATCAAAATTCCAGCAACTTCAAATTTCAAAATCTCAAGTAAATTTTACTTTCTCTTTTTCTAATTTGCATGTATAAAGTTCTTGTGATTGTGTGTCTATACTTGTATACATTTCCATTGCAATTACTACATGTTTTCACGCACATTTAGGGTTACATAAACCCCTTCTTTCACACCTTCGTATTGCATGTTTCTATGCTTTGAAAAATAGAGTCAACTTCTTTTCCTAAAAGCATCTAGGATTAGGTTCTTTGTTTACAAAAAGTATTTCATTCTAGTCTTTTGCTTTCGAAAAATGCATATAAGGCTAGCTTTCAATTTGAAAAGGCAATTAGTTAGATTTCCTATTTTACATAACATCGATAGCAAAACAAAAACCCACACACATGCACGTGGTATCTTAAACAAGTGGTGATATTGGACTTCATCCCCAATCCATCACTCGAGATTGGTGTGGTAGGTGTTTTACCCTCCACCAACTCTCACCCCCCTAGACACCTAGCAGCCCCACAAGAGTGGTTTTATGGGCCTCATCACCGAAAAACCCCCCACTTTTGAGATTGGGCTTCTGGATTTCATCACCAGTTGTTACCTTTGGAGTGGGATAGGATTAGACACCTTTGTTCACAAGGCTTACATAATTAGTGAATACGGTAACTATCGTTATTGACTAAGCCCACCCGAGGGTGAAGCGAAAGCATGGGGTATGCCAACCATGCCTAGCAGGTCTCAGACAGTACCACCTCTTCTCGTGAGAGGATATAGCAAACTCACTTTAGCATAGTGGGTTCCCCCCTTTTAGGATATCATTTTACTGCACCTTCCATACAGGTCACCACTTGCACGTTGTGATATTGTTCTATTTTGTGCATCTTTGGGTGTTGCAGGAGGTTCAATACCGATGACATTCTTGATTTACTAGAGTACTCACTCCACTACCTATGATACTACCTAGGAAGTACCAACATCAAAACACACATAAATGAACAAAACACTTTTATTTTTAGCATTTAGAACTGATTCTAGTCTACCATTGTTTGCATGATCACAGACTGATTTCAGCACACTACACCACATACTGTTTAGCTATACACAACACTTCATTTCTTTACACTTATATTAGGCATAGTTGAGTCCACACCACACAGGGTTATTCCTAAACCCCTTCACACACTATACATAGAATTACAGGATTTTATTCCTACGTAGTTCTAAACCCTCACGACACCACACATGTTGTCATGCCTATTGTCACCCGTAGTCGGGTGCATGAGCAAGCACACCTTATAGAGGAAGCACCTACCACTTCTTCTAGTCAACCTCCTCCTACTCCTTCGATCATGAAGGGGAAGACCATAGACACATCTGATTTACTCATAGGATCTGATGTATAGTTCACACACACGATGCCTCAGGATGAGACGTCCACTTTGAGTGAAGCCTTAGCTACTTCACTCATAGAGGATTATCCACTTCTTTCCTCCCCATCCTCACCTAATCCACCCACCACATTCTATGACCATGTGATCTACACAGCACCAGGACAACCTCACCCTTTCTTTACCATAGATGAGGAGGTCATACCTACTTCCCCTACCTTTGCACACCCATTTTTCTAGAGTCTATCTCAATCCCTATTTGAGAATGACTCCTCCCTCTTGAACCGTACCCACCCGAAGGTCACATCATTTTCCCCTACTATAGGAATGGTTTTTGATCCTTCCTCCTCTACCATAGGTACCTAGAGGCCAACATTCCAAACTGTACAACAACAACCTCCTCTACAAGAACAACAAACACCCCCTCAAACATCATACCCACACTCTTCCCAAGAGTCCCAACCATCATCATCCCAACAACCATTTTTCACAATGTTTGAGGACCTAACACAAGAACCTCTTCAAACCCAAACCACCCAATGTCAACAATGACAACCAACAACCCAAACTCATTCAGGAGGGGACATAGGCACCACCTCTTATTCCCAAGCTCCTACTTTGGAAGCTTATCCCTATTTTTCCATAGCATTCCCACCTACGTCTCAGGTCCCTAGAATGTACAATGCCCACACTGGCACCTTACCTTCACCATCACCAACCTTTAGGATACCTCCTCCTCCTTTCCAAGCACTACTCGCTAACCCTCTTCCCACCTATGAATCAAAACCCATAGCTTACATGCCCACTTCCCTAGGCTATTCCACATAGTTTAGCTTCACCACCACCCATCCTTTAGGACAGAGGTAGGTCCCAACTTTTGACACCTTACCTCGACCATCCCTAGCACCTGTAGCACCGATACCTCCCATCCCACCTACTGGAGTCACATTTTTCACACCTCCTCCTTCATGGTCATCACCCCCTATGGCCCAACCATTATAGTAGGCTCCTACCCAGTAGGAACCCATGCCACAATAACACACATCCCAATCACAATATTACTATCCCCAACAAACATCCATTTCCATAGCCTAGTATCCCACTAGCTCCTACATCGTATGCCACCCAATACCCAGCATACCAAGACCAGTTGGAACAATTCCCTTCACAATATAAGGAAGAACAACAACAACCTCACTATCCACCACACTCCCAGGCTCAACCAACCCTAGCCCAATCGCCTACACCTTTAACACCTAAAATTCAACTCCTACGAGATGAAGTCAAGATGTTGAACCTACGCACCACAAGCTACGGGCCACAAAAACCATCCTACGATGAACTCTACAATGAGCCAGTTCATCCATCCATCCCTATCCCACCTTACCCCTACCACTTTGAGATCCCAAAGTTTGATAAGTATAAAGGTAAGGAGGACCCTAGAGAGCATGTTAGTAACTATCGCTCAGCTTGCTACCAACTTCATAGTAGCAACCCCCTAATGTTGTGAACCTTTTCCCTCTCCCTTGTAGGACAAGCCTTAGATTGGTATAACATGCTACCATGACATAGCCTTTATACCTTTGAGAAATTAGCAAACACCTTCTTAGAACACTTCTCAATTAACATCAAGAAGAAGATAACCTTTTTAGATGTCTATGCTTTACGACAAGCTGACGATGAACCCATCACCGAGTTTGTATCTAGATGGAGAGCGATCATCCATGACCTCACCCATAGCCTCCCTACCATAGAGCTAGTGACACTCTTTTCCAAGAGTTGCCACAAACATATTTCTACCTCTCTACAACTTCACCAAAGTCACACCTTTGAGGAAGCCATTTCACAAGCAAAGGTTATCGAAGACATTAAAGTCCAATCCAACAAAATTAAGTTAAGATCAAAGCCTAATTACAATTCAAACTTCTATTTTAATAGAAATACACCCAACCAACCGTATCCTCGACCTCCACAAACCAACCAAGTGGCAACTGCTACCTTAGCACCAGCACCAAGCCCACCACCTTATGCTCCACAACAACAAGTATTCCAAACCAATGCACCTCCCCCACCTAGGCCTCAATAGTCCTGAGGCATGCATCCATAGGGTCCACAACGTAACCTCACACCACTATCCAAACCTTTACCCACCCTCTTTCATAGGTTACAAGATGGTGGACATCTTCTTCTACCCAAAATCTGACCATTAGATCCAAATACACCTAAGCCTCATGGATACAATGAGCAACTCTATTGCCCATACCATAGATAGTGCGACCATGACATCGAGTCATGTCACTCCTTCCATGCTCAAGTGTAGGACCTAATCGATAGGGGTACCATTCAGGTATCAAACCCTTTAGCCCCACAAAACCAAAACCTAGGGATCTTCCAGAATCCTCTATCGGACCACAGAGGAACCAATCCCCAAAGACCTCCAACCAACCTACTAGGACCACCTCACCAAGTGAATAGTGTCCAATATGATCCTCCATCATGTGGAGTAGTAGGTATGATAAACCTCACCACATGGAACCAATGATACCCATCATGCCAGACCACACCTATTGTATCTCCACCTACCCAATTTACATCACCATAGGTTTCCCAAACTCCTAGCATCGTACCACCTCCACCTCAAAATGTGATTACCATCCGTGGTAGCCTCACCCATCAATTACGTAATGCCCCTACATGATTATCCATATTTGACCTTTTACAACAATCTCAACCCCACCGTGAGGTGTTGAATGACATTTTACGGTCTATAGATTTAGAAACACATGATACCAATGCATTTGTGAACTTTGTAGGGAACATCCCACGATGCCTTCAACCATCCATTAGCTTCCATGACCATGAGATAACAGAACTCGTAGGAGAAGGAGTGGATCCCCCTCTCCACATACAAGCCAATATCAATGATATCACCTACAAGTGGGTCCTCGTTGACATGGGCTCATCCATTAGTATCATATCTATGGTAGCCCTACACCATTTACATATATCGCCAGCCCATTTTGCCACACCTTCCCTCGATCTACGAGCATTCAACGGTTCTATGAGACCTACGGTAGGATCCATAGTACTACCTATCCGAGTAGGTATCCATACCATTTCCATCCTCTTCCACATAATCCAAGGAGAGATGTAGTACAACATTCTCCTTGGTCACCCATGGATCAGGGATATGCAATGTGTCCCTTCCATGCTACACCATTGCCTCAAGTATGTCCACAATGGACTTGTTCATTGCATCCTAGCTGATGGGGACCCCTTTAAATTCTACAACATCATAGATCTCCCACCTGCACCTTCCTTCTCATCCATGCAACTCTTCCTAGTTTCCTCCCATCAGTCAGTCGAAGCATCGACATCTGCTCCTACATCTACCACACTACCCCAATCCTCATCGAGAACATGCACTTCAGTGTCAGCACCCTTAGCACCATCACTAGCAATGCCTAATCCCACTACCATACCATTCTCGCCTCCCATATTATGGCCACCATCACCATCCCAACCTTCATCCTCTATGAAATCACCTATGGTACTGACACCATAGCCACCATCCACATCGCGCCCTATCACTTCACCCCAAGCATCCTCTTCGATGGAAGCACCTATTCTCCCTACACCATGCACACCTCCTCTTCCTTTTCATCCATGGCCTAGGTCATTCACTTCCCCATGTCATCAAATACCCACTCCACCACCTTCATAATTCCCATAGGCCAATCATCCCATACCAGCTACCGCAGTCGAATGCCATGAGTGGGAACAATGAGCATCTCACTTAGATGATCAATTGCTACACCCTTCTAGTGCTACTATTAGAGACTCTCAAACTTCACCATCATCATCTGAATCGGATTCACCACCGCATTCACCAGAACATGCGACACCACGCATTTCTATTTTTATGACAAACTCAGGCCCAGGAGATTATAATGTGCGTGATACCCATGTACGCCCACCCATTATCCAATCCACCCAAGACTTTGGGCACCCTTCAACTTCGGTCCTAACTATCAAGATAGTCATACAATTAGGATCCCCTAAGAATCATACCAACTTTGTATACGCTGGAGTTGATTCCTCACTCCCACTTATAGTATCTCCACCACCACAATCCAACTTGTGTGGTACAATTGATCACTTGGCTAATCCCTACTTTACCTTACATTACCTTCGACGCTTCCATTGGCATGGATTTGGGCTAGGCCATTATGAGCAAGGGTTACGCGCACCCATTAACCCTCATGTCCAATCCCCTACCAATAAATCTGGCTTAGGTTATCGCCCAACCATTGTCCATACATTAGAAGACGAGCTCCAAGACTTATCCCTACATCCTTCCCCACTTCTGACACACACTTTGGAAGAATATATTGATATGGACATCTTAGAGGATACCCCCTCATCCAACTCCACAATTATAGTTCCCTGATAATTTCTTCCAAGAGCCCTCCATATCCGACACCACCTCGTCATGTTGTGTTGATGAGTTGACAAACCAATTCACTGCGCTATCCTTAAACATGCACTACCCAGAGCATGACATGGTATCTCCACCACCATCATCAACATACTTAGCTCCATTCCTGCCTATACATCGACAACTTCAATGAGCTACCACTCGACCACGATCTCCACCAGTCATCTTGCGCCCTCCTCTAAGCCTTCTAGGATGCTCACAGGTTGTCAAGATGTCATCACCAGAATCTTCACCACCTACATCCCCCACAACATCAATTAATATGGTAGAAGTGGATCTCTTCTCTCCACTATGATACACATGCCAATCGACACGAGATGATACACCAAACCCCAATTTCATCGATCTCACCCACATCTCACCCATACCGGCACCCCGAGATTTCCTACTCTCACCACACATTCTACGTACTACAAATGCTCCTTCATCATCTGCACCACCTCATATACCATAGGTCCACCACACGAACATCTACCTAGATGATGAATATGAACTTACCGAGGCCATCGATGACCTCCATCTTATCCCAATTCTAGAATAATTGTGTGATGGTTCCCACATGCTTATTGAGGAAACCATCGACGTTGACATAGGTGACGATCCTGAAAACCCTCACATAGTCAAATTAGCCACTAGCCTCTCTCCTAAGGAGCGCATCCTATTCACAAATTTCCTTTGTAAGTATATCCGAGTCTTCGCATGGTCATACAAGGATATGCCAGGACTCGATCTTGCCCTAGTAGTACACAATCTTACACTAGATCAAAATGCCAAACCAGTAAGGCAAAAGTTACACCGCATGCACCCAACCATTGCATTATTAGTAAAAACTGAGCTCCAAAAGCTTTTGGATGTAGATTTCATAGTACCCATCGACTATCCTGAATGGGTCTCTAACATGGTCCCCGTACCCAAGCCATCCGGTGAAGTTCACGTCTGCACAAACTTTCATGATCTAAACAAAGCTTGTCCCAAAGACAACTTTCCCTTACCTAACATCGACTCCCTCATCGATTCCATCACAGGCCATGAGATGATATCCCTTATGGATGGATTCTCAGGTTACAACCAAATCAAAATCAATCCCGCTGATCAACACAAGACATCATTCACAACCCCTTGGGGGACCTTCTACTACAAGGTCATGTTGTTTGGCCTTAAAAACACTAGGGCAACCTATCAGTGCGCCATGACCTACATATTCCATGATTACATGCATAAAATTATGGAAGATTATGTAGATGACCTCATTGCTAAATCCAAGAAATGCTCAGAACATCTCGAGGATCTCCGTCGGATCTTTGACCGCTTGTTAGAACACAACGTCCACCTCAACCCAAAGAAGTGCATCTTTGGTGTTACCTCAGGAAAAATCCTAGGATTCATCATCACCCAACGAGGCATTGAAGTCAACCCTAACAAGGTAAAAGCCATCACCGAGATGCCTCCACCTACTACCTTGAAATAATTGTGCAATATCCAAGGCAAAATCACCTCTATCCATCGATTCATAGCACAATTGTCAGACAAGTGCAAACCCTTCAACCACCTCTTACAAAAGGGGGTAAAATTTAAATGGGATGATAACTGCCAGCAAGATTTTGATGACATCAAAACTTATCTTACTTCACCACCAGTTATGTCACCCCCACACCCATAGCTACCACTCATCCTGTACATTTCTGCTATATATTTTGCGCTAGGTACACTTCTAGCCCAAAATAACATGCTCGACAAAGAGCAAGCCATCTACTACATAAGTCACATGCTAGTTAGCTATGAAGCTAGATACGGATACATGGAGAAACTATGCCTAGCTGTAGTATTCACCACCCAAAAGTTATGCCACTACATGCTCAACCATACCACCTTTGTCATCACCCGAGACAATCCCCTCCGTTACATGATGAACAAAAGCTACCACAATTCTCGCACAGCTAAATGGATCATGCTCCTAACCGAATTTGACCTCGAATTTGTTTCACAAAAATCCATCAAAGGGTAAGTCATAGTGGATCAACTAGTAGAAGCTCCCTTGTCCGATGACCAACCCCTCCTCATTCAACTCCCGGATGACTCCATATTTCACATAACAGAATATGAAGAATATGTAGAACCAGAAATGACCATCGACTTGACACTATTCTTTGATGGCTCTTGATGCATGCATGCTGGGGGTGCAGGCATTGTATTTTTCACACCTGAAGGTGAACCACTACCCTTTTCATTCAAGTTGGATTTCCCTTGTATGAACAACAATGTGGAATATGAAGCCCTAATCCTCGGATTGAAACAGGTGCATTCCATGCATATTAAATGCCTCCACATCATAGGTGATTCCCTTTTAATAGTAAACCAAGTGCAAGAGATCTGGAAATGCAATTACCTAGTCCTCCAACAATACAAGCACATTGCACAATAACTCCTCTATCGATTTGAATGGTATGACATCAAAGCTGTGCCATGATCCTCTAACCATTTTGCGGATACAATGGCCTCCTTAGGATCATTAATCCCACAAAATCCAACATCAACAACCACATCCATAATAATTCATACACTCACTCAATCTGCCATATCACCCATGTCTCCTAAATATGATGGTGGCATTCATGTGGTCGATATCGAATCACATGACCCATGGTTTGCGTAGATCAAATATTATATTAAATTGGGATTTCTACCATGCGAATTACCCCATGCTCAATGCTAAGCATTCAAACAAAGAGAAATCCACTACATATTGCTAGGGGACATCCTCTATCACCACAACTATGATGGCATGCTCTTGCATTGCTTAGAACCACATGAATCTCAATGGGTTGTACAAGAAACCCATGATGGTACTTGTGGTGGCCACTTCAGTGGCATGGCAATCATGAAACACATCCTTCGCATGGGATACTATTGGCCAAATATAGAACATGACTATTGTGAATATGTGAAATGTTGCATCAAGTGCCAACAACACACAAACCTCACACATCTTCCATCTCAAGCACTCCAACCAATTCAATCCATGTGGTCTTTCTCCCAATGGGGCCTTGATCTTATTGGACAAATTACACCTGCTTCCTCAAGCAATCATAAGTTCATCATCACTGCTATAGAATACTTTACAAAGTGGGTCAAATCCATCCCACTTGTCCAAACCATAGGAGCAAAGATAGCAGCATTCATCACAGATCATATCATTTGTCATTTTGGAATCCCTTCCCAAATCATCTCTGATAATGGGAAATCCTTCAAAAACAAAACCATCCGAGCCCTTTGCAACAAATTCAACATTCACCATAGCTTCTCTACCCCATACTACCCATAGGGTAATGGCCAGGCAGAGGCCACAAACAAAATAATTTGCTCCATCCTATGCAAAATAGTAGTAGAGTCACATCGTGACTGGCATAACCAAATATCCCTAGCCTTGTGGGCCTATCGTACAAGCATTCGTACCCCCACTAGGGGAACCCCATCGAGCTTGAAATACCTTCCCTAAGGATATCCATGAAATAATTCATAGATGATGACATCACCCATCAAGCCCGCTTAGATCAGCTCACACTCCTCGATGAACGTCGCATCCATGCCATCGAGCACACATGAGTTTACCAAGATCGCCTTCGCCATGCCTACAATAGTAAGGTCCATCAATGCGAGTTCCAAATTGGTGATTTAGTCCTCAAAGAAAACCAACAGATCACAAGTCAGCCTCACCAACAATGAGACAAGTTTACCCCAAACTGGCTGGGCCCATTCATCGTCACACACAAATATGGTTTAGGTGCCTATCGCTTGGCTAATATTGAAGGCCTCGATGACCTTGAGCCCATTAAAATTTTACACCTTCGTGCATTCAATACCTAACACAAATAGGCATTCACTATCATAAGTGGTACACACCGACACGCACAAACACATCACTTACTAAGCACATCATGATAAATGCATATCTTTACTTTACATATTTTACATGTACTTTCTCCTTTATGTCATTTTTATGTTGTTGGTATCTATTTTCCTTCTTGTAGGATCTACATCATTTACAACTACACCGTCAGCAATGAGATATGACAACATCTACATACATCATCATGTAGGACCCTCCACCACCATAGACTATACCAATCACGCCAGCTGACCTAGCCCAACCACTAGCCACTCATCACACTAGGCGGTCTTCCCATTCCTCCCATTCAGACCATAACACTTCACCCTGATGCCTCTCACCTCGCCATCGAGGTTCATCTTACTCACCCCATTTGGGAGACAGCCAGGTCACCCTATCCTCTTTTGATGAAAAGGAGGAAACATCCCATCCCCGAATACAAGGATCTTGTTGAGTGGTATTTTCACCTGGTTGTGAAAGTACACTCTCCTTTAGGATTTGGGTTCCAAATCCTCTCTTGCAAAGAAGTTAAACAAACAACTTCTCCAAGGTCTCCGTTGTATTAGCATTTGCAACTGTGTATTAGTAATCTCAAATGAAGATAGTCAATTTAAATGCTTGGAACACCTTAGTGATTGCAAGTAACTGTAAACAAGGGGCAATGTTGGTTTATTTCATCATGAAACTTTAGTGATTGTTCATTGTGTTTTTTTTTTTGGATTTTGTAATTTTTAAATGTTTATTTTAAATAAGTTAAACCTTCTGGAAAAAATAAAATGTAGAAAATGAAAATGAAATGTAGAAAAAACTGAAAATAAAATGCACTCAGTATGATGCTATCTTGTTCTGACAAAACTGAAGATGTGAGGTCTCCATGCATGCAACCTAACCTATTGGACTTGAAAAACATGCACAATACCCATAGACTAAGTGCTGGTTCCTAGGGTACGAAATAAAATTTCAGATTTCAAATATTTGCCTAATGTAACCCAAAAAAATGGCATTTAACATTATCTATAAATTTGAAATTTAAAGAATAAACATTAAATCCATAGCATGCACAAAAAATCTCCTTCTTTCTTGCCCACAAGATGCAAATTTCTGAACACTTCTGCATTAAAAATATGTCATTTTACAATGGCAAGATTTCTGGTTTTTCCAAACCAGTCTATGGAAGAGAAACAACTCAAACAGGTCTAGAATGGCCTTCTCGCCTTCAGCTCTGCAACTCTGCTTGTAGCGGTTTCCAACCCCCCTCCTAGCCTCTTTGAATGGTGTATTTAAACTTCTAAAAAAAATGTTTCTCCTTCCATGACGGTTTGTTTCGTTTTTCGAGGGCTATTTGTTTCACCTTTCCTGATTGTTAGTTTCACCTTCCCTTGTATGCATGTGCTTTGGTTTCCATTTGTGGCCCTTCGCTGTGTTTCTCCACATGGGCTTGTGTCCATTTCCCTCCGTGTGTAACAACCATCTTAAATGATCATGTAATGCTTTGTCTTATTCATTAGATTTTGTCCTTATGTCCACGTTGATGCAGGTTCGTTACCTTGGTGAAACTGGAACATGTCGCGATATCGTGACACTTTTGCCTCCTTGCTCTCTTTTTTTGCTTTTAGCCGTGAAAATGTAACATGTCGTGATATCGCAACACTTTTTCCCTTTTGGTCGCGACAGTGCAACATGTCACGATATCGCGACACTTTTTTCCCTTTCGTCCATGACAGTGCAACATGTCACGATATCGTGACACTTTTTCTCTTTTGCCTTCTCTCTATGCTTTGAATCATGAAAATGCAACATGTCACGATATCGCGAAACTTTTTCTTTCTTCCCTCTCTCTTTGCTTTGAATCACGAAAATGCAACATGTCGCGATATCGCGACACTTTTTCTGTACGGTCACGAAAATGCAACATGTCACGATATCGTGACACTTTTTCTTTCTTCCCTCTCTCTTTGCTTTGAATCATGAAAATGCAACATGTCACGATATCGCGACACTTTTTCTTTCTAGCTCTTCTCTTTGCTTTGAATCGCGAAAATGCAACATGTCGCGATATCGCGACACTTTTTCCTATACGGTCGTGAAAATGCAACATGTCGTGATATCGTGACACTTTTTCTTTCTAGCTCTTCTCTTTGCTTTGAATCGTGAAAATGCAACATGTCGTGATATCGCAACACTTTTTCCTGTACAGTGGTGAAAATGCAACATGTCACGCTATCGCGACACTTTTTCTTTCTTGGCTGCGATGGTGCAACATGTCACGATATCGTGACACTTTTTCTATTTTTGCTATGATGGTGCAACATGTTGCGATATCGTGACACTTTTTCTATTTTTTCCGTGATGGTGCAATAGGTTTTAATATCGTGGCACCTTTTCTCCTTTGGCCACGACAGTGCAATATGTCGCAATATCGCGACACTTTTTCTATTTTGGCCACGATGGTGCAACATGTCGCAATATCGTGACACTTTTTATTTTTTGCTCTCTCCCTTTGTCTTGGACCACGAAACTGCAACATGTCACGATATCACGACACTTTTTCTCCTTGTGGTATTTTGCTTTTTCTTTGATCCTTAGCAAATGGGCCACTTTAGTCTTCTTGGAACACATGCAAAAAAAATGTGGGTCCCCAATTTTGGGGTACGTTGTGGAGCAGCCAAAACAGGTCTCTTTCTCATTTTCTTGAAGATAATATGAATCCTTATTCACCAACCAATTCCCCTCATTACCCTCTTGGAACCTACTACCCTCCTAACATAGGATACACTCCCCATCTGGCCCACCCCTCATGCCTACCAGCCCCACTTCCTAGTGGAGAATCTTCTTACACCCAATCCTTACATTCACACGTGGTCCAAGCTACCCAAGATAGCCATGCACACATGCCCCCATCCCATTCAAACCGCTACTAGAGCCATCTCCTATGCCACCTTTATTTAATATGCCACCTTCACCATTATGAGGCCTACCTTTCCAAAAAATACCTAATCCCTATAGTCATTCTATTATGCCTCCTCATCATCTTGACCTCATCCATTTTATCATACATACCAGGATACTCCATACACATTGGAATCCTGGTCGCCACCTTCCCCGACATCATCACCTCTACACCATGACATACAACACCTTCATTCTCGTATCAAGGCCATTGAGCTATAGATGAGTCATTTTCATTGCCATGTTCATCCATGTTAGTATCCCATGACCCATGCACATTTTTTGCCATGCATATCCATTCCTCGACCTCATATTCGACCCACATTGAACTCTTGACCTGCACCTCCACTGTTGGACTGCCCATCATCCACCCCCCATTCACCTCCAGTAAAACCCTATATTTACCCCATGCCTGTTCCATTCACTCCACTATCCAAAATATTTTATCACCTCATGCATCAAGGCCTTAGTAATTTACTTGAGATTCGACCCATATATTCCTCGCGTCCTAAAATATGTAACTACCATGAGAACCAATATTGCATCTATCATTGCTAGCCAGGTCATGACATTGAGGAGTTCCAAAAATTTGAGAACCTGATCTACAACATATTGCATGGCAATCGAACTCTAAAACCTGAACGTTCCATCCTATTTAGTCGATTCTTGAGTCCTCCATGTCGCATTATCCCTCGAACATTGCCACCACATGAAACATTGATAGCACCAACTCACTACATTCACATCTCCAATTACACTACCCACCGAAGTCCAAGCCATACCATCACTTCACCACCTCATTCTCAACCTAACCCACAACACTTCACCCATTAGTAGTTCCCATATTTTCTTCCTCCTTATTTCTTCCCCTTCTTCTTATTTCCTCATATAGTTGTATGGTCACGCTTCGAGTGACTACATACCTACGCTAATATATCCCCTTTTCTTCTATCATCCTTTGGCTTTGGTAATCCCCTTATCTTACCGGTTGCCAAAGACTACTTCTATTTTATTCTATTTGTACATTCCAGCTTCATTCCTTTCCTCTCCTTAAAATTATCGCATGCGTCTAACATATCACCATTTATGCACCTACTATAAACACACCCCACATGTTGGGGAAACCATTATTATAGCATCACATTTTTTGGTCATCATGATACACCATACTCATATGTAAATAAGTTTTCCAAACTTCTCTGTCTACACTGCATAAGTTTCCTATTGTAGATATTGCATTTTTTCACTTGCATCATTTATATTACACCCATTGCGCATATCCATATGTTCTTTTTATGTTAATTTTATTTTAAATTTGTACATTCTTCCTCTAGAAATGCACCTTCAATAGGAATAATACATGCACTTGTTAGCAGCACCACGGGGATGTCCATTCCCTCTTTTTAAGATTAGGGTACACATAGGTGTCATGTTTAGCTTTTACTACTTACTAGTTCAGTTAATCAATTGTCACCCCTAGCTAACAGGTTTTACATTCTTCTTATGGTTCTTTAGGCTGGTTCAGCTTCTCTCAAAAACCATTCACAATAGGTTACACATTAAACACATTTGAGCCTAGAAAAGATGAGACCTTGAGTAGATGTCACCATATAGCGAATGGTTTCCCTTGCTCGTCCTATCACTTGTGGTCAACATACGACCTGGGGATAAACAAAGGGATAAGCATAAGCAAAAGTAACAGAATGGGGAAAAAAACAAAAGCCAACGCACATAGAAAAGACAAAATGGAATAGATAAAAAGAGAAAAAATAATAATAATAAAAAAGAGAAAAGAAAAAGAGCACCATAATAAATAGGTAAAAAATAGATGAGGGTAAAAAACAAAAGGAAAAGCCTCCTGATATCACCCATGTTATGCTTCATCATCTTTGGTCCTTAGGTTTAACATAACACCATGGGATGATTTCCATTGCTAGAAATAGGCTCCAAGAGCTTGCCTACCAGTGGAATAGTCTTACAAGTGGCGATATATCTATTGCATTAGCTATTTGATTTTGTACATATCACTATTAATGTATGGATGCAATAGCTAGTTCAGTCACATCTACAATGGGTTAATCCTACCTACCTCAAAATGGATAAATGAACCTCACTCATTTACACACACAGGTCCATGACATATTTTGAACTAGTCCGACTAGTTATGAGTTGCCACATAAACTTGCATAGTTTTGGAGTTTGAGACTTGATTGCCAAAACTACATTGGTCAAATCCATTACATGTCCCCTATACCATCCTACATATATGAGATAATGGAATGGATAACATCCACATAGGTACATGTAACGATACAAGTGCTTTCTCTACGCATTTTAGCACTTCCATACATGCATACATTCATCTATGTTACATAGATTTATTACAAATATTACATGCATCACATTTAGATCACATCATTGCATTTACATTACATGTTTCATATCAAATACTAAATCAAGGAATTTATCCTACATATACTATCTCACACTCCATCATTGCATTTACATTACATGCATTCACTACAAATGACATTTCACATTATATCACTTCGCATTGCATTCAAAATACAATCATGCAAATTTACTCTACAACATACTCATACTACAGAATGATAATATATCTAAATCATAATACACATGAATATTCATTCATCATACATACCTACAAATTATTTTATGCTATCTATGCAAACATAAAGAGAACACATTGCAAAACCATAACACATGTATATATAACAACCGAAATCAAAATGTATATATATCATCCATCAAAAATACCCGTAGGCTACAAAATGGGACCATACCCATAATCCATCATCCAAAACACCCATAGGCTACAATAATCAATAAACCTAACTACCACTAGGAGTCTCCCCATGTCCCACATAGCTTACCCACATCTCGAAAGCTTTGCTAAACTCCGCCCTGGCTCCTATAGCCTGAACCATAGAAGGTGGATATCACATCTCAACCCTAGAACCCACTCACTCCATTGAAGTAGCACTACACTGACTATGATGAGAAGGAACCTGCACTCATGATCCTGACTCATCCTAAGACACCACCCAACTATAATCAGGGACTGCAATCCCATGCACTGTTAGAGTAGACTCACACAATAATCTCTTCGTCGACTCTATAGCCAATAGACCTGTTAGTATCTCAATACCCCGAGAAGCCTGCTCCCATGACTACTTTTGGATAAGCACATCAACCATCATCTTCTCCATATCTACTCTGTTCCTCTCCTCCTGTAGGTGAAGCACAACCTCCAACTGCTAAACTCTATCACATAGCCCTTCAAGACTCCTCCTCTACATCCTGCCTCTCCTGTATCTCAAAGGGAATCTCCTCTATTTTTGCAAAAATACCAATACCAATGGTTTCATCCACACCATCCCTAGTAGAAACACCATATACCTCTTTCACTGCTCCAACTACCTATCTCATGGGAACCCCACCCTCCATAGGATCCACCTCACTGGTCACACGAACCTCCTCCACTCCTACTCCCTACATACTCGATGCACCACCCAAACATCACCGATACCACCATAGATAAACCTCCCTCTTAGTGCTAGCTACCTCCTCTAATTGATCTCGAGTCCTCCTACCATGTCTCCTCTCTTGTGGAGATACCCCAACATTAGGTGACACCCATCGATCAACAACACCTCTATTAAACACTCAACTTTGCATAGACCACTAGGCCTCAAACTCAGGTGTAGTCATGACATTATCCACATTCAATATAACCATAGATGAATCACTCTCATCGACCCAGGGTAGCACCACAAGATGCTCTCCCGTATCACCCTATCATATAAAGTATACAATAGGACCTCCTAGAATATCCTATTGTAATCCAAACTGATGCCTCATTCGATCAAACTAAAAATACTTATCCTATCGAGTATATCTCCATACTAGCCACTTGCCCTGATGAATGGTCTGCAACTGCTCACCGTCCTCATCCCAGGTCACTTCACCCAACCAAGGCCTCGACTTAATATGATTAGATGTCAACTCTCCAAAATTGACCCTCCACAACAAAGGATCACCCTTGTTAGGCCTCTTGATGCCCTTCTCCTCATCTGTCTACCACCTTAAAGCATAGGGTATATACTCCTTGTCATCAACATGGGTAGGATGAGTCAATAATGATGGCTTCTCAATGGATATGTGTTACCACACCCATACTTGTAGTAAGGAAGTCTAGCTCAAACCCTTCCACCCAGCATGCAAAACATCGTACAAATATTTGTACACCTGGGCCAATAGTGTAGGTGCTCACGCAAACACAACCCTATGCTCCACAATGTCACTCACCACATTCAACATGCTCCAGGTGAAAAAAACCCCAGAAGTAATAGGTAATGCATATGTAGATATCATAATCATATCTGCACATTGGCGATTCAATATCTTACCATTCAGCCACAACCACTATAATCTATCTTAGATACATTTATGTACCTCAACCCCTCACCAAATAACTACTCCAACATAACATCCTTACTTGTATTTGGTGCTTCTCTAACTGGAACATCCTCAATCGGTAATTTGTAAATCTGATAAACATATTTTAAAGTGATTGTCATTTTCCTAGTGGAAAAATTAAAGGTGTTCCTATCTGCGTCCCATCGCTCACACACAACAGATATATATGCCCTATTGGCATGGATACTCTTACACTCCCAAACACCACAGAACCATATATCATCCAACCATTTTAGATCATCAACATTGTTCATCAACTGGTCAAAGTCACCCTTCATATTTTGAACATGATGATGGGGCTTGAGCATCTTCACCTATTCATCCACAAATAAACACAACAAAATATACATTAGTCATCAATACAATGATGCAATCTAATAAAAATCCATAAATCAAATTTACAAATTAAACTATTTAATTTGACACACACTTCGAGACATAAACAGTGCATAATTTACATATCATAACATATCAACAAAACAGTCACATATTTGGATACCCATTTTATCATTTCATGGCAAACATTCAAACATATGCAAAAAATAGTACATATTTGGATTCCAACAGTCAAAAATAAAATTACCCACATACCTACTATGGCACGCAATTCAAACATAGATAATTCATTCAACATACAAAAAAAAATAATCAAATACCCATTTTCCCACTTAGCGGTAAACATATCGATAAAATTCAACAACAATGTGCCAATCAACACGGATTTCAAGATCAATCTTACCAATACATAGACCAAAACGGAACATACACCAAAACACACAATACAAAAATAACGGTCATGTTTTTGAACACCCATTTACCCACTTCACAGTGAAAGTTCAAACAGATGTGGAAAATAGTACAAATCGAGCTTCCCACAGCTTATCTTAAATCTAACACTACCTACATATTGGCACACAAATCAAGCATAGGCTAAATAAAATCATCTACAAAAAAATATATATATTTTTGGATACCCATTTCACCCTTCTATGGTGAAAATATCATTGGTTTCTAAAAATACTATCTCTAAGGTGGAAAATCTAACAGTCAAAGTTTACTACCTTACACCCAAAAATAACACATTCAGAAAACATGCCAAACAAAGGCAAAAAATATTATAGTCGCATAACGGGATACCCATTTCTTACTTTTACGAATAAAATTCAATAACATTCCAACAACAGTACACCATTGCTTCAAAAATAGATGGTCAAACTTTACACCTACTCTATCCATTACCCGATAAAACTGACATGAAAAAAAGTCAAACTTAGAAATAAATCACATTTTTGGGTACCCATTTGGCTATTTTTACACTATGTAATCACATTTTTGGGTACCCATTTGGCTATTTTTTGGGTAAACAGTAGATGAGGGGCAAAAAACTAAAGGAAAAGCCTCCTTATATCACCCATGTTATGCTTCATCACCTTTGGCCCTTAGGTTTAACATAACACCATGGGATGATTTCCATCGCTAGAAATAGACTCCAAGAGCCTGCCTACCAGTGGAATAGTCTTACAAGTGGCGATATATCTATTACATTAGCTATATGCTCTTGTAAAGATCATTGTTCACATATGGATTAACTAGCTAGTTCGGTCACGTCTACAATGGGTTAATCCTACCTACCTCAAAATGGATAAATGAACCTCACTCATTTAACACAGGTCCATGATAGATTTTGAACCAGTCCGACTAGTTATGAGTTACCACATAAACTTGCATAGTTTTGGAGTTTGAAACTTGATTGCCAAAACTACATTGGTTAAATCCATTACATGTCCCCTATACCATCCTACATATCTGATATAATGGAATGGATAACATCCACATAGGTACATGTAACGATACAAGTGCTTCCTCTACGCATTTTAGCACTCCCATACATGCATACATGCATCTATGTTACACAGATTTATTACAAATATTACATGCATCACATCATAGATCACATCATTGCATTTACATTACATGTTTCATATCAAATACTAAATCAAGGCATTTATCCTACATATACTATCTCACACTCCATCATTGCATTCACATTACATGCATCCACTACAAATGACATTTCACATTATATCACTTCGCATTGCATTTGAAATACAATCATGCAAATTTACTCTACAACATACTCACACTATAGAGCAATAATATATCTAAATTATAATACACATGAATATCCATTCATCATACATACCAATAAATTTTGTTATGCTATCTATGCAAACGTAAAGAGAACACATTGAAAAACCATAACACATGTATATATAACAACTGAAATCAAAATGTATATATATCATCCATCAAAAATACTTGTAGGCTACAAATAGGGACCATGCCCATCATTCATCATCCAAAATGCCTATAGGCTACAATCATCAATAAACCTAATTACCACCAAGATTCTCCCCACATCCCTCGTAGCTCACTCGCATATCTATAGCTCTGCCCGACTCTACCCTAGCTCCTGTAGCCTAAACCATAGCAGGTGGATCTTGCACCTCAATCCTAGCACCCACCCGCTCCACCAAAGTAGCACTACGTTGACTGTAATGAGAAGGAACCCACACTCATAATCCTGACTCATCCTAAGACACCACTCGACTATAATTAGGGAGTGCGATCCCACGCACCGTTAGAGAAAACTCACACAATGATCTCTTCATCGACTCTATAGCCAATAGACCTGTCAATAGCTCAATACCTCAAGAAGCCTCCTCCCATGCCTACTGTTGGCTAAGCACCTCGGCCCTCATCTACTCCATATCTACTCTATGCCTCTCCTCCTATAGGTGAAGTGCATCCTCCAACTACCAAACTCTATCACGTAGCCCTCGAGCCTCCTCCTCTACATCCTGCCTCTCTTGCACTTCAAATGGAATTTTCTTTGTTTTCACAAAAATACCCATACCAATGGTGTCATCCACGCCATCCCTAGTAACAACACCACCTCCCTCATTCACTACTCCAACTGCCTATCCCATGGCCACACCACTCTCCACAAAATCCACCTCACTGGTCACACAAACCTCCTCGACTCCTACTACCCGTGTACTCGGTCCACCATCCAAATGTCACCGAGACCACTATAGAAAAACCTCCCTCTTAGTGCTAGCTACCTCCTCTGACTTAGCTCGAGTCCTCCTGCCAGCTCTCCTCTCTAGTGGAGGTACCCAACATTAGGTGGCACCCATTGATCAACAACACCTATATCAAGCACTCAACTCTACATAGACCACCAGGCCTGAAACTCGAGTGTAGTCCTGATATTATCCATATTCGAGATAATCATAGATGGATCACTCTCATTGACCCAAGGTAGCACCATAGGATGCTCTCCCCTATAACCCCATCGTCTAAAATATGCAATAAAAGCTCCTAGAATATCCTATTGTAATCCAAACTGATGCCTCATATGATCAAACTAAAAATACTTAGCCTATCGAGTATATCTCCCTACTAGCCACTTGCCCTTATGAATGGCTTGCAACTGCTCACCATCCTCATCCCAGGTCACTCCACCCAACCAAGGCTTCCACTTAATATGATTAGGTGTTAACTCTCTAAACTTGACCCTCCACAACAAAGTATCGCCATCATGAGGCCTCTTGATGTCCTTCTCCTCGTCTTTCTGCCACCTCAACACATAGGGTAAATACTCCTTGCCCTCAGCATGGCTAGGGTGAGGCAATAATGATGGTCTCTCAATGGATATGTGTTCCCACACCCATACTTGAAGTAAGGAAGTCCAACTCAAACCATTTCGCCCAACATGCACAACATCGTGCAACTCTCTGTACACATAGATCAATAGTGTAGGTTCTGTTGGTCATCAAATCCACACAGGAAAGGACTTTCGGTGGGTTTGTGCACCCTGGACCTATGACCAACATTGAAAGGCCGAGAGGAAGAGATGCCCCTCGTGTCAATCTCTGGAGAAAGTCCGGCTCCTATACTAATCTACTTTTGGGGTTTTGAGACAAGAGTGCAGGAAAGAGATAAAAGGAGTAGGGTTAGAGAAAGAAACAAAAAGGAGTAGGGTTAGAAAAAGAAATAAAAGGGGTTAAGGGAGAGAGGTTGATGATTCAAGGTGGGGAAGAACAGGAAGCACGATCACTCACTAATAACTCGAATAGCAGCAAATAACACCAAGAATAGATGAAGGAAATGCAGTGCCGACCTTCCTATGTATCCTCTGGACGGGTTCACAGGGTTCTCCTCTCTCTCTCGTTGGAATTCAGGGTTCAGAGTAACAGCGATTAAGACGAGGGAATAACAGAAACCTCGATCCACCAGGCAGCATAAAAGAAAGCAACAGGGATGTTTTTCCTCTCCTATGTATCCTTCAGGGCGAATTTTAGGGTATAGTCCCCAATCGCACACCGGATTCAGGATTCGAGTCTCAGTATACGAGTGCAAACGAGACAAAAGAATTAAGCACAAAAGGCAGCATAAAAGAGAGAAATGGAGTACAAAAATCTTTAGTATTAGACGCAGGACATCAAGTTACAGCAGCTTTCTAGCAAAAAGTTCCCCCCCCCTTTTACATTGCAAAGCCTAGGTTTTTATAGAGGACCCGACCCTCTAAGTCATTATTACAAAAACGATGGAGTACACCCTCGGGCTCTAAGAAATCGGCTCCTCGTGGCTGCTGCGACTGAGTTTTCAAATCGGTTGTCAAAACTGGCAACTGTGACCGGGTCAACCATGGAAACATTCATTTAATGCATCGCCCGAGTGTCCCTAGCTTCTGGATGCTATGCTTGAGTGATCGTTATGCCCGTCGGGTTTTACTTCAAGGACTATTATGTCCCTTTCGTTTGCCAAGAATGGTCAGCGGACTTATCGGGCAAGAAAGGGGGTACTTATGAGGGGCCTTCGATCACCTTGGGAAGCTGCCCACCTTGGAACGTGGGCCCGAAAGTGCTTCGCTACATATCCGCCTCGCCAAAGCCTTGGGCCGAAGTAGATTCTCCTTGATTTGTTCTTCGCAAAATAATGCTTCGCAAAACCTACTTCGGGGATGTTGAGTGCCGAGCGGATTCCATCTTTGAAATGGGGCTCTTTGTCCTTTCTTGGAGAAATTGCTTCGGTTGGAAAATGTTTCGGCCCGATTCTTTCTCAAAACTGCGGTTCGGGGAATATCCTCCCAAAGCTCTTATCTGTCATTTTGCTTCAGGCACCAGCTTCGGGTGAAAGCGGCCGAAGTAGGTGTCTGAAATACTTCGGGCCCGAAGTAGTTTCCTTACCTTAGCTGATTTGGATTATGCTCTCCTCCTTCGATGAAGTCGTTTGGATATTGCTTCGCAAAACTTCCGCCGAAGCGGTTGCTGAAAATGCTTCGGGTGCGAAGCGTTATCTTTGTATTTTCTTCGACGAAATTACTTCGCAAGGTTTTCGCCCGAAGTGGTGATTTGAAGTGCTTCGGGCCCGAAGCTCTTTTCACATTCTCCTTCCTTTCTTTCGGTGAAGCTATTTTCCTTGGCCTGTTTGGTAGCGAAGCTCTTTCTTCTTCATTTGGGGAGAGTCAAAATTGTTGTAACTTTAAATAAGAGAAAAACTTTCAACAAAGAAATATTATACAAAAATTCTACTATTCTTCTACCCCTTGTATAATGTGACAAAAAGTGTCAACATTCTTGGCGGCTCACGGGGTGACGAGCTCGTCTCGGCGGAAGAACCCTTGAGTCCTGATCCATTGGGCTACGGAGTCACTGGTCTCCCCCGGATCCTGCTTCTATGGTTTGTCCCTCTTCTTGTTCCCCTTCTCCTCCTTCTTCTCCTTCTTCTTCTTCTTCTTCTTCTTCTGACATGGCTTATGGCTAAGGCGATGGTTCGAGGCGATCACGGATGCGCTTCATCGTTCTTCGGACATGTGTCCAGGCATTCTTTTGGAATGGTTCTTGATCCTGTAATGCCTTAACCAAAATGCGAAACCGATCAATCTGCCCGATGTCAGCATGTTTGGCCCTGACGAATAAATCGTTTAGGCATGCTACCATCTTGCAGTACCTCAAAATGAAGTCGGTTATCTGCCCTTCTGAGATCGGCTCCGCCCACTCGTCTATCTCCGAGACATCGCCCTCGAATTGGAGCCAGACTGGTTTGAGGTCATCTTTAGTCAAAAGGTTCCCGTCATCGTCTGTGAAACTTGGGAAACCCAAGGAGGAGAGGTCTTGAAAATAATTCATCGAGGCGCTGCTCGTTTTCAAAAATGTCTTGGAGCCTTCTCGCCTTCTGAGCTTTTCGCACCTTAGAGAAAAAGGCGCGAACCGTGGCCTGGGCTGTGGACCAATCTCTAGCCGTCCGAGTCATTGCAGTGACCTGCAAGTCCTGATATTTCACATTCTGGACATCGAAGGCTAATTTGAGCCGGTGCCTGGCTTTCTGCGTGACTTCATCAATGATTGGCCCTCCTTCGGAAATAGCGAGCTGTGCTTCGGTGATGAAGGTCAGTATCGTGAGGGCGCTGGAACATCGAGACCTAAAATTCTTGAGCAAATGGGCACGAATCTCCTTAATTTTGGCCCTGTCAAACACCGTCAGGTCTTCCTTCTTGCACAGTTGGGCCTGCATTTGTGCAACCCTGTCTTCCAGCTCCTTGGCCTTTAGACCGCCCTCGGTCTATTTCTGCGCTTGGCTCTCGGCTGTAGACTAGAGCTGTTGAACCTACTGCTTCAGGGCGCGTGTTTCCTTTTTCATGGCCTTGCACTGCTCCTCGGCCTCTGCCAACTTGGAGCGGACCCTCGCCAAATATTCTTCTAGCTTAACATTGGCGGCCTCGGCCTCAATCCTGCGCTGGTTGGCGATAACTGCATGAGCCCTAAAGGTCTCAATTCGGACATGCATGGATGTCGATTCATTGTCTACATTTAGATGCACCAGGTCCTTAGGTGTTTCCTGGTAATCATAGTCCGCTGGAGTCATTTCATCCAGGGGTTTCTGCACCTTAGGGACCTTCTTGATCTTGTGCATCTTCCCGACTTTCAAATCAAACACGGCGCATTTTTCAACTTGAGCCGTCGCTCGCCCTCTTTTCTTTCTCGCCTCCTTCAAGATTTTGTCGGTATTCTGTCGAGCTTGGAGCAGCTTCTCGGCAAGGGGGCATTCCTTGATCAAGGACATCTCTGATTCAAACAAGGTTGGGTCACCAGCTGAAGGAGTGAAAAAATACAGGGAGTGGATGGGGGATGCTTCACAAGGAGGTTCGGTGGTGGGGCTCGATGCCGAAGTGATACCTCCGCTTCTGCTAAGAATCAAGGGGATGGCAGCATGAGTGGGCGAAGTGATATCAATGGACTTATCTCGGTCGGGATCATGGGATGGACTTGGACTAGCTACGGGCGATGTGTGAGGGGATGAGTGGCCCTGTAGGGGAGACTGATGGGATCCTTTGGCCGTGGCCACAGTGGACATGGGTGAGTCTTGAGCATGGGGTGAAGAATGCATACCTGAGTGCCCTCCTGGCAAAGCGGTTGTAGTGACTTCAGGTGCAGCCATCTCCTGCTCTTTTTTTGCTTCGGCATCTTCAACTTCCATGGTTTTTGCCTCGGCGTCCCCTTCGGATTGGAGGAGTTCCTCCACATTGATGACATTGATATCCGAGATGGTTGCGATGCTTGGCGGCGTGGCACTCTCAATAATTGCTTCAGACGGACCCGATGTAGGTCGTCCTAGTGGAAGGGCTTTGAAACCCTGTATAGAGCCGCTTTGGATGGCTTGGAGGCACTTGCACTGATTTTGGCTTCTTTCTCTTTGTCCTCACCAGTGGTTGTTTCGACTCTTCGGAGCTCGTGTCTTGGCCTCCCACAGGTACCTGAGGAGGTTTTCATGGTGTGGCCTTGGCCTTCTTCTCCTTCTTTGGCTCCGAAGTCTTATTTTCTCTTCTTGGGCTTTCACCCGAACCTAGGATAGCTGGAGGGATGAGGTCGGCGAAGGACAGAGGCTTCCATGTTTCGGCATTGGCCTCATAGACCGCCATGAAGTCCTTGTTAGATGACAAAAAACTGTAAGAGTTCGTCTTTCGACGATGGACCCTCATTATCCACCACTCTCTTAGTTGGGCCACGTCCCAATCTTTCGTTGCTTCCTTCAAATCATCTTTTGCCTTCTTCCAAAAGGTAGAGTTGGGGCTCGGGAGAGGGTGCCGAACTGGGTCGTACGCGACCTCCATTGGGTAAAACTCATGCCAGGGAGGCAGCGTTTCCATTTTCTCCAAGTGCCACTCCAGATCCCTCCCGTTGGGATTATTTCTTTGCTCTACAATTTTTGGATGGGGGCAAGCGTGGAAGTTCTTAAATCGAAGATGGTCCCTCATTACCCCCAAGGGGTCATAGAGCCATTACTGAGGAAGTTGGACTAGGCCAAAATTGGCGAGTTTCTCCTCCAAGAAAACATTTTGTTTGAGGGAAAACACCTCGATAACTCCCATTTTGAAAGGGAAATCGCAGGTGTGAGCCCACTTCCGTCCATGGCCATAAATGGCATTTGTTGCATCGCTCTGTCGAGCGACCTCCAATGCGAACTGGTATTCGAAGGGATAGACTGGCAAAAGGAAAGGCTTCCCTGTGAAGTCGAAGATGCGAATCACAAGCCCCTGTGTCAGCTAAAAAATGTCTCCCCTCCTCTCTTGTACTACTTTGTCCCTTAGGAGGAGGGGAACCCGAGGGGAAGACCCTGTTAGCATGTGCATTGCGGGTCCCAAAAATTGTTGGTTGAAAGAATAATAGGACTCCGTCTTCAATAGGAGAGGGGTCCACTGGTATACGAGCGAGAGGATTTCCATCCTCGCCGCTTGTCGTAATAGCAACATAAGGGAAACTTCTATGTACATGAAAGAAAAATAACCAAACAAGAAGAGAACAGGGCGAAAAGTACTTATTTGTCCTAGGATTCTTCATGCTGGCGAGCCACGTATGTAGGGTCCTGGCCACCCATTCTACCCAGTCAAAAAATACTGGGTTGGTGCTTGGCCTCGAAGCATCAGGGGCATAAAATTCCCCTCTGGAAATACACTCAGCCAAAGATACCTGCCACGGGTGCACCGAAGCGTCAGTAGATAGGCCTGCCACCCATGCAATGATGGAGAAGATGTCGACGTTTTTGAAGGCCTCCAAAGGTAGGGGCATCTGGGGAAATTTGCTCGAAGGGAGCCCACTTTTGAGGCTCTGCTGCAAAAAATTGATTATGTAGTTGGAGGACACGAACCTCTCCATCTGTTCGCTAAGAATAACGTTGCAAACCGTATACCCCTTAGGAGGGCCCTGTTGTGGTGCAAAGGCTGCCTGGACATCTTCCTTCAGAATGGAGAATAGCTTGTGACCGAAGGCGTCTACCACTTGCCTGGAGGAGGGCTGATAGTTTCACGTGATGGCATCAATCAGCTCAGGGCAATGATGTGTGGGGGGCATCAGATACTAGTATATCTGGGAGTAGTAAGCGGCAGCTCTTCTGTTGTCTGTCGAGAGCCTGCTTTTCATGAACTCAATGGTGCTTCTGAGTTCAGCCATGCTCCTCGATAGCTTGGTGTCTCTGATCCTATCCCACCTGTCGACTGGTGGTTCTTCAGGCTACTCATCCCCGGAATCCTCTCTTTCTTCCATGATTTGTTTCTCGGGGCGACGACTAACATCAACTTTCTTTGGCCCTTTGTCATGGCCCTTTGCTTTTGGCTGCTCGGGGGCCATCACTTCTGGTTCCTTCCCCTTTCCTTAGAGTTCTTCTTCCCCATAGTGCTAGGGGTGATGGAGAAAACAATGCGGAGGGCTTCGGGATTGGAGGCTTCGAAGCGCAAGATAGGAGAGTTTGAAGGCTAGTAGCGAAGCTTGCATGAATTATCGGTCAAATAGGTTCGTCACTATTGGAGCCTGCGTTATATAGCCGTAGAAGGCAACCACCAGTATTTATGGCACTTGCCATAATTAACTTCGCATCCCTTCGTCCAATTCACCGCATGGTGGAGTAGTACATAGGGCTGTGTGTTATGATGATTGCGGCTTGCTTTGGAAGCGTGACCCTCTGCCACTTTGTACCCGAGCATGAACTTTTCTCCTAACCGAATCCCTAAAGGACGTACCCGCCACCTTTTCATTTAACTCACCTGCTTTGGATGCTTTTGAAGGTGACTGTCGACACGTTCCCCTAAGCACATTTTAAATGCCCCCGCCTTTTTTGTTGTTGGGTTGGTGAAGCCGAAGTCAGAGTTGAAGTGCTTCGGGGTGAACCCTTGGTGTGAGCTATTTCTCTATGCTTCGGGCCCGAAGTAGTTCTCTTTGCTGAAGGTGGCTCATCGGTCTTCCTTTGGAAACTATTTCGCTTGAACTCCCCTTGGCGAAGTACTTCTCGGGCCTTGATCCGAGTCGTTGCTGCGAGCCATTTTTCATTGGTTACTTTGGGAAACATTTTCCCAAAGGAGTTTTTTTTTTTTGGATATAGCTTTTGAGGTAAAACTCAACCTGAGTTTCTGAGCAACGCTTTATTTAATAGCGAAACTTTTTACAATATTCACATAGGCTTGCGGCATAATAGGCATGCCGCCACCACAAACTCAGCTTCGGATATTTATCCGATGAATCTGCAATGCCCGAACCAGATCAGATTGAACTTTAGTTGATTCTTGAAGTCCGGATGGCTCCTCCCCAAAGTTCTCCATGCTGCGAACATAAAGCAATACAATAGTTCGTCGCTCCTGCCAGTACCCGTGCTGCTGATGCAGGATGTGGCGAAGCAGTTCGCCACGTGAGGACCTTCTTGGGGTAATGGTTGTAGCGATGGCTGGAACCAGAATACCGAAGAGTCCAGTAACTGTGGACTGGGTACAAGTTCTTCCATCTCCTTGATGCTGTAATAGGGCTCCTCTGACAAAGAGCAAACTTCTATGATCCTCTCAGGTTCAGCCTCTTGAGGTAAGCCTGATGGATTCTGGCTGAACACCTGCGTGCCATGCTTTGGGATACAAAAAGGGTGCAAAAACATCCCCTCTTCATTCTCAAGCGCTACCACTTGAGCTTGTTTCTCTTCTTGGCCTGTCCTCTGATGGAGATTGCAAGCACCCATATTGTTCATCGTTGGGGCAAAGCTTGCAAATTGCCATGGTTGGACTTGGATGGGATCTGCCTCTCGAGCTCCACATGACTGCATCTCAGGCTTCTGCTCAGTATGAGGAGTCTTCCATGAAGAATATTGCGTTGGGCAGACAGGAGAAGCGATTATCGAAGAAAGTGATGGGGCTTCTCCCCACTGCCACTTTCTCGATAGAAACTGCTCCGCTCATACTGCTTCCTCAAAAATTTGAGGGAATCTTTGTTCACCTGATCGCAGCAAGAGGAGGCCTATGTCCGGGTGAAAAGCCCGAACATAGTAGAGGTGGGCTTGGGCGGGCGTTGGTTGAATCTCCCCTAGAACTTTCTTCCAAGTTCTGGAGAATCGGACATTGAAGTCCGTGACGCTCTCCAAGGGTGTTTTCTTGATGGTGGAGAAGTACGTCAGAAGTTGGAAGGGATCCTGAGAGCCATCAAATGTTTTGAATAGTGCTCCCACCAAGTCATCCCATGAACAGATGCTTTTAGACCCAAGCAGCCTATACCACCGTAGCGCCTTTCCTTCCAAAGATGCAGCCAGAAGTCGGACCATGACATCTTCGTGGATTATTTCATAGAGGAACGCTAAAGCAGCAACAACTTCAAGGTGTTCTCGGGCCATTCCCGTGGTGCCATCATATATTGTTAATGCCTTCAAGGCGATCTCGAGAATCTTGTGGTAGCTTTGAAGATTCAAGGGGCCTCGGTCATCCCAGCTGGGAAAACTTACCCCTGCCATTATAGTAGTGGTCTACAGAGATCACGGTTATCGCCGCTAAATCGGAGTCGCCAGATGAACATTCTTTCTCCGCTTGTGAGGTCAAGGCTGCTCACCGAACCTTGATTCCTCTAGGATATCTTCTTTCAGATTTGAAAGGCGCCTACGACCAAGAAATCTGGATCTTCAGCTCAACTGAGTCGCCAGGTGATTTTATCAGATGAAGACAGGCCAGAGATTCACCGAACTCGGACCTTCTTAAGACACGGGGAGTCTTGGTTATGAAAACCAGGTTTAGGCATTGGTCTTCATGACTTTTAGAGATTCTTCGGGTAAAATAGAGTCGCCAGATGCTAAGAGTATTTCGGTAATGAGGGCATTGATTCTCACTACTACTCAGAAGATGAGACTGACCGGATCTCACCGGGAACTTGTTAGAACTATTGGCTCCGGTGAAGACGGGCTAGAAATTTTCTCAAATATGGGACCTTGGGTCCCACCGGGCGTGCTAGAAACTGTTGGTCATCAAATCCGCACAGGAAAGGACTTTCGATGGGTTTGTGTGCCCTGGACCTGCGACCAACATTGAAAGGCCGAGAGGAAGAGATGCCCCTCGTGCCGATCTCCGGAGAAAGGCCGGCTCCTATACTAATCTACTTTTGGGGTTTGAGACAAGAGTGCAGGAAAGAAATAAAAGGAGGGTAAGGGTTAGAGAAAGAAATAAAAAGGGTAAGGGTTAGAGAAAGATAATAAAAGAGTGGGTAAGGGAGAGAGGTTGAAGCACGATCACTCACTAATAACTTGAATAGCGACAAAGAATACCAAGAATAGACAAAGGAAACGTAGTGCCAACCTTCCTATGTATCCTCCGGATGGGTTCGCAAGGTTCTCCTCTCTCTCTCACTGGAATTTAGGGTTCAAAGTAACAACGATTAAGACAAGGGAATAACGAAACCTCGATCCACCAGCGAGCATAAAAGAAAGCAACAGGGATGTTTTTCCTCTCCTATGTATCCTTCGGGGTGAATTTTAGGGTATAGTCCCCAATCGCACACCAGATTTAGGATTTAGAGTCTCAGTATACGAGTGCAAGACAGACAAAAGAATTAAGCACAGAAGGCAACATAAAAGAGAGAAATGGAGTACAAAAATCTTTAGTATTAGACACAGGACATCAAGTTACAACAGCTTTCTAGCAGAAAGTTCCCCCCCCTTTTACATTGCAAAGCTTGGGTTTTTATAGAGGACCCGACCCTCTGAGTCATTATTACAAAAACGATGGAGTACACCCTCGGGCTCTGAGAAATCGGCTCCTCGCGGTTGCTGCGGCTGAGTTTTCAAATCGGTTGTCGAAGCGGAAACTGTGATCGGGTCAACCATGGAAACATTCATTTAATGTGCTACCCGAGTGTCCTTGGCTTCTGGATGCTATGCTTGAGTGATCGTTATGCCCGTCGGGTTTTACTTCAAGGACTATTACGTCCCTTTCGTTTGCCAAGAATGGTCAACGGACTTATCGGGCAAGAAAGGGGGTACTTATAAGGGGCCTTCGATCACCTTGGGAAGCTGCCCGCCTTGGAACGTGGGCCTAGAAAGTGCTTCGCTACATATCCGCCTCGCCAAAGCCTTGGGCCAAAGTAGATTCTCCTTGATTTGTTCTTCGCAAAATAATGCTTCGCAGAAACTACTTCGGGGATGTTGAGTGCCGAGCGGATTCCATATTTGAAATGGGGCTCTTTGTCCTTTGCTGGCGAAACTGCTTCGGTTGGAAAATGTTTCGGCCCGATTCTTTCTCAAAACTGCGGTTCGGGGAATATCCTCCCGAAGCACTCTTCTGTTTCGACACATTGTCATTTTGCTTCGGGCACCACTGCTTCGGGTGAAAACTGGCCGAAGTAGGTGTCGAAAATACTTTGGGCCCGAAGTAGTTTCCTTACCTTAGCTGATTTGGATTATGCTCTCCTCCTTCGGCGAAGTCGCTTGGATGCTGCTTCGCAAAACTTCTGCCCGAAGCGGCTGCTGAAAATGCTTCGGGTGCGAAGCGTTATCTTTGTATTTTCTTCGACGAAATTACTTCGCAAGGTTTTCGCCCGAAGTGGTGATTTGAAGTGCTTCGGGCCCGAAGCTCTTTTCACATTCTCCTTCTTTTCTTTTGGCGAAGCTATTTTCCTCGGCTTGTTTGGTAGCGAAGCTCTTTCTTCTTCATTTGGGGAGAGTCAAAATTGCTGTAACTTTAAATAAGAGAAACTTTCAACAAAGAAATATTATACAAAAATTCTAATATTCTTCTACCCCTTGTATAATGTGACAAAAGTGTCAACAGTGCCCACTCAAACACAACCCTATGCTCCACCATATCACTCACCACATCCAACATGTTCCAAGTGAACAAAATCCCAGAAGTAACATGTAATCCATATGTAGATATCATCATCATAGCTATACACTGGCGGTTCGATATCTTACCATTCAACCACAACCACTCATAATCTATCTTAGAGACATCTATGTCCCTCCACCCCTCACCAAAGAACTACTCCAACACAACATCCTTACTGGTATCCTATGCTGCTCTAACTAGAACACCCTCAATCGGTAATTTGTAAATCTGATAAACATCTTCTAAAGTGATTGTCATTTTCCCAGTGGGAAAATGTATGGTTTTCCTATCCGCATCCCATCGCTCACACAAAGCTGATATATATGCCCTATTGGCATGGATACTCTTGCACTCGCAAACCCCCTAGAATCATATATCATCCAGCCATTTCAATCATCAACATTGTTCATCAACTAGTCAAAGTCACCCTTCATCTTTCGAACACGATGATGGAGCTCGAGCATCTTCACATGTTCATCCACAAAAAAACACAAATGAAATATACACTAGTCACCAATACAACGATGCAATCCAATAAAAATCTATAAATCAAATTTACAAATTAAACTATTTAATTTGACACACACTTTGAGACATAAACAATGCATAATTCACATATCAAAACATATCAACAAAACAATCACATATTTGGATACCCATTTTGTCATTTCATAGCAAAAGTTCAAATAGATGTGAAAAATAGTACATATTTGGATTTCAACAGTCAAAATAAAATTACCCACATACCCACTGTGGCACGTAATTAAAACATAGACAATTCATTCAACATACAAAAAAAAAATATTTTTGAATACCCATTTGCCCACTTACCAGTAAAAATATCAATAAAATTCAACAACAATGTGCCAATCAACATGGATTTCATGATCAATCTTACCATACATAGACCAAAATAGAACATACACCAAAACACAGAATACAAAAATAATAGTTACATTTTTGAACATCCATTTGCCCACTTCGTGGTGAAAGTTCAAACAGATGTGGAAAATAGTACAAATAAGGCTTCCCACAACTCATCTTAAATCTAACACTACCTACATCTTGGCATGCAAATCAAGCATAGGCTAAACAAAATCATCTACAAAAACAAATAATATTTTTGGATACCCATTTCACCCTTCTATGGTGAAAATATCATCGGTTTCTAAAAATACCATCTCTAAGGTGGAAAATATAACAATCAAAGTTTACTACCTTATACCCAAAAATAACACATTCATAAAACATGCCAAACAAAGGCAGAAAAATATAACAGTCGCATGACAGGATACCCATTTCTTACTTTTACAAATAAAATTTAATAACATTCCAACAACAGTACACCATTGCTTCAAAAATGGACGGTCAAACTTTACGCTTACTCTACCAATTACCTAGTCAAACTATCATTAAAACAAGTCAAACTTAGAAATAAAACATATTTTTGGGTACCCATTTGGCTATTTTTGTATTGCGTGTTCCAATTTCAATTAAAATTGCAAACTTTTTCAAAAAGAGATGAAAACTTTTCCCCCTAATTTACTTTCTTGGAAAATGTAAAAACACAAAGAATGAGGTCAAAAGGAGCACATACCACTGGATCTCCATGCTTGCTACTAGCTCTAGGTCATCCTCTCACCATATTTATATCCAAATTCATCAACCACCTCATCCACACATCACTGAATACTCCTCTCAAATGCTCTACGGAGCTTGTTGTCATCCAAATGAGCCCATAACAACTCAAAATTACCTTAAAAATACCTAAAACCCTAATTCACCCCTTGCCCCATGATTTAGGTCAAATTCACCCCCTGCCCCATGGATCAGGATCCAATTCGCCCCCCACTCTGTGAATTGAGCATATGACCCCCAAAACCAATCAAATTCATTCCAAAACCCTAGGAAATCATGCAATATTTGGAAAAGGATTTTTGGAATTCATGATGCATAATGAATGACATGTTTGAATAATCCAAATGTCCCTTTAGCGCAAATGGTTTGATACTTATCACCATGTGCTCATCAATAAATCAACAACAAATATTTGAATAGGCATTTGTTTTATTTGTACTTTTGGACCATGTTGATCTGGTCGCAAAAACAAAGCAGTCAAAAGTTGTCTACCCAAGCAACTCGTATGACATCAAAAATATCATACAGACTCAGAAAAACCACCATGTTGCATTCACAATCATCCATTTCCATTTACTTGTATTGTTTTTATTCCATTTTATCTCTTTCCTCTTCTCCTCTTCTTCCTTCCTTCTTGGCTATCGATCAAGTTGGTATGGTCATGCTTTGAGCGACTACATACTTTTGATTAGATCTAATTCTCCTTCTATCCTTTATCTTCTACACAAACCCTTCACATTTTTGTATTAAACTATACTTCACAGAGTATAGTACAAAAAGGGGTAAAATGTAAACACCTAAAAGTCGCACTTTGCTACACCTACGGACTTGTAGATCCTTTTTGGACACTTATAGGTTTACATAGGCAAACCTAGATACCCTTAGGCTATTTTAGACCAATGTAGACTATTGTAGATCCTCCAAGACATGCATAGATTGTTGTAGTCATGCGTAGTCATGCATAGATGACCATAGTCATGCGTAGTCATGCATAGATCACCGTAGATTATCATAGCATTACGTAGACTTCCACATACCACTTTGCTAGTTTTTAGGTCCAAAACCCTAATAAGGTAGCAAAATCACATAACAAACATTTCCCATTCATCAGGATGCCTTCCATAAGCTTCCAAAGGTGATACAAAGCTTATTTACACTCAATTGAGGCCCCCACTGGCTATTAATTGGCAAAAGCAATTATCAAGTCAATTCCTAAAATCTAATTTAATGTTGACTTCACTTAAGTCACCTTTTTAGGGCAAAATTGATTAATTAAACTCTTAATCCCTATTTAATACTAACTTCACCCTCCCACATGTGTGTAATTAGGGTTAGCTAGGATATTTTCCTAAGAACCCTAATCAAGCCCTAATTTGACTTAGGACCTCATAATCTTGATTAGATCTAATCCTTTCTCACACGTGTGAGGATAGGATATTTCCTAGGGGGAATGTGAGGCTTCCACCTCAGAAACCCAAACCTAAATCTATTTAGACTTCATCCTAGGGTTAGTTTCCTTAACTCTGCCCTTGCACCTTACCATTTTATATATATAGTGGGCCCAAACCCTCATTTATCTCTCTCCACTTATGTCCAAAGCAAAGAAACTCTACCAAAATATGTACAAAAGTACAAAAACAACAATTTGAACCTCCACATTAGTAGTATAGTACCTAAGGAACCTTTCCATTAAAGTTTTTTGCAAAATAACACTCAAAGTCCAATTTGCCCCTTGCCTCGTGAATCTGGCACTAGTTCACCCTCCAAGGGGTAAAGTGGATCTACAGGTCCCAAATCAACTTAGGTTTGGGAGGTAAGCTTCATTTTGCAATTTTATCATCTTATGCATAATTTATTTCAGTTTTTAATATGTTTTTACAATCGATTTGTTCTTCTCACTATGAGGCCTAACTGAGGAAAGCCCCCCAATGATATAATACCTTTGTGCATGTTTGGCCTAGAACCAAGGAGGGAAAAAAACAAACAACTACAACACCGTGGTGGTATGCAAGCCCATCTACACTAAGGAACACAAAAGGACAACATAAGGCTTATTGTATCGTTTATGAAAAGAAAGGATAAAGGGGAATTTGCCCCCATTGTAACCTATGCACTCTTTATATGAATAAAAATACATTTACCTGAATAACATGTGTATTTAATATGTTGTTATATCAAATGCCATATTTTGGTCATTTCAAGTAGTGGATTATCGGAGGAAAACAACAAGTCTTTGTCATCGAAGTAGCACAATGAGATATCCAGCTCGTGGTACACTTCGGCTAATCAAATGGATGAGTTGGACATGTGGTTGGTGAGTTGAAACCAACCATCCTATATTTAGTCGACGCTAAGGATGTTGAATTAGATGCAATGGTGATAGAATTATATTGGTGCCATTGGTCAAACATGGCAGATGTAGTGAGCACTACGAGCATTGATATTCGATTTTTCCCAGCAAAGAAGATTACTTTGAACATGCACCATTATGATTTTTATTCATCATCATTGCCCCTCTGAATGTTTTTGAGTTGTCATCTAACATTTAGAACAAGCAAATTATAAGGATATGTACGACATGGTAGAAATACTATAGTACAATACTCTGTGGATGCATCTTTTGTACGATAGATCCTTCCAAATGATATAGCTGACCAACATATGTTCATTATTAGCATATTAGTGATGTTAGCGTATCTTCATGATGACTATACTACTAATTACCTTTGAATTGGACTCAAAAACCTTCTGAATGAGGATTGCATGCACGAATCTACTATCATAAGCATGTTTCCTATCATCATTTTTTATTCTACAAAACAATATGTTGTGCGGATGCTCGATCTATCCAACAACTCATTCATGGTATAAAATAAAAATATCTATGTAACAGACCAATTTTTGTTCCTGTAGGTGACACGGTTGTCTCCTTCCCTAATAGAAAACACCTTCGATGGTTGCTTAAGATGCACCAATGTGACATCTATGTTCTCTTCTGCTGCAATAACTGACTATACCTATGATCAAAGTTGTGCAAGCTGAGATCTTGGTGAAAACACAAAGGGTTTCCTCCTTGGTTTTTATTGAACCTGGTCCCTAAGAAGCTTCATTAGTGGATCACCAGCAATTGATAAAACTCGACAAAAGAATCACCATTGGAAAATAAAAAATTCTAGATATGTAAATGGTCTTGGGATTATTATCCCATATGTACCATATACGGGAGATTAGCAACATTTAAAAATACTACCTCACACATAGTATTTTGATTGATTACGATCAATCGCACCGTCAACAATGTTTTGCCACATGCCTCATCCATGCCCTTTGGCTTAGTTAGAATCCACATCATCCCATCTCTCCATCAGGTCCATGTGTTAGTTATCCATTGGTTTGCACCTATTAGTCCTGTGTCTCCTTTAGCCAGTCCTCCGAGTGCATCTACGATCTGGTTCTCATCACCCCTAGGTCTAGGAGGTCTATGCCATCCATGATGGCATTCGTCCACACTATATGTCTCACATCCATGTTAGAAGTCTGTGTAACATTTCCATCTTAGATGTCCTCCTCCGTGTTAGGATTATAGGTCCACCATATCCAATTAGGCACATCTAATGGTCTTTGTCCATGTCCATCAGCCTTATCCTCAGGTTTCCAAGTCATCGTAGGTTACCCGTCGAGCCCAGGTCCAACTTGAGTCATGTCCTCTTGGTTCCTCATCAGGCTTAGATTTGTCTAGCTGTCTACATCAAGCGTAGGATTCTATGTCTAGATATTGTGATTCATGTCAGGGTCGAGTCCAATATCAAATCTACTAGATTTATGGGAATCGAGTCTGATTCTCTCGTGCCTAGTCTCGTCTATGTCTAGGTCCCACCCAGTGCCTCGAAAATCACTAAGCTCTCAAGCTACGAATGATCTTAGAGCTCTATAAGCTCTGATACCATGTCAGAGTAGATAATAAGTGATTTTATTGCATTGATAATGAGTAGGAATATATAGGTTACAATTTCTATAGTAGGCTCATAGATGTAGGATCTATTAACCAAGTAGCACTAACTATAAGATATGCTAATAATGTAATAATAACTAGAAGATACGCTAACATCATGGTCAGCTATATCAGTGCAAAAACCTTTCTTGAAATTGGAATTTGAGTGTTATTCTACAAAAATCTTTCTCGATCAACTATATTTCTAGGATTCAATGCTTGTGATAGCAGATTCATGATGACTACTCGTTACCTTGCTTGGACAAGGATGAGGATTGCGTGCCTGACGAGTAAAATTGTAGAAGAAGACGATCACACGGATTGGTAGAAGTGCATACCACCGTCAAAACATGACACAATAATAATTTCTGGTCTGATCATGCCTAGATGTGGTGCTATGTGGTGGTAAGGTTTCACATAATTATGTCAGACACAACATGATGAGGAAACCAGGCTCACACGTCGGATCACAACCAACAAGATCTGTACAAAAATTGATTTGCAGCCACGGTGCAAATCACTCAATTCTCTATATTGTAGATTTGTAGCCACGTTTTCATCATAGATTGGTGATGTAGAGATCTAGGCGATGACATAGCCATCACTTACAACCTACAGAGGAGCTCCACCAAAGATTTGTAGTGCCATCAAGTGGAGTCTGCCACCGGTGTGGCAAAGCAAGCCGATGTCGCTTGTAGACAGAGAAAATATTGTGGAGGAGACTCTACACATCACCGCTGCCTGAGGAGAGCCGGTCGTTGAATTCGAACAACAAATAACTCTCATAGAGGGTTAAGTAAAATGGCTTTTTCCATTTGGTTCACCAACAAGGGTATCTAGACTGGCTGCTCAGTCCGTGGTAAGGCCAAGCAGTGCGAAAGATCGGGAGGTTGACTCCCGTTGCTACCAGCAACCCAAAATTTTTGCTACCCGACACCAATTTCCCCTAAGGTCAAGTTTTTTTTTATGAAAGCTTTTTCATTGACCTTTCTTATTTTGCATTTTATTTAAAAAAAAATTCAATTTTTATTTAATAATTTAATATTATTTTTGTTTTAAAGAAAAAAATCAATTTTATTGATTTTCTTTAAACAAAGTTATTTTATTATTAAATAAATTTGTTGAATATATTTTTATTTTTTTGCAAATTAAAAGCAAAGAAATTGGGGTTCAAAATATTTTAGCACAATATTTGTAAAAGCCTTCAAGAGGCTTCATAATTGCAATTTTATTGCAACAAGGGGGATTATATTGGTGACCTTTATTTTGCAATTTTATGCACTCAAAGGGAAAACTGTCAAAAATTACCTAAAGGGGACAAATTTGTAATCCTTGGTACACACCATCGTCAAATTTTTAGGCTTCATAAATAGCAATTTTTTTGTTTGAAGTCCTTATTGAAAAAGGGGGGATTTTTTGGTGAATTTTTTGACATTTGCCTCAGAGGCAAGCTTTGTAAAATCCTTTTGAGGCTTCATAGTTGCATTTTTGCACTAAAGGGGGGGGATAAATTTTTTTTCTCTCCAGCATTTCCTATATTGCACACAAGGGAGATATAATTTTTCAAAAACAATGGGGGAAGACTTATAAGGGTGCATTTTCAGCAGTGACCAAAACCTTAGTCAAATTTATTTATTGCAAATTTCAAAAGGTGTATTTTTGATAGAGACCGACACCTTAAGAATGGGTAGATCAAAGAAGAAAACTATCCCAATCAACTGATGTTGCTAAATCAGTTAAAGGTCCATATTTTTCCCCACACATGGAAGGGATAGATTATTATGAAGATGGCACATTTCGTACACTAAGAAATGGTGTAGATGCCATAATCAATGATTCTACATATTATGAAGACATGCAGACAAATGGTGTTCTAATCCCTATTGGTGCTATAATGGGTATATTCATGTCATTTTATGCTCTTGATAAAGTACAAAGTAAAGAGAAAAGGGACTTTAGTGAGGAAACAGAGGTCAAACCCCTAATGGTCGATGTTTGTAGTGACACAAGTGACCTTCAGCCCATGGTGGCGAATGCTTGTTGTGACACATGTGATCTTCAGCCCATGATGGCCAATGCTTGTTGTGATATAGGCGACCTCATGTATATGATGATAGATATCAGTTGTAGCATAGGTGATCTCATCACAGTAGTAATTTTTGCTTGTGACACTAGTGACTTAAAAATTAAACCTCCTAAAAATAAACTTGATAATCTCATCAATAGCGAAAAATGCAATATTGTTAAAAGCATTGATGAAGATGATGAAATTGGGTGTTTTGAAAAACACACCAAAGGATTTGGTTCCAAAATGATGAAGAAAATGGGATTCAATGGTGAGATATTAGGTAAATAGGAACAAGGCATTAAAACTCCTATAATGCTAAATATCAAGGCAAAGCATGAAGGCCTTGGCTATTCTGGACAAGCAAGTACCAGTAATTCCATGTTTGTAAAACCTAAATCTCCCACATCTCCTAAAAAGCATTTTTTTCGTCACTGTGGAAAGGTAGGACATGTTGCAGCTAAGTTTTGGAGATTACATCCTTGTGATTCATGTGGATGTACTAATCACTCTTCTTCTAGTTGTTGGTACAAACTAAAAATGGCCAACAAGGTTCACATTGATTGTGGATGGATAGATCTCACACAATGGACCATGATGAAAGAAATGTTGTATGGATTCTATCAAAAAGGTAAAACCTATTGTAGACCCCATGGAAAATCCAGTGACAGACTGAGTGGCAGTCCCAGAGACACTGACCTAGAGACAGACCTAAAGACAGACCTAGAGATAGTTCCAAAGGTAGATCTATAGGCAAATCCAGAGGCACTGTTCCAGAGGCAGATTCACAAAAAGATCTAGAGATAGACCCAGAGGTACAAATATAGAGGTATGCTTAGATCCAGAGCCAAAGCCATGAGCCAGAGCCAGAGTCGAAGACAAAGCACAAGCCACCATTATTTCATTTCTCTTCTTCTTCTTCACTGTATTGGGGTAGTTATATACTTTACCCAAATATTGTTATATGGGGGGATGTTAGCATAGCGAGTAGTTGTATGTATTACTAAATAATGTAATAAGGGGGGATGTTAGCGTATCTTCTAGTTATTATTACATTATTAGCATATCCTATAGTTAGTGCTACTTGGTTAGTAGATCCTACATCTACGAGCCTACTATAGACATTGTAACCTATATATTCCTACTCATTATCAATGCAACAATATCACTTATTATCTACTCTGACAATATCAACCCGACGAAATACTCAGGTGAAACCCCCTTTGCAGGCTTAAATTGAAACACAAAGAATTTAAATGTAAACCATATGGTATATTTTGCAGACGACTATGAAACATAATCCAACAAGGATTCTGAATAGTGGGATTGATTGGGTGAGTGTGAGAACCATCCAAGAAAGTTGCATAGGATGCAACAATTAGACAAAATATTCAAACATTATGTGTCTATGCAGTGTAGTATCACACAAAATATGGTAGTTTATGGTAGTATTTATTGTTTAGTTATTTGAATATTTTCGTTACATCTGAGGCAACATAAAATATTGAAATGAAGCAGTTGGCAGGAGTGGTATAGATGTGCCCAGTATTAAATGGCTAAATGGTTACAAATGGGTGGTGAAATAATGAAGTTATTTAACCATTAGATAGGCAGCATAAAAGTGACGGGCTAGAAATAAAACGTTGTGAGAAAATAAGTTTTAATAGGGTGTATACCTCATGTACCACTATTATATACCATTATTGTGTGCTCTAAGGAAGGAAACCCACACACAAGTAAAACAAAATATTTAAATACAATGAAGAATGATTAGAGCATGTAGTAGGCGTTATCAAAAATAAGTGAAAATTATTAATGTGAAAAGGAAAAGAAGCTGCACGAAATCAAACAGGAAAGTGAAGCAAAGAGTTTTCATCAAAGAAGAAAGGAGGTAGAGGGACTAATAGTCAAATTTTAAAAATAGTGTAGAAATGTAGAAAGGGGATTGGATATTTCGGGAGGCCAGATGTTAGAAATTTTCTGGGGAAAAATGTTAGAAATCTGATGTAATAGAGATATTCATTTTCTATTTTAATGCAAATATTGCAGGATTTTTGCACTTTATAAGCATAATCCGAGGAGAATCCTTTTTGGATGTTGTGATTTAATGTTCATCTTACTTCTCTCTGTTTTTAGGTTTATAGGTAATGTTTAATGCATTTCATGGTTGCATTGTTGAATACCTAGAAATAGAGAATTCATTTTCTATTCCTTAGAAGCTTACACCTAGCTTATTTTGGGATGTGCAAATGTAGTTCAAGTTAATTTTGGTTACATTAAAAAAATCTCAAATATTGGGTTTTGCAGGATATGATAGCATGGAAACTACTAGTAGTTTATTTTCTAGATTTTATGCATTTTATTTTCATTTCCAAATTGTATTTTATTTTTCTAACTTTTCTTTCGGGAGGCCAAATGCTAGAAATTTTTTGGGGAAAAATATTGGAAATCTGATGTAATAGGGAAATTCATTTTCTATTTTAATGCAAATATTGCAGGATTTCTGCACTTTTTGAGCAAAATAAGAGGAGAATCATTTCTGAATGTTTTGTGGTTTAATGTTCATTTTTCTTTTCTCTGTTTTTAGATTTATAGGTAATGTTTAATGCATTTCATGGTTGCATTGTTGAATATCTAGAAACAGAGAATTCATTTTATTTTCCTTAGAAGCTCGCACCTAACTTATTTCGGGATGTGCAAATGCAGTTCCGGTTAAGTTGGGTTACATTCGAAAACTCTCACATCTTGGGTTTTGCAGGATAGGGTAGCATGAAACTACTATTAGTTTATTTTCTGGATTTTCTGCATTTTATTTCCATTTCCAGATTTTATTTTTATTTTTCTAACTTTTCTTTTTGCAGATTTTTTTTTAAACTTTGGGGATTAAAATAAAAATTGAAAAAATAAAATGACAAAAATAAATACATGGGTGTGAAGAATGAGCTACAATATTTCATCCGAAACAAATTCGAACTCATTCCGAAGCCATTTCGATTTTATAAAAATTGTTGAAAATTGTTGTTTTATGCAGATTTTTATAATTTCGAAATTTTATTTTTTCACATTTTGAAGGTAAATCAGATTTTTTTCAGCTTTACATTTTTATTTGCAAGCATAAATGAACTTCCCTTTATGAAAATTTCAATTTCATTAAAGGGGGGTTAATTTTTATGGCATTCCATAAGCTATCATTTTCGGAGCAATAAATTCGCCTTTCTTTATGAAAATTCTGATTTCATTAAAGAGAGGTAATTTATACATTACATCAAAGGCTATTGTTTTAAAGCATTAAATTATTTCTTCTTTATGAAAATTATGATTTCATTAAAGAGGGATAATTAATAATGACATTTTAAGGCCATTATTTTAAAGCAATAAATTGTTCTCTTTATGAAAATTAATTTCATCAAAGAGGGATAATTTATTTATTATATCAAAGGCTACTATAGCTACAAAGTTGGTCATCTAAATTATTCCATCTTGAGAGGTTTAAAGCAACATAAAAATAATACTTTCATAATTTGAATTTCACATTTAGAGATAGGTTTTAATCTTCTACTTCATGCTTAAAGTAGGATTTAATGCAAGATAAAAACTTGTTTAAAATCTACTTAATCTAAAGGAAGATAAAATCTACCTAAAATCCTTCAAGATAAAAGGAATTAAGGCTTTACATCGTGGTCATATGAGGGCCAATTCACATTTACTTTTCTTTAAGTTTTATGAACAATCATTAATATAGCATGGTAAAATAAACCAACACATGCCCCTTGTTAATAGTTACTTGCAATCACTAAGGTGTTCCTAGCATTTATTTGATATATCTTCATTGAGATTACTAATACACATGTGCAATGCTTATATAGCGGAACCTTGGAGAAGTTGTTTTGTTTTAACTTCTTTGCAAGAGAGGGTTTTGTGATCAAAATCCTAAGGGTGAGTGTGGTTTTGCAATTGGGTAAAATTACCACTCAACATTTTGGCGCTAGAAGGAGGGCATGAATTGGTGTTATTTTATTTATGCTAAATTGTTCATTGTTGTTTCAAATGCTTTTGAATTGTTCATGCAATGAATAATATGATTTTGGTGTAACCTTGAGAGCTCTAAATTGCTAAATATTTCAAGTCCTTTTGATTAGCATCTTTGGCCTCCTTTAGCACTCAACACTTTGGGAGCTAGGAGGGCCTGAATTGATTTACTTTATTGCTATTTAGATGCTAACTTGTTCATTTTACTTGAAAGAGTTATTTAAAGACATTGGTCTTGACTAATGAGATTTTGTTGATCACTTTCATTGATTCTAACATTCTCTATTTTGATGATGCATTAATGCTAACCTATTGCAAATTTGAGAATGTTCTTCAATGTCATGGTTTAATTGATGTATATATTTTGGTTAATGCTAACATGATGATTCATATGTTAAACATTTGAGATTGGTTAGTCATTTCATGCTTCTTTATAAGAAATCTTTATTTGACTAACAAATTGGTTCTGAAGTTATTCTTTGAGTTTCACTAATGGCATCGGTTTTTCCAGCTAGGGAAGGAATTTCATTGTGGATAGCTGGCTATTATAGTCACTTAGACATGCCTACTCATCAAATTCCTCAAGGTGTAGAAAATCATTTACCCATGTTTAAGCATGATGTGACCTCGGTTGAGGAACATATTCAAAGATACAAGGACATCTTAAGGCATTTGCAAATGTGGAATGGAGATGTTCCTTGTAGATTATTTTCATACACATTGGATGAGGTTGCTTATGAGTGGTACCTATACCTACCTATAGGTTCCATCACTTCTTGGGCTCAACTAGAAGCAACATTTACTAGCCATTTTGGAAAACAAGTTGACCTAGTTTTGATGTTAAATCAATTTGTCTCTATCTGTAAGGAACCTAATGAGTCCATGAGTCAATTCAATGATAGGTTTCATAAGTTGTATACCGAAGTGGTACCCCATTTCATCATTTTAGAAGAGAGAGCTATTGAAATATACATGGGAGCCATACACCCCATAGTTGCTACATTTTTAAGGGAAAATCTTGATGACCCATCTTTGCATGGAGTCTATGAGACCATGATAAAATTAGAACAATGGTGTGTTTTGGAAAGAGAAAAGGTGGATCAACCATCATTGCTTAACCCTAGGGTGAAAAATCAATGGGATGAAGTTGAATGTCCAAATATTACAACCACCTTAGATTTCATCCAAGAGGATGTGCAAGTCTCAAAGACAAGGTCCATTAATGAGGATTGGGATGAACAAACCCATCAAGATATGGAGATTGGTTCATGTTTACTCACAAAGGAAGATTGGGATAACCATTGGGAGCAAAATACAAGAGTTGATCTTATTGAAGAAACCCTTGACTCACCAAAGATGGTTGAGAGTGAATTTGAGGAGTCAAGAGATGAATCTGAAGACATGGTGGAATCTCATCAATTGTTTTTTGGAAGATGATCATTGTAAAGATCAAGAAAGCCAACATGAGTCTAGTTGTGATGAGCTTGAGATGAATGGCTCAAAGTTTTGGTTTACAAGTGAGGATTGGGATGATCATAGAAATAAGAATATAAAAATTGATCCCATTATAGAAACCCCTAAGCCATCAAAAGTGGTTGAAAATGAGGTTGAAAGAAAATCAATAAATGAATTCGAAGATATAATAGAATTTCACCACTTGTTCTTGGAAGACACTTTGGATGAGATTGTTGAAATTGATGGCCAAGAAAACCCACACCTTCCAAATTGTGATAAAATTGAATCTTGGGTTACAAATGTGGATTGTGATCTTGCAAACTTGAATACAAAGAGTAACCCACTTTTGGAAATAATTGAACCATCTAAGGAAGGTGAAGGTGAGTTTGAGGATCAACCCATTGATGAATTTGAAGAATGTGAAGGTATGGTTGAACATCACACCCCAATTTTAGAAGATGATCATTGTTGGTGGAATAAATGGGAGAACTTTACCGCTCTTTCTAATGAAGCACTCGCTTCACCTGATATGCAGGACAAGTTGCAAAGGCTAGTTCTACAACTTAAAGGAAACATCTCTCAACTACAAGAACAAAGGCCTCAAGATGCATATCTTGATGATGCTCCAAATCATCCTCATGAGACAAAGGTCGAAGATACTAAAAGTGATATTATTTTGGACAATGGAGGGATCCTAGAGTGGACTGGTTTTGAAACATGTGATGAATCAGGACCTTCCATAAATTTGGATGAGGTGATTAAGTTTGATGATCAAAGCCTTCAACATCCTCGAGATGATGACAAGGAAAAATTTGAAGAAGAATTTCTTGAAGATTTTGAGGAAGAAATAGTATGGTTGGTTAACAAGAAATGGGAAGAATATGCTCACTCCAAACCTTCTAATGAACTTTTTGTGTCAATTAATATGCAGGATAATACAATTGCTTCCTCACATGAGGATATTACAAGTCTTGTACAATTTGAAAAAGTTTTGGAAGAAGGGTTTGAATCTCATCTAGTATTGGAAAGTGATAATGATTCTACTACCATGGATAAAGAAGGAGAACCACTTACTTTGGTCCCCTTTGAGGGGCATGGAATTAAAAATATTGATCCACCTATTGGCTCTACAATGTCTATGCCATCTCAAAATGAGGAAATTCTAGAACTTGAATGGTTTGGGTTTGATATCATTGATGATCCAATTGAAAATGTCACGTTATCTGAAACAACTCAAGTGATTGATCATGGAGATGTGTTATTTGACCCATTCCTAGATAGACAAGACTCATGGTTTGAAAAGGATGGACATGTTTTTAATTGGGTGCCTAATTTTGGTGTCTTTGATAAACAGGTCATGGACAAAGAAGAAGTGCTACATGATGATGATGATCAAGATCATGAGAGAAAAGAGGAAGTTACAAATCCTCTCCAAGTAATGGTAAATGGAAATGTACCAAAGGTAAAATCTCACCTTTTGTGTTCCACCATTCAAACTCCAAGTGAAGGTTTGTCTAATGGGTTGTTGGATTCAAATACTATCAATGATGAAATGCCATTTGTGGTTGATAAAGAATTTGAGTTAATTTCTCCTCACACCACTAATAAGAATGCTTTGTTGAATGAAAAAGAAATTGATATGCTTGAAGTGTTAAATCAAGTTCATAATCAATTAATTATTGAATCTAGGATAAAAACTTATGATGATCCTCATTTAATAAATATCCTAGATGCTTGCAAGTTGTTGCATAAATTTGATTGGCCTACAAATATGAAAAATGAATTGGCTTTAAAATTTTTAGAAATAGGCTCTTGTTTGCAAGATCTCATATTTGAAAAGGAAAGCTTATTTCTAAATCATGAATTGAATTGTGAAATTGACATGTTAAGGAATAGACAAGATAGTAATTGAAAATCAATTATTGTCTAATCAATTTAATGATTTGAAGCTCACCTATGGGATTGTTAATGGAACTAAATCAAATTGGTGGGGTGAGAGAGGCAAGATGAAGATTGTTGTATTGTTTGGCCTAATCTTGTTTTTGTTGGATTTCTATAAAACTTGGCTTGCATATCATGTTATATGTCTTTTGAAATGTGCTAATCATGTTTGGGATCTAGGGAAGTGATAGCTCAAACTTTGCACCATCTTGTACCATATTGTACATTTGTATATAGTTTTGGTTTTTGTGTTTTTTGGTTTGAGTTGTTTTGTTCTTGTTAGTTTGTTTGGTTAGGTTTTGGTTTGTGTTTTTAGTTTTGTGTTTTGGGTTGTTCCCTTGTTTTGAGGTGATGTTTCGTGGTCTCTAACTTATGGTCTCTTGCCCATTTTTGTGTTCCTTTGTTAAGTAGGTTGGAATATCTAATCTGAAAGTAGGTGAACCTGAGAAAAGGGGGATGAATTATTTTGTGATCATGCTCAGATTTTGGGACTAAAATGGTGGAGAGTAGAACAATGAAATATTTCGCTAAAGCTCCACATGTAACTCACATATATTAAAGGGTATTTCTGGAAGTTATGAAGGATGAAGTTATCTTGATTTGCAAATTTAGGTAAAAATCCAACATGCTCTACTTGTAGGCTTCCTAACCCTAGTGATGCTTGAATATTTGCAAAGTTATTTAAAAAAGAAGAAGAGAGAAAATGAGCATTGAAAAGCTTGATCAAATCAGTCACAAGATCTAGATAAACTCTACTGGGGCTATGGATGCCTGACTGGTAGTAGGGCTCTGTCTAGACACAACTCGGGTAAAAAGAAAGGCTTTGCAAAGCATTAAGCAAACACAAGGGTGAGTTAGATAAACCCTATCTAGGGCTATAGATGCTTGACTAGCAGTAGGGCTCTATCTGTAAAAGTTTTCATTTTATGAGTTGTACTTCATAGCCTAATGCAAAATAGATGATGGAATCTAGAGGGTTTTCAGAGATGCAATAATGAATCACTTTTTCACACACTGAGCAAAGGCAGATGGATTAATTGTTTTTATTCGAAGTTGTTTACCCCCACCTTCTCGGGACATCGCTAAATAATTTATATTTCGTTGATCTTGTGTGTTCTCATTTCAGATTGGGTTCTTCACCCAAAATGCTCAGGAGCATTTCCCAGCAGAGTCACCATTTGTTGTGGCTGCTCGCACAACGCACCCCAAAATTGGGGACCCACCTTTCAATTTTGGTTTTTGGGAGCACTTGGTTGTCTTTGAGCAATCTTGTTTGGGGTATCATAGCCATAAGGGTGTCATGCAGATTTTGAGGTTCTTCAAGTTGTGTTATCTTCTGGTATTCATTTAAAAGCATTCGATGTGGATTGATTTTTATTTCGTAGTTTTGATTTGGTGTTGCTTTTGATTAATTTTAATGTTTTGACATTAAATTAATTAAAATATTTAAATTCAATTAAATTAAAATAAATTGAAATTGTTTTGAAATAATAAAAATCAAATATATATATGTATGTATATATATATACATATATTTGCAATAAAAATAAAATAAAAGTATATATATACTTTTGTATTTATGTATATCTATGAAATAAACGATATATATAATATAAAATAATAATAAAAAATAAAAAAGTAAAAAATAAAGAATTTCTTTAAAATTTGTGAGTTACTTTAATTTGCTTTATTTTTTAATCTTCCTTAGCAAAGGTTATCGAGTTATGTGATACATAATTATTTTTATAATGTGTGCAAGTTTTCATCAGCTGGTCAATGAGGATGATAACACGAATCAAGAGAATATGGCAAATTGGTGCAGTTCCCAAAGCAAACATCGAATGGAATTCGACTACCAGACATGAAGGACATCTAGACTTGGTCTAAATATGGATAGCTATGACATGGGTAATGTGGGTGCAAAACTAAGTAAGGACATAGCTTCATGGATGACTTTAGGGGTAAACCGACAAGTTTTAGAAGACCAACATGGTGATAAACACAACATGGGCCAACATGGACCTCTAGACGATGACAAGGTACGAGTTGGATAGCCTTCCAAATGGATAAATGTTGTTGACCGATGTGATGGACCACTCACATAGCGAGTAAATTTGGGACAGACCTGTAGGCATGATGACCAGGAGATTGAGGAAGATAATATAACATCAATTAGAGTATGAGTGCCAACATGGACCATATCACAAATTAATGTATATTACAATGTTTTTGTGTAGACAACATAGAAGACTTGATATTATGATATCAGTGATGATGATTTTATTGCAATGGACTAGTTTAGATGATGGGAACAACATCATAACAAGTGATGGGACTTCCAAGTTGACTGAGACAACATTGCATGAAGGGATAAGCAGTGGCTACATCATCGAGGTAGTTACAGTGTCATGCGACATCGTATTTGGTCGTAGGAAAGTATTGATGTATGGGAATAGTCAACAACATGGTGATGACATCATAGATAGTGAAACTAGAACTCAGATGATTATTCAAAAGCGTAGGGTATTGGTTATAACATTATTGGAGTGGCATTACACATAATAGCAGACCAGGTAGAAGAGCATTAATCGAAGCGATGATGTTCAATAGGAATAGAATATGATAAAGTATGCAAACATTTTGCATTGTACAAAAGGGACATCATGAATACTTTGATAAAATATAGGTGATATAAGGGTTTTACATAATCATCTTAGTGACATGAGAAGTAGAAGATTTGGAAACACAGCAAATCAGGACAGACTCAGCATGGGACTTGTAGGCCCAAAATGGCCACATACTTAGTAAAATTTTGTGTGATTTTTACTAAGTGATAAAACTACCATTCCGCTCCAGAACAAGGTTGATAAGATGAATCCGCTCAATAGTCATGCAGTTTTGCTTGTTTAAAATGATTTTGGGGAACTCCATTCCGGGTCCGGATTGGAGTAGGATTGCAAAATCCACAAAAGTTTGTGAAAGGTGGTGACGTCAGCAAAAAAAAGTGTGGAATGGCCCTTTTGCATATACCCAATTCTAGAAACTCTTTTTGCTCCCCGCCCCGGATTAGCGTTATCCTCAAATCCACAAAAGTCTCAAGGAGATGATGATGTAAGCAGAGGAAAAGTGTGGATTGACAATCCAGAGAATAAACGAGTCTTTTTCTATCTGGAATGAAGATAAGGTGGAATGGTGGAATGATGTAAGAACTTGACTCCGGATCCAGACTAAGGAAGATGCTCATTCTATCCGAAATGGAATCCACACAAGTTATAAAGAAGAGGTGACGTCATCAATATTTTAATGCGGATTAGAAAAGATAAAAAAGATAAGGGTCTCAGAGCGGATTCAAGGTTCAGAATTTCCAAGATCCAGATTGGATGTTCTGCTGCTAATTAAAGCGACGTCATCCAACGGATGGGCTCTCAGCTTATACCGGATCTAATCTGGACCATGGGATAAAGAAGATCAATGGTGGAGGTTAGTCTGCTAAATATGGGCCATTTAAAAGGATGTTCCTACACCAGAACTATAACATATTGGCCGAAAGATGAAGCATCAAGAGTTTCCAAGAAGATCAAACCAGAGGTAGTTGCAGATCGATGGTGGTGCTCTACTCCCAAGAAATATCTATGAAAGTGCATGATCTAGAATGTTCTGAACTACAGTTCTAATGAGCGACCAACAAGTTGCAGAGAACCCGTGCTGCCATGGTGGTTTCCCTTTCAACAGATTTCCTAGAGGTTTGACCAATGAGCTAATGCCAGCTAAGTTCTTTGTTGAGTTGTTGTAACAAGATTTGATGTATTGTTTCTTGATTTGTAATATGAAAAACTATAAGTAGAGGTCGAACCCTCATTTTGAAGGGTCGGCTCTAGCGTGTTTGCATGTACCATTGTAAATATTTTTGAAGAGCTGAATGAAAGGAGCAATACATTGATCTTCGCCTCAAGGCTGCGTTTCCATGCTTGATGTCAGAGGTTCGGATTTCATAGTTGTATTTCTATGAATACTTAGATGGTTAGTTTGTGCCTATCTTGGATTACTAGCTGTTATGAGTAATTGAAATCTGCTTTGAAGTTTGTTCTGTGTTATTAGTAAGTACATTTCTGTAAAATCTAGTTTTGGTGAATTCTGCTATTTGGATTATCATTTCTTGGATATTGAAATTGCTTGCTATAACATTTCTCTGTTATGCTTTAATATCTAAAATGAGCTATCTTGGGATAAGGGTTGATCTGAATGTATGTCTTTAATATGGTTTTTTGGGAGCTTTTTATGGTGATGCAATGTTGTTAACCTATCCGTCCACTGATATCTACATCTCTCTAACCCTAACCTTCTCTTACCCTAAACTCCAAGCCCTAATTGAGCATAATTGTGTCAACAATCTGCTAAGTTGACAAGGAACCAACCTACTCTGGAGGTTGGATCGAAAACCCCGATTTTGGTCCTTCCAATGTTGAGTGTTGAGCTACAGCTATCGGGTGCAAGCCTAAATAGAAAGTAGGAAGATAGACAACCACAGTATCAAGTAAAACTTGGTGCAATTCAGTGCCCAATAGTTTTTGGCACGCCCGGTGGGACAGTTCACAAGGAACACGAAACCCATCTAGAAGAGTTAATATTATCTCATCCCAAAGGAATCAAGATTTGGTGAATTGTCTTGACCTTATTAGCGGAGAAAATAAAGTTCACCTGGTGACTCCCTGGTCAGAAGACCCTAAAAAAGTATTGTAGACCAGTACCCTTTCATGTATACCAGGTCTTATAAGAGGAACAACCCTGATTCTTTCTTTCATTGTGAGTTACCTCAGAGAGGGGCTGCTGTTATCAAAAGTTTAGATCAAGATTTTATTGAAGAAGAAGAACTTCTGGAAGAAAACCCAATAGTTCCCCCAAGAAGACCTACAACCAAAAATATGGCACAAAATGTGGCTCCCAATCAGCCACTACAGAAGTACCCTAATTGGGATTCAACTGGGCCCCTTAGATTAGCACAAATGGATGCCATTCCTCAGGTTGTGTCTAAGGCAACCCCCACATATGATGGATTTGGGAAAATAGCTTACGAGCACTGCCAAGATATCCTGAATCTGGCAGCAATCCACAACATAAAAGAAGAAAATGTTATTGTCAAAATTCTAGCCCTGTCCTTTCATGGAAAGATATTGCATTGGTTCAAAACTCTGGAAGATAATTCTATCACTTCATGGCAATATTTGGCTGAGCCATTCATAGAAGAATTTAATGAATCTATTGACCCCTTTTCTCTGTTGAATCAGTTTACAACCATGCAAAAAACTCAGCAAGAAACTATCTCAGACTTTAATTTGAGATTTAGCAGAACATGGAAGAGAATTCCCCCCACTGCTAGACCAACTGCTTGTTTGGCTTATATGTATTACATCCATGCCCTGGGATCAGAGCTAGGTCTACAAACACAACAATATAGAATTGAAACTTTCCCTCAAGTTTATAATGCAGTCGTCCATGCCGAGAATATCCTGATCAATGTAGGAAGAATTCCCGCAAAGACCGTGTTGCCCTACAACTCAGAAACCAGTAGTAGCCATGAGCAATCCACAAAATCTTCCTACATGGACCCCCTTTCTTTACCATATCCTAAGATAAATCTAATTCCTGGACCTAAACCTGTGTCCTCCATACCCTCTTTTCCCCCTCTTTCTTCTCAACCTTCTCAAGAATTGTCTGCTATTCTGGACATACAAAATACCATGAAAACTCTAAGTAACAGAATGAATTCAATGGAGAAGAGAGATCAGGAAAGGTCACAATAGAGGATATTCCCATATGTAAACAAATATCAAAGGCCTGGCCCTAGTAATAGTACCGGGGTTAGGGTGAATGCAACATATGAAGATCCAGAATGTTCTGCAGATACCACTCTTGCAAATGTCTGGTGTTTAGTATGCAATGACCCCCATGACTCACAGTCTTGTGTGATGTATCAACACCATGTTCAACAAGCCATGGATCAAGCTGAAAGAAATCAGAAAGGGAGAGTTAATATGTTATGGCACCCTGATCAGATCATGGTTGGAAAAGAGTTGGAGGAAGAAAGCCCAATTGTTGTTATGACAAGGTCTGGAAACAAAGCTTTACAAGTAGACCCTCAGAAGATGGGACAATTCCAGGTCCCTTCTCAAAAGAAGGTTGACTTCCCTCCTCAGAATAGTGACACTTTTCCTATTCCCCGAGCCAAGGGAAAAGAGAAAACTGATAATTTCCCTAAAAATCTAGAAAGAATAACGGAAGGAGACAAAATGAAATCCAAGGGTGAAGAACAAGAAAGGCTCAGGTTCCCCTCTATTACCAAAATACAAAGGTTAGAGGTAACCCAACAATACAAAAGGAGGTATGGTGAGCCAGACAGAGGACTGGAAAGACTATCCCTAACCAAGTCTGAGTATAACATTGTGGAAGAGATGAAAAAGATTCCATCAAAAGCTAGCCTATATGATACCCTTTTCATCCCGGGCCAGATTGACCTGCTTAAAGCTTCCCTCAACAAAAATCCCCAGAACAGACCAGCCACTACCATCCTCAGTATACCATCAAAAAAGAAAGAAATGACACCTGTTGTTCTAAAGAACAAACCTCCCCCTTTTTATATATCCCTAAGAATGGAGGGATGGGTAGTCCAGAATTGTATGATTGATTCAGGAGCATCAACCACAGTTATGCCTAAGGCAGTCTATGAAGAAATGGGTATGGAATATACCCGGTCTTGTCCTGGAGTGTTACAGTTAGATGGGACACCTGTCAAGATAGTTGGGGTTATTAAATATGTACTAATGAGGTTGCATAGAGCCCCTGAGGTGACAGTAGTACAAGAAATAGTGGTGGTGGATTTAGAACCCTATTTTGGGTTATGTCTCTCAAGAGAATTTACTGCAAAGCTAGGAGGATGTATGTATATGGATTATTCTAGCATGGTAATACCTTTCAAGGGAAAGAGGATAAGGATAACTCCTAAAAAACTAGTTGCTTATCATATTGAAAAAATTGAAGAAGATATGTGCAACCTTAACCCTTTGGAGGAATTTGAGCTAGTAGAGAACATTGAGGAACTAGACATTGAAGATGAGTTACCTTTCAAAGAATATTACAGTCAATTTGGAACTGGTATGGGTACATACAACATCACAAATGAATTGGAAAAGAAACTCCCTGCTATTTCTAATCAATCCCTAAGAAACAATGAAACATGGGTTATGCACTTTGACGGTGCTAAATGTAGAAATGGTGTAGGGGCTGGTGTGGTTTTACAATCACAGTCCGAAGGAACGAAGAATTTTTCTTATAGACTGACATGGTCATGTACCAACAATGTTGTAGAATACGAGGCTTTGTGCCTTGGATTAATGCAAGCTGAAAGCATGGGCATCAAGATTTTGAACATATATGGTGATTCTGAGTTAATTGTACATCAGGTAAGGAATAAGTGTAGCAGTAAACACCATTACTTAAAGGCTTACAGGAACAGAGTATGGGACCTAATGGATTCATTTGATGCCCTGAACCTAAATTTTGTGCCTAGAGAAGAGAATCACCTGGCAGATGCATTGGCAACAAAGGGAGCTAATTTCAATCCTCCTATGGATTTTGGGACTAGGAAGACCAAGGGAATTAAAATGGTTTTTAGACCTGCAGTGTCGGATAAGCAAATATTCTGGCAGGTTTTTGAAAGTGATGAACAGATTCTAGACTTTATGATAAAAGAAGCATGCCTCACAACTGTCCAAGAGGAAGACTTGGAGGAGATAGATCAGCAAGACTTCATCCAGCTGAGAAACAATCATATCCCGAGGGGATTGGTCACCCTTGAAAGTTTATTCGATAATGAAGATAGGAAGAAGGTTGGAGCTATGAAGGTTGGTGAGAAGATCTATAAGGAGGTAGAAGTTGGAATAGGAAAGAAGCTAAATATTGGGATCCAATGTTCTCCTAAGGAAGCAGAAGAAATCAAAGCTTTGTGCTTAAAATACCAAGACACTGTGGCTTGGTCATATGAGGACCTTAAAGTTTATGACAAAAGGATTATCCAACATACTATTGAGTTAGAACCTGATGCTAAACCATTTCGATAAAAATAGAGGCCTGTCAATCCAAGGATAGAAGCCATTATGAGAGAAGAACTTTTAAAGCTGCTAAAGGCTAGGATAATATATCCGATAAAACATTCCACTTGGGTAGCCAATTTGGTACCCATAAGAAAGAAGAATGGAGATATACGCCTATGTGTGGATTTTAGAAATCTGAATCAAGCTTCCCTCAAATATCACTATCCCCTTCCTCAGATTGACCAGATCTTACAAGTGGTAGCTGGAGCAGAGAGATTCTCGCTATTGGATGGTTATTCTGGATATAACCAAATTTGGGTAAAAGATCAAGATCAATACAAAACAACATTTACTACAAAATGGGGTACATTTGCCTATCAGAGGATGCCCTTTGGTCTGTCTAATGCAGGAGCTACATTTCAGAGGGCCATGGATTATGCCTTTGGTACACTTATAAACAAAGTTATTCTGATTTACCTAGATGACATGACTGTGTTTTCTCATGATAAAAATGATCATCTGTCTCATTTGGAACAGGTTTTTCAAAAATGCAGGGAATTTGGTATTTCACTAAATCCTAAGAAGTCATTATTTGTAGTACATGAGGGAAAACTACTAGGACATGTGGTCTCAAAGGAAGGTATGGCCATAGAGCCGGATAGAATTAGAGCAATTCTAGCTATTCCATTGCCTACTAATCAGAAGATGCTACAGTATTTCTTAGGTCAGATCAATTTTGTCAGGAAGTTCATTTCTGATTTTGCACAGAAGGTGAGACCTATATCTGAACTACTCAAGAAAAAGGTAGAATTCAAGTGGACTGAGGTTAGGAAGCAAGCTTTTGAGATCATCAAGCAATCCATTTCCATAGCCCCAGTTTTGATAAATCTTGATTTCAGCAAATATTTTATTCTCTATGCTTACGGAGCTGAACAAAGTTATGCTTCGATGCTCACCCAAAGAGATGATCAAGGGGATGAACACCCTGTATTATTTTGGAGCCAAAATTTACATGACTATCAAGTAAAATATAACTTTATTGAAAAACAAGTGTTTGTTGTGATGAAGTCACTTAAGAAGTTCAGACAATATCTGGTACAGAGCAAAACTCTGGTGTATGTGGTTCATCCAGATGTGAGAAGTTTTATCTTACAAGGTGACCTAGGAGATAAAAGGGCTGGTTGGATTACTAAGATCTAGGAGTACGACATGGAAATACACCCCACCAAGCTGGTAAGAGGTAGGGCCTTGTGCCAAGGATTGACAGATACTTCAGCATTGACTGGAGTGACAACTTGTCAGATAACAGAAGAGGATCAAGTAGAGATTGTCCACACTCTAGATTCTGATTGGATCGAACAAATGACCAGGTATTTCCAAACGGGAATTTTCCCACCTGATCTGAATCCTTCTCAAAGAAGGAGGTATAGACTTCACGCTCTAAAATATGTATTACTTCCTGAGGGGTTGTTCAAAAGAAACTTGGATGGTATTCTCCTAAAATGTTTGAAGGAGGACCAACAAAAAAGAGTCATTGAAGAATTCCATGGAGGGTCAGCAGGTGGCCATAGCTCAGGCAGGACTACAACTTTGAAGATAATAAGAGTAGGCTATTATTGGCCTACTATGTTCAATGATGCTTTTAAAGTCACCCAGGTCTGTGATAAGTGTCAAAGGTATGTTGGAAAGACTAGAAATGTTGCATCCCCCCTGAAGCCTATTCAAGTTGAGGAGCCTTTTCAACAATGGGGATTAGATTTCATAGGAGTCATAAATCCTAATTCTTCAGTAGAGCACAAGTTTATCTTGACAGCTATAGATTATCTTACCAGATGGGTAGAGGCTATTCCTACAAAGAAGGCAGACCAGGAAGTTGTGATCAACTTTATGGAGAGTTTAATTTCCAGATTTGGAGTTCCGAAAGCTTTGGTGAGTGATAATGGCCCTGCTTTTATAGGAGCTAAGTACATTGAGTTTGCCAGCAAGTATGGCATCACTCTTAAAAATACTTCAAACTATTACCCACAAGGTAATGGACTTGCAGAATCTACCAACAAGAACCTATTAAGGATTTTGAGAAAGTCTCTGGAAGGTAACAAAAGGAGTTGGCACCTATTGCTCGACCATGCTCTATGGGCAGACAAGATTACTATTAAAAAGTCTATCAAAACTTCTCCTTATGCACTGGTATATGGAAAAGAGGCAGTATTGCCGATTCACCTAGAGATTCTAGCACTTAAGCTTGTTAGTACAGAAGAAGAATTGGAGGATGATCCAGTAAAAATTAGGTTGACACACTTGCTACAACTGGAAGAGAGCAGAATACATGGTGATGGACCATTCATTTTGAAACCTTTAATGCTCCATCAAACCCATCGATAGATTCAAGAATGGGTCCATGAAAGGAGAAACAAGAATGACACTAATCTGAGAACCTCTCAAAGCTGGAGATAGCCAGAGTAGAATCAGTTCAAAGTTGAACATCAAGTTCTAAGTTGACACGTGGAGGCTAAATATTACTCGTGCATTCAATTCTAACAAAATCACGCATGGACTAAAGAGTAGTCGAAGGGATGCGATGAGTTGGAAACATGATTTCAAAATTTGGCCAATGAGAAGGGAGGACACCATTTTTTTAAGCCACCAAAGAAATAAAGGAAGGGATGGTGAAGTGTGCCAACAAGATGTCGTGTAACTATTGCATTTATGGTGGATGATACGTGTGTTCTAGATGATAAAAGTGATGAAGTATTGCATAAGATTAATTTTGCAACCACTAGATTGTAGAGAAGCTTAGTAGTGTTCTGAAGCCCTCCTTGCTTACTCAGTGCACAAAATCTTATTGTTACAAAATGGCTCCTAAGAAGTCTCTCGTAGAAGCTGTAGAATATGTCCCAAAATTTGAAACTCTAGATGAAAGAACATTTGTGCCTTACCTAGACAAAGCCAAGGTGATAGCAGATACAAAAATGACCATCTTTGAAAGGATAAAATTAAGGAGTGTGAATGACAGATACAAAAAGAATGTTGCTCTATCGGTAGAAGGTAGATGCTCCATTCTCTCTTATTTGTCCTTTTATATTTGTGATTATGTCCATCCATGTCCTGAATTGATAGTTGTGATAGTGAAATACTATGACCCACTGGCTAAGGCAGTAAAAACTAGTGAGGGAGAAACCCTTTTTAGCATCACTACCTCTTTTTGTCATGAGATTTTTGCCTTAGGGTTTGACCCGTCGGTACCACAAAAACCCTTTAAAATTGTTGAGCAAATAGGGTTTTATTCCACAAAGAAGCGGGCGAATGATGGCGAGTCATTTAGGAATTGGGTCTATAAGTAGTTGGATACCAAACCCCAGGACGAGTTGCCTAAAGTTCCCATTTCTATCAAAAAGTTTGTAACTCCCATTCTATTCTCTATGTTGGCTTACATGGAGGGTTTGGACTCTGATGAAGAGGTTCATGGTTGGCAAATTACCGTTGCATACTATATCTCTAATGAAAGGATGTACAAAAATGAGACGGAAAAAAGAGGAATAAGGGTGATTTATTTTGATTGGCCAATGTTTCTCGCCCAAAGGATTCATGAGAAATTAGTAAGCTTAAAGAGGGGCTCCGACGCTCCTAGCTTTAGGCATTTCTCAAGCTTAGTATGGATGTTTTATGCCACTATGAAAGATAGAATGTCGTGGATCCCAGTCAAAGATAAAACCGATGAAGGAGAACCTATGCCAGTCTACTATTGGATAAATAATTTAAGAAGTAGTGAGTCTTACTATAGGTTCAATTTGGAATTTCTTGGACCGGCCCTCAAAATAATGTACAGAAATTTCCCCAGGTTACCACCCCTGGCCAAAGAGGTTATGAGGAATAAAGATGCAGAAGAAGGGGACTAGTATCTGTTAACTGAGGGAACAATCATCATATTATATGGTTTCATGGGTAAACCTTTTCTTTTGCCCCATTTTGTCATGGAGAGACTCTTTGCCTTAGAATATTTGAGGTAGGCAGAATACATTGACTCAAGATATGGTTCAGGGAGAAAAAGGAAGTCTTTGCTTTCCCACCACACTTTAAGTGATATCACCATTACTAAAAAGGGGTAAAGTTAGCAAATTGACCAATACCTGGATAGGTTAGGTCTATTTTATATCCCGCAAAAGTGGAGTTATGATCCTGATGGTATTTTCACTACAAAAAATAAAACTTTGAACGGAGATAAGGCCTACAAATTTGAGAAAAGGCCCAGGGCTCATTTTGAATAGGGGAGAAACAATGATGAGACTACCCTATTAGAGTGGAATGTTTCCAAGATGGATCAGTTACCCCCATGGTTGGATTTTTATGAGCAGATTGAAGATTTTGATCCTGACCACCAGCCCAGTCATCAGATTACTGAAGAGATGATTGATAAAATTAAATCCGAAACTACAAAGAAAAATAGGCCCTCTTCCAAGTCAAAGTTGGCAAAGAAAAAGGACATGTCGTCTAAGAAGGAAGCTTTAGAAGAAGTAGAAGAGGATGATTTCAAGGGACCATGGGAGGATGCCAAGATCATGGATTGGTGGTGTATGAGAGTTGAAATTGGAAAAGCTGAATCTAAATTTGGAACAAAATTTGATAAAGAGTTTTCAAAAAGATATGATGAAAATATTGATACTTGGGAACTCAAGGATGTAAGGCACATTGTATTGATGGTTGAAAAACCCCAGGGTGATTCTGAATCTCTCCAACCTTCTATAAATCAAAGGACTTATTTAACAAATATTGAAGCATTGAGGACTTTCAGTCCTACTTATGAGAAGGTGGAGATATTCCCTAAAGGAGCTAGGATGATGAGTAAAATAAAATGTTCTAAAGAAAAGGTTGTTAGTACCCCAATTATTGAAGCAAAATCTAGGCCTAAATATTTAGCTCTAGGAGCACAGCCTCGGGACAAAGTTGTTGATAAAAAAGGAAGGGGTAAGAGCATTGGAATCAAGCCACTTTATTTTACTCTTGTGGCGTCAGCAAAGCCTCAATCCATTACTAAGCAATATTTACCTTTTGGAGGAGTGCAAGGAGAATTATCAGGAGAATATTCCGAAGATGAGATGGATGCTTTTTGATTAGTTCGTAAAAGGGCTAAGAGAACCCCGGATACGAAAGGGATAGAGTTTTCCAAAAGGTAAAAAATGAGTATGGAGGAAATTGTGGAAGAAGTAGCTATTTTTGATACAAAAGGATTAGTTGAACAAGAACAACAACTTGAAAAAGGAGCTGAGCAAGAAAACCCTACATCTATAGGTGAAGGTATGGTTTCTAATCCCTCTTCTCCTTCTCATCTCCATGAATCCCCAAAAGAATTTCCCTCCCTTTCTGAGCAAGAAAATGTGGTGAATTTACCTCCTCCATCTCCCAGTTTTTCTCTCGTTCCATCAGTATCTATGGAGGTACCAGTCATTTCTGTTATGTCACAACCTTTCTCAAACCCACCTTCCACTTCTGAGGCATCCACTTCAGTATCCACTATCATTGTGCCTCCATTTTCTTTACCATAATCCATGGGACACTATGTTCCAAGTTCATCCATCCCTTCTACTATCAGTACTATCCCCGTTTCTCTGAATTTACCTATGTCCACAGTAGCGGTGGTCATAGAATCTACCATTGTAACAGAGGCTATTGTCAATGTATCTCCACCCCCATCAACAACAAATTAGTCCACCCTTATGTTTTTAATGTCATTATCTCCTTTGGCTGCTAATATTTTAAGGTCTGTTGTTGTATCAAAAGAACAGACAACTACTCAGAGTATAAATGACTATTGGGCAGAGAAGCTTACCAAGCCTTCCAGTAGAATGGCCATGACAAGGAAAAGTATGTATGTTAACCCTATCACTAGGAAAAGGGTTTCAAGATCTTTGATTTCACAGGTAAGCAAACCTAAAAATGAAATGACTTCTCAATATTATAAAGTAGAGGAAATCATAGAAGATATCGACAAGCTTCCTGCTGAAGATGAGTTAGGGATGGCAAAGGCTCACTTGGATACCTTTTATGTAAAGACTGATATAGCAAAAGATAAGGTAGAAAAGTTGAAACAACAAGTTGAAAATCTTAAAAAGGGCCTTCATGATCAGAAAGAGGTGGAGAAAGTTATGAGGAAAGAGGCTAAGAGTTGGCAGGAAAGGTTCCAGAAAGCTAATGAGTTGAAAGACCAGCTGGAGGAACAAAAGAAGTTGAATGAGCATCAAGCCAAAGAAATTCAAAATTTAAAACATCAGCTTCAGATTGAGAAGGCCAAGCCCACTAGATTTTCTAAAGATGGTTTGAAAAGGATCAAGGAGGAATTGCTTTCTAAAATTCAAGAAAAATGTTCAGGCCTTCAACTTATCATTGACTACTTGAAAGATGCCAGCCAATTGCTATCTGCCATTCAGAAGGACTTAGATCATATCACTAGAGAGTTACAGCCTATGGTGATTCCAGTAGAAAAAATGTACATATTGGTTTGTAGTAGGCTCAGTGATGCCGCTAAACCAATTCCTAGTAAGGAATGGAATATAGCCAGGGTAGCCTCCAAGATAGTAGTAAAAAAACATAGGGCAGCTCAGAAATCTTGGCTATTGTTTGAAAGAATAGATAGGGGGATTAAAGAGATCATTGAATTAAATGAGGAAATGATTAAGGTTGGTTTCAGAGGACTTTGGAAGGAATATCACAACTTGTTATCTATGGAAGAAGTCCAGCAAAGCATTAAGGATAGCTTACAGGATGAGGCTGGAATCGGTTCATTAGAAGAACCACTATCTCAAGAACAAGCTACTAAGCTAATCATGAGCTACACACGACTAAGAGATCTCATGGAAGATCTAGTGATTAGAGGAAATGCTATTGATTATGAGGATGTGGAAGAATTACAATACGTTTATAAGTAGCTCAAAGAAACATCAAATCCTTATCAGCAAGCTTGGAAGCAGGCTCTTCAATATTTAGAATTAATGATTCAGGTGTTCGGAGATACCGTTGGCAAAGATAATAAGGAAGTACAGACTCCTAGAGAGGATGAAGAGGAAGAGGTTGTAGAAGAACAAGAATAATATTGAGCAGTTACAGGCCCAGGAGGGGCTCATGCTTAAGACATTCTATGTTTGTACATATTTCATCATTTTTTTATTTTTGTTTTTACCCTGACAATTGTCAAAAATAAGCAATAAAGGTATGAAGTCTATAGAACAACATTTTTGTGTGAAGGCATTCTTTGAAATAAAGCCTTATAAAGGAGGTAGAGTTGTGTATAGTTTTGGAAGACAGTAATAGTACTGATATTATGGACACAAGTCTATTGCCAAACAAATGGGTTTTATGAAATTAGTTTTGTTTTGAATCCTAAGGCCCAATGGATAAGACTATGGATTCGATTGGCTTTGCGAGAAAATCCACCCGGGAGGCGCCAGAATGTAGGCCCAAAATGGCCACATACTTAGTAAAATTTTGTGTGATTTTTACTAAGTGATAAAACTGCCATTCCGCTCTAGAACAAGGTTGATAAGACGAATCCGCTCAACAGTCATGTAGTTTTGCTTGTTTAAAATGATTTTGAGGAACTCCATTCTAGGTCCGGATTGGAGAAGGATTGCAAAATCTACAAAATTTTGTGAAAGGTGGTGACGTTATCAAAAAAAAAAGTGCGGAATGGCCCTTGCATATATACCGATTCCGAAAACTCTTTTGCTCCCCACCCCGGATTAGCATTATCCTCAAATCCACAAAAGTCTCAAGGAGATGATGATGTAAGAAGAGGAAAAGTGTGGATTGACAATCCAGAGAATGAACGAGTATTTTTCTATCTAGAATGAAGATAAGGTGGAATGGCGGAATGATGTAAGAACTTGACTCCGGATCCGAAGCTTTCAAAAAAAAGAGTTAAAGGAAGAGGAAGGGGAAGGTGGAAGGAAGATGCTCATTCTATCCGAAATAGAATCCACAAGAGTTACAAGGAAGAGGTGACATCATCATAAGTTTAATGCGGATTGGAAAGGATAAAGCAAAAAATAAGGGTCCTAAAGTGGATTCAAGATTTGAATTTCCAAGATCTGGATTGGATGTTCTACTACTAATTAAAGCAATGTCATCCAACGGATGGGCTCTCAGCTTATACCGGATCTAATATGGACCATGGGATAAATAAGATCAATGGTGGAGGTTAGTCTACTAAATCTAGGCCATTTAAAAAGATGTTCCTACACCATAACTATAACAGATTGGTTGAAAGATGAAGCATCAAGAGTTTCCAAGAAGATCAAACCAGAGGCAGTTGTAGATCGACGGTGGTGCTCTACTCCCAAGAAAGATCTACGAAAGTGCATGATCTGGAATGTTCTGAACTATAGTTCTAATGAGCGACCAGCAAGTTGCAGAGAACCCGTGCTACCATGGTGGTTTCCCTTTCAGCGGATTTCTCGGAGGTTTGACCAATGAGCTAATGCCAACTAAGTTCTTTGTTGAGTTGTTGTAACAAGATTTGATGTATTGTTTCTTGATTTGTAATATGAAAAACTATAAGTAGAGGTCGAACCCTCATTTTTAAGGGTTGGCTCTAGCGTGTTTTCTTGTACCATTGTAAATATTTTTGAAGAGCTGAATGAAAGGAGCAATACATTGATCTTCACCTCAAGGTTGTGTTTCCATGCTTGATGTCAGAGGTTCAGATTTCATAGTTGTATTTCTATGAATACTTAGATGGTTAGTTTGTGCCTATCTTGGATTACTAGCTATTATGAGTAATTGAAATCTGCTTTGAAGTTTGTTCTATGTTATTAGTAAGTACATTTCTATAAAATCTAGTTTTGGTGAATTCTGCTATTTGGATTATCATTTCTTGGATATTGAAATTGCTTGCTATAACATTTCTCTATTATGCTTTAATATCTGAAATGAGCTATCTTGGGATAAGGGTTGATCTGAATGTATGTCTTTAATATGGTTTTTTGGGAGCTTTTTATGGTGATGCAATGTTGTTAACCTATCTGTCCATTGATATCTACATCTCTCTAACCCTAACCTTCTCTTACCCTAAACTCCAAGCCCTAATTGAGCATAATTGTGTCAAAAATCTGCTAAGTTGACAAGGAACCAGCCTACTTTGGAGGTTGGATCAGAAACCCCAGTTTTGGTCCTTCCAATGTTGAGTGTTGAGCTACAGCTATCGGGTGCAAGCCTAAACATAAAGTAGAAAGATAAATTGCCACAGTATCAAGTAAAACTTGGTGCAATTCAGTGCCCAACAAGACTTTTCATGGTCTTGTGTTACTATGTATAGGGAAGACATCATCCGATATTGGACATCATGGAGCCAATGTTTTCACACAATACAACACGTAGAGGTGATAACAACGCAAAAATTGGAAGCACACATACAGTAATTGGCATACGAATTATCATGACGATTGAATAATAGAAGTATAATGAATACATTAGAAGAAACATAAGAGTGTGAGGTGTTGAGTGACAAAGCACATAGGGGTTTACCAAACCATAAACAACAAATATGGGGATTTAACTTGAATTTGATTTTGAGTGTCGCAACTTCAGATAGAAAAAAATGATAATAGGATTTGGCCACGATATGGTAGCTTTCCATAATAGTAGTGGATTACTGAAGGATAGTATCTAGTCTTCATCGTTGGAGTAGCACAATGAGATATCTATATTGTGGTACACTTCGAAAAGGTAAATGGATGAGTTGGACATGTGGTTGGTGAGTTGAAACCAACCATCCTATATTAAGTCAATGCCGAGGATGTTGAACTAGATGCAGTGGTGATAAAATGTTTTTGGTGCTATTTTTTAGACATGGCGAACGTAGTGAGCACTACGAGCATTGATATTCAATTTTTACCAGTAAATAAGATTTCTTCAAACACGTGCCATTATGATTTTCGTTCACCGTCACTGCCCTTTGAATGTTGTTGAGTTATCATCTAACATTTAAAACAAGCAGATTCTAAGGATATGTACAATGTGGTATAAATACTACACTATAGTGCTTCGTGGATTCATCTTATGCATGGCAGATCCTTCCAAATGATATAGCCAGCCAACATATGTTCATATCAACCCGATGAAATACTCGGATGAAACCCCTTTTGCAGGATTAAATTGAAACATGACGAATTTAGATGTAAATCATATGGCATATTTTGCAGACGACTGCGAAACATAATCCAATAGGGATTCTGAACAGTTGGATTGATTGGGTGAGTGTGAGCAACATCCAAGGAAGTTGTGTAGGATGCAACAATTACACAAAAGATTCAAACATTATTTGTCTGTGCAGTGAAGTATCACACAAAATATGGTAGATTATGGTAGTATTTATTATTTAGTTATTTGAAGATTTTATTTACGTCTGAGACAACATAGACTATTGAAATGAAGTGGTTTGCAGGAGGGGTATAGGTATGACCAGTATTAAATGGCTAAATGGTTACAAATGGGTGGTGAAATAATGAAGTGATTTAACCATTGGCTAGGCGGCACAAAAGTGATGGGCTAGAAATAAAACGTTACGAGAAAATAAGTTTTAATAGGGTGTATACGTCATGTACCACTATTATATACCATTATTGTATGCTCTAAGGAATGAAACCCACGTAGAGGTAAAACAAAATATTTAAATACAATGAAGAATGATTAGAGCATGTAGTAGGCGTTATCAGAAATGAGTGAAAATCATTAAGGTGGAAAGGAAAAGAAGTTGCACGAAATCAAACACGAAAGTGAAGCAAAGAGTTTTCATCAAAGAAGAAAGGAGGTAAAGGGACTGATAGTCAAATTTTAAATAGAGTGTAGAAATACAGAAATGGGGTTGGATCTTTCAGGAGGCCAGATGCTAGAACTTTTTTGGGGAAAAATGTTAGAAATCTGATGTAATAGAGACATTCATTTTCTATTTTAATGCAAATATTGCAGGATTTTTGAAATTTATAAGCATAATCCAAGGAAAATCCTTTTTGGATGTTGTGATTTAATTTTCATCTTCCTTTTCTATGTTTTTTAGGTTTATAGGTAATGTTTAATGCATTTCATGGTTGCTTTGTTGAATACCTAGAAATAGATAATTCATTTTCTTTTCCTTAGAAGCTTGCACCTAGCTTATTTCGAGATGTGCAAATGCAGTTTCGGTTAAGTTGGGTTACATTCGAAAACTCTCACATCTTGGGTTTTGCAGGATAGGATAGCATGGAAACTACTAGTAGTTTATTTTCTGGATTTTTTGCATTTTATTTCCAATTCCAGATTTTATTTTATTTTTCTAACTTTTCTTTTTGCAAATGTTTTTTTAAACTTTGGTGATTAAAATAAAAATTGAAAAAAATAAAATGATAAAAATAAATACATGGGTGTGAATAATGAGCTACAATATTTTATCCGAAACAAATTCGAACTCATTCTGAAGCCATTTCAATTTTATAAAAAAATATTTTTTTATGAGGATTTTTATAATTTCAAAATTTTATTTTTTCACATTTTAAAGGTAAATCAGATTTTCTTTTTTCGACTTTACATTTTTATTTGAAAGCATAAATGAACTTCCCTTTATGAAAATTGTAATTTCATTAAAGGGGGTTAATTTTTATGGTATTCCATAAGCTATCATTTTTGAAGTAATAAACTTACCTCTCTTTATGAAAATTCTTATTTCATTAAAGAGAGGTAATTTATACATTACATCAAAGGTTATTGTTTTAAAGAATTAAATTATTTCTTCTTTATGAAAATTTTGATTTCATTAAAAAGGGATAATTAATAATGACATTTTGAGGCCATTATTTTAAAGCAATAAATTGTTATCTCTTTATGAAAATTAATTTCATCAAAGAGGGATAATTTATTTATTATATCAAAGGCTATTGGCATTTCTTTATGTTCAAAGCTACATCAAGTGAATCCTTTCACCATTTAAATTTCCAATTTAGAGATAGATTTTAATCTTCTATTTCATGCATAAAGTAGGGTTTAATGCAAGATAATTTTTTTTTAAATCTACTTAATCTAAAGAAGATAAAAACTATCTAAAATCCTTCAAGATAAAATGAACTAAGGTTTTACATCATGGTCATATGAGGGCCAATTCACATTTGCTTCTCTTTAAGTTTTATGAACAATCATTAATATAGCATGATAAAATAAACCAACACATGCCCCTTGTTAACAGTTACTTGCAATAACTAAGGTGTTCCTAGCACTTATTTGATATATTTTCATTGAGATTACTAATACACATGTGTGATACTTATATTGCGAAACCATGGAGAAGTTTTTGTTTTAACTTCTTTGCAAGAGAGGGTTTTGTGATAAAAATTCTAAGGGATAGTGTGATTTGGCAATTGGGAAAAATTACCACTCAATAGGTCCTTTTGAATATGATCTTTGATTTATTGATTAAACTTTTCTTTTAGGTCATCCTTAAGTGAGTGATACTATAAATTTTAAATCAATCCCATCATACTTTTAGAATATTCCTTGACAATTCACTAATACAACAAAATTGAATATTTGTGTCATCAACAATACCCTTAGTTTGAAATAAGTTATTATAAACATTTGATGATTAAAAGTTGAACATTTATCATTCAAATATCTAGTTATTCCTTTATTAATTAAAATAAAGAAAGATGGACCCAATTTTTGATAGAATTAATTTTTTTCAAGAAAATTAGAAAGTAGAACCCCTAATGATGGGTATAAAATTTCAAAGTGTAAAGGCTATATTTCAATTTGTTCCTATATATAATATCACTTTCCAGATTACCAGAAAGAAGACCATTTTAATTTGATAAAATTCAAAATTATTTTATTTGGGCAAGATTTAAAGAAAAATCTAGGTTTATTTATTCCAAATGTTAAAGGTTTGCAGAGGAAAAAAACTAGAGTGATACACTTGGATATGACTTTACATGAAGGGAAAAACATGGATGGATATTATTAAAATTTCTAGAAAACAATTAGGGAAAAATATTACTTTAAAAAAGGTTCTTGGATGTAATATATTTACTAATAAAGAGTGTCATGGTTAGGGTTTTTACAATGTGGAACTTCATATCATATAGTTTATAACTAATCAAATAACATATTAAATTGTCAATGAGGAGATCTTTACAAGATTTTAATATAATATATTTTTAAGCTTTCTCTTCTTATTTTGATTTAAAATGTTAGTGATTGTATTAGTCTATTTAGTCTATAGAGGTTCAAAAGTAAAAAAATATATCAATGTGAGCACTGATTTAGATCTAATTAGGTTTGGTTGAGGGATGGACCTCAAACATGTATAATAATAACTCCAAAAGATATTTTAATAATTTTATTTGCTTATTTTTCATAAGAGGATGATTTGGTATAGAACCTATTAAAATATCATTCATACTTTATTATGTTGGAATATAATTATCTAAAGTAGCTATGTATTTCCCTCCCAAAAAAAATGTTTGATCATTTGGGGTCATTCCTAAGGCATTGAATTCCTTTGGTTGGCAATCTAAAATAATTTTTTTATGTGAGGATTTTAAAAGAAGAGGATATTGCGTAAATTTTAGATGTGCCTTATGTAAGGAGGATGTATAAACTCCAAATAATGTATTTCTTTATTATTCATTTGCTTTCACAATATGTGAATACTTTTATAAAACAATGAGAATACACTAGGTTGCTCGATCAACATTAAAAGAATTTGTGAAATATTGGGAAAAAATTTAATGCTATATTATTAATAATTTTATGGAGGATTGGTCATGCCATTCTTTATTGAAATTCAGGTCTTGAAATATTATAAGAGAATTTTGAAAATTAAATCCTAAAATCACATCATGTTTGGATTTGTATTGCAACATCTTTTATAGAAATCCTACAACTATGACATTCATCATGAAATTTTTAGGTAGAGAGACTAGGGTTATGCATAAGGGGTTAGACTCAAAATGTACTTGTAAACAAATTGTGAATCCTAATCAAAATCAAGGTGAATCATGAAGAATCCTAAGCAAATCAAATCGAGTATCTTCATACCAAAATTTGGGGTATTTGAAGCCCTAAAATGTAAGGTTGTATTTGGGGCCACTTTTGACCTATTAAATAATATTATAACTTCATAAAAACACCACCATTATATTAGGATTGAAAAGAGATTTTCAACGAGTACACATATGCCTATGTTTTGATATATATTATGGCAAATTTACCCTAAGAAAAATTTGATCCTAAAAATTTTACGCGAATGGGCTGACATCGAGGGTCCTCATATTCTCCAATTTCCAATTTTGGAAATCCTAATATTTACCCAATTTGTGAATATTCGCCACTATGCATAACCCTGGGAGAGACAAATAAGTTGTCTACATGGTTATTGAAAAATATAGATGTAGGGATGATATAAAATATTGAGTTAATGTGATGGACCTACATAGATTAATGCTAAAATAAAATTATTCAATGGTCATATCAATTAACGTAACTTTAAAGGTTATTTGAAAGGAAAGCATGAAAACACCAGTTGAGGTTGTGCTTTTTTAAGGTAATCAAAGAAAATAATTCCTCACCTAATTGGAGGTATGTAAAAATTCAATAAACAACTACATAAAGGTTAAGACACTTCATATATGGATGCTGATGACTATGGGAAAAGGACAAAGACATATGTCAATTGAAGGGGATTGGTAGACTATTACTAATATTTATAAGAATAAGGATATATGGATTGAATTAACAATAGCATTAGTCTAGATGTCCATAAATTATTGATGGAGATAGTATATTAAAAATTACAACTTTGAATTGAAGGAAATAACATGGTAGAGAATTTATCTACTCACAAGCTTGATCACTGTCTTAGAAATTTTTTAATTTTAGAAGACTAATTAGTTATGAAAATTCTCTCTTAGTGAAAAATATATTAATAATTTATCAAAAGAAAATTATCTTGAGATATGCAAAATAAATTTGATAGAATAGAAAGTTATATATGGTGTAATTAACCTATAGTAAACATAATGCTATGTTTTTTTGATGAGATAAACAAAAATTATTGAAAAATAAAAATGAAATTATTGTACTAAAAAATCTTCATAACATAACATAACAAATAAATGATCATAAAAGAAATAAAATTTGAACTCTAGGAAATCCAATTGAATGAATCATTTTCTATGCATAAAATTAAAAATATCTACAAGGATAAATGGTTTGATCTTAAAATAGAAAACAAAGATCCACATATTTAATATAGAGATCTATTTTTTATCAATAAATAACAAATAAAAATAATTAAATAGATGTTAAGAGAATTCTAAAACAAATCAACACTTGAATTTATAGCCAAAAATGTATTAGGGCTTTAGATATCACCATGTAGATTGAGTAGAATGACGATAAAATCTCAACATCAAATAATATATGATGAAGATCCTGTAATACATAAAATAAGAATGTCAGCTGCAAAAAGGATCTTTCAAACTCAAATATATGAATGACTGATATATAACTAAAAAACATGAGAGACAACCTCTCAAGGATGCTACATGTATTGCCCCAAATAACAATCTCATCCATGATGATTAAGATTTTATCACATAACTTCCATTTAGGTAAAATAAAATAAGGAGCCTATTATTAATCTTGAAACCACAAGAACTATAGAAACCCTAAATCATGTCATATCAAGCGATCCCAAACTTAAGACAATCTATAAACTTCTAACATATGTGGGATCCAAAGCTTTTGAAGGAGTCCGTTCAAACATGGGATAGTGACATTGTGTCCTTGAAGGAACTTACATTTGCAATCACAATCGACTCGTTGGCCAAGATTACAGAGCTTCCCAATTATGGGGAGACCATTCACCATGAAAAGCATTTGATGGTAGGGGAACTTATTTATTTCCATGATAAAAGGAAGTTCCTGTCCAATAAAGATAATGGTTCCATCTAGGAAGACCTCCCTCTACCATGTAATTGGGCCCTAGTGTCAATTATGCAGTACCTGATGATTAAAGAATCATCTTTCCCTTTGAGGAGATTGCATATGGTATTTTTAAACTATTTGAATGATGTGAAGTTAATCAACATCCCAAAATACCTCTTTCGATCAATGGAAATTTATGTCGACAATGTTCACAAATTAAAATAAACCTACCCAAAGTATCAAGGTCTTCACCTGATCATATACAATTACATCAGCTAAAATTCAGACCAAAGAATCATTGAAGTTGGTGGCCCGATGACTAATCCCATCCCTGAGCCCATCTTGAGCTCACCTTTGACATTGTTGGAAGCTATCACTAAAGGCCCAATCATTGATGTTGATGTTGGAACCCCTAGTACGACAGGAAAGTAGAGAATGGTGGGGATTCATCCCTAACTTCTAGCAGGTATTTTTCTCATGTCAATTTATCCTATGAGAAATATAAGAACATAATTTTTGCAAACGTCTCTACAATTGAGTACACATCCCCTAGTCACAAGCTGCAAAAGACCCTGGCAGGACCATCCCTTGGTTTGCTTTTTGTCCAGCTAATGGGAGACATAGACCATATTTTAGACATGGATGATATTGTTTCATTGGGTACGTAAATGGTCTTGGGAGCTGGCATGATTATCAACTAGATGAAAGCCCAAAAAGTAGGCCAATCTAGGGAGGATGATCCCAAAGACAACAATGATGAAGACTATATCCCAAAATGATGTGTTGTGTTTGGCTCCTTTTTTGAACTGTCCCCCTATATCTACTGACTAAAAATTTTTGTTCCTTTCTTTGCCTATAGGTCTTATCCTATTATTTTCTATTGTTTTTAGTTTAATGGTCACAGATGTGGCCTCCCATTTTTGGTGTGTCCCATTTTGGGTTGATCTCGCCTGGGATCCCCTTTGCAGACTGTAAAAGGTTTTGGGTCCCTTTCAAAACCTATTATCAATAAAAATAAAAAAAACACTAATTTTTCAAATCCAAAACATCATTTGCATATAACATACCAACAAGATAAAATAGAAAATCTTGTGTAATATTAGGATCAAAGACTTCTAATATTCAAATTGTTCTTCTATCAAACTATACTTTATAAAACATTATATAAAATATCTACTATTATCTACCTTTACACAATATCTTCCAATATATTATATAGGTTTTATAATAATTTTGTTCTCTTTCATATACTTTAATTTAATAATTCATGAAGGTGTGATGGATGGTCTACAAGTCAAGCCCAAGGAAGGTCATGTGGGAAACTCTAAGGAAGGTGTTTTCAGTGGTGCGTAGGCCTCTTGGAATCTACAAAATAGACTTTTTGACCCAAGTTCCTAGTCATGGTTAAATTTGGTGAAAGGAAAGCTTAAAAAATTGGATAAGTAGTTCAATTTAATCCTAAAGCAAGGAAAACTCATCATTCTAGACATATTTGCAGACCTAGCGATGATCCACTGAGTAATAAACTTAGTGGAAAATTTTATTGATGCTCGACCAAAGTTGGACGCTAAAAGAAAATGGGCTTTGATGAAATGGTGGGCCCTAGGGAACATGGTGACAGTGGAATTGCCTAAAGGATTCTTCATGATCAAACTAAAATACAAATATGATGTAGATCACATCCTATAGGGTGGCCCATGGTGTTTTGGATGTTGAGGTTTATTTCTATAAAATGAGGGTCCAAATTTGACTCAAATAAGTAGAACATTAATTAAGCTCTTATTTGGTTTATATTGTTGGGTTTACCCTTCTAGTTCTAGCATGAGCAAGTGGTGATAGGTATTGCTAAATAGGTTGCTAGATCTTGCAATGTTATGAAACTCGTGATTGGTGTATGCTAGGATATATGTGAATACTGACCTAGATAAGGAAATCTTTAGTTCAATTGAATGCATTCTAAACATGGATGTTGGGTGTAGTTTATCAAATATGAGAGTAATTACTGAAGATGTGATTCTTACAAGAAACTAGGGCATTCAAAAAAATTATGCCCCAATAGGAAGAAGGATGGAAACCCTTCAAAAGTCTAGTAAAATAAGGAGAATTCAGATTTGAGATCAAAACAAGTGGGAGATCCACTCATTACAATGGAGAAGAAATCAAATAAGGTTGATGTCCAAAAAATACCTATTGAAGACGTAGGGACCTAGATAATGGAGGAAGGGTAAATTTTGGAAGAAGCAACTCAGGTTAACCTCATAGATCACAATACCTCTATCATTGAGAAGGAAAGTTTTCAAACATAGGAACCCTCTTACGACAAAGTTGAATTCATGAGCCAAAACTCCTTTGAAGTAGATTATGACATCCATAATAAGAAAACTTATCAGGAAAACATGGTCAGGCATCAAAGGGAGAAATTTTATAACAAGGATGAGATTTTTCTAGGGAAAATGCCTCACTAGAAGAGGAAAAATTAGAATGGAGAGATTTAAGAATAGACCAAAAGAGGAAATGGATATAGAGAAATGGGATTCTTTAAAGGATAAAAATGTATAAAATTTAAAGAGAATTTAAATGTATTGACTCTCTTAAAGCATGTCAAGAAAAGAATGTATGTGGTATCTTCTATGTCTAGAGGAAGGAAAAAAGCTAAAGTGGTTAGATCTAGAGAAGCAAAAAAATATGTTACAAATGATACTTAAAAGGTTTTAAATTTGGGTGAAGGGAAGAACCCAACAAGTTCTAAGAAATGAACTTTCTATATTGGAACATCAAGGGTATGAATACCACTACAAAGCATTGGGTACTTTAGGAGATGAGAAAATAACATAAACCGAGTTATCTTCTTGATTCAAGAGATTAATATTGATGAGTAGAATTATTAGTCAGCTATAAATATTATTTTGAATGAATTAGATATATTGGAAAGTTCAGTGGTGGGAGCCTCTAGATGTTTGGCCTCTTACCATTCGCTACTACTTTTGGAAGTGTTGGAAGGGATAAGAGTTAAAGGTAGAACATTCATATTTGAGTTAATATGGATGTTAGATCCTTATTTAGTGGAACATTGATATGAGGGGATCACAAATATTCCAAGTCTCTCAAAAACTAAAAAATGTTAAGAAAAATGTAGGTCTTAAAATTGTAACTATGAGCATTCAAGATCCAACTTATTTAAGCTAAGACTTTTTCTATTCTGTGTTGAATTAATCTTGCTCTAATTTTTTAGTTAGACCAAGTATATTTGGATTCTTGAAGTTATATGTCCATCAACCCTAAGGAAGTAATGAACTCACCGAACTCATATTTACTTTCAAATAAAAGGTTAGACCCTCCTTGTTTCTCCCCTAGAGAAAGAGTAGAGTTAAAATATCCCAAAAGTAACCAAGGTACATCCAACATAGTACCTAAGAAATTGAGATCTATCTATAGCATCCTTTATCTATAGTCAAATTAGGAGCATACACATTTGTGACCAACCAAGAAAATTTTGACTTCTTACACGTAAATAGAACTAAGAGAAAACCTATAAGATTCTTGGATTAACTTGCCTTCTAATATTATTGGATCCCAGAGAATCCATAATCCCCTTGATGCTCTTTGAGCTGCTCTACAAACTCCAAATTTATTTTAGATATAATTTTTTTCAAAATTATTGATACCTACTTTGGTTTCCTACATAAGGAAAATATCAACTCTAAAATTATTCCTATAGTCCTTCATTACCCTTTACTTTGATGGGGTGTTTAATCCCTAAATATCCTATGATATAATCTTCATCTTCTGTGATATTGCAGTACTTTCCCTCCACTCAACTACAATATCTGTTGTGTGCCATCAACTACTTATTAGACCACTTTTCTACTCCTCACCTCTACACTTTTGGATCTTCTTCACTTTTTGCCATTTCCTAAATTTGTTGTGTTTGTAGTGCTTTTGATTATCCACATAAATATTTTCCCTCCATATTATGTTGCTCTATTGAAGACTAGATTTGATGTTTCTTGGTCCCTCTTTTGCTTTTCTTCATTTTATTTTTATTCACTACCTCTTGGAAGTAATCTTCTTCTTCTAAAAAGGACCAAATATCTTATGATTCCTCTTCTTATTCAATGGGTACAAGATATTCCTCTCCATCACCCCATTGAGTCTCTCTTACCACTTCCTCCTCTTCTCCTTCTTGGGATAACTTTGTCTCCTCTCCTAAAATATGAACCACTAGATTAGGAGTGTTTTGTTTTGAAGCTCTTTCTTTGATAACTTATTAATTTTGGTCTAGATGTGGATGGACCATATTTCCTTCATCCTCTATTTATTTTTCTATTTCATTCTCATTTATCTCATATAGAACTTCAAACTTGTTTTTATTATGTGCTCTTTTATTAGAATATTCTCCTTTCATCAATAGAGTTGATTTTTATTTTGATTGAAACTCTTTTCTCTTCCATATTTGAGCATTTCTCTTCTTTAACTATTTTCTCTCTAGGAATTTATCTTGTAAGTCTCCTACCTTATTACAACCATAAAAAATTAGCATTGAGGACTTATAATGTATTTCTTGTGTATAAAATCCTCCATCTGAGACCAATTTGATTGCAGGGGGAAGGATTTTTTGAGATCTACATTCACGCAAAAGAGAGCAAAAACCATACTTGTTTTTTTCCTTGTCACTAATCAAAAGCTATCAATTTTCCCATTGATTTGGATATTCCTCAAAAAATGTCTTCATCCCAAAATATCACCAAAATTCTAGGTAATCAGACCCAAATAGAGCCCATATAAATATTTTTAGTATCCGGGTTAAATTCTAGAGTCCATTTTCTCAGATAAAGACCTTTTCACCCAAAAAACATGGCACTTTCAATAGAGCTAAACTCATATCTTCTTGACACTTAAATTTGAATAATAAAAATCCTTTGGTCAATGCCACAATTTCCAGTCTTCCTTTCACTTTCTATTTTTGATCTACCCAACTCTTGATTGTATCCAAATTTCGTTAAATACCTATAAATTTACCAACCAAAGTGTTTTATCTTCTTTTGATATTATTTAAAACATAGGTGAAAGCATGAGATTTCGGAAATAAAACATCGAGATGCAAATAAAACAAAACTAAATTGAGGCATAAAATAACACAGATAGAATTAAATTAAAAACAAGAGCACAGCCCTTTTTATTAATGTAATTCCGCTCGGTTATAGTATCTCTCTTCAGTTACACGTTCTCAGTTACAACCGATTAACAGTGATCCCCTTCCGCATGCCCACATGTCAAATGGGCGGGCTGCAGTGTTGCCGCCGCTTGCGGTGATAAGTCCTTGCTTGCTACTGTATTTCCTGCGGTCAGAGAAACAACAAAACCATTTAGTAATACCTATTGTTAAAACAAAGCATTCGGTCTTAAAAATACAGAACAGCAGATTAAAGAAATCAGAATACTTTGAAACCTGCGTATTAGTGAGAATGAAATAACAGCACAACCCGCATGTAAATATGCATTCAATCTTAAAAACACATAAAACACGCATGGATGATTAGAGCAAAACACGTAACTAAAAATACACTAGGCTTTGTCGGCGAATGGGTGGATCATGGATCTAGACTCATGTTCTTCATATCATGTACGTAGAAGAAATGAATCGAAAGGTGCAGTCGGGTATCAAGTTCAACAGCACTTCGTTGCGTTTCTAATAATGCTTCTGTGTCTGCTTTTACATTGTATCGAGCCAATTTTTTTATAGAGGGTTCAGCCTCTGAGAGCATTAATGTTAAAACCCTAAATCCGCAAGGGCCGCTTAGATTTGATCCTTATCGGGCCATTATGAGACATGGCTCGCACTGACAGATCGCAGTTATGAGGCGTGGCTTTGGATCGGATTTGTTTCAAAACAACTTGTCTCATTAAAGTCCATCGTTCTATAGATCCACGGGGTCTCTTTGGAGAGGTGCACGTAAGGGTGCCACGTGGCAATCATTATTTGGATTCGGCGGCCACGTCAAAGTCCGCCTTTGATTATCGCAAATATGCTTTTTAGACGTAAAGTGCCGAAGTGTCGCGATATCGCGACGTCGCGATATCGCGACACTTCGGTAGAGCCTCCCCTTGGGGCCAAAGGTGTCGCGATATCATGACATGCGATATCGCGACACCTTTGGCCGAGGCTCCCCTCGGGACCAAAGGTGTCGCGATATCACGCGTCGCGATATCGCGACACCTTTGGCCGAGGGAGCCTCGAGGCCAAAGGTGTTGCGATATCGTGACACCTTTGGCCGAGGCTCCCCTCGGGGCCAAGGTGTCGCGATATCGCGACACCTTTGGCCGAGGGTAGCCTCGAGGCCAAAGGTGTCGTGATATCGTGACACCTTGGTCGAGGGAGCCTCGGGCCAAAGGTGTCGCGTATCGCGACACCTTTGGCCGAGGCTCCCTCGGGGCCAAAGGTGTCGCGATTTCGTGACACCTTTGGCCGAGGGTAGCCTCGGGGCCAAAGGTGTCGCGATATCGCGACACCTTTGGCCGAGGCTCCCCTCGGGGCCAAAGGTGTCACGATTTCGCGACGTGCAAAATTGCAACGTCACGATTTCACGACGTTGCGAAATCGCGACATCGCGATTTCGTGACGTCTAAGGCTAGGTTCCCTTTTTGTTGAGGCCTGTTTGCTTTTAAAGACTTTGCTTTCGATGAAGGTTTTGGCAAGGCTTGAAGACTTTGATGAAGGTTTTAGCAATGCTCTTTTTCGACCTTCCAAATCGTCGTGCAAGTGGCCAAGACCACTGTTTGACCTCTAAAGGCTGTCCTGAAAGCTGTGTATGTCAATGTGACTAGTGTTTGTAGTCACTTAATCGAATGGTGCTGTTTTGGTGTCTACAGATGCCCCTTTTTGGGAAGCGCTACGAGTGACGCAGTGTTGAGCAAAAATATACGACCAAAGCACTAATGATTAGGGTTTCTTGGTAACCTAACCAACTCTTGATGCCCCAAGTATGGAAAGGGCATGCATTCTTGAATCCTTGCTTCTGACGAGCTAAGGAATTTGATTTCAAGTGTTAACCTATTTTGGTGAGGTGTGACTTGAGCTTGGACATTGATCAGTCATGATTAGGCAAAGGGCGCAACCTTTTATCCACAGGGGAAACCTTGTGTTCATGCTTCGGGAATGCCAAGTATTTGATCAACTTAATGATTGCTTGTTTATCGCCCCAAGCAGGAGCGTGATTGTCTTTGTCAATGATTCTTTGAATGCATGTCATTGCCTTGATTGGGTGTGTGGTTGTTGATTGGTGACTAAGTGTGACTACCCCCTCAAGCGACGAATCGATGAGGGAATGACCTTCGTGAGAAAAGCGACGAGTCGCTTGACCCAAGATGACTTAGGTTAGGGTGCCTTTAGATGTTTTACCATTTGAGCACGTGCAATTTCCCGACATTTGGACCTATTTTTGGTGGGTGTTAACCCTTTTGGTGATGCCATAATGGGGTGAAATCATCGAAAACCCATCTTCCCGTGGAGCGGTCCGGCTATGGTAGCCTTCTTGGGGAAGTAGGAGAGTGATAATTTGAACCCCGACATCGAATTTCTTTGCCCAGAGGTTAAGTGCAAGAGCACTTGTGTCCGACAATTTATTGCTTATGTTTTTGTGTTGCTTCTTGTGATGTTTTTGTTGTTTTGATTTTCTTTCTTTGCGTATATGTCATGATTTTATGCACAATGATTGATGTTGGTGGATGCATGCTACTTTATATTGATGGATGCATATGGTATGATAATTACCGATGTTGTATGTTGATTTATTTTGATGGATGCATGATGGATGCAAGTGCATGTGATATGCAGAAATGAAATGGATGGATGGACTTGGTGAGATTTGGTTATGGCACCATAGACTGTTTAGAACTCCATTATTTTGCTATGTACAAATGTGGTGTTTCTTTTCTTGTATTTTCTGGTGGTATTGTAAGGATGAAAAGTAGCGCAGTTGGTTTAGAAATGTAGCAAAGGTTTTCCGAGACTCAGACGGTTTTAACTCACTAGCCATGACTGTACTTTATCTTACAAGACTTTTGAACAAGGTATGAATCGGACTTGTTTTTGACCAAGTTATTTCACATCCCCGTGTGTGCAATTGAGTTCATTTATGTGGTATTTGTCAGGATACCGCCAGTGCCAGATGGGCTTTCAACCGAACCTGTACTGAGGATCACCTAATTAGCTCCACTAACTCCTTTGTTGTATGTAGTTAGATTAATCTACGGTGTCATCCAGGATACCATAAGCTAGCTCATCCACATGCAAACATTGATCTGTACACAAGTTAATGTGATAGATATATCGTCATGCGAGAAGTTTACCGCCAGTGACCGATAGGCTATCAACCAAACCGATACTGAGGCTTGCCTCATGACCTGTCGTAATGCTGAGAGTTCCAGGGATTCAAGGTCAACTCCCTTCTTTTCTTCAATTGTATTGGGATACTTGCTCTTTATAGTGATAATAATCACTGTTTATTTTAATTTGTTTTTCTTTTTCTCTTGAGCAAGGGATATGGATATGGAGTGACGAGAATCACTATTCTTTGTGCCTTTTGATATGTGCACTGTAGGATGTCAAATTTTGGAGCTTTGACATTTGCAAATTTTTGATGTTTTGCAACTTTGGGATTCTTAGGGAATTGGGTAGGGAGGATGCTTGTCCTTTTGCCAACTCTCAGCATTCTTGGGGTCATTCGCATAGGGGGATGAGCAAGATAACCGTTTCGCTTATGGTAACCTGGATTACCGTGCAGGTTTCATCCTTCGTTCACACAACTCGGGAATTTTTATGTGTTTTAATTTGTGTTGGGATGTTACGTAACAAGGTGTATTGCAAGTGTAACTCTACCTTCGTAAAATCTGTTTGACTTGATACATTTCATTGCTAAAGAGCAAAATGATGACTGAATCACGAAAAACTCTTGATACATTAAAAGACCACTGACTCTAGTGTGGTAAAATGAATGGTGTTTTTGTTGTTTTTGTAAGATGGAACAGTGTGGAACAAGATGGACTAGTAGAACCATTACAGCCTATGGTGCCTTTGACCTATACGACCACGAATATGCAATGTATGGGTGCAATGCTTAATGCAGCTACATATTTTTGTATTTTTGATGGATTGATTTTGGTGAATATGAAGATGAATTGCGAGAAGAACTCTCTATTGATGAATTTGAATATGCCTAGAAATGAGATGCAAATTTTTGTTGTTTTTGGTGATTTTTGTTGTTTTTGAATTTTCATGATTTTTGACCAAGTGATTGTGGAAATCCTTGGAGCGTTTTGGGATTGACCAAGCGATTGCAAGAATCCTTGGAGCCTTTGGGATTGACCAAGCGATTGCGATAATCCTTGGAGCATTTTGGTTTGACCAAGCGATTGCAAGAATCCTTGGAGCCTTTGTGGGATTGACCAAGCGATTGTGATAATCCTTGGAGCATTTGGGGTTGACCAAGCGATTTTAAGAATCCTTGGAGCTTTTGGGGTGACCAAGCGATTGCGATAATCCTTGGAGCTTTTGTGGGATTTGACCAAGCGATTGCAAGAATCCTTGGAGCATGTTGGCTTGACCAAGCGATTGCAAGAATCCTTGGAGCCTTTTGGGATATGGCTCTCTTTAGATATGAAATGGTCGCAAATGACTGATATTCAAGGGTTCTGTTTCCTTGATACCATCAAGAGAAGCTAGCCGGTATGTCCCGGGTCCGATTTTGCTATCAATGACATACGGACCTAACCAATTGGCCGCAAACTTGTCCCTTAGGTGGGATGGCAAACTGGAATTTTGTTGATTTTCCTTCAAAACCAAATCACCAACGCGAAAGTCCCCGAGGTGAACTTTCATGTTGTAAGCTTTCTTAAGTCGCTCTTGATAAATGCGTAAATGCTCGAGAGCATTAACGCGTCGTTCGTCAAGCAACGTAAGCTGGTCTAACCGGGCTTGCCGCGCATAATCATCATCGATGAACTCATGCATTGATATGCGCAGGGAAGGAATCTCCAACTCTAGAGGCATGACTGCCTCGGAGCCATACACGAGTGAAAACGGAGTGGCCCCAGTGGGCGTCCGAATGCTAGTGCGATAGGCCCATAGGGCAAGTGGGATTTGAATGTGCCAATCCTTATGACTGTCTACGACGGTCTTTTTAAGGATGGCAACTAGCATTTTGTTTGACGCCTCTGCTTGTCCATTCGCTTGCGGATAATAAGGTGTTGAAAAGCTATGCTGAATCTTGTACTTTGTGGTCAAAGCACGCACGTCTTTGTTCTTGAAAGGTGTCCCATTATCCGAGACTATTTTGGATGGAATACCAAAATGACATATGATGTTATGCAAAATGAACTCCACAATGCGGGGTCCTGTCGTAGAGGTAAGCGGAATTGCTTCCACCCACTTGGTGAAGTACTCGTGGCCGTTATGATAAACGTGTGATGGCCTCGACGACGCAGGGGAGATCTTTCCAATTAGATCAAAGCCCCATTGCGAGAACGGCCAAGCAGACTGGACTATCTGCAAGGCCTGAGAAGGTACGTGCATTAGATTGGCATGATGTTGACACTTCACGCACTTCTTGACATAGGTGCAACAATCTCGCTCTAAAGATGGCCAATAATAGCCCATGCGAAGAATGCGCTTTGCGATGGCCATTCCACCGAAGTGGCCACCACATGTACCATCGTGCGCTTGGGCGATCGCCCAAGTGGAATCTTGCTGGTCCAAGCAACAAAGGAGGATTCCTTCATAGTTGCGACGATACAAGATGTCTCCTATCAAGACATACTTAGCCGCCTTCTGCTTGAGTGCTCGTTTTGCGGCATGAGTCAAATCAAGTGGGAGACTACCTAACTTGAGGTAGTCTCGGATGGGTAAATACCAATCCTGTTGATTAGAAACCTCGACAGTATGAACAGCCAATCCCTCCCGAAGTTCATCCCTAGCAAATGCTGAATGGGATAGAACCCGCAAGAATAGTGTTGTGTTGCTACTAATGGGAGTAGGGGAGAACAAGGACCCCCAGCTTGGCGTGTTTCAGACGATCTCGGATTCGAGAGAACCTATCCGAGGATGGTTCAATTTGGATCATGTGGATTCCTGGCGTCAAGTCTGAGCTTGCACGCTCCATCGTGGATTGCGATAAGGTTTTGACTTGAATGGTTGTCATATCACCAGAAAGGTCCTACGGAATTAGTGACCCCAAGGAGGCCATTGTGTCCGCAAAACGGTTCGATGATCGAGGGAGTGCCTCGATGTCATACCACTCAAGTTTTACCAGGAATTTGTCCACAAGGGCTTTATAAGCCTTCAGAACTGGGCATTTGCATTGATATACCCCTTTGACTTGATTGACTATTAACAGCGAATCACCAAAGATGTTCAGTCTTTTGATGTTCATGGCGATTGTTGTCTGAAGACCTAGGAGCAAGGCTTCATACTCTGCATTGTTGTTGGTGCACGGGAAGTTTAATTTAAATGACAGGGGCATTGGAGCACCCTGCGGTGTGAAGAATACAATTCCCGCACCACCACCTTGCTCACACTTAGAACCATCGAAGAATAGGGTTATGTCGGCTTGTGACTCAGGCTCATCAGAATCCGGCGATTCTGAGACATGAAAGACCCCATCGTCAGGTAGTTCTATGACCAGAGGCTGATCGTCTTCAAGAGGAGCCTCCGCTAGTTGATCGGCTATGACCTGTCCTTTGATAGATTTTTGTCCAATAAACTCTATGTCAAATTCCGTCAACAACATGATCCATTTCACCGTGCGACTACTATGATAAGTACGACTCATCATGTATCGCAATGGATTTTCCTTAGACACAACATACGTAGTGTTGCTCAAGCATGTAGTGGCGTAGCTTCTTGGTAGCAAACACCACTGCCAAGCGTAGTTTCTCAACGTATGCATAGTTAAGTTCAGTAATCGACCGGGGTGCGGCTAAGATAGTAAGTAGCCTGTTCTTTGTGAAGTTCATTCTTCCGGGCTAGCATGGCGCCCAGTGCCACCTCGCAGGCCGAGATGTATAAGTAGAACGACACTCCCGGCCTAGGTGGTGCCAATACTGGCGGCGAAACCAGGTATTGTTTGATCTCGTCAAAGGTCGATCGGCACTCGTCATCCCAATGAAATGTAACCCCCTTATGTAATAATTTGTTCATGGGTCGGCACTTGTCAGATAATTGTGCTATGAAGCGTTTAATCGACGCGACCTTTCCCTGCAGACTCTTGAGCTGCTTGATTGTGGTTGGGGGAACCATTTCAAGGATTGCCTTGACTTTCTTTGGGTCCACCTCGATTCCTCGTTTTGAGACTATGAAACCCAAGAGTTTTCTAGATGTGACGCCAAAGACGCACTTCTTGGGGTTTAGTCTGACTTTATGCTCCATGAGGCGATCGAGGATCTTGCTTAAGTCAGCGATATGATTTGAGCGCAAGAGAGACTTGGCTAATAAATCATCCATGTAATCTTCCAAAGTTTTGTGCATGTAATCATGGAAGATATACGTCATGGCACGTTGGTAGGTGGCACCAAGCATTTTTAAGGCCAAAAGGCATGACCTTATAACAAAATGTCCCCCAAGGCGTTGTGAATGCCGTTTTTAGTTGGTCTTCAGGATTGATACGAATCTGATTGTATCCTGAGAAACCATCCATGAGGGAGAGCATTTCGTGACCTGCTGTAGCGTCTACTAACGCATCGATGCTCGGCAAGGGGAAATCATCCTTAGGACTCGCTTTATTCAAATCATGAAAATCGGTGCATATGCGAATCCTCCCGTCGGGCTTCTTGACGGGAACCATGTTGGACAACCATGGGGGATAATCCACGCAGATGACAAACTGTGCATCCAACAGCTTTTGCAATTCGTCTTTGACCATCAAGGCCACCGTTGGGTGCATCTTACGTAGTTTTTTCTTTACAGTGCTTGATTGTCGGATCAAGCGTTAAATTATGCGTGACTAGCTACGGGTCTAGTCCCGGCATATCCTTGTACGACCATGCAAAAACCTCCTTCTTCTCTTTGAGAAGGGCAATGTAGTCGGCTTGCTCTTCGGGGGAAAGACTTACCCCTAGCCTTGAGAATCTATGGATTCATTGGATCTGTGCCGATGTCTACGTCATTCGTCTCCTCGATCGACATGTGGGATCCGTCCTCCAACCGATGTGGAGTCGGGATCAAATGGATATCATTAGCTGAATTTAGATCTATGCTTGGAACCTCAGGTTCCTCTTCAGCTTGAAAAATATCCCGAGTTGTCCTTGGGGTAAAATGAGGCATTTCACCGAAAGGCCAGTACTCTGCCGGTGATAGAGGTGAATTGACGCGATCCCAGTCGATGGCATCTATGTCTAGATGCAATGACCGTGCTGGATCGGCCGGATTGCGGATGGGTGCGGTCAAATCAATGGAGATCATGTGGATGGAATGAATTTGGTCTCCATTACCGTGGGCATGATAACACGATTCTTCTAGATGCCCCCTATACTCTGGATCTGGCTCTAGGGGAACGGGCACGAACGGATCGGCCCTATGTGCTAAATGGAGGACAGGGTCTTCCCTCGACACTGTTGTTATGATAGGGTCTCGAGGTGGACGGTGCTCATCGTGAATGTGGAGCCATGGATCCAAGATCAGGTCCCACCCTGTTGGGTCGACCCACCATTCATGCCCTAATCTTATGCCCATCTGTCCCATTAGATATTCATGAGTTAAAGCGCGATAATGTCATCGCGCATGTCTAAGATAGTCCATCTCAGTCTCATCTTCTGAGTCACTTTCGGAGATCCAAAAATGTTCATTCTCTTCAGCAACTATTGCTTGCGACGTTGATGGTTCTCCTTGTTCCAATACGTTAATCTGGTCCCATTGCGGTTGTTCCACTTTTGGTGGAGGGACCCGACTCTCTTGACATTGTACTGACTCAACTGGAATCTCTAAGGGGAACAGCTTCGAAAAGATGTCCGGACACCATTGATATTCTCTTTGGGGATGAGTATCCGAACTTTCGCCTCTCTCTAGCAAAGGAGAGGGATTACTGCTGTTACCAAGGGTGTTTGGTGACCATGGGAGGTAATCTCCCAATGTAAATTCTGTATTTGGGTTGGCATAGAGATCTGGTGCCAATCCCCCCTTGTTGCCTATTTCTAGGTCTTGCATATTTTCAACCAAGATGTCCAAGGGCAGGGGGTGGTTGAACCCTACTCCTGACTTGTCATATGGCATCTGATATCTTGGTTGGCAAGGGAGACGCATCCCTTGCTCATATCTGCCTAGCCCATATCCATGCCAATGGCATTGGCCGAGATATTTGAGGGCAAATTGTGGGTTTGATAGATAATTGATGTTTTCAACAAAAGGTTCTTCGTCCGCTTCCTTTTGCTTACATGGTTCAAGACCATGATCAAGGCCCCCATACACAAAATTTGTCCGGTTGGGTGGGTGACCTAGGGGAACAACTGTTCCTATGGGAAGGCGAGGTCTCCCCATATCCTGGGATCGACTCTAATGCGGGCGTTGCCACAACATTCTGCACTATGTACTCCCCCAGGCCTGTACTAGCCATTTCAACAGTGATTGTTGATGCTTCGGAGGGAGGGAACGGGAGTCCTTCCTGAGTCCATTCCATGTTTGGTAGGTTTGGAGTCTCAGCTTCCGTTGTGCTGGATATTTCCTCCGTTGATATCGTTGAAATTGTTGGCAACCCCTCTTCTAAGGGCTGAGCCTCTTCCATGATTTGTTTTCCCTTGTCCTTCTGTGTAGCCATGACAGGTGGCGTTGGTAATGAAGGAGTAGATGATGAGGGTTCACCTGGCTGGGATGTTGTTGTTTTGGTCACCAGTGGTGCCTGCGGTGTTGAACCCTTTTTAGATGGATTTAGCTGGAAATCCAAATGTGTTGAAGGGAGGGTCGACTGAGGCATTAGTTGTACCGCATTGCAATACTTGAAGGGTTCTAAGTCCATTGGGACTACGTGTATTTCACCTTCAAAAGCATACTTTAAGCACTGGTGAGCGATGGAAGGGACACACTTCATGTCCCGAATCCAAGGCCGCCCTAGCAGTATATTGTAGGCCATCTCGCCTTCCAACACATGGCACAATGTTGGTGTTGTCTTTTGTCCTACCTGGACAGGTAGAACAACCGTGCCGATTGTCGAGCATATTGCATCATTGAAAGCTCGCAGTGTGTACGTGGAGGCTGTGATATGAGAGGCTGGTAGCTTCAAATGTTTTAGGGCTGCAGTGGTAATAATATTATCGGACGAGCCAGTATCTACCAACACTCTCTTATACGGGATCCCGTTGATCCGCGCAACAACATGCAGGGGTGGATCCGCCACGTCATTCGATATTGCTTTGACTTCATCCTCTCCGAAGGTGATGACCGGCTCAATACATCGTTTTACGTGTCCCACGAAGTTGTTGAAAGAATTTGCTTCTTGGGGCTGTAATTCGATGGTTTTTAAAATGTCCATAAGAGCTTCCCTATGAGGTGTTGATTGTTGAATAAGCTCGTAAATGGACAGCCTAGCCGATGTGGTCCGCAAACTCTGCGTGAGTTTGCTCCGTATCGTGATTTCTGGTCTAGGCGGAGGTGACTGTATAGGGTGTTGTTGAGGCCGTGACGTTGTCGAAACTTCCTTTGTGGCTGCCCCAGGGGCAACTGCCGAGTATTTTTTATTCCTCGTCACTATGCTGATCATTCCCACAAATCCTTGCATGGGAAGATTCTGGCGCACCTCATTAACTTGGAGAGGTTTTTCCTGTGCATCGTGGGTATGCAAGGGGTCCTTGAATACCCCCATTTGTTGGTTGTTTGGCGCTATGGGGTTGTCCACGGCCAATGTTTTATTTTTGATTAAATCTTGGATGAGTCCTTTGAACTTCCAACATCCATTCAAATCGTGTCCCCTTCGCCTATGAAATCTACAGTATAGTTCCTCTCTATATCCCTTAGGTTTAGGAGCGTTAGGGTCTATAGTCGGGATCTCTCGGAAGGGTTACTAAATTTGCCACTGACAAGCAGTCAAACAAGGAATCTTTGGACTCCATGTAGGGGGTGAATTGTCGCTAAGGGCGACGCCGCTGATTCTCGCTCCCGTTTCTTATTATCTTTCTCATAACTAGGAGGCACCGCTCGGTAATTGGCCTTTTGAGGCTGCGTGTCTTGCGCAGGCTTGGGAACATTGATTGCAACTTGATTAACCACTACGGGTTGTGATTGCGTATTCCCAGTCTTAGTGGTTTTATTCCACTCTTTCTTCTTAGGCTTGGCAATTGTGCCTTCGCCTATTTTAATCTCTTCTATGACTCTGGCTTGCGCCAAAGCTTCTTCTAAGCTGTCGTATTGCTGCAGCAGCAATAGCCCAGAGATTGATTTTAAGCAACTCCGTGCAAACATCTGAGTGAGATCAGACATAGGGGGACGGTAGGGTAGCCTGGAAAGCAAAGCCCTCCATCGGTTCCTGTATGCTGCTATTGTTTCCTCCTCATACTGCCTGAGGCTGGCCAAATCACTTAGTGATGCCTTCTTCCTTGTGTTGAAAGCAAAGCGTTCAAGAAATGCATCCACTAGTTGATCTAAGTTGTTGATACTGTGTTTGGGCAATTGTGTAAACCAATCCGAGGCAGGGCCCGCGAATGTGGTTATGAAAGTTCTAAGCAACAATGCATCATTGTCTTGGATGCCGAAGCATTGACTCAGGAACCTCGTGACATGTTCTTGTGCGTCCTCCTCACCTTTAAAGACTGCCAATTGTGGCAACTTGAAATGTTCAGGGTAAAGAGGTATGGGTACTGAGGGATGCACCGGATGACTGCGGAGTTGACGTAGTGTGGGATTTTGATGCCCAGAAGCTTTTATCTCCACAGACTCCAAACGCTCTAATAGCGCTTTGTATGCATCGGAAGATTTTATTTCTTCTTCTTTGGTTTGCTCCCGTTGTGGGTCAAGGGAGACTGGAGGCCTATGGGGAGGTGGCCGATTGGCAGCCCTCCCGCCTTGATGGGGCGTGTCGGCCCGTTCTATTTCTGGTTCATACTCCTCATAAAACTCTTGAGGAGTCTCTGGGCGAGCCCTATGACCTTGATCGAGTCCCCGCTGAGGGTACCCATCATTGTTCCGGGAGTGGCCTCCCTTTCGGGTCTATAAGGTCTCAGAGGCAAAGCTTGACGAGGTCGCGGAGACCCGTCCCGCACCAACGGGTTGTGCCTCTCATACTCGTTGTGCTCTTTGGGTGCGAGGGGTTGGCACCCTTTCGGTAGTTTATAGCGTAACTCATCCGCCTCGCGCCGCATGCGCTCTTTATTCAAGCGGTATAAGTACTCTAACTCCCGATGACCCCGCTCAAGCTGCGTGATTCGAGCTTGGCGAGCGGCATGTCTGGCGACTGCCGGGTCAACTGGGTCTGCCCTCTTTTGTTGAGGAGGCTTGAATGTTTTGCCTATGTGTTTGCCTCGATCTTGATGGTCAAAAATTTCAATGGGTTGCTTCCCTTTGTCGGGGTAGGCGACATTTGTTTGAGGTTCTGGCCTCGATGTGTGATCATGATATCTGGCAGGTGCAGAAACACAAGGTTCCCGCGCTGTTTGTTGTTCTCGAGGAATGTGATGATCTTCCTCGTACTCCCTTTTATGGGTGTGAAAGGGGCGGGCGGAGTTAGCTAGCCCTGTGTAAAGAGCCCTGCGCTCTGGATGTTGTTTTTCTATTCTGATGGGAGGTAAATAAGGGACGCCATATCCACGTTGCCCCTCCAAATGGACAATATGCCTCTCTAGCGCTTCATCGCGCTGTGGCCATTCAAATCTAGCCTCAAGAGGCGGTTGTCTACTTATATTGAGATCTGCATGTGAACCATCTTCCCGAAAGGGGCTGTGTTGAATGGGTGTATTCCAATGAGGAGGTTCCCAATAGTTCCTTTTTGAAGTGGCCCCGATGTGGACTTTGTTGTAGGCCGGACCGCCAAGATGGTATGGCTAGGTCCTCGGGGCTAAAGCGAAGGCGACTAGCGCCCTCTCTTTGTGTACCTTCCGCAGCGTCCGCCCTTGATTGGGCTTGGCTACGAGTGTACACCATTGTGAGTTGCTTCGCTACTATCTAAGCAGATTTTATCTCGTTTTATGATGATTTGTCTTTTTGTCTACACTAAGCGTAATGAACACACACACATACACAAAGCCGTGATTATCTCTTTTAAGGTTTAAATAGTGTGTCCTAGACTGGTTTAGTGCATTTTGGTGTTTCGTTTTGTTTTTGCAATTTTGGAAGAACGTTTAAATGCATAATGTTGGCTCATATGACTCCCATAAATGGTCGCCCCTTCAATATACCATTGTCGGACCGATATACCAACCTCTCTATATACCCGCCCTTACGTGAGGGAGACTATAGGTACGTGAGAGCAGATGGTACGTGGAACATAGGCGGTACGGAAGGGGAATCGCTCTATTTATGACACCTACCATAGAAGACTTATCCTCGCGTGCATGGGAATCACCCCAACAACACTTGGTCAGCTTTCGTCAGGATTTACGTCTAGCAACAGTTGCGATCGAGGTAATGGATGCAATATCTCAAGCCAAAGTGATGATGGAATCCACCTTTGGTCTTGCTCAAGGGTTGGGGTTTTACGACCAACGCCTTGGTTTAAAATACCACGTGGTGTGTGGGATTCATTTTACTTTGCAAATTTGAAACAGGCAACCGAAAAAGAAATCTTTCCCTATGCTAGACAGATGCTACAAACCGGAAAACAGCAAGTAGGAATTTTGAAAAGAAATTTTCTACCTTTCTTTAACAAAATTTTTTAATTATTAAATGAATAATTACGCAGATAACTACATAATTAAATAAAGCAAGAAAAATCTTTAAGAAAAATTTCTCTACCTTATTTTAATAATTAAAAAGATTTAATTATTAAATGAATAATTACGCAGATAACTACATAATTAAATAAAGCAAGAAAAATCTTTAAGAAAAATTTCTCTACCTTATTTTAATAATTAAAAGATTTAATTATTAAATGAATAATTACGCAGATAGCTACATAATTAAATAAAGCAAGAAAATTTTTTAGAAAAATTTCTCTACCTTACTCGTAATAATTAAAAGAAATTAAAATGACAAGAAATGAAATAACCCGAAACTTCGCAACGGAAAATGATATGGACGGCTAGAACCGTTACCTCCTTTCTGCCCGAAATTGCTGTTTCTGACCTCCGGCTAAAAAGAAGTACCTGTTAAGCACAAGACACAACAAGTTTAATTAACTTCTGTGATTTAAAATCTGGGAACGGTCCCACCGTGATCGCCACTGAAAGCATGAGATTTCGGAAATAAAACACTGAGATGCAATAAAACAGAACTAAATTGATGCATAAAATAACACGGATAGAATTAAATTAAAAACAAGAGCACAACCCTTTTTATTAATGTAATTCCGCTCGGTTACAATATGTCTCTTCACTGTTACGTATTTTTAAATACACCAGATGAATAGTGATCTCTCTTCCCGCATGCCCACATGCAAAATAGGCAGGCCAGTGTTGCTGCCGCTTATGTTAATTTGTCCTTGCTTGCTGCTGTATTTCCTGCGGTCAGAGAAACAACAAAACCATTTAGTAATACCTGTTGTTAAAACAAAGCATTCGGTCTTAAAAATACAGAACAACAGATTAAAGAAATCAGAATACTTTGAAACCTGCGTATTAGTGAGAATGAAATAACAGCACAACCCGCATGTAAATATGCATTCAATCTTAAAAACACATAAAACACGCATGGATGATTAGAGCAAAACACGTAACTAAAAATACACTAAGCTTTGTCGGCGAATGGGTGGATCATGGATCCAGACTCATGTTCTTCATATCATGTACGTAGAAGAAATGAATCGAAAGGTGCAGTCGGGTATCAAGTTCAACAGCACTTCGTTGCGTTTCTAATAATGCTTCTGTGTCTCTTTTACATTGTATCGAGCCGGTTTTTTATAGAGGGTTCGGCCTCTGAGAGCATTAATGTTAAAACCCTAAATCCGCAAGGGCCGCTTAGATTTGATCCTTATCGGGCCATTATGAGACATGGCTCGCACTGACAGATCGCAGTTATGAGGCGTGGCTTTGGATCGGATTTGTTTCAAAATGGCTTGTCTCATTAAAGTTTGCCATTCTGCAGATCCACGGGGTCTCTTTGGAGAGGGGCACGTAAGGGTGCCACGTGGCAATCATTCTTTGGATGCGGTGGCCACGTCAAAGTCCACCTTTGATTATCGCAAATATGCTTTTTAGACGTAAAGTGCCGAAGTGTCGCGATATCGCGACGTCGCGATATCGCGACACTTTGGCAGAGCCTCCCCTTGGGGCCAAAGGTGTCGTGATATCGTGACGCGTGATATCGCGACACCTTTGGCCGAGGGGAGCCTCGAGGCCAAAGGTGTCACAATATCGTGACACCTTTGGCCGAGGCTCCCCTCGGGGCCAAAGGTGTCACGATATCATGACACCTTTGGCCGAGGGTAGCCTCGAGGCCAAAGGTGTCACGATATCATGACACCTTTAGCCGAGGGGAGCCTCGGGGCCAAAAGTGTCGCGATATCGCGACACCTTTTGCCGAGGCTCCCCTCGGGGCCAAAGGTGTCGCGATTTCATGACACCTTTGGCCGAGGGTAGCCTCGGGGCCAAAGGTGTCACGATATCATGACACCTTTGGCCGAGGCTCCCCTCGGGGCCAAAGGTGTCACGATTTTGCGACGTCACAAAATCATGATGTCGCTATTTTGCGATGTTGCGAAATCGTGACATTGCGATTTCATGACGTCTAAGGCTAGGTTCCCTTTTTGTTGAGGCCTGTTTGCTTTTAAAGACTTTGCTTTCAATGAAGGTTTTGGCAAGGCTTGAAGACTTTGATGAAGGTTTTAGCAAGGCTCTTTTTCCGACCTTCTAAACTGCTGTGCAAGTGGCCAGGACCACTGTTTGACCTCTGAGGGCTGCCCTGAAAGCTGTGTATGTCAATGTGACTAGTGTTTGTAGTCACTTAATCGAATGGTGATGTTTTGGTGTCTACAATAGGTTATGGGATCCTCAACATTCGGATTTCCTCATCTTTTATTGGATCCAATTTAAAGCTCTCTCTCTTTGATTTATTAACTCCCATAAAAACTTTTACCCATTATTGATACTCTCCTAGGTTTGAAGGAGATGTTACTCCTTGATCTATTTCCTTATTGCTAGTCTTCTTAGAAGTTCACTCCATTCTTCAAAAATCCTGTAAAGAAGAAAGAAGCAGAACTGGACCTCAAACTCTAGCTTCCTAGAGGCTTAAGATAAATCTCACTAAGTGAGTACCACTCTTTGATTTCCAAAAGTATTCCAATGAGAAATATTGCTAAGAAACCAACCATGGATTTACCTCTGAATGATAGCTTCTTGTATACACTCTTAAGGGAAAAACTACTATTAGGGTGTGGGGTTTTTGACTATTTTCATTGGTGACACACTCAAACCAATTACTCTAGGATTCATTGGGTACTCCTCATAATGAGTTTTAGGAAAAAAATTAGCCCAAGTACTTCCCTCAATTAAGTGGTTGGGACTTGCACCCGATCCTACAAAAGGATATTAACCTAATGCAAACACTTTTTAAGCACTGAAAAAAGAGTATTGTTGTGCACTGTAGAAACTCTATCGTGCATTGTAGAAAAATTGAAGAGAATTGTAGAAACCATATTGTGTGCACTGTAGCAACCCTCTCGTGCATTGTAGCAACCTTGAATAGCATTGTAGAAACCTTGTCATGCACTAGAGCAACCCTATCACACACTGTAACAACACTAGAGAGCATTGTAGGAATCCTGTTGTGTGCATTGTAGCAACCCTATCATGGACTACAACAACCCTAAAGAGTACTACAAAAATCATGTCATGCACTATAGGAACCCTGTCACACATTGTAGTAACCCTAGAGAGCATTATATAAACCTTGTTGTGCACATTGTAGCAACCCTGTCACACACAATAGCAACCTTGAAGAGCATTGTAGAAACCCTATCACACACTATAGCAGCCTTGGAGAGCACTATGGAAACCCTTTTGTGTGCATTGTAGCAACCTTGAAGAGCACTATAGAAACCTTATCATGCATTGTAGAAACTGTCACATATTATAGCAACCCTGGAGAGCACTGTAGAAACCCTATTGTGCACACTATAGCAACCTTATCACACACTGTGGCAACCTTGAAGAGTACTATAGCAACCCTGTCACATACTGTAGCAGCCCTAGAGAGCACTGTAGAAACCCTGTCATGCACTTTCTTATTAGTTATTTTATAAAGAATAAATATGGATGCATATAATTACATATTTAATGTGTATGATATAATAATATTATTATTTCTAATTATTATCTTATTCTCTAGATCGATGATCTTTTTGACTAGATAAAAGGATCTTAAGTGTTCACCAACATTGATATGAGAAGAGGATTTTATTTGCTATTTGGAGCATATATTTCAAAGATTACTTTTTGGAATTGTTAAAGGTATTTCATGTTTATAGTGATATGTTTTATGTTAACAAATACCCTATTTTTTATTTTAAATTTATAAGTAATGTCTTCAAACATTACATAGATAATTTTATCTTTGTATTTTTAGATGGCATCATAATTTACTCTAATACCTTGAATGAAAATAACGGATACTTACACTAAATATTATATTATTTATTATAGCATTAGTCATATGGAAATCTCTTTAAATAATATATTCTAGTTTGAAATCCAATAGGACTATACTAAATTGTTCAATCCTCACTAGTGTTATTATGTTGTATCCAAATTGAGAACTCGATATGTGAAATGATACATAACTAGAGGAAATTGATGGAATTCTCATAGAAGACAATAATTTGATTTTATAGAACATGTATAAGCTTAAGGATTATGAGATACATTATCATACATATTACATTGAAATAGAAATGGTGATGCATGATATTTAATTATGGTGATATTTCTTTTTGGGATACCAATTTGAGTTGAGAAAGGATATCAATATCTCCACTATATTTTTATTCACCTAAATACAAATATTTACTCAAGGAGATGAATGGTTATCTTTGATAGTATGACTACTACATTACTCATATTGGGAAAAGGAAAATTAGATAGTTGATGCCTTTGGTAGATTCAAGATCACTTATTTTACTATGAAAATATAGACCAAACACAACATGCATATCCTAGAGTATCAACCTCATGTCAAATGGTACCAAAACATACAATATATATGTCTATTTATAAGGAAATAGAAGTTAAATTATTCTCTATATATTTTAAGGATATGAAATGCTTAACTTCAATAAGAAAAATTATGTTCTTGTGTTCAAAGCATGAGAGATGATTTTGTCATAGGACCACCAATATGTTTACTTAAAACAACCTAAATTTGAGATATATGATAACCTAAAATGTTATACTTTTATCCATGCATAAAGCATGCTATAATATATTATTTCCTCTATGTTTTGAGTGTCAATATATTAAATTTATGCATGTAACACACAAGTCTATGTGATAAAAAATATAACTAAAATGTATAATCTTTTAATATGCACTGCAATATATAATATTGAGGTATATTTGTGTATCTTGCAATATTGAAAAAATGTTTGGTCACTTGAGTGTTGGAAATCTGGCCAGCCATACATTAAAATGAAAATTCGGGCCGTTAGATGATGTTTTCAGTCTTGGAAAGTGTCTCCTCTCTTGTTATAGGAGACAAAATGAAATCATAGAGCTTATAAATATGTGCAATCTAAAAAATAAATGGGCTCAAATGGACACCCGAGTCAAAATTTATGCCGAAATAATAAGACATGTAATAAACACCATCGATTTAGATCCGACGGATGTGATTTGCTAGGGTTAGGGTTTGCTTTGTTTTTTATTACTTAAGGTAGTTTTAGGGTTTTCTTTTAAGAAGAAAAATTTTGCATTGTCGCAAGTGTGTGAGCTCTTCTAGAGCCTGTGAGGATATCTTAACAGAGTACTAAAACTCTGCCAGAATTATTCTAGATAATAAGAAGATAATATTTACTCCAATTTTATTTTATTGCATTATTGTAAATTATTCATTTGGTATCAGATCAAGGCAATCAAGAAATTGGGTTTGAGTAACTATGGAATTTCTACTGCAAGTTTTACAGAAGCTTCTCGAAGATCTTAGTTCATGTTGAAGGGAGAAATTTAATTTTGATCCTAGAATTTGATGATTTTGATCCAGTGCAAGAGGAAGATGTAGAGGTCGAGATATGAGAAATGTGCAGTATTACAATTGTAAAAAATATGGCCATTATGAGAGGGATTGTAGGCTAAAAAAATCAGCACATTATGGAGAAGAGGATTCCTATGAGGATGATACTTTGTTCTGTATGATTGAATAAAAAGTGGACCAAGCAACTTTCCTCTCTACATAGAATAGCACAAAGGAGACATGGATCCTGGAAAGTGGGTGCACAAACCATATGGCTGACAAGAGGGATGTATTTTCATCTCTTGATTCTTCTTATCAATACAGTATCAGGCTTGGAGATGAGAAGAGCTTGGAGATGGTTACGAAAGGAGAAATGGAGGTTCCTACCAGGAGAGGAAAAATAATGAAGGTAAAATATATTTACTATGCACATCGTTTGAAGCATTCATTAATGAGTATTGGTCAAATGTTGGAAAAGGATTATAAGTTAGTTTTTGAGGATAGAATGTGTAAAATTTATGTTTAGAGGAGAAAATTGATTACCACTATAAATATGACCAAGAACAAGATCTTCCCATTATAGTTTTTAGATCAAGGGAGAGCTCTAGCATTTTTTTGTATAGAAGGTAAGGAGATGCTATGACGTTTACGGTTTGGGCAATTAAATTATAAGAGTTTGAAGATGCTTTCACCACTTGTCTATGGGTTTCCAAACGTTGAAAACTCCAAGGAGTTTTGTGAAGGTTGTGCACTTGGAAAACATGCAAGGGGGAATTTTCCGTATGGTGAAGCATGGAGGGCCCAACATCCATTACAGTTGGTTCATAGTGACATTTGTGGACCAATGCAGACACAGATTATGGATAAAGCTTCTTAATTTCTAACTTTTATTGATGATTTATCTAGATATTGTTGGGTTTATTTTATTAAGCATAAGGATGAGGCATTCAATTGCTTCAATAATTTTAAGGCTCTAGTTGAAAATTAGAGTGGTCATTATATCAAATGTTTGAGGATAGATAGAGGATGTGAGTTTTTTTCTCATGAATTTGATGATTTTTGTAGTGAGTTTGGAATTAAAAGGTAGAAAACAAGTCCTTATACACCTCAAAAAAATGGGGTGGCTGAAAGAAAGAATAGGACTTTGGTGGAGACGGCATGGTGCATGATGCATGAAAAAGGTATGAGTAAGTTTTATTGGGCTGAAGCAATTAGGTCTTCTAATTACATTTAAATTGAAGTCCTACAAAGAGTCTTGAGAATATTACCCCTTATGAATGTTGGTACAATAAGAAGCCAAATGTAAATCATTTTAGAGTTTTTGGATGTGTGGCTTTTGTGCATGTTAATGGTGAGAATAGGAATAAGTTGGATGTAAAGAGTGAAAAATATATTTTTATTGGTACAGTGAGAAATATAAGGCTTGTAGGTTCTTTAATCTTATTTCACATAAAATATTGTATCTAGAGATGCAATTTTTGATGAAGGGGGAATTTGGGGATCACAAAAATTATTTTTTGAGGATGCTTTTGGTGAAGAGAAGGTGGAACCAAACCATGTTTTAGTTCAGCCCATCCATGAAAGAGTTTCCAATTCATCTTCTGCAAGTGCACCTTCAAGTCCAAGAGAAGGTTCTTCCAGTAGTTCTCCACCTCCATCACCATCGGCAAAAGGAAAAGGTAAAATATTGTTGAAGGATCGGCCAGAATCTCAAATTATTGATAAGAATTTCCATAAGAGGGTGACAAGGAGTCAACATACAGATATGAATGTAGTAATAGAGAGGTTAGATAACCTGCATCTTTATGGAGGTGATGATAGTGGAGATCCCAAAGGTGATGTTGTAAACTATGCACTTTTTTCACAAGTTTCTAAAGTTTCAAAAGTTGTTGATGATTTTGAGCCTTCATGTTTTGAGCATGCTAGTACTAAAAAAGTGTGGATGAAGGCTATGCAACAAGAAATGCATTCTATTGAAAAGAATGATACTTGGGAGTTGTGTGATTTTCCCAAGGATAGAAAATGTGTAGGATGCAAGCGAGTCTACAAGATCAAGAAGAATAGTGATGGATCCATTGAGAGGTACAAGGTACGGTTGGTAGCAAAGGGTTTCACTCAAAAATATGATTTGAAATATGAGGAAACATTTTCTCCAGTAGAAAGGCAAGAAATAGTAAGGATGTTGCTATCATTGTGTAGACACCAAAATAGCACCAATCCGATTAAGTGACTACAAACATTGATCGCATTGACATACACAGCTTTCAGGGCAGCCCTCAGAGGTCAAACAGTGGTCCTGGCCACTTACACGACAGTTTAGAGGGTCAAAAAATGAGCGGTGCAGAGTTGGTCATTTTGTCAAAACCTTTAACAAACTTTAAGCCTTTAGTCCAAAGCAGCCTTCAAAACTTCACCAAACTTCAAGCCTTAAGCAATCCAAAGTAGAGTCTTCAAAAGCAAACAAGCCTTAACAAAAAGGGAACCTAGCCTTAGACATCGCGAAATCGTGACACCTTTGGCCCCGAGGGGAGACTCGGCCAAAGGTGTCGCGATATCGCGACACCTTTGGCAACGAGGCTACCATCGGCCAAAGGTGTTGTGAAATCGTGACACCTTTGGCCCCGAGGCTCCCCTCGAGGGTAGCCTCGGGGCCAAAGGTGTTGTGATATCGTGACACCTTTGGCCGAGGGTAGCCTCGAGGCCAAAGGTGTCGTGATATCGCGACACCTTTGGTCGAGGGTAGCCTCGAGGCCAAAGGTGTCGTGATATCACGACACCTTTGGCCGAGGGTAGCCTCGAGGCCAAAGGTGTTGTGATATCATGACACCTTTGGCCTCGAGGCTCCCCTCGGCCAAAGGTGTCACGATATCACGACACCTTTGGCCTCGAGGCTACCCTCGGCCAAAGGTGTCGCGATATCGCGACACCTTTGGCCCCGAGGGGAGCCTCGGCCAAAGGTGTCGCGATATCGTGACACCTTTGGCCTCGAGGCTCCCCTCGGCCAAAGGTGTCGCGATATCGCGACACCTTTGGCCCCGAGGGGAGCCTCGGCCAAAGGTGTCGTGATATCACGACACCTTTGGCCTCGAGGCTCCCCTCGGCCAAAGGTGTCATGATATCGCGACACCTTTGGCCCCAAGGGGAGCCTCGGCCAAAGGTGTCGCAATATCATGACGCGCGATATCGTGACGCGCGATATCGCGACACATTTGGCCCCGAGGGGAGCCTCGGCCAAAGGTGTCGTGATATTGCGCGTCATGATATCGCGACACCTTTGGCCCCAAGGGGAGGCTCTGCCGAAGTGTCGCGATATCACGATGTTGTGATATCGCGACACTTCAGCACTTTATGTTTAAAAGGTACTTACGATAATCAAAGGCGGACTTTGACATGACCGTCACATCCAAAGAATGACTGCCACGTGGCACCCTTACGTGCTCGTCTCCAAAGAGACCCCGTGGATCTACAGAACGACGAACTTTAATGAGACAAGCAGTTTCGAAACAAATTTGATTTAAGGCCATGCCTCATAACTTTCGATGTCAATACGAGCCATGTCTCATAATGGCCTGACAAAGATCAAATCTGAGCGGCCCTTGCGGATTTAGGGTTTTGACATTAATGCTCTAAGAGGCAAAAACCTCTATAAAAACTAGCTCGATGCGAAGTAAGAAGAGGACGAAGCATTTTCTAAAACATAACGAAGTGCTGCAAAACTAGAGACTCGTTTATAGTCTTTCTGAACTCATTCTTCTGCACTCTCGATCTGACTATGGATACGACAAACCACTAATTCGATGACAAGTCATTATCCTGGATTTTGAGCCAATTCCTAGTGGGTTGGTGTCAAAGTCGGATTTTAATAGGGCAGCCCGCTTGGGCACCCTACATATGTTCGTAGTGTTAATTTAATTCATGTTTCGAATGGATTGAAACAATTTACATTTTGTTTATGTTGTTTTCAAACATATTGAAGCAATAGTCTACGTTTTATCTTTTCGAATTTGTGCTATTTTCGAACGTGTTAAAGTAGCAGTTTATGTTTTAAAGACAAGCGTTTTATTCATACATTTAATCAGCCTTTTACATGCATTTCTCATTGCTCTCTACAGTCAAATGTTCTGTCTTCTTGTTGCAGGTGCTATTAACAGTTTATTGTTTCTTTTGCAGGAAGAACAGCAGCAAGCAAGGACTCATCACCGCAAGCGGCGGCAACACTGTAGCCCGCCCATTTTACATGTGGGCATGCGGAAAGAGATCATTATTCATCTGTTGTAACCGAAAACACGTAACTGAAGAGGCGTATTGTAACCGAGCGGAATCACATTAATAAAAAGGGTTGTGCTCCTATTTTTAATTTAATTCCATCCGTGTTATTTTATACATCAATCTAGTTCTATTTTTATTGCATCTTAGTTTTTTTATTTCCAGAATCTCATGCTTTCAGTGGCAATCACGATGGGACCTGAACCCACAGTTTTTATTTTAGGTTAAGTTGCTGATCTAAAAATTGTTTTTTTATAGGTACGATTATTCGTCTCTACAAGTGACGAGTACAGAGTTCGTATTCGTCTCACCCCGGGACGAATAAAATATTCGTCTCACCCTGGGATGATTACGGTTCTGTTATTCGCCTCACCCAGGGACGATTACGGATCTGTACATTCTTCAGAGCCAATCAGAAGCATCCCGTCGGGCAGAGAAGAGGTAGGAGTTTTTCTGAACTTCTGTCAAATTGTTGTTTTTCTGCTTTCTGGTTTTTCGGTTGTGTATAGCTTAAGAATTGTTCCATTCTTATTTAAATAAAGGTAGAGAAAATTTCGGTTAATTTTCTTGCTTTGTTAAAAAAAAAAAAAAAATCTTTTTAAATTTTTACTTGTTGTTTTCAGTTAGTATTATCTGTCTGGCATAGGGAAAGATTTCTTTTTCGATTGCTTGTTTCAATTTTTTGCAAAGTAAAATGAACCCCACACACCACGTGGTATTTTAAACCAAGGCGTTGGTCGTAAAACCCCAACCCTTGAGCAAGACCAAAGGTGGATTCCATTATCACTTTGGCTTGAGATATTGCATCCATTACCTCGATCGCGACTGTTGCTAGACGTAAATCCTGACGAAGGCTGACCGATTGTAGCTTGGGGTGATTCCCAGCACGCAAGGATAAGTTTTCTATGGTAGGTGTCATAAACAGAGCGATTCCCCTTCTATACCGCCTATGTTCCACGTACCATCTGCTCTCACGTACCTATAGTCTCCCTCACATAAGGGCAGGTATATAGAGAGGTTGGTATATCGGTCCGACAATGGTATATTGAAGGGGCGACCATTTATGGGAGTCATACGAGCCAAAATTATGCATTTAAACGTTCTTCCAAAATTTCTAAAACAAAACGAAATGCCAAAATGCACTAAACCAGTCTAGGACACACTATTTAATCTTTAAAAGAGATAATCACAGTTTTGTGTATGTGTGTGTTTACTTCTGCTTAGTGTAGACAAAAAGACAAAACATCATAAACGAGATAAAATCTACTTAGATAGTAGCGAAGCATCACAATGGTGTACACTAATAGCCAAGCCCAATCAAGGGCAGATACTATAGAAGGTACACAAAGAGAGGGCGCTAGTTGCCTTCGCTTTAGCCCTAAAGACCTAGCCATACCGTCTTGGCAGTCTGGCCTACAACAAAGTCCACATCAGGCCACTTCAAGAAGGAACTATTGGGAACCTCCTCATTGGAATACACCCATTCAACACAGCCCCTTTCGGGAAGATGGTTCACATGCAGCTCTCAATGTAAGTAGACAACTACCTCTTGAGGCTATATTTGAATGGCCACAGCGCAATGAAGCGCTAGAGAGGCATACTGCCCATTTGGAGGGGCAACATGGATATGGCGTCCCTTCTTTACCTCCCATCAGAACAGAAAAACAACATCCAGAGCACAGGGCTCTTTACACAGGGCAATCTAACTCCGCCCGCCCCTTTCAAACCCATGAAAGGGAGTACGAGGAAGATCATCACATTCCTCGAGAACAACATACAGTGCAAGAAACTTGTGTTTCTGCACCCGCCAGATATCATGATCACACATCAAGGCTAGAGCCTCAAACAAATGTCGCCTACCCCGACAAAGGGAAGCAACCCATTGAAATTTTAGACCATCAAGATCGAGGCAAACACATAGGCAAAACATTCAAGCCTCCTCAACAAAATATGGTAGACCCAGTTGAACCGGCAGTTGTCAGACATGTCGCTTGCCAAGCTCGAATCACACAGCTTGAGCAGGGTCATCAAGAGTTAGAGTATTTATACCGCTTGAATAAAGAGCACATGCAACGCGAAGTGGATGAATTGCGCTATAAGCTACCTAAGAGGGTACCAACCCCTCACACCCACAGAGAAGAACAATATGAGAGACACAATCCCTGGGTGCAAGACAGGTCTTCGCGACCTCGTCAAGTTTTGCCTTTGAGACCTTATAGACCCGAGATGGAGGCCACTCCCCGAAACAATGATGGGTACCCCCAACGGGGACTCAATCAAGGTCATAGGTCTCACCCAGGGACTCCTCAAGAAGTTTATGAGGAGTTCAAACCAGAAATAGAATGGGCCGACACGCCCCATCAAGGCGGGAGGGCTGCCAATCGGCCACCTCCCCATAGGCCTCCAGTCTCCCTTGACCCACAATGAGAGCAAACCAAAGAAGAAGAAATAAAATCTTTCGATGCATACAAAGCGCTATTAGAGCATTTGGATTCTATGGAGATAAAAGCTTTTGGGCATCAAAAGCCCACACTACGTCAACTCTGCAGTCATCAGGTGCATCCCTCAGTACCCATACCTCTTTACCCTGAACATTTCAAGTTACCATAATTGGCAGTCTTTAAAGGTGAGGAGGATGCACAAGAACATGTCACGAGGTTCCTAAGTCAATGCTTCGACATCCAAGACAATGATGCATTGTTTCTTAGAACTTTCATAACCACATTCGCGGGCCCTGCCTCGGATTGGTTTACACAATTTCCCAAACACAGTATCAACAACTTAGATCAACTAGTAGATGCATTTCTTGAACACTTTGCTTTCAACACAAGGAAGAGGGCATCACTAAGTGATTTGGCCAGCCTCAGGCAGTATGAGGAGGAAATAATAGAAGCATACGGGAATCGATGGAGGGATTTGCTTTCCAGGCTACCCTACCGTCCCCCTATGTCTGATCTCACAAAGATGTTTGCATGAAGTTGCTTAAAATCAATCTTTGGGCTATTGCTGCTGTAGCAATACAACAGCTTAGAAGAAGCTTTGGCACAAGCCAGAGTCATAGAAGAGATTAAAATAGGTGAAGGCACAATTGCCAAGCCTAAAAAGAAAGAGTGGAATAAAACCACTAATACTGGAAATACACAATCACAACCTGCAGCGGTTAATCAAGTTGTGATCAATGTTCCCAATCCTGCGCAAGACACGCAGCCTCAAAAGGCCAATTACGAGGCAGTGCCTCCTAGTTATGATAAAGATAATAAGAAACAGGAGCAGAATCAGCAACGTCACCCTAAGCAAAAATTCACCCCTTACACGGAGCCTAGGGACTCCTTATTTGACCGCTTGTCAGCGGCAAATTTAGTAACCCTTCCAGAGATCCCGACTATAGACCCTAACACTCCTAAACCTAAGGGATATAGAGAGGAACTATACTGTAGATTCCATAGAAGAAGGGGACATGATTTGAATGGATGTTGGAAGTTCAAAGGACTAATCCAAGATTTAATCGAAAATAAAACATTGGCCGTGGACAACCCCATAGTGCCAAACAACCAACAAATGGGGGTATTCAAGGACCCCTTGCCTGCCCACGAGGCACAGGAAAAACCTCTCCAAGTTAATGAGGTGCGCCAGAATCTTCCCATGCAAGGATTTGTGGGAATGATCAGCATAGTGACGAGGAATAAAAAATACTCAGCAGTTGCCCCTGGGGCAGCCACAAAGGAAGTTCCGACAACGTCACAGCCTCAAAAACACCCTATACAGTCACCTCCGCCTAGACCAAAAATCACGATACGGAGCAAACTCATGCAGAGTTTGCGGACCACATCGGCTAGGCTGTCCATTTACGAGCTTATTCAACAATCAACACCTCATAGGGAAGCTCTTATGGACATTTTAAAAACCATCGAATTACAGCCCCAAGAAGCAAATTCTTTCAACAACTTCGTGGGACATGTAAAACGATGTCCTGAGCCGGTCATCACCTTCATAGAGGATGAAGTCAAAGAAATATCGAATGACGTGGCAGATCCACCCTTGCATGTTGTTGTGTGGATCAACGGGATCCTATATAAGAGAGTGTTGGTAGATACTGGCTCGTCCAGTAATATTATTACCACTACAGCCCTAAAACATTTGAAGCTGCCAGCCTCTCATATCATAGCCTCCATGTACACACTGCGAGCTTTCAATGATGTAATATGCTCGATAGTCGGCACAGTCGTTCTACCTGTTCAGGTAGGACAAAAGACAACACCAACATTGTGCTAGAGAGAGGTGAAAGTTCGGATACCCATCCCCAAAGAGAATATCAATGGTGTTTGGACATCTTCTCGAAGCTGTTCCCCTTAGAGATTCCAGTTGAGTCAGTACAATGTCCAGAGAGTCAGGTCCCTCCACCCAAAGTGGAACAACCGCAATGGGACCAGATTAATGTATTGGAACAAGGAGAACCATCAACATCACAAGCAATAGTTGCTGAAGAGAATGAACATTTTTGGATCTTCGAAAGTGACTCAGAAGATGAGACTGAGATGGACTATCTCAGACATGCGCGATGACATTATCGCGCTTTAACTCACGAAGATCTAATGGGACAAATGGGCATAAGATTAGGGCATGAATGGTGGGTCGACCCATCAGGGTGGCACCTGATTTTGGATCCATGGCTCCACATTCACAATGAGCACCATCCACCTCGAGACCCTATCATAACAACAGTACCGAGGGAAGACCCTGTCCTCCATTTGGCACATAGGGCCGATCCGTTCGTGCCCGTTCCCCTAGAGCCATATCCAGAGTATAGGGGGCATCTAGAAGAATCAAGTTATCATCCCCGCAGTAATGGAGACCAAATTCATTTCATCCACATGATCTCCATTGATTTGATCGCACCCATCCACAATCCGGCCAATCCAACATGGTCATTGCATATAGACATAGATGCCATCGACTGGGATCACATCAATTCACCTCTATCACCAGCAGAGTACTGGCCTTTCAGTGAAATGCCTCATTTTACCCCAAGGACAACTCAGGATATTTTTCAAGCTGAAGAGGAACCTGAGGTTCCAAGCATAGATCTAAATTCAGCTAATGATATCCATTTGATCCCGACTCCACATCAGTTGGAGGATGGATCCCACATGTCAGTCGAGGAGATGACTGACGTAGACATCGGCACAGATCCAATGAATCCACAGATTCTCAAGCTAGGGGTAAGTCTTTCCCCCGAAGAGCAAGCCGACTACATTTCCCTTCTTAAAGAGAAGAAGGAGGTTTTTGCATGGTCGTACAAGGATATGCCAGGACTAGACCCGCAGCTAGTCATGCATAATTTAACGCTTGATCCGACAATCAAGCCTGTAAAGCAAAAGCTACGTAAGATGCACCCAACAGTGGCCTTGATGGTCAAAGACAAATTGCAAAAGCTGTTGGATGCACAGTTTTTCATCTGCATGGATTATCCACCATGGCTGTCCAACATGGTTCCCGTCAAGAAGCCCGACGGGAGGATTTGCATATGCACCAATTTTTGTGATTTGAATAAAGCGAGTCCTAAGGATGATTTCCCCTTGTCGAGCATCGACGCATTAGTAGACGCTACAGCAAGTCACAAAATGCTCTCCCTAATGGATGGTTTCTCAGGATACAATCAGATTCGTATCAATCCTGAAGACCAACTAAAAATGGCGTTCATAATGCCTTGGGGGGCATTTTGTTATAAGGTCATGCCTTTTGGCCTTAAAAATGCTGGTGCCACCTACCAACGTGCCATGACATTTATCTTCCATGATTACATGCACAAAACTTTGGAAGATTACATGGATGATTTGTTAGCCAAGTCTCTCTTGCACTCAAATCATATCACTGACTTAGACAAGATCCTCGATTGCCTCATGGAGCATAAAGTTAGACTAAACCCCAAGAAGTGTGTGTTCGACGTCACATCTAGAAAACTCTTGGGTTTCATAGTCTCAAAATGATGAATCGAGGTGGACCCCAAAGAAAGTCAAGGCAATCCTTGAAATGGTTCCCCCAACCACAATCAAGCAGCTCAGGAGTCTGCAGGGAAAGGTCACGTCGATTAAATGCTTCATAGCACAATTATCTGACAAGTGCCGACCCATGAACAAATTATTACATAAGGGGGTTACATTTCATTGGGATGACGAGTGCCAGTCAGCCTTTGACGAGATCAAACAATACCTGGTTTCACTGCCAGTATTGGCACCACCTAGGCCAGGAGTGTCGTTCTACTTATACATCTCAGCTACTGAGGTGGCACTGGGTGCCATGCTAGCCCAGAAGAATGAACTTCACAAAGAATAGGCTAGTTACTATCTTAGCCGCACCCTGGTCAGTTACGAACTTAAATATGCATACATTGAGAAACTCTGCTTGGCAGTGGTGTTTGCTACCAAGAAGCTACGCCACTACATGCTGAGCAACACTACGTATGTTGTGTCTAATGAAAATCCATTGTGATACATGATGAGTTGTACTTATCATAGTAGTCGCACGGCAAAATGGATCATGTTGTTGACAGAATTTGACATAGAGTTTATTGGACAAAAATCTATCAAAGGATAGGTCATAGTCGATCAACTAGCAGAGGCTCCTCTTGAAGATGATCAGCCTCTGGTCATAGAACTACCCGATGATGGGGTCTTCCATGTCTCAAAATCGCCAGATTCTGATGAGCCTGAGTCACAGGCCGACATAACCCTATTCTTCGACGGTTCTAAGTGTGAGCAATGTGGTGGTGCAGGAATTGTATTCTTCGCACCGCAAGGTGCTCCAATGCCCCTGTCATTTAAATTAAACTTCCCATGCACCAACAACAATACAGAGTATGAAGCCTTGCTCCTAGGTCTTCAGACAGCAATCGCCATGAACATCTTTGGTGATTCGTTGTTAATAGTCAATCAAGTCAAAGGGGTATATCAATGCAAATGCCCAATTTTGAAGGCTTATAAAGCCCTTGTGGACAAATTCTTGGCAAAACTTGAGTGGTATGACATCGAGGCACTCCCTCGATCATCGAACCGTTTTACGGACACAATGGCCTCCTTGGGGTCACTAATTCTGCAGGACCTTTCTGGTGATAGGACAACCATTCAAGTCAAAACCTTATCGCAATCCATGATGGAGCATGCAAGCTCAGACTTAACGCCAGGAATCCACATGATCCAAATTGAACCACCCTCTGATAGATTCTCTCGAATCCGAGATCGTCTGAAACACGCCAACTTGGGGTCCTTGTTCTCCCCTACTCCCATTAGTAGAAACACAACACTATTCTTACAGGTTCTATCTCATTCAACATTTGCTAGGGATGAACTTCAGGAGGGATTGGTTGTTCATACTATCAAGGTTTCTGATCAACAGGACTGGTATTTACCCATTCGAGACTACCTCAAGTTAGGTAGTCTCCCACTTGATTTGACTCATGCCACAAAATGAGCACTCAAGCAGAAAGCGGCTAAGTATGTCTTGATAGGAGACATCTTGTATCGTCGCAGCTATGAAGGAATCCTCCTTTGTTGCTTAGACCAGCAAGAGTCCACTTGGGCAATCGCCCAAGCGCATGATGGTACATGTGGTGGCCACTTCAGTGGAATGGCCATCGCAAAGTGCATTCTTTGCATGGGCTATTATTGGCCATATTTAGAGCGAGATTGTTGCACCTATGTCAAGAAGTGCGTGAAGTGTCAACATCATGCCAATCTAATGCACGTACCTTCTCAGGCCTTGTAGACAGTCCAGTTTTCTTGGCCATTCTCGCAATGGGGCTTTGATCTAATTGGAAAGATCTCCCCTACGTCGTCATGCCGTCACACATTTATCATAACAGCCACAGAGTACTTCAAGTGGGTGGAAGAAATTTTGCTTACCTCTACGACAGGACCTCGCATTGTGGAGTTCATTTTGCATAACATCATATGTCATTTTGGTATTCCATCCAAAATAGTCTCGGATAATGGGACACATTTCAAGAACAAAGACGTGCGTGCTTTGACCACAAAGTACAAGATTTAGCACAGCTTTTCAACACCCTATTATCCGTAGGCGAATGGGCAAGCAGAGGCGTCAAACAAAATGCTAGTTGCCATCCTTAAAAATACCATCACAGATAGTCATAAGGATTGGCACATTCAAATCCCACTTGCCCTATGGGCCTATCGCACTAGCATTCGGATGCCCACTAGGGCCACTCCGTTTTCACTCGTGTATGGCTCCGAGGTAGTCATGCCTCTAGAGTTGGAGATTCCTTCCCTGTGCATATCAATGCATGAGTTCATCGATGATGATTCTGCATGGCAAGCCCGGGTAGACCAGCTTACGTTGCTTGACGAACGACGCGTTAATGCTCTCGAGCATTTATGCATTTATCAAGAACGACTTAAGAAAGCTTACAACATGAAAGTTCACCTCAGGGAATTTCGTGTTGTTGATTTGGTTTTGAAGGAAAACCAACAAAATTCCAGTTTGCCATCCCACCTAAGGGACAAGTTTGCAGCCAATTGGTTAGGTCCGTATGTCATTGATAGCAAAATCGGACCCGGGACATACCGGCTAGCTTCTCTTGATGGTATCAAGGAAACAAAACCCTTGAATATTAGTCATTTGCGACCATTTCATATCTAAAGAGAGCCATATCCCAAAATGCTCCAAATATTCTTGCAATCGCTTGGTCAAACCAAAATGCTCCAAGGATTATCACAATCGCTTGGTCATATCCCAAAATTCTCCAAGGATTCTTGCAATCGCTTGGTCAAACCAAAATGCTCCAAGGATTCTTGCAATCGCTTGGTCAATCCCAAAAGGCTCCAAGGATTCTTGCAATCACTTGGTCAATCCCAAAGGCTCCAAGGATTCTTGCAATCACTTGGTCAATCCCAAAACGCTCCAAGGATTCCCACAATCACTTGGTCAAAAATCATGAAAATTCAAAAACAACAAAAATCATCAAAAACAACAAAAATTTGCATCTCATTTCTACGCATATTCAAATTCATCAATAGAGAGTTCTCGCAATTCATCTTCATATTCACCAAAATAAATCCATCAAAAATACAAAAATACATAGCTGCATTCAAGCATCGCACCCATACATTGCACATTCATGGTCGTATAGGTCAAAAGGCACCATAGGTTGTCATGATTCTACGAGTCCATCTTGTTCCACACTGTTCCATCTTACAAAAACAGCAAAAACACCATTCATTTTACCACACTAGAGTTAGTGGTCTTTTAATGTATCAAGAGTTTTTCGTGATTCAGTCATCATTTTGTTCTTTTAGCAATGTAATGTATCAAGTCAAATATATTTTACGAAGGTAGAGTTACACTTGCAATACACCTTGTTACGTAACATCCCAACACAAATTAAAACACATAAAAATTCTCGAGTTGTGTGAATGAAGGATGAAACCTGCACAGTAATCCAGGTTACCATAAGCGAAATGGTTATCTTGCTCATCCCCCTGTGCGAATGACCCCAATAATGCTGAGAGTTGGCAAAATGACAAGCATCCTCCCTACCCAATTCCTTAAGAATCCCAAAGTTGCAAAACATCAAAAATTTGCAAATGTCAAAGCTCCAAAATTTGACATCCTACAAAGGCACATATCAAAAGGCACAAAGAATAGTGATTATCGTCACTCCATATCCAAATCCCTTGCTCAAGAGAAAAGAAAAACAAATCAAAATAAACAGTGATTATTATCACTATAAAGAGCAAGTATCCCAATACAATTGAAGAAAAGAAGGGAGTTGACCTTGAATCCCTGAAACTCTCAGCATTCTGACAGGTCATGAGGCAAGCCTCAGTATCGGTTTGGTTGATAGCCTATCGGTCACTGGCGGTAAACTTCTTGCATGATGATATATCTATCACATTAACTTATGTACAGATCAATATTTGCATGTGGATGAGCTAGCTTATGGTATCCTGGATAACATCGCAGATTAATCTAACTACATACAACAAAGGAGTTAGTGGAGCTAATTAGGTGATCCTCAGTACAGATTCGGTTGAAATCCCATCTGGCACTGGCGGTATCCTGACAAATACCACATAAATGAACTCAATTGCACACACAGGGATGTGAAATAACTTGGTTAAAAACAAGTCCGATTCATACCTTGTTCAAAAGTCTTGTAAGATAAAATACAATCATGGCTAGTAAGTTAAAACCGTCTGAGTCTCGGAAAACCTTTGCTACATTTCTAAAACAATTGCGCTACTTTTCATCCTTACAATACCACCAAAAAATACAAAAAAGAAACACCACATTTGTACATAGCAAAATAATGGAGATCTAAAACAGTCTATGGTGCCATAGTCAAACATCACAAAGTTCATCCATCCATCTTATTTCTGCATATCACATGCCAATCAAAAACATTTGCATCCATCATGCATCCATCAAAATAAATCAACATACAACATCGGTAATTATCATACCATATGCATCCATCAATATAAAGTAGCATGCATCCACCAACATCAACCATTGTGCATAAAATCATGACATATACGCAAAGAAAGAAAATCAAAACAACAAAAACATCACAAAAAGCAACACAAAAACATAAGCAATAAATTTCCGGACACAAGTGCTCTTGCACTTAACCTCTTGGAACAGAAAATCGATGTCGGGGCCCAAATTATCACCCTCCTACTTCCCCAAGAAGGCTACCATAGCTGGACCGCTCCACGGGAAGATGGGTTCTTGATGATTTCACCCCATTATGGCATCACCAAAAGGGTTAACACCCACCAAAAATAGGTCCAAATATCGGGAAATTAAACGTGCTCAAATGGTAAAACATCCAAAGGCACCCTAACCTAAGTCATCTTGGGTCAAGCGACTCGTTGCTTTTCTCACGAAGGTCATTCCCTCATAGATTCGTCTCTTGAGGGGGTAGTCACACTTAGTCACCAATCAACAAGCACACACCCAATCAAGGCAATGACATGCATTCAAAGAATCATTGACAAAGACAATCACGCTCCTGCTTGGGGCAGTAAACAAGCAATCATTAAGTTGATCAAATACTTTGCATTCCCAAAGCATGAACACAAGGTTTCCCCTGTGGATAAAAGGTTGCGCCCTTTGCCTAATCATGACTGATCAATGTCCAAGCTCAAGTCACACCTCACCAAAATAGGTTAACACTTGAAATCAAATTCCTTAGCTCGTCAGAAGCAAGGATTCAATAATGCATGCCCTTTCCATACTTGGGGCATCAAGAGTTGGTTAGGTTACCAAGAAACCCTAATCATTAGTGCTTTGGTCATATATTTTTTCTCAGCACTGCATCACCCGCAGCGCTTCCCAAAAAGGGGCATCTGTAGACACCAAAACAGCACCAATCCGATTAAGTGACTACAAACATTGATCGCATTGACATACACAGCTTTCAGGGCAGCCCTCAGAGGTCAAACAGTGGTCCTGGCCACTTACACGACAGTTTAGAGGGTCAAAAAATGAGCGGTGCAGAGTTGGTCATTTTGTCAAAACCTTTAACAAACTTTAAGCCTTTAGTCCAAACCAGCCTTAACAAAAAGGGAACCTAGCCTTAGACATCACGAAATCGCGACGTCGCGATTTCGTGACGTCACGAAATCGCGACACCTTTGGCCTCGAGGGGAGCCTCGGCCAAAGGTGTCACGATATCGCGACACCTTTGGCCTCGAGGGGAGCCTCGGCAAAGGTGTCACGATATCGCGACACCTTTGGCCCCGAGGCTACCCTCGGCCAAAGGTGTCACGAAATCATGACACCTTTGGCCCCGAGGGGAGCCTCGGCCAAAGGTGTCACGATATCGCGACACCTTTGGCCCCGAGGCTCCCCTCGGCCAAAGGTGTCGCGATATCGCGACACCTTTGGCCTCGAGGCTACCCTCGACCAAAGGTGTCACAATATCGCGACACCTTTGGCCCCGAGGGGAGCCTCGACCAAAGGTGTCGCGATATCGCGAAGCGCAATATCGCGACACCTTTGGCCCCGAGGGGAGCCTTGGCCAAAGGTGTCCCGATATCGCGCGTTGCGATATCGCAAAACCTTTGCCCCAAATGGGAGACTCTGTCGAAGTGTCGCGATATCGCGACGTCGCAATATCACGACACTTCAGCACTTTACATTTAAAAAGTACTTACAATAATCAAAGGCGGACTTTGACGTGGCCGCGACATCCAAAGAATGACTACCACGTGGCACCCTTACGTGCCCCTCTCCAAAGAGACCTTGTGGATCTACAGAACGATGGACTTTAGTGAGACAAGCAGTTTCGAAACAAATCCGATTCAAGGCCACGCATCATAACTTCCGATGTCAGTACGAGCCATGTCTCATAATGGCCTGACAAAGATCAAATCTGAGCGGCCCTTGCGGATTTAGGGTTTTGACATTAATGCTCTAAGAGGCAAAAACCTCTATTAAAACTAGCTCGATGCGAAGTAAGAAGAGGACAAAGCATTTTCTGAAACATAACAACCAGAGATTCGTTTATAGTCTTTCTGAACTCATTCTTTTGCACTCTCGATCCGTCTGTGGATACGACAAACCACTAATTCGACGACAAGTCATTATCTTGGATTTTAAGCCAATTCCTAGCGGGTTGGTGTCAAAGTCGAATTTTAATAGGGCGGCCTGCTTGGGCACCCTACATATGTTCATAGTGTTAATTTAATTCATGCTGTTTCGAATGGATTGAAACAATTTACGTTTTGTTTATGTTGTTTTCAAACATATTGAATCAATAGTCTACATTTTATCTTTTCGAATTTGTGCTGTTTTCGAACGTGTTAAAGTAGCAGTTTATGTTTTAAAGACAAGTGTTTTATTCATACATTTAATCAGCCTTTTACATGCATTTCTCATTGCTCTCTACAGTCAAACGTTCTGTCTTCTTGTTGCAGGTGCTATTAACAGTTTACTATTTCTTTTGTAGGAAGAACAGCAGCAAGCAAGGACTCATCACCGCAAGCGGCGGCAACACTGTAGCCCGCCCATTTTACATGTGGGCATGCGGAAAGAGATCATTATTCATCTGTTGTAACCGAAAACACGTAACTGAAGAGGCGTATTGTAACCGAGCAGAATCACATTAATAAAAAGGGCTGTGCTCCTATTTTTAATTTAATTCCATCCGTGTTATTTTATACATCAATCTAGTTCTGTTTTTATTGCATCTTAGTGTTTTTATTTTCGAAATCTCATGCTTTCACATTGGTAGCTCATAAAAGGTGGAGGGCGCATCATATGGATGTCAAAAGTGCATTTCTCAATGGGTATTTAGATGAAGAAGTATATGTGGAACAACCACAAGGTTTTGGCATCCAAGGAAAAGAAGATCAAGTCTACAAGTTGAAGAAGGCTTTATATGGGTTGAAGCAAGCTCCAAGAGCTTGGTATGCTAAAATCCATGACTACTTCTTGCAGTGTATTTTTGAAAGGAGTAAGAGTGAGCCCCCTTTGTACTACAAAATGGAAGGTAATGATATTCTTATTGTATGCCTTTATGTTGATGATATGTTATTTATAGGGAGTACTTATTATTTGAATGATTATTTTAAACATGATATGAAGAAGGATTTTGAGATGTCTGATTTGGGTTTGATGAGTTAATTTCTTGGTATGGAAATAGATCAAACTAGCAATGAGATTTGTGTTTGTCAATCCAAATATGTAAGGGATATGTTGAGATTTGGTTTGAGTGAATGTAAACCTGTAGCAACACCCATTGCACATGGGGAGATCTTGATTTTGGAGGATGGAGATAAAAGGGCAAACAAAATAGAGTACATGAGTATTTTGGTAGCCTTATGTTCCTTTGTAACACTAGGCTGGATATATGCTTTTTTGTTTCACAGTGTTCCAGGTATATGGCTAATCCATCACAGTTACATTTGAAGGCAATGAAGAGGATTTTGAGGTATTTTTGTGGAACAATTGATTATGGGATCCACTACTCACAGGAAAAGAATTTGAAGTTAGTGGGATTTAGTGATAGTTATTGGGGTAGAAATATTGATGACAAGAAATCCACAAGTGGGCACTGCTTTTCTCTTGTTTCAGGTTTGGTGACATGGAGTTCCAAGAAACAAGCTACCATGGCGTTGTCTTCTACTGAAGCAGAGTATATTGCACTTACATCGGTAAGTGTATAAGCATTGTGGCTTAGAAAGGTGCTAGGAGAGATTGGGGAGAAGCAAGGGACTCCAAATACTTTATTCTATGATAATAAGAGTGTAATTAAGTTGGCACATAATCCTATCCACCATACCAAGTCCAAGCATTTTGACATCAAGTACCACTTCATTAGGGACATGGTAGAGAAGGAACAATTTTAATTGAGGTATTGCTCCACACACGATCAAGTAACAGATATTTTTACTAAGGGATTAGTAAAACCTCAATTTTTGTTGCTAAGGGACTTGATAGTCAGTCCCCTTACCAACAAGGGGGAAAATATTGAAAATTTGTCTAGCCATACATTAAAACAAAAATTTGGGCCATTAAATGATGTTTATAGCCTTGGAAAGCATCTCCTCTTAAAGGAGATAAAACAAAATCATAGAGCTTCTAAATCTATGAAATCTGCAAAACAAATGGGATCAAATGAACACGAGTCAAAATTTATGGCTGAAATACTAATACATGTAATAAACACCATCGATGTAGATCCGACGGATGTGATTTTCTAGGGTTAGGGTTTGCTTTGTTTTTTATTACTTAAGACAGTTTTAGGGTTTTATTTTAAGAAGAAGAATTTTGCATTGTAGCAAGTGTGTGAGCTCTTCTAGAGCATGTGAAGATATTGTAACAGAGTATTGAAACTCTACCAGAATTATTCTAGATAATAAGAAGATAATATTTGCTCCAATTTTTTTATTGTATTATTGTAAATTCTTCATTGAGGTCCTCCATAAACTAAAATTGGATCACATTATCTTTGATGTCCATCAACCATTGGTAGCATAAGTATCTTAGAAATATTAGCATATCTATAGAGAAGAAAATAAGATAGTAGATAACTTAGTCAATAACTATGCTAAACATTGTATTTTTCAAATTTTAATTAATTTATGTAATTGGAAGAGTGGGATTTTATATCTTAATGATATTATAGTGGAAATTTATATGTCAAAATCCTAATCATCTAATTTAATGAAATATATGATTTTTTTGCTCATAATAAAAGAAGCCATCACATCAAAAATAATTACAACCAAGCTTGATCTACATATACCAATTAATCATAGATAATTTGAATTATTTGTTATTAATATATTTAGGTTTTTTATTTGTATCTAAAATATCTAAGCTAGGAATCTAAGTCCATCAATAATTCTATTTTAACTAAGGTATTACTTGAATGTCAAATTAAAAATATGTTTCTTCTAGTATTTGAGAAATTTTCCATCTCCTTTACCACATCCACTAGTGTTCGCAATAGTGGCAATGGTCTAAATTATAAATTAATCATAAACATGTCCACTATCTTACCAAAATGGTTTAATCGAAGGTTAGTGTAGAACTAAAAGTACACATAAATATTCAAACCTATTTATAGTTATCATGGAAGTCTCATATAATTGGTACTTCTAAATTTAGAATATAGTCAATAATAAATTTAATTACACATATTACCCACTATTAAATATATATTCTTCTATTTTAAGGGTGCTATAATAATTTTTTTTTTGATTGGTAGAGAGAAGAGGTTTTGAAAGGGCGCTCGAACATTTTACAATAAGATATTACCCTCAAAGAGGAGCCTAAAGGGAAATATCCCTAAAATATAAGGGAGAAAATCCATAGATAATCAAAATAGGGGACGATCTTGGAGCTACCAAAACAGGAGGGATAGGGGAGAGTTGAGGATCAGGAGACATGGCATCTACCTTACCTTAATATTTTCTTCATGGAAGCAAGTAGCTTACAGTCCAGAAGTGGATCTTCAATTGTAGGGATTTGAGATTATTTTTTCCCAAGGACTTGGTTTAAGGCTTTGTCTACCTTTCTTTCATTACCAACAACTGCATTCCCTAAAATTTTAATTCTAGAAATAGGGCAATAAATGCAATTCTTTTTTTGAGATATTTGGATATGGATATTGTGAAAATAGGGGCTCTAAGTCATTTGGAATTGGAGGTTCTATATAAAGTAGAACATATTCTATTGAAATTACAAGACCATTTAGAAATGCTAAGGGATGTTGGAAGCAAGAGCAGTTTCCTAGTCGAGGAAAGTGGAGGCTCATCACCAATGAAAATATATGCCCTCTCTCCAATGGTATTTTGGGTCTCCTTTTCATAAGAAATTTATGCCTTATCACTAGTTATATTCAAAGTCTTGCATGTAATTGGGCCAAAATAATTAGAGTTTTTAGAAGGACTAGAGGACTTTTTGGAGTCCTTGTGGTGCAAATAAGCCAAGGGCTCAACTGGGATCCCCAATGAGGGGCATTAGGTTGAAAGGTGACCCTATTTCTTGCATGTGGAGCTAAAGGAAGGGATGTTCTCATACTCAATTTCTTGATAACAGTTGTAGATATCTAAGATTAGATCTATGGAGTGAGACAACTCAGAATCTAGATTAATATAGATGCATATTCTGGCATAGACCATACTTGACTTACCTCTTATAGAAAAATCAAAAGAAACTAGATCCCCAATGGCTCTTGTGATACCTCTGAGAATATCTTCATGTTAGAATTGGATTGGAAGACCATTGGGTCTAACCCATATAGGAATCGATTTGATGCTTTTGGGAGTTTGAGTTAAATTCTAGACCCCATTTCCTCAAGAAAATACTACATATACCATAGAACAAAGACCCTCCTATAAGGATGTAATTTGAGTCCTCTATGTTGTTTAATTTTATGAGAAAAAAAATTTAGGGAGTGCAACTAGATCCATATGCCCTTGGGGTTTCCATTTGGAGGACATCCTTTGCCCGATGGAATCTATGTCAGGTTGAGAGCCTAAATTTTTTCTAATCAATGAAACATCTTCTTGGATCACTTCCATGGCCATGAGCTCTAGATGGACACTAATATTTTTCTGAATAAGTTGGAGAACAAAGGAACAACACTTTTTGCTCATCCATATGGATTTTATTCAGACCACTTCTACAAAGGATTTTTTGGTAGATAAAGACTAGGGCTCCTACTAGGGAGGCTTTGTGGGTCCAAGGTTGGGGGTGTGGACCCAATCTGATAGTCAACAGGCCAAACCTGCTAATGTCAGGGTTCCCTCCAATGCCAAAGGAACTCCCATACATGCTAGGGTTGCTCCTATCATTTCTAGAGTTGCTCCTATCCATGCTAGGGTTGCTTCTATCCACATTAGAGGAACTTTCAACCATGCTAGGGTTGCTTCATCCTATGTCCAAAAGGTGCTATAATAATTTAAGGACAACAAAGTATGATATTAACTTAACTATTTTAAAATGATAACATTATTTTTCTTAAAATAATAATCATGACCAAGTCATAATTCTTGATAATCACATCCTCTACCCTTTATAATGGTTGATATTCCCTATAAATAATTAATGTTTTCTTATATATTTAATTTAACTCTTAATCACATTCACTTATCCTCTAGAAAAAAAAAATTGGTTTCTAGTCTATAATTCAAAAATTAAGTGGTTACTTCTAACTAAATAACCTAACTTACGCTATTAATAAAATTCAATCTTAAATTTAAGATTTATGCATGTTCATAATTTCCAAAACCTAATTATAACATGGATATTTGTAATATCCTATCATGAAGAACATGGTAAACATAGAATTCGCATAATCTAATTTAAACTTGGTCTATTCATTCTTAATAAAATATATTTCTATTTAAGGAAGAGTTTATTCATAGGCTACAATTCAATTAGATTCCAATTGATGTATATGGTCACTATATTTAGTGGTATAAAAATGGTTTTAAGCCTATTGGACAATCTTCATTTTATATGAATCTAAGATTCAATTATATGGGACCAAGCTAAGTCTTCATAACCCATGAATATGCTAAGTGATAACATCATAGTTATGGTACAAATAATGATTTTCACTACAAATTAAAGTTTGTCATGCATAACACATATTTTCAACTATTTAAAATTTACTTATATATTATTTTCATAATAGTTATGAGAAGATAGCAACTAAGCTTACATAGCTACATGTAGGTTTGTTCTATATTTATATTATGTTTACATAAGAAAAAATATCAAAATTCCTCTCAAATAAAATATTTTTTCTTTCCACACAAGAGAGCCATTGGATCATGATAATTCTAATAATGAAATTTTGGAAGAAGATATGCATATGATACATAATTTAAACCATGTATCACACACTATATAAGTTAATACAACAATGTATAAGATCAACATGACCATATTTTCTTCATTAGAATTACATGGAACTTATATATATCTTGAGCTCATAACTCAGTCAATGTAACACATTGAGAAGTTTTAATTATAAGGTTATAGTAAATAATTCAAGATTCCTATATCTAAGAAGTATTTAGGAAGATATCTATATGTGATAGATACCTAGTTTTAATATTTATGGACCTTATCCCTTGGTATGTCAACTAAAAATACCCTTTTGTGTGCTTAAGTAGGACCCTTACATTTAGTATGACAATATAAATTTATATTTCCCAATCATGGTTTTAGGTGATGTGATGTGAAGCATGATATCTACTTCAAGAATTGATATTATCAAATTTGGATGATTATGTTGTATGTTGATGCTTTTCACATAAAAGGAAGCTCAACACCCTTAATATAGAAGATGAAATCATGGATTCATGATAGTTTTAAGGTGATAAATTTTGGTCTTGTTCAATATTGATGAATCACAATTTAAGGTCACCATTTCTTATCCCAAATATAACTTAAAATTTCTATAAAGGTTTAGGATTGATGGTTGGAAACCCACTTAGACCTTTGGTTTTTAGTTTGAAGCTTTGAGAAAATTACACTAATTATTTAGTAGATGGTACTTTGTACTAGTCACTTGTCAAGGGCCTTCCCTATATCATCCATTCTTGGCCAAATATTATATTTGTTATCATTTATTTTTTCATGTACATATCGGTACCCAAAGAGTTATTAGAAAATGGTAAAATTGACGATGAAGCATATAGGTGTACAAGAAATCTTTCATCATCAAAAACAAAAGAAGAAAAAAGAGAAAAAAGAGGAAAAAAAAGAGAAATGAAAAACAAAAATATATATATTCAATTATTTTTAGCATTATTTTTGCTTAAATTGATAGAAAAATTGGTGGATTTATTGGTGATGGTGATACATCCAGGTTACAAGGGTCACATTTTGCTTGAGGAATATTTCTAAAAAGGAACTAGAAAAGGATTAGATAGGGCCAAGAAGGAGTTGACAAGGGACTGACAAGTACTATTAAGGGGTCAACAAGGGATTTATATGAGATTGATAAATGATTCAAACAAGGACAATAGGAGATTGGCAAGAGAACACCAAGGGGACAATCAAGAAATATGAAATACCACTATGATGCAATCCTAAACATGGAAACTACTTAAGTTTGCACCTCCAAGCATACTAACTCAATCAAATACTCTATAGAAACTCCCACTCTTGCAAATATATGAGAAAATAAAGATAATTATATTCTTATAGAAAATAAACTGCAACAATTATATTCTTATAAAAAATAAACAACAATTATAATCTTGTTCTTAGCCAATATTCTCACACCTTCTTACACACAATATTCACTATGCTATTCTCATTCACCAACTATTTCCTATAATGGCTCCCCTTTAAAAACTATAAAAATAAAATACATATGATCTAATCCAACTATGAATATATTGGATAATCCATCCAACCATACATGTATGGATGATCCACCCAAGTGAGAATATATGGATGGAGAATTCCTTCTTAAGGGATTAACAAGAGACTAGTAAGGGAGTCAACAAGGATCTAGGATGACTAGCAAGGAGTTGGAAAGGAGCAGCAAGGGAAGTATGAATTGTTTTAGTGTAGTATAGAGTGTGTATAGAGGTTTGAGGGAAGTAGCTAAGGCCAAGATTGTAACTATTGAGTGTAAGCTTCCATAGAGCATGTGATTAATTTAGGCTTCCTAGAGGTGAAACATTAACTAATTTTCAAGTCCAATACTTCATCAAAGAGATTTTATATCCAAGGCATATATGGAGGACATTTGGAATTTTTAGTCTAGATTATTCTAGAATGTCCACAGTGAATATATACATGAGAAAAATAAAAAAGAATTGTAGTATGTTTTTGGTGGTAGATTAGTTTTAACAACTTGATAAAGTGCAATTCATGAGCCAAAAATCATCAATATTTTTCTCTTATTTGACATGTCTCGCATAGTAGCATTTGGATGTTCAAGAAATCTTGCATCACCAAGAAATAGAAAAGAATAACAAGGGATCTATTTTGTAAGTAGCTTTGTACATATTTATTCTATTTTCTATATATCTGAGGATCCACATAGCCCTTGATTCATGTGTTACTTATCCATTCTCACTTTTTTCATGCTCATGTTGGTTACCGAAGATAACACGATTCAATTATTCTTGGGATGGGAGGGAGTAGATCTTGCTTCCAATTTTTTATTTAATTTTTGGTTCACATGACTTTAGATAGATAAAGTAGCTATCAAAGCTATACTTTTCAATTGAGAAGGTGATTTTGTATTAGCTCTCAGGATTATGGGTTGTTTTACTCTCTTTCAAAACATAGAATTTTTGATATTTTTTGCTCGTACAAGTTCCTTTCCCGAACCCCATTTTACATCTAGGTGACAAGGGTCACATTTTTCTTGAGGAATATTTATAAAAAGAAACTAGAAAAGGATTACATAGGGCCAATAAGGAGTTGGCAAGGGATTTAAAAGGACTATTAAGGGGGTCAAAAAGGGATCTATATGAGACTGATAATTGATTCAAACAAGACCAACAAGAGATTGGTAAGAGAACACCAAGGGGACAATCAAGAAATATGAAATACCACTCTCATGCAATCCTAAACATGGAAACTAATTAAATTTATACCTCCAAGCATCCTAACTCAATAAAATACTCTATAAAAGCTTCCACTCTTGCAAACATATGAGAAAATAAAAACAATTATATTCTTATAAAAAATAAAGTGCAACAATTACATTCTTATAAAAAATAAAAAACAATTCTAATTTTATCCTTAGCCACTATTCTCATACCTCCGTACACACAATATTCACTATGCTATTCTCATTCGCCAACTATTTTCTATAATTTCTCCCCTTTAAAGACTATAATAATGAAATACATATTATCTAATCTAACTATGAATATGTTGGATAATCCACCCAACCATAGATGTATGGATGATCCACCCAAGTGAGAATATATGGATGGAGAATCCCTTCTTAAGGGACTAATAAGAGACCAGTAAGGGAGTCAACAAGGATCTAGGATGACTAGCAAGGAGTTGGAAAGGACCAGCAAGGGAGGTATGAATTATTTTAGTCTAGTATAGTGTGTGTGTGTGTGTGTGTGTGTGTGTGTGTGTGTGTGTGTGTGTGTGTAGGTGTGAGGAAAGTAGCTAAGGCCAAGATTATAACTATTGAGTGTGATATTCCATAGAGCATTTGATTAAGTTAGGCTTCCTCAAGGTGCAACATTAACTGTTTTCCAAGTCCAAGACTTCATTAGAGTGATATTGGAGCCAAGGCTTATATGGAGGACATTTGGAATTTTTAGTCTAAGTTCTTATATAATATCCAAGGTGAATATATACATGAGAAAAATAAAAAAGAATTGTAGTATGTTTTTTGTGGCAGCTTAGTTTTAGCAACTTGATAAAATGTAATTCATGAGCCAAAACTCATGAATATTTTTCTCTTACTCAGCATGTCTGGCATAGAAGCATTTGGGTGTTCAAACAATATTGCATCACCAAAAACTGGAAAGAAATAAAGAAAAAAAACAAACAAAACAAAAAAAGAGAAAGAGAGAGAGAAAATAAAAATCACTTAATTTTTTTAGAATAATTTGAGCTTGAATTGAAGGAGAAACTAGTGGAGTAATTGGTGGTAGTGACACACCCAAGTGATGATGATCATATTTTGGCTTGAGGTATCTTGTTGATAAGGAACCAAAAGAGGACTAGATAGGGCCAAGAAAAAGTTTGCAAGAGACTGATAAGGACTGGTAAGGGGTTGGTAAGAGATCACTAAGAGACTGATAAAGGAGTTAGTAATGATCCAGGATGACTAACAATGAGTTGGCAAGGATCAACAAGGGAAGTATCAATCGTTGTTATCATATTATAGAGTATGTGAGGTGTGAGGAAAGTGGCTAAGACCAAGGTTATAAATGCTAAGTGGGAGCTTCCATAAAGCATGTGATTGAGTTAGGATGCTAGGAGGTGCAACCTTAACAAGTTTCTACATGCAAGACTGCACCATAAATAGATCCTTTCGTACATCAAATATACATACCAGGTGGGTAATCACCACTCAACTAGAGAACCTCTAGTTTGATAGGATTTTTTAATGTATATTGAACTAGTTATTTGAACTATCCACACTTCATTATAGGATTTTTTCTACATTGGATTTATACTAGTATCTTGGTGTCATAGATTTAAGTCCACCATAACTCATTCTCCAACAAAATCTAAATATTACAATGCTAACGAGTTCATCAAATTTCTTTGATGGATGCTTATGATTTTGGAGTAGTAGTGTATTATTCATTAGTTTCCTATCAATATTCATTGTGACAAATAAAATTCTATCAAGCTTATCCATAATCTATTGTTTCATCAATGGACTAAGCATATTTAGGTTTGGATGTATTATATTAAATGGATTTATTACCATGGGATACTTAATCCAATATATGTGTAATCAAAAAATATATGATGGATATTTTAGATAATGTCATGTCTGAGGTTCCTTTTGTGTAATTATAGGAGTGTTGGCAATTTTGGGTACTTTGGGTACATTGCCTTTGCTCAAATGTATAAGTTGTCATTGATGTCAAAAGGCATTTTTGTGTTGATATCAAAAGAGTGTGATGTCAAGAATATCTTGAGAAGCTTCATTATGTTAAAGGGTTTTTATTAAAACCATGGTGACAAGGCTAAAGGTTTTTCTTAAAACCATTTGGACTCATTAAGGGTTTTTATTAAAACCAAGCTTAACTTAATGCAAAGGTCCATGTTTATTATTAATAATTAAATTAACTCAAACCTTTGTCAAAGGTCCAAGTTTAATTTATTATTAATAAAATAATAATAATTATTATTTTAATTATTATTAAAGGGTCTTTCAACCCTTAAGCGACGGAAGAAACAAGAATTCTTTCGCCGATATGTTGCCATCGTTGGAGGAGCGCCGACGTCAAACAGTTAAGGAAAAATGGCTATATAAGTTGGCATGATTTTCAAAAGTGAGCACCTCCGATTAATGTTGATATCTACGATTTGTGGCTACTCTATTTTAGTTCGATTTGCGCTTGGCATCTACGATTTGCATTTGCTCTGTTTCATTCGATTTGCGCTTGGCATCTACGATTTGCATTTGCTCTGTTTCGTTCGATTTGCGCTTGGCGTCTGCGATTTGCATTTGTTCTATTTCCTTCGAACAACGCTTGGTGTCTTCGAGTTGAGCTTGCTCTGTGTTTTTGAATCTCCGATTGACGTCTTTGAAATCATGCTTATTCTGTGTCTTGGAGACTGTGCTCGGCAAACTCGGATTTGAGCTTGGGCTGCATCCTTACCTTTTTGCTTGACGGCAGTGGATTGTTTGCATGCGGTTTGTGGAAGACGTTTACGTTTTCCAGATTCTTGGCGTCAAAGGAAGATAAAAGAGAGGGCAGCGGTGTATTACTTCGTTGGGCACTTGTGACCCAACGGCGGTGGCGTTTAAGCGAAAGCGCTAGAAGGCAGAGGTGCCGAGTTCGATTCTCTTCGTTGATAATTTTTCTTTTGGTCGCGGTGTGCAAAGGATGGTGGCTGTGAATGCGCGGGAGGTATAAGGTTAAGGTATCATATTTGTTTTTGACATTGTTTTATTGATGTTTAATGTTTATGTGGAGTAATAAGGTGTAAAGAGGTTTTACTTTGTATGTTATTGTACTTTGGTGGTTTTTACTAAGTTGGAGAAATAAGGTGTTATATTTGGATCTTTATTATTGTGTATTATTGTATAGTTGCTAACTCTAATTGGTGGCAAATTGAGAGTTAGTGTTGTGACAGATTTTGAGTTCTCCTTCTTCATCAAAGTAAAGGTATGGGCAACTTCTTCCATGTATGTTGTTTATGGTATATTTTCTGAAATTGAGTTTGGAGTGAAAAGGTTGTCTACTAAGTATTTTTGGTGTAAATCTTATTTTCTGGATATTGAAGATTGTTTATGCATTAAAGTCATTGATGAATTTTTGGGTGAATGCATAATTCTGGTTGAGTAAGAGGAAGCATTTTTGCACTAGGGTTTATGTTAGTAAGTCTTGCTACTTGCATTGAGATGATGAAACCCTAGTTGTTGGTAAAAAGAATATAAGTATCATTGTTATATGAGATATTGCATGGTTGGCAATTGTTGGGTTGTGTTTCATATTCTTGAGAAAAGCATACTACATCTATCTTATTCTTTTGAGATTGAGATTGAGTTGAGATTGAGATTGGGAGTTAAGTATAGAACATATTGGGTCTCTAACAATTCTCTTTATGTTTCTATGAGATTTGAGATTGAGATTGGGAGTTAAGTATAGAACATATTGGGTCTCTAACAATTCTCTTTATGTTTCTATGAGATTTGAGATTGAGATTGGGAGTTAAGTATAGAACATATTGAGTCTCTAACAATTCTCTTTATGCTTCTATGAGGTTTATGAATCACATTGGGTCTCTAACAATTCTCTTTGTGGGTTCATGCTAAGCAAGTTTTTCTTGGTGAGCTTGTTGAGGTTTTGGACAGGTTCTGTGGGGACTTGTGAAGAGTTTTGGAGGTTCTAGTGGGGGTGAGCAGGTTGTGGATAGGTTCGGTGGGGACTTGTGAGCAGATTTGGACAGGTCCTAGCAGAGGACTTGTGAGCTGAGTTTTTGAGAGTTCTATCAGAGAACTTGAGGACAGAGGTACATTGGTTCTTTGAGAAGAACCTGAGGACAGATTTGGCAAGTCTTTGAGAAGGCTTGTGTGCAGAGGATTGATTTGTTCAAAGAGTTGGACAGATCGACGAGACGAGAGGAAGACTTGTACTAGACCGACTGACTGTGTTTGGTACAGGTAGCTGAGCTACTGTGGACGTGATCATAGAAGGCAGAGGTCTCTTAGGCTAAGCATTGAGGATAGGAGGTCTTCGGTGGAAAGGAGTTCCACGTGTTGGCAAGAGGTAGAGGCGAGTTGATCTTCCGAGGGATCATTTCCGAGGGAGAGGGGAAGGTATCTCCTTTGAGGGAGAGGCTCATAAATTCAGATTGGGGGAAGGTGTCTCCTTTGGGCCGAGGCTCATAAACATTGTAATTGGGAAGGTTTCCCAAAGAACTTTGAGATAACTTTTAGAGAAAAGTTTTGTGGACGTAGCCCAGGCATTCTGGGTGAACCACGTTAAAATTGGTGTCACTTTGTGGATGATATTGTGCATTGTTTTGATATTGCTTTGGGTATATTGCTTTACTATTTTGAAGTATAAAGGAAAAAGTAAAAAGAGGTCTTATACTGTTCACCCCCCCTCTCAGTATAAGCTTGTGTTCTTCAATTGGTATCGGAGCAGGTGCCTTCGAAAAGTTTAACAACTTGAAGGAAAAGCTAGTAAAGAACACAATGGATCATTCAAGTGGCAATGCAGCACCTATTCTTGATGGGTCAGATTTTGGTCTTTGGAGTGCAAGGATGAAGGTTCATCTAATGGCACTTGGGAATGAGGTTTGGGAAGTGATTGAAGATGAGTACACTATTCCTGAACTTGGTCCTAATACTAAAGAAGAAAGGCTCCTACATCACAGACAATTCAAAAGCAATGAATGCAATCCCGAAAGGCTTACAGAAAGCAGATCTCACCAAAGTGATTCACTGCAAGACAGCTAGTGAAATGTGGAATCGGTTGAAGGTGGTTCATACAGGTGATACAAATGTCGGAAAGGCCAAGTTGAGACACTTCAAAGGTATGTTTGAACAACTCAAGATGAATGATGATGAAAATATTAGTGACTACATGCTTCGTATGGATGAGGTTGTTAACTCCATGAAAGACTTAGGTCTTGAGCTTGCTGAAAATGATGTTTGTGATAAGATTTTAAGATCTCTTCCTAATAGATTTAGTGAAAATATTTCTGCTATTGAGGAAGCTAAAGATTTGGATAAGTTGAAAAAGGATGAGCTCCATAGTATACTTGCAGCATTTGAGTTGAGAACTCAAGTGAAAGTTGATGTCAAGAAGGAGGCAACTTTCAAGGCTACCAAGAAATCCAAAGGTAAAGAGTTTCAAGAGAGTGATGAGTCTTCTAGTGATGAAGAGGCATATTACAGCAAGAAAGGCAAGTTCTCTAGAAAGCACAAAAATATGAAAAACGTAAGATGTTTCAATTGTGGAAAGTTTGGTCATTATGCTACTGATTGTATTGTTGCCAAGGATGAAAGTGATGAAGATAAACAGGACTGTAAGAGCAAGGATTCTGAAAAGCACAAGCATCATAGGAAAAACAAAGATGAGCACAACAATCAAGGAAAGAGGTATTCTCACAAACACAAGAAGAGTTTCTACCTAGACAAAGCAAGTAAGTGTTCTAGTAGTGATAGTGAAAGTTCTTCAAGTGATAATGAAAATGAGATGTTGTTCATATCTGAAAAAGAGGAAGAACCAAAACATAGATTCATTATCATGAAATGTCTTAGATGTGGAAATTTTGGTCACCTTGAGGATGATTGCACAAATAATGATTTGGTTTCTAGTATGTATGAGGATGCTTCAGAAAACTATAAGGAAGATGCATGTATGGTTTTTGAAAAGGGTAGCACCTCTAGTGATAAGAAATCTGAAAAATGCTTTGATGATTCTAAAAGCAAACATATAGAGGAAGGTGAAGTAGATCTTAAAGGTGAACTTATTAGTGCTCTTAGTGCTTTGAAAAAGGAAAGAAAGAAGAATGCTAGACTCAAGGATAAGTTGGATGAATGTTGTATGGAGAGAGATGATCTTATAGAAAGTCTTGACTTCTCTATAGCTAAGACACAAGAACTCAAGGATGAGTTAGAGTCTAAGGTTCTTGAGTATAGTGAGTTAGAACAGAAAATGGCTTCTTTGAAAGAGGAAACTAAAGGGTACAAGGATAAGCTTCACGAGGTTTCAAGATAGCTCCAAAAAGGTTAAGTCTCTCATCAAAGGTCAAAGAAAGACAACAGATAAAACAGGCCTTGGTTTTGTTAAGCCTCACAAGGAACAAGTTGGAGAGTCTAGTAAGAGACTCCAAAAGGAAGAGAGTTCTGATGAGGAAAGTATTTCAGATCATGAGTCCTTGAATGATAGATGCACAGAAACAGAAAACAGAATTCAGAATGAGAAGAAGAAGTTTTCAGAGCCTAAGAGGTCAAATAAAGGGAAGTTTCAAGGCAGATGTTTTGCTTGTCACAGGTTTGGTCACATAGCTTCACATTGCATGGCTCAAGTGAAGAAGGTAAATGACAGTTTCAGAGGTGGTAATTTCTTTCAAGGGTATTGCTACTCTTGTCAACAGTTTGGGCACAAGGCAGTTTATTGCAAGGCAAATATCAGGAACAGGTTTGATCAGAACAGGTTTGGTCAGAACAAGTTTGGTCAGAATAGGTTTGGTCAAAACAGGTTTGGTCAGAATAGGTTTGGTCAAAACTGGTGGATTCAAAGAATAGGTATGCCTAAAAGAAATAACATTGTTACTTGTTATAAGTGCAACAATGAAGGTCACACAGTCAGACAGTGTAGAGCTGAAATTCTAGAATACAGGAACAGGAACAGTGGCATGATCAGGTCCAAGGATCAAGGCATGGATAAAAATAGGGATGAGAACAAGAACAAGAACAGTGACAGGAATAGGAATATGGACAAAGAATTCAAGAGAAGGCCCGACAAGGAAGTTATAGACGCTGATGATGATCAGTGCCTAATGGGAGTTTTACTCCCACCCCAGAATTAATCACCTCATCAGGAGGTGGGGGAGGGACTAAGCTAAGAGGCTAATTCTTAGTCCCGAGCCCCAAAGGTGGCCCTTTGCCATTGATGACAAAGGGGGAGAGATATGAGTAAGGGGGAGAGCTTCAAAGTGAAGAGGAAAGCTTCAAGTCGGGGGGAGCAAAACTTCAAAGGAAGATTCTCAGTTGTTAGCACAGTTGGTTTCAATTGGTTTCAGTTTTGGCTCTTGAGAAGTGTTTTCAGTAAAGGTTTGCCATCAATGACAAAGGGGGAGATTGTTGGCAATTTTGGGTACTTTGGGTACATTGCCTTTGCTCAAATGTATAAGTTGTCATTGATGTCAAAAGGCATTTTTGTGTTGATATCAAAAGAGTGTGATGTCAAGAATATCTTGAGAAGCTTCATTATGTTAAAGGGTTTTTATTAAAACCATGGTGACAAGGCTAAAGGTTTTTCTTAAAACCATTTGGACTCATTAAGGGTTTTTATTAAAACCAAGCTTAACTTAATGCAAAGGTCCATGTTTATTATTAATAATTAAATTAACTCAAACCTTTGTCAAAGGTCCAAGTTTAATTTATTATTAATAAAATAATAATAATTATTATTTTAATTATTATTAAAGGGTCTTTCAACCCTTAAGCGATGGAAGAAACAAGAATTCTTTCGCCGATATGTTGCCATCGTTGGAGGAGCGCCGACGTCAAACAGTTAAGGAAAAATGGCTATATAAGTTGGCATGATTTTCAAAAGTGAGCACCTCCGATTAATGTTGATATCTACGATTTGTGGCTACTCTATTTTAGTTCGATTTGCGCTTGGCATCTACGATTTGCATTTGCTCTGTTTCGTTCGATTTGCGCTTGGCATCTACGATTTGCATTTGCTCTATTTCGTTCGATTTGCGCTTGGCGTCTGTGATTTGCATTTGTTCTATTTCCTTCGAACAACGCTTGGTGTCTTCGAGTTGAGCTTGCTCTATGTTTTTGAATCTTCGATTGACGTCTTTGAAATCATGCTTATTCTGTGTCTTGGAGACTGTGCTCGGCAAACTCGGATTTGAGCTTGGGCTGCATCCTTACCTTTTTGCTTGACGGTAGTGGATTGTTTGCATGCGGTTTGTGGAAGACGTTTACGTTTTCTAGATTCTTGGCGTCAAAGGAAGATAAAAGAGAGGGCAGCGGTGTATTACTTCGTTGGGCACTTGTGACCCAACGACGGTGGCGTTTAAGCGAAAGCGCTAGAAGGCAGAGGTGCCGAGTTCGATTCTCTTCGTTGATAATTTTTCTTTTGGTCGCGGTGTGCAAAGGATGGTGGCTGTGAATGCACGGGAGGTATAAGGTTAAGGTATCATATTTGTTTTTGACATTGTTTTATTGATGTTTAATGTTTATGTGGAGTAATAAGGTGTAAAGAGGTTTTACTTTGTATGTTATTGTACTTTGGTGGTTTTTACTAAGTTGGAGAAATAAGGTGTTATATTTGGATCTTTATTATTGTGTATTATTGTATAGTTGCTAACTCTAATTGGTGGCAAATTGAGAGTTAGTGTTGTGACAGATTTTGAGTTCTCCTTCTTCATCAAAGTAAAGGTATGGGCAACTTCTTCCATGTATGTTGTTTATGGTATATTTTCTGAAATTGAGTTTGGAGTGAAAAGGTTGTCTACTAAGTATTTTTGGTGTAAATCTTATTTTCTGGATATTGAAGATTGGTTATGCATTAAAGTCATTGATGAATTTTTGGGTGAATGCATAATTCTGGTTGAGTAAGAGGAAGCATTTTTGCACTAGGGTTTATGTTAGTAAGTCTTGCTACTTGCATTGAGATGATGAAACCCTAGTTGTTGGTAAAAAGAATATAAGTATCATTGTTATATGAGATATTGCATGGTTGGCAATTGTTGGGTTGTGTTTCATATTCTTGAGAAAAGCATACTACATCTATCTTATTCTTTTGAGATTGAGATTGAGTTGAGATTGAGATTGGGAGTTAAGTATAGAACATATTGGGTCTCTAACAATTCTCTTTATGTTTCTATGAGATTTGAGATTGAGATTGGGAGTTAAGTATAGAACATATTGGGTCTCTAACAATTCTCTTTATGTTTCTATGAGATTTGAGATTGAGATTGGGAGTTAAGTATAGAACATATTGAGTCTCTAACAATTCTCTTTATGCTTCTATGAGGTTTATGAATCACATTGGGTCTCTAACAATTCTCTTTGTGGGTTCATGCTAAGCAAGTTTTTCTTGGTGAGCTTGTTGAGGTTTTGGACAGGTTCCAGTGGGGACTTGTGAGCAGGTTTTGGATAGGTTCCAGTGGGGACTTGTGAGCGGTGGGGGTTCCGGTGGGGACTTGTGAGCAGATTTGGACAGGTCCTAGCAGAGGACTTGTGAGCTGATTTTTTGAGAGTTCTATCAGAGAACTTGAGGACAGAGGTACATTGGTTCTTTGAGAAGAACCTGAGGACAGATTTGGCAAGTCTTTGAGAAGGCTTGTGTGCAGAGGATTGATTTGTTCAAAGAGTTGGACAGATCTGACAGACAGAGGAAGACTTGTACTAGACCGACTGACTGTGTTTGGTACAAGTAGCTGAGCTGCTGTGGACGTGATCATAGAAGGAAAAGGTCTCTTAGGCTAAGCATTGAGGACAGGAGGTCTTCGGTGGAAAGGAGTTCCACGTGCTGGCAAGAGGTAGAGGCAGTTGATCTTCTGAGGGATCATTTCCAGAGCGAGAGGGGAAGGTATCTCCTTTGAGCAGAGGCTCATAAATTCAGATTGGGGGAAGGTGTCTCCTTTGGGCCGAGGCTCATAAACATTGTAATTGGGAAGGTTTCCCAAAGAACTTTGAGATAACTTTTAGAGAAAAGTTTTGTGGACGTAGTCCAGGCATGGGTGAACCACACTAAAATTGGTGTCACTTTGTGGATGATATTGTGCATTGTTTTGATATTGCTTTGGGTATATTGCTTTACTATTTTGAAGTATAAAGGAAAAATTAAAAATATGTCTTATACTGTTCACCCCCCCCTCTCAGTATAAGCTTGTGTTCTTCAAGGAGTGGCCTGGAGTAGGTAAGTATCCCTTTATAGGAAATGGTTGTTAAGGGTCTCTCTAGGAAATGATTGACACCTCTCATGCTGCTTTATTTTCTTTCTATAAATTGTTCAAGTATGTATAATGTGTTCATTCTATTCATTTATGGAAAATATCATGAAATCCCATATGAAATACTATTTTTATGCGAATGTCATTCTTATCCATAGAGAGTTCAAATGAACACATACACTTCTCTATAGAAAAATGTTAAATGCCACAATTTTTATAATCTATGGGATTTCAAATAAAAATTATACCACTTTATGCATAAGAAGAGTGCAATACCCAAGTCCTATGGAAATATACTCATTTTAATAAATCAAATGTTTTTCAAACTTATATCATTAATTGGGAATGTGCAAAGAGGTCAATTTGATTACACAAATTTAATTTTTATACATAACTTTAAAAAATAAATGGTTGTGAAAATATATATTTATTATAAATACTTATGAATATTTATATGATGTAAATCAATATTTTTAAAAAAATTTATCAACATTTTAAAATAATAAATAACATACAACTAAATTAAATCCAATATATTGGACAAAAAAATTAATACATATAATAAATTTATGTTGAACTAAAATACATGTAATATAAGTTTAATGAAATACACACGTAGTGTATTGAAAGATATGATGATGGAAAGGAGAGAATAGTAAAGGATTTATTATCACTTTTTCTTTAATAAAATTACTCATTTGACTATAGTCGTTGAAGTTTTTTAATTGAAAGGAAGATCTTCATAATTTTCATGTAAATTTAAAGGTTTACCTAGCTTCACTTTGAAACATGACACATATTTTATTAGTATTGTTATGTTAATTTTATCATAGTAAGTTTAAAATATTATCGATAAAGATGCCACTTGCATTATTTATGATGTGACCTGGGTTCAATACTCATGATAAACGTGTATAAGAAAAAAAATTAAAGGATTACCTAGATTCACAAGAAAATCCAACTCTCTCCATGCTCTACAATTTAAGGGAAGACCATAGGAAATGAAATTTAGAACCAAAAATTTCCAAGCTTCAGCTCCCCTCAGAGCCCTGACCACCCACTTAGCACATAGAGTAATACCTTACCATATACAGTCCAACAGACCTATTCTACCAAATTCTCTAGGAAGAAAGTAAATATCCCAAGCAACTCTATGAAATCCCTTTATTTCAGAAGAATTATTCCAAAGAAATTCTTGAATAAGTTTCTCAATATTCTTATAACAAGTCTGTGAAGGAACCCAACAAGAGGAATAGTATACTTAAGTAATAGCTAAAATTTTAGAGTAAATCTAAAATTTACCTGCTAATGACAGCTTCTTAGTAAAGCAAAAATCAAGTTTCTTTTCAACTCTTTGAAGCACATAATTCTAAAGCTGAGCATGTGAGCCTTGAAAGGCAAAATGAACACCAAGAAACTTAAGAACTTCTCAAGGAGGGATCTAATTCCAATGATATCCTTGAATCCAAGGTAGCATATGCAAGGGATATTGTCTGAAGCATGAGATCTTCCTCTATTGTATGCTATAACCAGAGGTTGTGTAAAATATGTTCAAACAAAATAGAGTATTATAAATAGATTGCTCCTCTTCCCTTATAGTAATAAAATATTCATCAGCAAAGTGACCATTAATAAGTTGTTTTTAATAATTTGGAAGAGCAATTCCTTTAATAAGACCTATAGAAGATTGAGAAGCTAAAAGATAATCAAAGGCTTTAATAGTAAACACATATAAAGAGGGAGCAATAGGACACCCTTTTCGAATATACCTAAAAAGGCCCACTACTTCAGACTATGAATTGTTTAGATTGAGAATAGTCGAAGCATTTCTCAATAGCATAGCAATAGTCTGAATGAAAACTAGCTCAAATCCTAAAGCTTTGAGCATAGCAAGAATGAATCTCCATTCAACGTGGTCATAAGCTTTCTCAAAATCAATCTTAATAAAAAGCATGTTCTTATTTGACATTTGAGCCCATTCCATGCCCTCCTAGATATCCAAAACATTTTCAAGGATATACCTTACTTGAAGAAAGCCAATTTACTCTGATCTGAGTATCAAAGGAAGAAGAGGCCTAAGATGAAGAGCCAAAGTTGTGGCAATGATCTTGTAACTAACATTCAAAAAATTAATAGGCCCCCAATTAGTGATCAACTTTGGGTCCCCTTGATTGGGTATGAATTTGATATTGCCCCTATTAATAATTTGCTTCCAAAGATCCTACTCGAAGAGTCTCCAGATAAACTTGATGTAGATCAGGATCAACTAAGTCCCAAAAATCCATGTAGAACTTATAGGGAAAACCATCCATACCTGGAACTTTGTCATTTACCACTTGAGAAAATGCATCCTCTATATTTGTAAGGGAGATTAGTTTATCACACCCTCCTCTTTGAGACTCTGAAACCTTAACTAGTACAACCACCGTACAAGCTACTAGTGATTGCTCTTGCTTAGGGGAATAAGCTTGAGTAGTAAAAATATTTGTATAGTTCTTGACAAAAGCATCAATCATATTATAAAGAAATGTAAGACTTATTCCATTATCTTGAATGGCCTTAAATTGAGTAGCTTGCTTGGGAGGGCTAAGCCTTAAAAAAAATTCTTTGGTGACCTTATCACCAACATTAAGCCAATGAATATGGGCTTTAATTCAAGCTCCAAGAGCCTCATAAACTTTAGTAAGTTTAAGTTCATGCCTCAGTTGGAAAACATGAGACTGAAGTTCAAGATTAAACAGATAGGCCTCAATCCTAAGAGAAGCTTTGGCAAGATCATATTGAAGGATAGCATTGGAATATCTTCTGAACTACACCACCTTTTTCCCCAAAGTACAGAGCAAGACAGTTGTACAAAAAATAGCATCATTCCACCATTCTATCCAACCCAAATCTTTAGTAGGTCTAGGAACTAGAATCCAAACTCTATAGATATGACAGACCATGGAAGGGTGTTGAAGAAAGGAAGTATTAAAAAATTATGACTTGTAGTGTCTTTGAGGTAGGGATTTCATTAGCACATTAAACATGATGGGTGAATGGTTGGAAGTAGTGGTACCAAGAATGGTTTCCACAAACGGAGTTGAATCATTTATCCTATGAAAAAAAATTGCATATGATTTGAAATCATGGCTTTGTCCAGCCTTCTCAGAATTTTTGCATGGCCAACCTAGAAATTGGACCACATATACCACAAAATTTTAGGAAAATCCTGGGGAGAAAAATAAGAATTGGGTCCTGAAATATCCATTTTTTTTATGAATTACCAGGCCTCTCTTTCCAAATAGCCCACCACATGGGAAGTTTTCTTATCTTGTTTATAGGATTTTTAGTCATATTAAAATCGCCACATATAACACAAACAATAGGTGGTAAAGAAAACGCACACCACTACCAGAGGCTAAAATTCTTTTGAGCATTGTTGGAGGCATAGACATTAATAATACCAAAATACAAACCACCAACCTCAATTAAAATCTAAACTATGTGATTGGAGGGGTCCACACCCCACGAGACAAACTATCTTCCCACCTAGCTTCCAAAATAATAACAACTCCCCCTCTACTATGGGAATGATTGGTGGTATAAAAAAATCAACCTAGCCAAATAAAAGGGCAAGTACATTGTAAAATAAAGTCAAAATCCTTAATATTTTGAAGATAGAGAAAGTTAGGATTACCATAAAACTTGGAGCATAAAGCAATCTCATCTCAGACCAAGTATTTGCATATTGGTTCCATCAGCCCTCTGACATTCCATGATAAAAAATCATGGAAATCAATCAAGACTCATATGCCTGGCTACATCTTTAGCATATTCGAGGTTTAAAAGAGAATCATAAATATTACTGAGAAAATGCTTCTGGCATACTTTCCAAAACTTTGTTTGAAACCTTTTGTCTTGGTGAACTAGGGAGTCTCCTGAATGTGGGCTACAAGATCTTCAGCCATTGACAGAAGCTCCTTCAGGTTCCATGAAGCTTAAGGAAGATTGCCCATTGATATGTAGAATTGGGGAATCTAAATATTGAGTAGGAGTAAAAGAAGTAATAATTTTGGCAAAGGAAACACTAGTCGATGGTACATTGGCAACCATATATGAAGCCCTAGCACTGGGTATTATCGGTTGCATGGTATGCTGCTCTATCACCACACCATACCCAACTAGTGCAGAAGACACAAGAGATTGAGGTAAGCTAATAGGATCAATCGTAGGGTTTACATTTTTCCCATTCTTACCCTTCTTCTGGACTACCTTCCATTAATCTTGCCCCCCTCTAGAAGTAGGGATAGAGCTAGTAGTAACATGAGCCACAACCATCTCCTTAGCTTTAATCTTGTCTATCATTAAAGGATAATATTTTATTTTATGGGCAGTTTATTAGCAATGGTAACATGTATTATGTAGGTTTATGTATAAAACAAGTTGCTTGAACCTATAGTCACCAACTTGGATATCAATAGTCTCCCTAAGGTCTTTAGAAAGATCAAATTTGACATAAAAATAATTTTGATGGTGTGAGGCATAAAATTTATCCATTTCACAACATACAAATTCACCAATGGGGGCCACAAGGTTCTGATAGTAAGGCCAGAGCGACAGAGGAAGACCAGGGAATTCAAACCAAACTGGAACCCATAAGGAAACATCATTAGTGACCAAAAAATCCTTGGTCCAGGGCTAAAAAATCAACAAGGGGCTAAAAACAGACCAAGGCCCATGGCTAAGGATCGCTTTGGCCTGAGCAGGGTCAGTAAAAAAACAAAAAAAAAAAACTTTGGTGAGGTTCTTTATACCATCAACCTTGATGCCATGTCAAGGTTGTTGGATCTATATTCAAAGGAAGGTCTCACTAGGGATGTGACCTAGAAAATACCCTACCAACATGTGGCTTTCCATCCAATAACAAGTAGTATTAAACTCACTCAATAGGATAACAACATCTAGAGGAGAAATATTACCTCATGATAAACTTTAAGAATGAACTTCTATGGTTGCTTGTTCACATTTAGTGCCATTGCTCCCTTCTATAGCTTCAACAGAAGTTAGAGCTACTGATTGAGCTCCATCCATAAAAAAAAGGTTCAATCCGCAAAAAAATAGAGTAAAGTTGGCGAAAGCAGTAAATCAATGCCCTAAGAAGCATCCCGCACACACTTTAGAGTGGAGAAGTAGTATGTCACCAAGAACTCGAAACTCTAATGCATGCAACTTATTCCTCTGGTTTCTTCAGATCCAAACAACCCAAAAATATATTTTTTTTCCATAATTTTAAAGGAGAAAAGAAAAAAGATCTAATAAAAAGAAATAGGATCTATATACAATTGTAGTATAAAATCAAGTCTAACTAGAAAAGTGGTTTAATAGATTTCATAGAAAACTTTTCTTTTATGTGTATTTTAACCTTATTTTAATTAGTTTATATTAAATTTAAAAGATCCATTTTTTATTAATTTATGAGTATTTCAACCAATCACATAGTGATAATAATTTAGAAATGCTTTGATACTTATGTTTATATTATTTTATAAGATTTAAAACTTGATTTATGTCATTTTATAAAATATTAAAGTTTCACCCATGAGATTTTATTTATATATATATGGATTGATTTGATTGGATTAGATGTTATAGCAATCCAAAATATAATATTTTGATCCTTGAATATTTGTATGAATACTTTGAATCATCTTGTATACTTCATCAAGGTAACTCATTATGCCTCTATTTTATATTTATTCTTGTCAAGGCATTAGGACTATCTACCTGAAAGGAAAAATCAAAAAGCAAAATCAAAGGTATTAAAATTGTAATGATTAGTCCATTTGAAATTCCATCCCTATTTATCAATGATATTTTTCCTTTGGGTCATCCCTTGGTTAGTGATGACATGGAATTTAAAGTTATAAGGATTCTAAATAGCTAGTTAGTATGACAAAATACATATTATTTTGTGTTAACTCTACCTTAGACTTACAATGGACCATTGTCAAGATTTTAGGTTTTAAAGTTGGAAAATTTTCACCAAAATATCTACATATTGCGTTATCTAATAAATGGGGAAAATAATTTTGTGACTCAGTTTTCAAAAGAATGAAACTGGCTAGACTAGAAAGTTATTTTACTAGCCATGGATGGAATATTATAACCCATAAAGGCTACATTACAATCTATCCTATAGATTGTATAATTTCAAGATCATCAATAAGTATAGCATCTCAATTTGACAAAATTTAAAGATATTTTCTTTAGAAACAATGTGAGAAAAATTGGAAATAATATAAGACGATAAGATTAACCAAAATTGGAAACAATACAAGTCAAGTGGGATGGGTTTTTTAGTGGAAAAAATATAAGAGGATAAGATTAACCATAATTGTTAGCATATAATTTTGGCATTAGGGATCTTGGTTGAAGATTATTCAAATATGAAACAAAGTGTTGGATAAACATGTTACTTCAAAAATAGATAGGCCTTGGGGATGCAATGAAATTTTTAAGAAAATTAACTCGACCTGAAGGTTCAACAATAAGTAACTTCATATTAGAGAGATTTTGATTGATTAATAAACATATTAATAGTTTTTCAATGAGTAGATTCTATAATAATAATATTTGGATAAATCTTATCCTCTATTTGGATTGTATTTGGATTGTAGAGGATAAAAATTATATTGATATGAATAATAATTTTGGATATTAGGTTTCCATTAGTAATTTTTGTCAGAGATGAGACCCTAAACAATCAATAAATGACTTTAAAATATATATCAAGAATTTGATTTTCCTATTATTTATAGAAATATGAGCTGGTTTGGTATATCAAAAGATGAAATATACTTGATTAATGTGGGTTATAAGGACCTCAAGTAATTAAAATTTCCTACTTAGAATAAATTTTTCCAACATAAGGCTTCAACATTTCCTTAGTTGGAAGTCAAAAGAAAACTCCTTATAAGTGTCAGTCTAAAGCGAAGAGTATATCATTGACCTTTTCGTTTTACCTTGCATAAGGAAGATCTAGATACATAATATTGTCTACTTATTTATTATCACTTTGCTCACACTATTTGAGGTTATACATATATATATAGCACAACTCCATAAATATTTGAAGAATTATTGGATTAATTTTTTTAAATCTAAAGTATTATACAATTTCTAAAGGGTTGATCTACTATTATAAGTTAGACTATATGGTTTTAATGTAATAATAGACCTTTCAAAATTAAATTTTAAAATCATATTCAATTTTAGAATCCCATTGGTGCCTTCCTTGTAGATTGTTTACAAGCATGTTTTTCATTTTAGGATGTATAAGTGTGGGAAAATAAGTGTTATCACTTATATTATTGAAATATACATACAAGAGTAGTCTATAAAAATGGAGTTATCAAATATGATTTGGACTAATCTATAGTAAAATAAAAATATCCAAAAAATAGCTTAATCAAAATAATTTTGATGGTGTTTCTAAATAAAATGCATGGAAAGCTAATAGAGGTAGTATTGTTTGGAATCATAAAAGGAAATATTCTCTTGAACTACTCAAAACCCTATGAATTTTAACTAAGAACTATGAAATAGATACAACACTTATTATAAGGATCAATATTTCCATTGAATAAGTATGGAGATGTAGTTTAATAGAGGTAATTCACATATCCTTATTATATTATTATTAAGAAAAATGGATGTGAGTATTGGATCAATGGTAGCATTTTTTTATTTCCATAAATTATTAGAATATTTTTCTTGGATATGTTACCATATTTATAGAGAATTAAATAAGGTAAGTAGATAATTTATCTAGCCATAATTTTGATCTTCGTATTGTAATATTTTAAATTTTAGAAAGTAATTACCTAGGGCATATTCTATCTCTTAATGAAAAAGATATTAATGATTTCATAGAGGTAACATATTAGTTTAAGGGAGATGAAGACTATATTTGGTAGAAAAGCAAGATAGATATGGTCTTAGTGGCCTAGTAAAAAATGTAATCTTTTAATAATTTGATAGGAGTGAACTCTAATAAAAGCCCCAAATACACATACATATGAAACATATGAAAATAATACAAATAATAATATCATAATATATAGTTTTGTAGTAAACATATAAATCAAAATAATACATATTAGTGTGTGTATGTGTGTATGCATGTGCATATGTATGTGTATGTGCATGTATAGAATGATGTACATGAGTTGAATTCTTTATTTGTTATCAAAATAAAATTAAATCTTTCCAGCCCTTTGTTTAATTCAAAAACTATCTTTCAAATAAAAATGAGGATCCCTTAAATTTTGGTCCTTGTAACCAATAGTAAATTAAGAATAAAATCCTTCTCTCACCAATGTGGCTATAGTAAGACTTATCTTCTATGAGATTTTAATTTCATGGCAATGCAATATACAAAAGGGAAAATAAAAATAAAAATATATATATGTACACCTACCCACCCAATGTTGGAATTAAATTTATAAACTTGATCAAAGTTATAAAATAAGCAAAAACTATGAATCATAATTATAGTATCTCTAATGAGAAAAATATAAAAGATAAGGTATTTTTTCTATTTATAGTTAGACATAATGAAACATTATTTACAGTACATGGCAATACATAACTAGGGGTCTAATAATATATTAATTAAGGTTTATTTACAATTAGACATAATGAAACATTATTTACAGTACATGGCAATACATAACTAGCCCAAATTCGATTCCTCTGAGTGGTGCACTAGATTGATGACGACTGTGCAACCCCTGTGCGTCCGGCGGTCCCCATCTCACGTCGGGTTACCATGTACCAAGACGGTGGAAGTCCTGGGAGCCTTCGTAGATAGTTTGAACCCTACCAGCTGTGCTGGTAGTTACTAAAAATCGTGATTGTAACCATTGCTTCTATATACCAAAAAAAAAAAAAAAAAAAATTTAAATAATATAAAATAATTTACTAATGTTGTGATACATCATTCCCACAACCATAGGAAAATATAATGTTATAATGTAATAAACATAGTATGCACTTAAAAGGATATATAAAGATATGGTTACAAGACTTGGTAAACCATTTTATCTATAGCATGGGTTGTTTGATCCTAAAGCTACATCCTATTTCTAAATTATTTGAACCTAAAATTATAATATTGATTAAAAAAGTGTGCAATCACAAACAAAACAATTATAATACCTTTAAAAGGAAAGGTTGAAATACAACTAGTCTCATAAAAAAATTGGGCTTCAATAACAAATAATTTATAAGTAATAAATTGTTGTATTTTTGGCATGTAATTAATCACTTGACATATTCTAGTTGGATCCATAGAATTTCCTTCTTGCAACTTTATTTAAGTCTTAATGATTTAAATGAAATTCAAAAATGTGAAGCTAATGAATAACTTCTATAAAGTATTTAAAATTTCAAATCTAGGACCAATCTAGATAAGGAGGGAAGAGCATACCATAATGTTAATTTTTTCAATTATGTAGACATGGTGAACCTTTGTGTGTTGAACAAACAAAAATAAGTATGAAGAAAAAATACATTAACTCAAATATTGATGTTCAAAAGGTAGATTTAGGGAGTGATGATCAGGAAACCATTATGAAAGATGAAAATATCCATGACTTGTCTTATATAGGATATTTGCATCAAGTAATATTTTTATATATGATAATAGGGATTTACAAACCATAAGCTACATTAAGTTGAAAGAAATATCAAGGTGGACATATTTTTCTATGAGTATCTCTTTCATCTTATGTGTAGTTGCTTGCCAAAATGAGAAAAATAGGATGCATTGATGAAAATGAAAAAAAAATTCATTTTTTTATTATTATATAGTAAGTTAATGTGTGATGATATAGAAATAAAGAGAACATCAATATGGTATTATTTTATTATTACATCAAGGATGAATTCTATCACCAAATTTTATTGTTTTAGAAATATCCATCATAGTCAAATTAACCTATGAAGAAATATGGTGTATTTTTGTTTCTAGTATGGATGGAATTCAAAAAAAATTGAGTACTTTTAGATACTATGGAAAATAACCTGAATATATAAATCCAAATGATATTGTTAAATAAATTATCCCTTCATTGATAAGAGAACATTGAGAGAGTATGACTGAGATTGGATCTAAATCCATTATTGGGATGATTGGAGTCCTTTGAAGGTAATGATGTGAATGCTATAAAAAATCAAGGAGTAGTATTTTAAACCACCATCCCTATTCGTATGATACTTAAGAAATTTAGCAAAAGTAAGGCTTTGAAAAAAGTGGATGCAAAAATCAATATAACTATTAACAATTGTCCAATAAGGCTCTAATTTTTTATATTCTATGCATAGAGGTTGAAATGGGTATAATATGTCATAAATACACTCTCATTATTATTGGGAATGCACATAAAAATTATATGGTATATATGAGTTGTGGTTTAGGACTTCATAAGACATATTGAGCATACACCCCTTATTTTGAATGGAGGATTATGTATCATTCATAAGGAAATATGGATTTCCCTATGAATATTATAGATATTGGTAGGAAAGGATATGACATCAATAAAATAAAGAGAAGAGTCTATAGTTACATGTTTCTCAAGATTGGTGTAAATAGGATGAGACTTTGTATGTTGAAAAAATGAAAAGAAATGCAAGTGTAGAATACTTAGAAGTACAAGAGGAATGAAATAATAGTATAAAATATAAAGTTAGTGATTTTTGATCAAATAATCATAAACATGAAAATCCTAATGACTTGTACTTTCTAGGCCACTTGCATCAAGACATGTTATATGTAAGATACTTTGATGGTGTATGAGCCATAAAGCCAATATGTATCAAAGTGGACACATCTTGTAACAATGGTTGACTTTATTTTACATATAGTTGTGTTCTAGATTTGCAACATAAGATGCACTATACGGAATATCATCAAGTACTATTTGTATAGATGATCATAGGAATTTACAAACCACAAGCTACATTAAGTTGAAATCAATATCAAGGTAGACATATTTTTTTATGAGGATCTCTTTCATATTATGTGTAGTTGCTTGCCAAAATGAGAACAATAATATGCATTGATGAAAATAAAGAAAATATCTTTTTTTATTGGATTATATAGTAAGTTCATGTGTGATGTGATGGAAATAAAGAGCACATCAATATGGAATTATTTGATTATTACATCAAAGAAGAATTCTATCACCAAATTTTATTGTTTAAGTGATATTTATCATAGTCAAATTAATCTATGAAGAAATATGGTGTATTTTTGTGGTTAGTATGGATGGTATTCATAAAATTTTGAGTATTTATAGATACTATAGAAAATAACTTGAATATCTAAATCCAAATGATATTGTTAAATCAAGTCTCCCTTCTTTGATAAGAGATCATTGAGAGAGTATGATTGAGATTGGATCTAAAGTCCATTATTGGGAATATTGGAGTACTTTGAAGTTAATGGTGTGAATATTATCAAAAATAAAGGAATAGTATTTTAAACCACCATCCTTATTCCTATGATACTTGAGAATGTTAGCAGAAGTAATATTTTGAAGAGAGTGGATGCAAGAATCAACACAACTATTAACAATTATCCAAGAAGACTCTAATGTTTGTATTCTATGCATAGAGGTTGTAATGGACACAATATGCCATCAATATACTCTCATTATTATTGTGAATGCATATATAAAACATATGATATATATGAGCTGTGGTTTAGGAATTCATGAAACATATTGAGCATACACCCCTTATTTTGAATGGAGGATTATGTTTCATTCATAAGGGAATATGGATTTCCCTATGAATATTATAGAGATTGGTAGGAAAGGATTTGATATCAATAAAATAAAGGGAAGAGTGTTCCATAGTTACATGTTTCTCAAGATTGATGTAAATGGGATGGGACTTTGTATGTTGAACAAATGAAAAGAAGTGCACAAGAATACTTAGAATTACAAGAGGAATAAAATAATAGTACAAAATATAAAGTTAAATATTGGTGATCAAACAATCATCATAAACATGAAAATCATACTGACTTGTCCTTTCTGGGCCTCTTGCATCAAGAGGTGTTATATATAAGATACTTTAGTGGTGTATGAACCATAAAATCAATCAGAATCAAGGTAGACACATCTTGTAATGGTGGTTCACTTTACTTTACATATAGTTGTGTTCTATATTTGGCAATATAAGATACACTATAAGAAATAAATAAGGAAAGCATTTCTTTAGTCTTGGATTACATAATGAGTTGATGAGATGAAGACAAAGAGAATATTAAGTGGTAGTAATTACCTATAATATTAAAGAGAATTTTTATCCCTAGAAATTATTATTTAAGTAGGATCTCTTACACTTAAAGTAATGTATGAAGATAGATGAAGGATTTTTTTGTAGTTAGTGATGATGAGCTTTAAGGATAATTACATCTAAGGTTATATCTTTTAGACATTGTTAAATAAAAAAAAAATTAAATATTTAAAATAAATGAGATCAATAATTTAAGTGTTGATAAAAGATAATTAAATAGATGTGATTAAAATTATATTTGAAATCCATCATTAAAATTATTAGAAGGAAACAATGTGGAGCTTATAAGAATCCATTAAATAGTATCTAAAACCATTATCTTTACTCCTTTAATACTTCCCATTACCAATGGTAACAAGCTTTAGAAAAAAACAAAAATGAAAATCAATGTAGATGTCAATAGTTGAACAAGGGAAATCTATTCTATTCAATACTTTATTAAAGGATACTTGCAAATACCAATGGTAACAAGCTTTAGAAAAAAGCAAAAATTAAAATCAATGTAGATTTCAATAGTTGAACAAGAGAAATCTATTCTAATTAATACGTGGAGATTGCAATGGAGGCAATATCTAAGAGAAATACTTCCATGACCCCTACCAACGTCCATGGAACTCAATGGTAAATATGAGTAACGCTTTATACAATACTTCCTTTTGAGTGGTAACTATGAGTAATGCTTTATACAATATTTTATTTTATTTGAGTGGAGGAATAAGTGTCCTTCATGAAAAAGGATGCCTTTCCCTATGAATGTCATATGAACTAGTTGGCAATAATATGTCACGAAGAGAATAGAGAGAACTTGTTGAAAGGATGGTTTGGATCTTATGTTGTAAGGAAGGACATCGAAGAAAACTCATCCATCAACAATCTTATAAGAATGATGATGATAGTCATAGAAATAAGAATGATGATGATAGTCATAGAAATAAGTTAGCCAGCCCTAATAATATTCATCCATCAACAATCTTAAAGAGTCATAGAAATAGGTTAGCCAGAAGCCCTAATAATATTAAAAATGGAGGTAGTGGTGGAGTGATATGATCTTAATTATAAGTCAGGAGGAGAGAACGTATACAATCTTCAAGACGTGTTCCAAACAAGATTACAACGGTGGATAAGATCCAAGCAGTGTTGGAATAGTTACAGACACGTAAAAGTTCTGAATATACGATCAAAACAAACGAAGGTTATAAGTTGTGAAATTTCAATACTTAAAAGAGAACTTTTTTGGGTCGAAACTTTTTTGAGAAAGTGAATGTTTCCTTAAATTTAGAAACAAGTCTTAGCAATTACGTGACTACCAGTTAAACCCAAATGGTGTCCATCTCCTCAGATGCCAATTAGAAGTTCAATTCATATGATAATCAAATCAGTAAAATCCTCTTTGCGAAAATCCAAATTTAATTCAAATCACACTATGTGGTTTAAGTACAGTTATCACAATCTATTACATACTGTCATATTCATAAAATCAGGAAAAGTCCAATTACAGCCGTCTGGATTACATAAATATACACACATAAAATCACACACTCAAATTTCAGTTGTCTGCAGGATTTGCAGCCCATGCAAATCCACCAAACGTTTCTCTTCGAGTGATCTACTTAGAATTCTGTCCATGTAGTCCTTATAAACAATTTCGCCATACACGGCATCAGAAGCGTTTACCACCAGTTGAGGCGCAGGTCTTATTACGGTGCTTAGAGATGGACCGTACGTCGTTGCCACCGACACCCTATCTCTTCTCGCATTGACTATAGCACTGTGCTCCACGCTCTTGTATTTCCCATTGCTAATTATCTGTTCAAAAATGTGTAATCTCATAAAAATTTCAGAATAGGGAAAAAAAGTCCTATATCTCGTCTGTAATAGAACCATATTCAAAGTAAATATTAGACACCCATGTCTTTGCTATGTATTTTATAACTATTGTTATCTTCGTGAATGTGGTTTACTGATAAGAACGTTATTTACGTTATTGATGATGTAACCCAAATTCAATCTTACCTGCATTACGTCTCCGAGATTAACTATCAAAGCATTGGGAATTGGCTTTGCTGTGAGCCAGCGATCGGCATGCAAGACCTGTAGACCTCCCACATCGTCTTGCATCAACATTGTTATCCAACCTGGATCTGTATGACTCCCAACGCCGAGAGTGGATTCCGGGTCGGGACATGTTGGATAGTATTGCATACCATCATCTGCGAATAATCTCTAAACTCTTCTTCGACAAAAATTTCTTGGAGTCCCAGGCTTAGTGAAATTGCGCCACAAAGTCTTCTTCCCACCTCCTGTATTTGGGTGCAAAAATTGGCGCTGGCCCTTCTGGAAGTGTTAAAAATTGTGTTAATCATCGCCACCGATAAAAAAATCAAATGAAATGTAAAACCATTCCATATATATAAGAGGAAACTTAAGATCACAAAAGGAATTGGGGAAAGCAAGAAGAGATTAAAACCGTAGATCGAGTCGCAGCAAGCGACCCCTAAGACGACCTACAAACTTGTTAGATTCGTGGTTGTCGGAAGAACACGATGGGGACACCGTCACTTCAGTAAACTACATGGCTTTGGGAGACGCCAAATAGAAAAGTAGTGCACTATGGGCAAAGTGGGACCAAATTTGAACATAAAATATTAAATAAGAGTTGGTTAATCAATTGACAGGTTTAAATTATAGGGACTACTTTCATCAAATCTATTCTGATTGGTTATTGTTGATCTCGATTACTTCCATCAAACCTATTCTGGTTGGTTATTGTTGATCTGACGTGGAGAGGATCATGGGTTGCTTGGGATTCTGTCTGAAGTACACTCAAAGGATTCAAATCAAACTACTACCTTTGCAAACAGGCTGCCCAGATACTATATGTCTTTTTAATAAGTACCAGTACTTATCAATCTACTTAACCATCACAGGGGCTACTTCTACAAACCTATTCTGCTTCGATATTGTTGATCCGACGTGGAGGGGATCATAGGTCGCTTGGGATTCAATCTAGAGTACACTCAAAGGATTCAAATCAAACTACTACTTTGCAAACAAGCTGCCCCAGATGTTTAAACCTAAATATCTTTTAATAAGTGTCATTACTTATCAATCTACTTAACCACCTAACCTTTGGAAAGTAATGATTAGCAACGCTATTATCCACCTATTATCCATCCATGCGCAACATGCGCTGCAGACCAGCCGGAAGATGAAAATGTTCATATAGGTAGCTTTCCCATTATACTGAAAAAGGGTTGTTCCTTGAACGTAGGTTTAGAAGGTGCATAGTTACCTACCTAAAGGCTGGGGGATTGCAAGGCCACGCAGAGATCACTTCGTCGAGGGGATTACACGAGTAACGGATGAAGTCCCTCCAGCTCAGCACCTTATCCTGGAGCAAATTGAAGCTCGAGGCATAACGAAATTTCGACGAAGTGTCGGACGTGTAATACTTCATTTTCTCTTCCGCCGGCAATGCGAAGAACCCTCGAGCTGCCTCCATCATTTCGTTCATTGTCGACTGAGGAATATCGTGGTTTACCAACTGTTTAGTTCACAAAATAAGCATCAGTCCAGGTAAGAATAACCATCCAAAGATATCGATAAGGATGTCATTTGCATGTGATCCGCGTTCAATACCCACTGCGGATATGTATATATATAAGAAGTATTTAAGAATGACCATCCAAAGTTTACAAAATAAATCCAAACTTTGTGCAGACCTTGCTATATACAAAAACTCGAAAATAATAAAATAGATAAGTGCAGGATTTCATGACTTGCCTGCTTTCATCCCCAATCACGACAAGCTTTCCCAATTTCTTCTACAACTTGGGGAGAAAGGGAACGATTCGGATCTTTTCCTTGAAAGTCGATAAGCAGTATCTCGCAATCTTCATCATCTAATCCATCGCACAGTTTAGCTCGCTCTTCGAGGGGTCTAATAAAGCAATGAGGAAGACGATCCAGCCCTTTTTCTACTAAGGCTTTCACTCCCATGAATTCATGGGAATCAGAGAGCATCTCCATGTCTCTCGAAACAAACATGTAGAAGGAACGATACTGAATATTGAGAAGATGAAGTGTAATATCAAGTCTCGGTAGGTCTAGTTCGGAATTTATAGAAGCCTGATTGATTGTTTAGACTTTAGAGCCCACAAGTGCAATCAGTAACACAATAGGCTAGTCAAGCTGTAGATGCCACACGGCAGAACAGACAAGCATTGGTACATCGTCGAGCGCTAGTGTACACAGAAATGCAAACGTGCTGCATTTCACATTAATTATGTTGAGAGTGATTTTTCTAATTTATCCAATCGTTACTTGGTAAAAGTTTGATTGGCTAACTAATTGTAAAGAGGAGACTTAGGTTTAAAAGTTGGAGGCTTTAGTAAAGGTAGTAGTCCCTGCTGAATCTTCTGAGTGCGAGGATAAGGCTTTAAAAGTAAAGGTAGTAGTCCTTACTCAATCTTCTGAGTGCGGCTCCAAAAGTAAAGGTAGTAGTCCATGCTAAATCTTCTGAGTGCCAGGATACGGCTCCATCTCTGGTGACTGTAACCAACTCCCCTGTGTAATTGAAAAAAAAAAAGTGATTCTTCTAAAACTGCAACCCTGCGCTTTCCAATTACTAAAAATAATGGTGACTGTAAAAAAATAATTTTTCTAAAACTACAATCCTACGCTTACCAATTATTAAAAAATAGTATTAAGTGTAACCAACTCCCTTCTTCTAAAGCTGAGATCTCCAAAATACAGCTATTGTCATCAATTAGAGGCAATGGATTCCCTAATTAAAGCTTGTAAATTCTTGAAAATCGCCTGAAGCTAAAATAACGTTGTTATTAACCGGAAGATTTCAAGGCTTGGAAAGAGAATATCAGAACCTAATTGGGTTGTTGCTGGAATTCATCAACAAATTTTCACTTTAGTCGGTGAATGGTATTTATCAAAACTTTGTAAACGTGAACCCTTGTTCTCAAATGGTTTCTTCAACGCTGCACCTTAGGTTGAATGTAAGCATCAAAGGTGGAGTACGTTGGAAATATACTGCACACGTTACGTGTTATTTTGGTAAAGGTAAGGAAAGTAGCATAAAAAAATTTAGAGCGCAGGTTCATTTTTACTGAAAATAATGGTGAGTGGAAATGATTGATTTGAAAAATCAAAAAGGAGGGGAGAGGACCAAATAAATAAATAAATTATTAAAGTGTTATTTTAATTATCGAAGATTAGTAGAAAACAAAGATCTTCTTGGGAAGGGAACGATTGCAATCATACCATCTCCAACGAATTAACTAAATAAAGGAAAGAAAGTATAAGGATTAGCTAGGCAATGGGACTTGAAAAAGGACTGTAGGAGTGGATGCCTACGCTGCTTACTGTCATCACAAATGCTTAGAACCACACATAAAGCATCAATGTTACCTACGCGCGCTACGGTTTCATACAAATCTGCCATGATATAACTTCTCGCAAAGCTCTAGCCCATGCCATGTTGGGTACAGTTATTCAAAGATTAGACCTTTCAAGCACAACCTTGCTACTTAAATGCCGGACAAAGATATATAAGTGCAGTAGTGCAATTTAAGTGCTTTGAAATTAGTTTTTATTGTGCAACTATCCTATATATGTTTATTTTTATCCTAAAGTTGTAGATTTTTATATTAGTTGTACTTGTGATTTAATATTGATTTTAATTGTTTAATTTAGGTTATAATGTTTTGGTATATTTCTGAGCCAAGAAATTAATTATAAAGAGATTAAGGGTTTGAGTTTTTTCCATATTCTTTAGATAATATTTTAGTGGCTTACAAATTTTTAAAACCAAAAACTTATAATTTGTTAAAAAATTAAAAACATTAATATATCCCCGTGAGTGTGGTTTATCGGCAAGGACACCACTTGCATTATCGGTGATGTGATCTGGGTTCAATCCCCATTGTGGATGTGTATAAAAAGTATTACTTAACAAAAATAAATAAATAAAAAATATTGTAATAGATGTTGTTACAATATCATGGTACCCCTTAAGGAGAAAGATGAATGGGTGTTCTTTCCCCATGGAGCTGGTAATAACTTGGGGTTTCCCTCTAAATCATACCAAATTGGAAATGAAGGTAACAGGGTGTAAGCCTTGGAAGATTCCAACAAAGAATAGGAAATGGGCAAGCAACAGGTTTCACAAGTGCAAAGTTCCAAACTTCAATTTCCTATCAATGTAAGTGATGTTTACAGTTATGTTTAGGTATGGGTACGCCCTGTTAGTAAGGTGTTGTAGGGGATTCAACACAAGTTCCGGTAAGAAAGTTTCAAGGATGACTAGGATCTACAATCTCAGCAGAAGGTTGGATATTGTAATAGGTTTTGGGTTAACCTGCAAAACCCGGTACTTAATGAAGAAATTTATTTACCAAAAAAAAAATAGGGTCACTAAAATTTTACAATAATGTAATAAAAATAGGATAAAATTATTTCAAAAAAATATGTTGGGGGTGCAAACATCAAATTTTTAATTAATTTTTACAATAATACAATAATAAAATATTTTTTGATTTGAAAATGAATAAAATTAAATTATGAAAATAATATCTTACACTAGTTCAAATTGTGTACAAGACTATATAATGTTTCTTAAAAAAACTTATTTTATATGAAATTCTCCATTTATTTCATTCAGTTTATCCTCATACAACTTTTAAAAATAAAAACAAACTCTAATAAAATACATTATCCAATATATCTATGTAATTTTATGTGAAAATAAAAACTATATTTTATAAAGTTTAGCATGTTATATTTTTAAGAAATCATTACCATAAAATAGGCTAAGAGCACTTTAGAATATCCTACTTCTATATGTTTATACTTTTAATGTCAATGTATTTAATTCCTTGATAAACAAAATTGTAACAATCATATATTATGATAATATTTTTATTTTTGATATCAAAATATAATGGTTAAATTTTTATTTTTGGAATTTTCGAAAGTGATAGACTATGCAAGGGTTTCATATTTGTTGAGTGCAAGTGGATCCCAAGGTTGTTTTTAGGGTCTTTGGGCCCTAGTGGCCAATATTTTTATGGTTTTTGCTCAAGATTTTAGTGGGATATGTTGCAAGGGACCCAAGATGGGTTAGAAATATATCTTTCAATAGATCTTCATGTTGTAAACTTGATTGACAATGACTTCCAATTTGTTGCACAAAATAAAAGTGAAAATCATACCTTTTCTTAGCATCCAAGGCATGGATTAAAGAGATCTCGAAACAAGTTTCAAGAAACTGATCAAAAAATGGTTCAGATCTCAAGCGAATCTAGTGCTAAGGAGCACCCCCAAAAAAATCCACTATGGAAACCCCTTTCAAGGGTAAGGATTTCAAAGACTCGGTCCCAAAAATAAATTTTAGGGATGCCCTCCATGGTGGATAACCTCAACCTAATGCTAACATTAATCTTAGGGTTTTCCATAAACCTCTAAGAATGCCTAAGATTGATCCTAGGAAAACTGAGTTAGGATGTCTTAGGGTAGTTGATGGAACTCCGATTGTTAAGCTAGATATGGGCATCATTTAGACTAGCATAGAAGATCTAGAAAAAGAGGACTAATTTTTCATTTCTTGGGTTTTTTTCCAAGCCTATCTACTTTCAAAGTTTGGGCTACAAAAAACTGGAAAACAAAAGGTGAGTTACAAATATCTATTTATCCAAATGGTTATTTTCTTGTTTTATTTGCTAATAATGAAGATAGAGAGAAAATATTTCAAGGGGGTCCCTGGTTCTTTGGAAGGGTAGGGCTTTTCATGAAGCCTTGGCATACTAAATTTAAAGCCAAAGAAGAGATGCCTTCTATAGGTCTTGTGTGGGTTAGACTCTTTGGCCTCCCAATTGAATTTTGGAATCTAGTTGTTTTTTCTTCAATTGGAAACTCTTTGGGAAATTTTATGATGACTATTGATTGTACTAAAAAATTTGAACATATTATTTATGCTCGAATTTGTGTTTTAATGGATTTTGACAAACCCTACCTAAAAATATCTCATTACAATTTGGGGAGGACACTTGGGAGCAAGTGGTGGACTATGAGAACATTCCTTTTCGTTGTAGAATTTTCCATGAATATGGTCATTTGGCTAGTGTCTACCCAAATAAAATTCTAGATCAAAAGAAAGAGGATACAAACTTAGTAGGTTTCCAAATGCCTAAGAAGAAGAACACTTAAAAAAACAAGTTATGAAGGATCAATCAAAGTTATCAGCTAATATGTTTGAAATTATTTCCACAAATGATGTCCTAGGTGAGGAAGAGGAAATAATGGAGACAAAAATCTTAGAAACACAATTTAAATATGCAGGGAAGGACTCAAAGATAAACCAACAAATTAAAGGTTTTCAACAAGAAAAAAATGAGGAAATATACACAAGAAAAATAATCTTTTAAATGTTGAGACTTCAAATAATATAGGTCCCAAGATAGACTCTGTTGAACCTTCTAGTAACACTTTGGCTTTGTACATGCATTCTTCAAGGTTAGAAGCCATCCCATATTCAATTGGGGTAAGTCAAGAAATAGGGAAAAAAACTAAATATGGATTCCAACCAAAAGGTAGGTCGTAAGACCAATCAACATCATATGGTAAAAGAAGGTGAAAATCTTGTAGAGGAAGGTAATATTAATGCCCTTACCAATTTTTTTAGCCCTGGTATTAATGAAGATCATCACTTGGAATATTAGAGGACTCAAAGGGAGTCTTTCAAAACAAAATAAAATTAGAAGAATGATTCAGACAAACCATCCACATCTTGTTTTCCTTCAGGAAATAAATATTTCAATAGAGGAAATGGATTCAATTGCTAGTAAAATCTGGCTAGCTAGAAAAGTTGCTTCCCTCAGTTCCTAGGGGACTTCTGGTGGCATTGCTTGCCTTTGGGACCCAAAAGAGGTAGTTATTCACCATATGGTTGGTAGTTAGGGTCTTTTGGCTATAGCTATTCAAAGTAGACATTCTAACCAAATTATGCTTTGCATAATTATTTATGCTCTGACTACTTTGGAGGAAAAGAGAAGATAGTGGAAGGATATAACTTATATTATCTCTCATTTTCCTAAATCTTGGATCTTGATCGAAGGAGATTTCAATACCATCCTCTCTTTGGATGAGAAAATGAGGGGAAATAGAAATTTGGACAAAAGCACTGACCTCATGAGTGAATATATTGTAAACCTTCATCTTGTGGACATCCAACCAGATAATGGCCTTATGACTTGGTCTAATAGAAGGCAAGGCTTAGCTTGTATCATGGAGAGATTGGATAGGTTCTTGTTCTCTAATAATTTCTTAATCCATGGTCACATTCCTAAGGTGAAGACTCTTAACAATGTTGGTTTAGATCACTAGCCAGTCATGGTGGAAATTTGGAAAACCAATGTGAGTTTCTTACCTTTTCAATTTTAGTTAATGTGGCTTAGAGATAGTTCCTTCAGACCTTGAGTGTAGTAATGGTGGAAGGAAGGTAAACCAAGGTATGGGACTAAGATGTTTTGTTTTACCAAAAGGTTGCAATACATTAAATCCAAAATCAAGATTTGGAACTAGGAGTTTGGAGATGTTCGACAAAAAAAATATGAAGTTATTGCTCAACTTGAAAATTTGAATAAGAAAATCCATTTAGATGGCCTCATAGAGAGTAGAAGTACATATGAAATTAGACTCATATCTCAGTTAGAGGAATGGAAAAAAAGAGAACTCTTATGGAAGCAAAAATCTAGGATCCAATGGCTCAAAGAAGGAGATCGAAACACATATTTCTTCCACAAATATCTTCTAGCTCAAAGATCTCACAACTTTATTTCTTCCTTGAAATCTGATTCTAGAGATGTTGTCTACACTTGGGATGGCATGAACTCTGTTGTTGTCAATTACTTTTCCAATATATTTATTGTTGCACCTCTTGACTCAACTTCTCAATAGAATATTCTTCAAGTGATCCCTACTCTTATCACTTCTGAGGAGAACTCTATTTTGACTACTCTAGTTACTATCAATGAGCTTCAATAGGTGGTTTTTAAAATGCAAAAAGGAAAAACCCTAGGTCCTGATGGTTTTCCCATTGAGTTCTATCAAGAGTTTTGGGATATCCTTCATGCTGATTTATTAGAGGTGGTGGAAGAAGCTAGGAAAGCCAAAGAAATTTTGAAGGTTATCAATAAAACTTATATAGCTCTTGTCCCAAAATCTCAAGAGGTAGATCATATCTCAGCTTTTAGACCTATAGCTTTATGTAATGTTCTTCTCAAAATCATTACAAAGATCATGGTAGAAATGTTGAAGCCTCTTTTGCATAAGATTATTTCCCCTGAACAAGGGGGTTATGTGGAAGGGCATCAAATAGTGGATGAGATAGTTCTTGCTCAAGAAGCCATCCATTCCATGGAAATACAAAAATATCCATCTATGTTCATTCATTTAGACTTATCTAAAGCTTATGATAGAGTGGATTGGCACTTCCTTGTCAAATTTTTAAGGCAATTTGGCTTCTCTCAGGATTGGATGGACTGGATTATGGGATGTATCTCTTTGGTGTCCTACTCTATTCTTATCAATGGTAGGCCTTCTCAATTGTTCCCTGCTTCCAGAGGTATTAGGCAAGGTGACCCCCTCTCCCCTTATTTATTCATCATTCTTGTTGAATGCTTGGGTAGGACTATAACCAAAAATAGAGAAAACAGAACCCTTGAGGGAGTTACCATTGCTCATGGAGCTAGGCCTATTTCTCATCTTCAATTTTTTGATGACTCTACTCTATTAGGTAAAGCTACTATTAAGGAAGCTTCTAAAATTAAGCAAATCATTAGCTATTTTTCTAATGCTACCAGGCAATTGATCAATGAAGACAAATCTAAAGTCATTTTCTTTCACTGCTCTCCTAGATAGGAATCCATGGTCTTGGATAAATTAAGATATAAGAAGACCTCCCTTCCAATCACTTATTTAGGCATTCCTCTCAATATTCAAAGATAGAAAAAAATATTGGAATTGGTTGTTGGATAGAGTTAAGAAGAAAATTGGAAAGTGGACCAATAGGTGGCTTTCATTTGGGGGTAGAATTACCTTGGTAAAATCAATCCTTCAAGCTATACCTATTTATGTTTTTGTTATGTTGAATATCCCAAAGGTAGTTCTTCGAGAATTAGATCAAATCAATCATCGGTTCCTCTAGAGTGGTACTAAGGAGAAAAGAAAATGGGCCTTGGTGAAATGGGATACTTTATGCCTTCCCAAGAATGAAGGGAGTTAGGATTTTGGTCTGCTATTAATAACAATAAGGCTTTAGTTGCTAAACTATATTGGAGGATTTTGCATAACCCCAATGCTCTTTGGACCAAGAATCTTCATGCTAAATATGTTGAGAACAAAAGTCTTGAAGACCTTGTTCACTATCAATTGCCTACCAAAGGTTCTCCCATTTTAGCGGTTCTTAAGATTGGTGAGGATTTGATTAAGCAAAAGTTATTTTGGATCATTCATAATGGTCAATAAGTAAATTTTTGGATAGATTCTTGGGATGGTCACCAACCTTTGATAACTCAGTTTCCTGATTGGAGGCCTTGGATGGAGGAGCTTCATCGAGCTAATTGGATAAAGGTTGCTAATTACTATTGATACCATACTAGTAATTCAGAGGTTGGTAGATATTGGATCCTTATTGAGGACTAGCCTATTCAAATGCTAGAAATGTAAAGAAAATATATCCAAAGAATCCTTCATATGAGATCTCTCTCTTGGTCCCATGATAAAGATTGTTTTGGATGGAACAACACTACTAAGGGTGAGTATTCAGTTGCTCAAGGTTATTTGACCTTATGCCATAATAATCCCAACCAATCATATGATATATTTACTCAGTTGTGGGCTCAAAATCTCTAGCCTAAGGTGAGGTTCTTTACATGGCTTTTATTGCATCGTAGGGTGCTTATTGGTGAGCAACTTATGAAACATGGTTTTCATGGCCCGTTTAGATGCGAAATGTGTGGAGAGAATGTGGAAACTCTCAACCATATTTTTATTGAGTGTACCTTAGCCTCTGAGCTATGGAGGAGAATGGCCATCTTACTTGGCTTACAGTGGTCCATTTTTTTACTTTTGAACAACTTTGGAGGGATTGGCCTAATCAGGAGGGTGTTGATCATTTTATTAGGTAGCTAGTTTGGATGGGTTCTACCATCCTACCTTGGAATATCTAGAAGGAAAGAAACAACTAGATTTTCAATCAAGAAAGGAAGGACATTCACTATATCTAGAAAAATACCATTGCCAACTTAGTTGAATCAATCCAACAACTCCTTAAACACCCCCAAAACTCCCACCAAAGATGGGATCAAGTGATGCAAAGATTGAAGATTAACTCTTTTAAGGGCAACTAGCTTAAAGGGAATGTGAGTAATCAAAATATGGATAGAACAAGGAATTGGTAGCCTCCTCCTAAGGATTTTGGAAAATTCAATACCAATGGAGCCTCTAGGGGGAACCCTGGAAAAGCTAGTGCAGGAGGAATTGGTAGACTTTTAGATGGTTCCCTGGTTTTCACTTTTGCTAAGAATTTGGGTATCCTTTCCAATAACCTTGTTGAGGGGTATGGTATCCTTAGAGGCCTTCGAGAGGCTGCTAAGGTCGGATGGAAAAAGGTGTTGGTTGAATCTGACTCTCAAGTCATGATTAATTTGTTGAAGACTCCTTCTAAGAATCATAAGGTTGATTGGAGAATAAAAAGAATTGTTGAGAAGATTCAATTAATCTAGATGGGCTTTTTGAAAGTTGAATACAATCATGTGGTCAGAGAATAGAACAGGAGTGTTGATGCTTTAGCTAATTGGGCATTGGACAAAGGTGATCTTACTTACTACGACCACCCTCCCAGATGGTGGGATTCACAAATAAGGGAAGCTCTTCTTTCTATCCTTTCTCTGGATGGCTCCAGTACTAGAGGTACCTAGTTCCTTTTTTCTTTGTTTTTGCTTCTCTTTGGTTCGGTCAAGGTATTTTAGTTCCCTTGCTCAGACTGATCATTCTTATGTTTCCTCTGTTGAATCTTGCCTGAATAGCCTTTTGGCCTAGAAAGGCCAAAGTTGTTTTCTATTTTTCCTTCTTTTTAGTTTTTTGGTGTGTGTGTTGTTTTGTATTATTTTTGTTCTATTTTATTTTTGTGTTTTTTGTGTTGTTTTTGGTGTTTTTGTAATTTTTTTTGTTTTGTGTTTTTTTTTTTTTTTGTGTTTTGTGTTTTTGTTTTTTTTTTGTTTTGTGTTTTTTTTTGTGTGTTGTTTTTGTGGTTTTTTGTTTTTGTTTTTTTTTTTTGTTTTTTACGTTTTTTGATTGTTTTTATTTTTTTATTTTTTTTGTGTTTGTTTTACGTTTTTTGTTGTTTTTGTGTTTTTTTTATTATTTTTTTGTTGTTGTGCTTTTTGTGTTTGTTTATATTTTTTTGTTTGTTTGATTATATTTTTTTTGTTTTAGGAATGCTCTTTGAGTGTTTCGAAGGGGGCGAGCCAAGTGTGAGCCTTGGGTATATTTTTTATTTTTTTTTATTTTTTTGAGTAATACTTCTTATACACATCCGTTGTAGGGATTGAACCCGAGTCACATCACTGATAATGCAAGTGGAATGCATTTCGGTAGACCACATGCATGGAGATGCCCTGGGTATTTTTGGTAAATAGACACCCCTACCTCCTTAGGACTTACCCAAAAGTGGCATCCCAATTAGGGTGTTTTCCACAAACAAAAAATATATATCAAACAACAAAATTACATTCAATTGAATTTCAAGAGTAAGATACAAGCATAACATCACGAAAATTCTAGGGTTAATTTCTTATTGTAGCAACAAATGAAGTAGATAAACCAATAAATTCTAAGTTTGTTCCATTTTGAAACCTAGTAAGTATGGTGCTAATCAAAATTTCATACATATTTTAAACCATAGCCTTGGAAAAATTAGCATAAGTATGATCAAATGTTATATACTTAGACATACAAATTTCTATTAGTAAAAACCATAAGATAATATACATTGATAATGGATATAAGGTCAAATAATCTAGTAAAACAATTCATCTATGTGCTTATTTCAATCAAAGATAACTAGATTCATAATCCTCATAGACAAGACTACCCTTCTTCTCTCGAAAATGGATAAAAAATTAAATCCAATGATAAATATGCATTAAACAATATCAATTAGAAGATAACAAAAACATATTTAATTAATAGATCTTAAAGCATCTACTCAGTGTAAATGTAAGGATCAATGTTACTGTTAAAATATGGTGTAAATATTTGTTTCTCCATTAAAAACTACTTTAAATACATAGGATTTTAATACACATCAAAAGATCATGCAATGTGGTTGAAATTAATTTTATAAATAAAAAATTGTGTGTGTATTTTGATAATTTACACAAATTTTGTAAAAAATAGTTTCACATATTTCAATAGTTCTAGCCTTTTTGTTTTTTTCCAATTTGGAACAATTATTTTTATTTAGCATGACAAAGTAAGGGATTCTATTGTTTTTTTCCATGTCATTGGAACTCTCCAACATATTTTGATGAACCAATAAAAATCAATTTAGTTCCTTAAAATTTAACAAAAATATTGAAAATGAAAAAATAAAATAAAAGTAAAGAATGTTGAATTACAAGTGTACCTTTAACATCCTCATGCTATTATAATTATAAACATGTTACTTTATTTAAAATTAAATCTAGATGTGATTTATGATCAATTATTGAAAAGCATAATATGTAGTTAATTTTATCGGTTTCTATATATTCACCCCATATTTATCTTATTCAACAAATTATATATCATTGAACAAGTTGTATCTAATCCTATTATTAATTTCTATTGAATCTTTGCCTGAATAGCCTTTTGGCCTAGAAAGGCCAAAGTTATTTTCTATTTTTTCTTTCTTTTTAATTTTTCAATGTGTTTGTTGTTTTGTATTATTTTTGTTCTATTTTAAATTTTGTGTTTCTTGTGTTTTATTGTGTGTTTTTTATGTTTTTGTATTTTTTTGTGTTTTGTGATTTTTTTTTTTTGTGTTTTGTATTTTTTTGTGTGTTTTATGTTTTTATTTTTTTGCATGTTTTGTGTTTTTGTTTTTTATTTTTGTTTGTGTGTGTGTGTTTTTGTTGTTGCTTTTGTGGTTTTTGTGTGTGTTTTGTATTTTGTGTTTTATTATTGTTTGTTGTTTTTTATGTTTTTTATTGTTTTTATATTTTTTGTTGTTTTTATGTTTTTGTTGTCTTTTGTTGTTTTTGTGTTTTCTTCTTTATTGTTTTTATGGTTGTTTATGTTTATGTGTTTGTTTTTTTGTGTTTTTATTGTTTTAGGAACACTCTTTGAGTGTGTCGAAGGGGGTGATCCCTAGGTATTTTTGGTAAAATAGATAATCTTACCTCCTTGGGACTTACCTGAAAGTGGCATCCCAATTGGGGTGTTTTCCACAAATAAAAAAATATATCAAACAATAAAATTGCATTCAATTAAATTTCAAGAATAATATACAAGCATAACATCATGACAATTCTAGGTTTAATTGCTTATTATAGCAACAAATAAAGTACATAAACCAAGAAATTCTAATTTTGTTCCATTTTGAAACCTAGTAAGTATGGTGCTAATTAAAATTCCATACATATTTTAAACCATAGCCTTGGAAAAATTAGCATAAGTATGATCAAATGTTATATAATTAGACATACAAATTTCTATGAGTAAAAACCATAAGATAATATACATTGATAATGGATATAAGGTCAAATAATCTAGTAAAAAAATCAATCTATGTGCTTATTTCATAAAAAGATAACTAGATTCATAATTCTCATAGACAAGACTAACCTTCATCTCTCGAAAATGGATAAAATTTTAAATCCAATGATAAATATGCATTAAACAATATCAACTAGAAGATATTAGAAACATATTTAATTAATAGATCTTAAAGCATCTACTCAGTGTAAATGTAAGGATCAATATTACTATTAAAATATGGTGCAAATATTTGTTTATCCATTACAAACTACTTTAAATACATGGGATTTGAATACACATAAAAATATCATGCAATGTAGTTCAAATTAATTTTTATAAATAAAAATTGTTGTGTGTGTATTTTGATAATTTACACAAATTTTGTAAAAAATAGTTTCACATATTTCAATAGTTCTAGCCTTTTTGTTTTTTCAAATTTGGAACAATTATTTTTATTTAGCATTACAAAGTAAGAAATTATAATATTGTTGTCCATGTCATTGGAACTCTCCAACATATTTTTATGAGCCAATAAAAATCAATTTAGTTATTTGAAATTTAACAAAAATTTTAAAAAAGAAAAGTAAAGAATATTGATTTACAAGTATACCTTTAACATCCTCATGCTATTATAATTATAAACATGTTACTTTATTTAAAATAAAATCTAGATATGATTTGTGATCAATAATTTTTTGCATTTAGTGAAAAACCCCTTGGTTCCTTGGTTTGAGAAACCATGACTAGGGAGGTTTTACACTGTCAAAATCACCCGAGAGTCGTACCTGGCCCTGATCGCACCAGCATTATCAACTAGATTTTGGGCACCCAATGTGCATTTGGTAGGGTGGAAATTTGAACCAAGGACCTCCCTTGGAGGAATGCCCTACCCTCTCCAACTCACCTACAAAACGTGGATGATTTATGATAAATTATTGAAAAGCATAATTTATAGTTAAATTTTTTGGTTTCTGTATATCTACCCCATATTTATCTTATTCAACAAATTCTATATCATTGAAAAAGTTGTATCTAATAATATTATTAACTTCTTTAAGACTTTTTTTATTAGGGTAAATGTAGGATTTTGAAAGGGTATGTATCCTTTTACAACACAAAATGAAGCTATTTAGGTATTAGAGAAACCACCTATAAGCCATCGTCATACTTCTTACATGATTTAATTTTTTCTAAATGATAAAATCAAAAATAACCTTAGCAATAATCCTAGAAGATAGTCTTTGCATCAGTCCTAAAATGTAAATCATTAGTATTAGTCCTAGAAAATAATTGGAAAATAACCTTAGCAATAGTCTTGAAAATAGCCTTAGCAATAGTCTAAAAACATCTTTAGCAGTAATATCTAGCAATAGCCTTAGCAACAATCTATTATAGGTACTTTGTAAATAGCTATAAATTATGAATTAAATTATTTTTATCCTTTTCCCCCAGTTGAATTAGGTTAGAATAAAATTTGTCAATGAGATCCATCTTTGGTTATTTTCTCTAAGAACACCTGTTTTCACCAACCAATATTCCATAGTGTTACCCTCTCTTTAAGTATGTAAAAATTCAAAATTCTCTAAATAATTTAATAGTTGTAATATTTCCTTGATGATACTTGATATTTTCCAACTTACCCTAGATTTTTCTTTTAAGCAATTAATAATATTTAGATAGTCTACCTCTACCAACAACTTATTCACTCTTATGTCTATGGCTAGCTTTACACCAACAAGGGTTTATCTAGCCTCAAACTAGTGGTTGGTCATAGTGCCTAGATATTCAGTAATTACTCCCACCATAATATTATTATTGTTCATAATATCTCCCTCTCCACTAGCTTTACCTGGATTACCATTGGAAGCCTCATTAAAATTTAGTTTTATCCATTCTTATTTGGGAGGATGCCAACTAATGTGACCTCTAAATTTTTTTTGGACAACATTCTCTTTTTATAAAGGTATAATATTCCACTTCAAGACTATACTCACCTCTTCACCAAATTTAGATTTTCTCTTTATCTTCAAAATTGATAAATTATCTAGAATGGATCCTTTAATGGTTTCAGAAATTTTGGCTATAGATCCTTTCTCCCATCTAAACATTCTTCTATTTCTTTGAAACAAAATACCCCTAACATAGTGAAATGAAATTAGATTCCAAATTTTGTTTAATCTATTACTTTAAAATGGTATTTTTCATTGTTGTATTCAATCTACTATGTTATCTGGTAGGATCCAACTTATTCTTATTTATAGAATTAAATCATTAATTACCTTCAATGAGTATTTACATTCTAACATAATATATTTCATAGATTCTTCATTAGCTTCACATAAGTAACATCTATTAGAAAAGTAGTATCCTCTTTTTTAGATTATCCATAATTAAAATTTTAATTTGAGATGCTAACCAAAGGAAAAGAACTATCTTTAGAATATATTTCTTACCCCATAATTTCTTCCATAGAAATTCTCCACTCAATTCCACCAAAAGTAAATCATAGGCAAATCTGACACTAAAAATACCCTCAGGGGTATGATCCCAAACAATATAATCTTCCTCTAAGGATTTTATTTTAAAGCAAAAAAACCCTTGTAGGGCTGCCTTGTTCTGAGAGACCATGAACAGGGGGTTCTACACCATCAAAGTCACCCGGGAGTCGTGCCCGGACCTGCCCACACCAATATTATCAATTGGATTTTGGGTACCCAATTCAACTTTTTTGTAGGGTGGAGATTCAAACCTGGTACCTCCCTTGGAGGATTACTCTCTCCTCTCCAACTCACCAACAGCACCTGGGTAATATTCCTCTAAGGATGAGCACACATGATATGCTCTAAATTTATCATTGATTTTATCAAGAGCCTCTAGATTATATGAATTTCCTATTAATTTCTTCCATCGTACCTCCCTTTCCTTCCTTTCTATGTAATAATAAACCAAACAATCATATTTGTTCTTCAATTCATTATTTATTTTGGACATTTTACTATCCTCACACAATGGATGGTTTTCCATCCAAGCATTCTCCCAAAAGTAAAGTTTTGTTCCTTTACCTTGTTTCCATATGAGACTCTTCCAAAGTATATATCTACTTCTTATACAGTGGTTCCATAAATATTAGCCTCTACAATGATCTAAGGTATTCAAAAACATTTCTACATCTTGATTTTCCAAATAATTATTCTTTATAGTTCTTTTCTGCAATGAATTCCCTTCCTTGATGATCCTCCACCTTATTTTTGTAGTCAAGACCTTATTCAAATTTTTGATGTTCCTTAGAGATAATCCCAAAATTTACTTAGGCCTACATACTCTATCCCATGCCACAAGATATGTTTTATTCCTTTCTTCTAATCCTAACCATAGGAACATTTTTTAATAATCTAAAATTGTGTTTGTAATCTTCCCCAAAAATTTAAACATTGAGAGAAGATACATAGGGATGGCTTGAAGAGTGTTTTTAAATAGAAGTTTCATTATTTGACTTATAATATTACCTTTCCATCCTACCATACTTTGCTAAAATTTATCTAGCAATGGGTCCCAAACATTATCCTTACATATGTCAGTAACCAAGATAAAGTGCAAGAAGAACTTAAATTTTTCATTCTAGCACTCTAGTTATTCTCCTTTGTCTATCCTTAGGCATGTTCAAAAAAATCACTTTGCTTTTTTCTAGGTTAATAATTTGTTGAGATTCATTTTCATAAAGGTTGAGGATCATTCTAAATCCTCTAAATTTTTCTATAAAGTATTTACCAAGGAGAATCGTGTCATCAACAAATTGCAGATGAATAATGGCTTTAATATATGTAAAATATTTTAGTCCACTTATCACACTTGAATTTTGGGCCTCTTCAATATATCTATCCAAAGCTTCTACCATAAGAATTAAAATGTAAGGTGATAAGGGATCCCCTTGCCTCAATCCTCTACTACTCCCAAAAAATCCCACCAGAGTATCATTAAGGATAACAAAAATTCTTGAAAAAGAGTAATAGTTACCAACCCACATCCATCTTCTACTAAAGCCAACATTATTGATCCAGGAAGCTCCAAGAAACCCTGTCATAGGCCTTTTTCATATCTAAATTGAGAACCATACCTTCTCTTCCACTTTTATCCATAGAATTCAAAGTTTCATGTAAATTTATAACCCCATCTAAAATTTGTCTCCTCTTTATAAAACATCCTTATTGCTTCGCTATTTTTTTTGGAAGACTAACCTTCAATCTTAATATAATTACATTTGAAATGATTTTATAAATGAAATTAAAATGGTTGATTGGCCTAAATTCCTTGAATCGTTTCAAGCCCTATTTCTTAGGAATTAATATGAGAAAGGTGTTATTGTACTCCTAAATATTATTCTCTAAAACGTGAGACTCTTGAACTCCATCCACCACATCATTTTTGACTATATGCCAAAAATCTGGAAAGAAGCCTACTTAGAAACCATTGGCCTTAGTGTTTTTTCTTTCCCAAAGGGAATATAACATTTCTAGCTTATTCCACACTAGTATCCCTCATAATACATTAATTATCATCCCTAGTAATTATTTTTGGTAAATGTTTCAATATAATGCACATAGCTTCATCATCATTCTCTTCATATTTAGATAAGAGAGACTTGAAATAGTTTATTATTTCTTGCTTAATTTGGATTTTTTCTTTAACTATATCCCTATTATCCTATAAGATTTTAGTTATTTTAGCTACACTCCTATGCTTTAATTTCTTCCATCGTACCTCCCTTTCCTTCCTTTCTATGTAATCATAAACCAAACAATCATATTTGTTCTTCAATTCATTATTTATTTTGGACATTTTACTATCCTCACACAATGGATGGTTTTCCATTCAAGCATTCTCCCAAAATTAAAGTTTTGTTCCTTTACCTTGTTTCCATATGAGACTCTTCCAAAGTACATATCTACTTCTTATACAGTGGTTCCATAAATATTAGCCTCTACAATGATCTAAGGTATTCAAAAACATTTCTACATCTTGATTTTCCAAATAATTATTCTTTATAGTTCTTTTCCGCAATGAATTCCCTTCCTTGATGATCCTCCACCTTATTTTTGTAGTCAAGACCTTATTCAAATTTTTGATGTTCCTTAGAGATAATCCCAAAATTTACTTAGGCCTACATACTCTATCCCATGCCACAAGATATGTTTTATTCCTTTCTTCTAATCCTAACCATAGGAACATTTTTTAATAATCTAAAATTGTGTTTGTAATCTTCCCCAAAAATTTAAACATTGAGAGAAGATACATAGGGATGGCTTGAAGAGTGTTTTAAAATAGAAGTTTCATTATTTGACTTATAATATTACCTTTCCATCCTACCATACTTTGCTAAAATTTATCTAGCAATGGGTCCCAAACATTATCCTTACATATGTTAGTAACCAAGATAAAGTGCAAGAAGAACTTAAATTTTTCATTCTAGCACTCTAGTTATTCTCCTTTGTCTATCCTTAGGCATGTTCAAAAAATTCACTTTTATTTTTTCTAGGTTAATAATTTGGTGAGATTCATTTTCATAAAGGTTGAGGATCATTCTAAATCCTCTAAATTTTTCTATAAAGTATCTACCAAGGAGAATCGTTTCATCAACAAATTGCAGATGGATAATGGCTTTAATATATGTAAAATATTTTAGTCCACTTATCACACTTGAATTTTGGGCCTCTTCAATACATCTACCCAAAGATTCTACCATAAGAATAAAAAGTTAAGGTGATAAGGGATCCCCTTGCCTCAATCCTCTACTACTCCCAAAGAATCCCACCAGAGTATCATTAAGGATAACTAAAATTCTTGAAAAAGAGTAATAGTTACCAACCCACATCCATCTTCTACTAAAGCCAATATTATTGATCCAGGAAGCTCCAAGAAACCCTGTCATAGGCCTTTTTCATATCTAAATTGAGAACCATACCTTCTCTTCCACTTTTATCCATAGAATTCAAAGTTTCATGTAAATTTATAACCCCATCTAAAATTTGTCTCCTCTTTATAAAACATCCTTATTGCTCCGCTATTATTTTTGGAAGACTAACCTTCAATCTTAATATAATTATCTTTGAAATGATTTTATAAATGAAATTAAAATGTTTGATTGGCCTAAATTCCTTGAATTGTTTCAAGCCCTATTTCTTAGGAATTAATATGAGAAAGGTGTTATTGTACTCCTGAATATTATTCTCTAAAACATGAGACTCTTGAACTCCATCCACCACATCATTTTTTACTATATGCCAAAAATCTGGAAAGAAGCCTACTTAGAAACCATTGGCCTTAGTGTTTTTTCTTTCCCAAAGGGAATATAACATCTCTAGCTTATTCCACACTAGCATCCCTCATAATACATTAATTATCATCCCTAGTAATTATTTTTGGTATATGTTGCATATAATGCACATAGCTTCATCATCATTCTCTTCATATTTAGATAAGAGAGACTTGAAATAATTTATTATTTATTGCTTAATTTGGAATTTTTCTTTAACTATCTCCCTATTATCCTATAATATTTTAGTTATTTTAGCTACACTCCTATGCTTGAGAGTAGAAACATGAAAAAACCTTGTGTTTCTATCCCCCTTTGTAAGTCATTTATTTTTAGAATTTAGCTTCCAAAATATTTTTCCCTTGCTATCACACTATGCAATTTAGATTAAAGTTCTTGTTATTTCTTAAACAATTCAGCATTCATTCAATTCCTGCTAATTTTGGCCTCTAATTGGATAAGTTCCTGTCTCAAAATTTTCTTTTGTCTAAAAATAGTTTAAAAAATAATCTTATTCTAAACATTGATCTCCTTTTTCACAAGCTTAAGCTTTATTACCACAATGAACATCTTAGATCCCTGAACAATGTGACTCCACCATTTCTTCATTTCCTCATAGGCTTTAGGATGTTGTAGCCACATGTATTAAAATTTGAAGGGATTGTTTCTTATTTTGACCTCCAAGTTACAATTGAACAATAAAGGATTATAGTCTAAACATGTTATTGTCAAAGAAACTAATGAATGCTCACAATTACCATCAAACTACTCTAATTAGAAAAGCATTCTATCTAACCTCACTTGTATAAAACTCTCCCCTAATCTTCTATTAGTCCAAGTAAATTTTACCACTCAACTCCACATTAAAAATACCAAATATTGAAATAAAATTGCTAAGGTCTTTCATACTATCTAAAAAGCCCTGAGTACCTCCTTTCTTTCCTTCTACTATTAGAGGGGTGTTAAAATATCTAATAAGTATCCATATGATCTCTTTAGCATAATAACCAATATATTTCAAATCCTTCCACAACTCCTTCCTCCCTTTGCTTGAATTTGGAGCATAGATATTTGTAATTAGGAAAAATAAATTTGAGGATTTATAAGGTACCATGATAGTTAATTGATTTTTTTCTTTAGAAATTTCTTCACCATCAAAGAAGGTTGAGTTCCATAAGGTTATAATTTTACCTGAAGCCCCTTTGAATTCTACCTAAGAACTTACACTATTTTCTCAAATTCCTATTTTAACTACTTCCAAAGTAAATAAGTCTAATTTTTCTTCTTGAGGAAGAAGTGCATATGGTTGGTGATATTTATCAAATATTTAAACAACCTTTGTTTGTTAGGGGTATTCATTCCCCTAACATTCAAATATAATAACTTTATTTGTAGTTTCTCATAGTTGACTTGTTACCACCAACATCAAATATCTTCTATTTTCCTATAATAATATTATCATTTTATTTCTTTTATCTATTTTTGTATAAAAGAAACCCACCTAATTTTGTCATAGATTCTACTACCAAATTAGGATTATTTTTAGCACTCTATGTTACTCACACAATATATTTGTCATCTTCCTTTATAATAGACTCATTGAGGAGGTAACACTCTACTTCCATCTTCTTCTCTTCTAAGGTGCATGGTACAACCTTTGGCTCTACATCACCTTAGATCTTATCTCCCTTCTATAATTCTTATTTGTTATCTAGATCTACTAGAGACTAATTTTCTATTGCAACTTATTTTTTACATCCTTGTATTAGTTCTACATCTAAATCCTTGCATTCATTTCCTTTTTTGAAACACTTCCTTCTAGGATGCTCCCTTGATAAGCTCTTTTTTCCCCCATAGGATTTGATTGCATTTCACATATTTTATCCTCTACCATTTCATTCCATATATAGCTACATTTCATATGCTTCTTATCATCATGTACATGAGGAAATTCCTTTTCTTTATCAACAACATGAACTACCTATAGTTCAAACACTTCATCTTGCCTACTCTTACCAATATTTATAGGGATATTCAATACAATTACGCCTATAAACTTTCCTCTTCCACACTTTACAACTAATACCTTCCTTAGATTTAGAAATAATTTATTGCATTCCCTTTAATTTCTCTTATATTTAATTGGTAAATTTATTTTTATATGGTTTGTTTTAGCATAAATTTTGAAGCTAAAGGGATCATTTTAAAAAATAATGGCCTGATACCAAGTTTCCCACTTAGAAACTAGTTTTATATGATCTAGGTACTACTTACCTAACTCAACCAATACACACATTATAGCATAAAAAAATTATTTCCTTTGTAACATAATCAATAGCCAAGAAATTTTTAAAAGTGTTGGCTATACTTTCAAATACCTCATCTTCCTAAAATCCATGTGGTTGACCAGGAAGCTTGACCCATAAAGGGGTTACATCTATTTTCACCCTTTCAAGGTTGAACCCTAGTGTTCATTTCTTCAAAAATCACCCCACTCAACCTAGAAACCAAGTACCTCCTACTAACACCTTATACAATCCTCTTCTACTATGAAAGAAACTTTAAAAAATAGTATAAAGGAGAAATCAACATGTCCTTTTATTTTCCAATGGGTAGACACCCAGTTTTTATTTGTTCCAATTTTGGGTCAAATCTTATAAACTTTTTGACTAGGCTACTATGAGACTTTTTTTACACCCTTTTGAAGATCTTATCTAGAATAGTCAAAACATCCCTAGGAATTAGGCTCAGATGGTATAACTAGACATTGATCTTTATCTTCCACCACTTTCTTCTTACCTCAAATGCACTTTGTTTAGCTTAAGAATATCTTTCCCACATACCCTTATAAAGATCTTACCCTCAAAAAAATCATTTTTCTTTGCATATTCCTTGTCCACACCTCTCATACCCCCCTAATTTATCCCACCATTAAGCCCAGGATCTTTCGCTCTTCTAGATCCATTTACTTTTCTATCTATATCATTTTGTAACTCGATCACAATATAAATTCCATTGTATTTATGTTTTCTTCACATAATCTCATTCTAGGATCCCTCTCCTCTTTTTTCCTATTCTTTTCTACTTCTTTAGGATATTTCAATCCTTACTATATGTAAATTTTATTCTTGAGTTGGTTTTTAACCAAAATTTTAATACATTTTACATGCAAATAAAATCAATCTTGCTAGTAATAATTTTTCAAAAAATATACATCCATTTTGCCACTCTTTAGAATATTATAATGTAAACATTTCATCAATTTAAACATATATACTTTTTTTATCATTAGTTCCATGTAATTATTCATATCTAGCTACACCTTGCTCAAGTTTCTTCCACCCTTTTTTTTCCTTTAGACCATGTTTGGTGTTTGTATATTGTAATATCTATTGTATGACCTTGTTAGGCCATGTTCGATAATAATGAAGTACCTACAACTACTCCTAGTGTAGCCTATAGGTAACTTATCTATAGGCCTTTGGGTATTCACTATGTAAGACTTTGGACATTCTCTATGTATTTATTCAAGCATTATCTATGTAATACTAAAATAATCTTCTATGTATACCTATAGGAATTCTATATGTAAGCCTATGTGCATTATTTTATGTAATCTTGTGCATAGTTTTGACGTATTCACCTTTAGAAATATGGGTTAAACAACCACTTTCATTACGCTTGATTAAAGTAATTAATACATTAATTATACTGCAATTTAACCTTCAAGTAAAGTTTTTTTTCAATGGGTTATATGGGATTGAAATATACCCCACCCATATTACATCATCACCACATAGTTATATTATAACAAATCTTGGATATTATCCATGTATCATTTATAAATATTTGAACCTAGATCTCCTCTTTGAAATATCAAGGAATCTAACTGGTTGAGCTAGTCCCACTTGATAACCTTCAAGTAAGGTTATGTTGGATTGATGTTAGCATTTAATTAGAAATTAGGTATCACTATAAATGCCCTTAATGACTAATCCACTATATCAATTTTCAATGTTTCATCATGAAAGTGTCAAAGGGTATCCACCCATTATCCTCTTTAACTATCATCTCTTTTCATTTTTATCTCACTTTTGCTACTTTTCATCTATTATGTTATCATTATTTTGCATATGATCGTTGTGAATGTATGTTTCAAAATGTTTCTATAAAATAGTGTGAATTTCAACACTATGGACCTATAATAACTTTGACAACAAGTACAAATTAATATACATATAAATAATGATGAAACTTAGAGAACAAGTTTAGTCTAAATATATTTTTAAAAAGTAAAATAAAATTTTCATTGAAATAATCATATACCCTGGTCATGTCACCTTATAATTTAGTTAAACATCTTAAAACAAATACTTCTACTAAATATTTTTTACAATTAGGGAGACCTGACATGTTTCTTTTATCTCATTTTAACAATTTTCTAATGGTTTTTCCATGTCCATATATGTTTAACTAAATACATCATCCAAATATATTAGATGATAATATTAGTACTTATAAACTAACAATTACCCTTTTTGTTGAAAAGATATCTTGATAAGGTATACTCTAATATTGAACCTTAATTTATTGTATTGGGGATTTCTTATTTTCGTCTTTATTTTATGGTCCTTTCTTTTTGTTTACTCTTTTTCTTTCTTTTTTTCTTATTCCCTTCCCTTGTTTCTTCTTCTTTATATTCTTCATTTTTTCATCATTTTAACTTTTTATTAAATAATCTCCAATTTTGGTTGTATTACTAGATTTGTTGTAGTATTTTTATAGTCAATCAAAATTCAATATAATGTATATAATATCAATAATTACATGTATATCAAGGAAAAACATGTTAAAATGTGTGAAGGTGGAATTTCATTACAAATAGAAAGGAAAAATAAAACCAACACTTACAATAAAAAATCCAAAACCAATATTTAGAATAAACTAAGTTGAACATAGATTTACTTATATAAATTATAAACAATCTTCCTTACAAGGGTTTTATATTTTAATCCTTCCTACCTTTATATTTGAGATAATAAAAAAATGAATAAGTGACTTCTTGATTGATTGTGAATTAGAGTTTGTCATCCTCTTAAAACAAGAATTATAATTATTTCTTTATTTTTTCTTATATAATAAGTCCAACTATTAATTTTTTTCTATATGATGGGTTGAGAATGAGTTGGCATACTTTTAAAACCTTTATGTGAATAATACAACATTGAAAAGGGGGTCACTTTTTAAATAAGTAACCTAATAAAGAAATAAAATGATAACACTCATAGATAAAGTTGAATATGAATGTATAAAGTTGTCATAAACACCAATAATATATTATTAAATTAGTAAAGTGGTATTTATCCAAGCATGTGACCTTTTCTCAATATTTCTTTATGCTCACAAATACCCAAAAATCTATATTTTTATCCCAATCATACCATTAGGGGCATAACATTGTGATCAAGACTTCATTTTAATCCATTCAGGAAGACTTGAAAATATCAAAGAGAGAACACAAATTTTAGTAGGCAACTATATCCTAGATGAGTTTCCAATATGTTTGTGCCAAAAATTCTCTAGAAGCCCTCAAAACTTAAAAAAATATATATTTACTAAAATAATGATTTTCTATTTTTTTATTTTCATATCCAAGATGCATCTCTAGCCATGTTGACACATTAGTAGAAGAAAAACCATAAAAGGAAAACTTGTGTGTATGTGATTTTTAATTGAATTCATTATGTAAATCATGGAAGGTGAATCACCACATTTTCATATTGGTGACCTTCTAATTCATGGAATGTGAACCATCGCTTTTCCATGTAATGACCTTCCATATTAAATATGGTGGATTTATAATACAGCAAAAATACTATATAAATATATATGCACCTATAATTTTAAGGATGCAATAAATAGATGTGATGTCATACCCTCATAGCTCTTCTTAGCGATTGCTTGAATTATACTCTATTTTTTATTAATAAAATTATGTTGTTATTTTACTTTGATTTGTTATACTCCTATTTTTTAATTTCACCCTTTTATGACCTTTCTTAACTCAAAATTCTAAGTTTTATATCAATCAAATTTATGTCTTGGATTAGTAGTACTATGATGATCTTTCTTTTGAGCATATATGCATAAACACAAGATCATGATATTAAAATTTTGGGTCTTAGATGCAATATTCTTCTATTTATCTCCCTTATCATTCCAAAAAATGTTATGCAATAAGTAAAATGGACAACATCAAGAAATTCTATCCTTTTAAGGAGATGTTGAAAAATCCCTTATAAAATAGAAAAATGAGACGATGGATAAATTTGTTCAAATTCTTCAATGAATCCTTGCTCCAAGTTTTGCAATATCTTTCAAAAAACCTCATTACTACATAGCACCATTGAATGTTTCCACACCATTTAAGGTGTAGCTAAATTTTCATATTCTTACTCTTGAAAAAATAATGTTGATGCCCTAGAAAATTGGTTGGATTAGGTGTCTTCATACTTGACTATAAATAAATGTATCTATAGTGAGAAAATCATCTTTTCACTCTTGAAAGCTTTTCTACTTTTTTGAAATTGGTGGGAAGTTGTAGACACCAAAATAGCACCAATCCGATTATGTGACAACAAGCACTGATCGCACTAACACACACAGCCCCCAGGGCAGCCCCCAGAGGTTAAACAGTGGTTCTAACCACTCACACAACGATTTTGCAAGTCAAAGATCAATTTGGCACCTTTTAGACACTTTATTGCTTATTCGTCCCACCCAGGGACGAGTGCGGATTTGTACTCATCCTACCCAGGGACGAGTGCGGATTAATACTCGTCTCACCCAGAGATGATTACTAGCGCTCGCTTCGGGGTGGGATGAACGCCAGATTTGACCAACAAAAATTTAGATCTCGGCATATGACAACTCAGAACTGCCACTTAGCTTTTCTTGCATGGCATAGGAGTGCAAGTGAGCTTTTCTAAAACATACAAAGACATGCACAGAGGCAGTTAAGAAGCCCTTGATCAAGAAGAAGTCTTCTCTTCACACAAAAAGCATTCATGCAAAGAAACACTTTTGCATGTTAATTCAAAGAGACCCCTTGGGTCTATAAAATGGTGAGTTTCCTCACCCAAAAGATATACGAGAGAAGGAGCATTTTGAGCGACGAAGTGCTGCTAATTCATTTACTTGCGATTTGTGTTTTCAACATCCATAATCTCTTAATCGAAAGAGAGGTTATTGGGTGACTTTTGAAGGCACGAATCAAGGACCAACCCTGATTTTTCTGACCACAATATCCTACCAATTTTCCGACAACACATCACATCAGGTTTCGGACCCATCCCAAGCGGATTGGTGTCGAAGCAAAGTTTCACCCGCGGGTGGTTTGCCTTCGGGCACCCCCGCTTTATTGCTTTTGGTGACTATTTCTTTTGTAGTATTTAGCTAGTTTCATGTTTATGCTTTTGTCAAGTTTTCAGTTTATTTAGATTCATTTTAACCATCGTTAGATTTATCTTTTATTTTTCATACATAGGTGCTACTGATTCTTTGTTTGTTTCTTTGAACGTAGATTTGCAGCATTGAAGGAGCAGCGAGGAATCTACCTTTATCAACGCAAGCGGTGACAACGTTTTGGTTCGCCCATCTTACATGTGGGCACGCGGAAGAAGGAATTCTGAAACAAGTTGTAAAAGACCAACATTTAACGCTCCTATCCCTTAAAAAGGAAGGAGACGCATTGTAACACAAATTTGAAAAGCATATCAATAAAAGGGCCAATTTTTATATTGCTTTAATATCTTGTGTTCATGTTCTTCCTTTTTACGCATTTTTCAATAACATAGGTTTTAAGCATTATTTTAGTTTCATTTACATTACATTTTTAGTTTATCCTTTTTGTTTCTGAAATCTCGTGTTTTCAATGGCGATCATGGTGGGATTATTTCCCATTACCAACAAATAACCTTGTTGACCTCAACAACCCTTTCCCTATGGCTGAACAAAGAGAAACCTCATGGACTCACCCACAAGGGGAAGATAGACAAGACCACGAAGGGTCTTCTGAAGATGAGTCGGAGTATGATCATTTGCATGAATATCCAATGAATGACGATCAGGATAACTTCCTGATGATGTTCCCATTGAATGATCCCGGTGAGCATAGGCTACCTCAACAACAACAATATCCTTTGGACATAGATGACATGTTTGAACACTTACACATAGGTCCAAGACATAGGAGGCATTTCAACCTGGCGCAGTTATAGCAATTACTGCACCCGCCACTCCAGGCATATCGAGAGCATCTTTCGCTTGGAGACCCTATCAAACCATCAGTGCCTAGGGCAGACCCTGTTTGTAGGTCCACGCATAGGGCTGATCCCTTTGTGCCAGTGCCTATAGAGCCAGATCCAAAGCACCAAGAGCATCCAGAATGTCAGAGTTGTCACATTTGTGGTAATGGAGATTACAATCATTTCATCAACATGGTCTCCATTGACTTGACCACCCCCATCCATGATCCAGCCAATCCAACACGATCATTGCATCTAGACATAGAGGCTATAGATTGGGATCGCGCTGACACACCACCATCTCCATCAGAGTATTGGCCTTGCGATGGGATGTTTCATTTCACTCTAGGACAGACTCGGGATGTCTTCCATGCTTGAAGAGGAACTTGACGTTCCTAATGATGATCTTAATTCAGCAAACGATATCCATCTGATCCCAATTCCACACCAGTTGGAAGATGGATCCCATATGTCAGTTGAAGCAATGATTGATGTAGACATCGGCACAGATCCAATGAATCCATGGATTCTCAAGTTGGGGGTAAGTCTTTCCCCTGAAGAGCGAGCCGATTATGTTACCCTTCTTAAGGAAAAGAAGGAGGTTTTTGCATGGTCATACAAGGATATGTCGGGACTAGACCCATAGCTAGTCACGCATAATTTAACGCTTGATCCGACAATCAAGCCAGTAAAGCAAAAACTATGCAAGATGCATCCAACAGTGGCCTTAATGGTAAAATATGAGTTACAAAAGTTGTTGGATGCCCAGTTTGTCATCTGTGTGGATTATCCTCCATGGTTGTCTAACATGGTTCCTGTCAAGAAGCCCGACGGGAGGATTCGCATATGCATCGATTTTTGAGATCTTAACAAAGCGAGTCCTAAGGATGATTTTCCCTTGCCAAGCATCGATGCGTTGGTAGACGCTACAGCGGGCCACGAAATGCTTTCCCTTATGGATGGTTTCTCAGGATACAATTAGATTCGTATCAATCCTGAGGACCAACTAAAAATGGCATTCACAATGCCTTGGGGGACATTTTGCTATAAGGTCATGCCTTTTGGCCTTAAAAATGTCGGAGCCACCTACCAACGTGCCATGACGTACATCTTTCATGATTACATGCACAAAACTTTGGAAGATTACATGGATGATTTGTTGGCCAAATCTCTTTTGCGCCCAGATCACATCGGTGACTTGAGCAAGGTCCTTGATCGCCTCATTGAGCATAAAGTCAGACTAAACCCCAAGAAGTGCATCTTTGGCATCACCTCTGGAAAGCTCTTGGGTTTCATAGTCTCCAAATGAGGAATTGAGGTCGATCCAAACAAAGTCAAGGCAATCCTTGAAATGCGTCCCCCAACCACCATCAAGTAGCTCAGGAGTCTGCAGGGAAAGGTTGCGTCGATCAAGCGCTTCATAGCGTAGTTATCTGACAAATGCCGACCCATGAATAAATTATTGCATAAGGGGGTCACATTTCATTGGGATGACGAGTGCCAGTCCGCCTTTGATGACATTAAAAAGTACTTGGCTTCATCGCCAGTATTGGCACCACCTAGACCAGGAGTGTCATTCTATTTATACATCTCAGCCACTGAGGTGGCACTGGGCGCCATGCTGTCCCAAAAAAATGAACTTCACAAAGAACAGGCTACATACTATCTTAGCCGCACCCTGGTCAATTATGAACTTAACTATGCATACGTTGAAAAGCTCTGCTTGGCAGTGGTGTTTGCTACCAAAAAGCTATGCCACTACATGCTTAGTAATAAGACGTATGTTGTGTCTAAGGAGAATCCATTGCGATACATGATGAGTCGTACTTATCATAGTAGCCGCACGGCGAAATGGATCATGTTGTTGACGGAGTTTGACATAGAGTTCATTGGACAAAAATCCATAAAAGGTCAAGTCATCACCGATCAACTAGCTGAGGCTCCTCTTGAAGATGATCAGCCTCTGACTTTTGAACTACCTGATGATGGGGTCTTCCATGTTTCAGAGTCGCCAGATTCTGATGAGCCTGAGTCACGGCTGACATAACCCTATTCTTCGATGGTTCTAAATGTGAGCAAGGGGGTGGTGCGGGAATTGTATTCTTCACTCCACAAGGTGCTCCAATGCCCTTGTCATTTAAATTAGACTTCCCGTGCACCAACAACAATGCAGAATATGAAGCCTTGCTCATAGGTCTTTAGACATCAATCACCATGAACATTAAACGATTGAACATCTTTGGTGATTCGTTGTTAATTGTCAATCAAGTAAAGGGGATATTCCAATGTAAATGTCCAGTTTTGCGGGCCTATAAAGCCCTTGTGGACAAATTCCTGGCACAACTTGAATGGTATGACATCGAGGCACTCCCTCGATCATCAAATCATTTTGCGGATACTATGGCCTCCTTGGGGTCACTCATCCCGCAAGACCCTTCTGGTGAAATGACAACCATTCAGGTTAAAACATTATCGCAATCTGCGATGGAGCGTGCAAGCTCTGATCTGACGCCAGGAATCCACATGATCCAGATTGAACCATCTCTGGATAAGTTCTCTCGAATTCGAGATTGTTTGACTCAAGCCAACTAGGGGTCCTTGTTCTCCCCGACCCCTCTTACTAGCAACACCACGTTGTTTTTACAAGTTCTTTCCTGCTCAGCTTTTGTTCGGGATGGACTTCAAGAGGGATTGGCCATTCATACTATCGAGGTTTTTGATCAGCAATATTGGTACACACCCATTCGGGATTACCTCAAGCTAGGTAATCTCCCACTTGGATTGACACAAGCCATGAAAAGATCATTCAAACAGAAAGCGGCAAAGCATGTCTTGTTAGGAGACATTTTGTATCGTCAAAATTATGAAGGAATCCTCCTTCGTTGTTTGGACCAACAAGAGTCCGCTTGGGCGATCACCCAAGCTCACGATGGTACATGTGGTGGCCACTTCAGCGGTATGGCCATCGCAAAGCGCATTCTTCGCATGGGTTATTATTGGCCATCTTTAGAGCGAGATTGTTGCGCATATGTGAAGAAGTGCATGAAGTGTCAACACCATGCTAATTTGACACACGTACCTTCTCAGGCCTTGCAGCCGATTCAATCGATTTGGCCTTTTTCATAGTGGGGCTTTGATCTAATTGGAAAGATCTCCCCTGCGTCATCTGGTCATCACACGTTTATTTTAATGGCCACAGAGTACTTTACCAAATGGGTGGAAGCAATTTCGCTGACCACTACGACTGGAGCCCGCATTGCGGAGTTTATTTTGCATAACATCATATGTCGTTTTGGTATTCCATCCAAGATCCTGTCAGATAATGGGACACCATTCAAGAATAAATATGTGCGTGCTTTGACCACAAAGTACAAAATTCAGCACAGCTTTTCAACACCCTATTATCCACAGGCAAATGGGCAAGCAGAGGCGTCAAACAAAATGCTAGTCGCCATTCTCAAAAAGATAGTTGCAGACAATCATAAAGACTGGCACATTCAGATCTCGCTTGCCCTATGGGCTTATCGCACCAGCATTCGAACACCCACTAGGGCAACTCCATTTTCGTTGGTGTATGGCTCTAAGGCAGTCATGCCTTTTGAGTTGGAAATTCCTTCCCTGCGCATTTCAATGCAAGAGTTCATCGATGATGACACTGCGCGGCAGGCCCGGTTAGATCAACTGACGTTGCTCGATGAACGATGCGTTAATGCTCTCGAGCATTTGCGTATCTATCAAGAGCGACTTAAGAAAGCATACAACATGAAAGTCCACCTTAGGGAATTTTAGGTTGGTGACTTGGTCTTAAAAGAGAACCAAAAGAATTCTAATTTGTCGTCCCATCTACGGGACAAGTTCACGGCAAACTGGTTAGGTCCTTACATCATTGATAGTAGAATAGGACCTGGAACATACCGGCTTGCCTCTCTTGAAGGAATCAAGGAAACAGAACCCTTGAACATCATTCATTTGAGGCCATTCCACATCTAGAGAGCCATAGTCCAACTAAAAGCTCCAAGGATTACCACAATCGCTTGGTCAACCCAAAAGCTCCAAGGATTACCACAATCGCTTGGTCAACCCAAAAAGCTCCAAGGATTATCATAATCGCTTGGTCAACCCTAAATGCCCCAAAGGTATCTATAAACCCTTTGGTCAACACCAAAAGCTCCAAGCATTACCATAATCTCTTGGTCAACATAAATATTCAAAAATCAACAAAAACAACACAAAAATCAAAATCACAAAAACAATTGCATTTCAATTCCATGCATACTCAAAAAAAAAAAAAACAATCAAAATCACAAAAACAATTGCATTTCAATTCCATGCATTCTCATAAAAATCAAAATCACAAAAACAATTGCATTCCAATTCCATGCATTCTCATAAAAATCAAAATACAAAAATATAGGTTACATTAAGCATTGCATCCATACATTGCATACTTCGATAGGTCATACAAGTCAAAAGCACCATAGGCTATCATTACTTGGCAATTCCATCATTTCCACATCAAATCCATTTTCATAAATGCATACATCCAGCATATCACCATTTCCATTTTTAGCATCGTCGATTTGTCTCCTAATGTATATAGGGTTTTCGTCATTCAACTGTCTTTAAATTTCTAGCCAAAACTGTACATAGTTAAACAAATTTTACACGGGAAAGTTTTACTTGGATCACACCTTGTTACGTAGCATCCCAACACAAATTAACACACATTTAAAAATTCCTAAGTTGTGTGAACGAAATATGAAACCTGCACAGTAATCCAGGTTACCATAAGCGAAACGGCTATCTTGCTTATCCCCCTATGCGAATGACCCTAGGAATGCTGAGAGTTGGCAAAAGGACAAGCATCCTCCCTACCCAATTCCCCATGAATCCCAAGTTCTCAAAAGTTGCAAAACATCAAAAATTTGCAAAAACGTCAAAACACTAAAATTTGACATCCTATAGTGCACACATCAAAAGGCACAAACAATAGTGATTCTCGTCACTCCATATTCAAATCCCTTGCTCAAAAAAAAAAAAAAAAACAAATAAAAACAAAAATAAACAGTGATTTTATCACTATAAAGAGCAAGTATCCCAATACAATTGAAGAAAAGAAGGGAGTCGAACTTGAATCCCTGGAACTCTCAGCATTTTGATAGGTCATGAGGCAAGCTTCAGTACCGATTTGGTTGATAGCCTATCGGTCATTGGTGGTAAACCTCCCGCATGACGATATATCTGTCACATTAACTTGTGTGCAGATCAATGTTTGCATGTGGATGAGCTAGCTTATGGTATCCTAGATAGCATCGCAGATTAATCTGACTAAATACAATAAAGGAGTTAGTGGAGCTAATTAGGTGATCCTCAATATAGGTTCGGTTGAAAGCCCATCTGGCATTGGCGGTATCCTGATGAATAACACATAAACGAACTCAATTGCACACACAGGGATGTGAAATAACTTGGTTAAATTCAAGTCGGATTTAGACCTTGTTTAGAAGTCTTGCGAGATAAATGTACAGTCTTGGCTAGTTAGTTAAAATATCTGCATCTCAGAAAAGCTTAACTCCATTTTCAAACAACCGGTACATTTCATTCCATACATCACCATCAAAAAATAGACAAAATACAAAAACAAAGTTTTCACATGCACAAGCATTCCACAAAGTTATCCCATTACTATAGCAAGTCAATCCAAATCTTGTACAGTCTATGGTGCCTTGACAAATCATCAACAATTCATTTCATTCATTCCATATGCATACATCATACAAATTAGAACCATCGCATTCATAATCGCATATGCATACATCAATGTAAAAACATGTACATAAAAATAAATCATGAAAACTGTATAAACACCAAAAAGAGTCATCTGTATATATATATCATAACAAAATTGCCCGCAGGCTACAGTACACTGGTCCTCGGACCTCGCTCCCATCATCCAAAATCTCAAAAACCCCCAGCCTAGGGCATCGGCCACCATGATCACGTAGGATCGGTGCGACGAGAACTACCCCCTGCAGTATCAGTCCTCTGAGATCTCTCAGGGTGACTGCTCGCCCCTGCATCATGCCCACTAGCACCTCCCTCATCTCGCCGCCGACGACGGGATGATGTCGACTACTCTGTCCCACTATCTCTCGTCTGGTACGACGAGCCACTCGTCGAAGGCTCTGGTATTCGCCCACCAAGGCGGATAATCTTGCCCTCCATCTCTAGCCGATGCTGCCCCCAATCTGCCTCCCGTCACCTCCACTCTGCCTCTCGCCTATGGTAGTACACGATGGCATCATCACGCTGTGCTAGCTGCACCCACAGGAGATCCCTCTCCCGTGCAGCATCCGTATCACCCCCCTATCGGCGAGACGTAGCCCCAACGCTCTCCCGCCCTGCCAACTATGTCCGCAGGAGATCCCTCTCCTACGTCATCTCCCCAAGCTCTCCATCTCACCTCTGTAATAACCCCGTCAATCGTGCTACCTCAGCGCGCAACCCCGCCTCTGTATCCCCCGACCCGATCGACTGCCTCGACCTCTCTGGAGCATCGGCCTGCTCCGGAGCATCCTGCATCTCTGGCTGCTCCTCCTCACCAAAGTCCTCTCCTGCATCTGCCACCTCCACCATGTCCACATTCGTAGGAGCTCCCCAACCCTCTCCTGGTGCCTCGGCCCCCTCTCCGCCTCCCGCTGCCTCATCTCCTCCCAATGGCCCCTCACCTCGCCACTGCCGAAGCGTCCACCACTCCTGGTACTCGGCAGTCACTCCGACGTCATCTACGTCCGAAATGTCCAGTACTATATCCGACTCCTCCCCCAATGGCTCGAGGATCGATGCAGCTAGGGTCCTCTCATCACTCCGACGTCGATAGACTACGGGTTCCCCAGGCAACCCCTGGCGTACCCCAAACTATCGTGTCACTCGAAGGTAGTGAAAGTACTCCTGCTCCGTCCCATGTCGTCCAATCACCCATCTCCCCCTTCGAACCCGTCGAAGCCACTCATCCACCTCTGGCCATGCGGGACAATCCCGATATGGCCTCCATACCACATCTCCGGGAGTCAGTCATGCCAATGCATCTCTGTAATGGTCCACGTCTCCCGCAAACCGCCGACTCTGCCCCCGCTCCTCAGACCGATACCATAGAGCACCATAACCAATATCTCTGTCCACCATGTCCGCCCGTGTAGTCCAAGGCAGCCCTCGTGGTCGCTCTACGGCTATATGCTGCCATGCCCAACACTGCAACAAGTAACTGCAGCCAATCCCCTTTCGCCTTCGGTAGCGGACCTCATACAACTCATCATACAACTGAGCCAAAAGCATCTGGCCCCATCTCATAATCATCGGCTCTGTCACCGGACAATCCACTAACTGCCACACCACCTCCAATAGGTTCCATGGGAACCTCGCTCCTGACGAGTCTGGCAGGAGCATGTTGGAAATGAGGCTCATGAGTAGTGCATGCCTCACTCCCAACATTCCCCTCGCATACCAATATCGTACCAGAATCCCCCCAATCTGACAATCCAGCTCCGCCCTCTCCAACGAGGTCATCCCATCCTCATCCTCTTCGTGTCCAAAATATCGAGTCAGTACAGCCGTCCTCTGGCCTCGTGGCGTCGTCCGAATGGGAACCCCGTCTATCGAAATTCGAAGAATCCGATACACGTCCTCTAAGGTGACGGTCATCTCCCCTGTCGAAATATGGAAGGTGTTCGTCCGAACATCCCATAGGCCGATCAAAGCTGTAATGTATGCCCGATCCGCAACAACTGCATCCAACCGAGCCACATGCTTGAGCCCTAGGGCATCAAGCCACTCCCAGTCCTCAGCACTCAATGCCTCGCGGGCATTAGAAAAAATAGTCGGTACCCGATGTCGACTCTTCACCACCTGCACATCATAGAAAATAACACACATCAAAAACATGCATCAAATTACCATCACATGTACAAAAATGCATAACTGTACAGTAACATCTTTCATTCACATGTACATCCAAAAAAAAAAAAAAAATTTGACATGGTTTACCTACGGTTTTACCTAAGTTTACCATTTCAAAACAAAAAAAATTCATTCAGTTTTCATCTTACATTTCATCAAAAACAACAAAAATTTGACATGGTTTACCTACGGTTTTACCTAAGTTTACCATTTCAAAACAAAAAAATTCATCCAGTTTTCATCTTACATTTCATCAAAAACAACAAAAATTTGACATGGTTTACCTACGGTTTTACCTAAGTTTACCATTTCAAAACAAAAAAAAAAAATTTGACATGGTTTACCTATGGTTTTACCTAAGTTTACCATTTCAAAAAAAAATTCATCCAGTTTTCATCTTACATTTCATCAAAAACAACAAAAATTTGACATGGTTTACCTACGGTTTTACCTAAGTTTACCATTTCAAAACAAAAAAAAAAATCCATCAATTTTTCATCTTACATTTCATCAAAAACAACAAAAATTTGACATGGTTTACCTACGGTTTTGACCTAAGTTTACCATTTCAAACAAAAAAAATTCATCCATTTTTCATCTTTTACATTTCATCAAAAACAACAAAAATTTGACATGGTTTACCTACGGTTTTACCTAAGTTTACCATTTCAAACAAAAAAAATTCATCCATTTTTCATTTTTTACATTTCATCAAAAACAACAAAAATTTGACATGGTTTACCTATGGTTTTACCTAAGTTTACCATTTCAAAACAAAAAAATTCATCCATTTTTCATCTTACATTTCATCAAAAATAACAAAAAAAAATTGACATGGTTTACCTACGGTTTCGACCTAAGTTTACCATTTCAACAAAAAAATTCATCCATTTTTCATTTTTTAATTTCATCAAAAACAAAAAAAAATTGACATGGTTTACCTATGGTTTCGACCTAAGTTTACCATTTCAAAAAAAAAAATTCATCCATTTTTCATTTTTACATTTCATCAAAAACGACAAAAATTTGACATGGTTTACCTACGGTTTCGACCTAAGTTTACCATTTCAACAAAAAAATTCATCCATTTTTCATTTTTTTAATTTCATCAAAAACAAAAAAAAATTGACATGGTTTACCTATGGTTTCGACCTAAGTTTACCATTTCAAACAAAAAAATTCATCCATTTTTCATTTTTTAATTTCATCAAAAATGACAAAAATTTGACATGGTTTACCTATGGTTTCGACCTAAGTTTACCATTTCAAACAAAAAAATTCATCCATTTTTCATTTTTTTAATTCCATCAAAAAAAACAAAAATTTGACATGGTTTACCTATGGTTTCGACCTAAGTTTACCATTTCAACAAAAAATTCATCCATTTTTCATTTTTTTTAATTCCATAAAAATAACAAAAAAAAAAATGGGCATGGTTTACCTACGGTTTCGACCTAAGTTTTACCATTCACATCAAAAACAAAACATTTTTATAACCATGGTTACCCTAAGGTGTTACTCTAAGTTTCATTTTGGGTTTATCCTACGGTTTTCCATCTAAGTTTCCATCGGTTTGCATCCACGTTTCATTTGGTTTCATTCATTCACCTTTTAATTTAATTAATTAGGGTTTCATGTCTTAAACAAACGAAAAACACAATAAAAACACATTTGCATTTTTCAAATTCAAACTCGAGGAGATAGTGCACTTACTGGTCTCGCCTCGGCTCCGTCGCTTGACGACCCGGTCTGTGCACTCATGGTGGCTGGAAAATTCGGCAGCGCTTCGCGTCAGAAAATCTACCTCCTCCTCCCCAGAGCTCCAAATCGCAATCGATGAACAGTGCAAATGAGCCAAATCCGTCATTTTCGCATATTTATACTTTTTGCTTGCTGGTAATCATCCCTGACTGGAACGAGCACTTTTCCCTCGATGGCGCGCTCGTCCCACCCCAAGACGAGTACCATCATGGCGCGCTCGTCTCACCCCAGGACGAGTACCATCATGGCGCTTCGTCCCCCCGGGACGAATATAAAAAAAAAAAAAAATAATCAAAAACAACCAAAACATAAAAATGACAAATGCCAACAAAACCACTAAAAATTGTCGGACAAAAGTGCTCTTGCACTTAACCTCTTGGCATAAGAAAACTGATGTCGGGGTCTACCTTGTCGTTATCCTACTCCCCAAGAAGGCTACCATAGCCGGACCGCTCCACGGGAAGACGGATTTTTGCCAATGTTAACCCCAAATGGCATCCCAAAATGGGTTCACACCCACCAAAAATAGGTCAAAACAATCGAGAAACTGCTCGAGCATGCATCGGATAACATCTGAAGGCACCCTCACTTAAGTCATCTTGGGTCAAGCGACTCGTCGCTTTTCTCATGTCAGGTCATTCCCTCATCGATTCGTCGCTTGAGGGGGTAGTCACACTTAGTTGCCAATCAACAACAATATACCCAGTCTTGGAAATGACACGCATTCAAAGGATCATTGCAAAAGACAATCGCACCCCTGCTTGGGGCAGCAAACAAGCAATTATCACAAACTGATCATATACTTGGCATTCGTGAATCATGAACTCAAGGTTCCCACAGACAAAAGGTTGTGCCCTTTGCCTCTTCATGACTGATCAATGTCTAAGTTCAAGTAATACCTCACCGAACCAGGTTAATGCTTGATTTAAGTTCCTTAGCTCGTCAGAAGCAAGGATTCAAGAATGCGTGCCCTTTCCATACTTGGGGCATCAAGAATTGGTTAGGTTACTGAGAAACCCTAATCATTAGTGCTTTGGTTATCTATTTTTGCTCAGCATTGCACCATGTGCAGCGCTTTCCAAAAAGGGGCATCTATAGACACCAAAATAGCACCAATCCGATTATGTGACAACAAGCACTGATCGCACTAACACACACAGCCCCCAGGGCAGCCCCCAGAGGTTAAACAGTGGTTCTAACCACTCACACAACATTTTTACAAGTCAGGGATCAATTTGGCACCTTTTAGACACTTTGTTGCTTATTCGTCCCACCCAGGGACGAGTGCGGATTTGTACTCGTCCTACCCAGGGACGAGTGCGGATTAATACTCGTCTCACCCAGAGACGATTACCAGTGCTCGCTTCGGGGTGGGACGAACGCCAGATTTGACCGACAAAAATTCAGATCTCGGCATATGACAACTCAGAACTGCCACTTAGCTTTTCTTGCATGGCATAGGAGTGCAGAGTGAGCTTTTCTAAAACATACAAAGACATGCACAGAGGCAGTTAAGAAGCCCTTGATCAAGAAGAAGTCTTCTCTTCACACAAAAAGCATTCATGCAAAGAAACACTTTTGCATGTTAATTCAAAGAGACCCCTTGGGTCTATAAAATGGTGAGCTTCCTCACCCAAAAGATATACAGAGAAGGAGCATTTTGAGCGACGAAGTGCTGCTAATTCATTTACTTGCGATTTGTGCTTTCAACATCCATAATCTCTTAATCGAAAGAGAGGTTATTGGGTGACTTTTGAAGGCACGAATCAAGAACCAACCCCGATTTTTTTGACCACAATATCCTACCAATTTGTCGACAACACATCACATCAGGTTTCGGACCCATCCCAAGCGGATTGGTGTCGAAGCAAAGTTTCACCCGTGGGTGGTTTGCCTTCGGGCACCCCCCGCTTTATTGCTTTTGGTGACTATTTCTTTTGTAGTATTTAGCTAGTTTCATGTTTATGCTTTTGTCAAGTTTTCAGTTTATTTAGACTCATTTTAACCATCGTTAGATTTATCTTTTATTTTTCATACACAGGTGCTACTGATTCTTTGTTTGTTTCTTTGAACGCAGATTTGCAGCATTAGAGGAGCAATGAGGAATCTACCTTTACCAACGCAAGCGGCGACAACGTTTTGGTTCGCCCATCTTACATGTGGGCACGCGGAAGAAGGAATTCTGAAACAAGTTGTAAAAGACCAACATTTAACGCTCCTATCCCCTAAAAAGGAAGGAGACGCATTGTAACACAAATTTGAAAAGCATATCAATAAAAGGGCCGATTTTTATATTGCTTTGATATCTTGTGTTCATGTTCTTTCTTTTTACGCATTTTTCAATAACATAGGGTTTAAGCGTTATTTTAGTTTCATTTACATTGCATTTTTAGTTTATCCTTTTTGTTTTCGGAATCTCATGTTTTCAGAAGCATATTATAAAAGTGTTATAAGAGATCATGAATATGAATTAGTATTAACATGAGAAAATTCCATACATGTTATCAATAAAGAATATTATCCTATGGGAGCCTATGAAGACCAGTATATACAATGGAAACAACTTCATTAAGGTAAGACCAATGTTTTCAATATTATGTTAATGCTTTCCACTCCATGGAAATAAAGCTAGGTATTCAAGATACCAAAATATATTGAATATTCAAGTACTATAGTGGGATAGAATGGTGTACTTGAGATAACATGGACCTCTTTGAACTCAACACATTGGAAGAGGCATATCAAATTGCTATCAAATTGAAGCAAAAGTATAAAAATAAAAATAAAAAAGGAGCAAATAATAAAAACTATAACACTATGTATTACCCAAAGAAGGGTGAGAGTGGCTCTTCAAATAATAAGTATAAAAGGATTCACTCCCAAAGTCAAAATTGGAATAAAATACTCTAAAGAAAAGAATACCTTAAAGAACAAGAATGGATTTTGTTTCAATTATTGCAAGAGCAATTGACATTCAATGGAGGAGTTTTGAAAAATTTAGTCATTATTTTTTGAGCCATAGTCCTCTACATCTAGTGCACCACCACCTCCATATCCATAGAATGAATATAGAGGAAAACATATCATGGAATCCAAACTAAATGTGATTATTTCCACCATACATGCTACACCAGAGGAGTCATAAGAGGAGGAATGTCTATTCCACTCACAAATATGAGTCAAGGGTAATCCACTATATTTCATTGTTGATAGTGGAAGTCAAAAAAACATATTTTTTTTGTAGATGGTGAAGGATTTAAGTATTCCTAACACACCACACCCACAACTATATAATGTTGGACAATTACAATAGGGGAGAGATCTTGTCACTCACTAATGTCTCCTCTCTTTGGTCATCAAGCCTTTCAAAGATAAAGTTTTGTATGATGTTGTTTCCTTTGATATTTATTATATGATTTCGGTCCAACCGTTTATGTGCAAAAGGTATGGTATATATGAGTATAGGCCTAAAATTATCATAATCACCATATAAATCAGTTCTTAGATATCATAGGTATATCCTCCTACCTTTGTTTCCTTAATCAGTTCTAAACAGTGTATAAATATGATAGCCAAGATAAGAAAAATTATTGTGTTGATCACCAAGCCATAAATTAGAAGGATCATAACTACATTAATTATAGGACATGCATAACAAAAGTAAATGGACCATACTGTACTGAAATATTATGGCCTATTCAATTCACCAAATAGGATTTCACTTAATTATGAGATAATGCATTCCATTAATATAGTTTCTAGTTCTCCTTATCCTAATGCAACTATTTATCATAGATCACTCCTTGAGAATACTAAAATGAAGATTTAAATACAAGAATAATTCTAAATATAAACTTTGTACAAAGTGCCTCACCATGTGGTAGTTTAGTTTTCTTGAATCCAAAGAAATATGGAACATGAAGGCTTTGTATTGACTATAGGTATTTGAATAAAATAACTATGAAATAACCACTCTTAATTATCCCTTGGATATATGAATTGCTCTACTAGCTCCATGGTGCAAATTTATTCACCAAAATGGATTTCAAATCTAGTGATCATCACATACGTATAATCCAATAATTGTATGAAAAAATACATTCAAATTGAAGGATGGTTTATTTGGGTGGATAGTTATGCCTTTTGGCTTGACCATTGTACTTACCATTTTTATGATAATGATGGATGACATCCTTCATCCCTACACTAGATAATTTATGGTAGTCTACTTAGATGATATTCTAATCTATAGCAAGACATGGGAGAGCATTTACAATGTGTTCAATAGGTACTTTAGACTCTTAAAATATATAATCTATATCCTAATTTAGAGAACTGTTCATTTAGAATAACAAATATTTTGTACCTTGGGTATATTTTTGATAAATAATATCTAGGTTGTGAAAGTTTGGCCTACCCCAAAGACTCTAACAAAGCTTCATAGTTTTTTGGGTCTTTTCAATTTCTATTGAAGATTCATATTAGGTTTCTCACACATTACTTGGACACTATACCAAGTGACCAATAAAAGTTCTAAATCAAAGTTCCATTGAGTAAATGCATAATAGAGGGAATTTAAAAGGTTGAAGGACCAATTATGTTCATCCCCACTTTTCCTACCTTATCTACATCAACTTTTTCAAGTAATGACTTGTGCATTACAGTATGCATTAGAAGTTGTTATCACACAATAATATTGCATATATGATAAAGATATCTATGTCATTTAATAGTTTAAAAATATTGCATATATCATATATGTAGTATCAATATTTCTAAAAAAATCATACTAAATGGAGTGTCGATTTAGTAGTAGGTTATTTCATCCAACCTCCAATCATAGAACTCACCACCATTCTTGATTATTGTGTGCATGATACTTCCAATTGGTCCATCTTGCATGATGTATATTCTAATTTTACAAATACATACCAAGCTCTTCAAGTGGATAACAATGTTTTTTTTTTTACAATATAACCTCCTCTAGCACATGGGATATATTTATAGACCAACTAAAAAGCACTCAAATATTATTTGAGAGGCACAGTTAATCAGAGGAGCAAGTCATATTAGAGTGGAAATATATTAGCAATACTTCAAAAGTATTTCAATTGGCCTAATATGAGGAATGATATCAAGAGGTACATCAAGTCATATACCCCCTATGATATTTCTAAACTAACCAACAAGAGGCACATATTGTATACACCATTGTCAGTTCTATCCAATCCTTGGAGATATATCTACAAGGATTTCCTCTTAGGTTTTTCCACATATAATCTAAAGAACATAAGCTTATATTGAGAGGGGGGTGAACAGTATAAGATAAATTTTTAATTTTCTTTTCAATAAATATTATGCAATGTATAGATAGAAATATCAACAACAGTAATCAAAACAATGCACAAATCACCACACACAATAGAGATACCAATTTAACGTGTTTCATCCAATGTGGGATACTCCACGGAGAAAATATTTCACTAAAATTTTCTCAATCAATCTCTTGGTAATAATTTTCCTATTACAATATTTATGGACCTCTATCCAAAGGATACACCAATCCTCTAATGAAGTTCGTGGATCTCTATCCATAGAAGAACTCATTTCTCCTCTACTCTAGATGGTGATCTTCTAGAAGAACTATTGCTCTCATTGCACTGGCTAATGGATCTCTATATACTTAAGACTCTTGTCCTCACTCCTATACTTATCCTCGCTACCCTATTTGATGGATATCTATCCACTAGAGACTATCATCCTCTATACTTTGTCACCTCCAAATATTGCTCTCAGTTCTGTCTCAAATCTGCACTAAACACAGTCCTTTGATCTAGCACAAATCTGCTCAAAATTTTTCTCTGGTCTAGCACAAACCTGTCCTTCAATATTTACCAAAATTTATCCTCAAATATACACTAAACATAATCCTTCCGTCTAGTACAAATATATCCTCAATATCTGTCCTCAAATATACACTAAACACAGTCCTTCAATCTAGCACAAATTTGTCCTCAATCTCTATCCTCAAATCTGCACTAAACATAGTCCTTTAGTCTATCACAAATATGTCCTCAAGCCTTAACATAAAGCTTGACTTGATCTCAAATCAACTCTGTTGTATCTGCCCCAAGCCTTAACTCAAGGTTTGAATAAATCAATCAATCAACTCTTATCTCAAGTCTTCTCAAATACTTGTATCAAATATGCCTTGTAAGCTTCCACAAAATCTCACACTAATATTTCCACGATTCCTATCTAGAACTTGTCCAAATATGCTCAACAAGTCCTCACTAGAACTTGTCCAAATCTGCTCAACAAGTCCTTATTATAACTTATCCAAATATGCTCAACAAGTCCTCACTAGAACTTATCCAATCTACTCAACAAGTCCTCACTAGAACTTGTCCAATCTGCTCAACAAGTCCTCACTAGAACTTGTCCAATCTCATAGAAACATATAGAGAATTTTTAGAGACTCAATATGCTTCACATTCACAACAATTCTCAATCATTTTTAGTCTCTCTTAAAAGCATAAAGCTACAAGAGTAAGAAATTCGTTCAGTATTCTAAGGGAGCTTCCAAGGTGATAAAATCAGTAATGGTTGACCCTGTGTCCAAACAGAGGATAAATTTCAAGATGATCCCCTTAATTGATAAAATAGAAGAATATATGGCAGTGTAAGATTATCGATTAGAATAAAATACTAAGGACATCTATCAACTGGTCATGGAAGATGAGTTTATCACCTCCAAAGCAGGGTTGGAAACCATGTTTTTCAAAACTGACATATACAAGGAGAAATCTGCCAAAATGGAAGAAAAGGTTTCTAGGCTTGAAGCCACAATTAAGGACAAAAATAAAGAAATGGAATCTTTGAAGAATGAGGCTAAAAATGGTAAAATAAATTTGAGAGGATGGTCAACTTCAAAGAGTAGGTTCAACAACTATAGGAAAAAAATCAAGAATATGTGAAGCAGATACAAGCTTTACAATAGCAGCTCTAGGTTGAGAGTACTAAGGTTGTAGGATTCTCCAGGACTAAAGTAAAAAAAGTCAAAAAAAAATTGTCTGACATCCTATAAAAGTGCTCTAAAATATATCCCATCCTCGACTTCATGGATGAGGCTAGCCATGTGTTGTAAAAAACTAGGGAAGATATAAATACCACCACCAATAAAATACAGCCAGTAGCCCCTCAAGCCAGTGAACTCCTCAATATATCTAAGGAAAAGTGTAATCAGTTGGTCAAGCCTATCCCCAACAAGCACTGAAGCACCTCAAGAATCAAAAATAATATAAAATAATTAGAAAATAGCCTTAGCAACAGTCTTGAAAATAGCTTTAGCAATAGTCCAAAAACATCTTTAGCAGTAATATCTGGCAATAGCTTTAGCAGTAATCTATTATAGGTACTTTGTAAATAGCTATAAATTATGAATTAAATTATTTTTATCCTTTTCCCCTAGTTGAATTAGGTTAGAATAAAATTTGTCAATGAGATCCATCTTTGGTTCTTTTCTCTAAGAACACCTCAATTCACCAAACAATATTCCATAGTGTTACCCTCTCTTTAAGTATGTAAAAATTCAAAATTCTCTAAATATTTTAATAGTTGTAATATTTCCTTGATGATACTTGATATTTGCCAACTTACCCTAGCTTTTTCTTTTTAGCAATTAATAATATTTAGATAGTCTACCTCTACCAACAACTTATTCACTCTTATTTCTATGGCTAGCTTTACACCAACAAGGGTTTATCTAGCCTCAAACTAGTGGTTGGTCATAGTGCCTAGATATTCATTAATTACTCCCACCATAATATTATTATTGTTCATAATATCTCCCTCTCCACTAGCTTTACCTGGATTACCATTGGAAGCCTCATTAAAATTTAGTTTTATCCATTCTTATTTGGAAGGATGCCAACTAATGTGACCTCTAAAAATTTTTTGGACAACATTCTCTTTTTTTAAAGGTATAAGATTCCACTTCAAGACTATACTCACCTCTTCACCAAATTTAGATTTTCTCTTTATCTTTAAAATTGAGAAATTATCTAGAATGGATCCTTTAATGGTTTCAAAAATTTTGGCTATAGATCCTTTCTCCCATCTAAACATTCTTCTATTTCTTTGAAACCAAATACCCCTAACATAATGAATGAAATTAGATTCCAAATTTTGTTTAATCTATTAATCTAAAATGGTATTTTTCATTGTTGTATCCAATCTACTATGTTATCTAGTAGGATCCAACTTATTCCTATTTATAGAATTAAATCATTAATTACCTTCAATGAGTATTTACATTCTAACATAATATGTTTCATAGATTCTTCATTAGTTTCACATAAGTAACATCTATTAGAAAAGTAGTATCCTCTTTTTTAGATTATCCATAATTAAAATTTTAATTTGAGATGCTAACCAAAGGAAAATAACTATCTTTAGAATATATTTCTTACCCCATAATTGTTGAGCAAGGTGCAGCAAAAGTATTGCAAAAGTATTGTCATTGTTGTCAACACAGACAGATTGATGCAGTTGATGCAGTTCAGAGGTCAGTCAGAACAAGTACAGTGAATTTCCAAGAAGAAAGAAGTGGCCCAGATTCAGAAATTTGCAGAAAAAGACAAGTAAGAAAACTGTCGCGATATCGCGACATGTTTTCTGTCACGATTTCGCGACAAAAATGAGGAGAGAGAAGGCACGAGAAAATGTCACGATTTCACGACAAAAATGAGGAGAGAGAAGGCGCAGCCAAAAATGTCATGATTTCATGACAAAAATGAGGAGAGAAGGTGACAAAAAATGTTGTGATTTTGTGACATATCGGAGGAGAGAGAAAAAGCTAGAGAAACTGTCACGATTTCGCGACATGTTGGAAGGAAAGAAGCAAAGTTGAAAAATGTCGCGATTTCGTGACATGTTTGGAGAAAAGGCGCCAAGGATGAAAAGTGTCACGATTTCATGATAGATTCGAAAGAAAAGCACTAAGGGCGAAAAGTGTCACGATTTCGCGACACGTCAGGTTTTCGTGACCCGAAGAGGAGAGAGAACGTACGACAACAAAAGTGTAGCGATTTCGCTACATGTTGAAGTTTGAGGGGAGGGGTTGGGGGTCTACAAGTCGAAGTTCCAAAGCAAAGCTGAAAGGTGTAGCGATTTCGCTACAAGTCGAAGTTACAAAGCAAAGCTGGAAGTGCAAGGCACAAAGGTGTAGCGATTTCGCTACAAGTCAAAGTTTCGCGGGCCGAAGCAAAGTTGGAAGCGCAAGGCACAAAGTTGTAGCGATTTCGCTACATGTAGGATTTTCGAAGGCCGAAGGAAAGAGAAAGTACAAAGGGAAAAAGTTGTAGCGATTTCGCTACATGTTTTGATTTCGCTAGTGCATGAAGTGAGAAATGTACGGATGCGAAAGATGTCACGATTTTGCGACATGTTGCATTTTCATGGGTGAAAGGCAAAGAACAGCGCTAAGGCAGAAAAGCGTCACGATTTTGTGACATGTTCCATTTTCGGGTGCAAGCGAAGTAGAGTGCGGAAAGCGAAAAGTGTCACGATTTCGTGACATGTCCCATTTTCAGGCAAGAGGCGAAAAAGAGCTAGATGCAGCAAATGTGTCGCGATTTCGTGACATGTCTCATTTTTATGGGTAGGAGACAGAAAAGAGTTAGAGGTAGAAAATGCGTCATGATTTCGTGACATGTTCTATTTTCACGGGTGCATGCCGAGATAAGGTCTAGGAGGCGAAAAATGTCGTGATATCATGACAGGTCAGGTTTTCATGGTCAACAGTCCAAAAAAAGTCAAATGGGCGAAAATGTCGTGATATCGCGATAGGTAATAGTTTGCGGGTAAAAGCCGAAGAAGCATGCACAGTGATAGGTGTCGGAAAGTGCAGAAGAAAATCATGCAGCCAGTTAGGTAAGAGTTAACTGGAGTTAGAACTACAAGTTACAGGTGGCAGAACAGTGCATTAAAGAAAAGAACGGCTGTTACAGGGCCGTGATGCTGCATGGCTAGCAAAAGTGCAGAATTATAGATAATCTCGATAAACAAGAAATCCTCTCGGTGGTTGCGTGTGTCAGACATGGAAGTTGTGGGCAGAAAAGAAAGTTCGACGCAGAATTGAAAAGAGTGCCATCAAAAAGTGTAAAGGTGCCGAGAGGGCAGTTACGTAGAGGTTAAAAGAAAAGAATGACAGAGCATCGAAACGCGCAAAAAGGCTATCAGGTTGCATAGAAAAAGTTGTCAGTATGAGCAGAGTAGACTGTCAGAATAAGTCAAAAAGAAGCGGCTAAAAGACAGAGCGCGTCAGAGAGGGTTTGACAGATTGAACGGAGCTTAGAATGCATGGAAAAATGGAGGGAAAAATAGAGCCATTTTTTGAAATAGCCATTCGATTGAACCGAGTATAAAGAATCGAACAAGCATGAGTAAGTGAGGTTACTGCAACCGTGTTTTATCTTGAAAAACCAAAAAGGCATGGTTGGGTAAGAGTGTTGTATGAATAACAGCTACAAAACTAAAACCTGTATATTATTCTTGAAAATCAAAAGAGAGGTTTTAGATTGTAATAGAAGATATTGAGTTTCTAACAATCCTCTTTATGCTTCTATGAGATTGATTTGAATGAGCAATAGACCAGTGAGGGTCTTGTAGAAGAGAAGGCATTTTTATGTCAAACTATTATTCAAAATAAAAATCCAAGTTGGTGCTTGGTAAAAGGGGTTGGTGCTCCTATCTTTGTAGCGAGATAAATCGGGGGTTGGTGCTCCTTCCAGTGGGTGCTTGGTAAACTATTTGTAAAGATTGAATCCTTGCAAAGGCTGGATTTGGATTGTAGTCCAAAGCAGTCATTATTTGAGGAGTAGCCACATCGGTGAACCTCGTTAAATCTTGTGTTGTGTGATGCTCTTGTGTTATACTTGCTATATCTATTTTTAAGCTTGCATTTTTAAGTTTTAAGAGTTGCTGATTCAAATTTTAAATAGTTACACTGATTCACCCCCCTCTCAGTGTCATTGTGAGAATATCAATTGGTATCAAAGCAAGGTACCTGAACAAGCTTAATCGGCTAAGGTGATCTTGGAAGATACACAATGGCCGGTGGTGAAGGATTTTCTTCCAACAAAGCTCCTTTGTTCGATGGAACAAATTACTCTTTCCGGAGACTCAGGATGTAGACATATCTGTGTGCATTGGGATATGACATTTGGGAATCTATTGAAAATGGATACACAATACCCTCTGCTCCTCCATCTGATGCGGTCGAGAAGAAAAAGTTTGAGAACAACTCTAAAGCTAAGAATGCTATTATGTGTGGGTTAGTAGACAGTGAATTGATAAGGATCATGAGTCTGTAAATCGGCAAAAGACATATGGGACAAACTGCAGAGCATTCATGAAGGAGATGGCAAGATCAAGGAAGCCAAGGCTGCAAACACATCGAGCCCGGTTCGAAGCATTAAAGATGAATGATGATGAGAACATAGAGGCCTATATGCTTGAGAGTAAATGGAATCATAAATGCTATTAGAGGACTCGGTGAGGAAATAGAAGATGCAGTAGTTGTGAAAAAGGTATTAAGAACTCTCCATAAAAGATTTGATGCTAAAGTTTCCGCCATAGAAGAAGCTAAAGATTTAAATTTTTTTAGTATGGATGAAATGCATGGTTCTTTAACAACATATGAAATGAGAATAGGACAAACTAAGCCCTCAGACAGAGAAGCGGCTTTTCAAGCTCAAAAAAATATAAGAGCTAAACAAGAATCTGAGGAAGAAGAATCTACAGATGAAACTGAAGCAAACTTTGTTAGGAAACTAATAAAGGGAAAAGGAAAGTACAGAGGTAAGCTACCGTTCAAGTGCTTCAACTGTGGAGGCATCGGGCACTTTGCAACAAAATGCCCAATGAATGAGAAAAACAAAAGTGATGAAGGGACACACCAAGAAAGAAGTGTCTGGAAGAAGAAACCACATTTTAGAAAGAGGAACTTCAAGAAGAAAAGTTTCATTTCCAATAATGTTGACTCTTCTGAAGACAACTCCAATGAGGACTCTGAAGAAGAAACTGATGAAGCCTTGTTCATGGCTTTTGAAGAAGAAAGAACAGAGGAAACCCAGGAGTGTGATGAAAAATTAGAGGATGAGGCTGAGGTAGATCTCGGAAGGTGAGTTGGTTGCTGCACTTGAAGAATTAAGTGCAGAAAGGAAAAAGAATAAAAATATTTCAAGAAAATTTGAAGATGCCAATGAATTAATAATCAGTTTGAAAGTACAGACTGAAGAATTTAAGAAAAAGTCTGAAGATTTTGAAGCACAGCTAACCGTGAAAATAAATGAGTGCAATAAGCTAGAAGAAGACATAGTTGGATTAAGGATGCAGCTAGAAGAGATGAATCGAAAATTGAGTTGTCATCATAAATTTGAAGACAGCTTACTGAAGTCTGAATAAAATGTTAAATAATCAAAGGCCTACGGGCATCAAATTTGGTTTGGGCTTTGATGAAGGAGAATCCTCAAAGGATTCAAAGGCTATAACTATAGAACCAATAAAGAATAAAGATAAGATCCGGGTCGATCAAGAAAAACTCGTATCATGCAAAAGAAAACCATAAGGCCAAGCATGAAAGAAGTACTGCCAATGATGGATTCACCAAAGTCACATATCAAAGAAGAAGAAGACCCATGGCTCCTACTACAACATGGCAACAACCATTACCCAGGTACACTCGTTCCTTTTCTGGTTATTGTTTTAAATGCAATGCATATGGTCATAAAATTTCAAATTGTAGATATAATGTAGAACAAAGGAATTTCACTAGTAGAAATATTTTTTCACCTTTGATAGATTATGCTGTAGAATGTTATAACTGTCATAACTTTGGACATATTGCAAGAAATTGTCGTAGCTCTTTTGCAGGAAATAAATACCAGGGAAGAAAGTTTCAACCAACTGGATTGAAACAAAACAGAAAATTTCCCGAAAAACAGGCTCAAGCCAATGAAAGGGAGAAGGCAAAACAAGTGACCAGATCTGCTGTCAAATCACAGTGGAAAGAAAAGGAACAACCTAAGAAAGATAAGGAATCCTTGATCGTTCAAACAACCCTCAAAGCCCAGAACAAATCTGCACCATGGATTCTGGATAGTGGATGCTCCAGTCATATGACAGGAGATAAACAGAAGTTTGATAAGTTACAGACTTACGAAGGTGGTTCTGTAAAATTTGGAAACAATGATGGAGCCAAGATAGTGGGTAAAGGATCAGTTAAGTTAAGTGACAGAAAAATCAACTCTAAAGAAGTCCTTTTTGTGGTGGGTCTGAAGCATAACTTACTGAGTGTAAGTCAGATTTGTGACAGAGGTCATGAAGTAATTTTCAAGAAGCAGGGCTGTGAAGTAAGAAAGACAAAAAATGGAAAGTTAATAGCCACTGGACTGAGAACTTCTAGAAATCTATATACTCTCTTAGAGACTTCAGAAGGAGCTTGCTTGGTTGGACAGGAAGAAGAAAATTGGCTGTGGCACAAGAGACTCGGTCATATAAGCTTTGACAATCTGGTAAAAATCAGCACAAAAAGGGCAGTAAGAGATATACCCACTATTGGTAAACCTTCGAATAGTATTTGTGAGTCATGCCAAAAGGGGAAGCAAACCAGAGCCACTTTCAAAGCAAAAGAGTACTTCACAAGCAAGCCGTTAGAACTAATTCACACTGATTTATGTGGACCCATGAGAACAGAAAGCATAAATGGATACAAATATTTTATGTTGTGTATAGATGACTATTCCAGAATGACATGGGTACTATTTTTGAAACTTAAATCAGAAGCCTTTGAGATGTTCAAAACTTTCAAAAATCTTGTTGAGAATCAATCGAGAAAAAGAATTAAATGTTTAAGATCAGATAGAGGAGGAGAGTTCATTTCAGATGAGTTTGCAGAATCATTGTGAAAAACATGGGATTAGAAGACAGTTTTTGGCAAGCAAGAACACCTCAGTAGAATGGAGTAGTAGAAAGAAAGAACAGAACTGTGCAGGAAATGGCACGGACCATGTTGACAGAGAGCAGAATTGCTGACAAGTTTTGGAAAGAGGCAGTTCATACTGCAGTTTACATCCAGAATAGGTGCATGTTGAGGCCGCATGAAAGCAAAACACCTTATGAACTGTGGTTTGGCAAAAAGGCTACAACAAAATACTTCAAAGTGTTTGGCAGCAAGTGTTACATTAAAAGAACTGAAGACAATCTTGGCAAGTTTGAAGATAGAGCTGATGAAGGTATTTTTCTTGGTTACTCAACAAAAAGCAAAGCCTACACATGCTACAACAAAAGACTAAAGAAAATTGTGGAGAGTGCGGATGTTAAGGTTGATGAAGGTAGGAAACAAGAAATCAGCAATAATGAAAACTACCCGACTTATGAAGAATTTATTGAAGAAGATGAAGATCAAGAAAAAGAAGAAAGACAGAAATCAGATTCAGATGATTTAGAAATAGAAGAAAACAAGAAATTCAAAACAGGAAGCTGGCAGAAAAATCATCCCAGAGAGCAGATTATTGGGGACCCCACAGTTGGCATTCAAACAAGAAGAAGAGTAGTAAACAACTACTCTCTGTTATCCAGCATTGAGCCCAAAAATATTATTGAAGCAAGCACAGATGAAAGCTGGATGGAGGCAGTTAATGAAGAACTAGATCAAATTGAGAAAAACAAAACCTGGGAATTAGTACCAAGGCCTGAAAATAAAAACATAATCGGTACTAAATGGATATTTCGAAACAAACTGAATGAAGACGGACAAGGTTGTAAGGAATAAAGCAAGATTGGTCTGTAAAGGATATGCTCAAGTTGAGGGGATTGATTTTGAAGAAACTTTTGCACCAGTGGCCAGACTTGAAGCAATCAGACTGTTTCTGGCCTTAGCAGTTCATAGGAATTTCAAAGTTTATCAGATGGATGTGAAATCAGCATTTCTAAATGGAAATCTTGAAGAAGAAGTGTATATTGAACAGCCTGATGGTTTTCAACTCTGTGATAATCCTAACTTTGTTTGCAAGCTGAAGAAAGCATTGTATGGCTTGAAACAAGCACCTAGAGCTTGGTATGCAAGATTGGACAGACTATCTCACTAAGCAAGGATTCAAGAAAGGTATGGTGGATAGCAATTTATATATCAAAACTGAAAATGGCAATTTCATTGTCCTTGTTGTTTATGTAGATGATATAATATTTGGGAGCAAAAATGATGAATCATGTAGAGACATAGCAAATAAAATGCAGAAAGAATTTGAAATGTCTATGATTGGTGAACTTTCATATTTCCTCGGACTACAAGTTAATCAAACTGAAAAAGGGATTTTTATTTCTCAAATTAAATATGTGAAAGAAATGCTGAAAAAGTTCACAATGGAGGATAGTAAGCCAGTTAGCACTCCCATGACAACAGACTGCAAGTTGAGCAAGGATGATAAATCTCCAGATGTTGATCAAACAATGTACAGATCAATGATTGGGAGCCTGCTGTATTTGACAGCCACCAGACCGGATATCTTACAAGCTGTTTGCATGGTTGCAAGATTTCAGGCTAGTCCAAAAGAGACTCATGTGACAGCTGTGAAAAGGATTTTTAGGTACCTCAAGGGTACTATGGAGTATGGGCTATGGTATCCAAAAGGAAAAGACTTCACTCTTTTTGCATATTCTGATGCAGATTGGGCAGGATGTATTGATGACAGAAGAGTACCAGTGGAGGAGCATTTTATCTTGGAGATAAACTGGTAGCATGGCACAGCAAGAAACAAGAATCAGTCTCTCTATCCACAAGAGGCTGAATACATTGCAGCAACAACATCTGTACAGATATTATGGATGAGACAAACACTCGAAAGATCTTGGTATTCACTTCAATGAGCCAATTTCGGTTAAATGTGATAACACTAGTGCAATCAACATCTCAAAGAATCCGGTTATGCATTCCCGCACCAAACATATTGCAATCCGGTATCACTTTTTGAAAGATAAAGTTGCAGAAGGAGAGGTCAAATTGGAGTTTGTTCCAACCACAGAGCAAGTAGCAGATATATTCACTAAACCATTGCCCAAGGAAGTTTTTGAGTACCTTCGGAGTAAGTTGGGAGTGGTCACACTACCCAAGCACTGACTAGCTATAGGAAACACATTCTCAGGGGGAGCATTAAATCATTTATGCTTGAGAATGTTGTGCATAGACTCAGGGGAGTCTGCAGCAGCCCTTTGGTATTATTGGCAAAGGGGGAGAAGAATTACTACAGGAAATTGAAATTACAGGAAATTGCACATGTGTTGCCAACAATTCCAAAGGGGGAGATTGTTGAGCAAGGTGCAGCAAAAGCATTGCAAAAGTATTGTCATTGTTGTCAACACAGACAGATTGATGCAGTTGATGCAGTTCAGAGGTCAGTCAGAACAAGTACAATGAATTTCCAAGAAGAAAGAAGTGGCCCAGATTCAGAAATTTGTAGAAAAAGACAAGTAAGAAAACTGTCGCGATATCGCGACATGTTTTCTGTCGCGATTTCACGACAAAAATGAGGAGAGAGAAGGCGCAGCCAAAAATGTCACGATTTCACGACAAAAATGAGGAGAGAGAAGGCACAGCCAAAAATGTCACGATTTCATGACAAAAATGAGGAGAGAGAAGGCATAGCCAAAAATGTCACGATTTCGCGACATATCGGAGGAGAGAGAAAAAGCTAGAGAAACTGTCATGATTTCGCGACATGCTGGAAGGAAAGAAGCAAAGTTGAAAAAGTGTCACGATTTCGCGACAAGTTTGGAGAAGCAGCGCCAAGGATGAAAAGTGTCACGATTTCGTGACAGATTTGGAAGAAAAGCACTAAGGGCGAAAAGTGTCACGATATCGCGACACGTCGGGTTTTCGTGACCCGAAGAGGAGAGAGAATGTACGGCAACAAAAGTGTAGCGATTTCGCTACATGTTGAAGTTTCAAAGAGAGGAAGGTGTAGCGATTTTGCTACAAGTCGAAGTGCAAGGCACAAAGGTGTAGTGTCAAGACAAAGGTGTAGCGATTTCGCTACAAGTCGAAGTGCAAGGCACAAAGGTGTAGCGATTTCGCTACAAGTCAAAGTTTCACGGGTCGAAGCAAAGTTGGAAGCGCAAGGCACAAAGTTGTAGCGATTTCGCTACATGTAGGATTTTCAGAGGTCGAAGGAAAGAGAAAGTACAAAGGGAAAAAGTTGTAGCGATTTCGCTACATGTCTTGATTTCGCTAGTGCATGAAGTGAGAAATGTACGGATGCGAAAGATGTCACGATTTCGTGACATGTTGCATTTTCACGGGTGAAAAGCAAAGAACAGCGCTAAGGCAGAAAAGCGTCACGATTTCGTGACATGTTCCATTTTTGCGGGTGCAAGCGAAGTAGAGTGCAAGAAAGTAAAAAGTGTCACGATTTCGCGACATGTCCCATTTTCGTGGGCAAGAGGCAAAAAAGAGCGAGAGGCAGCGAATGTGTCACGATTTTGCGACATGTCCCGTTTTTGCGGGTAGGAGACAGAAAAGAGCTGGAGGCAGCAAATGCGTCGTGATTTTGTGACATGTTCTATTTTTGTGGGTGCATGCCGAGATAAGGTCTAGGAGGCGAAAACGTCGTGATATCGTGACAGGTCAGGTTTTCATGGTCAACAGTCCAAAAAAAGTCAAATGGGCAAAAATGTCACGATATCACGACAGGTAATAGTTTGGCGGGTAAAAGCCGAAGAAGCATGCACAGTGACAGTTGTCGAGAAAGTGCAAAGGAAAATCATGCAGCCAGTTAGGTAAGAGTTAACTGGAGTTAGAACTACAGTTACAGGTGGCAGAACAGCGCATTAAAGAAAAGAACGGCTGTTACAGGGCCGTGATGCTGCATGGCTGGCAAAAGTGCAGAATTACAGATAATCCCGATAAACAAGAAATCCTCTCGATGGTTGCGTGTGTCAGACATGGAAGTTGCGGCAAAAAAGAAAGTTCGACGCAGAATTGAAAAGAGTGCCATCAGAAAGTGTAAAGGTGCCGAGAGGGCAGTTACGTAGAGGTTAAAAGAAAATAATGACAGAGCATCGAAACGCGCAAAAAGGCTGTCAGGTTGCACAGAAAAAGTTGTCAGAATGAGCAGAGTAGACTGTCAGAATAAGTCAAAAAGAAGCGGCTAAAAGACAGAGCGCGTCAGAGAGGGTTTGACAGATTGAACGGAGCTTAGAATGCATGGAAAAATGGAGGGAAAAATAGAGCCATTTTTTGAAATAGCCGTTCGATTGAACCGAGTATAAAGAATCGAACAGGCACAGTAAGTGAGGTTACTGCAACCGTGTTTTATCTTGAAAAACCAAAAAGGCGTGGTTGGGTAAGAGTGTTGTATGAATAACAGCTACAGAACTGAAACCTGTATATTATTCTTGAAAATCAAAAGAGAGGTTTTAGATTGTAATAGAAGATATTGAGTTTCTAACAATCCTCTTTATGCTTCTATGAGATTGATTTGAATGAGCAATAGACCAAGTGAGGGTCTTGTAGAAGAGAAGGCATTTTTATGTCAAACTATTATTCAAAATAAAAATCCAAGTTGGTGCTTGGTAAAAGGGGTTGGTGCTCCTATCTGTTGTAGCAGATAAATCAGGGGTTGGTGCTCCTTCCAGTGGGTGCTGGTAAACTATTTGTAAAGATTGAATCCTTGCAAAGGCTGGATTTGGATTGTAGTCCAAACAGTCATTATTTGAGGAGTAGCCACATCGGTGAACCTCGTTAAATCTTGTGTTGTGTGATGCTCTTGTGTTATACTTGCTATATCTATTTTTAAGCTTGCATTTTAAGTTTAAGAGTTGCAGATTCAAATTTTAAATAGTTACACTGATTCACCCCCCTCTCAGTGTCATTGTGAGAATATCAATAATTTCTTCCATAGAAATTCTCCACTCAATTCCACCAAAAGTAGATCATAGACAAATTTGACACTAAAAATACCCTCAGGGGTATGATCCCAAACAATATAATCTTCCTCTAAGGATTTTTTTTTAAAGCAAAAAAACCCTTGCAGGGACGCCTTGGTCTGAGATACCATGACCAGGGGGTTCTACACCATCAAAGTCACCCAGGAGTCGTGCCTGGCCCTACCCACACCAATATTATCAATTGGATTTTGGGTACCCAATTCAACTTTTTGGTAGGGTGGAGATTCGAACCTGGTACCTCCCTTGGAGGATTAATCTCTCCTCTCCAACTCACCTACAGCACTTGGGTAATATTCCTCTAAGGATGAGCACACATGATATGCTCTAAATTTATCATTGATTTTATCAAGAGCCTCTACATTCTATGAATTTCCTATTAATTTATTTCATCGTACCTCCCTTTCCTTCCTTTCTATGTAATCATAAACCAAACAATCGTATGTGTTCTTCAATTCATTATTTATTTTGGACATTTCACTATCCTCACACAATGGATGGTTTTCCATCCAAGCATTCTCCCAAAAGTAAAATTTTGTTCCTTTACCTTGTTTCCATATGACACTCTTCCAAAGTACATATCTACTTCTTATACAGTGGTTCCATAAATATTAGCCTCTACAATGATCTAAGGTATTCAAAAACATTTCTACATATTGATAAAGAAATATCAACAACAGTAATCAAAACAATGCACAAATCACCACACACAATAGAGATACCAATTTAACGTGTGTCATCCAATGTGGGATACTCCATGGAGAAAATATTTCACTAAAATTTTCTCAATAAATCTCTTGGTAATAATTTCCCTATTACAATATTTATGGACCTCTATCCAAAGGATACACCAATCCCCTAATCAAGTTCATGGATCTCTAGCCATGTGTTGCAAAAAACTAGGGAAGATATAAATACCACCACCAATAAAATACAGCCAGTAGCCCCTCAAGCCAGTGAACTCCTCAATCTATCTAAGGAAAAGTGTAATCAATTGGTCAAGCCTATTCCCAACAAGGACTGAAGCACCTCAAGAATCATGGCTAGGATTTTCCTCAAGAAGAGTGGTTTTCTTCAAAAGCGGTGGTCATTAATTGATAGATTGGATGATGAGATTCAAATGATTTTGGGATGACAACAATTTTATGGTATCAAAATGAGATCTCTAGAATAGCATACAAGTAATTATTGCATATGAATTAGAGGTATATTCATGGCAAGAGCCAATTGACTAGGATAAAGTAATGCAGTTGATCAAAAACTTAACTAGATTGAAATATTTGATGGGAAATTTAGTGGAATGGGGGGATTTGGTCTCATATGATAAGATTTATGAATTGTGTTACATCCATTAGCAATTGTTACATCCATGAATATTTTAAAAGAAGATGCAAAACAAAAGGAATCTGAGTATGATGAAGAATAGGAGGATACCAAGGAATATCCATAAGAAGAGGTGCAGGAAGAGGAATAATAAGATGATTAAAACAAATAGGTACACCCATAAGAGGTAAATTAAGAGGAGATGCACCACAAGAATAATATGAAGAAGGAGGGAAAGAAGAGAAAGAGGTAGAGGACACTACCAATGTCCAAGATAGCTAGGAGGAAGACCAGAAGTAAAGACATGAAAGTGCCAAAAAAAAATTATAAAATAGAAAACTAATTGGTATGCTTTAGTTAGTGTAATAGCCATAAAGTCCCTTTTGTAAGCATTTTTGAATCTAACAATGTCATAGGGCAGTGAAATAAGCACGAGCATGTCTAGGAATGTAAAAGCTATGAAGCAAGATTTTACTATAGAATGACATTTTTTTGACCAAGTCTATAAAGGAGTATACTTTCACACATTCTAGAGCATATCAATAGCTTCTTCAAGAATGGCATCCATATGAACCTTTACTCTTTGATTCCTTCTCCAGTGACTTAAAAGAGTGAGGTTTATAAGGAAGTTGTTTCTAGAGACATATTATGCAACTAGCTGGAACGGATTTTGTCGGCCCACAAAGAGGTTATTCAATAAAGCATAAGATGGTGGATTACCGAGGTACATGGCCATGGAACTAGCTCACCCATTCAATTTTTTACTTTGGTGCCCAAAGGATAAGGATATGAGTTTGTAATCCTTGCTAGCAATGCTCCCTAGGAGGTGCTAGAATGTAGGCCCAAAAAATCTACATACTTAGCCAATTTTGTAATTGGCTACATGTTGATAAAAACCTCAAAAGTAGTGTTAAATTTTGCTAAGATGCAAAATCTATGGTCAAATTGGTCAAACGTAGCCCAAAAGAAATTGGAGTAGAAAAATTCAAAAGGATGATTTTAGCTTGAGTTTAGTTTTCATGTTGGAAGACCACACACAGCAAATTTGATAAAATTAGCTAAGTGTTAAAACGAAAATCAAATGCAATGATAAAATCCACCGGAGTGCAAAATCCATGGTCAATACATTCAAACAGTGCCTAGAAAAAATTGGAGGAGTGGATTTTGAATAATGAGGAAGTGATGTAGTGTTAAAGTCCACTGAGAACCAATGTGATATCAAAATTTTATATTCAACATGGTCAAACGATCCTCAGCTGAAATTAGAAGAGTAGATTTTGAAAAAGAAGACAACCATCAGAGGAGAGTTTCCAAGATAAATAACATCATCAAAGTTTAAATAAGGCAAGGCACTACTAGACTCTCATTCTATGATCAACACGATCAAACCTAACCCAAAAAAATTTGGAGTAGATTCTACAAAATGATGTGGGTTGCTTCTAGACTCTCATTTTGTGGTCAACATGATCAAAACCTGACCCAACAAAATTCAAATGAGAAGATTTTAAAAATGAATATTATGCATCCAACTAAAGCAAAATCTGAGGAGTGCAAGTAGAACGAACCAAGGAAGACCAAGCATCACCAGAATCAATATTTGCCTAAGTTTTTAGCTACATATTTGTGGTTGAAAATCCTGATCAAGAATAGAGGATGGACCAGATCAACCTACAACCAGTGCAGCCATCAGATTATTTTGAGGGCTGAGCAACTTATAGATCTTAGAGTTGTAGAGTTTCATGGAGTGCAGCTCCTTTATTTCTTCTTGTAATAAAATAAGATACAACCACCTCAACATCCTATTGATCTAGCATAGAAATCCTTGTAATGTTCTTATTCTTTCTACTGTTATTGTAAATTCTATATAAATAGGTTGAGCCCTCATTTCTAAGGGTTGGCTCTGAAGTGTTTTCCTATCATATTACTATAATTTTGCTAAGAAATCAATAGAAGGACCATTACTTGTACTTTTACCTCTAGTTTGTATCTTTATATTTTGTGAGTTTATTCTGTGAATTCATTTTTGCCACTGCTATTCTGGTTAGTCAAATTTCTTGATGTTGGATTGCTAATTTTGGGTAAATTGGAATGCTTTATGATTAAACAAATTATGTAGAGAGCTTCTTTTTCTATTAGTTTGAATATTGATCTAATTCTGCTATTTGTATTATTAACATTTCAAATGTTTGAAATAGTTCTCTAAGTGTTTTATTATTCTTTAATGATGAAGATGATTAGCTTTGAATGTCGCTAGTCTTAAGTGTGGCATACTAGGAAATGTGATTTATCAGAGGATTCTTGATATTTTTCAATATTTTTAGCTTTATCCAGCCATTATTCATTCAATTATTTCTAACCCTTACTCTATTTCTATCCCTAGCCTTATACTTTAAACTAAGCTTAATTGAGTCAACACCAATTAGTTGACAAGGTATACCAGCCTACTCTAGAGGTTGGATTGAAGTAATATTTAATCCATCCAATGTCAGAGTTTGAGTTGTGATTAGTGAGTGTGCACCTCCTAGAAATTCATAGATTCATATTCATAGTTCAATATTTCCTTGATGTCAATTCAGATCCCAAAAGTTACCCTAAATCTAAGATAGCCTTAGATATAGTCTATAAAGAAATGGAAAAGATAGAAATAATGCATAATGAAGACAATACAAATATTACTAGCAATAAATCAAATGGTAACCTAGGAGCTTCTATAAATTTGGTTGACCTTGCTAAAACTGACTATCCAAAAATTAAAATTGCTTTAGATACTAATAAGAAAAAGATGAAAATTTTAGATTCAATGCTCAACAATAAGGATTGTAGTAACACGTTTAATCAAAATGCAAGGACAACCTTAGTTTTAGAAATACATGAATCATTAGGAATGGATGAAGATGAATCTAAAGAGGAATGTGAAGATGAATCTAAAGAGGAATTTGAATATGAATCTAAAGAGGAATATGAATATGAATCTAAAAATGACATAGAAGAAGAGGTGGAATCTCACCAACTATTTTAGAAGGATAATGATTATATTCTTTAGAATAAAGAAGAGGAATAACTAATTTATTTTACACATACTAGAGAAACTTCCATCCCACCTAAGGTGCAAGACACTAAAATCCCTATCCCACCTAAAGATCCTACAATTCTTATACATTCAAAAATAGAGAAGAATCTAGAATCAAATAATCTTGGATATGATTTTATTGAAGACCTTAATGAAGCCAAGGAAAATAGTCCTTTTATTGAGATAGTTTATTTGGCTAACCATAAGGATTTTTATTTGAGAAATAACTACAAAGGATGCTAATGATATAGTTTTTGTAAACATAGAAAATATAGAATTCACACCTTTCCTTCTAACTACTAGAAATTTTGGTAAAAGTTTACATAACTGCCTCATGGATTCAAGGGTTTTTTATAAAGAAATACCATGTGTTTCTAATAAGGGATTAGAGTTGACTCCTATTCACCCAAGTATTAAGATTGTTACATTGGACAAGACAGAAGTACATGTGATTGAGGTATTGTATCAAGTTTATAAATAGTTGACTACTAAACTTGGGATACAAAATTATTGTCATCCTCATATGGTAGATATCCTAGAGGCTTGTAATATGTTGCTCAGCCATGATTGGTATAAAAACATGAATAGCTATATGGCAATAAATTTTTAATAAATAGGATCAACATCAAAGGAACTCATTACTAATCAAAAGAATGGCAATAATAATCCAAAACTGAGAGTTTACACTATGGTAGTGGAAGTGATAACTAGATATAGTTATTTAGTAATAGACACCTCACAAAGTAGATAGAAATTAACTGAAGTCTACTTATGCACATTTAAGTATGATGGAATGTACCCAAGTGTTGTAGGTGAGTTGGAGAGGAGAGGTAAATCCTCCAAGGGAGGTACCAGGTTCGAATCTCCACCCTACCAAAAAGCTAAATTGGGTACCCAAAATCCAATAGATAATGTTGGTGTGGGCAGGGCTGGGTGCGACCCCCGGGTTACTTTGACGGTGTAGAACCCCCTGTTCATTCCATCATACTTGACGGTTTTTTTCTGAAAAAAAAAAAGTATGATGGAATGAAATCTAAGTATGGAAATGGTAATATTTGTGGGGTGAGAGAGGTAAAATGAAGGCCTTTGGAATTTTAGGTCTGATATTACTATGGGATAAGGCCCATGAAAGCCAACATGTTTGTCATTACATGCATCTTCCAAATGATCATAACCGAGTATGGGATCCTGGAAAATTTAATATGACCCAATCATTGTACCATAGTTTCATGTTTTGATGTCTTTTATTTTACTTCATTTTGATACAATTTCATTTGGTTCATAGTTGGTTTTGTTTTCTTTTATTTTGAGTTTCTTATTTTCATGTTTGATGTTTTAGATGTTTGTTTAATTTTATTTTCTTGATTAGGTCATTTTCTTTGTGAAAATTCTTATCTATTTTATGTTTTAGTTTTCATTTTCATACTATTTTTTTCTTCCTTAAATTTGGACAAGTGGATTCAAACTACAATCAACTTTTGGTTCCTCTAAAGGAATGTTCCTTATCAATTGAAGAATTGTTTGAAATTAGGTGAAACTAAAAGTTAGTGAATCATATTATTTAGTAGTCATCCTTGGATTATGGGCTAAAATAGAGGACACTAAAATAGTATAACATCTTGCTAAAGCTTCACATCTATAAACTATATTTAAGATATTTTTGGATTATAAATAATGAAATCATTAAGGTTTTATAATTAATTAAACATACATACACTCTATTCTTATCCTTATATATCTCTAACCGAAAAGGGGCACATATAATGTTTACAATTTATCTAAATATTTCTTAATCAATAAGGAAAATAATAGTGCAAAATAATAAAGTGCTTGGGTGACCTAGATAACCTCTACAAGGGCTATAGATGTTTGTATGGTAGTAGATAAATGTCTAGAAGAGATCAAGGTTATCTCCATCGAACCTATAAAAACTTGACTAGCAATGGAGCAATGCAAAGGTAAATTTTTTAAGTGATATCTTAAGCAGCCTAATTTCAAACCAAATTATAGAATTCTAGTTGATTCAAGAATAAAGAATTAATGCACAAATAATACACTAAGCTAAGGTAGATTAAACATTTAATTTTAGTAGAAATTGTTTAATCTTTTCTTTCTTGGATGTTAATAAGTGGTCTGCATTTTTCTAGTTTTGGTTTTCTTGATTTCAAGTTTGGTTCTTTATCCAAAATGCTCAAGAGCATTTTTTAGCAAAGCCATCATTTTTTATTGCCATTGCACTACTCACCCTAATTGGGGATCCACATTAATTTTTTTTAATTTTTTACACCATGCTTTACATTTGCTTACATTAAATAAGTTCTTAAGCTTGCTTGCACTTGAATAAGTCTTCTAACTTGCTTACATTGAATATTAAAATGAAATATAATGTCAAACCTTAGAAAATCAATTAATAAAATATAATAATCATCAACCTTAGCAATAATAATATTAATAATAGCAATAAAATGAATTTTTTGCTGCCAAAGTTTTTTTATTTGAATTAATTTTTGAATATTTCTTCATGATTGCAAGTAAAGAAATACAAAGTATCAAACAATAAGATGAAACATTGGATCAAGAAGGTTAAATGTCAAAGATCTTGAAACTTCTAGAATCTCTAGAGAACAAATTGTGTTAGAAAATATTTGGCAGTGAATTATCGCAAGAAAAAGGGACAACTTAGATTGAAGCTCTACCAAGTAGAAGCCATTAGACCTAAGCAAATTATAAAAACTAGTCATAGAGAATGCAAGTCAAATAAAGTAGACAAACATTGAACTTGGACCTAATTTCAACCAGCTAGTGCCTAACAACTCAATGTCTCAAATAATTGTAGTGATCTATGGCTAAAATTACATATCAAAACCAAGAATATGCACAAAATGCCACATCACCCAATGCCAGATATACTATTATAATTGTAAAACATTGAAATTTCAAGATTGTAAGGTTATAAATAGCCATTGAGACCTCATTAGCAAGAATATGCACAAAATGCCACATCACCCAATGCTAGCTATTGATAATAGATAAAAGTGTTCTATTTCTAAAATGTGAGACAAAATTGAAGGTAAAACATTTAATGATAAAATGTTTGGAAAACAAGAAAAATGGAAGTGAATAAAATATGGTCTAAATTTATCTTTTAGAGTAATTAGAAATGAACCATATATATCAAATATTAAACAAGAAGTTCAAGCAAATCATGATCCAGATCATGAAGATACAAAGTCTAAATTACATCAAAATAAATATGGAGAACTCGAGCACGAAGATGAACCTAGTGGATCTCAAGATGGAGATCATGATGAATGCAAGGTCATTTGAAGATTGAAGATGAATATAAAGACCAATATTGAATACTAAAGTCTTCAATAACCAAATAATTTAATACAAGGGGGTGTGTGGAGGAAGATTACATTATTTAATACATGTGAATGTACCCCCATGGTACCTTCATGGTAAAATTGTAAATATATAATAGATTAGGGTTTAGTATTTAGTTTAGATGTGTGATTTATATTTTCCCTTATATGTAAGTTTCAATGTGCAAGAAATGCACAAGTCTCATTGATGCAAGAGCATCCAACGGTAGTAGAGCAATCTTGCATCAACAAAAAAAACAAAAAATTTCTAAGTGTTTTGCCTTTGTGTTTGTCGACCACCAGTTGGGCGGGAAAGTAGAATTTAAAATTTTGCATGGGCGGGAAAGTTAAATTTATTTATTTTTGCATGGGTGGGAAACTTAAAAATCATGTAAAAGGGGGGTAATAGGATTTAAAAAAAGGGGATTTTGGATTTAAAAAAAGGGCTTCGGATTGGGCTCCAAGATTGACGATTTGGCATTGTAATTTCTACCCCTTTTGGCTGGCATTAATAAAATATTTTTTTTCTATTGTGATTTAACTCCTTGGATGGTTTTGTTTGTGTTTTTTCATCCTCATCAAGTAGTATCAAAGCAAGAGTTCTTGAGTGTGTAAGCATGTTGCCTAACGTGAGGTAGTTTACACCTAGATCTATGGTTTGGGTTTGGAGAAGCCAGAGAAATATGCCCCCATGAAGGAACCGAGGTGTTTCCAATAATGTTGTAGTGCCAATAGAGGATTTTTAAGCTTTACAGAGGCAAGTTCAGATATTACAAGAAGATATATGTGGAGGTTTTGACCCAAGAAGAGAGGAAAAGAGCAAATATGAAGCCGAATAAGAGGAAGACCAGTTTGAGAAAGAAGAAAAGGCAGTAGATCTTGCCCAAGCAAGGTTGTACAGATCCATATCCTATATTGGGAAGAGGCCAAAGATGGAGGTTTCCACGTACTCAAGAAATCTTAACTCGAAGGAGTTTATTGACTAGATCAATGACCTGGAAGAATATTTTGAATATGAAGAGGTGGAAGATCCTGACCGGGTCATGTTTGCCAAGACCAAATGGAAGGGTCATGCTAGAATATTGTGGAAAGGAGTACAACTTGATAGAAATAGAAGGATAAAAGGGAGGATCACCATTTGGGAACGAATGGTGGAAAATATAAAGAGGTATTTTATTTTAGTAGATTATGATTTGGATCTACTAAAGAAGATGCAAATTTTGAGACAATCAGGAAATTCTGTCAAAGAATACATCGAGGAGTTCTACAATATCTTGATCTAAAACGACCATTCTGAGGCTAACAAGGATAAGGTAGCCCATTACATCCATGGGTTGAGAACCAGTATTCAATAAGAACTGAGTCTAGTTAGGATGAGCACCATTGAGGATGCTTACCATTTTGCTCTAAAATTTGAAGAGAAGTTGAACAGAAGGTTTGAGGGTAAGCAAAAAGGAAGAGGTCATGGAGAATAACTAGTGGAAGAAAATATGGAGGATGAGGTGAGAAGAAAGAAGAAGTTAGCAGTAGTCTGGACCAGAAGGGAGATAATGCTTACAAATATCATGGTTAGAACAACTACCCAAGAGAAAGAGGTAGATCTTGCCAAGGAAATGGAGGAAGAGGGTTTCATGGAACCTGCTTCAACTGTGGAGAAGAAGGAAATTGAACATATGAGTGTCCACAGTAACAAGAGAAGCCAAATAGGAGGCCAGCGAGTAATGCCAAAGTTGTTATTGCAGATGAAGGATCTGATTCAAAGCACTCTGAGGAGGTAGAGAGAGGAGAAGTTATGGTCACAAGGAGAAACTTGTTGAATGAGGAGAAGGAACCAGACCAAAGGAAGAGCTTGTTCCACACAAGATGCAAATGTTTAGGTAAGGTCTATAATATTATTATAGATAATGATAGTACTAATAACTTGGTCTCTAAAGAAATGATTACTAAGTTATAACTAGAGAGGCAGAGACACTCGCATCCATACCGGATTGTATGGTTGCAGAAGGAATATAGGGCATTGGTCAGTGAACAATGCTTAGTCAAGTTTAATATTAGGAGATACAAGGAAGAGGTCCTGTGTGATATCCTACCTATGGATGCTTGTCATATGCTATTAAGAAGACCATGGCAGTTTTATCTTCATGCATTCCATGATGGACATGCCAACACTTACTTCCTAACAAATGAAGGAGTACACCATAAACTGAATCCACTGAAGGAGATGGATGAAAAGGTATGTAATAGTGCCTAAATTTGTTTGGTTTATGGTAGTAAATTTATAAATGATTTGAAGCATGAGCATGTGTGCTATGCATTAATTCCTAGAGTTAGGGAAGAACCAAGCAAAGATGTCCCTATAGAATTCTCAGGTCTATTGGAAGACTTCTCAGATATTATATCTGATAATGTTCTAGAGGGTTTGCCACCCATGAGAAATATTAGCCATCATATTAATTTGATACCAGGAGCTAGTTTTCCAAACAAGGCTACCCATAGGATGACTCATGTGGAGAATGAGGAACTAAACAGGCAATTTTAGGAGCTGCTGGAGAAGGGAATGATTAGGAAAAGCCTAAGTCCATGTGTAGCACCTATAGTACTAACACCAAATAAGGATGGAGAGTGGAGAATATGCACAAATTCTAGATCTATTAACAATATCACCATCAAGTATAGGTTTACATTGCCAATGATGGATGACATAATGGATTGTTTGAGTGGGTCCAAGTATTTTACAAAGATTGATCTGAAGAGTGGTTATCATTAGATCCACATTAGAGAAGGATATGAGTGGAAGATAGCTTTCAAGACAAAAGAGAGTTTATATGAGTGGTTGGTCATGCCATTTGGGCTAACCAATGCACCTAACACATTCATGAGGCTTATGAATGAAGTATTGAAGTATTTTATGGGAAATTTTGTCATTGTCTATTTGGATGACATTCTTATTTTTAGAAAGACCTTGGAGGAACATTTGAGGTACATCAGAAGATTTCTATAGAAGCTGAGGGAGGAACATCTACTGATAAATTTGAATACGCACAGTTTTGTGAAGAATGAGTTGGTGTACTTATGATTTGTCATCTCAACTGAAGGTCTGAAGATGGATCCAAAGAAGGTAAGGGATATCATTGCCTGGCCTACCCTAAGGAGTGTAACTGAGGTAAGATCATTTCATGGTCTAGCAAATTTTTACATAAAGTTTATTAGAAATTTTAGCAGTATTTGTGCACCCTTAACTGAAACAATGAGAGCGGATAAGAAATACTTTAAGTGGAACTTAGGAGCTGATAGGAGATTTTATTTTTTGAAGAAGAAGGTCATTGAGCAACCTATGTTGGCACTTCTAGATTTTAATAAGGTGTTTCAGGTAGATTGTGATGCTAGTGGTAGTGCCATAGGAGCTGTATTGAGTCAGGAAGGTAAGCATGTTGTCTACTTTAGTGAAAAACTTAATGATGCCAGGAAGAAATATTATGTCTATGATCAATATTTTTATGCTATAGTTCAAGCTCTAAAGAAGTGGAGACACTATTTGTTGCTAAAGGAGTTTTTTTTGTATACTGATCATCAGGATTTACAGTATATTAATAGTCAAGGGAAATTGAATTAGAGGCACTTAAAATGGGTTGATTTTTTACAGAGCTATACCTTTGTGTTGAAGCACAGGAGTGGGAAGTAAAACAAAGTTGCATATGCCTTAAGTAGAAGGCAGAGTCTACTGACAACAATGAGAGTGGAAGTTATGGGGTTTGAATAACTTAAGAGTTTTTACCCTAAAGATCTAGATTTTGTTGAAGCTTGGAGAGCTTGTATAGCACCAATTAATTTGGATAAGACTAAAAGGTTGGATTTTATGATCCAATATGGAATGTTTTTTAAGAGGAACTAGTTGTGCATTCCTAGGAGTAATGAAGTAAAATAGCACATCAATAATATGAACACTCAATACAAGACAAATGCTAATCAAAAAAGGAGGTTTAAGGAGTTCCAGGTCGGTGATGAAGTCATGGTGCACCTAATAAAGGATAGGTTTCCTGCTAAAATATATAAAAAGTTGAATATGAAGAATTTTGGACCATGCAGAATCATACAGAAAAGAGATTCAGGAAATGCATATGAGGTGGAGTTGTCGAGTGGATTGAAAATATCACCTATTTTCAATATTTTTGATTGGGTAGAGTATCATGAAGGTGAAAGATCTAAGGAACCAGTTGCAGAGTTGTGGAGTGTTCCGACATTGGCTCTAGTGACTAAAGATATAGAAACAATCCTAGATACTCGCATCAACAAAAGTACAAGAAATAGGTAGTATGAAGAATATCTGATGAAATGGAAGGGAAGGCCTATAGAATATTTGACTTGGTTGTCCAAGTCCGAGGTTGACTGCTTTGGTTTTCCTCCAACAGTAGAGAAGTGAGGTCACTTCTCAAACTTACCCTAGGTGTCTGATGTAGGAGCATCCAGTGGCAACAGAGCAATCTTGTATCAACAAAAAAATTTCTAAGTGTTTTGCCTTTGTGTTTGTCGACCGCCAGTTGGGCGGGAAAGTAGAATTTAAAATTTTGCATGGGCAGGAAATTTAAATTTAATTTTTTTTGCATGGGTGGGAAACTTAAAAATCATGTAAAATGGGGGTAATAGGATTTAAAAAAGGGATTTTGGATCTAAAAAAATGGCTTCAAATTGGGCTCCAAGATTGACAATCTGGCATTGTAATTTTTACCTCTTTTGGTTGGCATTTATAAAATAATTCTTTTCTATTGTGATTTAACTCCTTGTATGGTTTTGTTCATGTTTTTTTATCCTCATCAATCATGTAAGAGTGCAATGTGTAGAAAATGCACAAGTGTCATGTAAGTTAGAGTGCAAGTGTAGATTGAGAGAATGTGCACAAGTGTCATGTATGTAAGAGTGAAAATATATAATGGGAGGATGTGTACAAGTGTATTATATTAGGATTGTATGTAGAATTGTAAGAATCACATAGAAGGTGCAAGTGTCATAGACTCAAGTGTGCATGTAAGAAAGAAAAGATTCTAGTATGAAAGTGGCAAGATGATAAGACAAAGGTCATGGGACTTTTCATATGGAGATGAATAGTCAAGCAATCAAAGAGTCACATTACTATGGATATATTATGGACACAATACTCCATAAGAATATGAATATTTGATTGTGATTGTAAGTGGAAGACAAGTGAATAAATCTTATATACATATTTGAGCAATTAATATTGTAAGTTTTCTTTATGCATAGTTCATGAATGACTTATGCCATTTACATTCTTTTTTTTGATCGATTAAAAATTTTATATTAAACACGGGTTTTGGCAAGTACCCAAAACCTAATTACAACTTTGATTAGAAGGATAAAACTAGCCACAAAACCCAGAAAGGAACAGAATTGGAAAGTAGTCCCTCAAAATTGAAAACACCGCTAAGGATTTCCATGAGATGTAGATGACAAAAATAGAGGACAATACAGAGGATACCCTAAAATAGAAGAAAAATACTTGGGGTGACAATGAGAATGCCCTTCACAAAAACCTTGTAGTAAAGGATGCCCCTTAGCTTCATCATCCAGTTTCGCTCCAACATCTTGGAGCTCATCATTCAACGTTTCCATGTCGATGTCCTTATCTTTACCTTTGTCTTCCATAGGATCAACAATGACCTTGATGTCCTATCTGACATCAGGAGTCTTAACACCATCCTCGAAAAAATATTTCTTAAAGAAAAGTAAATTCAATGCATTGCAAAGGTCAGCCAATTGGGACATGCAATTTGAAATAGAATTAATTATAAATTGTTGCAAACACTAGTCTGGGACATCCTTCTCATCATGAATCGATGATCAAGGATTTTTTTTATTGAACCATATTCTGCAAGTGTACAAAGGAACGAATGATCCTCAGCTCAGGGGATTTGCTCTTATCTCTTTTTTGCAATATACGAACTGTTTCAACAACCGCTCTGTTTATGGTAGATAGAACAGGAGTGTCAGAGGATTGAGGATAGACTAGGATTTATAGGACTAGGTTTAGCTTTAGGAGCAAGAGGAGGGATGACACACTGAGGGTAGTGGATCAGCGAGTGGCTATACAAGAATTTGAATAGACCTTTATGGGAAGGCAACTTAGTGTAATTTTTCTTATGACTATGTTCAAGAGTGTAGCTAATATAGTCAATAAGGAACTAGAGAATATTCACAGTATTGACATCACTGAAGTGGTTGAAAAATGTGAAGTGGAAGCTACATAAGATCTTATCAGGGTCTTCCATAGTGATGAACTCCATGATAGGCTTCATGACGCTATTCCAATGGGAGGGGAGCTTCTCTCGATGCAATCCCATTCAAGCTTTTCTACACAGGTTTTTATATTTGATCTCCTTAAGCTTGGTCTCCTAGTTATGTTTTCATGGTGAATTGATCTCCCTTTTGTCTATTGTCCAATAAGATCAACCAAAGTTTTGATATCAACCTCAAATATATCTTCATGGATAGTCACTTTGCCATTGTCCCAAGATCCTAAAAAATGTAGTGGTGATTTCTAAATCCTCCCCTTTGAATTTCTAGAAAAATAGAAGGAAACCCCTGGTAGTAAGGATGGCTTCTACAATAGAATCCATAAATATACAGGATGGCTCGATGAAACTCATATTTGCATAGAGGCAAAGGCCCTAATAATAAAAATAAAAAGGAGAAATATGGAGGTGAACAGAGACATGATAGCTATAAAAATAACCATCCATGGGATGAAAAGTGGAAATAAAATAACTAAGGTGCCAAATGATTTAGGGATAGGAAAATATGCACGAATCAAGGTGACTGTTATAGAGTTTTCTTGAAATGACATGGATATGGAACATGTGATAAGTTGGCCCAATCGTCCACATGATAAAAAGGGTGTACTGGGAGGAGGAATAAATGGAAAAGGTACAAGGGGAGGGGAAAACATAGAAGGAATATGGATGGTGTGGGAAAGGGAAAATGAAGGGAAAGGTAAACTCAACGGTGATGGGGTGGAGGGTCATGATGGCAATGGGGAAGAGAGGAGAAAGTGACAAGAAAATGGAGGCCAACATGGCAAGGATGGATAGAGATGCAAGCGAACACAGAAAACTTACAAATACATATTTCTTAAAATATAATAGACAAAGAATTAATATTGAAAGAACTAATAAATTTGGTAAAACCATGTAATGAGGTTACACGGGTAGAAAAGGAAATAAAATCAATGAGCATTTATCCCATTTGTAGAAAGTCTAACTTTCTCTATGTATCTCATTTGAAGGTAGTCTATCTTTCTCCATGATAGCATCTAGCTCCTGAGGAAGGCCGCTTATTCAAATCATCAAGCTTTTGGAGTAGGCGCCAATATTTGTAAGCTTGTCAGTAGCTTTATTGCTTTCCCTGAAAACATATTCAAAAATAATTTCTTGAAATATTTGACTTAGAGACCTAGCTTTGTCAATGCAGACTCTTATCCTCCATGAGGGGTTTTTAGAATTCTTTAAGTAATTGATAATAGTTATATAATCCCATTCAATTGTGAGTTTACCAGAATATTCTTTAGCCAAAATAATTCCATGCCATAGGTCTCTAGCTTCAGCCACTTGATTCATTTGATTTCCCAAAATTTTTGCATATGCAAGGATGACCCTACCACTATTGTCTCTAAGGATACCCCCAACTCCAACCAAACTAGGGTTTCCCTTGGCAGCACCATCAAACTTTAATTTAAGCTAGCCTAAAGGAGGAGGAATCCATTTAGAAAGAGCCCTTGGATTTGAGGAAGGATTCAGGTGATTTTCCATGATGGGAATATTGAGGGAGAATCCCAAGGAAGCCTAAAAATGAGAGGTAGGATGGGATGGGAGAGGATAGAGGAAAGCATTCTCAGTAGCATTGGAAAGTATTTTGTTCAAAATATAGTATGGTCTTATCATGTTATTAGATAAGTCTTGACAATTTATTTCAAACTAGATTTGCCAAAGAAAATAATGAAGACAAATTTTCCATATGAACTTGAGATGAAGGTTACAAAAAGGATTAGGCCATTGAGCAAAGAGGTCAAAAATAAAGAAAGGTTCAACCCATGTAATATAAAAGAAATTGAATAAATTATTAAGGATGGAGGATGAAAAATAACAAGAGAGAAAAATGTGGTGGGGGGATTCCCAATTAGAAAAGTAAATAAAATATATGTTACGGATGGGCAAACCTCTTTTAAGAAGGTTGTCAATGGTAATAATGTGAAAAACACAATCTTATACTGAGAGGGGGGTGAACAATATAATATCATTTTTTACTTTTCTTTCCCAAATAATATTATCCAATATTATCAATGGCAATATCAACAACAGTAACCAAAACAATGTACAAATCATCACACACAATAGAGACACCAATTTACATGGTTCACCAAATGTGGGCTACTACATAGAGAAAATATTTCACTAAAAATTCTCAATAAATCTCTTGGGAATCCTTCCCTATTATAATGTTTATGGACCTCTATCTAAAGGAGACACCAATCCCCTAATCAATTTCATGGATCTCTATCCACATGAGACACCAATTCCCTTAGCTAGTTTATGGATCTCTATCCATAGGAGAACTCCTCCTCTGCTCTAGCTGGTGATCCTCTAGAAGACTACTGCCTCCACTAATCTAGTTTGTGGATCTCTCTCCACTAAATACCTCTATCCTCTCTATCTTAGCTAATATATATCTATCCACTAGATACTAATGTCCTCTACTCTATCACCTCCAAAGCTTATTATCATCTCTGCTCAAATCTACACTAAATATAGTCCTTCGATCTAGCACAAATATGCTCAATATTTATCTCTGATCTACACTAAACATAGTCCTTAGGTCTAGCACAAATCTTCTCAATCTCTTTCTTTGATCTACATAGTCCTTTGGTCTAGCACAAATCTACTCAATCTTTGTCTTTGATTTACACTAAACATAGTCCTTCGGTCTAGTACAAATCTATTCAATATCTGTCTCTAATCTGCACTAAACATAGTCCTTCAGTCTAGCACAAATATGCTCAATCTCTATCTCTGCTATGGCATAAATCTATCCTCAAATCTGCACCATACTTTGTCTTCAAATTTGTCCTCAAGCCTTAGCACAAAGTTTGATCCAATTACTAATCAACTCTGCTAGATTTACCCCAAACCTTAACTTAAGGTTTAAATAAATTAATTAATCAACTCTACTCTTCAAGTCTTCTCAAATACTTACCTCAAATATGTCCAAAAAGTCCTCTCAAGAACTTTTTCAATATGCTCTCAAGTCTTCACCAACACTTACCTCAAATTTTCTCAACAACTTCTCACTAGAACTTGCTCAATCTACTCAACAAGTCTTTACCAAGACTTACCTCAAATTTGCTCAACAAGTTCTCACTAAAACTTGCTCAATATGCTCAACAAGTCTTCCATTGGAAATTTGAGTTATTTTATGTTGTCATTGATGTCACATGGATCACATTTGATTTTTGGTGGCAAAAGCACTTCATAAAATACCAGTTATGATATGTTGGAGAGCATGGATATATACAAGGTTTTTGTGAAAATCAAGGTAGGAAAAATAAAAAAAATTATTTCAAACCATGGATGACATATTTGAAATGGATTTTTCTTAAAACCCAGGTTGGATTTTCGTTTCATCAAAAAATGTGCCCCGATGATGGAGATATTTAATTTTAAATATTTAGTTTAAATTTTAAATTATTTAAAAGTTAAATTTAAATTTTAAAATTAAAAATAAAATTATAGCGCCAACGTCTAAAAAAAGGAGGAAAGGTATATATTAAAAATAATAGCACCGAAATCTAAAGAAAGGAGGAAATGCATATATATATATATGCCACCAAAAGTTTCGATAAATACTTGTCCTCGATTTTCAAATGAATTCGAATTGATAACGTAATGCGAGAAGAGCTTGTGTGTTGAAGCGTGTGTAAAGAGGCGTGTGAAGGGTTTATGAAATTCAGGTCCATTCAAGAATCGTTCATAGAGGATAACCAAATGCATTAGCACGTTTGACCTAGTGTTTTTTGTACTGTGTAAGAAGCAGAAGGTCTTGCGATCGAGTCTTGTCAGGTATGCTTGTTGTGTTAAAATGCTCAAAGCATTTTTGATTTTTTGAAGGGCACAGAATATTGAGGTATTTGTTTTGGTTCGTGCCCCTTTGAACATGTGATGGCATGTGGCCCAATGGTGGATTTGCTACGGTTAAGGCACTGAGTGAGGAGGCATCAAGGGATCGAATCCCATCAGGGACAAAGGTAAGTTAATATTTTTTAATATTTTATTTTTCTAAAGTTGCCCTAGGAGAAATAAGGGTTATGATGCACCTTAAGAAAAAGAAATATTTCTGGTGATTTTATTTTTGGAAGTATATCATATTATATATCGTTGGAAATCTTATTTCGAGGAATATTTTATTAACTTTCTTAGAGGGAGAAATAAGGTGTGTGTAAAGATATATTTATGATTTTATAAAGAGGTTCAAAAGTGAAGGTTGCTTTGTTCTTTTTCAAAGAGGATTAAGGGGACATAATGTATTTTATTGAGTAGGAGTAATAAGATGTTATTTGGATATTATTGTTGTGTTATTAATCATGAAACCTAACCCTTATTGAAAGTTGAAAAAGAAATTTTGTTGAGTGTGGCAGATTTAGTGGACAACTAATAAGGCATCAAAAAGGTATGAGAAATATTCTCCATTGACTTTTTTTATGGTGGTTGATTTCTAAAATGTCATTGGAGAGAAAAGGATTGATTGTGGTTTCCTTTTAGAAAGTGGTTGGTTGAATGTTTCAATATTTTCTAGTTTGAGAGTTGTGTTTAAACCTTATTTTATAAGCATTGTTTTTGAATCCATTAGTTGTGTGAAAAACCTAAGATAGGGTTTGATAAGAACATGAGTACTATTGTTATGTGAAGAATGTATTATAATAATTGTTTTTGAATCCCATAGATTGTAAAAAGAAATTTAACTTGAGTTAGAGGAGAACATGAGTATCATTGTTATGTGAGATTTGTGGTTAAGCATTTTTGGAAACATTTTGAGTTGGTTGATACATGCTTGGACTAGGGTTGTTGTGATTGGTTGAGTAGAGTTGTTTGAGCCTAGTTAAGTAAATGAGTGAAGTGGTTGTTCAAGTTCCATGAAACAAACAATTCTATATTCTTATTTGAGTTGATATCGTTGTGGATCATTGTTGTCATCCATTGTAGAGTGCATTAAGATTCATTGTTGAGTTCAAAATTGATTCTTGCCTTCATATATTTGTGGATGATATTTGAGTGCTACTTGAGCATGATTGATTGAGCCTTTGAGAAGGCTTTTGGGATATATTTCTAGATTATATTTGAGTAATTTCTTGGTGATCTTGCTAGAGCACATTTGAGCAAGTTCTTGGTGAGCTTGCTAGAGCATATTTTGAGCAAGTTCTTGGTGAGCTTGCTAGAGTAGATTTTGAGTAAGTTCTTGGTGAGCTTGTTGAAGTAGATCAGTGGATTGCCTAACTAAGCTAATCATTATTGCCTTGCTAAGCAGATCAGTGTATTTCCTATCTGAGTAGATCAGGATTGCCTACCTAAGAAGATCAGTGGATTTCCTAGAGCAGATCAATGAATTGCCTTGCTGAGCAGATCATTGGATTGCCTACCTATGCATATTAGGATTACCTACCTAATAAAATTAGTGGATTTCCTACCTAAGTAGATTAGTGGATTGCCTATATGAGCTAATCAAGATTGCCTACTTAATCATATCAGTGGATTGCCTACCTGACCATATTAATGGATTGCCTAGCTGAGCAGATTAGTGAATTACCTTATTGAGTAGATCAGTGGATAGCCTAGCTTTGAGTAGATCAAAGTAATCATTTGTATTGGGATAAGGATCCCTATTTCTTTGTGAAATATTATAAGGATACTATCTTGTGGAGTACCCCGCATTGGGGTAACCATGTTAAATCTTGTGTCTCAATTGTGTGTGGTGATTTGTGCTCTTGATTACTATTGCTATCTATGTCATTAATGCACATTGCTATATTTGGATATTATAATTAAGGACACTAACTGATATTGGTTTGGAAAGAAATTAAAAAGTGGATGTTATACTGTTCACCCTCCCTCTCAGTATAAGCTTGTGTTCTTCAATTGGTATCAGAGCAGGTTTCTTCGAAAAGGCTAATAGCTTGAGGGTGGATTCTACAAGAACACATATGGCTTCACATAATGGATCATCTACAAATAAGGTTCCACTATTTGACAATAAAAATTATGATTTCTAGAGCATGATAATGAAGAACTACTTGATATCACAAGGATATGAGGTATGGAATATGGTTGAAAAAAAGTATAAGGTTAAAGTTGATCCCGATATAGATAATACTATTAGGAAATTGGTTGAGATCAATGCAAGGACAATGAATTGTATTTTGAGTGGGCTACGTGAGACAAATTTTGTAAAGGTAATGGTATGTAATTCAGCTAAGAAATTCTTGAAAAGGAAAGCAAGGAAGAAATTAAGGAAGAGGGTTTAGATACTACAAAGAAGGTTCAAGGATACAATGCACAAGTCAAAATGATCACAAGGATAATGGTCAAGAAAGGTATGAGGAACCAAGGCATGAACAAAGGGTTTTTCAAGGACATTGTTTTTCTTGTAATGGATTTGTACACAGGGCTATACACTACAAGGTTTATGTATCAAAGAATTTTGATTTTGCTAGAAGGAATTTAAAAGGAAGAAGGTATGATTTTCAGGGACATTGCTTCTCATGCAACATGATTGGTCATAAAGATTTAACAGTGAAAATAAAATTAGAAACATGGTTTTGTATTTAGAGCTACACAATTTAGAAGTCATGGTCATAATGATTATGAAAACAAAACTTCACAATACAGGGTTCAGGAAAGGAATAGATATGGAAATTATTTCAAGAAAGAATTCAGGATATGGGCACCATCCAAAGGCTACAATATCAAGTTTTTTAATTACAATAACTTTGGACATATTGCAAAATGGTATAGGACTCAATTCCAAATAAGTTTAAGACAAGAATGTCAAGCAGTTTCAATGCAAGAAGGTCAAACAGGTTCAAGACAAGACGATCAATTAATTCATCAAGAGAAGGATATCAAAAAAATATGGAAGGAAGTTGATAGAGGAAATAAAAAATGTAATAGGGAGTAAAAGTACTCCCACCCCAAAATTAATCACCTCAAGAGATAAGGTGGTGAAGGGGCTATGCTTAAGAGTCATATATTTTAGCCCCATAGGTGTCCCTTTTGCCATTGATGTCAAAGGGGGGAGATTTGAGTTAGGGGGAGCAACCTCAAAAGAGAGCATTGAGTTAGGGGAGCAGCCTCCAAAGAGATAATTGAGTTAGGGGGAGCAGCATCTAAAGAGAATATTGAGTTAGGGGGACCAGCCTCCATAGAGAGTATTGAGTCAGGGGGAGCAACTTTGATTCTCAGATCTGGTTTTTGTAGTGATTGTGATGATTTGCATTATAGGTGTTGCCATCAATGCCAAAGGGGGATATTGTTGGCAATTTGAGTTATTTTATATTATTATTGATGTCACATGGATCATTGATATCACATGGATCACATTTAATTTTTGGTGGCAAAAGCACTTCATAAAATATCATTTATGATATTTTGGAGAGCATGGATATATACATGGTCTTTGTGAAAACAAAGTTAGGCAAAATAAAAGGTTTTATTTAAAACCATGGATGGAAAATTTGAAATGAAGTTTTCTTAAAACCCAGGTTGGATTTTTGTTTCATCAAAAAAGGCATATATTAAATATTTGGTTTAAATTTTAAATTATTTAAAATTTTAATTTTAATTTTAAAATTAAAAATAAAATTATAGCGCCGAAGTCTAAAGAAAGGAGGAAAGGCATATATTAAAAATAATAGTGTCAACGTCTAAATAAATGAGGAAAGGCATATATATATGCCACCAAATTTTTTTATAAATACTTGTCCTCGATTTTTGAATGAATTCAAATTGATAACGTAATGCGAGAAGAGCCTGTGTGTTGAAGTGTGTGTAAAGAGACGTGTGAAGGGTTTATGAAATTAGGTTCCATTGAAGAATCATTTGTGTAGGATAACCAAATGCATAGGCACCTTTGGCCTAGTGGTTTGTGCATTGTGTAAGAAGCAGTAGGTCCTGCGATCGAGTCTCGTCAGGGATGCTTGCTGTGTTGAAAAGCTCGAAGCATTTTTGAGTTTTTGAAGGGTGCAGAATATTGAGGTGTTTATTTTGGTTCATACCCCTTTGAACACGTGAGGGCATGTGGCCCAATGGAGGCTTAGCCACAGTTAAGGCATTGAGCGAGGAGGCATCAAGGTATCAATCTCGTCAGGGACAGAAGCAAGTTAATATTTTTTAATATTTTATTTTTCTAAAGTTGCCCTAGGAGAAATAAGGGTTATGATGCACCTTAAGAAAAATAGATATTTATGGTGATTTTATTTTTGGAAGTATATCATATTATATATCGTTGGAAAGCTTATTTCGAGGGATATTTTATTAACTTGCTTAGAGGGAGAAATAAGGTGTTTGTAAAGAGATATTTCTGATTTTGTAAAGAGGTTCAAAAGTGAAGGTTGCTTTGTTCTTTTTCAAAGAGGATTAATTATTTCATGAGGGGACATGATGTATTTTATTGAGTAGGAGTAATAAGGTGTTATTTGGATATTATTGTTTTGTTATTAATCATGATCCCTAACCCTTATTGAAAGTTGAAAAATAAAGTTTGTTGAGTGTGGCAGATTTAGTGGACAACTAATAAGGCATCAAAAAGGTATGAGCAATAATCTCCATTGACTTTATTTATGGTGATTGATTTCTGAAATATCATTGGAGATAAAAGGATTGATTGTGGTTTCCTTTTCTAAAGTGGTTGTTTGAATGCTTCAAGGTTTTCTGGTTTAAGAGTTGTGTTTAAACCTTGTTTTATAAGCATTGTTGTTGAAGCCATTAGTTGTGTGAAAAACCTGAGATAGGGTTTGAGAAGAGCATGAGTATCATTTTTATGTGAAGAATATTTTATAAGCATTGTTTTTGAAACCCATTGATTGTACAAAGAACTTGAACTTGAGTTAGAGGATAACATGAGTATCATTGTTATGTGAGATTTGTGGTTAAGCATTGTTGGAAATATTTTGAGTTGGTTGATACATGCTTGGACTAGGGATTGTGAGAAAGAGTTGTTCCTTGTTGTTATTGGTTGAGTAGAGTTGTTTGAGCCTAGTCAAGTGAATGAGTGAAGTGGTTGTTAAAATTCCATGAAACAAACAATTCTATATTTTTATTTGAGTTGAGATCATTGTGGATCATTGTTGTCATCCATTGTAGAGTGCATTGCCATTCATTGTTGAGTTCATCATTGAGCCTTACCTTCATAGATTTGTGGATGAGATTTGAGTGCTACTTGAGCATGATTGATTGAGCCCTTGAGAAGGCTTTTGGGATAGATTTCTAGAGTATATTTGAGCAAGTTATTGGTGATATTTCTAGAGCAAATTTGAGCAAGTTCTTGGTGAACTTGCTAGAGCATATTTTGAGCAAGTTCTTGGTGAGCTTGCTAGAGTAGATTTTGAGTAAGTTATTGGTGATCTTGATAAAGTAGATCAGTGTATTGCCTACCTTAGTAGATCAATATTGCCTTGCTAAGTATATCAATGGATTGCCTACCTGAGCATATCAAGATTGCCTACCTGAGTAGATCAGTGGATTGCCTAACTGAGTAGATCAGTGAATTGCCTTGTTGAGCAGATCAATGGATTACCTACCTAAGCATATCAAGATTTCCTACCTAATAATATCATTTGATTGGCTACATAATAAGATCAATGGATTGCCTACCTGAGCATATTATGATTGCCTACCTGAGTAGATCATTAGATTGCCTACCTGAATAGATCAGTGGATTGCCTAGTTAAGAAGATTAGTGAATTGCCTTGTTGAGTAGATCAGTGGATAGTTGATCTTTGAGTAGATAAAATTAATCATTTGTATTGGGATAAGGATCTGTTGGCATTTTTGCCACATTTATTGTTATTATTAATTATTAATGCTTAAATTGTTGGCCCAAAGCAGTTTTGTGAGTTCCGAGGAGGTTTTTCCGATTTTCGAAGATTAAATGCTGCCCCGAATTAAATGCTTTGCGGATTTTCAATGCGGTCAAGGTCGAAGAGCACCCAGGCCACCAAAATTAAAGATTTTCTTGGTTCGAAACTGCTGGTCGTGGATCATTTTAACAGTTTTTCATGCACATGTTTAAAAAACAAATTTAATGAAGGTGGTTCATTCAATTTTGTGGGTCTCCAAGGCTGCAATTAAGGGGATCGTGTGCTTAATTTCCAATGCATAATTGTAGATCACAAGGAAGTCGGTTTCAAATATTTAATGTTGCAAAGAGGACGGCCCTCTATAAAAACCAATGTAAGCTTCATTTGAAAGGGTGGTTGGAGAGTTCTCTGCTAGAAACTGGAATTGTATCTGCAGGAATAAAAGTATTGGCTTCAGATTTTCAGCAACGGTTGTATGAGTGATTTTCTTTTCTGTCAGGTTGCATTTCTTATAGTATTCGTATTTCTTAATGGTTGTTGTATTTAAATTCTGCATCTTGGATTTAAGTGCTGCCGTGAGAGTATGATTTATGGAGTGTAATATTGGAGAGATTTGCTACATACAGTTGTGTGAGAATTGAGCTGACATCTTATGTTACTTGCTGTTGTCGCATTTTTAAGTTTCCTGCTGTTATCTTCCGATCCCATCACTTCGGCCTGTGGCTATATTTCCCATTCCTTTCTGCAACTTTTGATTTCTTTCCAGCAACCCTTATCTTTAACCAGAAATTTAGAATAGTAAAGGGAACCAGCCCACTCTGGAGATTGGTCTGGAAGCCATTTCTTGCTTCCAGCCTTTCAATGTTGGCCGGGTCTAGGGTGCAATTGTAAAAATCCTTTCCTGTGGCAGATTTCGGACCAACAGTTTTTGGCACGCCCGGTGGGACAGACTTCTTCTGTCTCACAAAAATCCACATTTGTTTTAACACCCGGAGGTCTCAAGATTTGATGAGCTGTCTTGGCCTCATAGCGGAGATTTGTAAGTTCATCTGGCGACTTTGCTGAGTTGAAGATCCGGATTTTTGATCGTGGACGCCTGCCTGTTATTTGGTGACTTTGTTGAACTCAAAAATTATTCATGATCACGAGATCACAGTCAAAGAAATTTGGCGATCTTGTCGAATTTTTTGAACTTGATAGTTCAAGAAGTGGTGAGCATTCTAGATTAGTTTCCCCATCCCTTCCATCTTCTGCTGAACAAAACCCTGGTATTGTTGCTAGTGTTTCATCTTCCCAACCATATTCCTTAGTTCCAATGGCACAATATCCTCCACTCAGAAAATTCTTGGCATGGAACAGCACTGGAGCCTTGAATTTGCAGGCTCAGAATCCAGTTCCTCAGGCTGCACTGAAGGCTTTGCCGACTTACGATGGTACGGGTAAGACTGCCTATGAGCACATAAATGATGTAGCTTCCTTAGCTGCTATCCATGATATTACTGATGAGGATGTAATGGTGAAGTTGTTGGTATGTTCTTTGAGAGGTAAATTGTTATTTTGGTACCGAACGCTGCCTCCAGGCACTATAACATCGTGGGATCAGTTCGGTGATTTGCTGGTTAAACATTTTCATGAACAGGCTGACCCTTTCTCATTATTGAATCAGTTTACTATCATCCAGAGGCATCCACAGGAGGAGATAGCTGACTTTAATGTCCGATTTACTAGAACCTGGCACAGAATTCCTGAAGGCATTCGGCCTGCTGATGAATTGGCTGCACTTTATTACCTGAGAGCGTTCAACTCGGATATTGGCTGGGCGGTTCGGCAGTCCAATGTGACAACATTTCCAGAATTGTTTGAACAAGCAATAAAAGCAGAAGCTGATCTGATTGCTATAGGGAAACTTCCACCAAAGGTAACTATGCCTCTTATTCCATATTTGCCTCAGTATTTATATTATGGTTCACAACCACTAGCTCCTTTGCCTTTGCCAACACCTCCTGCACCTGCAAACCCTGATCCATATACCGCCTTATTACAAGAGGTTAAGTCTGCAAATTCAGCAATTAGGGCCATGGGAAACAAGATCACCCTCATTGAGAGGAAACAAGCTGAAAGAGATTTCCAGCCAAGGAGATTTCAACCTCCTCAAATTACTAGAGATCAAGCAGCCTCGACTAGTAAGGCACCTGAAAAAAGCTTGACTGCTTTAGTAAATGAAGATGCAGCCCTTGCAGACAGAATGTATTGGTGCTCAACCTACAATGATCCTCATGGAGAGGATACGTGTATGGTACACCTGAATTATGTGCAGACTTTGGCTGCCAACTCTTCGGGTGGACAAGTTAACATGATCTCAGAAGCTGGCCATAATTTAATGTCTCCAATTGAAGAACAAGTTTCAGTTCTGACAAGGACTAGAAAAAAGCCCGTGACAGTTGATCCTGCTATCTTAGAGCCGTTGAAAGTGCCTGCTGCTGTGCAAAAGCCAGCTCCAAAGTCTGATGCGCCTGTATTACCGAAGGATCCTGCTTTCCACAGAGTTCAAGACAAGGCCGCAGCTGCACCGGTAAGATCAGAAACAGAAGAGCAAGCTCGTGAAAAGTTAAAGTATCCATCACTGACAAAGAGACTACGGGTGGAAGCTACACAGCAGTATCGTACTAGATTTGAACAACCTGCTGAAAAGAAAGATTCTGCTGCAGTTTCATACAACATAGTTGATGAACTTAAGAAGACTTCCGCTAAGGTAAGCCTCTATGATGCTTTGCAGTTGCCAGGCCAAGTAGACTTATTACAGGAATCATTAAAATCTGTCAAGGATAATGAAAAAGGTCCTACCCAGACAGTGTATGCACAAACTTTAACCACCTCTGCTACTGGAAAAAATAGGCCACCTCCATTTTATTTGTCATTGCACATAGAGGGTTGGATTGTCCATAATTGTATGATCGACTCTGGTGCTGCCACAACTGTAATGCCCAAGGGAGTCTGTGAAGCAATGGGAATGGAGTACACACGGAGTAGTCCTGGAGTTCTGCAATTAGATGGTACGCCTGTAAAAATAGTGGGTGTGATTAAGGATGTTCCAATTACTCTGCATACAATGCCCCAAGTTACTGTTATCCAAGAAATTGTTGTGGTTGATTTAGAGCCCTACTTTAGTATGTGTTTATCTAGGGAGTTTACCGCCAAGTTAGGGGGTTATTTGGCACTAGATTATTCCCATTTAGAAATTTCTGTCAAGGGTAGGCGTCTCGGGATTCAAAATGAAAAGCCTTCTTCTTTTCACATTGAAAAGTTGGAAGAAACAGAAAAGGAAGTGCGGTCTGTTTACATGCTTACTGACGAGTCCGAAGACTCTGTTTTGCTGAATGAAGTTTTAAATAATCTTCAGTTGGATGATCAGTTTTCTATGCTTAATTTTAATGCCATGCTGGAAACTGAAATCGGCTGTTATGCCATCCAAAATCCTGAGAGTGACATGAAGCAGGAATTGCCTAATCAAGCTGATCAGAATGTTGTCACAGATCATTTATGGCAGCTATTTTTTGATGGGGTTAAATCCAAAGATGGGGCAGGAGCAACATTATGCAAGTCTTTTGGGCAAGTCGTTGAAGATAATGAGCAGATAGTCAACTTCTTGAATCATGACACTGCCATTGTCGAAGGGAGAACTACGGGGAAGAAGCCGGCCCAATTTCAGGGACCGACTCAAGTATGACCAAATCTGGGCGGGACATTGCAGATTTACCGGATAACTCCTGAGATCGGGTTTGTGGTGGCGACATGCCAATCATGTCGTAAACCCTTGTATATAGATATATAAAACTAGAAAAAAAAAAATAGAAGAGAAAAAAAAAAAAAAATTGTTTTATTTGTTCACCTCGGTTCTTGTTGCTTGCGAGCCGTCCGTGCTTGTTTTCCTTTTGTGCTTTTCCAATCCCAACAGTTTGGTGGCTTTCTAGCACTTTCTTCTTTTCCCTTCCCTTTTTCTTTCCTTTCCCTTCTTCATCTTCCTCCTTCTTTTTCTTCTGCAGTAAAAAAAAAAAAAACAAAGCCACGGCTGTTGTTTCTTTTCCCCATTCCTATTATTCTCGTTCCTTCTTATCCCTTTCTTCTAAGTTCTATCATTTTACGCATTTATTTATAGTTTAGTTCAATCTCATTCCACAGCCTTCATATTTCCATTTCCATTCCATTAGTTCATTTACTTTCATTCCATATCCATTGCAGCCGGTAGTACAACAGCATTCTGTTACTGACTACCGCATTATTTTTCTTCATTTCATCCATTTCATCATATTACCATTCCATTTGCATTTCACCGCCTGCGCATCCGTGGGATCTCATTCCATTCATTTCCATTCCATGTTCAGTTCAGCCAAATGCAGATTTCTTTAACTTTCAATCATTCAGCAAAAGTTTCTATTGCAGCAGTTCACTGAGATGTACCACAGCAGCTGACTTTAAGTTTTCTTGACTCTGAGCCCAATGGATTCAGGCCTGGATTCTTGCATACAGCGAGCTGTATACCCCGCGAGCCGCCAAGAATGTTGGCATTTTTGCCACATTTATTGTTATTATTAATTATTAATGCTTAAATTGTTGGCCCAAAGCAGTTTTGTGAGTTTCGAGGAGGTTTTTCCGATTTTCGAAGATTAAATGCTGCCCCGAATTAAATGCTTTGCGGATTTTCAATGTGGTCAAGGTCGAAGAGCACCCAGGCCACCAAAATTAAATATTTTCTTGGTTCGAAACTGCTGGTCGTGGATCATTTTAACGGTTTTTCATGCACATGTTTAAAAAACAAATTTAATGAAGGTGGTTCTTCGAAGCCGACATGTACATTGCATTCAATTTTGTGGGTCTCCAAGGCTGCAATTAAGGGGATCGTGTGCATAATTTCCAATGCATAATTGTAGATCACAAGGAAGTCGGTTTCAAATATTTAATGTTGCAAAGAGGACGGCCCTCTATAAAAACCAATGTAAGCTTCATTTGAAAGGGTGGTTGGAGAGTTCTCTGCTAGAAACTGGAATTGTATCTGCAGGAATAAAAGTATTGGCTTCAGATTTTCAGCAACGGTTGTATGAGTGATTTTCTTTTCTGTCAGGTTGCATTTCTTATAGTATTCGTATTTCTTAATGGTTGTTGTATTTAAATTCTGCATCTTGGATTTAAGTGTTGTCGTGAGAGTATGATTTTTGGAGTGTAATATTGGAGAGATTTGCTACATACAGTTGTGTGAGAATTGAGCTGACATCTTATGTTACTTGCTGTTGTCGCATTTTTAAGTTTCCTGCTGTTATCTTCCGATCCCATCACTTCGGCCTGTGGCTATATTTCCCATTCCTTTCTGCAACTTTTGATTTCTTTCCAGCAACCCTTATCTTTAACCAAAAATTTAGAATAGTAAAGGGAACCAGCCCACTCTGGAGATTGGTCTGGAAGCCATTTCTTGCTTCCAGCCTTTCAATGTTGGCCGGGTCTAGGGTGCAATTGTAAAAATCCTTTCCTGTGGCAGATTTCGGACCAACAGGATCCCTATTTCTTTGTGAAATATTATAAGGATATTATCTTGTGGAGTACCCCACATTGGGGGAACCACGTTAAATCTTGTGTCTCAATTATGTGTGGTGATTTGTGCTCTTTATTACTATTGCTATCTATGTCATTAATGCACATTTCTATATTTGGATATTGCAATTAAGGACACTAATTAATATTGGTTTGGAATGAAAGTAAAAATTGGGCGCTATATTGTTCACACCCCTCTCATTATAAGCTTGTGTTCTTCATCTTCACCAAGACTTGTCTAAAATATGCTTTGTAAGCTTCCACAAAATCTTACTCAACTCAATCTATCACAAAAAACCTCTTTTAATCACACAAACAAGTTTCACATAGAACCTTGTTCTAATCTCATAGAAATGTATAGATAATGGTTAAAGACTCAATACATTTCACACTCACAATAATGCTCAATCACTTTCAATCTCTCTTGATTTACCACAAAAATATATAGAGAATGGTTAGAGACTCAATATGTTTCAACAATGTTCAATCACTTCCAAACTCTCTTCAAATCAATTAATAATAAAGAACAATTTGTTTCACATAACTTGAACTATCACTCCAACACTTCCAATCAACTAAGCTCAATCAAATCCACTCAACCAATCACTCAATGAAATCTTAGTCAAAAATTCTTATCAAACAAACCTCACATACAATGATACTCATGATCTTTTCACAAACCCTAGTTCAAGCATATGAAGGCTCACTCAATATTTCCAACAATGTTTATCAAACAAGGTTTCTAGCATAAACCTTCATTCCAAAAAAACCTCATCAATCAATATTGGATATCTCAAAACCAAACTCAACAATGCTTATCAAACAATCCTTTTCACTCCAACTCAACATTCACAACATCCAATCCAACAATATTTTACTCACAAGGAATATGTACCCATACCTTTTGTTTTGATGGATATATGTCTTCAAAACCTGTATTAACCACAATCAAATTTTATTTGCCAACACTAGGGTTAGGTAGCCACAACCTATCTCAAGATCTCCATAAAATAATTTTCCCAATAATTATTTTACCATACAAAATATCAAATCTCTTAGTACACCTTATAATCTCCAAACTTACATAATATAAGTCAACATTTCCATTATAATAAAATACACAACAATTTCCTCTATACACCTTATCACTCCAACTTTATAAAATAAATTTCAATCACCAAAAATTAAAATAAAAATATTTTAATTTACTTTACCTTATAACTCCCTCAAAAACCTTATAGTTTCCAACTTACAAAAACCTCTAGGCAATTTCCGAAATTCACAACCTTTGGAGAAGCAAAAATATTTTTCGCGTACCTTTTAACTAATCTGCCCACCAAAAATTCGTCGATGAGAATCGAACACACGACATAGCCTCTCCAACATCCTAGCATCAAGCTAGGCTACCAAGTGGGATGTGTACCCACATAATAATTTAGGTGCATGTTTCCCAATTTATTCTCCTCACAAAGATACCCACGAAAAATGAAAACCTCTCCAATAGCAAAACATCAATCACGTGGATCGAACCCATGATCCCTTCCTTGCAAGCCTTAGCACTATCTCAAATGACTCATGTGCTACCACCACCGATGGATATTTCTATCCATGATGATGGCCTTACACCTTAGTCTACCTCCAATCACTTTGAAATATGAACTTCTCTTTCTCCAACAAATGCAACGCTTGATTTTTCATTCGAAGGTGTGTGTATTCCAGGACTTAGGAAATTAAATTTATTTTCTATATTAATACACATGCTGTTGCATTCTACACGTCGACAAAATTCAAATTTAAAAATTTGAATTAGATTTCAAATATGAAATTTGAAACCTTTGCACCCATTATTAATTTAAATTAAACATTTAATCAAAGATTAAAATATTTTAATTTAAATTAAATCTTTTGTAATCTGCTCATGGGTCTTTTTAACTTGAACCTTGTTTTTATTCACCTTGTTATTTGGCCCGAAATATTATAATATTATATTATTATTTAATTTAAACTTGCTTCTCCTTCCTTGGGTCTTCATCCTTTGGGTCTTTTTAGATATATAATATTAAAAATAAAAATTATATCCTATTCATTTTCAAGACCTTCTTTCTTTTGGAAAAACCACTTGATATCCTTAATGATGATGAAATTGAACCAATATGCTTTTGACATCAATGACAACAAAACTACTCAAATTTTGCAATAATTTCCCCCTTTTTTATTAATGGCAACCCCTTTATTTTTACCATTCCTTTTTCCTTTTCAAAAGTTGCTTTCCTTGATAAAATGCTCCCCCTGATTGAATGCTCTCCTCCTAACTCAAATGTCTCCCCCTTTGTCATCAATGGCAAAGGGCCACCTTTGGGGATTGGGACTAAGAATTAAACTCTTAGCTTAGCCCCTCCCCCACCTCCTCTTTAGGTGGTTAATTTTTGGGTGGGAGTATCTTTATTCCCAATATACACTGATCTTTACCTTTTTCCACCTTCTTCCTCAACTGATCCTTCTAATTCCTCTTATTGTTCTTGTTCCTCCTTGTCTCTGGAAGTTTTGTTCTACACCACTTGGCTATATGCTCAACATTATTACACTTATAACACTTAATGTTTTTATTCCTTAAGGGTGCAAATATCTTATGGTTTCTTCTGGTGAAGCCATATCCATTCCTTTCATATACCCTGTAATTAACTACCTTGTGACCAAACTGATTACAAGAGTAGAAATACCCTTGAAAGAGATGCTTGTTTCTGAAGTTTCAATATTCCTATATTTCATGTGTCCTGCACTATGTAGCCTTGTTTCCAAACCTATGATATGAGAAGCATCGTCTATTAAATAAATATTGCCTTGACCCCATTGGCCTTTTAGTCTCTTCTTCCCTATGTTGTTTCATGTTCCATCTATTTCTCATTTGTGCATTGTTCCTTTCCATTTTGATATTTCTATTGTCTAAATTATCCTTAGAAGTCTCACTTTATATTACACTCTCTTCTTCTAAATATTCTTCTTCTTTTGTGCTTGAGCTTGACTCTCCTTTTTTTGCTTCTTGTTTTCCTTGTTCTTCTTCAAAACCAAGTTCTATTTTTACGAATGATGATCTTTGTGCATTGATAATCTTGTCCAAGGACTTTGAATATTTTTTAAAATTGTGTAGCATGTCCTTAGATTATTTCACTTCCATCCTTAGTGAAAATATCTCATGTTCTTATCTTTCACACTCTAAATATTTTATCTTAAAATTTTCAGCCATACCTTCAATTTTTCTTGCTTCTTCAACCTTAATTTTGAAGTTAGTGAGCTCTTGTAAAAACTTTGCTTTTGCTTTACCATATTCTTGAGATTGAACCCTTAATCCTGAGTTCTTCCTTTTTAATTCTTCAAAATCAACAATAAGTCTTTCACATTCTAGCTCTTTTACCTTTTTCTGTTCAACCATATCCTTTTCAGCTCTCCTTAATTTTTCAATCTGATCTTTCAAGTCAGAGAGATCTTGTAGAAGTTTTGTCTTACATTTCTCATCCTCTTGTATTTGAGCCTTTAATTCTAAGTTATCCATTTTTAACTCAACAAGTTTCTTAAGAGTGGTTTCCTCCTTTTCTTTATCTAAAATTTTCTTCTTTTCTTTGGTCTTCAATAGGAGCATTTTCTTTTATTTCCAAAAGTAGAGTTTCTTCTTCATACCTATTTTGATTATGTTTGTTTTCCTTGAGTTCCATTTCATCTTCACTTCTACTAAACCCATTGCAATAACCTACATCATGACCGAGTTGACCACAAATAAAATATTTTTCACCATCTTGTGGACAATAAGCTACATGGTGACATGTCTTCCCACATCTGGTACAAAACTTTATCCATTTAGTCTCTTCTCCACTACTTGATCCATTTCTTCGATTTGTTTCCACTTCTCTTAGAGAAACAATCTCTTTGAAAGCAAAATCAAATTCATCTTCCTTTTCTTTCATGACCATGTGTGTTCTTTTCTTTTTAGGTCTCATGGTTCTACTTTTGCCTTTATTTTCCATGTGTGTTCTTGTAAGATCTTCCTTCAAGTTTTTAGACCCTTTCCAAAGGAACCTACTTTGATAACAATTGAATAACACAAGCTTATAATGAGAAGGGGGTGAACAGTATAAGACCACTTTTTACTTTTCTTTCCCAAACAATATTATCCAATATTATCAACGGTAATATCAATAGTAGTAACCAAAGTAACGCATAAATCATCACACACAATAGAGATATCAATTTACATGGTTCACCCAATGTGGGTTACTCCACGGAGAAAATATTTCACTAAAATTTTCTCAACAAATATCTTGGGAATCCTTCCCTATTACAATGTTTATGGATATCTACCCAAAGGAGACACCAATCCCCTAATAAATTTCGTGGATATCTATCCATAGAAAATACCAATACGCTCATCTAGTTAGTGGATCTATATCCATAGGAGAATTCCTTCTCGTCTTCTCTAGTTGGTGATCCTCTAGAAGACTACTACCTATAGTTTGCTATAGAGGTGTACACATAAAATAATTGCAGAGATATAAAAAAAATAACTTCCAAATATTATGCAGACCTCTCCATGGCAATAAAGTTATAATGTATATTAAAACAATTTTAATCAACCAACTAAACATTACAATATAGAAGCCCTTAGATAGGCTTAGGGAATTCGAGGAAGTAGGGAAGGGAGGTTAGCGAAATTTGGGGAAGAGGAGAGGACGAAGGCGTAAGAAATGGAGAGGGTGGCGGCTAGGAAAAATGTGGTGTAGGATGTAGGGAGGAAGAGGGTGTGGAGAGATAAGGAGAAAAGGATGGCAAGGGATAGGGAACGAAGAAGAAGAAGAATGGAGGGATAAGGAGAAAGATAAGGTGGGAATATAGGGAAAAGGGTATAGAAGAATAGGGGAAAAAATAAAACTGCTATAAAGATCATGCCGACCAAACTAGCTGACAATAAGAAGAGAGTTCACATGGTGGCTAGAAAACTAGATTTTTCTAAGCCTCTTTGAAGATAACCCCTGTTCACACTTGCTACATTCTAAGTAATAAGGAACAATTATGAAATTTTTCTATTGATCAACAATGCATTACATAGTTTTATAGTTCTTGAAAGAACTAAAAATAGACATGGTGGTTGAGAGAAATCCTCTTAAACTTATTACAACAAACTAACTTAAAGATAGCTCTTATCCTAACAACATGCTAATCTTGTACTATGGTCACACGTTAATCAACCAAGCCAAAACCTCAACGTATGCTAATCAAATTAACTAGAAATATGTAAATCAAAAAATTAAACTAAAACTAAATACTACGACTTAATACTTAGGACTAAGGAGGCAATGTTGAAAATATTCCAACATTCTCCCCCTTGATGCTAAAGACACTCATGCAAGAGTTCTTTAAGCATCACAGATTTGAAAGAAAAAATTTCTCTTACGTTTCCTCCAATATTGAATCAAGGAATCATAATTTGCAAAATACTTATGGTGGCACTCCTTCCACTCTTCCTATGCAATTTCCTACAAATGCTTGAGTGCCTTATTTTTTTTATTAGCTCCCCCTTCAACAAAAGTATATCCTCTTGTGTTTTTCAGCAACCACTTTCTTACATATTTATCATTATGGTCTTTAAACCATGCTCTCACATTTTTATCTTCTTTTACATCTTCAACACTAAACAATACTCCACATGAGTATTTACAATTAATCATCTCACGTAGATGATTATACCATACAACTCTTTCACATATTTTCACATAAAAAATCACAACAAACATAACCATATAATGACCAACTATATATGCAACATAAAGTTGCTCCTCACACAAATATTCTCTCAAAAAAATAACTTTACAAGAATCCTTCTCCCAAGGAATTTTTAACACATAATTTTGATCCATGTGACCCAAGTTCTCCATCACTGTATTCTCTCCAAGAAGACTCTTCATCAAAGTTGTCTCAATGAGACAATCGTCTTTCTTTTCATTCCTGCTCACAAAAAACAAATCATTAATCATAAAAACATTACCTTTAGTATGAGTATATTTGGTGCTTCCCATAAAGCTATTTTGTAGCAGTTCTCCTTCATTGTATGGTGCTTCAAGATCAACCATCAACTCTTCACTAAGATTTCTCCTCCTTTGTTCAATCCATGTTGGTGTGTTGAAACACAATTCATTCAAGCAATCATACATAGTTGCCTTTTCAAGACAGCTCTCTTTCTGCAATGTAGTCACTCCAAGTGAGTGATCTTCATCCATAAGTCATGTTTCCTTTGCCATTACGATAAGAAAATTAGAAATTTCATTTCTATTTTCTGTTTCTATTCCATTTGCCCTCTCACTTTCCATATCCCAAATGAGAGAGTCTTGTGTGTTCTTTTCTTCACACAACACATCCTTCACCCTTGATAATTGATATTCAAAAAAGAATCCTATCACTTCCATATCCTCTTCATCAAACTTTTCTTATGGATCAACATCCCACATCACTTCATTTGTTCTTTCAAGAGAGCACACATCCATTCCAATTGAATGGTCTTCAAGCCAATGATCATCCATGAACATTGCTTCTCCATCATCATATTTTTTATTCTCCTTCATGAGAATTGTATGTGCATTCTTCATAATACACTCGTCATTTATCTCCTCCAAGAGACATTCTTCATCATACATTTCACTTTTATGGTCTTCAAGCAAGGAACACTCCAATGTGAGTGTTTCTCTTCCTTCATCTTCAAAGTCTTCTTCCACTTTTGAGTGGTCTTCACTACAAGGTCCTTGATCAATTGTCTCTCCATTGAGATATCCATCATCTTTGCTATCAATGCGAATGCTTTCCAAGCATGCCATTCCTACAAAAAAAATATTAGTACAAATTTTTTTTTCATGTTTTTCTCATCCTAAAAGAAATAATTGACTATTACAATTTTCCATGCCATTAAAATACATGTCTGCAACTATGGGTGTCTCACAATAACTCTCTCCAATGAGAGCTATACAAGGTTCCTTCGCCTTCTCATCCTCTTCTCCATGAAGGGATTACTCATCTTCATCTCTCTTCTCTTCAAGAAGTTCACCATCACTATTTTCTTCAAACATGTCTTCCTCTTCAAGGAAGAATTCACCATCATAAGAATGTATGTCTTCATATGAGTCTTGAAAAGACTCTTCAAAAACTCCTTCAAAAGGATCTAATTCATAAACTTCTTCAAGGAAGCAAGGCTCCTCCTTGCTTAAACAATATTCATATTGTCACACATGGCTTTATGGGTGTCCTCATCAAAACCATAAGCATCCTTCAAAACTTTACATGCCATTGTAGCTGATCTACAATTTGCTATGAGAGTAAAAATATTATTTTCCATTCCTCTCCTCAAATCCATAAGAGCCAAGCAATTTGCATATTGTTGCTCCTTCTTCTCTTTTCTCTCCTCACCTTGTAGCTATCTCCAAGTGGGTTCCTCATAGTCTTCTTGAACTATATCCCATAAGTCTTGAGCCTTCAATGAGGTCTTCATCATTATGCTCCAAATAACATAATTATCTCCATCAAATTTTGGTACAGCCAAGTCTGCATACATGGCTTAATTTTATTTACCAAAGTCTCAAGCACCCAATTTATCATAAATCATCCAATACTGATTGAAAAAAACTAAAATGTTTCCTATAGACTTCTGATATACTTATCTGAAAATATACTAAATTTCAAATCCAAATTCACACAAATGAGAAATATGTGATCAATTTACTTTTGCCCTTTCTAGATCTTAGAGTGTTTTTGAGACAACCTCAATGTTCTTCACATACATCAATCCATTCAACTCCAAAATTTATGAAAATTAAACTCTGTATTCCTGAGATAATAATATGAAAACCCTCTAAATTTCATAAGAAAATTCACAAAGGTAAAAAATATGCGATCATTTACTTTTTCCCTTTTTATCACAATTCTGGATCTAGGATTTTTTGAAGAAAAAATCAATATTCACATAAATAAATCAATACAGATCCAAATGACCTGAAATTTTGTCTGAATTATAATTTTATCTAAATAATATTTCTTCCAAAATTTGAGAAGCAAATACCTTGTATTCCACCTTCTAAAACCATTTTATTGAAACACTAAAAATGCTAATAAAATCCGTAAATTAGCTCCAAATAACCTAAAATTTTGATAAAATCCTCTTGATACAATTATCTAACAACCCTCAAAATTTCATAATCAAATACCTTAGGATGCAGGATATATTAATGATTTACTTGAGATCTTTCTTACAACTCTATGAGTGTTGGCCACTTGAGTTTCTCTAACAAAGTGTGTGCTTCAGATCTCTTCACGCCACTCTCCACAGGTTTTGATCCATCTGTGAAAACCTAATCTGATACCAAATGAGAAATAATGGTGAAATTTTTCTATTGATCAACAATGCATTACATAGTTTTATAGTTCTTGAAAGAATTAGAAATAGACATGGTGGTTGAGAGAAATCCTCTTAAACTTATTACAACAAACTAACTTAAAGATAGCTCTTATCCTAACAACATGCTAATTTTGTACTATGGTCAAACGTTAATCAACCAAGCCAAAACCTTAATGTATGCTAATCAAATTAACTAGAAATATGTAAATCAAAACATTAAACTAAAACTAAATACTAGGACTTAATACTTAGGACTAAGGAGGCAATGTTGAAAATATTCCAACACTACCTCCACTGCTATAGGTTGTGGATCTCTCTCCACTAAAAACCTCTATCCTCTCTGCCCTAGCTAATGGATCTCTATCCACTAGAGTCTATTTTCCTCTACTCTATCACCTCCAAAGCTTACTCTTAGCTCTGCTCAAATATACACTAAATATATATCTTCAATCTAGCATAAATTTGCTCAATATCTATCTTTGATCTACACTAAACATAGTCCTTTTTTCTAGAACAAATCTTCTCAATTTATGTCTCTGATCTACACTAAACACAGTCCTTTGGTATAGCACAAATATACTCAATATCTATCTCTAATTTACTCTAAACACAGTCCTTCAGTCTAGCACAAATTTGTTTAATATTTGTCTTTGATCTACACTAAACACGGTCCTTTGGTATAGAAAAAATCTGCTCAATATTTGTCTCTACTATGGCACAAATCTATCCTCAAATCTACACCATAATTTATCCTCAAATTTGTTCTTAAGCCTTAAAAAAAATCTTGATCCAATCACTAATCAACTCTGCTAGATATACCCCAAACCTTAACTCAAGGTTTGAATAAATTAATCAATCAAATCTGCTCTTCAATTCTTCTCAAAGACTTACCTCAAATATATCCGACAATTCCTCTCAAGAACTTGTTCAATCTTCTCTCAAGTCTTAACCAAGACTTATCTCAAATATACTCAACAAGTTCTCACTAGAACTTGCTCAATATTATCAACAAGTCTTCACAAAGACTTACCTCAAATCTGCTCAATAAGTTCTCAGTAGAACTTTCTCAATATGCTCAACAAGTCTTCACCAAGACTTATCTCAAATTTTCTTTGTAATCTTCCACAAAATCTTACTCAACTTAATCTATCAAAGAAACATCTTCCAATCACATAAACAAGTTTCACACAAAATCTTGTTCTAATCTCATAGAAATATATATAGAATGGTTAGAGACTCAATACGTTTCACACTCACAAAAATGATTAGTCACTTTCAATATCTCTTGCTTTACCACAAAAACATATAGAGAATGGTTAGAGACTTAATATGTTTCAACAATGCTCAATTACTTCCAAAATATCTTCAAATCAATTAAGAATAAAGAACAATTTGTTTCACAAAACTTGAACTATCACTCCAACACTTCCAATCAACTAAGCTCAATCAACTCCACTCAACCAATCACTCAATGAAAGCTTAGTCAACAATGCTTATCAAACAAACCTCACATATAATGATACTCATGATCTTTTCATAAACCCTAGTTCAAGTATATGAAGGCTCACTCAATATTTCCAACAATGCTTATCAAACAAGGTTTATAGCATCAACCTTCATTCCATAAAAACCCTCATCAATCAATATTGGATATCTCAAAACTAAACTCAAAAATGCTTATCAAAAAATCCTTTTCACTCCAACTCAACATTCACAACATCCAATCCAACAATATTTTACTCACAAGGAAGATGTACCCATACCTTTTGTTTTGATGGAGATATGTCTTCAAAACTTGTCTTAACCACAATCAAATTTTCTTTGCCAACACTAAGGTTAGGTAGCCATAACCTATCTCAAGATCTCCATAAAATAATTTTTCCAATAATTATTTTACCATACAAAATATCAAATCTCTTAGTACACCTTATAATATCCAAACTTACATAATATAAGTCAACATTTCCATTATAACAAAATACACAACAATTTCCTTTATACACCTTATCACTCCAACTTTATAAAATAAATTTCAATCACCAAAAATTAAAATAAAATATTTTAATTTACTTTACCTTATAACTCCCTCAAAAACCTTATAGTTTCCAACTTACAAAAACCTCTAGGCAATTTTCGAAATTCACAACCTTTGGAAAAGCAAAAAAAAAAATTGCATACATTTCAACTAATCTACCCACCAAAACATCCTCAGTGAGAATCGAACACATGATATAGTCTCTCCAATACCCTAGACTCAAGCTAGGCTACCAAGTTGGTTGCATGCCCACATAAAACTTTAGGTGCACGTTTCCCACTTTATTCTCCTTACGAAGGCACCCATGAAAAACTAAAACGTCTCAAACAACAAAACATCAATCACATGGATCAAACTTGTGATCCCTTCCTTGCAAGACTTAGCATTGTATCAACTGCCACCTACGCTACCACCGTCGATGGATATTTCTATCCATGATGATGGCCTTACACCTTAGTCTACCTCCAATCACTTTGAAACACAAACTTCTCTTTCTCCAACAAATGTAGTGCTCAATTTTTCATTCGAAGGTGTGTGTATTCTAGGACTTAGGAAATGAAATTTATTTCCTATATTAATACACATGCTCTTGTCTTCTACACGTCGACAAAATTCAAATTTAAAAATTTGAATTAGATTTTAAATATTAAATTTAAAACCTTTGCACCCATTATTAATTTAAATTAAAATTTTAATCAAATATTAAAATATTTTAATTTAAATTAAATCTTTTGTAATCTGCTCATGGGTCTTTTTAACTTGAACCTTGTTTTTCTTCACCTTGTTATTTGGCCCAAAATATTATAATAATATAATATTATTATTTAATTTAAAATTGATTCTCCTTCCTTGGGTCTTCATCCTTTGGGCATTTTTAGGCATATAATATTAAAAATAAATATTATATCCTATTCCTTTTCAAGACCTTATTGCTTTTAGAAAAACCACTTGATATCCTTAATGATGACGAAATTGAACCAATATGCTTTTGACATCAATGACAACAAAACTACTCAAATTTTCCAAAAAAATGTTTTCCTGAATGACAACCCAAGCAAAGAGGGCTATTTTGGGAATAAGGTATTTTGGCCAAATAAGACTAAAAGGGATTAAAAGTTCTTCATTGATCAAAATCTGCTTGTAAGTCAACTTTACAGAGAAATCCCTGCTTTCAGTGAATACCCAAAAAAACTAATCTCTAGGATTCCCAGAGGGAATGAATGTGGATATTAGAAGGAGTTGTAATTCTCTATATTTACATTCATATTTTATTATATAATTTAATGTTATTTTTAGTACTATATTGGCCTTGATATATGTATTATTTTTCTCATATATTATTCTACTCATTATATTGATATTTTTGACCTTTAATATTGTGTTTGTTTTATATTGGGACCTATGATATTTTGTGGTAGTAAGTCTTAAATTTTTTAACAATGAGAATTGATTTCATTTATTTTTCTATGATGTAAAGTTTGGTTCAAAATTTGTGATTCAAAAAGGAAGATCTTTGTATTTTCCATGAAAAAAATCTAACTTTCAATTTTAAATCTTAATCAATCTTAATTCAACCTCAAATTAAAATTTCAAATTATATTCCTTATATCTCCCTAATCAATTTTAAAATCTTATTTAATTTTAATTAATTAATTCTATTCTCTTTCCATTTGCTTTAGTCTTTAATTAAATTATTCCCTTATATCTCCCAAGCAAACCACACCAATAACACCTTATCCTTTTAATTAAACAATACACCTTATGAATCCAAGAAATTAATTTGAAATTTCAAATGAGTGGCCAAAATTATTAGTCATGCTTAAAATAATTCTTACCTCTAATGGTGCTAATGTAAATATCTTATAAAAGTGAATTAAACTCATGAATATTCTATGTTGTGTAATGTTCTTTGACTATGTAATTTATTTGACTATTTTCTAGGCATTACCAAATTCATTATTGCTATGTTTGTTTTTTATTTTTGATAGGACTTCTACTCTTGCTTCTTACTCTATAAAATATTTGAATTACAATGTAGCAATCTCGATCCTTTGTCAACATTCTTTGGCTCTCTCTCAATGTTATGTAGCTCTCTCCTTAGTTTCTTCCTCAACATTCTCTAGATATATACACCTCATTAATAAAAAAATAAACATGGTGAAGCAATACTCTAAAAATATAAACTAGTTTCTGATTCACTAGATCACAGATGTGCAAGTGAAGAGCATACTCCTAGTGCTGCAAGCTTTCTAGTTCACTAGATCACATTACGTGCAAGTGAAGAGCATAATACCAACAACAAAAATGTATTAGAAAACAGAAGGAAGAAAAAAGAGGGATTATAAACTTAAAGAAAGAGATGAGTTAGGAAAGGAACAAAAAATATTTGATTGAATTTTTATTCCAAAAAAAAGAAGTGATACATCTACAAAACTTTGAACGTGTTTTGACCTATAGGTCTCATCAGCGGAGTGAGCTTCAAAGAGGTACAACCTCTCTTTATAAAGACCTAACTCTAGGAGGGAGCTGAAGAGTAATGCATGTGGGATAAAAACACCCAAGCATTGTTACAAACCATAGGTTTATAGACCAAGATGGTGAAAAGAAGAGAAGTCCCAAGCTCAACCCCCAAAAAAACACACCCACCCAAAAAAGAGAAGAAACACATTAAAAATATGAAAATACAAGGTGGAAAATAGAGTCCCTCAAACAATTTTATTTTTACAAAGATAAGATCGAAGAGGTTTTTGGTTCCTCCAACAAATGATGCCTCGAGCAATGTGCTTGAGCTCTCTATCTTTTCTCCATTTTTCAAACATTGGAGAAATAATATTTGTGCCGATTCGAAGATCTCTGACAAAACTGTAGTTGTCCAACTTCAAAATAAGAGGAACTATTTTTATTTTGGTTCCATGTCTGCATGTTGCTCGCTCCAAACTCTAGCCAAAAGTGAAGGTCTACCATCAAATTTAACTTTCTCAAACAAAGGTAGGAGAAAATTAATTTGATATCCCCTAGCTCTAAGTCTGTTAAAAATATATATTTTTAATAGAAATAAATCCATCCCTGGAGCTTTCTCTAACCAGAAATTTGTTGAGTTCACTCATGATAAAGGCCTTTTGTTGATGAACTAGATGATGGGAGGAAGCAAGGATGTATTGATAGGCATTCATCAACTTCTAAAACAATTTGGTGTAGAGAATTCCACTCTAAGCAAAATCAGGCCCTTTAAAAAATATAGTATCTAGAAGTGTTACTTCATAATTAGAAATAAATGAAGTAATTTTAATACTGTCATAGAAGGAACCATAGGCAGCAAGAAAACCATTAATATCCTCCTTAGGGCCATGCCAAACTCCAATGGCATCATCAATGTATCTTTTATAAAATAAAATATTTTCCATAACAACATTATTAAATACATGTTCCTCTAGATGATAGAGAAATAAATAAGCATAAACCACAACAAAATTATTTCCCATGGTTGTTCCTCTTATCTACCTATATATTTTCCCTTTGAATTCCAAGTAGTGTTGTGTTAATACTATCTCTACAAGCCTTACCACAAAGTTTGTCTTGGCTGGATCAAATTTATTCCTCAAAAAATGATGGAGGGCTACCAATCCTTGAGAGGTGGGGATGCTGGGATAGAGACTCTCAACATCAAAAGAGAAAAGAATGATATCTTGAGAAAAAGTATGACCATGCATATATTTAATTAGAGATATGGAATCCAAGAGATGATTTTTTTGCTTCAACAAAATTGGTAAGAGTAGATGATGAAGCCATTTGGAGGTAGGTTCGAGCATGAAACCATAGTAGGAATAGATGGGTCAACCAAAAAGCTTAGGCTTGTGGATTTTGGGGAGTAGGTAAAAGACACACACTCTAGTAGAGGATGGTGTTACTTGGAGCATAAATTTCCTATGGTTTTCTGAAAGTAAATTCCTCCTAAAAGCCCAACCAAGCAAGTCTTAGAGTTGATAAAAAATATCTTGCTAAGGGACTCTGTTCACTTCAGAGTACACATTCTGATCTGAAAGTTGGGAAAATCCTTCTAAAATGTACTAGTCCATGGATAAAATACAAACACCCAAGTTTTTATCTATGGGCCTAATGACAATGGATTTTTCATTGGCAAGGGAATGAATGGTAGACTAGATATGGGGTGGAAAGGCACGTTGGTGGGTGGGATTGGTAGTAGATAATTTATTATTGAGGAATATTTCACCCATGCCAATAATTTCTTCCAAAGGCCTATAAAACTATGAGGGATTAAAACTTGGGTTGGAAACATGAAAAGGATCAATGGGCTTAAGTAGTTTTGGAGGGCCACCTCTCGGTCCAAAGAACCATTCAAGATGAAGATATCTACAAAAGGCTAAAAATTTTTTATACTTTTGGCCATGGGAGGAGGAATATGGAGGAATATAGGTTAGAGGTACCTTAATTTATTTGGGTAAGTTTTCTAAAGAAAAAATTATGGATGATAAGATTTATGATTTTTCCATCCATAACCTAGATAGGACTCCTATAAAAGTATCGATGACCAAAATCTTGTGGGCTAAAAATTATGGACCAAGGGGTTATTTTTTGTTTTTACTACCATTTTGGTGATGGAAGAACCCCTACCCTTGCTACTTCTAAATAGATGGGGCAAAAACCTTTCTTGGATTCTCAAAACCAGAGTTGCAAAAATTTCTTCCATTGTCCTATCATAATTGTTGCTACATAGAGGAAGTGTGGTTCTAAAATTTTCTCCCCTTCTTTCATCTTCTTGGAGAAGGGCCTTAAAAGTTTAAATTATGCCCCTATTGTTGTTGTTGCCTTTGTTGTTGTTGTTTTGGTTGTTTATTCCTTTGTTGTGGTTTTGTTGTTGTTGTTTGTTTCTATGTTGTGGATGTTGTTGTTGTGATTGCCTTTTTTGTGTAGTAGAGGCTCTCTAGTTTGACCCTCTACTACAACTTCTATTCCTATTGTGTTGTGCAAGAAAGTTCTTTTGTGCACCTATGATTAGTTTTTCTAGATGATTGATTTGTTGCTTGATTTCTCTTTTAACCAAGTTGACTATGCTTTCTGTAGCTTCTGACATATTAACTTCTAGGACTTCTGAAGTAGCATTCTCTCGAGCAACTTTGGCTTTCTCTTGTATGTCTTTTGGATTTGCATTTCAACTCTCTAGGCCTAGAGCTTTCCCTCAAAAATCTCTTTAATCTGGGATTCCCATTCTAAAGCAATTTCTTGAGAAATTATCTTATGTTTATTTACAAAATCTACAAGAATTTCCTTAACTATAGGCAATAAAATGCTAGGAATATAATCATTGGCCTGAGTAGCTAATTTATCTATGTATTTTTTGAAATTATAGATGTACAATTTGGCCATTTCCAAGAAAAAAAATTGTGAGTGCCTCCGACTCATCAGAAAACTATTTATTAATATCTTCATCTAGAAGTTGAAGATGTGGTTTTTCCATTCGTAGGCTATGGGGAACAATGCCTTTGCCCAAATTCTCTTCAAGTCGGGCTAGCTTAGAATGGCATTTTTATGCCTTTCTACTCAGAATATTGAATTCTTCGAACCTTATTTCCAACAACTTGTCCAAAGACTCTGGTCATGGAGGAACATCATACATTACACCGATTCCATCTATGAAGGTCCTTCTATCCTGTGTGGAAGGAAATCTTCCATTCTGAGAAAAAAATGTATTAGACCTCTACAAAACTCTTCCATTTTATCTATGTTGAAGACCCATTCTTCAAGCTCCCAAATTTGTTCATGAACCCTCTTATCGTAGATGCTTGTGAGGAAGATGAACAAGGGAACTAGAGGGACTATCAGGAACTATGGGAGAGGATTCAAAATCTGAAAGGTCAATAACTGGTAGAGTAACGTGCACCATTAATGGGTAAACTCATTAATGAAAAAAGAAACATGGCGAAGCAGTACTCTAAAAATGTAAACTAGTTTCTGATTCACCAGATCATAGATGTGCAAGTGAAGAGCATACTCCTAGTGCTGCAAGCTTTCTAGTTCACCAGATCACATTACGTGCAAGTGAAGAGCATAATACCGACAACAAAAATATATTAGAAAATAGAAGGAAGAAAAAAGAGGGATTATAAACTTAAAGAAAGAGATGAGTTAGGAAAGGAATAAAAAACATTTGATTGAATTTTTATTCCAAAAAAAGAAGTGATACATCTACAAAACTTCGAATGCGTTTCGACCTATAGGTCTCATCAACAGAGTGAGCTTCGAAGAGGTACAACCTCTCTTTATAAAGACCTAACTCTAGGGGGAGCTGAAGAGTAATGCATGTGGGATAAAAACACCCAAGCATTGTTACAAACCATAGGTTTATAGACCAAGATGATGAAAAGAAGAGAAGTCCCAAGCTCAACCCCCCAAAAAAACACACCCACCTAGAAAAGAGAAGAAACACATTAAAAAATATGAAAATACAAGGTGGGAAATAGAGTCCCTCAAACAATTTTATTTTTACAAAGATAATATCGAAGAGGTTTTTGGTTCCTCCAACAAATGATGCCTCGAGCAATGTGCTTGAGCTCTCTATCTTTTCTCCATTTTTCAAATATTGGAGAAATAATATCTGTGTTGATTCAAAGATCTTTGACAAAACTATAGTTGTCCAACTTCAAAATAAGAGGAACTATTTTTATTTTGGTTCCATGTCTGCGTGTTGCTCACTCCAAAACTCTAGCCAAAAGTGAAGGCCTACCATCAAATTTAACTTTCTCAAACAAAGGTAGGAGAAAATTAATTTGATATCCCCTAGCTCTAAGTCTGTTAAAAATATTATTTTTAATAGAAATAAATCCATCCCTAGAGCTTTCTCTAACTAAAAATCTATTGAGTTCACTCATGATAAAGGCCTTTTGTTGATGAACTGGATGATGGGAGGAAGTAGGGATGTATTGATAGGCATTCATCGACTTCTAAAATAATTTGGTGTAGAGAATTCTAATCTAAGCAAAATCAGGCCCCTTAAAAAATATAGTATCTAGAAGTGTTACTTCAAAATTAGAAACAAAGGAAGTAATTTTAATACTTTCATAGAATGAACCATAGGCAACAAGAAAACCATTAAGATCCTCCTTAGGGCCATGCCAAACTCCAATGGCATCATCAATGTATCTTTTATAAAATAAAATATTTTCCACAACAACATTATTAAATATATGTTCCTCTAGATGATAGAGAAATAAACAAGCATAAACCATAACAAAATTACTTCCCATGGTTGTTCCTCTTATCTGCCTATATTTTTTCCCTTTGAATTCCAAGTAGTGTTGTGTTAACACTATCTCTACAAGCCTTACCACAAAGTTTGTCTTGGCTGGATCAAATTCGTTCCTCAAAAAATGATGGAGGGCTACTAGTCCTTGAGAGGTGGGGATGCTAGGATAGAGACTCTCAACATCAAAAGAGAAAATAATGATATCTTGAGGAAAAGTATGACCATGTAAATATTTAATTAGAGATATGGAATCCAAGAGATGATTTTTTTGTTTCAACAAAATTGGTAGGAGTAGATGATGAAGCCATTTGGAGGTAGGTTCAAGCATGAAACCATAGTAGGAATAGATGGGTCAACCAAAAAGCCTAGGCTTGTGGATTTTGGAGAGTAGGTAAAAGACACACTCTCTAGAAGAGGATGGTGTTACCTGGAGCATAAATTTCTTATGGTTTTTTGAAAGTAGATTCCTCCTAAAAGCCCAACCAAGCAAGTCCTAGAGTTGATAAAAAATATCTTACCAGGGGACTCTATTCACTTCAGAGTACACATTCTAATCTAAAAGTTAGGAAAAGCCTTCTAAAATGTACCAATCCATGGACAAAATATAAACACCCAAGTTTTTATCTATGGGCCTAATGACAATGGATTTGTCATTGGCAAGGGAATGAATGGTAAACTAGATATGGGGTAAAAAGGCACGTTGGTGGGTGGGATTGGCAGTAGATAATTTGTTATTGAGGAATATTTCACCCATGCCAATAATTTCTTCCAAAGGCCTATAAAATTGTGAGGGATTAAAACTTGGGTTGGAGACATAAAAAGGATCAATGGGCTTAGGTAGTTTTGGAGGGCCACCTCTCAGTCCAAAGAACCATTCAAGATGAAGACGTCTACAAAAGGCTAAAAACTCCTATTTTAGAACCTCTTTGGCCATGGGAGGAGGAACATGGAGGAACTTTAAACCTAGGTTGAGGGCCTCAATTTCATTCTAGGTAAGTTTTTTGGAGGAAAAATTATGGAGAAACATTTGTGATTTTACCATCCATAGCCCAGATAGGACTCCTATAAAAGTACCGATGACCAAAATCCCGTGGGCTAAAAATTGTAGACCAAGGGGTTATTTTTGGTTTCTACTACCATTTTGGTGATGGAAGAACCCCTGCCCTTGCTGCTTCTAAAAGATGGGGTAAAAACCTTTCTTGGATTCTCAAAACTAGAGTTGCAAAAATTTCTTCCATTGTCCTATCACAATTGTTGCTGCATAGAGGAAGTGTGGTTCTGGAAGTTTCTCCCCTTCTTTCATCTTCTTGGAGAAGGGTCCTTGGATGTTTAAATTACACCTCTTTTGTTGTTGTTGCCTTTGTTGTTGTTTTTGTTTTGGTTGTTTATTCCTTTGTTGTGGTTGTCATTGTTGTTGTTTATTTCTATGTTGTGGATGTTGTTGCTATTATTTCCTTTTTTATGTAGTAGAGGCTCTCTAGTTTGGCCCTCTACTATGACTTCTATTCCTGTTGTGTTGTGCAAGAAAGTTCTTTTGTGCGCCTATGATTAGTTTTTCTAGATGATCGATTTGTTGCTTGATTTCTCTTTTAACCAAGTCGGCTATGCTTTCTGTAGCTTCTGACATATTAACTTCTAGGACTTCTGAAGTAACATTCTCTCAAGAAACTTTGGCTTTCTCTTGTATGTCTTTTTGGATTTGCATTTCAACTCTCCAGGCCTAGAGATTTCCCTCAAAAATCTCTTTAATCTGGGATTCCCATTTCGAAGCAATTTCTTGAGAAATTATCTTGTGTTTATTTATAAAATCTGCAAGAATTTCCTTAATTACAGGTAATAAAATTCTAGGAATATAATCATTGGCCTAAGTAGCTAATTTATCTATGTATTTTTTGAAATTATAGATGTACAATTTGGCCATTTCTAAGAAAAATTTTTCTATGAGTGCCTCCGACTCATCAGAAAATTATTTATTAATATCTTCATCTAGAAGTTGAAGGTATGGTTTTTCCATTCATAGGCTATGGGGAACAATACCTTTGCCAGAATTCTCTTCAAGTCGAGCTAGCCTAGAATGGCATTTTTTTTCCTTTCTACTTAGAATCTTGAATTCTTCAAACCTTGTTTCCAATAACTTGTCCAAAGACTCTGGTCATGGAGGAATATCATGCATTGCACCGATTCCATCTATGAAGTTCCTTCTATCCTATGTAGAAGGAACTCTTTCATTCTAAGAAAAAACTTATGTTTCTATTAGACCTCTACAAAACTCTTCCATTTTATCTGTGTTGAAGACTCATTCTTCAAGCTCCCAAATTTGTTATCATGAACCCTCTTATCGTAGATTCTTGCAAGGAAGATGAATAGGGGAACTAGGGGGACTATCAGAAACTATGGGAGAGGATTCAAAATCTGAAAGGTCAATAATTAGTAGAGCAATGTGCACCATTAATGGGTAAACTCATTAATAAAAAAAAAACATGGTGAAGTAATACTCTAAAAATATAAACTAGTTTCTGATTCACCAGATCATAGATGCACAAGTGAAGAGCATACTCCTAGTGCTGCAAGATTTCTGGTTCACCAGATCACATTACGTGCAAGTGAAGAGCATAATATCGAAAGCAAAAATGTATTAGAAAATAAAAGGAAGAAAAAAAAAGGGATTATAAACTTAAAGAAAGAGATGAGTTAGGAAAGGAACAAAAAATATTTGATTGAATTTTTATTCTAAAAAATAGAAGTGATACATCTACAAAACTCCAAATGTATTTTGACCTATAGGTCTCATCAGCGGAGTGAGCTTCGAAGAGGTACAACCTCTCTTTATAAAGACCTAACTCTAGGGGGAGCTGAAGAGTAATGCATGTGGGATAAAAACACCCAAGCATTGTTACAAACCATAGGTTTATAGACCAAGATGGTGAAAAGAAGAGAAGTCCCAAGCTCAACCCCCCCAAAAAAACACACCCACCTAGAAAAGAGAAGAAACACATTAAAAAATGCAAAAATACAAGGTGGGAAATAGATTCCCTCAAACAATTTTATTTTTACAAAGATAATATCGAAGAGGTTTTTGGTTCCTCCAACAAATGATGCCTCGAGCAATGTGCTTGAGCTCTCTATATTTTCTCCATTTTTCAAACATTGGAGAAATAATATCTGTGTCGATTCAAAGATCTCTGACAAAATTGTAGTTGTCCAACTTCAAAATAAGAGGAACTATTTTTATTTTGGTTCCATGTTTGTGTGTTGCTCGCTCTAGAACTCTAGCTAAAAGTGAAGGCCTACCATCAAATTTAACTTTCTCAAACAAAGGTAGGAGAAAATTAATTTGATATCCCCTAGCTCTGAGTCTTAAAAAAAAAATTTTTAACATAAATAAATCCATCCCTAGAGCTTTCTCTAACTAAAAATTTGTTGAGTTCACTCATGATAAAGGTCTTTTGTTGATGAACTAGATGATGGAAGGAAGCAGGGATGTATTGATAGGCATTCATCAACTTCTAAAATAATTTGGTGTAGAGAATTTCAATCTGAGCAAAATCAGGCCCCTTAAAAATATAGTATCTAGAAGTGTTACTTCAAAATTAGAAACAAATTGAAGTAATTTTAATACTATCATAGAAGGAATCATAGGTAGCAAGAAAATAATTAAGATCCTCCTTAGGGCCATGCCAAACTCCAATGACATCATCAATGTATCTTTTATAAAATAAAATATTTTCCACAATAACATTATTAAATACTTGTTCCTCTAGATGAGAGAGAAATAAACAAGCATAAACCACAGCAAAATTACTTCCCATGGTTGTTCCTCTTATCTACCTATATGTTTTCCCTTTGAATTCCAAGTAGTGTTGTGTTAACACTATCTCTGCAAGCCTTACCACAAAGTTTATCTTGGTTGGATCAAATTCGTTCCTCAAAAAATGTTAGAGGGTTTCTAGTCCTTGAGAGGTGGGGATGTTGGGATAGAGGCTCTCAACATCAAAAGAGAAAAGAATGATGTCTTGATGAAAAGTATGACCATGCATATATTTAATTAGAGATATGGAATCCAAGAGATGATTTTTTTGTTTCAACAAAATTGGTAGGAGCAGATGATGAAGCCATTTGGAGGTAGGTTCGAGCATGAAACCATAGTAGGAATAGATGGGTCAACCAAAAAGCCTGGGCTTGTGGATTTTGGGGAGCAGGTAAAAGACACACACTCTAGCAGAGGATGGTGTTACCTAGAGCATAAATTTCTTGTGGTTTTTTGAAAGTATATTCCTCCTAAAAGCCCAACCAAGCAAGTCCTAGAGTTGATAAAAAATATCCTACCAAGGGACTCTATTCACTTTAGAGTACACATTCTAATCTAAAATTTAGGAAAAGCCTTCTGAAATGTACCAATCCATGGACAAAATACAAACACCTAAGTTTTTATTTATGGGTCTAATGACAATGGATTTGTCATTGGCAAGGGAATGAATGGTAGACTAGATATGGGGTAGAAAGGCACGTTGGTGGGTGGGATTGGCAATAGATAATTTGTTATTGAGGAATCTTTCACCCATGCCAATAATTTCTTCCAAAGGCCTATGCAATTGTGAGGGATTAAAACTTGGGTTGGAGACATGGAAAGGATCAATGGGCTTAGGTAGTTTTGGAGGGTCACCTCTCTGTCCAAAGAACCATTCAAGATGAAGATGTCTACAAAAGGCTGAAAACTCCTATTTTAGAACCTCTTTGGCCATGGGAGGAGGAACATGGAGGAACTTTAAACCTATGTTGAGGGCCTCAATTTCATTTTGGGTAAGTTTTCACTACCATTTTAAACCCAATTTTGAAGACTCTTATAAAAATACTGATGGCCAAAATTCTATGGGCTAAAAATTTTAGACTAAGGAGTTATTTTTTGTTTCCACCACCATTTTGGTATTGGAAGAACCCCTACCCTTGCTTCTTCTGAATAGATGGGGCAAAAACCTTTCTTGGATTCTCGAAACCAGAGTTACAAAAATTTCTTCCATTGTCCTATTGTAATTGTTGCTACATAGAGGAAGTGTGGTTCTGGAAGTTTCTCCCCTTCTTTCATCTTCTTGGAGAAGGGCCCCAAAAGTTTAAATTATGCCCCTATTGTTATTGTTGCCTTTGTTATTGTTGTTTTTTTGGCTGTTTATTCCTTTGTTGTGGCTATCCTTGTTGTTGTTTATTTCTATGCTGTGGATGTTGTTGTTGTGATTACCTTTTCTATGTAGTAGAGGCTCTCTAGTTTGGCCCTCTACTATGACTTCTATTCCTATTGTGTTGTGCAAGAAAGTTCTTTGTGTACCTGTGATTAGTTTTTCTATATGATCAATTTGTTGCTTGATTTCTCTTTTAACCAAGTCGGCTACGCTTTCTGTAGCTTCTGACATATTAACTTCTAGGACTTCTAAAGCAGCATTCTCTCAAGAAACTTTGGATTTCTCTTGTATGTCTTTTTGGATTTGCATTTCAACTCTCCAAGCCTAGAGCTTTCCCTCAAAAAGCTCTTTAATTTGGGATTCCCATTTCAAAGCAATTTCTTGAGAAATTATCTTATGTTTATTTATAAAATCTACAAGAATTTCCTTAACTACAGGTAATAAAATACTAGGAATATAATCATTGGCCTAAGTAGCTAATTTATCTGTGTATTTTTTGAAATTATAGATGTACAATTTGGCCATTTCCAAGCAAAATTTTTCTATGAGTGCCTCCGACTCATCAGAAAACTATTTATTAATATCTTCATCTAGAAGTTGAAGGCATGGTTTTTCCATTCATAGGCTATGGGGAATAATGCCTTTGCCCAGATTCTCTTCAAGTCGGGCTAGCTTGGAATGGCATTTTTCTACCTTTCTACTCAGAATATTGAATTCTTCGAACCTTGTTTCCAACAACTTGTCCAAAGACTCTGGTCATGGAGGAACACCGTGCATTGCACCGATTCCATCTATGAAGGTCCTTCTATCTTGTGTGGAAGGAACTCTTCTATTCTGAGCAAAAAAAATTATTTCTATTAGACCTCTACAAAACTCTTCCATTTTATCTATGCCAAAGACCCATTTTTCAAGCTCCCAAATTTGTTATTGTGAACCCTCTTACCGTAGATGCTTGCGAGGAAGATGAATAGGGGAACTAGGGGGACTATTAGGAACTATGGGAGAGGATTCAAAATCTGAAAGGTCAATAACTGGTAGAGCAGCGTGCACCATTAATGGGTAAACTCATTAATAAAAAAAGAAACATGGATATCCTCTTATACATAAAATTTTTAATTAATATCATATAACATTTATTAAAATCAAACTTTATTGAAAAATAATAATAAAAATTACCATTTAAAAAAAATCTATTAAAAAATAAGTTATCCTTTTATACATAAAATTTGTAATTAATATTGTATAAAATCCAATAAAAATTAAAAATAATAAAAATAAAAACTTAGGAAGTATGTTATAAGTGAAATTTATAATCTTATTAGCATCGAGTTGTGACATGTGTGGAGGGTTGGCCCTCTTGCTTTCTAACCAGTTAATGTGATGATGCAAGTCTAGTAGAATATTCCAATATTGGAATTCTATTCACGTTAATACCTATCTATATTGTTAGTGTAGTTTGTGTGTGTTTGTGAATAATCCCACACTAACTATGTTGTGGGACTTGAGTGGTTTACAAACCCCAACACTTGTCATACTCTTTACAAATGGGGTAGTAGGATTAAAAGGTGCAAGTCCTTGGTCCCGCTTTGGGGATTCCTCACCCCTATTAACATCAAGTTTGGGCATGTGTGTGTGGGGGGTTGGTCCTCTTGCTTTCTAACCGGTTAATGTGATGATGCAAGTCTTCTAGTAGCATATTTCATGATTGGAATTCCATTCATGCTATTATATATCTATCTATCACATCATATATATATATATATATATATATATATATATATATATATATATATATATATATATATATATATATATATATTATTTATTTATTTATTTATTTATTTATTTATTTATTTATTTATTTATTTATTTATTTATTTATTTATTTATTTTTTTGGTTACATAGAATATTTGGTCACAACCACACTACCACACTATTTTTAGTAATTGACAAGTGCAAGGTTCAAACCACATGGGTTGCTCCCACTAGTTAATATCTATCTATCACATCATTATTTTATATATATATATATATATGTGTGTGTGTGTGTGGTTACATAGAAGAGTTGGTCACAACCACACTATTTTTAGTAATTGACAAGTGCAAGGTTCAAACCAAAGGGACTACTCCTACCAAACCTATTATATCTCGTTATTGTTGACCCGACATGAAAATAACCATCGATCACTCGAGATTCATACTATCATCATCGGTCTAGCACACACTCATAGGATTTAGATCAGACTACTACCTTTGCAAATAGGCTGCTCATGAGGTTTGAACTTGGGTGTCTTTTTGGTAAGTGTCTTGCCAAACAAGCACTTAACAATCCACCTAGCCCTCAGAGACAAAAATTTTAGATTAAAAAGGAACCTCAAGAGCCGCTCTTAGGTTATTGACAATGTCGTCCCATCTGAGTATACCACTATCTAGGTTTGAACCTGGGTGTCTTCTTGGTAAGTGTCTGGCTAAACAAGCACTTACCAATCTACCTAGCCCTCATGGACAAAAATTTTAGATTAAAAAAGAACCTTAAGAACTGCTCTTAAGTGACCGACAATATCATCCCATTCGGGTATACCATTATCTAGAGGAAAGCCACAAGAAATTTTTTGTGTCTCATTTGCATCACAAAGGTTCGAATCATGGACCTCCTATTCAATGTGGTAAGGCTCGCCTTCTCCACTTACGCTACAAAAACAACAGACCATGTTATCACTATATTATCTATAATAATAATAAAGTCCATGTAAGTCCTTGTTTATAAAATATTTACCTATATAATTGGGTTGTGGGACCAAAGGCCTCATAATTTTATTTACCTATATAATTAGGTTGTGGGACCAAAGGCCTCGTGATTTTTTTAATAAAATATGTTGTATGTACCTTTTATGTTATATTTGATTTTTTTCTCTTTATGTTTATTTATTTATTTATTTTCTGAGTATATAAAAATAAGGGTTTGGCTTTGTTTTTAGAAGATTTTTTGGTTGTGGTTATATTATTTTTTTACTGAGGTTAGTGTGAGAAGAAATCTTTATGACTATTACCTGTGATATGCGTGATCGGTGAGTTTATTAATAGGGACCAAACACACAATTATACATACACCCACCCTGTCACACTCGTACACATCGTGGTTTAAACCTTGGACATGGCTATATTAATTTTAATATCAATAATATTACTTTTAAATTAATTATATAAAATTGAAATCAAATTTATTTATATTATATAATATCATAATCATTATATTATGTTCCAAGGAACGAGCTTTGACTTTTCTTCAGGAGGTCTAAGGTTCAAACCGCGATGTGGGCAAGTGTGTGAAGGGGGTGGGAGTGAGGTGGCTATTAAATTCCCTATTGATAAGCATAGCTCTTTTACAAGGAGTCATAGTTGGGAGGAGACTACTTAGCCCTGTGTGTTGGTAGTAGGGCTTTCTCACACTAACCAAATAATAATAATAATCATGTTATTATGATATTTTAATAAGTTATATAATGAAATTATAATTATTTATTTAGTTTATACCATCTCGTTGTTGATGACCTGATTGCTTGGGATTCATACTGTTATCATCGATCTGCACACTCAGGATTTAGATTAGACTATTATCTTTGCAACAAGCATACCCTAGGGTTTGAATCTTGGTCTCTTTGACAAGTGCCTAGCCACACCCACCCCCTCACACACTCGCCCACACTGTAGTTGGAACCTTGAACCTAACTTTCCAAAAAAAAAACTAAAGCTGGAACATTGTGTCATCCCCTGCAAGACATCAATGATAGTATTATTTCTTTGGAAAATACACATAAATAAAAGAAAAGAGTTTTCAACATAGCATTAAATAGTTATAAAAATGTACCATAAAATTTTCTTCAAGTTATTGTGATGGTAAATTAATTATTAATATATATATATAATCTAAATTTATTGAAAATATAATTTATAATTAAAAAATATTAAGGTTTAATCCAAATTCTCTATTGATAAGTGTAGCTTTTTGCTTTTACGAGGTAACGGTCTAGACTTTGGCTCTTTTTGGAGAGGTCTAAAGTTCAAACTGTGATGTGGAAAAGTATATGAGAGGGTAGGTGTGTGTATGGTTGTGTGTTTGGTCCCTATTGATAAGCTCAACTCTCACCCTTATCAGAGGTCATGGTTGATATGGGGATATCCAAAAAGTTGGTTATAGGCATTTCTCATGTTAACCTCAATATAAATATAAATATATATATAATAAATTTAATATTTTAAAATATAAATTTATTATAAATTATAGATTTAAAGTTTTCAATTAATTTAAGCATTAATAATTTTTTATTGCTAAAGGTAAATTCTTTTATGAGTTTAGTATGAAAAACCTCTACGACCTATGCTCAGGATTGAATAGTCCCCTCTTAGCCATAACCCCTCATAAGGCCAAGAGCTAAAGAGCTAAACTTATCAATATAATTTTTTCAATTGGTTATATGAGATTAAAATAGTTTCACTCATATTACATAATCACCACATAGTGGTTGTCACAACCCAAACATGAATTATCAATCATCTCATCAGCATGGTGCATTGTATTTTCTACAAAATATATGATTTGCTAAAATTAACATGACAAAATCAATCACTCCATCTAAAAATAGTTTATCAATTCAAGAAACCACTAAATACATAGAGGTGCCAAGGATCATGAATAAACCACAAATATATAATTTTCTAAAATTAACATGACAAAATCAATCACTCCATCCAAAGACAGTTTATCAGTTCCAGAAACCACTAAATGTGTAGAGCTGCCAAGGGTAGTGAAGAAACCACATATATATGATTTGCTGAAATTAACATGACAAAATCAATCACTCCACCCAAAGATAATTTATGAGTTCAAGAAACCACTAAATGTAAAATGCATAGAGTTGCCAAGGGTCATGAAGATTCACAAATATATGATTTGCTGAAATTAACATGACAAAATCAATCACTTCATCCAAAGATAGTTTATTAGTTCAAAAAACCACTAAATCACAAATATATAATTTGCTAAAATTAACATGAAAAAATCAATCACTCCATCCAAATATAGTTTATCAGTTCAAGAAACCACTAAATATATAGAGTTACCAAGGGTAGTGAAGAAACCACATATATATGATTTGCTGAAATTAACATGAAAAAATCAATCACTCCACCCAAATATAGATAATTTATGAGTTCAAGAAACCACTAAATGTAAAATGCATAGAGTTTCCAAGGGTCATGAAGATTCACAAATATATGATTTGCTAAAATTAACATGACAAAATCAATCATTCCATTCAAAGATAGTTTATTAGTTCAAAAAACCACTAAATCACAAATATATAATTTGCTAAAATTAACATGTGACGGGGCACGAAAAACACCCTTCTACACAAACCCTGCCTTTTCATTAAAAACAAGTAAAAATATACATGCAGAAAAAAAATCACAGCCCGCAGGCTTACAATCACCGGCCCTCGGCTCGGTTCTCCGCTTCCTCACTCCTAGACTCTAAGGGTATTCTCCGGTCCACCGTCCCCATTAAAACAATAAAATGGGTTTTTATAGAGGCCCCGACCCTCTCACGCAATTAATGCTCCACCAAACAAGATCTCCAATTTTGAATTTCCCTCCTTCCCGGGTTTTCAAAATTGTCATTAATGGCAATCTCTGCCCGATCTACACTGTTGTTTGCATTCGTGGTCTCCCTCGACCTGCAACCACCGCCGTACTCTGCACTGCCGTCTCCTCCATACCGGCCATGCTCTGAAACAGCTGTTTTGTCGAAAAGACTTTCAAATGGTGGTTCTCCCCCTTTAATGCACACGGTTGTTCTCATTAATTTGAATACGTGTCCTCCACTTTTTACTTTATACACGTAACCGACCGTGTCCAAAACTGTCCACCCCTTCTCCTTGTCACAACATACTTGGTACATGCATCTTTCCCAATTATCATGATACACGTGGCAACCACGTGTCAATTTTGGCCTTGCATGGCCGTGACCGAACCCTCCACCTTCGTCTTCAACTTGCCGAAACCATGCCACATGGTAGTTTTGCACTGGTCGCGATATCGCGACAGGTCGCGAAATCGTGACATGTCACGATATCGCGACCAACGGCGCCTCCTCTGAGCCAAAGTCCTTTGGGGTGCGAAATCGTGACATGTCGCAATTTCATGACCCCCACTCCTCCTTCTGCCTTCACTTCGACTAAAGTCGCGATATCACGACGTCGCGATATCGCAACGTCGCGATATCGCGACGTCACACTTCCCTCCGCCTTTGCTCTTATCAATCGTCGCGATATCACGACGTCGCGATATCGCGACGTCGCAAAATCGTGACCTCCGCCACTGCCTTAACTCTTCTTCAAACTGTCGTCGCGATATCGTGACGCAGTCGGCCCAAGCCTTGCGCAAGCCTTATGAGGTCGCGATTTCGTGACCTCCCCCCATGCTTTGAGAAACTTACTCCCTCTGCTCCCTTTGCCCCATTAAACTTCCTCAAACCAAAAAATTGCTTTGCCAAACCTCCCCCAAGCTGGAAAATGCACGGTTGCTCGACTGCAGCTGGATGCTCCTGCATCAGACACCCGGGGTAAGTGAAGAAGTGATCTTCACTTCTGCTGGGTCCGGTTGCTGCCTCCCGCAACACTTTCGGACTCATCTCTGTCTCTGCAAACTGCTTCGACCTCGGCTCCGGGCCCACACTTCTGTCTTCAACCGGACAGATTTCTCCACTGCTGCAAACTTCTGCTGCAGCCGGCTTTAACTCTTCCTCTTGCACAGAATAATCTGTGCTTTCTTCCGGGCAGGTCCCGGTACTGCTGCTCTCTTCCTCTACAGCCTCCTTCATCTTTTCTTCCTTTTTTCTCTGTCTCTCTTCTCGCATTTTCTGTCGTTCTTCCTTCTTTCGTAACTTCATTGCAAGCCACTCATTTTGCAATGATTTTAATTGTCATTGCAATGCTTTGACCTCCTCTTCCGACACCATGTCTTCCTCCTTGCTATCCCGTCTTCTTTGAAAATACATTTTTTTTTGTTTTTATGTCCTTGTTTTTCTCATAAGCTTTAATCGATCCCGGTGTAGCTGCCTCACGTCCGACGGTCTACTAACATGCTCGGGGATGCTAAAATCTCTCTTTCTCTCTTTCTCAAAACCCTCCCGTAGGTCCTGGCGCAAACTGCCTCACGACCGGCGGTCTGTTTACGCACTCAGGAACTCCCGCTCTGATACCACTGACGGGGCACGAAAAACACCCTTCTGCACAAACCCTGCCTTTTCATTAAAAACAAGTAAAAATATACATGCAGAAAAAAAAATCACAGCCCGCAGGCTTACAATCACCGGCCCTCGGCTCGGTTCTCCGCTTCCTCACTCCTAGACTCTACGGGTATTCTCCGGTCCACCGTCCCCATTAAAACAATAAAATGGGTTTTTATAGAGGCCCCGACCCTCTCACGCAATTAATGCTCCACCAAACAAGATCTCCAATTTTGAATTTCCCTCCTTCCCGGGTTTTCAAAATTGTCATTAATGGCAATCTCTGCCCGATCTACACTGTTGTTTGCATTCGTGGTCTCCCTCGACCTGCAACCACCGCCGTACTCTGCACTGTCGTCTCCTCCATACCGGCCATGCTCTGAAACAGTTGTTTTGTCGAAAAGACTTTCAAATGGTGGTTCTCCCCCTTTAATGCACATGGCTGTTCTCATTAATTTGAATACGTGTCCTCCACTTTTTACTTTATACACGTAATCGACCGTGTCCAAAACTGTCCACCCCTTCTCCTTGTCACAACATACTTGGTACATGCATCTTTCCCAATTATCATGATACACGTGGCAACCACGTGTCAATTTTGGCCTTGCATGGCCGTGACCGAACCCTCCACCTTCGTCTTCAACTTGCCGAAACCATGCCACGTGGTAGTTTTGCACTGGTCGCGATATCGCGACAGGTCGCGAAATCGCGACATGTCGCGATATCGCGACCAACGATGCCTCCTCTGAGCCAAAGTCCTTTGGGGTCACGAAATCGCGACATGTCACGATTTCGTGACCCCCACTCCTCCTTCTGCCTTCACTTCGACTAAAGTCGCGATATCGCGACGTCACACTTCCCTCCGCCTTTGCTCTTATCAATCGTCGCGATATCGCGACGTCGTGAAATCATGACCTCCGCCACTGCCTTAACTCTTCTTCAAACTGTCGTCGCGATATCGCGACGCAGCCGGCCCAAGCCTTGCGCAAGCCTTATGAGGTCACGATTTCGTGACCTCCCCCCATGCTTTGAGAAACTTACTCCCTCTGCTCCCTTTGCCCCATTAAACTTCCTCAAACCGAAAAATTGCTTTGCCAAACCTCCCCCAAGCTGGAAAATGCACGGTTGCTCGACTGCAGCCGGATGCTCCTGCATCAACATGTCAAAATCAATCACTCCATCCAAAGATAGTTTATTAGTTCAAGAAACCACTAAATGTATAGAGTTGCCAAGGGTAGTGAAGAAACCACATATATATGATTTGTTGAAATTAACATGACAAAATCAATCACTCCACCCAAAGATAGTTTATGAGTTCAAGAAACCACTAAATGTAAAATGCATAGAGTTGCCAAGGGTCATGAAGATTCACAAATATATGATTTACTAAAATTAACATGATAAAATCAATGACTCCATTCAAAGATAGTTTATTAGTTCAAAAAAACCACTAAATCACAAATGCATAGAGTTGCCAAGGGTCATGAAGAAACCACAAATATATGATTTGCTAAAATTAACATGACAAAATCAATCACTCCATCCAAAGATAGTTTATTAATTCAAAAAACCACTAAATGCATAGAGTTGCCAAGAGTAATCATATGGCAAGATTTGAACCTTGGTCTCCTCTTTAAATATTGAAGAATCTAACCAGTTGAGCTATTACCACCTAATGACCTAAAGGTAAATTTTGATTTAACATAAACTTGGAATAATATCAAACAATATTCTTTTATTTGTTTGAAATGAAGTTAATAAATTTTAAATTACATAGTTTATACATTATTATTTATTTGAAATGTTTGTTATAAATAAATATAATAAATTCATTTTCTCAATAAATAAATAAAATCCTTTTAAAATTATATTTAAGATGAAGTGTCAAATAACATATTCGCTAAATATGTATCTTATTGGCAAGTTTCCTCAATCCTCGAAAAAATATTCCCTATATATAACTTCCAAATATTAGTTAATTGAGTAAATATGGACTTCAAAGAAATGCTTATCACCTTAATCCTTGGAAACATATCCCCTATATATAACTTCCAAATAATTGAGTAAATGTGGACTTCAAAGAAACGATTATCACCTATATGATTGTTAGTTACTAGTAGTTAACTATAGAAATATGTTTAACATTAAAATTAAATAATGTTTCCTAGGGGGATAGTGCAAAGGCTTGGGATTTGGCTCTTCAGGAGGTCCAAGGTTCAATCTGTGGCATGGGTGAGTGTGTGAGGAGGTGGGTGTGTGGTCATCAAAAATTTAAATGTCCAATCAAATCAACTAAAAATATTTATTTTTTATAATAAAAACTTATGGTATGAGTATAAATAATTAAATTTCTCAACTTTAAATGAGGAAACTCTCGTAATATTTACAAGAATAACACAGAGAAAATATCAAAATTGATGTAATATCACTATGTCATCAAAATCAAACTCGTTTCAATTTCAGGAAACTTATAATTAAAAATTTATCTTAATTTTTATTTTAAAAACAAGAATTTAATTTTATTTCAAATTTTGATTTTTATTTATTTTTTAATAAATTAAATTATAAATTCATATAAAATAATAAATCAAATTAATAATCTAATATACATTTAAAATAAATTTGAAAAATAAATAAACAACTTTTGGTCAGTTGCTATGGATAATAAATTTTGAAAATAATTATATTTTTTATTATTTTTTGCTTTTAATTATCTAAATTTTATGTTAAGTTTAATTTATATTTTAGTTATAATAAATGCAGGTCTAATCATTTATTAGAATTATCTTATGTTTATTTAAATGTCATGTAAAGGACTGTTATAGAATTGTAGCAGGTTAACATCATATTTTATAATTAATTTTTTTACATAATTTTTTTATAAATTGAAAATTATTTTCATTTTACTTAATAATATATAATAATTAAAAATTCAATAAACAACTATATTGCAAAATAAATAGATTTATGATTTAAAACGAGTCATATCTAAAATATGAGTTTTTTAATTATTATTGTTTCTACTTTTTGTAAAGTAATTGTAATCTTATCATCAGAAATAGTTTGAAGCCTAACGTAGATGGCAACCATATAAAAATTACGTAAAATTTTCATTTAAAAGTTGAAAATCCATAACTTTTTATTATTATATTTTTTTAGTTACTAGTTTAATTTTAGAATTGTTATCTTTAACTAACTTTTCGTTATTGTTATTATTTTTAATATATATAACACAGTCAAACTTGGTAGCTACCATTTAACCAAAACATATTGTGTTATTCTTTAGACTAACTTATTGTTTTTATATCGGAACATTAAAAAAAGTTTAAATTTTAAATCCTAAAAATATAAGCTTATATCTTATCAAAACTATAATTTTTTATTATTATATATTTTTTGTTTTTTAAGTAAATACTTCTTATGCAAGTGACGTCTTTACCAATAAACTACAGCAAGCGAATATTATATACTTTTTTAACTAATCTAGTTATATAACATTTTAGTACCGCTGACAATTGAAACGTCACTATCATATGACCAATAAACATATTTAATAAGAAAGGTTGTGTGCAGTTGTCAAGGAATGGAGGTGGAGTTTCTGGGATGGAGGTTGTGTGCAGTTGTCAAGGAATGGAGGTGGAGTTTCTGGGATGGTACGTAGTTGTCAATATGCAACGTCGTTTTCAACCATTGGACTATGAAGGCGATAGGAATGTCGGTAAAGACGTCATGGAGGTCGTCACTTGAATGCGACGTGGCGTTTTCGGCCTTAAAATGCGGCGTGCAGATAAAAAAGGGCTTTCTAAGAATGAGTTGTAGCCGCGCAACGTCCATGTCACCTTTTGTCATCAGTGACGTTGTCTCTTTCGTGGTTTGGAAAAAGATCCTAAATAGTTATTTGTATGTCTTTTTCGGAAATTTAAACTTGGGTCCATTTGGAAAAGATAGATAGATTAGTAGCACGTGTGTTTGCTAAAGTGTTAGACATGATTGATTTGGAAAGGTTTTCTATCCAACCAAAAAAGAATTAATATATAATTAAACAATTTTTTATAATGAAGAAAAATGATATTATTGATTAGATGTAGTGGGTTAATTAACTTTCACCAATATTTGTGAAACGTGAGTGATAAATAAATAGAATACCTTTGGTTTATTTTTATTTTTTTAATTAAGTTTTTAAGTTTAATAAATCTTAAATTTTAATTAAAATTAATGTAAATTTAAGTTTTTTATTGATAAATTGTTAGTGATAAAAAATAAAATACTAGTTTGGTTGGGTACTTATCAAGAAGAGACTCATGTTTAAAATTTTGGGAAAGCTTGTTGCAAAGGTAGTAGTATGATCTGAATCCTCTGAGTGTGCGCTAAATTGATAATGATGGTACGACTCTCGAGCACTCGATATCCATTTCACGTTGGGTTATAAAACATTGAGGTGGAATAGGTTTGGTGGATGCAGCCCTTGTGGTTTGAACCTCTGCTACTAAAAATAGTGTGGTTGTAACTAACTCTCCTATCAAACAAAAATAAAATAAAATACTTTTACATTCTAGTTGGTTTATATATATACATATAATTTTGGTCTAATCATCATTTATGTGAGAAAAAAATGGACATTATAGATGAAAGGTAGTGGGCCAACAAGTTTGAAATGTAAGGGGAATTGTCCACATCTTGAAAGATGCTCATTTTGTAAAAGGCAATCAATGGTGGAGTAAAGTATTTGACTTTTACTTGTAGTTGGCCAAAGCTTTTCAAAAAGGATATAATTATTTTTAATTAAATAAATTCAACCTATATATATATAAGGAAAAACGTGCTGTGCTTTTATTAAAGTTAACAAGAATAAAACAAACAAAAACATCCATAAGTGTTTAAATAACAACACTTTGTCAATAGTTCTCCTAGTTGAAATTCTTTTTAACTTTAATAGATAATATTCCATCTCTTTCTTGAATTTAGAAGTATCCAATAGGTTATTCTCAATCTGTTAGGCTAGTGCAAAAGCATAGCATCCCCAAGCATAATGTGTTATAGACTTGGCATATGTTTTTGTGTGCATTGTCTAGCTCACTATCATTTATTTGAAATGTGATCAACAAGATTGGATAGAATTAGTCATCCAATTCATGCTTTGTTTATTATCTACTATTAGTTATAGATATTTTTTACATAATTACTATCAAAGTCTCGCAATCCTCCTATTTAATATTGTATTAATATATAATTAAGAATTTTGAGATGAGGGTCTTTATTTAATATATGGTCACTATGGGTGCACGATGTTTTCATTAAAGGAAAGGCATTTTTCTATAACCATATCCAGTCAAAATATGCAAAATATCCTAGTGGTTGTTAAGAAGAATATCCCTAAAGCCCCAAGACAATGCACACTAATTTCATAACCAACTAGAGCTCCCCAACTTATTGTAGAAAGGTCCATGCCTTAATGGATATTGAGTACAACTTAAAAGTTTTAGTTTATTGGGTCATTTAATATGGTAGACCATCTAAAGAAATATACTATGGCCATGCCTTTTTGTTGCATAACTTTATTATTATTATTAGAAACCATTCACCAATATGCGCAAATATCAAATCATTCAGCCACAAGTAAATATCCACAATAACAATCCACAAATGAGAGAGAGATAGATAATACCCTTAAGGTAGGAAAACACCAATAATAATCCTTAAGGAATGAACAACTCCACAAGATCTCCCAAGATGAGAGATGCCTCTTAAGGAGGGCAAAGTCCCATAAGCCACTTCGTGGGCATGACGATTACATAAGATTTTTCTTCAATGATGATTACAATGACAAATATCTCTTATTTATATATCCATATTCTTATTCTACTTTGGGGAGCCTACTACTAATATAATATTATATTATAATATAATATAATATTATAATACAATCAACCTTGGGTTATGTGTGGCCCATGCTAACCCTTATACAATATAATATATCCCAAAATATATATTCCTAGGTACCCTACCATGCCACCCTCCTTACAAATGTTTCGTCCTCGAAACATATGAAGAAACATGATAATATGATTTTCTAAGAAATGTTAGCAACTGGTACCAATATCAATCATCCATCCAAGTGAAACGCGTTGATGCTGGTACGCCATTTTGTTACTTGAGTATCCAAATATTCTTTGTTGGCTCCACGCTTCTGCTATTGTATTTTGATAACTTGAATGATGGGTCCACTTGTTCCTTGATGCTGATGAACCACGTTGAAAACCATGATCACTATGCTTTCTCTGCCAAACATTGCCATAGTTGGTGCCATTTTGATTCCATGTAGAACCATAATATTGTTACCTTGAACCATGCCTCCAAGATTATTTCTACTCATGGTGGTGTGGATGGCGATATGGTGTAACCTTTACTTGATGTTCTACCTTATTTGACTTCTCAAATTTTGGCTCCATTGTTTTAAATTCTTCTATACAGTGTTCTTTCATGTTCCCTTTATTTTGTGTGTCCTTGTGCTTGTCTATCAAAACTTCCTTGGACTCTGTTACTATTGTTTCCATGGACTCAATTGTTGCTACTTCTTCCATGGACTATATTGCCACTACTGCCTTCTTGGATTCTATTTTAGGTTCTTCAATTTGTTTCTCTACAACCACTTCTTGATTTTCCTTGGATCCTTGCTCCTTAAACTGAGAAATATCCTACAATGTTATCTTCTTTTTCCTGTACCATAACTTCATAAACTTCTTTTGCACATTAATGTTAACAGTACCCAAAGAATCTAACCAAGGATAACCAAGAACAATATCCTCATCATCCATCTCAATAGCATAGAAATATGAATGTAAAACATATTTATCTATGGTGATATTCAAATCTTAAAAAATCTAAACATGCTCACCCTCTAGATGTATGTCCTTAATTTTTGTTTCTTGAACTTGTAACTTCTTAGTCAAAGCAATATTAATAAAATTATATTTACTACTAGGATCAATGGAAATAATAACCTGTTCCTTCTGAATGCTTCCATGAACCTACAAAATAGAACTTTTAGCTAAATTTAAACCTTTTTTATTCTACTCTTGCTTTTTTAAATCCAACGATGTGCCTTCTATATTCCTCTCATTATCTTTCCTAACCTTTTCCTCTTTCTCCTTGAGTAATTTTATTTCTTTTTATAGTCTTCATTCTGTTTCCTAAAAACTTCCCAATCTTCTTTTATTTCATTCTGCTCATTTTGAATTCCCTTTAGTTTCTTTTCAAGATCTTTGATGACATCCATTAGTCTATCTATATAATATGGATCCCATCTACCCAAGAATTCATGCTCTATTTCATCCCAAGTGTATTCATTATTCCTTTCTTTACAAAAATTTTCCAACCAATACCAAGCTTCTCCTTCAAGACTCAAATGAAGGTTGATTTTCCATTGATAATTATTACAATGTAGAGATCTAAACTTTTTCCACCATTCTCTAGCATCAATATCATTTTCTCCAAAAAAAATTGGAGTGCCATTGTTCATGCCCTGACTAGGGTTTTAAGGAAATAAATATCTTCCCACTGATTTGAAGCTAAAAATCCACATAGACAACTAGATCTACAATTTTTCTTCTAAAAAAAAATAAAGTGCAACTGATTTTCTTACCCGGACTAAACAAATTTCATCTTTTGAAAAATTTGTGACTTGAAAATTCGTCACTACCCTTGTTCCAGATGGCTGACTTTAGAAGGTCGTATCTCCATCAATACTACTCATATTCCTTCATATGACTACTAATTTTAAAGATATTCAAATTTTGTACAAATTGATCCAAGAATCACCTGAATCGGATAAAATCTCGTAAAGATATGGATTCTAAAAGATGAGATGTTTTTCCAAAAAAAATCTACGAAATTCGTCACTGTCCTTGTTTCGGATGACTAACTTCAAAAGGTCATATCTACCTCAATACTACTCATATTCCTTCATATGACCACTCATTTTAAAGCTCTTCCAATTCTGCATAATCTAATCCAAGAATCGCTTGAATCGGATAAACTTGTGCAGAGATATGGCTCTTAAAAGATGAGACTTTTTTCCAAAAAACAAATTGTCCTAATTTTGTAATTTCACAAAAATCCCTACTTTGCCAAAATCGTTGCTCTGATACCACTTGTTACATAACTTTATTATTATTATCAGAAACCATTCACCAATATGCAGAAATATGAAATCATTCATCCACAAGTAAATATCCACAATAACAATCCACAAATGAGAGAGAGATAGATAATACCCTTAAGGTAGGGAAACACCAACAATAATCCTTAAGGAAGGAACAACTCCATAAGATATCCCAAGATGAGAGATGCCTCTTAAGGAGGGAAAGATCCCATAAGCCACTTCGTGGGCATGACGATTACATAAGATTCCTCTTCAATTATTATTGCAATGACAAATATCTCTTATTTATATTTCCATATTCTTATTCTACTTTGAGGGCCTCCTACTAATATAATATTATATTATAATATAATATAATATAATATTATAATGCAATCAACCTTGGGTTATGTGTGGCCCATGCCAACCCTTACACAATATAATAATATATCCCCAAATATCTATTCCTAGGTACCCTACCATGCATGCTACGCACCAAACATAACAAGTCGGCTATGTTTTCCAAGTGAAGAAGTTCATTATAAACATCATATGATTTTGATTTAATTAGCATCTATTATCATCTTTTATTTTATCCTTTCATTGCAATATTCACACTTTACCTTTAAGGCGGGGACGTGCCCTCCCTGAGTGGCGAATCACTTATTTAGTTTACTGCTTATTTGATTATCAATTCTGAAATATTATTTCTGTTGTGTGTATTATTTGTGTTATTGGTTCATTGAGGTTGATTGTGAGGAATACAGAGAAGAAATATTCTTCTCCAAGTGGTATCAGGAGACAATCATTTATGGAAATACCGTAGTGCTTACCACCATGAAACCTTGCAAGCACATTCATGATTCAAGCATCTTCGGGTATGGTAAACATCTTCGGGTGCAGTAAATACAGGGTGGTGAAAGTTTATTTAACATACAACGTTATCGAGGGCATCCATGATAATTTAAAAACAACAATGGTGCGAAAAAACCATTTCATGCAGATCCTGCCATTGACGTTCGCACAATAAGACATCGTAGGCTCATAGGAGAAGAAGACCACGAGGTTGTTTTTAGACATCCAAGGATAAAAATAGAATGACGCACCTACATTTTGTAAAGACATATCACTGAAGCATCTGCATTCCATGAAAAAGAATCGATGAAACTCCAACAAATAGGTGGAAAGCTACGAGCCAATCACAGAGCATCAAAAATTTATGTATAATATTTAAACCAAGGTACATAGCATTTAAATTTCATGCTGATATCATTTAATAGCTTAGTTTAATTGTGGCATCCACCTAATTGTCCCACACAAGCTATGTGGAGGGGAAAAAGAAGTTTATAAGGGTAAACATGCAAATAGAGAGGTGTGACTTAGGTCACACGAGCCCTACATCACCTTGCACAAACCATCCTAGCTTGCCCCACATGTTATAGTCTTGGTCTCGTGTCTCATGATCTGTTTCGTATCCTACGACATACCTAGTTCTGCATCCATTCCTAGTGACGTGTACCAAGTCCGTTTCTTATCCTTCGTGTTTGAGTCAAGGTCTAACGTGTCTGGTGTCATATCATTCACATCGAATATAATGTCCTAGTCATGTAGTCTACTCGTGTTGCATCGTGTCCCATGTGTTGTATCTTGTCCTCGCATCATGTAGTGTATGAGGTAGTGTCACATGTTCTCGTTCATGGTAATCTAGTCGTCCTTCTTTGGTCAAATTATGGGTCCCTTATTTCGTTGTGTCGTGTACTATCAGCTATCTTATCAGTCTTATCAATTGTCAAAAAATTTCTAAAGGTTATCGTCACAAAATTTGCTAAAAATCATCGTCAAAAAGTGTCAAAGTATCCAGAAAGTTGTCAATAAAATTGCTAAAAGTTGTCCAAGTTGCTCAAAATTGTCAAAGTCGCCAAAAGTGTCAAAAATTGCTCAAAATTGTCCAAGTAGCCAAAAGTGTCAAAAAAATTGTCAAAGTTGCTCAAAATTGCCAAAAGTTGTCAAAATTGGCTGAAATTTGTCAAAAGTTGTTGTCAAGGAGGTGAGACCAAATTCAAATCCGCATCGCATTTGGAGCGACAGTTGAAGTGGAATACAAATTTTTGCCACATTTAGCAAAACTTTGTAGAAATCAAAGCTCAAAAGCTTCTAAGTAGGATATTTTGGAAAGTGCATGAGCAAAAGGTGGACCAAAGGATCTAACGGTTGACTATCAAGCTCGGAGACTCCCAACAAAGAAAATTCAAATGCAAGAAGACCTCATTGAAGCCAAGGTATAAAAAATTCTCCTTCTCCTTTCAAAATTGGTAGTTATAATCCGAGTCATCCATTGATCAGCCCAATGGCATCCAATACCTCTCCAAACTCCTCACAAGAGAACCTCACTCAAGTAGAAAATAGTCATCCCATGATCAATGATGATTTGTTAAGAGAATTAATAGACAACCTTAAGATTATGACTGCCAGCTACAAACAAATAGTCAACAAACAACCCCAACCAAATCCTCCTAGTCCCAATCATTGGAGTACTGACGTTCACTATGATGACTATACACACCACAGAGGTCAAAATAGTCAGTCCCCAAATCACAATGGTCACAACAATAATGAGGAGTGGGGTAATGAAGAAATTTTAGAGAAACAAAGGGGTTCTAATAGACCTTACCAAAATAACAATCAGTGAAAAAAGAGTAACTAGGAACCACTTGTTGCATAACTTTCCACAATAACAATCCACAAATGAGAGAGGGATAGATAATCCCCTTAAGGTAGGGAAACACCAATAATAATCCTTAAGGAACAACTCCACAAGATCTCCCAAGATGAGAGATGCCTCTTAAGGAGGGCAAAGTCCCATAAGCCACTTTGTGGGCACGACGATTACATAAGATTCTTCTTCAATGATGATTACAATGATAAATATCTCTTATTTATATATCCATATTCTTATTCTACTTTGGGGAGCCTACTACTAATATAATATTATATTATATTATATTATAATATAATATTATAATACAATCAACCTTGGGTTATGTGTGGCCCATGCCAACCCTTATACAATATAATAATATATCCCCAAATATCTATTTCTAGGTACCCTACCACTTTATAGATGTATTGTATATGCTCAAATAGATGAGACACTTGGAAGAAGCTCTAGAGAGACAAAAAAAACTAGGCAAGCAAAAGTCACCTATGGTCCTGTAAATATTTGGCCTTGAGGTAAACTAAGCCAAGTCAATACCATTTTACTTGACTCTAATCTATGGTAATAATTTGAATCATAATTGCATGGTATATTCTAGGTCAAGTACTTTGGTCATGCCTAGAAATATAGTAGATGCATTAGGGCTAGCATATGAACCTAGCAACAAAGGGGTAGTTCAGATGGATGGAACTTCTATTTAGATCTTTGGATTGGTACGGAAACTTTCCCTAATACTACATGTTTATCCAAACCTCATAGTCCATTAGGATATGGTAGTGATCAAAATCCTAGCTACCTTTGGTATATGTTTGTCAAGGGACTTCACGACTACTATTAGAAGTTATTTATCTCTACACTGGGTGCACATGTTACTCAAGACTAGATATATAACTAACCTAAAGATTACACAAGAGCCTCTACATATCCATCATGTGGAACATGTACCTTTGATAAGCTAGACATTGAGTAGACTTGTGTTGTAGAAAAAAGGTAATTCAAAACAGAATTATCGATTTATGAAGTCTACTCTTCTATTCTAGATGACCAGATGGACTAGTGAGCAGTTGAAATGTGGGATTCTAATCCCTATTAAGTATTTGAGGAAATAGATATGGAAATCTATCTAATCTAAGAGGAGAAACCTTTTGTTCCCAAGATCATGAATACTTAAGAAGACTTAACTAACATATGAAAGTTGTTCTTTGATGGTGCCAAGAGCAAAAAAGAAATTGGTGTTGTCTATTTAATCTCACCAAGGGTAACAAAGATATTGTATTCATACCAATTGTAATTCAACTATTCAAATAACATCATTGAGCATGAGGACTTAGTACATGGCCTCCAACTTGCAAAAAGAAAGGTATCAAGTTGTTTCAATATTTCAATGATATCAAGTTGGTGATCAAACAAGTAAGATACCAATGCTTGGTAAATACTAGATTCATAAGATCTTATAATCATCAAGTATAGGATCTAATTGAACCTATTGATACTATCAGCTTCAAAGTCCTCTTGAGTATCCAAAACATGGATGCTATCCTAATAGTAGTTATCATATCATAGTTTCATCCTATGAGTAATATGATACACAATCATCAATAAATGTAGTGGTGAGAAGAGTCATTCTTGATAATATTTTATAGTGATGAATATAGTGGTCATTTTATTCAACAGGAGGCTAAATTCATAGAGGAACTAAGCCCTAATATCAAGGAGGCATATGAAGATCAGATTATAAAATTGAAATCCAATAAGATATCCAAGAGGCTAGTTATTTTGGAGTCCTTGTTTAGTCTATATGACCAATTAAAAGGAAATAAAGAATGACTGTTGATAAAGAGGACTATCAAGAGATAGAGGTTATCCCAGGGTGAATGTTAAAGATAGGTAGAGTATCTACTTGAGAATAGAAGGATTGTCTAATTCACCTCTATAAAAATTATGATGGAGTGGTAGCATAGAGGTATGAGGACCTAAAATGGTACAATAAAAATATCATATAGCATACAATAGAGCTAGCTCCCAAAGCTAAACCTATGAGGAAAAGTAGAGGCCTATTAATCTAAATATTGAGCCTCTTATGGAAAGCGAGTTGTCCAAATTGATTGAGTCTGATTATTTATCCCATTAAACATACCACATGGATATCTAATTTGGTGTCTACAAGGAAGAAGAATGGTGAGATTAGTCTATGTTTGATTTTAGGGACCTAAACAAGTATTTTCTAAAAGATCGTAATTATTTTTCCTCAATGGACCAAATCCTCTAGATTGTTGTTGGTTCTAAAATATTCTTACTATTGGATGGATTGTATGGCTACAATAAAGTGTGGATAAAGTATTAATATCAGCATAAGATAACCTTCACCACCAAATGGGGAACCTTTGCATATCACTTATTGCCTTTTGGCTTGTCAAATGCTGATGCAATATTTTAGAGGGCCAAGGTCATTGCCTTTAAGGACTTGATCAAAAAAATAATCTTGGTCTACCTAGATGACTTGACTATCTTCTCTAGGAAAATGGAAGAACATTTTACACACTTAGAGAAGGTTTTAAAACCTTTCCAGGAGTTTTGTATTTATCTTAATCCTAAACTATGCATCTTTTTTGTGCCTTAGGAAAAACTACTAGGCCATATTGTGCCAAAATAAGATGTTTTTATTGACCCTGATGTTGACGTATATTACATTATTTGGTACATGCTAATGTACCTCCATGGTACCTTCATGATACATTTATAAATAATATATTATTATTGAGTCATAGTTTAGAGTGTGAGTTATATTTCCCTTTATGTAAGTGTGAATGTGTAGGATATGCACAAGTTTCATGTAAAGTTGTAATGTGCAAGAAATGCACAAGTGTCATGTGAGTTAGTGTGCAAGTGTAAGTTGAGTCTATGTGCACAAGTGTCTTATATGTAAGAGATCAAATATATAATGTAAATATGTGCACAAGTGTCTTAGGTTAGAGTGTGCAAGTTATGGAAGTGTAAGAGTCATGTATAGGTGTGCATACATCATAGAGTCAAGTGTTCATCAAGTATGCAAGTGTCAAGTAGATAAGCCAATAGTCACGATACTTGGAATTTGGAAAGGAATAGTCAAGTATCCAAAGTGCCATTATACTATGGATATATACTCCATAGATTGAAGGAACATCATATCACGTTACAAAGAAAAGAGAACATCACTATCATATTTATAAGAGGAAAAGGAGTAATAAAGATTGCATACATTTTGAGCAATCAATATTGTAAGTTGTTCTTCATGCATAGTACATGAATAATTTAGGCTATTTACATTCATATTTGTTTTTTATTGGTTGGCAAAAGGGGTTTTTAAAGGGACACCAACCCTTTAACAAAGAGAATACAACAAGCGAAACAAGGTCGAGAAGACTAGCTTAAGGAGACAAATAAAGAACAACAAAACTAGGAAAAAAACCTCCGCATGACCAACAAAAAATAGAACTAAAAATTGAGAAAGGATTTCCCTCCAAGACAAGGGAAAGCCAACAAAATGCTAAGACGAACAAAAATTTGAACAAGGTTTTCCCCATGATATTGGATAAAACCAACAAATTGCCAAGACAAAATTTGAATATGGGTTTCCCTCCAAGACTAGGGAAAGCTAGAAAACTATCGTGATGAATAAAAATTGAACAAGATTATCCCGTTGAGATGAAATTTGAACAAGGATTTCCTACCAAGATTGGGAAAAAATAGCAAATTAATAAGATGAACAAAAGTGAACAAGGTTTTCTTGCAAGGACTAGGAAAACTAGAACACAACTAACAAGGATCTAGAACCAATGAAAATAAATAGGGGACCAATCCCTAACGAAGATAATCTAGATTGAAATAGAAAATGAAAACCCATAAAGAGGAGTTTTTTGAGGACCTAAATATGGATCAACAATAAGAGGAGATATCCATAGGTCATGATATCTCACTGCAAATGGGATTGAGAGCACAGTCAAAAGGTAAGAAATCCACAAGAAGATTCTATCCACCCTAGCACCTTGTGACTGGAATGGAACATCCAAAAAAGGGACTGGCATCAGGAGACCATATTCATATGCTGGCATACATAGGGTCCCTCACCCAAGGAATAAAAGAGATTGTAGAAGAAATTCACCCATCACAGAGCCCACCTAGCCCCACCAAAAGTCCATCCATGAAGAAATCCAAAGACATCATCAACCACAACTACACGATAAGGCACATAGTCCACATCGAAGACCAAGAAGAAGTAATAGGGAAGGATATCGTAGAAGAACCTCAAAAAGGATAGAAAATAGATCTTCTATGAGATCTTGATCCTGATCCAAAAAGTGCCCCATCATAGAAATAAACCTTGAAGACCAGGAAAGACATAGAGAGCAGACCTTGGATCCACTCATCTATAGATAATGAATATGTGGTTTACCTTGAATACAAGGAAAGACATAGAGAGCAGACCCTAGGCTATAATAGAAGAGGCAAACAAGAAGCATGAGTCCCCTTCTAGAAGCCTAGATCTAGAGAGAAACAAATAAATATCTCCTTATGAAAAATGATGAAGCACATGATCCCTAGCCAAAACCTAGAAATATCCATTGAGAAAAGATCTATAGATCTAGCTCCTCAACCAAGCCAACCGAAAATCAACCACCAATATAGGAAAATCCAACCAAGCAATTGAGCTCATAATAGACAAGAAAGAACATCTTGAGAAGCCTGAAGATAATCCTGTGGAGGTCCTAGAAAGAAGTAGGGAGATCCCAGAAAGATCTGCCCTACGAGGGATTTGCAGGACTAGAGGAGGGGGAAGCAAGAAAATTGAAATGAGGTTCTCCCACCCAGAGCAGGAGACCACCCTGCTATTTACATTCATATTGTTGCTTATTAATGAATGTTATTTGATATATTATTAGCCTTGATATACATATTAATTTTCTCATATTATTCTACTCATATCATTATCTTGATATTATTATATTATGGCTACATTATATTCAGTCCTATGATATTTACATTAGTATTAAGGTTTAAAAAGCCATCAATGTTATTAGATATACCACTAGAATCTATATATATTGATAGAGTTTTTAGCCACTTATAAAATATGCTTTTTTTCTAGTTTGATAAAGTTGATTAAGAGTGTCCACTTTGAAGGTATTGATACTCAGACTCTATTTGAAGGTTATAGTGAGTAGATAGGCTAGGGTATTTCCACGATTGAAGAATAACCAATGAAGACTAGGACTCAGATATATTAGTTAAAAGGTGAATCAATTTTGAGATAGTTGATCATTTAGGGACATAGCCAACCCTTGACGTTGATAGAGGATTCAAGGAACATAGATATCCCTTGACATTGATTTTAAAAAGTTGAGGATTCAAGGAACATAGATATCCCTTGACATTGATTTAAAAAATTGAGGATTCAAGGAACATAGATATCCCTTGACATTGATTTTAAAAATTTCAAGATACAGGGACATTCAGAATCACCTTGACATTGATAAAGGAATCAGGGACATTCAAGTCACCTTGACATTGATAGAGGAATAAACGAGATTCAAGTCACCTTTATATTGATAGAGAAATCAGGGACATCCAAGTCACCTTGGCATTGATAGAGATTAAGCAATAGAAAGAAGATTCAGGTCACAAAATAAATTGACCTTGACATTGAAGCCAATAAAGATTAAGAGATAGAGTTGTAACAGATATTAAGATACAAAAGTGTGAGAAGCTTCCTATAAAGGATAGAGAAGGGTTTCAACTTCTAAGTGTAGAGAAAGAAGATTTAGGTCATACACAAATTGACCTTAACATTGGTTCAAGAAGCTAATAAAGAATAATTAGATAATAGTAGTGGATTGAGAAGCATATAGAGCTTCCTACAAGAATACAAAAATAAAGAGAGAAAAATAGAGATATTTAGAAGATTCAAATTTTGGAAAAAGTCCAAGAGGTAAAAATTTGAGAATATATAGATATCCTTTAGAGAAAGAGGTCCATATAGAAAATATATTGAAGAATATATATAGGTTCTAATAGTGAATAGAAGAAGAGGCCTGTGTAGAGAATAGAGTAAAGAGGCCTTACAGAGAAGAGAAAATTATTTTATAGAGAAGGAAAAGTGGCTTGAATAAAGAGGTCTAATAGATTATAGAAGAAGAAAAATAAAGCTACCATAGAAAAGAAAGAAGACATATACTAAGCATACAAAATTAAAGCGGCTTAAAAAACGAATAGAAGCCCAAGATAAGCAAAAAGGTCCATTATAAGAAAAAATGCCATGAGAGAAGGTGGTCTAATATAAAAACAAAGGTTCATTTGTTTCTTCAAATCCATAGGAAGAAGATCCCACAAGTTAATGGTCATCATATACAACAAGAAAAAGGGATTAAATGAACTAATAAAATAATGCAGAAGTCAAGGTCTATAGTTTGTAGAGGTTGATACTCTTAAGTGGATGTAGGAAAGGAAAAGTTCATCTGGATAGCTTATGTGGACAAGAAAATATTCAAGCAAAACTAACATGGTAGATTATGTCTACAAGGGAGTTTACACAACACATCTCAGCAACAAAGAATAACTGTTTAATGTTTAAATACAACATCTAAATATATGATAAGAAGTATTAAACGTCTAAGCATGATGTATAAGCAACTAAAGCATCAAATCATATGATAAGATAGACTAGAGTTTGTAAGCATCATAGGAGGAATGTTACGTAGAAAAATTAAAGATCTAAATAAGGGTTGGTAAACATCTAAGCGTAAACCAGATCATCTAAGCAACATTCTGAGCATGAAAGAAGAAATACCATAATGTCTAAGCATAACCAGACTATCACAAAAAAAATCAAAGCTAAAAAGGAGAAACCAAAATTTCTAGGCGAAAGTCTAATTGTCTAAGAGGCATTGTGAGTGCCAAGAGAAGTTGTATAACACCAAGGTAAAGTTTTGAGCATTGGTATAATGTAGTGTAATGCCCAAGAAGAGCTTGTATGTTGAAGAGTTCCATAGGGAAATGTTTGAGCACATTGTACTTCCCAAGAAGAGCCTATACATTGAAGAGTGTCATAGGGTAAGGTTTGAGCACATTGTAATACTCAAGAAGAGCCTGAGAATTGAAGAGTGCCAAAGAGAAAGATTTGAGTAAGCTGTAAGATCCAATGAGAGGCTTGAGCATTGAAGAGCATAGTATGTAACATCTGATGGAGAAGAAATACCTCCATGCACATGAAATGTTAGTTTCCAATGATCTCATGAAATAAAGTTGAATGTCTCACACGAGCAAGGTAGAATAGTGAGAAGCTAAGACAACAAGCATTTAGGATAACGAATAGCAAGATTGTGCAAAAATCCTTGGTGAGAAGTTAATGTTATTTTAGGGTTTGAATTTGATAAATTAAAGTTTATATTAGGAGATATAAGGTAGTTGATTAACTAAAGTTTTTAAGGTTGATAATTTAGTTTTTGAAAATAGGAGAAATAAGGATTGTTTATGGTTATTTATTTTTAGGAGTGATAAGTTTATAAGTTAAGAGTTTTTTAAAGTTGAAGTTATTTAGATATGGAGTAATAAGGATGCCTACTTTATTTTTTTGTTAGTAGAATTATTAATGTATCTAGAAGGTTGGAGTAATAAGGTTTTTCAACTAGATTATTTAATTTTTTAAAGTTTTTTAAATTTGGGTTTTTTGAATTTCAATTTGATTTCATACTTTGGGAAAATAAAAAATTGAAATTATTTGCAAAATTATCTATTTGGGAGATAAAAGGATTTCAATAACAAAATAATAGGAAAACATAAATTTACAAATTTATTCTTAGTTTCTAAAACTAGGGAGACATAGGGTTTTCTATTTCATAGGAATTAAAATAGAAACTTTGATTTATCTAAAACTAGGGATATATAAGGTTTTCTACTTCAAAGGGATAAAAATATACAACTTTATGGTTAAAAATATAGAGTCTATGATTAGAAAAGAAAAATTAGATTTCATGAAATTTGGGATTAAGAATTTGATTGAAAAATATGAAGAAATAATAGATATAGTTTCAAAGTTAATCTATATTGAAGCCATAGATGAAAAATTTAAAACATTGAATACTATCTACATTCAAGAATCATTGAATAAATTGATGATGGAAAGGATAATATTATGATGCCTATAGATATAGGTAGAATAATGTACATGACATTACTTTCACTTAAGCTTCATAAAGAAGAGAATGCGAAACAAAAAGAGTTGATTAAATATCTTAAGAAGAAAGTGAAAATTGACGAATCATTTCTAGAAACAATATTTCATTCTTCATGTAGTATTGATATTCCAAGTTTATCTAACTCAAGAATTTATTATGATGCTCTAAGTGAATATTCAGAAGTTACTATACAAGAAAAGAAAGAATCATATGATTCTAAAGGAAAAGGCAAAGAAAATATTCTTATCCAAGAATCTGATGACAATGAGAAAGTTCAAGAAGTTTATCATCTTGAAGCTACAAATATTGAAGAACGTGAATTTGATGATGAAATAAAAGTAGAAGGTAAGAAAAAATATGAACTTGATGAAGCTCAAGTAGAAGATCACATGCATTGCAAGGTCACTTGAATATTTAAGATAAATATAAAGATCATGATTGAAGACTAAAGTCTTCAATAACCAAATAATATAATATAGGGGGTGTTGGAGTATATTACATTATTTGGTACATACTAATATACCCCCATGGTACCTTCATGGTACATTTGTAAATAATAGATTAGGGTTGAGTCATAGTTTAGAGTGTGAGTTATATTTCCCTTTATGTAAGTGTGAATGTGCAAGATATGCACAAGTTTCATGTAAATTTATAATGTGCAGGAAATGCACAAGTTTCATGTGATTTAGTGTGTAAGTATAATTTGATTCTATGTGGGCAAGTGTCTTATATGCAAGAGATCAAATATGTAATGTAAATATGTGTACAAGTATCTTAGGTTAGAGTGTGCCAGTTATGGAAGTGTAAGAGTCATCTATATGTGTGCATACATTATAGAGTCAAGTCTTCATTATGTATGCAAATGTCAAGTAGATAAACCAAGAGTCATGAGACTTGGCATATGGAAAGGAATAGTCAAGTATCCAAAGAGTCATTCTACTGTGGATATATACTTCATAGATTGAACAAACATCATATCACATTACAAAGAAAAGAGAACATCACTATCCTATTTATAAGAGGAAAAGGAGTAACAAATATTGCATAGAATTTGAGCAATTAATATTGTAAGTTGTTCTTCATGCATAGTAAATGAATTATTTAGGTTAGTTACATTCATATTGCTACTTATTATTGAATGCTATTTGATATATTTTTAGCCTTGATACACATATTAAATTGATCATATTATTCTACTCATATCATTATCTTGACCTTATTATATCGTGGCTACATTATATTTGATATTGTTATAATTGTGGTAGTATTAAGACTTAAAAATCCATCACCTAATAGAGTTGAGGACATCACCAACCTATCCTTTCCCCAATATAATAAATATGTTCAATATTTCTTTGGATAGATAAATTTTGTTAGGGGGTTTATATATAATTTTATAGGCAGTGTTAGGCTCATGACCCTTATTCTAAAGAAATACCAACCATTCCTCTTGAGGTGTGTTAGAATAGAGCAAGCCCAACCTCTACTTTAAGAATTCTATCAAGGATTCTCGGGTGGCCATTTTTAGCTCAAACTACTACCATTAAAATTATGAGAGTTGGATATTAGTGACTTACCATATTTTTATATGCTTACTTATGGGTGAGAAACTATGTCAAGTGCAAGTCCTTCATTAAAAGGAATAGGAATGGACATATGCCCTTGAAACATATAATATTAGTTGAGTCATTCTCCCAATGTGGATTGGAATTCATTGGCATGATCAACCCACCATCAAGTGAAGGACATAAATAGATTCTTATTGCCATCGATTATTTCATCAAGTGGATATATGCCTTAGAGCTTCAAGGTTGGTGAATAGGTGCTCAAATGGTATAAAGAAAAGAGTAAAATAGGGCACCACACCAATTTTAATTCTATATAGAGTAGCCCTTACATTATCACCTCCTATAAGATGGAAAATTCATTCAAACTAGCCATACTTTATGGTTATGCATTGTCGATCCCAATCAATGGTATGTACTTAAAGAGCTACCCTTAAGCTTTGACATATAAAAAACTTGTATATACCTATTATTGTAATATTATGTTTTAGTGTATTTTGTAGTAGATTTAATTTCAAGTACTTGATCCACACTCTTGATCAGGAGCATCCCTTGGTTTGTGAGATTGTGGATATCATAAAAATTGGTAAATCAATCCATGCCTTTTGGAACCATAAGTCAATCAAAACCAATGACTTGCATAATTTTGAAGGTTCCAAGATAGAGAATCTTCTTCTCGAAAAGATATGATAATCAAATCATCAAGTCAACAAAGCCATGTGGTATACTCACACTCAATCATGAGATGTTATTTGGAAGCTTGACTCCAAGTTAACGTGAGCTATTTAATAAAACCATCAATGAGAGACATTGCTTGCTCAAAAAATAAATATGAGAAGATTCTCAAGTTCCAATAACAATATGATCAAAAAGGAAATAAGGATATGTTGTGGCTGATCCACAACACACCCCAAAATTGGGGACCCACCTTTTTTGCATGCTTTCAAAGAAAACTGCAGTGGCCCAGATGCTAAAAAATCAAAGGAAGAGCAAAATACAGATATAAAAATAAGTGTCACGATATCGCGACGTGTTGCTCTATCACGGCCAAAAATGAAAAATTGTCGTGATTTTGCGACGTGTTGCTCTGTCGCTGCTCAGAAATGAAAGTTTTCATGATTTCGCGACATGTTGCTCTGTCGCTGCTTAGAAATGAAAGTTGTAGTGATTTCACGATGTGTTGCTCCGTCACGGCCAAAAATGAAAAGTTGTCACGATATCGTGACATGTTGCTCCGTCGCAACCGAAAATGAAAAGTTGTCGCGATATCGTGACATGTTGCTCCGTCGCGGCCAAAAATGAAAAGTTGTCATGATATCGCGACATGTTGCTCTGTCGCGATCGAAAATGAAAAGTTGTCGCGATATCACGACATGTCACGTTTTCGCGGCCCAGACAAGCGAAATGCAGTGGAACGAAAAAAGTGTCGCGATTTCGTGACATGTCGTGTTTTCGTGGCTAGGAGCAACAAAATGCATCATGAAGAGAAAATGTCGCGATATCGCGACGTGTTGTGAAATCGCGGGTCATAGAAGAGAGAGAAAGACTTCTGGAAAATTGTCGTGAAATCGCGACATGTCACAAAATCGCGGTCAAACCAGTCAAATAGGGCAAGGCACTAAAGTTGTCGCGATATCGCGATAGGAAGCAGCAAAGGGGTACGAAGATGAAAAGCATCATGTTTTCATGACAGAAAGCTGTCAAAGTGAACGAAATGAAAAGGTGTCACGATTTCGTGACAGAAAGAAGAAGATGGTGCAGAAGAGAGAAGTGTCACGATTTTGTGACATGTCGCGTTTTCGTGGCTAAGTGCAACAAAACCCAGCGAAGCAGAAAAGCGTCGCGATTTCACGACAGGTTGCACCCACATGACCCGATAGCATAAAAATCTCACGATTTCACGACATGTATCATTTTTGCTGTGCATGGTGGCGAACAAGGCTATTGGTCGAAAATGTCATGATTTCACGACACGTCTTGTTTTTGCGATGCAGGTGGAAAAGCAGAGTTGCATGCAGAAAAACGTCACGATATTGTGACATGCTATTTTTGTCATGATTTACAAGGGGGCAGTTATGAAGCGTGCAGAGGAGTGTGAAACACGTGGCATACAGGTGTCAGGGTTATAGAAGCGTTATATTCATAGAGAATATCAAACGTTTCAACATCGAACATAAAGTCAAAAGCAATGAAAATGCGGGGAATATGAAACGATGCAATCTGGGAGGTGAAACGAAGTGTCGTAGAATGAAGCATAGAACCGCACCAGAAAGTATAAAAGCAGAGGCACAGATTGGTACAAGGGTCAAAAACTGTTCAACAAATATTACAGGAATAAAGGCAAGGCCTTGACACTGGGTTTTTCCTAGATATTTTCCTTCCACATGGACTGGTCAGAAACTGCTGCGAGTAGGGTTGCAGAGTTGAGGGTGATTAGCTGTTCTGGGCCTGCTGTGGAGTTTTTTTCTTCCCCTTTTTCTAGTTTTGAGAAAACTAGAGACAATTCTGCTATTGTAACATGACAGATTTTAATGCAGAAGTATTCAAAAATTTGCATCTCATTGGCAAGAAATAAGGAGATATTATGTGCATGCTATGGATTTAATGTTTATTCTTTCACTTTCTTTTAGATTTCGGATTTGTAGATAATGTTAAATACCGCCTTTGTGGGTTACATTAGTCGAATATTTGAAATCTAAACTTTATTTCGTACCCTAGGAACTAGCACTTAGTCTATGGGGATTATGCATGTCATGCAGGTCAAATAGGTTAGGTTGCATGCATGGAAACCTCACATCTTCGGTTTTGTTGAAACAGGATAGCATCAAACTGAATGCAATTTCATTTTTAGTTTTCCTTTTGCATTTTATTTCTTTTTTTTGCACTTTATTTTTTAGAAGTTCTAACTTTATGTTAATTCTCAGGCATTAAAATAAAAAAAAAAAAAAAATCAAAATCCAAAAATAGTTCCACCATTTATGGCATTTTGTCAATTTCCACTTTGAAGGTACAGCATGGTCATATAGGGACTAAATCACATTTGCTTTATTCGGGTTCACAAACAATCATTAAAGTTTCACAGTAAAATAAACCAACATTGCCCCTTGTTTTCAGTTACTTGCAACCACTAAGGTGTTCCAAGCATTTTAATTGAATATATTTATTTGAGATTATTAATACACAGATGTAAAATGCTAACATAGCGGAGACCTTGGAGAAGTTACTTGTTTAATTTCTTTGCAAGCAGAGGATTTAGAACCCAAATCCTATCGGAGAGTGTGTTTTCACAATCGGGTGAAAATACCACTCAACAGGATACATGGTGGTCCTATGCTCAAGAAAGAGTCATAAAATAAGGTCCTGAGACCAAAGTAGTGTAAGGCATCTGATTGGATCATCAACATGTGGTTCTATTTTCTAAAATAATGAACATATATAGCTCCTTGGGATATGACAATCATTAGATCATCAAAGTTAGGAAGTCTGCATATTTTTTTATCCATGGAGATCCCCTAGCACATGTATTTTCATGCTTGGTAAAATTTCATCCAAAGTGCTTTTGAGGCATCATCCTACATCATAAATAATGGCATATGGAATAATGACACATGGTATGCATGTACTTGATCAAGAATTGTCAAAAGGATACTTGAGTCTATAATAACATGAGCTATATAATGAAGACATCAATGGTCAATATTTCTTACTAAAGTAATAGATGAAATAAACCTCCAAGATACTAGTAGTCATTAGATCAAAAAATAAATGACATGTAGTGGAATTGCACTAAATTAGGAGTGAATGAAGAAAATACCAAGGATGGAATAATGTAAACCATTTAATTAAAATAAAATTAATGGATGACATAAGTTATTGAGGTAGATAAGGAAAATGGTTCTTCAAGTTAGCACAAACCATTTGATCAAATTAGATCAATGGATGACATTTCTTACTAAATAAGTGAACATAGATAACTTCTTGAGTAGCGGTAACCATTGAATCATCAAGAAAAAAATTTGAGTGTTATTTGATCAACAAATATCCCTCCTACATGTGTGCTTCACACTTAGGATTTCACCCAAAGTATTTTTTAGGGTGTCATCTCATGTCGTTGACAGTGCCACATGATGGCCCTATGTTAAATCAAGTTGCATCAAAGAAAGCCCAAGGCTAGAAATAACACAAGTCATTCGATGAAGTTATTAATGGGTGGTAAATTCAATGGTTTATTAAAGTCTAAGGAGAATGTTGGAACATCCATATCACAAAGTCTTGCAAACCATTTTATGTCAATTATTGATAGCCCACACCACCTAGCAACATGAATTTAATGATGAAAATATAGCATATTGGTCTCAAAAATAGAACTTGATACTTATAAAATATGAAAACCTCTTTCTTTCAACTTTTAAAAAAGGGAAATAAATTCAAATACAGTAAATTTAATGCTAAAAAAGATGACAAACACTTCCTACCCACCTTGCAAAGAAAGAATGAATTCATGTCATGTGAATTTAGTGTAGGTCGATGCCCCAGTATTCAAGTAAAGAATCCATAAAAAAGGTGTCTTTCCTCCTTTCCTTCCTTATTAATTCTCAAGCACTCAAGTAAATAAGATCCAATAGAGTACAAAAAACAATATAGTTGTAAAGTTGATCTATGATAAAGCAAATTTGCAAATGTAGAAGCATTTTAAAAAGACACCAATAACCATGGAGAAAAATAAGACTTCCACCCGCTAACCTAACACCAAATTAGGCCCTTCCAAAATTTCTACAATAATAGTTGTAGTCTCTCCTTCCACCTTAGGTTGAGAAACATCAACCCATACTCTCCAAGTCATGGCCCTCAAGATAGTAAAATACCCAACTCAAAGGGTCAAGGACCCTAAATTGTCAAATAGGACCAATAAACTAAGAGAAGGGGAATTGGATAGATCTAACACTAGGGACCTTAAAATATTTGGAGCCAGAATATGGAAAAGCTTCCTAACACAATATATGGTGAGGTGCATAATTGGTACAAACTAATGGTTGCATATGCTAGATATTATGACACCTAGGCTATCCAAATTTATTGCTAACCAAATTTATGAGGGGTTATCCAAATTCATGGACACCTAAGTTTTTAAATATTTTTTAATTTTTGCCCATTTAAATTTGTTCCAAAACCCTGGACAATAATCAAGTTTAAATTTTAAGCAATAAAATGACTTCGGCTATAATCCACCCATTTCTTTCTAGACATAGGTCATAAACAAGAATTATTTGTACTATAATTTCATAAAATATTTTTTTACACCAACCCTAGTGGCTCTATGTGGGTTCAAACCAAAGTGCTTTTTTGTGGTTGACCTCCATATTTTTTAGGGGAGGATCCAAGGAGATTGGTATTTTTTGTAGGGGAGGATCCAAGAAATCATCTAAAGAAAGGGTCCATATTTTGCAGGGGAGGATCCAATAATTCATTTAAAGGGTCATCTAAGGTGAAGTTTAAAACTATGATTCATTGACTAGGCCATCAAGCCATAAGGTCATCTAGGAATAAAGTCATCTAAGTTTATGTGTTTTCTAGAAAGGAGGTATTTTTATTTTATTTGTTTGCATGATCCTATTGGGATTGAAAGGGATGAGTTGTATTGATACAAGAATAAGTACAGTATATAGGCGAACATGACAAGTGTCAAGGATACATGTCATAACATGCAAAAGATAAAGTACACATTAATTCTAACATCCCCCCTTAATGTGTACTTTTATAAAAATAGAACCCTAACATCCTCCTTTATTACATGATTTGGTCTAGGCTTGTGTTTTTTGCACTTGGCTCTACTATGAACAATGCTAGATCAATTGTGTATACTTCTCGATCTGTTGCCTTAGGGTTAACCACTTCCTTAGGTCTATTGTGTGGGCATACATATTAATAAAATGCCCCCCACCCATGCATATGTAAAACTTTGTCAGCAATTACAAAATTTTAAAGTCCCCATACAATGAAAATTAAAGTGGTACCCTTCCACTTTTTAAAAAGATGTCCCTCATGTAACTTTTCAAAAACAAAAAACTAATGCATGATACTTTCTCATGTTTGAATTTTTCCTATCCATTAAAAAATGCCCCCCCCTCATTTGTTTAAAATAAATGTTAAACATAGCCTTTCCCATTATCCTCGAAATGATGCATGAGACAACCCTATGGTTGGTAGTTGCAGTCTAGCTTTGGCAACTCCAGATCGATGGAAGATGAATCCAGATCAAAAACATTATTCACAAAAAAAATAATGGCTTCAAATGATGCAAAAAAATGACAGTTTTCATCTTCGCACGATGACTGCCACTGGAGCTCCCCTTGATCATAATGACTTGTAGACCCACAGACACATCGATGTAAAATTTGTAGATTGACGAAAGGAGCAATAATATTAACAGTTTTGAACCAAAGGCAACAATCATGATGGAGTTGATGTGGTGACCACATATGATGGAGATATGTTTCTCCCATAGCATCCAAATTACCAAAAAATGGCCATGATGGAAAATAATGTTAATCATCACACACTGTGAAATCATCCTTCATTAGCGGAATCATCCTCTAACAACTACAGAATCGCTCGACAATGTCATTTGACACAAAAAAATCTATCCCTATACAAAATTTTCTCGCTAAAAATTTATGTTTACCAGGGTAGGCCCGATCTGATAAGAAGTAATTCCCTTGATACAAAAATAAGTACCTAAAAAATCCTCCAAAGACCTCCAAGGCAGGAAAATCACTAGTGATTTCACCACCAAAATTCTTATCGAAATCCTCTGTAGGAAGAAGCGATCAAATTTTTGAACAAGGATGGCCACCAAAGTATATGTTGTGTACTACTCAAATTATGAATATGTGGAGAAGCTTGCAGAGGAGATTAAAAAGAGTGTAGATTATGTGGAAGGTGTAGAGGCTAAATTATAGCAGGTTCATGAAACTGTAGCTAGCAATGTAGATCAGCATTACAGACATCGTAGCCATATGAAACCATGAAATAAACCTCTATTATTTTTATAATAGTGTGGAGCCAACATCGAAAGCTCATCCCATAGTGATATCGAGCTCGACATATATCACCAGAACTTATTTTAGATTATTATATTATGGATCCCTTTGATCTCTTTGTCTTTGATAGCAATTAGTGATATTATGATTCCATTTGCCACAATAATCACACCCTTTTTTTTTCTTTTAAGCGAAAAACCCCTTGCGGGGCCACCTTGGTCTGAGAGACCATGAACAGGGGGTTATACACCATCAAAGTCACCCGGGAGTCACACCCGACCCTGCCCGCACCAAAATTATCAATTGGATTTTGGATAACCAATTCAGCTTTTTGGTAGGGTGGATATTTGAACCTGGGACCTCCCTTGGAGGATTGCCCTCTCCTCTCCAACTCACCTACAACACTTGGGTAATAACATCATTTTTTATTGTTGTTTTGAGGTACTCTATTAGGATGACCCTCTTGGGGAGATCTTGTTTGACATCTTGGCTACTGATTATACTACTGTGGCTATTTTTGACATGGCTGCTGCTGGTACTACTAATGTGGTTGCTATTGATGTGGCTGCTAATTTTTTTGCTAACATAGTTTTTGTGGGTATCTTTGATGTTGTCTACCTCTTTGATTTTGACATTGTTTATTTGGATCCTTGTTGTGTCTAGGTTGTAAGGATACCTTGGTCACAAAAGCTATTGATGAGGATTCAATCTCTTCATCTTTGATTAGGGCTTGCTCATGTTTCTTAAGTAGAATTTCAATCTCCTCAAGTGATGAATTAATTGTTATACCACTTATATCTAACATGGTAGCATAGGCGTGACATTTGGAAGGAAGGCCATGTAACATTATAGGAATCAACTCATTATAATTAGGAGTTTTTCCAGTAGCTAAGAAATTATTCTTGATAGAATTCACTTCCATAAGGTAATCGATAAGTGAGCTTTTCATACAAATATTATGCAATTTTTGTTTTAGATACAAAATTTTGTTTTGACTAGGCCTATAAAATAATATTATTAGAGCATCCCAAGATTTTTTAGGTGTAGTTACAACCCTTATAGTTTCTCTACATTGAATTCTTGTAGCTAGCTTGATGAGACTTAAAGCTATATTGGAATTCTTTTCAAATAGTGCTTTTGATGTAGGATATTCAGGTGTTGTGAGTGGGTCTTCATCATATTTTCTATCTCTTACAAAATCCCACATGCCATTCATCATTAAGATGGATTCCATTTCATATTTCCAATTTGCAAAAGAGTGAGCTCCTTCAATATTTTTAGTGAGACCACTTAGTAGATTTGTTGTAGCCATGATTTAGAAAAGGATTGAGAGAAGAGGGAGATCAACAAAGGAGGAAATAAGAAACACAAATTCCAAGAAAGAGCCCTAAAAAAATCTAGGGTACACCACTTAAAATCCAAAGGAGGGTTCACCTAGTTTTCCACTCTGAATCATTAAGTGGTTCCAAAAGTGTGAGGGATAACTTGAACACAAGTGCCCTAATCCACCCAATGAGAGTAAGAAGTGAAATTTCTTATTACAATGCTTGCTTGCTTACATTTTAGAGAATTTGTTACAATATATGTGCCAAAGTTTTAGGTGTTATGACAAGGTGCTTGTGTGCTTTGCTTTATTGCTTGTAGATGTTACAAAAAGTCAAGTGTGTATATGTAAAGGAACTACACTTGATTACAATTATATAAACCACAAAAATATGCAATGGTTAGAGGTAATCATTAAAATGAAGAAGAAGCCCAAATGAGGAGAGGCAAACACCAAATACAAAGTTTCTAAGGCAATGCCACCAGAGGACTCCACAAGCAATGTTGTAGAAAAAGGGTAATTCAAAATAGAATTATTGATTGATGAAATCTACTCTTCTATTCTAGATGACCAGATGGACTAGTGAGTAGTTGAAATGTGGGATTCTAATCCCTATGAAGTATTCGAGAAAATAGGTATGGGAATCTATTTGATCTAATAGGAGAATCCCTTTGTTCCCAAGATCATGAAGACTGAAGAAGACCTAACTAACATATGGAAGTTATTCTTTGATGGTGCCAAGATCAAAAAAGGAATTGGTGTTGTTGTCTATTTAATCTCACCAAGGGTAACAAAGATATTGTATTCATACCAATTGTAATTCAAATATTCAAATAACATCATCGAGCATGAGGCCTTAGTACATGACCTCCAACTTGCAAAAAATAAAGGTATCAAGTTGTTGTAAGATTTCGATGATATCAAGTTGGTGATCAAACAAGTAAGATCCCAATGATTAGTAAAGAATAGATTCATAAGATCTTATAATCATAAATTCTAGGATCTAATTGAACCTTTTGATGTTATCAACTTCAAAGTCCTCTTGAGTATCCAAAATATGGATGCTCTCCGAATAGTAGTTATCATATCATAGTTTGATCCTATGAGTAATATAATAAACAATCATCAAAAAATGTAGTGGTGATAAGAGCTATTCTTGATAATATTTAATAGTGATGAATATAATGGTCATTTTATTCAAGAGGAGGCTATATTCATAGAGGAACTAAGCCCTAAGATCAAGAAGGCATATGAATATCAGATTATACAATTGAAATCCAATAATATTCCTAAGAGGGTAGTTATTTTGGAGTCCTTGTTTAGTCTAGATGACCAATTCAAAGGAAAGAAAGAATGACTACTAACAAAGAGGAATATCAAGAGATAGAGGTTGCCCCAGGGTGAATATTGAATATAGGTAGAGTATCTACTTGAGAAGATAAGGATTGTCTAATTCACCTCTACCAAAAGTATGATGGAGTGGTAGCATAGAGCTATGAAGACTTAAAATGGGACAATAAAGATATCATCTAGCATACAATAGAGCTAGCTCCCAAAGCTAAACCTAAGAGGAAAAGTAGAGGCCTATTAATCTAAATATTGAACCTCTTATGGAAAGAAAGTTGTCAAAATTGATTGAGTCAGAGATTATTTATCCCCTTATACACACCACATGGATCTCTAATTTGGTTTCTACAAGGAAGAAGAATGGTGAGATTAGTCTATCTTTGATTTTAGGGACCTAAACAAGTATTTTCTAAAAGATCATAATTATTTTTTGTCAATGGACCTAATCCTCTAGATTGTTGTTGGTTCTAAAATATTCTTACTACTGGATGGATTCTATGGCTACAATAAAGTGTGGATAAAGGATCAATATCAGCATAAGACAACCTTCACCAAGAAATGGGGAACCTTTGCATATCACTTATTGCCTTTTGGCTTGTCAAATGCTGATGCAATATTTTAGAGGGCCAAGTTCATTGCCTTTATGGACTTGATCAACAAAATAATCTTGGTATACCTAGATGACTTGACTATCTTCTCTAGGAAAAATGAAGAACACTTTATACACTTAGAGAATATTTTAAAACCTTTCCAGGATTTTTATATTTATCTTAATCCTAAACTATGCATCTTTTTTGTGCCTTAGGAAAAACTACTAGATCATATTGTTCCAAAATAAGATGTTTCCATTGACCCTGATGTTGATGTATATTACATTATTTGGTACATGCTAATGTACCCCCATGATACCTTCATGATACATTTATAAATAATATATTATGATTGAGTCATAGTTTAGAGTGTGAGTTATAATTCCCTTTATGTAAGCATGAATGTGTAGGATATGCACAAGTGTCATGTAAAATTATAATATGCAATAAATGCATGAGTGTCACGTGAGTTAGTGTGCAAGTGTAAGTTGAGTCTATGTGCATAAGTGTTTTATATGTAAGATATCAAATATGTAATGTAAATATGTTCACAAGTATCTTAGGTTAGAGTGTGCAAGTTATGGAAGTGTAAGAATCATCTATAGGTTTGCATACATTATAGATTAAAGTGTTCATCAAGTATGTAGGTGTCAAGTAGATAAGCTAAGCATCATGATACTTGGAATTTGGAAAGGAATAGTCAAGTATCCAAAGTGTCATTCTACTATGGATATATACTCCATAGATTGAAGAAACATCATATCACATTACAGAGAAAAGAGAACATCACTTTCATATTTATAAGAGGAAAATGAGTAATAAATATTACATATATTTTGAGCAATCAATATTGTAAGTTGTTCTTTATGCATAGTACATGAATAATTTAGGCTATTTACATTCATATTTATTTTTTATTGGTTGTAAAAAGGGGTTTTGAAAGGGACCCCAACCCTTTTACAAATAGAATACAACAAGTGAAACAAGGTCGATAAGACTAGCTTGAGGAGACAAATAAAGAACAACAAAACCAGGGAGAAAACCTCTGCATGACCAACAAAAAATAGAACTATAAATTGAGAACGAATTTCCCACCAAGACAAGGGAAAGCCAACAAAATTGTAAGATGAACAAAAATTTTAATAAGGTTTTCCCCCTGAGACTGGATAAAACCAACAAATTGCCAAGACAAAATTTGAAAATGGGTTTCCCTCCAAGACTAGGGAAAGCCAACAAACTGTCGTGATGAACGAAAATTGAACAAGCTTATCCCATTGAGATGAAATTTGAACAAGGCTTTCCTACCGAGATTGAGAAAAATTAGAAAACTGCTAAGATGAATAAAATTGAATAAGTTTTTCTTTCCAGGACTAGGAAAACTAGAACACAACTGACAAGGATCTAGCACCAATGAAAATGAATAGGGGACCAATCCCTAGCAAAGATAATCCAGCTTGAAATAGAAATTGAAAACCCCATAAAGAGGATTTTTTTGAGGACCTAGAAGATGGACCAACAATAAGAGGAGATCTCCATAGGTCATGAGATCTCACTGCAAAGGGGATTGAGAGCACAGTCAAAAGGTAAGAAAGCCAAAAGAATATTATATCCACCCTGGCACTTGTGACTGGAAGAGAACATCCAAAAAAGGGACTAGCATCAGGAGACCATCTTAAGAAGCTCACAACCATAGGGTCACTCACCCAAGGACTATAATAGATTACAAAATAAAGTCACCCATCCCAAAGACCACCTAGCCTCACCAAAAGTCCATCCAGAAATAAATCCAAAGACATCATCAACCACAGCTACATGAGAAGGCACATAGTCCACCTCAAAGACCAGGAAGAAGTAATAGGGAAGGATATCATAGAAGAACCTTAAAAAGGATAGAAAATAAATCTTCTATGAGATCCTGATCCTTCTCCAAAAAGTGCCCCATCCTAGAAATAAACCTTGAAGACCAAGAAATACATAGAGAGCATACCTTGGATCCACTCATCTATAGATAATGAAAATGTGATTTGCATTGAATACTAGGAAAGGCATAGATATCAGACCCTAGGCTACAATAAAAGAGGAAAACAGGAAGCAGGAGTCCCCTTAGAGAAGCCTAGATCTAGAGAGAAACAAATAAATCTCTCCTTACGAACAATTATGAAGTACATGATCCCTAGAAAAAACCTAGAAAGGTCCATTGAGAAAGGATCTGTAGCTCTAGCTCCTCAACCAAGCCAATCGAAAATCAACCATCATGGAAAAATATCTAGGAAAATCCAACCAAGTAATTGAGCTCATAATAGACAAGAAAGAACATCTTGAGAAGCCCAAAGATAATCTCGTAGAGGTCCTAGAAAGAAGTAGGGAGATCCTAGGAATATCTGCTCTATGAGGGATTTGTAGGACTATAGGAGGGGGACGCAAGAAAATTGAAATGAGGTTCTCCCACCCAGAGTAGGAGACCACCCCGTTATTTACATTCATATTTTTGCTTATTAATGAATTTTATTTGATATATTATTATCCTTGATATACATATTAATTTGCTCATATTATTCTACTCATATCATTATCTTGATATTATTATATTATGGCTACATTATATTCAATACTATGATATTTATGGTAGTATTAAGGTTTAAAAAGCCATCAATGGTATTAGATCTGCCACTAGACTCTATCTAGATTGATAAGTTTATTAGCTACTTATAAAATATGTTTTTTGTCTAGTTTGATAAAGTTGATTAATAGTTTGTCCACTATGAAAGTATTGAGACTCAGACTCTATTTGAAGGTTATAGTGAGTAGATAGACTATGGTCTTTCCATGATTTAAGAATAACCAATTAATTCTAGGACTCAGATATATTGGTTAAAAGTTGAATCAATTTTGAGATAGTTTATCATTTAGGGACATAGCCAACTCTTAGCACTGATAGAGGATTCAAGGACTATAGATATCCCTTGACATTGATTTTAAAAAGTTGAGGATTCAAGGAATATAGAAATCCCTTGAAATTGATTTAAAAATTTGAGGATTCAAGGAACATAGATATCCCTTGACATTGATTTTAAAAAGTTCAAGATATAGGGACATTTAGAGTCACTTTGACATTGATAAAGGAATCAGGGACATTCAAGTCACCTTGACATTGATAGAGGAATCAAGGATATTCAAGTGACCTTGAGATTGATAGAGGAATCAAGGACATCCAAGTCACCTTGGCCTTGATACAGATTAAGCAATACAAAGAATATTCAGGTCACAAAATAAATTGACCTTGACATTAAAGCCAATAAAGATTAAGAGATAGAGTTGTAGCAGAGATTAAGATACAAAAGTGTGAGAATCTTCCTACAAAGGATAGAGAAGATTTTCAACTTCTAATTGTAGAGAAAGAATATTTAGGTCATAGACAAATTGATCTTAACATTGGTTCAAGAAGCTAATAAAGAAGAATTAGATAATAGTAGTGTATTGAGAAGAATATAGAGCTTCCTACAAGAATACAAAAAGAAAGAAAGAAAAATAGAGATATTTAGAAGATTCAAATTTTGGAAAAAGTCCAAGAGGTAAAAAATGGAGAATATATAGAGATCCTTCAGAGAAAGAGGTCCATATAGAAAATGTATTGAAGAAAAGATATAGGTTCTAATAGTGAATAGAAGACGATGCCTGTGTAGAGAATAGAGTAAAGAGGCCTTAAAAATAAGAGAAAATTATTTTATAGAGAAGGAAAAGAGGCTTGAATAAAGAGGTCTAATACATTATAGAAGAAGAAAAATAAAGCTACCATAGAAAAGAAAGAAGACATATACTAAGCATACACAAGTAAAGAGGCTTAAAAAATGAATAGAAGCCCAAGATAAGCAAAAAGGTCCATTATAAGAAAAAAGGTTATGAGAGAAGGTGGTCTAATCTAAGATAAAAGGTTAATTTTTTTCTTCAAATCCAAAGGAAGAAGAGCCCACAAGTTAATGGTCATCATATACAACAATAAAAAGGGATTAAATGAACTAATAAAATAATGCAGAAGTCAAGGTCTATAGTTTGTAGAGGTTGATACTCTTGAGTGGATGTAGGAAAGGAAAAGGTCATCTGGATAGCTTATGTGTTCAAGAAAATATTCAAGCAAATCTAATAGGGTAGATTATGTCTACAAGGGAGTTTACACAACACAACATCTCAACAACAAAGGATAAGTGTTGAATGTTTAAACGCAACATCTAAGTATATGAGAAGAAGTATTAAATGTATAAGCATGATGTATAAGCAAATAAAGCATCTAAGCATATGATAAGATAGACTAGATTTGGTAAGAATCATAGGAGGAATGTTAAGTAAAACAAATAAAACTCTAAAGAAGGGTTGGTAAACATCTAAGCGTAAACCAGATCATCTAAGAAACATTCTGAGCATGAAAGAAGAAATACCATAATGTCTAAGCATAAGCATATTGTCACAAAAAAAATCAAAGCTAAAAAGTAGAAATCCGAATGTCTAAGTGAAAGTCTAATTGTCTAAGAGGTATTCTAAGTGCCAAGAGAAGTTGTCTAACACCAAGGGAAAGTTTTGATCATTGGTATAACGTAGTGTAATGCCCAAGAAGATCTTGTATGTTGAAGAGTTCCATAGGGAAATTTTTGAGCACATTGTACTTCCCAAGAAGAGTCTATACATTGAAGAGTGTCATAGGGTAAGGTTTGAGCACATTGTAATCCTCAAGGAAATCCTGAGAATTGAAGAGTGCCAAAGAGGAAGAGTTGAGTAAGTTGTAACATCCAATGAGAGGCTTGAGCATTGAAGAGCATAGTATGTAACATCTGATGGAGAATAAATACCTCCATGCACATGAAATATTAGTTTCCAATGATCTCATGAAATAAAGTTGAAGGTCTCACACGAGCAAGGTAGAATAGTGAGCAGCTAAGACAACAAGAATTTAGGATAATGAATAGCAAGATTGTGCAAAAATCCTTGGTGAGAAGTTAATGTTATTTTAGGGTTTGAATTTGATAATTTAAAGTTTATATTAGGAGAGATAAGGTAGTTGATTAACTAAAGTTTTTAAGGTTTATAATTTAGTTTTTGAAAATAGGAGAAATAAGGATTGTTTATGGTTATTTATTTTTTGGAGTGATAAGTTTATAAGTTAAGATTTTTTTAAATTTGAAGCTATTTAGATATGGAGTAATAAAGATGCCTACTATATTTTTTGGTTAGTAGAATTATTATTATATCTAGAAGGTTGGAGCAATAAGGTTTTTCAACTAGGTTATTTAATTTTGTAAAGTTTTTTAAATTTGGGTTTTTTGAATTTCAATTTGATTTCATACTTTGGGAAAATAAAAATTTGAAATTATTGAATTTAATTGTAAATTTATCTATTTGTGAGATAAAAGGATTTCAATAACAAAATAATAGGAAAACATAAATTTGCAAATTTATTCTTAGTTTCTAAAACTAGGGAGACATAAGGTTTTCTACTTCATAGGAATTAAATTAGAAACTTTGATTTATTTAAAACTAGGGAGATATAAGGTTTTCTACTTCAAAGGGATCAAAATATATAGCTTTATGGTTAAAAATATAGAGTCTATGATTAGAAAAGAAAAATTAGATTTCATGAAATTTGGGATTAAGAATTTAATTGAAAAATATGAAGAAATTATAGATATAGTTTCAAAGTTAATATATATTGAATCCATAGATGAAAAATTTAAAACATTTGAATACTATCTACATTCAAGAATCATTGGATAAATTGATGATGGAAAGGATAATATTACGATGCCTATAGATATCGGTAGAATAATGTACATGACATTACTTTCACTTAAGATTCATAAAGAAGAGAATGTGAAACAAAAAGAGTTGATTAAATCTCTTAAGAAGAAAGTGAAAATTGATGAATCATTTCTAGAAACAATATTTCATTCTTCATGTAGTATTGATATTCCAAGTTCATCTAACTCAGGAATTTATTATGATGCTCTAAGTGAATATTCAGAAGTTACTATACAGGAAAAGAAAGAATCATATGATTCTAAAGGAAAAGGCAAAGAAAATGTTCTTATCCAAGAATATGATGACAACGATAAATTTCAAGAAGTTTATCATCTTGAAGCTACAAATATTGAAGAACGTGAATTTGATGATGAAATCAAAGTAGAAGCCAAGAAACAAGATGAACTTGATGGAGCTCAAGTAGAATATCACATGCATTGCAAGGTCACTTGAATATTGAAGATAAATATGAAGATCATGATTGAAGACTAAAGTCTTCAATAAACAAATAATGTAATATAGGGGGTGTTGGAGTATATTACATTATTGGTACATGCTAATATACAACCATGGTACATTCATGGTAAATTTATAAATTATAGATTACGGTTGAGTCATAGTTTAGAGTGTTAGTTATATTTACCTTTATGTTAAGTGTGAATGTGCAGGATATGCACAAGTTTCATGTAAATTTATAATGTGCAGGAAATACACAAGTGTCATGTGATTTAGTGTGTAAGTATAATTTGATTCTATGTGGGCAAGTGTCTTATATTCAAGAGATCAAATATGTAATGTAAATATGTGCACAAGTGTCTTATTTTAGAGTGTGCCAGTTATGGAAGTGTAAGAGTCATCTATATGTGTGCATACATTATAAAGTCAAGTCTTCATCATGTATGCAAGTGTCAAGTAGCCAAAAGTCATGAGACTTGGAATATGGAAAGGAATAGTCAAGTATCCAAAGCGTCATTCTACTATGGATATATACTCCATATATTGAACAAAAATTATATCACATTACAAAGAAAAGAGAACATCACTATCCTATTTATAAGAGGAAAAGGAGTAACAAAGATTGTATAGATTTTGAGCAATTAATATTGTAAGTTGTTCTTCATGCATAGTACATGAATTATTTAGGCTATTTACATTCATATTGCTACTTGTTATTGAATGCTATTTGATATATTATTAGCCTTGATATACATATTAAATTGATTATATTATTCTACTCATATCATTATCTTGAGCTTATTATATCAGGGCTACATTATATTTGATATTGTGATAATTGTCGTAGTATTAAGACTTTAAAATCCATCACCTGATAGAGTTGAGGCCATCAATATTTATTTGGATAGATAAATTTTGTTAGGGAATTTATATATAATTTTATAGGCATTGTTAGGATCATGACCCTTATTCTAAAGAAAGACCAACCTTTTATCTTGAGGTGTGTTATAATAGAGCAAGCACAACCTCTACTTTAAGAATTCTATCAAGGATTATCGGGTGGCCATTTTTAGCTCAAAATACTACCATTAAAATTATGAGAGTTGGATATTAGTGACTTACCATATTTTTAGATGCTTACTTATGGGTGAGAAAGTGTGACAGGTGCAAGTTCTTTATTAAAATGAAGAGGAATGGACATATTCCCTTGAAACCTATAATAGTAGTTGAGTCATTATCCCAATGGGGATTGGAATTAATTGGCATGATCAACCCACCATAAAGTGAAGGCCATAAATAGATTCTTATTGCCATAGATTATTTCATCAAGTGAATAAAAGTAGCCCCACTAAAGGAAGCCATTGAGAGGGTAATCATATATTCCCTAGAAGAGCTCATAACCAAATTTGGTATTCTAAATACTATTATCATAGAAAATGCTAAGGCACTCACTAGGGTCAAAATCACTTACTTCACCCTCTAGTATGACATATATCATAAGGATACCTCAAACTCGTATCCTTAAGGAAATGGTTTAACAGAGTCCACTAACAAGAACCTAATAAATATTATGAAGAGAATAGGTTTAAGAAATCAGAGGTAGTGACACCTCCATATATGAAGATCCTTGTAGGCAAATATAATTACTCCAAATAATGTTATAGGATGTTTGTCTTATGCCCTAGTCTATGGTAAAAAAACAAGGTTGCATATCTTTATAGAGTTGGTAGCACTCTAGTTACTTCATCAAATAGAACTCTTGGATAATTATGCCATGACTATAAGTATGGGTGAGCTAATTATTATCATAGAGAAAAGGTAAGAAACTAGTGAATAGTTGAAGCATCAAGGAGTGGTTAAAAGATGTTTTGAAAAAATAGCAACTCCTTAGAGCTTCAAGGTTGGTGAACAGGTGCTCAAATGGTATAAAGACAAGAGTAAACTAGGGCACCACACCAATTTTAATTCTATATAGAGTATCCCTTACATCATCACCTCCTATAATATGGAAATTCATTCAAACTAACCACACTTTATGGTTATGCATTATCGATCCCAATCAATGGTATGTACTTAAAGAGCTACCCTTAAGCTTTGACACAAAAAATTTGTATATACCTATTATTGTAATATTATGTTTTAGTTTATTTTGTAGTAGATTTCATTTCAAGTACTTTATTTACACTCTTGATCAGGAGCATCCCTTGGTTTATGAGATTGTGGATATCATAAAAAGCAGTAAAGCAATCCATGACTTATGGAGCCACAAGTCTATCAAAACCAATGACTTGCATAATTTTGAAGGTTCCAAGATAGATAATATTATTCTTGGGAAGATATGATAATAAAATCATCAAGTCAACAAAGCCATATGGCATACTCACACTCAATCATGAGCTATTGTTGGGAAGCTTGACTCCAAGTCAACGTGAGCTATTTAATCAAACCATCAATGAGAGACATTGCTTGCTCAAACAATAAATATGTGAAGCTTCTCAAGTTCCAATAGTAATGATGTAGGAACAATAGTATGAAGCTACTTTATTCATGAAATGCAAGTAATATATAGGATTACATAGGAATCTCACGTAGGTTAAGTGGTTGCAACAATCTGCTAAACATGACCAACCACTTAACTATTAGTTAACCAAATGCTAACTAGGGATGTCCATTTATTTCTAGAAGACAAACAAGATCTCTAAAAGTTGACTAACATCTAAAAACATGCTAACAACATGCTAAAAACCTATTTCTAACATGGGAATACTATGCCTCACATGAATACAAAGTGCAATGAAATAGGAATAGTAAATAATAATAATTAACTTAGGCTTAAGTGGATAAGCCTAAGTTATCCTCAACACTCCTCCCAACCATATAAACATTAGACCCCAATGCTCTCAACAAATGTGGAAAGTCATGGGCCATATCATGGTGAGTAATCCAGCGAGCCATGTGTGGAAAGTGACCGCGATGAGCGATAAGGTAAGTAGTGGAAGAACCCTATCCTATGGAAAGTCATGGGCCATATCATGGTGAGTAATCCAGTGAGCCATGTGTGGAAAGTGACCGCGATGAGTGATAAGGTAAGTAGTGGAAGAACCCTATCCTGTGTGATGAGTCTTCATATCGAAAACTCTATCTAAAATGAGCGAAAACTGATGATCAGGTGCCACTACTGCTGTAGGACTGAAAACAGAATTAGGTACCAAAATAGGGTCCTAAAATGGTGTCTCTGGAAAGTGACACTCATCCAAAGGAACCCAAAATCTACCTCCAATCTATGGGGAGTGAGGATTGTGATGCTTTCGCACCACTCCCTGCGGAGTCTCATGCAAGTCTTGTGGTATCTTGCCTAGAATGCTCTACCGGTACTCAGTAAGGGAAGTAACCTTAGATTGCTCCTCCATGTGTGCAATTGTGGGAGTGGGAAAAGCCAAAGGTAACTTCTGTGGAACAAGTGGTTCAGTAGTTGTAGGTGTACCCAAAATTATACCAATGGAATCAATGGTATCTTTCTCATGAATGAGAATGGTGGGTTCCTTAACCACTTGCTCTTGTGACTGTTCATCATGTGGGATTGAAACTTCTTCCTTTGCATGTTCCTTAGGTGGTGCTTTTTCTTAATTTTGTGTGGGAAAAATGCTAGTAGGAGCTAAAATAAGTGCTTGACTCAATGGATTCCTTACTTGCCTACAACTTAACATCAAATTGGAAGTAGGTGTAGTGCTTTGTATCAAGTAGTTTTTACCATGCAACTCCAATGTGTAGGTGTTATTTTTAGCATGATAAATAGCATTCCTATCAAATTGATAGGGTTTACCTAGCAAGAGTCCATAACAATCCATATCTATGACATCACACCTAAATTTGTCCACAAACTTGTCACCAAAAGAAAAATTCAAGGTGCAAGTATGGGTGATGTTGGATGTGGAGTCTACATATTTCCACCCAAGTGCATAAGGTTGGTGATGTGGTTTGATGGGAAGTTTCAACTTCTCCACAACGGAATTCGCAATGAGGTTCTTTTGCGATCCGTTATCAATGATACAATCAACATAGAAATCATGCGTCAAGTGGGCTTTAGTGACAAACAAATGATCACACCCCCCTTGAGCAAACACATTGGACATTAGGGTAACTTTGTTCGGTTTACCCTTTAAAGAAGGATATTCTTCTTCTGTCCTTGTAGCCAAAATGGGACCATCTTGTGGTTCCTCATGTGTAGGCTATACAATTAGGGATTTCTTCTTCTTAAACTTCTCAAAAGTATAGCATTTGGATTTTACATGTCCATGCTTTTTACAAAAGTCACAATACAATGAAGAAGAAGAATATTTAGCATGAAAGGAAGAATAATGTGCTTTAGGAGAAGTGGGAGGAGAAGAAGAATGAGGAAAATATTGAGAATTATTCTTCACCTTCTGTTGATGCTGATTCTCGCATTTGGAAGAGCCCTCTTGTGATGAATGAGACTTTTGATATGCACCAAATTTCTCCTCTGCAAGAATGGCATGATTGAATGCCACATCCAAGGTGAGGAAGACATTGAATTTAATCTCCCTGAAAATATCATCTTGCAAGCCATGAGTGAATTTATTAATCAAATCATCTTCTGAATCTTTCACACCAAGCAATACCCTCAACCTATTAAATTGGAAAATGAAATCAGAAACTGACATGCCATAGGTTTGCCTCAATCTATACCACTTGGCAGTGAGGTCACTTTGGTAGTTTGGTGGAAAGAAGGTGTTTTTCATAATTTGAGTTAATTCTTTCCAAGTCATGGTGGCATTATGGCTCTGTCTTTCTACAATGAGAAATTTTGCTAAACCTATGAGTTTTAGTGTAGCAAATATGGATTTTTCATCCTCCAGAATTTCAGCATAGGAAAACCAAGTTTGCATATCCAAAATCCATGCAGATAAGACATCGGGATCCCTAGATCCATCATACATTTTAACCTCACATTTGGCTTTGTTTGCATGATTATGGTGGATTTTGAGTTCACCAGGATTAAACTGCACAATAATGTCTCTCACTTTTTCTGCCAAAATGTCTACTGCTTTAGTGAGGTTTTCCATGTTTGTTCTGATATCATGAGCCATATTTTTCCTAGTATATGCCAGACTAGGAGGATTACAAAATGGTCTTGCAGAATCTTAATCTAGGCTTAGGAACAATTTCAGTTTCCTATGCCGCCAAATTGCCTAGATTTTACAAGTTTTGCTCTCAAAATTTAGGGCTAATTTAGTGCTCTTTACAAAAATGGATTTCAATTTTGCAATTACTAGTGCACTAAGAAAATGCTGAAATTTAGCCCTTTTACAATGCCAAAAATAGGTTAGGAGCAAAAATTATCAATATTCTGAAAATTTGCAACACAACGCAAAAATTTTGGTAAAAAACGGTCCAATAACGGAGGAGATATGACCTTTCAAAGTTTGACACCAATTTTGAATTTTGAATTTGTCCTCCTTGGTTTTCCCGCCAAATTTTGAATTTTAAATTCAAATTTTGTGGGCTCCAAAAATAAAAAATTGTTTTTTTTTTAGAATTGGGTCGAGCGGTCAACTACTGCACAAAGTCCAAACAATCCACGGTCGGGTACAACCTGACGAGCACAACCCGAAACAACCATGTGGTGTTGTAGCCTGCACCCAATAAACAAGGTCCGTTCTCCCCAACCGAGGCTAAGTGGACACCAACTGTCCACGTGCGGTCACCACGTGACGTCCTATGTGCGTCTTCATGATTTTCAACTCCCGATCGGGCCTTCTCCTACCCGATGTGGGATAAAGAACCCACAAGCCCAACTCCCTTCAGCCGGTCGTCGATGACTTCCATGGCGATGAAAACTTTTTGTGGCTGCTGGCAAACTTTTTAAAACCTTAGAAATATGTAAATAATTTCCACTGGGAATTTCTCCACTCGTCGAAACATTTGCAACTCACTGGAAAATGCAATCTGCCCACTGTGAGATCGACGTACGTCTGTCATCGGGTTTCGACTACCGGTTTGGGTGACTGCCTCCTGTGCAGTCAGTCTGTCTAAGAATGGTCGACTGCCTGTCGACTGTGGCCTACCTAAGAATGGTTGTGGCCTGTCGGTGGTCCGTCGGCACTGATGGCTGGCTCTACCGGCGTGGGCTACCGTCAACTAGTGTCGCTGAGGGCATTCATCGATATTCGGTGGCTATCGTCGGTAGTGCTGGCCGATGGTGGCCTACCGGTGCTGGTGGTCGGATGGCCTGGGGGTCTATTGGCTGGCTGCGATCATGGTCGTCAATGTCGACGTTCGGGTGCCATCAGTGTTGGTGCCGATGGCCGTTCGAAGAAAAGGTTGGCTGGTGGTTGCCGAGTTTTGGTGGCCACCGGGTGCAATAGGTGGCCCACAAAAATAGGTGACGGTAATGTTATAGGATGTTTGTCTTATGCCCTAGTCTATGGTAAAAAAACAAGGTTGCATATCTTTATAGAGTTGGTAGCACTCTAGATACTTCATCAACTAGAACTCTTGGATAATTATGCCATGACTATAAGTATGGGTGAGCTATTTAAGCTCAAAGAGAAAAGGGAAGAAACTAGTGAATAGTTGAAGCATCAAGCAGTGGTTAAAATATTTTTGAAAAAATAGCAACTCCTTAGAGCTTCAAGGTTGGTGAACAGGTGCTCAAATGGTATAAAGACAAGAGTAAACTAGGGCACCACACCAATTTTAATTCTATATAGAGTATCCCTTACATCATCACCTCCTATATGATGGAAAATTCATTCAAACTAACCACACTTTATGGTTATGCATTGTCGATCCCAATCAATGGGATGTACTTAAAGAGCTACCCTCTATATGGGATACCTATTATTGTAATATTATGTTTTAGTTTATTTTGTAGTAGATTTCATTTCAAGTACTTTATTTACACTCTTGATCAGAAGCATCCCTTGGTTTATGAGATTGTGGATATCATAAAAAGCGGTAAAGCAATCCATGAATTATGGAGCTACAAGTCTATCAAAACCAATGACTTGCATAATTTTGAAGGTTCCAAGATAGATAATATTCTTCTTGGGAAGATATGATAATAAAATCATCAAGTCAACAAAGCCATATGGCATACTCACACTCAATCATGAGCTATTATTGGGAAGCTTGAATCCAAGTCAACGTGAGCTATTTAATCAAACCATCAATGAGAGACATTGCTTGCTCAAACAATAAATATGTGAAGCTTCTAAAGTTCCAATAGTAATGATGTAGGAACAATAGTATGAAGCTACTTTATTCATGAAATGCAAGTAATATATAGGATTACATAGGAATATCACGTAGGTTAAGTAGTTGCAACAATCTGCTAAACATGACCAACCACTTAACTACTAGTTAACCAAATGCTAACTAGGGATGTCCATTTATTGCTAGAAGACAAACAAGATCTCTAAAAGTTAACTAACATCTAAAAACATGCTAACAACATGCTAACAACCTATTTCTAACATGGGCATACTATGCCTCACGTGAATACAAAGTGCAATGAAATAGGAATAGTAAATAATAATAATTAACTTAGGCTTAAGTGGATAAGCCTAAGTTATCCTCAACACTCCTCCCAACTATATAAGCATTGGAACACAATGCTCTCAATAAATGTGGAAAGTCATGGGCCATCTCATGGTGAGTAATCCAACGAGCCATGTGTGGAAAGTGACCGCGACGAGCGACAAGGTAAATAGTGGAAGAACCTTGTCCTGTGTGATGAGTCTTCATATCGAAAACTCTATCTGAAATGAGTGGAAGTTGACGATCAGGTGCCACTACTATTGTAGGACTGAAAACAGAATCAGGTACCAAAATAGGGTCCTAAAATGGTGTCTCTGGAAAGCGGCGCTCATCCAAAGGAACCCAAAATCTGCCTCCAATCTATGGGGAGTGAGGATTGTGATGCTTTCACACCACTCCCTGCGGAGTCTCATGCAAGTCCTGTGGTATCTTGCCTAGAAGGCTCTTTCGGTGCTCAGTAAGGGAAGTAACCTTAGCTTGCTTCTCCATGTGTGCAATGGTGGGAGTGGGCAAAGCCAAAGGTAACTTCTATGGAACAAGTGGTTCAGTAGTTGTAGGTGTACCCAAAATTATACCAATGGAATCAATGGTATCTTTCTCATAAATGAGAATGGTGGGTTCCTTAACCACTTGCTCTTGTGACTGTTCATCATGTGGGATTGAAACTTCTTCCTTTGCATGTTCCTTAGGTGGCGCTTTTTCTTAATTTTGTTTGGGACAAATGCTAGTAGGAGCTAAAATAAATGCTTGACTCAATGGCTTCCTTACTTTCCTACAACTTAACATCAAATTGGAAGTAGGTGTAGTGCTTTGTATCAAGTAGTTTTTACCATGCAACTCCAATGTGTAGGTGTTATTTTTATCATGATAAATAGCATTCCTATCAAATTGACAGGGTTTACCTAGCAAGAGTCCACAACAATCCATATCTGTGACATCACACCTAACTTTCTCCACAAACTTGTCATCAAAAGCAAAATTCAAGGTGCAAGTATGGGTGATGTTGGATGTGGAGTCTACATATTTCCACCCAAGTGCATAAGGTTGGTGATGTGGTTTGATGGGAAGTTTCAACTTCTCCACAACAAACTTCACAATGAGGTTCTTTTGCGATCCGTTATCAATGATACAATCAACATAGAAATCATGCGTCAAGTGGGCTCTAGTGACAAACAAATGATCACGCCCCCCTTGAGAAAACACATTGGACATTAGGGTAACTTTGTTCATTTTACCCTTTAAAATAGGATATTCTTCTTCTATCCTTGTAGCCAAAATGGGACCATCTTGTGGTTTCTCATGTGTAGGCTGTACAATTAGGGATTTCTTCTTTTTAAACTTCTCAAAAGTATAGCATCTAGATTTTACATGTCCATGCTTTTTATAAAAGTCACAATACAATGAAGAAGAAGAATCTTTAGCATGAAAGGAAGAAGAATGTGCTTTAGGAGAAGTGGTAGGAGAAGAAGAATGAGGAAAATATTGAGAATTATTCTTCACCTTCTGTTGATGCTGATTCTCGCCTTTGGAAGAGCCCTCTTGTGATAAACGAGAATTTTGATATGCACCAACTTTCTCCTCTGCAAGAATGACATGATTGAATGCAACATCCAAGGTGAGGAAGACATTGAATTTAATCTCCCTAAAAATATGATCTTGCAAGCCACGAGTGAATTTATTAATCAAATCATCTTTTGAATCTTTCACACCAAGCAATACCCTCAACCTATTAAATTGGAAAATGAAATCAGAAACTGACATTCCGTAGGTTTGCCTCAATCTATACCACTTGGTAGTGAGGTCACTTTGGTAGTTTGGTGGAAAGAAGGTGTTTTTTAGAATTTGAGTTAATTCTTTCCAAGTCATGGTGGCATTATGGCTCTGTCTTTCTACAATGAGAAATTTTGCTAAACATGTGAGTTTTAGTGTAGCAAATGTGGCTTTTTCATCCTCCAGAATTTTAGCATAGGCAAACCAAGTTTGCATATCCAAAATCCATGCAGATAAGACATCGGGATCCCTAGATCCATCATATATTTTAACCTCACATTTGGATTTGTTTGCATGATTATGGTGGATTTTGAGTTCACCAGGATTAAATTGCACAACAATGTCTCTCACTTTTTCTACCAAAATGTCTACTGCTTCAGTGAGGTTTTCCATGTTTGTTCTAATATCATGAGCCATATTTTTCCTAGTATATGCCAGACTAGGAGGATTACAAAATGGTCTTGCAGAATCTTAATATAGGCTTAGGAACAATTTCAGTTTCCTATGTAGCCAAATTGCCTAGATTTTACAAGTTTTGCTCTCAAAATTTAGGGCTATTTTAGTGCTCTTTACAAAAATGGATTTCAATTTTGCAATTACAAGTGCACTAAGAAAATGCTGAAATTTAGCCCTTTTACAATGCCAAAAATAGGTTAGGAGAAAAAATGATCAATATTCTGAAAATTTACAACACAACGCAAAAATTTTGGTCAAAAACGGTCCAATAACGGAGGAGATATGACCTTTCAAAGTTTGACACCAATTTTGAATTTTGAATTTGTTCTCCTTGGTTTTCCCGCAAAATTTTGAATTTTAAATTCCTGGATTTCCCGCCAAAATTCTGTGGGCTCCAAAAATATATATATTTTTTTTAGAATTGGGTCGAGCGGTCAACTCCCGCCCAAAGTCCAAACAATCCACGGTCGGGTACAACCTGATGAGCACAACTCGAAACTACCACGTGGTGTTGTAGCCTGCACCCAGTAAACAAGGTCCGTTCTCCCCAACCGAGGCTAAGTGGACACCAACTGTCCACGTGCGGTCGTCGTGTGACGGCCTATGTGCGTCTTCACACTTTTCAACTCCCGATCGGGCCTTCTCCTACCCGATGTGGGATAAAGAACCCACAAGCCCAACTCCCTTCAGCCAGTCTTCGATGACTTCCATGGCGACGAAAACTTTTTGTGGCTATTGGCACACTTTTTAAAACCTTAGAAATATTTAAATAATTTCCGCTAGAAATTTCTCCACTCGTCGGAACATCTGCAACTCACTGGAAAACACAATTTGCCCACTGTGAGATCGATGTCCGCCTGTCGTCGGGTTTCGACTGCTGGGTTGGGTGACTGCCTCCTACACAGTCAGTCTACCTGAGAATGGTCGGCCGCCTGTCGACTGTGGCCTACCTGAGAATGGTTATGGCCTGTCGGTGGTCCGTTGACGCTGATGGCTGGCTCTACCGACATGGGCTACTGTCAACTGGTGTCGCTGAGGGCAGTCGTCGATATTCGGTGGCTGTCATCGGTAGTGCTGGCCGATGGTGGCCTACCGGTGCTAGTGGTCAGCTAGCCTGGGGGTCTGTTGGCTGGCTCCGATCATGGTCGTCAATGCCAGATTTCGGGTGCCATCAGTTTTGGTGCCGATGGTCGTCCGACAAAAATGTTGGCTAGTGGTTGTCAAGTTTTGGTGGCCACCGGGTGCAATAGGTGGCCGACCAAAATAGGTGACCACTACACTTAGAATTGGCTTAAAAGACTATCTTTCAAAAATTTCATGCATGAATTTTTTTTTTTTTTTTTAAATAGAACTATCCTCAAAAAAATTTGTCGTCGCGAGCTTGCGAATTTATAAGAAAAACTCTTTCAATTTTTTTTTTTTAATAAAATATTAATATTTTATAAGAAAAACTCTTTCATGCAAAAAGAAGAACTTCTATCAAGATAAACTTAACTCCTTTTTTAATGCAAATTTGAAGCTCCAATTTGAACTCCACTTGAACTGTTGAGATTAACTCAACTTCTACTTTTCAAGGTAGATATTTGGTGTAGGGGTAATATCCTTCCTCTGCCCTCAGCTTCACTTGGTGTTGTGGATGACTTCAAACTCCACTTAACACCTTCCTAGGATCTAGCAGTGAAGTGACAGTTATGTCCTCCTTTCTGCACTTTTCCTTAGGCTAACTGATACCAATGATGTAGGAACAATAGTATGAAGATACTTTATTCATGAAATGCAAGTAATATATAGGATTACATAGGAATCTCACGTAGGTTAAGTGGTTGCAACAATCTGCCAAACATGACCAACCACTTAACTACTAGTTAACCAAATGATAACTAGGGATGTCCATTTACTGCTAGAAGACAAACAAGATCTCTAACAGTTAACTTACATCTAAAAACATGCTAACAACATGTTAACAACCTATTTCTAACATGGGCATACTATGCCTTACGTGAATACAAAGTGCAATGAAATAGGAATAGTAAATAATAATAATTAACTCAGGCTTAAGTGGATAAGCTTAAGTTATCCTCAACAAGTAATATGATCAAAAAGGAAATAAGGATACATGGTGGTCCTATGCTCAAGCAAGAGTCATAAAATAAGGTCCCAAGACAAAAAAAGTGTAAGCCATCTGATTGGATCATCAACATGTGGTTCTATTTGCTAAAATAATGAACATAGATAGCTCCTTGGGATATGACGGTCATTAGATCATAAAAGTTAGGATGTCTGCATTGTTTTTGATCCATGGAGATCCCCTAGTACATGTATTTTCATGATTGGTAAAATTTCATCCAAAGTGCTTTTGAGGCATCATCCTACATCATAAATAATGACATATGGAATAATAACACATGGCATGCATGTACTTGATCAAGAATTTTCAAAAGGATACTTGAGTGTAGAATAACATGAGCTATCTAATAAAGACATCGATGGTCAATGTTTCTTACTAAAGTAATAGAGGCAATAAACCTCCAAGATACCAATAGTCATTGGATAAAAAAAATAAAGGACATGTAGTGTAATTGCACTAAATTAGGAGTGAATGAAGAAAAGACCAAGGATGGAATAACGTAAACCATTTGATAAAATAAAATCAATGGATGGCATAGGTTATTGAGGTAGAGAATGAAAATGGTTCTTCAAGTTAGAACAAACCATTTGATCAAATTAGATCAATGGATGACATTGCTTACTAAATAAGTGAACACAGATAACTTCTTGAGTAGCGATAACCATTTAATCATCAAGAAATAATTTTGAGTGTTATTTGATCAACAAATATCCCTCCTACATGTGTGCTTCACACTTAGGATTTCACCCAAAGTATTTTTTAGGGCATCATCTCATGGCGTTGACAGTGCCACATGATGGCCCTATGTTAAATCAAGTTGCATCAAAGAAATCAAGTTGCATCAAAGAAATACCAAGGCTAGAAATAACACAAGTCATTCGATGAAGTTATTAATGGGTGGTAAATTAAATGGTCTATGAAATTCTAAGGAGAATGTTGGAACATCCATATCACAAAGCCTTGCAGACCATTTTATTTCAATGATTGATAGCCCACACCACCTAGAGAAAATTTTTAAAGAAGAAATTACAATTAGCTCCATAGGATATAGTGAACTATCTGATTGACCAATAAGGAAAGCCCATAAACCATTTGATAAATAAAATATGTGGTCTCCTTCTACCAATGATACATAAATAAAAAATAAATTTGTGTGGATTGAAATTAATACTAAGAGAAGGTGGTGGTCTTTTCCTGTTGGTTCTATAAAAAGAAAGAGGAAATGCATGCAACATGAATTCAATGATGAAAATATAGCATATTGGTCTCAAAAATAGAACTTGGTACTTAGAAAAAATGGAAACCTCTTTCTTTCAACTTTTCAAAAAGGGAAATAAATTCAAATCAAGTAAATTTAATGCTAAAAAATATGCCAAACACTTCCTACCCACCTTGCAAAGAAAGAATGAATTCATGTCATGTGAATTTAGTGTAGGTCGATGCCCCAGTATTCAAGGAAAGAATCCATAAAAAAGATGTCTTTCCTCCTTTCCTTCCTTATTAATTCTCAAGAACTCAAGTAAACAAGATCCCATAGAGTACAAATAACAATATAGTTGTAAAGTTGAGCTATGATAAAGCAATTTTGTAAATGTAGAAGCATTTAAAAAAGACACCAATAACCATGGAGAAAAATAAGACTTCCACCCGCTAACCTAAAACCAAATTAGGCCCTTCCAAAATTTCTATAATAATGGTTGTCCTCTCTCCTTCCACCTTAGGTTGAGACACATCAACCCATACTCTCCAAGTCATGGTCCTCGAGCTAGTAAAAGACCCAACTCAAAGGGTCATGGACCCTAGATTATCAAGTAGGACCAAGAAACTAAGAGAAGGGGAATTGGAGAGATCTAACACTAGGGACCTTAAAATATTTGGAGCCTAAATATGGAGAATATTCCTAACACAATATATGGTGAGGTGCATAATTTCTACAAACTAATGGTTGCATATGCTAGATATTATGACACCTAGGCTATCCAAACTTATTGCTAAGTTTTTAAATATTTTTTAATTTTTGCCCATTTAAATTTGTACCAAAACCCTGGACAATAATCAAGTTTAAATTTTAAGCAAGAAAATGACTTCGGCTATAATCCACCCATTTCTTTCTAGACATAGGTCATAAACAAAAATTATTTGTACTATAATTTCATAAAATGTTTTTTTACACCAACCCTAGTGGCTCTATGTGGATTCAAAACAAAGTGATTTTTTGTGGTTGACCTCCATATTTTTTAGGGGAGGATCCAAGGAGATTGGTATTTTTTGTAGGGGAAGATCCAAGGATTCATCTAAATAAGGGGTCCATATTTTGCAGGGGAGGATCCAAGAATTCATTTAAAGGGTCATCTAAGGTGAAGTTTAAAACTATGATTTATTGACTAGGCCATCAAGCCATAAGGTCATCTAGGAATAAAGTCATATAAGTTTATGTGTTTGCTAGAAAGGAGGTATTGTTATTTTATTTATTTTCATGGTCCTATTGGGATTGAAAGGGATGAGTTGTATTGATACAAGAATAAGTACAATATATAGGCGAACTTTGTCAGCAATTACAAAATTTTAAAGTCCCCATACAATGAAAATTAAAGTGGTACCCTTCCACTTTTTAAAAAGATGCCCCTCATGTAACTTTTGAAAAAAAAAACCAATGCATGATACTTTCTCATGTTTGAATTTTTCTTGTCCACTAAAAAAATGGGGGCCCCCTAATTTCTTTAAAATAAAGGCTAAACGTAGGCTTTCCCTTTATCCTCGAAATGCTACATGAGAGAACCCTATGGTTGGTAGTTGCATTCTGGATTTGGCAACTCCAGATCGATGGATGACGAGTCTAGATCAAAAAAATCCTTCACATAGAAAACAATGGCTTCAAATTATACAAAAAAATGATAGTTTTCATCTTCGCATGATGACTGGCACTAGCGCTCCCCTCAATCATAATGACCTGTGGACCCACAAACACATCGATGTAAAATTTATAGATTGACGAAGGGAGCAATAATATTAACCGTACTGAAACAAAGGCACCAATCACGGTGGAGTTGATGTGGCGACCACATATGATGGAGATCTATTTCTCCCATAGCATCCAAATTACCAGAAAATGGTCACAATGGAAAATAATGTTGATCATCACACACTATGAAATCATCCTTCATTAGAGAAATCATCCTCCAATAGCCACAAAATTGCTCGACAATATCATTTGACACAAAAAACTATCCCTGCATAAAATTTTATTGCTAAAAATTGATGTTTACCAGGGTAGGCCCGATCTGATAAGCAATAAATCTCTTGATAAAAAAATAAGTCTCTAAAAAATCCTCCAAAGGCCTCCAAGGTAGGAAAATCACTAGTGATTTCACCACTGAAATCCTTATCGAAATCCTCTATAGGAAGAAGCGATTAAAGTTTTGAACAAGGATGGCCACCAAAGTATACATCGTGTATGTAAGATTCAACGAACATTATTTTATTATTGCAGTAGCGTTTAAATAATGCTGCGTTACAAACAAACATCCGGGAATAGTCATCGAAACTGTTACAGGGTAACAGAACTTGTTACGTAGTTGTAACATCCAGCCAATAAACTAATACAGACAAATAGTACGCTAACATCCCCCTTTATTACATTATTTGGGTAATGTAATAACTAATAGCTATACTAGACTACTAACATCCCCTTACATTATTTTGCAATACAAAGTGAGCTGCGAAACAATTCAAATTTGACACGTCCAAGTGCCTTAGTGAAAATGTCCGCAACTTGAGCATCGGTGGGAATGTCTTTGAAGCTGAATTCGGTGCTTTGGAACTTCATCTCGAATGAAATGACATTGTGTGTCAATGTGCTTTGTTCATTCATGATGGATGGATTCTTGACGAGATTCAGAACACCCTGATTGTCGCAAAACAAGTGTATTGGAGATTTTTATGGATGGCCCATACTTGTCAGAATGCGACGTAACCATATCACTTCGCACACAGCTTCACGTGCGGCACGATATTCTACCTCTGTTGATGAAATAGCAACCACCTGTTGCTTCTTGTTGTGCCAAGAGACAGGACCGGATCCTAGATGAAAAATGTATCCAGAAGTTGACTTGCGATCATCAAATGATCCGGCATAGTCGGAGTCCGTGTATCCTTGCAAGAAGAATTTGTTGTTCCTCTTGTATTCTAGGCCATATTCCATAGTACCACGGACATAGTGAAGAACATGTTTTTCTGCTTTCCAATGAGTGGTCTTAGGCTCCTGCATGAACCTCGAAAGATAGTTGATAGCAAATATGAGATCTGGCCTAGTATTGGTCAGATATATGAGACTCCCAATCAACTGTTGATAGAGAGTACCATCTACCTGAGGTGAGTCATCATATCGTGATAACTGAAGTCCATTCTCCATTGGAGTTGCCATTGGCTTGCGATCGATCATGCGATATTTATCCGAGCAATGTCTTGGCATACTTTTTACGAGACACTTTGATGGAGTGCTCCTTCTGGCTGAATTCCAGACCAAGACAGGTAATGGAGAAGTCCAAGATCTGTCATCTCAAAAGATTTGCACAAGTTTCTTTTGACAGTAGAGATCATAGTTTCCGAACTCCCTGTAATGAGCAGATCATCCACATAGAGTACAAGCAACACTATCTCAGAACCCTGTTTCTTGAAATAGAGGTTTGCATCTGATGGACATCTCTTAAATCCATGCTGCATAAGGTGATTGTCCATTTTTATATACCAAGCTCGAGGAGCTTGTTTCATACCATACAAGGATTTGAAAAATTTGCAAACTTTTTGCTGTTGGCCTTCCACTTCAAATCCTTCAGGCTGAGTCATATAGATTTCTTCTTGGAGATCACCATTTAGAAAGGCACTTTTGACATCCATTTGGTGAACTTTCCACCCATATTGTGCTACCATAGCACACATAACCCGAATTGTGGTCATCCGAGCAGTAGGTGCAAAAGTTTCCTCATAGTCGATGCCTTCCTTTTGAGCATAGCCCTTTGCAATAAGACGGGCCTTATGCTTATCAATTGTTCCATCTGCCTTGTACTTGACTTTGTATACCCATTTGTAGCCAATGGGTTTCTTTCCATGTGGTAGATCAACAAGCTTCCAAGTTTTATTCTTCATCAGAGACTCATACTTTGTATCCATAGCAGCATTCCACTGAGGCTCACTGAGAGCATCTTGCACTGATGCAGGTTCAAGACTATCTATGGTAGACATGAATGCCCTGTCATCATCAATATCCATATCCTCTACTTACGTACTTGGAGTCACGGAAAGTTCCTCAAAAGATTGACAAAGATCATCAACCTCACCGGTTTCTCGGCTTCTCTTTCCTTTTGAGCCATACTGCGTGTACGAGGTCTATCCAAATTCAAATTGGGAGGAGTGGATAAATTTGCATCTCTGATTGTATTTGTACACCATTTTGGATTCTTCTTTGGTGGTGGTGAAGAAGATGTAGAAGGACCTCCTGTCTGTGCTGACGAAGGAATCATCTCTTCCTTAGTTTCCACAATATCCTGGTGTACTGTAGATGTGCTCTGTGATGTGAAAGCTTCATCAAAGACATCTCTGCTGATATGAATTTTCTTGGTCAAAGGATCTATCAACCGATATCCTTTGGAGTGCTCGAGAATATCCAAGAAAAATACATCTCGGTGTTTTCTCATCTAGCTTCTTCCTTTTCTCTTTCGGTATGTGCATGAAAGCTTGACACCCGAAAATACGTAGATGAGATATGGAGGGTTTTCGACCACTCCATGCTTCTGTGGAGTCATTCCTTTTAGGGCCTTTCTGGGTGCCCTATTCAATAGATACACTGTAGTGGTGACAGCTTCTGCCCAATATTATTACCCAAGAGTAGCTCCTGTGAGCATACAATGAACCATTTCCATGATAGAACGGTTCCTTCTCTCAGCAACTCCATTTTGCTAAGGAGTATAGGCAGTTGTTAACTGTATCTTGATCCCATGCTTATATAGGAATGCAAAAAATTCATTAGAGGTAAACTCTCCCCCTCGATCTGAGCAGAGGGTTTTGATAGAAGCTCCTGACTCCTTCTCAACGGATTTCTTGAACTGCTGGAAGAATGCGAAAGTTTCAGATTTTAGTTTGAGAAAGAAAACCCACATCTTTCGTGAGTAGTCATATAAAAATAACTGAAAGTACCTCTTCCCTCCAACACTGTTGGGTGTGAAAGGACCGCATAGATCGGTGTGAATTAGCTCCAGAGGTTTTCGTGCTCTTGTAGAGCTCTTCTCAAATGGTACTCTATGCTGCTTTCTGCCAAGCGATCGAGCACAGCTGGTAATGTGGCGAAAGGGAAGGAAGACCCTTTACCATCTCATACTTGCTGAGCTCAAGTAAGTAGCGGAACTAAGATGCCCATATCTCTTGTGCCAAAGGGAAGTTGCCTCCTTGGTAGAGGCAGTCATGGCAACATGTGGAGTAGAGATAGCATCTAGTGCAAATAAGCCATGCTTATATGAAGCTGTTGCAATCTGCTTACCCTTCCTGGTAATTGTACAACACTTCTTTCCATTCTCAACACGAAAGTTGACAACCATATTTCTGTCCAGGATTTGTGTCACTGACAACAAATTGTTGGCCAATCTCGGAACATAGAGGACTTTGTCAATCTGACACTTGCCATCAGGAAGAGTGACTAAAACTGTACCCTCTCCCTAACCCCTGTAGGTTTTATCATCAACAATGGTGACAGGTTTGCCCTCTTTGGCCTCAAATGATTCAAACCACGATCTGTCGCCAGTCATATGTTTGCTAGCTCCAGAATCGACATACCAAATAGGATCCCTCTGAGTGGAATCTATGGTAGTCATGAGCACCTTGTGTGCCCATTCAGAATCTGAGTCAGATTCTTCAACAGAAACATTCACCTGGGGTTTCTTGTTCTTATTTTGTGGTTTGTTTTGGCCTTTCTGCTTGTTCTTATGCCAACACCTGTTGGTGTCATGGTTGTCTTTCTCACGGATCTTGCACCACCTCTTCTTTCGTTGAGGTTGTTTGCATTTTCCTTTCGTATCCTGTTGAGAATTTCCTCCTTTCTGAAATTTGCCTCCTTTTTGCCCATTACCTTTCTTCCTAGAACCCTGCCTATTGGTGTATAGGGCTGTATTGGAAGAATCATCCTTGTGAAGTTCGGGTGCCTCCTGTTGTTGGAGCAGATTGACCAACTCGATGTAGGTAATTTGTCGTTGAGACACCTGGATGGAGGTTATCAACATATCAAATGAAGAAGGTAAAGCTCTCATCACAAGTGAAATGAGAAGCTTTTCGTCCATAGTATCTCCAAGAGAACTCAATTTCTCTTTCAACTCAGACACTCTACACAGAAAGAGTTCAACTGTTTCACCCTATCTCAAACTCAGGTTATGAAGTTATTGTTGAAGATGAAGAATGGTGGATTCATTATTCCCATCATAGATGGTTCTAAGGGCATCCCATGCCTCTTTACCACTTGCTTTATCAGCTATATGAGGTTGCACTTCATCTGAAATAGCAAACAAAATGAGCACCTTTGCTCTACTGTCTTTCTTGTCAAAAGTAATCTGATCTGCTGAAGGACCTGTGGATCCTGCTGTTGGTGAAGGCCTGGTTGCTACTCCAGTAACAATATCCCACAAATCTTCCATTTGGAGAATTGCCTTCATCTTATGTTTCCATGGTGTATAATTTGGACCTTTCAATAAGCGATGCGGATCGGTCATCAACTTTGCAACAACGGCCATAGTGAAGGTTCCTTATATCACCAATTGGTCCCCCTTTCGATATACCTTTTGCTAGGCCAATATACCGTACAAAATACCCGCCCTTACGTGAGGGAAACTATAGGTATTTAGAAATATCAACAAAAATCACCCGCCCTTACGTGAGGGAGACTATAGGTGAGTTTTAGATATCATACGATACGTGGAACATAAGCATTACTGAAAGGGAATCGCCTTGTTGATGGCATCTACCATAGAATATTCTTCTCATGCGTGGGGCGTAACTTCCCCTAAACACTATGAAGAATACTTCGTCAGGATTTACGCCTAAACACAAGTGCGATAAAGGGTAGTGGATGGAGTAAAAAATGCAAAAATGGTGTACTTATTCCTCCTCGACGATTTATAGAGAACAAGCTCAGACGTCGTTATAGTAGCTATATTAGGTGGCGGATACAGTAGCAAAATCATGACAGCTTTACCTGTAAGTGCTGGCCAGAGGTATAGCAAATACCGAATGCTGCAGTGCAATAAAATTGCACAGATGGGTTTTATATTCCGGGGACTTAGGGAGTGTTTGATTTTAATTTTTAATGTTATAGTGCAAAAATAAAATATGCATCATACAACAAAAAAAATTGCCCACAAGAATAACCCACAAGGTGTCGGTCACAGCCGAAAATGCACCTTTTACAATGCCAAATTGCTATTTTTCGAAAAATTACTCACTATCCCCCTTTGATTTTTTGAAAAAAATATCCCCCCTTAAAAAGCTTTCTTTAACAAAGCATTTTTAATAATTATTATCAATTTTAAAATTAAAATAAATAATTTTAATTTATATAGTTTTAAAACTTAAAAAAATAAATTAAAATTAAATTTTAATTTATTAAAGTTTAAAACTATATTAAAAAAAATTAAAATTAAAAATTTTAATTAAAAAAAATAATAATTAAAAAATGACTTTGACAAAAAGAAATTATACCTTGGGGGGAGTCGGCGGGATTCGAACCCCCGACTTGCAGGCTCCCTGAGCCTTACCGCACGGCTCACGACCACGTGAGCCAGCGGGCTGATCCGGAAGAGATCAAGAGCCTCCTCCTTTTTGAACACCTTCTTCCTCCTCCTCCTCTGCTTTCGGCCTGGTTGCTTGGACGCTGCCACTTCAACGACGCGAAGCTCCCTGCGCTCTGGTTTTTCGAAAAAATTCTCGAATCCGTGCTGCTTTTCCGAAATTCCCCCACTCGCTCTATTTTCCGAAAAAAAATCCACAGCTCTTTTTTTTTTTTTTTTTTTTTCGAACCGGGGTGGGGCGATTTTTTATTTTTTCGTTTTCCTTTCGAGGGGCGGGGAAGAGCACGCGCAGCGCGCAATTCGCACTGCGCAAGATGGGGGGGGTTTATACCCCTGCACCTCCCGCGCGGCGGGAATTTAAAAATTCCCGCGCGGGCGCTCCCTCCTCCTGCCGCACGCTGACGCAGCGCAGACAGTGCGCTGTTGACGCGTCCTGCCTGGTGGGTCGTGAGCGGACTGCGTCCTGTCTGGGGACGCATCCTGGATGTAGTTGCCGCGTCCTGCCTGGGGGGGCTGTGAGATGACTGCGTCCTGTCTGGGGACGCGCCTCCTCGAACGCAGCACCAATGGACGTCTGCGTGACGTCCTGGCCACCGACCGGACTCCCGAGCATCTGCGCACGGGGCCCACGTCACGAAGCGCACAGCTCTGTGCGTGGGGTCTGCGTCTTTTTTTTTTTTTTCTCGTCGAAGGAATCCTCTGCCCAACAAACCCAGAGAAAAAAAATTCCCGTCTGGCAAATAAAAAAAAATTCCGCCTGCTGCCCAAGCTTCTCTACTGCCGCTGCGCTTCTCCCTTCACGCCACTGGCTCTGATGCCATGTAAGATTCAACGAACATTATTTTATTATTGCAGCAGCGTTTAAATAATGCTGCGTTACAAACAAACATCCGAGAATAGTCACCGAAACTGTTACAGGGTAACAGAACTTGTTACGTAGTTGTAACAGCCAGCCAATAAACTAATACAGACAAATAGTACGCTAACAGTGTACTACTCAAATTATGAATATGTGGAGAATCTTGTAGAGAAGATTAAAAATGGTGTAGATTTTGTGGAAGGTGTAGAGGCTACATTAGAGTAGGTTCATGAAACTGTAGCTAGCAACGCATATCATCATTACAGATATCGTAGCCATATGAAACCATGAACAAAACCTCTATTATTTTTGCAATAGTGTGGAGCCACCATTGAAAGCTCATCCCGTAGTGATCACAAGCTTGGCATATATCACCAGCACCTATTTGAGATTATTATCTTGCGGATCCCTTTGATATATTTGTCTTTGATAGCAATTAGTGACATTATGATTCCATTTGTCACAATAATCATACCCTTTTTTATTGTTGTTTTAAGGTCCTCTATTAGGATGACCATCTTGGGGAGGTCTTGTTTGCCATATTGTCTACTAATTATACTAATGTGGCTATTTATGACATGGCTGCTATTGGTACTGCTGACGTGGTTGTTGTTGATGTGGCTGCTAATGTTGTTGTTGACATAGCTATTGTGGGTATCTCTGATGATATCTACCTATTTGATTTTGATGTTGTTGATTTGGACCCTTGGTGTGTCTAGGTTGTAAGTATTCCTTGGTGACAAAAGCTATTGATGAGGATTCAATCTCTTCATATTTGATTAGGGCTTGCTCATATTTCTTAAGTAGAATTTCAATCTGCTCAAGTGACGAATTAATTGTTTTACCACTTATATCTAACATGGTAGCATAGGAGTGAAATTTGGAAGGAAGGACATGTAAAATTATAGGAATCAAATCATTATCATCAAGAGTTTTTCCAGCAGCTAAGAAATTATTCCTAATAGAATTCACTTCCATAAGGTAATCGATAAGTGAGCTTTTCATACAGAGATTATATAATTTTTGTTTAGATACAAAATGTTGTTTTAACTATGCCTATCAAATAATCTTATTATAGCATCCCAAGATTTTTTAGGTGTAGTTATAGCCCTTATAGCTTCTCTACATTGAATTCCTGTAGCTAGCTTGATGAGACTTAAAGCTATATTGAAATTCTTTTCAAATAGTGATTTTGATGTAGGATCTTCAGGTGCTATGAGTGGGTCTTCATCATATTTTATATCTCTTACAAAATCCCACATTCCATTCATCATTAAGATGGATTCCATTTCATATTTCCAATTTACAAAAGAGTGAGCTCCTTCAAGATTTTTAGTGAGACCACGTAGTAGATTTTTTATAGCCATGATTTAGAAAAGGATTGAGAGAAGAGGGAGCTCAACAAAGGAGGAAATAAGAAACACAAATTCCAAGAAAGAGCCCTAAAAAGAATCTAGGGTACACCGCTTAAAATCCAAAGGAGGTTTCATCTAGTTTTCCACTCTGAATCATCAAGTGGTTCCAACAGTGGGAGGGATAACTTGAACACAAGTGCCCTATTCCACCCAATGAGAGTAAGAAGTGAAATTGATTAAGCAATCCCTTATCTTATCACTTCTGAGGAGAACTCTATTTTGACTACTCCTGTTACTATCAATGAGCTTCATCAAGTAGTTTTTAAAATGCAAAAAGGGAAAACCCTAGGTCTTGAAGGTTTTCCCATTGAGTTCTACCAAGAGTTCTGGGATATACTTCATGTTTATTTATTAGAGGTGGTGGAAGAAGCCAGGAAAGCCAAATAAATTTTTAAGGTTATCAATAAAACTTATATTACTCTTGTTTCAAAAGCTCAAGAGGTTGATCATATCTCAGCTTTTAGACCTATTGCTTTATGTAATGTTCTTCTCAAAATCATTACTAAAATCATGGCAGAAAGGTTGAAGCCTCTTTTGCATAAGATTATTTCCCCAAAGCAAGGGGGTTATGTGGAAGGACTTCAAATAGTAGATGATATAGTTATTGCTCAGGAAGCCATCCATTCCATGGATATGCAAAATTCTCCTTCCATGGTCATTCGATTAGACTTATCCAAAGCTTATGACAGAGTGGATTAGCACTTCCTTATCAAAATTTTGAGGTAATTTTGTTTCTATAAGGATTGGATGGATTGGATTATGGGATGTATCTCTTTAGTTTCCTACTTAGTTCTTATCAATGGCAGGCCTTCTCAGTATTTCCTAGCTTCTAGAGGTATTAGGCAAGGTGACTCACTATCCCCTTATTTATTCATCATTCTTGCTGAATGCTTGGGTAGGACTATAGCCAAAAAGAGGGAAAACAAAACCCTTGAGGGAGTTACCATTGCTCATGGAGCTAGACCTATCTCTCATCTTCAATTTGTGGATGACTCTACTATTTTAGGTAAAGCTACAGCTAAGGAAGCTTCTAATATTAAGCAAATCATTAGCTATTTTTCTAAGGCTAATGGGTAGTTGATCAATGAAGACAAATCTAAAGTTATTTTCTTTCACTGCTCTACTAGACAGGAATCCATGGTCTTGGATAAATTAAGATATAAGAAGACCTCTCTTCCAATCACTTATTTAGGTATTCCCATAAATATTCAAAGGCAAAAAAAAAATATTGGAATTGGTTGTTGGATAAAGTCAAGAAGAAAATTGGAAAGTGGACCAACAAGTGGCTTTCTTATGGGGGTAGAATCACCTTGGTAAAATCAGTCCTTCAAGCTATTCCTATTTATGTTTCTTTCGTTTTGAATATCCCAAAATACGTTCTTCAAGAATTGGATCAAATCAGTCATCATTTCCTTTGGAGTGGTACTAAGGAGAAAAGAAAATGGGCCTTGGTGAAATGGGATAATTTATGTCTTCCTAAGAGTGAAGGGGGGTTAGGATTCTGGTCTTCAATTAATAACAACAAAGCTTTAGTTGCTAAATTATATTTGAGGATGTTGCATAACCCCAATGCTCTTTGGGCCAATAATATTTGTGCTAAATATGTTGAGAACAAAAGTCCTGAAGACCTTATTTGCTATCAACTTCCTACCAAAGGTTCTCCCATTTTAGCAGTTCTTAAGACTGGTGAGGATTTGATAAAGAAAAAATTATTTTGGATCATTCATAATGGTCAACACGATATTTTTTGGACATATTCTTGGGATGGTCACAAGCCTTTGATAACTCAGTTTCCTTATTGGAGGCCTTGGATGGATGAGCTTCATCGAGCTAATTGGATAAAGATGGCTAATTATTGTCTGTACCATACTGGTAATTCAAAGGTTGGTAGATATTGGATCCCTATTAAGGACTGGCCTATTCAAATCCTAGAAAGGTAAAGACAAGATATCCTTCATATGAGATCCCTCTCTTGGTCCCATGAAAAATATTGTTTTGGATGGAACAACACTACTAAGAGTGAGTATTCAGTTGCTCAAGGTTATTTGACCTTATGCCATAATAATCCCAACCATTATTTTGACATCTTTTCTCGATTGTGGGCTCAAAATATTTGGCCTAAGGTGAGGTTCTTTAATTGGATTTTATTGCATCGTAGGGTGCTTACTGGTGAGAAACTTATGAAGCGTGGTTTTCATGGCCATTTTAGATGTGAAATGTGTGAAGAGAATGTAGAAAATATCAACAATATTTTTATTGAGTGCAATTTAGCCTCTGAGCTATGGAGGAGAATGACCACTTTACTTGGCTTACAATGGTCCAATTTTTTTACTTTTGAACAAATTTGGAGGAATTGGCCTAATCAAGAGGGTGTGATCATTTTATTAGGTAGTTAGTTTGGATGGGTTCTACCATTCTTCTTTGGAATATTTGGAATGAAAGGAACAACCAAATTTTTAATCAAAATAGGAAGGATATTCACTATATTTGGCAAAAGACCATATCCAACATAGTTGAATCAATCCATCAACTCCTTAATCACCACCAAAACTCCCACCAAATATGGGATCAAGTGATGCAAATAATGAAGATTAAATCTGAAGAACACAAGCTTATACTGAGAGGGGGGTGAACAGTATAAGACCTCTTTTTACTTTTTCCTTTATACTTCAAAATAGTAAAGCAATATACCCAAAGCAATATCAAAATAATGCACAATATCATCCACAAAGTGACACCAATTTTAACGTGGTTCACCCAGAAAGCTTGGGCTACGTCCACAAAACTTTTCTCTAAAAGTTATCTCAAAGTTCTTTGGGAAACCTTCCCAATTACAATGTTTATGAGTCTCGTCCCAAAGGAGATGCCTTACCCCAATCTAAATTTATGAGCCTCTACTCAAAGGAGATACCTTCCCCCGATCTAAATTTATGAGCCTCTGCTCAAAGGAGATACCTTCCCCTCTACTCTGGAAATGATCCCTCAGAAGATCAATCGCCTCTACATCTTGCCAGCACGTGGAATTCCTTTCCACCGAAGACCTCCTGTCCTCAATGCTTAGCCTAAGAGACCTCTGCATTCTATGATCACGTCCACAACAGCTCAACAACTTGTACCAAACATAGTCAGTCGGTCTAGTACAAGTCTTCCTCTGTCTATCAGATCTGTCCAACTCTTGAACAAATCAATCCTCTATACACAAGCCTTCTCAAAGACTTGCCAAATTTGTCCTCAGGTTCTTCTCAGAGAACCAATGCACCTCTGTCCTCAAGTTCTCTGATAGAACTATCAAAAAATCAGCTCACAAGTCCTCTGCTAGGACCTGTCCAAATCTGCTCACAAGTCCCCACCAGAACCTGTCCAAAACCTGCTTACAAGTCCCCACTGAAACCTATCCAAAACTTGCTCACAAGTCCCCACCGGAACCTGTCCAAAACCTCAGCAAGCTCACCAAGAAAAACTTGCTTAGCATGAACACACAAAGAGAATTGTTAGAGACCCAATGTGATTCATAAACCTCATAGAAGCATAAAGAGAATTGTTAGAGACTCAATATGTTCTATACTTAACTCCCAATCTCAATCTCAAATCTCACTGGAATTGTTAGAGACCCAATATGTTCTATACTTAACTCCCAATCTCAATCTCAACTCAATCTCAATCTCAAAAGAATAAGATAGATGTAGTATGCTTTTCTCAAGAATATGAAACACAACCCAACAATTGCCAACCATGCAATATCTCATATAACAATGATACTCATATTATTTTTACCAACAATTAGGGTTTCAACAACAATGCTCACCAAACAAGGTTTAGTCAACCAACACCATTCAACTCAACATCAACCTTGAAGCATTCAACCAATTATCACAAGAAAAGGAAACAAGTAGAAATCCTTTTCCCTCCAAGGATATTTGAACAAAACAGCCACCAACACAATATCACCAAATTCAAAGAATAACTTGCTGAAATCAACTCAATGGAGTAAGCCCAATATCATGTATCAAGTAAAGCACTAACTTGATCAAAACAACCTCTATGGAAGCAACTCAACCATCAATATCAAAACAGACAACTAAGGGTTTCATCATCTCAATGCAAGTAGCAAGACTTACTAACATAAAACCTTAGTGCAAAAAATGCTTCCTCTTCCTCAACCAGAATTATGCATTCACCCAAAAACTCATCAATGATTTTAATGCATAAACAATCTTCAATATCCAAAAAATAGGATTTACACCAAAAATACCTAGTAGACAACCTTTTCACTCCAAACTCAATTTTAGAAAATATACCATCAACAATATACATGGAAGAAGTTGCCCATACCTTTACTTTGATGAAGAAGGAGAACTCAAAATCTATCACAACACTAACTCTCAATTTGCCACCAATTAGAGTTAGCAACTATACAACAATATACAATAATAAAGATCCAAATTAACACCTTATTTCTCCAACTTAATAAAAACCACCAGAAGTATAATATACATACAAAGTAAAACCTCTTTACATCTTATTACTCCACATAAACATTAAGCACCAATAAAACAATGTCAAAGCAAATATGATAACTTAACCTTAAACCTCCAGCGCATTCACAGCCACTATCCTTTGCACACTGTGACCAAAATAAAATTACCAACGAAGAGAATCGAACTCGACACCTCTGCCTTCTAGCACCTTCACTTAAACGCAACCGCCGTTGGGTCACAAGTGCCCAATGAAGAAATATAGTGTTGCCCTATAGTTTATCTTCCTTTGACGCCAAGAATCTGGAAAACGTAAATGTCTTCCTCAAGCCACATGCAAACTGGTGAGCGCTGTCCAAAATGTAACTTACTGGGCAACAAAAATAATCATCCACACAGTGCGAACAGAAAAACTGTTATCCTTCGTGCAATCCAATCAATCGTAGGTGAAATCAAACTGTCGGATGTCAAAGCGTAAACTGAAAACGTAATTCGAGTGCAGTCCCAACAACTGTAGGTGAAGCGCAATCTGTCGGATGTCAAAGCGCAAACTGAAAATGCAATAAATTACTTGGGCAACTCAATATCGATAATCAACTCTCAATGAAATACAACACTTTCTCGAAGATCACAGAGCTACGATTTTCATTACTCGGAATTACAATCACTTTAGAAAATCATCCCCACTTATATAGCCATTTCTCCTTAACTGTTTGACGTTGGCGCTCCTCCAACGATGGCAACACATCGGCGAAAGAATTCTTTATCTGCGTCGCTTAAGGGTTAAAAGAAACTTTAATAACAATTAAAATAATAATTATTATTATTTTATTAATAATAAATTAAACTTAGACCCTTGTCAAAGGTTTGAGTTAATTTAATTATTAATAATAAACATGGACCTTCAAGGTTTTTCAAGAAGTAAAAACCTTTGCATTAAGTTAAGCTTGGTTTTAATAAAAACCCTTAATTAGTCCAAATGGTTTTAAGAAAAACCTTTAACCTTGTCACCATGGTTTTAATAAAAACCCTTTAACATTATGAAGCTTCTCAAGATATTTTTGACATCACACTCTTTTTGATATCAACACAAAAATGCCTTTTGACATCAATGACAACTTATAAACTTGAGCAAAGGCAATGTACCCAAAGTACCCAAAATTGCCAACAATATCCCCCTTTGTCATTGATGGCAAACCTTTATTGAAAACACTTCTCAAGAGCCAAAACTGAAACCAACTGTGCTAAAAACTGACCAACTGTGCCCACAACTAAGAATCTTCCTTTGAAGTTTTGCTCCCCCTGACTTGAAGCTTTATCACTTTGAAGCTCTCCCCCTTACTCATATCTCTCCCCCTTTGTCATCAATGGCAAAGGGCCACTTATGGGGCTCGGGACTAAGAATTAGCCTCTTAGCTTAGTCCCTCCCCCACCTCCTGATGAGGTGATTAATTCTGGGGTGGGAGTACAACTCCCAGTAGGCACTGATCATCATTAGCATCTATAACTTCCTTGCCTGGCCTTCTCTTGAACTCTTTGTCCATATTCCTATTCTTGTCACTGTTCTTGTTCTTGTTCTCATCCTTGTTCTTATCCATGCCTTGATCCTTGGACCTGAGCATGCCACTGTTCCTGTTCCTGTATTCTAGAATTTTAGCTCTACACTGTCTGGCTGTGTGACCTTCATTGTTGCACTTATAACAAGTAACAATGTTATTTCTTTTAGGCATACCTGTTCTTTGAATCCACCAGTTCTGACCAAACCTGTTTTGACCAAACCTGTTCTAACCAAAACTATTTTGACCAAACCTGTTTTGATCAAACCTGTTCCTGTTATTTGCCTTGCAATAAACTACCTTGTGCCCAAACTGTTGACAAGAGTAGCAATACCCTTAAAAGTAACTAGCACTTCTGAAACTGTCATTTACCTTCTTCACTTGAGCCATGCAATGTGAAGCTATGTGACCAAACCTGTGACAAGCAAAATATCTGCCTTGAAACTTTCCTTTATTTGACCTCTTAGGCTCTGAAAACTTCTTTTCATTCTGAATTCTGTTTTCTATTTCTGTGCATCTATCATTCAAGGACTCATGATCTGAAATACTTTCCTCATTCGAACTCTCTTCCTTTTGGAGTCTCTTACTAGACTCTCCAACTTGTTCCTTGTGAGGCTTAACAAAACCAAGGCCTATTTTATCTGTTGTCTTTCTTTGACCTTTGATGAGTGACTTAACCTTTTTGGAGCTATCTTGAAACCTGTGAAGCTTATCCTTGTACTCTTTAGTTTCATCTTTCAAAGAAGTCATTTTCTGTTCTAACTCACTATACTCAAGAACCTTAGATTCTAACTCATCCTTGAGTTCTTGTGTCTTAGCTATAGAGAAGTCAAGACTTTCTATAAGATCATCTCTCTCCATACAACATTCATCTAACTTATCCTTGAGTCTAGCATTCTTCTTTCTTTCATTTTTCAAAGCACTAAGAGCACTAATAAGTTCACCTTTAAGATCCACTTCTCCTTCCTCTATATGTTTACTTTTTGAATCATCAAAGCCTTTTTTAGATTTCTTATCACTAGAGGTGCTACCCTTTTCAAAAACCATACATGCATATTCCTTATAGTTTTCTGAAGCATCCTCATACATACTAGAAACCAAATCATTATTTGTGCAATCAACCTCAAGGTGACCAAAATTTCCACATCTAAGACATTTCATGATAATGAATCTATGTTTTGGTTCTTCCTCTTTTTTTGATATGAACAACATCTCATTTTCATTATCACTTGAAGAACTTTCACTATCACTACTAGAACATTTACTTGCCTTGTCTAGGTAGAAACTCTTCTTGTGCTTGTGAGAGTACCTCTTTCCTTGATTGCTTTGCTCATCTTTATTATTCTTGTGATGCTTGTGCTTTTCAGAATCCTTGCTCTTACAGTCCTGATTATCTTCATCACTTTCATCCTTGGCAACAGTACAGTCAGTAGCATAATGACCAAACTTTCCACAATTGAAACATCTTATATTTTTCATACTTTTGTGCTTTCTAGAGAACTTGCCTTTCTTGTTGTAATATGCCTCTTCATCACTAGAAGACTCATCACTATCTTGAAGTCGTTTACCCTTGGAATTCTTGGTAGCCTTGAAAGCTGCCTCTTTCTTGACATCAAAATTCACTTGAGTTCTCAACTCAAATGCTGCAAGTATACTATGGAGCTCATACTTTTTCAACTTATCCAAATATTTAGCTTCCTCAATAGCATAAATCTTTTCACTAAATCTATTAGGAAGAGATCTTAAAATCTTATCACAAACATCATTTTCAGCAAGCTCAAGACCTAAGTCTTTCATGGAGTTAACAACCTCATCCATACAAAGCATGTAGTCACTAATATTTTCATAATCATTCATCTTGAGTTGTTAAAACATACCTTTGAAGTGTCTCAATTTGGCCTTTCTGAAATTTGTATCACCTGTATGAACCACCTTCAACTGATTCCACATTTCACTAGCTATCTTGCAGTGAATCACTTTGGTGAGATCTGCTTTCTGTAAGCCTTTTAGGATTGCATTCATTGCTTTTGAATTGCTATGATGTAGGAGCCTTTCTTCTTTAGTATTAGGACCATGTTTAGGAATAGTGTACTCATCTTCAATTACTTCCCAAACCTCATTCCCAAGTGCCATTAGATGAACCTTCATCCTTGCACTCCAAAGACCAAAATCTGACCCATCAAGAATAGGTGCTGCATTGCCACTTGAATGATCCATTGTGTTCTTTACTAGCTTTTCCTTCAAGCTGTTAAACTTTTCGAAGGCACCCGCTCTGATACCAATTGAAGAACACAAGCTTATACTGAGAGGGGGGGGGTGAATAGTATAAGAACTCTTTTTAATTTGTTCTTTATACTTCAAAATAGTAAAGCAATATACCCAAAGCAATATCAAAATAATGCACAATATCATCCACAAAGTGACACCAATTTTAACATGGTTCACCTAGAAAGCCTGGGCTATGTCCACAAAACTTTTCTCTAAAAGTTATCTCAAAGTTCTTTTGGAAACCTTCCCAATTACAATGTTTATGAGCCTCGGCCCAAAGGAGGTACCTTCCCCCAATCTGAATTTATGAGCCTCTGCTCAAAGGAGATACCTTTTCCCAATCTAAATTTATGAGCCTCTGCTCAAAGGAGATACCTTCCCCTCTACTCTGGAAATGATCCCTCAGAAGATCAACTACCTCTACCTCTTTCCAGCACGTGGAACTCCTTTCCATCAAAGACCTCCTGTCCTCAATGCTTAGCCTAAGAGACCTCCGCCTTCTATGATCACGTCCATAGTAGCTCAACAACCTATACCAAACATAGTCAGTCGATCTAGTACAAGTCTTCCTCTGTCTATCAGATCTATCCAACTCTTGAACAAATAAATCCTCTGCACACAAGCCTTCTCAAAGACCTACCAAATTTGTCCTCAGGTTCTTCTCAAAGAACCAATGCACCTTTGTCCTCAAGTTATCTGATAGAACTATCAAAAACTCAGCTCACAAGTCCTCTGCTAGGACCTGTCCAAATCTGCTCACAAGTCCCCACCGAAACCTGTCCAAAACCTGCTCACAAGTCCCCACCGAACCTGTCCAAAACCTGCTCACAAGTCCCCACCGGAACCTATCCAAAACCTCAACAAGCTCACCAAGAAAAACTTGCTTAGCATGAACCCACAAAGAGAATTGTTAGAGACCCAATGTGATTCATAAACCTCATAGAAGCATAAAGAGAATTGTTAGAGACTCAATATGTTCTATACTTAACTCCCAATCTCAATCTCAAATCTCATCGAAACATAAAGAGAATTGTTAGAGACCCAATATGTTCTATACTTAACTCCCAATCTCAATCTCAACTCAATCTCAATCTCAAAAGAATAAGATAGATGTAGTATGCTTTTCTCAAGAATATGAAAAACAACCCAAAAATTGCAAACCATGCAATATCTCATATAACAATGATACTCATATTCTTTTTACCAACAATTAGGGTTTCAACAACAATGCTCATCAAACAAGGTTTAGTCAACCAACACCATTCAACTCAACATCAACCTTGAAGAATTCAACCAATCATCACAAGAAAAGGAAACAAGTAGAAATCCTTTTCCCTCCAAGGATATTTGAACAAAACAGCCACCAACACAATATCACCAAATTCAAAGAATAACTTGCTGAAATCAACTCAATGGAGTAAGCCCAATATCATGTATCAAGTAAAGCACTAACTTGATCAAAACAACCTCTATGGAAGCAACTCAACCATCAATATCAAAACAGCCAACTAAGGGTTTCATCATCTCAATGCAAGTAGCAAGACTTACTAACATAAAACCTTAGTGCAAAAAATGCTTCCTCTTCCTCAACCAAAATTATGCATTCACCCAAAAACTCATCAATGATTTTAATGCATAAACAATCTTCAATATCCAGAAAATAGGATTTACACCAAAAATACCTAGTAGACAACCTTTTCACTCCAAACTCAATTTTAGAAAATATACCATCAACAATATACATGGAAGAAGTTGCCCGTACCTTTACTTTGATGAAGAAGTAGAACTCAAAATCTGTCACAACACTAACTCTCAATTTGCCACCAATTAGAGTTAGCAACTATACAACAATATACAATAATAAAGATCCAAATTAACACCTTATTTCTCCAACTTAATAAAAACCACCAGAAGTATAATATACATACAAAGTAAAACCTCTTTACACCTTATTACTCCACATAAACATTAAGCACCAATAAAACAATGTCAAAGCAAATATGATAACTTAACCTTATACCTCCAGCGCATTCATAGCCACTATCCTTTGCACACCACGACCAAAAATAAATTACCAACGAAGAGAATCGAACTCGGCACCTCTGCCTTCTAGCGCCTTCGCTTAAATGCCACCGCCGTTGGGTCACAAGTGCCCAATGAAGAAATACAGTGTTGCCCTATATTTTATCTTCCTTTGATGCCAAGAATATGGAAAACGTAAATGTCTTCCTCAAGCCACATGAAAACTGGTGAGCGCTGTCCAAAACGTAACTTACTGGGCAACAAAAATAATCATCCACACAGTGCGAACAGAAAAATTGTTATCCTTGGTGCAATCCAATCAATCGTAGGTGAAAGCAAACTGCCAGATGTTAAAGCGCAAACTGAAAACGTAATTCGAGTGTAGTCCCAACAACTGTAGGTGAAGCGCAATCTTTCGGATGTCAAAGCGCAAACTGAAAACGCAAGAAATTACTTGGGCAACTCAATATCGATAATCAACTCTCAATGAAATACAACACTTTCTTGAAGATCACAGAGCTACGATTTTCATTACTCGGAGTTACAATCACTTTAGAAAATCATCCCCACTTATATAGCCATTTCTCCTTAACTGTTTGACGTCGGCGCTCGTCCAACAATGGCAACACATCGGCGAAAGAATTTTTTATCTGCGTCGCTTAAGGGTTAAACGACCCTTTAATAATTATTAAAATAATAATTATTATTATTTTATTGATAATAAATTAAACTTAGACCCTTGTCAAAGGTTTGAGTTAATTTAATTATTAATAATAAACATGGACCTTCAAGGTTTTTCAAGAAGTAAAAACCTTTGTATTAAGTTAAGCTTGGTTTTAATAAAAACCCTTAATGAGTCCAAATGGTTTTAAGAAAAACCTTTAACCTTGTCACCATGGTTTTAATAAAAACCCTTTAACATTATGAAGCTTCTCAAGATATTTTTGACATCACACTCTTTTTGATATCAACACAAAAATGCCTTTTGACATCAATGACAACTTATACACTTGAGCAAATGCAATGTACCCAAAGTACCCAAAATTGCCAAAAAAATATTCTAAGGGCAACCAACTTAAAGGGAATGTGAGTATTAGTAAGATGGATAGGACTACAAATTGGCAACCTCCTCCTAAGGATTTTGGAAAAGTCAATACTGATGGAGCCTCTAGAGGGAACCCTGGAAAAGCCAATGTGGGAGGAATTGGTAGACTTTCAGATGGCTCCCTGGTTTTTACTTTTGCTAAGAATTTGGGTATTCTTTCCAATAACCTTTCTGAGGGGTATGGTATCCTCATAGGCCTTCAAGAGGCTACTAAGGTTGGATAGGAAAAAGTGTTAGTTGAGTCTGACTCTCAAATTATGATTAATCTCTTGAAGACTCCTAAGAATCATAAGGTGGATTGGAGAATAAAAAGAATTATTGAGAAGATTCAGTTAATCCAGATGGGATTTTTAAAAGTTGATTACAATCATGTGGTCAAAGATCAAAACAAGAGTGTTGATGCTTTAGCTAATTGGTCTTTGGACAAAGGTGATCTTACTTGTTATGGCCACCCTCCTATATGGTGGGCTTCTCAAATTAGGGAAGCTCTTATTTCTATCATTTCTTTGGATGGCTCCAATTCTGAAGGTACCTAGTTTCTTGTTTTTTTTTTGCTTCTCTTTGGTTCATTCAGTTTTTTTTTAGTTACCTAGCTCATTCTATTATTTATTTTGTTTCCTCTGTTGATTCTTGCCTTAATAGTCTTCTGGTCTAGATAGGTCATTGTTTTGTTCAATTTTTTTTTCTTTTTTATTTTTTATTTTTTTTGTTTAGTTTTTTAAGGTGGGTGGGTTCTTTTATTTTGTTTTGTTTTTGTGTTCTTTGTGTTGTTTTTTGTTGTTCTTGTGTTTTTGTTGTTTTATTTATTTTTTAATGTTTTTTGTTATTGTTCTTGTGTTTTTTTTTTTCGTTCTTGTTCTTGGATTTCTCTTTGTTTGTGTTATTTCATGTTTTTATGTGTGATTTTTTTCTATGTTTTTTTTTATTTATTTATTGTCTGTTTTTGGTTGTTTTTTATTTTTATTTTTTTAAATTTTTTAGGTTTTGGTTGTGTTTATTTTTCATTTTTTTTGGGTTATGTCTTTGTAGTGTTATGTTAGTTTTGTCTTGTTTGTATTTTGTTATGTGGTTCTTGTGTTTTTCTATGTGGTTTGTGTTGTGGTTTATTTTATCTTATTGTGTGTGTTTGGTTGTGCTTTTGTTTTTGACACACTCAAGGAGCATGTTTTTTATTTTATTTTATTATTTTTGTTGTTATTTACTTATTTTTAAATTGGTTTGGTGTGTTTGTTTGCTCCTTGAGTATGTCAAAGGTGGTAGGCCAAGTCCGAGTCCTGAGCATTTTTGGTGGAATGGATACCCATGCCTCCTTGGGTATTACCCGAAAGTGGCATCCCTTTTGGGATGTTTTCCACAAAAGAAAAAAGAGGACTCCACAAGCAGTGTTGTAGAAAAAGGGTAATTCAAAATAGAATTATCGATTGATGAAGTCTACTCTTCTATTCTAAATGACCAGATTGACTAGTGAGTAGTTGAAATGTGGGATTCTAATCCCTATGAAGTATTTGAGAAAATAGGTATGGGAATCTATTTGATCTAAGAGGAGAATCCCTTTCTTCCCAATATCTTGAAGACTGAAGAAGACCTAACTAACATATGGAAGTTGTTCTTTGATGGTGCCAAGAGAAAAAAATGAATTGGTGTTGTCTATTTAATCTCACCAAGGGTAACAAATATATTGTATTCATACCAATTGTAATTCAACAATTCAAATAACATCTTCGAGGATGAGGCCTTAGTACATGACCTCCAACTTGCAAAAAATAAAGGTATCAAATTGTTATAAGATTTTGATGATATCAAGTTGGTGATCAAACAAGTAAGATCCCAATGATTGGTAAATAATAGATTCATAAGATCTTATAATTATCAAGTCTAGTATCTAACTGAACCTTTTGATGCTATCAACTTCAAAGTCCTCTTGAGTATCCAAAACATGGATGCTATCCTAATAGGAGTTATCATATCATAGTTTGATCCTATGAGTAATCAGATACACAATCATCAATAAATGTAGTGGTGATAAGAGCTATTATTGATAATATTTTATAGTGATGAATATAGTGGTCATTTTATTCAATAGGAGGCCAGATTCATAGAGGAACTAAGCCCTAATATAAAGGAGGCATATGAAGATTAGATTATACAATTGAAATCCAACAAGATTCCCAAGAGGCTAGTTATTTTGGAGTCCTTGTTTAGTCTAGATGACCAATTCAAAGGAAAGAAAGAATAACTGCTGACAAAGAGTACTATCAAGAGATAGAGGTTTTCCCAGGGTGAATTTTGAATATAGGTAGAGTATCTACTTGAGAAGAGAAGGATTTTATAATTCACATCTACCAAAAGTATTATGGAATGGTAGCATAGAGCTATGAATACTTAAATGGTACAATAAATATATCATCTAGCATACAATAGAGCTAGCTCCCAAAGCTAAACCTACGAGGAAAAGTAGAGGCCTATTAATCTAAATATTGAGCCTCTTATGGAAAGCAAGTTATCCAAATTGATTGATTCAAAGATTATTTATCCCCTTAATCATACCACATGGATCTCTAATTTGGTGTCTACAAGGAAGAAGAATGGTGATATTAGTCTATCTTTGATTTTAGGGACCTAAAAAAGTATTTTCTAAAAGATCATAATTATTTTTCCTCAATGGACCAAATCCTCTATATTGTTGTTGGTTATAAAATATTCTTACTATTGGATGGATTCTATGGCTACAATCAAGTATGGATAAAGGATCAATGTCAGCATAAGACAACCTTCACCAAGAAATGGGGAACCTTTGCATATCACTTATTGCCTTTTGGGTTGTCAAATGCTGATGTAATATTTTAGAGGGCCAAGGTCATTGCCTTTAAGGACTTGATCAACAAAATAATCTTGGTCTACTTATATGACTTGACTATCTTCTTTAGGAAAAATGAAGAACACTTTACACACTTCGAGAAGATTTTTAAACCTTTCTAGGAGTTTTATATTTATATTAATCCTAAACTATGCATCTTTTTTATGCCTTAGGAAAAACTACTAGGTCATATTGTGCCAAAATAAGATGTTTCCATTGACCCTAATGTTGATTTATATTACATTATTTGGTACATGCTAATGTACCCCCATGGTTCCTTCATGATACATTTATAAATAATATATTATGATTGAGTCATAGTTTAGAGTGTGAGTTATAATTCCCTTTATGTAAGTGTGAATGTGTAGGATATGCACAAGTGTCATGTAAAATTATAATGTCCAAGAAATGCATGAGTGTCACGTGAGTTAGTGTGCAAGTGTAAGTTGAGTCCATTTGCACAACTGTCTTATATGTAAGATATCAAATATGTAATGTTAAGATGTTCACAATTGTCTTAGGTTAGAGTGTGCAAGTTATGAAAGTATAAGAATCATCTATAGGTTTGCATACATTATAGATTCAAGTGTTCATCAAGTATGCAAGTGTCAAGTAGATAAGCCAAGAGTCATGATACTTGGAATTTGGAAAGGAATATTCAAGTATCCAAAGTGCCATTCTACTATGGATATATACTCCATAGATTTAAGGAACATCATATCGCATTACAGAGAAAAGAGAACATCACTATCATATTTATAAGAGGAAAATGAGTAATAAATATTGCATACATTTTGAGCAATCAATATTGTAATTTGTTCTTCATGCATAGTACATGAATAATTTAGGCTATTTACATTCATATTTATTTTTTATTGGTTGGAAAAAGGGGTTTTGAAAGGGACCCCAACCCTTTTACAAAGAGAATACAACAAGCGAAACAAGCTCGAGAAGACTAGCTTCAGGAGACAAACAAAGAACAACAAAACCAGGGAGAAAACCTCTGTGTGACCAACAAAAAATATAACTATAAATTGATAAAGGATTTCCCACCAAGATAAGGTAAAGCCAAAAAAATGGTAAGACGAACAAAAATTTAACAAGGTTTTCCCCCCGAGACTGGATAAAATCAACAAATTGCCAAGAAATTTTTTGAAAATAGGTTTCCCTCCAAGACTAGGGAAAGCCAGCAAAATTTCGTGATGAACAAAAATTGAACAAGCTTATCCCATTAAGATGAAATTTGAACAAGGCTTTCCTAAAGATATTGGGAAAAATTAGCAAACTTCCAAGATGAATAAAATTAAATAAGGTTTTCTTGCCAATACTAGGAAAACTAGAACACAACTAACAAGGATATAGAACCAATGAAAATGAATAGGGGACCAATCTCTAGCGAAGATAATCCAGCTTGAAATAGAAATTTAAAACCCCAAAAAGATGAGTTTTTGAGGACCTGAAATATGGACCAACAACAAGAGGAGATCTCCATAGGTCATGAGATCTCACTACAAAGGGGATTGAGAGCACAATCAAAAGGTAAGAAATACACAAGAAGATTCTATCCACCTTGGCACCTTGTGACTAGAAGGGAACATCCAAAAAAGGGACTAGAATTAGGAGACCATCTTCATAATATGGCACACAAGCATAGGATCCCTCACCCAAGGACTAGAAGAGATTGTAGAATAAAGTCACCCATCCCAAAGCCCACCTAGCCCCACCAAAAGTCCATCCATAAAGAAATCCAAAGACATCATCAACCACAGCTACACGATAAGGCACATAGTCCACCTCAAAGACCATGAAGAAGTAGTAGGGAATGATATCATAGAAGAACCTCAAAAAGGATAGAAAATAAATATTCTATGAGATCTTGATCCTGCTCCAAATAGTATCCCATCCTAGAAATAAACCTTAAAGACCAGGAAAGACATAGAGAGCAGACCTTGGATCCACTAATCTGTAGATAATGAATATGTGATTTTCCTTGAAGACTAGGAAAGACATGGAGATCAGACCCTAGGCTACAATAGAAGAGGCAAAAAAGAAGTAGGAGTCCCTTTCTAGAAGCCTAGCTCTAGAGAGAAACAAAGAAATATCTTCTTATGAATAATGATGAATCACATGATCCCTAGCCAAAACCCAGAAAGGTCCATTGAGAAAGGATCTGTAGCTCTAGCTCATCAACCAAGCCAACCAAAAATCAACCATCATGGAAAAATCTCTAGGAAAATCCAACCAAGCAATTGAGCTTGTAATAGACAAGAAAGAACATCTTGAGAAACCCGATGATAATCCCATGGAGGTGCTAGAAAGAAGTAGGGATATCCCAGGAAGATCTACCCTACAAGGGATTTGTAGGACTAGAGGAGGGGGAAGTAGAGAAACTGAAATGAGGTTCTCCCACCTAGATCAGGAGACCACCCCGCTATTTACATTCATATTGTTGCTTATTAATGAATGTTATTTGATATATTGTTAGCCTTGATATACATATTAATTTTCTCATATTATTGTACTTGATATTATTATATTATGGCTACATTATATTCAATCCTATGATATTTATGGTAGTATTAAGGTTTAAAAAGCCATCAATGGTATTAGATCTACCACTAGACTCTATCTATATTGAGAGTTTATTAGCCACTTATAAAATATATTTTTTGTCTAATTTGATAAATTTTATTAATATTTTATCCACTTTGAAGGTATTGAGATCCAGACTCTATTTGAAGGTTATATTGAGTAGATAGGCTAGAGTATTTCCATTTTTGAAGAATAACCAATGAAGTCTAGGACTCAGATATATTGGTTAAAAGTTGAATCAATTTTGAGATAGTTGATCATTTAGGGACATAGCCAACCCTTAACATTGATAGAGGATTCAAGGAACATAGATATCCCTTGAAATTGATTTTAAAAATTTGAGGATTCAAGGAAAATAGAAATCCCTTGACATTGATTTAAAAAATTGAGGATTCAAGTAACATAGATATCCCTTGACATTGATTTTAAAAAGTTCAAGATACAGGGACATTCAGAGTCACCTTGACATTGATAAAGGAATCAGGGATATTCAAGTCACCTTGAAATTGATAGAGGAATCAAGGACATTCAAGTCACCTTGACATTGATAGAGGAATCAGGGACATCCAAGTCACCTTGACATTGATAGAGATTAAGCAATAGAAAGAAGATTTAGGTCACAAAATAAATTGACCTTGACATTGAAGCCAATAAATATTAAGATATAGAGTTGTAGCAGATATTAAGATACAAAAGTGTGATAAGCTTCCTACAAAGGATAGAGAAGAGTTTCAACTTCTAAGTGTAGAGAAAGAATATTTAGGTCATAGAAAAATTGACCTTAACATTGGTTCAAGAAGCTAATAAAGAAGAATTAGATAATAGTAGTGGATTGAGAAGCATATAGAGCTTCCTACAAGAATACAAAAAGAAAGAGATAAAAATAGAGATATTTAGAAGATTAAAATTTTGGAATAATTCCAAGAGGTAAAAAATGGAGAATATATAGAGATCCTTCAAATAAAGAGGTTCATATAGAAAATATATTGAAGAATAGATATAGGTTCTAATAGTGAATAGAAGAAGATGCCTGTGTAGAGAATAGAGTAAAGAGGCCTTACAGAGAAGAGAAAATTATTTTATAGAGAAGGAAAAGAGGATTGAATAAAGAGGTCTAATAGATTATAGAAGAAGAAAAAGAAAGCTACCATAGAAAATAAAGAAGACATATACTAAGCATACAAAAGTAAAGAGGCTTAAAAAATGAATAGAAGCCTGAGATAAGTAAAAAGGTCCATTATAAGAAAAAAGGCCATGAGAGAAGGTGGTCTCATATAAGAACAAAGGTTCATTTGTTTCTTCAAATCCAAAGGAAGAAGAGCCCACAAGTTAATGGTCATCATATACAACAAGAAAATGGGATTAAATAAACTAACAAAATAATGCAGAAGTCAAGGTCTATAGTTTGTAGAGGTCGATACTCTTAAGTGGATGTAGGAAAGGAAAAGGTCATCTAGATAGCTTATGTGGACAAGAAAATATTCAAGCAAATCTAACATAGTAGATTATGTCTACAAGGGATTTTACACAACACAACATCTCAACAACAAAGGATAAGTGTTGAATGTTTAAATGCAACATCTAGGTATATGAGAAGTATTAAACGTCTAAGCACGATGTATAAGCAACTAAAGCATTTGATAATATAGACTATATTTCGTAAGAATCATAGGAGGAATGTTAAGTAGGACAATTAAATCTCTAAATAAGGGTTGGTTAACATCTAAGTGCAAACAAAATCATCTAAGAAATATTTTGAGCATGAAATAATAAGTACCATAATGTCTAAGCATAACCATATTGTCACAAAATAAATCAAAGCTAAAAAGGAGAAACCAAAATGTCTAAGTGAAAGTCTAATTGTCTAAGAGGCATTCTGAGTGCCAAGAGAAGTTGTCTAACACCAAGGGAAAGTTTTGAGCATTGGTATAATGTAGTTTAATGCCCAAGAAGAGCCTATATATTGAAGAGTTCCATAGGGAAAGGTTTGAGCAGATTGTACTTCCCAAGAAGAGCCTATACATTGAAGAGTGTCATAGGGTAAGGTTTGAGCACATTGTAATACTCAAGAAGAGCCTGAGAATTGAAGAGTGCCAAAGAGGAAGAGTTGAGTAAGTTGTAACATCCAATGAGTGGCTTGAGAATTGAAGAGCATAATATGTAACATCTTATGGAGAAGAAATACCTCCATGCACATGAAATATTAGTTTCCAATGATCTCATGAAAGAAAGTTGAAGGTCTCACACGAGCAAGGTAGAATAGTGAGCAGATATGACAACAAGCATTTAGGATAACAAATAGCAAGATTGTGCAAAAATCCTTGGTGATAAGTTAATGTTATTTTAGGGTTTAAATTCGATATTTTAAAGTTTATATTAGGAGATATAAGGTAGTTGATTAACTAAAGTTTTTAAGGTTGATAATTTAGTTTTTGAAAATAGGAGAAAGAAGGATTGGTTATGGTTATTTATTTTTAGGAGTGATAAGTTTATAAGTTAAGAGTTTTTAAAAGTTGAATCTATTTAGATATGGAGTAATAAGCATGCCTACTATATTTTTCGGTTAGTAGAATTATTATTGTCTCTAGAAGGTTGGAGTAATAAGGTTTTTCAACTAGGTTATTTAATTTTGTAAAGTTTTTTAAATTTGGGTTTTTTGAATTTCAATTTGATTTCATACTTTGGGAAAATAAAAAATTGAAATTATTGAAATTATTTGCAAATTTATCTATTTGGGAGATAAAATGATTTCAATAACAAAATAATAGAAAAACATAAATTTACAAATTTATTCTTAGTTTCTAAAACTAGGGAGACATAGGGTTTTCTACTTCATAGGAATTAAATTAGAAACATTGATTTATCTAAAACTAAGGAGATATAAGGTTTTCTACTTAAAAGGGATCAAAATATACAAGTTTATTATGGTTAAAAATATAGAGTCTATGATTAGAAAAGAAAAATTAGATTTCATGAAATTTGGGATTAAGAATTTGATTGAAAAATATGAAGAAAAAATAGATATAGTTTCAAAGTTAATCTATATTGAAGCCATAGATGAAAAAATTAAAATATTTGAATACTATCTACATTCAAGAATCATTGAATAAATAGATGATGGAAAGGATAGTATTATGATGCCTATAGATATAGGTAGAATAATGTACATGACATTACTTTCACTTAAGCTTCATAAAGAAGAGAATACAAAACAAAAAGAGTTGATTAAATCTCTTAAGAAGAAAGTGAAAATTGACGAATCATTTCTAGAAACAATATTTCATTCTTCATGTAGTATTGATATTCCAAGTTCATCTAACTCAAGAATTTATTATGATGCTCTAAGTAAATATTCAGAAGTTACTATATAGGAAAAGAAAGAATCATATGATTCTAAAGGAAAAGGCAAAGAAAATATTCTTATCCAAGAATATGATGACAATGAGAAAGTTCAAGAAGTTTATCATCTTGAAGCTACAAAGATTGAATAACGTGAATTTGATGATGAAATCAAAGTAGAAGTCAAGAAAGAAGATGAACTTGATGGATCTCAAGTAGAAGATCACATGCATTGCAATGTCACTTGAATATTGAAGATAAATATGAATATCATAATTGAAGACTAAAGTCTTCAATAACCAAATAATGTAATATAGGGGGTGTTTGAGTATATTACATTATTTGGTACATGATAATATACAACCATGGTACCTTCATGGTATATTTGTAAATAATAGATTAGGGTTGAGTCATAGTTTAGAGTGTGAGTTATATTTCCCTTTATGTAAGTGTGAATGTGTAAGATATGCACAAGTTTCATGTAAATTTATAATGTGCAGGAAATGCACAAGTGTAATGTGATTTAGTGCGCAAGTATAAGTTGAGTCTATGTGGGCAAGTGTCTTATATGCAAGAGATCAAATATGTAATGTAAATATGTGCACAAGTGTCTTAGGTTAGAGTGTGCCAGTTATGGAAGTATACGAGTCATCTATATGTGTGCATACATTATAGAGTCAAGTCTTCATCAAGTATGCAAGTGTCAAGTAGATAATCCAAGAGTCATGAGACTTGGCATATGGAAAGGAATAGTCAAGTATCCAAAGAGTCATTCTACTATGGATATATACTCCATAGATTGAAGGAACATCATATCACATTACAAAGAAAAGAGAACATCACTATCATATTTGTAAGAGGAAAAGGAGTAACAAATATTGCATAGATTTTGAGCAATTAATATTGTAAGTTGTTATTCATGCATAGTACATGAATTATTTAGGATATTTACATTCATATTGCTACTTATTATTAATGCTATTTTATATATTATTTGCCTTGATATACATATTAAATTGATCATATTATTTTACTCATATCATTATATTGACTTTATTATATCATGGCTACATTATATTTGATATTGTGATAATTGTGGTAGTATTAAGACTTAAAAAGCCATCACCTGATAGAGTTGAGGCCATAACCAACCTATCCTTACCCCAACATAAGAAATATATTCAATATTTCTTTGGATAGATAAATTTTGTTAGGGTGTTTATATATAATTTTATAGGCATTGTTAGGCTCATGACCCTTATTCTAAAGAAAGACCAACCTTTTATCTTGAGGTGTGTTATAATAGAGCAAGAACAACCTCTAATTTAAGAATTCTATCAAGGATTCTAGGGTGGCCATTTTTAGCTCAAAATACTACCATTAAAATTATGAGATTTGGATATTAGTGACTTACCATATTTTTAGATGCTTACTTATGGGTGAGAAAGTGTGACAGGTGCAAGTTCTTTATTAAAATGAAGAGGAATGGACATATGCCCTTGAAACCTATAATAGTAGTTGATTCATTATCCCAATGGGTATTGGAATTCATTGGCATGATCAACCCACCATCAAGTGAAGACCATAAATAGATTCTTATTGCCATAGATTATTTCATCAAGTGAATAAAAGCAGCCCCACTAAAGGAAGCCATTGAGAGGCTAATCATATATTCCCTAGAAGAGCTCATAACCAAATTTGGTATTCTAAATACTACTATCATTGATAATCCTAAGGAATTCACTAGGGTCAAAATCACTTTCTTCACCCTCTAGTATGACATATATCACAAGGATACCTCAAACTCTTATCCTTAAGTGAATGGTTTAACAGAGTCCACTAACAAGAACCTAATCAAGATTGAGAGGATAGGTTTAAGAAATAAGAGGTAGTGACACCTCCATCTATGAATATCCTTGTAGGCAACTAGAATTACTCCAAATAATGTTATAGGATGTTTGTTTTATGCCCTAGTATATGGTAAAAAAGCAAGGTTGCATATCTTTATAGAGTTTATAGCACTCTAGTTACTTCATCAACTAGAACTCTTGGATAATTATGCCATGAATATAAGTATGGGTGAGCTATTTAAGCTCAAAGAGAAAAGGGAAGAAAGTAGTGAATAGTTGAAGCATCAAGGAGGGGTTAAAATATGCTTTGACAGAATAGCAACTCCTTAGAGCTTCAAGGTTGGTGTACAGGTGCTCAAATGGTATAAATACAAGAGTAAACTAGGGCACCACACCAATTTTAATTCTATATAGAGTAGCCCTTACATCATCACCTCCTATAAGATGGAAAATTCATTCAAACTAGCCACACTTTATGGTTATGCATTGTCGATCCCAATAAATGGGATGTACTTAAAGAGCTACCCTTAAGCTTTGTCATATAAAAAACTTGTATATACCTATTATTGTAATATTATGTTTTGGTTTATTTCATAGTAGATTTCATTTCAAGTACTTGGTCCACACTGTTGATCAGGAGCATCCCTTGGTTTGTGAGATTGTGTATATCATAAAAGTGATAAAGCAATCCATACCTTTTGGAGCCATAAGTCAATCAAAACCAATGACTTGCATAATTTTGAAGGTTCCAAGATAGAGAATATTCTTCTTGGGAAGATATGATGATCAAATAATCAAGTCAACAAAGCCATGTGGCATACTCACACTCAATCATGACCTGTTATTGGGAAGCTTGAATCCAAGTTAATGTGAGCTATTTAATCAAACCATCAATGAGAGACATTGCTTGCTCAAACAATAAATATGAGAATCTTCTCAAGTTCCAATAGCAATATGATCAAAAAGGAAATAAGGATACATGGTGGTCCTATGCTCAAGCAAGATTCATAAAATAAGGTCCCAAGACCAAAGTAGTGTAAGCCATCTGATTGGATCATCAACAGGTGGTTCTATTTGCTAAAATAATGAACATAGATAGCTCCTTGGGATATGACGGTAATTATATCATAAAATTTAGGATGTTTGCATATTTTTTTATCCATGGAGATCCCTTAGCACATGTATTTTCATGCTTGGTAAAATTTCATCCAAAGTTCTTTTGAGGCATAATCCTACATCATAAATAATGACATATGGAATAATGACACGTGGCATGGATGTAATTGATCAAGAATTTTCAGAAGGATACTTGAGTGTAGAATAACATGAGCTATCTAATCAAGCCATCAATGGTTAATGTTTTTAACTAAATTAATAGATGCAATAAACCTCCAAGATACCAGCAGTCATTAGATCAAAAAATAAAAGGCATGTTGTGGAATTGCACTAAATTAGGAGTGAATGAAGAAAATAACAAGGATGGAATAACTTAAACCATTTGATAAAATAAAATCAATGGATGGTATAAGTTATTTAGGTAGAGAAGGAAAATGGTTATTCAAGTTAGCACAAACCATTTGATCAAATTAGATCAATGGATTAAATTGCTTACCAAAGAAGTGAACATAGATAACTTCTTGAGTATCGGTAACCATTGAATCATCAAGAACAAAATTTGAGTGTTGTTTGATCAAAAAATATCCCTCATACATGTGTGCTTCACACTTAGGATTTCACCCAAAGTATTTTTTAGGGCGTCATCTCATGTCGTTGACAGTGCCACATGATGGCCCTATGTTAAATCAAGTTGCATCAAAGAAAGCCCAAGGCTATGAATAACACAAGTCATTTGATGAAGTTATTAATGGGTGGTAATTTTAATGGTCTATGAAATTCTAAGGAGAATGTTGGAACATCCATATCACAAAGTCGTGTAGACCATTTTATGTCAATGATTGATATCCCACACCACCTAGACAAAATTTTCAAAGAAGAAAAACAATTAGCTCCATAGGATAGAGTGAACTATCTGATTGACCAATAAAGAAAGCCCATAGACCATTTGATAAATAAAAGGTGGTGGTCTCCTTCTACCAATGATACATAAAGAAAAAATAAATTTGTGTGGATTGAATTAATACTAAGAGAAGGTGGTGGTCTTTTCCTGTTGGTTCTATAAAAATAAAGAGCAAAAGCACGCAACATGAATTTAATGATGAAAAGATAGCATATTGGTCTCAAAAATAGAACTTGATACTTATAAAATATGGAAACCTCTTTCTTTCAAATTTTCAAAAAGGGAAATAAATTCAAATACAGTAAATTTAATGCTAAAAAATATGACAAACACTTCCTACCCACCTTGCAAAGAAATAATGAATTCATATCATGTGAATTTAGTGTAGGTTGGTGCCCTAATATTTAAGGAAAGAATCCATAAAAAGGGTGTCTTTCCTCCTTTACTTCCTTATTAATTCTCAAGCACTCAAGTAAAAAAGATCCCATAGAGTACAAAGAACAATATAGTTGTAAAGTTGAGCTATGATAAAGCAAATTTGCAAATGTAGAAGCATTTAAAAAAGACACCAATAACCATGGAGAAAAAGAAGACTTCCACCTGCTAACCTAACACCAAATTAGGCCCTTCCAAAATTTCTACAATAATAGTTGTTGTCTCTCCTTCCACCTTAGGTTGAGAAACATCAACCCATACTCTCCAAGTCATGGTCCTCGAGCTAGTAAAATACCCAACTCAAAGGGTCATGGACCCTATATTGTCAAATAGGACCAAGAAACTAAGAGAAGGGGAATTGGAGATATTGAACACTAGGGAACTTAAAATATCTGGAGCCAGAATATGGAGAAGCTTCCAAACACAATATATGGTGAGGTGCTTAATTGCTACAAACTAATGGTTGCATATGCTAGATATTATGACACCTAGGCTATCCAAATTTATTGCTAACCAAATTTATGAGGGGTTATCCAAATTCATGGAAACCTAAGTTTTAAAATATTTTTTAATTTTTTCCCATTTAAATTTGTACCAAAACCCTGGACAATAATCAAGTTTAAATTTTAATCAAGCAAATGACTTCGGCTATAATCCACCCATTTCTTTCTAGACATAGGTCATAAAAAAGAATTATAGGTATTATAATTTCATAAAAGATTTTTTTACACCAACTCTAGTGGATCTATGTGGGTTCAAACCAATGTGCTTTTTTGTGGTTGACCTCCATATTTTTTAGGGGAGGATCCAAGGAAATTTGTATTTTTTGTAGGGGAGGATCCAAGAATTCATTTAAAGGTTCATCTAAGGTGAAGTTTAAAACTATGATTCATTGACTAGGCCATCAAGCCATAAGGTCATCTAAGAATAAAGTCATCTAAGCTTATGTGTTTGCTAGAAAGGAGGTATTGTTATTTTATTTGTTTTCATGGTCCTATTGGGATTGAAATGGATGAGTTGTATTGATACAAGAATAAGTACAATATATAGGCATGAGGATTATATGATAAAATGACAGGTGTCAAGGACACATGTCATAAAATTAAAAATATAAAGTACACATTAATTCTAACATCCCCTCTTAATGTGTACTTTTATAAAAATAGAACCCTAACATCCTCCGTTATTACATGATTTGGTCTAGGCTTGTGCTTTTTGCACTTGGCTCTACTATGAACAATGCTAGATCAACTATGTATACTTCTCGATCTGTGTCCTCAGGTTCAACCACTTTCTTGGGTCTGTTGCATGGACATACATATTAATAAAATGACCCCCCATGCATATGTAAAACTTTTTCAGCAATTACAAAATTTTAAAGTCCCCATACAATGAAAATTAAAGTGGTACCCTTCCATTTTTTAAAAATATGCCCCTCATGTAACTTTTCAAAAACAAAAAACTAATGCAAGATACTTTCTCATGTTTGAATTTTTCCTGTCCACTAAAAAAATGGGGGTCCCCTCATTTGTTTAAAATAAAGGCTAAATGTAGCCTTTCCCATTATCCTCAAAATTCTGCATGAGATAGCCCTATGGTTGGTAGTTGTATTCTGGCTTTGGAAACTCCAGATCGATGGACGACAAGTTGAGATCGAAAACATCCTTCACACAAAAAACAATGGCTTTAAATTATGCAAAAAAATAACAGTTTTTATCTTTGCACAATTACTCAAACTGGAGCTCTCCTCAATAATAATGACCTACAGACCCATAGACACATCGATGTAAAATTCATAGATTGACGAAGGGAGCAATAATATTAACCGTCCTACACCAAAGGCACCAATCATGGCAGAGTTGATGTGGTGACCACATATGATGGAGATATGTTTCTCCCATAGCATCCAAATTACCAAAAAATAGTCATGATGGAAAATAATGTTGATCATAACACACTATGAAATCATCCTTCATTAGCGGAATCATCCTCCAACAACATTAGAATCACTCGATAATGTCATTTGACACAAAATTACTATCCCTGCACAAAATTTTCTTGCTAAAAATTGATGTTTACCAGGGTAGGCCCGATCTGATAAGAAATAATTCCCTTGATACAAAAATAAGTCTCTAAAAAAGCGTCCAAAGGCCTCCAAGGTGGGAAAATCACTAGTCATTTCACCACCGAAATCCTTATCAAAATCCTCTATAGGAATAAGCGATCAAATTTTTGAACAAGAATGACCACCAAAGTATATGTCGTGTACTACTCAAATTATGAATATGTGGAGAAGCTTGTAGAGGAGATTAAAAAGGATGTAGATTTTGTGGAATGTGTAGAGGCTACATTATAGCAGATTCATGAAATTGTAGCTAGCAACGTAGATCATCATTATAGACATCATAGCCATATGAAACCATGAACAAAACCTCTATTATTTTTGCAATAGTGTGGAAATACCATCGAAAGATCATCCCATAGTGATCTCGAGCTCCACATATATCACCAACACCTGTTTGAGATTATTATCTTATGGAACCCTTTGATCTCTTTGTCTTTGATAGAAATTAGTGACATTATGATTCCATTTTCCATAATAATCACACCATTTTTTATTGTTGTTTTGAGGTCCTCTATTAGGATGACCCTCTTTGGGAGGTCTTGTTTGCCATATTGGCTACTGATTATACTACTATGAATATTTTTGATGTAGATATTGCTGGTACTACTGACGTGGTTGTTATTGATGTGGTTGCTAATGTTATTGCTAACATAGCTATTGTGGGTATCTTTGATGTTGTCTACCTCTTTGATTTTGATGTTGTTGATTTGGACCCTTGTTGTTTCTAGGTTGTAAGGATGCCTTGGTGACAAAAGCTACTGATGAGGATTCAATATCTTCATCTTTTATTAGGGATTTCTCATGTTTCTTAAGTAGAATTTCAATCTCCTCAAGTGATGAATTAATTTTTTTACCACTTATATCTAACCTGGTAGCATAGTAGTGACATTTAGAAGGAAGGCCATGTAACATTATAGGAATCAACTCATTATCATAAAGAGTTTTTCCAGTAGCTAAGAAATTATTCCTAATAGAATTCACTTCCATAAGGTAAACGATAAGTGAGCTTTTCATATAGAGATTATGCAATTTTTATTTTAGATACAAAATTTTGTTTTGACTAGGCCTATAAAATAATATTATTAGAGCATCCCAAGATTTTTTAGGTGTAGTTACAGCCCTTATAGTTTCTTTACATTGAATTCTTGTAGCTAGCTTGATGAGACTTAAATTTATATTGGAATTCTTTTCAAATAGTGCTTTTAATGTAGGATTTTTAGGTGTTGTGAGTGGGTCTTCATCATATTTTCTATCTCTTACAAAATACCACATGAAATTCATCATTAAGATGGATTCCATTTCATATTTCCAATTTGCAAAAGAGTGAGCTTCTTCAAGCTTTTTTAGTGAGACCACGTAGTAGATTTGTTGTAGACATGATTTAGAAAAGGAATGAGAGAAGAGGGAGCTCAACAAAGGAGGAAATAAGAAACACAAATGCCAAGAAAGAGCCCTAAAAAAAATCTAGGGTACACCACTTAAAATCCAAAGGAGGGTTCACCTAGTTTTCCACTCTGAATCATCAAGTGGTTCCAAAAGTGGGAGGGATAACTTGAACACAAGTGCCCTATTACACCCAATGAGAGTAAGAAGTGAAATTGCTTATTACAATGCTTGCTTGCTTACAGTTTTGAGAAATTTTTACAGTATATGTACCAAAGTTTTAGGTGTTATGACAAGGTGCTTGTGTGCCTTTCTTTATTGCTTGTAGATGTTACAAAAATTCAAGTGTGTATATGTAAAGGAACTACACTTGATTACAATTATATAAACCAAAAAAATATGCAAGGGTTAGAGGTAAGCATTAAAATGAAGAAGGAGCCCAAATGAGGAGAGGCAAACACCAAATACAAAGTTTCCAAGACAATGCCACAAGAGGACTCCACAAGCAGTTTTGTAGAAAAAGGGTAATTCAAAATAGAATTATCGATTGATGAAGTCTACTCTTCTATTCTAGATGACCATATGGACTAGTGAGCAGTTGAAATGTGGGATTCTAATCCCTATGAATTATTTGAGAAAATAGGTATTGGAATCTATTTGATCTAAGAGGAGAATCCCTTTGTTCCAAAGATCTTGAAGACTGAAGAAGACTTAAGTAACATATGGAATTTATTCTTTGATGGTGCCAAGAGCAAAAAACAAATTGGTGTTGTTGTCTATTTAATATCACCAAGGGTAACAAAGATATTGTACTCATACCAATTGTAATTCAACTATTCAAATAACATCATCAATCATGAGGCCTTAGTACATGACCTCCAACTTGTAAAAAAGAAAGGTATCAAGTTGTTGCAAGATTTCGATGATATCAAGTTGGTGATCAAACAAGTAAGATCCCAATGCTTGGTAAATAATAGATACATAAGATCTTATAATCATCAAATCCATGATCTAATTGAACCATTTGATGCTATCAACTTCAAATTCCTCTTGAGTATCCAAAACATGGATGCTATCTGAATAGTTGTTATCATATCATAGTTTGATCATATGAGTAATCTGATACACAATCATCAATAAATGTAGTGGTGATAAGAGCCATTCTTGATAATATTTGATAGTGATGAATATAGTGGTCATTTTATTAAATAGGAGGCTAGATTCATAGAGGAACTAAACCCTAAGATCAAGGAGGCATATGAAGATCAGATTATACAATTGAAATCCAACAAGATTCCCAAGAGGCTAGTTATTTTGGAGTCCTTGTTTAGTCTAGATGACCAATTCAAAGGAAAGAAAGAATAACTGCTAACAAAGAGGACTATCAAGAGATAGAGGTTGCCCCAAGGTGAATTTTGAAGATAGGTAGAGTATCTACTTGAGAATATAAGGATTGTCTAATTCACCTCTACCAAAAGTATGATGGAGTGGTAGTATAGAGCTATGAAGACTTAAAATGGTACAATAAAGATATCATCTAGCATACAATAGAGCTAGCTCCCAAAGCTAAACCTACGAGGAAAAGTAGAGGCCTATTAATCTAAAGATTGAACCTCTTATGGAAATAAAGTTGTCAAAATTGATTGAGTCGGAGATTATTTATCCCCTTATACACACCACATGGATCTCTAATTTGGTGTCTAAAAGGAAGAAAAATGGTGAGATTAGTCTATGTTTGATTTTAGGGACCTGAACAAGTATTTTCTAAAAAATCATAATTATTTTTCGTCAATGGACCTAATCCTCTAGATTGTTGTTGGTTCTAAAATATTCTTACTACTGGATGGATTCTATGGCTACAATTAGGTGTAGATAAAGGATCAATATCAGCATAAGACAACCTTAACCAAGAAATGGGGAACATTTGCATATCACTTATTGCCTTTTGGATTGTCAAATGTTGATGCAATATTTTAGAGGGCCAAGGTCATTGCATTTAAGGACTTGATCAATAAAATAATATTGGTCTACCTAGATGACTTGACTATCTTCTCTAGGAAAAAGGAAGAACACTTTACACACTTAAAGAATATTTTTAAACCTTTCCAGGAGTTTTATATTTATCTTAATCCTAAACTATGCATCTTTTTTGTACCTTAGGAAAAACTACTAGGTCATATTGTGCCAAAATAAGATGTTTCCATTGACCCTGATGTTGACGTATATTACATTTTTGTGTACATGCTAATGTACCCCCATGGTACCTTCATGATACATTTATAAATAATAGATTATGATTGAGTCATATTTTAGAGTGTGAGTTATAATTCCCTTTATGTAAGTGTGAATGTGTAGGATATGCACAAGTGTCATGTAAAATTATAATGTCCAAGAAATGCATGAGTGTCACGTGAGTTAGTGTGCAAGTGTAAGTTGAGTCCATTTGCACAAGTGTCTTATATGTAAGATATCAAATATGTAATTTTAAGATGTTCATAATTGTCTTAGGTTAGAGTGTGCAAGTTATGAAAGTATAAGAATCATCTATAGGTTTGCATACATTATAGATTCAAGTGTTCATCAAGTATGCAAGTGTCAAGTAGATAAGCCAAGAGTCATGATACTTGGAATTTGGAAAGGAATAGTCAAGTATCCAAAGTTCCATTCTACTATGGATATATAGACTAGAGTTCCATAGGGAAATGTTTGAGCAGATTGTACTACCCAAGAAGAGCCTATACATTGAAGAGTGTCATAGGGTAAGGTTTGAGCACATTGTAATACTGAAGAAGAGCCTGAGAATTGAAGAGTGCCAAAGAGGAAGAGTTGAGTAAGTTGTAACATCCAATGAGAGGATTGAGAATTGAAGAGCATAGTATGTAACATCTGATGGAGAAGAAATACCTCCATGCACATGAAATATTAGTTTCCAATGATCTCATGAAAGAAATTTGGAGGTCTCACATGAGAAAGGTAGAATAGTGAGAAGCTAAGACAACAAGCATTTAGGATAACGAATAGAAATATTTTGTAAAAATCCTTGGTGAGAATTTAATGTTATTTTAGGGTTTTAATTTGATAATTTAAAGTTTATATTAGGAGATATAAGGTAGTTTATTAACTAAAGTTTTTAAGGTTGAAAATTTAGTTTTTTAAAATAGGAGAAATAAGGATTGTTTATGGTTATTTATTTTTAGGAGTGATTATAAGTTAAGATTTTTTTAAAGTTGAAGCTATTGAGATATGGAGTAATAAGGATGCCTACTATATTTTTGGTTAGTAGAATTATTATTGTATCTAGAAGGTTGGAGTAATAAGGCTGTTCAACTAGGTTATTTAATTTTGTAAAGTTTTTAAATTTGGGTTTTTTGAATTTCAATTTGATTTCATACTTTAGGAAAATAAAAAATTGAAATTATTGAAATTATTTGCAAATTTATCTATTTGGGAGATAAAAGGATTTCAATAACAAAATAATAGGAAAACATAAATTTACAAATTTATTCTTAGTTTCTAAGACTAGGGAGACATAGAGTTTTGTACTTCATATGAATTAAATTAGAAACTCTTATGTATCTAAAACTAGGGAGATATAAGGTTTTCTACTTCAAAGGGATCAAAATATACAGCTTTATGGTTAAAAATATAGAATCTATTATTAGAAAAGAAAAATTAGATTTCATGAAATTTGGGATTAAGAATTTGATTGAAAATATGAAGAAAAAATAGATATAGTTTCAAAGTTAATCTATATTGAAGCCATAGATGAAAAATTTAAAATATTTGAATACTATCTACATTCAAGAATCATTGAATAAATTGATGATGGAAAGGATAGTATTATGATGCCTATAGATATAGGTAGAATAATGTACATGACATTACTTTCACTTAAGCTTCATAAAGAAGAGAATACAAAACAAAAAGAGTTGATTAAATCTCTTAAGAAGAAAGTGAAAATTGACGAATCATTTCTAGAAACAATATTTCATTCTTCATGTAGTACTGATATTCCAAGTTTGTCTAACTCCATAATTTATTATGATGCTCTAAGTAAATATTCAAAAATTACTATTACAGGAAAAGAAAGAATCATATGATTCTAAAGGAAAAGGCAAAGAAAATATTCTTATCCAAGAATATTATGACAATGAGAAAGTTCAAGAAGTTTATCATATTCAAGCTACAAAGATTGAAGAACATGAATTTTATGATGAAATCAAAGTAGAAGCCAAGAAAGAAGATGAACTTGATGGAGCTCAAGTAGAAGATCACATGCATTCCAAGGTCACTTGAAGATTAAAGATAAATATGAAGATCATGATTGAAGACTAAAGTCTTCAATAACCAAATAATGTAATATAGGGGGTGTTGGAGTATATTACATTATTTGGTACATGCTAATATAAAACCATGGTACCTTCATGGTACATTTGTAAATAATAGATTACAATTGAGTCATAGTTTAGAGTGTGAGTTATGTTTCCCTTTATGTAAGTGTGAATGTGCAGGATATGCACAAGTTTCATGTAAATTTATAATGTGCAGGAAATGCACAAGTGTCATGTGATTTAGTGTGTAAGTATAATTTGAGTCTATGTGGGCAAGTGTCTTATATGCAAGAGATCAAATATGTAGTGTAAATATGTGCACAAGTGTCTTAGGTTAGAGTGTGCAAGTTATGGAAGTGTAAGAGTCATATATATGTGTGCATACATTATAGAGTCAAGTGTTCATCAAGTATGCAAGTGTCAAGTAGATAAGCCAAGAGTCATGAGACTTGGCATATGGAAAGGAATAGTCAAGTATCCAAATAGTAATTCTACTATGTATATATACTCCATAGATTGAACAAACATCATATCACATTACAAAGAAAAGAGAACATCACTATCCTATTTATAAGAGGAAAAGGAGTAAGAAATATTGCATAGATTTTGAGAAATTAATATCGTAAGTTGTTCTTCATGCATAGTACATGAATTATTTAGGATATTTAAATTCACATTGCTGCTTATTATTGAAAGCTATTTGATATATTATTAGCCTTGATATACATATTAAATTGATCATATTATTCTTCTCATATCATTATATTGACCTTATTATATCGTGGCTACAATATATTTTATATTGTGATAATTGTGGTAGTATTAAGACTTAAAAAGCCATCACCTGATAGAGTTGAGGCCATCACCAACTTATCCTTACCCCAACATAAGAAATATCTTCAATATTTCTTTGGATAGATAGATTTTGTTAGGGGTTTTATATATAATTTTATAGGCATTGTTAGGCTCATGACCCTTATTCTAAAGAAATACCAACCATTCCTCTTGAGGTGTGTTAGAATAGAGCAAGCCCAACCTCTACTTTAAGAATTCTATCAAGGATTCTCGGGTGGCCATTTTTAGCTCAAACTACTACCATTAAAATTATGAGATTTGGATATTAGTGACTTACCATATTTTTAGATGCTTACTTATGGGTGAGAAACTGTGACATGTGCAAGTTCTTCATTAAAAGGAAGAGTAATGCACATATGCCATTGAAACCTATTATAGTAGTTGAGTCATTCCCCCAATGGGGATTGGATTTCATTGGCATGATCAACCCACCATCAAGTGAAGGCCATAAATAGATTCTTATTACCATAGATTATTTCATCAAGTGAATAAAAGCAATCCCACTAAAGGAAGCCATTGAGAGGGTAATCATATATTCCCTAGAAGAACTCATAACCAAATTTGGTAATCTAAATACTATTATCATAGACAATTCTAAGGCACTCACTAGGGTCAAAATTACTTGCTTCACCCTCTAGTATGACATATATCTTAAGGATACCTCAAACTCTTATCCTTAAGGAAATGGTTTAACAGAGTCCACTAATAAGAACCTAATCAATATTATGAAGAGGATAGGTTTAAGAAATCATAGGTAGTGACACCTCCATATATGATGATCCTTGTAGGCAAATAGAATTACTCCAAATAATGTTATAGGATGTTTGTCTTATGCCTTAGTCTATGGTAAAAAAACAAGGTTGCATATCTTTATAGAGTTGGTAGCACTCTAGTTACTTCATCAACTAGAAATATTGGAGAATTATGCCATGACTATAAGTATGGGTGAGCTATTTAATCTCAAAGAGAAAAGGAAAGAAACTAGTGAATAGTTGAAGCATCAAGGAGTGGTTAAAAGATGCTTTGAAAAAATAGCAACTCCTTAGAGCTTCAAGGTTGGTGAATAGGTGCTCAAATGGTATAAAGACAAGAGTAAACTAGGGCACCACTCCAATTTTAATTCTATATAGAGTAGCACTTACATCATCACCTCCTATAAGATGGAAAATTCATTAAAACTAACCACACTTTATGGTTATGCATTTTCGATCCCAATCAATGGGATGTAATTAAAGAGCTACCCTTAAGATTTGACACAAAAAACTTGTATATACCTATTATTGTAATATTATGTTTTAGTTTATTTTGTAGTAGATTTCATTTCAAGTACTTGATCCACACTCTTTATCAGGAGCATATATTGCTTTGTGTGATTGTTTATATCATAAAAAGCGGTAAAGCAATCCATGCCTTTTGGAGCCCTAAGTCAATCAAAACCAATGACTTGCATAATTTTGAAGGTTCCAAGATAGATAATATTCTTCTTGGGAAGATATGATAATAAAATCATCAAGTCAACAAAGCCATGTGGCATACTCACACTCAATCATGAGCTGTTATTGGGAAGCTTGACTCCAAGTCAATGTGAACTATTTAATCAAACCATCAATGAGAGACATTGCTTGCTCAAACAATAAATATGAGAATATTCTCAAGTTCCAATAGCAATATGATCAAAAATGGAATATGGATACATGGTGGTCCTATGCTCAAGCAAGAGTCACAAAAGAAGGTCTCAAGACCAAAGTAGTGTAAGCCATCTGATTGGATCATCAACATGTGGTTCTATTTGCTAAAATAATGAACATAGATAGCTCCTTGAGATATGACGATCATTATATCATCAAAGTTAGGAAGTCTGCATATTTTTTTTTCCATGGAGATCCCCTAGCACATGTATTTTCATGCTTGGTAAAATTTCATCCAAAGTGCTTTTGAGGCATCATCATCTTGTGGCTGCTCCACAACGTACCCCAAAATTGGGGACCCACCTTTTTTGCATGTTTTCTAAGAAGACTGAAGTGGCCCATATGCTAAATATCAAAGAAAGAAGAAAATAGAAAAAGTGTCACGATATCGCGACATGTTGCATTGTCGTGGCCAAAGGAGAAAAAAGTGTCACGATATCATGACATGTTGCATTGTCGCGGTCAAAGGAGGAAAAAGTGCCACTGTAGCACCCTAAAATTGGCGCAGTTAAACCTTAGTAAAAAGATAAAAATTTGAATTTTAACCCAAACCGCCCGTTAACCGCCCGTTACCCGCTCCCCTTGTTTTTCGTGCCATTTTTAGGATTTGTTTTGACCGTTGGACGATATCGTCGACGATCAGACGAAATCATCCCGGATCTGACGAATTCATCTGGAACAGAACGTCCAGACGATTTCGTCCCAAAACCAAATTTTCATAATTAGCTTCTGTTTCAACAACTTCTCTAACTTGGGCAGAAAGCGTGTCTACGTGGTTAGAGTCTTCCCCATTGGAGATCTCCCAAATTGGGATGATCTCCAACCTCCTAACCTCTCCCTAATCCTATATAAACTAGGATTTTCTCAGTTTATCCCCCTGAACCCCCTAGCTGACTGATTTCCCTACAAATTTAACTTTTCGTGCATTAGAACACCTTCACACCTTCATTTGCATTGCGTATTTCAAGTTTTCTTGCAGGAATTTTACTATTTTTCAGTCGAAGCAAGCTCGGATCATCGCAGGCGATTCCAGATGATTTCGGACGATCCTATCGTAGATCGATGATGATCTCGTATGATTAGAGGTGATCTCGATTGTAGTCCAGATTGGGGGCAATCAGAGCCTAGAGTTTGCATTTCTTTATCTTCTCTCTTCATTTCTTTATGCATTAACTTAGTTTATTCTATTCCTGCATCCTGGAGTTCACCTCATTTAGCATAGATGCATGATAAAGTTAAAATAAATTATTAAATTAATGCATTTCTTTTAATTACTATCTGGATCTATCATTTAGGCAAATTTACTATCATTTCTATCATTTCCCTTTGCTTTTGCAATTGCATTTTTGGTTTTTGGTATCTGTTTCTGTGATTGCAGGTTTCTGATGAATTCGTCAGATCGATGATGATCTCGTCTGATCTCAGATGACCGACTGAGATCTGAGATGATTCTATGCAATTTCAGATGATTACGTATGATTTGAGATGATTTGGACTTCTACAAACCTCAGAATCTTCATCAGACATCCAGAATCAGGTATATTCTATCTTATTTAGCATACTTTCTATGTTTAGCACTTATTCATGTTTTCTATATTCATATAAATCAGCATTGGCATATAGAATAGCTTAGATTCATCTTGGCCAAACCTAGGAATTGAATGATTAAAGTATAAAATGAACACATCAAACCTACTCTCAACCTAGGTGTGGAAACTGCCACTCAAAAGTTTCCTGGTGAACCCACCATCCATCGAAAATTCACCCTTATACCCCTCCCTCGAGAGGCGCGACCTTCAAAGGGCCTCTCAGTCCGAGGTATTGTCCCATCCTTCTCGCATCCCCCTTTCGGGCGCGGATCCTATAGCCTGAAGGTAAGGATGCAAAAAATTTGGAGCGATACATTTTGGTGAACCCGACGTGAAAACTAAAAACCTTTTGAAAACAATCCAAAAAAAAAAAAACATAAATGCATTTAGAATCATCAGACAAACAATTTAAGATTGCATATCATATTTAGATGGTAGATTATAATAAAAGATGAGCTGTCACCATTAATGTTGAGAATCAATTAGCAGCTATAGAGATTACTTCTTTGCTTAGAGTATCTCAAACATATAGAGTCCCACCTTTATGGGACGAACTTAATAGGAGATTGAATCTTATTTCATCTAGATCAACCGAACTTAGGCAAATCAAGAGGTTTGTCCTAGATAGAATCCTGGATCCTGATCAAGTGACCTTATATCATGAGCTTCAGAGAGCTTGCCATAGGTGGTTAGCAGATAAAAGAGCCCTTGTGTCTTCCGAGTTGTACACCTTTGAGGAATACCTCGACAATGCAGTTGTAGTACATAAATTTCTATCTCGTATAGAGGATCAAGAGGTCGTTCTTACGGATAGAAAGAGATGGAATAGAGTTCCTAGAGCTGTGTTATATCGAGAGTATTGCCATGAGCTCTATTTTTACAAGTCAGAGTCGAAAGTAGATAACATCACCATAGCACACTTTGTCAAATTCTTGAAAAACCATTTCCAATTTGAAGAGGAGCATTTCATGACTCCTGATGAACTTGATCCCATCAATGACATCTATAAACTATTTATAGAAAACTAAGCCATTCTTTTATTATTATTATTTCTTGCATTTAGTATGTTGTTTGTTCTCTTTATAATATTATCATAAAAACAAAAAAAAACAAAAATATAACAAAAATCAAAACATTTTCTTTTAAGTATTATAGTAGGTATATAATTAAAATATATACCTCCCAAATTTGTTGCAAATATATATATATATAAATATATATTTGCTAAAATCTAAATTTAAGCATAATGACTAGACTTAGGAATGGAAAACAGATTGAAGTAGAAGAAGATTGGTTAGGAAAACCAATAAATAAACTAGATGTCCTTCCTGAAGACCCAATTCAGGAAGAAGGAACCCTAGACCAACAAGAAGAAGAGTTTGTTGAAGGAAATGAACAAAGAGAAATTGTTAGAGAGGAAGGATCCTCATCCCCTAAAATGTCTCCGAAAGGAGCTATTACTTTTGAGAACATGGAACATTTTTGGAAGTTCCTCAATACTAATATTGGCACCCTTAATAGAGCAGTCCATATGGACAAGGATCAAATTAGTGACACTCAAGCAACCCTAGAAGAAATATATCACACACGCACTAATCCCTTGTCCTTCGTTGATCAAGAAAGTGATCAAGTTGGACCATCCAATTTGGATATGGCCGCTATAATCTAGAACATGCAACAACAACAGGTTACCCAACCACCTAGAGTGCCTGTTACCAAGCCTAGGGTTATTCCCACACAAAAGAAACCTTCATTCACTGCTCTATTTCGCCAAGTTATTGATCAACATACCTCAAATCAACAAAAGCCTAAAACAAAACCAAACACCAATTTCCAACAATCTGGGATACAACATAATGCTACTACAAATCTTCTTCATAATACTCTTCCTACCAACCATTTGCATAATAGCAATATAGCATCTAATCCTTACGTCACGCCATCATACGCTCACACCCCTCATGTACCACCGAACCAATATGGTGGACAAACTAGTAATCTGGAAGCCATGGTGAAACAGTTAGTCTCCCGCATGGACCGGATAGATCCCTACCGTCCCTCGTACAATTATCGAGAGATGTGTAGTCAGCCTCTAGATCCTATAGTTGTAGCACAACCATATCCTAAACACTTTCCTATGCCTGTCCTACCTATATACAAAGGAACCGAAGATCCCATAGAGCATCTTCGTATGTTTAGGATAGCATGTCATGATATATCACATGATGATTTGTTATTACTAAAAATGTTCCCAAAAAGTTTAGGAGGAATGGCATTAGAGTGGTATTATCAATTACCCACTCATTCTTTGAGGAATTTCGAAGAGACAACCGAGTCTTTTGTGCATCAATTTAGTGCCTACATTGAAAGGCATGTAACCATTAAAGATTTGTACAACCTAAAACAAGACAAAGATGAATGTTTTGCTGATTTCCTAGCTCGATGGAGACAGTTGATAGGAAAATTGCACTTTGTGTTACCTTATCGAGAAATGTTGGATATCTTTATCAATAATTTACAAGAACAACTATCCTATGAATTATCAATTGCTACCTTGACCACCTTCGATCAAGCTATAGATTTAGCTCGAAGAGTGGAAGATGCTCTCATTAGGAGAGGTCAGCTTAAAAAGAAAGATGATGAGAAAACATCCAGAAATCAATATAAAAATAAACAAGTTGTGGGTGATGGAGTCACTGATAGTAGAAATATCGCTACTATTAATGCTACGAAAACAACAGAGAAGTTTATACTGAAACCTCCTGATAAACCACCTCGAGAATTTACTAGGTTAAATCAACCTTTATCAACCATTCTCCCACAATTATTAGAATGAGGTTTGATCCAATTACCAAATATCCGGGAACCTGATCCAACTATACCCGGATACAGAGCTGATTTACACTGTGATTTCCATAGAGGACCTGGACACGCTACCAACTCTTGTAAAATATTAAAACATAAAATACAAGATTTAATTGATAACAATGAGATGGAGGTGCAAGCCTTTCAACCTAAACAAAATCCTCCTAATAATGCTCAAAAGAACATCCCCCAAAATCAGAATCAGAATGCCAATCAATCATTGGACATATTTCAACATCCTTTACCAAAGCATGGTAAAGAGGTGGCTAATCAAATTGAGCATCATAATGTTCCCCCTCCTACCCGATATGTAGGGACTATTAGTGGACATTTACCTACTCATGATCTGCAAATATTTGACACAACTTTATCCATGGTTACGACCAGACCTCTATATAATATTCGGACACCTGATCTTAGTGATACAGAATACGAGACTGAAAGTGACATGGAAATCACCTCAAATCAATCGAATAGTTCTGAAGATGAATCAGATGCTATTCAACCTATCACAAATTCTATGGTTCCGGAAGAACCATTTCCAAGAAGAGTCATTACTAGACCATCTTCTCACCAATTACTTTCTAATGAACAAGCCATAAATGCTAGACCAAGACCCATTCATCATCCACAAAATAATATTGTAGGTACCATCGGAGCTGTTACTCGACAACAGGCTCAAAATTCTCAACAAGATCAAACTCAGAATGATGGATCAGCTCCATTTGTTTTGAAAATTCCTAATAAAGGGAATCATGCGCCTAATGTTCAACCTAAACCTCCTTATAATATTAATGAACAATTATCAAATACTACAGCTAGAATTTCCCTTTTGGACCTTTTAAGATCTTCTCCTACACATAGGGATGAATTAATGCTCACATTAAGCCAAATGATGGTACCACAAAATATTCAACCTAAAGCCATGTCCAATACTATCATAACTCGAGAAGTCGATTGTATTGACTTTCGGGATAGAGATATACCACAACATAGTTTACATAAGGATAACCCCTTATATATTACTGCCCTAATTGGAGATGTAGCAGTTAAACGAGTCTTGATTGATAATGGTTCATCTTTAAACATTTGCACTTTTGACTTCTACCAAAGATTTGGGTTTAGAAGTGATGAAATGAAAAGAACTGATATGATCATAAAAGCCTTCAATGACGAAACACAAGAAACATGTGGAGTTATTACTATCCCATTGCAAGTTGGTCCAAGAACCTTAGACATGACCGTGTTTATTGTACATTGCCCTGCATCATACAATATACTCTTGGGTCACCCTTGGATCAACGCGATGCGAGTTGTTCCCTCAACTTTACATCAGTGTGTTAAATTCAAATTTAAAAATCAATTGGTTACCATTCATGGTGATCCTAGACCCTTTGATATGTGTGCTTTGGCAGAACCTGTTGGAGTTCAATTTTGCCCTGCTTTATCATCCACACATCCTAATTCTAATCATCCATCTAAACGTGTGAAACACACACTCATAACATCATCTACTCCATCAACTCCACCTCTACATATAGTTCAACCATCTTCCGAACAAACCACATTAGGACCTCAAAAGGATCCTAAACCCACAACCAATGCTTCTTGTTTTACTCCTATAACTTCCATACCTATAGATCCATCCATAGACATCTCTACAACATCTACACCTACCAGAGGCATATTTTTCGCATCCAAAGATGTAGGAAATGTTCCTTCTACCTCTTACGCTCTTACTGATGAGCTCTTACCCGATTTATCTAAAATTCTTATATCAGAGAAAACAAACGTTGCTATGCAAAATTCCCTTATTTTAAATAATTTGCCATCCTCTCCTCGTACTTTGGGCCTCCCATAGCCTATGGGAAGTATTTACCAAGTCGGGAGCTGTGCTTTTATTTACAAGGGATATGACTGGGGAAGAATACCTAGAAACATCAAGACTCATTATGATGGATATGCTCGATGTTATTTTGCTAATGAGTATATTAAAGCTAAGCCTATAATGCTTAAATTGGGATATAAAGGGAAAGGTTTGGGACCTTTCTAGAATGGTATGAAAGAACCTTTTGAGGTAGAACCATGGCCTGCCCGATGTGGTGTGGGCCTATTTCCTAGTAAAGGTCAGCCCTTCCCATTTGAGGATGATGACCATCTCATATGTTACCAAGATTATTTGGATAAACATGATGCTTTGCATTTAATGAATAACCCATTTACATGTAATATGCTATCCATAGCTTACCCTGAGATGATTGCTGAATCCGATGATGAGTTGGAGGGAGATATCTTCCATGATGTCTCCATTGAGGAATTGTTACATAACAGATTTTATTTCGATGGCTCTATACCTAGTATAGCCCAGCTTGAGGCCACGACTCCTCAAGATGAATTATCCAAGCTAACCTTGGAAGAATTACAAGAATTGGGTGTTTCACCCACCCCACCTAATTTTGAGAGAGATCTACACATGGAAGTAGAAAATGTCATAAAAATTAACATTGGAACCGAAGATAACCCTCACATAATCAACATTGGATCAGAATTGAGTCAAGAAAAACAAGATAAATACATTGCATTCCTTAAAGAATATGAAGATGTTTTTGCTTGGACATATGAAGATATGCCAGGATTAGACCCTTCTGTAGTTATGCATCACCTAGTAGTCCATCCGGATGCTAAACCTGTTAAACAGAAACTTAGAAAAATGCATCCTAAAGTGGCTTTACTAGTCAAAGGGGAATTAGAAAAACTCTTGAAGGTTATTTTTATACAAGCCATTGATTATGCTGAATGGATCTCGAATGTAGTTCCAGTAACTAAGAAAGAAGCTACCAAAGTTAGGGTTTGCATAGACTTTAGAGATATTAATGTTGCATGCCCTAAAGATGATTTTCCTCTTCCCAACATGGATCAGATCATTGATTTTACTATTGGGAGTGGAATGATATCCCTAATGGATGGATTCTCTGGTTATAATCAGATCAGGATAGCTCCTGAAGATCAGGCTAAAACAACCTTTATTACCCCTTGGGGAACCTTTTGTTGGAAAGTGATGCCATTCGGTTTGAAGAATGCAGGTGCAACATATCAACGAGCCATGACTTATATCTTTCACGATATGATGCATGATATTCTACATGATTATGTAGATGATATTATAGCTCGTTCCATCAAAGAAGATGATCATTTAGATGACTTGAGAAAAGTATTTGATCGGTTAAGGGAATATCTTATCCGATTGAATCCAGCTAAATGTATATTCGGAGTTAAGTCCGGTAAATTATTGGGGGTTATAGTTTCTTTACGTGGCATTGAAATTGACCCTCTCAAGATCATGGCTATCACTGATATGCCCGCACCCACAAATATATCTGAATTACGAAGTCTACAAGGTAAGCTTCAAGCTATTCGTCGCTTCATCGATAAGTTGGCGGACAAAACAGGACCCTTTCTTAAGCTTCTTAAGAAAGATGTCTCTTTTCATTGGGACGACGAATGTCAGGAAGCATTTGAACTCCTCAAACAATATCTCCTTAAACCACCGGTGCTTTCACCACCTAGATCTGATCGTCCATTTATCTTGTACATTTTTGCTTCAGATTTTGCCTTAGGAGCTATGTTAGCTCAACTTGACGATGAGAAGAAAGAACGTGCTAATTATTACATTAGCAGAACCTTAATCAGTTATGAAACTCGCTATACAGTATTAGAGAAGTTATGTCTCGCAGTCGTATTTTCTACACAAAAATTATGCCATTATATGCTCAGTCAAAAACGTATGTTATTGCTAAATTCGACCCTTTGCGATATCTCATGAGTCGACCTTATTTATCTGGTCGCACAACAAAGTGGGTTCTTGCGCTAAGCGAGTTTGAACTCACGTTTATAGGACAAAAGTCTGTTAAAGGTCAAATCATAGCAGATCAATTAGCTGCTACACCTTTAGAGTCTACCCATCCCCTCATCATTGAGTTTCCTGATGAATGCCTTAAACTAGAGGCAGACCATCCAGAGCAATGGTCCCTATACTTTGATGGAGCCCGATGCATGAGTGGGGCTGGTGCAGGTATTATTTTAATATCTCCATAGAAACATCTTATACCTCTGTCCTTTAAATTAACGTTTGCTTGCACTAATAACACTACTGAATATGAGGCTCTAATCCTTGGATTACGAGCTGCCTTGGCACTAAAAATTAAAAATCTATTGGTTTTCGGTGATTCTCAACTTGTCATAAATCAAATCAATGATGTTTATCAGACCAGAGATGATAAATTACGTCCATATAAAGCATATGTCTTACAATTATTATCTTTATTTGATCAAGTTACCTTGGAAGCTATTCCTCGAACTAGCAACCGTGCGGCCGACGCTATGGCTGCAGCTGCATCTCTTTTGCCCTTGGAGTTAGATGACGAATATGCTACCATCATTATTCGTCGACTCCAGGAACCCGCTTCAAATAAATCATGCTTAGAACCTTTGGATGTGTTTCTAATCAACGAAACTACTCCTGAACCATGGTACATTGATATATTTAATTTTCTTCAAAATGGGACCTTTCTTGAAGGTTGTAATAGCAACCAACATCGGTTATTACGTAGACGAGCAAGTCACTTCGTAATTATTGGTAATACCTTGTATAGGAGATCTTTTGAAGGCATCCTACTGAGATGTTTGAATCTAGAAGAATCTAGATCAGCTTTGAGTGAAGCCCACGATGGATCTTGTGGGGGACATTTTAGTGGTAGCACCATTGCTAAGAAGCTCCTTAGGATAGGATATTTTTGGCCTACCATGGAGAATGATGCACATGATTATGTGCGCCATTGCGACAAGTGCCAGAAACATGCTGACCTTGTCCATGCGCCTGCACAAGAACTACAGGCTATTTCATCTCCTTGGCCCTTTTCAAAATGGGGCTTAGACATCATTGGAAAAATCAACCCTGTGTCATCTGATGGACACAAATTCATCATAACCGCCATCGAGTATTTCATGAAGTGGGTTGAAGCTATGCCCTTAGCTTCTTGCACTAGAACCCAAGTTTCTAAGTTTATTTTTAATCAAATTATTTGTAGGTTTGAAATTCCTACAAATCTCATCTCAGATAATGGAACTTGTTTCAAAAATAAAGATGTCAAAAAATTATGTCAAAAATATAAAATTCAACATCGTTGGTCCACTCCCTATTATCCTCAGGGTAATGGCCAAGCAGAAGCATCTAATAAAACATTAATCAAAATCCTCAAAATACTGGTCAATAAATCTGGTCGAGATTGGCACATCCAACTATATCCTGCTTTGTGGGCTTATCGAACTAGCGTTCGCACCCCCATAGGTACTTCACCTTTTGTTTTGGTTTATGGCGCTGAAGCTATTTTTCCCTTTGAATTAGAAGTTCCTTCTTTGGCTCTACTACTTCAAGATACTGAAGTAGGAGATGAATATCGTGTTGGCAGATTTAGTCAGCTGGAACTCCTAGATGAGAAGCGCATCAATGCTTTGGAGCATCTTCGTGCCTACCAAAACAAGCTCAAGCGAGCATACCTCAAGAAAGTTCATCATCGATCCTTTGAGATCGATGACCTTGTCTTAAAAGAAAATCAAAAAAATACTAATGCAACTAAAGACCTTAAAGGTAAATTTGAGCCCAACTGGCTTGGACCGTATATCATCACTGCTAAATTTGGCTCAGGAGCATACCGATTAGCTACCTTAGATGGTAAAGATCTTAAAGAACCTATGAACATTATGCATCTTAAGCGCTATTATGCATAACATTTGGTCATTTCATCATTTGTATATATTGTTATTTTGCATATTGTTTCATTTTAGTCATCCATATAAAAATTTTCAAAAATAGTAACAGTATTTATTCTTTCAATTCATCAATCAAAATCAAAATATAAAAACTTCAAAATCATCAAAATCTTCAAAACATTGTTTATTTTTGTACTTGTCAATTCTTGAAGTATTGCAGTTATATTTTCAATTATTTTGGATAAATTAGCATTTATTTGGAATCCCGCACTTTCACACTCACATGAATAAATATCTTGATTTTATTTGGTATGATTATTAATCTCTCTTATATCAAAGTCCACAGTTGAATTAAATAAAGTTTTGAGCATAGAGAACTGATCTTGTTATTTACTTGAACCAAGTATATCTCTTCACATTAAAATGATTTCATTGCAAATTCGATATGATGCTACATAGTAGAAGTGGTTTCTTGAGCGAAAAGTTTCCCCTGCTATCCTATCATGCACATGGTCTAGAATCTTTGAGAATTGACAAAAGGACAAGCTCACCCCTACCCAGAATAAAAATCCCTTGCTCTACAGCCAATCCGAGCAAGTATCCCTAGTATAGGAAGCAAAAGAAAAAGTCAAAGAAAATGAGAAAAAGAAAAATATTATTTTGTACCATCGCAACAATATTTCAGCATTATCTCAGTTCCAAGCAAAAATACAAAAAAAAAAAAAAAAAAGAAAAAGAGAAAAGAAAAGCAAAAAGCAATAAAATCCTTTTCCCTACCCCTTGAAAAGAAAAGAAGGGTGAATGAGCTTGAATCCCTGGAATTCTCAATTATTCGAAAACTGTGAGGTAAGCCCCATAACAGTGGTTTGTGCCCAACCCGCTTGGCCTTGGGTAATCCCTAGCATGGTGATATGTCCGTCACATTAGCGACCTTCTTTTGTACAGACCTATGTCGGCTTATGGATTAGCTAGCTCTTGATGACCCGACTTACATAGTAGTCTGGTATGGTTACATGCATATAAATCATGGTCAATGAACCCTTATTTGGTTAATTCAAATTACTTGTATCAAATTCTCTTGCTCAAAATTGGTGAATGAACAATACAATTGCACACACATTTGTATTTGAGAGATTTTGTATCATTATGATAAATCAAGATCGGTAATGAACTCACATTTGCACATGAGGGTTCCTTATAAATCTACATTTTGTCTTTGAGATAATTTAAAATATCTCTGCAATTCTTTTCGAATCATTTCATCTTCTTATTTAAGAACATTTTCTTAGCATAAAAACAATTAAATATATGTCTTTCCAACAAACAAAAATTTTCTTTCACATCTTCAAAAACCTAGTAAATAAAGTCATGTTTATATATTATTATTTTTTGTTTATCTCAAAACCAAAAAATCAATCATGCAATAAAACTAAAATATCAAATTCTTTTTGGATTTCGCGATGATGGTATAAGTCTATACCTATAATTCTATGCCTAGCGCAAACCATTGTTCTCATTTTATTTCCCATTCATTTTAATTCATAAAAACATATGGCTTACATCATTATGTTACCCAATTGTGCTTTAAAAAGAACGCAAATTTTTCTATTTTATGTCATTATGTCAACATTCAATTTTGCAATGATGGTATAGTTCCTAGGGACTTATTCAAAAATTTTATCACACTTAGGAATTTATGCCTAGCAAAAATCATATTTCTTTAATATCTCATGCATAATATTTTTATGAAAATCTGAAAACAAATCATCACCATCACCATTTTTCATCATCACAACACAAAGTCTTAAGACAGTCTCTTAAGCACCCTTTTACTTTTAGCAATATTTCTATACTGGGATTAGCTTGACGACCTAGCGAGCGACGACTCCATGAAATGGTCTATAACAACGACAATGTCCTTTGAAATTATTGTTAGAAGTCCCTTTTATTTTTCATCAAATCACACCACAAAACAACCAATTTATTCACATCAGATTATTTCATTTACAATTTTATGGCATGACATAAAATTATAATTTATTTCCAATGACATAATTACATGAATAATCAATCACAAAATTCAAAATTAAAGCATCATACAACATATACACAAGTCATATCATCAAAAATACAATCTATATATATCAATCAATTATGTACATCATCTAGATTGGTATGCCACAATCAATACCCTGGCATACTCAATCCCCTCAAAAAGTAATAATAATATATACAATCTATAGTCTATAGCAGCTAGCCTCGAGAAGCCCTCGAGCTCTCAACCTCATCTCCTCTCCCACCCTGAGGTGGAGGAGGTGGTCCCATAGAGGTCCGAGCTGTGTCTCGGGTCCTCATCGTCGATCGTGAGGATGTCCTCGATGATCCCATCATGATCGGCTCCACAATGGGGGCTGGCAATGGTATCCTCTGCCCCTCTGGAACCATATGATAGTACAACCCCTGGTAGAATGTGGTCTAAGCAATAGACCATGCCAGATCCTGAGTGCTCGCCCCTCCGCTCTGAGCCCTGAGACATGTAGCCTCATCCTGTAGTGTCTACACCTGAGCTCGAAGGTGGGCATTCTCACCCCGAGAGCCACCATCTCATTGCTCTCCCCCACCTCGATACCCTTGCCCTTATCGAGTGATGGTGGCCTCTCCCCCTACTGAGAAGGGAATCCCTCCTCCCTCCTCCCTGTCTGTTGTGGCCTCTATGGAGCCTGTGCCATCCTCTGGCATCTCTCCTATGGAGACCATCGCTGCTCTCTCCCATCGTGACCCCGTGCTGCCTCAATAGCAGCCTGGCATCGCCTCCCCATCCATCGCACCATGGCATGCATCGGACCCTATGCCCTCATCATCCGAGGAGGGTGGATGCCTACGTACCAAGCATCGTATCCATCGACAACCCTAACATCATCACCATCCACTGGCTGGATGGGGGCATCATCTACATCCTGGCTCTAGAATCATTGCATATCTAGAGCCCCACTCAGTGTAGTACTATCTCGAATAGTCTGGGAGTACTCATAATCCCTGAGAGAAGGGATCCCCTATTGAAGACCGAACTATCACAAAACTCGATCGTAGCGATGGAGCTCTACCTCTCCTCGCTCCATCCTCAGCCAGTAGACTCGCCTGATGCGAGCCAGCTCCTACCCATCCTCTGCCCACCCTGGATGCTCTCTCCATGGCCTCTAGGTGATCTGGTCTAGGATGAGGTCATCTAGCAACCTCCGTGACATCGATAGATCTATCCACCATTGTGACCCTCTCTAGAACCACCAATAGAAAACTCGGGGCCTCTCTCGATCAACCCTTATCAGTGGGAGCCCTATCGGCCTCCGCACCGTGATGTGCTCCCAGCACCAAACCTATAGTAGTGATGTCACAACTAGACATCGGCCTCCCTTGTATACGACCCCATGTAGGATCCTATACAAGCGGCATAGTACAAAGCTACCCCATGCATATCTGTATCCATGGTCTCTCATGTCATAGACCACATCTGAAAGGAGCCAGGGTAATCTGCACCCACTCTGGTGGCACAGTAGTAAGCCACCCACTACCCCTGCCAACACCCGAGTCAACCTAGATGCCCCAGGCATCTACCTTAGAGACTCGATGTTCACTCCACCCTTCTCTAGGGTGAAGCTCGGGTCTCCGCTCAGCCTCATCATCGCCTGGCCCTGATTGGCCGTAGGAGTCATCAACCGTCCCTGTATGGGGATCCTCAAGATCCTCCATACATCCTCTAGTGTGGGAGCCATCTCCCCTATCGATAACTAGAAGTAGGATGACCCCGGATACCACCTCTCTACTAGGGCTGTCAGTAGCCCCATGTCCGTCGATACTTGTGGCATCTCTGCCACATGCTGCAATCCGACCTGTGCTAGTCGGTCATGCTCCACTTGGTCGAGCATGGCTATATCATCTCTCAGCCCCCCGTATTTCCACTCTCGACTCTTTAGTAATCCCCTCTACAAAATAAATAATAAAACAATAAAATTCATTAATAAACCAATCATTAAAATCAATTAAATGCAATTCAAACAAGCTTAATTTCATAAAAATGATGATATCGTCCACCATTGGATGATATCATCCTAAATTGGGTAAAATCATCCTTTGTAGGATGAAATCATCTCCTATTTCACAACTTGGGGATCGCCCCTTGTTGGACGGGATCGCCCCTAGTTCATCGATTTCACCCTCGACGAAATCGATGATCTAGGGACGATTTCGACGAAATAGGGATGATTTCATCTCGACGTCGTCGACGGCCTAAAAACGACCGTGATGCCCCAAAATAATCAAAATTTAAAACAAAAAATTGCACAAAACAAATTAAAACATAATTCACTAGGATTAGATCCTTACCCATAGCCCGCATCGGACCTCTGTCGATCGGTGTGTTGTCTCAACCATTTTTCTCTAGAGCTCTAAAACAGTAAAAATGAACAGTAAAAATGAATTAGGGTTTTACCCTATTTTCTTAATTTTATTTAAAACCAACAACATTTTTTTAATTTTTCTTTTTCGCGCTTTTACCTCAAACGTTCGATTTGGGTAAAAACACGGAGGGGGCACCATAGTCAGCAGTCGTACGATTCGACCTAGAATCATCGTCTAGAAAATTGAGTAAATTTTTGCTTTCTCGTAAAATGGGAAGAACTCGTCTTTAACGCATTTTCTTCGAAAAATTCGCTAAAGAGGGGGCAAAATGTAGCACCCTAAAATTGGTGCAGTTAAACCTTAGTAAAAAGATAAAAATTTGAATTTTAACCCAAACCGCCCGTTACCCGCTCCCCTTGTTTTCCGTGCCATTTTTAGGATTTGTTTTGACCGTTGGACGATATCGTCGACGATCAGACGAAATCATCCCAGATCTGACGAATTCATCTAGAATAGAACGTCCAGACGATTTCGTCCCAAAACCAAATTTTCATAATTAGCTTCTGTTCAACAACTTCTCTAACTTGGGCAGAAAGCGTGTCCTGCGGTTAGAGTCTCCCCCGTTGGAGATCTCCCAAATTGGGATGATCTCCAACCTCCTAACCTCTCCCTAATCCTATATAAACTAGGATTTTCTCAGTTTATCCCCCTGAACCCCCTAGTCGATCGATTTCTTTGCAACTTTAGCCTTTCGTGCATTAGAACACCTTCACACCTTCGTTTGCATTGCGTATTTCAAGTTTTCTTGCAAGGATTTTATTGGTTTTAGCGGAGCAAGCTCGGATCGTCGCAGGCGATTCCAGATGATTTCGGATGATCCTGTCGTAGATCGACGATGATCTCGTATGATTGGAGGTGATCTCGACTGTAGTCCAGATTGGGGGCAATCAGAGCCTAGAGTTTGCATTTCTTTATCTTCTCTCTTCATTTCTTTATGCATTAACTTGGTTTATTCTATTTCTGCATCCTGGAGTTCACCTCATTTAGCATAGATGCATGATAAAGTTAAAATAAATTATTAAATTAATGCATTTCTTTTAATTACTATCTGGATCTATCATTTAGGCAAATTTACTATCATTTCTATCATTTCCCTTTGCTTTTGCAGTTGCATTTTTGGTTTTTGGTATCTGTTTCTGTGATTGCAGGTTTCTGACGAATTCGTCTGATGAATTCATCAGATCGACGATGATCTCGTCTGATCTCAGATGACCGACTGAGATCTGAGATGATTCTGTGCAATTTCAGATGATTACGTACGATTTGAGATGATTTGGACTTCTACAAACCTCAGAATCTTCATCAGACATCCGAAATCAGGTATATTCTATCTTATTTAGCATACTTTCTATGTTTAGCACTTATTCATGTTTTCTATATTCATATAAATCAGCATTGGCATATAGAATAGCTTAGATTCATCTTGGCCAAACCTAGGAATTGAATGATTAAAGTACAAAATGAACACATCAAACCTACTCTCAACCTAGGCGTGGAAACTGCCACTCAAAAGTTTCCTGGTGAACCCACCATCCATCAAAAATTCACCCTTATACCCCTCCCCCGAGAGGCGCGACCTTCAAAGGGCCTCTCGGTCCGAGGTATTGTCCCATCCTTCTCGCATCCCCCTTCTGGGCATGAATCCTATAGCCTGAAGGTAAGGATGCAAAAAATTTGGAGCAATACAGTCGCGATATCGTGACATGTTGCATTGTCAAGATCAAAGGAGGAAAAAGTGTCATGATATCATGACATGTTGCATTGTCATGGCCAAAGGAGGAAAAAGTGTCATGATAAAGCGACATGTTGCATTGTCACGGAAAAAATAGAAAAAGTGTTGCGATATCATGACATGTTGCATTGTCGCGACTAAAAGAGAAAAAGTGTCGCGATATCGCGACATGTTGCATTTTCATGACCAAATGAGAAAAAGAAAGAACAATAAAGAAAAGTATTATGAAATCGTGACATGTTGCATTTTCGTGGCCAAGAGCAAGAGAAGAAATAAAAGTGTCACGATATCGCGACATGTATTTTCGTGACCAAACGAGAAAAGAAAGAACAAGAAAGAAAAGTGTCGCAATATCGTGACATGTTGCATTTTTGCGACCAAACGAGAAAATAAATAACAAGAAAGAAAAGTTTCATGATATCGCGACATGTTGCATTTTCACGACCAAACGAGAAAAGAAAGAATAAGAAAGAAAAGTGTCACGATATCGAGACATGTTGCAATGTCGTGGCCAAAAGAGAAAAAGTGTCACGATATCACGACATGTTGCATTTTCGGGGCCAAAAGAAGAAAAGTGTTGCGATATCGCGACATGTTGCATTTTCGTGGCCAAAAGAAGAAAAGTGTCGCGATATCGTGACATGTTCCATTGTCGTGGTCAAAAGAGAAAAAATTTCGTGATATCATGACATGTATTTTCACGATTCAAAAGAAGTAGACAAGCAGAGAAACAAGAAGTGTCACGATATCATGACATGTCTGATTTTTGCCAAGGGAATAGAGCAGTTGACAGTGCATCTTATAATAGTGACGTGGACATAAGGACAAAATCCAATGAATAAGACAAAACGTTACATAAGGAATATTTAATGATTTGAAATCATTTAAGATGGTCATTACACACAGAAGGAAACAGACGCAAGCCCATGTGGAGAAAAGGAAACGTTCTTTCGAAATCAAATGAAAAGTGAAGAAAACCAAATAGAGGAAGCCAAACCACGAAAATGAAATGAAGGGCCACAGAATAGAAACAAAAAGTTTTTTTTGGAAATCAAAATGCATGCATGCACAAGGGAAGGTGAAACAAATAGTCATGGAAGGAGAAACAATTTTTTTTCAAAGGTTTTAAATACGCGATTCAAAGAAGTGAGGATGGGCTAGAAATTGTAAAAAAACAAAGACTATCTTTCGGAATAAAGGATTTTTTTTTAGCAAGAGCAACTCTTGTGTGTGAAATCAAAAGGAGATTGAAACTAAGACTGTTGCTATTTTTGTAAATCTTTCCTTTGCATTATTATGTCTTATATCTATTTGTTTACACCATAAAATGGGTTACGATTGGTGAATGATAGAATGATGCAATTATCTGTTTCCTTAGAGTCTTGCATCTGATCTAATTTGATTGTGTTTATGTTATAGGTCTTTTAGGTCAGGTTGTTTTAGAATTTCATCTCATAACTTGGGGTTTTGCAAGGAGGAGATTGTTAACCAAATTAATGTCCTGTTTTATTTTTTTAGCTAAATTTTGTAGATAATATTTATGTTTTATTTTTTTTGATATTTGGATTAACCTCATCTTAAAAATTTGCTTTTTGATTCGGGTCCATTCCAGAATTTTTGCATTTGTTTTCATTCTTGCATCTCCAAACACCTTCATCTAATTTTTAGATAAAATATGGGTTTAGGAGGGTTACTAATTCCAAATGCACATTAAGTCTGATCAAGTAAATGAATCCTAACTTGCTAACTTACTAATTGTTGCTAACATTTAATACTAACATTGCTAACTTTACTAACTAGGTTTCGAGTAGATCACTTTAATATGAAGAACTTTAAAAGAAGCTATCATCGCATTGGGTTGATTTAATGGATTATGGTTGCAAAGTACTTGTTCAAATCATTAAAGGCCCCTTGTTAACTATTACTTGCATGGTTTAAGTTATTCTAGTATACATTCATTTATTTGCTTTAGTCTTGATTGATTATATGCACATGAATGTTTGTTCACAAGAACCTTGGAGAAATGAATAATGCTACTTAATTTCTTTGCAAGAGAGAGTTTCATGTTTGATACTCTAGTTGTGGTGATCATTTTGCTATAGGTTCAAATATTCTCTCAAAATTTTTGCGCTAGAAGGAGGTCCTTCTTTATTGCTTTGTGATTGCGATCTATTCTAACGATTAACGTGGGTAGTTTTGTTTCCACCAATTGTGCTTGCAGGTATAACATTTATTTGTTTCATTTTACAAGTGATTTGAGAGAAGTCTTTTAGAGTTCTAGAGTTTTCAAGCTGGCCCAACCTGAGTACATAGCTACTAGGTCCAAAACTATAGGGCAAACTATTTTCTAGAGCCTTTCTCCCACTGCTAGGAAGCAGAGAAACAAAACATTGGAGATCGAAATACCACCCAATGTACTTGAGTTAGGAGCTTCTTTAGACTCAAGTACGTCTAGCGGGCCTGAGCCCACAATTTCAAATGTGATAGCTACACCAAGTGCGTCTATCCCCATCATTACAAGTGTCGCCATTGTTCCTATAGGGTCGATACCTTTGAATAACATGGCCCAATAACAACAACAACAACAACCACTTGCCCTTTGGTATGGTGCGCAAATTTCTCCCTTGGATATCCCTAGGGTAGTCCATGAATTGCCTAGAAATATTGAAATGGGATTTCCTAAATTCATGCATGATGGTCCCATAAAAATCGAAGAACATGTCCAAATTTACAAGGATTACATGTTTAGACAAGGAGTTACCCATGAAGGTATCACTTGTCAAATTTTCCCTGCTAGTCTAGACAGTACGACCAATGAATGGTATAGGAATCTTCCCGCAGGGTCCATTACTTCATGGGCCCAATTAGAAGCTGCCTTTATTACCCAATTTTGAATGTTTTTGGATCCTTCCATAATTTATAATTTATTCGTATCATGCAAAAGGTTACCCAATGATCCCATAAGAACATTCAATCAAAGGTTCCAAAAACTATATACAAATTTAACTTGCCACTTTGCAGTAGATCCTATGGTGGCCCTACAACTGTACTTTGGAGCTTTAGATCCATTAACATCCTTGTTGACTAGAAGGAATCCTCAGGTTATGATTCTTTCATTAGCTTATGTGAAGACAATGACCCGTGAACAACAAATGAATTTACCCGAAGTAGGGTTGTCTCAATTGACTGGGATGGGACAATACGGTCCATGCAGTCAATTCACCATGATGAATAAATTAATGGCACCACAAGTTCCAAAAATGAATAATTTCCAACAACCATATCAAGTCGCATCATTTCCCACTTATCCTAATTCCTCTATTTCGACACAGGTATTGATTCCAAATAACCCGATACCTTGTCTGGGTTCAGTATGAGCAATAACTTGTTGACCATACATGGGTTCACTCCGATTAGTATGCCAATCCCAATGACTTATCCAAAAATCACTCCTATTCAAAGTGTGAATCCAGGATGGAATCAAAGTGCCCAGACCCAAGCCATTGTACCTATTCCATAGGTGGCTAATGCAGCAAATACAGCTGGGCCTGGAATTACAGTGCCCCAACCACATGGGCCTAAATCCATGATAGAAGACATGAAGGAAACATTGGCCAAAGTTTTGGTTACTGTGGGAAATGTTAATAAAAAAGTTGACCAAGTCATGGGTCATAACCATAGAGGAAAAATAACATACAACACACATCCTAATAATGGACGAGTACCCAATCCCATAGCCAATCAGGCAGATGTCTCGAAAGATTTTGGAGAGTCAGGATCTTGTGATAATGATTGCCTACACTGTTGCCATGGAAATTAGGAGTTTATATTGACTGAAGTTATATATCCCCAAGAAAGTGAAGAAGAGGAGGATGTGGAGTTTTTTGGAAAATAATATGAAGAAACATTGGAAGTTCATGCCAATAAACGTTTTAGGAAATGAAATCACAAGTATTACACAAGGAGTTATAAGGATCCCAAAACTTCCTCTACCCCTCCAAAAAACCCATTACTTCCTCCCGATTTCAAAGGAGATGTTAATCCACCTCCTCCATCAATGGCGGAGAAGTCTAAGTTGGTGCAAAACATGTCAAATTTGGAAAAAAACCCCTTATGACTTGATAGAATACATGAATAAAACTAAGGCCAATGTCTCAATGTATGATATGTCCCAGCTTTTAGGCCAAGAAGTAATTCCACCAAAAGGTTTGGATCCACCTACCCAAGTTCATGAAGCTAAGGGTGTTGAATACCAATTGGTTTTGAAAGGGGAAAAGCGAGACGTGCCCCCATTTCTTATAACCATTAAAATTGTTGGTAGAAATCTACATAATTGTCTAATAGATTCAGGGGCCTCTGCTAGCATTATGCCCCTAGAAATCTATCAAAAATTGGGACTTACACCAAAACCTTCTAAAAGCAAGGTGGTGCAACAGGATATATCGGCCATGGAGGCAGTGGGAGAATTAATGGATACTCTTATTCAGGTCAACTCAGAACCTAGGGTTCAACATCACATAGATATATTGGTACTTAACATTCCTATCAAATATGGCATGGTTTTGGGAAGATATTGGAACAAGAACTTAAACGGATACATTGTAACAGACTCTTCACATATGTGGTTGCCTGGGAGAGGAGTGGCCAACCAAATTTGAATTGATAGTGAACCTAGGCTCAAGGAAATGATAACATAATACAACAAACCTAATGAGATTCAATACATTGAAACTAAATTAGGAGCCTATTGCTTGGACGTAGAAATTCCTAAGAATTCTCAAAATGGAAGTATTGGATGCAATGATTCTGAAGAACACCATAAGGTTTGGACTTTATGATGGGGACTGAAAAAATTTCAATCTACAAAAACTATAAATTCATTCAATATTTTTAAATTACAGCAACAGTCCGCAGACTGATATGCAATCTTTGGCTCTCCATGTCCTCTCATTACAACACTAGGTTTTTCTAGAGGCCCCGACCCTTTGCAGTTCTATATTAACAAATACAGACAATGACCGCAGCCATTCACCATTCTCTGTTGTCCTTCGACATGCACGATCCATGATCCTGGTGTAGACTACCTCATGCTCGGTGCATCTACCTACACTACCTAGGAACTCTGAGCTATCTCTGGAAGGAAACACACAGCCCGAAACTGCCTCATGTTCGACACATCTATTTCATGGTTTTCTGACCCCAGCTCATCTAGAAGAAAAACAATAGCGCAGCAGGGCCAGGATGGCCCTCTGGCCTCGCAACTGCAACCCTCTGCCTGCAACTATTTTTCTTCGACCCCTTGTGCATGCCTCGACTTGCCCTTTTATAATTTTTGTGCGATGATCTGTCTTCAATTCATGGACCTTAATTTTAGATTCTCGTGCCTCTTTATCTGTCGTGATTCTTTGTATTCATTCGCTTTCACTGCACCTTGGTGCCATGTGTTGTCTAGTGCTGCCACATGTCATTCAATGAAATCATTCTGCAATGATCTCCCAAAAATGTTGCATGTCGTGATATCGCGATGCTTCGGCCTCCTTGCTCTCTCCTTTCTCTTCAGATCGCAAAATCACTACGTGTCACGATATCACGACACTTTTCCCTATATCCGCTTCCTCTTCTCTTCTAGTCATGAAAATGCGACATGTCACAAAATCGTGACATTTTCCTTCTTCGACTTCTTCGCTTGCCTTCTGGTCACAAAAATGCAACATGTTGTGAAATCGTGACATCTTTCTCCTTCGACTCCTTCTTTGCCCTCTGGTTGCAAAAATGTGACATGTCGCAAAATCGTGACATCTTTCTCCTTCGGCTCCTTCTTTGCCCTCTGGTCGCGAAAATGCGACATGTCACGAAATCGTGACATCTTTCTCCTTCGGCTCCTTCTTTGCCCTCTGGTCGTGAAAATGTGACATGTCGTGAAATCACGACATCTTTCTCCTTCGGCTCCTTCGCACTTTGGTCGCAAAAATGCGACATGTCGCAAAATCGTGACATCTTTATCCTTCGGCTCCTTCTCTCTCCTCTGTGGGTCGCGAAACTGTGACATGTTGCAAAATCATGACATCTTCACTTTTGTGCCTTCTCTCTCCTCTACAGGTCACGAATCTGTGACATGTCATGAAATCATGACATCTTCACTTCTGTGCCTTCTCTCTCCTCTTTGGGTCACAAAACTATGACATGTCACGAAATCACGACATCCTCCTCTGCTGGTGTCTTCACTTGCCTTTTGGTCGCGAAACTGCGACATGTCGTGAAATCGTGACATCTTCATCCGCTGGCTTCTTCACTTGCCTTCTGGTCATGAAACTGTGACATGTCATGAAATCGTGACATCTTTCCTCCTTGCTTCCTTCTTTCATCTGTGGGTCATGATAACGTGACATGTCGTGATATCGTGACATCTTCCGTCTACTACTTCTCTCTCCTCTTTGTGTCACGATATCGCGACACTTTTTCCCTGCTAGCTTCTCTCCCACTTTGTGTCGCAATATCACGACACTTTTTTTGTCGCGATATCACGACAGTTTTCCTCCTTCTCTTTCTCTCTCTTCTTTTGGTTGCGATTTCGTGACATGTCATGAAATTGTGACATCTTCCTTAGCCAATTTTTTGAAAATGGCTCTTCTGCCTCTGGATGCTTCTGCATCAGGTGCTACTGGATGCTCCTGCATCAGACACCTGGGGTTGGTGGAGAAGTGACCTTCACTTCTACACTGTTTTGTCGCCTTCTTCTGCACAAGGACTCAAACTCTCTCTAGTCAACCTTTCTGTCTTCTCACCACTCTTCCACAGATCCTGGTGCAAACTGCCTCACGTTCGGTGCATCTGTTTGCACGCTCAGGAACTTCTAGCTCTGATACCACTTGATGGGGACTAAAAAATTTTCAATCTACAAAAACTATAAATTCATTCAATATTTTTAAATTACAGCAACAGTCCGTAGACTGATATGCAATCTTTGGCTCTCCATGTCCTCTCATTACAACACTAGGTTTTTCTAGAGGCCCCGACCCTCTACAGTTCTATATTAACAAATACAGACAATGACCGCAGCCATTACAATCTTCCGTCTAGAAGTAAATACTCGCACCACCATTCTCTATCGTCCTTCGACATGCACGATCCACGATCCTGGTGTAGACTGCCTCACGCTCGGCGCATCTGCCTACACTACCCAAGAACTCTGAGCTATCTCTAGAAGGAAACACACAGCCCAAAACTGCCTCACATTCGGTGCATCTGTTTCATGGTTTTCTGACCCCAGCTCCTCTAGAAGAAAAACAATAGTGCAGCAGGGCCAGGATGGCCCTCTGGCCTCACAACTGCAACCCTCTACCTACAACTATTTTTCTTCAACCCCTTGTGCATGCCTCGACTTGCCCTTTTATAATTTTTGTGCGACGATCTGTCTTCCATTCATGGCCCTTCGTTTCAGATTCCTGTTCCTCTTTGTCTGTCGTGACTCTTTGTCTTCGTCCATTTTCACTACACCTTGGTGCCACGTGTTGTCTAGTGCTACCATGTGTCATTCAATGAACTCATTTTGTAATGATCTCCCAAAAATGCTGCATGTCACGATATCGTGATGCTTCGACCTCCTTGCTCTCTCCTTTCTCTTTGGATCATGAAATCGCTACGTGTCACGATATCGCGACACTTTTCTCTTCATCCGCTTCCTCTTCTCTTCTAGTCACGAAAATGCGACATGTCGTGAAATCATGACATTTTCCTTCTTCAACTCCTTCGTTTGCCTTCTGGTCGCAAAAATGTGACATGTCATGAAATCGTGACATCTTTCTCCTTCGACTCCTTTGCCCTCTAGTCGCGAAAATGCGACATGTCACGACATCATGACATCTTTCTTCTTCGGCTCCTTCTTTGCCCTCTGGTCATGAAAATGCGACATGTCACGAAATCGTGATATCTTTCTCCTTCGGCTCCTTCTTTGCCCTCTGGTCACAAAAATGCGACATGTCGCAAAATCGCGACATCTTTCTCCTTCGGCTCCTTCTTCGCCCTTTGGTCGCGAAAATGCGACATGTCATGAAATCATGACATATTTCTCCTTCGGCTCCTTCTCTCTCCTCTATGGGTCATGAAACTATGACATGTCATGAAATCGTGACATCTTCACTTCTGTGCCTTCTCTCTCTTTGCAGGTCACAAAACTGTGACATGTCGCGAAATCATGACATCTTCACTTCTGTGCCTTCTCTCTCCTCTGCAGGTCGCAAAACTGTGACATGTCACAAAATCATGACATCCTCCTCCACTGGTGTCTTCACTTGCCTTCTGGTCACGAAACTGTGACATATCGCAAAATCACGACATCTTCATCTGCTGGCTTCTTCACTTGCCTTCTGGTCGCAAAACTGTGACATGTCATGAAATCATGACATCTTTCCTCCTTGCTTCCTTCTTTCACCTGTGGGTCGTGATAACGCGACATGTCATGATATCGTGACATCTTCCATCCGCTACTTATCTCTCCTCTTTGTGTCGCGATATCACGACACTTTTTCTGTTATGATATCGCGACAGTTTTTCCCTGTTGGCTTCTCTCCCACTTTGTGTCATGATATCGCGACACTTTTTCTGTTGCGATATTGTGACAGTTTTCCTCCTTCTCTTTCTCTCTCTTCTTTTGGTCATGATTTCGTGACATGTCACGAAATCGCGACATCTTCCTTCCTTAGCCAATTTTTCAAAAATGGCTCTTCTGCCTCTGGATGCTTCTGCATTAGGTGCTACTAGATGCTCTTGCATCACTTTAAGATTTGATGGATCCAATTCCAAACAAGGGGCAGGAGCTGGTATTGAACTTTCATGTCTAGACAGAAAACCTATATTGGCTGCATATAGATTACAGTTCCTAGCCACCAACAATGTAGCAGAATATGAGGCCTTGATTTTTGGACTTCAATTGGACCTTCGGAAGAAAATAAAATGTATCAAGGTCTTAGATGATTCTAAATTGGTGGTAAGACATGTTAAAGGACAATATGCATGTAATAACAAGTGGCTCAGCATTTACAAAACCAGAGTTAGAGATTTAATAAATGAATTTGATGCTTTTAACATATATCTAATCTCTAGAAAAGGCAATCGTTTGGCAAATTATTTAGCCGTAGCTTCTAGCATGCTTAAACCAATGGATCACAAGAAGTGCAAGAAATTTTCCATAGAATTAGTCCCTTGCCCCTCGATACCTGATAATGTCACGAATTTCCAAGTCTTTGATAGTGACAGACATATATTCAATTTTGTCGCTAATTCTGGTATCTTTGAAAATCAGGTTATTGATGAAGATGAGAGGGGTCAAGAAGAGGCAGGTTTGAAAATGGAAGCTACTAGAAAATGGAATTAGATGCCAATTGGGATGGCCTCATTAGAGAAAATGTTTGATATTGGATACCAACCGAAAGGAGGGAGAAAATTTCCACTTCCCAAAGAGGCTTGTGACTCAGTCAATATTGGAAGTGCAAAAAACCCTCGTGAAATACTCATTGCAAAGGCATGTACCGAAAATGAAAAGAATTCCATTACCAATGCATTGAATGAATACATAGATTGCATAGCTTGGAGCTATAAGGAGTTTAGAACTTATAATCAGAATGTTATAATGCATAAAATCCCTTTGAAACCAGACTCCAAACCTTTTAGGCAAAGACAGAGGCCATTCAATCCGTTACTAGAGCTCCTGATAGAAAAGGAGGTAAAGTGACTATTAGAAGCTAAAATCATCTTTCCTGTTAGGCATTCCACATGGGTTGCTAACTTGGTCACTGTTAGGAAAAAGAGTGGAGATATAAGGCTATGTATTGATTTTAGAAATCTGAATAAGGCCTCACAAAAAGACAATTACCCTTTACCTACCATTGAAAAAATCCTTCGAAAGGTAAATGGGTCAAAAATGATGTCATTCCTAGATGGCTATTCAAGATACAATCAAGTCCTCATCCATCCTAATGATAGGATGAAAACCGCCTTCACCACAAAATGGGGCACGTTTGCATATAGGAGAATGCATTTTGGATTATTGAATGTAGGTGCTACATTCCAACGAGCCATGGACTTTGCATTTAAGGGACTCATCGGTAAGTGCATTATTTTCTATGTAGATGATATTCCCATATTTTCTAAGAACAGGGAGAACCATGTCAAGGATATAAGGAAAGTTCTCTAAAGGTGTAGGGAACATGGCATTTCACTCAACCCAAATAAGTGCATTCTCGGGGTAATGGAAGGAAAATTATTGGGACATGTAATATCCAAAGATGGAATTTCCATTGATCCTGAAATAATAGATGCCATACAATAGATTCCTTTTCCCAATAGCAAAAAAGAATTGAGATCATTTTTTGGGAAGATTAATTTTGTTAGAAAATTTATTTCAGTTTTTTAGAAATTGCAAAACCCTTGAACGATATGTTGAAGAAAGAGGCCAAAATCAAATGGACGAATGAAAATAGGGATGCTTTCCAAAGAATCAAGGATATGATTTCTAGAGCCCCAGTTTTAGTGAGTCCTGATTATGCGAAGCCTTTCTACATTTACATATTTGCTTCAGGCCATTCATTTGTGAGTGTTCTAACTCAAAAGAGTGAACGCAACATTGAAAATCCCATTGCCTTCCTTAGTACTCCTCTCAAAGATGCGAAATTGAGATATTCCATATTGGACAAGCAAATGTATGCCCTATTTAAGACTGTAAAAAAATTCAAACATTATATAGTCCACAGTAGGGTGTTTGCTATAGTCCCGGATCCTATAGTTAAAGCCATGTTTATACATAATGAACTGGGTGAAATGCGAGGTAAGTGGATCTCAACTCTTCAAGAATTTGATCTTGAAATTCAACCTATGAAGATAGTGTGGGGACAAGGGTTGGTTAAGGCCATAGCAAAAAATGATCCCTTAGTTTCATGTCAGCATTATGAAATAGCAAATATAACTGAAGATGAGTGGTATGTAGATGTGTATTTTTTACTGAATGGTAAGTGTCCACCACATTTGAATTCTACTCAATGAAGAGCCTTGCGTTTAAAATCTGCTAATTTTCTAATCAGATCCGATGCATTATACAAGAAAAACCATGAAGGAATTTACCTTCGTTGCGTTGATCAAAAAGAGGCAGAGCAAGTACTCGAGGAATTACATGGTAAGTATGGGACAAGACATGGGTCTGCTAATGCCACAGCCTATAAAATCCTTAGAGATGGTTACTATTGGCCTCAAGTTTTTAAAGATGCTCATGCTCATGTGAGGTCATGTCATACTTGTCAAATCACGACAAATAGAGAAAGGGGTGCTTCTATTCCATTACAATCTGTAATCGAGTCTAGACCTTTTGCACAATGGGGTTTGGATTTTGTTGGGATCATCACCCCCAATTCATCCGATTCCCATAAATACATTCTCACGGCTACAAATTATTGCACAAGGTGGACGAAAGCTATTCCCACTAAAAATGCCACTTCAGAAGTTGTTATCAAATTCTTAGAGGATAACATTGTCACTCGATTCGGAATGCCTAACTCCATTATAAGTGACAACGGTTTCGCTTTCTCCTCTCTAGAATTTACAAATTGGGAATTCGATAACATGGTGAGTTTGAAGTTTTCTTCAAATTATTATCCACAAGGTAATGGATTGGCTGAGTCTTCCAATAAGAACTTGTTATGTGTCATTAAAAAGTTGCTTGAAAGAAATCCTAGAGATTGGCATAACAAACTTAAGTTGGCTCTTTGGGCTGATAGAATCAAAATCAAGGAATCATTAGGAACATATCCTTACCACTTAGTTTATGGACAAGATCCTATTTTTCCCACAAATTTTAAGTTACAAACATTACATTTCATGAAATATTACCTTGGAACTGATAATAAACTTGAAGCTAGACTAACACAATTGATGCATCTGGATGAAAAGAGGGATGAGGCTATGATTCACTTCAGTAAACACCAATATGTAGGAAAAATGTGGTTTGATAAAAATTCTAGAGTCAAAACATTTAAAGTTTTAGATTTAGTGTTGTTGTGGGATAAGAGACATGAGAGGAAAGGAGATCATGATAAATTTGATTACTTATGGTTGGGTACTTACCAAATTTCAGAAGTCCTAGGTGAAAACAACTTTAGATTAAAAACCCTATATGAAAAATATTTGGCTTTACCCGTCAATGGGCTACATTTAAAGCACTATTTCCAGGCCTGAAATGGCAAGGCCTTGTATTATATGTAAATATGTCATGCTTTGTTTCTGCGTGCGTAGATTTGATTTTTTTTAGGTGTGTGTTAGGTTTTGCCTTCAACATTTATTTTAGCATGATGAGATTGTTCTGAACGAGGTTTTGGAGGCATTTTGATTGCATGGTTTTTTTTTAGCTTAGTGTGGTCATGGGACCAATTTTGGGCTTGATAAAAATAAAAAAAATAAAAAAATAAAAAATATATATATATAGCAAAGTGGTTAGTGTGTATCCTTAGAAATGTTCTAAAACTAGAAGTATATGAAACAACATAATTGTTTTACAGAAATCTCCACGAGCACTGCAAACACATTAAAGAATATCGTTTGAAATTTGGGATACATGAAAGTTGTCAATTTTACAAGATAGGATGAAGCATTTTTGTATAATCCATCTTACCCATTTATGTTTAGGATGCATTGCATAATAGCCTCGAGTCTCATTCCATTCCATATTTCAAAAAAAACCACCAAAAGCATGTCAGACCCTCTTAGGATCATTGCATAATAAACATTAATTAAGGTCTTGGGGTTGGAAACTGATGCTGCTTTGTCTTGAATTAGACACGTTCTGCACATATAAACATCTTGGGGAAATGGTTGAAACCTTGGAAGAAAAGTGAGGTGAAAAGAATTTTTCTTGTCTGTCTCATCATGTAAAACATAGTCCATGAAATAGTGGTTTTCACCACTCCACCTCCATAACATCACTTGGATTGAAAGGATCATACTACGTGTCCCTCATAAGGATGAGTAGTCATCCCTAAGATTCAAGGAAGCCATTACCACTCCACCTCCATAACATCACTTGGATTGAAAGGATCATACTACGTGTCCCTCATAAGGATGAGTAGTCATCCCTAAGATTCAAGGAATCCATCATTAATCCACATCCATCACATCATTTGGATTGAAAGGATCATACTACATGTCCCTTGCAAGGATGAGTAGTCATCCCTAAGATTCAAGGAATCCATAATTAATCCACCTCCATCACATCATTTGAGTTGGAAGGATCGTACTATGTGTCCCTCACAAGGATGGGTAGTCATCCCTAAAATTCAAGAAATCCATCATTAATCCACCTCCATCACATCATTTGGATTGAAAGGATCGTACTACATGTCCCTTGCAAGGATGAGTAGTCATCCCTAAGATTCAAGGAATCCATCATTAATCCACCTCCATCACATCATTTGAGTTGGAAGGATCGTACTACGTGTCCCTCACAAGGATGGGTAGTCATCCCTAAAATTCAAGAAAGCCAAAGCCAAAGCCTGGACTATGGGACTGATCTCCATCGGGGCTATAGAGGCATGACTGGTAGTGGAGTAGGCTCATGCATGGTGACATGCCTCATTTAAAAGCAAGACCTCTGACTGCTCACACGGATAGACTAGCCTGTCAATTATCCATAATAGGTTTAGTCATTTTGCTTAAGATGAGGTAATGAACTCAAATCAGAGTAGTAAGGATAGGGTTAAATTCTCATCACGCTTAGGTTGAGAATATGATTCCCCAAAGCTCTGATTTCACTTACACATGCACATTGATTCAATATGGCAGTGGCACATAACCAACCTTGAGATTGGGTATATGAACTCAATTCATGCATGATTGGTCTTGAGAGGGTTTGATAGTTTTAATGTTTGTGCTCGTGCTACTAAAATTTAAGAGTCCTGGTAAAGTAGGTCAGCCATAGTTCATTATGCTGGCAATACATTCGATCTTGCATAGACCCTCCATGATTCATTATATGCATTCATGTGAAATTGGCAATAGAATGGGGAACTATTTCAAACAATAAAGAATGAATCACTATGCACACATTGAGCGGATGCTGAATAATTTTAATGTTTCATGTATTTCTAGTTTATTTACATTCTTTGGATATTTGATAACGCTTGCAATTGAGTTGTAGGTTTTCAGGTTGGGTTTCTCACCAAAATGCTCAAGAGAATTTCCCAGCAGAGTCACCATTTGTTGTGGCTACTCCACAATGTACCCCAAAATTGGGGACCCACCTTTTTTGCATGTTTTCCAAGAAGACCGAAGTGGCCCATATGCTAAAGATCAAAGAAAGAAGAGAAGATAAAAAGTGTCACGATATCGCGACATGTTGCATTATCGCGGCCAAAGGAGAAAAAAGTGTCGCGATATCGCGACAAGTTGCATTGTCGCGGCCAAAGGAGGAAAAAGTATCACGATATTGTGACATGTTGCATTATCGTAGCCAAAAGAGGAAAAAGTGTCGCGATATCATGACATGTTGCATTGTTGTGGCCAAAGGAGGAAAAAGTGTCGTGATATCGTGACATGTTGCATTGTCACAATCAAAAGAGAAAAAGTGTCGTGATATCGCGACATGTTGCATTGTCGCGGTAAAAAGAGAAAAAGTGTCGTGATATCGCGACATGTTGCATTGTCGTGGCAAAAAGAGAAAAAGTGTTGTGATATCGTGACATGTTGCATTTTCATGGCCAAGAGCAAGAGAAGAAAGAAAAGTGTCACGATATCGCAACATGTTGCATTTTCGTGACCAAACAAGAAAAGAAAGAACAAGAAAGAAAAGTGTCGCGATATCGCGACATGTTGCATTTTTGCGACCAAACGAGAAAATAAAGAACAAGAAAGAAAAGTGTCGTGATTTCATGACATGTTGCATTTTCTCGACCAAACGAGAAAATAAAGAACAAGAAAGAAAAGTGTTGCGATATTGCGACATGTTGCATTGTCACAACCAAAAGAGAAAAAGTGTCGCGATATTGTGACATGTTGCATTGTCGCGGCCAAAAGAAGAAAATTGTCGTGATATCGCGACATGTTGCATTGTCGCGGCCAAAAGAGAAAAAGTGTCGTGATATCGTGACATGTTGTATTTTCATGATTCAAAAGGGGCAGGCAAGCAGAGAAACAAGAAGTGTCGCGATATCGCGACATGTCCAATTTTTGCCAAGGGAACAGAGCAGTTGACAGTGCGTCTGATAATAGTGACGTGGACATAAGGAAAAAATCCAATGAATAAGACAAAATGTTACATAAGGAATATTTAATGATTTGAAATCATTTAAGATGGTCATTACACACGGAAGGAAACAGACACAAGCCCATGTGGAGAAAAGGAAACATTCTTTCGAAATCAAACGAAAAGTGAAGAAAACCAAATAGAGGAAGCCAAACCATGAAAATGAAACGAAGGGCCACAGAATAGAAACGAAAAGTTTTTTTTGGAAATCAAAACACATGCATGCACAAGGGAAGGTGAAACGAATAGTCATGGAAGGAGAAAAAAAAATTGTTCAAAGGTTTTAAATACGCGATTCAAAGAAGTGAGGATGGGCTGGAAATTGTAAAAAAAACAAAGACAATCTTTCGGAATAAAGGATTTTTTTTTTGGCAAGAGCAACTCTTGTGTGTGAAATCAAAAGGAGATTGAAACTAAGACTGTTGCTATTTATGTAAATCTTTCCTTTGCATTATTACGTCTTGTATCTATTCGTTTACGCCATAAAATGGGTTACGATAGGTGAATGATAGAATGATGCAATTATCTATTTCCTTAGAGTCTTGCATATGATCTAATTTGATTGTGTTTATGTTACAGGTCTGTTAGGTCAGGTTGTTTTAGAATTTCATCTCATAACTTGGGGTTTTGTAGGGAGGATATTGTTAACCAAATTAATGTCCTGTTTTGTTTTTCCAGCTAACTTTTGTAGATAATATTTATGTTTTATTTTTTTTGATATTTGGATTAACCTCGTCTTAAAAATCTGCTTTTCGATTCAGGTCCATTCCATAATTTCTGCATTTGTTTTCATTCTTGCATCTCCAAACACCTTCATCTAATTTTCAAATAAAATATGGGTTTATGAGGGCTACTAATTCCAAATGCACGTTAAGTCTGATCAAGTGAATGAATCCTAACTTGCTAACTTACTAATTGTTGCTAACATTTAATACTAACATTGCTAACTTTACTAACTGGGTTTCGGGTAGATCACTTTAATCTCAAGAACTTTAAAAGAATCTATCATCGCATTAGGTTGATTTAATGGATTATGGTTGCAAAGTACTTGTTTGAATCATTAAATGCCCCTTGTTAACTGTTACTTGCATGGTTTAAGTTATTCTAGTATACATTTGTTTATTTGCTTTAGTCTTGATTGATTATATGCATATGAATGTTTGTTCACAAGAACCTTGGAGAAATGAATAATGCTACTTAATTTCTTTGCAAGAGAGAGTTTCCTATTTGATACTCTAGTTGTGGTGATCATTTTGCTATAGGGCAAAATATTCACTCAACACATCCTACATCACAAATAATGACATATGGAATAATGACATGTTTCATGCATGTCCTTGATCAAGAATTTTCAAAAGGATACTTGAGTGTAGAATAACATGAGCTATCTAATCAAACCATCAATGGTAAATATTTTTACTAAATTAATAGATGCAATAAACCTCCAAGATACTAGCAGTAATTGGATCAAAAAATAAATAAGGACATGTAGTGGAATTGCACTAAATTAGGAGTGAATGAAGAAAAGACCAAGGATGGATTAACGTAAACCATTTGATAAAATAAAATCAATGGATGACATAAGTTATTGAGGTAGAGAAGAAAAATGGTTCTTCAAGTTAGCACAAACCATTTGATCAAATTATATCAATGGATGACATTGTTTACTAAAGAAGTGAACATAGATAACTTCTTGAGTATCGGTAACCATTGAATCATCAAGAAAAAAAATTGAGTGTTGTTTGATCAAAAAATATCCCTCCTACATGTGTGCTTCACACTTAGGATTTCACCCAAAGTATTTTTTAGGGCGTCATCTCATGTTGTTGACAGTGCCACATGATGGCCCTATGTTAAATCAAGTTGCATCAAAGAAAGCCCAAGGCTAGAAATAACACAAGTCATTTGATGAAGTTATTAATGGGTGGTAAATTCAATGATTTTTGAAAGTCTAAGAATAGTGTTGGAACATCCATATCACAAAGTCTTGTAGACCATTTTATGTCAATGATTTATATCCCACACCACCTAGAGAGAATTTTCAAAGAATAAAAACAATTAGCTCCATAGGATAGAGTGAACTATCTGATTGGCCAATAAGAAAAGCCCATAGACCATTTGATAAATAAAAGGTGGTGGTCTCCTTCTACCAATGATACATAAAAAAAAAAAAAAAATTGTGTGGATTGAAATTAATACTAAGAGAAGGTGGTGGTATTTTCCTATTGGTTCTATAAAAATAAAGAGTAAATGCATGCAACATGAATTCAATGATGAAAATATAGCATATTGGTCTCAAAAATAGAACTTGATACTTAGAAAATATGGAAACCTCTTTCTTTCAACTTTAAAAAAAGGGAAATAAATTCAAATCAAGTAAATTTAATGCTAAAAAATATGACAAAAACTTCCTACCCACCTTGAAAATAAAGAATGAATTCATGTCATGTGAATTTAGTGTAGGTCGATGCCCCATTATTCAAGGAAATAATACATAAAAAGGGTGTCTTTCCTCCTTTCCTTCCTTATTAATTCTAAAGCACTCAAGTAAACAAGATCCCATAGAGTACAAAGAAAAATACAGTTGTAAAGTTGAGCTATGATAAAGAAAATTTGCAAATGTATAAGCATTTAAAAAAGACACCAATAACCATGGAGAAAAAGAAGACTTCCACACGCTAACCTAACCAAATGAGGCCCTTCCAAAATTTCTACAATAATAGTTGTAGTATCTCCTTCCACCTTAGGTTGAGAAACATCAACCCACACTCTCCAAGTCGTGGCCCTCGAGCTAGTAAAAGACCCAACTCAAAGGGTCATGGACCCTGATTGTCAAATAGGACCAATAAACTAAGAGAAGGGGAATTGGAGAGATCTAACACTAGGGACCTTAAAATATTTGGAGCCAGAATATGGAGAATATTCCTAACACAATATATGGTGAGGTGCATAATTACTACAAACTAATGGTTACATATGCTAGATATTAGGACACCTAGGCTATCCAAATTTATTTCTAACCAAATTTATGAGGGGTTATCCAAATTCATGGAAACCTAAGTTTTTAAATATTTTTTAATTTTTTCCCATTTAAATTTGTACAAAAACCCTGGACAATAATAAATTTTAAATTTTAAGCAAGCAAATGACTTCGGCTATAATCCACCCATTTATTTCTAGACAAAGGTCATAAAAAAGAATTATTTGTACTATAATTTCATAAAAAAAAAAATTTACACCAACCCTAGTGGCTCTATGTGGGTTCAAACCAAAGTGTTTTTTTGTGGTTGACCTCCATATTTTTTAGGGGAGGATCCAAGGATATTGGTATTTTTTGTAGGGGAGGATCCAAGAATTCATCTAAAGAAAGGGTCTATATTTTGCAGGGGAGAGTCCAAGAATTCATTTAAAGGGTCATCTAAGGTGAAGTTTAAAACTATGATTCATTGACTAGGCCATCAAGCCATAAGGTCATCTAGGAATAAAGTCATCTAAGTCTATGTGTTTGCTAGAAAGGAGATATTGTTATTTTATTTATTTGCATGGTCCTATTGGTATTGAAAGGGATGAGTTGTATTGATACAAGAATAAGTACAATATATAGGCATGAGGCTTATATGATAACATGACATGTGTCAAGGACACATGTCATAAAATGGAAAAGATAAAGTACGCATTAATTCTAACATCCTCTCTTAATGTGTACTTTTATAAAAATAGAAGCCTAACATTCTCCTTTATTACATGATTTGGTCTAGGCTTGTGCTTTTTGCACTTGGCTCTACTATGAACAATGATAGATCAACTATGTATACTTCTCGATCTATTGCCTTAGGGTCAACCACTTCCTTGGGTCTATTGCTTGGTCATACATATTAATAAAATGCCCCCCACCCATGCATATGTAAAACTCTGTCAGCAATTACAAAATTTTAAAGTCCCCATACAATGAAAATTAAAGTGGTCCTCTTCCACTTTTTAAAAATATGTCCCTCATGTAACTTTTCAAAAAAAAAAAATAATGCATGATACTTTCTCATCTTTGAATTTTTTTTATCCACTAAAAAAATGAAGCCCCCTAATTTGTTTAAAATAAAGGCTAAACGTAGCCTTTCCCATTATCCTCGAAATGCTGCATGAGATAGCCCTATGGTTGGTAGTTGCAGTCTAGCTTTGGTATCTCCAGATCGACGGATAACGAGTTGAGATCGAAAAAATCCTTCACACGAAAAATAATGGCTTCAAATGATGCAAAAAAAATGACAGTTTTCATCTTTGCACGATCATTGGCACTGGAGCTCCCCTCGATCATAATGGCCTGCAGACCCATAGACACATCGATGTAAAATTTGTAGATTGACGAAGGGAGCAATAATATTAACCATCATGAACCAAAGGCACCAATCATAGTGGAGTTGATGTGGCAACCATATATGATGGAGATATGTTTCTCCCATAGCATCCAAATTACTAGAAAATGGCCATGATGGAAAATAATGTTGATCATCACACTATGAAATCATCCTTCATTAGCAGAATCCTCCTCAAACAGTCGCAAAATCGCTCGATAATGTCATTTGACACACAAAACTATCCTTGCACAAAATTTTCTCGCTAAAAATTGATGTTTACTAGGGTAGGTCCGATCTAATAAGCAGTCATTCCCTTGATACAAAAATAAGTCTCTAAAAAAGCCTCAAAATGCCTCCAAGGCGGGAAAATCACTAGTGATTTCACCATCGAAATCCTTATCAAAGTTTTGAACAAGGATGGCCACCAAAGTATACATCATGTACTACTCAAATTATGAATATGTGGAGAAGCTTGCAGAGGAGATTAAAAAGGGTGTAGATTCTGTGGAAGGTGTATAGGCTACATTATAGCAGGTTCATGAAACTATAGCTAGCAATGCAGATCATCATTACAGACATCGTAGCCATATGAAACCATGAACAAAACATCTATTATTTTAGCAATAGTTTGGAGCCACCATCAATAGGCTCATCCCATAGTGATCTCAAGCTAGACGTATATCACCAATACCTATTTCAGATTATTATATTGTGGATCCCTTTGATATCTTTATCTTTGATAGCAATTAGTGACATTATGATTCCATTTGCCACAATAATCACACCTTTTTTATTGTTTTTTTGAGGTCCTCTATTAGGATGACCCTCTTGTGGAGGTCTTGTTTGCCATCTTGGCTACTGATTATACTATTGTAGTTATTTATGATGTGGCTGCTACTAGTACTGCTAACGTGGTTATTGTTGATGTGGCTACTAATGTTGTTGCTGACATAGTTGTTGTGGGTATCTCTGATGATGTTTACCTCTTTGATTTTGATATTGTTGATTTGGACCCTTGTTGTGTCTAGGTTGTAAGGATGCCTTGGTGACAAAATTTGCTGACAAGGATTCAATCTCTTCATCTTTGATTAGGGCTTGCTCATGTTTCTTAAGTAGAATTTCAATCTCCTCAAGTGATGAATTAATTTTTTCACCACTTATATCTAACATGGTAGCATAGGAGTGACATTTGGAAGGAAGGCCATGTAAAATTATAGGAATCAACTCATTATCATCAAGAGTTTTTCTAGCAGCTAAGAAATTATTCCTAATAGAATTCACTTCCATAAGGTAATCGATAAGTGAGTTTTTCATACAGAGATTATGCAATTTTTATTTTATATACAAAATGTTGTTTTGACTAGGCCTATCAAATAATATTATTAGATCATCCCAATATTTTTTAGGTGTAGTTACAGCCCTTATATTTTCTCTACATTGAATTCTTATAGCTAGCTTGATGAGACTTAAATCTATATTGGAATTCTTTTCAAATAGTGCTTTTGATGTAGGATCTTTAGGTTCTGTGAGTTGGTCTTCATCATCTTTTCTATCTCTTACAAAATCCCACATTCCATTCATCATTAATATGGATTCCATTTCATATTTCTAATTTGCAAAAGAGTGAGCTCCTTCAAGCTTTTTAGTGAGACCACGTAGTAGATTTTTTGTAGCCATGATTTAGAAAAGGATTAAGAGAAGAGGGAGCTCAACAAATGTGGAAATAAGAAACACAAATGCTAAAAAATATCCCTAAAAAAAATCTAGGGTACACTACTTAAAATTCAAAGGAGGGTTCATCTAGTTTTCCACTCTGAATCATCAAGTGGTTCCAAAAGTGGGAGGGATAACTTGAACACAAGTGCCCTATTCCACCCAATGAGAGTAAGAAGTGAAATTGCTTATTACAATGCTTGCTTGCTTGCATTTTGAGAAGTTGTTACAATTTATGTGCTAAATTTTTAGGTGTTATGACAAGGTGCTTGTGTGCTTTGCTTTCTTGCTTGTACATGTTACAAAAATTCAAGTGTGCATATGTAAAGGAACTACACTTGATTAAAATTATATAAACCACAAAAATATGTAAGGGTTAGAGGTAAGCATTAAAATGAAGAAGAAGCCCAAATGAGGAGAGGAAAACACCAAATACAAAGTTTCCAAGACAATGCCACAAGAGGAATCACAAAGCATGGGAAAAGGGACCCTAAATCACCCCTTGAGTTGATGATTTTATTAGAAATAATGGCCAAAGAATAGCCCCAAATGTGCCTCAAAATGTGATACAATTTTAATGCGTACAATGGTAATAATACCTCTAATTTTACCAAATACATGAATAATTTGGCCTAATAGTCCCACAATGGCATAAATCTAAGCTCCTCCCAAGTTTGCCAAATATTTTTTTAAGGAGTGTTGGATTCTACCAAAAATGCACTTTGATTTACAATGTCAAATTCAAACCATAATTTTGACTAGAAAATGATCACAAAAATTAAAAATAATCCCACCAATATGTCCCCCCCCCTTATTTTTTAATCAAAAAATCCCTTGGGGGGCCACCTTGGTCTGAGAGACCACGAACAGGGGGTTCTACACCGTCAAAGTCACCCAGGATTCACACTCGACCCTACCCGCACCAACATTATCAATTGGATTTTTGATACCCAATTTAGCTTTTTGGTAGGGTGGAGATTTAAACCTGGGACCTCCCTTGGAGGATTTCCCTCTCCTCTCCAACTCACCTACAAAACCCGTGTTCCAATATGTCCCCTTTGAAAAAAACTTTCCAATGACTATATATAAGGCTATAGTCAGATACAAATTGAGCCTCAATTTTGAAACAAAAACAAGAAAACTATTGGAGGAAAAAAAATAGGGCAGATTGCCCTTTACAACTTTTAAAATTTGAAATTTGAATTTCTGGAAGGCAACTTTCAGTAGGAAATTTTTAATTTTGAAATTTGGTAGGAATTTTAAATTTGAAATTTTGGGTGGCGAGATTTTTTTTGAAAATTTGGGCAAGAGGATTTGTAATTTTTGGCAAGAACTGAAAATCCTGTCAACAACTGGCACAAACTGCGATGGCACTCAGAATTAGCACCATTTGATCATCATCTCGATGTTCAATAGTCTTAGCTATGGAAATGCATTCTATAACAATATCTCCAAAATGAATTTGGAGCGTCTTCACTTGTGCTACTCACGATGGCATGGTGGCCAGGGTGTCTACAAATTGCATGCAAAAAACTAGATGTCATCCTAATTTGATGGTGCTACTCTTCAATAAATGACAATGTCAACTGAGAGTTCATTGATGCTTACAAAATGCTAAGTAAACATGTAAGAAAGCACCATGAAAAAATAATGGCTGCAAAATTTTTGAACTCACAACCCTCATCACAGATTTTGTAGGCATAAAAATCTCAGTTTATAAATTGAACAATAACAAAAAATGTTTTATACCAAGCAAATAAAAGTGAATGGGCACAATGGCCACTGCTTTAGATAACTTGCACACCCTAAAAATGTGGTTCTTTGGTGGTGTAATTTTCATGTGTTCATCGCACAAAGAACACAAAAATTGATCGCAAAACACTGGTAGCCAAATCGATGGTTAAGATGTCAGGATTCAATCCAATTTGGCTATCACTTATCGAACCGAGGGTAAAGTGTATTATTGAACTAGCTTACTAATGGCATAAAATATCCTTGATGTGATATTATTATCACAACAAGAGTGTGAGATGGAGGTAACTGTAATATCACTTATCTATTTTTGGCTATGTTTGACGTGCCTTCGACAATTGGATCTTGTATCTGATGGCATTTTGACTTTCCAAAAATTGATGGAAAAGAACCATAATTTAGAGAAGCGAACTCAAAATGGTAGCTTCAAGAAAAATTCTTCGTTTGATTCAGATTTTTACTGCATACCATTTTGCATGTTCAGGATCGTTGATGCCCCTCATTCTATAAATGGTCGATCTACACCATGCAAAATACACTACTACCATGAGTAGAAGCGAGGAATAGGTGGTCTAAAAATACAACACTCCAAAAAAACATCACAGTGCTTAGCTCTTTTTCATCATGCATAGGCTAGCCCTCACTCTTCTGGTGAGAGCAGTGTCATAGAATAATTTACAATGTACTCAGATGGAGACGTATCTTCTATGCTCAACTAATATTCTTCTTATGAACAAATTTATGTGCACCTTGCATGTAATCTCAGATTGTATTTGCTTATAGAAAGAGCTTACATGGTCCTAGTGTATAAGATATTGGGGAAGATCCAGATCTGGGTTGGATCTGCAGGCATCGGATCTGAGCAGTGGGATACATCCAATGCTTCCTTGAGCCATACTATGTACCTCACAAGTAAATCCTTGCTGTTAAATCCCACAACCACTTAGAATTTAAACCTGCACTCCCCAATAATAGCACTAGAAGGCATAATAATGAAGAAAATCTCATCCTCAAACACCTACTCACCTTGGAAGAGTCTATGGTGGATAATGAATAATCTAAAAAAATTTAGATGTCCAACATGTAAGCAAATCCAAAATGGAAGAATGGAGTCGTTAATAGCCATAAAATAAAGAACCCTTTTTTGATATACCCGATAAGCCCGATGGTTGCAAGTCTAGATCATACTAGGGGTATCCATGGCTTTGATACCAAATCACTATTGGGATTGAACAAAAATCACTAATGTATTGATGAAATATGTTACAATATATAGGCATCAAGCCTATGAGGGAGATTTGACAAGTGTTATAATATCCACTCCAAGTGTCATGTAGAAGACACATAACTCTAGTTGGAGAACTCAAACTAAAAAGCATAAGACAAGTGGTATAAGACAAGTGTCAAAAAGAAGGCATAGTGCACATTAAAATATTCTAACATCCCCCCTTAATGTACACTATCCTAACTATAGAAAAAAATAAGTCAACATTAGATAGCATTCCCCCTTAATGTTGACTTCTATTACATACTTAGAGCAATTTCCTAAATTAAGAAAACTTGTCTTGCCCAAGTGACTTGGTGAAGATATCAACCACTTGATATTGAGTTGGTACATAGTCCATGTGCATAATGTATTCTTGGACCATTTATCCGATGAAGTGATAATGGATCTCAATGTGCTTTGTTTTGGCATGGAAGATTGGATTCTTGGTCATCTTAATGGTACTTTGATTGTCACAATATATATAAGTTGTATCATATATGAGTAGCCCAATGTCCTAAAGTAATTACCTCAACCAAATTGCCTCCTTAGTTGCCTCAACTACTACTCTATATTCAGCCTCTATTGAAGATAATGAAACTGTGTTCAGCTTCTTGGTGCTCCATGAAATAGAGCCTTGATCCAACTGAAAACAATAACCTTATATGGATCTTCTAGTTTCAGGACAACTAGCCCAATATGAATCTGTGTACCCAATGAAATAAAAATCAGCACATGATGTGTACATAAGGCCATGATGAGGGGTGGTCTTGAGGAATCTTAAAATTCTCTTAGTTGCCATCCAATGGCTCTTCTTAGGATCCTACATGAATATGGAAACAAGGCCAACTAAATATGCAATATCTGGTCTAGTTGAAGTTAAGTAGATCAAAATTCCAACTAGCTACCTATAAAGGGTGCCATCAACCCTTTCTTCATCATCACTATTAACCAATTTCAACTTGGTTTCCATGGGAGTGAGGAAGGTCTTACACTCCTCCATGTGAAACCTCTCCAATATTGACTGAATGTATTTAGCCTATGAGATAAATATCTTACCAGGTTGTTTCCATACCTCTATGCCCAAGAAATAGTGGAGTAGGCCTAAGTATGCCATCTAAAAAGTTTTATATAAGTCCTCCTTGAGCAACCTTATTCCTTTTGTGTCATCACCTTTAATGATACGATCATCCACATACAATGTAACCAAAATGATGTGGTTCTTCTAATGTTTCACATAGAGAGTAGATTCTGCTACAGATCTAGTGAAACTAAGCTTGGTGAAATAGGAGTCAATCTTTGCATACCAAGATCAAGGTGCTTGTTTCAACCCATATAGAGCTTTCTTCAATCTGAGAACTTTTTTTCTTGACCTTCAACTGTGTACCCTGGTGGTTGGTTGACATACACTTCCTCCTTCAATGAACCATTAATAAATACACTTTTTACATCCATATGATATATAGGCCAATATTTTTGAGTTTCTAAAGCAATAACTGTGTGGATTGTAGTCATCTTTGCCACAGAAGCAAAAGTTTCCTCATAATAAATTCCCTTTTGTTGCTTGTAGCCTTGAGCTACTAGACAAGCTTTATAGTGATCTAATGAGCGATCTGCTTTATAATTTACCTTGTACACCCATTTTGTGCCAATGGTATATTTACCTTGGGGTAAATCAATTAACTCCCAAGAGTGATTCCTTTCAATGGAATCCAATTCTTGATCCATGGAAATAACCCATTTAGGATCACCAAGTGCTTCTTTAATATTATAAGGCTCAGGATGGCTAAGGACTTTGGCCATGAGGGCATAATTTTAAGAACACAAGCTTATACTGAGAGGGGGGTGAACAATATAAGACCACTTTTTACTTTTCTTTCACAATCAATATTATGCAATGTATCAATAGCAATATCAACAATAGTAATCAAAGCAATGCACAAATCACCACACACAATAGAGACACCAATTTAACGTGGTTCACCCAATGTGGGCTACTCCACGGAGAAAATATTTCACTAAAATTTTCTCAACAAATCTCTTGGGAATCCTTTCCCTATTACAATGTTTATGGACCTCTGTCCAAAGGAGACACCAATCCCCTAATCAAGTTTATGGATCTCTATCCATAGGAGAACTCTTTCTCCTTAGCTCTGGCTGGTGATCTTCTAGAAGAACTACTGCCTCCACTACACTGGCTTATGGATCTCTATCCACTAAAGACTCTTGTCCTCACTCAGAAGACCTATCTTCACTACTCTGGCTAATGGACCTCTATCCACTAGAGACTATCATCCTCTATACTCTATCACCTCCAAAGCTTGCTCTCAGCTCTATCTCAAATCTACACTAAACATAGTCCTTTGGTCTAGCACAAATCTGCTCAATATCTATCCTCAAATATGCACTAAACATAGTCCTTCTATCTAGCACAAATCTACTCAATATCTATCCTCAAATATGCACTAAACATAGTCCTTTGGTCTAGCACAAATCTGCTCAATCTCTATCCTCAAGCCTTAACACAAAGCTTGACTTAATCACAAATCAATCTCTAGATCTCTCCAAATTAACTCAAGTTTGATAAATCAATCAATCAACTCTATTCTCAAAGACTTATCTCAAATATGTATTGTAAGCTTCCACAAAATCTCACACTAATATATCCACAAGTCTTCACCAAGACTTACCTCAACTTTTCTCCACAAGTCCTCACTAGAACTTGTTCAATCTGCTCAACAAGTCTTCACCAAGACTTACCTCAATTCTCAACAAGTCCTAACTAGAACTTGTCCAATCTCATAGAAATATATAGAGAATTGTTAGAGACTCAATATGCTTCACACTCATCACAATGCTCAATCACTTCCAATATCTTTCTCAAATCAAATTAGAATATAGAACAATTTGTTTCACATAATTTGAACTATCACTTCAACACTTTCAATTGACTAGGCTCAATCAACTCCACTCAATCAATCACTCAAATAAATACTCCTTTCTTACAAACCCTAGTCCAAGCATATGAACACTCACTCAAATATTTCCAACAATGCTTATTAACCAATCTCACATAACAATGATACTCATGATCTTGCAAACCCTAATTCAAGATAGTTCACAACTTCACATAACAATGATACTCATGTTCTTTCACAAACCCTAATCATGCATATAAAGGTTCAACCAATGTTTCCAACAATGCTTATCAAACAAGGTTTCTATCTTCAACCTTTATTCCAGAAAACCTTGAAGCATTAATACAAAAACCAAACTCAACAATGCTTACCAAACAATCCTTTTCACTCCAACTTAGCATTCACAACATCCAACAATCACTCACAAGAAATATGTGCCCATACCTTTTTGTTTGATGAAGAAGTGCCCTTAAAAACCTGTCTCAATTATAACCACTTTCCTTGCCAAGCACAAAGGTTAGATGACAAAAATATCACTCTAACACTTCTTCAAAATATTTCTTCAATACAAAAAATAACACTCAAATACACCTTATAATCTCCAACTTTAAAATAATATTCAACAACCTTCAATCTCAAAAATAATAAATTTCCTTACTACCTTATAACTCCTTAATCACTTAAAAATTCAACTCAAAAATTAAAGTTTTGCATTCCCCTTTTAACTCCCCTAAACAACTTATAATCCAAATTAATTATGCAAAAACCTTAATTAAAATAAACCTTTGGAAACAAAAATATTTTTCCCTTTTTATTTTTTGTAAGCCAAGTCAACCCAAATAATGTGCATACCTCTATTATGCTACCCAAAAGGCCTTGGTGAGATTCGAGCCATCGATGGCTCTCCCCAAGCGCTTCTGTTGCTCACGCGTCCACCAATTGGGCTGCATGGCTCCACAAGAGCCAAAAGGCCCCCCCCCCAACCCCCCAATCCCCCTCCACTCTAACCCCCTTGGATGCCAAATCAGCTATGAGGGGCTTTGAGTAAATTTTGGAGGCCATGAAATCTTGTCCTTTTCTATGCTCAAACACACATGCAAAAATGCAAGCCTTTCTCTCTTTTGCATGAGCCAATAATCGATCGCATGGATAATTTTCAAATGCCAAACTTTGGCATTATTTATATGCAAACCATAGCATATTCCAACATCGAGTATTCGAAATTTGAATTCGAATATTAATATTAATTTTAAATATTAAATAAATATTTAAATTAAACCTTAGCACCCATCATTATTTAAATTAAAATTTTAATCAAAGATTAAAATATTTTAATTTAAATTAAATCTGCTTGTGGGTCTTTTTCACCTTGGTCCTTGATCTTCTTCAACTCAATTTTTTTATCTAAAATAATAATAATAAAATATTATTATTTAATTTGAACTTGCTTCTCCTTCCTTGGATCTTCATCCTTTGAGCCCTCCTGGGTATATAATATTTAAAAATAAATATTATAACCTATTGCTTTTCAAGACCTTATTGCTTTTGGAAGAAACACTTAATGTCCTCAAAGATGATGAACATAGCACAAAAATACTTTTGACATCAATGACAACAAACACTCCTCAAAATGTCCAACAATCTCCCCTTTGTCATTGATGGCAACCCAATTACTTTTTACCATTTCCTGAACCTTTTTCTGTTCTACTCCCCCTGACTGAATGCTTTCCTCCTAACTCAAATCTCTCCCCCTTTGACATCAATGGCAAAGGGTCACCTTTGGGGCTCGGGGCTAAGAATGAAACTCTTAGCTTAGCCCCTCCCCCACCTCCTCTTGAGGTGGTTAATTCTGGGGTGGGAGTATTTCTACTCCCAAAATGCACTACTCTTTTCCTTTGTCTACTTTCTTCCTCATCTGATCCTTCTGATTCCTCTGACTATTCCTGTTTCTACTTGTCTCTGGAATCTCTGCTCTACACCACTTTGTTGTATGTCCATCATTATTGCACTTATAAAACTTAATGTTATTATTCCTTGGAGGTGCAAATATCTTGGGATTTCTCTTGGTGAAGCCATATCTATTCCTATCATGAACCCTACAATTCATTGCCTTGTGACCAAACTGATTACAAGAGTAGCAATACCCTTGAAATAGTTGCCTGTTCCTGAAGTTCCCATATTCTTGTCTTCCATGTGTCCTGCACTATGAAGCTTTGTGCCCAAACCTATGACATGAGAAGCATCATCCATTGAAATTGCCTTGCCTTGACCTCATTGGTCTTTTAGTCTCTTTTATCCTATGTTGGTTCCTATTCCATCTGTTCCTCATTTGTGCATTGTTCCTTTCCTTGTTGAACTTTTTGTTGTCCAACTCATCCTCAGAAGTCTCACTTTCTCTTACACTCTCTTCTTCTAAAGTTTCTTCTTCTTCAGAACTTGAGGTTGACTCCTCTTTTTGTTTCTTTTGTACCTATTCAAAACCAAGACCTATTTTGCTTGATGTAGGTTTTTGTGTCTTGATAATCTTATCCAAATTCTTTGAGCTTCTCCCAAACCTGTGTAACCTGTCCTTAGACTCTTTCACTTCCTTCCTTAGTGAAGCTACTTCATGCTCCAACCTTTCACATTCTAAGACCTTTGCTTCTAACCTATCTTTGAACTTCCTTGTCTTAGCCATTGACTTATTTAGATCCTCTATAAGCTTTCCTTTCTCTTCATCACATTCTTGAAACTGAAGCTTAAGTTGGGAGTTTTGCTTTCTTACCTTCTTTAATGCATCAAGAGCATGAATAAGCTCTCCCTCAAGATCAACTTCTCCCTTCTCTGATTCTTCCTCTATTTGTTTACCTTTGAAAACATCTTCATTCTTTTCTGACTTGTCTTCTTTAGGATCACCTCCTTCTTCTTCTAGTGCAATAAGAAGATTCTCTTCTGGTCCTTCAAGTGTATCTTCATATTCATCATCACTAAAACTAAAACCACTCTTTGTACAACTATCCTCAAGATGACCAAAGTTACCACATCTAAAACATTTGAGGATTATTGGTGTTCTTTTCCTAACCACTTCTTTTCCTTTTTCCAAAAATAGAACTTCATCTCTATCATTATCTGAGGAACTATTATCACTATCACTTGAGTACTTACTTGCCTTATCTGCATAGAAACTCTTCTTGTGCCTCTGGAAAAACTTCTTCCCTTGTGTACCTTGTCCATCCTTATTTTTCTTTTGGTACCTGTATCTTTCTGCATCCTTGTTCTTATGATCCTATTTTTCATCACCACTACTATTTCCAGCTTCTGGACAATCAGATGCATAGTGACCATATTTTCCACATTTAAAACATCTAACTAATTTTGTACCTTTATATTTTCTTGAGTCCTTGTTCCTTCTACCATAATTGGCTTCTTCATCACTGGATAGCTCATTGCTTGAATCTGACTTCTTACCCTTAGTCTTCTTAGTGGCTTTAAATGTTGCTTCTTTCTGGGGAATAGGTTCCTCTTTTATTCTTATCTCAAATGCTATGAGAATGCCATGTAATTCATCTCTTTTCAAATGATCAATATCTTTTGACTCTTCTATAGCTGAAATATTTTCACTAAACCTTTTTGGGAGTGACCTTAGAATCTTATCACACACATCAGGTTCTGAAACTTCAAGCCCAAGTCCTTGCATGGAGCTAACAACCTCATCCACATGAAGTAGATATCCTGCAATATTTTCTTCATCCTTCATTTTTAGGTCTTCAAATGCTCTCTTGAAATTTTGCAACTTTACCCTTTTGACCTTTTTATCTCCTTCATATATGCCTTGCAACTTATCCCAAATATCCTTTGCTGATTTGCAATGCATAATATTTATAAACTCTATTTCACGTAAGCCCTTTTGAATTGCATTCATTGCTCTTGAATTATAATGATGTAGAAGCTTACCATATTTATCTGTAGGTGGAGTTTTTGGTGGTGTGTATCCATTTTCAACTGCTTCCCATACTTCATTTCCAAGTGCCATTAGATGAAACTTCATCCTTGTGCTCCATAGTGTATAATTGTTCCCATCGAACAATGGTGTTGAATTTCCTGAGGATCCACTCTGAGAATCCATCTGTGTTCTTGTAAGATTTTCCTTCAAGCTGTTAAACTCTTTCGAAGGAACCCACTCTGATACCAATTGAAGAACACAAGCTTATACTGAGAGGGGGGTGAACAATATAAGACCACTTTTTACTTTTCTTTCACAATCAATATTATGCAATGTATCAATAGCAATATCAACAATAGTAATCAAAGCAATGCATAAATCACCACACATAATAGAGACACCAATTTAACATGGTTCACCCAATGTGGGCTACTCCACGGAGAAAATATTTCACTAAAATTTTCTCAACAAATCTCTTGGGAATCCTTTCCCTATTACAATGTTTATGGACCTCTATCCAAAGGAGACACCAATCCCCTAATCAAGTTTATGGATCTCTATCCATAGGAGAACTCTTTCTCCTTAGCTCTGGTTGGTGATCTTCTAGAAGAACTGCTACCTCCACTACACTGGCTTATGGATCTCTATCCATTGAAGACTCTTGTCCTCACTCAGAAGACCTATCTTCACTACTCTGGCTAATGGACCTCTATCCACTAGAGACTATCATCCTCTATACTCTATCACCTCCAAAGCTTACTCTCAGCTCTATCTCAAATCTGCACTAAACATAGTCCTTTGGTCTAGCATAAATCTTCTCAATATCTATCCTCAAATCTACACTAAACATAGTCCTTCGATCTAGCACAAATCTTCTCAATATCTATCCTCAAATCTGCACTAAACATAGTCCTTCGATCTAGCACAAATATACTCAATATCTATCCTCAAATCTGCACTAAACATAGTCCTTTGATCTAGCACAAATCTACTCAATCTCTATCCTCAAGCTACACAACTTCTTAATCACAAATATTTTTCTTATTTTTTTCTCAAATATATATTGTAAGCTTCCACAAAAGCTCACACTAATCTATCCACAAGTCTTCACCAATACTTACCTCAACTCTGCTCCACAAGTCCTCACTAGAACTTGTTCAATCTGCTCAACAAGTCTTCACCAAGACTTACCTCAAAATTCTCAACAAGTCCTAACTAGAACTTGTCCAATATCATATAAACATATAGAGAATTGTTAGAGACTCAATATGCTTCACACTCATCACAATGCTCAATCACTTCCAATATCTTTCTCAAATCAAATTAGAATATAGAACAATTTGTTTCATAGAATTTGAACTATCACTTCAACACTTTCAATTGACTAGGCTCAATCAACTCCACTCAATCAATCACTCAAATAAATACTCCTTTCTTACAAACCCTAGTCCAAGCATATGAACACTCACTCAAATATTTCCAACAATGCTTATTAACCAATCTCACATAACAATGATACTCATGATCTTGCAAACCCTAATTCAAGATAGTTCACAACTTCACATAACAATGATACTCATGTTCTTTCACAAACCCTAATCATGCATATAAAGGTTCAACCAATGTTTCCAACAATGCTTATCAAACAAGGTTTCTATCTTCAACCTTTATTCCAGAAAACCTTGAAGCATTAATACAAAAACCAAACTCAACAATGCTTACCAAACAATCCTTTTCACTCCAACTTAGCATTCACAACATCCAACAATCACTCACAAGAAATATGTGCCCATACCTTTTTGTTTGATGAAGAAGTGCCCTTAAAAACCTGTCTCAATTATAACCACTTTCCTTGCCAAGCACAAAGGTTAGATGACAAAAATATCACTCTAACACTTCTTCAAAATATTTCTTCAATACAAAAAATAACACTCAAATACACCTTATAATCTCCAACTTTAAAATAATATTCAACAACCTTCAATCTCAAAAATAATAAATTTCCTTACTACCTTATAACTCCTTAATCACTCAAAAATTCAACTCAAAAATTAAAGTTTTGCATTCCCCTTTTAACTCCCCTAAACAACTTATAATCCAAATTAATTATGCAAAAACCTTAATTAAAATAAACCTTTGGAAACAAAAAATATTTTTCCCCTTTTATTTTTTGCAAGCCAAGTCAACCCAAATAATGCGCATACCTCTATTATGCTGCCCAAAAGGCCTTGGCGGGATTCGAGCCACCGATGGCTCTCCCCCAAGCGCTTCCATAGTGCTCGCACCCACCAACTGGGCTGCGTGGCTCCACAAGAGCCAAAAGGCATGAATGTGCCTTTGACTTCCTCCTCCTCGAACGATGCAAAAACACAACACGATCTTCCCTTCGGCAAAATGGAGTGCGCGAGGTTTGAACCCGCACCTGGCATTCCCGAACGCGTCTAACGCAGCCCTTGGCTGCCAACTCAGCTACGAGGGGCTTCGAGTAGATTTCGGAGGCCATGAAGTCTTGTCCTTTTCTATGCTCAAACACACATGCGAAAATGCAAGCCTTTCTCTCTTTTGCACGAGCCAATAATCGATCGCATGGATAATTTTCAAATGCCAAACTTTGGCATTATTTATATGCAAACCATAGCATATTCCAACGTCGGTGAGTATTCGAATTTTAATTTGAATTCAAATATTAATTTTAAATATTAAATAAATATTTAAATTAAACCTTAGCACCCATCATTATTTAAATTAAAATTTTAATCAAAGATTAAAATATTTTAATTTAAATTAAATCTGCTTGTGGGTCTTTTTCACCTTGGTCCTTGATCTTCTTCAACTCGATTTTTGATCCAAAATAATAATAATAAAATATTATTATTTAATTTGAACTTGCTTCTCCTTCCTTGGATCTTCATTCTTTGAGCCCTCCTGGGTATATAATATTTAAAAATAAATATTATAACCTATTGCTTTTCAAGACCTTCTTGCTTTTGGAGGAAACACTTAATGTCCTCAAAGATGATGAACATAGCACAAAAATGCTTTTGACATCAATGACAACAAACACTCCTCAAAATGTCCAACATAATTCACTTGGTGTCTTAGGGATGAAGGCCTTTTACCTGTATAAGTGGGAAAATGACTTTGGGCTTCATCTATGGTGGCTTGAACCCACTTAGGTAAAGTATTGGATGATGTGGCTTGATAATTAGATGGAGGAGTAGGAGGAGATGGATCATTTGTGGGGAGTTCTTCATGTGGAGGAAATTCTTGATTTATGAGTGAAGAGGAAGGACTAGATGATATTGTAGGTATAAAGGGAGCAACTATTTCATTAGTTAATTCAAAAGTGGGGGTCTTAGAAGGAGGATTATATGGGGGATACTCATGAAAGGTAACATATCTAGATAAAAATATCCTCTTGGAAATAGGCTCATACAACTTATAGGCATTAGCACTATCACTATAACCAATAAAGATGCATTTTTTGATCTTATCGTCAAACTTCTTCCTTTTCTTATGAGGAAAGTGAGCATAGGCATCACATCAAAATACTATGAAATGGCCCACATAGGGTATCCTTCCACTCCATACTTATTTAGATGTTCTATCATGTAAGGCCTTAGTGTAGGACCTATTAGTTAAGTATGCAGCAATAAGAACAACTTCTCCCAAAAACGAGTTAGACAATGTAGCAGTAAGTAACATTGATTTTACTTTATTTGTGATTGTTTGATTCATCCTCTCAGCTACTCCATTGTATTGGGGGTATAAGGAGTTGTGAACTGCCTCCTTATCCCATGATACTTACAAAAATTGAAGAATTATTTTGAGACATTCTCCACTATTATCTGATCTTAAGGTGGAGATTTGGTAGCCACTTTATCTCTCAATAAGTGCCATGAATTCCTTGAACTTATCAAGGGCTTGCAATTTGTATTAAATTAGGTAGATCCATACATTTCTGTTGTAATCATCAATTAAGGTGATGTAGTATCTGACCCTAGTATAATATTGAATGGGCGTTGACCCATAAATGTCTGAATAAACCAATTGCAATGGTCTATTGGCTCTCCAAGCCTTTCTTGACTCAAAAAGTTGTCTATGGTGTTTGGATTTAACACATGGCTCACAAAAGCAATTTGACTCCTTGAGGTGAGGAAGCCCTTTTACTAAACCTTTTCTTTCCATCATTTGAAGATTATGAAAATTTAAATACCCCATTATTTCATTCCACATGTACTCCAAAGAAAAAGTAGTAGTTGTATGCAAAGATTCTTGAGTTACAGATTTGGTAGGTAGTAGACACCATCCTTTTTGACTCCCATGGATTTGACAATGCCATTTGGTTCTTGAATGTAGCACTTGTCCTTTTAAAAATAGACAATATTGTTGGATGTGTCTCATTCTTTGCCAGAAAATAATTGTACGACAGGCACTACAGCGCAAAAGACGACGGGTAGGGGGGGTACGGGGGGGCGGAGGCCCCCAAGGACCCCCGGCTATGGTAAAGGTGATTACGTAATAGGTGATGGCTCAGGGTGCGTAGGGGGACGCCCTCGGATACAGTGAAAGCGATTGAAGTCGACGAAGCCGACGCCAAAATTTTCACCTACTTTTATCGCTACTTTTCACCTACTTTTATCACTACTTTTGGAGTGACCCCCGAGATTCCCATGGTTGGTGGGTGGTTAGTGGGTGTGGGTGGTTTAGCCCATGGTGTTGTATCCACGGTACCCTAATACCACTTGGTGGTTTAGGGTTGTATGAGTTTTCCTTATATAATTATTGTAATGTCCCGTTTTAGGGATAAGAGAGAGAATATAATATATCAAGGAGGATAGACTCTTGTTTGCTGGACTAGCCCAAATTGGGTGAACCAGGGTAAATCTTGTGTGTTATATGTGCATTGAATGGTGTCATTATTTCCTTAGTTATTATTTCTGCATTATTTCTAGAATATGTTTCTGTAAATTCTCTTCAAATATAACCTTTATCTGTAAGTTATCCAATAGAAATTAGACTCCTCTTAATACCAAGTACATACAAGACATTTGTTGTAGGAACATTATTCCCATAATGCAAAGCAAGTGGTGCCTCTCCAACTACTTCAATGGGAAGGAAAATTTCATCACCAAAAGTAATGAATTGATTAGAAGTAGGGTGAACCTTGGTCAACCAATCTTACCTTCCTATCATGTGCTTAGCTGCTCCATAATCTATATACTAACAATCTTTATCTTCAACATCAAATTGATTTGCTGCATACAATATGTTAAGATTATTATCTTGTGGACCCCTTTGATCTCTTTATCTTTGATAGCAATTAGTGATATTATGATTCCATTTGCCACAATAATCACACCCTTTTTTACCACCTGTTGTGGCTGATCCACAACACACCCCAAAATTGGGGACCCACCATTTCGTTTTGATATCCGGGTGTTGGCATTTCATTTTTAGTGTCTAATCCTTCGTTTTGTCGTAGGTTTTGCAATTGTTGTCGGTTCTTGTTGGCAGTATTTTCTTGTCGATGATTTTTTATTGTCGACAACTTTTTCTTGTCGACGATTTTTTATTGTCGACAACTTTTTGGTCAAGTTCTTGTTGACGATTTTAATTGTTAAGGTTTGTGTCTTCTATCTTGTATATAAATACATGTGACAAAGGGAAAGTAAAATAAAATTTACAATACTTATATATGGTCTCTATGTATAAGTATTTAAGAAAAATAAATAAATAAAAAGAAAAATCAGATGCATTGTATTATGTATATAATATAATATATATAATAGTCTTTATAATATATATATTATATTATATATATTTATAATATAATGTCATTGTGTTAGCTTTAGAGTTGTTATGTTAAAATTATCATTTAATTTAACCTAATGTTATCTTTGTTTTGTTTGGTCTTGCAAGTTTGGCAAGTGCAGTGGGGAGCCAAGGCGATCTGGCGACGATGTGCCCCGCATGGCCAAGTTGGACAGCAGCGTGGCCAACCGGGATAACACGACAATTTGATAGAGCTATGACAGATGTGAATAACAACAGTGATGCAATTATCGGTGGGGTCCACGCTGTGCTCTACCATTGTGACTACTCCGGGTAACATTAACGGAGGACAAATGGGCCTTACGAAGTCCACTGTGGCCTTTATACAGTAGTGTGACGGCGATGTAGCTGCACCGAAGATGCCGACGATGAATGGGGTGACTTGGCAAGGAATCGCCAAGGATAAGCGAACGCAGGTTTGATGGGCCTTTGCAGCGGCATTGAAGGAGGACATTACGGCGTGATTCGAGCGCCGTAGAGGATTTCCCAATGGTTTCAACATAGGACAGCGGCCGCTACCCGAAGACGGACATCAAGACCTCGCCAGAAAATCATAAATCAGTTTAGTAGTGAGATTGTTTCTGTTCCATATGGACATGGATGACCGGCAAACAGATTACATGAGGTTCGACGGATTGCATCAGTTCATTGACGCTGTTGCCGACAGACCTGGGGACATCGCTGGCGATTTTAACATACAGTGGGCCAGACACGACTTTGACGATGTAGACAATGCTCATTAACGACTCGATGGGCGAAATCTGAATGGAGCCAGGTTTTGGATGTCGCTACGGTGAAGCCTTCGACACGAAGAAGGGGTGCTCCATGTAGACGTACACATGGCCTGATAGGCAATCATATATAATAAATAAAAAAATAAAAATAAAAATAAAAAAACTATATTATAATGAAATGGTCACGAAAAGCATCTCCCCGTCGGATATAAAGACAAATATCGTTGCTATAAGGAAGAAGCCTTAATATAGTTGATGGCGTTATGGACAAAGGCGTTATGGCGTTGTAGTGGCAGCATATTGAGAAAAATATTAAAACACAGTAACGGCAGCGGCAGAAGATTACCATGTTGGGACGGAGATGCTAAGGGGATGGACATAGTCCTATCATTTACCAAGGGCCACGTTTGTGCATTTATTGGTGGCGTCATGATGGCTTCCTCCAATCCAAGGATAAGGGGCTTGTCATAATTATTTAGCAGTGACGGTTACTAATGGAGAAAGAGTAAACGTGGAGGTTGAAGAAGATGTTGCAAATTAAAAGAGGAACGAAGCACCTTTGAGGAAGGAAGCGGAAGGAGAGCGGAAGCGTAGAAAATAAACCAAAAGACAACACTCGAAGGGAAACGAAGAGTTGTTTTGAAAACCTTTAAAGTATTCATCGAATGAGAAAAGGAAAGGGGGAACGGAAATGGTGGCGTGGCCAAACGGGAACTTTGGGCATGGCCACATTTGTAAAACAGGGATTTTAATTTGAATGCCAAAACTTTACTTCAGAAATTTCAGGCCTTGTTAGCAAGAAAGAATGAGAAATTTTTTGCATGCTCCATTTTAATTGTTTTATTTTTCTCCTTTCAGATTTCAGACTTGTATGTGAAATTGATGCCATTATTTTGGGTTATTTCATGTGAATGTCTGCAATCTGGAAATTATTTAAAACCCTAGGAGCCAACACCTAGTTTACTTTGATTGTGTTTATTTTGCAGGTCAAATAAGCTAGGTTGCATGTACGAAACTCTCACGTATTCGGTTTTGCAGGATGGGGTGCTATCAAACTGAAGGAGCTTTTGCATTGCCTGCATTTTCAGCAATTATTTTGATGCAAATTTTAATTTTCTGTTTCCAAAAATTTTAATTTCAGAATTTTTTTTCCTATTTTCAGACATTAAAATAAACATTAAAAAAATTTCAAAATCTAAAAATGATTTCACCATTGCGGAGATTATAATTCAGACTTCCAATACGCACTTTGAAATTTCATTTTCGGAGTTGTTTAGTATTTTTAAAAATTCATCGAAGTTGCTGTTTTGCTACAGATTTTAAAATTCCGAAAATAGAAATTTTCCATTTTAAGGTCAAATTTCATTTTTCCAGTTTTGTTTTGCATTCATGAGCCTATGATGACATTCCCTTCATGGAAATTCCAATTTCATTGAAGGGGTTATGTTTTATGGCATTTTCACAAATTTCATTTTGGGCCTAAAATTACCCTTTCTTCATAAAAATTCCAATTTTACGAAAGAGGGGTAGTTTGAGTACTACATTGAAAGTCTTTTCCTTAAAGCACTTAATTGTTCATCTTGATGAAAATTTGATTTCATTTAAGAGGGATAAGTTAAAGTGACATTTTGAAGTTACATTTGAAGACCCTATTCATCATTGAGGATTTAATGCAAGATAAAATCTATCTTAAAACCATCAAGATAAAAGGAATTAAAGCATTACATCGTGGTCATATGAGGGCCAACTCACGTTTGTTTTATAAGGGTTCAATGAACAATCATTTATTTCACAGTAAAATAAACCACAGTGCCCCTTGTTTTCAGTTACTTGCAATCACTAAGGTGTTCCAAGCATTTTAATTTAATATCTTTCATACACAGATGCAAAATGCTCACATAACAGGAACCTTGGAGAAGTTACATGTTTAATTTCTTTGCAAGCAGAGGATTTAGAACCCAAATCCTATCGGAGAGTGTGTTTTCACAATCGGGTGAAAATACCACTCAACAGATTGGCGCTAGAAGGAGGGCATGAAAAGGGTTTATTTTATCGTGATTTTAGATGCTACGGGTTTTTAATTGTTTAAGAGCTTTACATTGCTAAAAATTTCAAGTCCATTTTATTAGCATATACGGCCTCTAACACCACTCAACGGATTGGTGCTAGGAGGGTCGTACGGGTTTATTTTTAGTGTAATATAATTTTAAATTTTTGTATGCATTAGTCCTCTAACATTCATCGGATTGTAAAAAGGACGGTCTGAATTTATTTACCTGTTCTATTTTAAGCAATTTAGGTATGTTGTATATTTTTCTGATTGTTCATACAGAATTAAAGTGATTTGATTTAATTTTTCAGAATTTTGGTCTCATGCAATTACTTTTCATTTGATTTTAATGAATACATCTCTTAGTTGATGCTAACTTGATTTCTGTTTTATATTGCAAGTTGAATATTCAACAGATTTGGTTCTAAAATTACATTTTAAGTTCACTAATGGCAACACTTGAGGAGCAAAGGGTATCCCTGAGAGCTGAAATAACATCTCTAAGAGAGAGAATGGTATTAATAATAGAGGATCATTATAAGGGTTTGTCTATAACTGTGGTACCATATCATGTTCCTAAAATGTTATTGGATTTTTTACGGTGTTTTAATCAAGAGGTACCACTAGGATACTTGCAAAAGCTGCATGTCTACAAGAATGCATTATGTCAATTCCAGATTTTCTATGAGGAGGTGGCTTGTAAGTTATTTGCATACATTTTGGATGATAGACCATTCTTTTGGTATAGCCAACTACCCATGGAGGTTAGGACTTCTTGGATACAACTAGAAGCAGCCTATCTTAATCATTTTGGTAATCGAGCTGACTTAGAAATATTGAAAAATCAGTTTACCTCCATATGTAAAGAGTCTAATGAATCCTTGAGTCAATTCAATGAAAGATTTCGTGAGTTGCACTCCCAAATGTGGGAAAATTTTAACACATTAGAAGAGGAAGCCATGAAAGTATACCTAGGAGCCATACACCCCACACTTGCTTCACTCATTAAGGAAAAACCGAGTGGTTTGTCCCTAGAGAGAATCCATGAGATCTTAGAAGAGATAGAACGACAAGGTCTTGAAGAAGAAAAGGCACAACATATTCACATGAGAGATTGTTCTTTTGATGCCAACCTACACCAACCATCAAACATAGCACCCTCCACTCCAATGATATCTAAGGTAAATGATCAAGGGGATGAATTTGAATACCCAAATTTTATGACCACCTTGGATGTAGTCCACGAGGAGGTGCAAATTGCTAAGACAACATCCACTAGTGAGGATCATGTAGAGATACATGATTATCTAGATGAAGGGGTTCTAAATTCAACAATGTTTGATATATGTGAATGGATGGAACCCACCATAGAATTGAATGAAGTGGTTGAAAGTGAAATGGAAATAAAATCAATAAATAAATTTGAAGATATGATAGAGTCTCACCACTTGTTCTTGGAAGATACTATTGATGAGATGTGTAAAATTAAAGATCAAGAAATTCTTCACCCTCCAAATTATGATAATGAATCATGGGTTACTAATTTGGACAATGATAGCCTTATAAATTTGAATTCAAGAAATAACCCACTTTTGGAAATAATTGAACCATTTAAGGAAGGTGAAGATGAATTTGATGAGAAGCACATTGATGAATTGGAAGATGTTGAAGAAATAGTTGAACGTCACCACTTGATTTTGAAAGATGATTATTATGATGCTTGGAAGAAGTGGGAAGATTTCACTCATTCCAAAATTACTAATGAAACTTGTGTGCCCATTGATATACAGGACAACATAATTGCCTACTCAAAGGAAGATATTACAACTCCTGTACAATTTGAGGATGTTTTGGAAGAGGGTTTCAAATCTCATCAAATTTTGGAAGATTATAATTATTCTATTACCAAGGACAAAGAAGAAAAAGAATTGACGAAGGAATCAAAAGATCATGTCATAAATATCATGGAATTTCATGCCATGGATTTGGATGACAATTTTCACAATGGTTGGGGGAGATATGATAATGCATTATTTTCTCACATCCCTATAGATGAAACTCATATTTTACTTGATATACAGGATGTTGAACCTTCTACATCATACGAAGACCTCATATTCACGAGATTTGAAAAGGGGACAAAATATAAATTCATTGAAAGTGTGGATGCAAGTTTGCATGATGATTTTGGGGATTCAAATGAAGAGATGCCATGGATAGTGAACAAAGAATTAGAACCAAATGATAAAGAGATGGATCAATTGGAAGCAACTCAAATAAGTGATCATCAAAGCAGATTACTTGACATACACTTTGACCAAGAGTGTTTGAGGATTGAAAAGGATGACCATATTTTGAATTTAAATAATTTGAATGATGAAATGTCACTAAAGGTAAATGAAAAACAAGGTATAATTTTTAATCACACCTTTAATAACATGGTTTTAATGAATGGAAAAGAAGTTGATGCACTTGAATTGTTAAATAAAATTCATCAACAATTACTAATTGAATCTAGGATAAAAACTTTTAATGATCCTAATTTAGTAAATATCTTAGATGCTTGTAAATTGTTACACAAATTTGATTGGCCTACAAATTTGGAAAATGATTTGGCTAAGAAATTTGTAGAAATAGGCTACTACTTACAAAATTGCATATTTGAAAAGGATAGCCTAATTCTAAATCAAGGAGGGAATTATGAAGATTATATTTTAAAGAATAGACATGATAAAATTGAAAATCATTTATTGTCTAATCATTCTAGTAATTTGATGCTCACCTATGGGAGTATTATTGGAACTAAATCAAATTGGTATGGTGAGCATGGCAAGTGGAAATTTGTTGCATTGTTTGGTCTGGTCTTAGATTCCCACAACATTTGGCATGCATATTATGTCATATTTTTGTTGAAATGTTCTAATCATGTGTGGGATCCAGGAAAGTGATAAGCTAAGCTTTGCATCATCTTGTATTATAGTGTACATTTGTATATAAATTTTGGTTTTTGGTTTTTGGTGTTTGGTTTGTGTTTTCAAATTTTCATTTTTGGGATTGCAGTTTGGTTTTGGATTGAATAAGTTTTAATTTAAAGATGTGTGTTTATTTGACATGTTTTGTTTGTCTATAAAAAAAAAAAAAATGATGATGAAAAAGTTGCCTTGAGATGCTAACTTATGTTCTAGATCGGGAGAATATGAAACATTGGAATTGTCTTGTAAAAGCTCCACAAGTAACACAAACAGTTTAATAGTATCGTTTGATTTTGTGATGCATGAAGTAGTCAGTTTTATATAGCAATACTTCATCTGCAATTCAAAAGACAATGCATTCGTATTACATCTCGCTTTGCACATACATGCCATCGTAGTTGCAAATGCATTTCAAATACAAATCATTAAAGTATGTCAAATCCTCTTGAGGTTATGCTATCACATAAATAAGAAAAATCCTAAGGTGGGAAACTGAGTCTTGAGATATCTTGAACCAAGCACGTCTTATACATTAAAAAGGATCTTGAGCAAAATGATCAAAACCTAACTTGGAAGGAAAGGTTGGGCGAAAGAAGTATTTCATGTCTATCCTATTTATGCAACATGATCCTTAAAACAGTGGTTTTGACCACTTCCATAGAGCTTAAAAGCCTAAAATCAGAGTAGTAAGGATAGGGTTAAATCCTCATCGAACTTAGGTTGAGGATCCAATTCCCCAAAGCTTTGATTTGACCTACATGGAGTAGTAAGGATAGGGCATAAATTCTCATCTCATTTAGGTTGAGAATCTGATTCCCCAAAGCTCCTATGTCTCATTTCATAATAAATCTTGGATTGGAAGGATCGTACTATTTGTCCTCTGCAAAGGATGGGTAGTCATCCCCAAGGTCTAAGCAACAAAATTAATATTTTCCATTTACATCTAAAGTTTGGATTGGAAGGATCGTACTACATGTCCCTAGCAAGGATGGGTAGTCATCCCTAAGGTCCAAGAAGTAAAAAATAAATTTTTTCCCATCTCATCTTTATATTGGATTGTAAGGATCGTACTACTTGTCCTCTGCAAAGGATGGGTAGTCATCCCCAAGGTCCAAAGAAATGAAGATAAGTTTTGGATTGTGGGGTTAAGTATGCCCATGCATGGCAACATGTCTTGTCTAAAAAACAAGACCACTGATTGTCCAAAGGGTTAGACTAGCATGACCATTTCTTTCATAATTGGTTAAATTATTTTGCTCAAAGTGAGGTAATGAATTCTAAATCAGAATAGTAAGGATAGGGTTAAACTCTCATCTCGGTTGGTTGGGAGTCTGATTCCCCAAAGTTCTGATTTCACTTTCACTTGCACATGGGTTCAAGATAGTAGGGACTCATAACCAACTTTGGGATATATAATAAAGCAATTCATATAGTTGATCCTAAGAGGGTTTGGCAATCTTGAATGTTTGTGTATGATACTAGAAGAAAGACTATGCCTTTTATTAAAAAGCAAAATCTCCTAGCATATTCATTAGGTTACACAAATCATTCACAATCTCACATATGCATTCATGTAAAACTGACAATGGAATGTTGATCAATTTCAAACGATAGAGAATGAAAACACATTGCACACACCGAGCTAATACTTGATGATTCTGATGATTCATGTACTTCTGATCTTTGGGCATTTGTTATATTGCTTATGTGCTAATGTTGGTTTCCAAGTTTATATATTTCCAGGTTGGGTTCTCACCAAAATGCTCAGGAGCATTTGACAGTAGAGTCGCCATTTGTTGTGGCTGATCCACAACACACCCCAAAATTGGGGACCCACCTTTTCGTTTTGATATCCGGGTGTTGGCATTTCATTTTTAGTGTCTAATCCTTCGTTTTGTCGTAGGTTTTGCAATTGTTGTCGGTTCTTGTTGGCAGTATTTTCTTGTCGACGATATTTTATTGTCGACAACTTTTTCTTGTCGACGATTTTTTATTGTCGACAACTTTTTGGTCAAGTTCTTGTTGACGATTTTAATTGTTAAGGTTTGTGTTTTCTATCTTGTATATAAATACATGTGACAAAGGGAAAGTAAAATAAAATTTACAATACTTATATATGGTCTCTATGTATAAGTATTTAAGAAAATTAAATAAATAAATAAAAAGAAAAATCGTATATAAACAAGATGCATTGTATTATGTATATAATATAATATATATAATAGTCTTTATAATATATATATTATATTATATATATTTATAATATAATGTCATTGTGTTAGCTTTAGAGTTGTTATGTTAAAATTATCATTTAATTTAACCTAATGTTATTTTTTGTTTTGTTTGGTCTTGCAGGTTTGGCAAGTGCAGTGGGGAGCCAAGGCGATCTGGCGACGATGTGCCCCGCATGGCCAAGTTGGACAGCAGCGTGGCCAACCGGGATAACACGACAATTTGATAGAGCTATGACAGATGTGAATAACAACAGTGATGCAATTATCGGTGGGGTCCACGCTGTGCTCTACCATTGTGACTACTCCGGGTAACATTAACGGAGGACAAATGGGCCTTACGAAGTCCACTGTGGCCTTTATACAGCAGTGTGACGGCGATGTAGCTGCACCGAAGATGCCGACGATGAATGGGGTGACTTGGCAAGGAATCGCCAAGGATAAGCGAACGCAGGTTTGATGGGCCTTTGCAGCGGCATTGAAGGAAGACATTACGACGTGATTCGAGCGCCGTAGAGGATTTCCCAATGGTTTCAACATAGGACAGCGGCCGCTACCCGAAGACGGACATCAAGACCTCGCCAAAAAATCATAAATCAGTTTAGTAGTGAGATTGTTTCTGTTCCATATGGACATGGATGACCGGAAAACAGATTACATGAGGTTCGACGGATTGCATCAGTTCATTGACGCTATTGCCGGCAGACCTGGGGACATCGCTGGCGATTTTAACATACAGTGGGCCAGACACGACTTTGACGATGTAGACAATGCTCATTAACGACTCGATGGGCGAAATCTGAATGGAGCCAGGTTTTGGATGTCGCTACGGTGAAGCCTTCGACACGAAGAAGGGGTGCTCCATGTAGACGTACACATGGCCTGATAGGCAATCATATATAATAAATAAAAAAATAAAAATAAAAATAAAAAAACTATATTATAATGAAATGGTCACGAAAAGCATCTCCCCACCGGATATAAAGACAAATATCGTTGCTATAAGGAAGAAGCCTTAATATAGTTGATGGCGTTATGGACAAAGGCGTTATGGCGTTGTAGTGGCAGCATATTGAGAAAAATATTAAAACACAGTAACGGCAGCGGCAGAAGATTACCATGTTGGGACGGAGATGCTAAGGGGATGGACATAGTCCTATCATTTACCAAGGGCCACGTTTGTGCATTTATTGGTGGCGTCATGATGGCTTCCTCCAATCCAAGGATAAGGGGCTTGTCATAATTATTTAGTAGCGACGATTACTAATGGAGAAAGAGTAAACGTGGAGGTTGAAGAAGATGTTGCAAATTAAAAGAGGAACGAAGCACCTTTGAGGAAGGAAGCGGAAGGAGAGCGGAAGCGTAGAAAATAAACCAAAAGACAACACTCGAAGGGAAACGAAGAGTTGTTTTGAAAACCTTTAAAGTATTCATCGAATGAGAAAAGGAAAGGGGGAACGGAAATGGTGGCGTGGCCAAACGGGAACTTTGGGCATGGCCACATTTGTAAAACAGGGATTTTAATTTGAATGTGAAAACTTTTCTTCAGAAATTTCAGGCCTTGTTAGCAAGAAAGAATGAGAAATTTTCTGCATGCTTCATTTTAATTGTTCTATTTTTCTCTTTTCAGATTTTAGACTTGTATGTGAAATTGATGCCATTATTTTGGGTTATTTCATGTGAATGTCTGCAATCTGGAAATTATTTAAAACCCTAGGAGCCAGCACCTAGTTTACTTTGATTGTGTTTATTTTGCAGGTCGGATAAGCTAGGTTGCATGTACGAAACTCTCACGTATTCGGTTTTGCAGGATGGGGTGCTATCAAACTAAAGGAGCTTTTGCATTGCTGTGTTTTCAGCAATTATTTTGATGCAAACTTTAATTTTCTGTTTCCAAAAATTTTAATTTCAGAATTTTTTTTCCTATTTTCAGACATTAAAATAAACATTAAAAAAATTTCAAAATCTAAAAATGATTTCACCATTGCGGAGATTATAATTCAGACTTCAAATACGCACTTTGAAATTTCATTTTCGGACTTGTTTAGTATTTTTAAAAATTCATCGAAGTTGCTGTTTTGCTACAGATTTTAAAATTCCGAAAATAGAAATTTTCCATTTTAAAGTCAAATTTCATTTTTCCAGTTTTGTTTTGCATTCATGAGCCTATGATGACATTCCCTTCATGGAAATTCCAATTTCATTGAAGGGGTTATGTTTTATGGCATTTTCACAAATTTCATTTTGGGCCTAAAATTACCCTTTCTTCATAAAAATTCCAATTTTACGAAAGAGGGGTAGTTTGAGTACTACATTGAAAGTCTTTTCCTTAAAGCACTTAATTGTTCATCTTGATGAAAATTTGATTTCATTTAAGAGGGATAAGTTAAAGTGACATTTTGAAGTTACATTTGAAGACCCTATTCATCATTGAGGATTTAATGCAAGATAAAATCTATCTTAAAACCATCAAGATAAAAGGAATTAAAGCATTACATCGTGGTCATATGAGGGCCAACTCACGTTTGTTTTATAAGGGTTCAATGAACAATCATTTATTTCACAGTAAAATAAACCACAGTGCCCCTTGTTTTCAGTTACTTGCAATCACTAAGGTGTTCCAAGCATTTTAATTTAATATCTTTCATACACAGATGCAAAATGCTCACATAACAGGAACCTTGGAGAAGTTACATGTTTAATTTCTTTGCAAGCAGAGGATTTAGAACCCAAATCCTATCGGAGAGTGTGTTTTCACAATCGGGTGAAAACACCACTCAACACCACCATTTTGAGTTCGTGGGATTCTTCTTGCCATGTTAGCAATAGCCACAACAGTATAATAAACAACCAAATCAGCAACCAATATGGCAAACAAGTGTCAAGGACACATGTCATAACATGGAAAATACAAAGTACACATTAATTATAATAGGTCCAATTAAAGCCTAAGTTCTTTCATAAGATATACGTGTTTTTGTTATCTAGAGGAGAAATCTTGAAGGAGAAAGCTCAAGTTTGTATTTTATATTTTTAGTTTTGTAGGAAAAATATTCCATGAATTGCACTACCAGCTAGGATTAAAAGAAAATATGCACTTGAAATTTTAATGTGCAATTTAGGTGGGGAAGAATATTCCTATTATACAATATAGAAGTATGCATTAAGTGCTTAATTTTTCTAGATTATTCTCCTAAAATGTGAGATGTTTAAAAAAAATATATAGTTGGCTAAAAGAAAAGGTGATTATTGGAATCATTACCAGATTTAAAAATTTTATTGGTTGTAATTTTGAAAGACATACTATCCAATCCAAAATAATGCTATTTATTGCATGAAAGAGTTTTAATCCTAGGACAAGTTATTTACTACATGTTTATGGAAGTGCTACATGTTGTCCATTGGGAAGGAGGCACTCACTATTTAAGTTAAAAAAATATTTTTATAATTTGCATAAAAATTATGGTTTTCAATCAAAGATTGATAATGGATTTTTTTTATCTTTTACCAAACATGCAATAATTGATTTCCTCCAACATGTACATTGTACATGTGCACATAAATCCCACATGATTCATGGATCAAGTCCGTAAGTCCTAAATATGAATTTTTATTTTTTTTGTTATTGGAAGTAGGTAAGACAACAAATATTAACCCATTTTTTATACCCTATAATAGTTTAAGAATATTCTAAGAATTTCCATAGAAGATTTTTCTTAGAGGGAAAAGCATCAATCCCTCCAATTTGATTTTTTCTTGGAAAGGCCCTAATAACTTCTCATAGTTTGAGGCACTAATTGATGTATGAGTATAGGCATATATATACTTGTTGGAGATTTTTCTGGTATCCTTAGGATTTGATGTCGTGCTACAAGAAAAATCTAATTCCAATCAGTATCATAGGATCTAGTCGACCTACCTCTTTAACCTAGGAATAGATTATTTTTATGATTCTAGATAGACTAGGGAGGGTAAGGATACACCTAAGGTAAACTTAAATATTTGAAAATGTAATTTTATGCTCATCCAGATAAAAAAATGTGTAAACATTATTATTATTTGACCAATATTTATTGTAGCTCTTTTATTATGCCTTAATGTATAATTGATGCCTTATCCTTGGACTATTGAAGCAAGATTTTAGATGCATTCATTGTGACAGAGAGAAAAATAAAGGATATATTGAGCCAATTATGCATTCAAATGGTGTAATAAACATAATTGTTTATCAATAAAAGAAAGAATCAAATACACATTCAAATAATATAATATGTAAATGAGACAACAAACAAGACTAAACACAAATATTTGATAAGAGAAGAAGCCCAAAATTGTATTAATATCAAATGTCTTTACAATGAGATTTGGCTTGAATTACCATTAATCTCTTTAAATATTTAATACAATAATAATTCTCGTTCAAATGATGTAACAAGAATCCTTTGCCTTGTTCCAAATTTGATAATAGTTGGCCCTCTAGACCTTTGACTCAATAACTAAAAATGATCTTAGTTCTTGAGCACTTCTCTGTCAAAAATTGCATAGAAATGAGAGGAATGAGATATGAAAAAGGAGAAAGACATAAAGGTAATACAACAAAAAATACAAGGGCACTCAAGTATACCTCTAGCAAAAAATTGCTATGCAAAATCTTGTTCCCTTTTTCTGGCTATAGCAGTCCTATTTATAGCTTTAGTGAGCCCTGTTCTATTATAAATGGCTTCATCTAAGCCCTCCACTTGTCATCATCTTATGTCTTCAGTTGGTTGAGTGTGCTAAAACTCAAAAATAGTTTTTTTTTATCTATTTTATTAAAAATATCTACCTTTTATTTGTTTCATAAGAAAATCAATAATTGGCTTCCTATAGATTTTAAAATCTTCAAAAATGATGTACAATAGTATGTCACTTTAAATTTTAGGGCTGAATTACCCCTGTGTCCTTGTATTTTTTTATACTGGGTTCCACTTCAGTTTGGTCTTGTCTTGGTTGACTCATCCCCAACAGGTTTGTAATTTGTCCCCATGCTTCATCACAAAATGAGGCTACAAAAGTAATTGTGTACTTTATATTCAATAATTTGTTAGCATAGTCCTTGGTTGAAAATTCATATTATTTGGAAAAAATGACTATGGGTTGGACTATCTTTGAAAGCTCATGAATTTATTGGGATAGTTTTTGTTCATTCTTCTTGTTACATTTGAACTCTTATATTCTATTGGCTATTAGTTCATCATGTGTGACTCGAGGGAGCTCACACTGCTACCCCTACTTGTAATGAAATTATTGCTATATCAAATGGAAAAAGGTACAAAGCAAATATGCATAACTCAAAAATAAAAACAACAAAGAAATATCCTCTTTTTATTATTTTTAACAATGAATCCGATTACATATTCGCCTCTTTTAGGGATAACAAATTTTTAATGCAATAAATTACAAGCAGGACACAAATGGTGGAATAAATACCCTTACAAAGGGGTGATGCACTTTTGCAAGCTTCTTGATCCCACACACAAACTTGTCTGAGGGCTCACAAATACCTTCTTCTCCTTCTCTCATCTAGGAGGGATCTCGTGCTTCGAGTGTTTTGACTTGGTCCTATAAACCTACAAATTTGTGTACATGGAAACAAAAAAGTATGCTTAGCAGTTCAGGATACCTCCACGAATAAGGTTGTTAGTATAAAATTTTATAAGCAAGGTAGTAAAGCATAATGTGACTAAATGCAATAAAAAAAATAAAAATATAGGCATATCTCGAAAACAATAATGTAAGTGCATACAGTAAATCAGATCTATGCTAGAGATAAATGCTGAAGTAGAAAGTAATTGAATCTAATGCTAAAACAAATAAGCTAATGTCAAAACCCTAGGTTATGCCTACGATCCACTATCCGAGACAACGACCGCAAAATAGACCTTCCTCCTCACAATCCAAGGGCTATAGCACTAGGTTCTCTGGTCAAATTTATGTGTAAGGGTTGCTATATGTGTCAAATACATGAAATGGTGGTGAATAATAACATATGTGAATAGAATATGTGCAGTCTCTCCTCATATGGATAGCACTTTTTTGCTCCTCAAGGGTGTGTAGATTCACTCTCCAATATGACAGGGCTTCGCTGCATAAACTTTGAAAATTGTGGATATTTTTCTCTTTGTGGGAGAGTCCAAATATAGAATTTCCTCTCTCAGATCTAGACCTTGGCTTCCTAGAGAAGCTTCCATCCAAATTTCATGCGACTGACCATCCCAAGTGGAAACCATCAGTCACAATTGGCATTGAAGGTGCAGTTAGGAGGAACTCAGGTAGTTCCTCACTAAAATCCACTTGTAAACAATGAAAAGGTGTAGTTAGACTGTGTGATATGGGCCCATATCCATATCTAGACTATGAATAGTGCTAGCCACTATTAGGTTTAGTAGCTAGGTGTGGCCAGTGTAGTCTTCAGTGGCTAGGTGTGGTGGCCGCTCTGCTTGAGAGCGGCCAAGCCTAGATGGGATAGAACTACCCTTTTTGAGTGGTTAGGACCACTATTTTATCTTGGAGAGATCCAAGAGGATTCATATGGTCTTTTAATGTGTCCATATGGGTATTCTCCTAAACATGACGTGTTTTAGGTTTCTACACATCAACTTTTTTGTTGTTGAGAGCTCTTCCACTAGGATGCTAGTTTGTTTTCTATCCATTTCACTTACCCAATTCTTTGTATCTTGGAGGATATTTTTCTAGTATGGTTTCTCATGCAGATAGGTGTTTAGCTTGAAGAATTTAGCTTGACATTCATACCTTTAGCCTCCTAGGATACTCACTTGTTTGTTATTTATCAAGTTGTATTCTTCTCTGCAGTTTTTGTAGATAAATTTTAGAGTTACTACCCTCTAGTTTGTTTCCTGTATTAGTGCCTTCATGTTGTAAGTGATTATTATAGGTAAATTGAAGGGCTTTTAGACAGGTATTAATAGTAAGCTTCACATATATGAGCTTTTATTACTTCCAACCACACTCTTTTTTATTTTCTAGTTGAATTCTGCCACCTTTCTACTTGGTAACCACCTTAACGATCATGGCATATTAGTATCATTCTCTAATTGGACAAAAAATTGTGTCTTCATTTGATACTAGGCCATTGGTACTTATAAAATATTTGCCTTGATCTATCTATTAGTTTTTAGGCATGTGTACAAGGATATCTTGACTTTGTTCCATCTACCACAAGCGTTAGTTTAGAATAAAATATTTTTATTCAAAAATGATCTTATAATTTTTAATCAGGGTAAAATTTCTTTGTCATGATCTTTTGATGCATCCTAGCCATGTGATTCTCCATCAGGGAGGCCATATATGCCTTTCATTTCAAACCAATCAAATTCTATTGCTTCTCCTTGGGCAGGCAAATCTTGATCTAGTGCTTCTTCTCTGGAGAGGCCACTTGTACCATCTATTTTTTGGCCAATCAGGAACTAGTGCTCCATATTATCCACTCAAATAATACGGTACCATTTGGCCCTAGAAAAATTCAAATATGATCAGAGCTTAAATTCTTCAGGCAATTTTTATGATATATGGTCGGGGTCCTTTTCAAAAAGTATACAAATTTTGTTAAGAATGCAGTGGGTACCTTGGACTTAGGAATACAAAAAATATTTCATAAATAACTTTAGGATAATTGCATAATGAAGGGTTGGGATATAATATATGTGAATTTTGGGCCCTAGAAATAATAAATGGGACCTAGGCTTGTTTTTTAATTTTTAATGTCATTCCATATGAATCACTTCCTAAGACATAGTTTTATAAGGTAATTTCTTTTGATTTTGGTCAAGGAAATAATAGGATGAATATTTATTTCATGAAATAAGACTTTAGAATTTTTGAAAAAATGAATCAAATTAAAATTTTCCCAATCATATTCAAGTGCTTAAGTCTAGCCACTTCCATCCCTACCACACATTCTTCTGGCCAATGAGGTAAGAGCACTTGAAGTCACCCCCTCACATCCCCACCACACATTTCTCAACCTATGAGGATGGAGCCCTTGAGATCATTCCATTTTATTATCTCCACATATTATTTTGGCCAATGAGAATAGAGCGCTTGAAGTCGCCCCCTTACATCCTTGCCACACACTTTTATTTGACACAACCTTAGGTGTGCTTTAAATTTTTCTAGGAGATATAATTTTTATTATTTGGAGGCCTTAAAACTTTAGCACATAATATTTTAGGCAAGAGAGGAGGTACGTGTTGGCAACCCTTTCAACATTAAGATGTGGAAATTAGTTTCGGGAGATTCCTTAGTAATGAACATTATGTGATGGATAAAGGGGGGAAATGGTATAATAGAACATAAGGATTTGAATGATTAATTCATGCGGGCTTAGAATTAGGGGCTTTAAAACATTTCATGCAACATAAGCTTTTAACCTTAATGGTCTTGGAAAAAATATTTTATGAGCTTTATACCTATTTCTTATGGCTTATGGAAAGGGTATATAGCACATAGATTATTGATATTTTATAATGTGGACACTAATTTTTCATGGGATAAAATTTATGAGGCACTCTGAGACCCTCAAATATTAGGAAAATAAATTATTAAATTCTGACCAATAAAATTTAAGTGCTTGAGGTCATCCTATTTCATCCCCTCCACACATTTTTTAGCCAATAAGAATCAAGTTTCTGAGGTCACCCCATTTCATCCCCTCCATATTTGTTTTAGCCAATGAAAACAAAGCACCTAAGGTTACCCCCTTTCATCCCCTCCACACATTTTTCAGCCAATAAAAATTGAGTGCTTGAGGTCACCCCCTTTCATCCCCTCCACACTTTTTTTTGGCCAATGAAAACACAGCACCTGAGGTCACCCCATTTCATCCCCTCTACATATTTTTCTTTGTAAAACCTTATGGAAAGACTTAAATATTTTTAATCGTTCGTATATTTTCTATGGGGGGAACACTTTAGATCTTAGGAGATGAAATGGAAAAAATAATTCATGAATTTTATTTTTTGGGACTAAGGTTATCGAAAAAATGGAAAAGTGGGGAGAAATTTTATCCTAGGTGCTGGAGATTTATAGATTTTAATAATGAGAAGACATTATTTTTTGAGGGGGGAAGTCCCTTAGGTGTGGATATGAGATGTGCTAAAAAAAATGAAATATGTGTGGATGACCTTAGGTTTTAGGATTTGAGATGGATCAATTTTTAATGAGTCTTAAACCTGGAGGGGGAGCAAAAAAATGGAGATGATGGGGATTAAATTTCTCAAGGGGCCTAGGGACCATGAAAAAAAATTATGGATGATGATATTTGGGGATATTTTGGTGAGAACCTTAGGGACTAAAAATTTAACATTGGAAGACTAGGACTTATGATAGAATAAAACCATGGGAATTGTTGGTCTAAAATTTGCCTAAGGTAAAACATTCACCCAAGACTTGGTGAACACTAAATGATTGGTCAAGCTACAGATCTTAACAGGGTCAATCTCCAGAGAAGGTTGGCTCCTGTAGGGTACTAACTAGCTAAAATATACAATGAGGGGGAAAGGGTACAAAAATAAATAAATGCAACTAAAGATAGAACTTGAAGTGGTATAAATTAATAAAAATAAAGGAGTGCATTAAGATCATAAAACAAAGCACACATTCAGACCACATAACACACCAACCAATTTTTTTAAATACAGAACACTATCTTTAATCAATTTTTAAACCAATAGATGGTAAATTCTAGAACTAGAGAATGAGTATATGTAGGAGTCAAAAAAATAGAATTAATGCCATACATGTTTTTCCAACTATAGTAAAAATAAACATCCACTCATACATACATGTTCCACACAATGATGAACCATAGGTCAATTAGAATCCTAAGTTGTATTGCTCTCTCCAAAGTTCTTCATATATACAATTTGTAAATGCCTAAGAGCTGACCCTTTTCACAAGAGGTCATTGCTCTTATTTATAGCCTTAATATGATTCATATTTTTAATTTCAAAATGAGTTCTTATTTTTAAAACTGTTACAACAAAATATCATATGACCAAGCTAGCAAAACACCATGCAGTATCATTGCTCTAAAATGGGACATCATGCATGATTTTTGACCATCGATCAACCATTTCATACATATGGGAAAGTAGTAGGGATGAGTTAAAATAAGGTCCATCCTTTATTCTTGAAACAATATATCACCATGGATCTATAATAAATATGGGTTGAGATCTCGCTAAATATTCTATTGCCTACAAAATACTACGACCATGACACAGAGACATGTCACAATGTTGTGCTTTTATGAGTGTTGTTAATATCATAATTTAATTTTAATTTAATTTTTCAAGTATAGGGAGGCATCTTAGGGCACTATATATTAGATATATTGAACTACAACTCAAATATCAAGACACTAGATTATTCTAAGAAAGCTAAAAATCTTGGTAGAAAGGAAACAATGTCACTTTGCTCCCTTTTGCTTAAAAATTATTTAATTATAGAAATTAACTTGATAAAATAACAGATGCTAAATTAATTTTGTTAAATTAAAATTATTAAAGTAAAAATTCTAAATTGCAATCATCAAATTGCTAAAAATTAACTACTGTGAAAGAAATTGTAAAAAATGAAAATGTTGCTAAAAAACTGGAAAAGTTGCTGAAAACTATCAAAAGGTTTTTGAAGCTAAAATTACAAAAAATACAAATAATAAATACACACATAAAAATAGTTCAACTAGCTGTAAATCCACTCTCACACATCACACTTAAAACACAAGGAAAAATAGTGAAAATTATGTCTACAACAAATGCCAAGAAATTGACAATATTTAGCAAAAACTGCACAAAATAGAAAACTCTAAAAACTTGCAAAATACCTCCTTCCACAAACCTCGAGAGTAGGCCCTTGCTCTGTGGTCTAGCAAAAGGTATTAACACTCCAAAAAATTAATTCTAATCATTCATTCACTCATAAATCAACAGATTTGAAAATGCTGTCCTTCATTGCTAATTCTACTGTTACAGTCTACAATTACAATCCTAATTCTTGACTAAACTTGACTCTAATTTTTGACTTCAAACTCATGAATTCTAACTCATGACTAAATCCAACCCATAGGTGAGTAGTCTTATTTATACTAATTCTTACATCCCTATTTACAAATACAAAATCAACAATGCATTGTTCATGCTTGATTTGTTGTTTTATTACAGTAGACTCAATCTAATTGAAGATAGAATCCACTTTGGTAGCCATTTGTGCATTTATTGTGCTTCCAAAGTGGTGGGAATCAACTAAGAATAGGTGTATTATTAACTACCATACCTATCCTCATACCAATTCATTTACTCCTTACGGATTGGATTAAAACTTTATTGTTTTTGCTATTGTTGATTGTTTTTGCCTATCATTTTGAAGCAGCTCTAGAATATTAGGTTGAATCCTTGTCATGTGTTGCTACCAATTTTATCATGTGGGGGTGCTTCCAAGTGTGTGTAAAGTCCTCTCGTGTTAATTTTAACGTTCTCCAATAGGTTTCAACTTAGTACCTTGAATTTGTTTTGGTCTTCCTTTAATGTTGCAGGTGGTTGTCCAGAATATGATGTGTACAGTTGTCATGACATGTTTCAACAATAAAGTGGCTGATTTGGCACCACATCATCTCAAATACTTGTTTTAGGTAGGAAGAGACCATACAAAATAGCTCAACCAGTCACATGTTACAAAAACCTTAATTTGCTACTAATTTCACTATGTTGTTTTAGTACTAAAATCATGCAAAAACATGATAGAAAGTGCATAAAATAGTCAAAACAATGACATAATATCTCTTAACACTTAATCATGCAAACATCAACAAAATAATGTATTTTAATCAAATATTTGGCATATATCTATATTATGTATTGAAATATGGTAGTTTTCATGTCAAAAAAATGGTGCAAAAATGAGGTATTATTTGGCCTCATCATTCCCCCAACTTAACCTGATGCATGTCCTCATGCATCCTAGTGGGCCATAGCAATATCTAGGTCCAGCCTTCTAAACAAAATCCTCTATCAACCAAATGAAAAATTGTTGAAATTTCTAACATGGTTGAAATGCAAAAAATATTGTAATTTGTGGAGAATGCTGAAAGTGTGGAGATTGGTGCAATTTTTTAAAAATTTTGAAGATGTAATTTATGAAATTATTGTAATTTTTGAAAAAAGTTCAAATGTTGAAATTGCTGCAATTTCTGAAAAATGTTGAAATTCTAAAATTGCTGTAATTTTTGAAAAATGCTAAAAACTCTGAAATTGTTGGAATTTATGAAAAATGCTGAAATTTTCTAAAAATTGCTAAAAATATTGATTTTTTTTTTAAATTACTGTAATTTCTGAAAAACACTGAAAATTGCTGAAATGTTGATTTTTTTTTTTTAATTTTTGAAATTTTTTGACAATTGCTAAAATTCTAAAATTATTGCAATTTTTCAAAAACGTTGAAATTGTAAAATTGCTAAATGGATCATATTCTCATTACCTATCACCTGAGAAATCTCTCCTTGAGAAATAAACTATATAATTTGGAAGGTCTTTTGCACTGCACTAAGCATTTTGTAATCAAGCACAAGTATTTCACTTTTTCCTACAACTCTACAATTTCTGTAGTTTGAACTGTCTTAATAGAGTCTATTAAAACTTCTTTTTCTTATTTCTCAAGTGATGTATTTGTATGCATTGGATCAGTTTGTACTCCAAAAGCTTTGTTTGTTGATGTACCTTGCTCATCATATTATTTTGAAGCTTTTCTTGGATATTTGGGATCTTTTTTTGGATGTTTTGGAGCTACTTTGAAATGTTCCTACACTATTTCAGAATATTTTGAAGCTGCTCTAAAATGTCCTGAAACTACTATATGTTTTGAAACTATGTCAAAATATGTTGGTGACATCATTTTGATGGTTGCCATGTTTTCATGTACAATGTTATGTTTGAGTTAACTTTCAAATGTGTGAGGTGGCATCATGGACATCACGTTGCTATCAGATCTCTCTATCGTCACACACTTCCCACTGACTTAGCAACACAATGCACTTCAACTATGTACCAATTGGGACTTCCCAGGTCGATCATCCTTCCTAGTTCTACTCTATTGGGTTTGGCTTAACTTTTTCAAAACTCAAGAATACGGGTATAATAGCAAAACAACAAATGCAAGGCACACATTTTTTTTTTAAATTTCAAACATGCATCTCACGCATTTTTAAATTTATGTGCTCCACATATTTTTAAATTTGTGTTCTCTACATTATCAAATTTATGTACGTCGCATATTTTCAACTTTACGCATGCCCCACACATTTTCAACTTTACGCATGATACATATTTTCAACTTTGCATGCCTTGTGCATTTTCAAATTCACGCATGCTACACATTCAAATTTTTGTGCATCCCACATTTTTAAATTTTCTAGGCCACATTCCGGAGCTCTAAACCTTCTGGAGCTATAGTCATTTGGGTGCTCTATAAATTTCTTATTTTTATGCTGCCAGATTAAAATTTTATGCAACCAAGGGTAGGATAGGGTGTTTCTTGACATGTTGAACAAAAAGTTCCATTTGTTTACCAAATTTATAAATAGTTTTTGTTAAATATCTAATTATCATACATTATATGTTAATTCTAACTATGACTAAATGCAAGAAAGACATACCTTACAACTCTAAAAAATTATCATACACCTTGTAAGTCACTTTTGATGATTTTTAGCAAGCTATCTAAAAATAAAACATGATACATGTGTAGTAAGTGATTTTTGTACAATGAGCAATGATGGATAAATCAAGAAGGAAAACATGTTAGAAATTATTTTTCATGTAAGCCTTAATTCAATAGTGCCTTAAAAATCCTTTCACTATTGAATTATTCATTTTTTTTTCATCTCTTTTTTTTCATTCATTTTTTTCCTTTTATTTTTTAAAATATCCAATCTATCTTGATTATGCCCATGAATGAATTTCATAATCAAGATTATTCCTCTTTTTATTTTCTATTTTTTCATGATTCAAATATATGATCATTCGGAATATCTGTTAGAAGAGGAAGCCTCTTCTATTATGTGCAAGTTTGACTATGAGAAATATCAAGCAAATTCCACCTTTGGTAGTGGCTTATGGTACCATCGTAAATGATGTCCATTCACCACCAATGTCCTCCTTGAATCATCAACCAAAGAAAGTTGAACAACTCCATGCTCAAACACTTTTGGTTCATCCTTGTTGCTCCTAATGTGACTATCATGCCACATTTTCCATTGTTGTTGAATGAACTCTATTTGGTGAAGTGCCTCCAACCAAAGTTCATCCAATGCATTCAATTGTAAAATTATTTTATTTTGTACCTACAACAACTCAATACCAACTTCTAAAGATGTATGAAGTGTTAGTAAAGCATTAGGATGTTGGATCAATGCATTAAATAATTTTTCTTCCTGGTCATTAGTCAACCAACTACTAATATTCAAAGGTTTTTTTGTTGTGTTTCAATTTATTTTGGACTAGGATGTATTGAATTGATTCTTTCAAAATTATGCATTAATGAATTAAGAGAGCAATGGTGTGGTAGAAGAGAATGAAAAATTTGTGTATCTTTATCAAAAACAATTCTTGAAGGAATTAAATTTGATAGATGGCAATGAAAAGATGAGAAAATATGATGATGCCATCCATGTGGTAAATGAAAGGAACTATCTTGTATTGGAATGGGTGACAAATATTTAAGTTCTTGTTCTTCATTCCATAGTAATTGTTGGATAGTAATTGGTTCATCTTTAAGCTCTGAATCATGCAATTTGTTGATTAGAACATTTTCATCAAAAATAAACCTTTTGGATGAATCCAACTCTTCTACATTATCCTTTACAACTATGGTGGCCAAAGTTGAAATGTTCTTTTCATTTTCCTTATCTGATTCAAGAAACCATGGGCTTCCTAGATAACCATACTTAGGTGGAGTAAGTTTTCCTACAAGCAAGTCTACTAATTTTCCACCTACTTGTATGGTTTTAGGATATACTTTCTTCTTTTTTCTTGGTTTCTTAAAACACATTTCTTGAACAATATTATTAATGATTGGTACATCTTTAATAGCTTGTAGTAAAGGGATTGTAACATTTAAATATTTTAATTCCTTTATCAAATCTAATTTTGAAGATGTTATTTTTGATATCTCAAACTATTCAAGATATGGTACTTTCTTTGATGAGTTATCTTGTGGGAGGTTTTCTTTTTCTTGTTTTTGTTGTTGTTTTAGTGTAGATGGGTTTTCTTGTTTATTCTCATCAACTCCCATTTCTATAATGATAGGTGGAGTAGGTTCAAGAAATATTTTTCTTGAACACAATTGAGTGTTGTCATAGTCACTAACATTTATTATGGCTATATCTTCTGATTTAGCCATAGAGATAGGGGTTGCCTATTTAACATTATTGGGATTGGCCATAGGTTGAACTGAAAGTGGAGGTTGTTTTGCTTGTTGTTGTTGTTATCCTTGAGAGAAATTATGGGTATGAGTAGGCAACAAATTTGGTTGTTGTTTTGATATTGATGTTGCCCTTTGTACAATTGTTGTTGTTGTACCCATTGTTGTCCTTGCATTTTTGGTTGCAACCATGGTGGATGTTGTTGATTCCATTGTTGATTCATCCATCTATGTTGAGACCACTCTTGGGAATATGCCCATGGTGGTTGACTCCAATGTTGTTGAAGTGGATTTGAAGTAGACCATGGCATATACCAAGGATTATTTCCCCAATTTGTAGGAAATCGAGAAGCATTTTGATATGGAAATTTAAGAAAATTACCCCCTTGTCTTTGTCCTATAAAATTGAGTTCTTTCATAGGTTGAGACTATTTTTCAAAGACACTTTTGAGTCCTGGTAACATTTGACATTGATTTATGGGGTGTCCTTTTTCACAAATGCTACATATAGTAGATATAGAAGTTTTGTTCAAAGGACATTCATGAAGAGAGTGCTTCTTCTTACATCTTGAACAATAGATGGCTAAAGGTTTAGTGGATTCATTCTTTGTGTTCATTTCATCTAATGTTGTGTTAAGATGGTCTAAAATATTAGCTTTTAGATTAGCAAATTCTTTCATGAATTCTTTCAAAGCATTTTTATTATTACTATTTTTGCATTTTCTATGTCTTGAACGGGAATAATTTTTACAGAGTTCAATGATTTCCTAAAATTCAAGTGTATTTGCATCTCCTTTTCCCATAATATCCAATACATCTCTTGATTCATCTTGTAGTCCTCTCAAGAATATGACTTTACTAAATTCTAATTCAACACCTCCACATCTCTTATGAACAAAAGAAAATCTATCTAGATAGTCTTCTAAAATTTCATCTTCCTCTTGTTTCATTCTAAGCAATTCATCATTTTGATTCTTTACTTGACAATATTCTTGGTATCTCTCCAAAAATATATTTTCCATTTCATCCTAGGTTTGAATCGAATCAGGTGCTAAGGTTATGAACCATCGTAGGGTTGATTCTTTAAGAGTGGAAGGAAATAATTTGAGCTTTTGATTATCATTAGTGTAGTCATAAGTTTGGCATACAATCTTAAACTCAAATAGAAATATATCAGGGTCTTCAGATGTAACTCCCTTAAAATTTGGTAATATTGAAGGTGAAATGAATTTCATAGGAGAGTTTTGATTAGGATCTAATCAAATGGGGTTTTGAAAATTTTTGGTAGGTGTACTAGTTGCACTAGGGTGGAGCACATTACTAGATCTCCTTGGATTCTCTTGTGAGCCTACCATTATGGGTTCCCAACAACAATTATAAATCCTATTAAATTATCTTGATTGTATGGATTTGTCAAGGGAAGGTGGTGTTGAACTACTGATTTTTCCTCCTTGTAATGATTTCTCAAGGAATCCTACACTTCTTGAAGTAGATGATTGTGATTCTTTGAAAATTCCAATATTTTTGGGAATAATAAATTTAGACAACTTTGGCATAGGTTCAACCTCTTGTCATGAATACCTTCTTCCTATGGTTTGTGAAAAGTTTGTTTTGTGTCCTCTAAATCTATTCATACTTACTATTAAAACAAAAATCCTATTCTAGTGTCCTAATGTCCAAAATGCAATCCCAAACAATACAATTATTTTCATGCAAATTTGTCAATTTTACAAGAAAATAATTGACTTGTTTGTTCTCTAACAACACCAATTTGCTCCCTGGCAACAATTCAAAAAAATGATGAGTGTCATTAATGTCATCATTTAATTTTAATTCAATTTTTCAAATCTAAGGAGGCATCCTAGGGCTGTATACATTAGAGACAATGAACTACAACTTAGATATCAAGACACTAGATTATTCTAAGAAAGTTAGAAATCTTGGTAGAAAGGAAACAATGTCACTTTGCTCCCTTTTGCTTAAAAACTATTTAATTACAAAAATTAACTTGATAAAAGAATATATGCTAAATTAATTTTGTTAAATTAAAATTAATAAAGTGAAAATGCTAAATTGAAATCACTAAATTAACAAACTACTGAAAATTAACTACTATGAAAGAAATTACAAAAAAAATAAAATGTTGCTGAAAATTTGGAAAAAGTTGCTAAAAATTATCAAAAAGTTATTGAAGCTGAAATTGTAGAAAATGTAAATGATAAATGCACATATAAATATAGGTCAACTAGCTACAAATCCACTCTCACACATCACACTTAAAACACAAGGAAAAATAAGGTAAAAATAAGGGAAATTATGTTTACAAGAAATGACAAGAAATTGACAACATTTAGCAAAAATTGCACAAAACAGAAAACTGTAAAAACCTGCAAAATGCCTCCTTCCACCATCCTCGAGAGTGGGCCCTTGCTCCCTGGTCTAGTAGAAGGTATTAACACTCCAAAACCCTAAGTCTAATCACTCATTCACTCATAAATCAACACATTTGAAAATACTACACTTTATTGCTAATTCTACTATTACAGTCTACAATTATAGTCGTAATTCTTGACTAAACTTGACTTTAATTTTTGACTTCTGACTCATGAATTCTAACTCATGAATAACTCCAAATTATAGGTGATTAGTATTATTTATAATAATTCTTACATCCCCATTTGAAATTTTAAAATCAACAATACGTTGTTCATGCTTGATTTGATGTTATGTTAGAGTAGACTTAGTCTAATTTAAGATAGAATCCACTTTGGCAGTCAATTGTGTGCTTATTTGTGCTTCCAAAAAGTGGTGGGAATTAGCCAAGAATAGGTGGATTATAAAATTCCATACCTATCCTCATGCCAATTTATTTACTCCTCGCGTATTTGATTAAAACTCTATTTTTTTGCTATTGTTGATTATTTCTTCCTATCATTCTGAAGCAACTATGGAATAGCATGACAAATCATTTTCATGTATTGTTGCTACTAATTTTATCACATGGAGGTGCTTCCAAGTGCATGGTAAGTCCTCTCATGTTGCTTTTAATGTTATCCAATAGGTTTCAACTTAGTACCTTGACTTTGTCTTGGTCTTCCTTTAATGTTGCAGGTGGCTGCCCAAAATATGTTGTGTACAGCTGTCATACCATGTTTCAATAGCAGAGTGGTTGATTTGGCACCACATCACCTCAATAAATTGTTTTAGGTGGGAAAACCATACAAAATAGCTCAACCAATCACAAGTTACAAAAACCTTTATTTTCTACTAATTTCACTATGCTATTTTAGTACTAAAATCATGCAAAAACAAGATAGAAAATGCATAAAAAGTCAAAACAATGGCATAATATATCTTAAAACTTAATCATACAAACATCAAAAAAATAATATACTTTAATCAAATATTTTGCATATATTTATATTATGTATTGAAATATGGTATTTTTTATGTCAAAAAATGGTGCAAAAATGAGGTATTATTTGGCCTTATCATGCTTCATTTTGTGCATTCGAGCCTTCCAAGCCTTTGAGATCTCTGAGCTTTTGTGACTGCAACATGGAGATATGTCATGGTATTGCATATTTATTTTTCCTTTGGATCCTTCTACGTTTTTGTGACTACAACTTGTAGACATGTCATGATGTCATGCTCTTTTCTTTCTTTGAAGCATTTCAAACCTTTTACAATTACGACATGAAAACATGTTGTGACATTGCTACATTATTTTACCTTTGAGATTTCAATACTTTTACAATCGTGACTTGAGAACATGTTGTGATGTCATGACATTTTGTTGCCTTCAAGCCTCTCAAGCCATTGCAACTATGATGCATAGATATGTAGTGATGTCATGCTTTCACTTCTCACTTAGAGCTCTCAAAACCTTTGCAACCATGGCAACATGGAAGCATATCATGATACTTTTTTGCCCCAAAGCTTCCCAAACCTTTACGATCGTGACTTGGAGGTATGTTGCAATTTCACACATGATTTCATCCTTATGCAAATTTTAAAAATTTTTAGAATCTCTCGCCTTATTTCTCCTGATGTAGTCATTTTGACCTACATTATTGGTGCCTCCTAGGGTATTTTGCTTGCAAAATTTTTAGAACTTAGGGCCTTATCCATTGGGTAAATAGAGTCTAAAAAATAAAAAAGGATAAATAAGGGTAGAGAATGAGTGAAAAATGAGAATGAAAGGGATTAATGGATAAATGGTCAAAACAAATGAAAGCTTTGGGAAGTAGGGGTGGTTTTCAAATTTTATTTTACTCTACCCTATTATCATCAGGAGACTTCTCTCCTTCTACTTCTTCTTCTACCTCCCTTTTAGTATCTCCTCCATCATCTTCCTCTATTTCTCCTTTCACTTCTTCCTTGGCTTCTTCTTCTACTTCTTCCTCTACTTGGTCTTTGTTCCCTTCACCTTTATCTTACAATATTTTGGCAATGTCATTGTAGGTTTTGCAAGCCTATTCCCAACTTTCATCAGTGGGATCTAATGACTCTATGAATTGTTTATAGATAAACTCCAACTCAAAAATTTATCATAGGAGAGATTCTTGGTCTTTGTAATCAATTCATCCATGCAAGATTTGATCTGAGTGAGATTTTGCACCAATTTGAAGACATGCTCCTACTATATAGGCTCTAGCCATCCTTCTATTTTAGACTCATCATCCATAGCTGTAGTGAGGACAGCTCAAAGTTCTTCCTCCCCTAGGATGTTGTAATTTTCATCCCAGAATCCTAGGAAGCCACATTGTGTAACTTTATTTAGATGCTTCATTATACCCTTGGATTCAACTTTGAGCTCTTGGACAAGCTTCCACCCTTGAGTCATTAGTCTATGCCTCCTAAAAAATCTTCTAGCCATTATCTTAGCATAGGACCACTCTTTTTTAGGAACTCTATTTCCTACCCTTTCAAATTTTCTCTCAGCCAGTGCTTGAATATTTGTTGTTGTAGATAATCTTGACTGAATAAAATCCTCAGCATTTTTGAATTTTTGTTATGTTATCCCCAATATTTGACTCATTTCTTCCATGTATAGTAGCATAGGTCAAACTTTGAGGCTCATCTCTAGAATCTCCTTAGATATTTCTTTTCTTACTTGTTTGGCCTTTTCCTTGGAGAATCCTATGGCTTTGGCTTTTTCCATTTGAATTTGTTGTTGAAGACCCTTAATTTGTTCAGACAGATCTTGATTTTTCTTCTTGGCATCTTCTACTTCTTCCTTGTATTTGGACATTTCATGAAACTTGTCCTACCACTTCTTGATCTCATTCCTAAGAGCCTTTTCAACATTCCTTTGATCTCTCAATGCATTCTCAAGTTCTTCAACCTTTTCCTCTACTTGTTGAAATTTCTCCTTGTAATAATCCCCATGTAAGTATATAGTATCCAGGTGAGCTTTGGCAACCACTAATTCATCTTGCATTGGTAATTGTGTGATATCTTCTATTATTGCTTCAACTTGGTAATCCTCTATAGTCATATCTTCTTCTGGTTTTTCAACCAAGGGATTAATTATCATTTTGGTCCATTGGAGGGTGGTTGGATCTATCGCCATCATCTCCCTTGGGTGGGTAGGTTCCTTGGAATGCTGGGAAACCTTTGTATTCCACCAATCATAGGTATTTTTAGTAACCTTCTTGAATTTTTTAAGCTTGGAAGTGGTGGGATGAGTCTCAGTAGAGGAGGTGATGGGTAGAGACTACAATAATGGGAAGTGGGCAATAGGGGAGAAAGGAATTGCTATGATAGTAGCATCCACACTTGTAGGGGCTATAATGGATGCTTCTATAGAGGTGGTAGGTGTGAGTATTGGTGGTGGTGAAGAGTGAGTTGTGATAGCTAGAATAGATGGAGAAGGTGGTGGAGAAGCTTGTGGTGAAGGTGGATGTGGTGGAGATGAAGGTTGAGCATCCTTTTGATTAGAATGGGAAGGGAATTCTTTTAGGGAATTAGAAGGAGAAGAAGGAGAGGAAGAAATATTTATCATACCTAAGTTTGATTGTTGAAGCTATTGTTCTCCTTGTGCTTTTTCTATGGGAAGTGATTGTTCAACAAATTTCTCTTGCTCAAAGGCACCTATATCTTGTTGTTAGGGAACTTGTTCAGTATTTTCCTTTTGTTCTAAGGCACTTATTTTTTCTAATTTTTTCTCTTTTTTGCTCTTCTTGTGTGTACCTTCCTTAGTTGTATCCCCTACCTTCCTCTTGGATATTTTATGGGGAGGAGAATCAGTAATTATTTCTAGGACTTATTGTTGAATCTATGGTAGCATTTCTTTGATTAGAGGAGGCACTACCCTAATAGAAGTTGATATCACAAATTTGGGTATGGAGGGCTGACTTGGAACTTTTACCTTTTGAGGTTTCTTCCCCTAGAGCCAAGTGGTCTGGCCTCTTATGTACCTAAATGGACTCACTGATTCTTTTGGTATGATTTCCAAGGCCCTTCCTAGTATAACCCATATTTTACATCATTTTAGGTGCTTTTGAATATTTTTCTAATTGTTCTTGTGTAGGGGTATACATCTATGTCTTTTCAATAGTGGAATAGGAGGGTGCTATAACTATAGCAACATGTTATTGAGTTTGGGAGGATGAATTTTCTTTATGGGCTTGATAAAAACTTAGTGCAATATTCTTTCCAATATCCTCTACCTAAGACTCATAGTATTTATCATACCTAGAGGAGAACTCATCATCATTCTTAATGCCAAATCTTGAAGGGATTGCATCAATTTCAACCCTCATAATCCACCAATCATAGATCTTGGCTTCAGTCCATTTGAACTTTTTTTGCATCTAGGTAATCTTAGATTCTTCTAAGACATGTGTTGGTTCATTCTCAGGGTCATAATCCACCACTTGCTCATAGAAATCCTACCATGGGGGCAATGGTTGCATTTGATCTACATGCCATTCTAATTCTTCATCTTCCTTATTGTTTTGGTGTTGCTCTATGTGGTCCCTAGTTGTTTTATAAAATTTTGGAGCCCTAGAGCTATTAATAATAGTTAGTCTCTCCATAAACTTATCAATAGGGTCATACCTCCATCTCTATGGTAGCTCTATCAAGCCTAAAACCTTCATGGCTTGGGTGATACTCTGATTTTGACCTTTTCTTATTATTGTTATACCCTCAAAATTGAGGGGGTAGGTACAAGTTCCCTTTTTTCCCATGTCAGTACCATACTAGCAATTAATATACTCAGTTTATCTACAATACTCCATTGCAAACAACTGATCAATTACAAAATGGGGGAGCAAAAATGGTTTTCCAGTAAACCCATACAATCTAATGATTGTACCCTCTATTAAAATGAACCAATCCCCTTCCTTAGCATGAGGGTTTTGCAACACACTTTTAGCCTTTTGGGATAACCTATCCATTTCTCCATGCAAAATTCTAAGAGTAGGTCCTAAGAATTCTTTATTAAAGTTGTAATATGTCTCTGATGTGGTCAATACAATGGTCCATGAATAAACTGGTAAGGGTATCCCTTTGTCATATTTATCTATCATAGCTATCCAAGGCATTTCTTGTGCCATGAAGTAGAGAAAAACCTAGGCCAAATGGGAGTAGTACCTAAAGGAAGTTCTAGACCCTTTCTATAACTTGCACAATTGTTCATGAATTTGTTGATATAGAAAGGAGGACCAATCAAAGAAAATAGGCTTAGTGCCCTGGTCCATGATAGAAGTGTCATAGAACTTGGGATTGGAAATGTAGTGGGCTATGGCAAGCTACCAACCTTGGACCTGCTCATCTGAAGCCAAACCTGCTAATACCACCAACATTAAAAAGAGCTTAGGGTTTTTAAACTTAGTTGTTGGGATGGGGGTTTTAGGTAAATTTCCCCTTGTCAGCTTGGTTTTTAGCTGTGATTCTACCCAGGACCTCAAATAGCTTCCCCTACTTGAGTGGTCACTTGGGGTATAATATTTTTCTTTATCAGGGGGTTGAAAAGGCTTAGGTTTCTTAGTGGGCACTAGGCCCATAGCAAAGATAATTGAGAAAACATTAGGAGAAAGTGTGAATAGGGTTCTTCCTTGTGCATTTTGAACAATCCTACGCTTGGGGTCATAGTACTTAGCTATAGCATACACCAGCTTAGGGCATGGGTGGACTGGAGTGCAAATGTAAAAAGATAATAGGGAATGAAAGGTGAAAGTGCTAGGGCTTGATGGAGTAATACCTTTAGATAATCTCTCTTAGATGTTGGCTCTAAGTCACTCAACACCTTTCCATGTCACCAATATGTTTGTAATTTTTGCATCCCTATCCTAGAATTTGAGATCCTTTTTAGTCTCAACCTATGTTGATGCCTTAGTATTTGAAGATGATGTTGCCATTTTGATACGAGAATTTACCTGAGCATTACTTTACTGAGCTTCTTTTGAATTGCTGGTATGAGAAAACCCTCAATGATAAGGAGAAATTCAAAAATAATTTGAAAATGTGAATAATTGCTAGGGTTATTTGCTATATATAAAGCTTTATGGAAATTAGGGTGAAGTGCAATTAATTGCAGTGGTTGTGCATTTTCTTGATGTGATAATCGACATGGTAATTCTGCTTTAATTCATGTGCCAACCTACCCAATGAATCATAATAGATATTGCATTAATGACTATCATGCTTCCCACTACCCTTTTTCAATTTTGAAAGGAGTTTTCCCTCTCATCGTGTGATTATGCCCTTTTGGATTTAGAGGTATTTTGACTCTGGTTGATTATGACTTAGTGACATTTCATGGTGTCATGTCAACTTTCTATTTCTAGAATTCTAACTCTTAGTTACCATGACATGGAGACATGTCATGATGTCGCAACACCTTCAAAAAATAAATAATATAGTACATATAATACATAAAGTACAAAGGTAATATTTTAATGGAAGTAGAGCTTCAAATGAAAACCATTAATAGGGATTGGTTGAATTCTTCCCTGTTCATCCTATAGTTGAAAAGCATTATATTATTTTTTAATAATTATTTTGAATGGACCTTCCCAAAAGGAGTTAAACTTCTGGTGGTTCCCTAGCTTTGCTTTATTTTCATTCCATCTCAGGACCATGTCTCCAACTTTGAATTTCTTGAAAGTGGCCTTTCTATCAAACCATCCCTTGGTTTCCCCTAGATGTTTTTGAAACTACACATAAGCCTTTTCTCTTTGTTCCTCTAGCTGCAAAAGTTGCATTAACCTATCTTCCACTAGGTTACCCTCTATAGTATGATTCTGATCAAGCAATCTTAGAGTAGGTATTTCTAGATGTATGGGGAGAATAGCCTCTTTTCCATATACCAGAGCATAGGGGGATGTGTTAATAGACTTCTTAATGGTGATTCTATCAGCCCACAATGCTTGGTTTATTAGTGAATGCCAACTCCTCTTGTTATCCTTCAAAATCCTCTTTAGAATCCTAAGCAAATTCTTATTAGTAGATTCTGCCAAACCATTTCCCTATGGATAGTAGTTTGAGGAAGTCTTCAAATAGATTCCATATTTTCTAGCAAAATCAATCATTTTTTCTCCAATGAAGGATGGGCCATTATCACTCACCAATGCATCAGGTATGCCAAACCTTGTAATCAAGCTCTCAACAAATTCAATCACTACCTCTTGATCAACCTTCTTTGTGGGTATTGCTTCAACCCATTTGGTGAAATAATCTATAGCAATCAAAATATACTTGTGTCCTATTGATGAATTTGGCTCTATCACCCCTATGAAGTCTAGCCCCCATTGCTAAAAAGGTTCTTCCACTTGTATGGGTTTGAGAGGTAAAGAAGTATTTCTATTCCTTCCCACATGCCTTTAGCATTCCTCACATGCTCTTGTCATTTTGAAAGCATCAAAAAATATGGTTGGCCAATAACAACCTATTCTCAGTATTTTCAATGCAGTTGTTCTACCTGAATAATATCCTCTAGATAAGCCTTCATGGAATTCCTTCAATATATTCTATTTTTTATTATCTTTTATGCATTTCAAAAGAACTCCATCTAGATTTTTCCTATATAAACCTTCAGGTAACAAAATATATTTCAAAGCTTGCAGCCTGTACCTTCTTCTTTGTGAGGCATTCAAGTTTTATGGGTATCTTCCTATCTGGAAATAGCTTATGAGTTCCTCAACCCAATCTAAGCTTTCTGAGGACTATCCATCTTCCTGAACTGATCTTGGTGCTTGACATGCTACATAGTCTATTTTTACTCTTTTGGCCAATTCTTGACATAAAGCTCTACCTCTCACCAGCTTGGTCGGATGGATCTCTACATCATACTCTTGAATATTTGACACCCATCCTACCCTTTTTTCACCTAGCTCTCCCTGAATTATAAAGTTTCTAACATCTAGGTGTACCACATACACTAGAGTTTTGCTTTGGGATAGAAAATATTTAAATTTATTTAATGACTTCATGATTGCATACACTTGCTTTTCAATGAAGTTATACCTTTCTTCATGATCTTGCATCATTTGGCTTAGGAAGGCAATAGGTCTCTCCTCATTGTCTTCTCCCTTTTGTGTAAGTACTACAACATAACTTTCTTGTTCACCAACTACATACAAGATGAAGTCCCTTGAGTAATCTGGATTGATGAGCATAGGTGCCTAGGAAATTACCTCTTTGATCCTTTTGAATGCATCCTTTCATAGGTCTATCCATTTGAAATCCATATCTTTCTTCAATAATTCGGTCATAGGCTTTACTATTTGTGCAAAATCTAAAATAAACTTGTGCACAAAGTTGATCTATCCAAAGAAAGATTGCAACCCTTTCTTATTCAATGGCAAAGGAAGTTCTAAGAGATCTTTCACCCTTTCTGGGTCAATGGCCAACCCTACCTCAGAAATAACATGGCCCAAGAGTTTCCCTTCTTGGACAACAAAGATTGACTTCTTTGGATTTAAGGAAATTCTAAATTCTCTACATTTTTCAAAGACCATCTTGAGGTGTTCAACATATTTTTCTCTTTGGTGAGAGAATACTGTCATGTCATCTAGGTAGATGACTATTACTTTATTTACCAGCTCTCCAAAATCTAGATCCATTGCTCTTTGAAAGGTAGCCCCTGCATTGGATAGACCAAAAGGCATCCATTGATATGCAAAAGTTCCCCATTTAGTAGTGAATGTAGTTTTGTGTTGGTCTTCATCTCTAACCCAAACCTGATTATAGCCAAAAAATCCATCTAGCAATGAAAATATCTTTGCTCCTACTATAGTATGTAGTATTTGATCTATCTAGGGAAGGGGATAGTGATCTTTTAATGAGGCCCTATTCAAATTTTTGAAATCTACACATAATCTGATGTCCCCATTCTTTTTTTGACTGGCACTAGGTTAGCAACCCATGTAGAATGCTTGATAGGGTAAATTATCTTAGCATTGAGGAGCTTCAGTAGCTCTTGCTTCATCAGGGCTTCTATCTTTGGGTTGATAGGCCTCTACTTCTGTCGAAATGGTTTTGAATCTGGTTCAAGCTCAATAGTGTGTTGTATTATTTTCTTATTGTACACCTTGAGGTCATCATATGTCCATGCTATAATATCATTGAATTCTTTACATAAATCCTGAATTTGACTGACCTCTTCTTCTAAACATTGAACTCCAATCTTAAGCATCTTCCCAGGTTCCAATGAGATTTCTTGGTAACTTTTCTTATCAACTTTCATTGTGTGGCCCACTAGTCGATCACTACTATCAAATAGACTCTCCAGAGTTATTAAACCTTTTGGTATATGATTGTTTTTGAGTTGGATCAGCCCCTCATCCTCTTCATCTTCTAATGCATGATCACTTGAATAGTTCATCTCATGCACTAAGAAATCTACCACCTATTCATCATTCTCAAAGACCTACCAGAAGGTGTCTTTATCAGGAACTGAAGGTCTATATATTAGCCTTACTATCTTTGATTTTTGTATGACATTGGCTATTGGACAATAGTTGGCTCCCATATATGCTAATATATCAACATGAGTATTATGTTCCCTAGGGATAGCCTTGATATTCAAAGCTTCAAAAGCTTCAAATAGATCCCACACTTTGTTCTAGTAGGCTTTGAGATAATGTTGCTTACTGATGCACTTTTTGTGACCTGATTTACTATCAATTCTGAATCACCATATATTTATAATTATTTGACCCCTAACTTCTTAGCCTTCCTTAGGCCCAAGTAGAGTGCCTCATATTCTACTACATTATTTATACAACTCCATGTTAATCTATATGAAAAAACCTTTTCAGCCCTAGTTGGTGAGATTAACACTATACCTGCTCCAACCCCATTTTTACATCTGGCACCATCAAAGAAAAGTTTCTAGATCTGATTTGTGGGGGAGTCCTATTCTGATAAAGTGGGTGGTTCAATATTTTTAAGTTTTGTGATTGAATAGGTTCCAATCCCTATTTCAATCATGGCATTGAAATCTTTCAAAGAAAATTGATCTTCAGTTTGGAGCTCCTCTAGAACTTCTTCCATTAGATCTAGCTCTTCAATCTCTTTAGTAAGCATACTAACATTATTAGCATGTTTGTTGTCCTCTTCAATTTTCTCAATATGAAAGGAAGAAGGTTTTTCATTGAATATTTTGATCCTTCTACCTTTGTATGGAATCTCCATATGTGAGTAGTCAAGAGATAAATACCCTCCTATCTTGGTTATGAACTCCCTTGAAAGACACATCCCAAAATAAGGCTCTAAGTCCACTACAACCACTTCTTGTATGATTGTAATCTGAGGTATTCTATGCAACACTATGGGAATATCCTTGATCACCCCCATAGTCTTGACTAGAGTGCCATCTAACTATAGTACTCCTGGGCTACTTCTGGTGTATTCCATCCCCATGATATCACATACAACTTTGGGCATCATTGTAGTAGTTGCACCTAAATCTATCATGCAATTATGTACCACCCATCCTTCCATTTGTAGTGATAAATAGAAAGGAGGAGGCCTATTCTTTCTTGTTGCTTGTGTTGAGCTGGCCTGAGCTAGATTCAACTGAGGATGAGTTTTGACCTTGTTTTTTATTGATTTGAGGGATGCTTGTAGCAAATCAATCTACCTTGGAAGCAACAATGCATCATACATGCTTGCTTTTGATGGTGTCTTCTTTAATTCTTCCACAATATTGAAAGTAGGTGCATCAGACTATTTATCTTTTTCTTTTGAAGGTTGATCATACCTATTCCTATATCCTTGGGTTGCTTTCATTCTTTGATGCTTAGTCAAAGAGGGGTATCTCAATTTATCCCTTGCTTGTTCTTGAGTTTCAACCTCCTTTTGTGCAACATCATTTCTACTTGCTTCCACCCTCTATTTTTGAGCTAGATTTTGAGGTGTAGCATCATGGGAAGTTTGACTATCCATATGATCCTTTGTTTTTGAAGGTACTTTTAAGGGATTCAACTCATTGGGATCCACTTGAAGAGACTTCTTTCCTGATCTAGTCAGGACTGCAACCTGCTCCACTGATGGCATCATAAAGTTATGGCCCATTTCTCTAATCATATTTATTTACCCCTTCTAGGTTCTTTTTACTTTCTCAATAGCCACCTTCTGTACATGGTGTTGATGAATCATACATAAACTTTCACCATGTGGATCATTGCATGTAGAACACCAATAATCTAATTTGGATGAGGATGTGGAAGGTTCATTCTCCTGATTTGCATACACTATGCTTGATCTCTCTAGATACTTGCTAGTTGAGGTAACTTGATCTCTTGTTACCTATGGGAATCTTCTTGGTTGGAAGTTTCTTTCAGCTTCCCTTCTCTTCATTGAAGTGATTTCATTGGTTAAGTTCTTCATAGTAGTTTGTATTTCTTGAAGGACCACAAGTTGAGGATCAAGGGCTAACAAAGTAGGTATTGTAGATATTGGGGGTAAAGCTAGGATTGTAGGAGGAGCTGGAAAAGCTGGGATGGTTGGTGGTCCAGGCCATCTAGGAAGATTTACTATAGGAGTAGTGTTAGGGTATGATGTGCTTGCACTGGATGCTTGAGAAAATTCTAGAAATATGGGCATTATTATTTTAGGAGGTAACCTTCCTATAGCAATAAGGTCTTTTTCTACCTTCAAGGCTTCTTAGAAAATTTATGGGAAAGTGAACACATGAGACTATCTTATCATCATGCCTAGATCTGAGTTGAAAGCCCTTAGATAATAATACATTGCTTGCTCATTTGTTGGTCTAAGACCCTTAGGCACTCTTCTCCATGTACGACTGAATCTAATGTTGAAATCCACTATCTCTTCTTGAGGATGTTTTTGTATAACTATAAACTATGTAAGTAGGGAGAAAGGATCTTCTTGCTCATTAAATTCTTCTACAAGTTTACTAGCAAGCTCAACCCATGTAGTTATGGTTTGATCTAGAAGAGTTCTATACCAATACAACATTTTCCCTTTTAGTGATATAACTAACAATCTTATCATCACATCTTCTTCCTAAATGTTATGAATAGCAGCTAATGATGCAACATCTTGACAATGTTCATAGGCGGTCTTGCTAGTACCATCATAGTTTGGTAAAGCTTTGAGTGCTTCTTGGGGGATAGGATTTTGATTGGCCAAATTTAGGGGACCTGTATGGTTCCAGGTTGGGTAGTTCTGAGCATTTTGATTTTGATTGATAGCCATTGTTGCTACTATGTTGACAGGGATTGAAGGAGCAAGATAGGCTATGCTAGTCAAAATTGGATTGGTTGTATTAGTCAAAACTCTAGTGAGGACTAAAAATGGTGTTGATCTAGAGGATAAAATAGGACATGTTCTAAAACTACCAAGATGCAATTCTAGAAATTCTATAGGTTCTTCTGATATTCTAGCTGCTTGTCTCGTGATCATGAATTTTAAGGCTAAACAATGAATGGATATAAATATTTTCTAGATTTTCTCTTTTGAATGGAGTCACCAGGTGATTTAGATTTTAAAAGGGCAAAGACAAACACCAAATCTCTGACCTATGGGAGTGATGGGATTTGGTCCCACCAGGCATGCCAAAAATTGTTGGTCTAAAATCTGCCTAAGGTAAAATATGCACCCAAGACTTGGCCAACATTGAATGATCAATCAAGCTACAGAGCTTAACAAGGTCAATCTCTAGAGAAGGTTGGCTCCTATAGGGTTCTAACTAGCTAAAATCTACAAAGAGGGGAAAAAGGGTGCAGAAAGAAATAAATGTAGCTGAAGCTAGAACTTAAAGTGGTACAGATTAAGCAACATCAAGAAGTGCATGAAGATCATGAAACAAAGCAAACATTCAGACCACCTAATAGACCAACCAATTTTATAAAATGTAGAGCAATATCTTTAATCAATTTTCAATCCAATAGATGGTAAATTCTAGAACTAGAGAATGAGTATATGCAAAAGTCTAAAAAATAGAATTAATGCCATACACATTTATCCAGCTATAACAAAAATAAACATCCACTCATACATACATGTTCTACACAATGATGAACCAAAGGCCAAACAAAAGCCTAAGTTGTATTGCTCTCTCCAAAGTTCTTCATACATACAACTTGTAAATGCCTAAGAGCCGACCCTTTCACAAGAGGCCATTGCTCTTATTTATAACCTTCCTATGGTTCAATATTTTGAATTACAAAAAGAGTTTTTATTTGAAAAATCGTTACAACAAAATGTTAGATGACCAGGCTGGCAAAACACCATGCAGTATCGCTGCTCTAAAATGGGACATCATGCATGATTTTTGACCATCGATCAACCATTTCTTGCATGTGGGAAAGTAGTGGGGATGAGTTTAAATCTGGTCCATTCTTTGTTCTTGAAACAATCTCCCATCATGGATCTATAATAGACATGGTAGGCTGAGACCTCACTGAAGATTCTGTTACCTACAAACTACTATGGCCATGACATAGAGACATGTCATGATGTTGTACTTCATTTCGTGCCTTTGAGCCTTCCAAGCCTCTATGACTACTGCATGGAGATACAAGTCATGATATCATGATACTTCTCTACCCTTTGAGCTCTCTAAGCTTTGGTGACTACGACATGGAGACATGTCATGATGTCGCATCTTTATTTTTCCTTCGGGGCCTTCTAAGTTTTCATGATTGTGACCTATAGACATGTCATGGTGTCATGCTCTTTTCTTTCTTTGAAGCATTTCAAACCTTTTACAATTATGGCATGGAAACACGTTGTGACATTACTACATTATTTTACCTTTAGGCATCTGATACTTTTGCAATCGTGACTTGGGAACATGTTGTGATGTCATGATGTTTTGTTACCTTCAAGCCTCTCAAGCCATTGTGACCATGACACATATATGTGTAGCGATGTCACGCTTTCACTTCTCACTTAGAGCTCTTGGAACCCTTGTGACTATGGTATGGAAGCATATCATGATATTGCGATATTTTTTGTCCTAGATCTTCTGGAACCTTTGTGACCATGACTTGGAGGTATGTCACGATTTCGTGCTTGATTTCATCCTTATGCGAATTTCAAATTTTTTTAGCATCTCTTGCCTTATTTCTCTTGATGTAGTCATTTTGACCTATAGGAACCCTTTTAAAAATAGATATATTTTAACTAGGACAAGGAACTACAAGGGACTTTTGGACATGATAATAACAAAGGAAATATTGAAGTTCTTGTACTTAGCCTTATTTGACAAACTTGATGGTCATTTTATTTCAACTCGATAAAAACAACCAGACTCTTCAAAATTTAAAATTAGGGGTCACTCTTAAGTTGGATTTTAAGGATCCAACACAAGATCTGACTAGGACAAGAGGTGAAAAAATGAAGTACTTGAGGATCCTGTAATCTCTGGTTATGCTCTCCCTAAAATCACCTAAAAATAAACTAAAAGGAAATAGACAAACAAACATTTTCCTACCTAATCACCTAAAACTATAAAATGAAAAATTAAAAGAAAGTGCTATTGCAAGGATAAATATAACTGATTATTTTTTCTAATAAATTATTAACAAACTAAAGCAACAAAGATAAAAAAAACATTTTCTACCTAATCATCTAAGACTTATAAAATGAAAAACTACTACAACAAGTTGCTTTGAAATCAATAAAAAGACATTCCTCTACCTAATCACCTAAAAATAGAAAGGAGGACTTGGGACATAATATTATTTTCTTTTTTTTTACAAGAGTAATATTTACTCTCTTCTGATCCCAAAGTATGGCTAATATAGTTTTAGGTGTTGACTGTTGATTGGGATTTTGATTTGTCCTCCTCCCAATGTTTGCAGTCTATACGTATGCTATCCAACAACCTGAACAATCTGATTTGGCCCAGGGCATTTAGGATCTAGTTTTTATTTTTCACCATGCTTATCATTTTTGGAGGTCCCAGTATATTACAATATCTTCTTCCATAAATGGTTGGCCTTTGGCTTTCTTATTGAAGATCTGCACTATTTTTTAATTTGTTTTGTCATTCTATTTAAGTTTTCTCTTATTTCCTCCTATAATAATGCAATATGATATAATCTTTTTTATAGGGAATTTATATTTTTATGATCCTAAAGGAGTAGATACAAGGAACTTCTTTCTATATAAGGAGACAATATGGAATTTTATCCAAATACAATCTCATATGGAGATCTTCTTGTGTGCCTTTTTACAGACAACCTATCTTCCCATAGAGCAAAGTTTAGCTCACTATCCCAATTTCTTTTATTTTTTCTAGTGATCTTTTGATCCTGGTGATCAATTTTTTTTTTGAAGACTCAACAAAGCCATTTCCTTGAGGATAATAGTTTGTTGTATGAGAAAATTCTATATTGTATTTTGCATAATCTTGTATCATTTCAAAGGAAGCAAAATAGTTACCATTGTCTATAACTATTTTCTTAGGGATCCCAAATCTGGTTAAGATATTTTCTTCTAAGAATTTGATTACTTCTATGGTTGACTTCTTGAGAGAAGTTGCTTATATCCACTTTGTAAAATAATCAATTACTGTTATAATTCATCTGTGTCCTGTAGAAGAATTTGGATTCATTTCACCAATAAGATCAATCCCCCACTATGTGAATGGTGCTTCAATGATTACTGACTTCAAAGGAATTATTGCTAAGTGTTTCTTTCTTGCAAAAAAATTGTAGTTATGATAGCCTCTTACATATTGTTGAATATATTTGAACAAGGAAGGCCAATAATAGCAAACCCTCATGATTTTGTTGGTAGTGTCTTTAGGTGTAAAATGGCCTTCACAAAATCCATCATGATATCATTTTATCACATCATGAATTTATTTTTCAAATAGGTAGAGCAATAGAACTCCATGTGGATGCTTCTAATAAATTTTTCCTTCTTGAACATAGTATTTATATGATTGTTGTTTGATAGATCTTATCTTATTCTAAGGAATACCCCTAGGAAAAGATAGTGTTTGAAGGTACATAAATATGTCATCATACCATTTGCACCCAACGTTGTCAATTCATCTAATTTCATGCATTTCATCAATTGTGATAGTATTATTTATGTATTCCCCTTCTCTATTAGCCAAATACTTGAACAATACCTACCCTCTAATAATATGAATTGCTTTAAATTCAACATCATACTGCACTAATTTAATAATTCATCTTACTGGGTTTCCTATGGGTTCTGATTGTATTAAAACATATTTTATGGCTAAGGAATGCAACATATGACTTTATTTGATCCAAAAACACCCTTAAACTACTCTAGCACTCTAATTATAGTATAAGCATGTTTCTCTATCATTATATACCTTAATTGAGCTCCTTTCAATTATGTACTCAAAAATACTATATACATTTCATTGTTATCTTCATCTTTCTAAGATAAATCTGCAACAATAGTATGCTTAGATGAAAAAGGAATATATGTTGAAATTTTTAGAATAATTGGGAAAATTCAATACGAGGGTTGTAGTAATGACATCTTTAATTCTTTGTGAGGCTTTGATATTATCTTATGTCCACCTTATATCCCCAAAATTTTTAATCATATCATTTATGGGATTTTCAATCTTAGCAAAATTGGGGATAAACCTCCTTGTAAAGTTAATCTTCCCAAAGAAGGATCTAACTCCTTTTAGGTTTTTAAGAGGGAGTTTTGTAATAGCTTTAGTTATTTGTGGATAAATGATATTCCCTTTATTTGATACTACATGCCCCAAAAATTTCCCTTGTGTAGCCCCAAAAATACATTTCTTTGGATTTAGTGATATCCCATATTATTTACATCTAGTGAATACTATAGCTAAGTGTTTGAAATGATTTTTTGAAATTTTTGTAAAGGCTATTATATCATCCAAGTAAACAAAAACTATCTCAAACATCAAATCTTTGAATGCAAAATCCATAGCTCTTTGAAAATTTGCACTTGCATTCATTAGTTTGAAATGTATCCTAAGATATTCAAATTTTCCCCAAGAAGTGGTGAAAGCAGTCTTGTGCCTATCTTTTTGTATTGACCTGTATCTAATTGCACCCTGCAAAACCATACAATAAAGAAATTTTGGCTGATCCCACGACTACTTGCAATAACTATTTCATATTAAGGAGGATGTAGTTATATTTAAAGTGAGATATTGTTCAAGTTTTTGAAATCAAAACAAAGCCTAATATCTTCATTTTTTTTCTCATAGGTACTAGATTTGCTATCTAGGAATAAAATCTAACTTTTATAATAATTTTTGCATCTAGTAATTTTTGTACTTTATTTTGCATGATTTGATGTAGGGTGGGGTTGAATTTTCTTTGCTTTTTCCTAAAGGTCTTTGCATATTATTTTAGAGGTATTATATGAGTCATAAAATTTGTGTTGAACATCCTTAAATCCTCATAGCTCCAAGCAAAAAGATCTTTATTATTTTTTATAAATCTTATATACTTTTGTCTCTCATTTCCTATCAAAGCTTTATTTATCTTAACCAAACTGGGCTCTTCTTCTATCTTAATGTTTACATCATCAACTTTTGATTCTTGGAAGAGTGGTTTGTATGCTTTGCCAAAGTCATAAAATAAGCTTTCTAGAGAAACCAACCCCTTAGGAATTCTATTAGTTTTTAATTGGTTCACCTCTATTGGTTCTCCCTCTTCATCACATATTACATGTGCATATTGATTCTAAAGAGTCATGAATTCTTTTATATCTATGTTGTCCTGAAACACCTAAAGATAAACAACATTGTTTGGCATAGAGGGTTTATAAACAAAAATAGTGGGGAACCTTTACATTTTTTTTGTATCAATCTCTAGACAATTTATACCAGATACATTTATTGGTAACAAGTTTGTAATATGATTTTTTTCTCTGGGAATGTATGATAAATTAAATGCTAAAAATTATTTATCTCTTCTAGTACTGCTAGTTTATATTATTTTAGTATAGGATGCTTGGCCTGGTATTTACCTCTTACCTATTGAACTATTAACTTTACATCACCATTGATGGTAAAGTTATTAATGCCTAGCTCTTTTTCTTTTCTTAGTCCTAATAGTAATACCTTGTATTCGACTACATTTTTTCTGCATGAAAATTCTAATCTATAAGGGATTCCTAGGTATTTACCCTTAATATCAATTAGATTAATTCCTACACCTACCCTAGATTGAGGTTTAGTTGCATTGAAGGTCATGGTCCACATTTCTTGAGTTAGAACTCTGATGGATTTTGTATCAACTGTAGCTCTTGTTTCTAGATCCATATCTTTTGGATCAAAAACTTTTAAGAATGGAGTATGCCAGACCGAGTGTACCTCCATTTATTTATCTTCAACTGAATTGACTAAGTTTATCATTGTATCATTAGATTTTATTAGTTCTATTGAATATGTATTGAATGGTTCTCTTTTGAGGGTAACATTCTCTTTTCTTGATATGGAAATAGTAGCATAGGACCAGTCTAACTGAATTGAACCACCCAATTGTTTATCCCAATGTCTGCTTAGAAGCAAATAGAATAAATGATCCACATCTACAACTACTACATTTATCACTATACCTTTCTTTGGGTGTTGATATAAGAACATAAGCAAGATGATTATCACCCCTACACATGGTATCTATCTATTGTCCATTACTAAAATAGGAGGATAATATATTGTGCAAATAAGTCTTAATTGGTCTGCTATTTTTTTAGGCATAATGTTATGAGAAGTACCACTATCAAGCATGCAATTGTGAATAACATATTAATCTTCTAAATCTGAGTTATATCTGAGAGATACATAGAAAGGTCAGATTGATGAAAGTATTCTAGTATCATGACTATCAAGTCTGGTAGCATTACATGACTGATTTTATTTTTATTCTATCAAACCAAAAGCCTTGCATACTTTCTCTCCGCATTTTTAAACTTTCATTAACTCACCAAAAGTTATATTAAATTTCTATCTAATCAATTATGAACCATCATCAAACTCAATTTTTCTAACATCCAATGTTCTTGTGCATTCCTTTGTTTGTTTCCCTTCATTCATTTCAACTAATTTAGGGATAACTTTCTTATTTTTTGGATAATTTTTATAGGTAAATCTATTCGAGCTTGTCTACAATTTATTCTCACTAGCAGCTACTTTTTCTATCTTTCTTGGCATTATTCTGTTTCTCAAATTTATAGCATGCATTATTTCCAATTCCTCTATCTCTTCTACTGTTGGAATCAGTTACCCCTGCTTTATTTTTTCATATCTAGAGTCTTGTGATATTTGCATAATATTTACATTATCAAAAATTAGAATTTTGGGATGATGATTTGCAGCATATAAATCCATGTTTTTCTCAAATAATTTTTCTCTAGATTCATTTTCTTGAGTCCAAAAAACATTTATTATAAAATCTTCTTCAGATTCATCATCAATATTGACATTATTATGCATACTTAATTAAATTCCATAGTCGATTGAATTATGTGGAGCATCACAAGCAGAGCAATAAAAGGGAAAATCTACATTTACATTAACAAAAAATATGGTATTTAGGACAACATCTACACCTTTCTTAGTTTCCCTTTTTTTTTAGCCATTACCATTATTTTTGTTTCAATTCCCTTCATCTAAGTTTTTATTATTCCAACCTCTATTAAAATTTCTTCTAAATGGAGGTATGTTATCTCCCTATTGTTTTTTGCCCTAAGAATATGAAGATTAACCATTATTTTCTTTACCTCTCTCTATTTTGGCCAATTTGTTACTCATTGTATTAAACATTTTAGTCATCTGGTTATCCAATTTTTTATAGGGTCTTGTTTAGTTTTCTTGAATAGATTGAATCTTACCTTATGTTTCTTGTCTTACTAATTCATTTCTAATTAATACGACTATATTTTACCATTTTCTATCACATTTCTTTTAATTTCTATTGTTTTTCCCATGTATAGATCAATGGTACCTACTTGTTCTTATCTTAACTCAGTTAAAATCTCTTGGAAATGCATTCTTATAAAAATATATAGACTATACATTCTTATTTTTTATTTTGATGAACCTTCTATTGAAATCACTTATTGAATCTTTTTCCTTTTTCTTCATTGTAGCTAATTCTATCAATAGTGACTTGTAGGTCAAAATGACTACATTAGAAAGAAATAAGGTGATAATCCTCCAAAAAAAATAAATTTCAAAGGATAGGCACAAAATCGTGATATATCTTGATGTCGCTGTCAAAACAGTTAAAAAAGCTTCAAGTGTAGAATTGGGTGTGATGTCGTGGCATGGCTCAATGTTACGATCATAAAAATAAAAGGAGATTCAAGTGAGAAATTGAGCATGATGTGCAACATGAACTAGTGTCACGGTCATGGATACCTGTAAGAATAAAGATGGAACATGATGTGACTTCATGACTTATGGTTGCATCGTGGTTGCAAATACCATAAGAGGATAGCAGAAGAGAAATGTTGCAAAATCATGACATGAGTTTTTTCATGTTTTCTGAAGCTCAAAAAGGATTACCAAGTAAGAAGTGTTGTGACTTCAGAATAATAGAAGCTCCAAAGGCTTGTAGGATAAAATAAAGGTATGATATTGTAACACACCTTCATGTCATGGCTATGGGAAGTTGGAAATCTTCAAGGCCAGGAAAATAGTGCAACATCGCAACATGTTCTCATGTTACAGTCACAAAAATTGGAAAATATTGAAGGTGAATAAATAATGCAACGTCACAACATTTCTCTATGTTGTGGCTCCCACGAGTTAATAGCAAATAGAATATTTCATAGAGGTTTCAGTTTGCCATAGTCGTTACAATATCAACAATGATAGGTGTTCCCAAAGAATGAGGGATGGACCAGATCTCAAGTTCATAACCACTACTTATTCACATGCACGAAGCATTTTAACAGGTGATTAGAAGTCAAGCACTCTATTTTATTTTTAAATTACTAATGCTGCATGATGATCTCACAAGCGTGGCATCCTGGCATTCTATTGTAACAAATTTGATAAAACTATTTTTGTATTCTAGATATTGAACTATAAAGGTATTACAAATAAGAGCGATAACCTCTTGTTGAAGGGTCAACTCTTAGGCATTTGCAAGTTACATGTATAAAGAATTTTGGAAGGAGCAATGCAATAGAAATATTTTTTTGGCCTCTGGTTCAACATCTTGCAGGAAACATACGTATGAATGGATGAATGTTTTTGTTTAAGCTAGATGAATGTGCATGATATTAATTTTATTTTTTGGATTCTTGTGCATGTTAGTTCTCTAGTTCTAGAATTGATAATATGTGGAACTATATATTGATTAAAATTTATTTTGTATATGGTAAAACGGGTTGGTCTATTAGGATGTTTTAGAAACTACTTTATTTCATAAGCTTTATTCATTTCTTGATGTTGTCTAATCCACACCATTGCAAGTTATAGCATTAGCTATATTTACTTTCTTTCAATACTCTTTTCTCCCCTAATAATAGTCCTAGCTAGTTCGAACCTCGAAAGAGTAAACATTCTCTGGAGATTGACCCAGTTAAGCTTAGTAGCTTTCCTAGTCATTCAATATTGGTCGAGTCTTGGGTGTAATAATCAACCATAGGCAGATTTTGGACCAACATGATTGTTTGTTCTTCCTTTCACCATACTTATTGAGAAATATTTCTTGCATTTGATGAAAGTTTTTAATAGTGATAATTGTAATACTATTCAACCATTATATGGCATATTTTTCTAGAGTCTCTAAAAATAATCTGAGAACTACATCTTCATTTACTTCCAAAATATCCATAGCATACAATAAATCTCTGACATGGTCTTCTCAACATACGATATTAAATTCCTTAGAACTTAGGTAAATATTTGTGATCTTTCACAAGAAAGGGATGCAATGCATTAGGTAAGGTAAATGAAATATATTGATTGGTTCTCCATTGATGTAAATTAGGTTATGGGTTGGGGTTGACCATGTTAGCTTTTGATGAATGAGCCATGAGAGATAACAATCACAAGATGCAGAATAAGATGCAATAAAGTAAATCTGCTAGATGACTGAAGTATGCTGAAATATAAAAGATATAAAATATTACAATGTAGCTATGGAGGAAGTGAGCACTCCATTAACAAAGCTATAGATCTACATCATATCCATCACCAGTAAATGGTGTGGAACACAATCCACTAACCTACGCTATCTAACAATGTCTCCTATCTATCCTATCTATCTATCTAAGAGGCCATCCTTATATATGCAAAATAGGATGCTTGCCCAACACTCTAACTAGTTGTGCATAGGACACCTTGCACATGTACAACTTGCACATGGACACTTGTCCATTTATTACAATGCATGAAGTCACTAGATAACTTGCACAAGAAGTAATCTAGGTATGTATCTTGGAGGATACATTTACATAACCCAAATTATGGAATAGACATTATTTCCAACACCCCCTGGTATTACATTATTTGGGTATTGAAGGCTTTAGTCTTCAATATGGATTCTCTTCATCTTCTTATGCTTGGTCTTCATCATCTTCTTCTTCTGCATTCTTTGTATTCAGGTTCAGTAGGTAATTTGTGTCTTCATATGATGTAGAGTAGGATGCTGCTAGGCCTTCTATTCTCATTGGATAATCTTTGACATTTTCATATTCATCTTCTATCCAACCACCTTTGAAGTCCTCCTTGCAAGTATCTTCATTTGATTCTGATTGTTGATGAATAAGTAGGGCATGATGCAATTGTCCTCTCATATTTTTTATCCTTCTGTACTTACCTTTTTGATGTATTGGTTCTTCATTTTCTTCAACTTGTTCTTCTGCAAATGAGTTAGAAGCATTTTGTAACATCACAATATCTTGTGGTATTTCCATTGAGTCTAGGATATAAGTATTTTCATGGATTGACCCTGTTGCTTTTATTCCATATTGATTCATAATGAGACATGTATTGACCCCATTCATATATCCAAAATTAATCATGTAGTTGTTTTCTACTAGCTTGCTCACTGAGATGAGATTGAAAGTTAAACCAGGAACATACAACACTTTTTGTAGTAGAATATTTGGAAAATATTTGTTGGGAGATACACATCTATATCCATGAATAAGATATGTTTGGCTATCTGCAATTCTTAATCTGTAACCTTTGGTAATTTCAAGATAGTCAAACCATTGTATATTTCCTATCATATGATGACTAGCTCCTGAGTCAATAAACCACCTATGATTATGCTTTGTGAGTTGGTTCTTGTCAGAGCAAGTTTTGCAACCATTGTATGACATTCCTTTACCCATTGGAAAGGTTGAATTTGAAGATTTGAGAAAGAATGACTCTTAAGTAGAATATAGTGCATTTTGAAATATAGTTCAAATTTGGTTGATTTTGTACAAGTTTTGCAAGAATCAAAAATCAACTTTTAATGCCTTATCACTCCTAATTGAACTAAGCACTATTTCAGTTTTGAAGAGGTTTTGATGTTGGAATTATTTTGTCCCCTTTTTAGAGATTTGAGACAAGTAAAAAATAAATTTATCCAACCTTAATAAAATCCCTTAATAACCTCTTTTATATCCCTTGGATTATTTCTAATTTCCAAATAAAATAAATTTGATGGAGTAACCCTTATGACTCCCAAGGTTTGGAAATTTAGAGAAATGATAATAATATTTGCAATATAGTTTAATCCAAGTTAAATTCCTTATTCCTCCTAAGTAGGATTGCAAATATTAAAATAATAAGATAAGTCACCCCTTAAGCTTTCAAAACCCTAAGTTTCAACCTTAGTTTATAATCCTTATAACTCCAACTTATGAAAGCAATGAATAATGGGATTTAGACCTTACCTTATATGTAATATCTCCTTGATGTTCGATGCTTTCCATGGCTGAATATAATAACATCTTAAGTGTACCTTGAGCACTCGGATTAATGGATATTCGACGTGAATGTTGTACGTAGGCACTGAAATGTTGACCTTTCGATAATGGGGAGCCTTTAATGCTCCTTCTCCTTTGTCTTCCACACTGTAGAATATTTTTGCTTCTTCTCTCACGCCCTTGACTACGCTACATTCATCCTTCGAATGTCTTGATTGTGCTTCACTCTTGCATGTTGGTCTTGGACTAGAAGATGCCTTTTAAGCAAGATGGATCATAGGCATTGTGACAAGTGTCACGTCCATTATGAGTGAGCACTCCCTTCTTTATGTAACACTCCAGAATCATTCACCAGCGCTTCTTGAAAATGTATAGGCCCTTGTGTGAAGCTGATAAAGGTAACCAAGTGGCACGTATTTGCTTGTAACTCCTTCGTAGAAGCCTCTAGAATATTGAGAGGAATGATGACTAAAATGCCAAGTGTCATTTCTGCATGGAGACCCTTCTTGTAATGCCTTCAAAGATGGATATTATAACTCCATAACATTCTATCTTTCTAACATTGCTTGGGCAGCAAGCAAGCTTTCTTGTAATGCCCTCAAGGATGGAGATTATAACTCCATATCTCCTTTTGTTTTCCAACATTGCTTGGGCAGCAAGCAAACTATCTTTTCCATAGGTGAATGGGCGATGCGCTACGGAGCTTGGATGATAGTTCGATGCTTCCTTTGGTGAGTGGTCTTCTCCAAGATTGAGGCCATGAATGTAACACCCTTCTTCCTTTATTTTATACCTCCAAACGCATTGATTTCACTACTGCTAATTTGACATCTTTTTGAGATTGATATGCACTCGCTTGACTACGTAATTGTGGCTCATGGATGATCTAAAATGAGCTTTGCTTCTGTAGGTGCGTACATCCAAGGATGAGCTCTCGAATGGCTCCTTCTAGCTTGGGAGGAGGAGTGTTGATGTCCGGCATTTAATGGCTGTTCTTTTCCCTATAGGAAAATATGCCCTAATATGGCACTTTCAAATCTGCACCTATGCTATCAAAAAAATAGATTAGAGGAGTGCAAGATGATGTATTATATTTCATAATAAGGCTTTTAATAAACCTTCTTTTGCACTCTATTTCCAGATTTTTAGATTCTGGTTTTATGGCAGATTTCTTGCAATATAAGGGTTTGAGGTTGTCTTTGACAATAGACACACCTTCCCCTTTTTACTTGGAAAATTTTGATAGCAAGTCCAAGTTTCAATAATAGTAGATAGAAGTTATTTTAATTGATGCAAATTTTCTGCATTCTTTTCTTTTTGCATTCACTTGTAATGCTTCTCACTTTCATAAGCTTCTATCTCTATTTTTGGTTAGTTATGTTCTTCTCCAAATCTGGAGGATTCTAACCCTTATTGGTGGCTTCTATTGGCCACATCAAGTTGCAGATTTTTGTGCTTCAATAGTGTCTTTAGACACTTGATACAAATCAGATTTTGTGCCTTTCAGGAAACACAAAACTAATTTTCTTTTTGAGAGTAGTATAATAGTACAAACTTTTTAATGCACTAATATTACACCTTATCACTCCAATCAACTCTCAAAGAAATGCACTTAATAATCTACTGCAACTAATCAAGAATAACCTAAAATGAATCTTTAGGAGTTATTCTGCAATTTCACTACAATCAATGTTGTAGGACTTAGTCTTCTTTTTCAATAATAGATAATAGGCAGTTGATAGAAATTAATTTGGAATCTAATCAACTCCTAATAAATGTGTAATTGAATCCTTAAAAAGAATTTGTTTTTCCTTTGCACTTTAGAAGACTGAAAATCTGATTTCCTTTTTGCAACTTTAATCCAAATTCAGGTGCTCTAATAAATCAATAAATAGTTCAGTTTAATGAATCTTTTTGCACCATAAGTTGCATACCTTTTTTTGTAGCTCTTCTCCCACCTTTGTAGAGGATGTAGGCCTTGGTGTCTAGGAACACCAAGTTGCTGCTTCTAGTAGGATGTCATTCATAACTCCTTCTTCACCAAATGATGGTCTCAAACTTTCTTTTATGAGCCTAGGATTTGGTGGCTTGTTCTCCTCTTGTGTTCTCCTCCTTCTACTATAGATTTGGAGAAGTCTATGTCTCTAGGGTGGTGCCTTCTTGCTATGAGAGGTAATATTCAAATCTTCAAGATTTGGTGAGCTTCTTCTATCTTCAAGTCCTCTTGCCAAGTTTTGACTTCAAGCAGGATCTTCTTCTAGGGTTTGGCACTCCTTTCCAAACTTCTTCTCGAATTTGGCTCTTTGCAAATTCTCCTCTTGGGCTTGTTGGATGGCGATAATTGTCCCAAGTCCTTCACTATCAGGGACTTCACCTGGATAGTGGATTTCTCCAATGAGTTCTCAAAGAACTCTCTTGATCTTCAGTAAGGCTCTCCTAGCCTTTCCTGGATGCTCGATGAGACCTTCTCAAGGTCTTTGATCTGGCAACTTCTGATGGTCTTTCCTTAGACCTTTTCTTCAACCTTCTACTTTTGGAAGTGTTGGTGGTGAGATCTTCTCTTGGATCTTCTGATTCTACTACTTCTAGCTTCGAGCAGGACTCTCCTAGTCCTTCTTCTTCTTCCAAGACTGGAAGTTCTTCAATGAGATCTTCTCCTGATCTCTTCTCTTTTGCTTCAGGATTAAGTTGATTCTGAAGAAGATGCTCTTCCTAAATTTCTTGTAGGAAGTCTCCCAACTCATTGAATATTTTGTTCCTACAATAAGAATATTAGTACTAAAATATTTAATCTACTTCTAAATTAGATATTCTTCTTGAATTCTTCTTTAGGATCAAGGCTTTTGTGGCCTATTTTGATGTTAAGGCTTCTATGGCCTTTTTCAATACCAAGGCTCCTATGGCATTTTTTAGTATCAAGGCTTCTATGGCCTTTTCAATATCAAGGCTTCTATGGCATTTTTAGTATAAGACTTATGTGGCTTCTTCTGCAAGGCTTCTATGGCCTTTTTGTATCAAGGATCTTGTGGCCTATTCTTCAAGTGTGGATTTTTGCAATCTAACAATGGAGATCTTCAGTCTCCTATCTTCACCATGATCCTTCATAGGAAGTCTTCTTTCATAGTATTCTTCTCTCGCATGATGAACTAACCTCTACACTATGAGGGCACTTCGATCGTTGGAGTAATGAAGTTGGAGTCTCCTAGTTGTTTGTTGTAGGAGGAGTCCCAATCCTCTAAGGATTAATTTCTTGCAACAAAAGAAACTTTAGGTACCTGTTAGAAAACTCTATATGACTTGGATGATCTTCACTAGATGATCTATCAATCTAGTGGATTGAAATGTTGAGTCCTAGTCTTCACGAGTTTTCATAACAACTCTGTGGAAAAGACTCTAGATGAAAATGATCTCAGTATTTTTAAAACTGAGATTCCTTTCAGTCCTATCTTTGTGACTCTCCCAAAATCTACCACCTAGATGCTCCTGAGATATTTTTCTAGTGGTTGGTCCAATGGTGCGTCAGTTTGACAAAAACTCTTAGGCTAACCAACAATGGTGGTTCCTTAAAGACCTACATAGATTAGATCTACCATAGCTCTGATACCATTGTTAGCTTTTGATGAATGAGCCATGAGAGATAACAATCACAAGATGCAGAATAATATGCAATAAAGTAAATCTGCTAGATGACTGAAGTATGCTGAAATATAAAAGATATAAAATATTACAATGTAGCTATGGAGGAAGTGAGCACTCCATTAACAAATCTACAGATCTACATCATATCCATCACCAGTAAATGGTGTGGAACACAATCCACTAACCTACGCTATCTAACAATATCTCCCAATTTTCCTATCTATCTATCTAAGAGGCCATCCTTATATATGCAAAATAGGATGCTTGCCCAACACTCTAACTAGTTGTGCATAGGACACCTTGCACATGTACAACTTGCACATGGACACTTGTCCATTTATTACAATGCATGAAGTCACTAGATAACTTGCACAGGAAGTAATCTAGGTATGTATCTTGGAGGATACATTTACATAACCCAAATGATGGAATAGACATTATTTTTAGCAGGCGATGTTAACTACTGGTGTAGTTTTAATAGTATTTATAGTAATAATAGGGGGATTAACAATCAAGTTATTTATAATAGAATGAGGAGTGACATTAAAGTTAATATCTACAGGAGTAAAATATAAATTTCTTCTAGAAATAGGACTTCTTGATGAGGGACTAGAATTACGAGTCTAAAAGAATACCTATGGTTTTTAAAATTTTGATAGTAGTTCACAAGTAGTTCTTATTGTTTTTACATTAAGAGTAGGCTCACCATGAGATTATATAATGGATCCCTCATCTTTTGTACCCATAGGAGACTTCTAGTGTCACTAAATAGGTCAAGCATGCTTTAAAAGCATATTAACCCACATGGTTGTTGGATTAAATGAGGAAGAATCATGTGTAATCTATGAAAAACCAATATCAAAAGGTTAAGTTGGATAATCCAACTCAAAATAACCAATCGACTCATCATGAAAACCTAAAGCACTCTAAATTAATGTGTCCTATTCAACATGTCCTAAATATAGAAATAAATGTGCTACAAATAGTGTTGGTGGTGAGATCAAATATATGGGCAATGGACCTCCACTAAAATATGAAGAAGATGCTTTGATGGGAATAGATCCTACCAGAATATTTGATGAAATAGTTGAATCTAAATTAGTCAAAATATTATTCCACTAAAATATTTGGTGGTGGACTAGAAGTAGCACCTAGAAGAACCTCATAAAAAATGACATCTCACTAAATCAAAATTTCATACCTTTAAGGGTTATAAAGGTGATATGTCTTTGAGGTATCATAATACCCTACAAAGATACACCTATGATGTAACATCCCTCCTTTGAAAAATTCATTATAGACAATGAACTATGTTTTGATGTAATTATTTAATGATAAAGCTTCATATTATGATATCTTTCTAATGAGACAATTTCATACTTTTAAGCTTAGAATATGGCACTACTAACGCATTTATGGGTGCAATATCATGTTATCTCTCTTTGGTGGGATCATATTGATGAACCACCTACTTAGAAATATATTTTGAAAAATTATGGTGATGACTTGCTCATCGATAACTTAGGGTGACCAAAACACCCTTCATGTAGATGCATTACATCTTGCTTTTTCTCATATTCATGCCATTGGGCTAGGAAGTTTCTTGTGCAATGATTCTTCTTAATAGGTTGGCAATAGCATTAGACTATATTAAATGAGACCACCTACTTAGGGATGAAATAATGGTGTGAAACATTATTTGAGTGAATGCATGATTGTTCATGGTATGCTTAAATGTGGATTAAGTTTATTAAGTATTTTGTAGCATTAATACCTTAGATTCATGAAGTTCTAATTATCTATTATGTTAATACTTGTTAAATAAATAAAATGATGTCTTTGAATATTTCTTAGACTATTAAGCTATATATTGGATTCTAATGTTGAGAAGCAATTTAGTCAAACAACTAGTAATACTGGTTACAGACCACCTTTCTATTTGAAATAAGGTTAATCCTTTATTAAAACACCTTATTATGCCTTGAGTGGTTCTTTATTAAGACTTGAAGTGGCACATGCAAGTCTTGTAATAAATGCCTTCTTGGACATTTCCTTTGAACACCTCCATGTATAAAGGCATGTCCTTTTCCTCTTGCTCCTTAAATTTGGTGTGTTGGGTAGAGGATGGTTTGGAGAAAGGAGTTTGGACCAAACAACTTGTGGAGGGTGAATCTAAAGGCAGTGCATCAATAGTTCAAAAGGGACATAAGAGGAGCTTAAACCAAGTGGTTCCTTGGTTTAATTTACATTCTATGTTTTTTTTAAGTTTGGTTCTCTTTGGTTTTTGGTCGATATTTTTAGGAGTTTGTCTTTCTATTGTGTCTTACCTCAAACTAGTGAGTCATATGATGTTTAGACCTATGCATATTTTATGCCTTCATGTTGCACATGTTCATACTTATTCTCTTAAGATTAGTCTATTTATTTATTTTGGAGTTTATTGTTTGCTTGGTAGTTTTGCTTAATTGTAGAGGTATTCTAGTTGTGGCCATGGCTTCCCTTCCACATGTCGCATAAGCTAAACTTGTGCACCTGTGTTTTAGTGCCTTGTATTCTATAGAGGATATAGTTTCATATGGATTGTTATTGATTATTGCATAGGTCATCTCGGTCTAAGAGTTAGGTTGGATAACCATCCTTGTGTTAGGGATAGCTCCAATGAACTACATGTGCTTGCTAATTTATCTTATGTTAGCATGTGTGTAGATTATCTTAGACAACACCACCTGTATCTTATAGTTTTTAAGGTTTAGGTTGGATTACTCCATATCTTCCCTAGTTATGAAATGAATTTCGGGCTATTATTTTAATTTAAGAATATTTTAATTATTATATGCTACTCTCTTTTTAATTTTAATGGGCTATGGCTTTAGAAAGTAGATTATTTTCCAATTTTCTTAAGAAAATTGTGTATTGATGTAAAGCTCTCTAGTTAATGTCAGAAAACTCTTTATGTGATTAAAGTGAATATGTATCTCTAAAGTAATGGAAATATGGATTGTAAAAGAGAGATTCTTTAGCTTTGGTAGCTTGTTAAGATGGAGTTAAGTTTAAAATATAATTTTATATAATGGATTTGGACAAAGAAAATTATGATAATTATTCTTGAGACTCGAGTGAGTTATGAAATAATTATAAGAGAAGCATGGGATTCTCTTTGTTTAAATGGAATGTTGAATGTTGGTTTTGAAAGATAAACTATAATAACAATTTTCAAGACTCTTGTGAGTTAGGAGGTCATTATGAAGAGAAGTATGAGATTCTATTTTTGTTTTTTATATGGTGGTTTTAAAGAACAAAAAAATATATAATGATCCTTGAGACTTGTGGGTGTCAAAGGATAATTATAAATATAAGTATGGGTTTTTGTTTATTAATGGAATTTTTACATGTTGGTTTTGAAGGAGAAATTATGATAATGATTTTTAAGACTCTTGTGGGTTAGGAGATCATTATAAAGATAAGTATGAGATTCGCTTTTATAACATGGATTTTTGTATTTTGAATTTGAAAAAGAAACTATTATAATGAATCCTAAGACTTATGTGGGTTAAGGGTTCATTATAAAGAGAAATATGAGGTTCTCTTCTTGTTGGATTGTTTTATATTTTATGCATGGTTGCTTGCATAGTAGTAAATAATGTGAAAATTTGCATTGCGTATAGAGCTATCCTGATCCCTCACTATTCCTTATATGTTATGGGAGGATTCCCCATCATGAAGAAGCTTATAGATTTATAGATATATTAAATATCATCGACGAATGACTTTGTAGTGCTTTGAACATATAGATGATTTGAAAAAACAAATGTTATGTAAAATAATATTTTGTTTAGTGAGTTGTGTAAACTTGATTATTGTACAAACTAAAAGTTTATGTTGCTTTAATGATATCTTGTGTTCTATACATTTAAGTAATTTTAGCAATCTTTTATTTTTATATTTAGTATTGAGTTCTATTCATTGCAAGAATGCATATTTATGTAAATACTTGGTTTATTATGTTATAGCATTTATGTTATAGGAATGTGTACTTTGAAGCTTATGTCAAGATTTTTTGAAGAACACAAGCTTATACTGAGAGGGGGGGGGTGAACAATATAAGACCACTTTTTACTTTTCTTTTCAATTCAATATTATGTAGTGTATAGATAGTAGTATCAATAGAAATAATCAAAGCAATGCATAAAACACCATCCACAAAAGTGACACAATAATTTACGTGGTTCACCCAATGCGGGCTACTCCATGGAGAAAATATTTTGCTAAAACTTTCTAAATCAATATCTTGGGAATCCTTCCCAATTACAATGTTTATGGACCTCTGTCTAAAGGATATGTTGATCCCATAAATCTCAATTTCATGGATATCTTCCATAGGAAAAATCTTTCCCCTTCTGTGATGGCTAGTGATCTTCTAGAAAACTCTATCTCTATGCTGCACTAACTTGTGGATCTCTCTCCACTTGAAGACTCCTCGCTCAGATTTGTCTTCAATTGTACTGACTTCTGGATCTCTATACACTGAGACTATGTCCTCTATACTTTATTACCTCTAAAGCTCTGTCAATAGGTTCACTCATAACCTACTCAAATCTGCTCAATAGGCTCACTTAGAACCTACTCAATCAACAAGCTCACTCAGAACCTACTCAAATTTGCTCAATAGGCTCACTTAGAACCTGCTCAATCAACAAGCTCACTTAGAACCTACTCAAATATGATCAATAGGCTCTTTCAGAACCTACTCAAATATGCTCAATAGGCTCACTCAGAACCTGCTCAAATCTCATCAACAGGCTCACTCAGAACCTGCTCAAATATTCTCAATAGGATCACTCAGAGTCTGCTCAAATATGCTCAATAGGTCCAGATAGAACCCGTTCAAATTTTCTCAATAAGATCACTCACAACTTGTCCAAATTTGCTCAATAAGTCCTCTCTAGGACTTAATCAAATTTTCTCAAATAAGTCCTCTCTAGGACTTGCTCAAATCTACTCAAATAAGTCCTCTCTAGGACTTGCTCAAATCTGCATAGTAATTTTTCACAAAAGCTCACACAAAGTCAGTCCACAAGCCTTCTCAAATACTTGTCTCAAATATGCTTAACAAGTCCACACAGAACTTGTTCAATCACATAGAATCATAAAGAGAATTGTTAGAGACTCAATATGTTCAATGCTCAATTAATATCTCAACTCAATATCATAGAAGCATAAAGAGAATTGTTAGAGACTCAATATATTCTACACTTAAATCCTAATATCAACTCAAATCAATCTCATAGAAGCATAAAGATAATTGTTAGAGACTCAATATGTTCTATACTTAAATCCCAATATCAACTCAAATCAATCTCATAGAAGCATAAAGAGAATTGTTAGAGACTCTATATGTTCTATCCTAAAATCTAAATATCAACTCAATTCAGAATATAGAATAGTTTGTTTTATGGAACTTGAACAACCACTTCACACAATCACTTGACTAGGCTCAATAAACTCTACTCAACCAATCACATTAATGAACAACCCTTTATCACAAACCCTAGTCCAAGCATGTATCAACCAACTCAAAATGTTTCCAACAATGTTCAACAACAAATCTCAAATAACAATGATACTCATGTTCTTCTCTAACTCAAGTTCAAGTTCTTTGCACAACCAATGGGCTTCAACAATAATGCTTATAAAACATTCTTCACATAACAATGATACTCATGTTCTCATCAAACCCTAACTCAGGTTTTTAACACAACTAATGGCTTCAACAACAATACTTATAAAACAAGTATTTTAACCATAACTCTCAAACCAGAAATCCTTGAAGCATTCAATCAACAACTCTCAAAAGGAAACCACAATCAATATTTTTCACTTCAATGATATTTTCAGAAATCAACCACCCAAATAAATCAATGGAGAATATTACCCATACCTTATTGATGCCAAGAAGTTGTCCATAAAATCTGCCACACTCAACACACTTTATTTTTCCAATCTCAAAAAGGGGTAGTGGACTTCAAATAATAATCACAAGATAAACTATAACTCAATTTACACCTTTTTACTCCAACTCAATAATCACATCCACCAAAGTCCCTCTATAGAAAGATCCTCTAAAAATAATAATCAAAAAGTCACTATTCAATTTCCACTTTATTCGAAACCCTTATTTCTCCTAAAAAATGCTCTCAAAAATTTAAATCACTATCATAAGGCTTAATTAATCATCTATGATTTTCACCAACAAAATAATTAATTAACCTTTTAATAACACAACAAATGTTTACAAAAATAAAATATTTCCTAACCCTTATCACTCTAAACTTTAGAGCATTAATTAAATTTTAATAAAAAATTTGCATACCTCCTTAATGGGTTTCGACCCCTCGACCTACCCTCACCACGAGTGCCTTAGCCGCAAGTAAGGTAGCCAAATGATCTACCTACTCGTTCACAATGCAAAAGGGACACGACTTCCCTTTATATGTTGTAGGTCCACGTGCCTCAAAAACTTTGCACGCCCTAGGCACTTCCACCATAAAGCACAATGAATGAACCTTGCCAAAAATTGAACACACAACCTTGTGCTACCAAATGCATTTGCGTTTCTCGAGTTGCCAACAAACCATACTGCCCAAGGTGACTTGGGTTTCACATGTCATCTGATTTATTTGTTGCTTCCACCACTAAAACCTTTTTTGCACGAGCTCTATTCACTTTCCAAAAATTGCATTAACAACAAGAGCAAGGATAATTTAAATTGAATAATTTAATGGCATATATATGCCTTCCCTCCGCTTGGAAACATCGGTGCTTTCTCATGACGTTGACGGATAAACTTTTACTTTTAATTTTAAAATTTAAACTAAATATTTAAAATTAAATATCTCCATCACCGGGGCATCTTTTTCGATGAAACGAAAAGCCAACTTGGATTTTAAGAAAAACCCATTTCAAATATGTTGTCCATGAATTTAAATAAAACCTTTAAAATTAAATATCTTCATCACTGGGGCACATTTTTCGATGAAACGAAAAGCCAACTTGGGTTTAAGAAAAACCCATTTCAAATTTGCCATCCATGGTTTTAAATAAAAACCCTTTGCTAAGCTTCCCTTGAAGCTCCTTTTTGGAACCAAATTCCATGTATCCTTTTGATCAAAACCTTTTCTTCTCATGAAGCTCTTTGTGGAGAAAATCATAGTGCTTACTGGCATAGGTCCTTTTGACATCAATGACAACTTTTTAGCTTAGGGACTCAAAATGTACAACACTTTTGAGTTAAGTAAATATGAGATTTATTTAAGAGATATCCTTGTTTATATATTATAGCATTTTGGATTAAATGGTTTATGACTTGATTTAAAGTGCTTTTGATATGATGTGATGTATGTTGCTTTACTTTAGAATTATGTTTTAAAGTGCAAGAATTATTTATGTTAATATTATCTTAGGGTGGTTAGAATCTCTTGTGGACCTAAGTCAATAATTTTAATCCCAATCCTAGGAGGAGTTGCATGAATGCAATACCTAGGTAGCCATGAGCCTAGAAGGAGTTGTGAGAATGCAATAGCTAGGGACTCATGAACCTGGAAGGAGTTGTATGAATACAATAGCTAGGTTTTCTTATGAATTATTACACCTTGAATGAGAAGGCTCAGGTGTACTCCAACTAATATTTTTGGGACCATTCACAAGATAGTAGTGGTGATCCCTTAGTTATCCCATGGAGGTGTGGTAACTAACACTAAGGCTCTACACTTGAATAATCTGCCTAGATGGACTTATATTTGAGTTAAGGAATAGGTGTCCTCCTTTATGTGTTATGGGCTTATTGTGAAAATATTGTGTCCCTTAATGTGAGTCATGCTATAATATATTTCTTAATCATAAGTAGTATTACAAACTATGGTGGATTTTCCACTTTAATTCAAGAAAATATTATTAAAAAGACTCTAAATAGATTGAATTGGTTTAGGATACCCCTGAAGTGAGCTTATAATATTTCTTTATATGCTCATGTTCATCTAGATAAACAAAATGTAAAATTTGATATTTCATTTGGCCAAGATTTTACATTAACTCTTTAATTACTCCTTATTACTTAGTTGATGTCTATCCATTATTAACTGTAGCAAAGTTTTCAAACCATTAATGAGAAATAAAGAAGGGGAAAGAAGTAATTAGGTTAATTAGATTCATTCAAATAATGTAACAGATGTAATTAAGACACATAGTGAGAGAAAGCAACATTCATACATTCAAATGATGTAACATACAAATGTGACCACAAATACACAATTGAACCAAAGAAATATCCAAGAGGAAGCTATATTTGTATTAATTTCTTGAAAAATATAGAGTCTGGCAAAGTTCTTAGATCTTTATGAACAAAAACAAAGGGTTATCTTTGTTCAATTGATGTAATAGAGGAACTCCATTCTTCATCCTAATAATAGTGATAAATAATATCCAAGCTTCCAATCCAATCACTAGAAATGATCTTAGCTAACTAGTTTATCCTTAACAAGACCTACACAATCAAGGGGAGGAATGAAAGATGGAAAACAAGACACAAGAGGAATTAGAATTAACAAGATAAGGGAAGTCTTAGTTACCTCTAGAAAAAATGGCTATGCAAAAACTTGATATTTTTCTCAACTGCAGTGATCCCTTTAATATCCTCTAGGTGCACTACTCTAGTTATAACTAATTTCATCTAAGCCCTCCATCTATCATCATCCTTTTCCCTTGATTGGTTGAGTATGCTATAGCAAAATTACAACTATATTTAGCTATATTATACTAGATTTCTCCAAAACTTTCTTAGATATTTTTAGGTGGGACAAAGCTATACGAGGCCTCTTAGGGTCCTAGGTTGACCTACCCAATTTTTGTCTATGGCTTTCTTGACCTTTTAGGTCTTGGGTTCCATACTATTTATCGATACTTTTGAGTGACTTTGGCTAACTCTTCTAATTTTATCCTTTTCTACTCGACTCATATCAAGTAGGTCAGCCATTTATATCTAAGATTCATCGTAGAAAGAGCCTATTGCTACAATTATATCAAGTGTCCTCAATTATTTGTTCTTGTGCTATTTTATAGCTTAATTATATTTGAAAAGTTTTATTATCACCTAAGTTGCTTTTGATAAGACGTTAATTTTTTCTACCAAATTCTCTTCATCTATGTCATCACATTTGAAGTCATGTATTCTTTTAGAAACTAATTTATCGAAGCCTTTTGCATTGAGGAGATCTTCGATCTGATGTTGGCATGTTTTCTCTTTTAATCTATTTGTTATTCCCAAGTTTTCTAGTTCCTTAATTGTAGCCTTCTAGTGGGTCCTCTCATTCAGAAAGGTGGTGACATCATTTAATTCCTTTTGATAGTTGTGAATTCTACCATCTAAAGTAGTTATTGCTTGGCACTTATATGATCATATTAATCCTTACATATTTCTTAAACTTGGTTGAGGGTTGTTGCTCTTATCTACCTCATCTAGGAGTGGTTTTATTCTCTTATTTATATTTATTGCTTCTCCAGAATTCTTTCAACTATGGTTTATTGTATTAATTTTGGTCCTTAATTAAACAATGTTTTTCTCTTTATAATTCATAGTAAAAATAGAACTATCAAAATACTTGATTGTTTTTGTGTATGATGCTTGTTATTGAATTTTGTTAATCTTAGTTTACATTTTCTCATTCTTTACCTACAACTGATTTACTTTGGTCATTAGAGCTTGATTGCTTTTATATAGGCTCTCTACTATGGCCACATGAGTCTCAACTTGTGACTTTGATAAGACCAAAGGATTCTCCTGGTATCGAACTATTGCTTCCCCTATCATTTTATCCATTTGAAGGGTTGTGACCTGAGTTATTGGTTTTGTTGCTTCAAATGTTATAAGAGACTCAGTTGAGATTTGAGTGCACTACTTATCTAGCTCTTCCACTCTGTATTGAGTCTCTTTTGAATCTTTTCCTTCTTATATATCCTATTTATGTCTCTCTTTTTTAGGATAAAAATATATAGCTTCTTCTTCTACTTGTGTAAAGGTGAGGCTTTTATGAGCTGCTGAAGAAGGAAGGGCCTCCAACCTTGGATTTTTGCTTTTTGGGAAACCTAGAGAAGAAACAATTTTAATTAGATGTCCCTTCAACAAATTGGATAATTCTCTTGCTTGTTGGATGCTCTCAAGCACTATTTATGAGATCTTGCATTCTTCTATATATATCACTATGCTAGTGGAGATCATTTAAGGAAGGTTCACTACAAGATCAAGCATTCATTCTGGAGCCATCAAAGCTTTAGGAAGTTTTAGAGGGATGACCTGCATCTATGTAGAGGAAGAAATAACTATATTTTTTTCCTTTGTTATGACTAAGGCAATGTTATGGGAAGATCGAGTAGTTGAAACATCCTCTATTTTTACTTTTTCTATATTAGTGACTTCCATAAACACTTTTGATTTCTCAGGTTCTTGATTGATAGTCTCTAATACAAGGTCTTGCTATTCCTCAAGGTACATTGCAATGATTAAGGGGGCAATTATTTCAATTGAATAATTTTTCAATATGTTTAAATCAACCGAATAACTATCCATCATCTCTATTTGAATGTGTGGTCTATCCTTTAAATAATCCTTCCATATAAGCCCCATGGATTTCACTTTCCTGAAGGCAACTTACATTGTATCTTCAAATAGGTCCCCTCTATGAACCACCATCCAATTTGCTATTTTCTCTATAAAAATATTATTGTAATAGCCATGAGGTCATATGGATTCCAGGTGATTTTAGCTAAGCCATACAAATACATTTTTTTACAAATATGCTAGTAAGTTGTGATACCCCTTATATATGTAATGTCCCATATTGCAAGGGATGCTCACCAAGGGTATTTTGACTTCTTCACTGCTCTCATTTTGGTATCCTCTACAACCTACTTGATAATCTCTAATGCTATGATTGACATAGGGTAAATTTTGGATAAGGCTTTTGGGGGAATAGTTAACCCATATATCCTTATGTAAGTGACATATTCTATGAAAAGGTAATCCCCTACATTATTTTCATGTAAGAAAGTAGCCACAACTAGGCCAATTCTATGAGGATTCTTACCACAGAGCTTGATATAGACAACTAAGAGGTATTTATCAAAAAAATTAGTATAATTGGACTCACCCTCTTATATCCATGGAAGCCTCTCTTGAAAAATTTCTTCATACACTCCTACCCATTCTATAATTTCCTTCCTATCCATATATCCTAGTATTAAATGTACAAGAAAAGAATAGTGCAATAAATGGGGCATCACTTCCCTCTGCTCTATAATGGATTTTTGTAGTTCTTTGAGTTCTCTGTCTATGGTGTCACCATGATTGATTGTCCTTTTCTATTACATTGAACTATTAAATACATAACCCCCTTTTCCATCCAATTCAAATCTCTTCCTCCCATTAGTATATTGATTATATCAACATAGTCTTTCACCCAAGGATGGAGTGTAGACTTATGTATAGGAAAATGTGATGATACTTGTTCATTGTAATTGAACAACTTAGTGTGAAAGGTAGTTCTAATCATATATAGGGCCTGAGAAGCTAGTACCTCTTTTTCCAAAATTTTCATGGCTTAGTTGAGCTTAAATACTTTACTAATATTTTTTGGAGTAACTCTAAACAAAGCTCAATTTTTATACTCCTTTATTGCTCTCATCTTTGGGTCATATGCCACTACCAATGAGGATAACAAGTCAGATAAGTTATAGACCTTGTGGTATATCAATATTCCTAGGTTGCATGCCCATCTATTGTTGTATGGGTTGGGGTTGTTTCAAGACCTGTATGCTCTTCTAAGGAGTCCTTTTAGCAAGGTGGATTGGCATTGGTAATCTTATTTAGTTTGGTGGTAATTGAAAACCATTATCTGCTTTACTTTCACTATTGGTCTATTATGAATTACTAATCTAGGCCTGATAGACTGGAAAATTATATTGCTTATCTGTTAGAAGATTTTCTATATAGCTTTTGAAATGGTGATGCATCAATTAAGTCTTAAATTTTTATCATGGTAGTGGGAACTCTAGGAGCAGCATTGTATGAAGCCATCACACTCATTGATCCTTTATATTTAGAATGAAATTCTATGACAAATAGTGACTCTAACAACTCTGTGTATTCATAGTGTGACTGTAAATGGAAAGCTAGGCATGAATTTATAGTGTTTTGGGGGTATTTTTACATATACTTTGTAATTAAAACCTCCAACCACTATATTCATCTTTCTACCACCCAAAAAAGTACCACATTGATTTTTATAATGATATTACCTATATCAAAAGTGTCTTTTTATGATTATCTTTTGGTAATTGGTCATTGATTTGTACACTTGTTTGAATATGATATCCCTACTAAATCTTAGTTATTTTAAGGTACGTGCCCAATAAGATCTGAGAAAAATAGGTACTCAACACCATAATTTGGCCTATGTGCCTTTAATTTTTATTTTCTAATATTATCTGAGTCACCAATACTTCAAAACATGTGCTAGTTAGTTGGTCACTTTAATTTCATCACCTGATTTGGAGGTCCCTTAAATCTACCACTAGGTATGACTGCTAAGCTTAAACATTTATGGAGTCATAAATTTTTCACCAAGGTTTGTAGATGTTGCTCATAAAAAATATTTTTGACCCCATGGTACAACTCACTTGTCTGTACTTTAAGAAAGAAACTAGGTGATATCTGTTAAAAATAAATTCAAATAATGAACTTACAATTGCTTCATCAGGGTATAGGTCTTTTATAAATTTGTTTTTTCCAATCAGAAGCCAACACCAGAGCATTGATTAGCCAATAAATTTTGTGTGTTCTTTTGCAGCGATGCATTCTGGGTCATCAAACTTTGGATCTATTGCATTGATGTGCTTGAGCTTTGGCAAGTGAACCTAGGTCATTCACCTTTATTTTGGCAAGTGAATTAGGGTTTTCTATCTTTGAGCCAATTAGATATTGATGCCCAATATTCGATGAGTGAATCAAATTCATCCACCTCCTTTGGTGAAGCTCTCTAAGCTATTTATTTTAGACCAATCAGGTCTTAGTACTAAGGCCATGGCACTCAAATCTAGATTGCTCATTTTTGGTCCAATTGCTTTGATTCACATTACTCCTAGAAACCAAATATTGTGGCATAATTTTTATTTTAAAACTTTAGGTGTGTATGGCCAAAGTATTCAATTTTTATTAAAAGGGGGTGCATAGACATAAGGGACTTTATTCCTTAGGAAAATATGATATTTTTTATGGGGGGATCTCTAAAATATTATAGACAATAACATTTCCTTAAGGTAGACTCAATATTGTGGCTATGAAATTAAAACAAGCAAAGGAGGAATTAAGTGTATGTGACTATGACCCTTAAAGAAAAATAAATTCAGGAATTAAGGTGCATGAAAAGGTGACCATGGTGGGGATTTATACAAATGGATAATGTAATGTAATTATAAGGATAAACCTTGGAACCTTGGAATGGAAATTTGATAGCAGAATATGTATTATAAAATATTAATTTTTATGGGGGGCTTAAGACTTAAAAACTTGGATATTTGACATGATTATTATACCTTTGGATGAATTATTTTTTTACCTAGCCTAAGACCTTAAGAGCTTTAGTGGTACAAATATTTTTCTTTTACCTCCCACCAATTAGAGGTCAAAACCTAAGCTTCAATGGTCCAATTAGGGTCATCTGACTTCTTGCAGTGATGCATCATGAGCCATCCATTTTGTACCAATCATATGGTGGCACTTGACTTTGGTTGGGTAAATCAGAGTTGCCTGCCTTTTCTTTGGTGAGAAAAATTGGGTCATTAATTTTTAGGCCAATTGAAAATGAGCACTACAATTGGGGTGAGAAAATCTTAGTCATTATTTTTTTACAAATTGCATTGAGGCGCTTGACCTTGGTGATTGAATTTGAGCCATCCACCCTTGTTTTGGTGATGTGATCTAGGTCATCCATTTTTTAGACAATTGAATTTTAGCATTAAATTTGAGTAGGAAAATAAAGGGTGTTTTCTATTATTTGGTGATGCATTGTGTTCCGTCTATTCTTGGACTAATAGGATGTTAGCATTGGTGTTCTGGTGCATGAATCCAGACCACTCATTTGTACCAATTTTATCTGATGTGACAATAACCTTAGAACTTGGTAGATGGATTTATCATTTGTGCACGAAGCTAAGGTAGAAATTAGAAAAGGTAACCTTAGACCTTAGAAAAAGAAATTAATTTATGAATCCAAGGTGCAGGCTTATTATACAAATATTAAGTAGAAGAGGGAATTTTGTGTCTATGGGTTGTCAATGACCTGTGACCCTTAAAGAATAGGAAGTATTAATTTTTGGAAGACTTTTTGGGCATGAATTTTTTATGGTAGTATAAAGTGTGGAAGGCGAGCGGGGGGATACATGAGTGGCCTAAGGTTTAGGACTTAGAATAATATCCGATGAAACTTAGACCTAAGGGGCTTATGAAAGGAAAAATAAAATGGAGCCAATTATTAGGGATTCTTTTTTATTTTTTAAGTGACGTTATGGACCATATTTTTAAATTGGAGGACCAAGACATGTGAACTTATGGCTTCACAAAAATGAATCTTTTAGAAAATTTAAGAACAGACAAGCTTTCAACAAAAATAAAAATTTGGAAAAGGACTTCTAGACATGACTATATATAAAGGGAACACTTTGAATTATACCAACCATATTTATTACAAAAATTTGAAAGCCACTTTACCTTGACTCAACAAAAATAACCTAGACCTAGGACTCCACAAGACTCATCAAAATTTAAAATTAGGGGTAACTCTTAAGTTGGATTTTGAGGATCTAACATAAGCTTTGACTGGGATAAATGGTGAAAACTTGCAACACTTGAGAAACTTAGAATATCTAGTTATACTTTCCTAAAATAACCTAAAACAAACTAAAAAGGACATTGAAAAATAAACATTCTTCTACCTAATCACCTAATGCTATAAATTGAAAACTAGAAGGAAAAAAAAAAGCTACAATAGATGGCCTAAAGACGTAAAAACCAAAACAAACATTCCTAATCACCTAAGGACTTTTTTTTTTGAAATAAGTGCAACTTCATTCTCTTGTGATCTCAAAACAGATTGATACAACTTCAAATATTGGCCATTGATTGGAATTTGTATTTATTCTCCTTCTAGAGTTTGTAGCCTACAAGTGTGTTGTCCAATAGTCTAAATTATTATCTGATATAGCCCAAGCCATTTGAGCTCTAATTTATCTTTTTCACCATACTTATCATTCTTAGGGTCCCAACATATCACTATATCTCCTTCAAGAAATGGTTTACCTCTTGCCTTCTTATTAAAAATTTGCATCATTTTCTATGTTTACTCTGTAATTATGTTAAGGGATTCTCTTCTATATTCCTGTAACTATGCAATTTGATCTAATCTCCTTTGTAGAGCATCTAAATTTTCATGATCTTGGAGAAGTAGAGATAAGGCATTTATCTCTATTTGAGGAGGCAACATAGCATTTTCTCCAAACACTAGCTCATATGGAGACTTTCTTGTGTTTTTTTTTTACAAAAAATCTATCTACCCATAAAGCATATTTTAACTTGATGTTCCAACCTCTTTTGTTTTTCCTAGTGATCTCTTGATCCTGGTAATCTGATTCTTATTTGAGGACTTAGCCAAACCATTTCCCTAAGGATAATAATTTGCAACATGAGAATTTTTTATACTATACTTGGCATAAAATTAAATCATTTCAAAGGAGGTGAGTAGTTGTCATTATCTATAACTATCTTCTTAGGGACACCTAATCTAGTCAATATATTTTCTTCAAGAAATTTTATTACAACCTCAGTGGTTGAATTCTTGAGGGAAGTTGTGTTGGTCACAATCTGCCTAAGTACAAGATTTCATCACTTGTGCATCCTAGACTCGGCCAACATTGAAATGCCGAGGGAAAAATAAAATTCCTTTGAACTGATCTCCAGAGAGGGCTGGCTCCCTTACTAAATTCTACACTGTTTGAAGACTAGGGATGCAGGAAAGAAACTGAAAAATAACTGAAAGAAATGGAAATATAGCCACAGGCCGAAGTGTAAAATTTAGTAAGGGAGCCAGCCCTCTCTGGAGATCGGTTTGAAGGAATTTTCTTTTTCCCTCGGCCTTTCAATGTTGGCCGAGTCTAGGGCACACAAGTGATGAAATCTTGTACTTAGGCAGATTTGTGACCAATAGTTTTTGGCACGCCCGGTGGGACCCTAAAAGTTTCACTTTCAATAGTATTGAGGTTTAATGTTTGCCTTCATGCTATATAGTTAGAACATTTGGCGACTCAACACTACCCAGAAGCCTCCGAACGTGGAGACAGTGAGATATTTACTTCATGATCACAAGATCGAAGGCCAAAAAATTTGAAAATCCCATTGAGTTTTTTGAACTTGACAACCAAAAATTAAGTGGACACCCTAAGTTGGTCTCCCCACAACTTATGTCCTCTACAACATCCTCACAAATTGCTAGTGTATTTTCTGTTCCTTCAAGTTCATCTAGTACTGCTACTAGTTTTCCACCTCCTCAGCCACACAAACCAGTCCAAATGGCCCAGAATCCTCCACCAAGGCAGTTCTCGACATGGAATAGTTCAGGAGCCTTGAATTTATAGGCACAAATTTTAGTCCCTCAAGCTGCTTTGAAAGCTTTGTCGACCTATGATGGTACTGGTAAAACTACTTATGAGCATATTCAAGATGTAGCCTCTTTGGCGACCATCCATGACATAATGGATGAAGACGTGATGATAAAATTGTTGGTGTTGTCACTGAGAGGGAAATTGTTGTATTGGTACCGATCATTGCAACCAGGCACTATTGCATCATGGGATCAATTAGGAGAGCTGTTAACCAAAAACTTTCATGAACAAATCGATCCATTTTCCTTGTTGCATAAATTTAATGCAATTCAAAGGCATCCGTAGGAGGAGATAGCAAAATTCAATGCCAAATTTACCAGAAGTTGGCAGAGAGTTCCTGAAGGTCTTCGGCCCACTCATGAGCAAGCTGCATTCTATTATCTCAGAGCTTTTAACATAGACATTGGCTTGGCTATCCGACAGTCCAACGTGACTACATTCCCAGAGTTGTTCGAACAAGCGCAAAAGGCGAAAGTAGACTTGATTGCCATAGGTAGGCTCCCCCCAAAGGTAACAATGCCTATCTTACCTGATATTCCTCAGCATTTGTATTCTGGTTCATTTTCATAGCCTATGCCTTCCATGTATCCTATTCCATCATGGATCTCAAGTGCGCCTTAGATCGCACCCATTCCAGTTCCCCAGCTCCTTGCTCCAACTATTCCATAATTGCCTGCACCAAGCATTTCGTAATTACTAGCTCCCACTTCATTTCCAGCATTGCCTGCACCACCAGCACCTCTACCTATACCGACACCTCCTGTGTCCTCAAATATTGATGCTTACACAATGCTATTACAAGAGGTAAAATCTGCTAATTCAACTATAAGAGCAATGGGAAATAAAATCACAATTATTCAAAGAAAGCAGGTAGAGAGATATTTCCAACCCAGGATATTTCAACCTCCATCGATCACTAGAGAACAAGCGGCTTCAACAAGAAAAGTGCCTGAGAAGAACCCGACTATGTTGACGAATGAGGAAGTCGGCCCTATAGAAAGAACATATTGGTGCTCTACATGTAATGATCCACACGATGAGGAGACTTGTATGGTTCATTTGAACTATGTAAAAACATCGGCCGCAAGCTCTTCTAGAGGACAAGTTAACATGATTGCTAAGGTGGATCATAATTTTATGGTTCCATCTGAAGAACAAGTCTCAGTTCTCATGAGAACTGGTAAGAATCCAGTCACGGTAAATCCAATAGAGATGGAACCATTAAGGGTACCGTCTGATCTGAATATGCAAAATAAGAAGAAACAAGTACAAGTAAAAGCTCCTGCTTCAATACCAAATCCAGATTCACTTGTTCTATTAAAATATCTTTTTCCACCACGAGCAAAGTAAATATTGCAAGAAAAAGCCTCGGCTTCGCATGCAAGAGCTGAAACAGAGGAACAAGCCAGAGAAAAGCTCAAGTACCCATCTTTGACTAAATACTAAGGGTAGAAGCCACTCAGCAATATCGAAGAAAATATGAAGCCACTATTTAAAAAAGGGAGTCTGGTGCATCTACATACAATATTTTTGAATAATTGAAGAAGATTCTAGCCAAGGTTAGTCTCTATGATGCATTACAATTACCTGGGCAAGTTGATTTGTTACAAGAATCATTGAAGTCTACGAAAGATAATGAGAAGAATCCTACCCGGATGATTTTTGCTCAAACATTAACTACTTCAGCCACTGAAAAAATAGACCACCCCCATTTTATTTGTCACTCAGGATGGAGGGTTGGATAATGCACAACTGCATGATTGATTCTGGTGCTGCGACAACTATCATACCAAAGGTAGTTTTTGAAGTCATGGGTATGGAGTATACAAGAAGTAGCCCTGGTGTCTTGCAGTTGGACGAGACTCCCATGAAAATAGTGGGTGTGATCAAGGATATCCCTATTGTTCTACATAGTATACCTCAAATTACAGTAATTCAGGAGGTAGTTGTGGTTGATTTGGAACCATATTTCAGTATGTGTTTGTCAAGAGAATTCACTGCCAAGATGGGAGGCTACCTTTCTCTAGATTATTCTTACTTGGATATTCCTTTCAAAGAAATAATAATCCAGATCTACAATGAGAAGCCTTCTACTTTTCATATAGAGAAGATGGAAGAAGAAAATTCCACACATTCTATCAACATGATAACTGAAGAATTGGAAAATCCTGATTTTATGGATGAAGTCCTAGATGAGCTTCGCTTAGAGGATAAGTTTTCAATGCTCAATTTTAATGCCATGATGGAAAATGAAATTGGTTGTTACTCCATTACAAATCTTGAAGATGTTGAAATAAAGATGCCTCTTGATCAAGATGATCAAGACTCTATGCCCGATCAATTATGGAAGTTGTATTTTGATGGAGCAAGATGTAAAAATGGTGCGAGAGCAGGGATTGTTTTTATTTCTCCCTCTGGCCTATAGAAAAAATATTCATATTGACTGACCTGGATTTGTACTAACAATGCTGCTGAGTATGAAGCATTGTGCCTAGGTTTTAAGAAGGCAGAGAAATTGGGGATTGAACAATTGCATATTTTTGGTGACTCTGAATTGATTGAGAATAAAGTAACGAACAAGTGCATCTCCAAGCAGCATTATCTCAAGGCGTACTGCAACAAATTTTGGGACCTGTTTGAGGCTTTCACAACATTGAATATTCAATTTATTTCATGAGAGCTGAGTAAGCATGTTGATATTCTAGCATCTCTTGGAGAAAACTTCTCTCCGATTGAGCATGTAGTGAGGAAACCTAAGACTGTAAGGTTAGTTTATAGACCTTCGATCCCGGACAAGAACATGTATTGGCAATTATTCGAAAGTGATGAGCAGATTGTAAATTTTTTGATAAGAGAAGCGAGTACTGTGGAAGAGAGAACGCTTGATGAGGAGGAAGCCAAAGGGCTTATTCAACTAAGGAATAATCATATTCCAAAAGGATTTATTACACTTGAAAGCCTTTTTGATCAAAATGATAGGGTAGAGAAGCATAGGATCAAAGTAGATGAGAAGGAGTATACTGAACTGGATTTGGGTCCCCAAAAATTGATAAATATTGGGACGGATTGTACTCCCGAGGAGTTAGAACAAATCAGAGATTTATGTCATGAATTTCTTGAAACAGTTGCTTGGAGTTACCATGATTTGAAGGGATATAACAAAGATGTAATACAACATACTATTGAGTTGCATGATGGGGTGAAACCCTTCATACAAAAGCAGAGACCAGTTAATCCTAAGATTGAAGTACTGATGAAGGTGGAGCTTCTTAAAATGTTGGATTCTAAAATCATTTACCCCATCAAGCATTCAACTTGGGTGGAAAATCGGGTCCCAGTATTGAAAAATAATGGAGATATTTGCCTATGTGTTTATTTTCAAAATTTGAATAAATCCTCACTAAAAGATCATTATCCTCTGCCTCAGATTGACCAGATTCTTCATGTGGTTGCAGGAGCTTAGAGATTCTCTTTGTTGGATGGATTCTCTGGGTATAACCAGATTTGGGTCAGGGATGAGGACCAACATAAAACAACATTCACCACAAAATAGGGAACCTTTGCTTACCAGGGAATATCGTTTGGACTCTCAAATGCTAGCACAACTTTTCAAAGGGCAATGGATGTGGCTTTTGGTGAGTTGTTAAATTGCATTATTGTGATTTATTTGGATGATATGACTATTTTTTCTCACAATAGGGAGGAGCACGGATCTCATTTAAGGTAGGTATTTGAAAAATGTCGAGAATTTGGCATATCTATTAATCCAAAAAAGTTAATTTTTCTGTAAAGGATGGAAAGCTCCTAGGACATGTAATTTCAAAAAATGGCCTAGCTATTGATCCAGCTAGGGCCCAAGCTCTTTTGAAGCTTCCATTGCTAGCCAATAAGAAGGATTTGCAATCTTTTTTTGGGTAAATTAATTTTTTTTGAAAGTTTATTGCAGATTTCGCTCAAGTAATAAGGCCAATGACAGAGATTTTAAAGAAAAATGCTGAATTTAAATGGACCGAGCAGAGGAAGCAATCATTTGAGGAGATCAAAGAAAGTATCACTCAAGCTTCGGTCCTGGTGAACCCTGATTATTCCAAGGATTTTATCCTTTATGCTGTTGGTGAACAAGAAGCTTATGTAGAGGTGCTTACACAGAAGGGAGATGATGAAAATGACCGTCCTATTGCTTTCCTAAGCCAAGTCATCCAACCACATCAAGAGAAGTAAAAATTCATTGAGAAACAAATGTATGCGGTAATGAAATCTCTGAAGAAGTTTCGGCACTTTGTTTCACAGAGTAAAACAATAGTTTATGTTGTTCATCCAAATGTCCGAAATTTTATCATACAAGGAGAACTTGGAGATAGGAGAGTTGGTTGGGTTTCTAAAATTCAAGAATTTGATGTTGAGATCCGACAAGCCAAACTTGTTCGAGGTCGAGCATTGTGCCAAGAGCTTGCAAAGAATGCTTCCTCTGGATCCACAATTCATGAGTATGAGGATGTAGTAGATAATTGTAATTTTGACAATCATTCTATAGTAGATCAAGATTGGACAGAGGAGCTGATTGAATATTTTTATTCTGGGAAATGTCCTTCACATCTGAATGCCTCATAGAGAAGAAGATTTATACTGCAAGCCATCAAGTATGTCTTGCTACCAAATTGCTTGTTTCATAAGAATATTGATGGGGTTCTTCTTAGATGTGTCAAAGAATCAGAGAAGGAGAAAATTTTAGAAGAATTCCATTATGGATTATCGGGAGGTCATTATGCAAGTAGACCCATGGCATTAAAGATTATTTGAGCAGGCTATTTTTGGCCTACTATTTTTGCAGACACCTTCAAAGTTAGTCAAAAATGTGATAAGTGTCAAAGATACATCGGTAGAACTAGGAATGCATCATTTCCTCTTCACCCGATTCAAGTAGAAGTACCATTTCAGCAATGGGGCCTAGACTTTATCGGGGTCATTGATCCTAACTCATCTGCTGGTCATAAGTACATCTTGACTGCAACCGACTATTTCACTAGATGGATTGAAGCAATTCCAACTAAAAATAAGAATCAAACCACGGTTATCACTTTTCTTGGGGGTTGATCACTCGCTTTGGTATCTCAGAAGCGATTATAACAGATAATGGAACTCCTTTCATAGGTGCCAAAATCAGTGAATTTGTGAGTAAGTACAAAATTTATTTGAAAACTTCATCTAATTATTATCCGCAGGGGAATGGCTTTGTCGAATCTACAAACAAGAATTTGCTTCGAATTTTGAAGAGGACCCTTGGCGACAATAAGCGGAGTTGGCACCTACTTTTGAATCAAGCATTGTGGGCTGATCACATCTCGGTGAAAAAATCTATCAAGACATCCCCTTATTCATTGGTATACGGTAAAGAAGCAGTTTTGCCAATCCATATTGAATTACCGGCCCTCCAGACTTGGCATTTGATTGATGATGAGGATGATGAATCTGATTCTATGAACATGACTTTAGCTCAAATTTTATAGTTGGAAGAAGAACGGGAGAAATCATACCAGGATTTTATAGAACATGCGAAGATGACAAAGAAATGATTCGGTAAAAAGGTCTTTGAAAGGACTTTTAAGGTTGGCGATCTTGTATTGAAGTGGAATGAAAAGAAATCAAAGCCTGGCAAACATCACAAGTTCGAGGCAATATGGGAAGGTCCATTTCAAATCATAGGTGCCAATAAAGTTAATTCTTTTTATTTGCAAGATATGGATGGTCATGCACTGTTAATTCCAGTTAATGGTCTTCATTTGAAGGCCTATTATCAGTAAAAAAAAAAAAATTAAAAAAGAAAAAAAAATGAAAAAGTGTGCAGAGCCTAGGACTTCCCAGGAGGTCACCCATCCGAGTACTACTCTAGGAAGGTTATGCTTAACTAGGGAGTTCTTTAAAAACTTGAAAACCAAAAAAATCAAGTTGGGAGGTGTTTAGGGGGTCCAAGGTTCTGGAAGTGTTGAAAAAAAAAAAACACTCTAAATCATGGCCTTACCTTGAAACCCTTGTTTTTGGGATTTTGGCTGTGTTTTTTTTTCCAACTCCCCCATGCAAGAAATTAAAAAAAAACTCCACTCCCTCCATGCTCAATTCGAAATTCAAATTTCAAAATTTGAATTTTCCCTCCCAAACCCTACCCGAAATTCCTTTTTTGGGTCTACGAAATACCTGAAATTCCTTTTTTGGGCCTCCGAAACACCCATTTTGGACTTCAAATAAAATATTATAAAAACTTCATTCTGTCCCTCCCATTCCTCCATGCTCGAAACGTCCTTTTCGGATCCCGAAATAGTGTTTTCGGGATCCCGAAACCCTTCCCTCTCGCCCTTTGACTAGTCAACCAAAAAAACAAAAAAAAAAACCAAAAAAAAATTATTAAAAAAATTGCATGCTTCCCGAGCTCGTTTTTCTCCCGCCCCAAATAAAATAAAATAAAAACAACAAAGGCTTGCATTTTCCCCGCTTTGCGCTCTAATCATGGCCTTACCTTGAAACCCTTGTTTTTTGGATTTTGGCTGCGTTTTTTTTCCAACTCCCCCATGCAAGAAATTAAAAAAAAAAACTCCACTCCCTCCATGCTCAATTCGAAATTCAAATTCCGAAATTTGAATTTTCCCTCCCAAACCCTACCCGAAATTCCTTTTTCGAGCCTCCGAAATACCCGAAATTCCTTTTTCGAGCCTCCGAAATACCCGAAATTCCTTTTTCGGGCCTTCGAAACACCCATTTCGGACTTCAATTAAAATATTATAAAAACTTCATTCCGTCCCTCTCGTTCCTCCATGCCCGAAACGCCCTTTTCGGATCCCGAAATAGTGTTTTCGGGATCCCAAAACCCTTCCCTCTCGCCCTTTGACTAGTCAACAAAAAAAACAAAAATAAAAAAAAAAATTATTAAAAAAATTGCATGCTTCCCGAGCTCGTTTTTCTCCCGCCCCAAATACCCTTTTCGGGTCCCCCCTTCCATTATTTAAAAAAAAAAATTAACATGCTCATGCATGCCCGAAATTTCTTCATATTCTCCCCAAAATAGCCTTTTCGGGTCCCCGAAAACATTTTTCGAGTCCCGAAAAAGCCCTTTCGGACCTCCCAATATACATGTCTTCCACCACTCCCCATCCGCAGTCTTCGTTATCCTTCCGAAATAGCCTTTTCGGACCCCCGAAAACACTATTTCGGGTCCCGAAATTCCCATTCCGTCCCCCGAATAAACCATTTCGGCCATTTTTATTTAAAAAAAAAACAAAAAAACAAAAAAAAAGTAATGATACTAAAATAGGAAAAACCATTATGCATTTAAATCCTTTCGCTTGTTTTTTTTCCCATGCACCCCCCATCTCCATGCTGCACTATCCGTAAATTCCGCTCATTAACATTTCTCACTCCGCTCACTCATTACACTTTCTAAAAAAAAAACTACCACTTCTCGCATTTCAAGAAGTGGTAAGAAGCATAAAAATAAAATAAAAAAATAAAAGCATCATTGGAATGCATGCGGTGCCCATGAAACTAGAAAGCTTTCCAACGGATGTGTATGGAAATTTATAAAAAGGAGGCCCATCCTTTTGTTTTCAATCAAAGCATTTGTAGGGTTCCTATATCGAAGTCTTGCGAATCCCTTTTGCTCCAGGGTTTGTTGTTCGTTGCTGCATATTCAAAGGAAGTTGAAGATGGGGAGGAAAGCTGCAGAGGCCACGAAGGTGAATGTACACAAAATTCTTGAGATCGCGAAGAAGCCGCGAAGAGCTCGAGAAGAAAAGGTAGAATATATGGAACTGAAACCTTATGATGATCGCTTGGGACAGATTAAAGATTGCAATATCACCAATAAGGGAGTAGAAAGACTACGTCTAGATGCTGAGTTTGCTGCACAACATATATCTGCTGGGAGTCCCCGTACTATAGCATTTCATTCTCATCTCTCTTGGTACTTGTGTACACCTGTGTATCCATGTCCTGAGCTGATCTGGGCAATCGCACAATGCTACAACACTGCTACAAGAACTGTCCAAAATACCCACGGAGAAGTATTTTTTAGTATCTCGGCTAGTTCCATACAGGATGCGTTTGCTTTCGGTACACAAATTTCATCTTCTACTACATTAAAAAAATTAGTTTTAAGGAGGAGGAGGAGAGGTATCAACCTACCATTCAGATGTGGCAGTTCATGGAGAGCCAGTTATTAAAGACCCCACAATTGGGAGAGTTGCCAAAAATACCGACACCATTGAAAATTTTTAAGAGCCCAAATTTGTATTCAATGATAGCATGGCTAACAGGATTATCTTCAGATTTTGCAGTACAAAAGTGGCAAGCATCGTTGGTGCAATTCATTTCACAGCCACGGTTTTATGCTCCAACTGTCGCGACAACAACTCCAAATTCAATTTTCTTTGATTGGGCAAGTTTCTTAGAAATGAGGATACATTCACAATTGAGAAAGGTACAGAATGAAGAAGATCTTACCTTTAAGCATTGTTCCCTCTTGATATGGTATGTTTTCTACCATATGCACTCTCGTTTTGCTTTTGTAGCAATAAACAAGACAGATGAAGTAGGAAAAGCATTACCAGTATACTCATGGACTCAGAGTTTGTCCAAGAACGAGTCCTATTATAATTTCAACATAACGTTTTTAGGACCTGCTTTGGAGATAATGTATGGAGTATGCAACAGAGTGCCTCGGGCCCTACAAGCAGAAGTGGTTGATCAGAAAAAAGGTGATGTTTTCTTACTAACCCAAGGCGTGGTAGTTAGAGTGTATGGTTTTACTGGTAAACCTTTTTTACTACCATATTTTACAACTAAACATCTTTTTGCCTTGGAAGTAGCCTGACAAAGTTATTTTATAAATGATACCTATGGGTCAGGTAATAGAAAAAAAAATACATGTGTTATGCCTTTCAAGTTTGGTGATATCACAGTTACTCAGTGTGGGCAGAATGAACTGATTGCTGAGACACTCTATGATCATGGATTGGTTGACCTCCCCCAACGATGGAAGTATGATCCTTTGGGTATTTTTTCCAGTTTTTCATTGTTGCCCCAGAGAAGATATTGTGCGACAAAGGAACAATCCTGAAGGACATGACATTGAATGGCATGTAGAGAATATGATGTCACTTCCTCCTTGGCATGATTTTTATGAAATGGAGGTTGAATATGATCCTACCAATCACTCAGAATAGGTTCCTCATGAAGGTTTGTTTGAGCAAATGAAGACCAAATTGCCTGATTGGTCTGATGACAAGATTACCAATTGGTGGATCATGAGAGTTCATCAAAATAAGATCAAAACAAAATATTCGATGGCTATAGATGATTCTTTTTCAAAGATTTATGATGATAATTATGAGAAGTATCAGCCCCTCTCCTTTGCTGATTTGGTGCCTAAAAGTATTAGTAGTCCAGGTAAAGAACAAGAAATGATCGGACAAGTGGAGGTATTGGAAAAAGAGAGGATTGTTATTGAAGAGGAAGAGCAAGAGCAATTTCTATAAAATAAAAGGAGTGCAGCCATGGAAATTCCTTTCCCTCACATAGCGAAGAAGCCTAGGAGTGGAGCACATTCTGCATTGAGCATAAAATAGTCTTCATCACAAGCAATTGAGCCAACACACTCTGATTCAATGGTGACATCGGTTGATCTGAACATAGGGAAGGAACAATCTAAAGGAGAAGAAAATATTGTGATACAACAATGTTTACCATCGGCTCAAATGATCATAAGCACAAAAGGAGAAGAGCCTATAGGTATGCATTTTCCTTCTTCTTTTCTCATTAATAAGCATTTGGTGACCACTATTTTTTCATCCATAGTTCCTATGTCTACTTCACTTCCTGGCACATCCACCTCTTCCATTTCCACTTCTGTCCCACAGTCACAGGTCACTAGTGCTTCTTCAGTTTCACCCATTCCATAATTTTCTCTTGCCTTCAGTTCATTTGCATTTGCCCCAAATCTATTTTCCCTTCCATTACCCTCAGTTTCATCTTCCATACCTTCACATTCTTCCATAAGCACTCAAGCACCTCTTCGAGTAAGCGTAGCTGAGATCCCCTCCACTTCCATTCCTATGGTTGAATCCAATCCCCAACAAGCTATTTTTCTCTCTTCCCTAATTTTTGCCATGGAGGAGCCACTAGTCTCTGAGATAGAGTTGCTACTTGAGCTCTCAATAGTAGAAAAACTCAGCAAGGCACAACAAATTTCATCTAGGTGGTGGAAGAATCGTAAGATAAAGGATTCACTAGACATAGCACAACCAGTAAAGAAAGTGACTTTTAATCCCATAGCAATGGAGAATCACACGGTGACCATGATTCCTCGGGTTCAAAAACCTCAAAGAGAAATGACATCTAGTGACTATTCATACCAATTTTTCATTGAGGACCTTACAAAGAAGCATCCAGTTGAGCACATGGGCACCATATAGGAGGCATCAAGTTCCATGTATCTGCAGGCAGAACATTACAAGGATCTTCTCATTCAGGCTGAAGATAAAATCAAAAATCTTGAGGAAGCCTTAGAGGAACAACAGGCTAAATCTGATGTAGCACAATTTGAATCTCAATAGTGGCAGCAATAGGTGATGCATTTGGAAAGTGACATAGTGGAGAGCAAGCATATATCTACACAGTTTTAGGCAGCTGAGCAGGAAGCACAATTGAAAATTCAAGCTTTGCAGGATCAGCTTCAGAACTTGCAGAATCAATTGGCAACAAAATCAATGCACTCTATGTCCCTCACCAAGGACAAGATTAAGAAAGCTTGCAGTCAGATGTTGACTAATTGTAAGAAAATGGTGACCAAGTCTACATTAGTGCTCTTGTTCCTTCAGGATGTTCAGGCAGCTGTTTCATATGGTGGACCTATGATAGACAGCATGGAGCAAGATTTAGAGCCAAAATTGGAAATGGCCATGAAAATCCAAGCAATGACTCAAATAAATCTCAAGATGAGTCCAATGAGTGATATAGCCCATGCTTGGGCGAGTGCTAAAATCACATTATGCAGTTATTTCTCCAAGATGAATCTGATTAAAGAAGCTTGTCAGTTGCAAGAGACCTTTGAGCATGAGAGACGTATTTCATTGGTTTATTTTGAAACACTTGCAGATAATGGTTTTCCTAGTTTTGTTGATGATCAAGGAAATATTTTGGCAAAGAAAGACCTGGATACATTATGGGCTATTTTCATGACGGATACTTTAGATATTGATAATTTGGAGGAGCCCATCATCGAAGAGCATGTGTTACCATTAATGAGAGAGTTCATTTGCATTGAATTTGGATTATTGGAGCTCAGTCAAAGGGCCAAACATCTTGATATAGAAAAGGTTGAGACTTTTTGATATCTTGTGGGTACTCTCAAAACTCGTGAGACGATTACCATAGATGGATGGGCTGAAGCAGTTGCGATATATGAATCCATCGCAGTACATCTCAAAAAGCAAGACGAAGTTGATACAAGTAGCTAACCATCAGATGCAGCTGCAAGTGGGAGCTCTGTATCCAATGAATAAAGGCCTAGAATCGATTACATTCAGGTGAGCTAAATACCCCGTGAGCCGCCAGAAATATTGGCATTTTTTCCACATTGGAATTTTGTTGTAGTGTGCCACATTGACATTTCATTGTAATCATTGGTGCCACATTGAAAAGTGTTTTTTTCTTTTTTAAGTGTTTTCACACATTGAACACTTTTTCCTATGGATGTAATTTTGGGTGAAGTTTGGTGCAAATATTCCTTGAAAAGAGATTAATATTGATAAATATAATTCTTGAGGTGATATGATCACTGAAGCTACCAAGTTTAAGCATGTGCTCTTGATTCCAATGCAATATTATTCATTTTCGAGGCATCAACCACTTCGTGGGCATGCATTTCCAAGGCGCCACCATGGAGATTGAAACCAGACCGATGATTTGTGTTGAAGCTTGATATGCCATGTGATAAAATCAGCAGTTATTTTATTTGGCATTTGCTCATTGGTTCATTGTTGTGGTCGAGGAGAAAGTTGTTGCTATTGGTGGCTGAGTGGTCGACACTTTGCCTCCACATGTATTTAATGAAAGAGGCAAAAACCTCTATAAATACTAATCAAATTCTTATTGTAAAGGGAGGTTAGATATTTTGCAAGAAAACTCTCTAAGTTCTCTGCATCAATAGAAGAGACTTGGCTTCTAAAATTTGCAAGCATTCTTATGTGTGTGATTTCCTTCTTTTTTAAAATCATTTCTATTTATGCTCATGCTCTTGCTATTAAGTTTTGAATTCTGCATTCTGAATTCAAACGTTTCTAGTTAGTGAGTAGATTTTGAAATGCGATCTAGGGGTTATCTCTACAAAGGTGTGAGTTAAATTATGTTGCTTTCCTTTTATTATATGTTGTTATAAAACTTGGTGGAATTTTTGTTGTTAGTCTGCCCCAAATTCTACACTTCGGCATGTGGCTATATTTCCCTTTCTTTCAGTTATTTTTTCAATTTCTTTCCTGCATCCTTAGTCTTCAAACAGTGTAGAATTTAGTAAGGGAGCTAGCCCTCTCTGGATATTGGTTTGAAGGAATTTTATTTTTCCCTCGGCATTTCAATGTTGGCCAAGTCTAGGGTGCACAAGTGATGAAATCTTGTAGTTAGGCAGATTTGTGACCAACAAGTTTCTTCCACCCACTTAGTAAAGTAGTCAATAGCTGTTATAATCTACCTATGTCTTCTAAAGGAGTTTGGGTTTCTCCAATCAGATCAATTCCCCACTGTGTAAATGGAGCTTCAATGATAATTGGCTTTAAAGGTATGGCTTCTAAATGTTTCTTCACTACAAAAACTTGGCAACTATGACAACTTATGACCAATTGGTGGACATATTTAAATAGGATAGGCCAATAATAACCAGCTATCATTTTATTGGCAGTAGCCTTAGGTACAAAGTGACCACCATAGAATCTAGAATGGTACTCTTCTAATTCTTGTGGGAATTTTGTTTCAAATAAACAAAGCAATAACACACCATCTAAATATCTCCAATATAATTTGCCTTCTTGAACATAATATTTTTGGGATTGCTGCTTGACAGCCCTCATATTATTTTGAGATATTCCTCTTGGGAAGGATAATGTCTAAAGATACATTAATATATCATCATATTATTTACACTCACTATTATCAGTTCTTTTGATTTCATGTTGGTCATTAACTATGATAGTATTGCTCATATCTTCTCCTTATCTATTAGCCATGTATTTTTCCAAACCCTTTCCTCTAACAATATGAACTACTTTGAACTCTACATCATACTGTAGTAATTTAACCATCCATTTAGCAGTACTACCTATTGGTTTAGACTAAGTAAGAACATATCTTACAAATATGTAAGGAATGTAGTCTATTACTTTGCTTGACCCAAATATATTCTTAAAATACTCCAATGCTCTTATTAAATCATAAGCATGCTTCTCTATCATGGAATATTTTAGCTAAGATCCTTTTAGTCCTATGCTCATAAAATTTATAGGTTTAATATCATTATTTTCATCAAATTTCTTAGATAGAAGTACAACGATTGTATGTTTTCATGCAAAGGAATGTATATTGAAGTCTTTAGAATAGTTAGGATAATTTAACATAGGGGCTGTAGTGATGGCATATTTAATACTTTGAAAAGCTCTAGTTTTTTCTTCTGTCCACCCTATGTTCTTACCTTTTTTAATCATGTCATTAATATTTACAATTTCAATAAAATTGGGGATTAATATCCTTACAAATTTAATCTTTCCAAAGAAATAACTAACTCCTTTCAAATTTTTAGGAGGGATTTTAGCTATAGCTTCCATCCTTTATGGGTCAATGTTAATCCCTTCATTTGATACCACATGCCCTAATAACTTTCCTCATGTTACCCCAAAAATACATTTTTTTTAATTTAGAGATATCCCATATTCTTTACATCTAGAAAATACAGTGGCCAAATGTTCAAAGTGGTCCTCTAGATTCTTATAAAACACTATTATATCATCAAGGTATACAACAACTATTTCAAATATGAGATCTTTGAAAGCAAAATCCATAGCCCTCTGAAATGTAGCACCTATATTCATTAAACCAAATGTCATTCTAAGATATTCAAAGGTTCCCCAAGGTGTAGTAAAAACAATTTTATATTTGTCCTTTGGATTAACCAATATCTTATTATACCCTAAAAAACCATCCAATAGAGACATTCTTGCTGATCCAACTACTGCTTGTAATAACTGCTCGATGTTGGGGAGTGGATATTTGTCTTTTAGTGAACTTTTTTTTATATTCTTGAAGTCAACACAAATCCTAATATCTCCATTTTTATTCCTAACTGGTACCAAATTAGCTATCGAGGAAGAAAATATCACTTTTTTTTATTATTTTAGCATGTAATAATTTTTGTACTTCTTTTTGCATAACTGGATGTAGTGTGGGTTGAATTTTCTCTGCTTTTTCTTGAAGGGATTTACATATTCTTGTAGATGTATTATATGAGTCATACCATCTATATTGAATGTCCTCAAATCTTCATAAATTTAGGCAAAAACATATTTATTCTTTTTTAGAAAGCTAATGTACTATTGTCTTTCCTTTGTTGACAAATCTTTATTTATTTTTACAAGCCTAAGCTCTTCCTATGTTCCAATATTAATATCATCAAATTCAGGCTCTTGAAAGAGTGTCTTATAAGCTTTTTCACAATAACCAAATAATATTTCTAAAGAAACAAACCCCCTAGGGGTTCTATTTGTTTTTAGTTGAATAACTTCAACTAGCTCTCCAGTTAAATATTTTAACTTATCTTCTTCTTCTTCTTCACATATTATGTCAACAAATTGATTCTAAAGAATTATGAAGTCTTTAATATCTACATCATCCTGAAATACTTGAATATAGACAATATTATCTATTATATATGGTTTATAGATAGAAATAGTAGGAAATATTTCCATGTACTCTATGTCAATTTTTGGATAGTCTACACTAGATGAATTTATGGCCAATAAATCTGCAACATAATTATTTTCTCTTGGAATATACGAGTTAAATGCAAAAGATTTATCTATTTTAGCTAGTACTACTTGTTTATACTATTGTTTTTTAAGCGAAAAACCCTTTGTGGGGCCTCCCTGGTCTGAGAGACCATGGCCAAGGGATTCTACACCATCAAAGTCACCTAGGAGTCATGCCCGACCCTACCTGCACCAATATTATCAATTGGATTTTGGGTATCCAATTCAAATTTTTGGTAGGGTGGAGATTCAAACCTAGGACCTCCCTTGGAGGGTTGCCCTCTCCTCTCTAACTCACCTACAACACCTAGGTGCTTGTTTATATTATTTCAATATTGAATGCTTGGCTTGATATTTTCCTTTTATTTGCTAAATAATTAATTTTGCGTCTCCATTGATAGTCAAGTAATTTATGCCTAATTCTTTAGATTTTTTGAGTCCTAATAAAAATGCTTCATATTTAGCCACATTATTTGTGCATGGAAATCCAAAACTATAAGGAATTCTTAAGTAGTTACCTTTAATATTTGTTAAGTTTATTCATACACCAGTCCCATACTATGACTTTACCCCATCAAAGGTCATGGTCCATATTTCTATAGTTAGAATCCTAGTAGATTCTACATCCACCTTTGCTCTAATTTTTGGATCCATATCTTTAGCATCAGGGACCTCTTTTAGGAAAGTGTATGTCATATTGAGTATACTCCCACTTTTTTCCTTAATAAAATTAACCAGATTTATCATAGTATCATCAGATTTTCTTAGTTCTACAAAATACTTGCTAAAAGGTTCTCTCTTAATAGTAATATTTTCTTTTCCTAAGAATGGGATAGTAGAATATGACCAATTTAACTAAATAGAACCACGTAGTTGTTCATCCTAGTGTCTACTCAAAAGCAAAGAAAGAAGGAGCCTACATCTACAACTGCTAAATCCATTACAATGCCTTTATTTGGATATTGATCTAAGAATACTAGAATTCTAGTTATTACTCCCGCACATGGTATCTATCTACTATCCATTGTTGAAAGAGGAGGATAATCTCTTGTGTAAATAAACCCTAACTGATCTGTTATTTATTTAGGTAGAATATTGTGTGAAGCAACACTATCAAGCATGCAATTATGAATAAAATATTGATCCCCTAATTATGATTTATACTTGAGAGAAATATAGAATGGTTTGATTGGAGAAGGTGTACTGGTCTCATGACTTTCTAGTTTAGGGCATTACATGTCTGACCTCTTATCTATTCTATTAACCCAAAGACTTTGTAGAATTGATCTCTATATTTTGGTACTGTCATTAATTCACCAAAATTAATAGTGATATTTTGTATGGTTATTTCTAAATCAACATCAAATTCAATTTTCTTGACATCCAATGTCTTCAAATATTCCTTTTTTTTGTTGATTATATAAATCTTCATCTACTTCAACTACTTTAGGAATAACTTTTTTATCATTTTTTCTTTATAAGTAGATTTTTTCAGGCCTATTTGTTCTCCATATTCACTAGTGGATCCTTTTTCTACCTTATCTAGTATTGTTCTATTTCTTAGATTAGTGGTATGAATCCTTTCTAGTTCATCTACATATTCTACCATTGGTATCAAATTTCCTTATTTCATTCTTTCATATCTATAATCTTGTGATACATTATCAATGAGCAAGATCTTGGGATGATGGTTTGAAGCATATAAATCCATATTTTATTTAAATAAATTTTCTCTAGACTCATCATATTGAGTCCAATAGACATTAATCCCAATATATTTTTCGTATTCATATTCAAGATCTATATTATTATGCATACTCAGATAAATTCCTTAGTTAGTTGAATTATGAGGAGCATCACAAGTAGAACAATAAAATGGAAAATCCATTGTAACAGAAGGTATGGGGTTTAGGACATCATCTAGGTACTTTTTTGTTTATTTTTTCCAACCATTTCCATTGTTTCTATTTTTGTTTCCTTCTTCTATGTTGTTGTTATTATTCCAACCTTTGTTGAAGTTTCTCCTGAAAGGAGGTATGTTATCTCCTTGTTGTTTATCACTTTGAGAGTGTGAAGATTCTACATTATTTTATTTTCCTCTTTCTATCCTTGCTAATCTGTTGTTCATGGTATTGAACATTTTTATCATCTGATTAGCTAGCCTTTCCATAGGGTCTGGCTCTATTTTATTTAATATATTGAACCCTACCTTCTTAGGTTTTTTATTGGGCTAATTTAGTTCTAAAGAGTAATGTTTCATTTACCAATATCAATCACATATATTTCAATCTAAATTGATTTTATCTATACATGCATCAATGGTATTCACTTATTCTTGTCTTAGCTCGTAATTAAATTCTCTTAGAAATTCATTATTGTAGAAACAGATTGATTGAACATCATTGGGTATCAACCCAATAGGGATCTTATTCATATCTTGATAAATATTCTATTTTTTTAAATTTAGTGAAAAACCCCTTGCAGGGCCATCTTGGTCTGAGAAACCACGATCAGGGGGTTCTACACCATAAAAATCACCCAAAAGTCATGCTCGGCCCTAACCGCACTAGCATAATCAACTGGATTTTTGGGTACCCAATGTACGTTTGGTAGGTTGGAGATTCGAACCAGGGACCTCCCTTGGATAATTTCCCTACCATCTCCAACTCACCTATATCATGTGGGTATCTTGATAAATCTCCTATTAAAATCCTCAATTGATTCATTCTCTTTCTTTTTCATTGTAGCTAATTCAATTAAAAGAGACTATTCATTCTTCCTTTCACCATGTTTCTTTAGAAAAGTTTCCTCCATCTCATAGAATTTTTGGATTATACTGGTTGAAATAGTGTTGAACCATTCTCTAGCATATTTTTCTAATATTTGTAAGAAAATTATAAGGACTACATATTCTTCATTCACTTTGAGGCTATCCATCGCATATAAAAAATCTCTCGTGTGATCTTCCCCAGATATAGCATTATTCCTTTAAAAATGGGGTAGATATTTATGAGCTTTTCTAGGCAGGGGATTCAATGTAGGGGACAAGACAAAATGGAGGTACCTATTGGTTCTCCATTGATGTATATTAGATTGTGTATTAGCGATGTTAACTATAGGGGTAGTTTTAATAGGATTTAAAGTAACGATATCAGAAGGAATAGCAATAGTGCTATTAACAATGGAGTTATGATCAATAACAATATAATTTGAATTACTTCTAGAAACATAACTTTTATATGAGGGACTTTTGTTACAATTTTGAAGAAGTACCTCTGGATTTGATAGCTCTAAAAAATATTTTGATCACTCCTTGTAGGCACCAAGACAAGCTGCTCCTTTTTTTAATTCTTATATTTTGGGTATTAACCATCCAGAGTCACCAACACTGTATATGCAAAAAGAACAAGGATGTTCTTGTCAATATTGCTTGACCTTGATACTCTCAGCCTCTCAAAATATTGTATAATTTAAGGAATATGGGTAATGTAATAAAAGAAAAAATAATAAAATTAAAAACTAGCATATCCCATGACCATTGTATTGAAAACTAAAAACAAGGAAAACCATAAAAATTTAAAAATAAAAACTCAAGTTGTTCCATGGAAACAGTGCCTAAAATTGTTGGCCTATTGTTACCGCTAAAAGGTTGTTGAATGTCGATGGGAAATAAAATCATAGAAAAATAATTTGTAGATAAAATACAAGTTCACTCATTGAAAATAGCACCAAAATATTTTTTTGATTATTATTGCACAAAGATGTAAGCAAATGAATTCCCAGGTTTAAAATCTCAAAGTCTTTATCCTTGACAATGGTGCACAAATTAGTTGTGAAAATATTGTGTCCCTTAATGTGAGTCATGCCGTAAGATATTTCTTTATCACAAGTAATACTACAGACTCTGGTAGATCCACCACTTTAGTTCAATTTTTTTATAAAAAAGACTCTAAATAGATTGAATTGGGTTAGGATACCCTTGAAGTGAGCTTATAATATTTCTTTATATGCTCATGTTCATCCAGATAAACAAAATATAAAATTTGATGTTCATTTGACCAAGATTTTACAATAACTCTTTAATTGTGCCTTATCACTTGACCGATGCCTTATCCATTATTAACTATAGCAAATTTTTAAAACCATTAATGAGAAAGAAAGAAGGGGAAATAAGTAACTAGGTTAATTAGATCCATTCAAATAATGTAACAAATGTAATTAAGACACACAGTGAAAGAAAGTGATATTCATACATTCAAATGATGTAACATATAAATGTGACCACAAATACACAATTGAGCCAAAGAATTATCTAGGAGGAAGCTGGATTTGTATTAATTTCTTGAAAAATATTACAATTTAGAGTTTGGAAAAGTGCTTAGATCTTTGTGAACAAATACAAAGGATTCTCTCTATTCAAATGATGTAATAAAGAAACTTCATTCTTCATCCTAAGAATAGTGATAAAGAATCTCTAAGCTTCCAATCCAATTGTTGGAAATGATCTCAGCTAACTGGTTTATCCTTAATAAGACCTACACAATCAAGGGAAGGAATGAGGGGTGGAAAATAAGACATAAAAGAAAATACAATTAACAAGACAAGGGAACTCTTAGTATACCTCTGGAAAAAATGGCTATGCAAAAACTTGATCCTTTTCTCGATTGTAGCAATCCCTTTTGTAGCCTCTAGGTACCTTGTTCCGATTATAAATTCTTTCATATGAGCCTTTCATCTATCATCATCATTTCCTCTTGATTTATTGAGTGTGCTACATAAAATTATAGCTATCTTGAGCTATTTCATAGTGGATTTCTCCAAAACTCTCAGATTTTTTTAGGTGGAACAAAGTTGTACTAGGCCTCTTGGGGTCCTAGGTTGACCTAACCTATTTTTATATTTTTCTTTCTTGACCTTTTAGGTCATGGATCCCACGCTGCTTGTCGATGCTTTTGAGTGACTTTGGCTGACTCTTCTAATTTTATCATTTTTTAATTGTCATCCTAAGTAGGTTAGCCATTTATACCAAATTTTCATCACAAAAAGATCATGTTGCTACAATTCTATCAAGCATACTCAATGATTTATTCTTATGCTCTTTTATTGTAGTTTTTTTATATTTAAAATTCTTTATTAATCCCTGAGTTGCTTTTGACAAGACAATAAGTTGTTTTTACAACTTCTCTTTGTCTATGTCATTATATTTGAAGTCCTGTATTCTTTTAGCAACTAATTTATTGAAGCCTTATGAATTGAGGAGCTCTTTAAGGATGATGTCAGTCTATTTTATCTTTTCATATATTTATTACTCCTAAATTTCTAGTTCCTTAATTGTATCCTTATAGTGGGTCCTCTCATTCAGAAAGGTTGTGACCTTGTCGAATTACTCTTGATAGTCATGAATTCTACCATCTGAATTAGTCACTTGGCACTTATTTGATCATATTTATCCTTACATATTTCATAAAATTGGTTGAGGTTTTCTACTCCCTCTTCTAGTAGTGGTTTTATTCTCTTAATTTTGTTTACCAAAATATTTGCAACTCTTGTTTATTGTATTAATTTCAGCCCTTAATTCAACAATGATTTTCTCTTTATACTTCTTAGTAAAAATAGAACTATCAAAATGCTTGATTGTTTTTGTCTATGATGCTTGTTCTTGAATTTTGTTAATCTCAGCTTGCATTTTCTCATTTTCTATTTACAACTGATTTACTCTGGTCATTAGAGCTTGATTTTTTTTATATAGGCTCTCTATTGTGGCTACATGAGTTTGGGCTTGTGACTTTGATAAGACTAGAGGATTCTCTTGGTATTGAATTAGTGCTTCCCCTATTGTTTTATCCATTTGAAGGGATGTGACCTGAGCCATTGGTATTATTACTTCAATTGTTATAAGAGGCTTAGTTGAGATCTGAGTATCCTTGTTATCTAGCTCTTCCATGCTATATTGAACCTCCTTTGGATCTTTAACTTCTTCTATAGCCTATATTTATCTCTCTTCTTTAGGATCAAAATGTATAGCTTCTTCTTCTACATGTGATAAGGTGAGGCTTTTATAAGCTCATGAAGAAGGAAGGGCATCTAGCCTTATATTTTTTCTCTTTGAAAAACCTGGAGGAGAATCAATTTTAATCTGATGCCCCTATGCAACTTGGATAATCTTCCTACTTGTTGGATGCTCTTGAGCACTATTTATGAGATCTTGCATTCTTCTCTATCTATCACTATGCTAGTGGAGATCTCTTGAGGAAGGTTCACTACAAGATCAAGTGTTCACTTAAAATCTATCAAAGCTTTAGGAATTTTGAGAGGGATGACCTGCATCTATGCAGAGGAAGTAGTAACTATCTCTTTACCATTTACTATGACTAAGGTAGTGTTATGGGAAGACTAAGTAGTTGAAAGGTCCTCTATTTTTACTTCTACCATATTAGTCACTTTCATCAACACTTCTACTTGCTTGGATTCTTGATTGATAATATCTAAGATAGAGTCTTGGTACTCCTCAAGGCACATTAAAGGGATTAATGGGGTGACTGTTTCAACTATAGCATTTCTAAATATGTTTAAATCAGCAAAATAATTACCCACCATTCCAAGGCATTCCCCTTTCCTTAATGTGACTTGCATTGTATCTTCAAATAGGTTCCCTCTATGAACCACCATCCAATTTGCCATTTTCTCCATAATAGTATTATTGTAATAGCCATGAGGGTCATATGGACACCAAGTGATTTTAGCGAAGCCATATGAATATATTTTTTGCAAATAAGTTGTGATACCCCTTATATACGTAATGCTACATCTTTTGAGGGATGTTCACCCAAATAATTTTGGCTTGTTTCTTCACTACTCTCATTTTGGTCTCCTCTACAACCTACTTGACAATCTCTAATGCTGCAATTGACATAGGGTAAAATTTGGGTAAGGCTTTTGGGCGAATTTTTGACCCATATATCCTTATGTAAGTGACATCTTCAGTGAAAATTAATCCCCTACATTATTTTCATGTAAGAACCTAGCCACACCTAAGCTAATTCTATGAGGATTATTACCACAGAGCTTAAGATAGACAACTAAGAGGAATTTACCAAAAAAATTGATATAATTGGACTTACCCTCTTGTATCCATGGGAGTATCTCCTGAAAAATTTCTTCATACACTCCTCCCAATTCTACAATTACCTTCCAATCCATATGCCCTACTATTAAATGTTAAGAAAAGAATAGTGTGAGAAATGGGGCATCACTTTACTCTACTCTATAATGGCTTTCTATAATTCTTGAAGTTCTCTATCTATGGCATCATTGATCATGTTTTCATACTTGTACATGGTTGGTTGTCATTTTCTATTCCATTGAACTATTAAATACATAACCTCCTTTTCCACCCAATTCAAATCTTTGTCCCCCAATAGTATATTGATTATATCATCATAGTATTTTAGGGATGGAGTGTAGACTTATGTTCAAGAAAATGTTATGATACTTGTTCATTGTACTCAAATAGCTTAGTGTAAATGGTAATTCTGATCATATATTGGGTCTAAGAAGTTAGTAATTTTTTTCCAAAATCCTTGTGGCTTCTTCAAGCTGAAATACTTTGTTGATCTTTTTTGGAGTAACTCTGGACAAGGATCATTTTGAATGATCCTTTATTGCTCTTAATTTTGGGTCATATGCCACCACAAACCGATATAATAGGTCATATGAGTAATAGACCTTGGGGTATGTCAGTCTTCCTAGGTTGTATGTCCATCTATTTTGTACAGGTTGGGGTTGTTTCAAGACTTGTATACGTTTTTTAGGAGTCCTTTCAGAAATGCAAGGTGGCATTGATAATCTTCTTTAGTTTAGTGGTAACTAAAAACCATTGTCTGCTCTACTTCCCACTGTTGGTCTACTATGAACTACTGATCTAGGATTGATAGACTAGAAAAATATTTTACTTCTTTCTTAGAAGCTTTGCCCTGTAGCTTGTGGAATGGTGATGCATCAATTAAGTCTTCAATTTTCATCATGGTAGTGGGAAGTTTAGGAGCAGCACTAGATGAATCCATCACACTTGTTGAGCCTTTAGATTTAGAATGAACTTATATGACAAATAGTGACTCTAATAGCTCGGTATATTCATGGTGTGACTGTAAATGGGAAGATAGGCAGGAATTTATATTGTTTTTGAGGTGTTTTTTTGCATGATCTGTAATTAAACCTCTAGCAACTACCACATTACTTTCTATAACAACATTACCTATAGTGAAAGTGTCTTTTTTATGATTACTTTTTTGTAATTGGTTGTTGATTTGTACACTTATCTAAATATGATCTTCCTATTGAATATTAGTTATTTTAAGGTGTGTTCCCAATAAAATCCAAGAAAAAAATCTACTCAACACCGTACTTTATCTTGCGTTCCTTTAATTTTTATTTTCTAGTCTTGTCTAAGTCATCAATACTTGCTTCAAAACATGTGTGAATCAGCTAGCCACTTTAATTTTATCACCTGATTTGGAGGCCCCTTAAATCCACCATTAGGTTTGACTATCAGGCTTAAACATTTATGGAACCATAAATTCTTCACCAAGGTTTGAAGGTGCCACTCATAAAAAATATTTTTGACCCCATGGTACAACTTGCTTGCTTATAATTTAATAAAGAAACTAGATGATAACTATTAAAAATAAAATCAAATGATGAACTTACAATTGCTTCACTAATGTATAGGTCTTTTACCAGTTTCTCTCCACCAATTATAGCTCAGTGCCCAAGTTTTAGCGAATCAATCAAAGTCATCCACTCTTTTGTAGTGACACATTATAGGCCATCTACCTTTGGAACAATCATGTTGAGTCGCCTGAGCTTCGACGAACGAACATGGGTCATTTACCTTTGTTTTGGCAAGTGAATTAGGGTCATTCATCTTTGAGTCAATTAGATATTGGTGCCTAATATTCGATGGAAAAATCAAATTTAATTGTCCTTCTTTGGTGAAGCTTTCTAAGTTGTTTATTTTAGACGAATTGGATCTCAACGTTGAGGCCATGGTGCTCAAATTTGGACTACTCATTTTTGGTCCAATCACATTGAGTTATCCTACTCCTAGAGACCAATTATTGTGGTGTCATGTGGTATAATTTTTCTTTTAAAACTTTAGGCATGTATGAAGGGGAACATAAACATAAGGGACTTTAGACCTTAGAAAAATATGATAATATTTATGGGGAGATCCCTTAAATATTATAGATAATAATAATTCCTTAAGGTAGACTCAATGTTGTGGCTATGAAATTCAAACAAGAAAAGGGGAAATTAAGTGTATGTAACTATGACCCTTAAAAAAAATGAATTCAAGAATTAAAGTGCATGACAAGGCTATGATGGTGGGGATTTATACAAATGAATAATTTTATGTAATTATAAGGATAAACCTTGGAACCTTGGAATAAAATTTCAACAATGAAATATGTATTATGAAATATTAAAGTTTAAGGGAGTATTAAGACTTAGGACTTTGGATATTTGACTTGATTATTACACATTTGGATGAATATTTTTTTTACCTAGGCTAAGACCTTAAGAGCTTTAGTGGTACAACTCTTTTTTCTTTTACCTCCCACCAATTAGAGGTCAGCACCCAAGCTTTGACGGGCCAATCAGGGTCATTTTCCTTCTTGCATGGATGCATTGTGAGTTGTCCATTATGGACCAATCACATGGCAATGCTTGACTTTGGGTAGGTGAATCAGAGTCATCCTCCTTTACTTTGGTGAGTGAATCTAGGCCATTAAATTTTTGGACAATCAAAATCAAATGCTACAATTGGGGTAAGCAAATATCAATCATTAATTTTTTACTAATCGTGTTGAGGTGCCTTACCTTGACAACTAAATTTGAGCCATCTACCCTTGTTTTAGTGATGCAATCTAGGTTGTCCATTTCTAAGACAATTGGATCTTAGTGCCTGAATTTAGGTGAGTAAATCAGGGGTATCCACCCTTATTTGGTGATGCATTGTGGGCCATCCATTCTTGGATCAATAGGATATCGGTGTTGTTGTTCTAGTGTGCAAATCTAGACCACTCATTTGTGTCAATTTTATCAGATGTGGCCATAACCTTAGAACTTGGAAGAGAGATTTATCATTAGGATATAAATCTAAGGTGGAAATTTGAAATTGAAACCTTAGACCTTAGAAAAAGGAATTAATTTATGAATTTAAGGAATGAGATTATTATACAAAAATTAAGCAAAATGGGGACTTTTGAGTCTATGGATTGTCGATGATGTATGATCCTTAAAGGATAGGAAGTATTATTTTTTAGAAGACTTTGTGGGTGTGAATTTTTTATGGTAGTATAAAGTGTGGAAGGGGGGAAAATACATAAGTGGCCTAAGGTTTAGTACTTAATAATAATATTCAATGAAGCTTCAACCTAAGGGGATTATTAAAGGAAAATAAAATGGAGGCCAAGGATTAGGGATTTATTTTTAATTTTTAAAGTGACCGTAGGCACTAGATTTTTAAATTGGACCAAGACATGTGAACTTATGGCTTCAAAAAAATAATTTTTTTAGGGAATTTAAGAACAAGCATGCTTTCAACCAAAACAAAAATTTGCAAAGGACTACTAGACATGACTATATATAAAGGGAACAATTTAAATTATGTCGACCATCTTTATTACAAAAATTTGAAAGCCACTTTACCTTGAGTAAAAAAATAACATAGACCTAGGACTCCACAAGATTCATCAAAATTTGAGATTTAGGGTAACTCTTAAGTTATATTTTAAGGATACAAAAGGGCCTTAAAATATAATCCTTATGTTTTGGTCACATGGTGCTATGTCTATGAGGGTATGGGAAATATGGGGGACCACTTTTGACATCCTTATAAACATGTAGATTAAGTAAGGTGAACCCCAAAAACCATGGGAGTTGGCCACTCTTGTCCATTGAGTGTCATTTACAGTGAATTGGGACTCAAATGTGGGGAATCCTTGAATGTGGAGATAATTAAAAGAAGGATTTATCCCTTGCAAACCTTTACTTGTAATTGTTCCTTTCAAAATTATTTTAGGTTGGTTGTTTTTGTTGTTATTTGTGGTATCAAAGCTCTAGTTCGTAGGGCTTAAGTCTTCTAGTGAATACACTTAGAGAAAGCATTTAACTTGATGTGCTACTTTAGGGAGAATAAACATCCTAGAGAGTATATTTCTTATTAGGTATGGTGCATTGCATGGGGCAAGTGTGACCCTAATAATTATCGAATGAGTGGTAATGATTTAATTTAGTTCATGAGGGTACTACAACTAACTAAAGTTAAAAGTATACTTTTTTTGAGAAAATTGTAACCTAAATCATCTCTCTTTATGGCCAGAATGAATGGCACCTTGCAGGGTAGCAAGCATGACTATAATCATTACCAAATGAATGATAATGGTTTTATTAGAGATGACACATTATGGGTAGGAAAGTGTGACCATAATAATCATCCTTTGAGTAATTTTGACCTTCTCAAAGATGGTGTCTTGTAGCCAAACAAGTATGACCATGACCCTTATTAGAAAAGTGATAATGGTCTAAGTTAGTTTATGGGGTGATGAAACTAATTGGTTATAAGTACAAATTAGGAAGAAATTATGACTTACCCAACTTATTTTGTGGATAGGAAATAGCACTTGGTTGGAAGAAGGATATTCCAAGAAGTTAGGATTAGATACACAGTACGAAGCTATAGTTTTATTACAAAAGAAGACTGGAAGAAAAATGGACTCCAGTAAGAGACTCAAGAGAACAATGGACCCTAGTAGGAAGTCTTGGAGGGATACAATTTTTTATATGAAAACCAATGGAATAGCAGGTTTCAATGAGAAGGTATAAAACCTTTCTTGCATAGTTAATTTACTTCAAGAGCATATTGATAAATAATAGAATATGTGGATAAGGAAATTGGCATTGGGAATTTGACCTCACTAAAAAGTTAATACTAGGGGCTGAACCCATTTCAAAAACACCTTAAAAAATGATACCAATTGAGTTATAGGAACTAAATATACGACTCTAGATTTTGTTAGGAAAGAGTTTGACCAAACCTAGAGTGTTGCCTTGGGATGCTCTAGTATTATTTGAGAAAAAAAATGATGGTTCTTTGAGATTATAGAAAGCTAAATAAGGTACCCATTATAAATAAATATCCTCTACCAAGGATATATGACCTTTTTGATTAGCTAAAGGATACCACCATATTCTCAAAATAGATCTAATATTAGGGTATCATCAGCTAAGAATTCCGAAAGAGGATACCTCTAATATAACCTTTAAGACTAGATATGGGCACTACGATTTTACAATTCTACCATTTGGGCTAATGAATGTACCAACAAATTTTATGAGTCTAATGAATAGTGTGTTCAAAAAATATCTACATTAGTTTGTCTTGGTAGTATTGGATGATCTTATGATCTATTCCCATACTAAATAAGAACATGACTACCATGTTTTATTAGTGTTGTAAGTTCTAAGGGAAAACAACTTTATAGAAAACTATCTTAGTATGAGTTTTATTCCTCGTAGGTGTGGTGTTTGGGGCACATCATCTCAATGGAGGGAATTGCTATAGACCCAAATAAGATCAAGGCTACATGGGACTCACTGGATATTATAGGAAATTTTTGAGATATTACTCAAAGGTTTCCTACTCTATCACCAATATTTAGAAAATAGGAAAAGAGTTCTATAGAATAGCAAAAGATCTAACATCTACATAATGTAAAATGAAATCAACTTGATAAATGCAAATTAAGTAACCATCATGACAAAATATAACATAGTTTATACTAAATAAAGGTATATTATGTTTAATAAATGGAAAACATGGTCTACATTACATGCTTATAGATTATGTTATCAGTTGGTTTAACATAGTTTATACTAAAGAAATGTAGATTATGTTTAATGAATGGAAAACATGGTTTACATTGCAAATTTATATATTATGTTATCAGTTGGTTTAACATAGTTTATACTAAAGAAATGTAGATTATGTTTAATGAATGGAAAACATGGTTTACATTGCAAGTTTATAGATTATGTTACTAGTTGGTTTAACATAGTTATACTAAAGAAAGGTAGATTATGTTTAATGAATGGAAAACATGGTTTACATTGCAAGCTTATAGATTATGTTATCAATTGGTTTAACATAGTTTATACTAAAGAAAGGAAGATTAGATTTAATGAATGGAAAACATGGTTTACATTGCAATTTTATAGATTATATTATCATTTGGTTTAACATAGTTTATAATAAATAAAGGTAGATTATATTTAATGAATGGAAAACATGATTTACATTGCAAGTTTATAGATTATGTTACCAGTTTGTTTAACATAGTTTATACTAAAGAAAGGTAGATTATGTTTAATTAATGGAAAACATGGTTTACATTGCAAGCTTATAGATTATGTTATCATTTGGTTTAACATAGTTTATATTAAAGAAAGGTATATTATGTTTAATGAATGGAAATATAGTTTACATTGCAAGTTTATAGATTATGTTATCATTGGTTTAACATAGTTTATATTAAAGAAAGGTAGATTATGTTTATTGAATGGAAAATATGGTTTACATTGCAAGCTTATAGATTATGTTACCAGTTGGTTTAACATAGTTTATATTAAAGAAAGGTAGAATATGTTTAATGAATAGAAAACATGGTTTACATTGCAAGCTTATAGATTATGTTATCTGTTGGTTTAACATAGTTTATATTAAAGAAAGGTGGATTATGTTTAATGAATGAAAATATGGTTTACATTGCAATTTTATATATTATGTTACAAATTGGTTTAACATAGTTTATATTAAATAAGGGTAGATTATGTTCAATGGATAGAAACATAGTTTATATTGCAAATTTGTAGATTATGTTCAATAGATGGAAATATAGTTATATTGCAAGTTTGGAGATTATGTTATAAGAAGGTATAACATAGTTTGTAGTGCAAGAGGGATTATTTTAGAATGTGATCAACATAGTTTATATTGCAAGGTTACAAATTATACTAAGATTTTTAGTATAGTTTGTAATGAAATGGAAAGTTATGAATTATGCTAAGTATGTTAGTATAGTTTGTAATTAAATGGAAAGTTATGAATTATGCTAAGAATATTAGTATAGTTTGTAATTAAATGGAAAGTTATGAATTATGCTAAGTATGTTAGTATATTTTGTAATGGAATGGAAAGTTATAAATAATGCTAAGTATGTTAGTATAGTTTGTAATGATTTGGAAAGTTATAAATTATGCTAAGTATGTTAGTATAGTTTGTAATGGAATAGAAAGTTATGAATTATGATAAGTATGTTAGTATAGTTTGTAATGAAATGGAAAGTTATAAGTTATGCTAAGTATGTTAGTATAGTTGTAACAAAATAGAAAGTTATAGACTATGCTAAGTGTGCTAGTATAGTTTGTATTGAGATAAAAATAGACTATGTCCAACTAGGGGAATGTAGTCTATGTGTAAATCGAATTGGATTATCGGATTAACTAAAGGTATGGGTCTTTGATGTAGGAGCATCCGGTGGCAGCAGAGCAATCTTGCATCAACTACAAAATTTTTTTTTCAAGTATTAGCTTTGATGTCGTGATATCGCGACATGGCAAGAATGTCGCGATATCACGACATGTCACGTTTTCGTGACTCAGGAAGGAGAGAGAAGGCACGACACTAAAATGTCATGATTTCGTGACATGTCATGAAATCATGACACCAACATGGTAGAAGGAAGACAGCAGAAGAGGGTGTCACGAAATCGTGACACCAATGAGGTAGAACGAAGGCAGCAGAGGAGGGTGTCGCGAAAAGAGAGATAGAGGAAATGACACCAATGAGGTAGAATGAGGGCAGCAGAGGAGGTGTCGCGAAATCGTGACATGTCACGAAATCGTGACACCAACGAGGTAGAACAAAGGCAGCAGAGGGGAATGTCATGAAATCGTGACATGTCACGAAATCATGACACCAACTCGGGAGAACAAAGGCAGCAGAAGAGAATGTCATGAAATCGTGACATGTCATGATTTCACACGAAATCATGACCAGAAGAACACAAGAAAGGCCAAAGGAGGAAATGTCATGATTTCGTGACATGTCATGAAATCACGACCAAAAGGAAGAAAGAACCGCAAGAAAGAAAAATGTCATGATATCGCGACCCGAAGGGGAAGGAGACAGCAAGAAAGAAAATTGTCACGATATCGTGACATGTCGCGATATCGCGACCCGAAGGAGAAGAAGACAGCAAGAAAGAAAAATGTCACGATATCGCGACCCGAAGGAGGAGAAGATAGCAAGAAAGAAAAATGTCACGATATCGCGACATGTCGCGATATCGTGACCCGAAGGAAAGGAAAGACAGCGAGGAGAAAAATGTCACGATATCGTGACATGTCATAATTTTATGACCCGACTAAGAGGAAGGGCAACAGGGAAGAAAATGTCGCGATATCGTGACATGTCACGATTTCGCGACCCAAAAGAAAAGGAGGCAACTAGGAAGAGAAATGTCACGATATCGCGACATGTCGCGATATCGTGACATACTATTGGTTCTCTATTTGAGAAAGCTCGCATCCCTAGATGGTGTTTTTCGAGGTGGTCAGGGCCTCATTAGTGCATGATTTCTTGCCCGATAAGCTTGCTGAGCATGGCGGCCATTCGAAGACTGCGCCCAGAGGTCAGATGGCTCATCAATGCATGTTTCCATGGCTAACTCGGTGGCAGTTGCCAGATAGGGAAAGATGAAAAGGCTCAGTGAGATGGGATGTATGCTGGCAGGTAGGCATTAATGGCCTAGAGGGTCGGGACCTCGAAGGAGGTCCAGACAGGGATATAGAAAGAGGTGGTGCATGAAGGAAGAGGGGGAGAAAATATAGAAAGAAAACTATGCCTGTGGGCTAGTATTGTAATTTTTTTGAAAGTTTAATGAAGTGAAAGCTTGAGTGATTCTCTGTGAGAGTGTGTCTCTATCAAGTGGTATCAGAGCAGGAGTTCCTGAGTGTGTGAGTAGATCATCGAAAGTGAGGCAGCTTGCACCAGGATCTGTGGAAGGGTTGTGAGAAGAGAGTGAAGCAGAATGCCTCCATGAAGAAACCGTGGTGGTGGGAGAAACATGGTGCCAGCAGAATATTTCAGGGCTCTGTAGAGACAAGTTCAGGCCCTACAAGAGGAGTTGCATAGAGGACTTGAACCCAGAGGAGAAGAAGGAAGTGAAGATGAAGTAGATGAAGAAGAAGACCAGTTTGAGGAAGAAGAAGAGGTTGTAGATCCTGCACAAGCCAGGTTATACAGAGCCATCTCTCAGATTGGAAAAATACCAAAGATGGAGGTTTCTACGTATTCTGGAAATCTTGATCCAGAAGAGTTGATTGACTGGATCAATGATTTGGAAGAATACTTTGAGTATGAAGAAGTTGAAGATCCTGATAGGGTCAGGTTTGCCAAGACCAAGCTGAAAGGTCATGCCAGCATATGGTGGAAGGGAGTATAGCTGGAAAGAAATAGAAGAGGAAAGGAGAGAATAACCAGGTGGGATAGAATGGTAGAGAAGTTGAAGAGACAGTTCATCCCAGCTAACTATGAGATGGATCTGCTAAAGAAAATGCAAGGTTTGAAGCAGGCAAGCAAGTCTGTTAAGGAATACACAGAGGAGTTTTACAAGATTGTAATCAGAATAGGCCATTCAGAGGCCAACAAGGAGAAGGTGGCCCATTATGTTAATGGGTTACGAGCCAGTATTCAAGAAGAGTTAAGCCTGGTCAGGATGACCACCATAGAGGATGCCTACCAGTTTGCTCTGAAGGTTGAAGAGAAACTAAACAGGAGGTTTGAGAGCAAGCAAAGAGGAAGAGGTCATGGTGGAAGGACTGGTGGAAGGACCAGTGGAGAAACTTATAAAGGACAGAAGAAGGTTGGTGAGGCCAGTAATGCCCCAGAGCAGAAAGAAGGAAGCGCCTACCAACCCCATGATCAGAACAATGGTTACCCGAGAGGGAGAGGCAGATTTGGATGTGGATTTGGAAGAGGAGGATTCCGTGGAACCTGTTTCCACTGTGGTGAAGAAGGGCATCGAGCATTTGAGTGTCCACAACATCGAGAAAGGATGAATAAGAGACCTGAGGGTCCTGCCAGAGCTGCTATAGCAGATGAAGATGTTGAATCAAAACATTCTGAGGAGGCAAAAAGAGGAGAAGTTATGGTCACTAGGAGGACCCTGTTGAATGAGGAGAAAGGATCAGACCAGAGAAGGAGCCTGTTTCGCACAAGGTGCAGAAGTTTGGGTAAGGTCTGCAATATTATCATAGATAATGGTAGTACTGATAACTTGGTTTCAGAAGAAATGGTTGCCAAGTTACAGTTAAAAAGGAGAAGACACCCGCATCCATACCGGATTGCATGGTTGCAGAAGGACCATAGAGCTTTGGTCAGTGAGCAATGTTCAGTGAAGTTCAATATTGGGAATTACTGTGATGAGGTCCTGTGTGACATCCTGCCCATGGATGCTTGCCATTTATTGTTGGGAAGGCCATGGCAGTTTGATCGATGTGCAGTACATGATGGTCATGCAAACACCTACTCCATGACGAAGAATGGAGTGCACCATAAGTTGAAGCCCTTGAAGGAGACGAAAGAAAAGGTATGCAGTAGCGCTAGAATCTATTTAGTTGAAGGAGGAGAATTTTTGAATAGTTTAAAACATGAGCATATGTGCTATGCATTAGTTCCTAGAGTTAGAAAGGAAGAATGCGGGGATACCCCTGTAGAAGTCTTAGGACTGTTAGAAGAATTTCTAGACATCATCTCTGATAATGTGCCTGAGGGTTTACCACCAGTGAGAAAGGTCAGTCACCACATAGATTTGGTACCAGGATCTAGTTTACCCAATAAGGCAGCACATAGAATGACTCCTACAGAAACTGAAGAACTGAACAGACAAGTCCAAGAGTTGCTGGGAAAGGGACTGATTCGGGAGAGTTTGAGTCCATGTGCAGTACCTACAGTACTAGCACCAAAGAAGGATGGAGAGTGGAGAATGTGTACAGACTCTCGAGCCATTAACAAGATCACCATAAAGTATAGATTTCCCTTGCCAAGGATGGATGACATTATGGACTGTTTGAGTGGAGCCAAGTACTTCACCAAGATTGATCTAAAGAGTGGTTATCACCAGATCCATGTCAGAGAAGGAGATGAGTGGAAGACAACCTTCAAGACCAGAGAAGGTTTGTATGAATGGTTAGTCATGCCATTTGGGCTGACCAATGCACCAAGCACATTCATGCGATTGATGAATGAGGTATTGAAAGAGTTCTTAGGCAAGTTTGTCATTGTCTATCTGGATGATATTCTAATATTTAGCAGAACTCTGGAAGAGCATCTGATGCACATCAGAAAGGTTTTTGAGAAGCTGCAGGAGGAGCAGTTGCTGATTAATCTAAAGAAATGTAATTTTGTGAAGAAGGAGTTAGTGTACCTGGGATTTGTTATCTCAGCCGAAGGTCTAAAAATGGACCCAGAAAAGGTAAGAGCTATCATTGAATGGCCTACTCCGAGAAGCACTACTGAGGTAAGATCATTTCATGGTCTAGCAAGTTTTTACAGGAAATTCATTAGGAATTTCAGCAGTATTTGTGCACCCCTTACAGAAACAATGAGAGGGGATAAGAAAGAATTTAAGTGGACCTTAGGAGCAGATAAGAGCTTTGACATGTTGAAAAAGAAGGTTACAGAGCAACCTGTTTTGGCACTTCCAGATTTTAATAAGGTATTTCAGGTAGATTGTGATGCTAGTGGTAGTGCCATAGGGGCTGTTTTGAGTCAAGAGGGTAAACCTGTTGCTTACTTTAGTGAGAAACTCAATGATGCCAGGAAGAAGTATTCAGTTTATGATCAAGAATTTTATGCTATAGTTCAGGCTCTAAAGAAGTGGTGACATTACTTGTTGCCAAAAGAGTTTGTTCTATTCACTGATCATCAGGCCTTACAGTATATTAATAGTCAAGGGAAGCTAAATCAGAGGCACTTGAAGTGGGTTGAGTTTCTACAAAGTTATACCTTTGTGTTGAAGCACAGGAGCGGAAGGTCAAATAGAGTTGCAGATGCCTTAAGTAGAAGGCAGTGTTTGTTGACAGAGATGAGGGTGGAAGTGGTAGGATTTGATGAACTGAAGGGTTTGTACCCTGAGGATCCTGATTTTGTAGAAGCCTGGAAGGCTTGCTTGGCACCTGTTACTTTGGACAAGACCAAGTGGCTAGATTTTCTGATCCAAGATGGGATGTTGTTCAAAGGAGGTCAATTATGCATTCCACGGAGTTCAATGAGGGAGAATATGATAAAGGAGAAGCATAGTGGCGGACTAGCTGGACATTTTGGTCGAGACAAGACCATTGCCCTTGTTAGTGAAAACTACCACTGGCCACAGTTGCCGCAAGATGTGACTAAATTTGTGCAGGGTTGTAGAGTATGCCAGATGGCTAAGGGAGTAAGGTAGAATACAGGAATGTATCAGCCATTACCTATACCAGAGAGACCATGGGAGGACATCAGTATGGATTTTGTCCTTGGCCTGCCAAGGACACAACGAGGGAGTGACTCCATTTTTGTTGTGGTTGACAGGTTTTCGAAGATGGCTCATTTTATCCCATGTCAAAAAATGAGTGATGCAGTTCATGTTGCAGGCTTGTTTTTCAAGGAGGTGGTATGCCTTCATGGTCTACCCAAGAGTATAGTATCTGACAGAGATACTAAATTTGTAGGTTATTTTTGGAAGACTTTGTGGAAGCAGCTAAAAATGGATTTAAAGTTCAGTTCTACGTACCATCCGTAGACTGATGGGAAAACAGAGGTGGTGAATAGAAGTTTGGGTAATCTTCTAAGATGCCTGGTGGGAGATAAGCCCAAAGGATGGGATTTGATTTTGCCATAGGCAAAATTTGCTTACAACAATTCCATCAACAGAAGTACTGGTAAATCCCCATTCCAGATTGTGTATGGGAACAACCCAAGGCATGCTTCTGAGTTGAGAACGATGGGTACAGGAGAAAAGAGTAGTGCTGAGGCCAAAGATTTTGTAGAACACATAAAGAGTTTACATGAAGAGGTCAGACAACATATCGGTAAGATGAATGCTCAGTACAAAACCAAGGCCGATCAGAAGTGGCATTCCAAGGAGTTCCAAGTGGGAGATGAGGTCATGGTTCACCTGAGAAAGGAAAGGTTTCCTAGAAAAACCTACAACAAGCTGAAGATGAAGAGGTTTGGACCATGCAGGATCATAGGTAAAAGAGATTCGAGAAATGCCTATGAAGTGGAACTGCCAAGTGAGTTAAATATCTCACCTATTTTTAATATTTCAGACTTGGTAGAATACCATGAAGGAGGTAATGGTGAGACACCAAGAATAGATTTGTGGGATATTCCAACATCTACTCCAGCAAATAGACGAGATCGAAGAAATACTAGACACGCGGGCTGGCAGAACTACCAAGCACAGGCAGTATTCTGAATATCTGGTCAAATGGAAAGGTAGGCCTATTGAAGATGCAACTTGGTTGTCAAAAGTAGAGGTTGACCATCTGGGTCTTCCTCCAACAGTACAGAAGTGAAGAACACTTCTCAATCCACCCCGGGTGTCTGATGCAGGAGCATCCGGTGGCAGCAGAGCAATCTTGCATCAACTACAAAATTCTTTTTCCAAGTATTAGCTTTGATGTCGCGATATCGTGACATGTCAAGAATGTCGCGATATCGCGACATGTCACGTTTTCGTGACTCAGGAAGGAGAGAGAAGGCACGACACTAAAATGTCATGATTTCGTGACATGTCACGAAATCGTGACACCAACACGGTAGAAGGAAGACAACAGAAGAGGGTGTCGTGAAATCATGATAGGTCATGATTTCGCAACATGTCACGAAATCGTGACACCAACGAGGTTGAACGAAGGCAGCAAAGGAGGGTGTCATGAAATCATGACATGTCACGCTTTCGTGACACCAATGAGGTAGAATGAGGGTAGCAGAGGAGGTGTCGTGAAATCGTGACATGTCACAATTTCATGACATGTCACGAAATCGTGACACCAATGAGGTAGAACAAAGGCAGCAGAGGGGAATGTCATGAAATCATGACATGTCGCGAAATCGTGACACCAACTCGGGAGACCAAATGCAGCATAAGAGAATGTCATGAAATCATGACATGTCACGATATCATGACCTATCACGAAATCACGACCAGAAGAACATGGGAAATGCCAGAGGAGGAAATGTCATGATTTCACGACATGTCACGAAATCACGACCAAAAGGAAGAAAGAACAGCAAGAAAGAAAAATGTCGCGATATCACGACCCGAAGGGGAAGGAGACAGCAAGAAGGAAAATGTCGTGATATCGCGACATGTCACGATATCGCGACCCAAAGGAGAAGAAGACAGCAAGAAAGAAAAATGTCACGATATCGCGACATGTCGTGATATCGCGACCCGAAGGAGGAGAAGATAGCAAGAAAGAAAAATGTCGTGATATCGTGACCCGAAGGAAAGGAAAGACAACGAGGAGAAAAAATGTCGCGATATCGCGACCCGACTAAGAGGAAGGGCAGCAGGGAAGAAAATGTCGTGATATCGCGACATGTCACGATTTCACGACCCGAAAGAAAAGGAGGCAACTAGGAAGAGAAATGTCACGATATCGCGACATGTCACGATATCGCGACATACTGCTGGTTCTCTGTTCGAGAAAGCCCGCATCCCTAGATGGTGTTTTTTGAGGCGGTCAGGGCCTCATTAGTGCATGATTTCTTGCCTGGTAAGCTTGCTGAGCATGGCGGCCATTCGAAGACTGCGCCCAGAGGTCATACGGCTCATCAATGCATGTTTCTACGGCTAACCCGGTGGCAGTTGCCAGATAGGGAAAGATGTAAAGGCTCAGTGAGATTGGATGTATTACGCGGGTGGGTCATTAATGGCCTAGAGGGTCGGGACCTCGAAGGAGGTCCAGACAGGGATATAGAAAGAGGTGGTGCATGAAGGAAAAAGAGAGGGGGAGAAAGATATAGAAAGGAATAACTATGCCTTTGGGCTAGTATTGTAATTTTTTTGAAAGTTTAATGAAGTGAAAGCTTGAGTGATTCTCTGTGAGAGTGTGTCTCTATCAGTCTTTAGTTAATTTGGTAAATGGAATTGGATTATTGGATTAACCAAAAATATGGGTCTTTAGTTAGTTTGATAAATTGGATTGGATTATCGAATTAACTAAAGTTATGGGACTTTAGTTAGTTTGGTAAATGGAATTGGATTATGGGATTAAATAAAGATATGAGACTTTAGTTAGTTTAGTAAATGGAATTGGATTAGCATATTAACTAAAGGTATGGTAGTTTAGTTAGTTTGATAAATGGAATTGGATTATGTGGATTAAAATAGCAATTCACGGTAAATTCATGGGAACTGAGAGTTCATATGCATTATATTAGCATATGTTTAGGAGAAAGGGATTATGGGATCCTTGTATTTATAAATACCAAACTTATGCAATAAAAGAGAACATTCAAGGCTAGGTTTTCTTGAAAGGGTTTTCCCCATGATAAATAATGTGTTATGGGTATTGAGTCTTTCTTTATTTATTTGCTTTAATGTATCTCTTTATTGTAATTTCCATATTCACTTTTAACATATCTTTTACCGATTGATTATTATGTTTGATTTGAATAGATGTTTTAGTAAATATTTTTCTTTGTTTGTTCTAAATGAGATAAAATTTTTGGTTTTTAGTATGTGATGGTGTTTGTTATTGTTAATTAATTTTTAAAAAAATAGTAAATAGTGGCATCCCTTAACATAATTGGGTTTTTGGGTTGTTACAAATGGTATTAGAGTAGTAAGGCATAGGACAAGACACTTTCATAGAAGAACTCTAGGGGACAATGGACTAGAGGTTTCTTTGGAATGTGCTAAGGTTTAGGTATCTTCCCATACAAGTCGTTGCTTCATTAAGCTAAAGCTAGGAAGACCTTGAACTACCAGTTGCTTGAAGTCAAAGCACATAGTTATGGGACTATAAGCTTTCCTAGATAAGGATCTAGGTATGACGGGCTAGAAGCTTCCTTGGATAAGCTAAGGATTGGTCCTAGGAAAAACAACTTTACTTTGGTATACTATCTTGCATAAAGTAAGCATAACCTTAGCCATTCATGAATGAAATAAGATAAAATGAGATAGATGACTTTAGCTATCTTAGGTGAGATATATGGATAGAGTCAACTCATAGCAAAAATGAGATAGATAAATTTAGCTATCTTAGGTGAGATAGATGGATAGGGTCAGCTCATAGCAAAAATGAGATAGATGACTTTATCTATCTTAGGTGAGATATATGGATAGGATTAGCTCATAGCAAAAATGATATAGATAACTTTAGCTATATTAGGTGAGATATATGGATAGGGTCAGCTCATAGAAAAAGGGGTAGATGAATTTAGCTATCTCAAATGAGATAGATAGGTAGTAAGCTCATAGAAAAAATGAGATAGATGACTTTAGCTATTTTATATATAGGATGAGATAGATGGATAGAGTCAACTCATAGTAAAAATGGGATGGATAAATTTCATTATCTCATCAGTAAAGGTGAGATAGATACCTTAAGTTAAATAATTATATGTGCACTAACTAATTTTTTGGGGGGTTAAGATAATCGTACTTAAGAATAGATGTAGAGATCTATTCTTCAGATTTGAGATTTCTTATCTAAAAAGGAATAGGTAGGAAACCTACTCTAGAGATTATTATGGGGTCCTCTCCTTAAGTTGATTGAGGAATAAACCAAATTTTGAGTTTAATAAACATTTGAAAGTAAAAATGAGATAAATGACTTTAGCTATCTTAGGTGAGATAGATAGATAAGGCTAGCTCATAGCAAAATTGAGATAGATGGATAGGATCAGCTTATAGAAAAAATAATATGGATAAATTTAGCTATCTTAGGTGAGATAGATGGATAGGGTCAGCTCATAGCAAAAATAAGATAGATAACTTTAGCTATCTTAGGTGAGATAGATGGATAGGATAAGCTCATAGAAAAAATGAGATAGATGACTTTATCTATCTTAGGTGAGATAGATGGATAGGATTAGCTCATAGAAAAAATGAGATAAATAACTTTAGCTATATTAGGTGAGATAGATGGATAGGTTCAGCTCATAGCAAAATGGGTAGATGACTTTAGCTATCTCAAATGAGATAGATAGGTAGAGTCAGCTCATAGCAAAAATGAGATAGATGACTTTAGCTATTTTATAGATAGGATGAGATAGATGGATATATTCAAATCATAGTAAAAATGGGATGGATAACTTTTGTTATCTCATCAGTAAAGGTGATATAGATACCTTAAGTTAACTCATTATAGGTGAACTAACTAATTTTTTTGGGGTTAAGATAATCGTACTTAAGAATAGATGTAAAGATCTATTCTTCAGATTTAAGCTTGCTTATCTAAAAAGGAGTAGGTAGGAAACCTACTCTAGAGAGTATTATGGGGTCCTCTCCTTAAGTTGATTGAGGAATGAACCAAGTTTTGAGTTTAATAAACATTTGAAAACAAAAATGAGATAGATGAATTTAGCTATCTTAGGTGAGATAGATAGATAAGGCTAGCTCATAGTAAAATTGAGATAGATGGATAGGATCAGCTTATAGCAAAAATAAGATAGATAACTTTAGCTATCTTAGGTGAGATATATGGATAGGATCAGCTCATAGCAAAAATAAGATAGATAACTTTAGCTATCTTAGGTGAGATATATGGATAGGTTCAGCTCATAGAAAAAATGAGATATATAACTTTATCTATCTTAGGTGATATATATGGATAGGATTAGCTCATAGAAAAAATGAGATAGATAACTTTAGCTATATTAGGTGAGATAGATTAATAGCAAAAGGGGTAGATGACTTTAGCTATCTCAAATGAGATAGATAGGTAGAGTCAGCTCATAGCAAAACTGAGATAGATGCCTTTAGCTATTTTATATATAGGATGAGATAGATGGATAGAGTCAACTCATAGTAAAAATGGGATGGATAACTTTCGTTATCTCATCAGTAAAGGTGAGATAGATACCTTAAGTTAACGCATTATAGGTGAACTAACTAATTTTTTTGGGGGTTAATATAATCGTACTTAAGAATAGATGTAGAGATCTATTCTTTATATTTGAGCTTGCTTATCTAAAAAGGAGTAGGTAGGAAACCTACTCTAGAGAGTATTATGGGGTCCTATCCTTAATTTGATTGAGGAATGAACCAAATTTTGAGTTTAATAAACATTTGAAAGCCTAAACAAATCATACAGAGAGCAAACTCTGAGACTAGGAAGTAAGAAAATCCTGCATAACCTCAAGCCTCAAGGAAAGCACCCATCAGTCTGACTTGAAATCCATTAAATTTAATAGAAAAAATTCAAGGAAAGTTGATCTCTAGGTGAGAGTTGCAATAAATTGCAAGGCAAAAATAATGTAAATTTTACATAAATTAAGGTTTCAGCATGGATGATGAAATATTGTGCCTTAATATGGGGTATTTCTACCCATAATTGGTAGTTTGAGGCAATGCATTATGTAGAAAATACTAGGTTTCCTTCATTCTCTTACCTTGTAGGTGTAAAATATGGAAAAGTAGGAATAAAATCTCCTTCTAGGTAGATCTGGAGAAGGATGTTACTACTTATGTGGCTCAATGATTAGGGTTGCATTCCTCATGAAGCGAATGCAATATTAATATTTGTAGGGGATGAGGAAATCTTGCTCTAATTCAAAAAAAATGAAATTTGGACATCATTATTGATCATTCAACTTGGCGTAGCAATAATATTTTTGCAATAAACACCTAGGATTGTGTTTATCCCCAAGGGGGTAGGATGTCATGACCCTCCCTAGCAGGCTTTATAGCATGGAAAACTAGGTATTGTTGAAAGATAATTTATACCTAGTTTTGTTATAATTAAACAAGTATTATATTCTTAAAGGAACATTTATAATAAAGGATCATTATAAATGGGAGAATATTAGAGTTATAATAAAAGAATATAATAGCTTATTATAAATAAAAAGGATTATTTATAATAAGAAGCTATTATAAATAGGGGAATATTTATAATAGAGACTATTATATATTTATAATAGTAGAATAAAATATTATTAATAAAAGGATTTATTAATAATATAGACTATTATATATAATATAATAGGAGAATAAAATGTACTATAAATAAGGTATTATTTATAATGAAAACTATTATATATAATATAAATAGGAGAATAAAATATATTATTATTTTGAAAGTTCAACTGAAATGAAGGAAGATATTTAAAAAATTAATAGTATATTTAAAATATCTTTTGGCATGTTATCTTTTGGATAAGGGTATCAAGTTTACATTTAAGTAAGGATGGGCTTCTTGATGTAAAGGGATGGCAAGCCTTCAAATTGTCTAGAAGTGTGTTAATTGAGTATAACCCTTGAAGTCGGGTGGTTGGGTCTATATATAGAAAAGAAGGCCAATGACAAGTCTGGATATGGAGGAAGGAGGTGACTCAAGGAGGGAGGAGGACTCTTTCAAAGGTGGTCGTATTGAAAGACTTAAAAATTGGAATCCATCCAAAGAAACTCTCTAAGGTTGGAATTCTTTACTCTTAGCTACACTTTGTATATATTTTGTAAGATTTCTATTCAACTCTCCTATATTTTTAGGTACATAGTGGCAGACTATATCATTAGGGTGAAATAAACTCCCTAACACCAAGATTTTGCATTCAATATATGCCCTTCTTTTGGAGCATTCCACATGGATGCTATTTCGGTGCAGGTGGTGTCTTTTCACCACTGCAAATCATATTTCAATGCACCAATTCATGAGATACCCTCCCTGATTTAGTAATAGCAACCCTATCTCCTTTTTGGTAGCATCATTGTTTAAACTAGTATTGTTGATTATAATATTATTTATAATATTAAATGTATTATTGATCATGGTTATTGAGTGCATCCAACTTATTCATGGAGTCGTTAGTTATTATGGAAGAGGTAAACAATGAAGGCCTTGTCTTCTCCTTCAGTTGTAGTAGCAGGCTTCCACATACAACAAATATTGATGCATGGCAGCTTAAATTACATAGCATCTAAACTAAGAATAGGGGAGGGGGTCTTTATTTAGCTTATATTTTAAGCTAGCATCAGATCTTGATATGGATATGGATCACTCTATTTTATCCAACCCATTCTCCTTGTGTTTTAAAATTTAGAAGCCAGTAATTCAGTCGAGTTTGAGCACATGGCCATCTAGAGTTGCGTAATGTCAGTTTGGAGGTTATGTAAACCCATAAGTAATTATTGTTCCAACCTTGTATTCACTAGTTCATTTGAATGCTCTCCACCACTAGTTTGACTCCACTAGATGTTGGGCTTTTCTATGTTGGAAATTTTGAATATATTGTTGTCATTAATGTCAAAGAATTAAGGGCATAAGTTAATGACTTTGGTTGTCATTTATGTCAAGGAAAATAAAAGTGTAGACACTAAAATATGGTAAAATTGATTAAACATCCATAAGCAATGATCAAATTGACATCATATAGCCCCTTTGGTCAGCCCTTAGAAGGATCACAATGGTTTTAGCCACTTCGAAAGAGGTTTTGGAGGCTTTTGGCCTTTTTGAGAGGTTTTGGCCCAAAATTCACCACCATCACACCTTGGGATGGTGCATATTCCCACCATCCCACCATGGGATGGAGGTGAGCCATCATCCCAGGGTGGGACGGTGAGCAAGTTTGACCCAAAAAAGTCAAATCTGGGACAAATGGCACCCAAAAACTGCCATTTACCCTGCCAATTGAAGCATGCAGGTCAGATGGCACTGCATCCTTATGACATGATTCATATTGGAGGCCCAAAATGAATATTCTCTTCCACACCCAATGTATTCCTCCTTTTTGACAAATGGCACCTCCTGCCATGCATGCCCTTACATGTATTTTTGCACATAAGCCCTTTGGGGTATAAAATGGATATAATTTTAACAAAAAAACACACACATATATATATAGGAGTTCTAGGATATGCAACAAGTGCTTCCAATATTTCCCCTCACTTTTTTGTGCTTTCTTGCCCTCGAAATCTCTCTTTTGCAAAAGAGGTTATCGGGTGACTTCAAGAGCGTCCTTTGAGCATAACTTTTCCATCTAGGTGAATTTCTTCACCAAATTCAACAAAAAAACCCCTATAGTGTTTAGTATCATTCTCCAATGATATTGGCAGAAAAAAGTATGCAGAATTGGTGGGTATCCCCTCCCAGTGTGCCCTCCAATTAGTTGCAGTCACCACCGTCCCCCGGGATGAGGAAAAATACTTGCACAATTTTATTACTATTTTTTAATTATATTATTCTATACTATCATAATATTATTTAGTTCAAATTTCATGTAATTTTGAGTTCAATTTGTTGAGATATTACATTTTTAAGTTTTTGTAGGTTCGTAGGGCCCATCCAGGCACACCAGTTGCATGCAGGTGGATCTGGACCTCAATTTTAAAATCTAACCATATTGGTTGTATTTAAATGTCCATTTATGTATTCTTTCCAAATTTCATGAGTTTTGGATATGTTTAGGTTCAAGATTTGCTTGTCTTGGTTTTCGTAGGTTGCAGGCGAGCAGCACAAAATCGAGGGGTCTACAAATGCAATTTCAGATATTTTTTTGGTGATATCCCCTAAAAACATACTCTTTAACATATCCACAAATTTTCAAGTTATTCTGATCTTATTTGATATATTTTTGATATATGCATTCTTTTCCCCTATGGGTATTGCATGTTTTCCACCATACACCCTTGCTATTTGACCCCTTTGGCTTCCTTGTGTGTAGGTGCAGGTTCTTAGGATGAATTGGGAAGGAATATCAGACATTAGATATCAGAGATACAAGTAGCAGTGGCATTTTCCCACCCATATCTATTGTGGGTACGAGGAAAGGCATTGGATGTGCACCCAGATTTCTAGAAGGATTTGATCCTTGGGCACTCCAAGCTTTGTTAAAATTGTATCACATTTGACCCCTAAAGGGGATTTTTTTTTAACCTTGGATTTTATCCACCAAATTAATAAAGAAGATACTCATTTCATTTCATTCCTTATTGTTTGGTATTGCTTCATTTTCATATGCATGCTTTCGTTTGATGCTCATGCGCAATATAGGATAGATACACATATTGTTACTCATAATTAGGTGCATTTATTTTCCCTAATTCAGTGGTGATCATGGTGGGACCCTTTTCCCTTGTGCTTTGGGTGAAATTTTGACTTTATTTCTTCCATTTTTTCCCTTTTTGTGTTGCAGGTGCTCCCCTCCCCACCATGGAACGGTGGCAGAATATTTATCTAGCTCACCCTAGGACAGTGGCTTCACTGTACCACCCTGGGATGGTGATAGGTCTTCTAATCATCCCACCCTGGAGTGATGAGGAAACAGAGATATTTCTGCCCAAAAATTTAGAATTTTGAATGCTCAAAATGGACAAAGTAAGTGCCTAAACCCTTTTTTTTTCTGTTGCATTTTCAGAGACTATTAAAATTAGTTTTCTTGCTTCATTTGCTTGCATAGAAAGGTTAAAATTTACATTTTTTATTTTCTTATAATATCACATAGCAAAAGGAAGAAGAAAAATTGAAATAAATCTAAAGTAGCAATGCATCTTTGTGGCTTGATTGCTTGTGGCTTACCCAATGGGTAAGCTAGCATTTAGGATTTGCATTCATAAGTGACATTTGTAGGTTCCTTTTATCCTAGATTTTTGAAATTAAAACACACCTATTGCATGCATTTATTGAATGATCATCGAATGCTTCTTTGCTTAATTTCTTTGGGCTTAAAAGGAACCACACACACTTGCACACTTCACAATAACATTGGTAAGGTTGGATTTCATCACCAACCCCCAATTTAGACTGGTGACGTTGGATTTCACCTCCTTCCACCAGCTTTCCCATATATTCCTTAAATATAATAGGGCACTCTCTCAATATTGAATAGGTCACTAATGTTCAAACTACCTCCCAATGTTGGAAATATTGTTTCAGAGTGGAAGAGCTAGGCAAACCCCCCATTGGGATTTAATCGGTGTACCCTAGACTCTTTTGAGAACTCATGTTTGGCACTAGTGTCCCTAGTCACCACTTTGGTTGAGTTCCCTTATTCTAATTTCACAACAAGAGCAAAGAGCAACAAAAAATCTAAACACATTGAAACCAGTTTAGGACACACATTTAATTAGAAAAAATATAATTATATTGTCTGCTTTGTGTGTTTCTTTGTTATTTGGGACAAAACCCTAACCCTAATTTTTCAAAAAATAGGGTTTCAAAAAAATTGTAAAAATCTACTTTTTGATTCTGCATACAATGCTTCAATAATCATGCAAAATGGAGCTACAACAAAAAAGTTCTTTTGGTTTTGTGATTACTCTATTTTAAGAGTCCGAAAATAGGGAAAAAGTGCACTAAAATGGTCATAGAATGGTCTAGACAACTCCAAAACTTGCCAAAAAAAATTGTTGTCTTAGTTAGCTCCTTCTGCACCTCTCCCAGAAATTTTGAGTCCTAACTCTTCATGGTTCAAAATTTCCCCAAAAATCCTAAAAGTGGGCATTTCCCCACGGGCCCCGGTTGGCCAAATATTCCAAAAATACAAATTTTTGATCCAAAAATCAAATTTTGGATACCTATCCCATTATGATCCGCTTGTCACACTGATTGTTTTAATATATAACACTTATAACCTTTTTGGGAAACTCAAAATTTTCTAAAAATGGCTGATAGACCCTCGTTTTACCAATTTGGTCCAAAGGCGGTTGAAAATAAGACCTCCAATTTAGTGAGAGATTCAAGATCCATAGCCAGTGAATATCTCCAAATAAGTCTAGAGGACATCCCCATACCTAAATGGCATCCTAGGTCCTATCATAACAACAATATTATCCCTAGGGGGGCAAACCTTCGAGATACCCCTACTAGGGAAGCACCCATAGGTCCTCTAGGAAAACTCCCTTATTGGGATACCTTGATACAATTCTATATAGCAAATAATCTGCCCACTAAGGGGTCTAATAGATCAATATCATGGGTCCACACCTCAGCTTACTCTCTACATCAATCAGAATATGAACATGAGAGTACACCATGGCCTAGATTGGATGAGCAAACCACCCCATTTGATCGAGCAAGTCTCCCTCATACTCACAGAGAGCACTCAAAATCCACACATCGTGATTGTGTGCAGCTTGAATATATAGAGCTTACATCTAAAACTGAATATGAGGCTTTCCTAATAGATGAGGGAGAAGATCCCAACCATCTACCTACTCCTCATGAAGAGTACTTGGTGCAACCATATGATGGCTCTACATCATCGGACTGTACATAGCCAATTCATAAATCATAGTCTAAAGGTAATGTGATCCTTAGGGAGCATGGAAAACAAGCATTAGACCCTACTAGGGGGGAAAGACATGATAAACCCATCTATATTTCAAATATGAGGATACGTAAACCCAATGCAATGGAGAAACTAGATCATACTCATTAGGCAATTAGGCCAAATCTTAATAGGCAACAACATACAGATCAACTCTAGTTGGCTCAAAAAAAAGTACATCAACAATGTGTGGACTCACAATGAGCACACCTACAAGAGTTGTATCAATGAAAGATACAAGAACAACAAAATATACAACAAGAGAAATTACATAATGCAGTACCTAAAGTTGTGCTTACACCTAGCACCTATAGGATGCAACAATGGGCAAGACGCCCAATACAATCTCAAAATCTTCCCCCTCGGCCATGCCAAACTTGCATTCAACATCAAAGGACATTATCTAGTTATCATCAATAGCCTCATACTCCTCAATAGTACCAAGATCAATATGAGGAGGAATCATATGAAGAGTCCCAATGGGAACATCAGGATCAAATAGATGCCTACCCTGAACCCAGTTATGATGAGGTACCTAATGATCATACTTATCATCCACCTCAACATCAAAAATGACCTCCTTCATCTAATCAAGAGCAACAATAGGATGATCATATTATGTCGTCAACGCCATACAAAGTTCTAGCTGATCGGTTGAAGGCATTAGAAAAGCCAGATCAAAATTTGGGTTATCAAAAACCCACACTAAAGCATCTTAGTAATCAGCCTGTACATCCATCAGTATCATCACTGACATACCCATCAAATTTCCATATGCCCAAACTTTAAGATTTCAAAGATGATGAAGATGCAGAAGAGCACGTGACAAGATTCATTCTTAAGTGCTCTCATCTTCAAGATTATGACCCTTTGATGTTGAGAATATTCATTACAACATTATGTGGAGATGCTTTAGAATGGTATAATCATCTACCACATCATAGCATAAACACCTTTGAGCAATTGGCCAATACATTTTTGGGATGTTTTGCCTCTAGCGCTAAGAAAAGGACAAACTTGACTAACTTGTCTAGGCTTCATCAACTTGATGATGAGCCAGTCATGGATTATGGCAATAGATGGATAAAGGTGATTTTAAAACTACCTTTCACCCTACCCACAATGGAACTCATCCAAATGTTTACTAGAAGCTGTTCAAAGCAGATTTCACTTATTTTACAATTACAATGATATCAAACATTCAAGGAGGCCTTAGCACAAGCCCAAATCATTGAGGACATCAAGGTCCAAGAGGGTGATGTATGACTCCACAAAGGGTAACAGCCAAAAAATAACATTAAAGGTGGTAACACGCAGCAAAATTTAGCCCCAATCAATCAAGTGGTTCTAAGCATCCCTAAACCCTTAAACCAAGATCCCCCACTGCAATTACCAGTGCAACGTAATTACCAGGCTCAACCTCCATTGGCCAAAAACCATCTACAACAAAAGAAAAGACAATATACTCATTTTTTAGAGCCCTTAGCATCAATATTCAATCAATTGTATGAGGCATGAGAAATAACCCTTCCCAAGATCCATCCATTGAAACCTAACAAATGTAGATCAAAGGCACACAAGAAAGATCTATACTATGTTTACCATAGACAAAGAGGTAATGATATCCAAACATGTTATCCCTTTAGAGATTTAGTTTAGGATATTATCAAGAGGCAAGAGCTTTCGATGGGCGATCCTCTTGCTCCTAACAACCAACCGATAGGAGACTTCCAAGATCTCTGGCCCATACACGAAGCAAACACAACATCTGCCAACCACTTTGAGCAACCCAAAGGTAGCATACCTTCCCCACCATCCACATCACAACCAATGAATCATAGTGAGAACTATAAAGATATCACACCTTTCTCACCTTCATTTAGTAGCACACACACTAGGTGTGCCTAAGGTATCATGCCTTCCCCCTCGCAAAACACTCAAAATTCAAAAACAATTTAAAACACCAAAAATCCAAACAAATCATAAAATGTCAAAATCCACAAACATTCAAAATAATCAAAAATTCAAAAATATTGCAAAACATTAAAACACAAAAATATTTGGCATGTACTTTTGCATACTTTAATTGCATTGCATTAGGTATTTTTCAGCCATTATACTTGCATTAGGATAGGTCTTGTTTAACATCGCATCAATCACAGTAAATGCTAGGGGTATATAAGGTATTGCACCTTCCTCCTAAGAACACAAAGTAAGCAAAGTTACAAAAGGCTCCAAGGGTATCTACATATCGCTTGGTCAACCTAGAACACTCCTAGACTATCTACGATCATCTAGGTCAACCTTAAAAGCCCCAAAGGCATCCATAAGCCCTTTGGTCATAGCCAAATGACCCTAGGTAGTCGTAGACACTTTTTAAGTGTCGCTGACTGTCTAGGTCAACCAAAAGGCTCCTAGCGGTTTTCCACTGTCTAGGTCAAATAAAAATTCTCCTAGACTATCTATGATTTTCTAGGTCAACCCTAAAATCCCCAAAGGCATCCATAAGCCCTTTGGTCATGGTCAAATACCCTTAGGCAATCGTAGGCACTTTTTAAGTGTCGTTGACCATCTAGGCCACCCAAAAGGCTCCTAGCGGTTTTTCACCATCTAATTCAAATAAAAATGCTCCTAGACTATCTACGATCATCTAGTTTAATCCCAAAAGCCCCAAAGTTATCCATAAGCCCTTTCGTAAAAACCAAATGCCCCTAGGCAGTTGTAGACTCTTTTTAAGTGTTGTCGCCCGTCTAGGTCACCCAAAAGTCTCCTAGTAGGTTTTCATCATCTAGGTCAAATTAAAATGCTCCTGGACTATCTACGATCATCTATGTTAAACCTAAAAGTCCCAAAGGCACCCATAAGCCATTTGGTCCCAACCAAATGCCCTTAGGTAGTCGTAGAAACTTTTTAAGTGCAACTGCCCGTCTAGGTCACCCAAAAGGCTCCTAGTGGGTTTTCACCATATAGGTCAAATAAAAATGCTCTTGGACTATCTACGATCATCTAGGTCAAACCTAAAATCCCCAAAGGCATCCATAAGCCCTTTGGTCACAACGAAATACCCTTAGGTATTCATAGATACTTTTTGAGTGCCATCACCCATCTAGGCCACCCAAAAGGCTCCTTACAATTTTTCATTGTCTAGGTCAAATAAAAATGCTCCTAGACTATCTACAATCATCTAGGTCAAACCTAAAATCCCCAAAGGCACCCATAATCCCTTTGGTCACAACCAAATACCCCTAGACAGTCGTAGACACTTTTTAAGTGCCATCGCCCGTCTAGGTCACCCAAAAGGCTCCTAGCAGGTTTTCACCATCTAGGTCAAATAAAAATGCTCTTGGATTATCTACAATCATCTAGGTCAAACCTAAAATCCCCAAATGCACCCATAAGCCCTTTGGTCACAACCAAATGCCCCTAGGCAGTCGTAGACACTTTTTGAGTGCCACTACCCATCTAGGCCACCCAAAAGGCTCCTTATAGTTTTTCACCATCTAGGTCAAATAAAAATACTTCGGGACTATCTACAATCATCTAGGTCAAACCTAAAAGCCCCAAAGGCACCCATAAGCCCTTTGGTCACAACCAAATGCCCCTAGGAAGTCATAGATACTTTTTAAGTGTCGTCACCCGTCTAGGTCACCCAAAAGGCTCCTAGCGGGTTTCACCGTCTAGTTCAAATAAAAATGCTCCTGGACTATCTAAAATCATCTAGATCAAACCTAAAAGTACCAAAGGGACCCATAAGCCCTTTTGTCACAACCAACTTCCCCTATGTAGCCGTAGACACTTTTTGATTACCCCACCCATCTAGGCCACCCAAAAGGCTCCTTGCGATTTTCACCATCTAGGTAAAATAAAAACACTCCTGGACTATCTACAATCATCTAGTTCAAACCTAAAATTTTCAAAGGCACCTTTGGTCATAACCAAATACCCCTAGGTAGTCGTCGACACTTTTTGAGTGTCGCCACCCATCTAGGCCACCCAAAAGGCTTATTGCAGTTTTTCATCGTCTAGGTCAAATAAAAATGCTCCTAGACTATCTACGATCATCTAGGTCAACCCTAAAAGCCCCAAAGGCATCCATAAGCCCTTTGGTCATGTTCAAATGCCCTTAAGTAGTTGTAGACACTTTTTAAGTGTCGATGATCGTCTAGGTCACCCAAAAGGCTCCTAGCAGTTTTTCACCATCTAGGTCAAATAAAAATGCTCCTAGACTATCTACGATCATCTAGGTCAACCCTAAAATCCCCATAGGTATCCATAATCCCTTTGGTCATAGCCAAATACCCCTAGGAAATCGTAGATACTTTTTAAGTGTCGTTGACCGTCTAGGTCACCCAAAAGGCTCCTAGCAATTTTTCATCGTCTAGGTCAAGTAAAAACATTCCTAGACTATCTATGATCATCTAGGTCAACCCTAAAAGTCCCAAAGGAATCCATAAGCCATTTGGTCCCCAAAAATGCCCCAATGGACCCCAATACGCTCATTGTTCATAGATACATACATATATATATCAATAAAAAATTCAAAAACATCATCAAAATACAAAAATATTGCATCGCATTGCACTTTCATACATATATCAATAAAAATTAAAAAAAATTAAAAAACATTATCAAAATTTCAAAAATTCAAAAATATTGCATCACACCACATTGCATCCCATTGCATTTTATCGTCGCTTGCATTTAGGTATATTCATCATTAGCACTTTACATTTTAGAGTTGCTCATACATGTCTAGCACCATAATGGTACATTACTTACCGCTCAAAGTCAATGTTGTGAAATTACTCATAGTTCAATACCGTAATTATCATTTTCACCCACATTTTTCACATTTCCATAGTCATGTCTATTCCCTTCACTTAGCCATTTGTTTTAGAATTTCAGTGGGATTTTTGGTCACTCAACCATATCCATTCTCTACTCATATTTTGTAGAAGGATAGCATGATCTTTAGGAGGTAGAATCTTGCTTAGATTATGCCTTGTGTACATCATATCCCAAACACAATTAGACATTAATAATCCAAGTTTTGCACAAAGAAATATGAAATCCATGAAGTGGTCTAGGTTGCCTTAAGCGAAAAGGTCATCCTGCTCATACCCTTGTGCGAATGGTTCAAGAATGTTGAGAGTTGGCAAAAGGACAAGTTCTCCCCTACCCAATTCCCCCCACAACAATAAGTGGTTTTCCCCTTTTTTTGTCATCAAAATACCACATTCTCACATATTTGCAACAGTATAAATTTTCAAACCCCCACAAAGTAAAAAATTCAAAGTACAAAAATACAAAAATCAGAAAGTGCACACGTCAAAAAGCACAAGAAACAGTGATCCCCATCACTCAAAATTCAAATACCTTGCTCAAGAGAAAAATAAAAAACTAAAAAAAATAGTGATTATTATCACTAAAAAGAGAAAAATAAACAATGATTCTTATCACTTTATATGAAAGCAAGTATCCCAATAAAATTGAAGAAAGTAGGGAGTCAAACTTGAATCCCTGGAACTCTTAGAATTTGGAAAACTATTAGGTGATCCTCATTATGGGTTTTGTGGATAGCCTATCCAACAATGGCGGTATCTTCCCGCATGATGATATGTTTGCCATATTAGCTTTTGGGCATATGTGTAGACCAATTTTTGCATGTGGATGAGCTAGCTTTGGTAACCTAGATTTCCTAGTGGTCTAGTCATACTTAGTACGAAACCTAGGATGGTGGCATTCATTGGGTGATCCTCATTACAGGTTTGGTTGAGAACCTACTTGGAACTGGTGGTATCCTTACGCATCTCACAGGAATGAACTCACTTGCACACACAGGGATATGAAGTACCTTGGTCATCCTAGCATATTTTAAATATTATCAAAAAGTCCTGCATGGTTAGTATACAACTTTTGATTAGTTGAATATATTGTTTGATTCTCATGAAAACCTCATAGGCCTTCTAGAAAATTCATTTATTCATTCCATTTTATCACATGTATGTCAGTTTCCATTTGCACAAATCCATTACATAGTCTCATGACAATATTCCACATGAATTGATGAATTCTATACAGTCTATGGTGCTAACATAGTATGTTATATAGTGTTCATATTCCATCAATACACATCAATAGATCATCCATTTCATTATGTAGACACTAAAATGTGGTTAACCCGATTAAGCACCCACAAAAAATGATCAAATTGACATCATATGGCCCCTTGGGCAGCCCTCAGGAGGCTCACAGTGGTTCTAGCCACTCCGAAAGGGTTTTTGGAGGCTACTGGCCCAATTTTGGGAGGTTTTGGCCCAAAATTCACCATCATCCCACCCTGGGATGGTGGTAGATTCCCACCATCCCACCCTGGGATGGTGGTGAGCCATCGTCCCAGGGTGGGACGGTGAGCAGGTTTGACCCAAAAAAGTCAAATCTGGGACATTTGGCACCCAAAAACTGCCATTTAGCATGCCATTTGGAGCATGCGGGTCAGAGGGCACTAAGTCCTTATGACATGCTTCATAATGGAGGCCCAAAATGGATATTCTCTTCCACACCCAGTGCATGCCTCCGTTTTGACAAATGGCGCCTCCTGCCATGCATGCCCTTGCATGCCTTTTTGCACATGAGCCCCTTTGGGCTATAAAATGGATACATGGTCCACAAAAAATAAGAGATAGGAGTTCTAGGATATGCAATGGAGTGCTGCCGATATTTCTCCCCACCTTATTGCACCTCTCTTGCCCTCGAAATCTCCTCTTTTGCAAAGGAGGTTACCGGGTGACTTCAAGAGGGTCTTTTGAGCGTAACTTTTCCATATGGGTGAATTTCTTCACCAAATTCAATGAAAAAACACCTTATATTGTTTAGGAACATCTTCTAGTGATTTTGGTAGCAAAAAGTGGCCATAATTGGTGGGTATCCCTTCCCAGGGTGCCCCCCAAATAGTTGCAGTCACCACCATCCCCCCTAGGATGAGGGTAAATTCTTACACAATTTCATTACTATTTTTTAATTATATTTTTCTATATTATCCCATTATGCTACAGTTAAAATTTCATGTAATTTGGAGTTAAATTGACCAAGTTATAGCATTTTTAAGTTTTTGCAGGCTCGTAGGGCCCATCCGGGCACCCCAGTTTGATGCAGGTGGATATGGGCCTCAATTTGAAAATATAACCATATGGGTTGTCTTGAAATGTCAATTTATGCATTCTTTCCAAATTTCATGAGTTTTGGATATGTTTAGGTTCGGGATTTGCTTGTCTTCTTCTTCGTAGGTTGCAAGCGGGCGACGCAAAATCGAGGGGTCTACAGATGCAATTTCTGATATTTTTTTGGTGATATCCTCTCAAAAAATCCTCTTTAACATCTCCAAAAATTTTCAAGTCATTTTGACATGATTTGATATATTTTTAATATATGCGTTATTTTGCCCCTATGGGGATTGCATGTTTTCCACCATACACCCTTGCTATTTGACCCCTTTGGCTTCCTTGTGTGCAGGTGCAGGTTATTAGAAGGAATTGGGAAGGAATATCAGACATCAGATATTGAATATACAAGCAGCGGTGGCATTGGCCCGCCCACCTCGATTGTGGGTATGAGGAGAAACATTGGATGTGCACCTTGATTCCTTGGAGGAATTGATCCTTGGGCATCCTAAAAATTGTAACAATTGTATCACATTTTGAGCCCTCAAGGGGACTTCTGTGTAACCTTGGATCTGATCCACCAAATTAATGAGAAGAAACTTGCTTTATTTCATTTCCTTTTGTTTGGTATTCCTTCATTTTCACATGCATGCTTCCTTTTTGATGCTCATGAGCGATATGGGATAGATACACATATTTTTTTTCATAATTTGGTGCACTATTTTTCCCTAATTCAGTGGTGATCATGGTGGGACCCTTGTCCCTTATGATTTGGGTGAAAATATGACCTCAATTTTGCAATTTTTGCCCTTTTTGTGTTGTAGGTGCTCCCCTCCCCACCCTGGAACGGTGGCAGAGCCTTTATCTGGCACACCCTGGGATGGTGGCTTCACCATCCCACCCTAGGATGGTGGTGAGGCTTCTAATCATCCCACCCTGGAGCGGTGGTGAAACAGAGATATTTTTGCCCAAAAATTCAGAATTTGGAGAGCTCAAAATGGACAAAGTAAGTGCCTAAACCCTCTGTTTTTCTGCTGCATTTTCAGAGACTGTTAAAATTTGGTTTTTCTCACATTATTTTGTTTGCATAGAAAGGTTAAATGTCACTTTTTACCTTTCTTATAACATCACGTAGCAAAAAGAAGGAGAAAAATCAAAGGAAATCTAAAGTAGCAATGCATCTTTGTGGCTTGATTGTTTATGGCTTACCCAATGGGTAAGTTAGCATTTAGGATTTGCATTCATAAGTTGCATTTGTAGGTTCTTTATCCTAACTTTCTGAAAGTAAAACACACTTATTTGCATGCATTTAGTGAATGATCATCGAATGCTTCTTTGCTTACTTTCTTGGGATTAAAAGGAACCCCCACACACCACGCTTTATCTTAACATCGATGGCGTTGGGCTCTCACATCCAACCCGTCGATCGAGACCAACAGTGGATGTCATTACCACTTGATTGGCTCATGTGAAAGAGTATCATCGGGACCCATCCATGGCCAAGGCCGACCCAAGATCTGTCCTAACCATGCAAAATAGCATGCACTTCTCTTCGGAGAGGTGTATCGCTATGCACGGGGTGTTGGGTGAGGGTTGGTAGTACCTATGCTACCTCGTTGGATATGGATTTCATCACCATATTCAGCTTGTGTGAGTATATAGGTGAAATCCTTTAAAAATTTGAGTACATCATCCAACAATATTTCAAATACGTGACACAAGGTCATCCTTTACAAACAACACATCTAAAACACATGAAACAGTTTAGGGATTCACACTTAAAACTTAAAAGAGATAATCATCTGTCTTATTGAGTGTTTCCTTCTTGTATGTTGTTTCATTAAAAATTTGTAAAGAAGATAATCACTTGGGGTACTAATAGAAGAGCGCAATGGTGCGCACCCGTAGCCAAGCCCAAGCATGGGTGGAAGCTATGGAGAGTGGATTAGGAGACACAAATCATCTCCGCTATAGCCCTAGGGACTTGGTTATACCTCCCTGGTGAGCTTCTACTCCACCTAGCCCCAAGACCGTAGGGCACGAGCCTCATCTCTGAAGGGACCCTCTATGGGACACCCCGAGGGATGATGGGTATTACATGGGAGAGTGTTCCTGGTATGGAGATATTTCATAGGCCTTCCTTGGTGAAAGGCAACTGCATGCCGAGGCGCTAATAGATAGAGTGGTGCCATGCATCCGCATTCCCATCAGGGCTGACATGCCTAATCCTAGGTAGGAGCATGACTTCACACACTGGCCAGAGCAAGTCGATATGACTTTACCTCCACATCACCTTGATAGGATACAACAACTCATGCAGCCCGATGGGAATGACACCCATCGGTCAGGGTGAGCCAATTCTGCCCTACCTTTCCTCGTCCAAGAGGGAAGACATGAGGAGATCCTAGACTTTCCTCAGGAATAATATTTTATGCATGCCCGATGTGCCTCTGCACCAACTGAGTATAATGAACACATGTTCCAGCCCGAGCCTCAAGTCAATGCGGTGAACCTCGAGAGAGGCAAGCACCCTATGGAGAACACAGATTACCTTGGACAAGGTCAACCCTAGGGTGAGACTCCTAGACCCCCTAGGCCTCGCACTATGGATCAAATTAGGCAAGTGGTTGCAAGATATACCGAATGCCAAGCTCAGTTCAAGCAGCTTCGATGGGATAAAGAGCAACTAGACCACTTGCACCAACTTGAGAAAGAAAGGATCGAATGACAGACCAACGAGCTATTCCAAGAAACTTTGAGAGAGAGGGTCCCTACCCCTAAGACACATAGGTAGGAAGTCCACCCGAGGCAACCCATGCTCATTCGAGAGAGGTCCCCGAGACCTTATCAAATGTTGCCTCCATGACCTCCTAGGCCAGATCAGGAGATGCCTCCCAAGCCAAACATAGGGCGCCCACTATGGGTAGATACCCCCATTTATAGACCAGCTCGAGAGATGCCTTACGGGGCTTATACTGAGCATGAGCCAGAAGTAGAGTATGTTGAGACGCCTTACCAAGGCAAGGGGGTGACTTACCACCGCCTCACCCTAGGTTGGAGGATCCTAGACCTCCATCACAAGATGTGAATAAGGATGAGGAGATCAAGTCCTCAGGCCCTTATAAAGCATTGCTAGAATACCTGGAGTCAGTAGAGAACAAGACCTCTGGGTCGGGATCTCAAAAGCCCACTATGCACCAATTGCATAGTCAACCCATCCATCCATCAGTACCTACGCCTCCCTATCCAGAGCAATTTAAGTTGCCTCAGTTGGCTACCTTTAAGGGAGAAGAGGATGCGCAAGAACATGTCACTAGGTTCCTAGGTCAATGCTTTGGCATTCATGATGATGATGCTTTGCTTTTGAGGATATTTGTGACTACCCTCACTGGCCCCACCTCCGAGTGGTTTTACCAACTCCCTAAGCATAGCATCCATAATTTGGACCAACTTGCGGATGCATTCCTAGAATGCTTTGCCTTCAACACCAAGAGGAAGGCAATGCTAGCCGATGTAGCTGGGTTGAAATAGTATGATGATGAGTCAATAACAAACTATGGCAATAGATGGTGAACCTTGCTCACCAAGCTGCCTTATCTTCTCCCCATGTCGGAGTTGACTCAGATGTTCTCCAAAAGTTGCTTGAAGCCAATCTCCTTGTTGCTATAGTTGCAACAATACCCCACTCTTGAAGATGCCCTAGCATAGGCTAGGATCATCGAAGAAATCAAGATTCAAGAGGGTGAGATTGTGAAGCCTCATAAGAAGGAATGGAACAAGAATGCTAAGAACACCCTAGTGCAACCTAAGTCAGTAGTAGTAAATCAGGTTGCCATTAGTGTCCCGGGGCCAATGCCAAGCCGTGCCACCTCAAAAGCCTAATTATCAGGCCACCCCTGGGAACTATGCCAAGGATAACTAGAATGGTCAAGGGAAAAATCAACAACATCACCCCAAGCGACAATTCATGCCCATTGTAGAATCTATGGACTCAGTGTTTGATCACCTCTTGGTGGCCAATGCGATCCATCTACCTGATAGTCGACCTATCGACCCTAATGCACCTAAGCCCAAAGGATACAGAGAAGACCTATATTGCAAGTTTCATAGGCAAAATGGGCATGATGTGCAAATGTGTTTCAAGTTCAAACACTTGGTGCAAGACCTAATTGATAGGAATGCCCTCCAGGTAGACAACCCTATCACACCAAACAACCAATAGATGGAGGTCTTCAAGGACCCCTTGCTTGCCCATGCAGAGTAGGCCAAACTAGCACCCTAGGTGAATGAGGTTCACCATGCCCCTCCTAAGCAAGGATATGTTGGCATGGTCAGTATTGTGACAAGAAATAGGTAGTATCCAAGTCTAGCTGCACCACCTACAGCTCAGGGTGATGTCCCTTCGACATCATAGCCTATACCACCTCCTGGGCCGAGCCTCCCACCTAGGCCTATAGTCACCATTAAGAGTAAGCTCGCTCAGAGTTTAAGAACAACATCTACCTGACTCTCCATCTATGAGCTCATCCAACAATCACAACCTCATAGAGAAGCCTTGATGGAGATCCTTAAGGCAATTGAGCTTCAGCCCCAGGAGTCTAACTCCTTCAACAACTTTGTGGGGCATGTGCGGCAATGCATAGAACCGGTGATTACTTTTCGAGAAGATGAACTTAAACCGGTTCCACATGATATAGTGGATCCCCCTTTACACATTGTCACATGTGTGAATGGAACACCATACAAGAGAGTCTTGATAGATACTGGGTCTTCGAGCAACATCATAACTACAATAGCTCTAAAGCACCTGAAGCTCCCAATATCTCATATTGTCACATCTACCTACACCCTCCGAGCATTCAATGATGCCATATGCTCAATGGTTGGTACAATCATCCTACCTATTCAAGTAGGAGAAAATATCATCTCGATGATGTGCCACATCTTGGAGGGAGAGATGGCATACAATATCTTGTTAGGAAGACCATGGATCAGGGACATGAAGTGTGTCCCTTCCATCGCTCACTAGTGCCTCAAGTACACTCACGAAGGGCAAGTTCATGTCATCCCCATGGACCTAGAGCCCTTCAAGTACTGCAACATGGTGCAATAGTTACCCGAGTCGACCTTGCCATCGATACATCTAGATTTTTAGCCGAATAAATCTAGTCGAGGTTTGACCCCACCGCTACCGCATACCATGCCCTCCTCATCGTCGGCTCTACCCTGGATGCCTAAGACACCAGTGGATCCTTTGCCTAGGAACCCAGAGAAGCGGCCCATTGAGGAGGACCAACCAATCATATCCACCATCTCTACAGAGGAGATACTTAGCCCGGATGATGAAGAGACACCACACGAGGCAAATGATGAGCCAGATCAAGTCTCACTCTCATCCCTCTTCTATCCATAGCCCTAGGTTACAGTACACCTGGCTTCTACCGGATTGGGAGAATACATGGTTAGGAATGTTACCACTACTCCTACTTTAGATTCGATGCAAGACATGGGTAGACCTCGTCTTCCCATAGGCACTATCGTGCCTCTTGGTATTCCCCCTAATCAAACGAATTTTGTCTATGGGGGCCTTGACTATGGCATCGAACCTTACCAACAATAGGAGGAGGATGAGGAACCTTTTGGAGAAGATATTAACTACTTGTCTAACCCTAACTTCACCCTGAAGTACCTTGACCTATGCAACTGGCATGGTTATGGGTTAGGCTTGTATGAGCAAGGCACAAGAATCCCTTATCAACCACAATATCAAATGCCCTATGACAAGTCGGGAGTGGGATGCAACAATCCCTTGCCTCTAGATGTCCTCATGGATGGCCTAAATCGCTTGAATATAGGCTACGAGGGTGGGTTGGCCCAAGACCCTTATGCCAATCCCAATACAGTCTACTCCCTAGGGGACTACTTTCCATGGCTATATGGGAACCCCATGATCCCCAGTGACATTCCCCCACATTTTGAGAGAGGGGAAGGTTCACGAAGTTGTCCCCATGTCTGTGATGAGTCAGATCAAGGCACCTCATATGAATGGACCTCAAAGGATGAGTCGGGTTATGAGGTGGCACCATATGACCCTTTTGAGTTGGATAGTGATCATTCACAAATTGTTCCCATTAATGACCAACAGGAAGGCCTCATACATCTGTTCCCTTTCCCTGATCCTGTCTGGTGGTAGCTCCTTCCTCCTGAAGAGCCGGTTCACCCATAGGAAGCTAGACCTCCTAGGGAGGGAGCAGTTAATTTACTTGAGCAGTTGGGTCCTCGTGAGCCTGAGGCACTACGAGATGAGAATGAAGAAATCCTCATCCATGACGATGATTATGAGGAACTAGCATATATGGGACCACACCTACCTGATCGCCCAATCCCAAGGGGTAACAATGAGATTCCCATATATGACAGTGACTATGAGGATGAAACAGAGAGGGCATACCTTGGCCCTCATTACTTGCGCCATCATCACGAGCCCATCGACATAGATGAAGTCTATCATCAGTTGCATGTTGGCCCATGCTTAAGGGCACGGCCTATCAATTTAGGCCAGATTCACCATGAGGTCTTCCCTGACCCACCCACACACATGGAGCTCCTTGAGCCTAATGATCCCATCTTGCAATCTATTTCTAGATAGGATCCAGAGATCCCCATTCCCCCAGAACCACATCTGGGGGTGGGAGATGATATCAATACATAGTCACATGCACGTGGTCCTGGAGAGCAGACACATTTCATCAATATGATCTCCATTGATTTGACCACACCACTCCACAACCCAACCGATCCTTCCAAACCACTCCATCTAGACCTAGATGCGATTGATTGGGACCACGCTGATTCACCCCCATCACCCTCTGAGTATTGGGCTTGCGGTGGATTGTTTCACTTCTCCGCAGGACCAACTCATGATGTCTTCCATGCTGAGGAGGAACCCGAGGTTCCCATCAAGGATTTAAATCTAGCTAACGACATCCATTTGATCCCTACTCCCCATCAGTTGGAGGAGGGGTCACATATGTCAATCGAGCCTACGGTTGACAAAGATATCGGCTCAGATCCTGACAACCCACAATATATCAAGCTAGGGGAAAGCCTATCCCCCGAAGAGCAAGCTGATTACATAGCCCTTCTCATAGAAAAGAAGGCAGCTTTTGCATGGTCTTACAAGGACATGCCGAGACTAGATCCAAATCTGGTCACCCACAATCTAACGCTTGACCCCAAAGTCAAGCCTGTCAAGCAAAAGTTGAGAAAGATGCACCCAACAGTGGCCTTGATGGTCAAAGATGAGCTACAAAAACTATTGGATGCCAAGTTTGTCATTTCTGTAGACTATCCACCATGGTTGTCCAACATGGTCCCCGTCAAGAAGCCTGATGGGAGGATTCACATTTGCACCGATTTTTGAGACCTAAACAAAGCGAGTCCTAAGGATGATTTTCCTTTGCCAAGCATAGATGCCCTGGTAGATGCCACCGTAGGACACGAAATGCTCTCCCTTATGGATGGCTTCTCTGGGTATAATCAGATTCGTATCAACCCTGAAGACCAGCTCAAAACGGCGTTCACAATGCCTTGGGGAACATTTTGTTACAAGGTCATGCCATTTGGCCTTAAGAATGTCGGTGCCACCTACCAGCGTGCCATGACATATATCTTCCATGACTACATGCACAAGATTTTGGAAGATTACATGGATGACTTATTGGCTAAATATTTATTACGTCATGAGCACCTAGATGTCTTGTGCAAAGTCCTCGATCGCCTTATTGAACATAATGTGAGATTGAACCCCAAGAAGTGCATCTTTGGCATCACATCTGGAAAGCTCTTGGGATTTATAGTTTCCAAATGAGGCATCAAAGTGGACCCTAATAAGGTCAAGGCAATCCTTGAAATGCCTCCCTCGACTAACATCAAGCAGCTTCACAGCTTGCAAGGGAGGATTGCATCCATCAAACGCTTCATAGCACAATTGTCGGACAAGTGTCGACCCATGAACAAACTTTTGCACAAGGGGGTCACATTCCACTGGGACGATGAGTGTCAGGATGCCTTTGATACAATTAAACAATACCTAGCTTCATCGCCAATGTTAGCTCCACCTAGACCAGGGGTGCCATTTCGATTATATATCTCAGCTATTGAGACTGCATTGGGTGCCATGTTAGCCCAAAACAATGAATTACACAAGGAACATGCCACATACTATCTCAGTCGCACCCTAGTGAGCTATGAGATCAAGTACGCATACATTGAAAAGTTATGTCTAGCGGTGGTTTTTGCTACCAAAGAGGCTCTTTTTTTTTTTTTTTTGTTTTGTTTTGTGAGGGGGGGGGATCTTTTTTGATTGGGGGGGGGGGGGGGGTTGGTTTGGGGATTTTTTTGATTTCCCCCCAAAATAGTGTGGGGGAGCCTTTATGGGGGGGGATTGCAAGTGCAAGTTATTTGCAAGCCTACAAAGCCCTTGTGGACAAATCCCTAGCAAAATTTGAATGGTATGACATCGAGGCACTCCCTCGATCATCTAATCATTTTGTGGATACAATGGCCTCTTTAGGATCCTTGATCCCGCAAGACCCCATAGGGGAGATGACAACCATTCAAGTCAAGATGCTATCACAATCAATGGTTGAGCATGAGAGCACTCAAGCCATGCTAGAAGTCCACTTGATTCAAATAGAACCTCATCAAGAGATATTCTCACACATTCACGAGCACTTGAATCATGCCGCTTGGGGGACTTTGTTCCCCAAAACCCTTTTGATAGCAGCACAATGCTATTCTTACAAGTTCTATCCCAATTTGCATTTGCTTAGGATGAACTTCATGAGGGATAGACAATTCATGCAATCGAGGCTTCCACACAATAGGACTGGTCCACACCAATTAGAGAGTACCTAAAGCTTGGTAACCTCCCTCCTGGATTATCGCACGCTGCCAAAAGGACATTTAAATGGAAGGCAGCAAATTTTGTCTTGTTAGGAGACATCCTATACCGTCGGAGCTATGAAGGAATCCTCCTTCATTGCTTAGAGTATCAAGAATCGACTTGGGCAATGGCCCAAGCACACGATGGTACTTGTGGTGGCCATTTTAGTGGCATGGCCATCACAAAGCGCATTCTTTGCATGGGCTATTATTGGCCAACTTTAGAGCGAGATTGTTGCGCATATGTGAGGAAGTGCATGAAATGTCAACACCATGCTAACTTGACACATGTACCTTCTCAAGCCTTACAACCGATCCAAGTGGCTTGGCCATTTTCACAATGGGGGTTGGATTTAATCGGGAAAATCTCCCCTACATCCTCGGGCCATCACACATTTATCATCATGGCTACCGAGTATTTTACAAAGTGGGTGGAAGCAATTCCCCTTACCACTATGATAGGACCCCGCATAGCGGAGTTCATATTGCATAATATCATTTGTCATTTTGGTATTCCATCCAAGATCATTTCGGATAATGGGACATCATTCAAGAATAAATATGTGCATGCTTTGACAGCAAAGTATAATATCCAACATAACTTTTTGACACCTTATTATCCACAAGCAAATGGGCAAGCAGAAGCATCAAACAAAACATTAATTGCCATATTGAAGAAAATAGTCAAAGAGAATCATACCGATTGGCACACATAAATGCCGCTTGCCCTTTGGGCTTACCGCACTAGCATTCGGATGCCCACTAGGGCAACTCCATTCTCACTAGTGTATGGAGCTGAGGCAGTCATGCCTCTAGAGTTAGAAATCCCATCACTGTGCATATCCATGCAGGAGTTTATTGATGATGATATTGCATGACAAGCTCACCTAGATCAGCTTATGTTGTTGGATGAATATCACATTAATGCGCTTGAGCATCTACGTGTGTATCAAGAGCGGCTCAAGAGAGCCTACAATATGAAAGTCCATCTTCGAGACTTTCAGGTTGGTGATCTTGTCCTAAAAGAGAACCAATAGAATTCTAGCTTGTCGCCCCACCTACGAGATAAATTTGTGGTAAACTGGTTAGGTCCCTTTGTCATCACTAGTCAAATAGGGCCTGGAACTTATCGCCTAGCTTCCCTTGAAGGTGTCGAGGATCCTAAACCCTTGAACATCCTTCACTTGTGGCCATTTCATGCTTAGAGAGCACCCAAAAGGCTCCTAGCGAGTTTTCACCATCTAGGTCAAGTAAAAATGCTCCTAGACTATCTACGATCATCTAGGTCAACCCTAAAATCCCCAAAGGCATCCATAAGCCCTTTGGTCATAACCAAATACCCCTAGGTATTCGTAGACACTTTCTAAGTGTCGTTGACATGCTAGGTCACCCAAAAGGCTCCTAGCGGGTTTTCACCATCTAGGTCAAGTAAAAATGCTCCTAGACTATCTACGATCATCTAGGTCAACCCTAAAAGCCCCAAAGGCATCCATAAGCCCTTTGGTCACAGCCAAATACCCCTAGGTAGTTGTAGACACTTTCTAAGTGTTGTTGAATGCCTAGGTCACCCAAAAGGCTCCTAGCGGGTTTTCACCATCTAGGTCAAGTAAAAATGCTCCTAGACTATCTACGATCATCTAGGTCAACCCTAAAATCCCCAAAGGCATCCATAAGCCCTTTGGTCCCCCCAAATGCCCCAATGGCCCCAAAATAAGCCCGTTGGTCACATGTATATACATATCAATCAAAAATTCAAAAACATCATCAAAACATCAAAATACAAAAATATTGCATCGCATTGCACTTTCATATCAATCAAAAATTCAAAAACAATATCAAAATTTCAAAAATTCAAAAATATTGCATCACATCACATTGCATCCCATTGCATTTTATCATCGCTTGCATATTCATCATTAGCACTTTACATTTTAGAGTTGCTCATACATGTCTAGCACCATGATGGTACACTACTTACCACTCAAAATCAATGTTGTGAAAGTACTAATAGTTCAATGCCGCAATTATCATCTTCACCCACATTTTTCACATTTCCATAGTCGTGTCTATTCCCTTCACTTAGCCATTTGTTTTAAAATAATATAAGTAGGGTTTTCGGTCACTCAGCCATATCTAGTCTCTACTCAGATTTTGTAGAAGGCTAGCATGATTTTTAGGAGGTAGAGTCTTGCATTGATTATGCCTTGTGTACATCATATCCCAAACACATTTCAACATTAACAATCCAAGTTTTGCAAAAGGAAAGATGAAACCCACAAAGTGGTCTAGGGTACCTTGAGCAAAAAGTTCATCCTGCTCATCCCCCTGTGTGAATGGTTCAAGAATGCTGAGAATTGGCAAAAGGACAAGCTCTTCCCTATCCAATTCCTCAAAATAAATAGTGGTTTTCACCACTATCTAGATCTCAAAAACCCTTGATCCCTAAAGTCATAAGGATTCATACTACACATCCCTGAGAAGGATGGGTAGTCATCCCCAAGGCCTAAAGGATCAATACCATTCCAAAGAAAAATTCTAAAAGTTCACCATCAAAATTTCCAAACACCTTTGATCCCTAAAGTCGTAAGGATTCATACTACACACCCCTGAGAAGGATGGGTAGTCATCCCCAAGGCCTAAAGGATCAATGCCATCCACAAGCCAAAAATCCCACAAGTTCAACTTTAAAATCAACATCCTCAAAAAGCAACACTCAAAAATAACAGTGGTTATCACCACTACTCAAACCCCTTGCTCAAGAGAAGAAGAAAGAAATAAACTCAAAATAAATAGTGATTATCATCACTATATGTGAGAGCAAGTATCCCAATAAATTGAATAACTAAAGGGAGCTTGAGCTTGAATCCCTGGAATTCTCGATATTTGAAAAACCATTTAGGTGATCCTCATTACGGGTTTGGTGGATAGCCTATCCGTCAATGGCGGTAGCCTCCTGCATGATGATATGTCTGCCACATTAGCTTTTGGGCATATGTGTAGACCAATGTTTGCATGTGGATGAGCTAGCTTTTGGTCACCTATACTACCTAGTGGTCTAATCCAACTGAGTACAGAACCTAGGATGGTGGCATTCATTGGGTGATCCTCATTACAGGTTTGGTTGAGAGCCTACTTGGCAATGGTGGTATCTTTATGCATCTCATAGGAATGAACTCACTTGCACACACAGGGATATGGAGTACCTTGGTCATCCTAGTAGATTCATACCTTGTCAAAAAGTCTTGCATGGTTAGTATACAACTTTTGATCAGTTGACTAGAGTGTTTGAGTCTCGTGAAAACCTCATGGACATTCCCTAAACATCATGTCATTCATATCACTTCACCTCATTCATTTCAATTACATTATTCACAAATCCATTATATAAGTCTCATGACAACATTACATATGAGTTGGTGCAATATACATCATCTATGGTGCTAGCATAATAGAGCATATAGTCTACACATTTCATCCGCTAAATCAATAAATCATTCATCTCACTATACATCCATGCATGTATAAAATCAAATCAAAATCACAAAATATGCATACATAGGCATTCATCATCATTTCATAAATCAAATTGCATACATTTCATAAAACAATAAACACATGATGATAAACCACATAAAAAGCACATATATATATATATATATATATTGTATATGTATGGGATAAAAAGATACATCATGTTGCCCATAGGCTACAATAAAGTGAGTCCTCAGACTTCACACTGCTAAAACATCCAAAACACAAAAAGAGTCACGCGAGCCACTACCATGGTCACGTAGGACCGGTACTACGACTCGCACTCCCACCTATAGTCAGAGTCCTCTATGAACTCCCATACCTACTACCACCTACCCTATCAGCTCTCCTTCTAGACCTTGGTGCCTCTAGCCTAGAGGAAGACTGCCCTGTCCTACTGTGGTGACTCTGGTATGACCCACTGGCACCTGCATCATCTCGTAGACGCCCACCAAGGCACACTACCTCAGTCTCCAACTCATCCGCATAAGCCTACCCCCATCGACACCATGCCTAGTAAGTCTCCACCATAGAATGGAGTCGTGTCACCTCTACCTACAGCCTAGTCACCTCCCCACTGTTGGAATCCTCTCGTGTAGGGCTTCGAGATCACAACTGTGCTCGAAGAGATGATATCTCGGCTTGAGCCACCTGTACCTCGGCTCACTGTGTTGCTAGCTCTACCCATACATCATGCACCTATGTCTATAGGAGATCTCTCTCCTACCTCACCCTGAGTAGCTCATCTCATAGCTCTACCTCTATGTCCCTCGGTGCCATCGATGGTGCCTACACCTCCTCATCCCCAACATCATCATCCCCCAAGTCACCTCGATCTCCTAAGTCTAGGAGATCCGCATGCTCCCCTACCATGTGTCCCTGCCAATCACCTGCCTCACCCTGGTCCTCACCAGAAACCTCTTGATGTGCCTCCCTAGCTGCACCCCTCCCCAGTGGCCCCTCTCCATGCCCCTGGCCTATCACCCACCAAGAATCATACTCTATGTAGTCTCGACATCATCCACATCTGGAATGTCTACTATAGGATCTGTATCCCGTGCCACTACCTCTACCATTGGCCATGCCAATGTCCTCTCATCCTCGTGATGTCGATAAGGCACTAGCTCACTAGGAACCCCCTAGCGTAGCCCAAACTATCACATCACCCGAGCAAATGGGAAGTACTCCCACTCCATGCCATGTCACCCAATAAGCCATCTACCTCATCGCATCCTATGGAGCTATACAGTAGCATCTGCCCACTCTAGGCAATCCCTGTATGGTCTCCAAAACACCTAGCCTACCTCGAGTCATGAGAATAGATCTGCATAGTGACCCACATCACCTATGAATCATCGACTCTATCCCCTCTCCTGAGCCCTCTACCATAGGATACCATATCCTATCTCCCTGTCTTCCAGTTGTGCTCGAGTCATCCATGGTAGCCCCTGTGGTCGCCCCACAACTATGTGTTACCATCCCTAGCACTACAACAAAAAGCTACACCCCACACCCTTCCATCGATGACAATGGATCTCATACAACTCATCGTAGAGTTATGCCAATAGTGTAGTACCCCATGCCATCACTAGTGGCTCCGCCATAGTGCACCTCACCAGCACAAACACTATCTCCACCAGGTTCCATGGGAACCTCACTCCAGAAGAGTCAGGTAACAACATATTGGAGATGAGCGTCATAAGTAGTGTATGCCTCACCCCCAATACCTTCGCCTCATGCCAAAATCCTACCAGCATACCACCCTTCAAGTAGTCTAGCTCTATCGTCTCTAGATCATAACTGAAGTACCTCTCGAGCACTGCCTGTCTCTGGTCTCGTGGTGTCGTGCGGATCGGCCGCCCTTCTATCGGAATTTGAAGAATCCGATAGACATCCTCAAGCGTCACCGTCATCTCCCCAGTGGGTAGGTGGAAGGTATTGGTGCACGGATCCCATCGATCAATCAAGGCAGTCAGATATGCACGGTCTCCTATAACAACCTCTAATCGAGTCACCTGCTTGAGGCCGATGGCATCCAGCCATTCCCAGTCCTCTATGGTCAAGGCATCCCTCATGGAATCAAAGAGAGTTGGTACTTGATACCGACTCCTCACCACCTGACAGGGATAAGCAACTCAATAATACACCACCAAAATGGCCTCGCATGGCCCCAAAAACATTCAAAAGAAAAGACTCAAAATGGCCCCTCTTTGAGGTCGGTTTGTGGCCCTTCCTCCTAGGAACGGCCCCCAACCCTATGGCCAGCCCATCAAGGGATGGCCTATGATCAGCCCACACTAGCCATCCCATCTAGGGATGACTCCAAAAAATTGGGCTCAAAAAGGCCTTTCAGGCCATCAAAAAATAGCAAAAACAATGCAAAATTGGACCTATAAAATGCAATCTAATTGCACAAAAACATGGATAAAACACAAAATTTGGTACATATCTCATAAATTAGGTTTAATTACCTATAATCTAGTGTGATATGCTTCCAAGTCAAAAACATACCATAAAAGCAAAAAAATCAACTCCTAACACTAGGAAAATGCAATAAGAGAGACTTGGCATACCTGTCTCGCACCGGATCCTCCACTGATTTAGTCCTCCCACTGACTCATGGTGATTGTGGGATGAATTTGACAGTGCTCCGCTACTCATAATCACTCTCCTACTCCTCACCTCTCAAACTGCCAAAGAAAGCATGCACAAATGAGCCTAACCTCCATATTTTGGGTTTATATAAAGATGCAAGGGTCACCACCATCCCAGGGTGGTATGAGCACACATTTGGCTGACCATGCCACCCTGGGATGGTGGTAGAACATGCCCTCATCCCACCCTAGGATGGTGGTAGCAAAAATAGGCCAAAACAACCCAAAATGACCCAAAACAGGTCCAAAACTGCACCAAAACAACTCAAATTGGGTCCAAATTTCACATAGATCAAAATGCAACCATGAGGATCCTAGGAGGGATGGAAAATTTGTTAATTCATGCCCTAATAAGGCCATTGTGGCTGGACCACCCCCTTGGGCATGCAATTTTCAGCTCCTTTCCTCCAGGAAAACTCAACAAAGTCACCAAAATCCTCTCCAAATTGCCCTATTTTTCAAGGGACAAAACTAAAGGTAAGCATAACACAAGTCAATTGGGTCAAGTGACTCGTCACTTTTCTCATTGGTCATTCCCTCATCGACTCATCGCTTGAGGGGGTAGTCATACTCAGTCCAAATCAGCAAGCACACACTCAATTATGCGAATTGCGTTCGTTCAACGAATCTTTGATAAAGACAATCATGCTCCTGCTTGGGGCAGCAAACAAGCACACAATAATCACATCATAACGCTTGAAATTACTGGCATCATGAAGTCATATTGGCTTCCCTGTATCCCTTCATGACAGACAATGTTCAAGCATAGGCCCATTCATTTAACGAGTCAAAAAAAGGATTCAAGAACACACGCCCTTTCCATGATTGGGGCATCTAAAGTTGGTTAGGTTATCGAGTAACCTTAATAATTCAACATTTTGGTCATCTATTTTTGCTCAGCGTTGTGCTGCACACAATGCATCTCAAAAATGGGCATCTGTAGACACTAAAATATGGTTAACCCGATTAAGCACCCACAAACAAATGATCAAATTGACATCATATGGCCCCTTGGGCAGCCCTCAGGAGGCTCACAGTGGTTCTAGCCACTCCGAAAGGGTTTTTGGAGGCTACTGGCCCAATTTTGGGAGGTTTTGGCCCAAAATTCACCATCGTCCCACCCTGGGATGGTGGCATATTCCCATCGTCCCACCCTAGGATGGTGGTGAGCCATCATCCCAGGGTGGGATGGTGAGCAGGTTTGACCCAAAAAAGTCAAATCTGGGACATTGGTGCCCAAAAACTACCATTTAGCATGCCATTTGGAGCATGCGGGTCAGAGGGCACTGAATCCTTATGACATGCTTCATAATGGAGGCCCAAAATGGAGATTCTCTTCCCCACCCAATGCATGCCTCCGTTTTGACAAGTGGCACCTCCTGCCATGCATGCCCTTGCATGCCTTTTTGCACATGAGCCCCTTTGGGCTATAAAATGGATACATGGTCCACACAAAATCATAGATAGGAGTTCTAGGATCTGCAATGAAGTTCTGTCGAGATTTCTCCCCACCTTATTGCACCTTTTTGCCCTCGGAATCTCTCTTTTCCCAAGGAGGTTACCGGGTGACTTCAAGAAGGTAATCCGAGCATAACTTTTCCATACGGGTGAATTTATTCACCAAATTCGATGACAACACACCTTATATTTTTTAGTAACATCTTCTAGTGATTTTTGTAGCAAAAAGTGGCTGGAATTGGTGGGTATCCCTTCCCAGGGTGCCCCCCAAATAGTTGCAGTCACCACCGTCCCCCCGGGACGAGGGTAAATTATTACACAATTTCACTACTATTTTTAATTTTTATTTTTCTATATTATCCCATGATGCTACAGTTCAAATTTCAGGTTATTTGGAGTTAAATTGACAAAGTTATAGCATTTTTAAGTTTTTGCAGGCTCGTAGGGCCCATCCGGGCACCCCAGTTTTATGCAAGTGGATCTGGGCCCCAATTTGAAAATATAATCATATGGGTTGTCTTGAAATGTCAATTTATGCATTCTATACAAATTTCATGAGTTTTGGATATGTTTAGGTTTGGGATTTGCTTGTCTTCTTCTTCGTAGGTTGTAGGTGGGCGGCACAAAATCGAGGGGTCTACAGATGCAATTTATGATATTTTTTTGGTGATATCCTCTCAAAACATCCTCTTTAACATCTCTACAAATTTTCAAGTCATTTGGACATGTTTTGATATATTTTTAATATATGCGTTATTTTGCCCCTGTGGGGATTGCATGTTTTCCACCATACACCCTTGCTATTTGACCCCTTTTGCTTCCTTGTGTGCAGGTGCAGGTTCTTAGAAGGCATTGGGAAGGAATATCAGACATCAGAGATTGAAGATACAAGCAGCGGTGGCATTGGCCCGCCCACCTCGATTGTGGGTACGCGGAGAAACATTGGATGTGCACCTTGATTCCGTGAAAGACTTGGTCTTTGGGCACCCAAAATTGTAACAATTGTATCACATTTTGAGCCCTCAAGGGGACTGCTATGTAACCTTGGATCTGATCCAACAAATTAATGAGAAGAAACTTGCTTTACTTCATTTCCTTTTGTTTGGTATTCTTTCATTTTCACATGCATGCTTCCTTTTTGATGCTCATGAGCGAGATGGGGTAGATACACATATTTTTTTACATAATTTGGTGCACCATTTTTCCCTAATTTCACATTATGCATACACACATTGCATATCATAAAATATCATCATAGTACAACACATGCATCCATAAATGCATCCATAGATCATAACACATAATGCATCTAACGCTCCAAATTATCATAATTGCAAATCAAGAAAATATTTTTGTAACATCAACTGGGGAATTATTGGTATCATACATCCCCTAATAGTCAATCAAAAAGTTAAGAAATCAACCTCAAAAATCCCCAAAGGTATCCATAAACCCTTTGGTCGCCCAAAAGCTCCAAAGGTATCCATAAACCCTTTGGTCACCCCAAATGCCCCAATGGCATCCACTAAGTCCATTGGTCATAATAACAACATGTTTAATCCAAATCAACAATGGATAACTTAATCAAGTTAATCATGTTCATCTTGCGAATCATTGCCAAAGACAGTCATGCACCCCCTTTGCTTGGGGTAAATAATCAAAAGATCAAAAGCAAATCCAAGCAAACTAGTAAGCTTATCTCCTACTGCCATCAAGGCTAGGATTTTATTTAAGCTTATATCCTATTGCCATCAAGGATAGGATTTGATTTAAGCTTATCTCCTATTGCCATCAAGGCTAGGATTTGATTTAAGATTATCTCCTATTGCCATCAATGCTAGGATTTGATTTAAGATTATCTCTAGTTTCCATCAAGGCTAGGATTTGATTTAATCTTATCCCCTAATTGCCATAAAGGCTAGGCTAAAGCATAGACTTGAGCTCATCTTCCAACTGCCACCAAGGCTAGGATTAGACTTAAGATTGTTTGCCAATATGCCAAAGAATGCCAAAATAAATTTCCTTAACTTTTTTAAGGCATTAATTTCGAGAGGCATACCCTTTCCATGGTTGGGGCATCTAATGTTGACGAGGTATTCTTCTATGAAATCTCATCAAAACTCAAAAATTCAAAAACAATTAAAATAATTAAAACACAACAAAAACAACACAAAAAGCTAAAGAAAAGATCCAAAACCCACCAAAATTAAGTCAAATCTAGGTCAAGCGACTCGTCGCTTTTCTCACTAGGTCATTCCCTCAACAACTCATCGCTTGAGGGGGTAGTCATACTTAACAAATTTATAATCAAAATAAAAAATTAAACACTCAATTATGCGAATTGCGTTTGTTCAACGAATCTTCGATAAATACAATCATGCTCCTGCTTGGGGCAGCAAACAAGCACACAATATCACATCATAATGCTTAAAAATACTGTCATCATGAAGTCATTGTCCCTGTCACTTCATGATGGACAATATTTAAGCTTAGGCAAGCTCTTTAGTGAGTCAGAAACAAGGACTCAAGAACGCACACCCTTTCCATAATTGGGGCATCTAAAGTTGGTTAGGTTATCGAGTAACCTTAATCATTGAATATTTTAGTCATCTATTTTTCTAAACACTGTGTTGCACATAATGCATCTCAAAAAGGGGCATCTGTAGACACTAAAATATGGTAAACCCGATTAAACATCCACAATAAATGATCAAATTGACATCATATAGCCCCTTGGGCAGCCCTTAGAAGGCTCACAGTGGTTCTAGCCACTCCGAAAGAGGTTTTGGAGGCCTATTGGCCGGCCCAAAATTCACCACCGTCCCACCCTGGGATGGTGGCAGATTCCCACTATCCCACCCTAGGATGGTGGTGAGCCATCATCCCAGGGTGGGACGATGAGCAAGTTTGACCCAAAAAAAGTCAAATCTGGGACAAATGGCACCCAAAAACTGCCATTTACCCCACCAATTAAAGCATGCGGGTCAGAGGGCACTGCATCCTTATGATATGCTTCATAATGGAGGCCCAAAATGGAGATTCTCTTCCATACCCAATGCATGCCTCATTTTTGACATATAGCACCTCCTGCCATGCATGCCCTTGCATGCCTTTTTGCACATAAGCCCCCTTGGGCTATAAAATGGATACAATTTCCACACAAAAAAACACACATATATAGAGAGGAGTTCTAGGATATGCAATGGAGTGCTGCCAATATTTCCCCTCACTTTATTGTGCCTTCTTGCCCTCGAAATCTCTCTTTTGTGAAGGAGGTTACCGAGTGACTTCAAGAGGGTCCTTTGAGCATAACTTTTCCATCCGGGTGAATTTCTTCACCACATTCGATGAAAAAACCCCCTATAGTGTTTAGTATATTTCTCCAGTGAGATTGGTAGCAAAAAGTATGCATAATTGGTAGGTATCCCCTATGAGGGTGCCCTCCAATTAATTGCAGTCACCACCATACTCCCAGGGATGAGGAAAAATCCTTGCATAATTTTATTACTATTTTTTAATTATGTTATTCTAGACTATCATAAAATGTTCTAGTTAAAATTTCATGCAATTTGGAGTTAAATTGGCCGAGATATTGCATTTTAAAGTTTTTGCAGGTTCGTAGGGCCCATCTGGGAATCCCAGTTTCATTCAGGTGGATATAGGCCTCAATTTGAAAATATAACCATATGGGTTGTCTTGAAATGTCCATTTATGCATTCTATCCAAATTTCATGAGTTTTGGATATGTTTAGGTTTGGGATTTGCTTGTCTTGGTTTTTGCAGGTTGCAGGCGAGCGATGCAAAATCGAGGGGTCTACAGATGCAATTTCAGATATTTTTTTGGTTATATCCCCTCAAAAAATCCTCTTTAACATCTCCATAAATTTTCAAGTCATTCTAATCTAATTTGATATGTGTTGTTTTGCTCCTGTGGGGATTGCATGTTTTCCACCATACACCCTTGTTATTTAACCCCTTTGGCTTCCTTTTGTGCAGGTGCAGGTTCTTAGGAGGAATTGGGAAGGAATATTAGACATCATAGATCAGAGATACAAGTAGTGGTGGCATTGGCCCGCCCACATCGATTGTGGGTACGAGGAAAGGCACTGGATGTGCATCCAGATTTCTGGAAGGATTTGATCCTTGGGCACCCCAAGATTTGTAACAATTGTATAATCTTTGAGCCCTCAAGAGTTATGTTTTATAACCTTGGATTTGATCCACCAAATTAATAAATAATATACTCATTTCATTTCATTCCTTATTGTTTGGTATTGCTTCATTTTCATATGCATGCTTCTGTTTGATGCTCATGTGCAAGATAGGATAGATACACATATTGTTATTCATCATTAGGTGCACCGATTTTACCTACTTCAAAAATTTTAATGGTTTTACCATGATGGCATTTGAAAAATAAAAAGGAAGAGTTTTTATGATTGAAAATACTTTTATCCAAAGAAAAGGTCCAAGAAGAAAAAAAGAGATTATAATATTTAAATCTATGGAGATTTAAATAATTATAATAATTAAAAATTAAAAGGGCCCAAAGGTTAAAATATAGATTATAATATTTAAATCTACCTTAGATTTAAATTATTATAATATTTTAAAAAAGGTTTAGATGGCGCCAAAATTCGAAATTGCATGGAGGCATTTGTTCAAAGTAAAGCCGACGTCCAAAGTCAAAAGGCAAAAATGTATAAAAAGGCTAATGTTTTGCAAGCCAAGGTGTTCAATTAGCCCACAAAAATTAATATCCGATATTGCTATTCATTCAGAAATTTGTGGAGGCAGAGAAGGTTTTTTGCAAATTTTGAGGTAGTGCGGAGATTAAGATAGAGGGTTCCCAAACACCATCTGACATAGGATGGTAGCCTAGCTGGTAAGCTCAGCTTGCGGAGCGTATTATAGGTAGTATGTTTGACGTTTGATTCGCATAGAGGATTTTTGTGTGATCAAAATATTTTGCATCGATGATAGAGGATAAGATGGATCATGTGCTCCTTGGGCATGTGTGGGTGGCTATCCCACATGGTGTTTGCCCTTGTGCTAGGGCACCAGGACTAGCGAGGTCGTTGGTTCGAGCAGTGGTGGCAGCAATTGAGGGTAGAATTAAAACTTTTAAAAGGTATGCATTTTGTGCTTGGTTAGGGAGTTATAAGGGTTAGTTAATTTTTATCATGTTGATGTAAGTTGGTTAGGGAGTTATAAGGGTTAGTCAATTTTTATCATTGTGATGTGAAATGGTTAGGGAGCTATAAGGATAGTAAAGTGATTTGATTTTTGTTTTAGAAAGGGATGAAAGGTGAAATTTCAGATTTCTAGTGCTTGGTTGATGCATGAGATGAAGTGATAATTTCTTTGGTCTTATTGAAATTTGAAGTGCATTATTTTGGTTTTCATAAGAAGGAGGTATAAGGTGTATATGTGTGTAAAATCTGGTTTTTTGTGTTGAGTATTATCATGCAAGAATAGGAGTAATAAGGTGTTATAGTGGTTTGATATTTTATTGTAATTTTTGTATGGTGAAATATCTTTTGAGGTGAAAATTCATGTGGATGAATTTAAGAAAGTATTTTGCTCTCTAACTCTTCAAATGGCATTAGAAAAATCAGTTATTTGTGAGACAGGTTTTGAAGACATGTCTCCATAAGAGAAAATTAAGAGGTATGGGCACATCGTCCCTTGTTTAAAGTGTTTGTTGGAATGAATGTTTTGGAACATAAGGCGAAGTGAAAAGGATTGTTTGATAACCATTGTTGGAAATATTTGAGTGAGGGTTTTGTACTTCATTTTTGAATGTTTTGGAAACATTTGGGATAGAATTTGAGAACAATCTATGCTTTTATTATTAAAAGGTTTAAGACATTTGTGCTAGATATTGTGAACTACTTGTGCTAGGGTTGAAGACAAGTTAGTGCATCTTTGTGAAATATTTTGAACATTGGTTTGAGAGATATTGATTGCAATTATGAAAGTGATTGAGATCAATTTTGTAAAGGGAAATTATGCATTAGTATGATTGATCTTTGAGAGAAAATTTACAAGAAATATAGATCAATTTTGTGAAACAAGTCATACATTGTTTTGATTTGATTTGAAAGGGATTTTGCAAGAGAAAGAGATTGGTTGATTGAGTACAAAATTTTTGAATGTGAAACATATTGAGTTTTTGATAGAGCATATCATTCTCTATATGTTCCAGAGGTTAAATGAATTCTAAGTAGAATTTGCCAGTGTGAAGAAAGCTTTTCTGAAATATTTAAGTTGTGTTGTGTATGCAATATTTGGAATTATTTAAAGCAGGTTTTGTGAGCAACATTGAAGGTAGATTTGAGCAAGTCTTTTGAGAAGACTTGAAGGCAGATTTGAGCAAGTCTTTTGAGAAGACTTGAAGGTAAATTTGAGCAAGTATTTTGAGAAGACTTGAAGGTATATTTGAGCAAGTATTTTGAGAAGACTTGAAGGTATATTTGAGCAAGTCTTGTGAAGAATTGAAACAGAATTGAGAGAAGGTTTGATTGTTAATTTTTTCAAGCTTTGAGTTAAGTCTTGGGACATATTTGAGATAGAATTAAGAGCAGATTTGTGAGAAGAGTTAGAGCATATTTATGCTATACTTGGGACATATTTTAGTGAATATTTGTAAGTAGAGTTAGAGAAGATTTATGCTAGACTTGGGATAGATTTTGGTGTAGATTTGATATAGAGTTGAGATCAAGCTTTGAAGGTGATAAATCATAGAGGATAGATGTCTCTAGTAGATAGAGGTCCATCAACCAAAGCAGTGGGGACAGAGGTCTCCTATGGAGAGAGATCCACAAGCTAGAGCAATGGGGGTAGAAGTCTTCTAGAAGTTCACCAGCAAGAGCAGAGGGGATAGATTTCTCATGTGGAGATAGATCCATGAACTAGAGCAAGGGGAAAGAGTTATCCTATGGAGTGAGATTCATTAACCAGCTAGGGAGATAGAGTTCTTCTATGGAGAGAGATCCACAAAATAGTTGAGGAGATAGAGTTCTCTTGGATCAAGTTCCATGAACTAGAGCAAGGGTATATAGATCTCTTGGATAAAGTTCCATGAACCAGAGCAAGGGGATAGAGTTATCCTATGGAGAGAGATCCATGACCCAAATCAAGGGGATATAATTCTCCTAAGGAGAGAGATACACAAATTAGAGCATAGGGGATTGGTTTCTCCTTTGGATAGATATCCATAAACATTGTAATAGGGAATTGATTCCCAAGAGATTTGTTGAGAAATTTTGAAAGAAATATTTTCTCCATGGAGTAGCCCACATTGGGTGAACCACATTATATTTGTGTGTCTCTTGTGTGTGATTATTTGTGCATTACTTTTATTGCTGATATTGATATTAGCATTGATAATATTAGATAATATTGTTTTGGAAAGAAAAGTAAAATTTGATCTTATACTGTTCACCCCCCTCTCAGTATAAGTCTACGTTCTTCAATTGGTATTAGAGCGGGTTCCTTTGAAAAATTCTAACAACTTAAAGGAAGAAAGTACATGAATACATATGGAATATTAGAATAGATCTTCATAAAATAAGGCATCATTGTTCAATGGGAACAATTATGATTTCTAAATCATAAAAATGAAGACTTACTTGATGGCACAAGGATATGAGACATGGCAATCCATTGAGGATGGATTCACAACTACAGCTACTCCTCCCATAGATAAATATGGTAATATTTTACATGTGAATAATGCCAAGGCTATGAATGTAATCTTAAGTGGATTACATGAAGCAAAATTTGTGAAATTTATGCATTGTAAATCAGAAAAAGAGATATGGAAAAAATTGAAGCAAACATATGATGGAGATAAAAAGTTCAATATGGCAAAACTACAAAACCACAAGAAAAGGTTTGAATATTTGAATATGGAAGATGAGGAAGATATTTCTACATACTTGTTTCATGTGGATGAAGTTATAAATACCATGCATGGAATTGGTTTCAAAATTGAAGACTCCAGTGTTGCTCAGAAAGTATTAAGGTCACTTCCTATGAGGTATGATGGAAATATTTCAACTATAGAAGAGATGAGAGATATTGAAAAATTTACTATGGATGAGTTACATGAAATTCTCACAGCTTATGAGATGAGAATAGTAAAGGATCCCAACTCAAAGAAAGAGGTAGCTTTCAAAGCATCAAATAAGACAAAATATAAGAAACCAGAATCAAGTGGTGAGTTAAGCAGTGATGAAGAAGCTAACTATGGCAGAATAAACAAGGACTCAAGAAAGCACAAAGGTATGAAAATAGTGAAATTTTTAATTGTGATAATTTTGGTCACTATGCATCTAATTGTCCAGAAGTTGGAAGCACTAGCAGTGAAGAGAAATAGGATCATAAGAAAAAGGAAGGAGGATAATCTAGGTATGAAAAGAAAAATAGGTATGGTCAAGGCAAGCATGAAAAATTCTTTCAACGGCACAAGAAGAGTTTCTATGTTAACAAGAAATGCAAGGATTCAAGTGACAGTGATGAAAGACTCTCAGATAGTGAAGAAGAATAGATTTTGTATCATTGTGAAAAGCATATACCTAAGCTATCATACCAATTAAGTGCAAATTTAAAGCATTAAACCACAATAACATGAATTTGACAAGAAAGAGGAATTTCTTTGTATTAATGGAATGTAAATCGATTACATATACGTCCCTCTTAGGGATACCCAAATTCATGATACAATTAATACAATATTGAAAACCCTCTAAACGAGGGGGTGGTATAATCCGTAGACTCTTCACAGATGTACACGAACTGCTTAAGGCCAAGGATAGCCTTCTTCTCCTTTGGTTGGAGGCATATGCTGCCTTGAATGCCTTGAAAATGATTAGGTCCTGTAAACCCTACGTTCAAGAAACAACATGAAAGGGGTTAATGACAAAGGAGGCCTCTCTTGATGAGGCTTTTGAGACAATTGCATAAATTGATGATAAAGAAAGCAAGAAAGCATGTAAATCTATGAAGATATGCAAGAAATCACCAAATTACTATAAAGCATGTAAAGAAAGCATGAAATCTAGCAATTAGGAAGCCTAATTAGCCATTAGAAACTTGAAATACCTCAAATACAATGAAACTAGTCTAAATTGACAATTGCAAGGAAAATGGAAGCAAATCTACCTCTAAATCCTAGAATTAACCGATCAAATGTCTACTAAAATGTAAATCTATGCTAGATTAAACTAATTGCATAACTAAAAATGGAAATCTATTGCTAAAATAAAGGAAATTAAGGATCAAACCCTCATCGTGGGTCTGAGGTACGGTGAGCACTATTAGCCATGGTTGAGGTGAAAATATCTTTGCTCTTGTAATCAGGGCTTAGATCTCCAATTCCCTCTATGGAATTGATGATCAAGGGTCACCTCTATGTCCCAAGATGGATTGGTGGTCAAATTTTATTGAGATTCACGTTCGATTGGCTTGAATTTGTGATTGATGCTTCCTAGTCCTTTGAAAGCTCCATTGATGGATTCATGCTTGTCACTCCACAATTGGGCAGCATTTTGACTCTCCTCAAGGGGTTATCAATTTGCTATCCATTTTGGTAGAGCTTCACTATGTTCAAATGAAAATTTCTCTAGACTTCTCCCCAATTTGGAGGGGGTCTTATAGCACTCCTAATATCTAATATTGGCTTGCTTGGGAAGCCAAGATCAAGATCCAAGAGGTTGGATCAGTTGGGAGGAAAACTCTCGAAGCTTCCCTACCCAAAACCATTTGAATCTCCATTGCCCAGATTATTGTAACCAAATTTGGCTCATTCCAAGATTCAAAATAGTTTTGATGCTAGCCATGGCTCTGAGGCATAACTAGCTCTATTAGCCATGGGTGTCAACCATGGCTAAGGCTGAGTTAGCCAACTCTACCCAAATTGAGTGGTTAAAACCATTACTTCACCTTGGAGCTATCCAAGATCCTTCATATGGTCTATTAGCATGTCCCATATGAGTAGTCACCTCGACATGATACATTTTAGGTGTCTACAGATGCCCCTTTTGGGATGCATTGTGAGAATGAACAATGCTGAGCAAAAATAGACCTCCTAAAACCATGTCGTAGGTTGAATGATGATCATTGATCTGATCAACATTAGATGCCCAGTCCTACCAAAGGACACACATCTTAGAATCATTGCTTCCAACTGAGGGAAGGCTTAAATTTGCAAAGCTTTTGCAAGCTCCAGCGATGATCGGGTAGCTTCAGTGCTACAATAGTACCGATAGGTGGAGAGCTACTAACTTAACTATCATAGTTGCTTTTTGCCCCAACAAAGGGTAAGCTTATGATAGTCGTTGGCAATGATTCATAAGATGAATATAATTTGACAAGATCGAGTGATCTCCTATTGAATTTGATTATGATAATTGATATTATGACTACCCCCTCAAGCGATGAGTCGATGAGGGTAGGACAATGAATGAAGCGATGAGTCACTTGACCAACATGATTGATCTGAACAATTGAAGATTTTAGCACTTTGATATTACTTGGCAAGGCCTAATTCAGCCATGATTTCAATTATTAATAGTAATTGTACATCTCTATCCCATGGAGCAGTCTAACAAATGGCCTTCTTAGGGAATCAAGATGATAGCAATTCCAATTAGGTTTATGTTGAATCATAATGTTCGATGATCTACTAAAAATGTCATAGAAGAATTGAGATAAATCCTCACTCCTGTGGGGTAGTCTGACCATTGTGGCCTTCTTAGGGATTGAAGTGAAGCATATCAATTCAGCGATGACTAATTTACCCCAAATGGCCTTATGGTAATTTACTCATCTTTTCGGATTGCATGGATCGCAAGTCGCTACAACCACCAAGTGTATAGGGTAAATAATTGGATACGAGGCACATTTGAATTTTGAATTATTTGAATGTTTTTGTTATTTTTGAAAATTTTGAGGGTTTTGAACCATTAGATATTTTTGATTTTGCATTTTGAAGCTCCTCATGGTGAAATTTTGAGGGTATCTATGTCTGGATGCTAGTCGTGCTTGTCAGACATAGCTAATTTTTGTAAATTTCTTAGTTGATTGATCCCATGGTTGAAAACCCTAATTCTATGCCCATGGTTTCCAAGTGGTTGAGGGTAAAATTAGAAATATAAAATAAAAATCTATCATTTTCAATTCATTATTTTCCAATTCGTTGTAGCTATCTAGAGAGCTCTGAGAGGTGAGGTTAAAATTTGACGAGAATTGTAAAATACACCCAAACCCAAATGGTTGACCTACCAGAGGGATCTTCTAGTGGTAGAGTCGGTGCTACAAAGGTAGCCTTGCAACCTCATTTATTTGATTTACCAATTAAAATGAACCTCATTAATTAATGGGTTAATTGAACCACACTAAACTATTGGTAAAGAACCTCACCTTAGTTTAGGATTAGTCTAGGTTAGCTTAGATGGGAGGGTTTTTAATTTTTTTGGGTTGCTCGAGATGAGAAGTGACCTCGAAAGAGGTGCTTCTCTTAGTCGTGGGTGGTAGACATGGCTCCCAATTGGTAAATTGGGGGCCATTATCAGCCATGATAGGATTCAAATCCCAATGGTCAAAATTTTGATCGTTGCCAGTGGGTCTCATTAGCAAATGGAAAATTAATTTTTTTATTTTTTTTTTTGTTTAATTGATTTTTTTTAATTTTTGTTTGAATATTTTTATTTTTTGAAAGATTTTTTGAATTTTTTTGACTTTTGAAGTATATTTTTATGTTTGATTGATTTTATTATTGCTCCCTTTAGATATTGACTACTAGAGTGAGGGAGTCTGATATCCTTCGCTAGCTCCATGATGGCTTGATAATATTGAGCAATATTGGTTCATAGCTATAGGCTTTGGCTACATGTTGTGATTACCATCTATCTGGGTCGACCAGGCCTATATGACTACCTTGGCCTATCATTGGGATGCATGGACCAACACCTTTCACCTACCTATAGGTGAGATTATTGTGACCTTGGAGGATGTATACCACATATTTCGTATCCCCATTGATGGTGAGGCCATCACATCTTCACCTACCATGGTGAAGGATGTTGTCTTTTAGTAGATATTTGATGCTAGGAGTGATGCGGCATAGGTGGACTCTGACCATGGTGGTGTGCACATCGAGTACTGGTACTACTAGAATGTCTTCTCTTAGAGAGTTGTACTGATGCAGTTGATCGTATATATTGTACTTCTTGACACTTTTGGAGGGAGGTTCCCTTAGAACCTCCTTACTAGGATATAAGATGTACTTTGTAGCACTACATGAGAGCCACTGATTCTATCTTGGGGAGTGCTCTACTTGCATAACTCTATGATGAGTTGTATCGGATCACACAATGGAGTCATGTGGGAGTCAATTATAGCATATTGCTCTAGATATGGGCTTGGGAGCATATTACCATTGATTACCCTAGAGGACTACCACTAGAGATCAGAGACATTGATGAGGAGCACCAGTGCTATGCTACCTGCTAGCCTAGGGATGTTGAGGGCTTCAGGAGTAGGTCTCGAGTAGGGGATCTAGAGTACTACCTAGATCAGTTGACTAGACTACAACTAGAGCATATACGATGGTGACCTTACATGGACTATCCTACATGGGAGGAGGTAGATCATTATCTTAGGTGGGCATGATGTGAGAGATGGCTCCTCGGGTGTAAGCCTGAGATACATGAGTTCTTCTACTACTCATGCATCACTAGGTAGTTTAGGATCTATTAGGATATCTCAGATGAGCTAATTGTTTACCATTACCTTAAGGTGGAGAAGGACTTAGCCTGGCCTACTATGACTCCACTTGGGGATGAGGATGATTTTGGTAGGACTTAGGGCTTGTAGATGTTGGGACCATAGTAGACTATGATGCCTGGTGGACTACTAGGTTATGGCAGGGTGGTGACCCACTAGGTAGGGCTAGGGATGGAGCAACCATAGAGGTAGTAGGTAGAGGTAGGATCTTAGGGTGATGAGTGTGCTAGAGGACTAGAGGGTGGATGGGGTGAGGCTGTAGCTAAGGAGGAGCCCTAGGTAGAGGAGGAGGAGGAGGATCTTGATGATGAGGTATCATAGCTTTGGGCCTAGGTGGCTAGCTTAGAGTCATAACTATAGATAGTGGGGACTCAGATCCTAGAGAGGGATACTTTTATGGTGACTCTATAGGTATAGGTGAGGGTAGTGTAGGATCAACTAACATAGGGATAGGTGTAGTGGTAGGGATTCAAGGAGGAGAGGGTAGCTCTTTGGGCATATATTGCCACTATCAATATAGAGATAGAGAAGGTCACTAGATAACATGATCTTCTTTGAGCTCAACTTGATGTTGTCACCATAGAGTGAGACTTACTTTGAGCTATGAGGGGAGGTCCCTCGACTTCTTAGGTTGCTCCTATCACTCTAGCTATACTAGGATTAGCAGGTTTGGATGTAGGTGTAGAGATCCATAGATTGCATACCCTCATCTAGGAGGGTAATGCATAGTAGTCAACAGATGTGGCTTACATCTCTCTCATGGTAGGAGAGATCATACTACTAGGTGGTGAGGTGCTAGAGTGACCCATAGCTATAGAGTCTCAGTGGACTAGGACATGAGAGATAGGGTAGTCCTCAGCTTGGTCCAGCCATAGGACTCATCGGATAGAGAGATCCTTAGGCACTAGCTCTAGGTGGACTCATAGGGAGGGTGGCACTAGTGGAGGAGACTCATAGGTGGGGGTGCAAGCCCTGCTTAGTACAGATATTTATAGATATTTGTACCATTTTTTAGTGTAAGGTCTAAGGACCTACATAGTTGTAGCCTACGAGGTATTTTGGACATATGCCTATGTATTTTTTTGAGACACATACAAAAAAAAACATATATATATATGATCTGACATTTATGAGACTCATTATATGTGTACATTTATTTGTTTTATGTTTATGAGATGCATATGGATGCAATGCTTATATGTTATGTTTATTTGATGCTATATGATGTGATGTATGGATGACATGCACTAGCTAGATGATGGATGTATGACTAGATATTGTGATCTAGATGTGTAGATGGACTACTATGATGTATGCATATGTGGATGCAATGTTGATGTTAAATGCATGTTTAATTTAATTTACTTGTATGCATTTAATTTATGATGTTATGATATGATGAATGCAATGTATGTAATGCATTATTTACATGATGATGATCTAATGTAAATGAACATGTATGCTTTAATCACTTAAAACATAATGTATGAATGCAATATGAGTTTAACAATCTAATGGATGACACCACATAATGTATAATAATCATGAAATGTAATTGATATATCTTGTCATAAGAATTTAATCAATTAGACACCCATATGTGATATGAAATGATGTATTGTTTCTATTCATAAGCTTTTGTAAGTTAAAAGATATGCACAACATAGTCAGTGGTCATCTAAATATCATTGTTGATATCCATCCGGTATCTAACCTATGTTATGGACACCCCTTAACAAATAAACTCTTATAAAAAGAAGTTGATAATTGAATGATTTGATATGAGTTGTTGCTATTTGGGAATTTTTGAGGTTTTCCATGAGACTCAAACACCCTAGTTGACTTATCAAAAGTTGTATAATGACTATACTAGACTTCTGAAAGATAAAGTTTTGCTATGAAAGACCAAGCTATTCATTACCCCTATGTGTGCAAATGAATATATTAGATGAGACATAAGCATACCCCAATGCTAGGTGGGATTCATTCAGCCCATTGTTGTATTGGGGATCCTCAAATGTCCACCTGATCCTAGGTTTGGACTTAGTTGGACTAGACCACTAGGCAATACAAGCCACCTAAAGCTAGCTCATTTGTAAATTTCTTAGACCTACCCCAATGTCAGGCGGGATTCATTCAACCCATTGTTGTATTGGGGATCACTCTATGGCTTTTGAGTATTGACCATTCCAGGGATTCAAGTTCACCCCCTTATTTTCTTTAATTTATTGGGATACTTGCTCATATATAGTGATAAAAATCACTATTTATTTTGTATTTTGTTTTTTTTTTTTTGAGCAAGGGATTTGATTTGATTTTGGGATTTTTCTCCTTTTGATGTAAGCAAGGGATTTCTTTGGGTAGGGGGAAACTTGTCCTTTTTCCAATGACCTCTACTCTAGACCATTGCACCTCACAAATGAGCAAGTAACAAAACCTTTCACTTAAGGTGACCTAGACCACTTTGTAGTGTTCATCCTTCCTTACCCTAATTAGGATTGTTAATGTGTTTGATTAGTGATGGGATTCTGATATGCTAAGTGCTATCAAAACTAGACCTCATCTACAAAAGCAAAGCAAGCTTTCTATAAATTTTGAGAAGACCACTAGGTATGGTTGAATGATCGAAAAACCCTAGTATATTCTTCATAGCAATAGGAGGGGTTGTGTTGAGAAACACAATTACTCACAAGGGTGATGGATGATGATGATGCATAGATGCATGATTGAAATACAAACATGGTGTCATTTGTAAGATTGCAAACACAACCTATCCTAATGCAAGTGTGATGGATGGAAATGCCTAAATGCAATGCAATTAAATGAAATGCATGTGCAAAATGAAAATGCATGATGCAAATGTTTTTGAAGTTTTGAATATTTTGCAATATTTTTAGATTTTATTGCTTTTTGATTTTTATGGATTTTGAAATTTTCCATATTTTTGAATTTTTGAATTATTATGTGTGGAACACCTTAATATGAAGGATGTTGAGAGGTTCAAGCTCTTCAACACCTTCAAGCGATGTCAGGTGATACGTTCTAGGTCCAATATGCTCTGAGATGATATATGGACCTAACTAGTTAGCCATAAATTTATCTCACAAGTGCGGTGGTAGGTTTGAGTTCTGTTGGTTCTCTTTCAGCACAAGATCACCAACCTTAAAGTCTCTCAGATGGACTTTATTATTGTAAGCTCATTTTAAGCACTCTTGATAAATATGGAGATGCTCCAGGGCATTCACATGATGTTCATCAAGAAGCATCAATTGATCAAGGTGAGCTTGTCATGCAGTGTCATCATCGATGAACTCTTTCAATGTGATGCACAATATTGGAATCTCCAACTCTAAGGGCATAATGGCCTCAATGCCATATACTAGCGAAAATGGGGTTGCCCTAGTGGGTATCCGTATGCTAGTCCTGTAAGCCCATAATGCAAGGGGTAGTTGGATGTGCCAATATTTGTGGTTTTCTTGTACCATATTTTTCAATATGGCTACCACTATCTTATTTGAAGCCTCAGCTTACCCGTTTGCCTATGGATAGTATGGAGTCACAAAATTATGTTGTATATTGTACTTAGATGTTAAAGCCTTCATAATTTTGTTCTTGAATGATGTTCCATTATCTGATATTATCTTGGATGGTATCCCAAAATGACTAATGATATTGTGAAGTATAAACTCCATAATACATGCTCTAGTTGTCATTGTTAAAGGGATTGCTTCCACCCACTTTGTAAAATACTCAGTAGCCATTATAATAAATGTATGCCAGCCCGATGATGGGGGAGAGATCTTACCGATTAGATCTAAACCCCACTGAGAAAATGGCCAAGCCACTTGAATGGGCTGTAAGGCCTATGATGGCAAGTGCATAAGATTAGCATGATGCTGACATTTAATACATTTCTTGACATATGCGATGCAATCCTTCTCCATAGTGGGCCAATAATAACCCATTCAAAGGATGCACTTGACAATGGCCATGCCACTAAAATGGCCACCACATGTACCATCATGAGCTTGCAAAATTGCCCAAGCTGATTCTTGGGGCTCAAGACAATGAAGGAGAATTCCATCGTAGCTTCTACGGTACAAGATGTCTCCTAGAAAGATATACTTTATCACTTTCTATCTGAATGTGCATTTTGTGGCACATGATAATCCCTACGGGATTAAACCAAGCTTGAGGAAGTCATGTAATTATGACATCCAATCCTGATAAGCTTCTACCTCGATTGACAAGATGACTTGTTCCCCTAGCATTTCATTGTGCATGAATGCAGATTAGGATACAACCTTGTGGTGAATGGTGGTGCCATTCCCCATAGGACCCTATGAGATCAAAGACCCCTAGGATGCCTTCTTGAGAAAGTCTCTGGCTTTATAGAACCACTCATGGTTTGGTTCTATATGAATCATGTTGATTGATTCCTTGTTATCGAAAGCCTCACGTTGCATCATGACATGCGATAGCATCTTTACATGAATGGTAGTAAAATCGGTAGATAGATTCTGAGGGATTAAAGATCCCAAAGATGCCATAGTGTCTATGAATCTATTTGATGTATGAGGGATTGCCTCGATGTCGTACCACTCTAGCTGGGCTAGATAAGTGTCAGCAAGATCCTTGTAAGCTTTTAGGATGGGACACCTACATTGAAAAAGTCCCTTCACTTGATTGACTATGATAAGGGAATCACCAAAGATATTTAATCATTTAATCTTCATGGTGATAGTTGTTTGGAGGCCCAAGATTAGGGCTTCGTATTCAACATTGTTGTTAGTACAAGGAAAGTCTAACTTAAATGACAAGGGCATTGGAGCACCTTGTGGCATGAAGAAGACAATTCCTGCACCACCCCCTTGCTCACACTTCGAACCATCAAAGAACAAAGTCATGTCAGCTTTGTTATCTGGTTCTTTGGGTTTGGGTGCTTTTGATAATGCAAAGATTACATCATCAGGAAGCTCTATGGTGAGAGGCCTACTATTCTTGAGAGGTACCTCTACTAGCTGATCAACTATGACCTATCCCTTGATGGAATTTTGGTTGATGAATTCCAAATTAAATTCTATCAATAGCATGATCCACTTTGTAGTACGTGTATTATGATATGTCTTGCTCATCATATACTACAAAGGATTTTGTTTGGATATTACATACATCGTATGACTTAACATATAATGATGCAACTTCTTCATTGCAAACACTACTACTAAACATAACTTCTCCACGTATGCATACCCTAGCTCATAACTCACCAAGGTGCGACTGATGTAATATATCACTTGCTCTTTGTCTTGCATGTTATTTTGGGCTAACATAGTTCCCAATGCAAAGTTAGTAGTTGATATATATAGCAAGAAAGGCACATCTGGTCTTGGTGGAGCTAGCATTGGTGGCATTGCTAGGTATTTCTTAATTTTAGTGAAGGCCGCTTGATAGTCCTCATCCCAATTGAATGGGACCCCTTGTGTAGCAGTCGATTCATGGGTCAACATTTATCTGATAATTGTGTGATAAATCACTTTATGGATGCTACTTTGCCCTGTAGGCTTCTTAACTCTTTGATATTTGTGGGAGGATGCATTTCTAATATGGCCTTGACCTTCATTGGGTCAACTTCGATCCCTCATTTTGAAATGATGAATCCCAAGAGCTTTCTTAAAGTTATACCAAATACACACTTCTTGGGATTCAACCTGACATTATGCTCTATCAGGTGATCGAAGACCTTCCTCAGGACCTCTGCATGCTCTGAATGTAGCAATGACTTTGCCAATAAGTCATCGATATAATATTCTAATATTTTGTGCATGTAGTCATGGAAAATGTATGTCATGGCTCGTTGATATGTGGCACCAACATTTTTAAGGCCGAATGGCATAACTTTATAATAGAATGTTCCCCATGGCATTGTGAATATGGTTTTATGCTGGTCTTCAACTTTAATCCAAATTTGATTGTAACCAAAAAACCATCCATAAGGGAGAGCATCTCATGACCTACAGTTGCATCTACAAGAGCATCTATGTTGGGCAATGAGAATGAATCCTTTGGTGTTGCCTTGTTGAGGTCTCTAAAATCCGTATAGATATGGATCCTTCCATCAGGTTTTCCTATAGGTACCATGTTTGATACCCATTCTGGATAGTCGATGGAGATAATGAACTCTACATCCAACAACTTCTATAGCTCATATTTAACCATTAAAGTGATTATTGGATGCATCTTCCTGAGCTTCTACTTGATAGGTCTTTTGGAGGGATCTAGCGAAAGGTTATGAGTAACCAATTTTGGATCTAGTCCTAGCATATCCTTGTATGTCCAAGAAAAAATGTCAGGTCTCTCTTTTAGTAGAGGGATGAGTATGGCATGCTCATCAAGAGATAGACTCTCTCCAAATTTGACCTTCTTAGGATTAGTGGGATCATTACTGATATCCACATCGAAGGTTTCCTCTATTGACATGTGTGATCCCTCCTCAAGCTGGTGAGGTGTAGGAATCAAGTGGATGTCATCAGCTGGGTTTAAAGGTCCTACATTAGAATTTCCCTCAGTATGATAAACATCATGTGCACATCCTAGTACAAAATGAAAAGGTTGCAACATTTCTTCATTAGGGAAGAAATATTTAGGCTCTAGTGGTGAATCAATATGATCCCAATCAATAGCATCTATATTCAGATACAATGGTTTGGAGGGATCGACTAGATTGTGAAGTGGAGTGGTCAAATCAATGGAGATCATATTTATGGAATGGATTAGATCTCTAGGACCATGTGTGTGTGACTCTATATTGATATAACTTCCATCCCCAAGATGTGGCTCTGGGGGTATGGGGATCTCTGGATCTGGTCTATGAATAGACTCAAAAATGGGATCACTTGGCTCAAGGAGCTGCATGTATGTTGGTGGATCAGGGAAGACTATATGATAAATCATATCCAAATTGGGTGGTCTCCCTCTGAGGCATGGCTAGGATAGACTCATCGATACATCTCATCGATGTCAACCGGCTCATGATGATGGCACAAATAGTGAGGCCTGAGATAGGCTCTCTCTGTCTCATCCTCATCATCACTTATATATGAGTCCTTCACCCTTGCCACCTAGAATCGGATGATTAGCAAGATGAGGCCCAAGGTAGGCCCACTCTGTTTCATCCTCATAGTCACTATCAACCATGAAGAATTCCTCATTCTCACCCATTTTCTCCATGGGTAATAGATGATATAGATTTAGAGGGCCTAAGTAGGCCAACTCAGTTTCATCCTCATATCATTCATTGTTTGAGGATTTCTCATCATCATCTATTCTAGAATCATAATTGGGTCCATCACTTTCGATAATGGACTCTGCTTGCACTTCCTCAGAAGCAACTTCTGATTTAGTGTCGATTGCTATACCCAGATTTTGGATCTGCATACCTGTGTCATCGGTAGCTTGATGACTTTCATTGTCCAAGTTGGCTCTTGGATTATCTCCTTGATTTACCTCTACCATGATGTGCTCATGATAGATCTCTGGTGGCACTTGAGACATAGGTTACCAACCTATTACCCCTTCGTATGTGAGAAGGGTTAGGGTGATAAGGATTCCAATCCACATCATCCCCCAAAGTGAGGTTTAGATGATCTAAAGATGCTGCTAGGAGCTCATCCTATCCTCGTATATGATAGCCTAACCCAAACCTATCAGTTGGTAGTTGATACTATGGTTCGATGGGAACTCGGTGCCCTTGCTCAAATAAGCCTAAGTCGTAACCATGCCAATGGTAACATTCAAAATAGCATAAGGTGAATTCAGGGTTAGATAAATAATGAACATTCACCATGAATGGTTCATCATCATCCTCATCTATGGGCGTGTGATTTGTAAGTTGATCAAGCCCTCCATAAATGAAGTTTGTTTGGTTGGGTGGCACCCCTAGTGGTACCACCATTCCCATGGGAAAGTGATGGGCTTGAGGTCAGCCCATATCCTATGTAGTTTTGATAAATGGCATGAACATCACATTCTACATGATATATTCTACTAATCTAGGATTAACCAAATGTATGGTCACCTACGGTGCAGATGACCCTACTGAAGAAGTAGGTGAGGTAGGCTGAGGTGCCTCCTCAACTTGATTTTGAGCATCCCCTTCATCCATGGGACTAGGACCCTCGATAGTGGCTACTTTGGGTGCTTGCTTTATCTCTTTCTCACCCAATTTTACCTTAAGCTTCTTATCATTCCTCAGCACTATGGATGTCGTAGGTTTAGTCGAAGCTGTTGTTGTGTGCTCTGATAATTGTGGTGCTATCATGGAAGGTCCTACACACACTCCTTTTAATTTACCTTCTGGATGTTTGATTGGTGATGTCGGTCATATATCTAGATGCATTGAGGGGAGAATGAAATCTCCTAGATAAATCTGCTAAGTTCACATATTTGAATGGCTCTTCATCAGAAGGTACCATGTGAACTTGTCCCTCATGTATATATTTAATACATTGATGTAAGATCGAGGGAATACAATACATTTCTCTAATCCAAGGCCTCCCTAAGAGGATGTTATACTGCATGGTACCTTCGATCACATGACACATCATAGGGATGGTCTTAAGTCCAACCTAAATTGGAAGAACTATAGTACCTACCATTGAGCATAGCGCATCATTGAATGCTCTCAAGGTGAAAGTAGAAGGTACAATATGTGATTTCGACAACTTTAGATGTGTTAATGCCTTGGTAGTAATTATGTTGATTGATGACCCTATATCAATCAAAACCTATTTGAATGGTGTGTGATTTACACATACAATTATATGTAGCGGTGGGTCCGCTATAGCAGTGGAGACCATCTTAATCTCATGATCATTAAATTGAATCACTGGTTCACTACACTGCTGCACATGTCCCATAAAGTTTATAAATGCTTCAGGGTCTTAGGACTAAACTTTGATTGATCTTAGAATATCCATGAGCATCTCCCTATGCTTAGGAGACTATTGAATCAGTTCATATATTGACAACTTTATTGGAGTTGTCTATAGGCTTTGAACTAGCCTACTCCTAATTGTCACCATCGGTCTAGTTGGTGGGCCTAGAATATTTTGAGTTGGCCTTTGCTGAGGTGCAATGTGCACTCTAATTGGAGTTGGAGGTGGATTTGGATGCTCATACCTCCCTTGTCTTGTGACAACATTAACCATACTAATGAATCCTTGAGTTGGTGGTTCAACCCACACTTGATTCACATGACCAACATTGTTCCTCGATGGCTCATGATTTGGTAAGGGGTTCTTGAAGATCCCCATATTTTGGTTGTCTAGAGCCTGAGGGTTGTCCATAGTTAGCTCACCTCTTTCGATCATATTTTGTACTACATGTTTGAAACTCCAACATCCTTCGATGTCGTGTCCTTTCATTCTATGGAAAGCGTAATATAGATCATCCCTATACCCCTTTGGCTTGGGCTGATTAGGGTCTATTAACTTGATCTCTGGTAAGTTTAGGGCCTTGGCCTCACATAGTTGATGGAATATCAATGTCATCGATTTTGATAGAGGTGTGAACTAGCGAGGTGGATGTTGTTATTTATTCTTACCCTTCTTGTTATTATTGCATTGGTCATACCATAGGAGGAGGTTGGGCTTGATAATTCTATTGTTGCCCCTTATCCCCTTTCTAGAGGTTTAACACCACTTGGTTTACATGGGTTAGCTTGGCCTATTCCTTTTGATTGTGGGTGTTCTTTTTGTTCCATTCCTTCTTGTTTTGGAGCTTCAAGTTACCCTCCTATAACTTGATGTCCTCTATTACCTTGGCTTGCACCAAGGCCTCCTCAAATGTTTGATATTATTGCAACTATAGTAGTAATGAGATGTGCTTCACACAACTCTTGGTAAACATCCAAGTTAATTCTATGGTTAGAATGGAAAATGGTAACTTCACCATTATCTTTCTCCATATTTTACTATAATCCATGATCGACTCATCATCATGTTGCATTAAAGTAGCTAGATCAGATAAGTTTACCTTCTTCTTGATGTCGAAGGAGAAGCATTCAAGAAATGCATTAGCTAACTATTCAAAGTTGGTTATGTTGTGCCTCTTAAGTTGATTAAACCACTCTCGAGTAGGGCCTAAAAGGGTTGTGATGAATGTTCTCAACAATAGAGCATCATTGCTTTCTATCTAAAAGCACATGTCCATAAAGCTCATAACATGTTCTTGAGCATCCTCCTCACCTTGAAACTTCTCTAGCTTTGGCATCTCGAAATGCTTGGGATACATTAGAATGGGCATTAAAGGGCATAGAGGTTCATTATGAATCTTGTTCAAGATCGACTTTTGATAAGCCATCCCTTGCTTCTCTATAGCTTGAACCTTGTCTGCCAAGGCCTGATAGGCCTTCGAAGATAGAATTTCCTCTTCTCTGAGAGGTCATTGGGGAGCCTTTGGAGGTAAATTCTTCTTTGGTCGAGGTGGAGGACTAGGCTCATCCTCCACATCTACTAGGGAGATCTCAGGATATTCTTATTCTTGATCATCTCCTACTTCTTCGTACTACGTACACCCATGATGTTCGAGTGCTTGGCGCTACATCATGTTTTGGGTCATGTGGTGAGTATAATTTTCAATATGCTCAAGGTGCAAATCGAGCTATGAAGTAGCTCATCTATGAGTGCACTCCTTGTATTCACTATGAGGGGGTAAATTGGCATGAGCTAATCGATCCTCTCACTCAACATGCTCCTTTTGATCAAGGATGCATTGCTCATGCATGCATTGCTCAAAAATATGTTACCTTAGCAACCTCTATCTCTGAGTATCCTCATTTTTGAGGTGCTCACATTCTGCATGGACATCTTCCAATTGATCTTGGAGAATCTACTATCATTGTTCCGACACCAGTTCTGATATCTATAATATCAATCGTATGTGGTCTCTGGTGTACTCATTCTATCTAAGCAACTTTATCGGTATGACCTCCAATAGACTTGTTTACCATGCTCTTGCCTTTGTCTATGTAGATGGCATTCACATTCTGGTGTTGTCTGTACTCTATGCCCATGTGGGTTGATGGGGCAATTATACTATGAGAATGCTTAGAGCATTCTCTTGGCTCTCTAATGGTCCTATGTGTGCTCTCACTATGAGAACTCATAGAATGAGAATGTACAACTGAGGGTTTATACCCTAGCTACCCTAAGACTCTATCTAGACCATCCAATTGTCTAGTGCACCATGACTCATGTGGTGGCATACCATTGACTCCAACCTTAGACATATCAAATGTGAACTTACCAAGTTTATTTTGTCTATGCGGGCCTATGCTTTGAAGCAACCCTCTCTTCCTACCCCTGAATGGGTAGATTTTCTACTTATCTATTTTGAACTGATGGGGGCTTGGAGCCTCCCTTATCTTGAGTATGGATGGGCACTAACTTAGTTATAGTTCCTTCCTCAATGATGTACTCTTCAGTGGATCTAGTGGATCCATGAGGTGTACGATCATGATATATGCTCCCATGCTCGAAGGGCCCATGTTGGGATCTTCCATACTCGGATCTATCTCATGAGGCATGTACATTGCCTCCTCTAGGTGGGGTATTCTTATGAGAACCCCCACGCATAGAGTTATCCCCTCTAATGCTCATCGAACATCATCCGAGAGGATCTTGTGATTGAGGGTTCTTCATGTTGTGTTGTGCATTGGGTGGAGCTTCGGCTTTGACCTTGATTATGTGTTGATATCGACCTCTCCATGTGATAACCATGATGTGGTATTATCTCGTATGTATATTTTAAAGCAAACAAAGCAAACAATGATGATTATCTCTTTTAAATGTTCTTTGTGAGCCCTAACTGGTTTGATGTGTTTTGAGATTTGTTGAAAACTTAAACTACTCTCATCGTGTTTGAAATTGTTGATGTAATGCTCAATAGTTTAAGGGTTTTCACCTGTATGCTCATAGCTCGACAATCGGCAATGAAAGTCATGGTCACGTAAACCCCTCAAAATGTGGAGATGAAATCCACACCTAGGTAGGGAGCATAGGTCCTACCGATCCTCACCCAGCACCCTATGTATAGTGATACACCCCTCCGAAGAGGAATGCATGCTATTTTGCATGGTTAGGATAGATCTTGGAGTCGATATTGGCCAAGTAATAGGGTTCGAGGGAGTTGGGCCAATGGATGGAAATCACTGCCACCATCGTTGAACCCTACTAGTGGTTGGATATGACTTCCAACTCACTAGCATTTAGATAGTGCGTGGTGTGTGTTTGTTCATTTTAGATTTTGCATGAAAGTAAAAATGCAACACCAAGCACTCAATGCTCTTTCCTAAATGCCTAATGATAAAGATGTTTAATGTTCAGAAATATGCATCTAATTGACTAAATGAAGTTTTAGAGAATGCATTTACATGATAAATTGGCCACTAATTGGGCCTCAAGCAAGCAAACTCTACAAACATAACCTAGACCATTGGAGACTAGGGCGGATTGCAATCAGAAGTCCATTATTCCTAGCAATGACTGGAAGAAAACCTAAGAGAATCTAAAATTTTACTTTTAACCTTTCTCTATGTTTTCTAATTAAACTAACTTCATCTACTGTATTCAATAAAATAAACATAGACAGACATAGGAAAACATAGAGAACTAGCTCCTACCTAAAATCCAAGTCTGATGTAGATTCGGTTGTCTACTATTTTTTTATTCTCTACTAGCTATGACTGTCAGGCGTAGCTGAGACTGTTAACCATGATTGCTAGGATGGCTAAGACTATTCACCATGGTTGTTAACCATGGTTGAGACCTACAACAAAAAACATAGCAAGTCAGTCAGTGATAGCATAATTTGTGGGTTCCCATCATGATCACCATCTGTATCATTGTGAAAAGCATATACCTAAGCTATCGTACCAATTAAGTGTAAATTTAAAGCATTAAACCATAATAACATGAATTTGACAAGAAAGAGGAATTTATTTGTATTAATGGAATGTAAATTGATTACATATACGTCCCTCTTAGGGATACCCAAATTTGTGATACAATTAATACAATATTGAAAACCCTCTAAACGAGGGGGTGGTATAATCCATAGACTCTTCACAGATGTACATGAACTACTTAAGGCCAAGGATAGCCTTCTTCTCCTTTGGTTGGAGGTATATGCTACCTTGAATACCTTGAAAATGATTAGGTCCTATAAACCCTACATTCAAGAAACAACATGAAAGGAGTTAATGACAAAGGAGGCCTCTCTTGATGAGGCTTTTGATGGACAATTGCATAAATTGATGATAAAGAAAGCCTGAAAGCATGTAAATCTATGAAGATATGCAAGAAATCATCAAATTACTATAAAGCATGTAAAGAAAGCATGAAATCTAGCAATTAAGAAGCCTAATTAACCATTAGAAACTTGAAAAGCATGAAACTAGTCTAAATTGACAAGTAGGGAAAAATGGAAGCAAATCTACCTCTAAATCCTAGAATTAACCAGTCAAATGTCTGCTAAAATGTAAATCTATGCTAGATTAAACTAATTGCATAACTAAAAATGTAAATCTAATGCTAAAACAAAGGAAATCAAAGATCAAACCCTCACCACAGGTCTGAGGCATAGTGGGCACTGTTAGCCATGGTTGACAATCATGGTTGAGCTAAAAATATCTTTGCTCTTGTAATCAGGGCTTAGATCTCCAATTCCCTCTATGGAATTGATGATCAAGGGTCACCTCTATGTCCCAAGATGGATTGGTGATCGAATTTTATTGAGATTCATGTTCGATTGGCTTGATTGTGCGATTGATGCTTCCTAGTCCTTTGAAAGCTCCATTGATGGATTCATGCTTGTCACTCCACAATTGGGCAACATTTCGACTCTCCTCAAGGGGTTATCAATTTGCTATCCATTTTGATAGAGCTTCACTATGTTCAAATGAAAACTTTCTCCAGACTTCTCCCCAATTTGGAGGGGGTTCTTATAGGCCTCCTAATCTCTAATATTGGCTTGCTTGGGAAGCCAAGATCAAGATCCAGGAGGTTGGATCAGTTGGGAGGAAAACTCTCGAAGCTTCCCCGTAATGACCCAAAAATACACAAACAAAAAAATACAAAAATAGAAAAAGTTTTTTTTTTACTAAGGAGAGAGATACATGAACCCTTCATGAACCCCTAACCCAAACTAATATTTACCTAAAGTTTAAATCCCCTAAGTTTTCCTAAAAGCTACATCTCATGAGGTACCCTAACACAAGTCCCATCTATGTAGGTGTATCATGTGTTACTGTAAATAAGCCTATCTATCCCATCACTCTTGATGAGCTAGACTTATCACCCTCAGTCCATCGAAGGTATACACACATCACCATACCATACACAAGTCATTATGTGTAGGTATGCTACGAGTATTGTGAGTTAAGCTATCCATCTCATCTACATGATGAGCTATCTTAACTCAGATGTAGTCTCTCCACAACTTAGTCCTTTATCTCCCTAAGGGGGTCTCAATTCCCTTAGGTCTCCTATGTTCACCCTAAGGGGTTCTTAATTCCCTTAGGTCACCTATGTTTACCCTAAGGGGTTCTTAATTCCCTTAGGTCACCTCTGAGTTCACCCTAGAACTCTACTCTTTGATTTTATTATTAAGCAACCAAACAAGAATACATCTAGATACTAAAACAAACAAAGTATAATCACTAAGCATACAAAAAATAAAGGAAGGAATAACACTAAAAGAGAATATCATCAACGAAAAGAGAATCAATTACATATTATAACCAAGCATGGAAATAAAGTAAAAGTACCTTCTCTAAACCAATAAATAGTTATTGCATTAAATATTGCATGGTAAATCCTTCTTACTTTAAAGAATATTACATTAACTGCATCAGGGATATCTCCCCACAATTCTAGTCTATTTGAGCATAAGTAAATCAACATAAAATACAATTACCTATACTTTGATTCCATTGAACTCCTTGCTTCTCCTTGCTTCCCATTGGTTCTTTGAGGGTAGTAGGGGATCAGGGTACTCATGGTTCAGGATAGGCATGCCTCTAAATGCATCTATTCATTTACTTTGCCAAATTGCAACTATACAAAATTCAATTAAGTTTCCAACCATCTAATGCATAGTGGATATTATAAAAGATCCTTTACTTTTATCTTCACCTCTCAAGTTCCCTTAGAGAGCCATCCAACATGTACTACTTAGATCAAGGTCTAACTTTAATCAAATCCATTCATGTCTTAAAGCATTAAAGTCCCATACCTTTAACCTCTAAAACAATCCTTCATTCATTCACTAAATCAAAGCCCCATAACTTTAATTCAAAGAATAAATCTAACATCCTTTTAATTCACAACTCCAATCAAATCTAATCATGTTTTAAAGCATTAAAGTCCCATACCTTTAACCTCTAAAACAATCCTTCATTCATTCCCTAAATCAAAGCCCCATAACTTCAATTCAAAGAATAAATCTAACATCCTTTTAATAAAGTCTACATCATAGACTTACTAATCAAATATTTTCAACCTTAATCTTAGATTCATAACCTCAATTAAATATTCATAACCTTATCTAAATATTCACTACTTTAGTTAAAAATAACCACTTCATGATCTTATTAATCAAAGGTCATACTTTAATTAAAATCACATAAGATAAATCTTATTAATCAAAGGTCATACTTTAATTAAAATCACATAAGATAAATCTTATTAATCAAAGGTCTTACTTTAATTAAAATCTCATAAGATAATTCATATTAATCAAAGGTCTCTCTTTAATTAAAATCTCATAAGATAATTCATATTAATCAAAGGTCTTACTTTAATTAAAATCTCATAAGATAATTCATATTAATCAAAGGTCTTACTTTAATTAAAATATCATAAGATAATTCATATTAATCAAAGGTTTTACTTTAATTAAAATCTCATAATATAATTCATATTAATCAAAGGTCTTACTTTAATTAAAATCTCATAAGATAATTCATATTAATCAAAGGTTTCTCTTTAATTAAAATTATATAGGTAAACCTTACTAATAAAGTTTCACAACACTTAGACTAATATGACTTCATGGCGGATGCAAAATATCTCTGTAGAAAGGTCAAAGGACTACTAAACTTAGAGTCCAAAGAAGGGTAAAATTAGGTGCTAAGTTTACTCCTTTGCCACCACTACCTATCCCAAAGGGACTGAGCTTGCATAGCAATGAAACTCCCATAAATGTGGGTGGTTTCCTTACAAGATGCTTCCAAACACACACTCCTCTTAACACAGGTGGTTTTCCACTATAAGTGCTTTCAAGACATAGACTCCTACTTAACACAGGTGGTTTTCCACTACAAGGTGCTTTTCAAACATAACACTCTCTTAACACAGGTGGTTTCCATACAAGCTTTAACAACTTAAATAGTGGTTTCCATAAACTTTACATTAAACAGTGGTTTCCACTACAAGTAGTGCTTCTCAAACACAGTGATCCCTCTAAAACATGAGTGGTTTTCCCACTACAAGATAACATAGTGCTCTTTAAAATGTGGTTTCACATAAGTTGCTTCAAATGATATGCTTCATAAAATAGTGGTTTATACAAATAAATAAAATGCTTTCCAATAAATGTAAAATAGTTTACAGTCTAAAACAAACAAATGCTAAACACATAAGACTTCAACAAACTAAATATATCTTCACATACTTAAACACAGGTGGTTTCCAAACCTTTCAAAGGGATTATCATGCTACAGGGGAGTTTAACCAGGTTTCACTACTCATTCATTCATCATACCAAAGCATGTATAAATGGATAAAGCTTTAAAACCCTCCAACCTTAATACTCCTACGAGATAGAATTCAGTGGTTTCTTGGTTACTTCTCCTCCTTTGCTTGTTGCACGCTCCTATCTCTCCCATCCTCTTCTCCTTCTCTGTCTTCTCCTTTTCCTTTTTTTTTCCTCCCTTGCACCTTACGTGCTCCTTTTCTCTAGGTGGCCCATCCACCATCCTTCCTCGAATCTCGAGCCAACCTCGAGCCTCCTCCTTTCTTCAATGCTTCCATCTCTCATCCTCTCTTTCCCTGGCGGCAAGTAGTTCTTTAACCCATAATTTCCATCTTTGGAAATTAATAGCACCCTAGGTTATTTACGTAGATTGCACTATATAGGGGAAAGGGATATTTACATTATTTAAATGAAAAATAGTACCTTTCTAATAAAATATCTCTTACATGATATTTTATTACCATTTAAAATATATTTCTTTTATTTATAAACAAATTCATAATTGCTTTTAAAATAAAATATTTCTATTTATTCTTAAATGGATTTTTCATTCATTTCATTTAATTAAAGTTTATTAATGAATTTACATTATCATTAAAATAAACTTCTTTAATTATTTTAAATGAATTTTCATTTATCATTAAAATAAAGTTTATTAATGAGTTTAAATGAATTCATATCATCATTTAATCAAAACCTCATTAATTAATTTAAATGAATCTTCATTTATCATTTAAATTTAATTCACTTTTCTTCATAAAAATGATGCTCTATTAACACTTCAAAATAACAATTTACTTTATGCATCCACATACATTTTGTAATTGTTCTCCTATTGAAATTCCAACATTATGCTACCCAAGCCATGATGCAGTAGAGAGCAATCAAATTTATAAAACAACAAAGAGGGAATCTTTCCATCAACCCAATCACCTATCTCAGCCAAAGATTTTACGATAGCTACTAGGCTATCAACTAAGGCTCAAGGTGATCAGTTATTGATGATTATCCCTTTCGATAATGCATGCCTATATGAAGGTATCTATCCATGTTACCTCTGAGTACCTTAATCATCATTTCCCCTGATCTTAAGTACCCTCATTTCTGGTGGATGCTTCTACCTTCTCCACCTATGAGTGTACCTGATCCTGCACACTTGGCAATATGTTAGCGATAACATGCCCTTCTAAATCAACTAAACATCATATAGTTGGTTCAATTGTTCAAACTAGGTATTACCACATCATAGGTTAATACATTGTTTCTTTGTGCCAAATAGTCTTCTAGGGAGGGTCATGACATCCTCCCCCACTAGAATTAAACATCATCCTCGGTGTTTCCAGTTTCCTTTGTTTTTTAACAAAAAGTAAAAATTATTACATTATATAGCTTCAAACAAAAAGGGAAAATATTTTTGCATAACCTCCACTTTCTCCCAAGTGGTATTTCTCTCAGAGAACTGGTCCCACTAGACCTTACATTGTTCAAGAGTCCGATTCCATAGAGACTTAGAATGAAACTCAAGAATATTCATCGGTAGTACTTCAATGGCCTCCGGATTTACCATCTGCAAATTAGAAACATCCCACACATGTTCAGGGTCAGCAACATATTTCCTAAGCAAGGATATGTGGAAGGTGTCATGGATTTTGGATAGATTAGGTGGTAATGCAAGTCGGTATGCAACCAGACTGATATTTTTTGTGATCTCAAAGGGCCCCACAAAATGTGGATCCAACTTCATGGATTTGATAGCACTCTTCTTTGGCTTAACCCTTAAGAACACCTTATCTCCAATAGAATACTCTCTTGGAGTCCTTTTTAGATCTGCATAACTCTTCTGCCTATCCGTAGCTTCTTTAAGCCTTTGCCTAATTTCCTTTAGTTGATCTTCCATCACCTTGACCATTTCTGGCCCAATCACAACTCGGTCTTCTAGGTTATCCCAAGACAATGGTGTTCTACACTTTCACCCATACAAGGCATCAAAAGGTGCCATTCCTAGCGAGGAGTGATGTCCATTATTGTAGGCAAACTCTACCAAAGGTAGACAATATTCCCAATGAGACTTGTGATCCATGCAGTACATGCGGAGCATGTCTTCCAGAACTTGGTTTACCCACTCTATTTGGCCATCTGTTTTAGGGTGGTATGCTAAACTCATATTCAGTTTCGTACCAACTGCACTATGAAGGGATTTCCAGAATTCAGAAGTGAATTTGGAGTCTCTATCTGAGATAATTACCTCAAGAAATCCATGCAATCGGAATACCTCTTTGATGAATCTTCTAGCCACCACCTGAGCATCATCCTTGGTATTCCTCGGTATGAAATGGGTAACCTTAGTCAATTTTTTGACCACTACAAAGATGGCATCATGTTGGTACCGAGTTTTGGGTAAACCTACTATAAAATCCATGGATATAACCTACCATTTTTGCGTAGGTATATCATGCAGATATAGTTTTCCTATAGGATGTTGGCATTCTACCTTAACTTTCTGACATTCGAGGCATCGAGCAACAAAATCCATGATGTCCTTCTTCATTCCTACCCAAAAGAAGGTTCTTTTCATGTTTTCTCGCATTTTGGCTCCTCTCGGATGAGCAGAATAAGGAGATCTATGGGCTTCTTGCATTATCAAGTTCCTCAAATCACCCATTTTTGGTATGATGACCCTTCCCTTATAACACAGAAATTCATATTTCATACTAAATTCCTTATTTCCTTCAGGATATCTATTCATATTAACTTGAATTTCTTGGTAATACTCATCCTGAGATTGCTCCTGTCTCACTCGATCCATCAGGTCCATGTGAATTTTAGTTATGGTTGCTATATATTTTCTTCTACTCAAAGAATCAACTACTTTATTCTCCTTTCCTTTTATGTATTCAATCTCGAAATCATACTCAGCGAGAAATTCCACCCATATTCTCTGTCTCACATTGAGTATTGGTTGGGTGAATATGTACCATAGACTTTGATGGTCAGTATTTAATTCAAAGGGTCTTCCCACCAAGTAGTGGTGCCAAACCTTTAAAGCATGCACCACTGCAGCTAGCTCTAAATCATGCGTAGCATAATTAACTTCATGCTTTTTGAGCTTCCTTGAAGTATATGCCACTACTGACTCCTCTTGTGAGAGTACCCCTCCTAACCCTTCTATTGATGCATCTGTGCACACTGAAAAGTCCCCTTGTGGATCGGGAACCTTTAGTATTGGTGCGGTAGTAAGCTTATGCTTTAGTAGTGCAAAGGCAACCTCACACTTTTCTGACCACTTGAATTCCTTTCCCTTCTTTTGAAGGTTAGTTATGGGTCCAACAATCTTGGAGTAATCCTTTATATAACGTCTATAGTAGCCCATTAACCCCATGAAGCTTCGCACTTCAGTCACATTAGTAGGGGGTGGCCAATTCAGGATAGCCTCTATCTTCTCTGGATCCACAACAATTCCCTTTTGCTGATATGATGTGTCCAAGATATCGTACCTCTGGAACATAGAATTCACTCTTAGCCAGATTTCCATAAAGTTGATTCTTCCTTAGCAATTCTAACATGATCCTAAGATGTTTATCATGCTCTTCTCTATCTCGAGAGTATATAAGGATATCATCTAGGAATACCAAGACAAACTGGTCCAAGTGCCTTTGAAACACATTGTTCATTAAGTTCATGAAAGCAGCTAGGGCATTAGTCAGTCCAAAGGGTAGAACCATAAACTCATAATGCCCATACCTAGTCTTAAATATCATCTTGTGAGTGTCTTCCTCATGAATTCTTAATTGGTGATACCCTGATCTTAGATCGATCTTAGTAAACACCTTGGCATATTTTAGTTGATCAAATAAATCTTCAATCCTAGGTAGAGGATATCGATTCTTGATTGTAGCCTTATTTAGCATCCTATAATCAATACACAATCTTAACGAACCATCCTTATTTTCATGAACAAAACTGGTGCACCCCATGGTGACACACTTGGTTTTATCAAACCCTTCTCTAATAATCCTTGCAATTGAACCTTCAGTTCTTGCATTTCAATAGGATTCATCCTATATGAGGATCTATGAATAGGTTCAACTCCTATCATAAGTTCAATTATGAAGTCAAATTCTCGTACAAGAGGTAGTCTAGGTAAGTCCTCTGGAAATACATCCTTAAAATCCTATAAAATCGGATGTTGTCTTAGTATTTCTCCTTTCTCATAATCTTCCACTTCATTAAGTTTTACTACATACACTATTCCTCCTCTCTTTAGGGTCTTTTTCAATTGCATAGCCGACAACATCTGAGGTTCAAACACCCCTTGTTTGCTATGAATTCTTAGTCTCCTCCCACCTTCTTCTAAATACTCAATCCATCGATCTTGAAAATTGACTAAGGCTTTATGAGCTTGTAGCCAATCCATCCCTAGGATCACATCAAAGGCATGTAGGGGAGCTACATATAAACAACATTCCGTAGTCCCATTAGATAGAGTGATTTCTGCCATAGGATAACACTGGTTCACCGAGTAGGTCTACCCAGAACCATACTCAACCTTCCACCCTTGAGCCAAATATCTTGGCCTTTTCGACATAGTCCTTGCTAGACTAGACGAAATAAAACTATCAGTGGCCCCACTATCTATCAAAATATTTACTTGCTTATTAAAAACCTTACCTTTCACAAGTAATGGGGTGGCTTGTCCCTCTAGCTTCTGCTTCCCGATTGTGGCATAGATCCGATGTTCTGGTTCCTTCCCTTTTGCATTAGTTGTGCTAGTCCCTACTCGATATGGACATTGATTATAGTAATGAGGTCCTCAAAAATTGTAGCACCCTTCCTTGGGTCCTTGCTATTTTTTAGGTTTCTGATACCCTATTTTAACTATTGGAGTTGGAGCTTGCAACTTCTATGGTTGAGGTTTTATATTATTGGGTTTGTTATCCTTCCTATGAAAGTTCTTGAACTTCTTCTGATTTCCATTAGGTTTCTTCTTAAGATTTTGGGGGTTCTTAGCCTTTCGATCTTGATCAACCTCCCATTTTACAAACCCATCACTATTCCTCTTCTTTAGCTCCTATCGAGCTTGCTCGGGTAGGGTGTCATATTTATAATAGAAGTGTGACTCTACTTTCTTTGCTAGGTCATATACCTTTTGCAATGATTTAGGCTCCTGCATGTCTACATCATGCTTTATCCTAGACTCCAATCCAAGAGTGAACTTGTGAACCCACATTTTCTCATTATAAATAGGTACATATTTAAACAATCTTACCAACTTCTTGTAGTACACCTCCACTATGTTGGTTCCTTGTTTTAGACTAGAAAATTCCTCAAACTTTAAGGTATAGAAATGCTCTATTAGGAATATCTTCTTAAATATGTTTATAAATTCTTCCCATGGAGTGTCAATAGGTTCAATCTTAGTTTCCTCATAGTGGGTTTCCCACCATTCTAGAGCAGCCCCTTCCAGGTTGATCATAGCCCAAAGTGTTTGGGTTCCTGATGAGTAGCCTTTTACCATAAAGTGAACCTCTACTTCTCTCAGCCATGCTTCCACTGCATCCCCATCACCCTCCCCATAAAACTTGGAGATACTAATGTTTTTCATGTCCCTAGCTATTTCCTTTTCCACTAAGGCTCTGGCTTGCACTTGTTCTATAGTTAGTCCACTATCTAGACCAATCTCTGAGCCTCGAGCTTGCGAATTCTGGTTCGCAACTATTTCCAGCAATTGTCTTATCTGATCCTGCATAGCAACGACCATAGTGGTGAGGTCTTCTACCTCCCTATTGGGGCTTATTGGTCCCCCATCCTGGTTTTCTTCTTCGACATTACTTTGTCGAGTTTGTCTAGGTGTAGGCCTCCCTCTTCTGGTCTTAGGTGGCATCTTAACCTGGTTCCATCCAAGAAAGAAGATTAGATTACAGTTTCATCTTAAGTTGTATCTCTAATTCAAGCCATAATACAAAGTTCTCTTGCTAGATGCATTAATAATATAACTAGGGTAATATCCTAGGCTAGGATGTGTCACTGATACTAAAGCCCATACTAAGGCATCCTAACATCCACTCTCCCTTGGGGTTAATTCCCATCAGATTCTAGCAAATAGGGTATTCTAGATCATCCCAGCTTTAGCCTATACCTTAAGCAAGCCTTCATTGGAGACATATAATTCCCTTTAGCACACATAGAAGCTCTATACCCTCGTACCTAGAGCTCTGATACCAAATGTAATGACCCAAAAATACACAAACAAAAAAATACAAAAATAGAAAAAGTTTTTTTTTTACTAAGGAGAGAGATACATGAACCCTTCATGAACCCCTAACCCAACTAATATTTACCTAAAGTTTAAATCCCCTAAGTTTTCCTGAAATCTACATCTCATGAGGTACCCTAACACAAGTCCCATCTGTGTAGGCGTATCATGTGTTACTGCAAATAAGCCTATCTATCCCATCACTCTTGATGAGCTAGACTTATCACCCTTAGTCCATCGAAGGTATACACGCATCACCATACCATACACAAGCCATTATGTGTAGGTATGCTATGAGTATTGTGAGTTAAGCTATCCATATCGTCTACACGATGAGCTATCTTAACTCAGATGTAGTCTCTCCACAACTTAGTCCTTTATCTCCCTAAGGGGGTCTCAATTCCCTTAGGTCTCCTATGTTCACCCTAAGGGGTTCTTAATTCCCTTAGGTCACCTATGTTCACCCTAAGGGGTTCTTAATTCCCTTAGGTCACCTCTGAGTTCACCCTAGAACTCTACTCTTTGATTTCTATTATTAAGCAACCAAACAAGAATACATCTAGATACTAAAACAACAAAGAATAATCACTAAGCATCCAAAAAATAAAGGAAGGAATAACACTAAAAGAGAATATCATCAACGAAAAGAGAATCAATTACATATTATAACCAAACATGGTAATAAAGTAAAAGTACCTTCTCTAAACCAATAAACAATTATTGCATTAAATATTGCATGGTAAATCCTTCTTACTTTAAATAATATTTGTAGACACCTAAAATGCATCATTTCGAGGGTGACTACTCATATGGACATGCTACAAGACCATATAGAAGATCTTGGACAGACTCCAAGATAGAGAAGTGGTTCTAACCACTCAATTTGGGCTCCTTGGCCTAATCAGTCTGAATTGCAGCCCAGACCTATAGTTTATAGTTGAACCACAACTAAGACCTACGGTTTATAGTCTAGACCATAGCTATGACCTATGGTCTTAACTTGAGTTTAGTTGGCCTTCAATCTGAGCCAAATCTATTGGAACGGCCATTTGATCTAGAAGAAGGCAGTTAATGGATGAAAGATTCCAGAGGCTTCCATTCCAACTATCCTAACCACCTCTTCTTGATCTTAGATTCTCTAGGAAGCCACACCTAGTCCTAGGGCATCCTATAAATACCCCCTCCAAATTGGAAGAACATATAGATGATTTGAATAGTGAAGCGTTGTTAAATTGTCAAGAGAGAGTTGATTGATCAAGCGAGCAATGAAGCCCTATCGAATTGCATACTAAATTCATACATTTGAGAAGGTCACTTTGTTATTCACCCAAATATCAATTTATCATGGAAGTTCTAGGAGCCTAGAAGATCCAAGAAATGCAAATATAGGCAAACAAAGGCCCATCAAAATTATGCAACCACCAAACCTATTAGAAGGACACCGAAGGTGACCCTTGAACATCAATTGGACAAGGAGGTCAAGCCCACTGCCCTTGGAATTGAGGGTAAGCCTATCAAAGTGCTAACCATGGATTTCAGCCATGTTTTATAGTACAGACCGCTCATCAGAGCTGTGGTTTTTAGCAGAGGTATCACCACCTTCCTCTTTTCATTTTTGTTCGGTTAATTAGTTTAGATTATTTATTTTCATAGTTTAATTATGGTTTAGCAGACTTCTGATAGTATAATTAGGTTAGATTAGTTTCTTCATGTTATGCTTCAATTAGGACTTAAATGGTTTCTTTATGTATGTTTATGCTTCATTTTATACATTTGATCCATGCATAGTGTAGCTACTACTTTTCTTTACGCTATAATATGAATCTTGATTTAGTTTGCATAGTTTAGAAGCACTTTCCATGTTTTCTTGATTATGCATGTTAATGGTGTCATTATGCAATTTTCCTAAAAGGGCCTCATCATGAGAGGTTGCCTATATTTTTGACATTCTTGTGTTGTTTCTTGACCGTAGGGAACAGTTTCAAAGGAGAACCAACTATCAAGTTCATTCCCCATCATGAAGAAGAGGGTACCTCCACCCTAGGGTAGTTCGTGTCATCCTGAAAGGCACTTAGAAATTACACCTACCCTTGAGAGGGAAAAATTACATGCTCCTATTGTAATATTGTATCAAAATGATTATCCCTAAGAGGGATGTACCTTTAATTTGATTTTGACTTCGAATATAATGGAATAAAGTATTTTTCTTCTTAATTCATTTGTTGTCAATTTCTTATTCTTGTATGCATGTTATGCTTTTATCAATGATTTATGTGTAGGTGTATCATGTGTTACTACAAATAAGCCCATCTATCCCATCAATTTTGATGAGCTATACTTATCACCCTCAGTCCATCGAATGTATACACGCATATCCATACTATACACAAGTTATTATGTGTAGGTATGCTAAGAGTATTGTGAGTTGAGCTATCCATATCGTCTACACGATGAGATATCTTAACTCAGATTTAGTCCCTCCACAACTTAGTCCTTTATTTCTCTAAGGGGGTCTCAATTCCCTTAGGTCTCCTATGTTCACCCTAAGGGGTTCTTAATTCCCTTAGATCACCTATGTTCACCCTTAAGTGGTTATTAATTCCCTTAGATCACCTCTGAGTTCACCTTGGAACTGTACTCTTGGATTTCTATTATTAAGCAACAAAACAAGAATACATCTAGATACTAAAATAATAAAGAGTAATCACTAAGCATCCATAAAATAAATAAGGATTAACACTAAAAGATAATGTCATCCATGAAAAGATAATTAGTTAATTATTATAACCAAACATGAAAATAAGATAAAAGTATCTTCTCTAAACTAATAAACAGTTATTGCATTAAATATTGCATGGTAAATTCTCCTTACTTTACATAATATTACATTAACTACATTAGGGATATCTCCCCACAATTCTAGTCTATTTGAGCATAAGTAAATCAGCATAATATATAAATTACCTATACTTTATTTCCATTGAACTCCTTGCTTATCCTTGCTTCCCATTGGTTCTTTGAGGGTAGTAGGGGATCAGGGTACTCATGATTTAGGATAGGCATTCCTCTAAATACATCTATTCATTTACTTTGCCAAATTGTAACTATACAAAATTCAATTAAGTTTCCAACCATCTAATACATAGTGAATATTATAAAATATCCTTTACTTTTATCTTCACCTCTCAAGTTCCCTTAGAGAGCCATCCAACATGTACTACTTATATCAAGGTCTAACTTTAATCAAATCCATTCATGTCTTAAAGCATTAAAGTCCCATACCTTTAACCTCTAAAATAATCCTTCATTCATTCCCTAAATCAAAGCCCCATAACTTCAATTCAAAGAATAAATCTAACATCCTTTTAATTCGTAATTCCAATAAAATCTAATAATGTTTTAAAGCATTAAAGTCCCATTTTCTTGAACCTCTAAAAAAATCCTTCATTCATTCCCTAAATCAAATCCCCATAACTTCAATTCAAAGAATAAATCTAACATCCTTTTAGTAAAGTCTGCATCATAGACTTACTAATCAAATATTTTCAACCTTAATATTATATTCATAACCTCAATTAAATATTCACAACCTTATCTAAATATTCACCACTTTAGTTAAAAATAACCCCTTCATGATCTTATTACACAAAAGGTCTTACTTTAATTAAAATCACATGAGTTAAATGTTGGGCACTGAATTGCACCAAGTTTTCACTCGATACTATGGTTGTTTATCTTCCTACTTTCTATCCAGGCTTGCACCCGATAGCTACAGCTCAACACTCAACATTGGATGGACCAAAATAGGGGTTTCCAATCCAACCTCCAGAGTAGGTTGGTTCCTTGTCAACTTAGCAAGTTGTTGACACAATTATGCTCACTTAGGGTTTGGAGTTTAGGGTAAGAGAAGGTTAGGGTTAGAGAGATGTAGATAATAGTGGATGGATAGGTTAACAACATTGCACTACCATAAAAAGCTCCCAAAAAACCATACTAAAGATGCATACTCAGATCAACATTTATCTCAAATCAGATTGTTTCATATATTAAAGCACAATAGAGAAATGTTGTAGCAAGCAATTTCAATATCCAGGGAATGATAATCCAAATAACAAAATTCACCAAATACCTAGATTTCATAGAAATGTACTTCCTAACAACATAGAACGAACTCAAAAGCAGATTTCAATTACTTATAACAGCTAGTAATCCAAAATTAGGCACAAACTAACCATCAAAGTATTTACAAAAATGCAACTAAAGAATCCGAACCTCTGACATCAAGCATGAGAACGCGAACTTGAGGCGAAGATCAATGTATTGCTCCTTTCATTAGCTTTTTAGGAATATTTACAATGGCACAGGCAAACACGCTAGAGCCGACCCTTAAAAATGAGGGTTCGACCTCTACTTATAGTTTTTCAAATTACAATAATCAAGAAGCAATACAAAAGATCTTGTTTTAACAACACAACAAAGATATTTAGCTGGCATTAGCTCATTGGTCCGTCCTCCGGGAATTCTACTGAAAGAAAGTCCACCATGGCAGCTCGGGGTCTCTACAACTTGTTGATCACTCAGTGGAACTAAATTTTAGGCCGTTAAAGATCATGCGTTTCCGTCGATCCTTCTTGGGAGTGAATTACCACTGTCGATCTATAATCGCCTCTGGTTTGATCTTCTGGAAAACCTTCGATGCTTCGTCTTCCAGCCGACTATTACAATTTTGACGCAGCAATATCTTTTAAACAACCAATATTTGGTAGCCTAACCTCCACCATTGATTCTCTTCATCGCATGATTCAGATTCAACCCGGCATAAGCTAAACGCCATTCCGCTTTAAAATTGATGACGTCATCTCTCTTATCAGAAGCAGCGGAATCTCCAATCCGGATCTCTGATATCTGAACATCGAATCCACTCCAGGATCTATCATACTCAGCATTATCTTCTTCAATCCGCATTAGAATATTGATGATGTCACCTCTTTCTTATAGCTTTTGTGGATTTCATTTCGGATAGAACAAGTGCATTGTGTTATAATCGCCAATCCAGGTCCGGAGCTAGTCACATAACTCTTCTATCGTGAATCCACACTTTCATTACTCCGTCATCCCGTCTTGTCTTCATTCCGGAAAGGAAACACTTGTTCATTCTCTGAATCACCAATCCACACTTCTTTGCCACTGACGTCATCATCTCCTTGAAACTTTTACGGATTTGAGGGTAGCGCTAATCCAGAGCCAAAAACAAAAGAATCTTCCAAAAATTGGGTATTCAACATACTCAGTCATTTGCAAAGATGCCATTCCACACTTTTTCGCCATTGACATCATCATCTCTTAGGAACTTTTGTGGATTTGAGATCTGCCATCATTTCGGAGCCGGAGGGAAATCACCCGAAATCACTTCAAACATGAAAACTTCACTAACTATTGAGCGGATTCATATCTTCTGACCCGGTTCCACTTCAAAGTGTACTACAAGGTTTGCGGAATGATGATTCTATCACTTAGTCAAAATTATACAAAATTTTACTAAGTATGTGGCCATTTTGGGCCTACATTCTGGCGCCTCCCGGGTGGATTTGCTTGCAAAGCCAATCGAATCTAGAGTCTTATCCATTGGGCCTTAGGAGTCAAAAACAATACTTATCTTTGAAGATATGTTTTAAGGAATAATTTCCATACAAACACTACCCTCTAAAAACTCAAATTCTGCCTAGAGGGTAAAGGTTCATATGGAAACCATGCCAAAAACATCATAGAACTCACCCGTTCAATTAGAGACTGTGTCCATAATATCAGTATGACTACTGCCTTCAAAAACTATACACAACTCTACCTCCTTTATAAGGCTTTATTTCAAAGAATGCCTTCACACAAAATATGTTGCGTTGTAGGCTTCATGCCTTTATTGCTTATTTCTGACAATTGTCAGAGTAAAAATAGAAATACAAAACTGATGTATAGAAATACAAAACTTATGTATATGTACAAACAGAAATGAAATGACTTAAGCGTGAGCCCCTCCTGGGCCTATAACTGCTCAATATTATTCTCATTCTTCTACAACCTCTTCATCCTCATCTTCTCCTTCTTCTTCTCTCTGTTCTTCTGGAGCATGTACTCTCTGATTATCCTCACCGGAGGTGTCTCCAAACAACTGGACCATTGATTCCAAAGACTGAAGAGCCTATTTCTAGGCTTCCTCAGAGGGATTTGATGTCTCTTTAAGCTGCTTATAAACATATTGTAGTTCCCCAACATCCTCATAATTAGCAGCATTCCCTCTAGTCACTAGATCTTCCATGAGATCTCTTAAGCGGGTGTAATCCATAATTAGTTTGGCAGCTTGTTCTTGGGATAGTGGCTCTTCCAATGAATCAATTCCAGCCTCATCCTGTAAGTTATCCTTGATGCTTTGTTGGGCTTCTTCCATAGATAACAAGTTGTGATCCTCCTTCCAGAGTCCTTTGAAACCAACGTGAACCATTTCCTCATTTATTTCAATGATGTCTTTAATTCCCCTATCCATCCTATCAAACAACAGCCAGGCTCTCTGAACTACCCTATGCTTTTTCACCACTATTTTGGTAGCTACCCCAGCCAGATTCCATTCCTTATTGGAAATTGGTTTAGCAACATCACTGAGCCTACTACCAACCAACCTATACATTTGTTCCACCGGAATCACCATAGGTTGTAACTCTCCAGTGATTTGATCCAAATCCTTCTGAATGGTGGAGAGCAATTGGTTGGCATCTTTCAGATAGTCGATTATGAGTTGGAGACCTGAACATTTTCCTTGAACTTTAGAAAGCAACTCCTACTTTATCCTTTTCAAATCATCTTTGGAAAAACTTGAGGACTTGGCTTTCTCAATCTGAAGCTGATGCTTTAAATTTTGAATTTATTTTTCCTGATCCTCATTCAACTTCTTTTGTTCTTCTAACTGGTCTTTCAACTCATTAGCCTTTTGAAAATTTTCCTGCCAACCCTTAGCCTCTTTTCTCAGAGCTTTCTCTACTTCTTTTTTATCATTGAGGCTCTTCTTAAGCTTTTCAACTTGTTGTTTCAGCTTATCTACCTTCTCTTTGGCTATATCAGCTTTCACATAAAAGGTATCTAAGTGAGCCTTGGCTATCCCCAACTCATCCTCAGCAGGAAGCTTGTCAACATCTTCTATGATCTCCTCCACTCTATAATCTTGAGCAATCATTTCATTTTTAGGTTTGCTCACTTGCGGAATCATAGACCTTGAGACCCTTTGCCTAGTGATAGGGTTAACATACATACTTTTTCTTGTCACAACCATCCTGTTGGAAGGCCTGGTAAGTTTCTCTACCCAATAGTCATTTATGCTCTGAGTGGCTGCCTATTCTTTTGATACAGTAATAAATTTTGAAAAATCAGCAGCCAAAGGAGATAATGGCATCAAAAACATAAGGGCGGACTGACTTGTTGTTGGTGGGGGTGAAGATATATTGATAGCAACCTCTGTTACAATGGTAGACTCTATGACTACCACTGCTATTGATACAGGTAAATTTAGAGAAACAGGTACATAACTGACAGTAGAAGGGATGGATGAACTCGGAACGCAGTGTCCCATTGATGGTGGCAATGAAAGAGATGAGGGTGCAATAATGGTGGACATTGAAGTGGATATCTCAGAAGTGGAAGGTGGGTTTTGAGGAGGCTATGACACAATAGAACTGACTTGTACCTCCATAGCTACTGATGAGACAAGGGAAGAACTGTGAGGTGGAGGAGGTATATTTGCTACATCTTCTTGACTAGAAAGGGAGGGAAATTATTTTGGGGATTCATGGAGATGAAAAGGAGAAGAGGGATTAGAAACCATACCTTCACCTACAGATGTAGGGTGTTCTTGTTCAACTTCTATCTCCAGTTGTTGCTCTTGCTCAATTAACCCTTCTGTAGTAAAAATAGCTACCTCTTCAACAATTTCTTCCATATTCATTTTTTGCTTCTTGGAAACCTCTCTCTCCTCTATTTTTGGGGCTCTCTTAGTCCTTTTATGAACTAATCAGAAAGCATCCATCTCATCTTCGAAATATTCCTCTGATAAATCTCCTTGCACTACCCCAAGAAGTAATGATTGCTCGGTAATGGATTGTGATTTAGTTGATGCTGTAGGAGCAAAAGAAAGTGGCCTGAACCTAAAACTCTCATCCTTCTTCTTCCAATTAATATCTATGTCTTGAGGTTGTCCCCCTAGAGCTAAACATGGAGGCCTAGATTTTGTTTCAATAATAGGGGTACTGACAACCTTTTCTTTAGAATACCTCATTTTGCTCATCAACTTAGCCCCTTTAGGGAATTTCTCCACCTGCTCAGAAGTAGGACTGAAGGTTTTCAACACTCCAGTGGTTGTTAAAGAAGATTTTTGATCTGTAGGAGGCTGGAGAGATTCAGAATCACCCTAGGGATTTTCAACCATTAATACTATGTGCCTCACGTCCTTCAGTCTCCAAGTATCAATATTCTCATTATATCTTTTTGAAAACTCCTTATCAATTTTCATTCCAAATTTAGATTCAGTTTTTCCAATTTCAACTCTCATACGCCACCAATCCATAATATTGGCTTCATCCCATGGCCCTTTATAATCCTCCTCTTCTCCTTCTTCTACAACTTCCTTCTTAGGCAACATTTCTTTTTTCTTTGTCGACTTCGTCTTGGAGGAGGACCCACTTTTCTTTGTAGTTTCTGCTTTAATCTTGTCAATCATATCCTCGGTAATCTGATGACTGGGCTTGTGGTCAGGATCAAAATCTTCAATCTGCTCATAAAAATCCAACCATGGAGGTAACTGATCCATATTGGAGATATTCCACTCCAAAAGAGTAGTCTCATCATTGTTTCTTCCCTGTTCAAAATTAGCCTTGGGCCTTTTCTCAAACTTGTAGGCCTTATCTCCATTTAGGGTTTTATTTCTTGTAGTGAAAATATCATCAGGATCATAACTCCACCTCTGAGGAATATAAAATAGACCTAACCTATCAAGGTATCGATCAATTTTCTGACTCTGCCCCTTCTTGGTGATGGTGATATCGCTCAAAGTGCGGTGGGTAAGCAAAGACTTCCTTTTTCTCCCCGAACCATAGTTCACATCAATGTACTCTGCTTGCCTCAAATATTCCAAGGCGAAAAGTCTCTCCATGACAAAGTGGGGCAAAAGGAAAGGTTTACCCATGAAACCATATAATCTGATGATCGTACCTTCAGTTAACAAATACCAGTCTCCTTCCTCTGCATCTTTAGTCCTCAGAATCTCCTTGGCTAGGGGTGGCAGTCTGGGGAACTTATCATACATAATTTTGAGGGTTGGTCCAAGAAATTCCAAATTGAATCTATAGTAAGACTCACTGCTTCTTAAGTGATTTTTCCAATAGTAAACCGGCATAGGTTCTTCCTTATCGATCTTATCCTTGACCGGAATCCATGACATTCTATCTTTAACAATGGCATAAAACATCCATACCAAGTTTGAGCAATGCCTAAAACTAGGAGCATCAGCGCCCCTCTTCATGCTTACTAGTTGTTCATGTATTCTTTGGGTGAGAAAGGCTGGCCAGTCAAAATAAATCACCCTTGTCCCTTTCTTTGCCACATATTTTTCATACATTCTCTCATTAGAGATACAGTATGCAGCGATGATTTGCCAACCATGAACCATTTTTTTAGAGTCCAAACCCTCCATGCAAGCCAACATAGAGAACATAATGGGGTTTGCAAACTTGTCGATGGAGATGGGGACTTCAGGCAACTCTTCCTAGGGTTTGGTATTAAGTTACTTATAAACCCAATTCTTAAATGACTCACCATCATTGGCCCACTTCTTTGTGGTATAAAACCTAGTTTGTTCAACAACCTTAAAGGGTTTTGGTGCTACTAGCGGGTCGGACCCTAAGGCAAAGAGCTCATGATAGAAAGAGGCAGTGATGCTAAAAAGGGTCTCACCCTCATGGGTCTTTACTACCTTGGCTAATGGGTCATAGAATTTCACTATTGCAGCTATTAACTCAGGACATGGGTGAACAGAATCACAAATGTAAAAGGATAGATAAGAAAGGATGGAGCATCTACCTTCTACTGATAAAGCAACCTTCTTCTTGTATCTATCATTCATGCTCTTTCTTAGTCTCATCCTTTCGGTGATGGTCATCTCCATGTCCGCTACAACCTCAACTTTATCAAGGTAAGGCGCCAACGTCTTGTTGTCCAGAGTTTTGAACTCCAGAACATCTTCTGTGGCCTTAGTGGGTGATTTCTTAGGAGCCATCTTGTAGTAGTAGGACTTTGTGCACTGTAATCAGTGGGGAGAACTTCAGAATGTTGTTATGCTTCTTAATAGCCTCATGGTTACTAAATGAACCTCGTGCATGACTTCATTACTTTTTATCTCCTAGAACGTGCGTATCACCCACCATAAATGCAGATGTTGCGTGATACCTCTGCTGACACACTTTACCATCCTTTCCATTATTTACTTCGGTGGCTCAAAGGTGGCATCCTATCTTCTTATTGGTCAAATTTTCAAATTGCATTGCCAGCTCATCACATCCCTTCGGCTACTCTTCGGTCCATGCTCGAGTTGGTTATAATTGAATGTGGGAGCACTCTTTAGCCTCCACGTGTCAAATTGGAACTTGTTGTTCGACTTCGGCTTGATTCCACTCTGGTGGCTTAAGAACCTTCCGAGTCCACTTGGTACTTGAAGCTTGCATGCACGACACTCTACCTCGATTCCGCTCTGGCTATCTCCAGCTTTGAGAGGTTCTCGGATTAGCATCATTCTTTGTCCTTCTTTATGCGGGATAGAAACTGATAGACCACTCTATGGATATCTAGATTTTCCAATGCAGATTTGAGGGTGGAACGCCATTTCGAAGAGTTTTACACAACACTATGTGCGGAATGGAACATTACTATGCATTTGGCCAATACTTAGTCATTTCTTGCAAATTTTCTTCTCTCCTTTTTTTTTAGAATTCTTTGAAAAGAACCAATTACAAAGTGCAGAAAAGAAATCAAATACAAAGTGTAGAAAGGAAGGGGAAATATTTGTACAATGTATATACATATGTTACAATGAGCTCACTTCTTACATATAGTAGAGCTTGAGGTGAAAACCATTCACTAGAATTGGTTGTATGTTTCCCTCTGGATCCTCCAGCTGAAATACATTAGACTCTTTAGCTTCCACTATTTTGAAAGGACCATCCCAAAAGGAATCAAACTTTTCATGCTTTCCTGGCTTTGCCTTGTCAACATTCCATCTGAGAACTGAGTCTCCAACTTGGAGTTTTCTGAACCTAGCTTTTTTATCAAACCATGCTTTAATGTCTGATGAATGCTTTTGAAAATGATCATATGCTTGAGTTCTGCTCTCTTCCAATTGCAGCAAGTGTGTCAACCTAGTTTTTACTGGATCCTCCTCTAATTCTTCTTCTGTACTGACAAGCTTAAGCATTGGGATCTCTAAGTGAATTGGAAATACTACCTCTTTTCCATATACCAGTGCATAAGGAGAAGTTTTGATGGAATTTTTAATAGTAATCCTGTCTGCCCATAGAGCATGGTCGAGCAATAGGTGCCAACTCCTTTTGTTACCTTCCAGATATTTTCTCAAAATCCTTAATAGGTTTTTGTTGGTAGATTCTGCAAGTCCATTACCTTGTGGGTAATAATTTGAAGTATTTTTAAGAGTGATGCCATACTTGCTGGCAAACTCAATGTACTTGGCTCCTATGAAAGTAGGGCCATTATCACTCACCAAAGCTTCTGGGACTCCAAATATGGAAATCAAATTCTCCATAAAGTTGATCACAACTTCCTGGTCCACCTTCTTTGTAGGAATGGCCTCCACCCATCTGGTAAGATAATCTGTAGCTGTCAAGATAAAATTATGCTCTACTAAAGAATTAGGATTTATAACTCCTATGAAATCTAATCCCCATTGTTGAAAAGGCTCCTCAACTTGAATAGGCTTCAGGGGAGATGAAGCATTTCTGGTTCTTCCAACGTACCTCTGACATTTGTCACAAGCCTGGGTAACTTTAAAAGCATCATTGAACATAGTAGGCCAATAATAGCCTACTCTTATTATCTTCAAAGCCGTAACTCTGCCCGAGCTATGACCACCTGCTGACCCTCCATGAAATTCTTCTATGACTCTTTTTTGTTGGTCCTCCTTCAAACATTTTAGGAGAATACCATCCAAGTTTCTTTTGAACAACCCTTCAGGTAGTAATACATATTTTAGAGCATGAAGTCTATATCTCCTTCTTTGAGAAGGATTCAAATCAGGTGGGTAGATCCCAGTTTGGAAATACCTGGTCATTTGGTCGATCCAATCAGAATCTATAGTGTGTACAATCTCTATTTGATCCTCTTCTGTTATCTGACAAGCTATCATTTCGGCCAATGTTGAAGCATCTGTCAATCCTTGGCACAAGGCTCTACCTCTTACCAACTTGGTGGGATGTATTTCTACATCATATTCCTGGATCTTAGTAATCCAACCAACCCTTTTATCACCTAGGTCACCCTGTAAGATAAAACTTCTTACATCTGGATGAACCACATACACCAGGGTTTTGCTCTGTACCAGATATTGTCTGAACTTCTTTAGTGACTTCATCACAACAAACACTTGTCTTTCAATAAAGTTATATTTTACCTGATAATCATGTAAATTCTGACTCCAAAAGAACACAGGGTGTTCATCCCCTTGATTATCTTTCTAGGTGAGTACCGAGGCATAACTCTCTTCAACTCCATAAGCATAGAGAATAAAATATTTACTAAAATCAGGATTTATCAAGACTGGGGCTATTGCAATGGATTGCTTGATGACCTCAAAAGCTCACTTCCTAACCTCAGTCCACTTGAACTCTACCTTTTTCTTGAGTAGTTCAGATATAGGCCTCACTTTCTATGCAAAATCAGAAATGAATTTCTTGATGAAATTGATTTGACCTAGGAAAGACTGCAAGGTCTTCTGATTAGTAGGCAAAGGAATAGCTAGAATTGCTCTAATTCTATCCGGATCTATGGCCATACCTTCTTTTGAGACCACATGGCCTAATAGTTTTCCCTCATGTACTACAAAAAATGACTTCTTAGGATTCAGTGAAATACCAAATTCTCTGCACTTTTGAAAAACCTGTTCCAAATGAGATAGATGATCATTTTTATCATGAGAAAACATAGTCATGTCATCTAGGTAAATCAGAATAACTTTGTTTATAAGTGTACCAAAGGCATAGTCCATGGCCCTCTGAAATGTAGCTCCTACATTAGACAGCCCAAAGGGCATTCTCTGATAGGCAAATGTACCCCATTTTGTGGTGAATGTTGTTTTGTATTGGTCTTCATCTTTTACCCAAATTTGGTTATATCCAGAGTAACCATCCAATAGTGAGAATATTTCTGCTCCTGCTACTACCTATAAGATCTGGTCAATCTGAGGGAGGGGGTAGTGATCCTTGAGGGATGCTTGATTCAGATTTCTAAAATCTATGCATAGGCGTATATCTCCATTCTTCTTTCTTATGGGTACCAAATTGGCTACCCAAGTGGAATGTTTTATTGGATATATTATCCTAGCCTTTAATATCTTTAAGAGTTCCTCTCTCATAATGGCTTCTATCCTCGGATTGATAGGCCTCTATTTTTTTCGGAATGGTTTAGCATCGGGCTCTAACTCAATAGTATGTTGGATAATCCTTTTGTCATACACCTTAAGGTCTTCATATGACCAAGCCACAATGTCTTGGTATTTTAAGCATAAAGTTTTAATCTCTTCTGCTTCCTTAGGTGAACATTGGATCCCAATATTGAGCTTCTTTCCTATTTTGACCTCCACTTCTTTATAGATATTTTCACCGACCTTCATGGCTCCGACCTTCTTTCTATATTCATTATCGAATAAAATTTCAAGGGTGACCAACCCCCTTGGAATATGATTGTTTCTTAGTTGGATAAAGTCTTGCTGATCTATTTCCTCCAAGTCTTCCTCTTGGATAGTTGAGAGGCATGCTTCTCTTATCAAAAAATCTAGAATTTGTTCATCACTTTCAAAAACCTGCTAGAATATCTACTTGTCTGACACTGCAGGTCTGAAAACCATTTTAATTCCCTTGGTCTTCTTAGTTCCAAAATCTATAGGAGGGTTGAAATTAGCTCCCTTCATTGCCAATGAATCCACCAGGAGATTCTCTTCTCTAGGCACAAAGCTTAGATTTAGGGCATCAAATGAATCCATTAGGTCCCATACCCTATTCCTGTAAGATTTTAAGTAATGGTGCTTACTGCTGCACTTATTCCTTACCTGATGGACTATCAACTCAGAATCACCATATATGTTCAAAATCTTGATGCCCATGCTTTCTACTTGCATCAATCCGAGGCACAAAGCCTCATATTCTATAACATTGTTAGTACATGACCATGTCAATCTGTAAGCAAAATTATTTATCCCTTCTGACTGTGATTGTAGGACCACACCAACCCCTACACCATTTCTACATTTAGCACCATCAAAGTGCATAACCCATGTTTCCTTGTTTCTTAGGGATTGATTAGAAATAGTAGGGAGTTTCTTTTCCAATTTAGTTGTGATGTTGTATGTACCCATACTAGTTCCAAACTGACTATAATATTCTCTGAAAGGCAACTCATCTTCAATGTCTAGCTCCTCGATGTTTTCCACTAGCTCAAATTCCTCCAAAGGATTAAGATTGCACATATCTTCTTCAATATTTTCAATATGATAAGCAACTAGTTTCTCAGGTGTTATCCTTATCCTTTTTCCTTTGAAAGGGATTACCATGCTAGAATAATCCATGTACATACATCCCCCTAGCTTTGTAGTAAACTCTCTTGAGAGGCATAACCCAAAATAGGGTTCTAAGTCCACCACCACTATTTCCTGTACCACTGTTACCTCGAGAGCTCTATGCAACCTCATCAGTACATATTTAATAACCCCAACTATCTTGATAGGTGTCCCATCTAGTTGTAACACTCCAGGACAAGACCGGGTATACTCCATACCCATCTCTTCACAGACCACCTTAGGCATAACTATGGTTGATGCTCCTAAATCAATCATACAATTTTGGACTACCCATCCTTCCATTCTTAAGGATATGTAGAAAGGGGGAGGTTTGTTCTTTAGAACAATAGGTGTCATTTCTTTCTTTTCTGATGGTATACTGAGGATGGTAGTGGTCGGTCTGTTCTAGGGATTTTTGTTGAGGGAAGCTTTAAGCAGGTCAATCTGGCCCGGAATGAAAAGAGTGTCATACAGGCTAGCTTTTGATGGAATCCTTTTCATCTCTTCAACAATGTTGTACTCAGACTTGGTCAGGGATAGTTTTTCCAGTCCTCTATCTGGCTCACCATATTTCCTTTTGTATTTTTGGGTTACCTCTAATATTTATCTTTTGGTAATAGAGGGGAACCTGAGCCTTTCTTGATCCTCACCTTTGGATCTCATTCTGTCTCCTTTCGTTTCTCTTTCCAGATTTTTAGGGAGACTATCTATCTTCTCCTTCCCTCTAGCTCGAGGAATAGGAAAAGTGTCACTGCTTTGAGGGGGGAGTCAACTTTCTTTTGAGAAGGGACCTAGAATTGTCCCATATTCTAGGGGTCTACTTGTAAAGCTTTCTTTCCAGACCTTGTCATAACAACAATTGGACTTTCTTCCTCTAACTCCTTTCTGACCATGATCTGATCAGGGTGCCATAACATATTAACCCTCCCCTTCTGATTCCTTTCAGCTTGATCCATGGCTTTTTGAACATGGTGTTGATACATCACACAAGACTGTGAGTCATGGGGGTCATTGCATACCAAACACCAAACATTTGCAAGAGTGGTATCTGCAGAACACTCCGGCTCCTCATATGTTGCATTCACCCTAACCCCAGTACTATTACTAGGACCAGGCCTTTGATATTTGTTTACATATGGGAATCTCCTCTATTGTGACCTTTCCTGATCTCTCTTTTCCATTGAATTCATTCTGTTACTCAGAGTTTTCAAGGTATTTTGTATATCCAGAATAGCAGATAATTCTTGAGAAGGTTGAGAAGGAAGGGGAGGAAAATGAGGTGCAGAGGATACAAGTTTAGATCGAGGAATCAGATTCATTTGTGGAGATGGAGATGGTAAAGAAATGGGGTCCATGTAAGAGGGCTTTGTGGATTGATCCTGGCTACTATTGGTTTCTGAGTTATAGGGCAACACGGTTTTGGGGGGAATTCTTCCTACATTGATCAAGATATTTTTAGCATGGACAACTACATTATAAACTTGGGGGAAGGTTTCTACTCTAGATTGTTGTGTTTGTAGACCTAGATCTGATCCCAGAGCTCGGATATAATACATATAAGCCAAACATGCAGCTGGTCTAGCAGTGGGGGAATTCTCTTCCATGTTCTGCTAAATCTCAAATTAAAATCTGAGATAGTTTCTTGTTGGGTTTTTTGCATGGTTGTAAACTGATTCAATAGAGAAAAGGGATCAACAGATTCATTAAATTCTTCTATGAATGGTTCAGCCAATGATTGCCATGAAGTGATAGAATTATCTTCCAGAGTTCTAAACCAATGCAATATCTTTCCATGAAAGGATAGGGCTAGAATTCTGACAATAATATTTTCTTCCTTTATGTTGTGGATTGCTGCCAGATTCAAGATATCTTGGTAGTGCTCATAAGCTATTTTCCCAAATCCATCATACATGGGGATTGCCTTAGATACATCCTAGGGGATGGCATCCATTTGGGCTAATCTAAGGGGCCCAGTTGAATCCTAGTTAGGGTACTTCTATAGTGGCTGATTAGGAGCCACATTTTGTGCCATATTTTTGGCTGTAGGTCTTCTTGGGGGAACTATTGGGTTTTCTTCTAGAAGCTCTTCTTCTTCAATAAAATCTTGATCCAAACTTCTGATAACAGTAGCCCCTCTTTGAGGTAACTCACAATAAAAGAAATAATTAGGGTTGTTCCTCTTGAAAGACCTGGTATACATGAAAGGGTACTGGTCTACAATACTTTTTTGGGGTCTTCTGACCAGGGAGTCACCAGGTGAACTTTATTTTCTCCGCTAATAAGGTCAAGATAATTCACCAAATCTTGATTCCTTCGGGTTGAGATAACAATAACTCTTTAGATGGGTTTCATGTTCCTTGTGAACTTGTCCCATCGGGCGTGCCAAAAATTATTGGGCACTAAATTGCACCAAGTTTTCACTCGATACTATGGCTGTTTATCTTCCTACTTTCTATCCAGGCTTGCACTCGATAGCTGCAGCTCAACACTCAACATTGGATGGACCAAAATAGGGGTTTTCGATCCAACCTCCAGAGTAGGTTGGTTCCTTGTCAACTTAGCAAGTTGTTGACACAATTATGCTCACTTAGGGTTTGGAGTTTAGGGTAAGAGAAGGTTAGGGTTAGAGAGATGTAGATAATAGTGGATGGATAGGTTAACAACATTGCACTACCATAAAAAGCTCCCAAAAAACCATACTAAAGATGCATACTCAGATCAACATTTATCTCAAATCAGATTGTTTCATATATTAAAGCACAACAGAGAAATGTTGTAGCAAGCAATTTCAATATCTAGGGAATGATAATCCAAATAATAGAATTCACCAAATACCTAGATTTCATAGAAATGTACTTCCTAACAACATAGAATGAACTCAAAAGCAGATTTCAATTACTTATAACAACTAGTAATCCAAAATTAGGCACAAACTAACCATCAAAGTATTTATAGAAATGCAACTAAAGAATCCGAACCTCTGACATCAAGCATGAGAATGTGAACTTGAGGTGAAGATCAATGTATTGCTCCTTTCATTAGCTTTTCAAGAATATTTACAATGGCACAGGCAAACACGCTAGAGCCGACCCTTAAAAATGAGGGTTCGACCTCTACTTATAGTTTTTCAAATTACAATAATCAAGAAGCAATACAAAAGATCTTGTTTTAATAGCACAACAAAGATATTTAGCTGGCATTAGCTCATTGGTCCGTCCTCCAGGAATTCCACTGAAAGAAAGTCCACCATGGCAGCTCGGGGTCTCTACAACTTGTTGATCGCTCAGTGGAACTGAAGTTCAGGCCATTAAAGATCATGCATTTCCATCGATCCTTCTTGGGAGTGAATTACCACTATCGATCTGTAACCGCCTCTGGTTTGATCTTCTAGAAAACCTTCGATGCTTCGTCTTCCAACCGACTATTACAATTCTGACGCAGCAATATCTTTTAAACAACCAATATTTGGTAGCCTAACCTCCACCATTGATTCTCTTCATCGCATGATTCAGATTCAACCCGGCATAAGCTAAACGCCATTCCACTTTAAAATTGATGACGTCATCTCTCTTATCAGAAGCAACAGAATCTCCAATCCGGATCTCTGATATCTGAACATCGAATCCGCTCTAGGATCTATCATACTCAGCATTATCTTCTTCAATCCGCATTAGAATATTGATGATGTCACCTCTTTCTTATAGCTTTTGTGGATTTCATTTCGGATAGAACAAGTGCATTGTGTTATAATCGCCAATCCAGGTCCGGAGCTAGTCACATAACTCTTCTATCATGAATCCACACTTTCATTACTCCACCATCCCATCTTGTCTTCATTCCAGAAAGGAAACACTTGTTCATTCTCCGAATCACCAATCCACACTTCTTTGCCACTGACATCATCATCTCCTTGAAACTTTTGTGGATTTGAGGGTAGCGCTAATCCGGAGCCGAAAACAAAAGAATCTTCCCGAAATCGGGTATTCAACATACTCAGTCATTTGCAAAGATGCCATTCCACACTTTTTTCCACTGACGTCATCGTCTCTTAGGAACTTTTGTGGATTTGAGATCTGCCATCATTTCGGAGCCGGAGGGAAATCACCCGAAATCGCTTCAAACATGAAAACTTCACTAACTATTGAGCGGATTCATATCTTCTGACCCGGTTCCGCTTCAAAGTGTACTGCAAGGTTTGCGGAATGATGATTCTATCACTTAGTCAAAATTATACAAAATTTTACTAAGTATGTGGCCATTTTGGGCCTACAAGTAAATCTCATTAATTAAAGGTCACTTTAATTAAGATCTCATAAAATAATTCATAATAATCAAAGATCTTACTTTAATTAAAATCTCTTAAGATAATTCATATTAATCAAAGGTCTCTCTTTAATTAAAATCTCTTAAGATAATTCATATTAATCAAAGGTCTCATTTCAATTAAAATCTCCTAAGATAATTCATATTAATCAAAGGTTTCTCTTTAATTAAAATATCCTAAGATAATTCATATTAATCAAAGGTTTCTCTTTAATTAAAATCTCTTAAGATAATTCATATTAATCAAAGGTCTCTCTTTAGTTAAAATATCTTAAGATAATTCATATTAATCAAAGGTCTCTCTTTAATTAAAATCTCTTAAGATAATTCATAATAATCAAAGGTTTCTAAAATCTCTTAAGATAATTCATACTAATCAAAGGTTTCTCTTTAATTAAAATTACATAGGTAAACCTTACTAATCAAAGATTCACAACCTTAGACTAATACGCCTTCATGGCAGATGCGAAACAACCTCTGTAGAAAGGTCAAAGGACTACCAAACTTAGAGTCCAAACAAGGTAAAACCAAGTGCTAGGCTTTCTTTTCTTTTGCCACTATCTATCCCAAAGGGACTGAGATTACGTAGCAATGAAACTCCCACACAGATGCGGGTGGTTTCTCATTACAAGCAGTGCTTCCCAAACACAGCACTCCTACTTAATACAAGTGGTTTTCCCACTACAAGTGGTGCTTCTCAAATACAACACTCCTACTTAACACAACTGGATTTTCCATTACAAGCATTGCTTTTCAAACCTAGTGCTCCCTCTAAAACACAGGTGGTTTCCCCACTACAAGAAGCACTTTTTGAACATAGTGCTTGCTCTAAAACACAAGTGGTTTTTCCACTACAAGTGGTGCTTCTCAAACACAATGCTCCCTCTAAAACATAGGTGTTTTTCCCACTACAAGTGATACTTTTTGAACACAGTTCTTGCTCTAAAACATGTGTGGTTTTCCCACTACAAGTGGCACTGCAAATGCACGATGCTTTCCATTTAAAATAGGTTGTTTTCCCACAACAAGTAGCACCTCAAATACATGGTGCTTTCCAATACAAGCATCTAAACACACAGTGCTTCACACTACAAGCATCTAAACACATAGTGCTTCACACTACAAGCATCTAAACACACAATGCTTCACACTACAAGCATCTAAACACATAGTGCTTCACATACTTAGACACAGGTGGTTTCCAAACCTTTCAAAGGGATTATCACGCTATAGGGGAGTATAACCAGGTTTCAATCTAAATCATTCATCATACAAATGCATGTATAAATGGATAAAATTTTAAAACCCTCCAACCTTAACACTCTTGCAGAATGGAATTCAGTGGTATCTTGGCTACCTCTCCCTTTTCTTGTTGCGCATTCATGTTTTTCCCCTAATCATCTTGTTTATGTCCTCCTCTATATTTTGCCTTCTTCCTTGGTTTCTTTTCCTCCCTTACACCTTACATTCTCCTTTGCTCTATGTGGCCCGTCCGTTGTCCTTCCTCGACTCCCGAGCCAACCTTGTGCCCCCTCTTTCTTCAATGCTTTCGTCCCTCATCCTCTTTTTCTCTGGTGGCAACCAGTTCTTTTACCCATAATTTCCATCTCTGGAAATTAATATCCCCCTAGATTATTTACATAGATTGCACTATATAGGGGAAAGGGATATTTGCATTATTAAAATGAATAATAGTACCATTTTTAATAAAATATACTTTACATGATATTTTATCACCATTTAAAATATATTTATGTTATTTAAAACAATTTCATAATTGCTTTTTCTTTAAAATAAAATATTTCTATTTATCTTAAATGGATTTTTCATTTATTTCACTTAATTAAAGTCTATTAATGAATTTACATTATCATTAAAATGAACTTATTTAATTATTTTAAATGAAATCTCATTTATTAATTGAAATTCATTTATTAATTGAAATGAAGTTTACTAATGAGTTTAAATTAATCATATAATTATTTAATCAAAACCTCATTAATTAATTTAAATTAATCTTCATTTAACATTTAAATTTAATTTACTTTCCTTCATAAAAATGATGCTCTATTATCACTTCAACATAACAGTTTACTTTATGCATCCACATACATTTTGCAGTTGTTATCCTATTGAAATTCCAATATTATTCTACCCAAGCCATGATGTAGTAGAGAGCAATCAAATTTATAAAATAACAAAGAGGGAATATTTCCATCAACCCAATCACCTATCTTAGCTAAATATTTTATGATAGCTACTAGGCTATCAACTAAGGCTCAAGGTGATCAGTTATCGATGATTATCCCTTTCGACAATGCATACCTATATGAAGGTATATATCCATGTTATCTTTGAGTACCTTAATCATCATTTCCCTTGATATTAAGTACCCTCGTTTCTAGTGGATGCTTCTGCCTTCCCCACCTACAAGTGTACCTGATCCTGCACACTTGGCAATATGTTAGCGATAACATACCCTTATAAATCAAAACATCATATAATTGGTTTAATTATTCAAACTAAGTATCACTACATCATAGGTTGATATATTGTTTCTTTGTGTCATACAGTCTGCTAGGGAGGGTCATGACATTCCCCGCCCAAAACCGTTTGAATCTCCATTTCCTAGACCGTTGTAACTAAAATTGGCTCGGCCTAGGATTCAAAATAGTTTTGATGCTAGCCATGGCTCTGAGGTGTGTCCAACTCTATTATACATAGGTTTTAGCCACGACTAAGGCTGAGTGGTTAAAACCACTGCTTCACCTTGGAGCTGTCCAAGATCCTTTATATGGTCTGTTTGCATGTCCCATATGAGTAGTCACCTTGAGATGATGCATTTTAGGTGTCTAAATATTCTATTTTTGGTAATAGAAGAGTAATAAAATGCTCCTATTGAAGATAAAGTTGAAAATTATGAAGATGCTCTTGAATACCAAGAAGTAGAACAAGATTTAGAAAATAAAGAGGAAGGCACAATAGATCTAGAAGCAGAACTTATTATTGCTCTTAGAGAATTGAAAAAGGTTATAAAGCAAAATTCAAGACTAAATACTCAAGTTCAAGAATGCGAGGAAGAAAAAAAAATCTTATACAAGACCTGACAAACTCAATAGCTAAGGCAATGAGACTTAAAGAGGTCATGAGTGAAAAGTTAGAAGCAAATAAGTTAGAATGTGAAAGATTAGAATATGAGATTATTTCACTAAGGATGGAAGTAAAATATTCTAAGGACAAGCTACACAAGTTTGGAAAAATATCAAAAACTTTGGATAATATTATCAATGCACAAAGATCTTCATCTATCAAAACATGACTTGGTTTTGAAGAAGGACAAGGGAAACAAGAAGAAGGGTCAATCTCAAGCTCAAAAGAAGAGGAAGTTTCAAAAGAAGAGAGTGAAGAAGAAATTAAGACTTATGAGGATAATTTGAAGAATAGAAGCTTCACTAAGAAAGGAAATAATGCACAAACAAGGAACAAGGATCATCACAAAGAAGAAAGGACTAAGAGACCAGTGGGCTCAAGATAAGATTTCTTCAAAGGACATTGTTTTTTGTATAATTGGTTTGGTCACAAGGCTATGCATTTTAGGACTCATGGAAAGAAGGAGTATGGTTTTACTAAGAGGAACTTCAAATATGGATATCTCTTTCAAGGTTATTTCTACTCTTGTAATCGATTTGGTCATAAAGCAATCCACTGCAAGGTTCATGATAGAAATGATTATGGCTTCACCAAGAGGAACTTCAAGATATTTACACCTTCCAAGAACTACAACATTAAGTGTAAGTGTAATAATATTGGGAATAAGGCCAAGTTGTGTAAAATAGAGTTTCCATAACTTCCAGAGATAAGCAATAATAGGGACACTCAAAATAATAAAAAAGGTATGGCTACAAAAGTGTTAAAAAAGAAGGTTGACAAAGAAAAAGAGCATTGCATGTTGGGAGTAGAAATACTCCTACCCAAAAATTAATCACCTCAAAGAGAGGAGGTGGAGATGGGGCTGATATAAGAGTCTTATCTTTAGCCCCAAAGGAGTCCCTTTGCCATTGATGTCAAAGGGGGAGATATTTGAGTAAGGGGGAGAGCATTCAGTCAGGGGGAGCAATTTCTCAGGGGGAGCATATTTGGAATTAAGTGGCTTGGAAAAATAAATTAAAAAATAAAAAGGTTACCATCAATGACAAAGGGAGAGATTGTTGGAAATTTTGAGTATATAAGTTAATGACATTGGTTGTCATTTATGTCAAGGAAAATTAAGGTTTAATGGTTTTACCATGATGGCATTTGCAAAAGAAAAAGTAAGAGGTTTTATGATTGAAAAGACTTTTATCTAAAGAAAAGGTCCAAGAAGAAAAAAAGAGATTATAATAATTAAAACTATGGAGATTTAAATAATTATAATAATTAAAAACTAAAAGGGCCCAAAGGTTAAAATATAGATTATGATATTTAAATCTACCTTAGATTTAAATTATTATAATATTTTTAAAAAGGTTTAGATGGTGCCAAAATTTGAAATTGCATGGAGGCATTTGTTCAAAGTAAAGTCGACGTCCAAAGTCAAAAGGCAAAAATGTATAAAAAGGCTAATGTTTTGCAAGACAAGGTGTTCGATTAGCCCATAAAAATTAATATTCGATATTGCTATTCATTTGGAAAGCGGTGGAGGTAGAGAAGGGTTTTTGCGAATTTCAAGGCAGTGCATATATTAAGACTGAGGGTGCCCAAAAACCATTTTACGTAGGATGGTAGCCTAGCTAGTAAGCTCGGATTGCAAAGCGTATTGTAGGCGGTAGATTCAATGTTTGATTTGTACATAGGCTTTTTGCGTGATCGAAATCTTTGGCACCGATGGTAGAGGAGAAGAAGGAGCACATGATCCTTGGGCTTATGTGGGCGGCTAGCCCATGTGGTGTTTGCCCTTGTGCTATGGGGCAGGGGCCAGCAAGGTCACGGGTTAGAGGAGCATTGGTAGCACTTGAGGGAAGAATTACAACTTTTAAAAGGTATGCATTTTGTGCTTGGTTAGGGAGTTATAAGGGTTATTTAATTTTTATCGTGTTGATGTAATCTGCTTAGGGAGTTATAAGGGTTAGTCAATTTTTATCATTGTGAAGTGAAATGTTTAGGGATCTATAAGGATAGTAAAGTGATTTGATTTTTGTTTTATAAAGGGATGAAAGGTGAAATTTTAGATTTCTAGTGCTTGGTTGATGCATGATATGAAGTGATAATTTCTTTGATATTATTGAAATTTGAAGTGCATTATTTTTTTGCATAAGAATGAGGTATAAGGTGTATATGTGAAATTTATGTGTATAATTTCTGGTTTGTTGTGTTGAGTATTATCATGCAAGAATAGGAGTAATAAGGTGTTATAGTGGTTTGATATTTTATTGTAATTTTTGCATGGTGAAATATCTTTTGAGATGAAAATTCATGTGGATGAATTTGAGAAATTATTTTTCTATCTAACTCTTGACGTGGCATTAGAAAATTAGTTATTTGTGAGATAGATTTTCAAGACATATCTCCATAATATTAAATTAAGAGGTATGGGCACATCATCCCTTGTTTAAAGTATTTTTTGGAATGAATGTTTTGGAACATAAGGTGGAGTGAAAAGGATTGTTTGATAAGCACTGTTGGAAATATTTGAGTGAGTATCTTGTGCTTCATTTTTTAATGTTTTGGAAACATTTGAGATAGAATTTGAGAACAATCTGTGCTTCTATTATTAAAAGGTTTAAGAAATTTGTGCTAGATATTGTGAACTACTTGTGCTAGGGTTGAAGACAAGTTAGTGCAAATTTGTAAAATATTTTGAACATTGGTTTGAGAGATATTAATTGTAATTATGAAAGTGATTGAGATCAATTTTGTAAATGGAAATTATGAATTGGTATGATTGATCTTTGAGAGAAAATTTGCAAGAAATATAGATCAGTTTTGTGAAACAATTCATACACTATTTTGAGTTGATTTTAAAGCGAATTTGCAAGAGAAAGAGATTGGTTGATTGAGTACAAGATTTATGAGTGTGAAACATATTGAGTTTTTGATAGAGCATACCATTATCTATATGTTCCAAAGGTTAAACGAATTCTAAGTAGAATTTTTTAGTATGAAAAAAAGCCTTTCTGAAAGAGATTTAAGTTGTGTTATGTATGCAAGATTTGGAATTATTTAAAGTAGGTTTTATGAGCATAATTGAAGGCAGATTTGAGAAAGTATTTTGAGAAGACTTGAAGGTAGATTTGAGCAAATATTTTGAGAAGACTTGAAGGTAAATTTGAGCAAGTCTTTTGAGAATACTTGAAGGTAGATTTGAGCAAGTCTTTTGAGAAGACTTGAAGGAACTTTGAGCAAGTCTTGTGAAGACTTGAAACAAAATTGACAAAAGGTTTTATTGTTGATTTTTTTATGCTTTGTGTTAAGGCTTGGGGAATATTTGAGACTGAATTAAGAGTAAATTTGTGAGCAGAGTTAGAGAAGAGCAGATTTGTGCTAGAATTGGGATAGATTTTGGTGTAAATTTATGAGTAGAGTTAGAGTATATTTGTGCTAAACTTGGGATAGATTTTGGTGCAGATTTAAGATAGAATTGAGAGCAGGCTTTGGAGGTTATAGAGCAGAGAGGACAAAGGTCTCCAGTGGATATAGGTCCATCAGCTAGAGTAGTGGGGATAGAGGTCTCATGTGGAGAGAGATCCACAAGCCAGAGTAGTGGGGTTAGAAGTATTCTAAAATTTCACCAACCAGAGCAGTGGAGATAGAGTTATCCTATGGAGAAAGATCCACAAACTAGATCAAGGGAAAATAATTCTCCAATGGATTGAGATCCATGAACCAGCTAGGGAGATAGAGTTCTTCTATGTAGAGTGATCCACAAACCAGTTGAGGAGATAGAGTTCTCATGGATCAATTTCCACAAACCAGAGCAAGGGGATAGAGTTCTCCTAGATCAATTTCCTCAAACCAGAGAAAGAGGATAGAGTTATCCTGTATAGGGAGATCCACAAACTAGAGCAAGGGGATAGAATTCTCTTGTGGAGATATATCCATAAATTAGAGCATAAGGGATTGGTGTCTCCTTTGGATAGAGGTCCATAAACATTGTAATAGGGAATTGATTCCCAGGAGATTTGTTGAGAAATTTTAAAAGAAATATTTTCTCCATGGAGTAGCCCACATTGGGTGAACCACGTTAAATTTGTGTCTCTCTTGTGTGTGATGATTTGTGCATTGCTTTGATTACTGCTATTGATATTGCCATTGATAATATTGGATAATATTATTTGGGAAATAAAAGTAAAATTTGATATTATACTATTCACCCCCCTCTCATTATAAGTCTGTGTTCTTCATTCTAAACCCCCCTATAATGGATAGTGTGTTTTTTAAAATGAGATATTAAATAATTCAGGTTTTGGATTGTGTAATTGGTCATAGGATTGAGTTAAGTTATGAATAATATGGTTTAAAATAAGTATTAAATATAGTTTCAATAATGGATTTGAATGATTTAATATAAGTATTAAATATAGTTTAAATTAATGGATTTGAACATAGTTTAATAGAGGTGTTAAACATAGAGAAATAATATAGAGTTTATATTATAAATTTAAACATAGAGAAATAATATAGAGAAACTATATTATAATGTTAAAGATTTGACATAAAGAAATAATATAGAGATTATATTATGATATTAATGATTTAACATTAGAGAATATTTAATGTTATAGTGATTTAACATTAGAGAATATATTAATGTTATGGTGATTTAACATTAGAGAATATATTAATGTTTTAATGGTTTAACATTTAATGAATATTGTAATGTTATAATGGTTTAACATAGTTAAAACTAAAGAAATGCAGATTATGTTTTATAAATGGAAAACATGGTTTACATTACAAGCATATAGATCATGTTATCAGTTGGTTTAAATTAGTTTATACTAAATAAATGTAGATTATGTTTAATGAATGGAAAACATGGTTTACATTGCAAGTTTATAGGTTATTTTATCAGTTGGTTTAACATAGTTTATACTAAATAAAGGTAGATTATGTTTAATGAATGGAAAACATGGTTTACATTGTAAGTTTATAGATTATATTACCAGTTGGTTTAACATAGTTTATACTAAATAAAGGTAGAATATATTTAACGAATGGAAAACATGGTTTACATTGTAAGCTTATAGATTATGTTATCAATTGGTTTAACATAGTTTATACTAAATAAAGGTAACTTATGTTTAATGAATGGAACCATGGTTTACATTGTAAGTTTATAGATTATATTATCAGTTGGTTTAACATTATTTGTATTATAAAAATGAAATTGCAAAGTGTGAAGGATTGGGGTTTTTTCCTGAAAAAAAATCTCATATTTTAGGAGCTATATCTTTGTGAAGAGTTATCCGATTTAGCCGATTCTTGGACCAACTTGTGCAGAATTTGAATAGCTTTAAAATGAGTGGTCATATGTAAAAATTCAAGTAATATTGAGGGAGATACAATCCTATGAATTCAACCATTCGGAACAAGGGTAGTGACTATTTTTCAAATTGTGAAAAACAAAATTGCAATGCAAAGGATTAGGGTTTTTCCTAAATAATATCTCATCTTTTAGGAGCCATATCTTCGCAAAGAGTTATCTGATTCAACTGATTCTTGGACCAACTTGTACAGAATTATGATAGCTTTAAAATGAGTGGTCATATGTAAAACTCTAAATAATATTGAGGGAGATACAATCTTGTGAAGTCAACCATTTGGAACAAGGGTAGTGACAATTTTTCAAATCATGAAAAATGAAATTGCAATTATTTTCTAACTAGGGTTCGAATGATTGGAAGATAAATGAAGGGCTAGGACTTCAGCGAGGTAAGATATTCTATCTAGACAAAGAATTTTTCATCTAAGTTCTTTTTTCCCTTTCTTTATCTTAGAAATTGTGCATGAAAATTTTATAAAGTTTTTCTTAGATATTATATTTGTTATTAAACTTTTAGATAAATTTCATTAGATTTTGAGTTTTAGTTTCCTTTCTAGGAATTGATTTATAGTTAAATCCTTAGAATCATCCCTAGTGGTAAAGGTTAGTGAGTGCACCTCAGAGAGATCCTCATTTCTCCAAAATATGATAGTTTTGGTAAATTTAATAGGTATTAGCCAGGGGTTTCAACATTGAGAAAATGGATTGATAGGTGTTGGAAGTCTCCAAGAGTGATTCTATCATTTCTTCCCAAAGGTTTCTTCCTAGTCATTTTTTGTTCTAGATAATAAAGAGAAAGAATCCTAAAAGGGGGTCCTTGGTTTATGGGAATAATAGGGCTCTTCCTTACCCAATGGTATGAAGGCTTTTCACCTTATGATTTTTGGATTACCCATTGAATTCTAGAAAATAGATACCTTCAAGGCAATAAGAAACACTCTAGGAGAATTCCTTGAGATTTCAAATACAACAAAAGATGGATTTTTGGCTATTTATGCTCAAATATTGGTCATGATTGATATAAGTAAAGTTTTACCATAATCAATCATTGTTAAGTATAGGGATAAAATGTGGACCCAAACTATAGATTATGAAAGCATATCATTTAGATGTAGAAGATGACACAAGGTGGGACATATTGAGAGATCGTGAACTAAGAAGAACCTAACAGAATCATTTGTAGAAAATCGTAAGATAAATTTACAAATGGTTATGGATAAAGATGGTTTTCAACTTCCAGGAAATAGATCTAGAAAAATAAAATAAAATGAACAGTGGAGACTAATAAAAAAGGATACTAGAAAAAATTCCAATTCTTTTGAGGCTTTAGGCTATGAATAAAAAGTAGATCAAAACTTAGAGGACACGAGAAAACAATTTCAACATATTAACAAGGAACCGTCTATTCAATATGATCCTAATTTAAGGAAGAACATTATAGATGAACCCAAGGAATATGTTTCATCATATTTTTAACTCTCTTGAAGTACAATGCACCATTCAGGAGGAAATAATTGGTAAATAAAATGTAATTTTAGAAGGTAATATCTCTGCATTTAATAAGGAAATACCAGAAAATGAGTAGGATAAGTCAAAATCTTCTATAATAGAGCCAAGAGAGGATAAATATGTTGAAAAGTAAAATGGTGAAATAATATTGAGGAATATAATAATAAGACCTACTCCTTATATAGGCAAGGTAAAAATAGGAAAACCCTAAAATTATCAAGCAAGATCCAAGGAAGCAAGAGCAAACATAGAGAAAGGAACACAAACTAATTTGGTTGAACTTCTCTTTACCAAACAACAAAATGATATTGGTAATATGCAAGAGGGACCAAAATCTCCTAATGAGACATAATTATCATCTCAAGGAGTATAAGGGGTTATAATGCCCCCTCAAAGTATAGGTGTATTAGGGACCTATTTTTAAGTAATAAACTTGATATTCTCTATATCCATGATACTAAAATAACCAAAGAAGAAGTTTTAAAAACTATGAAAGTAGTTTGGACAAGATGTGAATGGGATGCTATGGATTTTGAAGGAGCATCAAGGGGAATTCTAACTTGTTAGAATCCTTTTATAACCTCTTGTGTAACCATTCATAAAACTAGGCATTGGATAGCCTCTTTAGTCACTTGCTACTTTGCTGATATTCACTTCATCCTTATCAATGTGTATGGTCCTACAACTCAGTCAAGTAGATTAGAATTTTGGAGTGGGATTGAGACCTTTATGAGAAGTAAAGACCAAGAAACCTATTTCATGATCATTGGATATTTTAATGCCATTACCAAGCTGAATGAAAAATTTAAGGAAATTTGGAAATTAACCCAAATTATGAAATATTTCTCAGCTTTTATTCAAAACAATAATGTATGGGAAGTTGAGTTTGAGTAAGACAACTATACTTTCACCAACAATAGGAGATGCCAAAATCTAATAGCAAAACAATTAGATAGATGCATTCTCTTATATCATTGGCTATATGAAGGAACTTGTGCTAAAATTAATACCTTAACAAGGATTGGTTCATATCACTGGCCAATAAGAGTTAAAATGGTGGTTAGTGAATTCAAAAAAATATCATATTTTAAATATGAGCATATGTGGGAAGACCATCCTCAATTTGTTGATATGATATCTCAAACATGGAATTCTTTAGGTGATGATGGGTTGTATGCTCTTCGAAACCAAATTAAAGCTATGATATCTAGATTAAAAGAATGGAACAAGAACAACTTTGGAAATATTTTTGAGAAGAAAGAAGAACTAAAAGATAAACTTTCAAAATTCTAAAAAGTGATGAAATTAATACAAGATCAAAGGAAATGGATTTTCTTAGTGAATATCATAATATTTTGAGTAAGACCTTAGGCCTAGGATTGCTCAGTGGTGGAACTGAGTTGGTCATGGGAGCCCTTCAAACAAGTTATTTCAAAAACTTAAATTTATCAAGGAAAACCTTAGAATTTGGAATAAAGAGGTCTTTGGTAACCTCTTTGATAATAAACAAGTGTTGCAGGATAGATTAGTTGGGATTGAAAGGCAAATGGAAAATGACTTTTATAATGAGCAATTAAGAAATGAGTAGAGAAATAGCCTTACTGATTATCACAATGTGCTTGTGTGCAAAGAAACCTTCTAGAGACTTAAATCAAGGGCTTTATGGCTTAAATATGGAGATGCTAATACAATTTTTTTCATTTTTCTACCAATAGGAATAGAAGCTATAACAAGATTAAAGAGTTAGTAAGGAATGATGGCTCTTTAATTAAGGATATTAGGGAGATTATATTGGAGGTAGTTTATTTTTTTTCATCGCTTCTGGGAGAAGATCATTGTTTTCAGGTAAGTGCTAAAGAATCCATATTATCTCTTATTCCTCATGAAGTTCTAGATGAAATAAATTTTAAATTAATTACACGGTTCTCAGATGAGGAAATTAAACAGGCACTCTTTGCTATGAACCCTGATAAAGCTCCGGGTCTGAATGGTTTTCCCCCAAGGTTCTTCCAAGCCTTGTGGGATATTGTGGATCATGACATTTGTGAGATGATAAGGGAGCTTCAATCCTCTAAACTTATCCCCAGGTTTTTAAACTCTACATTCATATCATTGGTGCCTAAAAATCCTGATTCCAAGTCTATGGCTGATTATAGACCTATTAGCCTTTGCAATGTAGTGTATAAAATTTTAACTAAGGCTATGGATATTAGAATTAAGAAGGTCCTTCCTATTATAATTGACAAGTCTCAAGGGGTTTTTGTACAAGGAAGTTTGATTCTTGATGGTATTATCAATATTCATGAGGCTCTCCACTCAGCTACACATAATAGAAAACTAGTGTTTGTTTTGAAGTTGGATATGAATAAGGCATATGACAGGGTTAATTGGAGATTCCTTACTAAAGTTGTTCTCAAGTTTGGATTTCATACTAAATGGGTTGAGCTGGTCAAAGGGTGTATTTCCTCTCCTTGGTTTTCAATATTAGCTAATGGTTCTCCTACAGGATTTTTTCAGAGCAAAAGAGGGCTTAGGCAAGGGGATACCATTTCTCCCCTTTTATTTATCATAATGGTTGAATCTCTTGGAAGGACATTAAAAGGGGCCTATCATGTGGGACTTATTTTTGGGATAAGAGTAGCTTCATAGGTTGACCCGATCACCCATCAACAATTTGTTGATGATACTCTTATTTCTACTGCAACCTCTATCTTTGAAGCCCAAGTTATTAAATATATCCTGCAGGTGTATGAGGAGGCTTCTGGACAAAGAGTAAACTTCCATAAAAGCAAAATATATTTCCTTAATACCCCTACCCAAAGGTATATTAGGTTTTCTATGATATTGCAGTGCCCTATTTATTAGCTCCCAGTGACCTACTTGGGGCTTCTATTGTTTATAGGCATTCCTAGGGAAGCTATGTGGAACAATGTGGTTGAGAGAATCCAAATGAAATTGGTGGGTTGGAGAGGAAAGTTGTTATCTCAGGATGGGAAAACCACTCTTAATTTGGCTTCCCTTCATAGTATTCTAGTGTACTTCATTTCGGTCTTTAAAGCTCCTTCATCATTCTATAATATGATAGACCAATTGTAGAATAATTTTCTTTGGTCGGGAAAGGAGAATAAGCACCGGTTCCACCTATTTGCCTAGGAAAAGGTTTGTAAGCCTAATGATCAAGGGGGACTTGGACTTAGGATAATTTATCCTTTGAATTTGGCCCTATTGGCCAAAAATATTGGTGACTACTCTCAAATTCTAATTCAAATTGGGTTAATATTGTTAAAATAAAGTACCTCCAAGGTGTTGATTTCCTTAGTGAAAGAGTTCCCACTTTGGGGTCAATCTTTTGGAAGTCTATTATTAATACCAAAGCTATTATTACAAAATGTAGGAGATTGAGATTGTGTTATGGACAAGATAGGTGGATTTTGGGTCGGGCTTTAATTGAAGATCCAAGTATTTCCCTTCTAAAAGCCTTCACGGATGCCTCTATAGGGACAAAAGTTGATTATTTCTTAAGCCTATCTAGTAATAGGTGTGTCTGGAAACCCATTAGGTGTCCCCATATTCCTATATAATCGAATCATCTTGAATTCTTATTGAGCTCCTTGTTTATCCCTTTGATCATTTCTAAGGATTCTTTATTTTGGAAACCCATGGAGAGTGGGGAATTCACGGTTAAGTCAGTCTACCTCCTTCAGTTACCTGGTGCTGAACCTTTGATACCTTTCAAGCTGGTTTCGATAAAATACCTAATTTCTAAAGTTTCCATTTTCTCCTGGTTGGTTATCCAAGAAATAATCCTAACTACTGATAACCTCATAAAAAAGTTATGATTATTCCTAATCGTTGTTATTTATGTCAAGAAAACTGGGAATCTCCTCATCATCTTTTTTTAGTTTATCCCTTCTCATCCTCTACTCTTAGCAATATTTTTAGTGTTGTTCAAATAATTTTGGCCAAACCCTAGTCTTTGGTTTAGTTTTTTGTCCAATGGCCAATCCCCTTCCATCATCCCCATCTTAAATTTTTTTGGAATTCATGTCTTCATCACTTCTTATGGTAAATTTGGCTGGAAATAAATCGAAGTGTTTTCAAATACAAGTCTCGATTGCTTGTCTCTATCCAATAAGATTCTAATCTCGGTTAAGGAAAATTCCTCTCTTATTCCTTAAAATTCTTGCCCAATTTCTAGACTTGAGACGTCTCTCTGCCGATATTTGAAGATTCCTATAGATGAAAATCAGATTCAACCAAGGTCAAATGTCAGGATTAATTCTAGATGGATTCCTCCTCCAGAAGGTTGGATCAAATTAAATTTTGATGGGGTAACAAAAGAAAACCTTGGTTGGGCTGGAGTTAGGGGTATTCTAAGAAATCATGAGGGTATTCCTATCATGGCTTTAATGGAGCCTTTGGAGGTCTAGTAAAATAATATTGCTGAGGCTAGCATGGTTTGGAGAGGGTTATACCTTACCAAAAAATTTCTTGACAAGTTGATTGTCGAAGGGGACTCTCTAAATACTATTGGTTATCTAAAGAATAAGCATCCTCCCCCTTGGTGTATTAAGGACTGCTTGGAGGAATTTTTGATCCTTTCCCGTTACCATCAGGAAGTGGTTTTCCAGCATACCTTCAGAGAGGCCAATAGTACTATGGATGTGATAGCTAACTTGGCAGTGGAGTCACCACAGTTGTCCACGTGGTTGAACCAGTTTCCCAAGGAGTTATCTATTATTATGGAATTTAAAAAACTTTCAAATGACAACACCCAAATGGCTCAAAATATTTGAATTGTCATATTATTGTCCTTTTGGCCTCTCGTGTCATAATTTATTAGGTGTGAGTTCCAAGAGAAAGAAGGTTTAATTTTCAATGTTCTTTTATTGGAAATATTTTTTGATAAATTTTTGTCTTGGGTCTTTCACCCTTTTCAAAAATGTAGTTTACGCACTCTTTTTAGTGCCAAAGGAAAGTTTCTTCCTTGGGTTATGAACCTTTTCCACCCTTTGGTGTCTTCCCAAGTCTTTAGAGTTTTTTTTGGTCTGTTATTTAAAGGTAAGTGTGTTTTATCCCTTCCTAGATGTGATTCTCTTACTAATCCCACTAGTCCCAAGTCTAGGTGGTGGGACCACATTTTTGTTTTGATAGAAAGTTTTTTTTTGCCTCCGAAAAAGCATCCCTTTTTTAGATATGCTCAGGATTTTGAGGCAATATGTTTTCCTAAGGAGTGTTTCCATATTGTCTCTCTGGATCTTGTGACTCTATCCTGATCCTGTTGCAATGTTTTTTATAGGCCTCCTCCTAGATTTGTATCCAAGCCTTGGTGGTGTGATCATTTCTCTTCCATTTGCAGTGTTTTTAGCCTTGTTTTGAAGATGATTTTTTGTGAGTCGTGTTCCCTGAGCCTCGACCGAGTGGCTGAAATTATCCTTGCTAACAAAGGATTCCTTCCTTTTCTAGAGAAATTTTCAAGGGTTGATCAATAAATTTTCTTGGCATTTTATAACTCCTGGGTAAGGCAAAGGATAGGGCTTCTATTTCGATTAAAGGATTAGAGATATTTATTAATGTGCAGTTGTTGGCGATGATAATCAAGCTTCCTAATAGTGGAAGGGCCATAAGGTGGGATAAACATAACTGGGAAGCAGAGTTAAAGTATTTCGATAAGATCAAGGATTGATAAAAGTTATCTAAGGTGGGGATGATAAGGACTAACCTTTCCTCTCCTTGTTATAAGGTTCTGAAATCTATCATGGAGTATTTTGCATTACACCTTGGAAGCATATAGGAATAAGAGAGATGTGAATTTCCTCCCACATCAGGGATTGTTTAAAAATATATTTTTCCATATTTTTTATCATTATCCCCAGGGAAATATTTCTACCATGATTAAGCCTAGTCCTAAAGCATTGCTCTTTAGTCCTATCACTTCCCATTCCTCTACATCCTATTATAGGTATTGGTGTTTTACCTGTTAAAAGGCAGATTGAGTTGGAAGGACTTGAAGGTGCAACTAGAGGGTCCAAGAGGTTGAAATGAAAGCAGCCTAGTAGTCTACTATTATCTAGGATAGGGATTTTAAGGAAGAGGCAAGGGATGTGTCCTCCCATGATCTAAAGGTGTTTGTGATCAAATACTTTTCATTTAGGGTTGTTATGCTCCTTAATATTTTGGATATTTATGTGGCCATCTGAAATGCAATGCATATGGTGTTCTTTAATGAAAATTTTCCTAAAGAGGATCAATATATCCTTGTGGAAGTAGGTATTCAGGTGCCAGTTCTGCATAAGGATGGGTACAAAGGTGCGGAAGGTGAGGATCCTAATATTGAAGAAGAGGATATCCCTGATAACTAATGTTACTTTGATCTTGGATTACTGCTTATCCTTCTTTTGTTGGAAGGTTTTTCTTCTATTTTAGTTATGTTTTCTTCTTCTGCTCCCTTCCTTGGGTTGGGGCTTTTTTCCTTAATATTTTGGTTTTTCATATGTGAAGCTTTCAGTGCTTTTGATGTAATAAGGTTTTGGGTCCATTGATAAAAACCCATTTTAATCTAAAAAATTTTATTTACCAAGTATATATATTGAGTAAGGAAGAGAAATTATGGAGATTAAAATCAAGACATACTTGGTTAAAAGGAGATAAAAATACAAAGTTTTTTCATAGGACGACTATAGTCAGAGATATTCTTCTAGAATTGGTAGAATTAAATCAATAGGTGTTAGGATTGAAGATCAGAGTAAAATTAGAAAAGAGGCTAAGTCATTTTATCATAATATTCTAGGTTCAGAGGAGATCAAAATTCTTAATGATAAACTTATTCAAGATATTCCTTTAGTTATAACAAATGAATACAATAGCAAACTGATGGAGCCTATTACTCTAGAAGAAGTTCATTTAGCTCTTTTATCTTTAAATAAGGATAATTCCCCTAGTCCAGATGGGCTCTCTGCAGCTTTTACCAACATAATTGGGATATATTGAAGGATTATTTATTGGTGGTAGTGGAATAGTCTAGGGTAAAACAATACATAACTTATAAAATAATGTAGCTTATCTTACCCTAATTTCAAAAAAGAAGGATGCTAAATTGTTTGATTCTTTTAGACCCATAAGACTATATAATATGGCTTATAATATTATTTCCAAAGTGATGACGAATAGATTAAGGCCATTGTTAGACAAAATTATTATATAAGAGCAAAGGAGGTTTTGTGAAAGGAAGACAAATTTTGGATAGGATCATAGTATCTCATGAAGTTATACATTCAGCGGCTTCAATAAAAGAGAAAGTTATGATCTTAAAACTTGATATGAGTAAATCCTATGATAGGGTTAAATGGAATTTTTTTTTTGTAGTTTTAGATAAGTTTAGTTTTGGTAAGAAATAGGTTAGATGGATTACATCTTGTGTCTCTACAATTTCTTATTTAGTGTTTGTCAATGGGTTAGTAACAATATCTTTTAAAGCCAAGAGAGGTCTTAGACAAGGAGATCCTCTATCTCCTTAATTATTCCTTATTATGGCAAATTTTTTGAGTAGGAACTTAAAAAATGCTTACAAATATGGGTTAATAAGTGGACTTAAGGTTAGTAATAACATCGATAACATCACCCATTAATATTTTGTATATGATACAACCCTTTTTGGAAAGTCAAGGATAAATGAGGCTAGAGCTATGAATAACTTTTTAAAAGAGTACGTAATAGATTCAGGGAAAAAAATTTATAGGACTAAATCCAAAATTTACTTTCTTAACACTCCTAATAATATCAAAGCAATAATTTATAGGTTTCTTCAAATGGAGGTAATTTTACCAACAACTTATCTAGGGATGCCTTTATTTGAGGGGAGAATGAAGATAGATTTATGGAATCTAGTTATTAGTAAAGTTCAAAATAAACTTCCAGCTTGGAAAGGTAGATGGTTATCATTAGTAGGAAGAGTGCAATTAATTAAGTCATACTTACAATACATTCCAACATATTATGTCTTTTATTTCTATGCCAAATTCAATTGAAAAAAGTTTAACCTTTATTATACGATATTTTTATGGTCAGGTTTACATGATAAAAGGAAATTTTCTTTGGTGAAATGGAGCAAGTTGTGTGATGACAAAACTAGGGTAGGCCTTGGTTTAAGAACTCTTACATATACAAACTTAGATCTTAGGGGAAACGTTATATGGAGATTGTACAAAGAGAGTTAAATACAATGGGCAAGAATTATTCTAAGTATGTTGATCCCAATGAGCCAAGTTCAATATTTACTACATTCTCTCTTCCAAATGGTTTTGCTCTTTGTAATAGTTTAAAAAAATCTATTGATCTTATGATTAAAGGTTTAATATGGGTGGTGGGAACTAGAGAAAAATTTTCTATTTGGATGGATACTTGGTGTGATAAAAAACCACTCAATTTAGATCTAGTTTTGAAACCTTGGATGAGATTGCTTTAAGACAAATACGGTGATAGGGTTTCAAACATTTTGTACAAGGATCAAGAAGGAAGATACAAATGGAAAGAAGATTTTTTTATAAGTATACAAGATATTGATGTTAGGAGGAAATTGAGTAGAAAGATAACAACTATAATTATTTTGAGGGGTGCCAAGGATAAATTGATTTAGGAGTTGAATAGCTCAGGAGAATACACAACAAGAAGTAGATATAATGTTCAACACCAAAATAATAATAATATCACTATAATTTGGAGAGAAATTTGGGATAGCCCAAGCATTCCTAAAGTTAAAATGTTTGTTTGGCTACTAGGTCATAGAAAATTTTTATCCTAGGATAACCTTATGAAAAGGGGTTTTCATGGCCCCTCTAATTATGTTTTCTGTAATAAGGAGGAGGAGAGTATTGACCATATCTTGGGACATTGTTCAATTGTACAGAATATATGGCAATGGATTCTTAATATGTTTGGTAAATGCATGGTGATGAATAGCAGAATTAAATATTGGTTAAAGTAATGGTAGAGCACTTATAAAAGTGAGGTTTTACAGACAATATGAGATATATCAAAATATACAATACTTTGGACTATATGGCTAGAAAGGAATAGCATAATATTTAAAGGAAAGGAAAGTAATTTAGAGGTAATAAAAAAGAATATATGTTTAGCCATAGAGGAGTCTAAACCAACCCTATCAACTCACCCAATCCCTAATTTGGAAGTAGAGAGTCTTGATAGATGGAGTCAAGTCATTAAATTGAATTATGATGTTGGGTACAAGAGACACAAAAATGAGGTAAAGAATATAAATTAGAAACCACCAGATGTGGATTGGGTTAAGTTGAATTTTGATGGAGCATCTAAAGGAAACCCATGAGTAGTAGGAGGAGGAATAATTAGAAATAATAAAGGAAAGATCTTATCTCATGATGCTTTCAATTGTGGATTTAAGACAAATAATGAAGCTGAAGCTTGGACAACTTTAGAAGGGTTAAAAATATATAAACAAATGAAATGTCATAGATTTTTGATGGAATGTGATTCTCTCATAGTAATAAATGTAATTTTGAGGAAAGCAAAGGCTCCATGGAACATACAAGAGATAATTATGGAAATTCAAGATATTTCTAAAGAGTTTGAAGAAATTAGGTTTACACATATATTAAGGGAAGGAAAAAAATATGCAGATAAGCTAGCCAATAGAGGGGTTTTGGTTGAGGATCGTGAAGTTAACATCTCCTTTCCATGGTTAGAGGAAGTAAATAGTTTAGTTGAAACTGACAAAAATTATTGATTGCCTAAATCAATTAATGATTAAGATTTACTTTAATATTTTCCATTGGTAATATCCATTTTATTTTGTACAAATAATGTGTGTTCATTTAGACTATTTATTATAATATTTGTGGTTGCACTTGTGTTTCAATAAGGAAACTAGCAATCTAGATTTGGTAAAGCGGACTATGTTAGTGCGATGTTTTGGAAATATTACTCTACTAATATGTAAGGTATAGATAGTAGAGGTGAAGTTTTGGTATTGTGAAGGCTGCTATAGGAAAATGTCAAGAAATATGCTAAATTTTGGAGTAATTGTATTCATATAGATATTTGAAAAGATCCAAAAAATAAAAATCAAGAATTCAGACATTTTATGTAAAATGATGTAGGTTTCTAACTATAGCATCTCAATTGAGATGAGAAGTGTATCTATTTGTAAACTCTCAAGCTCTAAAGAAGAGAGATATAATTTGTTAAGGGTGGGGGACCCGAGTACAACCCCTTTTTATCAAGCAAAAAAATATAGTTTATATTAAAGAAATGTATATTATGTTTATTGAATGGAAAACATGGTTTACATTGCAAGCTTATAAATTATGTTACTAGTTGGTTTAACATAGTTTATACTAAATAAAGGTAAATTGTGTTTAATGAATGGAAAAAAATATTTACATTGCAAGCTTATAGATTATGTTATCATTTGGTTTAACATAGTTTATATTAAAAAAATGTAGATTATGTTTAATGAATGGAAATATGGTTTACATTGCAAGTTTGTAGATTATGTTATTAGTTGGTTTAACATAGTTTATATTAAATAAAGGTAGATTATATTTAATGAATGGAAATATGGTTTCCATTGTAAGTTTATAAATTATGTTATCAATTGGTTTAACATAGTTTATATTAAATAAAGGTATAGTGTGTTTAATAAATGGAAACATGGTTTACATTGCAAGTTTATAGATTATGTTATCAGTTGGTTTAACATAGTTTATATTAAAGAAAGGTAGATTATGTTTAATGAATGGAAATATGGTTTACATTGCAAGTTTATAGATTATGTTATCAGTTGGTTTAACATAGTTTATATTAAAGAAAGGTAGATTATGTTCAATAGATAGAAACATAATTTATATTGCAAATTTATAGATTATGTTCAATGGATATAAATATAGTTATATCGTAAGTTTTGAGATTATGTTATAAGAAGGTATAACATAGTTTGTAGTGGAATAGGGATTATGTTAAAAGGTGATCAACATAGTTTATATTGCAAGGTTACAAATTATACTAAGAGTGTTAGTATAGTTTGTAATGAAATGGAAATTTATGAATTATGCTAAGTATGTTAGTATAGTTTGTAATGAAATGGAAAGTTATGAATTATGCTAAGTATGTTAGTATAGTTTGTAATGAAATGGAAAGTTATTAATTATGCTAAGTATGTTAGTATAGTTTGTAATGAAATGGAAAGTTATGAATTATGCTAAGTATGTTAGTATAGTTTGTAATGAAATGGAAAGTTATGGATTATGCTAAGTATGTTAGTATAGTTTGTAATGAAATGGAAAGTTATAAATTATGCTAAGTATGTTAGTATAGTTTAATGAAATGGAAAGTTATAGACTATGCTAAGTATGCTAGTATAGTTTGTATTGAGATGAAAATAGACTATGTCTAACTAAGGGAATGTAGTCTATGGAATTATCAGATTAACTAAAGGTATGGGTCTTTAGTTAGTTTGGTAAATAGAATTAGATTATTGGATTAACTAAAGGTATGGGTATTTAGTTAGTTTGGTAAATAAAATTGGATTATTGGATTAACTAAAGGTATGGGACTTTAGTTAGTTTGGTAAATGGAATTGGATTATTGGATTAACTAAAGGTATGGGACTTTAGTTAGTTTAGTAAATGGAATTGAATTATTGGATTAACTAAAGGTATGGGACTTTAGTTAGTTTGATAAATGGAATTGGATCATGTGGATTAAAATAGAAATTCATAGTAAATTCATGGGAACTATAAGTTCATATGCATTGTATTGACATATGTTTGGGAGAAAGGGATCATGGGATAATTGTATTTATAAAGACCAAACTTATGCAATAAAAAAGAACATTCGAGGTCGGATTTTCCCAAAAGGGCTTTCCCTAGAATATATAATGTGTTATGGGTATTGAGTCTCTCTTTATTTATTTACTTTAATGTATTCCTTTATTGTAATTTCCATTTTCGCTTTTAATGTATCTTTTGTCGATTTATTATTATGTTTGAATTGAATGTATTTTTTAGTAAATATTGTTCTTTTTTTGTTCTAAATGAGATAAAATTTGTGGTTGTTAGTATGTGATGGTCTTTGTTGTTGTTAATTAAATAAAATAAATTAGCAGTAAATAGTGGCTTCCCTTAACATAGTTGGGTTTTTGGGTTGTTACACCTTTTGTAGGAATAATTATGGGCTTACTGGTTTACTTGGATCAATATCCTAAAAATGGTATAGTAATGGATGTTACAGTGATAGATGTGGACACTCTCTTTTTCTTAATCCTAAGAAGACATTGGGAAAAATAGTTGGGTGGTTTTATTCAACTAGATTGGTCTTATGCAACTATCCCTATATCAGGAATAGAAATCATCACTCTTAGGAGAGAACCATTTAACAAGTATTCAGTTGAACTAATAAAATTAGATGATACTATGATTAATTTGGTAAAATTTGTAGAAGAAAAATAAATGGGGGTATACTTAATTTGGCATTCTCCATTCCTAATGGAAGTTCCTGATGAAAAATATATGGACCCCAAAACTAGAGAGATAGTATATGCTAAATTTACTAGGATTCTAACCCAAGATATGTGGACCATGAAATTTGATGGGGCAAAGTCTCAAATTGGAGTAGGTGCAAAAATTAATTTAATGGAAATTAAGGGTAACTATCTAGGAATCCCTTATAGGTTAGAATTTCCTTGCACCAACAATGTTGTCGAATACGAAGCCTTATTATTAGGACTAAGGAAATCCAAAGAGCTAGGGATAAATTTTCAAACTGTCACTAGAGATGCAGAATTAATTATCTAGCAAGTTAAAGGTAAATATCAAACCAAATATCATAGGTTAAAGCAATATAAATCAACATTCTTAGATGAAATTGATAATTTTTTGGCATTTTAATATTTCTTACATTCCTAGAGAACAAAATCACATTGTTGATCTGTTAGCAATAAAAGCTTCAAGTGCAGATTGTCTCGATACTGATACATAATATATAGAGATATTTCCCACTATTTTTTTCTACAAACCCTTTATGCCTGATGATGTTGTCTATATGCAACTATTTCAAAATGATTTATGTGTGTCTTTAATAAAATTAGTTTAATATTTATGATTTGTCAATCTAGGACAGTGTCCAAGGCTATATATGAAATAAGGTTCCAGCAGGTTGGAGATCATCTCATTTAAATAGTAGGTTTTATTGGTGAAATAGGTTTTGTTAGGGGTTTTAGGTCTCCTCTAATCCTACTTTGCATGAAATGGAACTAACTACTTGCAAGAATTGAAAATTGCTTCTAAAACCTAGAATTGAAATCTAACTACACTTGCAGGAATTGAAATTGCAAGAAAAATAAATGTTGCAGAATTGAAACCTATTTTATGCTTGCAGAATTGAATCAATAGAATTGAAAAGTTGCTTTGAAATGAAACACACTTGCTGAAGCACATGTTAGTTTCCTATTGCAAAAGGTTGTCAGGATTCTATCATAGTAGCTGACAGCAAAAAGGGAAATACTAAAAAAATCGAAAAGAATTGCTAAAGTAGGGGAAAATAGGAAAGAACAGAATTGTTGCAAACTTATGCTAGTTGTTCAATCATAGGAACATGAAATAGGGGAATCACAAATCTAGCTACTTCATCAGTTGACACACACTTATGCTATATGAAAACACAACTCAAAACATTAAAACATCACATGAATTCAAAATAAAGGTTAGCATTCAACAAGAAATATAATTTGACAAGTACTCTACTAAAATCTGCTGTAGAAAAGTTTATCAGAAGAAACTTGTCACCAATTAGTCCTCCTTCTAGGCTTGAAAGTGGCCCTTGCTTCCTGATCCAGAAGAAGGTGTAGAAGCACTAATAACTCACACTTATTCATGAACACAAATTTGATAAAATAATTGCACTTTTATTAACTGATAACACACATTACAATTTTGCAAAAAAATCTTGCTTTTCACTGTTTAATATTAGCTACTGCTCACTACTATCAGCTATCAACTATCTACCAACTCAACCAATGAGGGAGTTGTGTTATTTATAATGTCCTATTACATATTCCTCATGCTCAAATTAGCTATTTTCTATTTTACAATGATTTACCAATCAATTCTCAAACTGACCTAGTCTAGTTTAGGATAGTGTACGCTACAATAATGGTTATTTGTCCTTGAGATGCATCTTCGATGGTGGGAGTGCATTGGAAATAGTTGGAAAATAGTCTTGTACACCTTTTTCTACCTTGAAATACCTTTTCCCTACCTTTTTGGGTGTTCAAACCTCCATTTTATTAAAATTGGCCACTTTTCCCCCTCATTCTAGAGCTTCTTTGGAATATTAGGTTGTGAAACGTATTCTAGGTTTAGATGCATCTCTAGTGGTGGGAGTACATTGGAAATAGTGGCAAATAGTATTGTACACATTTTTCTACCTTGAAATACCTTTTCCCTACCTTTTTGGGTGTTCAAACCTCCGTTTGGTTAAAATTGGCCACTTTTCCCCCTCATTTCGGAGCTTCTTCGAAATATCAGGTTGTGAAACATATTCCATGCTCAGATGCAACTAAATTGGATACCAATGTAGTTGTAACTAGATATTTGTTTTCCCTATCCCTCAAGAGATGATCCCAATTGGTTTTACATGCCTTGGTTGACTAATTCCAGGCCTTGCCATTCATTGGTAGCTGGTTGGAATTTATATGGTAATTTCCTACTTTTTCTAGATTTTGCTACATAGTTATAGAAAATTGGTGCTTCTTGCAATTCAAACTAATCAAAAAGCATGAAAAATATTCAAATATCAACATGAAGGATTACAACTTAACATACATCAATTTTCTATTGAAATTACACATTGCATTCACCAAGAAACCATACTAAAACAATGCAAAAATGTGCAAAAAACTATAAAACAGAGTAATATGCTCCTAAACATTCTAACCATGCAAAAACTAATATATAATGCATTAAATTCATCTAAATTAGCATAAATAACATAACATAAGGTTTATCAGGCAGTTCATGATGATCCAAAATATGTCATGATTGAGGCAATTCCTAGCCTCATCATTCTCCCCCAACCTATTCTAATGCATGCCCTCATGCATTTTGTAGGGCCATTGAAGCACACAGGTCTATTTCTTGATTCCAAATATTGTAAAACAGTACATTCCCTATATAATATCCTCTATTCTATTGCAACTATTTAATCTAATCTTGAAAATGGTCATCTGGTTTAGGATCACTATCAAAATAATAAGGGACAGGGATGATGATAGTAGGCAATCTATACCTCAAACCTATCCATTGATGTTTCAATGTAAGGATGGTTTGCATCACACCTTCTGCTCTTCTCATGGACCATACTAGGTTGATCGGTGAGATGGGTTCTCTCTTCTACAATGATATTGGCAATTCTTCCCATCTGACCTTGCAAGCTGATAAAGCATTTGTAAAATTCTCTGCACAAAAGCTCTAGAAACCAGTCAAACAATCCTTAAGATTATTTAAATACATCTACTTAATTTTTTCTTTGTTCATCATGGTAAAGTTTTGATTTGTGGGAACTTTATGATTGGGTTGGATGGGTCTTATCAGTAACTCAATCTTTCAATTCAATCTCCTTGGTCCTCCTTTTCTCCTGGTCCTAATAAATTTGATTCTATAGAGTTGATGCAAAATATCTCAACTGCACATCTCCTTTAAAAATGTGGGGTAATAATTTCACATCTTTTGGCATGAGGAATTTATGTAGGAATAACTCACACATTAAGTTTTTCTACTCCTCTAGGGCTATGCAGGTAAGCATCCAAAAATTCTTTAGCAGTGTCCAAGTTGTAGGGGAGGTTAGAATAAATTCTCATTACCTGCTAGCGAAGGTATTTCTCCTTCAAGATCAAACTATAAAACCTAGTTGGCTTCCTACATTGGACCAAATATTCTACAACCTGGTAGAGATACTATACCTCTTCTTGTAACTTGTTTATTTCTGCATTCTTAGTCTCAACTTGCTGTCCCAAAGGCTTCAGAACCATAATCTGGTTTTCCAACCTTTGGTACCTTAATATCCATCATGCAATATCTTCATTGTATTTTTCTAATGGAATGATATTTGGGGGCCTAATTACTGGTTGATACCTTGGCAAAAAATCTACTTGTACCCCTATTTCTATTGTTTCAATTTTAATTGATGGAAAAATTTGTGCAGATGGTTGATGTGAATGCATACTTGATTTCCAATCTCCTTGACATCCATGGCCTCCTCCTTAAATGGTGTTTGTGTCCCTTTCTATTATGGGCCCTTTGATGGGTGTTCAACTAGACTTGTAGGTCATTCCTAAGCATCTTCAAAATGAGAGTGTGCAACTTCAGAATGAGAATGGGTAGCTTTGAAATATCCTAGAACTTTGGTGGATGGTTTTGAAACTTCATTTTCAGGCTCAGTGACACTCTCAAATCCCAAATTTTCTAGAGAACCCTAATGATCAACTATCCGTATGCTATTTTCATCATACTTAGGGGCTTGATTATCATCCATATATTTTTTTCCTACCTTCATGGCTAATGGCTCAACTTCTTCTGCAAGATTTATCAAAACAAAATCTATTATATGTGCACTTACTTGCGATTCAAGTGTTGGCTCTCTAATTTTAGGATGAGGATGTAGATTATTCATTGGTACTACCTCTTCCTTGTCTTGCTCTGCTAAACTTAACAGAACTTCAACAATATCTTTTTCAGCATCAACTACTAGAGCCTGAGGTTCAAAATGGGCTAACATATTTTTCAATCTCTCCACATCCTACTGTAAGTCAACAATTTTCTTATCCTTCTCTTCAATGGTAGCTTCCCTTTGGTCAATCCATCTCATGTGTGTCTTAATGACACTCTTGGTGGCTCTCAACTATTCCTGAATGTCCTCTTCCTCTTCTTCTTCTTCAGATTCAGAAGAATAAGTTGGTAGGTCATCTACTGGTGGTGAACCAGGTATTTCCATATCAAAAAATGTCTCCTTAGTCTGTTCCATAGGATCTTGAGGTGAGGTGTCCAGTAAGGTTTCTGTAACTCCTGCTACTTCTTCTGAGGACACCATTTCTTGTTTTTTTTCCTCAACAGAATTCCTAGGGCTAGTCTCTTTTGTTGCAATGGTCTACTGCTGCATTTTTCTAGGGCTCCATCACAGAGGTGGGGTGGATAATATCTCAACCTCCATTGTTTCCTCTCCCATCATATTTTTTGCCTCTTCATTTTTTTGGAGTCTTGAAGACCTCCTTAGACCTAGTGTAGACTTCTTCTTTCTACCCTATTTTTCTATATATTTTGATGATTCAGAATCATATTCTACTTCTGAGGAGGATGTCATTTTCTCTCTCTCTATTTTCTCCTCTGTAGTACTAGAAATTTTTGGCTGACTAGGAGTCTGAATTGGAAATACAATGACATTTTTAGAAAAAGTCACTTGTTTTACTTTTCTCTTCTTTGCAGGACTATCCTCAGCCCTTTTCCTTTTCTATCTCCTAGTTATGGTGGATGGAGATCTTTGAGAAGAATAAGGGGCTTCTATTTCTTTAGAATTATCTTCAGGGGTTCCATCCCCTACTTCAACATTCTCTTCCTCTTCATTATCTTCCTCTTCTTCCCTATAAACTACCTCATTCCAAGAAGAGAAAAATCTATCAAAACTCCTAGGGTTACCCCTAAAATGGTGTTTATAGATGAGTTTGATTAATCCATGGTGCCTAGGGGTTCCTTTCCCTTATTGGTAGCATTTGGACATGTTCTACAATTCTTGGTGCAGATACAAAGGGAAATTAACTCTAACCTCAAGTTGTTGACCACCATGTCTCAAATGATTTAGAATTCTAAAATGATGGCCAGAAAAAATAGCATATTGTCCTTCACAAGTTAAAAACCTAATTACCCAAATGGCTACTTCATCCCATGGCTTCTATAGGCTAGTCCTTTTTACCCCTTTGCATACATTTTTATTCATTTGAAATACAGGTTCATTATCTCCTTCCTCTATGAACTGGTTAACTACTTCTGACAATGCATTCTTACCAGTTTTCAAAATCTGTAAACCTTGCAAGGGCAGTTCAGTAATTTGACTTAAAATTTTAGGAGTTACCTCAATAGTCATGTCACTGATGTTGGCTTGGTTGTTCATGAATGTTCGAGCAAACTCTGCAGCCAAGTCTTCAAAACATCCATCAAACTTGTTCAAAAATGGCATTAGCCCACCTTCTTCAAAAATTTGCAACACCTCAGGATATGCTTGAAGGTAACTGGCATTATCTGGTTCTATTTTTTTCCATCCCATATTTTGGCTTCAATTTTTTTCTGCTATAACAATATTGTTACACCCACCATTCTACAAAATCCTTTGTATTTCCTCTTAGGATACACTAGAACACTTTGCTGCACTTGTCCTCTACAAATTTTGTTGTGGTTTGAACCCTGCACTTGTAATTCCCGTTATAATGGTGGTTCAAAATTTTATCAAATTTGCAATGATCACAATACGCGGTATTCGATTTCAGAGCACATGAACTATCTTCAAAAGGTGGCACGGACTTTGAAATATTTGTGTCATATCCCAATTCATATGCATGGAAAATGATGAATGGTGGTTTTTTCATGATGTCAAACCAATCATGCGTCTTGAAGGGTGAACCATCCCAAGCGTTGATTCCTTGCCAATCAGTTATGATTTCACTGAGTTGGAGATTTATCATTGGTTATGACTCAACATTCTCTGTATAAATTGCATTGATTGTCATACCTTTATTTATCGAGGTATTCTGATCAAATGTCATGAAAATTGTGATAGAAAATGAGGTGCACACTTCATCATGTAAGAACACTTGGAACGATTCAACAACACTTGGAACGATGCAACATGTGACCCGAGGTACTTGCACTTTGGCCTTCATGCCTACTTGGATGATGTGGCAAAACAAACAATTTTTATTTCCTTTTTATGCATGTGCCACATGGAACATTGAAATTTTAAATTTTCATCACGCAATTTTGAATTTCAAACCAGCCCATTTTCATTTTGAAGTTATTTGTCATTCCAAAGCTCAAATAGTTTCTCATTCTAAAGTTGTTCTCATTTCGAAGATATGCAATTTGCCACTATAAAACAAACAAAACAGAATTTTCATTCTAGAGCTTGGTAACATTCCAAAGCTCTGTGAAACCTCTGCATGGGTATGCAATCAAATTTGTGCCTAATTTCATGGGGCTACCATTTTTATTCATTTTTCTTTCCTTGCCCATAAAAACCTACAATTTTGCAAAATAGCTGGAATTCCTCCTATTTCTTTTGGATAGGTTGGATGTCTTTGGATTTGCCAAACCCTATGAATGTTTCTATGCTAACTAGTGATTTTTACACACTACATACTAAATGCCTACAATGATCAAAAATGTAAAGAAACACATACCTGATTTGAACAATTATCATACACTTTTTACAGATGACTGCTTCTACTGATTACTTGCTGATTTTTCTATAATTACACAAATAGGTTTAGTCTAGTGAGCTTTTTACAATGGTGGGACAAGAATGGGTAGGTCATTTCAAGGTAAATCATGTCGAAAAACCAGTTTTCATGCCATCCAATTTAGAAGCACCTCCTATAAGGTTTTCACTTTCTGAATTATTCATTTTTTCTCTCTTTTTTTTATTTTTTTTATTTTTTAAAAGAAACTCCATTGTTATGTTGAGTCTGTTGAATCTGTGATGGAAGAGGGAATCTCTTCCATCATGCATACATCCAATTTGTTGATCTATTGCAAGAAATCTTCTTTAGTTAGTGGTGCATGGTATACCCAAAGGTGATGTCCATTTACTACCAACTTCCTCTGTGAGTCATCGATGGGAGAGAGATGAACTGCACCATTTCCAAACACTGCTTCAATATGATAAGGTCCTAACCACCTAGTCTACAATTTTTTAGAGAAATTCCCATATCGAGAATCAAACAATAAATCCCAATATCCTTGCTGAAAGTTTCTCTACTAAATGTGGCTATCATGCCACCGCTTTCGCTACTCCTGAATCACCTCAGTTTGATGCAATGCATCCAACCAAAGTTCATCCAATGCATTTAGTTGTAGAATCCTATCTGTATAATTCTTCCAACTTCCAAAGTTGTGCGAAGTGTTAGTAGCTCAAATTCAATAGGCAAAAGAGGCTTTTTACCATAAACCAGCTTGTAAGGTGTGAAACCCATGGTGGATTTCCAAGTAGTGTTATAATCCCAAACTACTTCAAGTAATTTGTCAAGCCAATTTCTCCTATGGGAAGCTACTATTTTAGTCAAGATCTTTTCTAACTCCCTATTAGTCACTTCAACCTGACCATTTGCCTATGGATGGTAAGGGTATGATTTTCTATGTTTAATCTCATATAATTCAGTAAAAGCCTCAATAAATTTAGATGCAAATTGGGTTCCATGATCTGTGGTAATAGACCATGGAGCTCCAAACCTCTAAAAAATCTGAGTATACAGGAAATCAGCAACCTTCTCTTCATGAGCATATTTGAAAGCATGCACCTCTGCCCACTTAGTCACGTAGTCAGTGCATACCAAGATATGCACCTTTCCTTGAGAAGGTGGGTGAATAGTGTGGTTTGTGAGAGAAAAATTAGGAGCGAATAGAAAATAATATATATTGAACCTTAGAAAATTGAGATTACAATGGTATTTATAATGGTAACTCCAAACGACTTTAGGGAATATAGGGAAGTTAGGAAAATAGGAGAAATAGGGAGGAAAAGAGAAAGGGAAATAGAATTGGTTCGCCTTGCCGCCCTTGCCGTCCAATCTGCCTAGTCAGCTACCATCCAAGGAGGTAAAAGGGGTAAGATCCAAAGCTTACAGTTGAAACAAATTTTTACACCTTTTTACTCCTTTTACTAGCTTTATTTCCAACATTCTCCCCCTTAAAGTTGAGAGGACTGACTATACAGTCTCTCAGCTTTATATATTGAGCTTTAGCTATACCTTTGGTGAAGATGTCTGCAATATTATCCAAAGTGTTACAATATTGAAGCTCAACTATCTGTTGTTCCACCATATCTCGAATGAAGTGATACTTCATATCGAAATGCTTTGATCTGCTATGGTGGACTGGATTGTATGCCAACCGAATGGCACTTATGTTATCACAATACAGTCGAGTTGGACCACTCTGACTTTCTCCAATCTCTTCAAGAACTTTTCTTAACCATAGGGCCCGAGTACTAGCATGAGTGATGGCTATATACTCAGCCTCGGTTGATGACAATGCTACAACAGTTTGTTTCTTGGAACTCCATGTAATTAGTCCTGATCCTAGACTAAAACAATTCCCTGATGTAGATTTCCTGTCATCTATGTTGCTGCCCCAATCACTATCATTGAAGCCAACTAATTTCATAGAATTACATTTTTGGTAATGGATTCCAAAATCCAATGTACCTTTTACATATCTTAAAATTCTTTTAGTTGCTTGTAAATGCAGCTCAGATGGACTAGTCATAAACCTTGAAACTAGAGAAACTGCATATTGAATATCGGGCCTGGTGTTGGTGAGAAACATCAGACTCCCAACCATGCTTCTGTAAGTGGTCATGTCAACCTTTGATGCTCCATCGTCCTTGCTCAATTGGATCCCATGTCCAGTTGGAGTTGCAACTGATTTGCACTGCTCCATGGCAAATTTCTTGATCATGTCTCGAGCATACTTGTGTTGACATATGAAGATCCCTTTATTTGATTGATGCACTTCCATGCCTAGGAAGTATCGCATTAAACCAAGATCTTTCATCTCGAACTGTTTCATCATGGAGTTTTTGAACTCCATATTCATTTTATTGTTACTACCCATAAATATTAGATCATCCACATACAAACAAACTATGAGAATGTCTACTCCTTGCTTTAGGTAGTACAGAGTTGGTTCACTTTTGCTTCTAGTGAATCCATACTTGCTGAAATAGCCATCAATGCGTGAGTACCAGGCTCTTGGTGCTTGCTTGAGGCCATAAAGTGCTTTCTTCAATTTGTAAACAAGGTTCTCTTTTCCTTGTTCTTGAAAACCTTGAGGTTGTTGAACATAAACCTCTTCTATCAAGTATCCATTCATAAAAGCACTCTTCACATCCATGTGTTGTACATTCCATCCTTTATGGGCTGCTAAGGAAAGAACTGATCTGATTGTCTCTTGTCGTGCAACAGGAGCAAAGGTTTCCTCATAGTCAATGCCAAATTTTTGAGTAAAACCCTTTGCTACTAGTCTCGCCTTATGCCTTTCAATGCTTCCATCAACATTGTACTTGGTCTTGTAGACCCATTTACACCCAACACATTTTTTTCCTTTGGGTAGCTTTACTAGCTCCCATGTATCATTATTGTTTATAGAGGTTATTTCCTCTTTCATGGCTTCTTGCCATACATTTTGAGTACATGCCTTCTCATAGCTAGCTGGTTCTAGCTGTGTACTAGCCAATAAAGCATAATTGACTACATCTCCCATAGGATCATGGGAGTCATCATCTCCATACAATTGCAAATTTTCAAGTTGTTGCAAAACTGTATTCATCTCACTAGCTTGACTTCTAGTGAATCTTCTCTGGAAATTCTGATCCAACATTTGAAAGGATGGATGATTTTGTAATATTCTTCTGCCTCTTGATGGAGAGTCTCTGTCGATGTCCATCGGTGAAGAACTTACTGATCTCTGTGGAGAAGGACTTGGAGTGTTTGTTGAAGTACTTGATGTAGTACTCCTGTATGGGCTTGGAGGGGGTAGTGTGCCTTTGCTTTTCTTTGGAGACACCTATTGTACCTGTGAAGAACTTACATCTTGGGACTCATCATCAACAAAAATTCTTTGATGACCCCATTCTCCCCCTTCATCAAAAATTACATCCCTAGAGATTACAACTTTATGAGTCTTGGGATTGTAGAGTCTATATCCTTTTGTAGACTCACAATACCCTACAAATATACAAGCTTGACTTTTTGGATCAAGCTTCTTCCTTTTCTCGTCAGGAATGTGTACATATGCTAAAGAACCAAACACTTTGAAATGCTTTACATTAGGTTTCTTTCCGTACCACGCCTCATAAGGAGTGACACCATCTAAACTAGAAGTTGGACTTCTATTTAGAATATATACACTGGTTCTTACAACCTCTGCCCAATACATATGAGTTAGATGCTTAGACTATAGCATCGATCTCGCCATCTCAACTATGGTGCGGTTTTTCCTTTCTGCCACACCGTTCTGTTGTGGGGTATAGGCAAGTGGTAAATTGCCTTTTGATCCCACTTGCTTTACAATATTTCAAAAATATTTTGAGGAGTATTCACCTCCTCGATCTGTCCTAAGACATTTTACATAATTCCCACTTTGATTCTCTACATTGTTTCTAAAATCTATGAAGCAATCAAAAGCTTCATCTTTGTGTTTCAGAAAGTAAATCCAACACATTCTAGAGAAGTCATCTATGAAAGTGAGAAAATAAGAACTATTTTCGAGACTCTGTGTTTGCATTGGACCACAGATGTCCGAATGTACTAACTGTAGTGGATAGTTGGCTCTCCACGCTTGTCCTATCGAAAACTTCGACCTTGAGTGCTTTCCCAAAGCACATCCTTCACAGACCTCCTTTTGTTCATTGATTTTGGGAAGTCCTGTCACCATAGCTTGAGAAGTTAGAAGTTTCAAGCTAGCAGAATTAAGGTGACCATATCGCAAGTGCCAAAGGACACTTGGATTTGTTATAGCTACATTTGCAATTTGAGCTCCCCCTGGCTCATCAAACTTGAGAGGGAATAACCTGTTCTTGGTCATGGGGACCTGTGTGATGACACGATTACAATTATTCTTATAAAAAATAATACATTGTCCTTCATCAAATACAAGCTTGTAATTGTTCTCCATCATTTGTCCAACGCTTAGCAGATTGTGTTGGAGCTTTGGAGTGTAATAGATGTCATGCACTTTCTTTAGTCCTTCTTTGGTTGGAACCTCCATGGCTCCAATACCCTCTACTTGCAATGTCTTATCATCCCCTAATTTGATTTGGGATTTATAAGTGGAATCGAGAGTAGCAAATAAATGTTCTTTACCACTCATATGGTTGGAACAACCAGTATCCAGAATCCATGTGTCATTTAGATTCTATTTTGATTGGCCATATGATAGAAAAAGATTAGAAATATCATCTTCTTCTCCATAATTACCATATTGACTGTTGTTGCCTTGTGAATATTTTGACCAGCAGTCACGAGCGAAGTGACCCAGCTTGCCACAGTTGAAACATGCTGATTTGGACTTGTCACTTCCTCACCCTTGATTGCCACTTTGTCCTTGATTTCCACCTCGATTCTGATTTCCACCTCTTTGTTGGTTGCCTCCTCTGTATGAGTTGCCTCCTCTATTGGAATTGCCTCCTCTGTTCTGGTTGCCTCCTCTGTTGGAATTGCCTCCTCTGTAGTTGCCTCTGCCTCTACCTCTTTGCTTGCCTCTACCTTGACCTCTTCCCCATCCTCTTCCATTATTTTCATTGGAAGTGAAGGCCTTATCATCACCTCCGTAGCTTGTTGAAGGAGTTTCAGGAAACCTCTCTTCATGTGACATTAACGATCCGATCAATGCATCGAATGTTAAAAGGGAAAGATCTTTGGATTCTTCTATTATTATGGCAATATGGTTCCATTTCTGTGTAAGTGTTCTCAACACTTTTGTTACAATTATCTCAGGCTTGATTTCTTCGCCTAGTGTAACCATTTTATCTACAATTGCTTTTACTCTAACACAATAATCATCGACTTTTTCATCATCTTTCATTCAGAGATTTTCAAAATCTCGCTTCAATGTTTGAAGCCTTACCTACTTCACTTGATTACTACCCTGGAATCCATCACTCAATGCTTTCCATGCAGCTTGTGCAGTCGTACAAGCAACGATTCTAGGAAATATGCTTTTCTCCAATGCAGCTTGGAGATGAGAAAGAGCAGATGAGTTGCTCTTTTTCTCTTCTTTTCATGTTTTCTTGTCTATGGCACTAAGTGTTGTCCAGTCTGAGGGTTCTGTGTAGCCCTCTTCTATGATGTCCCACAAACCTCTACCTATGAGCAAGGTCTTCATCTTTATAGACCAATACTCATAGTCATAACCATTAAATTCTGGTATAGGTAAGCTATTGTGTGAGGCCATAGTTACCAAAAAACTCTCTTTATTTCATGGTTACAATAAAGTACTTTTGCTGTTTGAAATAAGGAAAGAAGAAGAAGAAAGAAGGAAGAGCTTACAAATTTAAGTCAAATCTGACTTGTTCTACTCTATCATTGACTGCTTGTTCCTCTTGATGTGGGGATGCTATCTCTTGATTTACAAAGTTATCTGCCACTTCTTCTTCGTCGTCACTTATCTGTATGATTTTTGGTGATTCTGGTTCTAGGATTTCTACTGAAATACTGTAGTGTGTGTACTCTGATTCTTGTGGTGCAGCTTGTATGGATTCTGATTGTTCAAATTGACTCTTGAATGAGTTATCTTCAAAATCCGCTTCGTACCCTGAGTCAGGATGCCTTTGATGTGCGATTACTACGTTTTGGAGTTGACTAAACACAATGTTGAGTCCATAACCTCTTACCTTTTCATCAAACCTTTCTGCACCTTCTCTTGCTAGAATTGCACATAAGGCATGATAACAACCATTCGGTCTTATCATCAATGCCCTTTACAAAAAAAACTAAGCCTCTTAGGCTTATTACACACTCTTTCCTCTTAGGAAAGTTTTAACCTCTTTTACAATCTCTGAAATTTTCACAAAATGTGAAATTTACAAGGCTCCAATAATTGACAATATCAAGCCTCTAGGGCTTTTACAATAAAAATTTTAAAATTTAAACTTAATAAAAAAATTAAATATTCATATTTAATAAAAAAATAACTTTATAATTATTAAAAACCTAAGTTTTAAAATAATTATAAATTAGTTTTAATTTTATTAAATTAATATTTAATAATTTTAAATATTCTAAAGTTTAAATGATAAAAATTTTTTAATAAAATTTATCCTCTAGCCCATTCGAACCCGTGACCTCTTGACTGTCACAAAACTTTTGACCAATGCGCCATGGTGTCTATTTGAAACATAAAGGATCCGCGATCCTTTTCTAGCTTGTGCTTCCCGGAGATTAAAAAAAATAAACTAAAAACGTGCCTGGCGGGATTCGAACCCGAGACACCCTACTCACAAGCGCTCCTCCTTAGCCGCTCGAGCTACGCCCATGGCTGGGTATGAAGGAGGAATATTTTCTATTTGAAATGCAGTGGACGATGATTTTAATAAAAAAAATTGAAATTCTTTTGTCCCACATTGAGCAGGACGGGGGCAAAAATAGGGTTTATAACCCTGGGCGGGCGAGTAATGAAGCGATTGCCTTCGGGCAATCAATGATCACCCCTTTTGCCTCCTTTCGACCAACCGCTCCTCGCCACGTTGCTCCCTTTGCTACCACGTTGCTCCTCCTCCTCGTGCCACGTGTCTATCCACGTCAGCTCCTGAGTCATCCTCCTCTCACCACGTGTCGCTCTGTGATAGGTCCTCCTGCGTCGCTCCTGTCTCCACATGCTTGCTGTGCTGGCCTGCTCCAGACTTCGCCTCGATCCACGTGCTTCGGGCTTCTCTCACCTTGAGCTACGTGCTACGGGCCCCACCTCGACCTCGCTTTGGGTTGTGTGCTGCGGGCTTCTCTCACCTCGGTCCTCGGGCCTCCCTCACCTCGATCCTCGTGCCCTCTCGGCTTCGGCTCTGATACCAGATGTGGTTTGTGAGAGAAAAATTAGGAGCGAATAGAAAATAATATATATTGAACCTTAGAAAATTGAGATTACAATGGTATTTATAATGGTAACTCCAAACGACTTTAGGGAATATAGGGAAGTTAGGAAAATAGGAGAAATAGGGAGGAAAAGAGAAAGGGAAATAGAATTGGTTCGCCTTGCCGCCCTTGCCATCCAATCCACCCAATCAGCTACCGTCCAAGGAGGTAAAAGGGGTAAGATCCAAAGCTTACAGTTGAAACAAATTTTTACACCTTTTTACTCCTTTTTACTCCTTTTACTAGCTTTATTTCCAACAAATAGGTCACACAAAATCTAGTCCCCACCTCTCAAATGGTTCTAAAACCACTTGAGGCTGTAGTGGTATTTCATTTATGTGAGTGGGTTTCCCCATCATTTGGCATGCATCACAATGCCTGATGTACTTTTTAACATCCTTGTGAAGGGATGGCTAGTAATAACCTACACCCAAAAAAATTTCCTAATTGTCCTTTTTATCGAATAGTGTCCACTTGATGGTTCATCATGGTAAGCTCGGATGACATCATACACTTCATCATTGTAGATGCACCTACATAAAATATGGTTAGGACTGCATTTAAAAAGTAGACCCTTAATCCATTTGAAAGAGGAACTCTATTTTATTAACAGTTTTATTTATTTAGGAGTGAAATGTGGAGGAGTTTTACGTGTTACCAAGTAATTAGCTATGTCTACAAACCATGGTAATTGGGAAGATATAGCAAACAATTGCTTATCAGGAAAAGTATCCTCAACCAAATCTTCCTCCCTTGAGTTTTGTAACCTTGACAAAAAATATGCTACTACATTAGCCTTCCCTAGTTTGTTGATTATGGTGATGTCAAATTCCTGCAACAATAATAACCAACGGATAATTTGTGCACTTACCAGGGGTTTATTCATCAAATATTTAATGGTTTCATGGTCTATATGGATGAATATTTTATACCCTATGATATAATTCCTAAACTTGTTGATAGTATATACTACTACCAAGAATTACTTCTCAGTAGTGGTATAGTTCTTTTCTGATCTTGTCATATTTTTGCTAATGTATTATATGACATAATGCTCATAATTTTTAATCTGCCCTAATGTTACTCCAATTGTAGTATTGGAAGAATCAATTTGGATGTGAAATGGTAGCTTCCAGTTAGGTCCTCTCAACACAAGTGGGGTTGTCAATTTTTATTTTAAAGCCTCAAAGGACTCTTGGCATTTTGCAGTCCAGGAAAATTTAGAATCTTTAGTCAATAGTGCAAACATGGGATTGGCTATTGTACTAAAATTTAGAATAAAGTTGTGGTAGAAACCAATGTGTCCTAAAAAACTCCTAACATTAGTTTGAGTTTTTGCAGGGGGAAATCCTTGATGATCTCAACCTTCTTGGGGTCAACTTGTATCCCATAAGAAGAGATGTGGTGACCAAGAACAATTCCTTCTTTCATAATTATAAAAAATTTCTCTAGATTTAGGGATAAATGGTATGTTTTACAGTGTGTTAAGACCTTATCAAGTTGTTTCAATGTGAATTCAAAGTTTTCTCTGCATACTATGAAATCATCCATATAAATTTCCAAACTTTCAGTAATTAGATCAAAAAAATTGCTAAAACAATTCGCTAAAAATTTGTTGGGGCGTTACATAAGCCAAAGGGCAAGACCCTATAAGCAAATTTTCCCCAAGGACATGTAAATGTTTTCTTCTCTTAATCTTTAGGTGCAACTTGAATCTGATTGTACCTGCTAAATCCATCAAGAAAACAAAAAAACTCTTTCCAGCAAGAGTGTCTCATTCTTGTTCTTCATTTGAATCGAGAAACCATAACTGACCTGAGAATTTTGGCAGGTGGGTAAAGATAAATTTGCTTTAGGTCAATACCATTAGAAATTATCATTTATCCTGATCTACAATCTATAAATGTAGTTTTAGTTGCAATCCAAGATCTTACCAAGATGATGGGGTAGCCATTTTATGAGTTTCTAGGTTGTAAAAATAGGAATTCTATAGGGTATTCCCATAAAGAAACTTCTATGGGAATATCTTCTATGATCCCTTTAGGTTTTGCAACTAATCTGTCTCCCATATCTAATACTGTTGAGGTAGGATTTAAATGCTTGAGCTGTAATTTTTCCATTATGTCCTTATTCATAAAATTTATTGTAGCTCCTAAATCAATCAAGACATTTGAAATTGGTATTGACCCTATGGTGACTGTAATAACTAGGCTTCTTGGATCACTATACTGTGGGGGTACAAGTTGCCCTGATAGGATATCAGTTAGCTTTCCTTCAACTTGAATAATCTTAGGGAATGACTTCTTCCTCATTGGTCTCTTAATACACAAATCCTATATAGTTTTATTAATCAAAGGAACATCCTTAATTTCTTATAATAGTGCTTTCAGCGGCGTAAAAGGTTTAAAATGATTATGGCATGTGGTTATAGGGGCGGACTGTGTGAAGATCTGTGTGGCGACTTAGGGTGGACAGACATGAATCATCGTGGCGGCCATAAAATTTGGACAGCCTGCCCCGATTCGTGGCGGCTACCGATTCCACCATGTAAATTCAAAAAAAAAAAAAATCTTATAATAAGGGAAGTGATATGGTTAATCATTTAAGCTTTTTAACTAGGTCTGATTCAGGAGTTTCTATAGAGTTTTTTAATCTTTTAGGGTATGGAATTTGTTAGAGTTAAAGTGCACTATGCCTTCACCTTGACATTTGTCAGTTTCTCTTGACAAGTGTCATGTGTTGAATATAGGCTTATGCCTATATATTGTAACCATTTGTATCAATAAAATTAATCCCTTCAGTTTTACTCCCAATGTTTGGTATCAGAGCAGGCTTTCCCTGCCCTGTGAAATCCTTGAGGGGGGATTTCCCTCATGGAAATCCTCCCTCCCCCCTGATTTTTTTTTTTTTTTCTTCCCTATCTTTTTTAAGTTTTTTTTTATCGAGGGAGTATGCTCTCCATCATTTGATGGATCAGAAACCAGATGGTAAATTTTTTTTTAAAAGTTTGGAAAATATTTTCAGATTTTATTTTACTTTCAAGTCTTGGTGTCAAATCCATGGATGAGGATGATGAAATCTTTTCAGGAATAGCAAATTATTCAGATGATGTTCTCAGGTCATGGATAGTGGATTGTATTTATCATCTATCAAATATTGTTGTCATTGATCCTGCAGCAAAATTTTCTCTTCAGAAGGAGAAGTTAAAGTGGCCAAAGAAACCTGCGTCTGTCCATGTAAGAAGGCTTTGCATTGAGAGCATGTAGCATTTATTAACAGATTCCCAACGCTTGAAGCATTCAGATAAGCATGCAGAAATGAATGTTGTTATTCTCTTCGGCATGTGGGCACTGGTGGTGGCGGTGCCTTGCCAGGACCATGGACTATAGATCCACTTCAACGTGCTGCGAACGTTACCCTGGGCGGCGCCGTTGCTCACAGTTTACTTTTTTATGCATTCTATGCGTGCACACAAAGAGGACACTGATGGTGTTGGATTCGGAGGGCACTGGAGGAGCGTCACTTCCATTCACCAGGAATATCATTAAAACTACTGCCAACATAGCAGTAATGACGGTGACACGCGTCAGATCTGCCAGATCCGCCAACGTCCAGATCCGCAATGTCCCGCATGCAACTCTGGACACATGATAGATCTGCATGATAGATCGTTGAAGTTTTCAGCCCCTTTTAATCATAAAATTTCCATTACCAAGTGAGGATGATTCATTTGTTTATGGACACATTAGGAGTAGCTGTTGATGAGTTGTAATGGTTCTGATGAAGTTTTGTCAGGAGGAGGACAAGTCGTTTGTTTACATAATCCAGATGGTTGTTTTTCCCATGCCCATGTGTTGAAGAACTGCTATTTGCAGATAGCATTTTAATATTTTTGTTGATTAATGTCAACGCGCTATGCCAAGCTTGGGATTTGCAGTGAGAGATGCGATCATGTGATAACATGAATTTTTTTTAAATGCCCATCCCACCTGTGTTAGTATCCACATGAAGAAAAATGGAGAAGAACAAATTCCATGTGTGGCTGAGGAGACTGTTCGTTGCTATTTGATTTGATTTTACCAATGTTATTTGGCGGGTGTCTATCAGTTTTTGAACCTGCACTAACTGCTTTTGAGAGTTTTTCTGATCAGCTGCCACAGCAAGTTCATGGATGCTCCTTGCAAGTTGTGAGTAGGATAGAGGCTTCTTATGCTTGACTGGAATGATGTTAGTTTTCACGGGAGCTAAGACCTTGGCCATAGATATACTATCGAGCTGGATCTGCATGGACCGGGTTTCCTCATCCTCCCGTCGCTCTGAGAAGTAGATTTTCCCAATGTTGAAGGGAGAGGGGTCCCTTGCCCTTGGGATTGCCTCACGGGAACCGGATCACAGTTGATTTGTTATGCAGCATTGCCCCGTATTGATTACCCAAGACCATGTGGCTGAAAATAGACCAGAGAGTGAAGAAAATAGAAGGCTTGCAAGGTCAAGATGCAAGGGCCCGAGGAAGGAAAGGACACCTGTCGATCACGACATGAGAAATATTATCCCGAGCATTTTTTCACCATCACTGTAAATTTGTGGACGTTGACGAACATGTGGCGGATGAATCATTTCCAGCTGGTAGCGCCAAGCTAGCTCTATTGTTTGCAATGGCTGGAGTTGCGCTCACTGCTTGCATTTGCTATTTTGTTTTTGATGCACAGTGAGAAAGTGGCCCTTTGTTCAAGATTTGTTGGATCTACGGCGTTGTATGCTTGTATGGAGGGGCTTGAAAGTTAATTTTTATTTTTTGATAGTATTGATTTCTGCCCTATGAATGTGGGCAGCAATGCATTAACTCAGGAGGCATTGGAGGGCTTACCACTGTTGGCAAGATTGACGTCCAAGACAACAGTGGAGGCCTGGCGTGTGATCCATTTTTTTTTAGCGCGATGGAGGAGTGTGCGTTCAGCTTCACCGTCTATGATCCGGACGATGTGGAGTGTGGGGATCAATGCCCATCGACTAAATTCATCGGTTTCTAACATGGAGGATACGCCAGATTCATGGCTGGGGCCTTTTATTTAAAACATGCAACATTTTATTTTTTGATAAGTGAGGGGGCATCTAATGAAAAGTAATGTTTTTTTCACATGGAAGAGTAAAAGTAGAAGTGGAAGGCCCACATGGCTCCTTAATGTACTCATTCATTTAAAACTGATGATGGCCTAGATGGCCCATGTAATTCCTCGCGTGAGAAAATTGAGTCTTTTTTTTTTCTGCCATAGTGCGATGCCAGGAATATGATATTCCTGAGGTTTTTATTTGCTGCCTAGGGAGGCATGTTGTTTTTCCCACAGATGAAGGCCCCATTGAGAATGGAATATAGGGGTATTTATAGTCGTTGGAAACATTTTTCCATGACGGACACAATGGTGGTGTCATATTGTAATTCTGAGGTTGTTTCATTTGAGTTTTTTTAGCCTCAAAGTTTTTCTACCTTGGAGTGCACTCTCGGTTGTACCCGACACTCCCAAGGCACTTGTAAGTGAACCTAGTATCTAGTAGTATCCTCTTTCTACTTGGCGGATGCAACGGTTGGTTACCCATGCATTTCGGTAAGATGAGGTGACTACCATAAGGACACTTATACTAGGGACTACAGACAAAGACACCCTAGACTCTATCCAAGGTTTTTTCGGATCTACTTTTGAAGACTACAGACGAAGACACTTTAGAAGATTCTCTTATTTTCTTCTTCTCTCCTCCTATTTGGATCTATGGCTCATTTTATTGTATTGAGTGCATTTTCGGAAAATACCGACACTCTTATATGGCTCGTTTTTCCTTTAATTAGGTGCATTTTTGGCAGATACCGACACCTTCTATATTGAGTTCACCATGAGGAGGGATTTCATACTCATGGTGAATCTAATCAGTGACCTACGAGAGGCAACATCCTCTGAGGATGACTTGCAGAGGCAACAGACCCAGAAGTGGCTAACCCTAAGGCACCCATGATGACCCCGAGGCACTTAGATGGCTGACCTAGTGGCAACAGACCCATGGAAGTGGTTGACCCTGAGGCAACAGACCAAGATGTATACACAGTGAATCTAGCATTATTCACAGTTGGAGAGCCAAGCACAAAGAGCAAGAGCCTAAGACCAAATCAGCAATAAAGGAGGATGTAGATTTTTGTTAGAGAAGTCAACATTAAGGGGGAATGTTACCTAATGTTGACTTGTTTTGTTTCTTCTTTAGTTAGGATAGTGCACTTTAAGGGGGAATGTTAGAGTTAAAGTGCACTATGCCTTCACCTTGACACTTGTCAGTTTCTCTTGAAAAGTGTCATGTGTTGAATATAGGCTTATGCCTATATATTGTAACCATTTGTATCAATAAAATTAATCCCTTCAGTTTTACTCCCAACAGAATTATCCCTAAGGAAGGCAAATTTTGTGCTTGTTCTTTTCTATATTTTCTTCTTCTTTCTTCAGGGATGGTTTCAATTGGTCTGGATGAGAAATTTCTTGTGTTCCATCAATTTCTTCAATGGTGGTTGGAACAGGTTCAGGTAAAATATTTCCTAAATGCAATTGGATACTACTGCAGTCAAGAACATGAACTGTAGCACTCTCTTCAAATTTATCCACATATATAGGAGTTACCTATCTTGTGTTATTTGGGTTAGTCAGAGGTTGGGCTGGAATTCGAGGGTGCTTCAGCTATTATGAATTTTGTTGCTATGGTTGGTTAGATATTCCTTAAAAATTTTGATTAGGAGCAGGCAGCAAGTTCTAATTTTGACATTGATATCTTTGCTACCTTAGAGAAGATGGATATTTTTGTCCCCAACTTGGTCCAAAGGACTGGTTCTACATCCAATTTGGGTTGGCCTGGTGCCATGATGAATCACTCCATCCAGATTGTTGCCAATCTTGAGGAGGTATCCAAGAAGGGTAATTCAAAAATTGTTTAGGGGGTTCTGACAGATTCCATGGAACATTCCAAGAGTGGTGTCCCTAATTTGTGGGAAAGTTAGGGGTATTTTGATATTTATTGAAGTTTCCCCCTAGTTTTTTTCCAACAAAATTAATTTCTTTAGTCTGAGTTTCCAAAACACTTCTGAGTTGAGGTAGCATATGGCATTTATCAGTAAGGTGATCTTTTGAATAAATTTTATAGATGGCTGAAATTAAGGTCTTATTCAAAGGGTAGTCTTGTAAAGCATGTTTAGCCCTGCATCTTGGGAAATAAATGGCTAGGGGTTTCGTAGATTTTAATTTTATATTCATTTCCCCTAGAGTTGTATTTAATTGCACAAGAATATTAGTTTTCATGTTTGCCAATTCTTCCATTAGATCTTTCATATCATTACCATTAGTACTCCACTTTCATCTTCTTTACCTAGTGCAGGAGTAATTTTTGCATAAGTCCCAAATTTTATCAATGTCAAGGGTATTTACATCCCCTTTACCCATTAATTCCAATACCTCACTGGAATAATCTTGTAGTCCCCTAAAAAATATAGCCTTACACATTTTTGGCTCTATAGGTCCACATATTTTTTGAATAGAGGCAAACCTATCAAGATAATCCTCTAAGCTCTCATCCTCTTCTTGTTTAATTTAAAATAATTCATCTTTTATGTTTCTTACCCTACAATATTCTTGGTATCTATCCAAGAATATGCTCTTCATTTGTTCCCAAGTTTGAATAGATTCTGGTTCTAGACTCATAAACCAACGTAGAGTTGCATCTTTAAGTGTGGAAGGGAATACTTTAAGCTTATGTTTGTCGTTCACATAGTCATAATTCTGACATACAACCTTAAATTCAAACAAAAATTGATTAGGATCTTCATATACAACCCCTCAAAAGCCTGGAAGTACTAAAGGTGAGATTGTTTTCATAGGAGAATTATGCGTAGGATGTAATCGAATAGGATATTCAAAAGTCCTAGAAAAATGAGGATTATCTTCTCGATTGTGGATATTAATTTCTCCATTTGGGTTTTCTTGTAAATATACCATAATATTGTTTCAAACCTTGGTATAGATATGTCCAAATTACCCTGGTGGTATGGATTCAATAGGAGTAGATGGAGGAGTACCAGTAGATAGTTCCTCTAAAGTTTCTTATTTAGTAGATCCTTCAATTCTTAATGATGAAGGTGATGGTTCTTGTTTAAGTCTATCAAGAATTTCAAACACAAGCAATTCACCTCCTAAATGTGAAGATCGCCTTCCTATGGTAGGCAAAGGGGTGGTTCGAATAAATCTAAATTTTTTATCCCTTAACCTATTCATTCATGCTTGTCTCTAAATGGGCTGAAATATAACTTACCAAAAACTGTTATTTGTACCATTCATTCATCCAAATTTCATTTTGAAGTTCACAAATTAGCACACTTAACAACTATCAGGTTGCTTTCAACTTTTAACAACACATATCCCTAACAATAGTGCCAAAAATTATGCGTGTCATTAATAACATCATTTTAATCTTTATGATTTTTCAATCTAGGGTGGTTTCCAAGGCTATATACGAGAGAAGGTTCTAGCAGGTTGGAGATCATCTCATTTAAATAGCAGGTTTTATTGGTGAAACAGGTTTTGTTGAGGTTTTTAGGTCTTCTCTAATCCTACTTTGTATGAAATGGAACTAACTACTTGCAATAATTAAAAACTACTTCTAAGACCTAGAATTGAAATCTAACTACAATTGCAGGAAAAATAAATGTTGCAGAATTGAAACCTATTTTACGCTTGCAAAATTAAATCAACAAAATTGAAAAGTTGCTTTGAAAGGAAACACACTTGCTGAAGCACCTGTCAGTTTCCTATTGCATAATGTTTTTAATGCTTCTATCACAGTATCTAAAATAAAAAATGGAAATACTAAAAAACTCAAAAAGAATTGCTAAAGCAGGGGAAACCAGAAAAGAAAATAATTGTTGTAAACTTATTCTAGTTGTTCAATCACAAGAACATGAAATAGGGGAATCACATATCTAGCTACTTCTTTAGCTAAAACACACTTATGCTATATGAAAACACAAGTCAAAACTTTAAAACATCACATGAATTCAAAATGAATGTTAGCATTCAACAAGAAATAGAATTTAACAAGTACTCTGCTAAAATCTATTGCAGCAAATTTTATTAGAAGAAACTTGTCACTAGTTAGTCCTCCTTTTAGGCCTGAAAGTGGTCCTTACTTCCTAATCTAGAAGAATATGTAGAATAACTACTAACTACTTAACACTCACACTTATTCATGAACACAAAAATGATAAAAGAACTACACTTTTATTAACTTATAACACACATTACAATTCTGCAAAAAAATCATGCTTTTCACTATTTAATATTAGTTACTGCTCACTACTATCAGCTATCAACTATCTACTAGCTCAACCAATGAGGGATATATGTTATTTATAATTTCCTATTACATATTCCTCATGCTCAAATTAGCTATTTGCTGTTTTACAATGATTTGACAATCAATTCTCAAACTGACCTAATCTAGTTTAGGATAGTGTATGCTGCAATAAAGTTTATTTGTCCTTGATATGCATCTTCGATGGTGGGAGTGCATTGTAAATGGTGGAAAACAGTATTTTACATCTTTTTCTACCTTGAAATACCTTTCCCCTACCTTTTTGGGCATTAAAACCTCCGTTTAGTTCAAACTAGTCACTTTTCCCTCTCATTTTGGAGCATCTTCAGAATATCAGGTTGTGAAACATATTCCAGGGTCATATGCATCTCCGATGGTGGGAGTACATTGGAAATGGTGGGAAACAGTCTTGTACACATGTTTTTGCCTTGAAATACCTTTTCCCTACCTTTTTTGGTGTTCAAATCTTTGTTTGGTTAAAACTAACCATTTTTCCCCTCATTCTGAAGCTTCTTCAGAATATTAGGCTGTGAAACATATTCCATGCTTAGATGAGACTAAATTAGATACCAATGTGGTTGTAACTAGATAGGTTTTTTTCCCTACACCTCAGGATATGATCCCAATTGATTTTATACGCCTTGGTTGACTAATTCCAAGCCCTGCCATTCATTGGCGCTAGAATTTATATGGCAATTTCCTGCTTTTTCCAAATTTTGTTGCATAGTTATAGAAAATTGGTGCTTCTTGGAATTTAAACTAATAAGTAAGTGGGAAAGATATTCAAATATCAAAATTAAGGATTACAACTTAACATACATAAATTTGCTATTGAAATTACACCTTGAATTCACCAAGAAACCATACTGAAATAGTGCAAAAATGTGCAAAAAATTGTAAAACAGAGTAATATGCTCCTAAAAATTCTAACCATGCAAAAACTAATATATAATGCATTAAATTTATCTAAATTAGCATAAATAACAGGACATAATGTTTATCAGGCAGTTCATGATGATCCAAAACATGTCATGATTGAGGCAATTCCTAGCCTCATCAATGATATTGATATTAAATATTTCATGACCCTCCAAAACCAATATGCTAACGTGTTATGTGAAGAGGAGGATGAAAAGTTGAAAAATATAATTGGAGAACTTGTAGAAGTAATTCAACTTAAAACAAATATAATCCCAAAGGGGTTAGTTTCTCTAGAAAGCATGTTTGATGATTTTGACAAAGCGTATGAACCACCTCTCAAAGAAATATAAGTTGATGATATAAAAATTGGGACAAGAGAAGAGCCTAGAATGGTAAATATTGATAAAGCCTTGCAAATAATAGAGAAAGAGCAATACATCAACTTTCTAAAGAGAAATAAAGAAACTTTTTTTTGGAGTTATAAAGATTTAAAGATATTCAAAACTAACATCATGACTCACATAATTACCCTAAAATAGGATGCAAAGCCATTTAGGCAAAAGCAAATAATATCCAACCCCACCTTGCATCTTGTCATGCAGAAAGAAGTTCAAAAATTACTAGATGCAAAAATAGTTTTAAAAAAATAAGATTCTCTTCCTAGATAGCAAAATTAGTACCTGTGAGGAAGAAAAATGGAGAAATCAGACTTTGCGTTGACTTCAAAAACCTAAATAAAATCCCACTTAAATATAACTACCCTCTTCCCAATATGGAACGGTTCCTACAGGTAGTAGTCATCTCATCCAGGATGTCATTATTGAATGGATTTTTAGGATATAACCAAATTTAGGTTAATCCCAAAGACAAATTTAATACTGCATTCAATACTCCTTGGGGAACATTTGAATACTTAAGAATACCATTTGGGTTAATGAATGCAGGAGAAACATTCTAGAGGGCCATGGATTTTACTTTTAAAGTTCTAATTTTTAAGATAGTTGTTGTCTATTTAAATGAGATAACTGTATTTTCAAAAAACCTATAAGATCATATTGAACATTTAGCCACATTATTTGCTAGATGTAAATAATATGGGATATCATTGAACCCAAAAAAATGCATATTTGGAGAAATGTAAGGAAAACTATTACATCACATAGTGTTAGAAAAATGGATAATTATTGATCCTCAAAGGATAGAGGTCATTGCAAAAAATCCTCTTCCTAAGAACCTTAAAGGAGTTATATCCTTCTTCGAAAATATTAATTTTGTAAGAAGGTTTGTGCCCAACTTTGCTGAGATAGCCAAACCTATTAGTGATATTATTAATAAATATGCCAACATAAAGTGGACGTAGGAGAACATTAGAGCTTTCAAAAAAATCGAAGAAGTGATTACCACAGTCCCAATGCTAAATTATCATGGTTACTCTAGAGAGTTTAATATATACTCATTTGCTTTAGAGCATAACGTTGTCGCAGTCCTTTCTCAAAAGGATGATGAAAAAATGAAAGACCCATAGCATTCATGAGCACATGATTGAAAGGAGCCCAACAAAAATTTAAAATGATATATAAATAGGCCTATGCGGTAATACAAGCACTAGAATATTTCAAGGGTATTTTTGGATCAAACAAAATTATATGTTGTATCTTTTTTATAGTTGTAATGCATATTTTCACCCAATCATAACCTATAGGTAGTCCTGCTAGGTAGATGGTTAAACTATTGTAATATGATATAGAATTCAAAGCTATAAATATCATTAGAGGATAAGGTTTAGCAAAATTTTTGTCTAATAAATAAGGTTAAAACATGAATAACATTATCATAGTTGATGAAATACATGAAATCAAAAGAACAAACAATGTTGAATGCAAATTGTATGATGACGTCTTAATGTATCTTCAAAACTTTGTCTTTCCCTAGAGGCATGTGTGAAAATAAACTAAGGTCAATTAAACAACAAGCTTAGAAATACTATGTCCAAGAAGGTAAACTCTACTGGAAGCATCCAGATGGAGTTTTATTGCTCTGTCTATTTGAAAAATAAACCCTAGATGTAATAAAATAATTTCATGATGGATTTTGTGGTGGTAACTTCACACCAAAAGCCACTGTAAAAAAAATGATGATAGCAAGTTATTACTGGCCTTCTTTATTCAAATATGTTCATCAATATGTGAGAGATTATCATAACTACCAAGTATTTGCAAGAAAGAAACATTTAGCAGCAATGCCCCTTAAACCAGTAGTCATAGAAGCACCTTTCATACAATGGGGAATTGATCTCATTGGTGAAATAAACCTCAATTCCTCAGGCAGACACAAATGGATCATCACAACAATAGAATATTTTATGAAGTGGATGGAGGCAGCTCCTCTAAGAAACTTAAAAACTAAGGTAATCATAAATTTCTAAGAGGAACATATTCTAACAAAATTTTAAGTCCCAAATAAATTAGTAACTAATAATGGTAAGTACTTTGTGTCCTTCGAAATGATAGAATTTTATGCCAAATATAGCATATAAAATCCTCACTCTGCAAATTATTACCCTTAGGATAATGGTCTAGCATAATCATCTAACAAAAATTTGATAACATGAATTAAAAGGTTGTTAGGTAAAACCAAAAAGGGATGGGACAATGAATTGAAATTTTCTCTATGGGTAGATAGATTGTCTATTAAGAGGAACACTAGTAAAAATCCATATGAAATGGTATTTGGATAAAAAACCCTTTTGCCCCCGTGTATAGAAAGAATAGCCCTGTCCCTATTACTTCAAGATCATGAAAAATATAATGCATTACAAAGGAGGTTAGATCAAATTGCACTTTTGCAGGAAGAAATAAGAGATGCCCTAAACAAGATGATAGAAAAGACTCAAAATATAGTACATATTTTCAACAAGAAAGCTAAATACACACCATATTTCGAAGGAGATATAGGCATTTACTAGGACCTCAATAATGAAATACATAGAGAAAAAGGTAAGCTTGAACCTAAGTTTTTAGGCCCCTATCATAGATTCCAAATTGTTGTTCAGTACACATACAGGTTGCAGACCCTATAAGGGGAATAATTGAAAATTCCAATAAATGGCCAACACCTAAAACTATACTACCTTTGATATGGGGTCAAAAGAGAATAATTGTCCTATCTACATTTATAAAATAAAATTATAAAAAAGGTAGTTTTCAAACCACTATCTGGAGTCAAATAGAATAGGTCTTCATAGCCCTCCAGTTAGGTAAATTTTTCATGTGTCTCGTTTTATTTCATGTTTTTAGCAATGTGTTGTCCTATCAATTTTTATTTTTGTCTTTTTGGTTCTCAATCATGTGAAGAAGAAGAACTTAGATTGAAGGCAAATGATGCTAACAACAGATGATTCAAATTGACTAGGAATTAATCCATAGCCCTAGAGTCAAAATAGATGAAATCAAAAAATACTGCAGCATTATGCTAAAGCTTCACATTTTCTATTAAAATTAAAGTCATTCTAGTATCACTAGGATGGAATCATCATTAGTAGGATGTTCAGCTCAAAAAACATCTACACTCTTTTCTTTAGCCTTATAGATCCCTAATCCAAAATGCACACCCACTTTGCAATTCATCTTAATTCTTTCGAACCAAGGAGAAAAACATATATAATGCAAAGTACTTGGGCTATCTGGGTAACCTCTACCAGGGATATAGATGTCTGACTGGCAGTAGAGCAGGTCTAGAGGGAATCAAGGTCATATCCACTGGAGATACAAACACTCATCTAGCTGTGGAGAAAAGAAAAGGTAAATATCTTTCAAGAGTGAAATATTCAACAAACTTAACTCCCTCTGAGATGATAAAATCCTAACTGATCAAGGAATGTAAATGAATAAACAAACACACACTTCAAGCCAAGGCATAATGTAACAGTAACCTTTGACCAATTTTGTTTAACTCTCCCCTTATGCATTTCTAGACAAATTTGTACTTCATAAGCAACAACTCATATGAATTTAAACTAAGTCCTTTGACTCCTTTGATTAAAAGTCTTTTTTTTTACTATTATTTCAGCTTTAGGCTACTCTTTTTACAAAATTTGTCTCTAAAATTATTCTTATTTTAAACCATGTTTTTCATAACCGAAGAGTCTGGAGTCCTCAAGTGCATCAATTTTTCTCCACATGTCCCAATCAGAGCCTATGTTGGACCTCAAAATCCAACTCAAAAAGTGACCACTGATTTTTAAATTTTTAAAGGTCATATGAAGTCCTAGGTTTTTATTTCTTGACGTTAAATAAACAAAGCTAGTCTCGAGTCTTAAGGGAGTAAAGAAATTCAAAATATTAAAATATGGCTCTATTTTTTCAGACTTTAATAAATTCCTTCAAGATTCTAAAACACTCATTCTCAAGAATTCTTTGTTACCATATTAATCACCCTTCAAAAAAGTTGCCTAAAATTCAAAGACTATTGGAATATCATTCACCACAAAAGTTGTTTTAAATGAGTACCACATTATCTCACAAAAATATCTAAAATCTAAGTCCATATCATTTTTCCTTTTGCCTTAATCATGAGTCATAACCTTAGTCTTTTAAACCTTCAAAATAATAATTTATTAAATATGTCAAAGGTTTTAAGACCAAGGTTCCCTCTAAAAGTGTCCGATCGAATAAAATCCCATATTCAATTGAAATACCCAAAGCCATTGGTCAAAAGTATATCAATTTTCAAGAGCAATTCAATTGAATATCAACAATAAAATATGAACCAGCTAAAAAAAAATTGAGAGGCCCCAATCAAAGTTGATGCCAGAAAGTTAACATCAGGTCTTGGTAGTTTTTGGACAAAAAATAAAAATGATTCATTTGATTGTTGTTGCGAAAAGAAAGAGAAATTTTTTCGATCAAAAGTGCATCAAAGGCTCAAATTAATTAGCTGAAACTGAACAAATATCAATGCTTAGAATTTCATCAGCTAAAAACCCTAGCATGGCATGAAGCCTATCAGCCAAAACCCAGTCAAACCACTTTGTCAAAGCTAACACGTTGCTCGAGGTACATAATATTTGGTCATGAAGGTGTATTCACAACTGAATTATTTTCCCATAACGTCATCCTAGACCATACTCCTCGGGGATATTAAACTTAAAATATTAGGGTCTCCCTTAATTATAAAAATATGGTCAAAGGGTAATACGATAGTCTACACACATAACCACCCTAAGCCTTCTAAACCTAGGTCAAATTCATGAGCTCCTTATAATCATGCGCTAAATCAAATACCTAAGTTTGTATTAGGTCATAACAAGGAAACCATGAGGTTCATGGTTACATTACCCCCTTTTTCATGCCATCCCCTAAGTCAGATTTAAAATTATAAAATTTGAGATTAAGGCCATTCGATTGAGAAGCAAGGGTTACTTAGAACAATTGGTCGACTTAGTTAATGATACTAAGGTCATTCAACCTAATGAAAAGATGATGTAGGCAGCATTGAAGTAATCAAAATTCTTATTGATCGACAAATATTAATGCTCAGGGTTTATCGATCGAAGGAGAGTAAGGGAAGTATTAAACACATTGTACCTCTTCATCATATATAACTCTCTAGGATTAGGTCTCATTTGTTAATACCCATGCATACATGTGTTGAAATCACCCAAATATAATACCCATCATAGAAAATAAATCATGAGGGTAATTTATACATCCACCCATGCTTCCTAAATTTTCCTAAGTCTAACTAAAGGTTATGGATTATAATTGTTAAGAAAATGTGGCTAAGAGGTTCTCAAAAAAAGAGTATTTAAGACCTAATATTTTTGGTTGATCCAAGCAGAAAGGTGAAGGGCCAATCAGTAGAATAAAGGTAAGGGCACGAATTGGTTGACCAACCTAATCTAGATTAAATAAATTTAGTCGAAAGAGATGAACAGTGGAGATCTATCGACTAAGACAAAGTCAACTAAGGTGAAATTCAAAGGTACACCACAAAAATAATTTTTTTATAAGCTTTGTTAAAACTACCGCATATTTTCCTTATTGCAATGTCAAGCTCCTTAAGGTCTATCATGAACCTAATGCTTCGAAGTATGAAAGCACCCTAAGACATTTGGTCGAGGATTAATGAATGACATCGGTTAATCGGCTAAGTCCTGATGAACAAATGAAAAGACTTAAATTGATTCATATATGACCATGAAGAATCATTGATAAAAAATCTTCACAAGGGGGAAATAAATTCCTTTCGATCGATTGGTAATCTATGGTTATAGATGCTCACCTGCTAAAAAATAAACAACAAAAAATGGTGCAAGTTATTGATGGGAAAGCATTCATGAACTGATATTATTTCCATCTAGTGAATTAGAGGCTTGAAGGTCTTTCTATTACTAAATTGGAATGGATAGGAAAAATATTTTTGTCACATTATTTGGACGAGAATCTTTATTGTATTAATTTGAAGGAGCATTTACGGCAAATCCATGCCATCTCTCATTGTAAATAAAATCTATTGATATTAATACAATTTTAGGCTTTTATCCTCATTTCTTCTTGTTTTAGTCTTGTGTGTTGTCTTTATTATATGTTACATCATTTGAACATATAATAAATGCTTTCTTTCATTGATCAATGGTTATGCTTGTTATGATATTCAAACAAACATAATTACATCAATTCTCCTTTCTTGTTTCTTTCTATCACATTAAAAATATATTAAATTTTGTTATAGTGGCCCAAAAAATTAAGGCACTGGTCATACATATGGCATAATTGAACTATTATTATATTAAGCTTGATCAATTTTATAAAACCTTTACTTACTATCATAAATTTGGAAGAGCATAAAAATAAATTTTCAAATCTTTAAGTTCACCTCAAGGGTTTTCTTACCATACCTGGTCTGTTTATAAATATGTAAAACTCTATTCCTAGGTTAAAGAGGCAGGTCTACTAGAGCCTATAATTGTTGCTTGGCGATTATTTTTTCTTGTAGTGTGAAAAGCATATCCCAAGGATGCAAGAAAAAACTCCAACATGGTACATTAATAGTTCAAACACTTATGAGGTTAACAAATCACTCCAATGACTTGTGCTAAACCATAATGTCAAAAATGCAAGATAATACCACCATGATATAAGAGCATGGGTCATTTGCAAGTGTTCCAAGGGGTTCTATGTAAAAAAATCTTTGTATTAGATGGAATCAAGATCATCTTGAGGTCTTGTTTCTATTTCAAGAATTTAGTCACAACAAAGACATGCAAGGGTGTCCACCCTTGAGCTAGTGAAGGGGATTTCTTGATAGGGCTAGATAGGGGGATGGTATATCCCCTATATTAGCAAATTTTCTAGATAAGCACTTTATTGGGATATCATTCAAGCTAGAAAATTGAGTGATTCTAACATCTAATCAAAGTATTCTTATGGTAGAGTATCCACATGAGGCTCCATTTGGACAAGTAGTCAACCAAGGCATAGGCCATGCTACAAGGTACACTTATGTAAATATTAATGATGAGTGAAGTAAAGGCTATAATATAATCATATTATTCTATGTAGGATAGCAGATGATCATGTTGAATATCACACCCATTTCTAGAAATAAATAGAAGTAATCCTTTCACTCAAAACTTACATAGAAATCATAAAAGGACAAAAACAAAAGTGAGAGACACAAAAATCATGGGTGTTCCTAAGCATCATTAAATAATCATTGTATTAACCATGGATAAGGAACATAATACTTTGATTAAATGGATGGAGTGGTGGGGGTATTTATACCAATACCAATTACCCAATTACATAAACAAATTGAAACCTAAGTTGACGTAACAAGAGGGCTTTAAGTTTAATTACAAGTTCTAATATGGGCTTAACCATAAAAATTTTACTTATGGCCCATAGGTATTACATAGATAATATTACAATTAATTAAATACAATTATAAATAATTTTCCTTAGCCTTATATAAGATTACATCATACAATGTCAACCTTGGCCATAAGTCAAATTACACTTTTGACACCCATCATAATCTAAATTAAGAGGCCAAGGATATAATACATTAGTGACAATAATATCTTTCCCTATAATGTGATATAGTAGGCCTTTAAAATTTAGCAAGATCCTTCTAAATCCCCCTCATCATTTGGAATATATCCACCCATATTTAGAAACTTGGCTTCAATCCTTTTTCAATTTTAGCAAGCAATTTTTTATTAGATGCCCTTCTTTATTATAGTATTCAAAAAATATCTTCAACTTCTTTGACTATTTATCCTATCCCTTGGGCCCCTAGGTATTAACCTCCTTAGGTCTAAATTCCTTTACATGAACCTATATTTTTTAAATACCACCACAAGTCCTCATTGCTACCAAATTTGATATAGGAGAAAAAAATGTTGATCAAGAGTGAGATTTTTTGTGTTTCCAAGAATATAGAAATCAAATGAACCATGAGTTTCAATATCTAAAAAGAGGAAGAGAAATTAGATAGTAAAATTTTCACACATTTTACATTATCTTCATTTTTGCCTCTCAAATATCCCATGTCTACTCTCAATGCCTTAAATCTCACAATATAGTCCTATTGGTCACAAATCTACCACAGGAAAGGATTTTGTACATATATGCACCCTAGACTTGGCCAACATTGAAAGGTCGAGAGAAAGAGAAGTCTCTCGGGCCAATCTCCAGAGAGGGATGGCTCCCAAACTACTCTAAGCTAGTTTTGAAGATAAAGATGCAGGAAAGAAATGGGAAAATGCTGAAAGGAATGGAAATAACAGAAAGGAATGGAAATATGGCCACAGGCCGAAGTGTATGATCTAGGGCAGACTAATAGCAGGAATTACACCAAGTTGTATGATAGCATCTAGGAAAAGAAAACAACAGAATTAAACTCACACCTTTGCAGAGATAATCCCCTAAATAGCATTTCAAAATCTACTCACTAACTAGCAATGTTCGAATTCAACATGCAGAATTCAAAACCTAACAGCAAGAGCATGAGCATAAATAGAAATGACTTGTAAAATAGAGAGACATCACACACATAAGGATGCTTGCAAATTTTCAAATCCAAGTCTCTTCTATTGATGCAGAGAACTTAGAGAGTTTTCTTGTAAAAATGTCCAACCTCCCTTTGCTTTAGATATACATGAATATTTATAGAGGTGCCTGCCTCTTCCTTTCGTATTACAACATTTAAAACATGAAACAGGTTTTGAAGAAACGATCCCCTTAATCTGTCTTGGAGAAATGATAGTCCTTGTCTTAAATGAATTACAACTGAAGATAAACGGAAACAAGAGACCACATTTCTTCATTTAATGACCGTTATTGGAGCAAGCCGAAAGTTATTAAGAGACCACGAATAGGAGCCTTTAATGCTGGAGGCATCTTTAATTCTGGTAGCTTTGAAAACTGCTTCAGGTTCTTCTATCTAGTGCACATCGGTAATCAGCAACATTTAATCCTTGAGCTTCTTTGACCACGATCTCAAAATTCGTTGGAGAACTATTAAAACATTACTGTGTTTGATCTTATCTTCTCTGCAAGTTCTACTATGCAATTCTGAAGGAAAATGCAAACAGAACTGTATTGGGCCTTTGTTATTGCCTCTATCACGAAAATCGTGACACTCTCCTCACCATGTCGTGAAATCGTGACACTCTCCTCTATCTGGCTTTGTTCGCTGCTCCAAATCACGAAAATGAAACATGTCATGAAATTGCGACATCTTCCACTCGACACTGTCTTGTCTGCTTTATACCCGCGAAAACGTGACATGTCGCAAAATCGTGACAATTTCCTTTGCCTTGTATGGTTCAGTTTTCATTCCACAAAAATGTGAAAGGTCACAAAAATGTGACATGTCACAAAATCACGATGTTTTTTCCATTTGGCTCTTTCATTTTAAACAAGTCGCAAAATCGCGACATGTTTCTCTGTTTGGCTTGATCTCCACAATAATGTCATGAAATCGCGATATTTTCTCTCTTCTTGTACCTTGCTACTTTCTGTCGTGAAATCATGACACGTCATGAAATCACGACATTCCGTACAATCTGGCTGCTTCCTTACTTCCTCCTCACAAAAACGTGACATGTTGTGATATCATGATAATTCTCCACACTTGGTACTTTCGTCGCAATATGTCATGAAATCATGACAATTTCCTGCTTTCTCTGTCGTTGCCACTTCCTGTCGCGATATCACGACATCTTTCTCTTGTTTGGCTTTGTCCTCAAAAATGTTGTGAAATCATGACATCTTTCATGCCTTGTGTTTATCTTTAATGCCTTCCGTGATAACGCGACATGTCACGATATCACGACATTCCGTACGCTTTTCTCCTTACTTTTCTGTCATGATATCATGACATTTTTCATTGATATTGACCTTTGTTGATTTATGTCGCGATATCGTGACACTTTCCATCACTCTGCTCCATGGCCACCGCAAGTCATGAAAATGCAACATGTCGTGATATCACGACAACTTTTCAATAAGTTCTCCTTCACCGCAACAAGTCGCGAAACTCCAACATGTCACGATATCGTGACAGTTTTCATCTTCTTGCTGCCTTTGACTACGTTGACCGTGAAAACTTGACAGGTCGCGAAAATGCGACATGTCACGATATCGCGACGTTTTTTGTACTTAGCCGATTTTTGCATTTGACACAAAACTTGCAGAGATTTTTACATTTTTTCCTTTCAAAGTTCTTGGAGAGACAAACAGAAGAATTAGTATCTCTACAATCTGTGCATTCTTTCACATGAATAGTAACAACAAAAATAATGTGGCAAAAATGCCAACATTCTTGGCGGCTCGCGGGGTATACAGTTCTGTTGTATGCACAAACCTCAGGCCTTGATCCATTGGGCAATAGAGTCAAGAAGCTGGAGGGACAAAAGAAATAAGTGTTGGATGTCTCTGCAGGCAGCTGCAACAAGCTTGTGCTGGCACTCGGCACTCAGAACAGGACCCTGAAATAGAAATTTATAGAAGAGCAAAACTTCCTTTATTTCTTGAATGACTGCATTTTGCCTAGCTCGGTTGAGCTGGGTAATCACCAGGTGCTATGCAAGGATTTCCATGGCGGTAGTGAAAAGCACCTGAGTTGCAAAAATGGAAATGAATGGAACGATGACCAGCGGATGCGCAGGCCGTGGAATGGAAATGGTGAATAATGGAATGGTGGAAAATGGAGGAGTGGAAGGGGTAGATACAACAACAGGGTGCTGATGTGCTATCAGCTACTGTAAAACAGAAAGTGAAAGGGAAGTGAATGGACTGGAGAAGGTGGTGTGGACTGTGGAAAAAGTGTTTAAAAGCAAAGACTTAGAAGAATGGGGAAAGAAGAAACGAGAATATTAGAGAGGGGAGTAGAAACAACAGTAGTGGCTTGAATAATTGCAGAAGAAGAAGGAATAGGAGAGGAAGGGAATGAAGTAAGGAAGTGAAAGAAAGAAATAGAGGAAAAGCCACTATCTATTGGGAAGGAAAAGAAAAAGAAAGAGAAAAACTACATACCTGCGGGCTCGCATGCAAAAAGAGCCAAAGTTAAAAAAAAAAAAAATTTTTTTTTTTTTGGAAGGTAACCTCGAATTCAGCTGTAAACTCTCGGGAGAGACCCATACCAGAACATGGCTCTATGATCTCCTGGATCCCAGACCTTGAACAGACACTCATTGATCTCCTGATTGATGGTCAGCTCAGTGTCACCAAAGATTTGCAACTGTCGTGCTCCAAGTTTCTCAGCCTTCTTGAGACCTAGGCATAAAGCCTCATACTCTACGGTATTAGTTGTGCAGCTCCGGGTCAACTGGTATGAATCGGATCATGGAATGCCAGAAGGTAATACTTGAACAATCCCAGTGCCAGCATCATTTTTGCATCCTGCTTCATCGAAATAAAGCTGATTTTGACTTCCATCATTCTGCTCTTGAGCCTTTTCAGTCTTGAGAATAGAATAACACCCTAAGTCGATTTCTATCATGGCGTTAAAATTGAGCATTGAAAACTCATCCTCCAAGAAAAGCTCATCCAGGACTTCCTCCATCAAATCAGGTTTGCCAAATTCTTCAGACATCATGTGCACTAAATTTGCTAACCTATCCACTTCATCTATTCTCTCCACATGAAATGTGGAAGGCTTCTCATTGAAAATCTTCACCTTTTTCCCTTTATGGAGTACCTCCAAATGAGTAAAATCCAAAGAAAGGTAACCCCCAAGTTTAGCCATGAATTCTCGGGAGAGACACATACCAAAGCATGGCTCCAGGTCCACCACTATGATCTCTTGGATCACAGTAATCTGGGGCATGGCGTGCAGGGAGATAGGAACATCCTTAATTACACCCACTATTTTTACCGAGGTACCATCTAGCTGCAAAACTCCCACGCTAATTCTTGTGTATTCCATGCCTATGACATCACATATTGCCTTTGGCATGACAGTAGTAGTTGCACCTGAGTCAATAAGACAATTATGCACCACATGTCCCTCCATTCTTAATGAAAGATAAAAAGGTGGTGGCCTATTTTTTCCTGAGACTGAAGAAGTCAGAGTTTGAGATAGAACTACCTGGGCTGGAGCCTTGCTCTTACTTTGTGTGCTCTTCAAGGATTCTTGTAAGAGATTTACCTATCTAGGCAGTTGCAAAGTGTCATACAGACTTACCTTAGCTGGTATCCTTTTGAGTTCTTCAATGATGTTGTACTCTAGCGAGATCAGATCTTTCCCTCCGCTGGCAGATTCAAATCTGCTTCTATACTACTGGTGGCCTCCACTCATTGTCGTTTAGTCAATGACGGATACCGCAATGTCACTCTAGCTTGTTCTTTTGTTTCTATTTGTGGCTGAGAGACAGAAGCTTGTTCCTTCTCTTTTGCTTGTGGTGGAAGTGGATCCTTTGGCAAAACAAGTGGTTGTTGTGGAGCTGGAGAATCATGAGTCTTTACAGGTATTTGCTGCTTTGTAGCTTGCACAGGAGGCACTTTCAATGGCTCCATATTAGCCGGATCTACCAACATTGGTTTCTTGTCACTGCATGTCAAAACCGCCATGTATTCCTCAGAAGACTTCATGAAACTCTGATCCACCTCTCGAATCATGTTTACATGGCTTCCCGCAAGAATTTGCAAATAATTTTGGTGAACCATGCAAGTGGACTCATCATGTGGATCATTGCATGAAGAACACCAGTAAGAAGGCTCATGTGAAACTTCATAAGGGCCAGCCTCTTCACTTACCAGGATCGCTGAGTTCCTCTCAGGTACTTTCTCTATAGCCTTGCTAGTAGTAAGTTGCTCTCTGGATACCGCCGAAAAAGGTCTCCGTGGCTGATAGTTCCTTTCCACCTCTCTCCGCTCCATAGATGTCACCTTGTTAGTGAGAGCTCTCATGGCCGACTGAATTTCTTGCAAAACAGCCAATTGAGGATCTGGGCTTGTGGACACAGGCGGTGCAGGTAGAGGTAATGGAACTGGTAGAGAAGGTAATGCAAGAGTTGGAAGTGGAGAGGTTATCTGTGGAATGGTAATCATAGGTATTGAAGGTATGGGAGGATTCTAGGAAGATGAAGGATATATGGATGGAGCAGTGTAAGATGTAGGAACCGCACTCGTATGCTTGGTATTGTGGAAGCTCGAGAAAAATAGGCATAGTTATTTTTGGAGGCAACTTCCCAACGACAATCAGATCAGCCTCAGCCTTTTGTGCCTGAGCATATAGTGCAGGAAAGGTTTGAACACCAGACATCCTAATATTCATACCTATATCTGAATGAAAAGCCCTAAGAAAGTACATTGCTGCTTGTTCATGAGTAGGACGAAGACTCTTAGGAACTCTCTGCCAAGTTCGGGCAAACCTAACATTGAAATCCACTATCTCCTCTTGAGGATGCCTCTTGATATTATTAAATTTATGCACTAAAGAAAATGGATCTGCTTGCTCATTGAACCCTTGGATTAACATCTCTGCTAATTGATCCCATGAAATTATAGAGTTGGGATGCAAGGATCTATACCAGCACAAAAACTTACCTCAAAGTGATAGGACAAGCAATTTTATCATGACATCTTCATCTGTGATGTTATGAATTGAAGCCAAGGTTGCCACATCTGACACATGCTCGTACATTGTCTTTCCAGTCCCATCGTATGTAGGCAAGGCTTTTATTGTTGTAGCAGGAACTGGATTTTGAAAAGGCAGATCCAACGCTCTCGAATAGTTCCAAGTAGGAACTCGCCATGAAGGAGGTTGTTGACCAGCCATTTGAACCGTAGGATTTGGATCTACTCGCAATCTCGTAGCAGTACTGGGAGGAGTCAGAGATGGCACAAACTGACCTGCTACCTACGAAGAAACAACAAACAACGGGTTCCCAGGTCTTACCACTCTTGAGCGCTCCCTCCAGTTTTGAACATCGATCTCGAAGAATTTGACTGGATCTTCTGATTCTTTGGCACTTGATCTCATGATCATGAAGCAAAGATTCTCACCAGCTTCAGGATTAGGATTTTTGGGTACTTAAGAATCGCCTTCAGCAAATTCACCAGATGAACTTATAATCGCCACTTTTGAGGTCAAGACAGTTCATCAATATCTTGATTCCTCCGGGTGTTAAACAATGGAACAATCAGTCTCACCGATTATGGATCTTTGGGAGACAGAAACAGTCTGTCCCACCGGGCATGCCAAAAATTGTTGGTCACAAATCTGCCATAGGAAAGGATTTTATACATGTATGCGCCCTAGACTTGGCCAACATTGAAAGGCCGAGAGAAAGAGAAGTCTCCCGGGCCAATCTCCAGAGAGGGCTAGCTCCCAAACTACTCTAAGATGGTTTTGAAGATAAGGATGCAGGAAAGAAATGGGAAAATGCTGAAAGAGAATGGAAATAATAGAAAGGAATGGAAATATGGCCATAGGCCAAAGTGTATGATCTAGGGCAGACTAATAGCAAGAATTACACCAAGTTGTATGACAGCATCTAGGAAAAGAAAACAACAGAATTAAACTCACACCTTTGTAGAGATAATCCCCTAGATCGCATTTCAAAATCTACTCACTAACTAGCAATGTTCGAATTCAACATGCAAAATTCAAAACCTAACAGCAAGAGCATGAGCATGAATAGAAATGACTTGTAAAATAGAGAGACATCACACACATAAGGATGCTTGCAAATTTTGGAAGCCGAGTCTCTTCTATTGATGCAGAGAACTTAGAGAGTTTTCTTGTAAAAATGTCCAACCTCCCTTTATGCTTTAGATATACATGAATATTTATAGAGGTGTCTGCCTCTTCCTTTCGTATTACAACATTTAAAACATGAAACAGGTTTTTAAGAAACGATCCCCTTAATCTGTCTTTGAGAAATGATAGTCCTTGTCTTAAATGAATTACAACTGAAGATAAATGAAAACAAGAGACCACATTTCTTCATTTAATGACCGTTATTGGAGCAAGCCGAAAGTTATTAAGAGACCATGAATAGGAGCCTTTAATTTTGGAGGCGTCTTTAATTCTGGTAGCTTTGAAAACTTCTTCAGGTTCTTCTATCTAGCGCACATCGGTAATCAGCAACATTTAATCCTTGAGCTTCTTTGACCACGATCTCAAAATCCATTGGAGAACTATTAAAACATTACTATGTTTGATCTTATCTTCTCTACACGTTCTACTATGCAATTCTGAAGGAAAATGCAAATAGAACTGTATCGGGCCTTTGTTATTGCCTCTGTCGCGAAAATGAGACAGGTCGCAAAAATGTGACATGTCACAAAATCGTGACACTTTTACCTTACTGCCTTCTCTTCCACCACCAGTCGTGAAAATGTGACATGTCACGATATCACGACGTCTTCTCTTCATTTAGCTTATTTCCTCACCATGTCGCGAAATCGCGACACTCTCCTCTATCTGGCTTTGTTCGCTGCTCCAAATCACGAAAATGAAACATGTCATGAAATCGCGACATCTTCCACTCGGCACTATCTTGTCTGCTTTATACCCGTGAAAACGCGACACGTCGTGAAATCGCGACAATTTCCTTTGCCTTGTACGGTTCAGTTTTCATTCCACGAAAACGTGACAGGTCGCGAAAATGTGACATGTCACGAAATCGCGACGTTTTTTCCATTTGGCTCTTTCATTTTAAACAAGTCACGAAATTGCGACATGTTTCTCCGTTTGGCTTGATCTCCACAATAATGTCACGAAATCGTGATATTTTCTCTCTTCTTGTCCCTTGCTACTTTCTGTCGTGAAATCGTGACACGTCACGAAATCGTGACATTCCATACAATCTGGCTGCCTCCTTGCTTCCTCCTCATGAAAACGTGACATGTCGTGATATCACGACAATTCTCCACACTTGGTCCTTTCGTCGCAATATGTCGTGAAATCATGACAATTTCCTGCCTTCTCTATCATTGCCACTTCCTATCATGATATCGTGACGTCTTTCTCTTGTTTGGCTTTGTCCTCAAAAATGTCGTGAAATCGCGACATCTTTCATGCCTTATGTTTATCTTTAGTTCCTTCCGCGATAAGGCGACATGTCGTGATATCGCGACATTCCGTACGCTTTTCTTCTTGCTTTTCTATCATGATATCATGACATTTTTCATTGATATTGCCCTTTGCTGATTTATGTCACGATATCACGACACTTTCCATCACTCTGCTCCATGGCCACCGCAAGTCGCGAAAATGTGACATGTCGCGATATCGCGACAACTTTTCAATAAGTTCTCCTTCACCGCAACAAGTCGTGAAACTCCAACATGTCGCGATATCGCGATAGTTTTCATCTTCTTGCTGCCTTTGACTACGTTGACCATGAAAACACGATAGGTCGCGAAAATGCGACATGTCGCGATATCGCGACGTTTTTCATACTTAGCCGATTTTTGTATTTGACACAAAACTTGCAGAGATTTTTACATTTTTCCTTTCAAAGTGCTTGGAGGGACAAACAGAAGAATTAGTATCTCTACAATCTGTGCATTCTTTCACATGAATAGTAACAACAAAAACAATGTGGCAAAAATGCCAACAAGTCCTCAACATTATAAAACTCAATAAATTTGAGAGAAGAAAGCTCTAGTTCCAAGTAACTTACTTTGGTTGTATTTACTTTTCTAAATAAATCATGCCTTTTTTACCATACCTTAATTGGTTTGTTTTCTCATTTGATAAGAAAAAGTGATTGTGGTTTAATCAACAAGGAAAATAGACCAAGAGCTTCTTCTTGCTTATGCTGGCAAGTTTCTTCATAAATGGTTGTTTTTTTATCCTCTTTAAATATCCACAAGTTCTTATTACATAATAAGTCAGTCATTTGATTTGAAAAAATGTTATAATTTCATCCATTGAGATGAGTAACATAGTCTTGATTCATCTTACACAATTCAGACCCTAATATTGTAATAGGTCCTTGAACTGATGACACCAATGTATAGATGTTAAAAATTTGTATTATTTGAAAAAAGCAAATGGGATCAAAATACCTCTTTATGCAAAATTTATAGCCTCCCAAATTTTTCCCAATGGACCTCATTAAATAAAAAATGAAAGCCCCAAATATTAGATATACATTAATAATCTTGACCCATCACTTGGAATTCTTTGATTCATTGGTGCACTCCATTGATATTTTACCACTTAAATTCCTTTGATTTGCTAAATTATTAACACTTGTCTCCATTTGATTAGTGTATATGGTATAAATATTTAAAAAGTATGTAAAAGTGGTGATAAGTACTACCATGTTGATCGTAATTTTATCTCCTTTTGTAAAATAGATGCATAGCATCAGAGGGATTCAAATCATGGTCTCTTTGGTGTGAATCACAATACGCTAGTCAAGTCCTTGCAATCGCCTTTGGTAAGTAAAATTCCTTCCTTATTACATTAACTTCCCTCCATTAGAAACAATGATAATAATAGAATTGGCCTATGCATGGTTTGAGCTTGAAACCCTATCTCCATAAGAACCTCTTGCTTTCCAACCATTTTTCATGCATGATAATGATAAAATGACTAGACCTCCCATAGAATACCAATAATACATTTGATTACTAAAAGGAGAGGCACATTTTGAACCTACGTCCTCTTCGCTATCATGCATATTGTTAACTACCATGCCACACTAGTGATTTATTTGCAAGCAGTGGACCTAGAATTATCCTCCTTCATCTCAGTCTCCATGATAAAGATATTTTCTCTTTGACCAAAATAGCATGCAATGGGCTTCAAACTCAAGCTTCTAATAAGCTAAATCTTTAGCATCCTCTCCTATAACCATAATGATTGTCATTCCATATACGTAGGGGTATACCCCTTATCATTAAACTAGGAACTGTGCACACCTATTCACATACGCACTAAGCCAAATCCAAAGAGTAATAAATAACCCTTTTTGAATCTCAAATTTTGGCATACTTGAACCAACCTCTAGGGAAATTTAAAAATTGATATTTTGATTATCTAAAAATATGAATGTAGAATAGCAACAAATTGTAACCCTTTATTTTTTAATTGTGAAGCCTTTTTTGGAAGAAGAAATGGGATTTTTCTCTAATATTTTAGAAAGATAAATGAAAAATATAAGGTAAAAACTCATTTTTTCCCCTTATGTGGAAATGGATTATAAGAATTTTAGAAGAAAAATATTCTAGGAATAAAAAGAAATATTAGAGTTTCTGACTAGCATTTATGTGTGACCAAGTGATACAACTTCATACCAATTTTGATACCATTTTGAATTTCATACCTATCTCCAAAAAATGAACAAAATAAATCCATTCACTCAAATCTTATATATAAAGCATAAAAGGAAAACAAAAAAAATGAAAGATAGAAAACATAGGTGCTCTTGAGAACCATTAAATAATCATAGTATTATTTGTGGATAAGTATCATAACACTTTGATGAAGTGGATGGTGTGGTAGGTGGTATTTATAACAATAGAAAATCCTAAGTTAAATAAATGATTTTAAACCTAATATGATATAACAAGAGGGATTTAAGGCTAGTTACAAGTTATATGATTGGTTTAACCAAAATAATGTTAACTATGACCCATAGGTCTTACATAATAAAACATTACAAAAATTTAAAAATAATTGCACAATGATTTCCCTTAGGCCTATATAATACTACATGATACAATGTCATCCTTGGCCATAAATCATATTACACTTTAAATAGATTGGAATGTTGGCTAGGGTATTGGTCCTTCAAAGGCATAGGGGAACTTGGTCATAACTTGTAAGGGCCATCACCTAAGGATGACATATTTGGACTGAAGGGAATAGCTTGAACAAGTGGGAAGCTTATATTGGAATGCAAACATGGAGAAAGTGTATGGATGGCCATGCTAGAGTGAGCATAGGTCATACCAAGTTCCTCTCATATTGGAATCATGTCAAGGCAATCATGTTTTGGGTCCTCCTATTCTAGCATAATTAAATGACCAATTTGATACAAGATGAAGGGAAATCATTTGATATGGGACCCTTTGAACCAAAAATAAAATTCACAATTCAAAAATCATATTGCCATAAAAAATTATTACATATTTATAGGCCTTGTAGACCCATCATGGAAATATCTAGAGGGATAGAAAGATCTAGAGGAATAGAAATATCTAGAGAGGGAGACCCACCTAGAAAGGTCTAGAAAATGTACAGACCAAACCATTCTAGAAGGTCCATAATTTAAGAATATTTTAATATGATATTTTATTTAAATATATGTTTATATTTTTAAATAATACATTATTCCTCATCACTCCTCCCCACCATAAAAGCATTATAATCCAATGCTTTTAATAAAGAAATAAAGTCATGAGACATTTAACGATGAGAGCTCCAATGGGTCTAATGTGGAAATTTTCCCTGCTTGGAAATAAGGTATGAAGTAGAATAACCTTGGAAAGTGTGGAAAGTTTTGTGTTTAACACGTGATTTGAGTTTAACGAAAGCTAAAAATTAAGTACCACATCAACAAGATGGTTGATAATAGGTTTTGTCTCCAATGTATAGTCATTATATACCTTGACAAGATCCATGTTGACAACATCATGGATGTCGAGGTGTGTTGTAATATCAAGCCAAAAATCATTGGATGATGCCTTTTGAAGAATGGTATAAGCCCATAATAAAGTGGTTTGATTTTTCTATGTGCCTTGTTGGAGAAGCAACATTTGTCCAGATACAACCAAACTTTATCTCCTACTTAGAAATTATGAGAAATATGATGATGATCCATGGTCTACTTTTGTTGTTCATGAGTCTTCTACAAAATCTGCACCACCTTAGACTGAAGTTTTTTTAAATGTTGGATAAAGGATTATGCTTTATCTTACTCTTTCTACATGTGTATGGTGGTGAGAGAATGAAAGATAAGGATAAATCATATTGGGGCTAGGGGTTGAAAACTAAGATATACTTCAAATGGGGAATGATCGATAGAAGAATAAATGACCCTATTATAGGCATGCTCGATGTGGGTAAGGCTTAAGTCCCACTTAAATAAAGAATAATGGTGGAAAATGTGTAGACACTAGACCAAGGTATGATTAGTAAATTTAGTTTGACCATAAGAATATGGGTGGAAACCAATGGAGAGGTTAAGAGAGACTCCTAAAAATTTTCACAAGGACCTTCAAAAATGACCTACAAAGTGAGAGTTACGATCAGAGACAAAATAGTGGGTAGACCAAAATATCACTAGACATGCTCAAAAAAAGTCTTGTCTAAATCTGGCATAGAACTAGTTTTATGATAGGAATTAAACTTGGCTATCTCGCTAAATCTATCAACAACCACAAATACATAGTCATGTTTGTGGACTATCATTGGAAAACCATTTACTAAGTTCATGGAAATGCTCTTCCAAGGATGAGAAGGAATAGAAAAAGGTATGCTAAGGCCCAATTTCTTGTTGGTTGGATTGTACCAGCAACATACTACACATTATATTAGGAATATCAGTACATCATGTTGCATATATGGTCAATAAAAGAATCATTGCAAATAATGAAGTGTCTTTGCTTGCCAAAATATCCACCATAGAGAGTTGGATGAGCTTCCTTGAAGAAGATACTGATGGTGTTCTTGTGGAAGACAAAGTTTATCAAACTTATATAATAAGTTATCCTTGATGTGAAATTCCTAGAAAGAATATAAATTATAAGTAGGATGTTGAAGGTATTGATAAATATACGTAAAATATGGATCTTGAGCATACTAAGAAGGCCAAGTCTATAAACCAATGTTCAAAGTGGTGACAATAGTTAAAGCATGAGTTGTTGGAGGGTGACTTAGACAATCGATAATAGTATTGATTTTCCCCTTCTTGTACTTGATGATTAGATGAAACTATTGTAAGTAGTATGCCCACTTCACATGATGAGCTTTGTTAATTTTATTTTATGACTAAAAAATTTGAAGGGGCAAATGATTAATGCGTACAATTATTTCTTTGTCAGGAATATAGTAGCACCAATACTTGATAGCTTGTAACAAGGCATACAACTCCTTATCATATGTGGAATAGTTTTGCTTAGCAACTTAAAAGGTATCTGAGTGATAGACCATTGGATGGACATTTTCTTCAAGAATACACCAAAGGAAAACTATGAGGCATTGGTCTCGATTATGAAGGATTGTGTGAGGTCTAGAAGAGTAAGAACTATTGTTGAACATAGTCTTTGCTTTAGTGTTTTAAAATCATGGGCATGATTTTTTGTCCATATAAATATAGCCTTAGCTTTGGTTAATTGATGTAAAGGAGTATCAATGGTGTAATAACTAGGAATGAACTTGCGATAGAAATTGGTAAGTCCAATAATACTCCTCAAGTCTATGGGAGTAGTAGAAGTGGGTCATTTGAGTAGGACTTTAACTTTAGTAGGATCCAATTGTATACCATGTTCATTGATTATAAAACAAAGATAAGAGATAGAGGTTTTTCCAAAGGATTATTTAGAGAGGTTAGCATATAACTAATATTTTTTAAGAGTGCCAAGAACCCTCTCTAGATGCTTCAAGTGATCCTTCCAAGTAGGTGAATATACCAGAATGTCATCCAAGTAGATAATGATAAATATTTTAAGGTAGTATTGAAATACCTCATTCATGAGCTTTATAAAAGTGGAAGGAGCATTAGTGAGTCCAAAAGGTATTACTAGCCATTCAAAAAGCCTAATTTTGGTTTTGAATGTAGTTTTCGAAGTATCTTTAGCCTATATGTAGACTTGGTGATACTCATTTTTTAGATCAATCTTTGAGAAAATTTTGGCTCCTTAGAATTGGTCTAGAAGATCATCAATGTGAGGAAGAGGATATCTATTTTTTATTATGATTTTATTAAGTGACCAAAAATTGATGCAAATCCTATAGGTCTCATGTTTCTTAAGTACAAGCAAGATCAGTGAAGCTTAAGGTGAATTGATTGGCTCAATGAATCCCTTAGAAAATAGATCCTGAATTTATCATTTGATTTCTTTATTTTGAATTATTTATTGTTGATACAATGGTGCATTTGGAAATGGAGCAGTAGGAATAATATCAATGTTATGATTGATTGATCTATCTAGAGGGAGTGTCATGGGATCCTATAATATGTGAGAGTAATATTTTAACAATCTATCCAAGGAAGCATTCCATGTGTATTTCATGACTAGCGCTTGTGGTTCTTCATGATGTGGTCATATGAATATTAATGCTAATTTCTATGCCTGATTAATTACTTTCTTTGCTTGCCTACATTAAAGGAGTAAATGGATGTTGCATTTTATGCTTTTAATTAGATATATTTGGTTATTATGTTGTAATGTGTAAGTGTTGTGGGATGAATCATATTGTGCCTTCCTATCATATTTATAAGGTTTTCCAAGTAGCAAGCCACAACAATCCATGGGGGTCACATCACAAGTGACCTTGTCCATAAACTTGGTATCAAAAGCAAAATAAATAGTGCATGTGTGAGTGATTTGTGAGGTTATATTGCCATCCTTCCATTTGAGAGTGTAGGTATGAGGATGTGCATCATTTGGTAGATGCAATTTGTTAGCAATGGATTTTGTGATCAAGTTCTCCTGTGAACCATTATCGATTATGCAATCCATAGAATAATTATGAGTAAGTGGGAATACATGATAAAGAGATGGTCATGGTCACCTGAAGTGGAACAACTCATAAGTGAGACTCAGTTGACCTTACCCTCCACCCCTTTATAGGGTTGGTCTTTACCTAAAATATTTATGGGACCTTCCCTTGATTATTTATCATGAGATGTTACAATATTACTCTTCTTTTTTAGCTTAAAATATCTAAACTTGGAATGGCCTTTGTTTTTACAATAATCATAAATTTTTAGAGGTTTTTTTAAAATAAGAAAATGAATGTTTGTGGGTAGAAGAGGAATATGAGGGAGAATAAGAAGAAGGATATAAGGTTGTATATCTCTTCATATGTACCACTTGTTGCTATTGATTGGAGGTTTAGAAAAATCTTTTTGGTGTAATGTCGTGGCTCCCTTGATTGTGTAGCTATTTTCTCCTTGAGGGCTTGATTGAATGTTGTATCCAGTGTTTCCAAAGCTGTGTACTTTAACTTGGAATAAATTTTATTGAATCCCACTCTTAATATTTATGATAAAGGCTGGGGTTATATTTGGAATATGAAGGAGGATGCATAACCTATTAAATTGGTAGATGTGGTCTTGCACAGACATATTATAACCTTGGTATAATCAAAGCCATTTTATAGATAAATCATGATCATAATTGGAGGGTAAAATATGGCCTTTAAGGTAGAAACTAATTCATCCCAAGTGGTGATAGGATTTTGGGTGGGTTGTCACTCAAAAATTAGAATTTTGGGAACTCTAAAAAGCTTTAACTTCATGAAAGAGGCCTTGTCATCTTCAATTGTTTGACTATAGGAGAACCATAACTCCATGTCTAGAATCTAATAGTTTAAGAATTTAGGATTTTCATGAGAAGGATTGCTTATTTTGGCCTCTATCTAGACATTAATATTATGATTTTTTTCTACCAAATCGTTAACGATGTGAGCGATTGCAACTACTTATTCTACCAAATTGGTAGTTATGGATCCTCTAGTCCTATCCAAGGGAATGTTTTGTAAGGAATAAGTTGCTTTCAATTTGATAAAAGAGGGGTTTTGAAGAGTGTTGGATACCACAAAAAATGTGCCTCAATACAATGATAAAAATTATCCCTTATAGACCCATATTTTTTTAAAAGGAAGAGCATGATTTCCAAAGGTTTAAAACACCATTTCTAGCCATATAAAAGCACAGTCTAGGTATGAAATCAACACCCAAAAATAGAGAGAATAATTTTCAAAGGTTTAAAAAACCATTTCCAACCATATAAAAGCATACATTAGGTATGAAATAAACATCCATATTTTGAATAAAGGGTTGTAAACAGTGTATGATTTTGAAAAATGGGAGCGGGAACAGGAGCGGGAACGGGAACGGGAGCGGGACCAGGTGCGTCTGTGGACGATGGCGATGGCGATGGCGGGAATGGAGGGTCGATGGAGAATGCTGGTCTGGCAGCTTTGTCCTCGGGCCCTGCAGTTGGTGTTGGGCCTACTGCAGGCCCACTCAGCAATTGTCACGGTGAAGACCCAAACGGTGCGGTGAAGCCGACGTCTGTTAACGGTAGGGTTTCACCTTCCTCTCCTTCCAAAGCGCGACCTTGGTCTTTGTCCTTTGCGGATAAAGTCAGGACCTCGACTGGAGCGTTCTCTTTTCAAACTCCTTTGCCCTTCTCTATTTTGGGCACTGAAGTTTCGTTTCCAAGCGAGGCTATGGAGCCACTAATCTTTCAAGAGTCCCTCTCTCTGGTTGGGAAATTTGTCGGTGCCCGACCCGATATGGAAACTATCCGTGAATGGGCCCTTTCCAAATGGCGGCTGTCTGGAAGCATGGAGCTCGTGGCCTTTCCTAGGGGGTTCTTTATGATAAGGCTAAACAATGCCCTCGACACCCAACGCATTCTCACTGGTGGACCTTGGTTTTTTGGTCGTCGAAGCCTATTTCTGCGGAGATGGGGGGAAGATTTCGACCCTGAAACTCAGTCTATCAACATCGCTCCGATTTGGATCAAACTCCATGGGCTTCCCCCATAGTTCTTCTATAATGATGCTCTCAAAGGCATCACTCAACCGATTGGAGATTTAGTTGCCATCGACCCTGCTACCAGAGCAAGAACCAGAATGACCTATGCTCGTGTCTGTGTCATGGCTAATCTGGATTCGGCTCTGCCGACCTGCATTGGCATCAACGTCGGGAGCTTCAGAAGACGTCAAGGAGTTGAGTACGAGAATAAGCCCGCTTTTTGTTTGGAGTGCAACACTCAGGGCCACTTGGCTTCTCAATGCCCTTCCCGAAAAAAAGATATCCCCAGCGATTCAGGCAGGAAGAAGGATTCCCAGATCCCCAATGTTCAGAAAAAGGCTCCTGGCAGGGGCCGTGGCCGTTCTGCAGGCCCCCCTAAAACATCTGCTCCTAACAATGTAAGTGCTCCGCCTTCTCGTTCCAATCATTTCGCTCCTTTAAATAATCTTCAAACTAGTGAGGACATCTCCGATGACCTTCCCATAGATCCAAACATCTCATCCACACCCACTATGATTCAGTCTCCCTTGTCCAAGGGTAAGGCTGCAATGACCTCCCCAAACTCACCCTCAGATTCTGGTCCCTCTCACCTTCCTCTTCCCTTCCCACCCCTTCCCCCGACTCAGAACCGTCCTCTTACCCTCTCCCCTGAGTCTGTTGCCCTGTGCCAGTCTCCCCGCTCTCCATCCCCCCATAGGCCTGTTCCTGGGACCAACACCACCGACATTCTTCAGTCATCCAGCCCTCTAAAATCTCCCATTCCCGCCCCCAAAGCTGATGTCAACAAAGAGCAGAGAAGGGGAAGACCGTCCAATGCAGAAAAGCTTGCCAAAGCAGCTGAGATTGAAGCGGCTGATGGATCTGTGCCTACCTCCTTGGGCCCTACTTCCGAACAACCCACCCATCAAGATTTGGATGAGGTTAGACCTAAACTTACTCCGTCTCAAGGGAGAGGCAGAGGTCGCAAAGCAAATCCCAAGTCAAATCGATGAAGTTTGTCTCCTGGAATGTCAGAGGCCTCAACGGAACTGCCAAACAGAGGATTGTCAAGTCGGTGAGAAAAAACCTAAAACCAAATATCATGTTTCTTCAAGAATCTAAATTGGATGAGAATAGCAGCAATCAAGTTTGCAAGCTAATCTGGGAAAATAGCAATTTCGCCTTTTGCCCCTCCTCAGGGGCATCCGGGGGTCTCCTTTGTTTGTGGGATCCGTCAACTATCGAGGGGAGAGTTCTTTCAGTCTCTGACAGAACCATCAACATTTTGTTCACTAATAAAGTCACCAACCTTCAATGGATTGCCACCAATGTTTATGGACCAAACAGTCCTGTCAACAGAAGATTGTTGTGGGATAACATTACCGCAATGCGCAATAACTTTCCTGACTTTCCTTGGATGCTTTGTGGCGACTTCAATACTCCCCTTCACCTGCTTGACAAGCAAGGAGGCAATCCGATCACTAGCCGCTGCATTGAAGATTTCAACGAATTTGTCAACCTCAACGAGCTTATGGACTTACCGCTCCAAGGATCCAACTATACATGGAGCAACAGACGGGCGGGCATTCATCACATCCAAATTTGGCTTGACAGATTTCTCTTGTCCAAAGAACTCATTCCTATTTTTGGCGATGCCAGGCTTCATAGCCACCCAAAAATTGGATCTGATCACAACCCTATAATTATGGATTGTTCCCGACCCCAGAAAACCTTTAAAACCCCTTTCAGGTTTGAAAATATGTGGCTCACTCATCCAGATTTAGGTCGGTGCATTCGACAATGGTGGCAGCAAAACCTTTGTCCAAACCCTCTCTCGAATCTGTTCCTCAAACTCAAAGCAGTCAAACTCAAGCTGAAATGCTGGAACAGGGAGGTTTTCGGCAACCTCTTTAGTGAAAAAAAGCTTTTGCTGGATGAGCTCAAAAGGGTGGAAAATCTGATTCAGGGAGGGGATCAGAGGGTTGAAACTTTCATGGAAGAAAAATGCCTCCTTTCAAACCTTCACAATGTTTTGGCTAAGGAAGAGTCCTACTGGAGGCAAAAATCCAGAAGCCTCTGGCTCAAAGAAGGAGACACCAACACGAAGTTTTTCCATGCTTCCACCTTGCGCCACAGAGGTTCAAATAAAATCTCTGAGTTGACCAAGGCTGATGGTACCATTGTCTCTGATATCCATGCCATCATACAGGAAGTCGTGCACCACTTCCAGGAAATCTTAGGTCCAAGTGTTGACTGCCACCCCCGCACAGCAAGTTCTCTACTTCAGAACATTCCAATGATGGTGTCTAACGATGATAATGAGAAATTGCTCCAATCCTACACTGAAGAGGAGATCAAAGATGCCCTGTTTGCAATGGAACCTGACAAGGCCCCTGGACCTGATGGCTTTCCACCCCGGTTTTTTCAACACTTTTGGGATATTGTGGGCCCTGATGTTGTTGCTGCGGTTAAATTCTTCCAGAGAGCCAAAAATATGCCGAGAGAAGCCAATTCCACCTTCATTGTTTTAATTCCCAAGTCTAATGATCGTGCTTCCCTCTCCGACTTCAGACCTATAAGTCTCTGTAGTGTCATCTACAAACTTATCACCAAAGTTATGGCAAACAGGCTGAAAGACATCCTTCCCTCCATCATCGACCAGTGCCAAGGCAGCTCGGTCAAAGGCAGATTCATTGCTGATGGAGTGATAACCGTCCACGAGTTGGCTCATTCGGCATCTAAAAACAAAAAACCCAATATGTTCCTTAAGCTTGACATGAACAAGGCTTTTGATCGGGTTTCATGGAAATTCTTGTTCGAGGTCCTTGAGAAGTTTGGGTTTCACAAAGAATGGGTTAAGATGGTTCGAGAATGTATCTCTACTGCTTGGTTCTCTGTTCTTATCAATGGTTCACCTGCTGGCTTTTTTCCAAGTTTTAAAGGCATTCGCCAAGGGGACCCTCTGTCACCCTTCCTCTTCATCATTTTGGCCGAAACCCTTGGAAGGACCCTTACTGCTGCTTGCAACAGTGGACTCGTCTCTGGGATCAAACCAGCCTCAACAACCAATGCCATTTCCCATCAACAGTTTGTGGATGATACTATTCTTTCCTCTCATGCTTCTGTCCCCGAAGCAAAAATCATTAAGAGCATCCTTGACTCTTATGAAGAGGCGGCTGGCCATAAAGTCAATTACCGCAAAAGCAAGCTATACTTCCTCAATACTCCCATCCACAGGCAAAACAGGATTGCTGAGATCCTTGGGTGTATCATTGGGAGCCTTCCAACTACTTATCTCGGATTACCGCTTTTCCATGGCAAATCGGTCTCGGCTATGTGGAACCCTGTTCTAGATCGTCTCAACAAGAAGCTTGCAGGCTGGAAAAGTTCATTGCTCAGTCAGGCAGCCAAAGCCACTCTGGTCCAGGCTTGCTTGCAAAGTATTCCTATTTTTTTCTTATCTATCTTCAAAGCTCCAGCTTCCATCTGCCAAAGAATTGAGCAAATTCAACGCAGATTCCTTTGGGCGGGAAACGAAAACAAGAACAAATTTCCCCTTGTTGCCTGGGACAAGGTTTGTTCCAAGAAAAAGGATGGAGGTCTCGGCTTCAGGGACATCAAGCGGATGAACATGGCTCTCATTGCCAAGCAGTCCTGGAGACTTACCATCAACGAAAAAGCCACCTGGATTGACATCATCAAAGCTAAGTACCTTCATCAGGTTCCCTTTCTTGGAGAGCACAACCTTCCTAGCGGATCTCATTTCTGGAATGGTGTCACTAAAACAAGGAAGATCATCATGGAAGGCTTAAGGTGGTGTCTTGGAAATGGATTGACCATTCATTTTTGGGATGACCCTTGGATCCGTGACAAACCTCTCAGCCAAGATCCTCATCTTGCTGTGCTCAAGACGGTGACCGAAGCCACCTTTGGAGATAAGGTGTGTCATTTCATTAACCCAGGTATTACAAGACCCGAATGGAAACACCTGGATCTGAATGGGCCTAGACATATCACCGAGGCGCTTAGGCGGTTACAAAACTTACTGAGGAGCTGCATAATCCCCAGCTCTCACAAAGATGACTCCATGGTTTGGAACCTTGAAGATTCAGGGCATTTTACTGTTAAATCTGCCTACTACAGCCAAGAAGCTCCCAGTGATGGCCGTGACTTATCTAATCTGGTCTGGGTTCCCAAGATCATTCCCAAGGTCAAATTCTTCTGCTGGTTGGCCATCCAAAATAGAATCCTCACCACTGACAATTTGATAACCAGAGGGCTTCTCATCCCCAATTGGTGCATCCTGTGTAAAAACGCCTGTGAGTCTACTGCGCATGTTTTTCTGGAATGTCCCTTCTCCCTTGCAGTGCTCAACCAGGTTTTCAACACTTTCGCCATCTTCGTAGCCCTCCCTCATTCCATTCCCCTCCTTTTTCAACAATGGCCCAGGCCTTTCAAGAGCAGTCAACTCAAATTCATGTGGCAAGCTTGCCTTCACATTTTCCTGTGGCAGATTTGGCTTGAGAGAAATGCCAAAATTTTCAAAAACCTTGCCACGGATAAGAAGATTGTTGTTGCCAAAATCTTGGCCCTTGCTACGGAGAATGCCTCTCTTGTCTCATCGTCCAAACCCCCCCTCCTGGCCTTGAATTGGATTTAACAAATCATTTCAATCTTTTCAATTTTTTTGCAACACCTCGTACTTCTGTTGACAGGTCTGTAATCAAGTGGGCCTTACCTCCTTCTGGGTGGCACAAGCTTAACTTCGATGGCACGGCCAAAGGCAACCCTGGAGCGGCTGGCGGAGGTGGAATTCTCAGAAATCACAGAGGAGAAATAATTTTGGCCTTTGCTCAGAACTTAGGAATTCAGTCTAACAATATGGCCGAGGCTCGGGCCTTGCTCCAAAGCTTGATTCTCTTGGAAGGCTTGACTATCAATAAACTCATCATAGAAGGAGACTCATTGCATTGCATCAACTGGCTCAAAGGAACCTCTGTGCCTCCCTGGGCCCTTGTTTCCATCTTCGAAGAATGCAAGACACTAATTGGCTTTTACCCAGAATTAATCATTCAACATCAATACCGGGAAGGAAACAAAGCTGCGGACTGGCTTGCTAACAAGGGAGTTGACGCAACAGACATTCAGGTTTGGAGAGATTCCTTCCCAATCGGCCTAAGGGACGCTTCTTCAAGTTCCAATGTTTGCACAATGTGAGTGGGTTACTGGGCTCCGGGTTTTTCCCCTGTGGCTGCGTCTTGGCATCTTGGAGCGTTTTCGCGTCACTTTTCACAGTTGGTTGCAAAATCTCAGCTTGTCGCGTTATCGAGACTTTTTTCTCTCTTCAACGGCGGTCTTCCATTCTGTCGCGATATCGCGACCTTTTTTCTCTCCAACGACGGTCTTCCAATTTGTCGCGATATCGCGACATTTTTTCTCTCTCCAATGGCGGTCTTCCATTCTGTCGTGATATCGCGACACTTTTTCTCTCCGGGTGCTTTTTTGCAAACTTGTCATGATATCGCGACACTTTTTGGCCTTCAGACGCTTCCTTGCTTCATGTCGCGATATCGCGACATTTTTTCTCTCTCCAACGGCGGTCTTCCTTTTTGTCGCGATATCGCGACATTTTTTCTCTCTCCAATGGCGGTCTTCCATTCTGTCGCGATATCGCGACCTTTTTTCTCTCCAACGATGGTCTTCCATTTTTGTCGCGATATCGCGACACTTTTTCTCTCTCCAACGGCGGTCTTCCATTCTGTCGCGATATCGCGACCTTTTTTCTCTCCAACGGCGGTCTTCCATTTTTGTCGCGATATCGCGACATTTTTTCTCTCCAACGGTGGTCTTCCATTCTGTCGCGATATCGCGACCTTTTTTCCCTCCAACGGCGGTCTTCCATTTTGTCGCGATATCGCGACATTTTTTCTCTCCAACGGCGGTCTTCCTTTTTGTCGCGATATCGCGACATTTTTTCTCTCCAACGGCGGTCTTCCTTTTTGTCGCGATATCGCGACACTTTTTCTCTCCAACGGCGGTCTTCCTTCTTGTCGCGATTTCGTGACACTTTTCCTCCTCGGCTGCGGATTTCCAGATTGTCGCGATTTCGTGGCACTTTTTGTCCTCGGCTGCGGTCCTCCAGATTGTCACGATTTCGTGACACTTTTTCGTCTTGGCAGCGGTCTCCCAATTTGTCACGATATCGCGACAATTTTCCTCTTCGGCAGTGGTCTTCATTCTTGTCACGATTTCGTGACACTTTTTCTTCTCGGCAGCAGGCTTCCACTTTCGTCGCGATTTCGTGACTCATTTTCTATTTCGGCTGCGGTCTTCATTCTTGTCACGATTTCGTGACTCTTCTTCTCGTCCGGCTCCAACCTAGCAACTTGTCGCGATATCGCGACACTTTGCAACATGTCGCGATATCGCGACTTCTTCCCTTCTTCGGTTCCGATGGCTTTTCTTGTCGCGATTTCGCGACTTCCTTTCTTCTATTGGCATCAACGGCGCAACTTGTCACGATTTCGCGACATCACCATTTTGGTCGCGATTTCGCGACACCTTCCCTAGTGTGGAGGTTTGCCAGCTCTCTATTCCTTTCTTCTTGGACCACCTCGGTCGCTATGGATTTCTTGTAATCTCTCTTGTACAAGGTTCAGGGACCTTTCAACACCCTTTCTACCAATCAAAAAAAAATGTATCCCTTATAATGCAAAGAAGAAACCCCTTTATGTTGTTTGGAGTGTCGATTACCACCAAAAATACACTCTAGTACAAGGATAAAAGTTCTCCCTTAGAATAGGAGAACCCCCTTAATTATTTTGCTAAAAAAATATTTTATTTTTCTTGTCATCCTCCTCTCTTCCTTTTTTTTGAAGGACCCTCCTCTTTTTTTTGTTTTTTTATTAAAAATTTTAATAGTGGAAAGTTCTCGTGCCTAATAGATATGTGTGTGGTAAGAGGGCAGGGAAAGGGAGGATTTCAAGCATGCAAAGGTATGCATGTGGTAGGAATGGAGGGATAAGGAGAGTGGAGGGAGAGGGAAGGTCTACATTATGTGCAAAAAGTATGTGTGTGGTCAAGGAAAGGGCATGTGGAGACCCACATGCATAAGATATGTAGAAAAGAATATCACACCATGAAGAGAAATAAATTAAATGAAATTTTGAAAACATCATGTGGATAAATAAAATACAAAAAGTGTTGGTCGCAAGAAAAAAATGTCGACCACCCTTAATGCTGAAAATTATGTAGAATAGAATGGGTAGGAAAACTACACAACTCTAGCATTAGGGGAAAAATATGTTGAACCCTTCATGTTATAAGAAAATTTGTAGAATACCCTTCATCCACTTCATGCAAGATGAATATGCTATTTCTCGTGAAGAAATATGTTGCACTAGATGAACACGATGCCAAAAGGATCGTTTATGCTGGTTGAGAAAAAGAAAGAATGACTTCAAGAAATAAATTTGTCAAACTCTTACCATGAGTAGAAAGTAGTGCTAGAATATTATAACCTAACAATGGACTGAAAAGAGAAACCCAAGCCCTATGGTTGGAAAATATCTAGATCCCTATAAATAAGGATAAACTCAAGAGCTCTAAGCAAGGACAAAAATTATGGACCTAATCCCTGACCAGAAGAGATGAAACCCTAACCAAGGATCAAAATGGTGAACCCAAACCCTTTGGTTGTTGTAAATATAAACCCTAACCTTATATTAAAAAGGTGAAACCAAACCCAAGGTCAAAAGGAAGCTATCTCTTATACCAACTAATATGGGACCATTTGAACTAGAAACAAGATTCACACTTCAAAAATCGTATAGTCATAAAAAGTATTACATACTTATAGGCCTTGCAAACCCATAATGGAAATATTTAGAGATATAGAAATATCTATAGGAATGGAAAGATCTAGGAAAATAGAAATATCTAGAGAAATAGAAATATATTAAGAGGGATACCCGCATAGAAAGGTATATAAAATGTATTGATCAAACCTTTCTAGAAGGTCCATTACATAAGAATATTTTAATATGATATTTTATTTAAATATACATTTATATTTTTAAATAATACCTTATTCCTCATCAGCATTTGTGTAGTTGAGGATCAAGGAGACTCATAGTAGAGGATTCTCTAAAGGACTTAGAGTTGAAGTTCCTCATGAGGGTCCCAAGGTGGGACTCACTCAATATTGATATGAATGGGAAACACTACTTGTTGTGTATGTATGCAAGTGTTATGTTATGGAGGTCAACACAAGCATGAGCAATATGGGCTAGGAAAGTAAATATCCCAAGGCATGATACAAAAGGTCCATCAATCTTAGAAATAGGATAGTATAGATCAGGTTCCAAATAGACTAAGTTTAAATGGAGGTCTTGAGTGAGGTAAACCGTAAGCTTAGCTAAGACAAACTTTGGCATAGATATTAAGATAGGTGTGAATACCTAAGGAGTCAAGGAGGTGGACAAGGGGCATCCTAATGCTGGGTGATAAGATCCATCCATACATCAAGTGAATGACTCGGGGATGATATAGGATGTCCTTGGGATTCACATGGTGAATTATAAGTAGAGTTTCTTTGGAACCAAATTAAAATGTTTAGAATGATAAATACTTTGAAAATCAATTTTTTAATATGAAGAATATGGGTGGGCATCCTTCAACACCAATATTTTTTGAGATAGAACTTATTTTATTATAAATATTCATAAAATATTTAATTTTAGGTTCCTTATTTTAAAAATTCTAGACACAAGAGTTATGGCCAATATTTTATATTCTAGAAAGTGGTCATATAATTCAAACCATCAAAATTTATAGAAAAATGTTACAAATTTATATATTTTAGGTTTATATAGTTTATTATAAACATTCATAAAATATTTAGTTTTAGGTTCCTTTTTCTTTTAAAAATTCTAGATACAATTTTTATGGCCAATATTTTATATTCTAGAAAATGGTTATATAACACAAACCATAAAAATTTATAGAAAAAGGTTACAACTTTATATATGAAGAAATGTGATGAGATCTATTTTAGCATTTCAATGTATTTTAAATCTCACTTATTTTATAAATATACAAAAGTGTTTGAACCATTTAAAAATAAAATTTGAATTTTAGTGGTTTTATAAGGAATGTTAGGGAATGGTCTAGCCTAAACAAAGTACTTCATCCAAATAGAATCATCCTCTTGGTCTCTATTTTGGAATATTATGAATATGGTTATGTGTGGTGTTCATGTACCTTTATAATAGGGAACACAAGGTATCCTTCACATGAAAGGATCCTTGTCTCCTCTCCCACAATGATATGTGTTGGATATTACAATTTGATAAATTTTTGGATGACCATTGGTGTGTAGTCCCAAGTTTTTCACTCAAGAATCTTGTTTTGTATTGGAAATGTAGAAATATCTACTCCCATATATTTAGTGTTGTGTCCATTCATTATACCATGGGGTTTTTCATACCTTATTTTCAAGACTAAACATCTATATGATGGAGAAGGCATCCATGGGATGCTTGGATAGTTTAGTAAGATAAGGTACCTACATTTTGGTCCTAAAGGTATTGTAATAGATATTAGAAGCCTATAAATGGTATCTAGTTGATCTTAAAAGCCTCAAAATTCTTTTTAATGAAATTTAAATGGTATCTAATACATGGTTAGTAATGGAGGACATACCTAAGTATTCTATTGTTTTTATCTCCAGTCCGGTCCACCCCCATCCATGGGGATCTCTACCAAGAAATAAAAAAAAATAGATTACTTACCCTATATTTTTCTTTTATTTCCAAATATTTATCATAATTGCCTTCATATAAAGGAGAAAACTCAAAGAACAATCCCTTGGAAGCACACAAATAGTTGACTAGGTGCATTGAAGAGTAACCATGCAATCTTAGTCCTAGAAGAAGATGTGAAAAAGGGGAAAGTTATCAAAATATTAGATAAAATGCTTATTGGGAGATTCTATGGCCATGAGATTATTTGAAAATCCTTGGTTGACTAGATGGTCAAGGATGAAAGTCCTAGAGTATATGCCTAGTTTCTTGTTGTTGATAAGAGGGTGGCTATAATTTTAGTTCAAGAATAAGGAAGATATGGAGGAGAATTTGTTGAAGGAATATTTTTAGGGATCAACTTTGTTAATCCTCAAATTTTGGGACCCCTATTTTCACCCTAGGATTAATCATATGTCGGCTAACCCTGTTTAGTTAAAGTTACCAGGTTTTCCACTAGAATTTTGATCTAGATATGTTTTCCAAGACATAAGCAACTACATTAATTTTTTCTTGGAGGTGTATGAGAGGTGTTAGTCCTCATGCATGATAATAGTGGTTATGTTAGTTGTTGATGTAGATTGGAGAGGCAGATTGGTGGGGGAAATTTTTTTGAAGTATTATAAAGTAGTTCATATTCAAACTTTAGACTATATTAGAGTACCTTTTAGGTGTATGCATTGTCATAACTATGGAAATATTATGATGTACTATTCTCTTATTTTTTTATGAAGGTTTGGCATTGTAAGGTAGAGGGAGGGGTATTTAAGGGTAAGAATGTTATGCATAATTCTCTTCTAGAACATGACTTATATACTGGATATAAAATTGAATCAGTGCATAAGCAACACAAGTTGGAGGTATCAGGGGAAAGAACAAGAGATGCGAAGAAGATAGAGATAAAAAAAATTGTGCCAGATCAAGTTATGGATTCAAAATCATATTAGGTTGAAGCAAGGATAAGAATATTAGAGTAAAAGTTGGATGTCATTCTCCTAGACCTATATATAAGCTTACTAAGTGAAACTTTTTTTAAATCTCATTTCTCATTTGGGATCACAAATAATTTTCCTTTGGGTCTATCAACTGAATAATGGCTAGACTTATTTGTCTATAAAATTAAATCTCCTCTAGAAGGGGGTAAGGGTGTATTTGAGGTACAAGGAGGACCCTTGAATTCTTCTTCCTTGGTGGAGGTAGATACAGACCTTGGTTTAAACTCAGTTAAGTTTATCAGTATTTCTCCATAGTTAAACCACTTTGAGTTTGATTTTCCACTACATTATTCTTGTGTTCAAGAATATTTTGTGTCTTTAAAACCCCATGAGTGCCCCCTGTGATCACTAAAAGGAAGAATAGGACGAAGAGGAGGAGGAATTGGAGGAGACCTTAGTTTAGATGTGTGTACAAGTAGTCTCTTTTGTGAGAGGGGTAGAAGATATCTTCTTCCATTGGCTAAGAGTAAAGCCCTTCATGAAGTTAAACAAGGTAATAAATCTAATTTGAAGGGGATACTTAGAGAAAGGAATATCCTAGTCACAATTACCCAATAAAATTCCTTTCATTTGATATATGGGGTATGGGAAGCTTGGAAAAAAAGTTTGCTCTAGGTAGGTTGGTAGAAATTCATAATCCAAAAATCCTACTTATTCAAGAGACAAATTGTTATATGATGGAACATATTAGTAAATTACTTAAAGGATGGGATTTTATGGCCCTTGATTCTATAAGGTCTTTAGTAAGAATGGTCATAGGGTGGAAGGCTAATTAGTTTATACTAATAAATATTGCAATGCTTGACTCAAGTGTAGGGACTATTTTCTTTTCTATGGAGCTAGAGGAAATAGTGATAGTGGTGAAAATTTATGGTCCCTATAAATACGAGAAGTAGTATTGAAATAAGCAAATGGATCAAAAGTTTGTAGAAGTTGATAATTTAATTTTAGGAGGTAATTTAAACTTAACTATTTTTAGATTTAAGTGTAGGGTATTGCTACTAGATTTGATCTACTAGTTGATTGCTTCATCTAAAATTTTGGCGTTAAGGTGTTGGTAGACCTGGAACCTATAAATTTGGTCCCAACGTAGAGAAACATGAGGGCAAGGATTGATAGAATTTCTAAGAGGATGGATAGATTCTTAGTTGCTAAGAGTTTGTAAAATGGTAATTATAGACTAAAGTCATGGGTTGAGACTGGAGGAGACTCTAATCACTCCCCCATCATGCTCCTTATAGCCAAAGAGGAGAAAAAACCACCTTGTCCTTTTAAGTTCAATTATGATTGGATAAAAGGGGAAAATTTTGTATCTCTTTTCAAATTAGAATGGTTGAAGTTTTATTCCAATTTGAGAGGATATGTTAGTATTAAATTTGTAGCAATTATAGAAAGGGCTATGGCAGTAGTGGTTTAGTGGACCTATAAAAAGAGACTGATTATACAAAAAAATCTAAGAGAGATTGAGAAGGAGCTTGCAGTGTATCTATAAAATAACTTTGAATAATATTTGGATGAGGAATTGATGCTTAAGTATAAAAGTTTAGTATAAGAGAAGATAATATTGTTTGTAGAGAGAGAAGCATGATGGAAGCTCAAAAATAGAGCTCTTTGGATTGCAAATGGGTGTGAGAAAACTAAATTTTTCCATAGCTTTACAAATCCTAGAATACAACAAAATACAATTTGGGAGTTACAAGGTCAAGATGGAAGTAAAGTCTCCTCCTTTAAAAGAATAAAAAACATGGGTGTAAGGTATTTTGGTCAACTATACAAAGATCTTGATCAATTCAATATAGCTAAAATAGTAAAAATAACTTCTCTCCTACCTAGATTTGTAGAAAATAAATCCAATGATGAGTTGGAATAGAAAGTCTCAAATGAGGATCTTAAAGTTGCTTTAACTTATGGAAAGTCATATACTTAATACGAAACTCACAATAATATAATCACATGATTAAATATAAAAAAGTTGTAATATAATGAAACAAATATAATAACTCGGAATATAATATCAAATAGAATAACACAAGAATAACTTAGAATACTCATAGAATAAATATCTACTAATGCATGCAATAAGCTATGCATTTTCGATACAAATTATAATGCTTTGTCATAATATATAATTGTATGTGACTCCTCATATGTTGCACTCTTGACCTTCACTCTTCTTTGTAACTCTTCACTTTCCTATTCTAAGGACACATGTGCACTCTTACATAATGGACACTTGCACACTTTTACACTCATAACACTTGCACACATAATTACATGATACTTGTGCATTTCCTGCACATTATTACATTACATGAAATATAAAATCACACTCTAATCTAAGACACACACCTAATAATGTACCAAGGTGGTACATCGACATGTACCAAATAATGTAATATTCTCCAACACACCCTGTATTACATTATTTGGTTATTGAAGACTTTAGTCTTCAATATAGTCTTCATCTTTCATGTGTTCTTGGGACTTGTGCTTCCCCTGTTCTCTTTTTATCTTTTTTTGAACTTTTTGATCTTCTTATTCTCCTTGCTTGATCTTGTCTTTGGATTTAGGTTTCTTATTGTTCTTGATGTGATTCCTTCTCTTCCTCTTTCTTATTTTCTTAAACTGCAAATTCATTTGTGATATATCTGATGGTATACCTTCCAAGCATTAAGTTAGTAAATCATCACAATAATATGACTTTGATTTCAATTATTATTATTTGATACTATCATATGTATCATTTATTTTAGCTTGTATCTTCTCTTGGAAAATATCATTAATGAAATATACATCATTAAACACTCTTCTAAAGTAAGTATAATGGTGTTTTGAGAATCCCACCATGACCTAAATTTTTTTTCATGAAGATAGCTTATAAGAGTTGTGAAATTTCCTTCTTTTGCTTCTTTAAAAAATAAATTCAATTTGTCTTTTAGAACATCAAATATTTGTTTCTCTCCATCAAATTTATTTATTAAGTTTTGCAAGTAAAATATGAGTGTGTGCAACATGTCTTTACTATATTTATTAAATGCATTCTTAACAATTTCATCCATGAGTATCCTTTTATGTAGTCTACATTTATCTCCCTAGGTTTTGAATTAAAATTATTTCAAGTTTCTAAATTTTTCAAAACCATTGATGTTGAATTCCTTATGGCTCCCTAATATTTAGAAAATACAAAAAATAAGAACCTTTTTCAAAATTCAATCTTCCTAATTTTTGGTGTAGAATTCCTTATCTCTCCAAAATAATTTTGCAAATATTCTATTAACTTTAACTTTCAAAAATATAAAAATTTAATCTTTCAAATATTAAATGGCTTTTGAAAAACTTTAAAAATTAAAGTCTATATCAGCTTATTTCTCCAAAATAAATGGAGTAACTTTTAATTAATGCTTCAAGAACTTTGACTCATGCAATTAAGATATCAAATTTCTAGTAATGTCCTTATCTCTATTAAAACATTAATCTCATTAATCCTTATTTATCCATATTAAACTTAAAAAACTTTATAAATAATCAAATAATTAATTCATAAACCTTATACCTCATTTTAACTTTAGAAATATATTGAAATTAACAAAAACTCATAATATCACCTTTCTCTTTTTGTGGCTTGATTGAGATGAATCTAGCACTGCGCACTTCCAATGATCCTTAGGCATTTTACTAACTTCACTTTCATTGAATAGCTTGCATGTGGATAGTTACCCATGCATTAATTTATACTGCCAAGAAATGTTTCACTTTTTGTTGCTCGGACTTCCTCCTTTGAACGTGGCACATGAATATTTGAATTTTGATGCTCTTCGAACAACATTGTAATGTCTTAACATTCCTCCATAATGCTCAAATCGATGCACAATTCCTAAATGACGAATTTACCTATCTAACATCTCATTGCTTTAAACTTAAATATTTTATTCCATGTGGTGCTTGGCTCTTTAATAGTTAGTTCTTGATTTTCCAAACCCTAATTTGGTTCTCCAATTGCAAATGTTTTAGTTCACTCTCTTTTGCACTTCTTCATCATCACCCGAATGACTCTTGTGTTGTTATCTTTTGTGCTTCATCTTCATAACCCAAATGGCTCTTGGGTTCATGCTAACTTTTGCACTTCCTCTTCATCACCCAAATGGCTATTGGGTTGATGCTACCTTTAACACTTCCTCTTTGTTACCTGAATGGTTCTAGGCTCGGCTCCTATATTAGGCGTTCTCTAATGGCACTTATTTTCAACTTTATCACTTTCCACCTATGTTGCAATGGCACTTCCCTTGGATTTATCATTTTTTCTACCTACATTGTCATGGTGCTTCCTTTGGCTCCTTAGATCTATAATGTTAATGTTTTTGTTGGTTTAGGCAATGTACTCTAGGTGCTCATTTTCCTTCAAATATCACGTTGTATTCTAGGCACTTCTTCCTTAAGCAATCATATTGTACTCTAAGTGTTTTTTTTCTATAGTAATAGAACTTGCTTTCCTACATAATGGTGATATCTTCCTTCTAAAATTGGTGCTCTCTAACCTGTACTTTATCTTCTCTAGCAAAGGCATTCTCTGGAACTTTCACTCCTTCAACAATGGTGCTCTCTTTCTCTCCTTTATCGATGGCACTACTTTCTCTCCTTTAACAATGTTGTTCACTATATTTTAACAATGGAACTCTTCCTTTACATAAATGGTGCTTACTTTTATTATTTTTTTATAGGTACATAGGGAAGGCATCAAAGATCACTTCTCCAAACGATGGTTGCATAGGGGTAATCTTCCTCTTGGATTGTACTTTGAAAAATATTGCTTCTACATTATCCTTGGAATGCTTACTTTTCTACCCTAATATTGTGGTTGTTCATTGGTTGAAGCCAAATCTTAAATATTCCCTTATGGACTTTAAGCTATGTGTTGTCTTGGATTCTTTAACTCTGCCAAGTCTTATTTTTTCCTTATATCTTCTTTCACTTTGATTACTTACCCTTGTAATCAATTTAATTTTGAGCATCAATTCTTCTGCTTGTCAAATATTTGCCTCAATCTTCATTGTGACCTCCTTCAATGGGTCTATTTTGTATATTATGGTTTTATTGTCAAATGGCGATGATTACCCCAAACTTGATGTAGGAAATATTTCTAGAAAAATTATTTCTCTATCTTTTGTCTTCATCAGAACAAACTTCTTCAGTCTTCAAGAGGACATATTTTCTTAGATATCTTCTTCTAACTCTAAAGGTTTATATGGGACCTCTTTCCCTGGGTCTCCTATCTCTACTAACTCTAGGATATCTTAGCTCGGTTCTTCTCTCTATCTCAAACTTCTATGTGACTACTTTCCTTGGGTATCCTATCTCTATTAGCTATGGGACCTCTTTCTTTGGGTCTTCTATCTCTATCTTTGACTTCAGTGGGATCACTTTCCTTAGGTATCCTATCTCTATTAGCTATGGGACCTCTTTCTATAGGTCTAATATCTTTACCTTCTATGGGATATCTTTTCTTGGGTCTCATATATTTGTTGGTTATAGGACCTCTTCTCGTGGGTCTCCTTTTGTATACCATGGGACTTCTTCTCGTAGGTCTCCTTCTATATTCAATGGGACCTCTTCTTGTAGGCCTCCTTTTTATTGCAATTCGAATCAATTCCTACATGAATAATTCTCTCAGCTTTCAAGTAAATGAATATGAAAGTCTTCTCTATCTGTGCTAGGAAGCTTCTAAACTTTTAAATATTATTTTTTCACTGCAGCAATATCTTAGATAACTTTTCTAGCATTACTTAAGAATCCAACATTTATGTCAAGGGATTTTTGTCCCTAAAACTTTCTAATAATATCAATATTGGCTATGCCATGAACTTCAAGTTGATTTACTCAAATATATATCCTAGTATTTATAGGTTATCCTTCAATCTTGTGGAAATAATCTAGCCTTCTACAACTTTCAAATCTTGTGCAAGCAATCTTGTTGTTGCTCTAATACCACTAATGGCTTTTGAAGCCTTATACTTAATACAAAATGCACAAGAATATAATCACATGATAAAATATAACAAAGTTAAAATATAATTAAATTAATATAATAACTCAAAATATAATATCAAATAGAATAACACAAGAATAACTCAAAATACTCATAGAATAAATATCTACTAATGCATGCAATAAGCTATGCATTTTTGATACAAATTACAATGTTTTGTCACAAATATATAATTGTATGTGACTCCTCATATGTTGCACTCTTGACCTTCACTCTTTTTTGTAACTCTTAACTTTTATATTCTAAGGATACATGTGCACTCTCACATAATGGACACTTGTGCATATTTACACTCACAACACTTGCACACATAATTACATGACACTTGTGTATTTCCTGCACATTATTACATTACATGAAATATAAACTCACACTCTAAGCTAAGACACAAACCTAATCTAATAATGTGCCAAGGTGGTATATTGGCATGTACCAAATAATATAATATTCTCCAACATTAACCTCCTTCCAGAAAGATAAGATTCCAGGGTCTGATGGTTAGATTGTAAACTTTTTCCTTGGGTTGTATGACCTTTTGGAGTCTAACCTTCTTAAGGTTGTGGACTCTAAGTAGTCAAGAAGGGTAAATGTAGCATTCAAATCTACCTTAATTTCCCTAATTCTAAACAATAACAATACTTCTTTGATGATTATAAGTCCATATCTTTGTGTAATTGTATGTACAAAATTATAGCAAAATTAATTACATCAAGAATTAAAAGGTTATTCTCTATTTCTATATCTATTAGGCAGTTTGGGTTCCTACATAGTAGATAGATTCATGAAGCAATTGGTTTTGCTCAATAAAGTCTTAATTCCATTAAATAAAAGAAAATATTAGCAATGGTGAAGAATTTGGATCTCTCCAAGACATTTGAAAAAATAAACTAGCTATATATAAGATTGGTTTTTACCCAAATTGGATTTTTTGTGCAGATAGTGAATTGGATTACAGGATGTCTATGTTCTATTTATTTTTTAGCATTGGTTAATGGTCCAACTTCTTAGTTCTTCAAATCTTCTCAAGGGATAATACAAGGTTACCCTTTGTCACCACTATTATATATTATGGCAGTTAAAGGAGTAAGTAGATGCATTTTAGAAGCCAAGAGGGTAGAAGAAATAAAGGTAATTAGAATAGGTGGAACATTGGAAGTCACCCATATATTTTTCATAGATGATGTTCTCCTTTTCATGGATGGAATAATAAGAGTAGTAGAGAAGTTAAAATAGTATTTGAATATTTTTCCTAGAAATAGGTATAAAAATTCATATACAAAAGTCAAGCATCTCCATTAACCATGTGGATCAAGATATGGTTGTATTAATAGGTTAGTTCTTCCTTTTAATGGAATTGATCTTCAATAGGGGTTTAAATATCTAGGGTTATTTTTGAAACCCAATGACTACTCTAAACAAGACTAGATTTGGTTGATAACGATGGAAAGAAAAATTAATATATGGTGTAATAGATTACTCTCTTTGGAGGGAAGATTGACTTTGGTCAAGTCTGTGCTAGAGGTAATACTAGTATATTAGCAATCTTTGGATCACATACCAAAAGGAGTATTGGACAAAATTATATTGCTAAGATATAGGTTTTATGGACAAAAAAAAAAAATGAAAGGCATCCCCTTGGTTAAATGGAAATCCTTAGCCAAGTGATGAGGGCATCATTTAGGCTTAGGCTTATTTTCATGTTTTTTAGGCTTAACTTATTTTTATTATTTTCTAAATTCTAAAGTCCTAAGTCTAAGTTATATTTCTTGAAATAAGAAATATCGGCAAGATAGGAATGATGGCAAAGGGCAATGACAACATGAACTTTTGTTTTTAATTGTTATCTTAGTCATAGCTTATAATTAGCAATTTGTTAGCATCTTCTATTTTAGGAGGACTATGGTTGTAAAAATACTTATTTAAGCATCTTGTTTAATACAAAATGTTAGCTCCTTTTTGTTCCAAAATATTTTATGAGTTTCCACATCATGGACTGAAGTGAAGATTTTATATTTAGGTATATTTTTTGAGAACTAAAAAATAGTTTAAAAAGAAATCTCAAAGGAGGGGACACTTATTGAACTAGATACGTGCTTAGTACATGAATTTAGAGAGGGCTATTTACAGCAATTTGTTCATATTTCTAACTAGGGGATTAATCTACTTCAGCCAAAATATGTAGATCCAAATTAATTAACTATGATGCTAATAAAACAATATTAGTTTCTAGTTTGGCATGTTTGTAGATTTCTTAACAAAGACAGTTAAATCAAATTTCTAAAAACTTAGGAGTCAATGTTTTAAAGGATATTGGTCAATAATATGGAAAGGTGCCTAAGGAAAGAACTTAGTTTGTTGGAGATAAATAGCTATAATGTATAAGCGATCTAATTTTTAGATCACTTTTGAAGCTTTGAATAAATGCCAAAGAGGCATCTAAAGAATGTAATTTCATATTTGCTTAATATAATAAATAACTTTTTTTAAAGGAAAAAACACTATTATAAATTGAATCACTTTCATTTTTGCAATATTTATATCGTTATATCATATATTTTTATATGAAATAATAATCAATATAGATGGATCTCTTGTGGAATTGTATTAGTATTTATTTTTATTAAATGAAGAGCATTAGATCTTGTAGTTTAGATTAGGAAAGCTAAGTAAGGTTCTTTGCTTCAACACCGTTAACATCACTAAAGGCCCATTGCACCCCAATGTTTATTACCTATAGTCTAAGCTTAGTATACGTACCAATTCTACTAGACTAATGATTTATATTATATTGTTCATTTACACTTGCATTATCTCTAAAATAAAGTTTCTCATTTATGTACACACTTCTAGTTTTCTTACACTTTTTTACCACTATCTCTTTGCTATTCTCCTTTTCATTTGACACCTTTTTTTTTGAAGTATTGCATATGCCTTATATTATTATACAACTAAAGCATAACTTATATGACCTAAATAGCTAATTTGGAGATTTGTCCTTTGCATATTTTTTCTTAAGTCTTTACAATCACTTTTTTATTGCTACTTACCACTCCTTTGATATGTTTCATCACTAGATGTCTATTCACACATGCCTATAGTATCATAAGTAAGATATCATAATTTATTTCATATCCAATGCTTAGAACAATGTTACTAGTGTGCAAAGTTAAATCTGCAATATTTCAAACCACCCCAAACATCTAGAAGCTCATTAAAAAATGACAGTATAATTAGCCATTAGTTTTAGGTAATATTATGATCCATATGGGAATGATAGCCCTTATCACTCCTACGCGAGTCTAAAATCACAACCTTCAAAAGGTGTATACAAATATTAGCATCCTAGTCTTCCAAGGTAAGATTATCACTGAGGTGTTGGAAACTTATATCCACTTATTAGAGCCATGTTATAATTCTAATCAATTTATTGATGTCAACAACATCTCACTTATAATACTTAAGATGTCTAAATTAGTTCAATGTTGGTGGGATGTCAATTCAACATGAGATAGATTGTGATCCTATTGACACCTAGATAAAGTTCATCAAGATTAGGTATGCTTATTTCTATAAATTGGACAATTACAAAGTCAGTTACATATGTTTCAAAAAAATTCCAAGAGTGCAATAAAATCCTTCTTGATAAACGAAATGAAATCCTTATCTACATTCACATAGTGATGGTGACAAGCTCTAGGTTAAGAACATAGAAATTTAGATGGAATTCCTTTTATGAACACATTGACACAAACCTAGAGGTTTATGATCAAGTTACAATATAAGTATCGATTAAAGTTATTTTGTTGGGTTCATTGATTATATTAGAAAATGTTTGAATTTTAATGACATTTTGGGCAACAAAATAAGTTCATCGAATTTGATTAATTCACCATTTTAAATTTGGGTTCCATAATAAATCAAAGTATACATACATGAATTATATGTGTGTGTGTGTTTATTGAATTTAACGATAAACTTCATTGTCCTTATTTCTATGGTAATTTTTTTTTTTTTTTATCTTTGTCAAACTTTAATGCAGTAACTTAGGATCAAAGTAAAAGGTCTTACATTGTCCTCCTATAAACCTCTATAAATACTAAAGTAGAGACCACCACATCCTAAGGCATTATATTCAAAATGTCCCTCTACATACTAGAAATTGAGTCCCTTTACCATGCAATATAAACAAAATTATGTGGAATGAAAGTGGTGTAAACATAACAAGACTCATACACACAATGACTATAATTACATAGCCCAATAAAATTCTTTGATATTATAGCACAACACCTCTAGTTACACCCAAATGTAGAATGAAGAATAGTTAGATGCCACCTAATCAAGCACCCACACTTAGAGTTCAAGTTTTGTGTTAGACTTAGATGCCTCTAAAGAATGCAAGCATCTAACCACTAAATATCATCCACTCTAGAAATTAGAAGAATTTTATTTTTCAATATACTGCCAAGTACCTAAGTTTCCAAACCACCTTGAGTGATATTCTATGACATTTGGATCTTTAGATATTCCAAAAGTAGACATGAAAAATATCATTTATAATTTTATAAAAAAAATAATTTGTAATCCATTATAATTACTTATCCAAATTAGCACTTTATATTGTGTGTATGTGTGTGCATATGTATATGTATATGTATGTATATATTTATATATGTATATATGTATGTATGTATGTATGTATGCATGTATGTATATATTTAATTTGTGTATTTTCACATGCTGAGAATTCATCCATAATTAATAGTGTAAATATTTCAATAAATTATCTTCTATGGAGTGTCAATCCACTACCCCTTTCCATGTTGTTATTGAATCGATGGATATTTAATAACTTTATTCCATGTCCTAATAATTTGACAAGTCCATGAATTTGAAACCATTCTATACTTATTACAGCACCATTGAGTTTTTGGTTTAGTATTTCAATAATCATAGTTGGGTCTTGATAAGATTTAGCTTTTTCTTTACCTTCTATATCCTTTTTCAAATTGATAGGTTTCTTTTATTAAAATCCACTTCCACGTCCTTGGGCGAACTAGTATTTTTTTTGGGTTTTTATACCTTCCATGTTTAAATACGATTAGTGGTTTTTACTACTTCCCTTATATGCCCTCTAAAAGACCAATGAAGCATTTCTTCTACCTTTTTATTTTTCTATGATTCATGAAATTTTGATTCTAACTCCCTTCTATGTCCAATAATTGAACCAACAAGCTAGACTATTTGTTTTCAAATTTCATTACCAAACCAATGAAATCATCATTTTAATCTCCCACCTATTTCTATATTTAGACCAATGAGTTAGACTATTTGCCTCCATAGTCCTTTACTATACTAGTGTAATTATCTTTAAAAAATTCATATCTATATCCATTTTTGGACTAGTAAGTATACTATCCACCTTCATAGTCTCTTATTGGAGTAATGCAATTATCATTCTATAACTCCCATCTATGTCCATATTCTATGCAATTATCATGATATACACCTTTGTAGTTTCTTACCATACCAATGAAATTATTGTTATATAAATTTCATCTATATCCTTTGGACCAAGGATTTATGGATTTAAAGAATCCTTTTTTTTGTATTGATAAAAAAAAAGGGTTGAAGGGCCTCGACCCTTTACACACAGATCAAAATATGTACAAGAAAAAAATACGAGAATATCATGCAAATGTAATATAGCCCTATCTTAGTAAAACAAACGAACCTAGGCTAAACATGTTGATGGAGAAGCTGAAATAATATTCCTCCTCCTATCCTTCTATTTAACATGGTTGATGTAGTGCTCAATGCTTTACATAACTGATAAAGAAACTGATGATAGATAATGTAATTTAGTGTGCTTCTGCTTTGCTCTACCCTCTTTATCTGTTGCCTTCATTATCAGTTATTATAATCTCTTCCAACTCAATGGGGGCATATGACTAGACCTTGAAATTCTCAGGTTTAAATGTCATATTCACCATTTTATCAGCAATTTTGTTTCCCTCTCTATAAATATGTTTAACTTGACTTTATTCTAGGTTTCCCAAGATAGTCCTCGCATTTGTAATAACTTGGAAAATTATAGAATTATTTAACTCCCCTTTTTGAAGGGAATTTATAATATTATTGAAATCCTCCTCAAGAACAATTCTCCTAAAACCTAAATTCACTGCAATTCGAAGGCCTGTAAGCATTGCCCTTGCTTCAGCTTGGTGATTTGTGGTAATTCCTAGATCCTCAACGTATGTAGCCACTACCTAAAATTTGTAATTCCTAATGGGGCCCCCACCACCAGCATGACCTGGGTCACCTTTTACAGCTCCATCAAAGTTAATTTTTACCTAGTCTTTTTGGGGACGTTCCCATCTAGTATCTAGTCTCACCTTATTGATTTTTTCCATATTTAAGATGTCTTTTTCTCTAGAGAGGATCATTGCAAGATTTTCCTAGCCAACAATGTTTTTAATACGATCCTCCAATAGGGATGTTTTTATCTTCGCATAAACCCCAATTGTTCCTCTAGTTTTATTTTTGAACACTCGTTTGTTTCTTTCCAACCAAATCCCCCAATAAATATGTGGAGTGCATTTTTGCAAAAAAAAACTACTTTATAAGTGCCACTGTTCCCAAATCCTGATTAGAGAATATGGATTGACCCAAGTAACATTAACTTATCTCAATAACATATTTAGGATATCACAAAAAAAACACAAGTTCCATACAGTTGGTCCACACACTCATCTGCTTTGTTACATAAGACACAAACATTTGGAACCACAATCTCTCTTTTGAACATATTATCTTTTGTAAGGATCTTATTGAGAATGGTAGTCCAAAAAAACATAGCAACCTTAGGGATGATTTTTAGCTTCCAAATTATTTTAAGCTCCGATTTCTCTGAAGTTACTTTGCCCAAGAATCTATATCCATCCTTCACCAAGTATTGGCCTTGGCTTTTTCCCAAATTATCTAATCCTCCTCTAAACATCTACCTAAATAATAACTCCTTAGGAGGCTTTGTAGATCTAAAGAATCATTTTGACAAGGAGGATTTTTAAGAAATTTCATACGGAACTTTGACTCTTGTTCCTCTCTGTAATAAGATATACTACCTTCTAAATTTCTTCTATATAGATTCATACTGTTATTTTAAATTTGGTGTAGTAGCTTTTCTACAAGGTTTAATATAACATATCATTCTTGTAAGGTACCATTATGATGATAATTTTTAACACTCTCATACTTATCTTAATACTTATAAAGGATACGATGATCATGCTATAATTAGCACTTGCTTTTTGTCCTAATAGCATAGTATGTTTTCTAGTTTGAAATGCATTTTCATACTCACTTCATGCTCATAATAGAACTATCAAACAATTAAATGTATTTAACTAGTTTTACATTAAATTTAAGACATATATGAGATTTAAATTTTATTCATGTATTCCACTTTTAAGTTTAACAACTTCAATCTAGAATTTATTATACAACCAATACCTCACAAGCAATATAGTATTTTTTTTTTTATACTAATTTTCCAAAATGTGGTGGCAATTATCAAGCATCAAATTGTTCATACATAATACAAACTAGATTAGTGAGTATAATAATGCTTGTATATATATCATATCATAGCCTTTCATTAAATTTTAACTTGGATAACATGACCAATTCCACCACTAGAACGGGGAATGACAATATGTTCACTATATTTTCAATAACTCATAAATAGGTCTGAAACATACAAAAATTATCATTTGATCAAGCATAAAATAAAGTATGTAAATGCTCAGAATATTGTTCTTTATTCATTTAAATAGAATCCATAGGTTACAAAGAGGATTATTGTGAGTCCTTTATATGAATATCAAATAAACTGATAGCTCCTTCTGAGATTCCTCGATGTAGGTGGGCTTCATGCATATGTGGGTCACTGGTAATGTTGATGTGGATGTTTTTTCACCTATTTTATGACCTAAAAAATGGGATTAGTGCATTTGGGGCCTTTCCTTATTCAGGCCACATGTTGATGAAAGACAATAAAAATTGAAAGGAAAATTGTACTAAAATGCAATAAACATTGCATAGAACATCATAAAAATATGAAATGAAGCATACCTAAGTTATTTGGAGTGAAAAACCTTCTCTATGACAAATTCCTAGGTTGGGGGGTGAATTGGAATCCGGATTCATAGGCTGGGGGGGAATTGAGCTGTGAGTACTTTCTGTTGGAGATCCTTTTTCGGATGGGCTCCTTAGGTGTTGTTAGGTTATTTTTATGGTTCAAATTTTTGATATTGCACTTCTTATAGCATTTTTGTAGAGTTTATATAGGCTAACTAAAGAGGGATGGAGAGAGATAATGAGGGATTTGGTCGCCTATTGATAGGAAAATACAAGGTGTAGGGGGTGTGGTTAGGAGTACTAAATCCTAAGGTCAAGTCCTAAGGTACTTAGGTTAGGGTTTTTGAGGTGTCATTCCTACATTCCCTAAAGAAATATCTCATCCTCACACATGTGTGAGGAGATATTAGGGTTAACTAGGGTTAGGTGGTCCCTAGGTTAGATTTGGGGTTAGGTTAGGGTTTCCTAGGAAATATCCTAACTAACTTGGTACACACACATGTGGGACTAATTAGGGTTTAGGAACCTAATTAACCTTTTTAATCCAAAGAGTACACTTAAGTGAAGTCACTTTAAAATTAGAAATTGCAATTAACTTAATTAAAACTTTTTGGGAACTAATAATCTCGTGGAGTCCTAATTAGGTCTAGGAAGGGCTTAAGTTGACTTAGGTTATTGATAAGTGATCTCTTGATAGATAGAAGGTAATTGGGTCATGAATTGTCTATTTTAGTAGGGTTTCATGCCTATAGACTAATGAAATGGCCTACATAAGTCTACAAAGGTCTATTATGGCCTACACTGATCTAGAGTAGTCTACATTGGTCTAGAGTGGTCTATGCTAGTTTGGAGTAGTCTACAATGGTCTATAATCATCTATATTGGTCTTCAATGGCCTAGAGGTGTCTAGGATGGTCTATGCAAACCTACAAGTGTCCCGATGGATCTACAAGTACATAGAGGTAGACATGTGCAACTTTTAGGTGTCTACATTTTACTCATTTTTGTACTATACTATGTAGAACACAGTTTAATACAAAAAATATGATGGGAGAAAATATAAGATGAAGAAAGGAAAATAATGGGATCTAGTCAAAGGTATGTAGCTTCTCGAAGCGTGACCATAAAACATTGATCGATAGCCAAGAGAATAAGGGAAAATAATGGGATATAATAAAAGGTATCTAGCCGCTCGAAGCGTGACCATACAACATTGATCAAAGGGAAAATAATGGAATCTAATCAAAGGTATGTAGCCACTCGAAGTGTGACCATACAACATTGATCGATAGCCAAGAGAATAAGGGAAAATAATTACAACATTGATCGATATCCAAGAGAAGAAGGGAAATAAATGGGATCTAATAAAAGGTATGTAGTTGCTCGAAGCATGACCATACAACATTGATCGATATCCAAGAGAATAAGATAAAAGAATGAGATCTAATCAAAGGTCTATAGCCGCTCGAAGCATGACCGTACAAAATTGATCAAGGATCCAAGGGGAGAAGAGAAGAAGGAAGAAGGAGAGGGGAAATAAAAGAGAAATAAAATGCAAGATGATGATGAATGCAAATGGTGCAGATGCAATGCTATAATTTTGTTGATTCTGTATGATATTTTTCAATGTCATATTGGTTGCTTGTGGAGGCAACTTATGACTACTTTGCTTTTGCGACCAATGTAGGATGGTCCAAAGTACGAATAGAACAAATGCCTATTCAAATTTTGTTGTTGATTGATTTATGGATTCAAGGTAACATGTGTCAAACCATTCAAGTTAAGGGACATTGGGTTTAGTCATATGTACCATTCAGTATATGGTAAGGACCGCTTTACCTGAATGCTAGAAATAAATCCAAGATAATAAGGGAAAAGAATGGGATATAATAAAAGGTATGTAGTTGCTCGAAGTGTGACCATACAACATTGATCGATAGCCAAGAGAAGAAAGGAAAATAATTGGATCTAATCAAAGGTATGTAGCCGCTCGAGGCATGACCATACAACATTGATCGATAGCTAAGATAAGAAGAGAAAAGAATAGGATCTAATCAAATGTATGTAGTCGCTCGAAGCATGACCATACAACATTGATCAATAGCCAAGAGAAGAAAGGAAAAAATGGAATCTAATAAAAGGTATGTAGCCACTCGAAGTGTGACCATACAACATTGATTGATAGCCAAAATAAGAAGGGAAAAGAATGGGATCTAATCAAAGGTATGTAGCCACTCGAAGTGTAACCATACAATATTGATAGATAGCCAAGATAAGGGAAAATATTGGGATCTAATCAAAGGTATGTAGCCACTTGAAGCATGATCATACAACATTGATCGATAGCCAAGAGAATAATGGAAAATAATAATATTTAATCAAAGGTATGTATCCACTCAAAGCGTGACCATACAACATTGATCAAGGATCTAGGGGGAGAAGAGAAGAATAAAGGAAGAAGAAGAGGGAAAAGAAAAGAGAAAGAAAATGCAAGATGATGATGAATGCAAATGGGTGATTGCGGATTCAATTCTATGATTTTGTTGATTTTGTATAACATTTTTCTTGTGGAGGCAACTTATAATTACTTTGCTTTTGCGACCAATGTAGGATGGTCCAAAGTACAAATAGAACAAATGCCTATTCAAATTTTTGTTTTTGATTGATTGATGAGTGCAAGGTGACATGTGTCAAACCATTTGAGTTAAGGGACATTGGGTTTAGTCATACGTACCATTCAGTATATGGTAAGGACCGCTTTACCTGAACACTAGAAATGACATACCCTAATGTTGGACTAGGATTTAGTCAAATGTACCATTTAGTATACAGTAAGGATCGTTTTACCTAAATGCCAAATTGACATACCCATGGAAACGCATAAATATTGTGATCTAACAAATATTTAGTTGGGATTGAGATTATTATCATAAGATAATCTTCAGCAAAAAAAATTGTAGACAAATGTGATATCCGTGATTTGGATGTTTGGTTGTTTGGTTGCATGCAAAGTTGACTTTTGGATATGAATACCCCCTCAAATGAGGAATCATAAATGAGGTGAATGAAATGTGGTGAGATGATGATGGATCGATTGATAGAAGAAATATGCATGATAAGAGTGATGAAAAATTATATGGACAATAATATGGGCAGGTTTTCTAGGGTTTGGGATGAAATTTGGGTGATTTTGGGGCTCTTAGGCTCAATTCACAGGGTAGGGGGTGAATTGGATTTGGATTTGCAGGTCGGGGGATGAATTGGTCCAATTTGTAGGCCAAGGGGTGAATTGGGTATAATTCATAGGGAAAGGGGTGAATTAGAGTTTTAGGTGTTTTTAAACCTTTTTTGAAGCATGGGGGATCATTTTGATGGTGACAAGATTAGAGAGCGAGGAGTGAGCAATGGTTAGCGATGCAGATCTCTTGTTGTTGATCGAGTTGGATAATAGGATGGTGATGGGATACACTGGTGCTGGCAAGCGATGTGGAGACCCACCGGTAAGTGCTCATTACCTACTTTATTTTTTGATTTTATGTCTAGAAAAACGTGAAAGAAGGGGGAAGGTTTTCATGTTATTTTTAAAATTTGTGTAAATGTTAATTGAAATTAGAATACGAAGTGATAAATAAGCCAAATAGGTACCCAAAAGTGTGATCAATTTTTAGGTTTGACTTGTTTTTGTTGTAGTTTAACTGGACAATGGGTGAGGTAGTGGCGTAGTTTGATTTTGAATTTTGGGAGTGATGGGGTAATTTTTTTGAAATGTAATTGAATTTCATCTGTAAAAGTGGGAAATTGGTATCCAATTGTGTGACTGTATTTTTATATTGTCTTCGTTCGGTATGTTATCTGAGTGTGAGTTGTTAGGATGTAAATTAAGAAACTTTGACTGTTAAATTTTCTACTGCGAGTATATCATTTTGAAAACCATTGACACTTTCATCGTAGAAGGGCGAAATGGATATCCAAAAATGTGCTTTATTTTGGAATGTTGTTGCATTTGGCATATGTTTGAATTATGTGCCATGAAGTAGATAGAAATAAATTTTAAATTGGCTTTTGGGAGCCCAATATGTACTATTTTTTATTTTTGTTTGAACTTTCATCATGAAGTGGCAAAATGGGTGTCCATATATGCGACTGTGTTTTTGATGTGGTGTGATTTGGCATGTGTGTTGTATTGATGAGGTTGTATTGACTTTGATATTGAATTTTGTGCATATTTGTATATTGTTTTTGAAATTTGTTGACACTTTCATCGTAAAAGGTCAAAATGGGTATTCAAAAATGTATTTTGTTTTCATATGTCTGCTGGATTGATGTGGTTTTGAATTTAATACCATAGTGAGTATGTGAAAGTTTTAAAATTTTGATTGTTGGAAGCCAAATATGTACTATTTTTCACATATGTTTGAACATTTACCATGAAATGGAAAAATGGGTATCCAAAAATACGATTGTGTTTTTTATTTGTTGTGATATGTGGATTGTGCATGTTGTAATGTCTTGAAATGCGTGATAAATTAAATTAATTAATTTGTGTGTTAAATGTGTTTAGGAAAATTGTATTTTGTTTAATTCAATGATTGTATATTGAACTAATATGAATTTTGTTGTGCTTGTTTATGTATGAACAGGTGAAGAAGATCGAGCCTCAACATTGAATTCGTACGATGAAGGGCAAGTTGGATGATCTGATGAAGAATGAGGAAGATGAGGCGTGGTTGGATGCGGTGTGGTTTAGGGGTATATGGGAATGCAAGAGCATTCATGCCAACAAGGCATATATATCAGCTTTGTGTGAGCGATGGGATGCAGATCAGAAGAGCTTCCATTTTCCAATGGGTGAGATGATAATCACCCTAGAGGATGTTTATAGGATATATAAGTTACCTATTGAGGGTGTGTCAGTGAGGGTAGCACCAGATGAGATTCAGGCAGCTGTGATGGAGTGGTTCTTTGGTGACATATGGAGAGAAGTAGATACAAAGAAGATGGATTATGAGTTTTTATGGTGCAATAATATTTTGATTAAGCTCCAGTATGCAGTGATGGTCATGATCTCTACTTATGCTTTACCTGAAACTTCCATGTTTTTGTTTACCTCAAACAATCTTGATGTGGTGAGTGATATGGTGGAGAAAAATATTGTATTTGCATGGGTGCCTACACTCTTGGCTCAAGTGTATAGATAGTTGCATGATGTAGTGAGTGCGAGGAGGAATGGGTTGAGTTGGACTCCTTTATTACAGGTATGGACATGGGAACACATAACAATTGAGCATCCATCGCTATTGCCCTATAATGTGCATGTTGATGACCAGACATACTTACCATATGCCTTGAGATAGAGGACAGATGAGGATAATGGTATTAAGAGATCACATGAGGGTGATCCTCTATTTTGGCATGTGGAGTTTGGAAATTTGGTACCTGATGTGATTACGTGGAGGCCTTGGAGGGTGGGGTGGTATGGGAACATGATGATGAGCATTTGGGTGCCATTCATTAGGAAAGATGGTTGGTAGGACAGTACACTCAGTAGGCTAAGTTCTTTCAGTTTAGTCAAGTGATACAATAGTTCAAATTATGACAGGATATTTTAGAGATGTCTGTTGTATATTATCAATGATGGGATTACAAGGGGGAGTAGCTTGTAGTCTTACCATGGACTGGTAAGAGGGACCCATCCATGGTGATCTCAGATGTGGATGATATAAGGATGACACCAACATATAATGCTTGGTGGGTGATGTAGAGATGGGAACCAACTGTTAGGGTAGTTGATTTATGGGTACCGCTTGGTGGTGGGGTACTTGCAATAGGGGGGAGGGTAACTAGAGGTACTCGAGCCAGGTTGTAGGATAGATCTGATAGTGAGATAGAGGTACCTCTTTTATTATCCAGGCGATGATTGGGTGGCACCTTGAGTGCATTTATGGAGAGAGTGGAGGAGGTTCTTATGAGTAGTTAGGTACAACCTGTAGAGGAGGTAATGAACATGGAGGCAAGTGGAGGTGTAGCTATGGGTGGTTTCGATGATACCATAGATATGGATTTCCTTGATGAGATGGGAGAGATTCCCATAAAGGAGCAGGAGATGTAGGATGAATATGAGGAGGTGTTATTACTGCAAGATAGAGTATATCATCTAGAGGGGGAGATTCACGAGAGTTAGAGGAGTCAAGTGGTGAAGGTGATAGATTTTGAGGAGAGGTTGATAGCATTGGAACCCGCTGGTGATGCTGATTGGAATGCCTTCAAGGCTAGGTATAGTAAGATGGTAGAGGATATGGATCAGCTAAGGGTATATATGGAGAGGGAGAGATCTATAGTGGAGGCTCGAGATGTATATATTACAGAGCTACATGTGGATATGGTGAGGTAGTAATAGGCCTGAGATGAGGCTAAGGGAGCTCAAACAATAGAGGAGGTGTTGTCTGATGTGGTTGCTCTGAGGGTGGAGCTAGAGTAGCTATGAATGAGTAGTGAGAGTGCCAAAAGGTTACTTTCTAAGGAGGTAGCAAAGCGGGTGGCATGTGAGTTTGCCTTGGTGATGTGAGGGATTCCACTCCCTAATTATGGCCAGGCGGTGTCATGGTCTAGGACATAGTCACGAGCATAGGCATAATCTCAGCAGAGTCATCAAAGTGTAGCTTCATTGGGTTAGAGAGGTATGAGGGCTAAGGTGTGCGATGTGGTATAGGGTATAGATATTATTTTTGGGTCATATAGAGTGTTATCTTCTATAGGAGCTCAAGGATCAGGAGTGAGGGTAGAGTCCAGTAGGACTGTAGTGACATGTGAGATAATGTAGGGGAGAAATAGCTATGAGGGGAGTGAAGAAGCCCCTAGTGGTAGTTAGGGTTGATTTTCATTGTAGCCTATGGGTAGTTTTGGATGTTGTATGGTGGGCATGGTCCCAGTTTGTAGTCTACGGGTATTTTTGATGGATTACATATATATCTTTTGGTTTTAGCTATTATATATATATGTGTTATGATTGTGATTCAAATATGTTTGAGTTTCTTTTGCATAGATAACATAGTGTAAATGTATGATGGATGAATATATGTGTATGTGTTAGAGTGTAGAAATATGATTATACTATAGTATAGGTATACCGTAGAATGATATGAAGTAGTGTAGTTTGAACATAATACAATGTGATTTTATGTGAATGCGACAATGTATGCTAGAGTTTTAATAGATGCATGTAACATAAATGCGATGATGCAATGTGAGAGGATGCATGTAGGATAAATGCAGTACTATAATGTTTGATAATGCTATGTAGGATAGATGCATGGATGCATGTATGAGAGGACTAAAATGCATGAAGTAAGCACTTATATCATGGCATGTACCTATATGAATGTGATCCATTCTATAATCTTAGGGATATAGGATGGCATAAGGTATATTTAATGGATTTTGACAATCATAGTTGTAGTAATCAAATCTCAAACCAAAAACTATGCAAGTGTTGGCGATAACTCATAACTAATTTGACTGGTTCAAAGTCTATCATGGATCTATGTGTGTAAATGAGTGAGGTTCATTTATCCATTTTGATGGAGGTAATATTAACCCATTGGAAACATAGTCAAACTAGATAGCTCATCCACAAGCGCACAGTGATCTATACAAAAGAAGGTTTCTAATGTGACATATGTTTCACCACTTGTAAGGCTATTCCACTGGTAGGCAAGCTCTTGGAGCCTATTGCTAGTGATGGAAATTATCCCATGGTGTTATGTTGAACCTAAGGATCGAAGGTGATGAAGCATAAAAAATGTGATATCTGGAGGCTTTTACTTTTATTTTTTTTCCCTCGTTTATTGCTTGTAGTTGTTTTGTGGTGCTCTTTTTATTTAACTTTTTTTGTATGAGCGTTGGATTTTGTTTTATGCTCATTTGTCTAATTTTTTCTTATGCTTATCCCTTTATTTATCCCTAGGTCGTATTTTTATCATACAAGTGATAGGATGAGTAGGAGAAACCATTTTCTATATGGTGATGTCTACGTAAGGTGTCATCTTCCCTAGACTCAAAATTTGTTTAAGCATGTAACCTGTGTGAGTGATCTATGATAGAAGTTGAACCAGCCTGAGAGAACTATAATAAGTGTAGAAAACCTATGTGCTAGAGATGACATTTGATTTCTTGGACTAGTGAATGGTCAAAACTAAACAAGATACATGTACACACCTTAATCCTAAAAAGGGGGAATGGACATCCAAGTGGTGATGCTAACAAGTGCATATGTTATTCCTATCGAAGGTGTATTTCTAGGGGAAGAATATACAAACATGACATGAAATTATAATGACAAACATATGGATATATGGAATGGATGTGATGTAAATGATGCAAATGGAAGAATGCAATATCTACAAGAAGAATATCATGAAATGTAGTAACTGTAGATGTAAAAGTTTATTTACAAAGAATTGTATGGTGTGATGAGAATGAAGGCAAGATGTTGTGTAAATGGTTACCCCAATGTGTGGGGTGTGTATGTAGTAGACGAATAATATGTGACTAGTGAGAATGCATGTGATAATGATAGAAAAAGAGGAAGAATGTGAAGGTGGGATTTACAAGTGGAAGAAGCAACAAGAAACAAGAATTGGTAACCAACAATATGAGGGAATTACCGAAGGAGAGGGATTAGAATAAATATAATAGATCAACGTAGTCATGTAGCCGCTCGAGGCATGACCATACAACTACGTGAAGAAATAATAAGAAAGAGAGGAAGAAATATGGAAGATGAAGAGGAACTACTAATGGGAAAAAATATGAGGGTCAGGTCGTGAGTGAGGATGTGAAGCGATGATGTTGCTAGGGCTCTGATGGTTGGTGTATTTTGACATGTGGTGGATGTAGCGGGAGGGAGCTACCAAATATTCACATGGTGGAAAGGTGTGAGGGACAATGTGGTGGGAAGGACTCAAGAGTCGAGTGGATGCACAGGAACACTCGGATGATGGGGTGTGATCACCAAGCAACATGTTATCTACCAGGGTTTCAAACATACGACATGTGTTAATCTCATGGCTTGGCTAGCGATGGTATATACAGAACTGATGTTCATGGTAATTTCATAGTTTAGGATGCAATGGATTAGGTCTGATTTTAGGTAACACTAGGAGACCTTGATGAAGGAGATGATGAAACATTTCAGATAATGGTGTGGAGTATATAAGTGTATCGCTCCAAATTTTTCGCATCCTTACCTTCAGGCTATTGGATCCGTGCCCGGAAGGAGGATGGGAAAAGGATGTCGCGGTACCTCGGACTGAGAGGACTTTGCGAAGGTCCCGCCTCTCAAGGGAGGTGTATTTTGATGATTTTTCGATGGATGGTGGGTTCACCAGGAAACATTTAAGGGCAGTTTCCACGCCTAGGTTTGGAATGTGTTTTAATGTGTTCATTTTTAACTTTAAGCATTCATATCCTAGGTTTGGCCAAATGAATCTAGATTAATCTACATGAAAATGCAAATTCAATGAGTACAAAAAATAGATTTAAAGACATAAAATAGAGAATTTATAGAATACAAATGAGGAATACCTGATCCGGATGTCTGGTAATGATTCTGATGTTTGAAGCAGTCAGGATCATCTGGAATTCGATAGATTCATCTGGGATCTGACAGAATCGTCTGAGATCTGACGAATTCGTCAGACGAATTCGTCAGAGACCTACAAGCAGAAAAATAGATACAAAATACAACGAATACTACTGTGCTAACAGAGGGAAACAACACCAAATGAATGTATGAATATTGAATAATAGTTATGAATAGAAATTCAAGCAAATTACGATATTCTAATGACAAATCATGATCTTAGTATGCAATCTAAGCTAAATGGGTGAACTCCAAATGCAAAATAACATAAACACTGAATAAACTATCTAATTTGCAGAATAAAATAGCAGAGAAAAGGTTGAAAAGTGCAAACTTCAGGCACTGATTGCCTCAATATGGACTACAGTCGAGATCATCTCGCATCAGTACGAAATCGCCTCGAATTCGACAGGTTCGCCTCCGATCTGAACAAGTTCGTCGACGACGATGTGTGCTGGCTCCGACTGAAAAACAGTGATGTACCTACAACAAAATTGGTATGGGACCAGTGCAAATGAAAAAATTGGGATGGTTCAACGTAGATGGAGTTAAATTGCAGAGAATTTCAGCCAGGGGGTGCTAAGGGGATAGCTTAGGATTAAATAGGCTTAGGGGAGTAGTTAGGAGGTTGGAGATCATCCCAATTTGGGAGATCTCCAACGGGGGAGGGTCCCTAACGGCGTAGACACGCTTCTGCCCGGATTGGAGACCCGTTGGAACAGAAGCTAACTTTGCAAAATCAGTTTTGCGACAAGATCGTCTGGACGTCCTAGTCCAGACGAAATCGTCAGATCTGGGGCGATATCGTCTGATCGGCGACGATATCGTCAAACGGTCAAAACAACCTCTAAAATTGGCACGAAAAAGGGGGAAACGGATTACCCGACGGTTAACGGGCGGTTTGGGAGGTTAAATTTGAATTTTAAATTATTTACTAAGGTGAATGTAATTATTACAATTTTACTGCGCCAATTTTAGGGTGCTACATTTTGCCCCCTCTTTAGCGAATTTTCCGAAGAAAATGCGTTAAAGATGAGTTCTTCTCGATCTACGAGAAAGCAAAAATTATTCCCATTTTTAGGCGACGATTCTTGGTCGAATCGTACGACAGACTTACTATGGTGCCCCCTCCGTGTTTTTACCCAAATCGAACGTTTGAGGTAAAAACGCGAAAAAGCAAAAAATTATTTTTGAATAAAATTAAAAAAAATAGGGTAAAACCCTAATTCATTTTTACTGTTCATTTTCTGGTTTTTAGAGCTCTGAAGCAAAAATGGTGGAGACGACGCACAGATCGACAGAGGTCCGACGCGGTCTACGGGTAAGAGTCTAGACTTAACTAGGATGCTTGAATTTAATTTTACATGCTTTGTAGGTAATTTTTAGGTGATTTTTGAGCATCGCGGCCGTTTTTGGGCCGTCGACGTCGTCGGGACGAAATCGTCCCGATTTCGACGAAATCGTCTCAATTTCGGCAATTTCGCCCGAGGGCAAAATCGTCGAAAGGGGGACGATTTCGTCAAATTAGAGACGATTTCGGCTTGCGAAATCGGAGACGATTCTGCTCAAATTTGGGACGATATCGTCCAATAGTGGGCGATATCATCAATTGCATAAAATTGAATTTTAACTTGCATTATTGATTACTTGAATTGTTATTAATGATTTTTTTATTGTTTTTGTTGTTTATGTTTGCAGAGAGGATTACTAAAGAGCAGGGAATGGAAGTACGGAGGGTTGAGAGATGACTTGGCCGCTCTCACACAGGCAGAGCGAGATCAGCTGGCACAGGCCGGCTTGCAGCATGTGGCAGAGATGCCACAAGTGTCTACCGATATGGGGCTTCTAACAGCCCTAGCAGAGAGATGGTATCCGGGTTCCTCATGTTTTTGGCTACCTACAAGGGAGATGACTCCCACATTAGAGGATGTATGGAGGATTCTGAGAATCCCCATACAAGGACGGTTGATTACTCCTACGGCCAATCAGGGCCACGCTATGGGACGATTGTGCGGTGACCCGAGCTTCACCCTGGAGAAGGGCGGAGTTAATATCGAGGCACTACGCCAGATGCCTGGGGCATCTAGACTCACACGGGTATTAGCTGGAGTGGTTGGTGGACTTTTGCTGTGCCACCAGAGCGGGTGCAGGGTGTCGTGGATGCTCGTAGATGTGATCTACGATATGCGGGATCACGGCTACAGATTCTCTTGGGGCAGTTTTGTTCTATGCCGATTGTACAGGATCCTGTATGGGGTCGTGTACAAGGGCGGCCGATGTCTGGTCATGACATCGCTCTTACAGGTTTGGTGCTGGGAGCACATTGCAGTGCGGAGGCCGATAGGGCTTCCTCTGATAGGGGTTGACGGGGAGAGGCCTCGAGTCTTCTACTGGTGGCTCCGGAGAGGGGCACAGCGACGGATAGATCTGCCTATGTCCCGGAGGCTATTGGATGACTTAGTCCCAGATCAGATCACCTGGAGGCCATGGAGGGAGCATCCAGGGTGGGCCGAGGATGGACAGGAGTTGGCTCACGTCAGGCGAGTCTGCTGGCTGTGGATGGAGAGGGGAGAGGTGGAGCTCCACCGCTATGACCAAGTTTTGAGGCAGTTCGGTCTGCAGCAGGGGATCCCATCTCTGAGGGATTACGAGTTTTCCTGGACTATCCGGGATAACACCACAGTTAGCGGGGCTCCCGACATGCAACGGTTCTGGAGCCAGGACACGGATGATGCCCCCATCCAGCCAGTGGATGGGGACGACGTAGGGGTAGCCGATGGCTACGATGCCTAGTACGTAGGCATCCGCCCTCCTCGGATGACGAGGGCACAGGGTCCGATTCATGCGGTTGTGCATCGGATAGGGAGGCGGTGCCAAGCAGCGATGGAGGCAGCCCAGGGTCACGACGGGAGAGAGGTGAGGAGGCCACAGGCACAGGAGAGGCCACGGAGAGGGAGAGGAGGGAGGCGAGACCCCCATCTCCATAGAGGCCACCATCGCCCGATAAGGGCAAGGGTGTCGACACAGGAGAGAGTAGCGAGATGGCTACTCTCCGGGCGGAGAGAGATCATCTCCAAGCCCAGGTGCAGACTCTACAGGATGAGGCTGCACGCCACCGAGCTGAGGTGTCACAGCTACGGGACGAGATTGCATGCCTCAGGGCACGGGGCGGAGGGGCGAGCTCTGGAGAGCTGACACGGGCTATCGCCCAGCTGACATTCTATCAGACATTGTATCACCAGCTGGTGCCAGAGGCAGATAGACTACCCCTGCCAGCCAACATTGCAGATCCGATCAGGATCGGGTCATCGAGGACCACGTCCCGGTCGAGGACTAGGACTACGTAGACTGCGATGGGGCCACCTCGTCCACCTCAGGGCGGGGGAGGAGATGAGGCAGAGAGCTCGAGGGGCTCGCGAGGCTAGAGGGCTGGACTGACACTGTATAGACTGACATTGTATTATATGATTATTATTTTGTTGATAGAGGATTGAGTATGCCGAGGTACAGATTGTGGCATACCAATCCAGTTTTGATGATGTATATATACGGTTGTTGATATATATATGATATGAGATATGTTTTTGAGCACATGACTTGTATAATGTGTATACTGATGATGCTGTTATGTTTGATTGATTGATTTGATAATTCATGTAATTATGTCATTGGAAATATTATAATTTTGATGTCATGCTGTGATGTTTTAAATGAAATAATCTGATGTAACAAATTGGTTGTTTGTGATGTGATAATAATAAAAATAAAAATAAAAAGAGACTTCTAACAATAATTTCAAAGGACATTGTCGCTATTATAGACCATTTCATGGAGTCGCCGCTCACTCGGTCGTCAAGCTAGTCCCATTTATAGAAATATTGTTAAAAGTAAAAGAGTGCTTAAGAAACTGTCTTAAGACTTTGGTGCAATAATGCAAATGATGATGATGATGATGGTTTGTTTTCAGATTTTCATGAAAATAGTATGCATGAAATGATATTAAAATAATTTTTGCTAGGCATAAATTCCTAAGTGTGATAAAATTTTGGATAATTCTTTAGGAATTATACCATCATTGCAAAGTTGAAGTTTGACATAATGACATGAAATAATGAAAATGGGTTTGCTTTTTAAAAGCATAATTTGTGTAACATAATGAATTAAGTCATATGGTTTTCATGATTTTTAATAAATGGGGAATAAAAATTGTTACAATGGTTTGCGCTAGGCATAGAATATGTAGGTATAGACTTATACCATCATCGCGAAAATCCAAAAAAAGATAGTTTTATTGTATGGTTGATTTTTGATGAACAGAAAATATGAAAATGAGGACTTGCGCTAGGCATAAAATTCCACTTTTGGTTTTGGAACTATACCATCGTCGCGAAAGTCAACCAGATATATGTGTTTTGATTGTATATTTTGAAAGAAATTTTTTATTTTTCTATTATATAGTGGTCTTTGTGGTAAACAACTGTACTTGATTTATTCCAAACAAGTTGCAAAAATAATATTTCAAAGGATTTTAAAGACAAAAGTTAGATTTATAAGGAATCCCGTGTGCATATGTGAATTCATTTCCAATCTTGACTTATCATAATGATACACAAAATCTCTCAAATACAAATGTGTGTGCAATTGCATTGTTCATTTACCAGTTTTGAGCAAGATAATATGATACAAGTGATTTGAAGAAACCAAATAAGTGTTCATTAACCATGATGTAGATGCATATAACCATACTAGACTACTATGTAGGTCGGATTATCAAGAGCTAGCTAATCCATAAGCAGACATAGGTCTGTACAAAAGAAGGTCGCTAATGTGACGGACATATCACCACGCTAGGAGTTACCCAAGGCCAAGCAGGTTGGGCACAAACCACCTGTTATGGGGCTTACCTCACAGTTTTCGAATAATTGAGAATTCCAGGGATTCAAGCTCATCAACCCTTCTTTTCTTTTCAAAGGGTAGGGAAGGGATTTTATTGCTTTCTTGCTTTTGCTTTCTTTTCTTTTTCTGTTTCTTTTGAACTTTGCTTCTTTTTCTTTTTGTATTTTTTTGCTTGATTTTTGAGATAGTGCTTGAAATATTGCTGGAATGATATAAAATAACATTTTTCTTTTCTTTTTTTTTTTTTTTTTTTTCTTTGCTAGGGATACTTGCTCGGATTAGCTGTAGAGCAAGGGATTTTTATTCTGGGTAGGGGTGAGCTTGTCCTTTTGCCAATTCTCAAAGATTCTAGACCATGTGCATGATAGGATAGCAGGGGAAACTTTTCGCTCAAGAAATCAGTTCTACTATGTAGCAAAACATGGAAATTACAAATATAATCATTTTATTGTGAAAAGATGTGCTTGGTTTAAGTAAATAACAAGATCAATTCTCTATGCTCAAATTTTATTTAATTGAATTTTGTGGACTTTGATATAAGAGAGATTAGTAATCATGCCAGATAAAATCAAGATATTTATTTTTGTGAGTGTGCAAGTGAGGGATTCCAAATAAATGGTAATTTATCCAAAATAATTTGAAACGTATAACTGCAATAATTGTAAGAAAATATATATAAACACTTTTGAGAAGTTTTGAGAATGTTGACTCTCTCTTTCTTCTTTATTTTATTTTGGTTTCGAAAGAGTCAAGCATATAGCTGTTTTTATATTTTTATTCTTTATTTTTGATGTTTGGTTTTATTTTTGTTTTTGAGCAAAAAAATTTAACAAGTGCCTTAAATAAATGCAATAGATAGTTTTTGAAGATGATTATGAATATTTTTGATGTTTTTGGATTTTTATAAATTTGAAAGAAATATAAGATAAAAATTTTGAAAGTATTTTAAACAATTATATACAAGGATGAAATGACCAAATTTATGCATAGTAACGTTTAAGATGCAAAATATTCATGGGTTCTTTAAGTTCTTTACCATCTAAGGTAGACAATTTGTATGCTCCTGATTCAAATTTGGCAGTAATAATGTATGGTCCAAGCCAATTGGGCTCAAATTTACCTTTAAGGTCCTTAGTTGCATTTGTATTTTTTGATTTTCTTTTAAAACAAGGTCGCCAATCTCAAAGGATCGATGACGAACTTTCTTAGCATATGATCTTTTAAGCTTGTTTTGGTAAGCACGGAGATGCTCCAAAGCATTGATGCATTTTTCATCTAGGAGTTCCAACTGATCGAGTCTGCCAGCACGATATTCATCTCCTACTTCGGTATCTTGAAGTAGCAGAGCCAAAGAAGGAACTTCCAATTCAAATGGAAAAACTGCTTCAGCACCGTAAACCAAAACAAATGGTGAAGTTCCCGTGGGGGTTCGAACACTAGTTCGATAGGCCCACAAGGCTGGATATAATTGAATGTGCCAATCACGGCCAGCTTTATTGACTAATATTTTGAGAATTTTGATTAAGGTTTTGTTAGATGCTTCTGCTTGACCATTACCCTGAGGATAATAGGGAGTGGACCAGCGATGTTGAATCTTATATTTTTGGCATAATTTTTTAACATCTTTATTTTTGAAGCAAGTTCCATTGTCAGAGATGAGATTGGCAGGAATTCCGAACCTGCAAATGATTTGATTAAAAATAAATTTAGAAACTTGTGTGCCAGTGCAGGAAGCTAAAGGCATAGCTTCGACCCACTTCGTAAAATACTCAGTGGCGGTTATGATGAACTTGTGTCCATCAGATGACACAAGATTGATTTTGCCAATAATATCCAAGCCCCATTTAGAAAAGGGCCAAGGAGATGAAATAGCCTGCAGCTCTTGTGCAGGCGCATGGACAAGGTCAGCATGTTTTTGACACTTGTCGCAATGGCGCACATACTCATGTGCATCCGTTTCCATGGTAGGCCAAAAGTATCCTATCCGAAGGAGCTTTTTAGCAATGACACTACCACTAAAGTGTCCTCCACAAGATCCATCGTGGGCTTCACTCAAGGCTGATTTAGACTCTTCTAAGTTTAAACATCTTAATAGGATACCTTCAAAAGATCTCCTATATAAAGTATTGCCAATGATTACAAATCGACTTGCTCGTCGACGTAATAACCGACGCTGGTTTCTATTAGAATTTGCAGGGAAAGTCCCATTTTGGAGAAAATCAAATATGTCTGTATACCAAGGTTCAGGAGTAGTTTCATTGATTAGAAACACATCCAAAGGCTCTAAGCATGACTTATTTGAAGCGGGTTCCTGGAGTCGACGAATAATGATAGTGGCATATTCGTCATCTAACTCCAAGGGCAGGAGAGATGCAACTGCGGCCATAGCATCAGCTGCACGGTTGCTAGTTCGAGGAATAGCTTCCAAGGTAACTTGATCAAATAAAGACATTAATTGTAAAACATAGGCCTTATATGGGCACAGTTTATCATCTCTGGTTTGATAAACTTCATTAATTTGGTTTATAACCAGTTGAGAATCACCAAAAACTAAGAGATGTTTAATTTTTAGCGCTAGGGCAGCTCGTAATCCAAGGATTAGAGCTTCATACTCAGCAGTATTGTTGGTGCAAGCAAATGTCAATTTGAAGGACAGAGGAATAAGATGTTTTTGCGGAGATATTAAAATAATACCCGCACCAGCCCCACTCATGCATCGGGCTCCATCAAAGTATAAGGACCATTGGTCGGTATGGTCTGCCTCTAATTGAAGGCATTCATCTGGAAACTCGATGATGAGGGGATGGGTAGACCCTAAGGGTGCAGCAGCTAATTGATCTGCTATGATTTGACCCTTAACAGACTTCTGTCCTATGAATGTGAGATCAAACTCGCTTAGAGCAAGAACCCACTTGGCTGTGCGACCCGATAAATAAGGTCGACTCATGAGATACCTTAAGGGATCATATTTAGCAATGACATAAGTTTTTTGACTAAGCATATAATGTCATAATTTTTGCGTAGCAAACACGATCGCTAGACATAGTTTTTCCAACGTTGTGTAACGGGTTTCATAACTGATGAAGGTTCGGCTAATATAATAATTAGCACGTTCTCGCTTTTCATCATCAAGTTGAGCTAACATAGCCCCTAAGGCAGAATCTGAAGCAGAAATATATAGGAGAAATGGGCGATCAGATTTAGGTGGTGAAAGCACAGGTGGATTAAGGAGGTATTGTTTGAGAAGTTCAAAAGCTTCTCTACATTCTGTGTCCCAATTAAAAGGGACATCCTTCTTAAGGAGTTTAAGAAAGGGACCGGTTTTATCCGCCGACTTATCGATGAAGCGACGGATGGCTTGAAGTTTACCTTGTAAACTTCGTAACTCGAATATATTAGTAGGTGCGGGCATATCAGTGATGGCCGCAATCTTGAGAGGGTCGATTTCAATACCACGTAAAGAAACTAAAACCCCTAATAGTTTGTCGGATTTAACTCCGAATATGCATTTTGTTGGATTTAATCGAATGAGATATTCTCGTAATCGATTAAAGACTTTCCTCAAATCATCTAAATGATTATTTTCAATAATAGAACGAGCTATAATATCATCCACATAATCATGTAGGATATCATGCATCATATCATGAAAAATGTAGGTCATAGCTCGTTGATAAGTTGCACCGGCGTTCTTTAAGCCAAATGGCATCACTTTCCAGCAAAAGGTACCCCAGGGGGTAATAAAGGCTGTTTTAGCCTGGTCTTCAGGAGCTATCCGAATTTGATTATAACCGGAGAATCCATCCATTAAGGACATCATCCCACTTTCGACAGTGAAGTCAATGATTTGATCCATGTTTGGAAGAGGAAAGTCATCTTTAGGGCATGCAACGTTAATATCTCTAAAATATGTGCAAACCCTAACTTTGGTAGCTTCTTTCTTGGTGACTGGAACTACATTTGAGATCCATTCAGCATAATCAATAGCTTGTATAAAGATAACATGCAGGAGTTTTTCTAACTCCCCTTTGACTAGCAGAGCCACTTTGGGATGCATTTTTCTAAGTTTTTGTTTAACAGGTTTAGCATCCGGATGGACCACTAGATGATGCATGACTACGGAAGGGTCTAGACCTGGCATATCTTCGTATGTCCAAGCGAAGACATCTTCATACTCTTTAAGGAATGCAATGTATTGTTCTTGTTTTTCTTGACTTAATTCTGATCCAATATTGATTATGTGAGGATTGTCCTCAGTTCCAATATTAATTTTAATGACGTTTTCTACCTTCATATGTAGATCTCTTTCAAAGTTAGGTGGGGCGGGTGAAACGCCCAATTCTTGTAATTCTTGTAAGGTTAATTTAGATAATTCATTCTGAGGATTAGTGGCCTCAAGTTGGGCTATAGTTGGTATAGAACCATCAAAATAAAATCCATTGTGTAACATCTCTTCAACAGAGACATCATGGAAGATATCTCCTTCCAACTCTTCATCGGGGTCAGCAATCATTTCAGGGTATGCTATGGATAGCATGTTGCATGAAAACGACTGATTTTTAAGAGGCAAATCAACATGCCTATCCAAATAATCTTGATAGCATATGAGATGATCATCATCCTCAAAAGGAAAGGGTTGACCCTTATTAGGAAATAGGCCCACACCACAGTGGGCAGGCCACGGTTCTACCTCGAAAGGTTCTTTCATGCCATTTTGGGAAGGTCCCAAGCCTTTCCCTTTATATCCCATTTTAAGCATCATGGGTTTAGCTTTAATATAATCATTGGTAAAATAACACCGAGCATATCCTTCATGATGAGTTTTGATATTCCGAGGGATTCTTCCCCAGTCATATCCTTTATAAATGAAGGCACAACTCCCGACTTGGTAAGTACTTCCCATAGGTTGTGGGAGGCCCAAAGTACGAGGAGATGGCGGCAAGTTATTTAAAAGGTTTGAATCTTGCATGAAAGCATTTGTTTTTTCTGATATTAAGGTTGTAGATAAGTCTGGTAAAAGTTCATCAAAAAGGGCATAAGATGTAGAAGGCTTATTACCTATATCTTTAGATGTGGAAGGTATGATAGATGTGTCTATAGGTTTTGAATTTATAGGGATAGAACTTGAAGGATTGGTTGTAGATTTAAGATCTTTTTGAGGTTCTAAAATGATTTGTTTAGAGGGTTGTTGGTCTATATAGGAGGATGAAATTAATGGAGGGGAAATAGGTGAAGTTATGGGTGTATGTTTCACAGTTTTAGATGAAAAATAAGAACTAGGATGTGTGGATGACAGAGCAGGGCAAAATTGCACTCCAACGGGTTCTGCCAAAGCACACATATCAAAAGGTCTAGGGTCACCATGAATAGTGACCAACTGATTTTTAAACTCGAATTTAACACATTGGTGTAAAGTTGATGGGACCGCTCGCATGGCGTTGATCCAAGGGCGACCCAAAAGTATATTGTACGATGTTGGGCAATGTACAATAAACACGGTTGTTTCTAGGGTTCTAGGGCCAACTTGCAATGGGAGGGTAATAACTCCACACGTTTCTTGTGTTTCGTCATTAAAAGCTTTGATAATCATATCAGTTTTCTTCATTTCATCACTTCTAAAGCCAAATCGTTGGTAGAAGTCAAAAGTGCAAATGTTTAGAGATGAGCCATTATCAATCAAAACTCTTTTGACAGCTACATCTCCAATTAGAGCAGTAATGTATAAGGGATTGTCCTTATGTAAACTGTGTTGTGGGATATCTTTATCCCGGAAGTCAATACAATCAATCTCTCGAGTGATGATAGTATTGGCCATAGCTTCGAGTTGAATGTTTTGAGGTACCATCATTTGGCTCAATGTAAGCATCAACTCATCCCTATGGGTGGGAGAGGATCTTAATAAATCCAAAAGGGAAATTCTGGCCGTAGTATTGGACAATTGCTCATTAATATTGTAAGGGGGTTTAGATTGAACAGTAGGAACATGATTCCCTTTATTGGGGTTTTTCAAAATGAATGGAACCGATCCATCATTCTGGTTTGGTTCTTGTTGAGAGTTTTGAGCTTGTTGTCGAGTAACGACTCCAATGGTACCTACAATGTTATAGTGAAGACGTTGAACTGGTCTCGGTTGAGCATTAATGGCTTGTTCATTAGAAAGGAATATATTAGAAGAAGGTCGAGTAGTGACTCTTCTAGGAAATGGTTCTTCTAGAACCATAGCATCTGTGACGGGTTGAATGGGATCTGATTCGTTTTCAGAACTATTCGATTGGTTTGAAGTAATGTCTAGTTCACTTTCACTATCTGATTCTATATCACTAGAATCAAAAGTTTGAAAATTATGTAAGGGCCTGGTCGTAACCAGGGATAAGGTCATGTCAAATATTTGAGGATCCTGAATAGGTAATTGTCCGCTAATGGTTCCTACATATCGGGTAGGAGGGGGAACATTATGATGTTCGATTTGATTGGCTACCTCTTTACCATGTCTTGGTAAAGGGTGTTGAAATATGTCTAGAGTTTGATTGGCATTTTGATTTTGATTTTGGGGAACGGTCTTTTGAGTATTATTAGGAGGGTTTTGTTTAGGTTGGAAGGCTTGCACTTCCATTTCATTATTGTCAATCAAATCTTGTATTTTATGTTTCAACCTTTTACAAGCGTTGGTAGAATGTCCAGGTCCTCTATGGAAATCACAAGTGCAAGTCGACTCTGTATCCGGGTATAGTTGGGTCAGGTTCCCGGATAGTTGGTAATTGGATCAAACCTCTTTCGAGTAATTGAGGTAAAATAGTTGATAAGGGTTGATTTAATCTAGTGAATTCTCGAGGAGGCTTATCAGGAGGTTTCAATATGAATTTTTCTGTTGTCTTTGTTGCATTGATATTCGCAACATTCCTGCTGTCAGTGACTCCGTCACCAACAACTTGTTTGTTTTTATATTGATTTCTAGACGTTTTCTCATCATCCTTCTTCCTAAGTTGGCCTCTCCTAATGAGGGCATCTTCTACTCTTCGAGCTAAATCTATAGCTTGATCGAAGGTAGTTAAAGTAGCAGTCGATAGCTCATAAGATATCTGTTCCTGTAAATTGTTGATGAAAATGTCCAACATTTCCCTATAAGGCAGCACAAAGTGCAGTTTTCCTGTCAATTGCCTCCATCTAGCTAAGAAATCGGCAAAACATTCATCCTTGTCTTGTTTTAAATTGTATAGGTCTTTAATAGTTACATGCCTCTCGATGTAGGCACTAAATTGATGGACAAATGATTCCGTTGTTTCTTCAAAGTTTCTCAAAGAATGAGTGGGCAATTGATAGTACCACTCTAATGCCATTCCACCTAAACTTTTTGGGAACATTTTTAGTAATAGCAAGTCATCATGCGATATGTCGTGACATGCTATCCTAAACATGCGAAGATGCTCTATGGGATCTTCGGTTCCTTTATATATAGGTAGGATGGGCATGGGAAAATGCTTAGGGTATGGTTGAGCTACAACTATGGGATCCAAAGGTTGACTACAGATCTCTCGATAATTATACGAGGGATGGTAGGGATCTATCTGGTCCATACGTGAAGCTAATTGTTTCACCATGGCTTCCAGATTACTAGTTTGCCCCCCATATTGGTTCGGTAGGGCATTGACATGAGTTTTATGGGCATATGATGGAGGAACATGCAGATTAGATGCCATGTTACTATTGTGTAAATTATTGGTAGGAAAAGTATTATGAAGGAATTTTGAAGTTGTATTATGTTGTATTCCGGATTGTTGAAAGTTTGTATTTGGCTTTGTTTTAGGTTTTTGTTTACTTGAAGCATATTGCTCAATAGTTTGGTGGAATAAAGTAGTGAAGGAAGGTTTCTTTTGTGTGGGAGTGATTTTAGGTTGAATAACAGGTTCCTTAGGAGGTTGGGTAACCTTGTTGTTTTGACATGTTTTGAGCCATAGTGACCATATCCGTATTGGATGGCCCAGCCTTGTCACTTTCTTGATCAATGAAAGACAAGGGATTAGTGCGCATATTACACATATATTCCATGGCTGCTTGAGTGTTACTAATTTGCCCTTTATCAATACGAATTGCCACATTAAGGTCATCAATGTTATCAATGAGAAATTTCTGAAAATGCTCTGCATTGTCAAAAGCAATAGTTCCATTTGGAGCTACTCTAGGGGATGAGGATCCATCCTCTTTAACACTCCCTTCTTGTTCCTTATCTTCACCTAAGTCTTCTTCTGATTGACCTAGAGTTTCTCCTTCCGGATTTGGATCTCCAAGAAGGACATTTGGGTCTCTAGTTGTATCTTGTAACCAATCTTCTTCTTCTCCTAAAGTTTCTTTACCATTCCTAAGTTTAGGCATGGTGCTAAATTTTGATTTCAGCAAATATATATATATATATATATATATATATATATATATATATATGCAACAAATTAAGAGGTATATGTTTACTATATACCTACTACAATATTTGAAAATGAAATGTTTAAGTTTTTGCTAAGTTTTTTGGGTTTTTTTTTTTTTTAGTTTTTTCTTTGCTTTTTGAAATAATATTGTAAAGACAATCAACACAATAAATGCAAGAAATAAGACTGAAAGTAATAATCTAGTTTTCTATAAACAATTTATGAATATCATTAATAGGTTCGAGTTGTTCCGGAGTCATGAAGTGTTCTTCTTCAAATTGAAAGTTTTCTTTTAAAAATTTGATGAAAAGAGCTATAGTGATATTATCTGTCTCAGATTTTGGTTGATAAAAGTAAAGCTCATGGCAATACTCTCGATATAGCACAGCTCACGGAACTCTATTCCATCTTTCCCTATCTGTAAGAACAACCTCTTGGTCTTCTACACAACCTAGGAACTGGTGCACAATGGCTGCGTTCTCGAGGTATTCCTCGAAGGTGAACAATTCTGAAGATACTAGAGCTCTCCTATAAGCTAACCATCTATGGCAGGCTCTCTGAAGTTCATGATAAAAAACTAATTGATGAGGATCCAGGATTCTATCTAGGACTAGCCTCTTGATTTGCTTAAGTTGTGTGGACCTAGATGAGATGAGACTAAGTCTTCTATCAAGTTCGTTCCACAGGAATTGATTCCTACTTGTTTCAGGCACACTAAGGACAGAATTGACTTCTATGGCTGCCAATTGGTTTTCTACGTTTATAGTAACTGCTAACCTTTTCTTAGGAGCTACCATCTAAACATGATTTCAAAGTTAAAGGATTTAAAATGCATCTATGTTTTAGTTGTTCTATATATATATATATATATATATTTTTTTTTTTTTTTTTTGTTTTCAAAAGGTTATGATGCATTCACGTCGGGTTCACCAAAATGTATCGCTCCAAATTTTTTGCATCCTTACCTTCAGGCTATTGGATCCGTGCCCGGAAGGAGGATGGGAAAAGGATGTCGCGGTACCTCGGACTGAGAGGACTTTGCGAAGGTCCCGCCTCTCAAGGGAGGTGTATTTTGATGATTTTTCGACGGATGGTGGGTTCACCAGGAAACATTTAAGGGCAGTTTCCACGCCTAGGTTTGGAATGTGTTTTAATGTGTTCGTTTTTAACTTTAAGCATTCATATCCTAGGTTTGGCCAAATGAATCTAGATTAATCTACATGAAAATGCAAATTCAATGAGTACAAAAAATAGATTTAAAGACATAAAACAGAGAATTTACAGAATACAAATGAGGAATACCTGATCCGGATGTCTGGTAATGATTCTGATGTTTGAAGCAGTCAGGATCATCTGGAATTCGACAGATTCATCTGGGATCTGACAGAATCGTCTGAGATCTGACGAATTCGTCAGAGACCTGCAAGCAAAAAAATAGATACAAAATACAACGAATACTACTGTGCTAACAGAGGGAAACAACACCAAATGAATGTATGAATATTGAATAATAGTTATGAACAGAAATTCAAGCAAATTACGATATTCTAATGACAAATCATGATCTTAGTATGCAATCTAAGCTAAATGGGTGAACTCCAAATGCAAAATAACATAAACACTGAATAAACTATCTAATTTGCAGAATAAAACAGCAGAGAAAAGGTTGAAAAGTGCAAACTTCAGGCACTGATTGCCTCAATATGGACTGCAGTCGAGATCGTCTCGCATCAGTACAAAATCGCCTCGGATTCGACAGGTTCGCCTCCGATCTGAACAAGTTCGTCGACGACGATGTGTGCTGGCTCCGACTGAAAAACAGTGATGTACCTACAACAAAATTGGTATGGGACCAGTGCAAATGAAAAAATTGGGATGGTTCAACGTAGATGGAGTTAAATTGCAGAGAATTTCAGCCAGGGGGGTGCTAAGGGGATAGCTTAGGATTAAATAGGCTTAGGGGAGTAGTTAGGAGGTTGGAGATCATCCCAATTTGGGAGATCTCCAATGAGGGAGGGTCCCTAACGACGCAGACACGCTTCTGCCCGGATTGGAGACCCGTTGGAACAGAAGCTAACTTTGCAAAATCAGTTTTGCGACAAGATCGTCTGGACGTCCTAGTCCAGACGAAATCGTCAGATCTGGGGCGATATCGTCTGATCGGCGACGATATCGTCAAACGGTCAAAACAACCTCTAAAATTGGCACGAAAAAGGGGGAAACGGATTACCCGACGGTTAACGGGCGGTTTGGGAGGTTAAATTTGAATTTTAAATTATTTACTAAGGTGAATGTAATTATTACAATTTTACTGCGCCAATTTTAGGGTGCTACATTTTGCCCCCTCTTTAGCGAATTTTCTGAAGAAAATGCGTTAAATATGAGTTCTTCTCGATCTATGAGAAAGCAAAAAATTATTCTCATTTTTAGGAGATGATTCTTGGTCGAATCGTACGACAACTTACTATGGTGCCCCCTCCGTGTTTTTACCCAATTCGAACGTTTGAGGTAAAAATGCGAAAAAGTGGGGTAGATATAAGGGTCAACGGTAGGTGTGCGAGAAGCGGATGGAATGAGGTTGAATGGTGTGGGAGTGGGTTGAGACTTTGATGTGAGTCAAACCCAAGGACGAGGCATGGACCTAGGTGGAGGTGAAGATGTACAGGCTATGGTGGACTGGCGAGTAGAAGTGAGGTAGTGAAAATGACTCAGATGTAGCTCAAGAGTATCAAGTCAAGATAGGATCTGTTGTATATCATGATGTGGAGGTGATGGGATTAGATAAGGTGATGAGGAGGACTCAAATATATAAGTAGGAGTGTAATATAGTTATGAGGAAGTATATACATGAGGGAAGGATGGGGGTGAGTGGAATGACTTTGCAAATTATAAGGTTGGTTGAAATGGTAGGTTGTGAAATGGTGAAGGTGGCATTTGAAGGATGGGTAGTGTAGGAGAAGGTTGTAGGTAATTCCATGTATAGGATGGAGGTACATGTGTGGAAGTAGCTTGGAAAGCATGTAGGTGAAGGGCTTGGGTGTATGGGGACATCCCACTTGGAAGTGGGGGAGGTAAGCATGAAGGACATGCAGGATGATGTGTGTATCCTCTATTGGCAAGGTGATAAGCTCCTGAAGGATGGTGAGGGGAAGATAATGGTGAGTAGGATTTCCTTGTATCCTCAATTAGAGGTAGAGGAGACCCTTGGGTGCGTACATGGGAGGTTTCTTCCTTTTTTTCAAATGAGGATATGGAAACCTAATTGTCTCTTGAATGAGGTGAGTAGGATGACCCTCTACGGTGGGGTGAAGGGCATCGGGGTGAAGTGTGGTGATATGAACAAGATGAGGGTGAGGATTATCTGGTATGTACAAGGGCAGGTGGTCTGTCCAGATTCATCGATGTGATAAAAATTAGGAGCAGTGGGGGATGATCCTACATGGTGGTAGTCTAAAATGCTCATAGTGTGTGTATATGATTGTGTATCTCTGCTCATGACGTAGCGGTGGATGATGTAAATCCTGTAAATAGAAATAGATACCAATAGTATATAAATGGCATAAAAAGCAAATGTACATCTATTATAATAGGAAATAAATATCGTGTGTGTATGGTGATGTGCATAGTGAGTGATGTGTAGTGGTGGATATCTATGTAAGCTACGCATTGAAGGTACAAAGGTGAAGAACATTTATGGATTCAGGTTCAGTGAGACCTTCAAGATTAGCCAATAAATAGGTGCCTAAACCAAATTTATATGTGATTATGAATGGGCCCAACCAATTTGGGGTAAACTTGTCATGTTGTTGGTGAGGTTGACTTATGATTTGTTGGTTCTCTTTGAGAACTAACTCACCTATTTGGAACGCACGTTGATGCCCCTTACTATCATAGGTACGACGAAGGCGGTCTTGATAGACTCATGTGTGCTCGATGATGTGAATGTGGCATTCATCAAGGAGTGTGATCTGATCGAAGTGGGATTGACGAGCAGTGTTATCGTTAATGAATTCTTTCATAAATACTCATAGGGATGCTATCTCGAGTTTGAGGAGTATAATGGCTTTAGCACCATAGATGAGTGATAAATGGGATGCCCCAGTGGGAGTATGGATGCTCATATGGTAGGCCCACAAAGCTAAGGGTATTTTATTATGCCAATCGTAATGAGGCTCTACTACTATCTTACGAAGTATAGAGCAAATTGTTTTTTGGTAGCCTCTGCCTAACCGTTACCTTATGGGTAGTACGGGGTAGAGAAAATATGATGAATGTTGAATTTGGTGCAAAGAGCATGGACAATTTTGTTCTTGAATGATTTCCCATTATTAGAAATGATTTGGAAGGGAATTCCAAAGTGATATATATTTGGTCTGTAATGAATGTTGCAATCTTGGCTCTCGTGGTCTAGATGAGTGGTACGGATTTGACCCACTTTGTAAAGTATTATGTGGTTGTGATGATAAATTTAAGATTATTGTATGAGGTAGGTATGATTTGTCTGATAAGTTCAAGGTCCCATTGAGAGAAGTGCCACATGTATTGAATAGGTTGAAGCACTTGATATGGGAGATGTGTAATATTTGCATGTTGTTGGCACTTGATACAGCGCTTCACATACTAATAACAATTGTGTTCCATCTTGGGCCAGTAGTAGCCCATGCGAAGGATGCACTTTGTGATTGCCATGGCACTAAAGTGTTCGTTGCATGTACCATAATGGGTTTCTTGTATAACCCATTGAGATTCATGTGGTTCTAGGCAATGCAAGAGGATGCCATCATAACTATGATGGTAGAGGATGTCCCCCAATAATGTATAGTGAATCGCTCTTTGTTTGAATGCTCGATGATGAGCATGTGGTAGGTCACATGGTAGGAATCCTAACTTAATATAATCCTTGATTTATGCAAACCAAGGATCATGTGGTTCAGTATTGACTACATGAATACCACCATCATCTATGGGAGGCATAGGAGATATGGCAAATTGGATGAGGGCATGTATGGATACACACATGGTATATGATAGGGAGTTTTGTGGGATTAATGATTATAAGAATGCCATTGTATCAGAAAAATAGTTTGATGATCATAGAGTAGCTTCGATGTCATACCACTCAAATTGGGAAAGAAGTTGTTGCATGACCTGCTTGTATTGTTGAAGGATTGGACAACGACATTGTCAAATTTCTTACACTTGGTTTACTGTTAAGATGGAATCACCTATGATGTGGAGGCATCTGATATGCATGGAGTGGGCCTATTTTAATCCTAGGATTAAGGCTTCATATTCTACATTATTGTTTGTGCAAGGGAAGTCTAATTTGAATGAAAATGGGAGTGGTTCCCCTTCGGGTGTGAAGAAAATAATACTTGCACCCCCAGCATGAGTGCATCGGGATCCATCCAAGAATAGATTCAAATCGATCAGTATTTTTTGCTTGACATTATTTTTAGCTTTTATAATGTGGAAGATGGAATCATCTAGAAGCTGGATATGGAGAGGTTGATCATCTGGCAATGGAGCCTCAGCAAGTTGATCTGTAATGACCTGTCCTTTTTTGGATTTTTTTGAGATGAACTCTAGGTCGAATTCAGTTAGAAGCATAATCCATTTTTTTGTGTGAGAGTTGTGGTAACTTTTGTTCATCATATATCATAGGGGATTATCTTGAGCGATGACAAAAGTAGTGTGGTTTAACATATAGTGACGAAGTTTTTGGGTGGAAAAAACTATAGCTAGGCATAGTTTTTCCATGTACCCATATTGAATTTTGTAGTTGACTAGTGTAAGATTGATATAGTATATAGCTTGCACTTTTTCGAGTGTATTATTTTGAGCTAATAATGTGCCTAGCATAAAATCTATGGCTGAAATGTATAGTGTAAGCGGTAACTATGGGTGTGGGGGAGACATAACTGGTGGAGAAGTGAGGTAGGCTTTGATAGAATCAAAGGCTTGTTGAAAGTTGTCATCCCATTTGAAAGTGACTCCTTTCTATAGGAGATGATTGAATGGTTTGCACTTGTTTGATAGTTGTGCTATGAATCGACGAATGGAAGTGATTTTACCCTAGAGCCTATGCAATTGCTTTAGATTCGTGGGTAGGGGCATCTCGATGATGGACTTTACTTTGGTAGGGTCTACCTCAATGTCGAGTTGGGAGATAATTAACCCTAGTATTTTACCTAAAGTAACTCCAAAGACACATTTCTTTGGGTTAAGGTGCACATTATGTTCTAGTAAACGGTCGAAGATCTTTCGGAGATCATCTAAATATTGTGAACATTCCTTGGACTTTGCAATGAGGTCATCAACATAATATTCCATGATTTTATGCATGTAATCATGAAATATGTAAGTCATTGCATGTTGGTAGGTTGCCCCAATATTTTTAAGACCAAATGGCATGACCTTGTAGCAAAAATTCCCCCAGGGGGTTGCGAAGGACATTTTATGTTGATCAGCAGGGTTGATTTTAATTTAGTTGTATCCATAGAATCCATCCATAAGGGAAATCATATCATGGCCTGCTATGGAGTCGACTAGCAAATCGATGTTAGGTAGAGAGAAATTTTCTTTGGGATAGGCTTTGTTTAAATTATGGAAATCAGTGTAGACATGAACCTCATCGAAAGGTTTAGGCACTAGAACCATGTTGGACACCCATTCAGGATAATCTATGGGTATGATGAAGTCTACATCTAAAAGCTTTTGGAGCTCATATTTTACTAGCAATGCAACTATAGGATGCATGCATCATAGCTTTTGTTTGATAGGTTTAGCCTCTTTGTCTAATGTGAGATTGTGGACTACAAGGGTAGGATCGAGGCCTAGCATATCTTTGTAAGACCACGTGAAGACTCTGATATACTTTCTAAGGAAAGTGGTGAACAAAATGTGCTCTTTGAGTGAAAGGCTAGCGGCTAGTTTAACAATGTGAGGGTTTTTGGGGTCATCATCGATGTCTACGTCAATGGTTTCTTTGATTAGCATGTGAGAACCATCACGAAGTTGTTCTGGGATTGAAATGAGGTGGAGGTCATCGATGGCCTCAGGAATTTTATATTCGTCATCTATGTAGATGTTCATGTGATGAACGCACGGGATGTGAGGTGGTGTAGAAGGTGAAGGAGCGTTAGCGATATGTAGGACATGAGGTGAAATTAGAAAATCTTGAGGTGATGGTATAGGTGAGATGTGTGTGAGATCGATAAAATTTAGATTTGGTGTTTCATCATGAATTTACTGATGTGTGTATCAAAGTGAAGAGAAGAGATCCACTTCAACCATATTAACTGATGTTGAGGGGGAATTTGGGGGTGAAGATTATGATGATGAAGACTCAATAACCTATGGACGTTGTAGGAGGCTCAATGGAGGGTGCAGGATGACAGGTGTAGAATGTGGTCGAGTAGCAGATCGATGGAGTTGCCAATGTATAGGTAGAAATGTGGCCAAATGTATTGGTGATGATGGGGAAGACACCATGTCATGCTTTGGATCATGAGCATTTAGAGACAAGATGGCAAATTGACTTGTTAATTCATCAACACAACATGACGATGTGGTATCAAAAAAAGGAGTTTCTTGAAATACGTCATAGGTAATTGTGATAGTTGAGTGAGGGGATGGGTTATCTTCTAGGATATCCATATCGATATACTCTTCTAAGGTGTGTGTTGTAAGGGGAGAAGGGTGTAGGGATAGGTCCTGGAGCTCATGTTCCTATGTGTGAATGATGGTTGGGTGATAACCTAGGCCTGATTTATCAGTAGGTAATTGCACATGAGGGTTGATGGGTATACATAATCCTTTTTCGTAATAGCCTAACCCAAATTCATGCCAATAGAAACGTTGAAGGTAGCATAAGGTGAAATAGGGGTTAGCCATGTGATCTAGTGTACCACAAAAACTGGATTGTGGTGGTGGAGGGGCTACAGGTGGGAGTGAGGAATCAACTCCTACATACACAAAGTTAGTTTGGTTGTCAGGAGGCCCTAATTGTATAATAGTTTCTATGGTCAAAATTGAGGCTGAAGGGCAGTCGAAGTCATGCATGGACTGAACTACAAGTGGACGTACATGGGTATCATACACATTGTAGTCACCTAGGCCTGAATTTATCATAAAAATGGAAATATGAGATGGTGTATGTTGTGGTGAGCGAGGTGGTGAATCTGAATTAGAATATGAGGATGCGACCTGGGAATCTCTTATGGTAGTAGTAGAAGGATGTAACAACTGATCATTGAGGTGGGAAGCTCACTACTCCCACTCATGGTATTCATAGATCGTGGTTGGGATAGGGTGATCCACATGTGGGAATTGGGAAGGAGGAGGAGTGGATGTTGGTGTTGTGCTATGAGGAGACGTGAATGATCTAGGTCATGGGAAAAAAGGAAGGGGAGGTGTTTGAGGTGTAGGAAGAAGAGGAGGTTCCATGGAGGAAGGTGGGTGAGGTGGAGTGGTAGGTTGTGATGCAGGTAACAAGGATGGTCTCGATGTCATGGGTGGATTTTTGGAATATGATGGTTGAGACGGTGGTGGTGGCCACAAGGAAGGTGGTGAAAAAGGTATGGTAGTAGGATTGGGTACTACAGTGGTTGGTGCTAGTGGTGCGGATATTGAGGTGTGTGTCCTTGGTGATGATTGTGGTAATAAAGAGGATGTAGGGGAGGATTTCGATGCTCCTATAGACTGGTGAGAAGAAATAGGGAATAGTTGTGTGGAGGATGATGAGGGTAGTGGTAGAAGGTCTATAATGTTGTAGAATTTAAAGGGGTCCCCATAGGTAGGAACATAGTGGATGAGTCCGTCGTGGATGTATTTGATGCAATGGTGCAATGTAGAGGGGACACACTGCATGTCCCTGATCCATGGATGACCAAGCAGGATGTTGTATTGCATTTCACCTTGAATGATGTGAAATAGGATGGGGATGGTGCAGATACCTACCCATATGGGTAGGATAATGGATCCTACTATAGGTCACATGGATCCATCGAATGCACATAGATCGAGTGATGGGGTGGCAAAGTGAGTTGGTGGGATATGCAGGTGATGTAGAGCTACTATGGAAATGATACTGATGGAGGAACCTATATCAACGAGGACATGTTTGTATGTAATTTCATTGATGGTCTCTTGGATATGGAGAGGAGGATCTACTCCTTCTCCTATAAGTTTCATGATCTCGTGATCGTGAAAGCTGATGGAGGGCTGAAGGTAGTGTGGAATATTTTCTACAAAGTTCATGAAGGCATTTGTATCATGAGTCTCAAGATCGATAGAATGTAGGATGTCATTCAACACCTCATGATGGGGTTGAGACTATTGTAGAAGATCATATATGGATAACCGAGGTGGGAGCATTACGCAATTGGTGGGTAAGGCTACCATGAATTGTGATGATATTTTGTGGTGGTGGAGGTGTGGTGTTGGAAGTCGTAGGATATGGTGGAGATGTAAATGGTACCAATAGGGAAATGATAGGTGGGGTTTGATGCAAAGGATACCATTGATTTCGAGTGGTAAGGTTAATCATGCCCACTACACCACATGAAGGGGGGTCACATTGGACATTATTTACCTACCTAGGTGGCCCTTGGGGATTAGGTGGAGGTCTTTGGGGGTTAGTTCCCCTGTGATCAGGTAAGGGGTTTTGGAATATCCCTAGGTTTTTATTTTGTGGTGCAAGGGGGTTTGAGACCTGGATGGTACCCCTCTCGATAAGATCTTGGACATGACCATGGAAGGAGCAACAAGCATCGATACTATGGCTGTGTTATCAATGGTACTGACAAAAGGCTTGCTCATTATATCCTCAAGGCTTAGGTAGGTTTGGATCAAGTGGTCAGATTTTAGGTAGGATAATGTGGCTTGCATCATATAACCTCTAGAAGAGGGCTGGTAATGGTTCAAAAAGTGGTGTAAGGTTGCACTGTGGAACCTATGGATGCATACCATGAGGCTACTGAGGCCTAGGAGGAGGAGGTGCATTGGTTTGAAATATTTTCTATTATGGAGGAGAGAATTATGGGACTAGTGAGGGTGCTAAGGTAGCAGCTACCACTTGGTTGGCTTGTGGTGATCGAGGATAAGGTTGGTTAGGTGTATTTTTGTTGAAATGGAAATTAGAGTTGTAGTTTGGTTTCTATCTCAACTTAATCTTACCTAATTGGACCTTGATGTCCTCAATAACTTTGGCTTGGGCAATGGCTTCTTCAAAGGTATAGCTTTGGTGAAGCTGCAAATATGTGGAGATGTGTCTCTAACTCGATAGTAGGAAGGCTATGGGTGAGGTCATGGATGATCGATATCCACCATGAGACAAACTCGATAATAGGTTCATTGTCTGCCTGTCGTAGGGCATAGACATCTAAAAAATTAGTCTTCTTTTTAATGTTTATGGAAAAATGCTCCAGGAAGGAGTTGGCCAATTGTTCAAAGGTATACAGGCTATGGCGTGGGAGCATGTTGTACCATTCTAAGGCTTGTCCCCAAGTGAAAGGGAGAAGGTACATAATATAAGGGGGTTGCTACTATGAAGTTGGTAGCAAGATGAGTAGTAGTTGCTCATATGTTCTCTAGGATCTTCCTTACCCTTGTATTTATCGAACTTTGGGATCTCAAAGTGATAGGGATAAGGTGGGATTAGGACTAATGGATGGACTGGCTCATTGCATAGTTTTTCATAGGTTAGTTTATACGGTCCATAGCTAGATGTGTGAAGGTTGAGCATCTTCACTTCATCTTGTAGAAGTTGAATTTTGGGTGCCAATGGTGTAGGGGAAGGTGTGAAGGTGGGTGGAGCCTATGAGTGTGGTGGATATTGGAGTTGTTATTCTTCCCAGTATTGAGGAGGGAAGTATTGTAATTGGTCCTGGTGAGGTGGCTACTAAGTGACGTATGATGTCATGACCAATGGAACACTAGGTTGTGGAACAGGCATTTTCTGAGGGTAATAGTATTGTGGTTGTGGGGTGTGCGGTTGTGGCACGGGTATCTATTGGGAATGAGCCTACTGTAATGGTTGGGTCATGGGAGGTGATGACCAAGAAGGAGGTATAAAGAATGTAGACCCTATAGATAATGGTGGAGGTATCAAAACTGACGGTGTGGGAGGTGGATGGGATGAAGTGTCAAAGGATGGCACATGTCTCTGTCCCAATGGATAAGATGTAGGAAAGCTAAACTGCATGGAGTAACTTGGGGGAATAGGGATATAGGCTATGGGTCTTGATCCATAGGTGGGAAGAGGACTGATAGTTGGAGCCTGAAAAGGAGGAGGAGGGGGTAATATGAAGGTGGATGTAGCCAAAGGTGGAATGGAATATTGGGTAGCATACCCTCCCATTACTTGTGATGTAGATGGGAAGGATGAAGAGAAAGGAGGATAAGCTCCCAAAGTAGGAGCTTGGGGAGGTGGAGTGGTGAATGTGTTCACTCCAGATTGGGTGTTTGTGGTTGGTTGATGTTGTTGGTATTGTGTTGGTTGTGTTTGAGGAGGTGGTTGGGACAAATCCTCAAAGGATGGGAAAAATGGTTGTTGGGAAGAAGATGGTTGTGACTCTTGGGAAGAGTATGGGTGTGATGATGGAGGTGGTACTTGTATTTTGTTGCAAGGGGGTTTTTGTGGTGTATATTGGAAGGATGGCATCTGGGTTCTTGGTGTGGATGAGGAGGGGTCTGAAATCATCCCTACGATAGGGGTAAAATATTCAACCTAAGGGTGAGTACGGTTTAGTAACGAGGAGTCATTCTCAAAAAGGGATTGAGATAGGCTCTAAAAGAAAGGGTGCATGAAGGTAGGAGATGTAGGTGGGGTCTCTTCTTCTATGGTAAATAGAGGAGGGGGTTGTCCTGGAGTAGTGTAGATCACATGGTCACAAAATGTGGAAGGTGGATTAGGTGATGATGAAGGGTGAGTAAGTGGATGGTCTTCTTTGAATGAAGTGGCAAGGGCTTCACTCAAAGTGGATGTCTCACCCTGAGACATCATGTGTGTGTAACATGGATCAAATCCTATGAGCAGATCAAGTGTGCATGTGGACTTCCCCTTCGTGAGTGAAGGAGGAGGGGTAGACTGACTAGAAGTGGCACTAGAAGCCTCCTCTATATGGTGCACTTAAACGCATACTTGACTACGGGTAAAAATAAGCATGATGGTGTATATCATGCCATGAAATTTTAGAACCATACAAAAACAAATATCTGTGGTTTTGGGTGTGATGTGGAAAGGATTTTAGAATCAACTATGTGATTTGTGGACTCAAACTATAATGACAAGTTGTATGGAGCCAAAAACAAAGTTTTGCATGGTGTGATGTGCTGAAATCAGTTTGTGATCATGCAAACAATGCAAAACTAGAATCAATTCTAAATGCATAAAATAAAGTGTTTTGTTCTTTTGAGTGTGTTTTGATGTTGAAAATTTACTTCCTAGATAATATCATAGGCAGTGGGGTGAATACTCTAGAAAATCAGGAATGTCATCAGTATAGAACCTCCTGCAACACCCAAAGGTGCATAGAATAGAACAATATTGTGACGTGCGGATGGTGACCTGTATGGAAGGCATAGTAAAATGATAACCTATAGGGGAGAACTCAAAGTACTGAAATGAGCTCATTGTATCCTCTCACAAGAAGAGGTGGCACTATCTGAGACCTGCTACTGGCATACCCATGCTTTCGCTTCACCCTCGAGCAGGCTTAGTCAATAACGATAGTTACTATGTTCACAAATTATGTAATCCTTGTGAATGAAGGCATCTAATCCTATCCCACTCCGAAGGTTACTTTTGGTGATGAAATCTAGAACCAATCTCAAAAGTGGGGGGTTTTCGATGATGAATTCTAGAAAACCACTCCTATGGGGCTGCTAGGTGTCTAGGGGGTGAGATGGTGGAGGGTACAACTCCTACCACACCAGTCTCTAATGATGGATTGGGGATGAAGTCCAATCTCACCATTTATTTTAAACCACATGTGTGTGTGGGTTTGAGTTTTCTAACGATGATGTATAAAGAAATAAAACTAACTAAATACCTTTTTGAAATGAAATCTAGCCCTAGATGCACTTTTTGGAAGCAAAGCTAGTCCTATTGCCTTTTTGAAAAGAAACTAGGATATATGCTTATGAAGTAAACAAGCAAACCAAACAAAGCATGTGATTGCCAAAGAAGTGAGAAATCTAAGCTAAAGACAAGAAAGGAAAGTGAAATTTGCTTTTGTAAAAAGAAGATGATTCACTATCATAAGGAAATGTGAGAAGGAATTTGAAAATCTAATCTAGATACAAGAAAGAAATGGGAAAGTGATTGTTGGTACAAAAAGAGATTTGAAATTTGCCTTAATAAAATGTACAAAAGAAAAGTGTAAACCCTAATCCTAAATACAATTTTGAACAAGGAAATTTGAAATGTACTTTCAAAATAAATTGATAGAATGATACAAAAGAGAAATAGAAATCTATTTAAAGTGCGATTTGAGAAAAGAAATGAGAATGTTCTTGAAATGTAAATAAAATGAACTTTCTGATTTTACGCAGGTTTTTGAAAAGAATTTTTGAAAGATCTAGGTATTGTAAGAAAAATGGCTTTACAAACTTGCGATTTACCAAAAAGAATGACTAGAAACTAAAGCCTATTCTAATCCCTTAAGCAAAGAGGGATGTAAATCTGATTTCTATACAAAAATATAAAGATAGAGCAACTAACCTAAATGTTCTTGACATGATAAGTGCATTGAAATAAGGGATTCACCAAATGACATGATGCATTTGCTAGTGAACTTTTCATTGCAATAAAATGATAGAACAGAGAGGAAAAAAAGGGAATACCTGATTCCTTTTTCTCCAGATGGATTTTTCTACCCTTTCTACTGTTGACCTCTACAATTTTGAGGGTTTTTGGAGCAGTTATGCTCAATTCGTAGGCCAAGGGGTGAATTGGATTTGGATTCGCAGGCTAGGGGGTGAATCAGACCTATGAGCTTGAAATTGCTATTTTGATGATCTGAAGGGGTTGTCAGGGTTTTAGGGGTCTTTGTAATGTCTGGATATGGTACCTACAATAAGATAAAAATAGTAAATTGTGTTAGATTCATGATAAAACTAGTCTAGCACAATCCTTTGTGGGGGTCCCATCAGGCGTGCCAGAATGAAACGTACAAAATTTGCCATTTGATCAAGCATAAAACAAAGTATGTAAATGCTCAGAATATTATTCTTTATTCATTTAAACAGAATCCATAGGTTACAAAGAGGATTATTGTGAATCCTTTTATATGAATATCAAATAAACTGATAGCTCCTTCTAAGATTCCTCGATGTAGGTGGGCTTCATGTATATGTGGGCCACCGATAATGTTGATGTGGATGCTTTTTCACCTATTTTATGACCTAAAAAAGAGGATTAGTGTGTTTGGGGGCTTGCCTTGGTCAGGCCTCATGTTGATGAAAGACAATGAAAATCAAAAGGAAAATTGTACTAAAATGCAATAAAAACTGCATAGAACATCATAAAAACATGAAATGAAGCATACCTGAGTGATTTGGAGTGAAAAAACTTCTCTAGGGCCAATTTGTAGGTTGAGGATGAATTGGAAATTCACAAGCAGAGGGTAAAATGGAGTTGTGAGTACTTTCTATTGGAGATCCTTGTTTGGATGGACTCCTCAGGTGGTGCTATGTTGTTTGTACGGTTTAGATGTATGATATTGCACTTCTGATCGTATTTCTATAGAGTTTTTGTAGGCTAACTAAAAGGGGAGAGGGAGAGATAATGAGGGATTTGGTCTCCTATTTATAGGAAAATCCAAGGTGTAGGGGGTGTGGTTAGGAGTACTAAACCCTAAGGTCAAGTCCTAAGGTAGTTAGGTTAGGGTTTTTGAGGTGTCATTCCTACATTCCCTAAATAAATATCTCATCCTCACACATGTGTGAGGAGATATTAGGGTTTACTAGGGTTAGGTGGTCCCTAGGTTAGATTTGGGGTTAGGTTAGGGTTTCCTAGGAAATATCCTAACTAACTTGGTGCACACACATGTGGGAGGGAATAATTAGGACTAATTAGGGTTTAGGAACCTAATTAACCTTTTTAATCCAAAAAGTGCACTTAAGTGAAGTCACTTTAAAATTAGAAATTGCAATTAACTTAATTAAGACTTTTTGGGAACTAATAGTCCCATGGGGTCCTAATTAGGTCTAGGAAGGGCTTAAGTTGCCTTAGGTGATTGATAAGTGGTATCTTGATAGATAGAAGGTTATTGGGTCATGAATTGTGTAGTTTAGTAGGGTTTCATGCCTATATACCAATGAAATGGCCTACATAAGTCTACAAAGGTATACGATAGCCTACACTAATATAGAGTGGTCTACACTAGTCTAGAGTGGTCTACGCTAGTTTGGAGTAGTCTACAGTGGTCTACAATGGTCTACGTTGGTCTACAATAGCCTAGAGGTGTCTAGGATGGTCTATGCAAACCTACAAGTGTCCTGATGGATCTACAAGTACGTAGAGGTAGACATGTGCGACTTTTGGGTGTCTACAAGGTCCACCATTCAACCCAAGTCACAAAAAAGTATTTACTCAAATAAAATCTAATCCTATATTGCACACTAGTTCTAAATCCAAATTTAAAATAAAATCTCATACAGTCATTCATATTCATTGCTAATAGGTTAATTGCATAAAAATTATGTATAGCACCCTATTAACATTTTTCTCAAACATAGGATAATAGTATACAAGAATCAAATTGTTCGTTTATAAAATGTAACAGGATAAAACAATAACTAGCAAAAAATATTAATTGACTTATCATGAATGTATTTAGTTATAACTAAATCAAGTACAATAGTCATCAATTATTATATAGTCTTTAGTTGTTCATAAAGCTATTATAGTGGTAAAAAACTCTTTTCTAATGGATGCAATAAAATAAACCACATGTAGAGTGGTTCAAATGTCATAACAAGATAAACTTTTCAATCCTATATAAATTACTTTCTATATTTTGTATACTATCTTGAGTGATAATTTCCAACTTTTCTTTTCTTGTATCTAGGAGGTAAGATATAACCAACACTTTGTTATCCAACCAAGTGGTAACTCTAATGAAATACCCTTGTCTCAACTTCATTTTTAAGTTCAAACCTTCACAAAGATATAGATACTTAGAACTGATCTTGTTAGATATGCATAGTGAATGCATATCTACTCATGCTTAATTATCTAAGAAGTAGATATCAATGAACTTATGATTGCAAACTCAACTAGATCTAGTTTTTAATGCAGTAATAAACATGCACCTAGGAAATACAATTGTATATTTTTTAATATGCATCAACATTTGTACTACCAACATGTAAACATGCCATTCTCAATTAAGGCATTCTTTTATGCATTTACAAATCAACATATTATCCTCAAATCATTGTGCATAGGTCATCATATTGTACTTTCTCTCTTTATCAAACTATGATTCATAATGATTTTTAACACTTTTACAAAAGCACATTATTTATTTCTTGACATGAGTCAAGTTACCCATAGACAAGAAACTAGATTTGTATCAAATATAGTGAAGTCAAGTTTTTCTAATATATTCCATGTACAATTCAATATATTCATAACCATAAATACAAGCATAGTGTTATGACACTACTACTATAGCATTTAACATTGTTTCTTTATTTTTTTTTGTAACTCAAACATACAACACAAAATGAAAACAATCATCCAGACTACATCCTCCTACAAGTGTATGTGCTCCTTATGGTTTACTACTATAATAACTATAGTCCTTCCTACCTATCAATAGGATGGTAACAATTGTTTGCACTTCATAGTATCCTAGAATAAAATCAAAACATCATAATACTACAAGGTTATACATGTTTTTTGTGTTATTGCTAAATCCATTCTATGGTGTACAAAATAGAGCAAGATAATAAATATGTTTAATGCCTCATAGTGGTATAGCAGATTCATTTTCTTATAATCTCATACATATAAAACAAGTTAAGACTCCAACCCACAATTTTTATGGGAATTATTCATATCAATCATTCATATTATTCTCAATGTGGTATAGTTTGCTAAAAATATTAACTCTACCAAGAGAATGTTACATTAACCTAGGTTGCACACTCTAAGGTTGTTTGTCATTTTTCCTTATTTTAATACCTAAAAAATGAGTATAGTTAAACAATTGCCACAAATCATTAGGATTATTTTATTAGTTTTAGGATTCACAATTCTAGCTCACATATTATACCCACTTTCCTATAATCTCAATTCAAGTTTTCAAGTGTACAAAACAATGGTCATACTTCTTTTATTTCAATATCATAATAGAAGGTCAAAAACTATGAAATCTTACCTTTTTACAAAGTGAAAAATAAATTATTTACCAAGTTCAAATAAATTTCAAACAAGACCTCTCAAGTCAAGACAAAAACACCCATTAAAGAGCAAATAATGGATACAACTATTGCAATCCCCTAATTATAAATGGGTATTCCACATTTTATTTTAAAACTTAAGAATTGTACATACAAGGAAGATCAAAAATCATAACCTGATATGAAATATTGTAGGTTTCAAAGAGCCCCTTCTTCTTGTCCTCCAAATTACCTTTCCACAACTAAGGAAAGTCCCATAAAATCACCTCTCCAAAGTATATTAAATGTATCTTCTTGTTTCCCAAATAAGTGCCAAGATCAAGCATTTTAGAATGACCTAGCTAGTTACAAATCTAATCCATGCAAGCCTTTTTTCTAAGTGGAGAAACACCAAGGACCAATGCCACCGCTTATTCTCTCCAAAACCCTAATGTTCCCTTACATTTCCAAGAGGATGAGAAGAAACAAATGCTTGCACACCCTAAAATGAGGGCTTCAGATACAATAGGAAAGTTTAACTCTAATGGGGTGTCAATGGAGGAGGTGAAGATTTTTGTAATAATTCATATGTTTGAATGCTAATTTAAATACAGTGTCATGGTGGAGGTGAAGGCCAACAAGATATCACTACTTAATTTGCCAATACAAACAATTCACTCATACACCATGATCCCATACTTGCAAATGCAGGAAGGAAACTCATGACATCCAAGGAAAATTTATTGACCATACTAAAAACTTTTAACAAGCACTCCAATTTAATCTGCAACTTTATAAATAATATTTTCAATGCAACAAGCAATTATTCGATCTTAATGAAATTATATTTTTAACATGTATGTGTTAATGCACCACTCTATTTTTGTTTCTTCATAAGCATGTGTCACTCTCCTTGATGATACCTTTCCTAGCTTAGCTCCATGGATGGTGACCTATCAACACTAATAACATTTAAAAAGTTAGTCTATTATAACCTTCATAATTAAAAATAATAATAATAATTCAAAATTAATATAATTATTGACTCATAAATGCCATGTTATTCATATTTTTAATTTTTCCAAAATAATTAAATTATTTAAAATTAAAAATTTTGAGATGTTATATATTCTCTTGGCTAGCTAGATCTAGATATAATAATTGAGGTAAAGTGCCAATGTACCTTTGAGTATGAGATCAATCCTATAAATCAACATAGTCACTTGCAATATAGCATATTAGAAATTGTGATGTCTTGCTTGGAAAGTTGTACCTCTTTGATTGCAAGGCAGCCTAAAAACCTTATCCCAATCAATGGCTTATGCACATCAAGGACATGATTTATCATATTCTAGAGTGTGTGCCCTATAAAAAGGTAAATCTTATCTCTACTAAGCAATGTAAGAAATTGATTTCTTTTGCTTAAAATTTAAAGCTACTCATGAGCTACCCTAGAAATCATTGCACCAAGAAGCTTTCCCTTGTAGCCTGTAGTTTAGTCACTTGTAATAATTCCTACCAAATCAATATCCTACTTCAACCATATTATAATATTTTTCAAAAACCACATAAATTTCCTATTCATTGTATAACACTAGATTGACCTAGTCTCTAGTTCACCTTTGCTTAACAACCATTTATTTTACTTCACGAAGAATGATGAGATTTGATGTCAAATATAGGAGTTGATCAACCAAGGGAAGACATTCCCAATTTCATCTCCTTATGCTACTCTCATCATGCTAGTGTTGAATAAGGGTGGTATTTGAATCATATGCATAGACTTTTCCCCTCAAAAATATCTATATGAAGAAGAAATATATAATACCCTATGTAAGCAATATTTTATACCAAGTCTAAGAAGCATGCTACTTCACCTAAATGGACTTCAAGTGATATTATCATTAGTTTTCATTAATCCTAAAACAAAATTCAAGACCAATGAGGGATTTAAGTGGTTGGTTGTGTCTTACAGTATGACCAACACATTAGCCAAATTTATGTGTCTAATAAACAACTTATCAAGATTATTTATGAAGTCCTTTATCATTTCCTGCATGGATGACAATAGTAGGACATGAGAGGGACACTTCGAACATGTATACATCTTGGATACCTTACACTAGCATAAGTTGTAAGCTAACCTAACCTAGTATATTTTTGTAGTCTCATAAATCTAGTACTTGAGCTATATCATTGACCATCATGGTATACATGTACATCCATAGAAGTCCAAAGTCGTCCAAGAATGACTTGTCCCAACCATCCTGACTAAGCTTAGAAGCTTCTTGATCCTTGCCAAATTTTACCATTGTTTTATCCTTAGGTTCTTACATGCTTCCTAACCTCTCAACCAAATCATGCATGACAAAGCATATTTCAAGTGGACCACCACTTAACAACAAGAATTTAAATATTTAAAGAAGTATATCTATATAGTGTTAGTGTGAACCATCCAAAACATCACTTAGCCTTTCAAGAATTAATTCAATGCAACCAATTACACCCTTGGTTCCATCCTAATCCAACATAAGCACCATGTCATCTATCATTTAAATATTTTCAATAACATTGTGTGATATTACCCCACCTATGAAAAATACATATACTCCATTGAAAAGAAATATACTACATTACGCAAATTATCCACAATGGAATCAAGATGTCATGGGCAAGGAGACTATCGTGCACTTTGACTATATAACTCAATTTTTGCACACCCAAAGCAATTTTGAAAGTGCGTATCATATGTAGTTGATGACTTATAATAGTGGTTCCACCTTGTGATCAAACATACAAGCAATTTGGTCTCAATCACTTACCAATCCCATCTATAATTGTAATAATGGATGCTCATGGCCATAACTCCAATTAAAATTTAGTGTATCCTATTGGGTAGCTTTGCTCAAACACACAAGTTGGTACAAGGTAAGCTAATCTAGGATCACTTCCTTTGTGATGGGCTTATCTATCTCCTATATCACCTTCTTTGTTCCATCGACATGCCTTGTCATGCCATATCCAAGAGGTAAAATACTCTAAAGTAGCTAGACACTTTGGCTTCAGCAATACCTTTACATTATTGTAACATTTCTATTGGCCACACAAATTTTGTGTTCCATGCAACATTGTGAATCCAATGAACAAGAATCTTGGACTCTACTCACTACTACCAATTCCTTCTAAGCCTTAAGAATCCATAAACATGGATTATCTATCAAGCCTTCCTTCATCCAAGAAAATCATTATCATGTTTTTTCATGGTTGACATAGAAGGCATCAACATATAACAGAGTACCAAAATGCTTTTCTAGGGTGTATGGTCCATTTTAGCATTTCAAAATTTATCAAATCAAACAAAATAAATGTTGGTTGGTTTGGTAACGCTTTTTTCATCTACTTGACACTCTCCTAAGTTTCTTGATTACCCTTCATCCATAGATAGATGAAAAAGTGAGGCGATTAATAAAATGCTAGTATATTTTATTTGAATGTAAATAATTACCATCCACACACCTAATGAGAATATATCCTACTTTTATTATTTATACAATCAAACCTTTATACAATTCCATGGATCACAAAACCTTCTAAGCATATCTTAGAATCCAACCTAGCACTACCCTAGATATTGTCTTTAAGCGCCTATCAATATAAATGTTAGGTCAAACCAAGGTAGCGAACAAAATTGAGTGCTTTATTCAACACATCCAGTATATGCATCAATTTTAGCATATATTGGGGTATTGATAATACAAATTTCAAGTTGGAGATTGGTTTTGGCTCCATCCTTAAAAGGAACATTTTTCTAGCCCACACCAAAAGATCAAAATCCTTGCACTATAGTCCTCACACCATTTTGTGCATAATAGGAGATTTCTTTTGTTCTTAATCTACAACCATATTTAATAAAGCATCCAATATCCAATGCCAACATTCTTAGACCATATGTTTTACCCTAGTTGAACCAATGGTAATGTAACATTCTATCAACTTGGACCTAGACTAGTTAAGTACGTCACGAAAGGATCAACTAGTGGACTCCCCTAGCAAGTGAATCCACAAAGAAACTCCTAAAATTTTCATGAATATGAAGGCAATTCAATTTGCCACTCGAGTTTTACACACTTGATTAGATCAAGCATTAATTCCTTTAGTTGGAGTTGGACACAATGAGGACCACCGAGGGGGACAATTGATCCACCCTAAATAGGGATCCCTATAGTCCTAACACATATTTATGCCAAGCTTCAAAAGATATTCTATAAAAATAAAAATTTTCATCATGGCACCACTATATAGACCAATGCTAGAGCCTACCACTGAGCAACACCAACATCAAAACTTCCATCAAGGTTGTGGGACAAGTAGATTTCAAGAGCAACTACATGCATGTTTTCTTTTTCCTCTCATTTTCAAATTCAAATATTTTCCCTCTCCACTATGCAACCGAGATCAAAATAGAATGAGGATGATGGCGATATTTATGCCATAAATAGATTGAACCTCTTGGAACAAGAACTCACATCAAGAATCAACTCTCTCCTCATGGATAGGCTAGATATTATTGAGCAAGAGCTCAAGATGAGATTTGACTTGCGCTAACCTATCTCAAACTGTTTGAGACCAACAAATGATTATAGACACAAGCAAAGAAAATTATGCAATTGGAAAAAAGTATCTTCGAGATACAATATAAATAGTAGTTTTAGAAAAAATATGATCTTATCACAAAATTGAAAGATAGGGTCAATCAACTCGAACACTCTCAAGTCCCCCCTACTGCAGAAATTCCACAACATCTCTAAGGCATGATCTCCGAACTCAAAAATAAGTAGTCTGATATTCTTACTTAACATGAACACCTCAAACAAGAAACCATCGCTCAACAACAGTCCATCCAAAAATAGGTAGAGGAATAGAATTAGTGGGTACAGGTCATCAAGAGAAAGAAAACTTCGCTTGTGGTTGAAATGAAAATGCATGCAAAATTTGAGGAAAGGCTGTGCCACATTAAGGAACTCAATATTTGAGTTTGTGGCCTTCCAAAACCAAATGATCCTTTACATTCAAGTCACATTTTTCTTTATGAGACCTTGCATCTAAAATATATCACTCTTGACAAGGCTTGGGGTACCTTGGATGATACTGTTGTTATTCGCTTCCAATCAGTAGGGGAATGTCTATAGGCCTTGCGAGCTAATAAGTAATTCTATATTTTCAACAAGATCTCTTTGGATGCTAATCTCACGTGACTCTGAGTTGAGGAACTTTGAAAAGCTCGTTCTTTGGTCATAGCTGCCAGGAAAGAGAACAAATGGGTTGTCATCCACAATTGCAGGGCTTTCATTCATGACTCTCCTTCGAGATGCTCATGTTCTATATCTTCGCAATGACACCATCCTTGGCTCTCCACCGAGGCTAATGACTTCTCTGTCGTATGCTAGAATTGTAATGGTTCTTTATGGTCTTCTCGTAGAACCTTCCAAGATATTATAGCTTCATGAGATATCATTTTCCTCATTAAAACCCATGAGTGTCCCAAGAGGGCCCTCCCTCTTGTTATTGCTTACTTTTGGCTCTTAGCTTGCCAACATGAAACTCATAGATTGGGTGGTATTTGTGTCTCTAGTGGCATTATTTGCCTCACTCAAGATAACCTTTGACTCGTTGTATCCTCACTAGCTTCATATGTGCACTCCAAGCATATGTGGTTACGTGTCCACAAAGCAACTCCTCTTCCCGAGGTCTTTATCACAGTATGCTACTTTCCCCCTATTTTTTCTTTCTTCAGCATGCATATCAACAACGACCCATTTCTTGACCTCTACCCAAAGATCTCTTATTTCTCCACCATGGGCAAGGTTATCCTCCTAGATGAATTCAATTCTTGCACTAGAGTTCACCAGGTGCCTACTTAGAATCTTGCAGGAGATATGCTTTACCTTCATGAGCCCGACCTTAAGGATTAGGTTTACCTCAAGTCTCATCTTATGGGGATAATCCTATCACAACATATGAGCAATTTCTTCTAAAAATAGGAGAGTCACATAATCTTCGTATTCTCAATGGGATCCCTTGCTTCCTTGATTCTAGCAGATTTACTTGTTTTCCTCATGGTGGGGGTGTAAGCGTCATTGACTATGTTCTTGTCAGTAGGAATCTTATCCCTCAAATTCGAGACTTTCTATTCTCCCACCAGCTACCCCTCGATGACCATGTCGTCTTATATTTCTCTCTTCACAACACCTCCCCTAGTCCTTCCAGTTACCCCTACTTTGAAACCCCCAGTACCCATCCTACTACAACTTCGATGATCCGTACACCATTGATTACTCTTCCAGACTCTCACCTCATATTGAAATTCTACTCTCACACCCTACCGCAACCTCTATGTATGAATTCTTATCTCATGCCCTCTGGGATGTTGCCCTTAACTCCTTAACCCATAGGGTTCGCCATTCCCACCCCCCCTATCTACATGGCTCTTACCCTATGAATTGCTGGTACGACAAAGATTGTAAGTCTTTACATTGGAAGCTTCATTTTTCATAGTCCACGACCCTTCATCCATATCCAACACATGTTGTGAGTATTGTCATATCTTGAGGTATAAGAAACATGAGTTTCTTGCATCTAGGTGACTTGTGCTTCTCAATGCCCTCCATCATTCCCCCAAATCCTTTTAGTGCACCCTCCTCCCAAATAAATCCCCACCGTAAAAAATTGATCCTCAGACTTAGGTCTCTTATGTCAACTGTGGTGAATGATTTATGTTAATAAGAATAAATTTTTGTAACAAGTGGTATCAAAGCAATGATCTGGAAAAGTGGGGATTTTTTTTGGAATTGCAAAATTAGGGTAAAATTATTTTGGAAAGACGTATCATACTTCAGGAGTCATATCTCTGCGAAATTTCACCTTCAAATGATGAGGGAACCGAGGGGGGGCAAGGGAGGGATGGCTCCAGCACCAGGTTCCCTAGGACTGACCAGTCCCACTTCTCCATTTCCCTGCCCCCCTCCCGGGTCTGCTCTCAGGCCTAGTTTCTAGGTTCCCTTGTTTTCTCAGGTTTCCCTCTTGACGGGGTTGCTGGTCTGCAAGGAGGGTTTGGTGGTTTCTTGCCCTGAGTTTCCTGGTTCGACGGGTTTCCAGCATGCTTTCGGGGCTATTGGAAGAGGGTTGGCTCTAGTTTTCTGGTTGCTGCTTGGGATCTTCATCTACGTTCTTTTGGCTTTGGGGGGCGCCTTTTCCCATAGATGGTTTTCCCAGTCGCCCCATGAAACCCTTGTCTTCGGGATCTCCTTGTAGATCCGGGGTTTGTTTGTTCTTGTGGATGGATCTCAGGGATCTTTCTGTAGTCTGTTGTTTGGGTCTTGGGGGGGTGCCCATGCATGCAGCTACATCTCTCCTTGGATCCATTCCCTGACAGACAATGGTGGGGCTAGAAGTTTTCTTGATGGTGGTTTTAATGGCTTGTTTCCTTGCAGGGTTTGATCTTGGGATGGGGGCTCAAGATCTTACAATGCAATGGCTTTCGCTATTTTTTCTACCCGTCAAAATCCTTCTCAGTCATGGACGCTCACGGGACAGCTTCCCTGTCTCTCCTCTGCAGCTTGCATCCCAGATCGGGGTTCCTGTTAGGCAGGGGTTGTGTTCTTCTGGGCATGCTGCTGGTTTTCCCGCTGGGCGGGATCCACGAGTTCACGGGATTTTTTGTAGGTTCAGGGCGTGCTGGTTTTCCCCGATGGGGGGTCGTGGGTTTGTCTGCAGGTCTTGGGCGTACTGCTGGTTTTTCCCGCTGGGCGGGTTCGCCTTCTCTTGTTGGTTTCTCTGAAGGCGGGATTCTGGGCATGCTGCTATTTTTTTCCTGCAAGGCGGGATTTCCTGTTGCTGTTGGGTTTCCCGCGGGGCGGGACCTTCCCTTGCTGCTAGTTTTTTCCCGCTGGGCGGGACCCTTCACACCCGGTTTAGGGTTGGTTTGGTGGTTTTCCCACGGGCGGGATCTTCCAATTTTGTTGGTTTTCCCACTAGGCGAGATTTCTCAAACATGCTGGTTTAGGGTTTGTGTGCCTTTCCTGCTTGGCGGGATTCCTAAACATGCTTGTTTTCCCCACGTGGCAGGATTTCCAGATTGTGCAATTTTTTCCCCATGAGGCGGGATTGTAATTTTTTTTGTTGTTTTCCCTGCTGGGAAGGTTTTTAAATTTGCTAGGGTCCCCGCTGGGCGGGATTTTCCCTTTTTGACTGCCGGTTTTTCCCGTTGGGTGGGATTTCCTTTGTGGTGGTCTTCGGATGTTTCCCGCTAGATGGGATTTTATCTTCATCCTTGTAATAAGTCTCCCACTGGGTGGGATGTGTCATTTGGGTTTTAACCCTCGGTTTGGTCTTTTGACCTGTTGTAAGAAGGTTTTTGGGATCCTTTCAAAACCCGCTTGTAATATAATTCCAACTTACCAAAAAAAATATCTCTGCGAAATTTTGTTCGATTCAGGTGATTCTTGGATCAGTTTGTGTAGAATTTGAAGAGTTTTAAAAGGAGTGGTCATATGAAGGAGTCTGAGTAGTATTGAGGGAGATATGACCTTTTGAAGTCAATCGTCTGGAACAAGGGCAGTGACAAATTGTCAAATCGTAATTTTTTTTGGAAGATGAAATTTGTTGGTTGGGATAAGCAAATCAGTTGTAGTTTATTTTGTTTTGAAGAAAAATTACAGATTTAATTGTTTATGTGGACTTTTAGATTCAAATTAGTGGGGAAATATATATTTTTAAAACCTTAGTTTGCATTGGGGCATGATATATATTTTCATGAAACCCTAGTTTGCATTATCTTGTGGTGTGAACTTATGAAGATGCAAAAAAAAATTGGAGAAGATGATATTGATGTTAGGGATTGGTGGAAAAATTTTAAATCCTTGTATCATCATTATCCTCTTTGGAAATGTATGCTTCCTTGTTTTCTTGGAGGAGAAGCTCTTTCTTGGTTTCATAGATTTCATAGCACCCATAATTATGAACTAACTTGGGAAACAATAGAGCAAGCATTCTTGAGTCAATGGGACCCATATAAAAAGATAGCTAATTTGAAGGTCACCATCAAGGGATATGAAGAAGAAATAAACTTGCTTCAAAAAGAACAAAAGGAAATAAAAAGAGAGCTAGAAAATTTCAAAGAAGTGGTAGAAGATAAAAAAGATGTCAGTGTGCAGATAGAAGAAACCACACATTTGGTAGCAAATAAGTTAAAAAGTGGACAAAGGGATTTGTTTGAATCTAAAAGGTCTATTTTGTAGGTTCATGGATGCATTCAGAAGGAAAAGGTTATTATTTCCATTAACCCTAGCAACAAATATAATTTTATTAATATTGCTTTGGCTAAGAGGTTGCAGGTTCAAGCAACAAAAATACAAGACATACAACTTGAGGGTGAGAATGTTCAAATTTTTGAATATTTGAAGATCACCATTGATAAATATGTTTTACATTCAAATTTTTATGCTATTGAGATAGATGATGTGGATATTGTCATGGGTTATCCTTGGTTGGATTCTTTGGGTACTGTTAACATTAATGTGCAAAAGAAGTTTATGAAGTTATGGTACAGGACAAAGAAGAAACATTACAGGATATTTCTCAGCTTAAGGAGCAAGGATCCAAGGAAAAACAAGAAGTGGTTTCAGAGAAACAAATTGAAGAACCTAAAACAGAATCCAAGAAGGCATAGTAGCAACAAATCCATGGAAGAAGCAATAGCAATTGAGCCCATGGAAATAATAGTAGCATATTCCAAGGAAGCTTTGATAGAAGAGCACAAGGACACACCAAACAAAGGGAACATGAAAGAACAATGTGTAGAAGAATTTAAAACAATGGAGCCAAATATTGAGAAGTCAAAGGTAGAACATCAAGTTAAGGTTGCACCATATTGCCATCCACACCACCATGAGCAATAAAAATCTTGGAGGCATGGCTCAAGGCAACAATATTATGGTTCTACATGAAATCATAAGGGCACCAAGTATGGTAGTATTTGGTAGAGAAAGCATAGTGATCTTGGTTTTCAGAGTGGTTCATAAGCCTCAAGGAATAAGTGGACCCATCATTCAAATTTTGAAAATATAGCAGCAAAAGCATTGAGCCACACAAAGTGGATTTAGATACTCAAGTGACAAATGGTATACTAGCATCAACGTGTTTCACTAGGATGGATGGATGATCGAGATTGGTACCAGTTGCTAACATTGCTTAGCAAATCATATTATCTTGTTTCTTCATATGTTTTGAGGATGAAACATTTGTAAGGAGGGTGGCATGTTAGGGTACCTAGGAATAGATATTTGGGGATATATTATTATATTGTATAAGGGTTGGCATGGGCCACACATAATCCAAGGTTGATTGTATTATAATATTATATTATATTATATTAGTAGTAGGCTCCCCAAAGTAGAATTAGAAGATGGGTATATAAAGAAGAGATATTTGTCATTGTAATCATCATGGAGATCAATCATATGTACTCGTCTTAATGGGACTTTGCCCTCCTTAAGTGGCACTTTCATCTCGGGAGATCTTGTGGAGTTATTCCTTCTTTAAGAAGTATTATTGGTGTTTCCCTACCTTAAGGGTATTATCTCTCTGTCTCAATTGTGGATTGTTATTGTGGATGAATTATTTGATATTTCTGCATATTGGTGAATGATTTATGTTAATTAGGAAAAAATTTCTATAACATCAACTCCCTTTATGATGTCCCTAGCCAACCCACCATCCTTGTTTCTTCCCCCCTCCCTCCTGCCAATTGTTTCTTACTAGGGACAGCCGAAAAGCTATCAAAAACTCAACATTAGTAAATCCACAGATTGTGAGGGCTTACAGGCAAAGTTCTTCAAACACAGAGTTCATTCACTCACTTTTCCACTTTCTAGGCTCTTTATTGAGGTCATTTGCTCTAGATTCCCCCCTCATGGGTGCGACACATTATCCACCAATCAACAAATCAGGAGATAGTTCCATCCTGAACAATTATAGGACTATTATGACTAGACATATCTTTGCCAAGTTGTATGGCACAATGTTAGAAATAAATTTGTCATAAGAACTAGAATGCAGGAAGCTTAAGGTTGTGGGACAAGCTGATTTTAGGACCGACTACCATACTATCGATCACATCTTTACCCTTTGGGCCATTATTGAGGAGGCTTGCCAGTGGTCCGTCAAAGTCTTTTGTTGCTTCATCGACTTTAGAAAGGCTTTTGACTTTGTCCCAAGACTTCTCCTTCTCCAACGGCTCCGCAACATTAGTATCTTTGATCCCCTTGTTCTAGCTATCACCAAGCTACAAGCTATATGAGACAGTGGGCAGCTAGTTCCGTACCCCTCACGGCCTCTCTGACTCTATCAAGAGTACCATCGAGGTTAAACAGGGTTGTCCCCTCTCACCAGCCCTCTTTGGTATCTATATCAACGAGCTCGAGGATTTCCTTGGGCACCACTCATGCGGACGATGATTGTTTTCTTCATCATGTGTTGATTGCTATTCTTCTTTTCACTGACGATGTGATTCTCCTCTCCCATTCTGTCGATGGCTTACAGAGACAGCTAGATGCTCTTGATCATTTTTGTGATATCCGAAAACTTGTCAGCCTCAGCAAAACAAAGACCATGATTTTTAACAATTCTAGAGATGTTGCCTCCAAGTTCCAATTTTTCTACAAAGGATAACCAATAGAGATCACTACCTCTTACACCTACTTGGAGGTTATTTTTTGGACCTTCTTTCAACCTAAGACCTACCTCTCAATCGCATCTTTGCAAGGGCTATGCTTCCCTCTCCACTCTGAAACACCAATGTTTTCAGACCCATTTTCAAGATATCCCTTCAAAGGTGCTCTTCAATGTCATTGTTCGACCCACTACCACATATGGGTCTAAGGTTTGGGCACCCAGTTTACGATCCACTGATTGGGCTCGCTTTGAACAAGTTCAAACTTTGATGCTCTGATATCTAATCCATTGCAAATGAACAACCCCCAGTGCATTGTCCAGGCTAAGTTCACAGCTCCACCCCTTCGTCTTGAATGCATCTTTCGGATCATCCTCTACATTCACAGACTCATCATCTCCTCCTCTGGTCGTGTAAGGTATATGTTTCTAGCCCTTTGCTCCTGAGGACATCACCTCTTCAGACTCATCTAGACGTCAACATTGTTGGTTCTCCGAGACATGCTTGCTCCTCCATTCTATCGGTCTTTCCATTGATTGTCTTCCTCCCTTCAGACACACTTTGGTTGACCCCCCTCAACCTCGTCCTTCGAAGGAGAGCACTCGTAGGTTGGTTCGGGTTGATATTTACCGATAGTACACTCTAGTCACATGGACTCCTTCTTCACCACTCAGCCCCAAGTTGGCCTTCTATGCAGAGCATTTTCTTCAGGTAGTTGATGGCACCATCTGTCATCCCTCCTACCTTCAGTTTCATTGGTCACATGGCTTGAGGACCCCTCTTGGGCAGATGAGAGTATGTTCCCACCAGCTCCGTATTGGATCTGACCACCATATCTTGCGTGGGCATCATGTTTGTTGTCTCTGCTCCATTAGGGAAACGGAGTCTGAGGACCACTTTCTCTTCAAGTGCCTTGTATACTACGAGATCTGAGGAAGATTCCACTACTTATTTAGAGACTGACAACTATCTCTCCACCTTCTTCTGGTATCCCGATAAGCGGTGTCTGGTATTTTATATTCGAGAGGTCTCGCTTAAGCGTAAATATCCACAAATGACCCCCACCACTACCAATTTGATCACTTCCTTCTTTCAGCCCATTACTTCTATTGGGGGATCAAGCACCCTCGAGACACTTCTAGCTCTCACATAGATACCGATAGGTCAGCTTGTCAACGTTCTTCACCACGCACTTTTATCTAGGTCCCCTAGTGACCTCCTTGTCCCAGGTGCCACAGATTTGTTTCTAACCAACATCAAGGCACCTCCTTACATTTGTTGTCGAGAGAACATAGGCAATCCCTTATTACCACTTTCTTCACAAACACTAGTTGTCCTTCTACCTTGGATGTCAGGTCCGGTTAGATATTGTAATCTTAGAGTTTGGGTTTGGGGCTTTTTCCCCCGCATCTCCTTACCCCTTTGTTTGTTTGCTTATTTGTCATTATCAACTTTCTTTTCTAGGGTCCTTTTCCCTAGTTCTTTTCTATTTCTTCATCAAACTCCAATCTAGAGCCAACCATGTGCCAACGCCTAGGGCAACAACACCAACATGCTAACAAGTGCCCACCACCAATACCTAGTGTCAAATCAAAAGCATCTATATGCTTCTAATGGTAGAAGACTTGCATCATCAAATTATATCATCAACCTACTCTTCCTCTTGGCTCCACAAGAAAACATGCAAAAGTCTAAAGCATGATTTATCATAACTTCTTTCTTGCAACAAGCAAAATTTGAATCACTTTCACTTCCATAGGCTTCTTGTAGCAGTATTATACATTTTATCTACAGCACAGTATTCAATATAAGATCATTCTCTCTTGGAATCATCCTAGTCTTCCTCATCATTCAACTGAGGAACAACATTAGATTTTAATCAACATTAAAAAAGCTAAGTAGATTCTTTGCTTCAATACCCCCATTGCAGCCCATCACCTACAACCTATACCCCATGTTTGGTATTGATGCCAATTCTACTACACTAGTGCTTTTCAACCTATTATTTATTCTAATTTACATTACCACAAATATAGAGTTTCTATTTACTGATGCCAATTCTACTACACTAGTGCTTCTCAACCTATTATTTATTCTAATTTACATTACTACAAATATAGAGTTCCTATTTATTTATCTATTTTCTCACCAGGTGATTTGAGCCTGCAACACAAATCGCATCATTATATAGAAACTGTTTAAATCTTCATATGCTAGGATGCAAGACAGTCTATTGAAAATGTTTATCATCATTCTAAGCATATTTTATTTCTACCGAGACGTTGATATAACTGTTGGTTGTCCTGATTTATTTTCATTATTTTAATAGTAGTTGAATGGATAAACACTCTAAGCTTGGTATTTATATCAGTCCAAAAATTTTATGAATGATTGTAATTTATTCATTGGTTGGTGTGGATTACAGACTTACTCTTGAAAAGCTTATGTTTAAAGATACGATCCAACAAATATTTGATGTGATTATATATGACCTTCCATTTCACCTTAAAGTTTTTACATTCATGATATATGGTTTTAAAAATAACTAACCATAAGAGCTCTTCTAGCATTACCTTAACATTATAGGTATAGATGATGCTCCATTTTGATTATTTTCTTTCACACTTAAATTTCTTAAAGAAAATTTCTTAAGAGAATTTCCAACTATATTTAGTTTTCCAAGGCTTAAAAAATCAAGTTTGTTCTAAGGCGTAGGGCTTCAAATTTACATGAAACTACATATTGAAGCCAAATTGAACCCCTCCAATCTTATATTCCAAATAAAGCATAATTTCCCTGGAGTTCTGTCAATTGAGTTGTACATAGTATGTTAAATTTGAAACTTTTAAATAGATGTGGACTATGCCAGCATTTTATTGAGACATAGGGCGAAGCCCTATAAATTGTGAGCTCCTGAGTAACTTAATCGTTCATTTCGCCTTATTAGACAATGTAGGGTTGTAATATTAAGTCCCTATTTTTAGATTCAAGTATAAAACATAACTCATGACATTTGGGCCTGAACATCAGGTAAATCGACTCCAAATAAGAAAATATAATAATTTGATTAATTCTTCAGCAGTCCGTCATCATACAAAAGATTGAAAAAATAAAATGTTCAAATTTTGGCTCTGGCCCTGCTCCAATTAGTGATAAATAACTCTTAAAAACTAAAATTTATTTTCAAGTAAATAATTTATATAATTTACAAATCCTTCTAGTAATTTATGTAAAAGAGTTGCATCACTTGGTGCCTGCCACAATATGGACTACAAGAAGTCTTCAATTTTCCATCCTCATTAGATATGATTTGACCAACACAATGGATGAACCAAAGGTACATCAACATGTGTTGAGTTACAACATAGCATCTCAAATAACTTTCCAAAATTACCCCTCTCCAGCTAAATGAAGCCGATGAAACATAGTGCTTCCTGAAGATTATGATAAAACTTCCAAGCATTAAGATTATCTATCACAATGGGGTGGAAAGTGCTGAAAAAAGTAAGCCCTCTGCTGTAACTTTGGTCAATAATCAAAAAATAGGGACGATGTTCAACTTTGAGTGTTACTTCGACCAGACTTATGAGATGATCCATTACTGTTGATTGTCTGAATAATAGCTTTCAAAACTTTGATTTCACCGTCTTTCTTTGCAATCTCCTCTTGCTTGGCCCGCAGCTCCTCCATATGTACTTTAAAAACCTCTGACACATCAAAAAACATGCTGTAAAATTTATAATTTAGAAAAACATAGACTATTCTGTTAAAAGCATAGTCTTTCACATAAATATTGCAGATTTCATGGAAAATCAATCTGAACAATGGTGTTCCTACTTCAGACACTAATAGTACATGGTTAAAAAAGTTTCCATCATCTTCCATATTATAAAAATCTCAAACTTTTTCTGTTATCTTTTTTGTATTCAAACCTTCTAAAGAAACTGTGTGTATCCAAAGAAGTGAACAAAATAATAACAGGAGATGACCAAAACATTCTGAAATTGCTTGCAACTTCAAAGTTATAACCAATTTCGCTATGATAACAGCCCAAAAATGCATCTGACTCAAAAGCACCCCACACAGTCTTTTGGAAATATGAAGATTAAGATTTCTATTATATAAAAAGCTGTAGCAAAAAGGCTAGAAATGACTAACACCTTTGGCTTATCACCCAAACACATAAATCTGCCTTTTAGAAACTGGTTTCACAAGTGTACAAGTGATTATAGCTAAAGCAGATAGTCAAGATGTGATCCGGTGGCAATTTACTAACCATTACTGCATAAAAAACTCAGGTTCAATTCCTACTTGTTCCACGTCCTCTCTCCTTGTGCCCCAGTAAACTCAATAACCCACGGATGAAGTAGTTATTCCAGTGTTCATGAAAACATTACCTTCAATTACAATGCCTAACCCAATGTTGGCCCCTCATGGGCTATTTCCCTTGCCAAAAAATACAATAATTATAGCTACAGCGATCCTAAATTTGTGAATTATTTTATGATCTCATAATTTGTGAATTATTTTATGATCTCATTTCAGGCATTTTAAATTAATGCCCTATTATTATACTTTGGGCTTAAACAAGTCCTTCAAACTTTGGCAAATATTGATCAAAACCCATAGAGGTACATTTATTGAACTTGAACTTCTAATATTATAAGGTAAAGCAAAAACTTTCCCTGCCCACATAAGGGGATCTCATACACCTAGGAGGCATGCTAGCTTGGCTGTTATCTAAAAAGTCACCTTTTACTTTTTATATAATCAATGATTTAGTAATAACATATCAAGCCCCAATTCATGGAACCTGATATTTATTATTCAAATTTTGTGCATTTCCAGGTTTTGACCCTTTGGTCAAGCACATGGTACATTAAGCCCGACCAATTTGTTCACGCCCAGGGTACAAAAAACAATAATGTGCTATTGCAGATATCAACCAATTCTCATGCATTGCAATATTATTCAACAGTCTTTGAAAAGTCTAATTATATCACAGTCCAATAACCAGCAGACTCAAAGAAGCCTTTACACTATAGACAGAAATGTAAGACATAATTCAGACTCAAAGAAGCCAATGGTTTGATATCTACACAAGCATAAACAAGCACCTTAGCCCTGTGACTGCCAGCTTGAATATCGAATTTTTTCAGTGGAAAAAAGTACAAGATTCGCTGAAGGACAAATTTACAATATGTACAACAGCAATCAAAACTTAGCCAAGTAGTTACACTTTGTAGAGTCACTAAACCAAATCATATGGTGAACTGGTATCAAAAACCCTGGCCACTTTGTTCCTCCAGGCTCCAATACCCCTGTGCTACTCAGAAGAGAATTTGCAAAATCAGCCAGCCATTTGCCTAAATTTATAGAAAAATATAACTAAATCCTATCGGAACAGAATCTATCAGATCAGAGGATACTTCCAGATTTCCTCACTTCATTATTTTGTTGAAATAAAACGAACACTCTTCCATTGATTAGAACAAGTTTAAATAATACATTGAGAGCCCAGATTAGCTCGTAATCTTAGGATCTAATCAACAGCTTAGGTCTTCAAATAAAAAATTAAAAATAGACCAAATATTATTATGCTAACAATAGCGTAACTAACCTAGGTAGTTAACTAACTACCCTATATAAATAAAGTAATAATAAGAATTACTATAGTAAATCTAACATCCCCCCTTATTACATTATTTATGTAATTAAAAAACTACTAACATCCCCCCTGATTACATCATTTGGTAATACAAAGAGAGCTGCAAAACAATTCAAATTTGACACGTGCAAGTGCCTTAGTGAAAATGTCTGCAACTTGAGCATTGGTGGGAATGTGCTGAAGCTGAATTCGGTGCCTTGGAACTTCGTCTCAAATGAAGTGACATTGTGTGTCAATGTGCTTGGTTCTTTCATGATGTACTGGATTCTTGACAAGATTCAAAACACCCATGTTGTCGCAGAACAAGTGTATTGGATATTTTGATGGAAGACCCATACTTGTTAGGATGCGACGCAACCATATCACTTCGCACACAGCTTCACGTGCGGCGCGATATTCTGCCTCTGTTGATGAAATAGCAACCACCTATTGCTTCTTGCTGTGCCAAGAGACAGGACCAGATCCAATGATGCAGGGAGCATCCGGAGGCAAAGCTGGCAATCTTGCGTCACCCAAAATGTATTTTTTTCTTAAGTACTAAAACTGTCGCGATATCGCGACGCTTTTTGAAGAAGGGCACCAGCGGGCCAAACCGTCGCGATATCGCGACGTATTTTTGAAAAGCACAGTCGGGACGCCAAACTGTCGTGAAATCGTGACATTTACGAAGACGCACGGTCGGGATGCCAAACTGTCGCGAAATCGTGACATTTCTAAAGCGAGATCGGGACGCAAAGCGTTCGTGAAATCGTGACATTTACGAAGACGCACGGTCGGGACGCCAAGCGTCGCGAAATCGTGACATTTATGTTGCAACGTGGTCTGGACGCACAGTGGTCGCGAAATCGTGACACTTTGGAAGCAGGATTTGAAGGCACAGGGACATCTTTGACAAAAAGGTTCTAAGGCACAAGAATGGTCGCGAAATCGTGACACCTTCAAAGGCAAGCTTAAAGGACGTCGCGAAATCGTGACACCTTCAAAGATAAAGTTTAAAAGACGTCGCGAAATCGTGACACTTACGGGAGGCAAGACTTGGAAGCATAAAGACATCGCAACACCTTCGAAGGCCGAGCTCAAAGATGTCGCAAAATCGCGACATATCCGGAGGTAAGGTTCCACAATGCAAAGATGTCAGAAAGGGGTCACAATAAAGATGTCGCGAAATCGCGACATGTCGCGGTTTCGCGGCCCAAGGGAGGAAGGCGAGTAAGAAAGGCCTAGACATCGCGATATCGCGACGTGTAGCGGAATCGCGGTCCCAAGGAGGAGAGAGAAGCCTAACGTCAAAACGTCGCGATATCGCGACCAAAGAGGAGAGAGAAAGTCTTGGGGCAAATACGTCGCGATATCGCGACAGGACGCTCACGACATTGACCGGCCGGTGGCTGCGGGGACCGGTGCGAGAGGGACACGTGGCGTGAAGTTACGGGTGGCTCGAGAGTATGAAGCGGTTACGGGAAGCATGGCAACGGGACACGTGGCATCAGCGCAAACGACCATGGCGCATTCTTATGAATGATTGACTTGGCGAGTGGATCGACAGGCGGCTGCAGGGCATACCGCCACTACGAGGCTATGATGTTTTGATGCACCTAGCGGCATCATGCGGGCGGGACGAGCATTCGTGCGGGCGGTATGGGGAGTCTCGCATTCAAGTAATGATGGTCCAAAGAGAGTCGGGCCTGGGGATGAAAAGGACCCGCACTTTGCGTAATGAAAAGAAGGAGGTGGCGGCCGAGGAGAAGAGGCGCATGCATTGTATTAAAAAAAAAAGACCTTTTGGCGAGGGATTTATTATTTTTGGTTTTTCGCATAGCTGTGTATTGAAGGAGAGACCTCTGTTTTAATGAAACTTGCTGAAATTTCGTCTGTGCATGGTTAATTCTGCATTCTTGCTGTGTGTTGTGTGCGGTTCTATACCAAGTGGTATCAGAGCAGGTTGGTTCTGAGAGTGCAAACCGATCGCCGAACAGAGAGGCAGTTTGCGCCAGGACCGTGGTTGTGGGGTTGTGAAGAAGAAGCAAGATGCCTCCGTGAAGAGACCGTGGTGGTATAAGGCACAGACGAGCAAGAAGGGAGGAGGTCGATTTGAGAGCCCTGCAGAGGCAAGTTGAGGCTCTACAAGAGGAAATTAGAAGAGGAGTCGAGCCGAGAAGGGAAGAACCCAGCGAAGATGAAGTGTGGGAAGAAGAAGTTCCATCTGAGGATGAAGAGGCTTTGGAGCCAGCAGAGGCTAGGCTGTACAGGGCTATCTCCCAGATTGGGAAGAAGCTGAAATTTGACGTCTCGACTTACTCTGGAAACCTCAACCCTGAGGAATTAATAGACTGGATCAACGACATGGAGGAGTACTTCGAATACGAAGAGATCGCAGATCCAAATCGGATCAAATTCGCAAAAACCAAGCTGAAGGGGCATGCTAGCATCTGGTGGAAAGGAGTGCAGTTAGAAAGAAACAGGAGGGGAAAGGAAAGGATCACCAGATGGGATAGGATGGTAGAGAAACTAAAGAGGCGGTTCATCCCTGCAGATTATGAGCTGGATTTATTGAAGAAAATGCGAGAGTCTTCGACAGGCTAGTAAGTCTGTCAAGGAATATCTGAGAGGAGTTCTACCAGATTTCAATCAGAACCGGCCATTCGGAGGCGAACAAAGAGAAGGTCGCACGTTACATAAATGGATTGCGAACCAGCATTCAAGAAGAGCTGGGGCTGGTTAGAATGAGCACGAGTGGAGGATGCATATCGGTTTGCATTAAAAGTGGAAGAGAAACTAAATAGAAGGTTTGATGGTAAGCAGAGAGGGAAGGATAGGGGTGGAAGAGCTGGTGGAAGAGGCAGTGGTGGAAGATACAAAGATTTTGGAAAAGCTGCGGAAGCTAGTAGCAGCCAGAAACAGAAAGAGGTGAGAGAAGAGGATGACCGACGCCCACGCAATCAGAGCAACAACTACCCAAGAGGAAGAGGTAGGTCTGGGCGAGGGTTTGGAAGAGGTGTTTTTAGAGGAGCCTGCTTCAAGCTGCGGTGAAGAAGGACACGGGGCATACAAGCTGCCCACGGCATCAAGAGAGGCCAAATCGAAGACACGAGGGTCGGGCCCGAGCTGCTGTAGCGAGACGAAGGTGTAGAGTACGAGCATTCAGAGGAAGCAGAAAGAGGGGAAACCATGATTATCAGAAGAGTCTTGCTTGAATGAAGAAGAAAAGGCGGACCAAAGGAACAGCCTGTTTCAAACAAGATGCAAGTGTGCAGGCAAGGTCTGTAATATCATCATTGATAATGGAAGCACTGACAATTTGGTTTTCGAGGAAATGGTTTCCAAGCTGCGGTTGGAAAGGAGAAAACACCCGCACCCTTATCGGATTGCATGGCTGCAAAAGGACCATCGGGCACTAGTAAGCGAGCAATGTACGGTGAAGTTCAATATTGGAACTTACCGAGATGAGGTTTTATGTGACATCTTACCTATGGATGCATGTCACTTGCTGCTTGGGAGACCTTGGCGAGTTTGACCGAAGTGTTGTTCATGATGGTCGAGCCAACACATATTCTCTGTCAAAGAATGGAGTTCGCCATAAGTTAAAACCCACGAAAGAGGTGGATGAGAAAGTATGCAGCAGTGCACGAGTCTGTCTAGTTGATGGCGAGAAGATTCTTGGAAGGCACGAAGCCGGATCATGTGTGTTATGCTATAATCCCCGAGTTAGGGAAGAAGGATGCAAGGAGACTCCAATGGAAGTCATGGGACTGTTAGAAGAATTCCCTGATATCATTTCTGACAATGTTCCTGAAGGTTTACCAACTGTTAGGAGGATCAGTCATCACATCGACTTGGTGCCTGGATCGAGCTTGCCAAACAAGGCTGCACATCGAATGACACCGGTGGAAACTGAAGAATTAAATCGGCAAGTTCAAGATCTGTTGAAGAAAGGCCTGATAAGGGAGAGTCTTAGTCCTTGTGCTGTACCAGCAGTATTAGCACCCAAGAAGGATGGAGAATGGAGGATGTGCACCGACTCTCGGGCAATCAACAAGATCACCATTAAATACAGGTTTCCTCTGCCGAGAATGGATGATATCATGGACTGCTTGAGTGGAGCTGAGTACTTCACAAAAATTGATTTGAAAAGTGGATACCATCAGATCCGCATTAGAGAAGGGGATGAATGGAAGACAACTTTCAAAACCAGAGAAGGGCTGTATGAGTGGTTGGTTATGCCATTTGGATTAACCAATGCACCTAGTACCTTTATGAGGTTAATGAATGAAGTTACGAAGGAATTTATGGGCAAATTTGTTATTGTTTACTTGGATGATATACTGATTTTTAGCGAGAACCTTAGAGGAGCACTGATGCACATCGGGAAGGTTCTTGAGAAACTGCGGGAGGAGCGAGTTATTGATCAATACGAAGAAGTGCAACTTTGTGAAGAAGGAGGCTGGTATACACGGGATTTGTCATATCGGCAAATGGTCTCAAGATGGACCCCGAAAAGGTGAAGGCTATCCTCGAATGGCCTGTCCCAAGGAGTGTGACCGAGGTTAGATCATTTCATGGTCTGGCCAGTTTCTACAGAAAATTTATTAGAAACTTCAGCAGTATTTGTGCATCTCTTACTGAGACAATGAAGGGAAACAAGAAGGAATTCCAGTGGACAGTTGGAGCCAATAAAAGCTTTGCTATCCTTGAAGAAGAAGGTCACTGAGCAACCCATTTTAGCACTTCCAGATTTCAATAAGGTGTTTCAGGTAGACTGCGATGCGAGTGGCAGTGCGATAGGAGCCGTCTTGAGCCAAGAAGGTAGGCATGTAGCTTATTTCAGCGAGAAGCTCAATGATGCCAGGAGAAAATATTCGGTATATGATCAAGAGTTTTACGCCATAGTTCAAGCACTCAAGAAATGGAGGCACTATCTATTGCCGAAAGAGTTTGTTCTCTATACCGACCATCAAGCGCTGCAGTTTATTAACGATCAGGGAAAATTGAATCAGAGACACCTGAAATGGGTAGAGTTCTGCAGAGCTATACCTTTGTCTTTGAAGCATCGAAGTGGAAGATCCAATAGGGTGGCGGATGCATTGAGTAGGAGGCAATTTTCGATGACAGAAATGAGAGTGGAGGTTGTAGGGTTTCTTGAGCTCAAGAACTTATACCACTGCAGACCCCGATTTCGTAGAAGCTTGGAAAGCACATGCTGCGCTGTTGCGTTGGACGGGACTAGATGGTTAGATTACTGATTCAAGATGAAATGTTGTTTAAGGGGAATCAATTGTGCATTCCGAGGAGCTCAATGAGAGAGAACCTCATTAAAGAAAAGCACAGTGGGGGTTTAGTTGGACACTTTGGCCGTGACAAGACCATCTCATTGGTTAGTGAAAACTATTACGGCCACAATTGCGGCGAGGATGTGGCAAAGTTTGTGCGAGTTGCGGGATTTGCCGGATGGCAAAGGGCGTGAGGCAGCCTACTGGTTTGTATCAACCACTACCTATACCTGAGCGGCCGTGGGAAGATATTAGTATGGATTTTGTGCTCAGTTTACCCAGGACGCAGAGGGGGCACGATTCCATATTTGTGGTAGTGGACAGATTTTCGAAAATGGCACATTTTATCCCATGCCAGAAGACTAGCGATGCGGTCCATATAGCTGGTCTATTCTTTAAGGAAGTGGTACGCCTTCATGGGCTACCAAGAAGCATTGTGTCGGATAGGGGATACCAAGTTTGTAGGTTATTTTTGGAAGACCCTGTGGAAGAAGGCGAGGACGGAGTTAAAGTTCGGTTACGCTTACCACCCGCAAACGAGATGGCCAAACGAGAGGTGGTTAATCGGAGTTTGGGCAACCTCTCTGCGATGCTTGGTAGGGGACAAGCCCAAGGGATGGGATCTAATTCTGCCGCAAGCTGAGTTTGCGTATAACAGCTCGATCAATCAGAGTACCAACAAGTCACCATTCCGGATTATCTATGGGAGCAGCCCAAGAAACGCTTCGAGTTAAGAAGGCTGGAGACAAGGGAGAAATGCGATCTTGAGGCGAAGACTTTGCCGAACACTTGAAAGGAGTGCATGAGGAAGTGACAAGACACATTGCCAAGATGAATGCTCAATATAAGGCGAGGGCGGATCAAAAACGCAGAGCTAAGGAGTTCCAAGTAGGAGATTCTGTCATGGTCCATCTGCGGAAGGAACGGTTCCCTGCCAAGACATACAACAAACTCAAAATGAAGAAATTTGGGCCATGCAAAATCATTGGCAAACGGGATTCGGGTAATGCCTACGAGGTGGAGTTACCAAGTGAACTTAACATCTCCCCCGTGTTTAACATCTCAGATTTGGTTGAGTATCATGAAGGAGAAAGCAGTGAGGTATCCAGTCCAGATTTGTGGAGCATTCCGGCAGTCACCTCAGTTGCGGACGAGATAGGAGAAATTCTGGATACGCATGAGGGTCGCAGTACTCGGAACAGGAGTTATTATGAGTATTTAATCAAATGGAAGGGCCGACCCATAGAAGATGCGACTTGGCTATCCAAGGCGGAGGTTGATCGTTTGGGTCTACCTCGGTCAAATCGAAGTGAGGTCACTTCTCAAACCCACCCGGGTGTACGATGCGAGGAGCATCCGGAGGCAAAGCGGCAATCTTGCGTCACCCAAAATGTATTTTTTTCTCTAAGTACTAAAGCGTCGCGATATCGCGACGCTTTTTGAAGAAGGGCACCAGCGGGCCAAACCGTCGCGATATCGCGACGTATTTTTGAAAAGCACGGTCGGGACGCCAAACTGTCGCGAAATCATGACATTTTTGAAGACGCACGGTCGGGACGCCAAACTGTCGTGAAATCGTGACATTTCTAAAGCAGCGATCGGGACGTCCAAGCGTCGCGAAATCGTGACATTTCGAAGACGCACGGTCGGGACGTAAAACTGTCGCGAAATCGCGACATTTCTGTTGCAACGTGGTCTGGACGCACAAATGGTCGCGAAATCGTGACACCTTCAAAGGCAAGCTTAAAGGACGTCGCGAAATCGCGACACCTTCAAAGATAAAGTTTAAAAGACGTCGCGAAATCGTGACACTTCTAGGAGGCAAGACTTGGAAGCATAAAGACATCGCAACACCTTCGAAGGCAGAGCTCAAAGATGTCGCGAAATCGTGACATATCCGGAGGTAAGGTTCCACAATGCAAAGATGTCGCGAAATCGCGACACTTCCGATCCAAGGACGTACGGAATGAAAAGATGTCGCGAAATCGTGACATATCCGGAGGTAAGGTTCCACAATGCAAAGATAAACACACACAACACACCAACCACAAATGCAAAGATGTCGCGAAATCGTGACATGTCGCGGTTTCGCGGCCCAAGGGAGGAAGGCGAGTAAGAAAGGCCTAGACATCGCGATATCGCGACGTGTAGCGGAATCGCGGTCCCAAGGAGGAGAGAGAAGCCCTAACGTCAAAACGTCGTGATATCATGACCAAAGAGGAGAGAGAAAGTGCTTTGGGGCAAATACATCGCGATATCACGACAGGACGCTCATGACATTGACCAGCCGGTGACTGCGGGGACCGGTGCGAGAGGGACACGTGGCGTGAAGTTACGGGTGGCTCGAGAGTATGAAGCGGTTACGGGAAGCATGGCAACGGGACACGTGGCATCAGCGCAAACGACCATGGCGCATTCTTATGAATGATTGACTTGGCGGTGGATCGACGAGGCGGCTGCGGGGCATACCGCCACTACAGGCTATGATGTTTTGATGCACCTAGCAGCATCATGCAGGCGGGACAGAGCATTCGTGCGGGCGGTATGGGGAGTCTCGCATTCAAGTAATGATGGTCCAAAGAGAGTCGGGCCTGGGGATGAAAAGGACCCGCACTTTGCGTAATGAAAAGAAGGAGGTGGCGGCCGAGGAGAAGAGGCGCATGCATTGTATTAAAAAAAAAAAAAGACCTTTTGGCCGGGGGATTTTTTTTTGGTTTTGCATAGCTGTGTATTGAAGGAGAGACCTCTGTTTTAATGAAACTTGCTGAAATTTCGTCTGTGCATGGTTAATTCTGCATTCTTGCTGTGTGTTGTGTGCGGTTCTATACCATCCAAGATGAAACAAATATCCTGAAGTTGATTTACGGTCATCATATGATCCGGCATAGTCGGAGTCCGTGTATCCCTGTAAGAAGAATTTGTTGTTCCTCTTATATTCTAGGCCATATTCCATTGTGCCACGGACATAGTGAAGAACGCGCTTTGTTGCTTTCCGGTGTGTAGTCTTAGGCTCCTCGCATGAACCTCGAAAGATAGTTGACAACAAATACGATATCTGGGCTAGTGTTGGTCAGATATATGAGACTCCCAATCAACTGGCGATAGAGAGTACCATCTACCTGAGGTGAATCATCATATCGCGATAACTGAATTCTTGTTTCCATCGGAGTTGACATTGGCTTGCAATCAGTCATGCGATATTTTTCCAATAGGGTCTTGGCATATTTTTTTCGAGACACTTTGATGTAGTGCTCCTTCCGGCTGACTTCCACACCAAGACAATAATGGAGAAGTCCGAGATCTGACATCTCAAAAGATTGACACAAGTCTCTTTTGACAGTAAAAATCATTGTTTCTGAACTCCCTGTAATGAGCAGATCATCAACATAGAGTACAAGCAACACTATTTCATAACCCTGTTTCTTAAAATAGAGGTTTGCATTTGACGGACATCTCTTAAAACCATGCTGCAAAAGGTGATGATCCATTTTCATATACCAAGCCCGAGGGGCTTGTTTCAAACCATATAAGGATTTTACCAATCTGCAAACTTTCTGCTGTTGGCCTTCCACTTCAAATCCTTCCGGTTGAGTCATGTAGACTTCTTCTTGGAGATCACCATTTAGAAAGGCACTCTTGACATCCATTTGGTGTACTTTCCACCCATATTGTGCTGCCATAGCACAAAGAACTCGAATGGTTGTCATCCGAGCAATAGGTGCAAAAGTTTCCTCGTAGTCAATGCCTTCTCTTTGAGCATAGCCCTTTGCAACAAGTCGGGCCTTATGCTTATCTATTGTACCATCTGCCTTATACTTAACTTTATACACCCATTTGCAGCCTATGGGCTTCTTTCCATATGGCAGATCGACGAGCTTCCAAGTTTTGTTTTTCATCAGACTTAAACTCTGCATCCATAGCAGCCTTCCACTGAGGCTCACCAAGAGCAACTTGCACTGATGCGGGTTCAAGATCGTCTATGGAAGACATAAATACCCTATCACTATCAATATCCATATCTTCTGTATCTCTCTCGGGATCTACAGAAAGTTCCTCAAAAGATTGACACAGCTCATCAACCCCAATATTCTCTGTTGCAGCTTTCTCCTGTCGAGCCATGCTGCGAGTACAAGGCCTATCCAATGTCAAATCTGGTGGAGTGGATAGCTTAGAGTCTTTGATTGTATTTGTATACCACTTTGGATTCTTCTTTTGAGGTGTTGAAGAAGATGAAGACGAACCTCCAACTTTTGATGAAGGAGATTTATCAACCTTAGTTTCCACAAGGTCTAGGTATACATCTGATGTGTTTTCTGATGTGAAAGCCTCATCAAAAACTACATCTCTACTGATGTGTATCTTCTTGGTCAAGGGATCAATCAAACGATAACCCTTAGAGTGCTCATCATACCCAAGAAGAATACACTTCAATGTCTTCTCATCTAGCTTCTTCCTTTTCTCTTTTGGTATGTGCATTAAAGCTTTACATCCAAAAATGCGTAGATGAGAAATGGAGGGTTTCCTACCACTCCATGCTTCCTGTGGAGTCATTCCTTGTACAGCCTTTGTGGGTGCCCTATTCAACGAGATATCTTGCTTGTGATGACAGCTTACTGCCCAATATAGTTGCTCAAGACTAGCTCCCGTGAGCATGCAACGACCCATTTCCATGATGAAAAAATTCCTCCTCTCAGCAACTCCATTTTGCTAAGGAGTATAAGCGATAGTTAAGCGTCGTGTGATCCCATTTTCTTTCAAGAACTCGAGAGAATTCTTTAGAGGTAAACTCCCCCCTCGATCCGAGCGGAGGGTCTTTATATAAGTCCCTGACTCCTTTTCAACAGATTTCTTGAATTGCTAAAAGAAGCCAAATGCTTCAGATTTCGGTTGAAGAAAGAATACCCACATCTTTCATGAGCAATCATCCACGAATAACTGAAAATACCTCTTACCCCCACAATTGTTGGGAGTTAAGGGACCGCACGGATCGGTGTGAATCAACTCCGAGAGGTTTCTTTGCTCTTGTAGAGCTCCTTTCAAAAGGCACTCTATCTTGCTTTCTCGCCTAGCGATCGAGCAAAACTGGTAAAGTGGTAGAAAGGGAAGGAAGACCTTTTACCATTTCATACTTAACTCAAGTAAGTAACCAGAACTCAAATGTCCATATCTCTTGTGCCATAGGGAAGTTGCCTCCTTTGTAGAGACTGTCATGGCTACATGTGGAGTAGAGATAGCATCTAAGGCAAATAAGCCATGCTTATATGAAGGAGTTGCAATGTTCTTACCCCTCCCGGTAATAGAACAACACTTCTTGCCTCCCTCAACACTAAAGTTCACAACCATATCTTTGTCCAGAATTTGTGTGACTGACAACAAATTGTTTGCCAATCCTAGAACATAGAGAACTTTGTCAATATGACACTTGCCATCAAGAAGAGTGACTGAAACAGTACCTTCTCCCTGAACCTTGTAGGTTTTATCATCAGCAATAGTGACAGGTTTGCCCTCTTTGGCCTCAAAAGACTCAAACCATGATTTGTCACCAGTCATGTGCTTACTGGCTCCAAAATCAACATACCGAGATAGGATCCGTCTGCTTGGACACTTGTGGTAGTCATGAGAACTTTGTGGGCTCTCTCAGAATCCGTGTCAGATTCTTCAACAACAACATTCACTTGTTGTTTGTTCTTTTGTGGTTTGTTCCGGCCTTTTTGTTTTGATTGTTTATTCTTATGCCAACATTTGTTTGTATCATGACCTTCTTTGTCACAGATCTTGCAATATCGCTTTTTCTGTTGAGGTTGTTGAGTTTGTTTCCCTTTTGAATCCTTTCGTGAATTCCCTCCCTTCTAAAAATTACCCTTCTTCTGGTTCTCGCCCTTTCTTGTTGATGTAGAGGGCAGTGTTAGAAGAATCATCTAGCTGTAGTTGGCGTGCCTCCTCCTCTTGAAGCATATTAACCAATTCTACAAAAGTAACTTTCCGTTGCGATACCTGAAGGGACGTGATCAACACCCCATAAGAATCAGGTAAAGCTCTCAATACAATTGAGGTAAGGAGCTTGTCATCAACTAGTTCTCCTAAAGAATTCAACTTTGCTTTCAATTCAGACACTCTGCAAAGAAAAAATTCAACTGTCTCCCCCTGCTTCATGCTTAGACTGTGTAATTGAGATTGAAGAAATAGAATAGTGGAATATGGGGTTGAACTTCATCATATATAGTATTAAGGGCATCCCATGCCTCTTTACTATTTTCACAGTCAGCAATATGGGGTTGAACTTCATCAGCTACAACAAGCAAAATGAGCAATATGGGGTTGAACTTCATCAGCTACAGCAAGCAAAATGAGCACCTTTGCTTTGTTGTCTAGCTTGTCAAAGTCTTTTGAGCAGTAGATGGAGCTGTAGCACCAGCAGCAGATGAAGGTCTTGTTGTTGCTCCAAATACAACATCCCATAAGTCATCCATGACTAGGATAGCCTTCATCTTGTTTTTCCATGGTGTGTAATTAGGACCTTTCAACAACTGATGAGAATCAGTCATTAATTTTTCAGACATGGTGAAGGTTCCTTATAACACCAATTGGTCCCCCTTTCGATATACCTTTTGCTAGGCCGTTATACCGTACAAAATACCCGCCCTTACGTGAGGGAAACTATAGGTATTTAGAAAGATCAAAAAAAACACCTGCCCTTACGTGAGGGAAACTATAGGTAATTTTTAAAGATCATACGATACGTGGAACTTAAGCAGTATGCGAAAGGGAATAGTCTTGTTCATGGCACCTACCATAGAAAGTCTGCAATCCTCATGCGTGGGGCGTAACTTCCCCTAAACACTTTGGATTTCAGAACTTTCTTCATGATTTACGCCTAAACACAAGAACTATTAGGGTAATGGATGGAGTAAAAAAATGCAAAATGGCAAACTTATCTCTCCCCGACGATTTATATAGAACAAGCTCAGACGTCGTTTTGGCAGCTATATTAGGCGGTGGATACAGTAGCGCAATCACGATAGCTTTACCTGTAAGTGCTGGCAAGAGGTATCACAAATACCGAACGCTGCAGTGCAATAAATTGCACGGATGGGTTTTAATTATTCCGGGGACTTAGGGAGTGAATTTGATTTTTTAACTTTTTAATGAAGTAGTGCAAAACAGAAAAAAAAATGCACCCTACAACATAAAAAGTGCCCACAGGAATGACCCACTAGGTGTCGAGCGCAGCCGAAAATGCACCTTTACAATAATGCCAAATTTGCTTTTCAAAAATTACTCACTTTCCCCCTTTGATTTTTGAAAAAAAATACCCCCTTAAAAAATCTCTTAAAGCATTTTTTTTTTTTTTTTTTTTTTTTTTTTTTTAATCCGCCCATGTAGAGGAGTTGGAGAGCAAGTGGGTAGTTAAACCTCTCTAGTTTTTGAGAGGCCCAGGTTCAAATCTCTCGCCTCACATGTTGCGGATATGTTATGTAATGGTTCCCTCGTGGTCACAGCCTGTTTACCCCTTGTGGCCACCACCAAAAAAAAAAAAAAACAAAGCATTTTTTTTAATTATTATATAGTTTTAAAGTTAAAAAAAAAAAAATTAATTTATATAGTTTAAAAACTATTAAAAAATAAATTAAAATCAAATTTTAATTTATATAGTTTAAAAACTATTGAAAAATAAATGAAAATTAAAATTTTTAATTTAACTAAAAAAATAATAATTTAAAAAAAAACTTTAGAAAATTTTTTTTTTTTTTACCTTTTTTTCAAGGGGGGGTCGGCGGGGTTTGAACCCCCGACCTGCAGGCTCCCTGAGCCTTACCGCACGATCCACCACCAAGTGGACTAGCGGGCTGATCCGAAAGGATCAGGGACCCCCTCCTATTTGAGGAGGGTCCCGTAACCCTTTCCCCTGCGCGGTCGCCTGGCCGCGGCTTCCTCCGTGGCAGGCGGCGGCGTCTGTTGCAGGTGGCCGCGGTTGCAGGCGACGGCGATGCTCGCGCCACGCGTCGTTGGCCGAGGGGGGTGGCAACGGCGTCGCCGGACGTGCGGGGGGAAGGGGGTGGCGCGCGGGGCCGGGAGCGCGGGGAGGAGGGGGTGGCGTGCGGGGGCGGGAGTGCGGGGGAGGAGGGGTGGCGCGTGGGGAGGGAGGGGTGGCGCGGGGGCTGGGAGCGCGGGGAGGAAGGGTGGCGCGTGGGGAGGAGGGGTGGCGCGGGGGCTGGAAGCGCGGGGAGGAGGGGTGGCGCGCAGGGGCTGGGAGCCTCTGCTGCTGTGCAGGCTCCAGTCCAGCCGCTGGGGTGGGTTTTTTTTAAAAAAAAACTGTTCAGTCTCTGAGAAAAAAAATCCAGCCGAGTTTTTTTAAAAAAAAAAGTCCAGCCTCCGAGTGTGTTTCTTAAAAAAAAACAATCCAGCCTCCGCAGCTGTGCAGGTCTCCAGTGGCGAGAAAAAAAAAAAAAAAATTTATTTTTTTCTTCTCTCAATCTCCAGCCAGGCTGCTCCCGTCAGTTCTTCAGCGAAAATGTTTTTTTCAATCTCCAGCCAGGCTCTGATGCCATGTTGAAATAAACGAACACTCTTCCATTGATTAGAACAAGTTTAAATAATACATTGAGAGCCCAGATTAGCTCGTAATCTTAGGATCTAATCAACAGCTTAGGTCTTCAAATAAAAAATTAAAAATATACCAAATATTATTACGCTAACAATAGCGTAACTAACCTAGGTAGTTAACTAACTACCCTATATAAATAAAGTAATAATAAGAATTACTATAGTAAATCTAACATATTTGTCTTCATTTCTTCTTTTTTTCATTACTGATAGCTTACTCACTATACAGCATCACCAGTATCTAGCTTACATGTCTGTAGCTTCTAATTACAATCCAGAAAAAAGTTGTCCTCTTCTCACAACTGTGGGGATACCCATAACTCAGGTATTTGCAGACTTCCACCAGACTCCTTCATCCACTCCTTAGATGCATAGGGCTTTCAAATTTAATGTTAGCACTCCAATCAGGATGACTTGTTCTTCAATCTTCATCCACATATCATTCTTCTATGTTGAAGCACACTTCCTACTAGTAAGTTACGCTGTTGTCATACTTGATCTTGTTCATCCATTAACCATTTGATGTTCAACCACTTTTTCATGCAAATCAGGCTCATATTTATTGGTTTCTTGATCTTCCATTGATTCCTCTGCTTAAATTCCTATCTCAATATTGATCCTTGATTTTTGTAGCTTCATCTCCTAAGATATCAGCATCTCAACCTTATCCAAAATTCTATATTCTCCATATCCTTCGACGTACATAATCTTATTTATACTCAGAATCCTCCTTACAGTTATCAACTGACAATTGCAGTTATATGTTACTAGTGGCTTCACATGTGCCTCAGATGGTCAGGTACTTGGCACTGTTAATTTTGAAGCTTCAAACATTCTGTAGATTTGCAGCTCTGCAATTACATTTCCATTTTTTCTTGTCTCTAATTTGTCAAGTTCTGTACTTAATATCTAGTTCCAGCTGCTAGTCAGCATATGATCTTCAAATTTGTACTTGTTCAAAGCTTGTTGCAGTTATCATTTCTAGTCCAAATTGGAAGATTGGGTGATCATTGGAGACACATGAGAACCCAATTATGCTGATGCTGTAGTGTTTTGGACAGCAAGAAGTCAGACTTGGTTACAAGCCTCACAGATGTATAGTTTTGGTAGAGACATAGATTGGTCAAGAAACACCATGGGAGCACTGTTATGTTTCATCAATAAAATTGGTACCACTGGAAGTGTATTTGAAAGACATTTCCAATAGGCATACTTATGTTGGATGTGCAGCAGGAAAAAAGTTATGCTCAGTTAAACAATGCTCTGTTTAGGTGATCCCTAGAAGATACAAGTAAGTTTGTCATAAACTATATCAAATGATATAGGACTTCAATGAAATTCTACAGTGATACAGTTGACATCCACAGCAATGTTCAGAACTTGTTTTCAGCATGAAATCCTTGAGCCCCCAAATGTTGTACAGAGCAGTTGTGACCTGGCAATAATATTTTTGTCATAACTTGTTCAAACGAAATTGTATTTGAGTGATTCTTTTTCCAAATTTGACATTAATGATAACTCAGTATGGCAAAATATGTTGTTTTGGTGCTTCAATATGCAAAATACAGTCTGGAATGTAATGGCAATTCTCTTTCATACAAGTCGGAATAAGTTCTTTTTGTTGTAGATTCTTTATGTTGCATGACATGTTATGACCAAAACTCAGCCCATTATGATTTCATTTGATGCTCCAAACTGTTAAAATACAGTTCACGTTAAAATTGGAAAATATATGGGCTAATTTGTCTTGGGCAGTGGAGACAGACGTGGCAGCTAGAAAGCAATGCCACATGAGGTCTTAGAGGTCCAATTAAATACCCACAACATTACAAAATCATTATTTCCTTTTTATGTAATTGACTCCATCTGACAGTGAGAAGTTAAACAAAGAAGAGAGACCAAGAGGCAATAAAATTCAAATGAGAAGCTATAGGAAAGGGGAATCCACAGGAGAGGAGAAGACAACTCCAGAATCCAGAGCTGAAAGGAGTCTTAGAAGGCTTGGAGGGTAGAATGAGCAGAAGATGCTGTTACATTGTTGGAGTAGCTTGAGCCACAGCCAGATGGGTTTTCCAAATACCTCATTGTACTACTCAAATTACCATGTAATCTCCTTGATTGAATGAGTAAAGTCTTCTTGATTTCCTGCAGGATTTTTTCCCAGGAGGGTTTCTCCTCATTAATATCTGGTATCTTATCCTGTGTATGTCTTATTCTTCTCATCAAGTTTTATCTTTCAGATTTGGGTGTAGCATAGCTCATATTTTCCTCATTTTGCCTAGTTTTATTGCAATCACATTGTAATAAGAGCATATATGGGAATGAAAATTGAAGAGTAAACTCCCAAAGGATCTGTCTAAGCCTTTAAGGTTCCATTGGTGGGAATTGCAAATTAATTTCGAACTGTAATCATCAACTTAATCTTTTCCATCTTCCTACAATTTATGCCTCTTACTGTTGCAGCTTATGAGAACCCATTAATGACATTCACAATACCTTGGACATAGGAACAAATTGGCAGCCAAAGAGTAGGAATCAACTGTCCACTCAGCAGAATAATAAATAGGCAATATTAAGATGTCTATACACGAATAATAAAACACACTTGGGCTAGGCAATATTATTAAAGCCCTTTACATGAAGATTGCCAACTGTAATCTTCTAACATGACAAGTGTGTTTACCATAACATACAGAATGCTTCTTTATTGCATGCAATTGATATAAGTCCTTTTTTTAATAAATAGGTAAATTTTCTTTCAAGTTTTAAACAGAGATATTAATCATGCACCAAACAAATATCACATTGAAGATTATCCATAATCTGCAGCAGCTGCTCCTCGGAAGCACCCTCGAGCCGACTACTGTTGGCACAAAATTCACTGATGTAGAAGTCCCAACTGCCAAGGTAGCAAGTATAGTTGTGGCCCCTGTTACCACTGCTTATTCCTCCTTTCTTGTATGCACAGCACACACTTCTGTGTAAACTCTTTGCCAAAATGCACAATTGTGGGCAAGTTTGGAGGGATGACAGGAAAATACTCCTCGCTATCCATAAGTTTCTTCCACAGAGTCTTCTAATGCATTAAGCTTCAGACATTGTTATCTCTATTTATCGGTTATCAAAGAGTCTTGTTTTCATTATATTGAATTGTTGTTGTCTTATCTGCTTTACTTGGACTTTTATTCCTGGTGAACGCTTCTGTTATTATGTCCTTTTCCTCCTAATTCTGCCACTGTTATATCAAGGCACCTACCACAGAGTTTTCCAATGCATTAAATTTCATATATTTTTCTCTATGTTTATCAGTTACCAAAGACACACCTTGTTTTCATTATATTAAATTATTGTTGTCTTATCTGCTTGCTTTGGATATATGCTTTCCTGATGAACAAATTCATCAAATCCCTTAATATCAGCCAACCAAAGATATTTTATAGTATTTTTTCGTATGGGGATTACTTATTCCAACTAATTACCACATTCATTAAGTCAAATTTCAAGACCTTACACAGAGATGCCATGAAGGCTGGTCCAAGGATGAAACTTAGGGACTATCACCACATAATTGCAGCAATCAAACAGCATCTCAACCAATGTGAAAAGCAACATGTTATCAGGTACTTTATAAGATTCTGAGTGCACATTGTCACTTCAATCATCTCAAGGTTTATGCTTGCGTCCATTACCATGGAGTACTTATTGTTTTGACGAACCCCTGATTAACAAAAAATCACTGCTCACATTGATCTGCCCAGGCACATACATGTCAATAGACAAACCTATTTTCTTTTTTAGTTACCGTGACTAGTATAACACCAAGAGGCTAATTATCCATGCATACAAATGGAAAGACTTCCCACAAACTTGACTTAATGAAAATATGCAATTAATCATTTACTTAAAGACACTGACCAGTTTTTCAAATTGCAAAAGCAGTGGTTCCTTTATAAGCTATTGCTGCATTGATATATATTTTATTTACATTTTGGGAAATATCCAGACTGTTGCTTGAAGCTATAATGTGTTTGAACAACAATTACCCCAATCAAGATAAAGCAAAATTTTCTGCACCTCCTGAAAGTCATGCTTTGAGTATAGGATACATGCATGTGCTTCAAAAGTAGGAGTTAATTATTTCACACTTAGCTTGCTTATAAGGTGTTTCGAAAACTTTATCAAGAAAACTACGAATCTTGAATGACTATTTGAAGAATCTCTAACTACTCTTTCTTGAAATGGGCTGAAAGTTTGAAACCTAATTCCTACAAAGAATTGTCAACAAAGGGAAAAGCTTGAGTACTCACAATTTGCATGCAGGCGGGAAATCAAACAGATGGTAAACAAATTGCCCATCAGTAATTAATTTAAGGTTCAAATATCATTTAGAGTTTTTTTTTCCCCCCATCTGTTTCAGGTTTTGCAAGAATGTCCTGAAATTTGATGATAAAACTTAAGAGATTTCAAAGGGATTACTACAATGAGATCCATAACTACAACTTCCTCGGATTTCATAGAAAAAAAATACCTTTTCAATCCTCACCAAGGAATTGATCATGGCCACCCATTAAGATCCATTTTCTATCTTGGAATGGTAGCTTTGGAAACAAGAAGGAAGGCTCTCATCAGATCAACAATCAGAAGTGATTCCTAATATTCTGAAGACCTTTCCCACAATTTCCCCTTTCTCCAAGAAGTACATGTTCCATGATTTTTGTTGAAGATGTTGAATAGTAGTTTGCATGGATAGTTCTATGACATCTTGTAGCACTTTCTTTGTCCCTGTTCATCTTGGCCAAATATGAATATCCAATGGGTCACTGCTGGTGGATAACAATTATGCAGTTATAACTGTGTGGGGTTTTTTTAACTGTCTATGCTTCAACAGTCTGTTGGAGAGTAATAGGATGGAAGAATATGCCAATTATGCAGTTGCAAATATGAAATATCTGTTTATGCTTCAACAATCTGTTGGGAGGGTGAGGGTGATAGAATGGGATGGTGTGGGGTTTTTTATCCATCAAATGGCTTTAGTACTCACAGATGAGGTCTTAAGCCAAATGGGTAATATATGTGGTTTAATAAGCAAAGAGGTCAAGCAAGGTCAAACAGATATTACGCCAGTCAACAGGCTGCTACCTTTGCTTCTGGACAAAGTCTAAGCAGAAATATTATGCCAAATCCACAATACGTATCCATCATGTTTAAGGTGATCTTATAGTAACCATGGTGATCATAATTATCTTAGCAGTCATTTATAGCTTGGGGGCTAATTTCAGCTTACATAGGAAATTATGTGGGAAAAAGTGCAGATAAGGTAGGATTGCTCGAGCAATAGATCCTGTGGCATTGCTAATGTCATAAAGGCTGTCCTAAGGATACTGAATCCAAAATTATTCAATAGAATTTGGACTTCCCCATATGCTCCTTTTAAGGATATGACAACAAGCAATACACATTCTATTCATTGTTACCTTTGCCTTTAGTTCAACAACCATTATTATACTCTGGAAAATATTTTCTTGTATGCCACATTTATATTCTGAAATCATTATCAGCATGCTTTATCATGTTAACTTGTTAAGCATATCAAATATTTACAGAACTCTTATGTTTGTACTTCAGGTGCAATTACAACATATCAGTGAGCACACTCTTTTATGCAGTCTAAATATTCTGAAAATCTTCTTTATTTATTTTATCAATTGCTACTTCTATGTAGCATGATCAGGGGAACACCTACTTAATTATACCATCATAAGATGGGTAATCTAACCGAATATACATAAACTAAAAACCAACCTTGTCAGTGTAGAATATGATCAGTAGACAACCTTGCAAGATCAGGAAAGTCAAAAACTCCAAAAATATGTATTACAGATATACATACTTGTTGTGTTTTCAAGCTCCTTTAGAACCTCTTGTGTGCGAGCTTCAGCAGCACGCTGAGCAGCTTCAGCTTGTCTCTTTTCTGCACGTGCATGAACAGATGCAGAAATAGCCGCATCTAGCTCTTTCTCTAAAGTCTTTACCCGCCTTTCAAGAGCCTGTATATACACAAAATCACTTAGAGAGAACAGGGATAAAAATCCCTATGAAATCTTGAAAGATTCACATTGCAAACTACCCACATGTTAAACATTCCAAGAATCTCCTGCAACTTCTTTCTAAACATATGATATAGTGATTTTAATCATCTTGAACAGACAAGAAACATGAGTTTGTGTTAGAATGCAGTCCTAAATTGCTCCTTGGACAATAATATGGCAGAAATAATATGTGCTTATCATGCTGGAAAACACCATCAAATAAGCTGAAAATAAGGTTTCTGATGGTCCTTCGGCTCTAATGAGCTCGGATAATTTATAACTTTTCAAAGTTGCACATATATTTGAAACTTGACAGGATATTCAAGTAGGCTAGGGAATCTATAGAAGAGTGTTCTGAAATCTTCTATGTTACCAGAATTGCATATTTTACATGTCCTATCTTTGCAGAGTGTTTCAAGAGTTGTCCATATTCCAGTCTAACTATAGAAGTCATAAGAATTTGTTCTGATTTTAGTTTTTACCATATTAATCTTGTTTTTTTACTATTTAAGGTTGAAAAATAAGGCTAATATTGACTTTAAAGATAGCGTTGATTGTGTTTTTCTAGTATCTTAACTCCCTCTTTGCTTTCTATTTCAATCCTAATCCAGAATTTTCCTTCAACTTATTATTGTTAAGGACCTTGAAACTAATCCCTGTTCTCACCAACAAAATAAACATTTTTCTTCAAGCCGATGGACCAAAGTCCTTTTCTTGTGGGACAAATTTATTTTTACTTTTAATTAGGGATCATTTTGGTGGCAAATACTCACCAACTGGCTAATTTTTCCAAATATTTTTCAAAAATATTTTCCAATTAAGTTTAAGTTTAATCTCAATCTCTTATAAACAAAACTATGTTTCTCATTCAAAAGATGTTAAAATTTGGTGTCAAAACATATAAAAGTTGAATCGAAACTTAAAAAAAAAAATTTAACTTTTGTCAAATTGAAAAAGATTTGCCAAGATTTCTGAACTTCAAAGCATGTAAGGTCTGTCAAAATCATCCTAGTTTATTAAAATTATGAGCACGGTGAGCTCACGGCTCAAAATCTATCCCACTCTAATTTTCCACCAAAACATATACACGGATACCAAAGACATATGATCTCGACAACCCAAAGGCTTACGCCTAATTGCAAGAGGCCGAATCATCCTGACCCGAAAGAAATCTGATAAGCAATCGTATTAAGAAAATTTCCACTTCCCAACAAATTAAAATTAAGGTTTTGGTTTCGGCTGGTCTGAGCTCCCCATTAAGAGACTCAGTTCAAATCTTGCAAAACAACATAAGATCATTACATAATTAATTAAAATATCATCATATGGATGGAACCGTTTCAATATCATATACTCGATTAAAAACAAATAAATAAAATTAAATTTTGGTTTGATCAACCCTAAGAAGCTATGCAACATTAGGTCAATCGCCAAAGGGCATGCACCTACCCTTATCAAACTATTCAACTTTCACTCTTAACAATACTTTTGAGGCCTGATTCTCTGCCACACGCTACCCAGAATTTACATCACAAAGGGCAAACTGTGAGCCATACTTTGTCAAACCTTCCATATGGCCGTCTTGATATTTGAAAAAACCTACAATTTGAAGAAAATACAGATGGAAAAATAATTAACTAGCTCACGCATACCAGGGCACTACGGGTCTGAAAGGAATTGGCAGACGCCTGAGTGAAAGCGTCTTCGTCAACATAGACAGCCTTTCTGAGCAGAAGTTTTTGCAAGGAGTCGACAGTAGAGCCCATCTCTGACAGATTTTTCAACGCTGCATTCCACCTTTCTGATCCGCCATTGCCCGCTGCAAGTTGCTCTTCCTTTTTCCCCTGCCAAACTTCCTCCATTCTATCTACGCGTTCTGTAGTCGTGTATACTGAGAGATTTCCACTTGCAAGAATTAAAGGCTTTGCTTTAAATTCGTGGTGTCATTGGTTTTGTATACCTTTGTTTGTTTGTTTTTTTTTTAATTAGATGGAAACATAACAAAGTTATTTACACTTATATCTTAGGATTTGGATTTTCTAGGTCAAGAAGAACAGTTGGGCACGCATTGGGGCCTCTCAGAGGGCTTTAAATTCGTTGTGTGGTTGATTTTGTATGCCTTCCTTTGTTTTTTAATTAAATGGAATAATAAAGTTATTTACACTATTTGAATTTGGATTTTTTTAGGCTAGCAGTATAATTGGGTCCACATTTTTTAGTTATAGTAACAAGGGACCTTACTTTCTGTGATTCGAATTAAGTAATTCAAATGAAACCTAATAACATAAGGTTGAAGTGTTCGAACTAATTTAGATTTTTTTTTTGAAATCTTAAAAACATACCAATTCAATGTTTTAAAAACTTTTGTTATATGATTATGGAAAGGGTGTTTATGGTATTTCTTTACTTCAACTAAATTGTTTTTAGATACCAATAAGAATATGTTTTGTTACTTACTTTACGGATTTTTTTTTTTTTGCATTTATTTATTTATTTTATTATGGTATATAAAGGAGTTTTGAAAGGGATTTAAATTTTTTATATTTCTTTAAGAGAAAAATTATTTCCAACACTTACATATTAATTAAAAAGGAGTATATTGTTGTTACAACACCAATATAGTCAAGTCTTACATATTAATTAAAAAGGAGTATATTGTTGTTACAACACCAATATAATTAAGTCGGTTATATTTCCAAGTTTCACTTATTCATTGATTTTTTATTATAAGCAGAAGTAGGTTGTTTATTAATTTATCATTTATCATCTTGAACCTGATTTGCGTATTCACAAGAACTTAACTCTTTTTAGTGGCAAAGGATTTAGCCCTCCTTAAGTGGCAAGAAATATTTAATATTTTCATTCGTTTCCTATTCGTAATTATTTTCATAAGTTTTCTGCTTCAAGTGGTATCAGAGCAAAATCTTGGCACCGTGGGAATAAAGTATTTTCAAGGAAGTCATTGTGGTCACGGTCCAGATCACGCCAAATCGCTTTGTATTCGCATTCTTAAAACCCACAAACAGTCAATCAAATCTACGGACAGTGGCAGCAGCATTTAGAAGACACGAACGATTTCACCAGCGCAGATCAATACACAAATTTATTGGTTGGTAGTTGTGTACAAGTTCTTATTAAGAACGTGTATTAAATAAATCAGACGTGTTCGTGGAAAAAGAGACCATGCCCATTTGATAACGGCATCGCTGATATATTCCAGAAGTAAAGTACTGTGATATAAAAATTTTTCAAGACTCCGTGTTGTTATTCGAGCAAGAATAAGTTTTGTTAAAAAGGTTTTATACACGATGGGTGCATCCACGTCACCATTTGTGTCCAGCTGGTTTAGCAAAGGATTGAAGAAAATTACAGTTATCAAATTCGGAGTCACTATTTTGCGTCACTTTAGTGGAAGACAGTAACGTTAGACTGACATATCAACGGATATAGAATTGTGACGCTTCCACTTCGCATAGTTAGGGTAAAAAGATACAGCGTTCACCCGTAAACCTAATCGATCCAAAGTATGTCATACATAAAATATTATTAAAGCCAAGGTTAACTTCACTGCAATGAATCAGAGGCATCTAAAAATAAATCCAACCAATCAAATTGCGGGTATAACCTTGATACATTCAACGTTGTGTGCCATGTGTTTTTGGGTATGTAATATTCATAAGGTTTTTTTTAATAGGCGTGAAAGTGAATTAGGTATTCGGGAAATTTTTGGCTCAAAAATCGTGTGTGTCACATACGTTCTTTTCAAAACCTCCCAATTATCCCACATTGTTTATCCATAAAATTGTGAGCATTTTATAATTGCCAAGGTGCCACTAATTACTCATGACTTCAGTCACGCAGCTACTAGTTCTTTCGCATGCGGTGTGTTCACTTGTTCTTCCGCGTGTTGTGTGCTCACTTGTTGGTGTCGGTTGTGCCTTCGTTTGGTTTTACTATCTGTCCTCATGCGTCAGTAGTAGTGTCACACGTGTCAACCATTGTCTCCCATCCTGCTCGAAGTAGTCGTACATCCTCACAATCCACGTGTCCTCTAATCGTGTGTCTTCATAGTCTGGTCCATGGTCAATTATTCGTCTAGTGTCAGCTTCGTAAAAGTTGTGTCCAGAACTCGGTTCCATCCGTGCGAGATGTCCTCTCAGTAAGCCATATTTAGCCATTGTTCATTGCTCTTATTCCATTGAATTAAACACATTTGGTATATTAAAATAACCGTTGAAGATAGATTCAAAATATATTCGTTGAGGTCAAAAATATAGTCGTTGCATGACAAATTCAAAATTCACAGTCGTGGCGAATTAAGAGTCGATTAAAATCAACAACAAATATTTTTTTCTCCAAAAATAACCAATTTTTTTGCAGAAAATAACTAAATTTTTGGGTCAACTTGGTCCAATTTTTTTACAAAATTTTATAAAACAAGTGCATGAGCGACAGGTGGAATCGAGGATCAAACAGAAGACTACATAACGAAGATATTCCAAACGAAGGACCAATAAACCCACCAAGAAGACCCCCACAAAATAAAGGTATGCAACATAATTCTCCTTTACGCATTAATAGTTTTAAGCCAAACCATCCTGCTATTAACCCCATGGCTCCTTCCAACTCATCCAACTCATCCCAAGAAAATCTCACACATGAGGAAATAGTAATCCCCACTACATGCAACCAAGAATTACAAGCATGTTTGACTAAAATAACTACTAATATGAACAATATGTCAATAATTCTCGGATGACTAGTAGATAAACAAAACCAAGAAGCTCCTCCCTCCCCAAATAATTACCATAGACAAAATGATAATGTGGATCAAGATACAGAGGAAGTTTATCAATATGCAAGATGGCCTACAGGTGTTAATGTTCCATGTACTGATATGCCCACCTTTGAGGGTGGGGATCCACGTGGTTGGTTAGCTAAAATGGAGGGTATCCTACACTTATATCGTATTCTTGAAGCCGGAAAAGTTTCTTACGCCTCTTCCAAATTGGGTACAGAAGCTTACCAATGGTTCTCTTGGCAGCAACGTCAACATAATCGTCCCATCTTATGGCTTGAATTCAAAGATCTTTTCCTCAAGATATTTGACGAAGGTAGTTCTTCTTCCTACATTGTTTGCCTATTGGGTCTCAAACAAACTGGTTCTGTCCAAGATTATGTTTTAGAGTTCACAAGTCTTCTCGCTTACATGGAAGAAGTAAACGCTTCTATGGTGGTTTTTGCCTTTCGACATGGTTTAAAAGAAAATATTCAACTCAAAGTGGACTTACATGATCCATACACTTTGGATGAAACTATAAGGATTGCTAAACTTGCTGAAAAGAAGTTTTGAAATTGGACATCTTCTAAATGAGACTCTAATACACGTCCTCAATATCGCAACAATTCCTTTTGCAAAAATGAACAACCATCAAGATATTTTTGCTATAAATATCGCAATCATCATCCAAGAGATCAAGCATGTGTACCAAGACAAACCTTTCAAATAGAATACGATAATAAGGATGAAGAATATGAAGCAGAGGATGTTAATCAGCCATAATCGCCCATGTATGCATAAAAAATAGATAATAATGAAACAATACCATAAGAGGATACTATGGCTATTTCAGTGCATGCTCTCATGGGATTAACAACTCACCATACAATTAAGGTACCAGGATTTATTAGGCACAAAAAAATAAATGTGTTGATTGATTCAAGTAGTACTCATAACTTTATTGACATCAAGACTACTAAAGCATTGAACTTGCACATTAATTCTTCCAATCAAGATAAGTTTCAAGTTTTAGTTGCAAATGGAGGAAATGTTCAATATATTGGTATAACATCATCAGTTTCAATACAAATGGGAGGTTACACATGGCGAGAAACTCTCTTCGTTATGACTTTGGGAAGTTCAGATGTTATGGCTAGAACAACTTGACACTATTAGTTTCAACTTTCAAAAACTATTTGTGGAATGGAAAAAAATGGGAAGACTATTCGACTCCAAGGAATTCAAACTCCACCATCATAGGTAGTGAGTTCTCACAACATGGAAAAAATATTAAGGAAAGGAGGTTATGGATTCATAGCTCAAATAAATTACATGGAAGTGCAAGCACAAGATACGGTGGTAATTCCCTCAAAGGATCTTCAAGATATTATGGCTAACTATGATGAAGTTTTCAATGAACCAAAAGGGCTCCCTCCCAAGCGATCTCATGACCATGCCATACATCTTATCCCTGGAAGTCTTCCTCCTAATGTACGTCCTTATCGATACCCTCAACCTCAAAAAATAGAAATTGAAAAGATTGTCCAAGAACTATTAGAACATGGAGTCATCCATCATAGCACTAGTCCTTATTCATCACCAATGGTTTTGGCCCATCGTAAAGATAATTCTTGGCATATGTGTCCTGATTTTCAATCCCTCAACAAAATAAAAATCAAGGAAAAGTTCCCTATTCCTGTCATAGATGATTTATTATATGAATTACATGGTGCTAAATTCTTCACCAAATTGGATCTACGTTCAGGTTTTCATCAAATCAGAGTAAGAGATGAAGACATTCCCAAAACTGCCTTTTGTACTCATGAAGGTCATTATGAGTTCTTAGTCATACCTTTTGGTCTCACCAATGCTCCCTCCACCTTCCAAAGTCTCATGAACCATGTCTTTCATCCATTTCTTTGCAAATTTGTCTTATTCTTCTTTGATAATATTTTAATATATAGTAAATCATGGAAGGATCATTTGATGCATGTGGGGAAAGTTCTTCATATTTTACATAAGGAGAAAATTTTTGTCAAACGCTCCAAGTGTTCTTTTGGTGTTCAAGAAGTTGAATATTTGGGTCATATCATTTCTCATGAAGGTGTTAAAGTGGATCCTAATAAAATTAAAGCCATTTAGGATTGGACTTTACCCAAAACCATCAAGAAACTTCATGGTTTTTTGGTCCTTATAGGTTACTATCACAAGTTTATTTGCAATTATGGTAAAATTGCAACTCATGTCACCGCCCTTACAAAAAAGGATGCTTTTCATTGGTCATATGTGGCCACCCAAGCATTCATGGCACTCAAGGAAGTTATGTGCACTACTCCAGTTTTGGCAACTCTAGATTTTCACAAACCATTTGTTATTGAATGTGATGCTTCAGGAACAGGTATTGGGGCAATTTTAATGCAAGAGGGGAATCCCTTGGCATTTTAAAGCAAGCAACTTTCAAGTAAAAATTTGGGAAGGTCCACATACGAGAAAGAGATGTTGGCTATACTACATGCAGTTGAGAAATGGAGACACTACTTAATCAATAGTCATTTCATCATAAAAACATATCATAGTAGTCTCAAGCACTTTCTAAAACAACGATTTTCTTATCCAAAGCAAAACAAGTGGCTAACAAAGTTATCGGGATATGATTTTGTTATTGAGTATAAGAAGGGAAAATAAAATGTGGTAGTAAATGTATTATCTCATAAATATGAAGATGAAGTTCCATCAATGCCATTTCGGGTCCTTGTTCTCAATGGGTTTCTCAGCTCCAAGAAGAATGGTTGGTAAACACTAAAACTGCTCAAATAATTCAAGATTTGATTCTAGGATCATCCAAGCATCCACATTTTTCATATAGTGACAAGGTGTTAAGAAAGAAGGATCACATTTACATTTTGCCAAATTCCATCATTAAATCCAGGATCCTTGAAGAATCACATGCTTCCCCATCAACAGGGCACTCAAGATTTTTGAAGACATATATGAGGGTAAAACAATCCTTTTATTGGAAAGGATTAAAATTTGATGTCAAAACATTTGTGGTCGAATGTGAAGTATGCCAACGCAACAAGGGTGAAACAATCAAATCTCTAGGACTTCTTCAACCATTACCAATTCCAGACCACCAATGGGAACATATATCAATGGATTTTATTGAAGGTCTTCCTAAATCTGAAGGTAAAACAATGATCTTTGTGGTAGTGGATTGTCTCTCCAAGTATGCTCACTTCAATTCTCTTCAACACCCATATTCAGCAAAGCAAAGTGGCTAAGATATTTATGGACTCCATTTTCAAGTTACTTGGAATACCCAAAAATATTGTAAGTGATCGTGATCCCATCTTTACTAGCAATTTTTGGCGATAATTATTCCATCTTAGTGGTACCAAATTAAACATGTCTTCTGCATACCATCCTCAAACTGATGGCTAAACTAAAATTGTTAACAAATATTTGGGTACCTATCTACAATTCTTTGCTCAAGATAAGCAGTATCAATGGAGTCACTAGCTTTCATTAGCATAATGGTGGTACAACACTTCATACCATTACTCCATTAAGATGTTCCCATTTTAAGATTGTTGTTCCTTCAACTTCAATCTTATTATACTATTTTTCATCATTTTTCTAAAACTCCTCATGTTCCTTCAACTAAGGATTAAATTTGAATAACACATTTTTTAGATGTTCAAATTCCTATATCTTTGATAGGTTCATTCACAATTGATTTCAAACATCACCTTTCAAGACATCAAAATATCGAGGGACGTTTTTCGCAGGACTGCCCAAACTATCGAACTTGTTTCGGCCATATCTCACTCATCCGGACTCGGATTGAGCTAAAATTTTGAGGGTAGATGCCTGGAAAACCCTAGAACGTCTCCACCAATTTTTAGGTCATTTGGAGCAACACAGATCCTAGCGCATCCATATGTGTGAACGAGATTTTTGGCAAGCGGTTGTGCGAGGGTTTCATCTGGGTTGAGTGCAAGCAGCTGCAGAGATTGGTTTTTAGGGCCTTCGGGCCCTAGAGACCAATATTTTTGTGGTTTATGCTCAATATTTTAGCAAGATATGTTGCAGGGAATCCAATATGGGTTAGAAATTTATCTTTCAATAGATCATGTTGTGAACTTGAGTGACAACGACTTCCAATTTGCTGCACAAAAGAAAAGTGAAAACCATACCTTTCCACGACGTCTAGGGCAAGGATTAAAGAGATCTCGAAACAAGTTTCAAGAAGCTGATCAAAAAATGGCTCAGATCTCAAGTGAATCTGGTGCTAAGGTGCACCCACAAAATAATTCTACTATGAAAACCCCTATCAAGGGTAAGAATTTTGAAGACTCAGCCCCAAAAATGAATTTTAGGGATGCCCTCCGTGGTGGACAACCTCAGCCCAATGCTAATATTAATCTTAGGGCTTCCCATAAACCTCTAAGAATGCCTAAGATTGATCCCAGGAAAATGGAGTCAGGATGTCTTAAAGTAGATGATGGAACTCCTATTGTTAAACTTGATATGGGTAACATTCAGACTGGCATTGAAGATTTGGAAAAAAGAGGACTAATTTGTCGGTTCGTGGGTTTTCTTCGAGCCTATCCGCTTTCAAAGTCTGGGCTGCAAAAAGCTGGAAAACTAAAGGTGAGTTACAAATCTCTATTTATCCAAATGGTTATTTTCTTGTTTTATTTGCTAATAATGAAGATAGAGAGAAAACTTTTCAAGGGGGTCCTTGGTTTTTTGGAAGGGCAGGGCTTTTCATGAAGCCCTGGCATACTAAATTTAAAGTCGAAGAAGAGATGCCTTCTATAGCTCCTGTGTGGGTTAGAATTTTTGGCCTCCCTATTGAATTTTGGAATCCTACTATTTTTTCTTCAATTGGAAACTCTTTAGGAACTTTTATGATGACTGTTGATTGTACTCAAAATTTTGAACATATTATTTATGCTCGGATTTGTGTTTTAATGGATTTTGACAAACCCCTACCTAAAAATATCACATTACAATTTGGGGAAGACACTTGGGAGCAAGTAGTGGACTATGAGAACATTCCTTTTCGTTGTAGAATTTGCCATGAATATGGTCATTTGGCTAGTGCTTGCCCAAACAAAATTCTTGATCAAAAGAAAGAAGATATAAACTCAACAGGTTTCCAAATGCCTAAGAAGAAGAACACTAAGAAAAAACCAGTTATGAAGGATCAATCAAAGTCATCTGCTAATATGTTTGAAATCCTTTCAACAAATGATGTCCCAAGTGAGGAAGAGGAAATAATGGAAACATAAATCTTAGAAACACAATTTAAATATGAAGGGAAGAACTTAGAGACAAACCAACAAATCAAAGGTTTTCAACAAAAAAACAAGGGAGAAAATTTACACAAGAAAAACAATCTTTCAAATGTCAAAACTTCAAATAATACAGGTCCCAATATAGACTCTGTTGAACCCTCTAGTAAAATTTTGGTTGTGTACGAGCATTCTTCAAGGTTAGAAGCCATCTCAGATTCAATTGGAGTAAGTCAAGAAACAGGGAAAAAAAACTGAAGATGGATTCTAATCAAAAAGCAGGTCGCAAGACCAATCAATATCATATGGTAAAAGAAGGTGAAAAGCTTGTAGAGGAAGGTAAGATTAATGCCCTTCCCAACTTTTTTAGCCCTGGTGTTAATGAAGATCATCACTTGGAATATTAGAGGACTCAAAGGGAGTCTTTCAAAACAAAATGAAATTAGAAGAATGATTCAGATAAATCATCCACATCTTGTTTTCCTTCAAGAAACGAAGATGTCAATGGAGGATATGGACTCAATTGCGAGTAAAATTTGGCCAGCTGGAAAAGTGGTTTCCCTCAGTTCCCAGGGGACTTCTGGGGGCATTGCTTGTCTTTGGGACCCAAAAGAGGTAGTTATTCACCATATGGTTGGCAGTTGGGGTCTGTTGGCTATAGCTATTCAAAGTAGACATTCCAACCAAATTATGCTCTGCATTACTGTTTATGCTCCGACTACTTTGGAAGAAAAAAGAAGACAGTGGAAGGATATAACTCATATTATCTCTCATTTTCCTGAAGCTTGGATCTTGATCGGAGGAGATTTCAATACCATCCTCTCTCTAGATGAGAAAATGGGGGGAAATAGAAATTTGGACAAAAGCACTGACCTCATGAGCGAATATATTGCAAACCTCCATCTTGTGGACATCCAACCAGATAATGGCCTTATGACTTGGTCTAACAGAAGGCAAGGCTTAGCTTGTATAATGGAGAGATTGGATAGGTTTTTGCTCTCTGAAAATTTCTTAATCCATGGTCACATTCCTAAAGTGAAGACTCTTAACAATGTTGGTTCGGATCATTGGCCAGTCATGGTGGAAATGTGGAAAACCAATGTGAGTTTCTCTCCTTTTCATTTTCAATTAATGTGGCTCAGAGATAGTTCCTTTAGACCTCGTGTGCAACAATGGTGGAAGGAAGGTAAGCCTAGGCATGGGACTAAGATGTTCTATTTTGCCAAAATACTGCAATATATTAAATCTAAAATCAAGACTTGGAACTGGAAAGAGTTTGGGGATGTTCATAAAAAAAATAAAGTTATTGCTCAACTTGAAAATTTGAATAAGAAAATCCATTTATATGGCCTCACAGAGAATAGAAGTGCAGGTGAAATTAAACTCACAACTCAGTTAGAGGAATGGGAAAAAAGAGAAGAAATCTTATGGAAGCAAAAATCTAGAATTCAATGGCTCAAAGAAGGAGATCGAAACACAAATTTCTTCCACAAATCTCTTCTAGCTCGAAGATCTCACAACTTTATTTCTTCCCTGAAATCAGATTCTGGAGATGTTGTCTATACATGGGATGGCATGAACTCTATTGTTGTTGATTACTTTTCCAATATTTTTGCTGCTACTCCTCTTGACTCAACTTCTCAACAAAATGTTCTTCAAGCAATCCCTTCTCTTATCACTTCTGAGGAGAACTCTATTTTGACTACTCCTATTACTATCAATGAGCTTCAACAGGTAGTTTTCAAAATGCAAAAAGGTAAAACCCCAGGTCCTGATGGTTTTCCCATTGAGTTCTACCAAGAGTTCTGGGATATTATTCATGCTGATTTATTAGAGGTGGTGGAAGAAGCCAGGAAAGCCAAAGATATTTTGAAGGTTATCAATAAAACTTATATTACTCTTGTTCCAAAAGCTCAAGAGGTTGATCATATCTCAGCTTTTAGACCTATTGCTTTATGTAATGTTCTTCTCAAAATCATTACTAAGATCATGGCGAGAAAGGTTGAAGCCTCTTTTGCATAAGATTATTTCCCCTGAGCAAGGGGGTTATGTGGAAGGGCGTCAAATAGTAGATGAGATAGTTCTTGCTCAGGAAGCCATCCATTCCATGGATATGCAAAAATCTCCTTCCATGTTCATTCGATTAGACTTATCCAAAGCTTATGACAGAGTGGATTGGCACTTCCTTATCAAAGTTTTGAGGCAATTTGGTTTCTCTAAGGATTGGATGGATTGGATTATGGGATGTATCTCTTCAGTTTCCTACTTAGTTCTTATTAATGGTAGGCCTTCTCAGTCGTTCCCAGCTTCCAGAGGTATTAGGCAAGGTGACCCGCTATCCCCTTATTTATTCATCATTCTTGTTGAATGCTTGGGTAGGACTATAACCAAAAAGAGGGATAACAAAACCCTTGAGGGAGTTACCATTGCTCATGGAGCTAGACCTATCTCTCATCTTCAATTTGTGGATGACTCTACTCTTTTAGGTAAAGCTACAGTTAAGGAAGCTTCTAATATTAAGCAAATCATTAGCTATTTTTCTAAGGCTATTGGGCAGTTGATCAATGAAGACAAATCTAAAGTTATTTTCTTTCACTGCTCTACTAGACAGGAATCCATGGTCTTGGATAAATTAAGATATAAGAAGACCTCCCTTCCGATCACTTATTTAGGTATTCCCATCAATATTCAAAGGCAGAAAAATAAATATTGGAATTGGTTGTTGGACAAAGTCAAGAAGAAAATTGGAAAGTGGACCAACAGGTGGCTTTCTTCTGGGGTAGAATCACCTTGGTAAAATCAGTCCTTCAAGCTATTCCTATTTATGTATCTTCCGTGTTGAATATTCCAAAGGTTGTTCTTCGAGAACTAGATCAAATTAATCATCGTTTCCTTTGGAGTGGTACTAAGGAGAAAAGAAAATGGGCCTTGGTGAAATGGGACACTTTATGTCTTCCTAAGAATGAAGGGGGGTTAGGATTCCGGTCTTCTATTAATAACAACAAAGCTTTAGCTGCTAAATTATATTGGAGGATGTTGCATAACCCCAATGCTCTTTGGGCCAATAATCTTCGTGCTAAATATGCTGAGAACAAAAGTCCTGAAGACCTTGTTCGCTATCAACTTCCTACCAAAGGTTCTCCCATTTTAGCGGTTCTTAAGACTGGTGAGGATTTGATAAAGAAAAATTTATTTTGGATCATTCGTAATGGTCAACAAGCAAATTTTTGGATAGATTCTTGGGATGGTCACAAGCCTTTGATAACTCAGTTTCCCGATTGGAGGCCTTGGATGGAGGAGCTTCACCGAGCTAACTGGATAAAGGTGGCTAATTACTGTCGGTACCATACTTGGTAATTCAAAGGTTGGTAGATATTGGATCCCTATTGAGGACTGGCCTATTCAAATCCCAGAAAGGCAAAGACAAGATATCCAAGGCATCCTTCATATGAGATCTCTCTCTTGGTCCCATGAAAAAGATTATTTTGGATGGAACAACACCACTAAGGGTGAGTATTCAGTTGCTCAAGGTTATTTGACCTTATGCCATAATAATCCCAACCATTCTTCTGACATATTTTCTCAATTGTGGGCTCAAAATCTCTGGCCTAAGGTGAGGTTCTTTACTTGGCTTTTATTGCATCGTAGGGTGCTTACTGGTGAGCAACTTATGAAGCGTGGTTTTCATGGCCCTTTTAGATGTGAAATGTGTGAAGAGAATGTAGACACTCTCAACCATATTTTTATTGAGTGTACTTTAGCCTCTGAGCTATGGAGGAGAATGGCCACTTTACTTGGCTTACAATGGTCCAATTTTTTTACTTTTGAACAACTTTGGAGGGATTGGCCTAATCAAGAGGGTGTTGATCATTTTATTAGGCAATTAGTTTGGATGGGTTCTACCATTCTTCTTTGGAATATCTGGAATGAAAGGAACAACCAAATTTTTAATCAAGATAGGAAGGATATTCACTATATTTGGCAAAATACCATAGCCAACTTAGTTGAATCAATCCATCATCTCCTTAATCACCCCCAAAACTCCCACCAAAGATGGGATCAAGTGATGCAAATATTGAAGATTAAATCTTCTAAGAGCAACCAACTTAAAGGGAATGTGAGTATTTGTAAGATGGATAGGACAAGAAATTGGCAACCTCCTCCTAAGGATTTTGGAAAATTCAATACTGATGGAGCCTCTAGAGGGAACCCTGGAAAAGCCAGTGCGGGGGAATTGGTAGACTTTCAGATGGCTCCCTGGTTTTTACTTTTGTTGAGAATTTGGGTATTCTTTCCAATAACCTTGTTGAGGGGTATGGTATCCTCAGAGGCCTTCAAGAGGCTACTAAGGTTGGTTGGGAAAAGGTGTTAGTTGAGTCTGACTCTCAACTCATGATTAATATTTTGAAGACTCCTTCTAAGAATCATAAGGTTGATTGGAGAATAAAAAGAATTATTGAGAAGATTCAATTAATCCAGATGGGATTTTTGAAAGTTGATTACAATCATGTGGTCAGAGATCAAAACAAGAGCGTTGATGCTTTAGCTAATTGGGCTTTGGACAAAGGTGATCTTACTTGTTATGGCCACCCTCCTAGATGGTGGGCTTCGCAAGTTAGGGAAGCTCTTCTTTCTATCATTTCTTTGGATGGCTCCAGTTTTGAAGGTACCTAGTTTCTTCTTGCTTTATTTTTGCTTCTCTTTTGTTCGATCAGGTTATTTTAGTGCCCTAGCTCATTCTTTTCTTTCTTTTGTTTCCTCTGTTGATTCTTGCCTTAATAGTCTTCTGGTCTAGTAAGGTCATTGTTATGTTCAATTTTTTTTTTCTTTTTTCTATTTTTTTTTAGTTTTTTAAGGTGTGTGTTCTTTTGTTTTGTTTTTTTGTGTTCTTTGTGTTGTTTTTTGTTGTTCTTGTGTTTTTGTTGTTTTGTGTTTTTTATGTTTTTTTATTGTTCTTGTGTTTTTGTCGTTCTTGTTCTTGTGTTTCTGTTTGTTTGTGTTAATTCGTGTTTTTATGTGTAAGTGTTTTCTATGTTTTTTGTTTTTGTTTATTGTCTATTGTTGGTTGTGTTTTATTTTTATTTTTTTTAATTTTTTAGTTTTTGGTTGTGTTTATTTTTCAGTTTATTTTTTGGTTATGTCTTTGTAGTGTTCTGTTGTTTTTGTCATGTTTGTGTTTTGTTATGTTGTTCTTGTGTTTTTTCTATGTGGTTCGTGTTGTGTTTTTTTTATCTTATTGTGTGTGTGTTTGGTTGTGCTTTTCTTTTTGACACACTCAAGGAGCATGTTTTTTATTTTATTTTATTATTTTTACTGTTATTTATTTATTTATTTAAATGGTTGTGTGTTTGTTTGCTCCTTGAGTATGTCAAAGGTGGTAGGCCAGGTCCGAGTCCTGGGCATTTTTGGTGGAATGGATACCCCTGCCTCCTTGGGTCTTACCCGAAAGTGGCATCCCTTCTGGGATGTTTTCCATAAATAAAAAAAAAAAGATGTTCCCATTTGAAGCATTGTATGGGGTAAAACCACCAACAATAGTAGATTATGTTCCAGGCTCTTCCAAAGTAGCTCAAGTAGATGATTGGTTCCATCATCGACAGACAATGCTTAACATTCTCAAAGACAATTTGATCCAAGCACAAAACCATATGAAGCAACAACAAGACTCACACCGTTCTGAATGACAATTCAATATAGGCGATATGGTTTTCTTACGTCTACAACCTTACAAACAACTGCCATTGAAGATCAAGACTAGTCAAAATTTGGCCCCAAGATTTTATGGTCCTTACAAGATAGTGCGTTGCATAGGCAAAGTGGCATATCAACTAGAGATTCCTCCCTAATCCCGTATACATCCAGTCTTTCATATTTCGTATATCAAAAAGGTGATTGCATAAAAAGTACATTCTCAGTTAGAACTTCCAGTACTTGATGAAGAAGGATGTATATATCTTCAGCTAGAAGCAATATTGCAAAGCAGATCACGTCATATTTGATCTCACCACATAAAATAATTTCTAATCAAATGGCAGGACCTACCAGTAGAAGATGTTACATGGGAAACATAAAGTATTTTGAGTCATTTCTAGCTTTGAGGACAAAGATATTCGAGGAGGGGAGCCATGTTACAACACCAATATAGCCAAGTCAACTATATTTCCAAGTTTCACTTATTCATTGATTTTTTATTATAAGTAGAAGTAGGTTGTTTATTAATTTATCATCTATCATCTTGAATCTGATTTGCATATTCGCAAGGACTTAGCCCTCCTTAGTGGCAAAGGACTTAGCCCTCCTTAAGTGGCAAGAAATATTTAATCTCTTCATTCATTTCCTATTCGTAATTATTTTCATAAGTTTTATGCTTCAATTGCATACTTAGATACAATAATTTTGATTTAACTCTATTTCATGGGGATTCAATGTTTCTTAAATTCAATTTATCTAGTTTCTTTAAATTCTTCAAGAGTTTTAGTCAGTTCTCTATTATCTTCATATTAGATCTCCAATTTTGTATTTCCTAAGAACTTTGGAAGCTTTCACCTAGTCTTCATTCAATATGTAATATTTTTTAATCAACTCATGAATATCAGTTTAGTTTCCTTGGAAATTGACCTTATGCTACTAGATCTTTTGTAGTGATCAGTTTATTTGGATTTGAAACTTCTAACTTAGTAGCCTCTTTAAGAGATATAATCATCAAAGCCTCCAAGAAAATAGCATTCCATACCTTGGATCCTTCCATCTAAACTCTCATGTTTGCCATAACATCAACCACAATATTATCTTCCCTGTAGATGTGTTGGATCACAAATGACTCCATACTTGATAGTATACTCATTGCATCCTAAATAATACTTTTAATGCTCCAGCTAGTGGCTTTCTTGGCATTCAAAATTTTAATGATACTCATAGGATCCCCTTCCACTATAAGCTTCTTAACGTTCATCTTTTTTGTAAGCCTTACTCCTATAATCATAGCTCTTGCCTCTACTACATGGTTTGATGTATGGCCAAAGTTCACCATGTAACAAGATATCACTACCCCTAATCTAGATCATAGAACCCTTCCTCATCTAGCCTTTCCTAGATTACCTTTAGAGACTCCATCAAAATTCATTTTTACCCACTCTAAGGATATCACCTTTTTCTTTGGCCAGCTAAGCTTTCTTATTTCTTTATTTTTGAAATTTAGTACCAACAAAAAAATTTCAATGAGTTTACACAGGTTCAATGTTCCAAAAACATTAATTTGTTATATGATTATGTAAAGGGTATTTATGGTATTTCTTTACTTTTAAGAAATTAATGCCAACTAAATTGTTCTTAAATACTAATGCCAATAATAATATGTTTTGTTACTTAAATTACATAACAATTTGTGTGGACCTAATTTGTCGTATTTATTTATTTTTGAAATTTAGTATCAACAAAAAAAATTCAATGAGTTTACATAAGTTTTTATTAGGGATTCTGGTCTCCTCATACTGAGTGGGGTTTAAACCTTGGACCTCTCAAGAGAGGTCAAATCCCTTACCACTGCAGTAAGATTACAACTATTAGTACCAACAAAATTATTCTTAGAAATTAAAGCAATGAAAATTTAAAAATTATTCAAATTATAGAACCATTTTTTCATTGCCAAGTAGGGATTGTACCACTCAACTTTTTATATTAAAGTAGGGTGGCTAGAAGGAATGTCCTTGGTGGAATTTTGGTAGGTTCAAAGCCATGTGGTTTTTAGATTCATGGTTTTGTTGTATTGAAATGGATGACCATTTTTTCATTGAAAGGCTTGGTTGATTAGGCAATATGATACTCCACTAAATTTTAAAGAGTTAAAGAGTCTAAGAGTTCTATTTCAAAAGAGTCATCAAGAATTTTAGGATTTTTGTCTCTAAATTTTGATGAAGTTATTGTTTCATCGTATTTAAGTATAATAAAATATTTTGAATAAGTTTAATACTAAGTATAAATTATAAATCGATAGAGTTTAGACATTTTTTTTGAAAAATAAATTATTTTTTAATAGTCATATATTTTCATAGAGTTGTTTGATTCAAGTGATTCTTATGCCATTTTATGTTAAATTTGATTTTTTTTGAAATGAGTGGTCATTCAAAAGAATCTAAGAAATATTGAGGTAGATATGACCATGTGAAGATAATCATTCAAAACTAGGGCAACGTTAGGGCAATTTTTTTCTTTAAATATCTCATCTTTTAGGAGTAATTTCTCCATAAAGGGTTTTCCAATTTAAATGATTCTTGGATCAATTTGTACAGAATTTGAAGAGCTTTGAAATGAGTGGTCATATGAAGGAATCTAAGCAGTATTGAGGAAATATGATCTTGTGAAGTCAACCATCTAGAACAAGGGTAGTGACGATTTTTCAAGTCGTAAAAAATAAAATTGTAGATATTTTTTAGCTAGGGTTCAGATTATGGGGGACGCAATGGAGGGCTAGGGCATCAATGAGGCAGGATATTCTATTTGGGTGTAGAATTTGTCAACTAAGTTTATTTTCCCCTTAATTATCATATAAGTTTTACATGCTAATTATTATAGGTTTATTTTCAAATAATATAATTGATATAAGATATATTGGTAAATTTTAGTAGATTTTAGGGCAAAATTATGAATCAATAAAGCTAGGGAATTTTTTTCAAAAAACAAACAATCTTTCACGAACCATATATTTGCATAGAGTTGTCTTATTCAAATGATTCTTGTTTTATTTTGTATAAATTTTGAAAATCTTTGAAATGAGTGGTCATTCAAAATAATCCAAGCAATATTGAGGGAGATATGACCATGTGAAGACAATCGTTTAAAACTAGGGCAGCATTAGGATTTTTTTTATTGAAAATGGTCTCATATTTTAGGAATCATATCTTCACAAAGGATTGTCCAATTCAATTAATTCTTGGATTTATTTATGAGGAATTTTACGAGCTTTAAAATGAGTGGTCATATAAAGGAATTCAAGCAATATTGAGGGAGATATGATCCTATGAAGTCATACATCTAGAACAAGGGTAGTGATGATTTTTCAAGATGCAAAAAATAAATTTGTAGATATTTTTTAGCCAAGGTTTCGATGATGGGAGGATTAATGGAGGGCTAGGGCTTGAGTTGAAGAACACAAGCTTATATTGAGAGGGGGGTGAACAGTATAAGACCACTTTTTACTTTTCTTTCCAATCAATATTATGCAATGTATAGATAGCAATATCAACAACAGTAATAAAAGAAATGCACAAATCACCACACACAATAGAGACACCAATTTAACGTGGTTCACCCAATGTGGGATACTCCATGGAGAAAATATTTCACTAAAATTTTCTCAATCAATCTCTTGGGAATCCTTTTCCCTATTACAATGTTTATGGACCTCTATCCAAAGGAGACACCAATCCCCTAATCAAGTTTGTGGATCTCTATCCACAGGAGAACTCTTTCTCCTTAGCTCTGGCTGGTGATCTTCTAGAAGAACTACTACCTCCATTGCACTAGCTAATGGATCTCTATCCACTGAAGACTCCTATCCCCACTCATAAGACCTATCCTCACTACCTTGGCTAATGGATCTCTATCCACTGGAGACTGTCATCCTCTATACTCTGTCACCTCCAAAGCTTGCTCTTAGATCTATCTCAAATCTGTACTAAACATAGTCCTTCGATCTAGCACAAATTTTCTCAATCTCTGTCTCTGGTCTGGCACAAACCTATCCTCAAATCTGCACCAAACTCTATCCTCAAATCTACACTAAACATAGTCCTTCGGTCTAGCACAAATTTTCCTCAATCTTTATCCTCTTCGGCCGGTACTATAAACCTATCCTCAAATATGCACCAAACTCTATCCTCAAATCTGCACTAAACATAGTCCTTCGATCTAGCACAAATCTATCCTCAATATCTATCCTCAAGCCTTAACACAAATCTTGATTCAATCACAAATCAACTCTGCTAGATCTGCTCCAAACCTTAACCCAAGGTTTGAACAAATCAATCAATCAACTCTTCTCACAAGTCTTCTCAAAGACTTATCTCAAATCTACCTTGTAAGCTTCCACAAAATCTCACACTAATCTATCCACAAGTCCTCTCTAGAACTTGTCCAATCTGCTCAACAATCTCTGTCCTCAAATTTGTATTGTAAGCTTCCACAAAAGCTCACACAAATTTGTCCACAAGTCCTCTCTAAAACTTACCTCAAATCTTCTCAACAAGTCCTCACTAGAACTTGTCCAATCTCACAGAAACATATAGAGAATTGTTAGAGACTCAATATGCTTCACATTCACCACAATGCTCAATCACTTTCAATCTCTCTTTTTACCACAGAAACATATAGAGAATTGTTAGAGACTCAATATGTTTCATACTCATAAACACTCAACCTCTTTCTCAAATCAATTTAGATTATGGAACAATTTGTTTCACAGAACTTGAACTATCACTTCAACACAACTACTTGACTAGGCTCAATCACAACTCTACTCAACCAATCACTCAATGAAATAATCCTTGCTCTCAAACCCTAGTCCAAGCATATGAACACTCACTCACTTATTTCCAACAATGCTTATCAAAAAATCTCACATAACAATGATACTCATGATCTTTGCAAACCCTAGTTCAAGTTCTTCACTCAACCAATCACTTCAACAACAATGCTTATCAAACAATCTCACATAACAATGATACTCATGATCTTTGCAAACCCTAGTTCAAGTTCTTCACTCAACCAATCACTTCAACAACAATGCTTATCAAACAAGGTTTTATCAACAACTCTTATTCCAGAAAAACCCTTTTCACTCCAACTTAGCATTCACAACATTCAACAATCACTCACTAGGAAGATGTGCCCATACCTTTTGTTTGATGTAGAAGTGCCCTTAAAAACCTGTCTCAATCACAATTTTCTTCTTTGCCAATTTCAATGGTTAGATGACAAAATTTCACACTAACACTCTTTCAAAATATTTCTCAATTTACACAAATAATCAATCTCAAATACACCTTATTACTCCTTCTTGAAATTAGCAATCATCAAATCACACATAAAAATAATCACTCAAATTGCTCCTTATAATCTCCAATTTTAATAAATCAATCTTCAAAAATTAACCTTTCAACAATAATATTTGTCTACCCTTTTATCTCCCTCAAAACACTTAATAACCAAATTAATTCAGGCAAAAATTAAACCTCATAAACCATCAAAACATTTTTATTTTTCAACCTTAGGCACATAAAAATATTTTTATTTTCTTTCAACCTTAGCACATCCGAAATTAAGCGACCAACACAAATGACATCAGCGCATACCTTTGTCACAACCAAAAAGGCCTCGATGTGTTTCGAACACGAAACCTCTCCACCGAGTGCCTTATCAAGGCGCTAGCCCACCACGTGGGCTAAGCGCTCCCACGGGGAAGGGAAGGCGCAAGCCTCCCTTTAACCCCTTGTTCGGTGCTTGCTCAAAAATATGTGCCCTCTCTGCTTTGCCAAAAATGAACCCGAAGGGATTCGAACCTGCACGCCTTGCTTGCCACACACCCTAGCACTTTCGTCGATGCCAACTACGCTACCAGTGCCTTTGGTGCTATGTATTGGTGCTCCCTTCGATTTATTCCTTCACCATCGGAGACCCTTCAAAAAACATGGAAAATATTTTTCCCTTTTTGCGCACGAATTCGATGGAGCATAGGAGATTCGATCAATAGCATTTGGGAGGTAAGGCAAAGGTCTTTGCCATTATTTATACACGATGCCTCTTGTGCCATAAACGTCGGTGCTTGAATCGAATATGAAATTCGATTTTCATTTTAACCCTATAACCCTCTTTAGGGTTATTTAAATTAATATAAATTAATTTTTAATTAAATTAAAAATTAAATTATAATTAACTTAAGTAACTTTTGAAAGTTAATTAAATTAATTAATAAATTAATTTATAATAAAATTATATTAATTAATTTAAATTTCCTTTTTAATATTATAATAAAATATTATAATATTATTTGCTTGGGCCTCTTCTTTGCACTTTGGACCACATCTGACTACCTGGAACCGGATCTAACCAATTGGAAACAGACTCTACTGATTGCACTGATTGCAGAACTGCTTCTCTTCATACTGCTCACTAAACCTAATTTTGACATCAATGACCACTCACTCTTGACATCAATGACAACACATCTACTCAAAATGTCCAACAATCTCCCCCTTTGTCATTGATGGCAACCCAATTATCTTTTCAAATTTCCTTAACCTTTTTCTATCCTGCTCCCCCTGACTCAATGCTCTCTTCTTAAATCAAATCTCTCCCCCTTTGACATCAATGGCAAAGGGTCACCTTTGGGGCTTGGGGCTAAGAATGAGTCTCTTAGCTTAGCCCCTCCCCCACCTCCTCTTGAGGTGGTTAATTCTGGGGTGGGAGTATTTCTACTCCAAGCATGCACTGGTCTTTTCCTTTGTCCTCTTTCCTTCTCATCTGATCCTTTTGATTCCTTTTGGTGTTCTTGTTCCTGTTCATGTTCATGTTCTTCTTGTTCCTTTTCATGTCCATATTCCTATTTTTGTTCCTATTCTCATTCCTGTTCATGCTTGGTTCTGGATTGTCTGCTCTACACCACTTTGTTGTATGTCCATCATTATTGCACTTATAACACTTAATATTGTTATTCCTTGAAGGTGCAAATATCTTGGGATTTCTTTTGGTGAAGCCATATCTATTCCTATCATGAACCCTGCAATTCATTGCCTTGTGACCAAACTGATTACATGAGTAGCAATACCCATGAAATAATTGTCTGTTCCTGAAGTTCCCATATTCCTATCTTTCATGTGTCCTGCATTGTGAAGCCTTGTGCCCAAATCTGTGACATGAGAAACATCATCCATTGAAATTTCCTTGCCCTGACCTCATTGGTCTCTTAGTCTCTTTTACCCTGTGTTGGTTCCTGTTCCATCTATTTCTCCTTTGTGCATTGTTTCTTTCCTTGTTGAACTTTCTATTGTCCAACTCATCCTCAAAAGTTTCACTTTCTCTCACACTATCTTCTTCTGAAGTTTCTTCTTCTTCAGAACTTGAGGTTGACTCTTCTTCTTGTTTCTTTTGAGCCTGTTCAAAACCAAGACCTATTTTGTTTGTTGATCATATTTGTACCTTGATCATCTTATCTACGATATTTGAGCTCTTTCCAAACTTGTGTAGCTTATCCTTAGACTTTTCTACTTCTTCCCTTAGTAGAGCTACTTCTTGTTCTAATCTCTCACATTCTAAGACCTTTGCTTCTAACTTATCCTTGAACTTCTTTGTCTTAGCTATTGACTTATTTAGATCCTCTATAAGCTTTCCTCTTTCTTCATCACATTCCTATTTCTTTATCACATTCTGAAGCTTAAGTTGGGAGTTTTGCTTTCTTACCTTCTTCAATGTGTTAAGAGCATAAATAAGCTCTCCCTCAAGATCAACTTCTCCTTTTTCTGATTCTTCCTCTATTTGTTTGCCTTTGAAAATATCTTCATTCTCTTCTGACTTGTCTTCTATAGGATCACCTCCTTCTTCTTCTAGTGCCATTAGAATATTTTCTTCTGGTCCTTCAAGTGTATCTTCATATTCATCATCACTAAAACTGAAACCATTCTTTGTACAACTATCTTCAAGATGTCCAAAATTACCACATCTAAAACACTTGAGAATTATTGGTGACCTTTTCTTAACTTCTTCTTTTCTTCTATCAAAAATAGAACTTCATATTTATCATTATCTGAGAAACTATTATCACTATCACTTGAGTACTTACTTGCCTTGTCCGCATAGTAACTCCTCTTCTACCTTTGAAAGAACTTCTTTCCTTGTCTGCCTTGTCCATCCTTGCCTTTCTTTTGGTACCTGTATTTTTTTGATTCCCTGTTCTTATGATCCTATTTTTCTTCATCATTACCATTTCTAGCTTCTTGAAAATCAGTTGCATAGTGACCATACTTTCCACAATTGAAACATCTAATAGATTTTGCATCTTTAAATCTTCTTGAATCCTTATTATTTTTGCCATAATTTGCTTCTTCATCACTGGATGACTCATTGCTTGAATCTGACTTCTTGCCCTTTGTCTTCTTAGTAGCTTTGAAGGTTGCTTCCTTCCAGAGATTAGGTTCCTCTTTTTTTCTTATCTCAAAAGTTGTAAGAATACCAAGTAACATATCTCTTGTCAAAGAATCACCATATTTTGATTCCTCTATAGCAAAAATATTTTCACTAAATATTTTTGGGAGAGATCTTAAGATCTTATCACAAACATCCGATTCTTCAATCTCAAGTCCAAGTCCTTGCATGGCATTAACAACCTCGTCTACATGAAGTAGATAAGCACTAATGTTTTCTTCATCCTTCATTCTTAATTCTTCAAATTATCCTTTGAGATTTTGTATCTTTGCCTTTTTGACACTTTTATCTCCTTCATATATGCTTTGCAACTTATCCCAAATTCCTTTTGCATCTTTGCAATGCATAACTTTTATGAACTTTGTTCTATGCAAACATCTCAAAATTGCATTCATTGCTTTTGAATTGTAATGATGTAGAAGCTTACCATATTTATCTGTAGGTGGAGTAGTTGGTGGTATGTATCCATTTTCAACTACTTCCCAAATTTCATTACCAAGTGCCATCAGGTGGATCTTCATTCTCATACTCCAAAATACATAATCGCTTCCATAAAATACTGGAGTTGAATTATCTGAGGACCCATTCTTAGAATCCATTGTGTTCTTGTAAGATTTTCCTTCAAGATGTTAAACTCTTCCGAAGGAACCCGCTCTGATACCAATTGAAGAACACAAGCTTATACTGAGAGGGGGGTGAATAGTATAAGATCACTTTTTAATTTTCTTTCCAATCAATATTATGCAATGTATAGATAACAATATCAACAATAGTAATCAAAGCAATGCACAAATCACCACACACAATAGAGACACCAATTTAACATGGTTCACCCAATGTGGGCTACTCCACGGAGAAAATATTTCACTAAAATTTTCTCAATCAATCTCTTGGGAATCCTTTCCCTATTACAATGTTTATGGACCTCTATCCAAAGGAGACACCAATCCCCTAATCAAGTTCATGGATCTCTATCCATAGGAGAACTCTTTCTCCTTAGCTCTAGTTGGTGATCTTCTAGAAGAACTACTACCTCCACTACACTGGCTAATGGATCTCTATCCACTGAAGACTCCTGTCCCCACTCAGAAGACCTATCCTCACTACCCTAGCTAATGGATCTCTATCCACTGGAGACTATCATCCTCTATACTTTGTCACCTCTAAAGCTTACTCTCAACTCTATCTTAAATTTGTACTAAACATAGTCCTTCGATCTAGCATAAATCTGCTCAATCTTTGTCTCTAGTGTGGAATAAACCTATCCTCAAATCTACACCAAACACTATCCTCAAATCTACACTAAACACGATCCTTCGGTCTATCACAAATATGCTCAATATCTTTATCTGGTCTGGTACAAACCTGACCTCAAATTTGCACCAAACTCTGTCCTCAAATCTACACCAAACTTTGTCCTCAAATCTGTTGATGCATTGTCATTAATCACATCATTAAATCTCAAGGATCTATCAATCCGGGATGGTGTCCAAGGCTATTTACGATAGAAATGAGGAACAGGGCTACAATTTAACTCATTTTGGAGCAACAGGTCTTATTGGTGGAATAGATTATGTGGGGGTTTTTAGGTCACCTTTACTCCTAGATTGCATAAAATAAACTAATCTGCTTGTAAGAATGGAAATCTAATCTTTAAATTACAGGAATGAAAACCTAATTGCAACTATGGAATTGAAATCTAGTTATTCTTGCAGGAATGGTAAAGTTGATCCTTAAGTTACAAGAAATTGAACCTAATTACAATTGCAGAAATGAGATCTAAATACTTTTGTAGAAATGGAATTGTTGAATGAAACACACTAACTAAATCCTATCAGTGTTCTGTTTCAGAAGGTTGTCAAGCTTCTGTGCAGTAACTGACAACAAAAAGAGAAATACAAAAAACTACTAAAAACTACTGAAATGGAAGCAAAACTATAATTTGTTGAAAATGGAACATGTAACTAATCTATCAAAACATTGCAAGTTTATTTTATTCTGAACAAGAAAGGAATCATACAACTACAAACAATGTCAGTATGCAACAAAATATGAAACAGATAATTATTCAACTAATTCTATTGCAGTAAGAATCAGAAGAAAACATGTCCTGTTAGTCCTTCTCCTAGGCCTGGAAGTGGCTTTCTCCCTTTTCTAGAAGAAGGTATGAGTTCCTCTTACTTTCTAAATATCACACACATTCATATATGACACAGAAAATGAAAGAACTGCACTTTATTATTCCAGAAATGACATTACAATGCTATTGTTGCACTCTGCTATAGAACTGAACCTATTCTACTGACTTCTATTTTATAATAGTTACCTTCTATTTTCTACTTAGCTCAACCAATATGGGAGCTATCCTTTTTATAGATGCCTAAAATCTATTTACATACACAAAATATGCCATTCCTATCTTGCAACTTGATTGCCTATTATGCTGCAATAATTTTGGGGATATTTCAGGACAAGGTCAGCTGCTTTAGTTGATATTTTTCATGAGCTGCATCTTCTGGTCGGCAAGGAATGGTGGAGATAGTTGTAGGAGACTTTCCCTAACTTCCCTCAACCTCAAGTTACCTTTTCAACCGCTTGGAAATCGTAGAAAGTCAAATTGTAGTGCTTTCCCCTGTTATTCTGAAGATCTTCGGAATAACTGGTTGTAGATGCAACTTAAGCTTAGAACGTCCTCAAGATGTTGGTTTTGGTTGCTGCTTCTAGGTAAGTCTTTAAATCCAGCCCCCAGGAGGTAATTCCAATTGACTTCATCCTTTCTCCTTGGTAAATTCCATGCCCTGCCATTCATTGGCAGTTGGCTGGAATTTACATAGAATTCCTATTACTGCTGCACAGTTTACAGTTTCTTGATACTATTCAAATTTAGACAAATAATTGCATAGGAAATATAAACATAAAGATATTAAAATGCTGTTGTTCAAATCATGCATGCCCATAATTAATAAATCTTGTTGAAACAATGCAAAACTATACAAAAACTACCAAAAATAGAGCATAATATTCCAAACACATCAATCATGCAAATATTTGATATACAACATATTTAGATCAACTTAATCAACATATAAGACATATCATAAGGTTTTTAAGCATTTTTAATGTTTCAAAACATGCTATGATTGAGGTATTTTCAAGCCTCATCATTTTCCCCCCAACTTATTTCAATGCATGTCCTCATGCATTCTGTTGGGCTGCTGATTCACACATATCCATTTTTAGGTTCCAACTTCTATAGAATAGTTTGTTCCCCACATAGTATCCTCTGCTGTCTTGGAGTTTCTTGAGCCATTCCTGAAACTGGTCACTTGGTTGAGGGTCACTGTCAAAATAGTATGGAATAGGAGTAAGGATGATGGGAGGCCTAAACTTCAGACCTATCCATTGATGCTTCATGGTTAGGATAGTCTTTATCACTCCCTCTGCTCTTCTTCTAGACCATTCTAAGTTGATAGGGGAGATAGGTTCTCTTTTCTGTAATGACATAGATAATTCTGCCCATCTATCCCTACAAGCTGTTAGAGCAGGCATAAAATTATTTGCATAGAAAGTCTGGAAACTATTTAAACAATCCCTAAGATTATTTAGATACATTGTCTTAACATCTGCCCTGTTCATCATAGTAAAGTGTTGATTAGTGGTAATTTTATGATTTGGTTGTACAACTCTTATCAACAATTCAGCCTTCACTTCAACCTCCTTGTTCTTTTTCTTTTCCTGACCCCAATAAATTTGATTTTGCAAATTGGACATGAAAGCCCTTAACTGGACATCACCTGTGAAAATGTGAGGATGGAAGGTTACATCTTCTGGAATAAAGAAATTGTGTAAAAATAGTTCACACAATAGATTTTTCTGTTCCTCTGGGCTTCTCAGATAAGCTTCCAGGAATTCTTCAGTAGTATCTAGATTATAGGGAAGATTTGAACTAATTCTCATGACCTGCCATCGAAGGTATCTTTCCTTTAAAACTAGACTATAAAATCTAGTTGGTCGTCTGAATTGAACCAAATACTCTGCAACCTGGCAGAGGTATGTTACCTGTTCTTGCAATTTAGTGATTTCTGCATTCTTTTTCTCTAACTATTTTTCCACCAATTTCAATTCCCTAACCTGAGTTTCAAGTTTTTGATATCTCAAGGCCCACTGAGCTATATCCTCATTGTACCTTTCTAAGGTAATAATGTTTTGTGGTCTGACTACTGGTTGAAACCTAGGCAATAATTCTACCTGTACTCCCTTTTCCTCTATTTCTACTTTTGGTTTAACAAATGAAAAATAGGGCACATAAGTCTGATGCAGAAGATTACTTACTTGACTACTCTTGTTTGGATGAATTGAGGCCTCCCTTATGGACATTACTTGTGCTGCTAGTTGTTGTGGCTCTTCATGTTCACTTTTAACTGCACTCCTAGCTTGTTCTGAAGTATCTTCGAAATGAAAAGGTACAACTTTGAAATGAGGAATTACAACTTTAGACTATCCCAAATCTGCTACTGTCTGTTGTGGACCTTCATTTCTAGGTCTAGCTACCTCTGTAGGTTGTTGAGAACCTTGTTGTTCACCTACCTCTGGAATAATATCATCCTATTGAGGACCCTGTTGTTCATCTACCCCTGGGATAATATCATCCTATTGAGGGGCCTGGGTATCAATCACTTCCCTATTTTCTATATCTCCAACAAAAGGTTCAACTACTGCAATTTGAGGGAGAGGCTATAAATTTCTAGCTGGTGCTAGGTCATCTTGCATGGACAATCCAAGCAATATTTGAGCAATATTTTCCCTTTCACTAGATTCTACAGGTTGTGGCTCCAACTGTGCCACTCTGTTTTTCAACCTCTCTATTTCCTATTGTAACTCAAAAATTTGCCTATCTTTTTCTTTAATAGTTGCTTCTCTTTCCTCAATCCATGTCATCTGTGTTCTTATAACACTTCTAGAAGCTCTTAGATGTTCCTTTATGTCTTCTTCTTCCTCCTCTATTTTAGAATCTGAAGAATGAGTAGATAGATTATCTTCAGATTGTGGTTCAAAAATTTTTGTACCTGCTTCTTCTGTTTCCTCTATTTGGCCTTGTGCAGGGATATCTGGAGAGTTCTCCATGACTGTATCTGTTGTATCTTCCACAAATACAAAATCTTATTGATCCTTAGTAGCTTTAGGGCTATTTTCCTTTGTTGCCCTAGTTTGTTTCTACAAATTTCTAGGGCTTCTCCTTAAGGGCGGTGTGGAAATAGTCTCTTTCTCCCTTATTTCCCCTTCAACTATGTTTTTTGTGATGTCCTTTTTATGGAGTCTTGAAGACCTCTGAGCCCTTATTGCAGATTGTTCTCCTATATCCTATTTTCTTGTAGTGTCAGAGGATGTAGGAACATATTTAGTTTTTGATGGTCTCTCTTTCCTTTCTGTTTCCCCCTCTGTACTACTGGAATTTTTGTCCTGCTCTATGTCTTGTTCTGGCAATACAGTGACTTCTTCGGAAAACCTGACCCTCTTTTGTTTTCCTTTCCTAGGGCTAGTTTTAGTTCCTCTCTTTCTTTGTTTCTGGGCCCTTGATGATGAAGGTTCAGGGGAGAGGATTTCTACCTCTTCCTCTTGAGGTGCCTCTTCTTCTATGGCAACATTTTTTGCTTCCTCATTTTCCTCTTCTTCCTCCGCATAAACTACCTCACTCCATATAGAGAAAAATCTATTGAAACTCCTAATATTGCCCCTAAAATGATGCTTACAAATAAGTTTGATAAGTCCATGGTGGCGAGGACTTCCCTTACCCTCTTGATACCATCTAGACATGTTCTGTAACTCTTGGTGCAGGTATAAAGGGAAATTGACCATACCCTCAGGCTGCTACCTACCATGTCTAAGGTGGTTCAAAATTCAAAAGTGGTATCCCGATAGAACAACATATTTTCCCTCACATGTTAAAAATTTAATTACCCAGATGGCTACTTCATCCTAGGGCCCCTATAAACTAGTTCTTTTTACACCTTTACATACATTTTTGTTCATCAAATATTCTGGTGCCCTATCCCCTTCTTCCATGAATTGACCAACTACATCCGCTAATGTATTTCTACCAATTCTAGAAATTTGGAGACCGCATAAGGGAAGTTCAGTAATTTGAATCAGAATCTCAAGGGTTACCTCAATCGCCATCCCGTTGATGTGAGCTCGGTTATTTTTGAAAGTATGGGCGAACTCTACTGCCAAGTCTTCAGAACACCCATCAAATTTATCTAGAAAGGGCATCAAACCACCATCTTCAAAAATCCTCAGTGCTTCGGGGCTCTCTTGGAGGTGTCTGGTGTTTTTGGGCTCCATTTTTGTTTTTCACCCCATGTTTTCTTTTTGCTATTGTTCTGCTATCATCCTCTACAACTTACGATTTTTCATCATCATTCTCCTTCGGAAAGAATGGTAAAATTAGCAAAAATCATCACCTTTCCTTGTAATCATGAGGTAACAAGTGAGCCATATTCAGAAAGAAGGTGGCACATATTACTGATTTGGTTTTGGACACATGTCCACCGGTGAATCACTGTCCTTCCATGTCATCAAAATTTATTTTTTCTTAATTCGTGAGCCCATTATACATGCAGATCCATTCACATATTTGGTTATCACCCACCGGATTTGGTTGCTCACCATTCATCATTAGCTTTATAGATCATCATACCCTTTTTGGTTGGTGTGCCACAAATGCAATCAACAAAATAAACCCTAATTACTCCTATCAAGAAAAATCATGTGGTCGGAACAATTTTTCTTTTCCCCCTTTTTGATGCCACGTGGAATGATTTCCTTCTACATTCTAATTTTTTCAAAAATTTTGCCCTTGTTATTCCAAAGATAACTTCCCTATTCCAAAGATAAAAAATGACTTTTCCTTACTCTGAAGACAAAACACAACTTTGTTATTCCAAAGATAACAAATTATGCTATTCCAAAGATAAGACAAATTCTGCTTATTTCGAAGATAAGACAAATTCTGCTATTCTAAAGACAAACAAATTCTGCTTATTTTGAAGATAAACAAACTCTGTTATTTCGAAGATAAACAAATTCTGCTTATTCTAAAGATCAAACCACTTCATCATTCTGAAGACATTCTTCTGAAGATCAAGCAACTTTTGGCATCCCTGTTTCGAAGATCAAGCAAAAACTAGAATCCTTCTTCTTTTCCAAGTGGATTGATATGTTTTGAATATGCCAAACCTCATGGATGTCTTCATACTAATGGTTAATATTTATACACTATATACTAAGTATTTACAATGATAAAAGTGCAAGAAATATATACCTATTTTGAACAAGTTATTTGCATGTTTTGATGGATGGCTGCTTCTGATGATGTCCTGCTGATTTTTTCTGCAACACTTCAAAACAAGTGCAGTTGGTGAGTTTTTACAATGATGATGTAGATTTTTTCAAGGCTATGCATGCCGAAAAACCGGTTTTCATGCACACCAACTCAACAGCGCCTCATAGAGGTTTTCACTACTGAATTATTCATTTTTCTCTCTTTTTATTTTTTTCACTTTTTTCACCTCTCCTTTTCTCTTTTTATTTTTTATTTTTCACTTCTCCTTTTCTCTTTTTTTATTTGTTTTTCTGATTTTTTTCATTTTCTATTTTTCTTGAAACTCCATTGTCATGCTGAATCTGTTGAAGTTGAAATGGAAGAGGGAATCTCTTCCACCTATTGTACATCCAAATTATCAAGCTACTGCAAGAATTCTTCCTTAGTTAGTGGTGTATGGTATACCCGAAGGTGATGCCCATTCACTACCAACTTCCTTCATGAGTCATCGATAGGAGAGAGATGAACAACTCCATTGTCAAATACCTCCTCAATCAGATAAGGTCCAAGCCATCTAGTCCACAGCTTTCCAGGGAAATCCTCATAGCGAGAATCAAACAACAAGGTCCAATCTCCTTGTTGAAACTTCCTATGTTGAATGTGGCTATCATGCCACAACTTCCTTTGTTCTTGAATTACTTCAGTGTGGTGTAGTGCATCCAACCAAAGTTCATCCAATGCATTCAGTTGTAGAACTCTATCCATTTGTGCCTGAGACAAATCAATTCCAATTTCCAAAGTTGTTCGTAATGTTAGTAGCTCAAATTCAATAGGTAAGAGAGGCTTTTTACCAAAAACCAGTTCATAAGGTGTAAAACCGGTAGTGGATTTCTAGGTAGTATTATAAGCCTAGACTGCTTCAGGTAGTTTATCTAGCCAGTTCCTCCTATGAAAAGCTACTATTTTAGTCAAAATCCTTTCTAACTCCCTGTTTGTTACTTCAACCTGACCATTTTCTTGTGGGTGATAAGGTGATGATTTCCTATGTTTGATTTCATATAACTCTGTGAAAGCTTCAATAACTTTAGATGCAAATTGGGGTCCTTGGTCTATGGTAATAGATCGTGGAGCTCCAAATCTCTAAAAATTTTGGGTATACAAGAAATCAACAACCTTCTCTTCACGAGCATGTTTGAAAGCACGCACCTCTACCCACTTTGTCAGGTAATCAGTGCATACCAGAATATGCACCTTTCCTTGAGAAGGTGGGTCAATAGGTCCCACAAAATCAAGCCCCCACCTCTCAAATGGTTCTAAAACCAATTGAGGTTGTAGTGGCATTTCATTTGTGTGAGTGGGTTTCCCCATTCTTTGGCATGCATCACAATGCTTGATGTACTTTTTTACATCCTTGTGAAGAGATGGCCAATAATACCCTGTTCCTAAAATTTTTCTAATTGTGCTTTTTACAGAATAATGTCCACCAGAGGGTTCATCATGACAAGCTCGAAGGATATCATATACTTCATCCTTTCGGATGCACCTGCGTAATACATGGTCAGGACTGCATTTAAAAAGTATACCTTTAATCCATGAAAAAGAAGAGCTTTGTTTTATCAATTGTTTCTTCTATTTTGAAGTGAAATGTGGAGGAACTTTCCTTGTGACCAAATAGTTGGCTATATCTGCAAACCATGGTGATTGAATAGATATAGCAAATAATTTTTCATCAAGAAAAGTATCCTCAACTAATTCCCCTTCCTTTGTGTTCTACAACCTGGACAAAAAATTTGCTACAACATTAGCTTTTCCTGGTTTGTTGATTATTGTGATATCAAATTCTTGTAGCAATAGTAACCAATGGATAATTCTTGCACTCACCATAGGTTTATTCATCAAATATTTAATGGTTGTGTGATCTGTATGAATGAATATTTGATAACCTGTGATGTAATGTCTGAATTTGTTTATAGCATAAATTACTGCCAAGAATTCCTTCTCAGTGGTGGTATAATTTTTCTCTGCTCCTGTCAAATTCTTGCTAATGTAATAGATGGCATAATGTTCACCATTATCAATTTGCCCTAGTGTTGCTCCAATTGTAGTATTGGAAGCATCAGTTTGGATATGAAATGGTAATGTCCAGTTAGGTCCTCTTAACATAGGTGGAGTTACTAATTTTTCTTTTAGAGCCTCAAATGATTCTTGACACTTTGCAGTCTAGGAGAATTCAGAATCCTTAGTCAATAGGGCAAACATAGGATTGGCTATTGTGCTAAAGTTGGGAATAAACCTACGATAAAAACCAATGTGTCCAAGGAAACTTCTAACATCTGTTTGGGTCTTAGGAGGGAGAATATTCTTGATTATTTCCACCTTCTTTGGATCAACTTGGATCCCTTGAGGAGAGATGTGATGACCAAGAACAATTCCTTCCTCCATCATCATAAAACATTTTTCAGGATTCAAGGATAACTGGTATGTTTCACAGTGAGTTAAAACTTTATCAAGATGTTCTAATGTAAAATCAAAAGTTTCTCCACACACTGTGAAATCATCCATATAGATTTCAACACTATCGGTAGTCAGATCAGAAAAGATTGCTAAAACTGCTCGTTGGAATGTTGTTGGGGCATTACACAAGCCAAAAGGTAAGACCCTATAGGCGAATGTTCCCCAAGGACATGTAAAAGTTGTTTTCTCTTGATCTTCAGGTGCAACCTGAATTTGATTATATCCATTGAATCCATCAAGAAAACAAAAGTATTTCTTTCCAGCAAGAGTATCTAACACTTGATCTATGAATGGTAATGGAAAATGATCTTTGTATGTTACTTTATTCAATTCCCTGTAGTCTACACATACTCTCATTTTTCCATTCTTCTTTGGAACTATAACCAGTGGAGAGACCCACCGACTATCAGAAATTGGGTAAATGAATCCTACTTCCAAAAGTTTTTCAATCTCCTCTTTGACAATATCTCTTAAGGCAGGATTCAATCTTCGTTGAGGTTGTCTCACTGGTTTAACATCTTCAGTATAGATTCTGTGAGTGCATACATCAGGGTGGATTCTTGACATATCTTTATAATCCCAGGTGAAAGCATGGACATGTTTCAGCAAAACAACTGATAGTTTTGCTTCTTCTTCCTTAGTAAGCCAACTATTGATATTCAAAAATTTTCTTGGCTGAACTTCTATCTATTTTGTCCCTAGAAGGACAAAATTTACCCCTTCATATTTGGTTATTAAGTAGTTTAGTGGACAATGATGAGAAATTCTTGTTTCATTTTGAACACTAATTTTTGATGGAAGCATATTTTGTATGGAACAATGAGAAGAAGGGAGTAGGTGATGATGCCACCCATGTGGTAGTGAAATAGATCTTTCCTGTAATGGTATAGATGGCTTGCTTCCAGAACTTTGACCTTCCTCATTTCCTAACAATTGATGAACATTTACTGCTTCATTCCTTATTCCTTGCTCATGCAGAGTACTTAAGACAGTCTCATTTTCAACATTCCTTTCATCATGGGAGTCTATCTCTTCTATATGTTCCTTCACTACTACAGTAGCTAGTGTGGAGATAATTTCTTCTTGTTCTTCATCTGAATCAGGAAACCATAATTGACCTGTAAATTTGCTTGAAGGTCTTGCAGGAGGATATAGAGAAATCTATTTTAAGTCAATACCATTGGAGATTGTCATATCTCCTGATCTGTAGTCTATAAAGGCTGCTGCAGTTGCAAGCCAAGGTCTTCCTAGAATAATGGGATAACCATGTGCTAAATTTCTAGGCTGTAAAACCAAAAAATCTGTAGGGTACTCCCAAGAAGAAACTTCTATAGGGACATCTTCAATGATACCTTCAGGTTTTGCAACTGACCTATCAACCATTTCTAATACTGTAAAGGTGGGACTTAGATGTTTGAGCTGTAATTTTTCCATTAGATCCTTGGTCATTACATTTATTGCAGCTCCTAAATCAACTAGGACATTTGAAATTGGTATTGAGCTTATAGTGACTATGATAACTGGACTTCCTGGGTCACTATACTTTGGAGGTACTAGTTTTCCTGACAAGAGATCAACTATCTTTCCTTCAACCTGAATAGTTTTAGGGAATGACTTCTTTTTTCTTCCTGATCTCCTAATGCACAAATCCTGGATAGTTTTTTTAATCAAAGGCACATCCTTAATGGCTTGCAATAAGGGGAGTGATATGGTTAACTTTCTAAGTTCCTTGACCAGGTCTGATTCAGAATTTTCTATTGTGGTGTTGAATCTCTCAGGGTATGGAATTATCCCTGATGGAGGTAACTGTTCTACCTATGGTTCTATTTTCTCTACTTATTTTTCTATTGTTGGTTTAACTCTGCTTGGTTCCAAAGGTTCTTGCATTTCATTTTCTTTGATTTCAGTTAAAACAGGTTCAGGTAAGACTTTTCCTGAATGAAGTTGGATATTACTACAATCAAGAACATGTATTTCAGTATTTTCTTCAGACTCAGCCACATAGACAGGGGATGCCTATCTTATGTTGTTTGGATTAGTCACTGGTTGGGCTGGTAGTTGAGGTTGTTTCACTTGTTGTGTTTGTTGTGGTTGATTTGGTTTCCCTTGAAAATTTTGATTAGGTGCAGGCAACAAATTCTGAATTTGACCTTGATTTCTCTGCTGCCTTGGATAGGACTGGTATTGTTGTCCCCACTATTGTTGATTTTGCATCTAGGATGGATTACTCTGATTTTGATTCCAGGGTGGATTATTCTGATTCCATGATGGGTTATTCTGGTTCTGATTCCAGGATGGATTACTCCAACCTGTTTGTGGCCATTCTTGAGAAGTTGTCCATTGAGAATAATTCCAAGGATGTTGGGGTGGTTCTGACTGTCCCCATGGCATATTCCAAGGGTTGTGTCCCCAATTTATAGGAAAACGAGGGGTGTTTTGATACTGAGAGAAATTTCCCCCTATTTTGGTCCAACATAATTGAGTTCTTCAGTCTGAGTTTCTAAAGTATTTTTGAGTTGTGGTAGCAGATGGCATTTATCAGTCAGATGTCCTTTTGAACAGATACTACAGATGGTTGAAATGGATGTTTTGTTTAAAGGGAATTCTTGCAAAGCATGTTTATTCCTGCATCTTGGGCAATAAATTGCCAGAGGTTCTATTGTTTTTGCTTTAGCAGACATTTCCCCTAGTGTTGTGTTTAATTGCACCAGAATATCAGTTTTGAAATTTGCAAACTCTTCTATTAAATCTTTCACATCATTGCCATTTGCACTCTTTTTATTTCTCCTCTGTTTAGTGCGAGAGTAATTTCTGCATAATTCCACAATATCTTCATTGTTAAGGGTACTCACATCCCCTTTTCCCATTAAGTTTAATACTTCTTTGGATTCATCTTGGAGTCCTCTCAAAAATATGGCTTTACACATTTTAGATTCTACAGGTCCACATATTTTTTGAACAAATGCAAACCTATCAAGATAATATTCTAAGGTTTCATCATCTTCTTGCCTAATTCAGAATAATTCATCCTTCCTATTTCTTACCCTACAATAATCTTGGTATTTATCCAAGAATATGCTCTCCATTTGTTCCCAGGTTCGAATAGATTCTGGTTCTAGACTCATGAACCAACGCAATGTTGCATCTTTGAGTGTGGAAGGGAAAACTTTGAGTTTTTGGTTGTCATTCACATAATCATAGGTTTGACACACTACTTTGAACTCAAATAAGAACTGGTCAGGGTCTTCAGATACAACCCCCCAAAATATTGGTAGTACTAAAGGGGAGATTGTTTTCATAGGAGAATTATGCGTAGGATTTAATTGAATAGGGTACTCAAAAGTCCTAGAAGGATGAGGATTATCTGCTCTGTTGTAGATATTACTACCTCCATCCTGGTGTTCTAGCATTTCTACCATGATGTTGTTCCAAATATTGGTATAGATGTGTCCAAATTGCTCTTGTCGGATAGACTCAAAAGTAGATGGAGAAGAAGTAGATAATTCCTCTAATATTTCTTTTTCAAGAGATCTTTCAATTCTTGAAGGTACTAGTTTTTGTTTAAGTCTGTCAGGAATTTCAAACATAGGCAACTCACCTCCTAAGCATGAAGATCGCCTTCCTATGGTAGGTACAGGGGTGATTTTGATAAATCTACCTTTCTCGTCCCTTGGCCTACTCATTCATGCTTACTCCCTAATGACATAAATTGTAATTCAATAATTGTTACTTAACCAACTATTATATTCAAGTTTTACCCTAAATTTTCATAGCTTAGCATAATTAACAACTATTGGACTATTCTTTTCTTCTAACAACACCGTGATCCCCAACAACGATGCCAAAATGATGCATTGTCATTAATCACATCATTAAATCTCAAGGATCTATCAATCCGGGGTGGTGTCCAAGGCTATTTACGATAGAAATGAGGAACAAGGTTACAATTTAACTCATTTTGGAGCAACAGGTCTTATTGGTGGAATAGATTATGTGGGGGTTTTCAGGTCACCTTTACTCCTAGATTGCATAAAATAAACTAATCTGCTTGTAAGAATGGAAATCTAATCTTTAAATTACAGGAATGAAAACCTAATTGCAACTGTAGAATTGAAATCTAGTTATTCTTGCAGGAATGGTAAAGTTGATCCTTAAGTTATAGGAAATTGAACCTAATTACAATTGTAGAAATGAGATCTAAATACTTTTGCAAAAATGGAATTGTTGAATGAAACACACTAACTAAATCCTGTCAGTGTTCTATTTTAGAAGGTTGTCAAACTTCTGTGCAGTAACTGACAACAAAAAGAGAAATACAGAAAACTACTAAAAACTGTTGAAATGGAAGCAAAACTGTAATCTGCTAAAAATGGAACATGTAACTAATCTACCAAAGCATTGCAAGTTTATTCTAAACAAGAAAGGAATCATACAACTGCAAACAATGTCAGTATGCAACAAAATATGAAACAGACAATTATTCAGCTAATTCTACTGCAACAAGAATCAGAAGAAAACCTGTCTTGTTAGTCCTTCTCCTAGGCCTGGAAGTGGCCCTTGCTCCCTTTTCTAGAAGAAGGTATGAGTTCCTCTTACTTTCTAAATATCACACACACTCATATATGACAAAGATAATGAAAGAACTACACTTTATTATTCCAGAAATGACATTACAATGTTGTTGCTGCACTCTGCTACAGAACTGAACCTATTCTGTTGACTTCTATTTTCTAACAGTTACCTTCTATGTTCTACTTAGCTCAACCAATATGGGAGCTATCCTTTTTATAGATGCCTAAAATCTATTTACATACATAAAATATGCCATTCCTATCTTGCAACTTGATTGCCTATTATGCTGCAATAATTTTGGGGATATTTCAGGACAAGGTCAGCTGCTTTAGTTGATATTTTTCATGAGCTACATCTTCTGGTCAGCAAGGAATGGTGGAGACAGCTGTAGGAGAATTTCCCTAACTTCCCTCAACCTCAAGTTGCCTTTTCAACCGCTTGGAAACCATAGAAAGTCAAACTGCAGCGCTTTCCCCTGTTATTCCGAAGATCTTCGGAATAACTGGTTGTAGATGCAACTTAAGCTCAAAACGTCCTCAAGATGTTGGTTTTGGTTGCTTCTTCTAGGTAAGTCTTTAAATCCAGCCCCCAGGAGGTAATTCCAACTGACTTCATCCCTTCTCCTTGGTAAATTCCATGCCCTGCCATTCATTGGCAGCTGGCTGGAATTTACACAGAATTCTTGTTACTGTTGCACAGTTTACAGTTTCTTGATACTATTCAAATTTAGACAAATCATTGCATAGGAAATATAAACATAAAGATATTAAAATGTTGTTGTTCAAATCATGCATGCCCATCATTAATAAATCTTGCTGAAACAATGCAAAACTATACAAAAACTGCCAAAAACAGAGCATAATATTCCAAACACATCAATCATGCAAATATTTGATATACAACATATTTAGATCAACTTAATCAGCATATAAGACATATCATAAGGTTTTTAAGCATTTGTAATGTTTCAAAACATGCTATGATTGAGGCATTTTTAAGCCTCATCATCTGCACTAAACATAGTCCTTCAGTATAGCACAAATCTATCCTCAATCTCTGTCTCAAGCCTTAACACAAAGCTTGATTCAATCACAAATCAACTCTGCTAGATCTGCTCCAAACCTTAACCCAAGGTTTGAACAAATCAATCAATCAACTCTGCTCACAAGTCTTCTTAAAGACTTGTCTCAAATATTCCTTGTAAGATTTCACAAAAGCTCACACTAATATGTCCACAAGTCCTCTCTAGAACTTGTCCAATATGCTCAACAATCTCTATCCTCAAATATGTATTGTAAGCTTCCACAAAAGCTCACACAAATCTGTCCACAAGTCCTCTCTAGAACTTACCTCAAATCTGCTCAATAAGTCCTCACTAGAACTTGTCCAATCTCACAGAAACATAAAGAGAATCGTAAGAGACTCAATATGATTCACATTCACCACAATGCTTAATCACTTTTAATCTATCTTTTACCACAAAAACATATAGAGAATTGTTAGAGACTCAATATGTTTCATACTCATAAACACTCAACCTCTTTCTCAAATCAATTTTGATTATGGAACAATTTGTTTCACATAACTTGAACTATCACTTCAACACAACTACTTGACTAGGCTCAATCACAACTCTACTCAACCAATCACTCAATAAAATAATCCTTGCTCTCAAACCCTAGTCCAAGCATATGAACACTCACTCACTTATTTCCAACAATGCTTATCAAACAATCTCACATAACAATGATACTCATGATCTTTGCAAACACTAGTTCAAGTTCTTCACTCAACCAATCACTTCAACAACAATGCTTATCAAACAATCTCACATAACAATGATACTCATGATCTTTGCAAATCCTAGTTCAAGTTCTTCACTCAACCAATCACTTCAACAACAATGCTTATCAAATAAGGTTTTATTAACAACTCTTATTCCAAAAAATCCCTTTTCACTCCAACTTAGCATTCACAACATTCAACAATCACTCACTAGGAATATGTGCCCATACCTTTTGTTTGGTGTAGAAGTGCCCTTAAAAACTTGTCTCAATCACAATTTTCTTATTTTCCAATTTCAATGGTTAGATGACAAAATTTCACACTAACACTCTTTCAAAATATTTCTCAATTGACACAAATAATCAATCTCAAAATACCCCTTATTACTCCTTGAAATTAGCAATCATCAAATCACACATAAAAAAAAATAATCACTCAAATTGCTCCTTATAGTCTCCAATTTTAATAAATCCATCTTCAAAAATTAACCTTTCAACAATAATATTTGCCTACCCTTTTATCTCCCTAAAAACACTTAATAACCAAATTAATTCAGGCAAGAATTAAACCTCATAAACCATCAAAACATTATTATTTTTCAACCTTAGGCACATAAAAATATTTTTATTTTCTTTCAACCTTAGCACATCCGAAATTAAGCGACCAACACAAATGACATCAATGCATACCTTTGTCACAACCAAAAAGGCCTTGGTGTGTTTCAAACACAAAACCTCTCTGTTGAGCACCTTATCAAGGCGCTAGCCCACCACGTGGGCTAAGTGCTCCCATGATGAAGGGAAGGCGAAAGACTCCCTTTAAACCCTTTTTCGGCGCTTGCTCAAAAATATGTGCCCTCTCTGCTTTTCCAAAAACAAACCCGAAGGGATTCTAACCTGCACGCCTTGCTTGCCACACACCCTAGCGCTTTCATCGATTCTAACTATGCTACCAACACCTTTGGTACTATGTATTGGAGCTCCCTTCGATTTATTCCTTCATCGTCAGAGACCCTTCAAAAAATGTGGAAAATCTTTTTCCCTTTTTGCGCACGAATTCGATGGAGCATAGGATATTTGATCGATAGCATTAGGAGGTAAGGCAAAGGTCTTTGCCATTATTTATACACGATGCCTCTTGTGCCATAAACTTCGGTGCTTGAATCGAATATGAAATTTGATTTTCATTTTAACCCTATAACCCTTTTAGGATTATTTAAATTAATATAAATTGATTTTTAATTAAATTAAAAATTAAATTATAATTTTTTTTTTGATAGTTATAAGTGTTTGTATTTATGGCGGGTTTTAACAAGGATCCCAAAACCTGATTACATAAGCAATGGGCCTAGGGCATCAATCCCTTGAAACTGAACACCAAAACAGAAATCCCGCCCAGCGGTAACAGTAAGCATGAAACAATCCCTCTTAGCGGGAAACAAACAAATAAGAAAGAAAGTAGTTTTGGAGATCCCGCCCAGTGGGGAGTAGCCAAGAACCACCATCGAGAAGATCCCGCCCGACGAGAAGCACGAAAAACCGTTACAATAAAATCCCGCCTCGCGGAAGCAGTCAAAACCACCACAAACAGTCCCGCCTAGCGGGAAGCAACGAGGAAATCCCGCCATCCGGGAAACCAGCGAGAAAGAAAGGATCCCGCCTCACGGGAAAACCGGCGGATTTGGTGGATCCCGCCCTATGGAGAAACCATCCCGCCCACCGGTAAAACATTCAGTTCAGCGAGAGCCATCCTGCAGGAAGCCGACAGCCAGCACAGAGAGGATCCAGCCCATAAAGAAGTGACCAGAGAGTTGCACCACAAACAACCCGCCTCGGGAAAACAAAAGAGGATCCCAGCAGCAGGGACTAAGAATCCCGTCCAAGCACAGAGCCCGCCGAGGGACCAAGAATCCCGTCCAAGCACAGAGCCCTCCGAGGATTCACAAGAAAAAGGGGGAAGCTGGCCAAACCCTAAATCGTCACCTCCACCGCACCGAGAAACGCAGGGGACCAAATCCATACGAATAACCTACAAAAAACCCCAGGGGGAAGCCTGAGGGAAAAAGGGAAGGGATCCCCAACCAAACAGGGATCCCTAGGAAGCATCAGTCCGAAAAAACAACCAAGGAAACCCTAGCCGGCCGGGAGGGGCGCGAGATAGTGGAGAAGGATCTCCCCCCGGAGATCATCCGCAAACAACCACTCCCCGGGAGGGATGACTCGGGTTGAGCCGAGAGCCAGGCGGGAACCGAGGAGCCATGGGAGGGGGAGCGGGGGAGGGACCAGAGCCCTCCCCTCTCTACTTTCTTCCCTCTCCATCTCCCCATGTGAAAATTAAAATTATAATTAACTTAAGTAACTTTTGAAAGTTAATTAAATTAATTAATAAATTAATTTATAATTAATTTAAATTTCCTTTTTAAATATTATAATAAAATATTATAATATTATTTTTTGAGGCCTCTTCTTTGCACTTTGGACCACTTTTGACTACCTAGAACTGGATCTGACCAACTGGAAACAAACTCTACTGATTGCACTGATTTCGGAACTACTTCTCCTTACACTGCTCACTGAACTTGACTTTTGACATCAATGACCACTCACTCTTGACATCAATGACAATACATCTACTCAAAATGTCCAACATCAGTGACATAAGACATTTTTTCTAGGCATATAATTTTTTAGCTAAGTTTATTTTTCCCCTTTTTTATCTTAGAAATTTTGCATGCAAATTTTTAATCTCCAAAATTTCTCTTCCTTACTCAAAATATTATGATATTCACTAAACAACTCCCTTTCCTCTGAGCTTGGATTATTATCATCACCTTTTTAGAATTTTGAAAGTTTATCTTTTAGTTCTTCTTTATTCTCAAATATATTTCCAAATGTGTTCTTGTTCCAATATTTTAATCTAGATGTCATAGCTTTAATTTGGTTTGGAAGAGCATACAACCCACCACTACCTAAAGAATTACATTTGAGCTATCATATCAAAAAATTGAGGATGGTCTTCCTACATCTGCTCATATTTAAGATATATATATTTTTTAATTTATTTACCACCATTTTAACTCTCATTGGCCAGTGATATGAACCAATCCTTGTTAAGGTATTAATTTTAGGACAAGTTCCTTCATCTAGCCAATGATCCGAGAGAATGCATTTGTCTAATTTTTTTGCTATTAGGTTCTAGCCTCTCCTGTTGTTGGTCCAAGTATAGTTATCTTCTTCAAAATCAACTTCCCATAGATTATTGTTTTCAATAAAAGCTCAGAAGTATTTCATACTTTGGGTCAATTTCCTAATTCCCCAAATTTTTCATACAACTTGGTTATGGTATTAAAATATTCAATGGTCATGAATCAGATTTCTTGGTCTTTACTTCTCATAAAGGCTTCAATCCCACTCCAAATTTTTGATCTACCTGACTGAGTTGTAGGTCCATAGACACTGATAAGGATGAAATGAATATCTGCAAAGTAGCAAGTGACTAAAGAGGCTATTCAATGCATAGTTTTATGAATGGTTACACAAGAGGTTCTAGAAGGATTCCAACAAGTTATAATTCTCCCTGTCGCTCCTTAAAAATCCATAGCATCCCATTCACATCTTGCCCATACTGCTTTCATAGTTTTTGAAACTTCTTTTGTCATTTTAGTTTCCTAAATACAAAGAATATCAGATTTATTACTTACACATAGGTCCCTAATACACCTCTTCTTTGAGAGGGTATTAGCACCCCTTATATTCCATGATATGATAATCATGTATCATTAGGGGATTTTGGCCCCTCCTGCATATTACCAATGTCATTTTGTTGTTTAGTAAAGGAAGTTCAACCAACTTAGTTTGTGTTCATTTCTCTATGTTTGCTTTTGCTTCCCTAGATCTTGCTTGATAATTTAAGGGTTTTCTTCTTTTTGCCTTAACTAAATTAAGATTTGGTATTATTATTCTATTCCTCAATATTCTTTCACAATTTTATTTTTCATCATATTTATCCTCTCCTAGATCCATTATAGAAGCTTTTGACTTGTCCTGCTCATTTTTTGGCACTTCCTTATTAATGGTAGAGGTATTAATTTCTAAAACTGCATTTTCTTTACCAATTATTTTCTCTTGAATGGTGCATGGTACTTCAAGAGAGTCTTCAAAATTTGATGAGATACATTCCTTAGGTTCATCAAGAATGTTCTTCCTTAAATTAGGATCATACTGAATAGACGGTTCCTTGTTAATATGTTGACATTGTTGTATTGTGTTCTCTAAGTTTTGATCTACTTTTTTTCATAGGCTAAAGCTTCAAAAGAGTTGGTATTTCTTCCAATATCATTTCTTATTGATCTCCATTATTTATTTTATTTTATTTTTTTAGATATATTTTTTGGAAGTTGAAAACCATCTTCATCCATAACCATTTGTAAGTTTCTCTTGTAATTTTCTACAAATGATTTTATTGGGATCTTCTTAGGGCATGATTTCTCAATATGCCCCACCTCATGACATATTCTACATCTAAAAGATATGTTTTCATAATCTATAGTTTGGGTCCACATATTATCCCCATGCTTAAGAATGATTTATTATGGTAAATCTTTACTTAAATCAATCATGACCAATATTTGAGCATAAATACCCAAAAATTCATCTTTTGTCATATCTGAAATATCAAGGAATTCTCCTAGAGTGTTTCCTATTGCCTTGAAGGTATCTATTTTATAAAATTCAATGGCCAACCCAAAAGTCCTAACCCAGACTGGTACTAGGGATAGATCTACATTTTTAAGTGAAAAGCCTTCATACCAGCGGGTAAGGAACAATCTTGCTCTTCCTATAAACCAAGGACCCCCTTTTAGGATTCTTTCTCTTTCTTCCCTAGAAAAAAAATGGCTAGGAATAAACCTTTGGGAAGAAGTGATAGAATCACTCTTGGAGACTTCCAACTCCTATCAATCCATTTTCTCAAGGTTGAAGCCACTGTCCAATACCCATTAAATTTACCAAAAAATTTCCTATATTGGAGCAATGAGGATCTTCCTAAGGTGCGCTCACTAACCTCTACCACTAGATATGATTCTAAGAATTTAACTATAAATCATTCCATAGAAAGGAAACTAAAACTCAAAATCTATTGAAATTTATCAAAATGTCCTATAGCAAATATAATATTTGATAAAAACTTTATAAATTTTTTATGCACAATTTCTAAGATAAAGAAAGGGAAAAAGAACTTAGCTAAAAAATTCTTTGTCAAGATAGAATTTCTTGCCTCGTTGAAGTCCTAACCCTTCATTGCTCTTCCCATCATTCGAACCCTAGTTGGAAAATATTTGCAATTTTATTTTTCATGACTTGAAAAATTGTCATTGCCCTTGTTCCAAATGGGTGACTTCACAAGGTTGTATCTTATAGGATTCTGGGTCCTAATTGGCATAACAGTTGAAATGAATGAGTTTTAGATGTAGAACAAAATGAAATGAATTGAATCACCTTTGTTAGAATCATTGTTCCACTGGAGGTAAACCTACCAATGTATTAAATGAATATATATTCTTATAAATTGATGGATGAGTGTTTACACCCAATTGAAGGAAGCTATATACCTATACAATAGTTATGAGTGAAAGGACACAATGGTCCATATAAGGTTATGCATGATTAATAGTGATAATGGTTAGGATTAAGGAATCCTAACATGCCACCCTCCTTAAAAGAGCTTTGTCCTCAAAGCTCAAAGTGAGAAGCTTCATCCCTTGTTTTCCAAGTAGTATTTGCTCATGTTCTTGCACCATTTTAATATCATCATTCCCGTAAGCAGGGATATTGTGAAGGTTGAAGTGTTGGTGGGGGATAGGTAGGAATAATAGGAGGATCAGAATGACAACAAGGGGGAACCCTTTTTGTGCCTTCTTGGTGGCTTGGAGAGAAAATAAGTGGGCAACCATTTCCTTGCCTCTGGAGAATAATTTTCTCCATTCGATGAGAGATTACTAGTGGAGAAGGGCCTGATATTAATCCTTTAAGAGTATATGTTTGATTTTTTATTGTGAATTTCATCCATAATTTCTCAAAATCCCATTGGATTGTCCCGAGTGTTCGTAACCATTGCACTCCTAAGACAATATCACATCCTCCTAAGGGAATTGCATACATGTCATGTTTCATGGTGTAATCACCCAAGGTGAGCTTAATATTTTGGCATTTCCCTTTATAGGCGATCCATCCCCCATTACCAATCATGACTTCAAAATTATTGCAAGGATGTATAAAGTAGTTAGCTTATTTTTCCACATGTGGGTCAATGAAATTATGGGTACTACCGGAGTCAATAAGCACAATAAGGTTTTGTCATTTGAAGGATCCTGGGACTTTCATAGTTTGGGGAGAAGAATTACCTACAATGGTATTGAAAGAAATTTGTAATGGACCTTGAGTGCTATCATCAGGTGTATCCGTCACTACTTCTACCTTGATCTCATCTTTGTCGTTGGTTGATCGACAAGGAATAGTTGCATCCAAAATATATAATTTGGGTGTAATACATTTATGATTGGGTACAAATTTCTCATCACAATGAAAACAAAGGCATTTTTCTCTTTGTTCTTTCATTTCCTCGGGCTAATACATTTAATTGGTAGGATTCGGTTAAGTTTTGGGGTGGTGTAAGTATTTTGTGATTCTGCCTTAGATGGGTTTCCCAATCGATGTTGGTTATTAAATTTTTCTTTCACCATTTGGGCTAACACAATAGTTTGCATCATGTCAATGGGATTGAGCATTTGTACTTCTAATCAAATGTCTTCCTTTAAGCCATTGATGAAACAACTTTGGAAGAATGAGGTATTTAGCCCTGATGTAAGATTTACCAATTTTTCAAATTGAGCTTGGTATTCTCACACTGTAGTGGTTTGGCGGAGTTTGGTAAGGGCTCCCATGAAATCTTCGAATTTACTAGGGCTAAATCGTACCATTAGATTTTTTGTAAATTCTATCCATGTAGGGGTGTCATTCGTCTTTTCATACCACTGCTACCATTGGGTGGCTTTACTTTCAAGGTGGAAGGATGCAATGTGAACCTTCTATGCCTTAGGGACCTGGTAGAGGGAGAAGTATTGGTCAGCCCTATAGATCCAATTTGTGGGGTCGCCTCCTTCAAATTTTGGAAAATCCAATTTAGTAGTTCGAGGTAGGATTGACGTTTGTGGTCCCCCAAGTAATTCTTGGTGTGTTGGTCCCCCGGTAGATTATCTAACGTGTATTAGTACCATATTTTGTTGTACCATATTTACAGAGTGGTTATAGGCATCAATTTTTAAATCTATTTCTGCTATTTTGTTTTCATATTCCGCCTTTGGTATAGTATTGTTTGTAATTTCGCCCTTCCATTGGCATAAATCCTCCTTTGTTATAGTCTTATTTGTAAGTTCTTACTTCTATTTGCAGATCTCCCGCATGAAATATTTGATAGGGTCCTATGATCTCCTACCATCGACCATTGTAGGGCTGGTTTGTAAGTTCACTCAAGTGAATGAATTTAGGTTTTATTGAAAATTTTGCAAAAATTATGCAAATAAAAAAAAAGTTGTGTAATTTGATAAAAAAAAATCAAAAAAATTGGTTTGTCAACTATTGGATCTTAACAGTCACTAATTTGAAATTTGAATTTTTGAAATCTGGTGTGGAGAGAAACGCTCAGTGGGAAGCAACGATAGGTGGCGAGTGGGAAGCGCTCGATAGGAAGCAATGGTGGGTGGTGAGCAACTAGAGCACAGAGTGGAGAGTGAGGGCTAGCACGAGGGCAAAGCGAAGTGTAGTCAACATCAATGGTGGCTAGGGCAGACACGACAGGTGGCGGGTGGCTCAAGGGCGAATTCAAGGTTGGGTGGACGAGGTAATATTCATGCGTGCATGACCACCATGTGGTAGTCACAACCACATAATTGCATGTATGTACCTTTACACCCCACTTAACTTGTCATCTAGCGAATGTGGGATTTAATCCCGTGAACAAAACAAAAAATATTAAAACCTTACCTTAATATTTAATATTTCACTTTTGTCTATCGGTTATTTGTGACATCATCGATTTTTTTGAAATGTTTGTTGGAATTTGACTTTGTGCCGAAGATTTAATTGATTTTTTAAAATTTCGATTGCTCCCTTCGTTTGGAATCATCTATCCAACCCCATCGAGGTTTGGAAAGGATTTTGAAACTTGCCTCTTCACCATTTATTTGTTGGAATAAATCACAGTGAATATATTCAGTGCCTACGACCTAGGTTTGATATTTTGAATTATGAGATGAATAATGATAATGATATCATGCTTAAGACCAACATTGATGGGCGTTGATAAGGATAGCAAGTAATAAAGAATGAAATGTTTGGTAAATATGATGAGTTGTGGATATGCATAGGGGTGGAAACAAAACTACTATGATACAAGTTGATACGAATTTGGGTCCTGGCTGGTGTCACAGTTAAAATGAATGAGTTTTATATGCAGGAAAAAAATGAAATGAATTGAATCACCTTTGTTAAAAATCAATTAACAATTAAATTTTGAATATGCTATAACTTTTTTAAATCTCCTTATTCTCAATATGTTATAACTTTCTTCTCGTGTCGAACGGTGAAGGATATGAACTAAGCCACAAAATGGCGTTAGCGTAATTTCTTATATTTTTCTTTTCCTTGAAATTTTTATTAATTATTAATATATTATTTTAAATTAAATTTGAAAAAATTAAAAATATATATATATATATATATATATATATTAAGATGTTATTTAAATGAATATATATTCTTATGAATTGATGGATGAGTGTTTACACCCAATTGAAGGAATCTATATACCTATACAATAGTTATGAGTGAAATGACACAATGTTCCATATAAGGTTATGCATGATTAATAGTGATAATTGTTAGGATTAAGGAATACTAACAGTATCTCCCTCAATATTGCTTGGATTTTCGTATATGACCACTCATTTTAAAGCTATTCAAATTCTGCACAAGTTGGTCTAAAAATCAGCTAAATCAAATAACTCTTCAAAAATATATGGCTCCTAAAAGAGTAGATATTTTTTAGGAAAAAACCCTAAAAATAGATCAAAACTTAGAGGACATGGTATAATAATTTTAACATATTAACAAGGAACCATATGTTCAGTATGATCCTAATTTAAGGAAGAAAAATCTCTATGAACCTAAGGAATGTGTCTCATTAGATTTTGAAGACTATTTTGAAGTACCATGCACCATTCAGGAGAAAAAATTGGTAAAGAAAATGTAGTTTTAGAATTTAATACCTTTGCCATTAATAAGGAAATGCTAGAAAATGAGCAGGACAAGTCAAAAGCTTCTGTAATAGAACCAACAAAGGATAAGTATGATGAAAAATAAAATTGTGAAAGAATATTAAGGAATTTAATAATAAGACCTACTGATATAGGTAAGGAAAAAAGAGAAAAATCCTCAAATTATCAAGAAAGATCCAGGGAAGCAAGATCAAACATAGAGAAAGGAACACAAACTAAGTTTGTTGAACTTCTCTTTACCAAATAATAAAATGATATTGGTAATACGTAGGTGGGACCAAAAACCCCTATTAAGACATGACACCTCAAAGAAGAGGTGTATTAGGGACCTATGTTTAAGTAATAAGCCTAATATTCTTTATATCCAGGAAACTAAAATGACAAAAGAAGTTTCAAAAACTATGAAAGCAGTATGGGCAAGATGTGAATGGGATGCTATGAATTCTGAAAGAGTGGTAGGGACAATTCTAACTTGTTGGAATCCTTCTAGAACCTTTTGTGTAACCATTCATAAAAGTAGGCATTGGATAACCTCTTTAGTAATTTGCTACTTTGTAGATATTTATTTCATCCTAATCAATGTCTATGGACCTACAACTCAGTCAAGTATATTAGAAGTTTGGAGAGGGATTGAAGACTTTATGAGAAGTAAAGACTAAGAAACTTGATTCATGATCATAGAAAACTTTAATACCATAACCAAGTTGGATGAAAATTTTGGGGGAACTAGGAAATTAACCCAAATCATGAGAGATTTCTCAGCTTTTATTCAAAATAATAATCTATGGGAGGTTGAGTTTGAAGAAGACAACTATCCTTGGACCAATAAAAGGAGAGGCCAGAACCTAATAGTACAAAAATTAGACAAATGCATACTCTCAGATCATTGGCTAGATGAAGGAACTTGTGTTATAACTAATACCTTAACAAGGATTGATTCATATCACTGGCCAATAAGAGTTAAAATGGTGGTAAGTGAATTCAAAAAAATATCATATTTTAAATATGAGCATATGTGGGAAGACCATCCTCAATTTATTGATATGATAGCTCAAACATGGAATTATTCAGGTAATGGTGGGTTGTATGCTCTTCCAAATCAAATTAAATCTATGACATCTAGATTAAAAGAATGGAACAAGAACACTTTTGGAAATATTTTTTAGAAGAAATAAGAACTAAAAGATAAAATTTCAAATTTCTAAAAAGGTTATCATAATAATCCAAGCTATGAGGAAAGGGAGTTTCTTAGTGAATATCATAATATTTTGAGTAAGGAAGAGAAATTTTGGAGATTAAAATCAAGACAAACTTGGTTAAAAAGAGATAAAAATACAATTTTTTTCATAGGATGGCTATAGTACAAAGATCAATATCCATAATTAGTATAATTAAATCAATAGAAGGCATTTGGAATGAATATCAGAGTGTTTTTAGAAAAGAGGTAAAGTCTTTTTATCAGAATATTCTAGGATCAGAAGAGATTGAAGTTCTTAATGATAAACTTCTTCAAGATGTTCCTTCAGTTATATCAAATGAAGACAATAGGAAACTGATGGAGTCTATTACTCTATAAGTTCATTTAGCTCTTTTCTCTTTTAATAAGGATAAATACCTAGGTTCAGATGGACTCTCTACAGATTTTACCAACATTATTGGGATATAGTTAAGGATTCTTTATTGGTGGTAGTGGAACAGTCTAGGGTAAAACAATACATACCTTATAAAATAAATGCAACATATCTTACCCTAATTCCAAAAAATAAGGATGCTAAATTGTTTGATTATTTTAGATCCATAAGCCGATGTTATATGGTATATAAGATTATCTCCAAAATGATTGTAAATCTATTAAGGTCATTGTTATACAAAATCATTTCAAAAGAGCAAGGAGGATTTGTGAAAGGGGGACAAATTCTAGATGGGATCATAGTAGCTCATGAAGTTATACATTCAATAGCTTCAATAAAAGAGAAAGCAATGATCTTAAAAATTTATATGAGTAAAGCCTATGATAGGGTTAAATGGGATTTTCTTTTTGTAGTTTTAGAAAAGTTTAGATTCAAGAAGAAATGGGTTGGATGTATTAAAGCTTGCGTCTTTACAGTTTCTTATTTAGTGGTGGTCAATGGGTTAGTAACAGAATATTTTAAATCCAAGAGAGGCCTCAGACAAGGATATCCTCTATCTCCTTATTTGTTCATTATTATGGTAGTGGTTTTGAGTAGGCACTTAAAAAAGTATTACAAATATGGGCTTATAAGTGGACTTAAGGTTAGTTAATAACATTGATAACATCACCTATCAACATTTTGTAGATTATACAACCCTTTTTGAAAAGGCATGAGGCCAAAGCTTTGAATGACTTTTTAAAGGAATATGAAAGAGCTTCAAGAAAAAAAGTTAATAGGAAAAAATATAAAATTTACTTCCTTAACACTTTTGCTAAAATCCGTCTTACATGTCATTCCAACATATTATATGTCATTGTATTCTATGCCAAAATCAATTGAAAAAAGTTTAATCTATATTATGCAATCCTTTTTATGGTCAACTTTACATGATAAAAGGATTTTTTCTTTGGTGAAATGGAGAAAGCTGTGTGATGATAAAACTAGGGAAGGTCTTAGTTTAAGAGTTCTTACAAATTCAAACTTAGCTTTTAGGAGAAAAATAATCTAGATATTATACAAAGAGTCAAAGACAATGGACAAGAATTCTTCTAAGTAAGTTGATCCCAATGACCCAAGTTTAATATTTATTGCATTCTCTCTACCAAATGGTTCTACTCTTTGGAATGGTTTAAAAAAATATATCAATCTTATGATTAAGGGTTTAATATGGGTGGTGGGAACTGCAGAAAAAAATTCTATTTGTATGGATACTTAGTGTGATAAAAAACCACTCAATTTAGATCCAATTTTGGAACCTTGGATGAGATTGTTTCAAGACAAATATGGTGATAGGGTTTCAAACACTTTGTACAAGGATCAGGAAGGAAGATACAAATGGAAAGAATATTTTTTTTAAAGTATACAAGACATTGATGCTAGGAGGCAATTGAGTAGAAAGATAACAACTCTAGTTATTCTGAGGGGAGCCAAGGATAAATTTATTTGGAAGTTGAATATCTCATGAGAATACACAACAAGACAACATCAACAAAATAATAATATCACTAGAATATAGAGAGATATTTGGGATAGCCCAAGCATTCCTAAAGTTAAAATGTTTTTTTTATCGGTAAAAAAATTTCATTAAAAGTGCATTTTGAAAGGGACCCCAAAACCTTTTTACAAAAGGTCAACAAACCAACTAGAAGACCAAAGAGCAGGCCTAAAGAGAAAAGAAGCACAGGAGGACAATATCGAAGGGACCATCACCGATATAAATTTAAATGTATGCAATAAAAATCCCGCCTAAGGCAGGAAATTTTAAAAAATCCTGCTCAGGGCAAGAAATTTTAAAAATCCCCAAAAAATTAAAAATCCTTCCTAAGGCAGGAAAATTTAAAAAATCCCGCCCAGGGAAGGAAAAAAAAAATCTTGCCCAAGGAGAAAACCAGAAACCTAAATCCCACCAAGGAGAAACTAGAAGTCAAAGCCACCTGGAAAGGAAAACCATTCTAGGAAAGGCATCTAGACCAGAGAAAACCATCAATCAAAAGTGGATGGGCCATCTTGCCCAAGCAAGACCGAGACAAACATGTGTAAACATAAAAAACTAGAATCCCACCTAGGAAAACCAGAAATTTCTATAGAAAAGTGGGAACAACTGAATATTAAAATTCAAAACCAGGATTCCACCTAGAGACAGCCTAGGAAGGCATTCTAGGAAGCAACATCCTATATAGAGCCTGGAAAGTGGAACAACAAGTCATAGAATCTCCACAAGCCATGAGATCCCTTGTGCATGAGGTTGAGTGACGAGAATGCTAGAAGGAACCAAAAGATGCAATGGAAACAAAACCACCAACCATGGGTAAAGGGGTGGAAAGGTCCTAAGAAACTCGATCTAAAGAAGCCATGGGGTGATCAAAGTTGTAGGTAACAAGCACAGGTCTCCCTCCAAGACCAAAAGATGCAGTAGATGACCCCAAGCAAGCAAAAAAATAGGAAACATAAGGACCACCAAACCCGCACATGAACGGATTCAAGGTTTCAAATCTAGAAAACCAACATGATCATATCAACAACAATAAAAAAGCACAAGACCCCTCTTAAAGGCTATGAAAGATACACTGAGAATCCACCATGTAGACCAAATCTAAGAAACCCAAGGAGAAGATTCACTAAAAATGAGGTACGTGGCCCCCCATACCAGAAGGATGTAATGAAAACCTCTCGTGAATTACAAGGATGAAGTTAAACCCCCATCCTGAAGCCATGATGCTCCGTAACTGAGGAAAAGTTGGAAACCGACACCAAGTAGAAAACCTACAACAAACCTGTGAAAGACCTAAGAGAAGCTAGGGAAAATAATCTTGAAAGCTCAATAGGATACCCAGGGGAGATCCCAAATATGTCCCAGGTTAGGGTAATAGGTAGGAAACCCTCAATCAGGCTAGGAAAGGAGCAGATAAGTGGATTAGGGACATCCCACCCAAAGGAGATTGTCTACAACCACAAAAATCCTAGAGAGAAGGGCCTGGGATGTACCATGAAATTGGGGTAAAACTAAGGGAGTGGGAAGCATGGAAGTGGATTGGGACATACTGCATGGAGCGGTAAGTCTCCTACTTTCCCCCTCCTAGATAATCCTCAAAATAAGCCAAAAAAATTGTCTAGGTCACAGAAGAATTTTATCCTGGGATAATCTTATGAAATTTTTCATGGTCCCTCTGAATGGCTCGTATTGGGACATTGCTCAACAGTCTGGAATCTATGACAATGGATTCTTTTTATGTTTGGTAAATGCATGGTGTTGTAATAAAATTGAATATTGGTTAAAGCAATGGGAGAGCACTTATAAAAGTGAGGCTTTACAGACAATATGGGATATATCAAAAGATACAATACTTTGGACTGTATGGCTAGAATGGAATAGAGTAATATTTAAAGGAAAGGAAAGAAATTTAGAGGTAATGAAAATGAAGATATGCTTATCCTTAATCTAGAAGCAGAGAGCCTTGATATATGAAGTCAAGTCATCAAATGGAATTATGATGTTGGGTACAAGAGAAGCAAAAATAAGGCAAACAGTATAAAGTGGAAACCACCAGATGTGGAGTGGGTTAAATTGAATTTTTATGGAGCATCTAAAGGAAATCTAGGACCAGCAGGAGGAGGAATAATTAGAAATTATATAGGAGAGATTTTATCTCATTACACATTCAATAGTGGATTTAAGACAAATAATTAAGTTGAATATTGGGTGGATTTAGATGGGTTAAAAATATGCAAACATATGAAATGGAACAGAGTATGGACGAAAGGTGATTCTCTTATAGTAATAAATATAATTTTGAGGAAAGCAAAAGCTCCATGGAACATACAAGAGATAATTATGGAAATTCAAGATCTTTCTAAAGATTTTGAAGAAAATAGGTTTCCACATTAAGGGAAGGAAACAAATGTGTAGATATTATATCCAATAGAGGGGTTTTGATTGAGGATCGTGAAGTTAATTTCTCCTTTCCTTGGTTAGAGGAAGTAATAAGTTTAGTTGAAGTTGACAAGAAAATGTTGATTTTCCTAATCAATTAATATTTAAGATTTACTTTAATGTTTTCCATTTGTAATATCTACTTTATATTGTATCAATAATGTGTTTTCATATAGGTTATTTATTATAATTTTTGTGGTTGCACTTGTATTTCAGGAAGAAAACTAGCAATTCAAATATGGTAGATTGGACTATGATAGTGCGATGTTTTGTAAATATTACTCTACTAAGATGCAAGGCATAGATAGTAGAGGTGAAGTTTTGGTATTGTGAAGGTTGCTATAGGAAAATTTCAAGAAGGATGCTAAATTTTAGAATATTTGTATTCATACAAAAATTGAAAAGATCCAAAAAATGAAAATCAAGAATTCAAACATTTTATGTAAAATGATGTAGGTTTCTAGCTATAGCATCTCAATTGATATGAGAAGTATATCTATTTTTAAACTCTCAAGCTCTAAATAAGAGATTTGTAATTTTTCAAGGATAAGGTACCCGAGTACAACCCCTTATTATCTAGCCAAAAAATCTTTTTTCAAATTAGACTTTTTGTAGTGGATTTAAGACAAATAATGAAGCTAAAGCTTGGGCAACATTGAAAGGATTAAAATATGCAGATAAATTAAATAGAATAGAGTATGGATGGAAGGTGATTCAATATTAGAAAAGGTTCCATGGAACATACAAGAGATCATTTTGGAAACATAATACCTTGCTATAGACTTTGAAGAAATCAGGTTTACACATACTTTAGTAGAATGGAACAAATGTGCAGATAGGCTAGCCAAAAAGGGGTTTTAAGAGAGGATCATGAAGTTAAATTCTCTTCTCTATGGTTAGATGAAGTAGTAAGTATAGCTAAAGCTAACAAGGAAATTTTGAAAGGAGCAAATTCAAATTAATGTTCCAAAGTGTCATGGCCCCCTCGACAAGACTTATTTTGATTGGAGATTATATAATGATGGTTGTGTATTCAATATTTAATCTTACTTTATAGTCATTATTTAATAATTGGTTATATGTATTTTATGCTTCGGATATGGTATTATTGATTATCATGTGATGGTTGCAGGACTAGGTACTCTCATGAGTGAAAGTTTATGGACAGCCACCGATAGTGAGGATAAAAAAGGAAATGATGACAGGTAATTTATCATCAAACAATTTCTGGTATCATGAACTAGTACTCATGTAGGTGCATTACATTTTGATTACTTATACTCTTGTTCGCACCATTGGGCAATGGCGTTGCTTGCAATGAGCCCCCCTAAAGTTGGTCGGTGATAGTTGGATCTATCTTAAAAGTGGTTGCCCACTTAAGGATAAAACAATGGTGTGAAATTGAGGGAATGTTTTATGATGTCTCTTGATTGTGCAATGCTTGTTTGGGTTTTATGTTGTTGATTGCAATAATTTTATAAAATTTTATTTTAATAAATAGTATTATGAAATGGTTTTGATATTATTTAAAGAAAATTAATTTATTGTTTTGCAAAATATTGGAAAAGAGTAAAAAAAATATGTGTGAATCTTTTAGACCAAATATTATTTAATGAATATCTTATTAGGAACTCTTTTGCCATTTTCCCTTTGTATTTGCTTAATCATGGTTGTGTGCTTATTAAAATATAGAGAAATATTTCTCTTTTATCTCCTTTAATAAGACAAAAGATTTAAAAATATTAGAACCCTACCTTGAAGGATGCTTGAACGATCCAAATGAAGGGAGGGAGCATGCTTTCATATTTTAATATTAAGAATATTTCTCCTCTATCTCCTTTGATAGTTTAGTAATAAAATGAGAGAAGGAATTCTCTCTTGCTAAATTTTGCCAATAGTAAGGAAATGTTTTAAAGTTTTCTTGCATGGATATTTCCTTTATAAAATAAAAATATTAGAACCCTACCTTGAAGGATGCTTGAACTATCCAGATGAAGGGAGGGAGCATGCTTTATTATTTTATAATTAAGAATATTTCCCCTCTAACCTTAGATAGTTTAATAATAAAAGTAGAGAAGGGATTCTCTCTTGCTAAATTTGGCCAATAGTAAGGAAATGTTTGAAAGTTTTCTTGCATGGATATTTCCTTTATAAAATAAGGCCTCCCCAAAGAAATATTAGATCCTTCTAGGTGAGATTTAAATTGGAGATTTTTTTAAAGGCTTTTTCATGTGATACATGAATTGGAGACTTGGAGATCTAGAAGAATTGTTTAAGGCAAAAAATTTGAGGAAATTTTGAGGCTTTGTTGGAGGGCAAAAAAAGGGACTAAGATCAAAAGGAGGAAGCTAGAATATCATGATATAATTTCTTTGTTAAAGAACCAGGTTGATGTTATCAATATTACCCATGCTATATAAATTATTGTTGATTTATTGATTTTATAATTAGATGAATAATTTTATTATTGCTTAGCAAATCAATTATGTGCTATTCTATAATATTTCTCATCAACCAATGTCCTCTAGACCTCTTGAAAAGATAACCCTAAGCCTTCAATCGACCCCTTTTCTATGCTATGGCTCTTTTCAATATTGAGCATGGCCTCTCTATCCAAGATAGCCATATGTGTGTATTTTACCATGGCAATTTATGCTAAATGTTCTTCCATTTTGCAACATATTAATATCCATAAAATCTGTTTGACGTCTTGTTATGAAGTTACAGTGGTCAAAGATTCATTAATAAAGCCAAGCATCTTGATCCCAAGCAACTATGGTCACTGAAGATTGTCCCAAGAGTGAAATTATGCAATGTAGGTGCACTCTATTTTTGCATAGCTCAGTCTACCATGTAAGTTTGATTATTCAAATAATTTAAGGTTATGCCATCTTCCTATACTTTCTAGCCATGTGGCATCAAGTTAGTTGCGGAATCCTTTAGATTTTTTAGATGGTTTAAATCATTAATGATTGTGTTTTAAGCTTTGTCCCACATGTGCTAGGCGTAGGAAAATGGGCCCTTTAAGAGGCCCTTGTATCTATTAGCTTGATAGCCAAGCACCTAGGCTAAGTGCTTGGCCATTTATCACTTGCTCTTGTTCTCTTGATCATAGAATTAAGTAGTTTGACTTAAGTTGATTGATGATATTGTCTAATCATGCCTTTTTTTCCATGTGGTATTAGCCACGTTGTTCTTTATTGCACTCATTTTTTTTTAAAGGGAAAAACCCCTTGTGGGACCGCCTTGGTCTGAGAGACCACGAACAGGGGATTCTACACCGTCAAAGTCACCTGGGAGTTGCACCCATCCCTGCCCACACCAACATTATCAATTGTATTTTGGGTACCCAATTCAGCTTTTTAGTAGGGTGGAGATTCGAACCTGGGACCTCCCTTGGAGGATTGCCCTCTCGTCTCCAACTCACCTACAACACCTGGGTTTTATTGCACTCATTTAGTATGGGTAGAAATTTTTTTAATTTTTATTAATCCTTAATCCCACATGTATTAGGGGTTGGGCATGGGCCTCTTTTATATAGGCCAGTACCCATATAGGCTATTGGCCAAGTGCTCTAGGCACTTGACCTTCAACCACTAGCCTCTTATTGACCATGCAGAAAAGGTTTGACCCAAGTTTACATGTTGGTTTAATTTGACTCTATTTGACTAGGTTTTTTGTTGACTGTATTGACCCTATGTTGGTTGGTTGAGTTAGTGGTCAAAAATGGTGAAAACCCTTTTTTTTTAAGTAATGTTTTATCTTTGGAAACCTTGGTGATTTTTTTATCCTTTTAAAATTGATGTTTTTAAAAGGATTGTCTTTATCCTATTAGCAAATTATGTTTTGAGTAAGGAAATGATTTGCTCTTTTAAACCTATTGCTTTTGTGGAAAAAGTGAAAGATAAAACCTGAAAGATGCAAAATGCAACACACAAACAATACTTTGAACAAAATAAAATGTGAGGTAACACAAGATTGCACAATAGAATAAATTCTTTATTGACGGGGGGAGAATAGAAACTCCATTTTTTATAAGCTTGGATCCTTGAATCCTTTTGATACAATATTAAAACAATTTAGGGTTCTCCGAAATCCTAAGAAGCAAGGTTGTGGTGTCTTCAAGCATGTCTTGATCCCAACAAGGTTGAGTGGACTTTTTGATATCCAAGGTTGGGCCACTCTAGATGTTGATGTAATGCTCCATATCTGCACACAAAGACACAAAAAAAAAGTCAGTAGTATATGTGAGGGCTCCATCCTGTGAGGTACTCTATATGCAATGATAAAACACTAACTATATGCTACCAATAAAATGAACAAAAGCTAGAACACATGTATAAAATAAACAAATGCAGGGTAGATCTATCTTACTTATGTACTATGTTCTAATGTGGAAAAGCTTATGCAGATGTCTGGTACGATGATTCCCTAGCATCACCTGAAGGCTAGAAGGACTTCAAGGATGGGAGCATAAATACCCACAGTCACCTGAGGACTGCAAGAAACACCCACGAGCACCCAGGGCTGATGAGGAGGCACCCGTGGGCACCTGGAGATTGATGGATAATTCTACAGAAGTAGATCGGGTGAGGACATGAGTTGCAGTGGTGGATATGACGACCGAGGGAGGTGAAATACGATGAATCAAAGGGAGTTAGGGCACCAAAGGCTTGATATAAGACTCAAGCACTTAGGGAACTTAGGGAACTTAGAATCAGGAATCAGGAACTCAAGGCATCAAAAATCCAGGGGTTGAGCCATCAAAATGGCTCTTATTTATAATCTACCCTAAGACATACTAGGGTTTCAATGACACTAATCGTGTGGTTGAGATTAAAGCATATCCAAGGGTTGACAATAAATCTAGGGTGTGGCACGGATTGATGTAAATGGATGGTCGGGATTAAATGAAAATGGATGGTTGGGATTAATTCACTAAAATAAATACATATTTATTAAATATATATTAAAATATAATATAAAAATATTATATTTAAATATATAAAATAAATATATATAAATAAATGTGAATAATGATAAAAAATTACAAGAAATAGGAATGGTGGACAAATTGGCTAAGCTTTGGTGGTGGAAATGGCGAGAAGGCTAAGATGGAAGGTAAATGGCTAGGATTTAGTGTCTATAGATGCCCCTTTTTGTACTGTGTTGTGTGAAACACAATGTAGTGCAAAAACATGAGACACCAATTTTGGCCAGGTGTAGAAGCAACTTCTCTCTCTTGTTGGAATACGAGATTGAAGATAAAAGAATAAAATAATTTAGAGTTTTGTGTAGCTTACCCCCTCAACTGGCGAATGAGATTACGGATGAATTTCATGAGCCAATTGAAAAATCTATGCAAATGAATGATGGATGATGTGATACCATTTTTGCCCCAATGGTGGGAAGGGGGTTTGTGTAAAATGTGATATGATGTGTTTGTTTTTGCCCCAACATATGAAGGGTTTTATGCAAATGTGAGGTGATCAAGACGATATGAATGATTTAAAGTTTGATACCATTTTTACCCCAATGGTGATAAGGGAGGTGTGGAAAATGTGATATGATGTGTCTATTTTTGCCCCAACAGATGAAGGGTTTTGTGAAAAATGTGGGGTGATGAGGATGATATGAATGATGTAAAATTTGATACCATTTTTGCCCCAACGGTGGGAAGGGATTTTTTCCAAGTGTAGATGCCATGATCATGTAATATGTATCCCGTTGTAGGAAATTCATAACAAAAAATGGTTGTCCCCACATTTGGGGTGATTAAATGTTGTTGAAAAAGTTTACCTTTTTGGCATCATTGATATACAAAATGATGATGCAAAAGAAAAATAATAAACCTTGGATGACCTTCTAGTGACTGTTTGGATAATTCCCACAACAGTAACCAATCATCCTAGCTAGTACCTATCTCTAAGGTGTTAAGGAGATTTTGAATTATGAAATTTGAGTTTTGTTCATGTTTTAAGCCTCACAAACTAGGCCATCAATGACAGTGGTTGTGCAAATTTTTCTTTGGCAATGTTTCACTCTAAATATGAGGAAATACCAAATATGATTTAGATTTCAATAAAGGATATAAGTGATGATGATCATGATTAAGTGTCCTTATTGTAAGTTGTTCATCTTACAGAATTGCATGGACCCAAATCGCTGCAATTGTCAAGTGTGTAGAATAACCCACTAGATACAAGATTCACTTGCTTGTTATGTGAACTTGGCAAATATGATTATGTGAAATAATGTGGAGATGATGTATGAATTATGACATGAATGATGATGGTTGTTTTGTGAATATTTGGTCTATTTTAGGTGCTTTTGTAATTGGTTTGGTGAAATGTGATCAATGTGGTTGTAAATGATATTTATGCATCCAAATCAATTATAATCTTCACAAAACTTAATAAAATGATGGAATGCACTGGTGAGTGAAATTTGGAATGATTTGGTTGGGGGTAGATACTGTTTTGGGCTGATTTGAATTTTATCAATACTGATGCGAAATGCTCATGGGCGCTTGCGGTCTACAAAAATGCTCGTAGGTGCTTTAGTGCACTAGGAAATGCCCATGGGCACTTCAAAGTGCCTAAAGTAGCTGTAAATAGCTTGTTGGGTGAGATTGAAGCTCATTTGTGCATCTATAGAGTTTGAGAAGCTATGTTTGAAGGGTGAGTGAAGAGTGAAGTGAGGTGAGGTGTTTGGACCACGGAAGCTATGGCGGAGAAGGGATCTGGTATGGAGGTCAGGGCTACTTCTAGGGCACAGATGGCTGAGGTAATTCTTTGATTATTTTTTATTGTGCAATTTTTTTTCAATAAATTATTAACAAATGTTTTGTGTTGTGCTGCAACTTAGAGTTTTGGAGGCTAGGCATTGTTTTTCGCCTTACATCCCCAATATGAGGAAGGTGATTACGATGGATGAGTGGGAGTTACTCAGGGATGTGGGGCTAGCATAGGTAGCCCGATTGGATGTGGTTAGGGTAGATGAGGGGTACCTCTCTGCTTTGGCAGAGAGGTGGGATGCTGACAGGGGGACATTTTAGCTCCCCATAGGCGAGGTTACTATAACCTTGGAGGATGTGTATCGCATCCTCAAGGTGTCGGTGGAGGGGTTCCAGGTTGAGTTTGGGCTCAACCAAAATACAAATATGCGATGGATGTTTGGGGATTCCTGGGAGGGGGTGAAGGTGGAGAGTAGAGGCATACCCTATTTTCCATGTACATAGACAAGGAGTTAGATCCCCTTTGAAATTTGGTGGTGTTCATGTTGGCCAATATTGTGACCTCGAACAACACTGGGTATAGGTTCCCTTGGAACCTGATAGGGGTGGTGAGAGATATGCTCAATATGAGGCAGGTGTATGCATGGGCTCCCACAATATTTGTGTAGGTGTACCAAGATATTTATAAGGTGGTGAGGTAGGGGCGAAAGTGATTGGGGTGTAACTTACTACTGTAATATTGGGTATGGGAGCACTTTAGAGTTGCTCAACCAGAGGGGCCACCTATGGAGGAGTTTGGTAGGGAGAAAAAATATGCTAGATGATGGAATTTGATGAAGGAGGTGCAGTTGAGCCATACTATAAGGACGAGTTAGTTGTATAGGGACTTATGGGCAGGATTAACATCCACCCAAGTGGTATGGAGGCCATGGTTGGGTGCCCAGTGTACTGGATATGGGGAGCATCTACGATGAGTTCAGTAGAGTAGGTGGGTGATTGGGAGGCATAGGAGTGAGGCGGAGTACTTCCAATTTTCTCGAGTACTCCATCAATTTGGACTGAGGCAAGATGTTCCCAATGAGCTGATGAGGTAGGATGTGTGTTCATTTTATGTGCTAGTTTTGTGTTTTTTGATTTTCTAATCTTTCTTAATGAAACAAAGGTGAAAAACTAGGGCTAAGGTAGGGCAACGATATTATTTTTGGTGATGAAATCCAACAAGTTTTCTTGGGAGTATTCCTAAGGTGTCTAAGGGCAGATATTGGTGGATGGATATGAATACCACCATCACCAAATCTCAAGCAATGGTTAGTGATGAAATCCAACCACTATTGTTTTGTATGTGATGTGTGTGAGTTATTTTTAAGGTTTATGTTTTTTATAGTGTACAAACAATGTTAAAAATAATTAATTTCATAAACCTAAATCAAAATCCAGCAAAATATTGCCAATTTCTCCAAAGTGTGTGAAGTACACCGCTTAAGACCCCCTATCTAAATAACAACTGGAGGGTTTGTCCACCCCTCTACCTGGAATCACCCAACTGGAAGGGATACTTTTGGCAATCTATTATTGTTCCAACTTAGATATACAAAATAAAATATCTTTAATCCTAAGATGCAACACTAGATTATGCAAGTTTCATTTCAAATGTAGAAAAAATACAGTAGTTTACACATAGAAAATAAAAACCCTAATCCAAATGTGATTGAATAAATAAATAAATGATCAAAAATGGCAAGAAATAAGAATGGTGGAAAAATTGGCTAAGCTTTGGTGGTGGAAATAGTAGGAAGGCTAATATGGAAGGCAAATGGCTAGGATTTGGTGTCTACAAAACCATAGGAGATTGACCACCTTGTAACTTTGCTTATAGCTATGTTTATGGAGAAAATTAATGCTTTATACTTTGGTTTGTTCATAATTGATGGATGCAAGTTTAGGGAAATCTAGGAATTGATTTATTGAAAAACTTGTTATGAAATTATGATTGGTACTTAGAGCCATTGTATTACTTTTCAACCAATTGGATTTTCTAGCTTTAATTGAAAGTAACTTTGGATAGCCATTGGCTTTAACTCTTGTTCATACCATCCAAAGTTAATAATTATGAAACTCTTTTATGACCCTTGCCTAGTTAAGATTTCTAGGATGGGTGTTTTGATGAAAAACATATGCTTATAGGAATTAAGAACATAATTTTGGAAAATAATAGATGGGGTAATTGTAAGGAACCTACTATTTAAATAAAGCTCACACATAAATACTAAAAGATAATTGAAATACATGCAATAACAAAATAACACTATGCAAAAAGTAATTGTAGAATTGAAACAATCTCACAACTAACTCAAAATCACAGGCCTCTTCGAGGGGACAAACTCCTTCAATATTTCATTAGCTTGCAAAAAGATACATTTGTATTTGGCTTCATGCCTTTTAAAGAGAAATCTACATGAAATCCTACCTAAAGGCTCAAGAGTTGGCTTACATGCAAAATGCCACTTAGATTACATGTAAAATGTCACTCAAGCTAGAATATTCTATCAAACATCGGTTATAATATTGATAATGATTACATGTGATGGCACCATCGGTTACAATCTTGATAATAGTTACATGTGATGGCACCACTTGGCTAGGTGCCTTATTTGCCACATACATTACGAGGTATTACAAACATTATAATAGAATACCCCCACGTTGGAAGTAGGTCATTACATAATAATGAGAATTACAAAGTAACGTTAGGATGGGATCCTAATAGTAATCTATTCTTGAGAGGTGTTTGGGATCCTCTCAAAGCCATGTATTCTAAGTTGAGTATTGATCTTGCTTATGGGAGAGAATATATAGTGAATCTATTCTTAGTTAAGTAATGGATGCACTCAATGGGTTAGAATAGATGGAAATCATTGCTATGTGAATTGATTGGAAAAAGTTGTGATATTGTTATGCACCTTTATGATCATTAAATTGGCATTATATTTTGGAAGGAATGGATGGGAGATCCATTCTTGAAGGAATTATGAGATTCCTTCTTGAATTTGCTATGTGAAAAATGGTTGTTAAGAAAGTTAGTTGCTTTGTGAAATATTTTATGCCTTTGCTTAATGTTTTAAAAGTATGTTGCTTGTGAAATATTTGTGGTTTTTGCTTAAGGTTGTTTTGCAAATTTTTTTTGGTAAAATGGAAGGAAAAATATTTTGTAAAAACTGATTATTTGGGGAATAATGGATGGGGAATCCATTCTTTTGGAAATATTGGGATTTCCTTTTTGATGATATGAAAGATTGATTAAGTGCTTGGATGCTTGTGGATCTCTTTCATGGTTTGTGCATATATTACAAATTAGTGTATTGTTTAGCATATGTTAGCTGCATATTCATGAGTACAAGAGTCATCCTGATCCCTTAAAACCACCACCATCATACAAGAAGAGACTAGAAAGGAGGAACTAGAAGACTTTCACTTCATACAAATGTTCTTTGAAAGGCTTATGAAATTTTTGTAGATCTATGTAATAAAGCTCCAATTTAATGGGAAGCTTATTGTAAATGTTAGATGTAATCTTAAGGAAAGATCCATTGTAATGATGTAATTATTATTACTCTTAAAAAGTAGAACTTGATTACCTTTTTATGTAAGGTTTTGGAATTATTAAATGTTAACCTTGAGATATTCTTAAATGTGTAGCCATGTAATGGTTTTTGAAAATATCTTTATGTTACTTTAGATAGCTTTTGGCTTGTGTTTATCTAAATGATTAATTGATAGTGTTACATGCATTGTTCAATTATTTAAGAAGTGGATAGACTTCTCAATGGTTATGTGATTCCCTTATTTACAAGTTAGGAATGATTCTTGAAGATTCTAATATAGGAATAGAAATCGAGAGTTGATTTGGTTAGAGGTTAACAATTAAAGGAGAGACCCTTTAATTTTTATTACAACCTTAAACATGATGATCCCAATACTTGAGAGAAGTTATGAAAGACAAATCTCAAGGCTTCTTGTGATTGACTTACTATAGGTGGTGTAGCCCATAGGGTTCCCAAAAGCGGGTAAGCTTTGGGGAAGTCCTAAGCAAGAAATCTTGGACTAGATATACTACCATTAGGTAAGGAGTTTCAACACAAGTTTGTGCTAGCACCTAGATCAAGAGGCTAAGCTAATATGATTCAAATTGAAAATTGCCCCTTAATATAACTACTTGTATAATCTAGACGAAGATGAAATATTGAACTTGAATGAATTGCCTAAATTCGTGGATGATAAAGTCATGGAATATGATCATATGTCTAAGATAGATATGATTATCAATGTGCCCCAATAATATGAAAAGTTAGATATAATATTCAAAGATACTGAACTAGTAAATTACTTGATATCTGAGGAACCAACTAGTACCTCGGCTCTAAATAGCTAACATCCAAAATGTTTGGATAGGTTTTGGAGTATGCATTTTTGGTTCAAGAACTAGGAGTGAGACTAGTGTCAAAATCCGCTTTATAGATCTACAAGGTATACAAATAAATTTATCATATAGGTTATTGTTCAATTGCACCAATGTTACCATTAAATATGAAACACTATTTATTGGTTTGAGAAAAGTTGAGAAGATGAAAAACAAAAATATCAAGGTATTTAATGACTTTGAACTAGTCATAAATCATGTCAATTCATAATGTACCACTAAGAACAAACACATGAAGTCATATGAACATAGGGTACATGACTTACTAGAGGTCTTCAACACTTATGAAATCAAAGCAATTCCTTAAGAATTGAACACCAAGGCATAGGAGCTAGCATCCATTGCATCTAGGTTCAATCCCATAAATGAGATTTGGGATAACTTGAAGGAATTAAAGGTGGTTTTTAGATGAGTAATCTCTAATAATTCTAATCATCAGTAACTCTTCGATAATGATAAGTAAGTCATTGAGTTTCTCATTAAATAGACCCAACATGCTAAAGACAAGAATGAACATAGGGATGATATAAAAGATAGGGTAATTTAGTTAAAGACCAATTAGTTACCAAAGGAACTAATCACATAAGAAATTCCATTCAATCTAGATGACAATGTGAAGAAATATAACATCAAGGTGAGAAAATCCTCCTATAATATTATCGATATCATCAAAGGAAAGAGTTTTTTATTAGGAAATAAGTGCACTAAAAAGGAAATCCACTTATTCAAAGAGATTTATGGAAAGTACAGAGACATCATTGCTTGGTCCTATGAGGATTTAAGGTGTACAAGAGAAACATCATAGACCATACTATTAAAATAGAATAAGATGCTTAGTCTTTCAAAAACAAATAGAGGCCTATGAATCTAAAAACTAAAGCAATCATGATAAAAGAGCTTCTAAAATAGTACAAGCACAAATCATCTTTCCAATCAAATATTGCACCTAGGTAGCTAACTTGGTACCAATTTAAAATAATAAGGGTGATATTAGGTTATGTGTAGACTTCAAAAATTTGAATAGAGCATCACTAGAGGATCACTATCCTTTGCTTACTATAGATCAAATATAATAAAAATTAATAGGATCACAAATGTCATTTTTGAAGGACTTCTTAGGGTACAATTAGATTTGGATTAAGGATGATAATTGACACAAAACAACCTTTACTACCAAATGGGAAACCTTTGCCTACCAACAGATGCCTTTTTGGTTCTCAAATGTTGGAGCTACTTTCCAATGAGCCATGGATATTGTCTTCGTAGGACTAATAAGTGAGATCATTTGCATAAACCTTGATGACTTAACTATATTTTCAAAAAAAGGAACAAGCACATTGAATACCTAGAATCGATATTTTAAAGGTATAGGGATTCTAGAATCTCACTTAACCCTAAAAACATCATTTTCATTATCCAAGAAGGTAAACTATTAGGAAATATGGTATCTAAATATGGCCTATCTATAGACCCTAATAGGATAAAATAAATTCAATATCTTGTCATATCCACATCCATCAAAGGGATTAGGTCCTTCCTAGATAAAGTACAATTTATAGCTAAATTCATAACCAATTTTGCATAGCTAGTTAGGTTGATCATCAAAATGTTGAAAAAGGATACAATATTGGAGTTGACTAAAGATAGTAAGAAATGTTTTTAGGGCATAGAAGATACCATCAATAAATCCTTAGTAGTCATAAATTCTTACTTTGTTTTTGGCATATACGAAAGTATTGCTACCATGTTGGCTCAAAAGAATGATAAAGGTGAAGCACACCCCATTTATTTCATGATTTAGGTCCTTCAAAATTATGAATAAATGTGCACATTCATCAAGAAAAACATGTTTTCCATCATGAAAACCCTAAGGAAATTCATACATTACCTATCTTAAAGCAAAATAGTTGTCTTCATAGTTCATCCCAATGTCCAAGCTCCAATGCTTCATGATGAACTAGCAGAGAAGAGAGTAGGGTGGATAAATAAAATCCAATAATTTGACATAGATTTTAGGTAGGATAGGGCTTTATGTGATAACCTTGAAATATCTATCCTACGGAAATATGTACCACTAGTGGAAGATTTAAATATGGAATATTATATGGGTTGGATGGAAGAAATCAAGAGATGCATGATGATTGTATAGGTCCTATTTCGGTTGACATCTAAAGAAAGGGCCCATTTTAGGTAGAATGCAACCTATTATGCATGGCTAGATGGCATACTTTTCCAAAAAGGATACGATGATATCCTATGAAGATGCATTGAAAACAAAAATATAAAAATCCATAATCAAGGAGTATCATGATGAAAGAGGATACTATTTTGTGCCAACCATAGCATATAAGCTCTTGAAATTAGCATATTATTGGCTCATAATATTATTTTATTGTTTCTAGTGGGTCAAGAGTTCCAAATCTTGTATGTTAATGGGAACAAGAAGGAAAACACCAATGCCCTTGAAATCCATCATCATCACTAAACCTTTCCAACAATGGGGTCTTGACTTCATTGGCAAGATCAACCTAATATCTAATATAAGACATGGATGGATTTTGACTATAAGTGACTATTTTACAAAATGGGTTGAGGCAGTGCTGTCATATTAAATAATTAGAAAATTATCATTTAACTCCTACAAGATATCATTACTAGGTTAGGAACCCATCCATAGTTGTCATTGATAATGCCAATTCATTCATGGGATTCAAGATGATGAAATTCACATTGGATTATAGGTTTGTGCTCAAGGCATCCTCTAATTACTATCTCTAGGGTAACATATTAGTAGAATTTACCAATAAAAATATCATCATAATCCTATGAAAGAGAATACCTAAATCATAGATAGACTGACATATTAAGTTGTGGAAAGAATTATGGATAGAGTACGTGATATCTAGACCTCTACAAAATCATCATCCTAAAGGCTAGTCTTTAGAAATAAAGTGGTGTTATCACTCGATATGGAACTCCCTTGTCTCTAAAAGTCCAAATAATTAGAGCTTAAATATTATAACATTATACCAAAACAAGAATGACTATATTCCCTATTAGCACTAGAAGAGAAAAGATAAAATGCATTCTAGAACATCATCCAACATTAGAAAGTATTTAAAAGGTGGTTTGAAAAAATGAACAACTAATATGGATTATAAGGAAGTTGACTTGATATTCAAATTAGACAGGGACAGAGCTAAACCAAGGGTTCATCAAAATATTTATTCCCTTTGGAGCAAATCATATCAAATTTTCCATGTCCTATGTCCAAATGCTTACAAGCTTGCAACAATGGATGAAATATTGTTGTCAATTTTGGTAAGGAGTAACATCTCCAACCCATTTAAAAAAGTTTCAAATCCAAAATAAATGAATGTAAAATATATACATAACCTTCTTATGTTTACATTTTTCTACTTATTATTTCCCTATTTCTGCTTTCCTTTTCCTGTACAAAAAAATCTTGTTTGCATTTTCTCTTTCTCCCTTTTCTTCTCCATGTCTTCTTCTTCTTAAAGAAAATCATGAGTGGAGAAATTTTGATGAGCTAGGAAAATAGGCTATGTTTTCATAGTTATTAGCCTTATTTTTACACCCAAACTAATCATTCTTGAAAACTTTATGGACACCTTTACTAGTTTTTGTTTAAATAGAATGTTTACACTTAAATGATTAATGGAATAGATGTAGAAGATAATTGCTATGATTTGCTATATTTCTATGCAATTTATTGCATTGTAGTGTTGTTGTATACACAGGTCATTTTCGTTATTGTGAAACATACTACGGAAGGATTTCCAATCACAGATTTGTTCCAAAAAACCAAAAAATTCCTAAAAATCTGATTATGCACAGAACCAGCCCATGAACGTAAGATGTGTTTCCTATAAAATAGGAGTTAAAATATCCTATATTTTAGGGAACCATTCCTAAAATAAGGTAACTACACAAGTTGAATAAATGCAGCAAAAAGGTGACTTGTGACCTGTCAACAACAACAGTTACAACAAGGTAGAATTTGTTTTGATAGCAACGTGACAACTTAGACAGTTAGAAAGTAGTTAATTAGTGGAGACAACTTACACATTTTTTTGGATGGTAACAACCAGCAAGGGATGTTTTCCTCTCTTTATATTAGCAATAAAACATGATTTTATTTCCAAAATAGGTTGTAACAGAACCTTTATTTTTGTAGCTAATTTCTAGATCAGTTTTTAGAATTAGTTGAATATGTTGCACAATAAGGTGTCTAGTATATTATAAATACTAGAGTAGGCATTATTTTTAAGGTTAGAGTGAATATAAAGAAACTCCTTTATAGTTGTTACATTCTAGTTTTTGTATGGACTATCATGACTGTGCATTTCTAGCCATGACAAAATTTGACCTTTTAAAGGAATAAAAGTTGTTTTTGATTCATTTGATGTCTACAAATCTTATATTATGATGTATGGTTAATGCAAGTTCATGAAGTAAGTTTAGGATCTATAAAGGAATATTTTTTTATGTTGTTACAGGTTTAGCAAGGGCCCACTAAACCTGGATAGTCCATAAACACTCTCTCCTATTAGATGTAGAATAAAGTAGGTAGGTAATATTTTGATTTATGTTGAATGGATTATTTTTAGTTGTTAAGTAGGGATTGATTTATTGTCTTTTCAGCATTGATTAGGAGTAGTATGGTTGTAGTCAACCTAGTTAGTTGTTAGACTAGATATAGGCCTGTGTAGGATTTTCTTTTAGCACATGTTTGCTTTCAATTTGCTTCAAGTTTTTCTTGCTTTCTTACTGCTTTTCTAGGAAGGAATCACATAGTGTATGCAAGAGAAGATATTGTCTTACACTGAGCAATGCACCTTTTAAATCAAACCTAGTTTATAATTTAAGTGGTTAGCACAAACTCAAAAAATTTGAACAATTTTATCACCTTACTAAGCAATGCATTTGCCAATGCATCGTTTGATTAGCCAAATGTCATGAAGGTAAATAAACACATTTTGGGTCAACCCACCCACTCGATGCATTTATAGCCAAGTGTGGGAGGGGTAGGGGCTATAAAACCCTTGGCTAAGAGCACTACTCACCCTTAATTTACAATGTACATGAAGGAACAACACCTGACCACGTCACTCAATCTAAGCACATCCCCTACATGTTTTTTGAGTCACTTATATAAGTGTATAGCTCATTTCTCAACCATTTCAAACTTGCTCAAGGTACAAATTACCACCAGTTTTCCCTCAATTTTGGTTGCTTGATTTGATCCCACCTACACCAACTAGCCAACTCACTTAACTCAAATAAACTTCGTAAATAATCACATCACCACCTCAAACTACAACCAACTAGCCACTCATTATATATGCTTTGTCTATCCAAAGCTGAACTATTATGAAGTATCTACAAACCACTCCCATATGGTTCCATTATGTCAATATTAGTCTCAGTTGGCTTATCCATGACCGTTTAGCCCTTGGCAAGTCACATTCACATACCAAATTACTTCCATCAAATTGGTTATATCAAACCCTAGTGGGCTCCTTGATAAACTAGCTATCTTTATAAGAAAATTGTCCAAACTATCAAGTGATTCACTCCAAACAATATGCTCAAACAAAGATTTGTATCCAATTGCTCATAAACTAATGATTTGTTACCCTCCCTAAGTAAATTTCTCTACTTTTCATCTGTTGAACCATCTACTAAGCAAATTTTGACTGAGTCCTTCCTAGATAGTGATTTTCTAGCAAAGTCAAGTGAATTGCTTCACTTCACAAATGATTCACTTTGGAATTCAAAACAATTCAAACTCACAAATAATTGATGGAATCACTCAATCTTTCGAGAGAATCTCTCCCTAGACTAGGACTTGGCAAAAAAAATTTCTCCACTCAAAAAAACATCCATCTCCCATTTTTCCCCATCATAGACACCACTTTAGCGTCCACAATCCTAGCCATACCTTAGGCTAACCCTATAACCATACTTACTACCAGTATCACTCCTATAGTGTCAGCCCTTATAGTACCAATACAAGTAGAAGCACCTAAGGTGGTGCCCTCTAGGGAGAAGGGAAAAAAAAAATTGAATAGAAAAAATCCCACTCAAAGATCCAAATAATTATTTGATGAACCTTATATGAGAGTAAAGAATGGTAAATACAAACACTCCCTAACATAAGTAAGAAAATAGGCTTTATAAAGGTTCAACCTTGGGCTAAAGATAAAATCATGGAGCATCAATAGGGTCTTGACCTCAGGCTTGTCAATGAACCTAATATCACAAGTATAAAACTACTTGGAACTTATGAAGGCATGTGCGAAGAGGTACACCTCCAATGGGATGAGAATTAGTCCCCCATAATAGATAGAAAATTTCTACACTTGGAAGGAAAATGTGAGGAAGATGTTGAATACAATTGATGATCCAACTACGTGGTTCACATGCAACCCAAAAATATTATTACTATTTATTTTGCTTAGAACTATTGATAGGATTTTCCAATACCTCATCTTGAAAATCCTAACAAAGTATTTAACATCAACATCTTGTTGGAGTTGAAATGGTTTAAAGATGACGTCGAGTTGGTCTTATTTGGTATTGTAGTGGTGTTAGGAGAAATTTTGATGCAAAGGTGTATGAGAAGCATGTTTCTCTCCTCCATGTAGTCAAGAATTACCCAATGCATTCATAAATAGTCAACTACACAAGATACATAGCAGATCAGATGAACCAGTAATTAAAGGAGGTTAAGGATGAAAGAAAATTTAGATGGACCTTCTATGTTGAGAAGTGGGAAAGATCTCTTATGGCTTCTATAATTCAATATACAATATAATCATGTAAAATATGAGAGACAAGACACCAAATATTTTGTATGAACCTATTGAGGTTATAAAAATAATCAAGCAAGGGTTATTACCCAGGAATATTGAGATCATTGTTCTTCCCATTTGAGTTTTCATCCATGTCCTTCAAGTTGTTGGCATATGTGTCAAACTACTTATTCGACTTTGAATATGTTAGGTAGCTTGACTATGTGGACCTAAATAATTTTATGGGTAAAATAAGACCATCATCTACCTTCTCAATCAACAAATTATGCATATTACACCAATGTTGTGGATTCCTACAAGGTCATGGAGTAGAAGTTGAGAGACATGGGGCTTGAACAACTCCAAGATATTTGAGCCTATAATATTTAAAGCTACTTTTGATGATGATTAGAAGACAAGGGTTTGCACACCTTCTTCATGCATATAAAAGGTACAAAATTAAAGAGGCAAATCCATTTAAGGAGGCAACTCAAACCACTTTGAGGAGAAGATAAGGATATGAGGATGAGTTTCAACAATGGTACACTAGTCCCCTAGAGTGGTACACTTTTATATTGTTATAGTTAAATATTACTTTGATCGTAACATTAGTCCCAACCATCATGCATTGAAGCCCCTACAAAATCTAGGATACTCGAGAAGGAAAAAAATTTCTATCAAAATATGTGGTACAAGACTAGAACAACTACAAGGCCAATGCGAAATGGTCACTTTCATGAATAGTTCTCAACTATCTGGAATAGGAAGCATAGGGGCAGCACAAAAAGATAATGGATAGTATGTGAAAGCATGCAGAAAAATGGCGTACCGATATGATGCAAACAAAAATAGATATAGATGCTAAGTCCTACGAATGCGATGAGCAATGCATGAAGGAAATGACGCAGAAACGAGATGTGAGCAAACAAAGCGGGGCCTCCTTTATTGATATTGCTTTTAATATGATTACAATACATCCCCCCTCTAGGGCTCAGAACATTTGATACAATTTGTTACATTAATGGATGCCCGAAAGAAGTCGCGCTTCCAAGATCGGACGGTACGCTTCCAGCGTCTTTCGCGTGCCCACATTCGAAGTGGGCGGGCTAAAAGTTGTCGTCGCTTGTGTCCATGTGTTCGTAGTTCCTTTCTGCCCCTCTAGTATTCCTGGTGGTGAGATCCTGCGCATAGAAAGACAACAAATCGTTAATAGCATATGCGTATCTAGAAAAACATGCAATCCCCAAGGCCTCCAGCGGGCGCTTGTGGGATATCAGTGATAAGATTGATAAATTGATTATAGAATGATATATAAATGTAAAGGACAACTTCTAGAATTGGTATCACCTGATTTTGCGTCGAAGCGGCGTCGGACGGCCCCGTTATGCTCGTTTGCCCGTCGGGGGCCTCTCCAAAGCGAGCGCTCCAATGTCCCACCTATGCTTATCCAAATCACCTAAAACTCATGGGTTAGGCATTATATGTAATTCTAAGACTACCCAGATGCTCGGAATTTGCATATCCTACCCAGATTCTCCTGTATGTGACAGGGGCGCCCTACGAGCTAGTTAATACATAAAATAATAAAATGATCATCAAATCATGTCGAATGAGTTCAAACTTTAACAGAGGCATTAGGATATCATCTGGGACATATTGCAAAAATAATAGTAAGGAAATCATGCACATATTTCTAATCGCTCTGGGGTGGGACGTTGGGGACTGTCGTAAAACCTGCAAAAAGTGACCTTGCAAATGTCCTGCCCAGAGGCCTCCAAAACTCCTGCAAACTTGTGGTTAGACTAAAAACAACATTTTGAGATGACCCAAAAGGTCATATTTGGCAGATTCTGCCCAGGTTATCTTGTATCCGAAGGCGCTCCCTGTAGGTTAGTAGACGCATAAAATGACAGAAACCAGGTCAAATCATGTCAGAAAGCAATGAAATTTGGACAACAGCATAAGTACATTAGATATAAAAGAATGCAAAAATAATAGTAGCAAAACCATGCACAGATTTCTAATCACTCCGGGGTGGGGCGATTAGGACTGCGTAGTTTGGGGCGCACCGGGGTGGGACGCCCACCGTTTGGGGCCTAGTTTTGACACCAATCCAAGTGGGATGGGTCCAAAACTTCCTAGGGGGTTGTGTCGACGAGTTTGGGGTGGGATTGTGGCCGATTGCTTGGGTTTTTGGATCTGGATTGCGTTCCTAGTGTTCACCCGATAACCTCTCTTCCAAAAGAGAGATTAGGGATGTAGGAAGCACAAAGAGGAATGGGGGTATAGTTTGGCAGCACTTCGTTGCTCCAAATGCTCCAGCTCTTTTTTTTTTGGGGTGAGGAGGCTCACATTTTTATAGACCTAAGGGTCTCCTTTGAATGCGCATGCGAGGGTGCCACTTGGCTCATTATGCCTTTTTGGGGGAGAGAAGATTCCTCCCTAATTAGGGCCTCCTTGATTGAGGCCTCCATGATTTGAAACGTTCCCTCGCAATCCCATGCCTTGAAGGCGGAGTTAGGTGGCGGATTTGGGCTGCCATTTGTCAAGGTTTGACTTTTTTCCAGTCAAACCTACTAATCGTCCCACCCTAGAGCGATTGTTGCTAATCGTCCCGGGGTGGGACGAATAGGATTCTAATCGTCCCAGGGTGGGACGAATAGGGAGCAAAGTGCTTAAAAGGTGCAAAACTGACCTCTGACCTTCCAAAACTGATTTGGGAGTGGTTAGGACCACTTGTTTAACCTCTGGAGGCTGCCCTAGGGGGTATGTATGCCAATTTGGTCAGTGCTTGTAGTCACATAATCGGATTGGTGTTGTTTTGGTGTCTATAGATGCCCCTTTTTGGGATGCGCTGTGTGTGGCGTAGTGCTGAGAAAAAATAGATGACCAAAGCACTTAATGATTAGGGTTTCTCAGTAACCTAACCAAATTTTGATGCCCCAAGTATGGAAAGGGCACGCATTCTTGAATCCTTGCTTTTGACGAGCTAAGGAGCTTAACTCAAGTGTAACCTTTTTCAGTGAGGTGTACTTGATCTTGGACATTGTTCAGTCATGAATAGGCAAAGGGCACAACCTTTTGTCCGAGGAACCTTTTCTTCATGCTTCCAGAATGCCAAGTGTTTGTTTAGCCTGTGATTATTGCTTGTTTGCTGCCCCAAGCAGGAGCGTGATTGTCTTTGTCAATGATTCTTTGAATGCATGCCATTTCCTTGATTGGGTGTGTATTTGTTGATTGGTGACTAAGTGTGACTACCCCCTCAAGCGACGAATCGATGAGGGAATGACCAAAAATGAGAAAAGTGATGAGTCGCTTGACCCAAGATGACGTTTGTAAGGGTGCCTTTAGTTGTTTTCGTTGAACGCTTATTGCAGTTTTCCAACCATCGGACCTATTTTTGGTGGGTTTTGACCCCTTTTTTTTTACGCCTATTGGGGTAGAAATTATCAAAAATCCTCCTTCCCGTGGAGCGGTCCGGCTATGCTAGCCTTCTTAGGGAGTAGGATAGTGAGTATTTGTGACCCCGACGATGGTTTTTCATGCCATGAATGTCAGGTGCAAAGGCACCTTTGTTCGGCAGATTTATTGCTATTTTTGGTGCATTTTTTGGATGCAATTTTTGTTGCTTTATTTCTTGCTCTGTAATCGTCCCAGGGTGGGACGAATACCAATTTTGTAATCATCCCAGGGTGGGATGAGCGCTAACTAGAGCGCTCATCCCAGGGTGGAACGATTACAGGCCTAACAACCTATATAAGGACCAAAACTAGGTTTTGGGCTCATTTGCAATATTTTTTTCTTGGCGATTTGGAGCAGTGAGGAGGAGTGCGAGTGTGCGTAGCGGAGCGCTGCTAAAATTTTGTGGACATCATGAGTGCGAGAACCGGATCTTCGAGTGGAGGAGCCGAGGCGAGACCGGTATGATGTTCCTTCTCTTTATTCGTGCGTGTTTTATATGAAGTTTAAAACTCACATATAAAATGTTTGTTCGCTTTATTTTGTTTTTAAGGTTTTAAAACCTAATTTTTTTGTGTGTTGGTTTGATTTTATTCGTATATCAAGTTGAAAACCTAATATAGGAACTTTATTTGCTTTGTTTTTTTTGTTGTTAATTTTCGTATATTAAGGTCAAAACCCTAGTACACATTTATCTGTACTTTGTTTGTGTTTGTATTTAGGTTTAAAACCCAAAATATTTTCATTTTATTTTGTTGTTTTTGTTCATATTATGGTTGAAACCCTAATATGTTTTATTTTATTTTTGTTTTTGCCATATTAAGGTTGAAACCCTAATATTTTTTTTTTTGTTTGTGTTCATATTAAGGTTGAAACCCTAATATGATTTTTGTTGTTTTTTGTTGATTGTATAGTTATTTTCATGTATGTTATCGTTGTTGTACAATTTTATTTTAATGTTTTTGTTTATATTAAGTATGTACTTAATATCTTTTTTCGTTTTATTTTGTTGTTTTAGGTTGTGAAGAGTCGGTACCACCAATCGACTATTTTCTCTGATGCCCGGGATGCCTTGACAGTTGTGGATTGGGAGTGGCTTGATGCCCTTGGGCTCAAGCACGTGACGTGTCTGGAGCCTATGGTGGGGGATCGGGCATATTTGACTGCCTTGATCAATCTGTGGGATCCCCGCACCAACACTTTTCATCTCCCAATAGGGGAGATGACTGTTACTCTAGAGGATGTGTATCGGATTCTATGGATTCTGATAGATGGACTGCCTATCCGGATGACCCACCGTGACCAGCGGATGGCGGTATTGACACGGTGTTTTGGTCCGGTGGTGGAGAGGGGGTGGAGAGGGCTGTGGAGAGGCAGAGGCTGACTGCGGATAGGCGGTATTCTGGTGCGATGGTGGCTGGAGAAGGGCGTATTAGGGGTGAGGCATGCTTTGATCATGACCCTCATCTCCAATATGCTACTTCCTGACTCCTCAGGTGTGAGGTTCCCTTGGAACCTGCTTGAGTTGGTTTTCACATTGGTGGAGTGTCCTACATCAGCTCCACTTATTATGAGATGGGGTTAGACGTTATTGGCATAGTTGTACGATGAGCTATACGAGGTCCGCTATCGAAAGCGGAAGGGGATCGGGTGTAGCTATCTCTTGTGGGGGTGGCAGCACATAGCTATGGAGCAACCGTAGGGTTTGCCTTGGACCACCCGAGGTGAGATGGTGGATCGAGAAATTGGATATGCCAATTTATGGCGGAGGTCAGAGGAGCATGGACAGAGTCGATGGTGGGCAGGTGACGTAGGTCACTATATTGATGCCTTCTCTCATCTAGTGCCAGGGCAGGTGTTCTGGCGGTCATACCGGGACTGTCCAGCCTGGCCTGAGGCTGGAGAGTGGCTCCGATGTGTGCATAGGGGTAGATGGTTGATTGGGTGGCACGGGACAAAGCAGGAGTACTTCCCATATGTCCGGGTGACACGGTAGTTTGGGGTGCACCAGGGATTTCCTGGTGATCCCTTGATCTATCGACATCATGGTGATGAGAAGACTCTAGTCTGGCCTACCATTGAGCAGCTGGGCGAGGGGTCCGATGCAGTTATTGATGTACCCAACGTGGACGATGTCGGGGTGACTGCAGAGTATGACCGGTGGTGGATTATGCGGCGATGGCAGAGTGAGGGGCCTCTAGGAGGCATGGATACTACAGCAGTAGGAGGTGGGGGTGCAGAGGCACCGATGGAGGGTTGGGGGGCTCTGCTTGATGATGCTGACATGGTGGAGGTCGATGACTTCATCGATGATGGAGATGATTTGGGGGTTTCAGAGCAATCGAATGTATAGGATGTCCCGGAGCAGTGGGTGCCAGAGCAACAGGCCATCTCGGAGGTGCCCATGCCTTAGGCTATCTCAGGGGATGTGGAGGCTGGGCTTCATGTTGAGATAGCATGATTGGAGGGTCTCCTACGGAGATGGGAGGAGGAGCATAGAGATGCTTTGGTGGAGGTAACGCAGGAGAGGGATCTCCTGCGGACTCAGTTGGCACAACGGGATAGTGCATTGGTTGTGTATCGCCAACGAGATATGGAGTGGGGTCGGTACCGAATAGAGTTAGAGACAGAGGTTGTCCGCCTCGGTGGACAGTTGCCTGTGCTTGATGGAGGTGGTTCATCACGTCGTATGAGAGGCAGTGAGACTGAGCAGTCTACATCATCTCATCGCAGGCGGCTAGGTGAGGGTAGTGTTGGTGGGTAGGGTGCGAGGGCTGGCAACAGCCACCCTGAGAGGTCCCATAGGACCCATACTACTAGGGGTAGTTCCAGTCGCACCGATCCTGCGTGATCATGGTGGCCGACTCCCTAGGCTTTGGGGATTTTGAGTTTTTGGTTTTTGTGAGGTCGGAGGACCTTCTTATTGTAGCCTGAGGGCATTTTGACTTGATATATATACATGACTCTTTTTGGTTTGATTATATACTTGTCATGGTTTATTGTTCTTTATGCACATTTATTTATGTTGATGTATGCATATGCTATTATGACTGCGGATGATTTTAACTATATGATATAGATGTATGCATATGGAATGGATGGAATGATTTGTTGGTATACAGGTGGTGGCACCATAGACTGTACAGGATTTACTGGCTTTCTGTACTATGTGATTGCTTTATGAAATAACTTTTGCATTTGTAATAATTGTTTTGTATTTTTTGATGGTGATGTAAGTAATGAAATATACAACAATTGTTTTAGAATGTAGTTAAGGTTTTTCTGAGACTCAGATGCTTTAACTAACTAGTCAAGACTGTACATTATCTTACAAGACTTTCGAACAAGGTACGAATCAGACTTGAGTTTGACCAAGTTATTTCACATCCCTGTGTGTGCGATTGAGTTTGTTTATGTGGTATTCGTAAGGATACCGCCAGTTCCAGGTAGGCTGTCCACCAAACCTGTACTGAGGATCACCTAATTAGCTCCACTAACTCCTTTGTTGTATTTAGTAGGATTAATCTACGGCGCAATCTAGGATACCATAAGCTAGCTCATCCACATGCAAACATTGGTCTACACACACACAAAGCTAATGTGATAGACATATCGTCATGCGTTTAGGATACCGCCATTGCCAGGTAGGCTATCCACCAAACCCGTAATGAGGATCACCTAAATGGTTTTTCAAATGCTAAGAATTCCAGGGATTCAAGCTCAGACGTCTTTCGGTTGTTCAATTTGTTGGGATACTTGCTCTCACATATAGTGATGAAAATCACTATTTATTTTGAGTTTTTTTCTTCTTCTCTTGAGCAAGGGGTTTGAGTAGTGGTGATAACCACTATTATTTTTTATTGTTGCTTTTTGAGGATTTAGATTTTGAATTTTGATTTCAAAGTTGAGCTTGTGGGATTTTTGGCTTGTGAATGGCATTGATCCTTTAGGCCTTGGGGATGACTACCCATCCTTCTCAAGGGCGTGTAGTACGAATCCTTATGACTTTGGGGATCAAAGGTGTTTGGGAATTTTGATGGTGAACTTTTGGGATTTTGCTTTGGAATGGTATTGATCCTTTAGGCCTTGGGGATGACTACCCATCCTTCTCAGGGATGTGTAGTACGAATCCTTACGAATTTAGGGATCAAGGGTGTTTGGGATTTTTGATAGTGGTGAAAACCACTATTTATTTTGGGGAATTGGATGGGGAAGAGCTTGTCCTTTTGTCAATTCTCAGCATTCTTGAACCATTCGCACAGGGGGATGAGCGGGATAAAATTTTTGCTCAAGGTACCCTAGACCACTTTGTAGGTTTCGTCTTTCGTTCACACAACTTGGGAATTTTTATGTGTTTTAAGCTTGTGTTGGGATGCTATGTAACAAGGCGTGATCCAAGTAAAACTCTACCTTGTAAAAATTGGTCTGACTTTGTACAACATTTGACTAGAAATCTAAAGACAATTGAATGACGAAAACCCTAAAGACATTAGAAGACAACTGACTATGATATGGCGAAAATGCGAATGGCGTTATTCTTGTTGGATCATTTACAAAATGGACAAATGTGGAAAATGATGGAATTGCCGAGTAATTACGAGTCTATGGTGCGTTTGACATGTATGACCAAGCAAATATGCAATGTATGTATGCGATGCCTAATGCAGCTTTTTTTTTTTGTGTTTTGATTTTTAAGATTATGCATGAAAGTGAGATGCAATTTTTTTGTTATTTTTGATTATCTGTTGTTTTTGAATATTCGTTATGGATGGTTTAACCCGAATGGGTGCGGACCAAGTGATTCTTATGGATCCTTGGAGGTTTTGACCAAAGGGATTATAGATACCTTTGGGGTGTTTTGGGTGACCAAGCGGTGGCGAGAACCCTTGGGGCTTTTGGTTTGACCAAAGGGATTATAGATACCTTTGGGGCATTTTTGGTTGACCAAGCGATTGTGGGAACCCTTGGAGCTTTTGGTTTGACCAAAGGGATTATAGATACCTTTGGGGCATTTTGGGTTGACCAAGCGATTGCGGGAATCCTTGGAGCTTTTGGTTTGACCAAAGGGATTATGGATACCTTTGGGGCATTTTGGGTTGACCAAGCGATTGTGGGAACCCTTGGGGCTTTTGGTTTGACCAAAGGGATTATGGATACCTTTGGGGCATTTTGGGTTGACCAAGCGATGGCGAGAACCCTTGGGGCTTTTGGTTTGACCAAAGGGATTATAGATACCTTTGGGGCATTTTGGGTTGACCAAGCGGTGGCGAGAACCCTTGGGGCTTTTGGTTTGACCAAAGGGATTATAGATACCTTTGGGGCATTTTAGGTTGACCAAGCGATGGCAAGAACCCTTGGGGCTTTTGGTTTGACCAAAGGGATTATGGATACCTTTGGGGCATTTTGGGTTGACCAAGCGATTGTGGGAACCCTTGGAGCTTTTGGTTTGAGGGTGGGGGGTTGGTAATCAATGGATATCATGTTGATGGAATGAATTTGGTCTCCATTGTCGCGTGGGTGTTGATTCGGACATCCTTGGTGATCCTTGTACCCCGGATCTGGCTCTGTGGGTACTAGCACAAAAGGATCGGCCCTATGTGCGGATAGAAGGACAGGGTCTGCCCTTGGCACTAATGGCCCTATAGGGTCTCTAGGTGGGAGGTGCTCCCTGTATGCCCAAAGTGGTGGATGAAGCACTTGGTTTAACCGTACTTGGTTTAAATGCCACCTATGCCTTGGTCCCATATTTAGATGTTCAAACATATCATCGATGTCTATGGGGTATTCTTGTTGCCTCATATGGTTGAGATATGCCATCTCAGTCTCATCCTCATAGTCGCTATCGAAGATCCATAGGCCTTCATTGGCTCCAACAACTATGTGCCCCTCTGGTTGGTATAGCCTCCCACTAGGCATTTCTTGATCACTATCCTCACTCTCTATGAAAACCAAAAATTTGGCATGCAGGTAGTCGATGTTGAAGAAGATATTTGGATCTTCTTCCTCCGGTGGATCACTTGGCCTTATGGCCGGCATGGGAGGCTCATTTTGTTCGAGCAAGTTGATTTGGTCCCTTTTGGGTTGTTTCGCTCTCTACGGGAAGGGTGGATTCTCTGGAGGTAGCAATTTCTCGATTGAAACATTAAAGGGGAACATTGCCACGAAGTTCTCCTGATAGTCGTCAATGGGTGTCACCTACGAGTGATTGCTATCAGACTCAAAAGGGTCCCAAGGTGCTACCTCATAATCTGACTCATCTTCAGAAGACCCCCCTTGATCTTGTTCATATCCCTCTTGGAGGTTACTTCTTGAACTTTCCCCTTCCTCGATCAAAGGGGAGGGGTTGTTGAGGTCAACAAGGTTTGTTGTTAACAATGGGAGATAATCCCCCAATGTGTATGTTGTGTTGGGATTGGCATATGGATCTTGTGCCAACCCATCCCTATTGCCTAGACCTAGGCCTTGCATGGTTTCTACCAAGATGTCAAGGGGCAAAGGGTGGTTGAACCCTACTCCTGATTTATCATATGGCATCTAGTATCTCGGTTGACAAAGAATGCGCATTCCTTGTTCGTATCTACCCAATCCATATCCATGCCAATTACATTGGTCTAGGTATTTCAAGGCAAATTCCGGGTTGGACAGATAGTCAACATTCTTAGCAAATGGCTCTTCGTCCTCTTCCTCTTGTAGGTAGGGTTCAATGCCATTCTCGAGGCCCCCATATACAAAATTGGTCTGATTTTGCGGGTAGCCTAAAGGGACGATAGTGTCGATGGGGAGGTGAGGTCTCCCCATGTCTTGCATGGATTCGATCGTGGGTGTTGCCACAACGTTCCACACTAGGTACTCCCCCAGGCCTATATTGGCCATCTCAATGGTAATCGTCGATGGTTGAGGGGGAGGGAATGGGAGTTCTCCCTGAGTCCACTCCATGTTGGGTGAACCAGGTGTCTCAACTTCCATTCGGCTGGGCACCTCTTCGATAGATATGGTTGAGACTAATGGTGGTACCTCCTCTAGGGGCTTCTTCTCGTTGTCCTTCGGTGTGGCCACCATAGGTGGCATCGTTGGTGAAGGAACAGATGACGAATATGGGCCAGGTTGGTGAGTTGAGGGACTCAATAGCGAGGATGTAGGCAGAATCGGACCCTATGTGGATAGATTCAATTGAAAGTCCAAATGTGTCGATGGGAGGGTCGATTGTGGCATCAACTGCACCACATTGCAAAACTTAAAGGGCTCTAAGTCCGCTGGGACTACATGTACTTGCCCTTCGTATGTGTATTTGAGGCATTGATGGGCTATCGAAGGGACACACTTCATGTCCCCGATCCAAGGCCGGCCTAGCAAGATATTGTAGGCCATCTCACCCTCAAGGATGTGACACAATGTAGGAATGGTCTTTTGTCCTACTTGGATGGGCAGGACAATTGTGCCAACCGTCGAGCATAACGCGTCGTTGAATGCTCGAAGAGTGTAAGTGGATGCCACAATGTGGGATGCTAGAAGCTTAAGGTGTTTTAATGCCGCTGTCATGATTATGTTGCTGGACGAGCCAGTGTCCAACAACACCCTCTTGAATGGAATCTCGTTGACCCGTGCAATGACGTGCAGGGGTGGATCCACCATATCACCAGTCACTAGTTTTAGTTCGTCTTCCCTGAAGGTTATGATTGGTTCTGTGCATTGTCTCACATGTCCCATGAAATTGTTGAAAGAATTGGCTTCATGGGGTTGTAGCTCAATGGCTTTGAGTATCTCCATCAGAGCCTCCCGATGGGGCGATGATTGTTGGATGAGCTCATAAATGGAGAGCCTAGCCGACGTGGTCCTTAAAATTTGAGTAAGTTTAGTCCAAATCGTGGCCACTGGTCTAGGCAGGGGAGGTTGCGTAGGGTGTTGTGGAGGTTGTGACGTTGATGGAACATCTCCTATAGCTGTAGTGGGTGCAGCCATGTTTGGGTATCTTTTGTTTCGTGTCACGATGCTTATCATCCCTACGTATCCTTGCATGGGGCAGTTTTGTGTTACCTCGTTCACTTGTAAATTCTTTGCCTACGCATCATGGGTAGGCAGGGGGTCTTTGAAGACCTCCATATGTTGGTTGCTCAGTGCTACGGGACTATCTACCATGAGCATTTTGTTGTCTATCAAGTCCTGCACTAAGTGTTTGAATTTCCAACAAGTGGAGATTTTGTGTCCTTTCTATCGGTGAAATCTACAATATAAGTCTTCCCTATAGCCCTTGGGTTTTGGCGTGTTGGGGTCTATGGGTCGACTTTCCAGCAATTTTATCAGGTTTGTTGCGAACAAGCGGTCAAACAAGGAGTCTCTAGACTCCGTGAATTGTGTGAATTGTCGCCTAGGGCGACGCTGCTGATTTTGCTCTTGTTTATGATTTTCCTTTTCATAGTTATCAAGAGGAACTGCCTGATAATTAGCCTTTGGGGGCTGTGTCATTTGTGTAGGCTTTGGTATAGTTATGGCAACCTGATTGACCACGATGGGTTTCGGTTGTGTGGGCCCAGTTTTAGCATTTTTGGGCCACTCTTTCTTGCGTGGCTTGGCAATCTCGCCATCTTGTATTTTGATCTCCTCAATTATCCTGGCTTGCGCCAGGGCTTCTTCGAGGGTGGCATATTGCTGCAGCTGCAATAGCATGGAGATCGACCTTAAGCAACTCTTTGAAAACATTTGAGTCATGTCGGCCATGGGAGGGAGGTAAGGTAGCTTTGAAAGCAATGTCCTCCACCGATTCCCATAAGCAGCCATGGTCTCATCATCATACTGCTTAAGGCCAGCTAGGTAGCTTAAGGATGCCTTCTTCTTGGTGTTGAAGGCAAAACATTCAAGGAACGCGTCCACTAGCTGGTCTAGATTATTGATGCTATGCTTCGACAACTTGGGTAAACCAATCCGAGGCAGGGCCTACGAACATGGTTATAAACATTCTCAGAAGCAATGCATCATTGTCCTGAATGCCAAAGCATTGACTCAGGAACCTTGTTACGTGCTCTTGGGCATCCTCATCCCCTCTAAAAATTGCCAATTGAGGCACTTTGAAGTGGTCGGGGTATGGGGGTGCCGAAACTAAAGGATGCACAGGGTGACTGCGGAGTTGGCGTAAGGTGGGCTTTTGGGGCCTTGAAGTCTTAGTCTCCATAGACTCTAAGCGCTCTAGCAGTGCTTTGTATGCATCAAGGATTTGATTTCCTCTTCTTTGGTTTGTTCCCATTGTGAATTGCGAGGAACTTGAGGCCTATGGAGGGGTAGCCGGATAGCGCCCCCTGCCTTGGTAGGGCATTTCAGCCCGCTCTTCTTCTCACTCAAATTCCTCATAGGCCTCTTGAGGAGTTTTTGGGCATGACCTATAAACATGGATGGGTGCCCGAGGAAGGCACCCATCATTGGTTCTAGGAGTGGCCTCCCGCTCAGGTCTAGGAGGTCTTGGAGGCAACGCTTGATAAGGTCGTGGAGACCTGTCTCGTACTAAGGGGTTGTGCCTCTCATAAATTTTTGTCCTATGCGTGCGAGGGGTTGGAATCCTCTCATGCATAGTGTTCTAGAACAACTCATCTGTCTAGCATTGAATGCGCTCTTTGTTAATATGATACAGTTGTTCTAACTACTATTGATCTTGCCTAAGCTACGTGATTTGCGCTTGGCGGGTGGCATGTTTGGCAAATGCCAAGTCGATTTGTTCCACCGTCCTAGGTCTAGGAGGCCTAGATGCCTCCCCTACATATCTATCTTGGTCGTGGTGATCCGAGATCTCTATGGGTCACTTTCCTCTGTCGAGGTTAGCAACATTCACCCGAGGCTCTGCCTCAATAGGTGATCTTGATAATCAGCAGGTGCGGAGGTGCATTGCTCCCACGCGGTGTATTGCTCTTGAGGAATATACTGGTTTTCCTCGTGCTCCCTTTCGTACATGTGAAAGGGACGGGCAGAGTTGGCTCGCCCTATCTGAAGAGCCTTGCGCTCTAGATTTGGCCTATTAGTTCTAATAGTAATGAGGGGTGGAGGAGGAATGATATAATCATGTGGGCCCTCCTTATGAACCCTATGCTACTCTAGCACTTCATCGTGCAGTGGCCACTCATAATGAGTGTCTAAGGGGGCCTTCCCATGTGTGTACTCCTCTTGAGAGGGTCTGTGTTGAACGGGAGTGCCCCTCAAAGGGGTGCCTCTATAGTCTTGTTCTGTAGTGGTATGGTGTGGACTATGTTGTGGGTCGAGCTGCCAAGGTGGTATAACCAAGTCCTTGGGGCTATAACGGAGGTGACTTGTGCCTCCTTGCATACTTTTCATAACTTCTGCCCATGATTGGGCTTGGCTATGGGTATACACCATGGTGGTGGTTTTTCTAAAAAGATATGTATATTTTTATCTCCTTTACAATTTTTATGCTATACCAAACAAAAGGGGACCACACAAACAAAGAAATGATTATCTTGTTTACAGATTAAATGTGTGTCCTAGATCTGGTTCAAGTGTGTTTGATTTTTGTTATGTAAATCTTGTAAAGAAAACTTTGTTATACATGCATAATGAGGGCTCTTGTATCTCCAAAATGGTCGCCCCTTCAATATACCATTGCCAGGCCGTTATACCGAACCTCTCAATATACCCACCCTTACGTGAGGGAAACTATTGGTACGCGAGAGCAGAACAGTAAGTGGAACATAGGCGGTATGGAAGGGGGATCGCTCTATTTTTGACACCTACCTTAGAAGACTTATCCTCATGCACGGGGAATCACCCCCGCTACACTTGGTCAGCTTTCATCAGGATTTACGTCTAGCAATAGTCGCGATCAGGGTATATGTATGCAAAATCCAAGCCAAGGTGGTGATGAAACCCACCGTTGGTCTTGATCAAGTGTTGGGGTATTAAGACCAACTCCTTGATGTTAATTTTATTAGGTGGTGTGTGTGGTTCCTTTTAATTGTGTAAAGAAAGAAAACATACAGCAAAAGATGATTTTCACTAATGCAATGCTTTAAAGTACATTTTATCTTTTAGAGACAATTAGTAGCAAAAAGGAAATCACAAAACCTAACTAGAACTGAAACCTATAATGAGGACTTGCCATTTGTGCAAGTATCATGCAAGCAAACCAGAGAAAAATGCATTCCTAATCAAGTTCCTTCCATTTAATTTACTCTATGTTTTTATTTATTTTTTTTATTGCAAGAAAGGAAAACAAACTACTTAACCTTTCTATGCAAGTGTCTGAAAATAAAGCAAAGAAAACAGAAAATTGCAGAAACAAAAAGTAGAAAAACACAGAGGATGTTCAGAAGGCCTACCTCTTCTCTGTCTAAACCAGATGCCTCTGAGTTTCTGCTCAAAAAATGCATAGAGCTCTAATCATCCCGGGGTGGGATGAATAGCAGGTCTGCATTCATCATAGGGTGGGACGAATACGTATTCATCTCGGGGTGGCACGAGTAGCAGTCCAGTGCCCGAATGAGTAACACCTGCAAAGAAAAACCACAAAATTTGGATCAGAAACTTGATCCTAACAGTAGGGGACAGGGTCCCACCATGATCGCCACTAAAATAATGTATAAAAAATGGTGTACCGATATGATGCAAACAAAAATAGATATAGATGCTAAGTCCTACGAATGCGATGAGCAATGCATGAAGGAAATGACGCAGAAACGAGATGTGAGCAAACAAAGCGGGGCCTCCTTTATTGATATTGCTTTTAATATGATTACAATACATCCCCCTTCTAGGGCTCAGAACATTTGATACAATTTTTTACATTAATGGATGCCCAAAAGAAGCCACGCTTCCAAGATCGGACGGTACGCTTCCAACGTCTTTCGCGTGCCCACATTCGAAGTGGGCGGGCTAAAATTTGCCGCCGCTTGTGTCCATGTGTTCATTGTTCCTTGCTTCCCCTCTAGTATTCCTTGTGGTGAGATCCTACACATAGAAAGACAACAAATCATTAATAGCATATGCGTATCTAGAAAAACATGCAATCCCCAAGGCCTCCAGCGGGCGCTTGTGGGATATCAGTGATAATATTGATAAATCGATTATAGAATGATATATAAATGTAAAGGACAACTTCTAGAATTGGTATCACCTGATTTTGCATCGAAGCGACGTCGAACGGCCCCGTTATGCTCGTTTGCCCGTCGGGGGCCTCTCCAAAGTGAGCGCTCCAATGTCCCACCTATGCTTATCCAAATAACCTGAAACTCATGATTTAGGCATTATATGTAATTCTAAGACTACCCAAATGCTCATAATTTGCATATCCTACCCATATTCTCCTGTATGTGATAGGGGCGCCCTACGAGCTAGTTAATACATAAAATAATAAAACGATCATCAAATCATGTCAGAATGAGTTCAAAATTTAATAGAGGCATTAGGATATCATCTAGGACATATTTCAAAAATAATAGTAAGGAAATCATGCACATATTTCTAATCGCTCTGGGGTGGGACGCTAGGGACTGTCGCAAAACTTGTAAAAAGTGACCTTCCAAATGTCCTACCCAGAGGCCTCCAAAACTCCTGCAAACTTGTGGTTAGACTAAAAACAGCATTTTGAGATGACCCAGAAGGTCATATTTTGCATATTCTTCCCAGGTTATCCTGTATCCGAAGGCGCTCCCTGTAGGTTAGTAGACGCATAAAATGACAGAAACCAGGTCAAATCATGTCAGAAAGCAATGAAATTTGGACAATAGCATAAGTACATTAGATATAAAATAATGCAAAAATAATAGTAGCAAAACCATGCACATATTTCTAATCACTCCGGGGTGGGGCGATTAGGACTGCAGTAGTTTGGGGGGCACCCGGGGGTGGGACGCCCATCGTTTAGGGCCTAGTTTTGACACCAATCCAAGTGGGATGGGTCCAAAAATTCCTAGGGGGTTGTTTCAATGAGTTTGGGGTGGTATTGTGGCTGATTTCTTGGGTTTTTGGATCTGGATTGCATTCCTAGTGTTCACCCGATAACCTCTCTTCCAAAGAGAGAGATTAGGGATGTAGGAAGCACAAAGAGGAATGGGGGTATAGTTCGGCAGAAATTTCATTGCTCCAAATGCTCCAGCTCTCTTCTCCTTTTGGGGGGTGAGGAGGCTCACCTTTTTATAGACCTAAGGGTCTCCTTTGAATGCGCATGCGAGGGCGCCACTTGGCTCATTATGCCTTTTTGGGGGAGAGAAGATTCCTCCCTAATTAGGGCCTCCTTGATTGAGGCCTCCATGATTTGAAACGTTCCCTCACACTCCCATGCCTTGAAGGTGGAGTTAGGTGGCGAATTTGGGCTGCCATTTGTCAAGGTTTGACTTTTTTCCAGTCAAACCTGCTAATCGTCCCACCCTGGAGCGATTGCTGCTAATCGTCCCGGGGTGGGACGAATAGGATTCTAATCATCCCAGGGTGGGACGAATAGGGAGAAAAGTGCTTAAAAGGTGCAAAACTGACCTCTGACCTTCCAAAACTGATTTGGGAGTGGTTAGGACCACTATTTAACCTCTGGAGGCTGCCCTAGGGGGTATGTATGCCAATTCGGTCAGTGCTTGTAGTCACATAATCGGATTGGTGTTGTTTTGGTGTCTACAGGTATGAGAACTCCTAAAGAGCACTCCAATTCCACCTCCCAACTTAATTCCTAAAATCATAATATTTGTAGTTCCAAAAACATTAGCTATACTAAGCATCACATTGTAAGAAATTGCAAGGGGAGACTCAAAAATTATAGGATATTCCTATCTTCCAGCATGCAGTGTGATATGAATGATCAACAACCAGTAAAAAAAATACTTAAAACAACAATTTCTCAAAAGAAATAAATGGAGTGAATGAATAAAAAAATCAATCAATTAAGAATGCCACTTAAGGAGGGCTACGTCCTCACCTTTAGGAGGGCACAGTTCTTATGGATATCACAAATGAATTCTCAAAAATGAAATATGATCAAATACAAATAAATCTAACCTAATTAATAGTAAATCAATGGGTGAATTATTGGAAGACTCCATATAGCTAACTAGCTATATATTGGGGTTGTAACATAGCTCCACTCGGAAATATTTATCCTCAAAGCTGGAAATGATTGGAAAATACTTTCTAGTTACCATGTAGCATCTTCTTTCGGTAGGTCCTATCATTTGATGAGGAATTCTTTGATGTGATGGGATCTCAGCATATGTGTTTTTCTTTGTAAAATTGCTTCAGGCTAGAGAGATATACGTCCTTCTTCATCGAGTACTAGTAATTTTGATTGAGAATGTACCTTCTGGTAAATCACCTTTTTGAGATAGGAAACATGAAATACTGGATGTATACGATATGAGGAAGGAAGCTCTAGTTGATATGCCACCTCTCCAATGTGACGTACTATTTTGTAAGGACCATAAACTCATGGAGCCAACTTCTAACTAGTCTTGATATTTAATGACAACTATTTGTAGGGTTGCAAACATAGGAACACCATATCACCTGTATTAAATTATCTTTTAGAATGGTGTGTGTCTTGTTGCTGCTTCATGCGATTCTGTGTTTGGACCAATTTTTCTTTGAGAATGTTGAGCATTGACTATCAGTGTTGGAACCAATCGTCTACTTGGGCCACTTTGGAAGAACCTGTAACATAATCTTCATTTGTTTGTGGTTTAACTCCATACAATGCTTCAAATGAAGACATCTTAATGGAATAATGGTACGAAGTGTTGTACTACCATTCTTCCAAGGAAATTCAATGACTCCATTGATATTGTTTATCTTGAGAAAAACATCTTAGATAGGTACCCAGACATTTGTTAACTATCTCAGTTTAACCATTTGTTTGTGGATGGTATGCCGAAGACATATTCAACTTGGTACCACTAAAATGAAATAATTATTTCCAAAAATTGCTAGTAAAGATGGGATCACAATCACTTACAATATTTTTTGGCATTCCACGCAATTTGAAAATTGAATCCATAAATACCTTAGCCATTTTGCTTGCTGAAAATGGATGTTGTAAAGCATGGAAATGAGCATATTTGGAGAGGCGATCCACTACCACAAAAATTACTATTTTGCCTTCTAATTTAGGAAGACCTTCAATAAAATCCATTGAAATATGTTCTCATTGGTGATCTGGAATAGGTAATGGTTGAAGCAATCCTGGTGATTTGACTATTTCACCCTTATTGCATTGGCATACTTCGCATTCGACCACCCATTTTTTAACCTCTGATTTTAATCCTTTCCAATAAAAGGATTTTTTTACCTGCATATAAGTTTTCAAAAAACCTGAATGTCCTGCTGATGGAGAAGCATGCGATTTGTCCAGAATCCGGGATTTTATTGTAGAATTGTGTGGAATGTAAATGCAGTTTTTCTTCTTAAGACCTTGTCATCATAGGAAAAAGAGGATGCTTGGATGATCCCAATAATAATTCTTGAATTATTTAAGCAATTTCTGTATTTGATAACCATTCTTCTTGAAGCTGAGAAACCCATTGGGAATATGGACCTGAAATAGCATTGATAACCACTTCATCTTCATATTTTCAAGATAATGTATTTTTTGCCATGTTTTATTTCCCTTTCTTATACTCGATAAGAAAATCATATCCCAACAATTTTGTTAACCACTTGTTTTGCTCTAGATAAAAAATCTTTGTTCTAGAAAATGTTTGAGACTACTATGATCCATTTTAATAATAAAGTGGATACTAATTAAGTAATATCTCCATTTCTCAATCACGTGTAGAATAGCCAACATTTCTTTATCATATGTGGACCTTCCCAAAAAATTTCCTAAAAGTTGTTTATTTTTTAATGCCAAAGGATGACCCTCCTGCATTAGTATTGCCCCAATACCTGTTCATGAAGCATCACATTCAATCACAAATTGTTTGTGAAAATCTAGAGTTGCCAAAACTGGAGTAGTACACATTGCTTTTTTGAGGGCCTCGAATTTTTGAGTGGTTGCTTCAGACCACTGAAAAGCATACTTTTTTGTAAGAGTCATGAGAGGAGCTACAATTTTTCCATAGTTACGTACAAACTTGCTATATTATCCGATAAGACCCAAAAAACCATGAAGTTTCTTGATGGTTTTAGGTAAAGGCCAATCCTGAATTACCTTTATCTTATTAGGATCCAATTTAACACCTTCATGAGAAATGATATGACCCAAGTACTCAACTTCTTGAACACCAAAGGAGCATTTAGAACATTTTATAAAAAGTTTTTCTTTGTATAATATATGAAGAACCTTCCCCACATGCATCAAATGATCCTTCCAAGTTTGACTATATATGAGTATGTCATCAAAAAATACTAGGACAAATTTGTGAAGGAATGGATGAAACACATGGTTCATGATACTTTGGAATTTGGATGGGGCATTAGTGAGACCAAAAGGCATGACCAAGAATTTGTAGTGACCTTCATGCGTACGAAAAGTTATTTTAGGAATGTCTTCATCCCTAACTCTAATTTGGTGAAAACCAGAGCATAAATCTAGTTTTGTAAAAAAAATTGCACCATGTAATTCATCTAATAAATCATCAATGACAAGAATAGGAAATTTATTCTTGTTGGTGATTTTTTTGAGAGAAAAAAAATCATGATACATACGCCAGGAATTATCTTTGCGATGGGACAACACTACTGGTGAATAATAAGGACTAGTGTTGTGATGGACGACTCCATGTTCTAAAAGTTCTTGGAAAATTTTCTCAATTTCTATTTTTTGAGGTTGGGGTAATGATAAGGACGAACATTAGAAGGAAGAATTCCTGGGACAAGGTGTATGGCATGGTCATGAGATATTTTTGGAGGTAGTACCTTTGGTTCTTGGAAGACATCATCATAGTTAGCCACAATATTTTTAAGATCTTCTGAGTGAATTTTTGGAATATCCTGTGCTTACCTCTCCATACAATTAATTTGAGCTATAAATTTGTAACTACATTTCCTTAATATTTATTACATGTTGTTAGAACTTACTACCCTTGATGGAGGGGTTGGAATTCCTTGGAGGCAAATGGTCTTTTAATTTTCTTTCCATTCCACAAAGCGCTGCCTGAAATTAAAATTGATTGTGTCCAATTGTTCCAACCATTCAAATTCTAAAATAACCTCTAAATTCTCTAAATTCATAACAAAGGGAGTGTCATTCCAATTATAATTTCCCATTTTTAATGAAATTGGATATGTTCTGCCAATACATTGAGCATTTCCTCCATTTACAACTATAAATTGAAACTTATCTTGATTGGAGAAGTTAATGTATAAGTTTAATGCCCTAGCAGTTTTTATGTCAATAAAATTATGAGTACTACCTGATTCGATCAACACATTTACCTTATTTTGTCGAATGAATCCTAATACCTTGATTGTATGGTGATTTGATAATACCATAAGAGCATGTACTAAAATTACCATAGTGTCTTCTTCACCTATTTCTTCCCTATGTTCAACTTGTTCTTCGACCATGGAAGAATCATGTGAATTGATATCTTCTATTTCCTCTTCATCCTCCTTGTAATCATATTCTATTTGAAATTTTTGTCTTGGTACACATGCTTGATCTTTTGGATGGTGATTGTGATATTTATAGTAGTAATATCTTGATGGTTGATCATTTCTCTAAAAGTTGTTGCGATATTGAGGATGATTATAGTAATCTCGTCTAGATGATGTCCCATATTGCACCTTTTTCTCAACCAACTTGGCAATATTTATACAATCATCTAAAGTGTATGGATCATGCAAGTCAACTTCAATCTGAATATTCTCTTTCAACCCATGTCTAAAAGAAGATACCACCACATAGAATGGTAAGTTTCCGAAATAAGAAAGCAAACTAGTGAATTTTGAAATATACTCCCTTACTAGTGAATTTTGAAATATACTCCCTTCTTGGAGGTCTTCTTGGTGATCTTAGGAGCCCTTCATTTGGATTATCTGAGCTTGATAATTAATCATTTGGTCCTTTAGTTCATCTTTCGCTCATGCACTTGCCAATAAGTCCTACTTAAAAAAAATTGTCTTTAGTTGCTGTAAAATTTTGGTTAATTATGGCAAAAATTGGTGTGATTTTTTTCTTCAACTGTCACTCCTACTACAACACGAAATTTTAATTTGAATCTTACAATGGCTAGCATCAAACATAGAGAAAGCACCACTTTTAGATGATTAAGACACAAGGGACACGATACCTGACACCAAACTAACATGATAGCAACCATAGGGATAGGGGATTACTAGGCGACATAGTAGACACAATGACAAGGGAGGGACTGATGATGTGAGGATAAGGTAAGGATTGACGATGCAAATCATGACATAACTTGAGACAAGCGATAGGGGACAAGTGACAAGGGAGAATAGATGATGAAGACACAAGGGACACGAGACCTGATACCAAACTGACATGACAATGACCATGGGGATAGGGGATTACTAGGCAACACAATGGACACAACGACAAGGGAGGGACAGATGATGCGACTCGAGATAAGTTATAAGGAAGAACACACATGGATAGGACTCAGATGCATCCACTTGATGTATGACAATGACACGATACGAGGTATGGACAATCTAGTGAGACACATCAATTCTACAACTAACAAGACCCAAATTCACACACGTGTGAGGATTGGCTTTGTGTGACCGTATTCACACCAAGCTATTGACACCGCATGGATTTTAAACAATACAAAAGACCCCACACTAACAATGTGGGATAAAGGTTTTACAACATAAAAAAATATCATATGTAACCTTAGGCTATTTGCAATTTAGAAAATATATGGATGTTCTCATTGGCTAGTGGTAAAAATTATTTGTAGTAGATGATTGACGACCTAGGAATCTGCAAGCAAAAATGTGAACTGATGAAGGGAGTGTACTCGATTTGAAAGACAAATTATTGAGGAGTAGAGTTATTAATGGTCTATGAACGGATTTAAATTTTTTGTTTTGTTTTGTTTTAAACTGGCGATGATTTCTTGCTTGATTATTGGGAGATGAAGGTGACATGCATCAATTTAATTACACAGAGAGAGTGAGAGATTAATGGATACATACTCGATAATTTAAAATTACTTGCTTGAAAATATAGCAACATTTTGAGAATGCTTCACCACCTTCTGACATGGCTCCAATTGGATACTAGTATTTAGGGTTTCCATCGAAGAATTTATTTCCTGTGCTCAGATTGGGTGAACGAACAGTGTGTTTTGTAGGAGTCTTGAAAATAATTTCAACTATAATGCTCCCAAGGAACGACGTTATGCCCACCCTGATTGAAACTCAATTGGACTCTACTTGGTTACTTCTGGAATTGATGAACGCAAGATAATACATCACTTATGTTTTTAATTTTTAGGATTTTACTATGCATTCACTTGTGTGAATCATTCGGTTTGTTCTTACCATTATTGCCTCATTGATATTGTGATATTAACAACATAAATAACTATACCCACCACATTTCTATAGGATTGCCAAAATCTTATACCACTTGATAGGATATTCCTATATTCCAGCATGCAATGCAATATGAATGATCAACAACTAGTAAACATAATACTTAAAATAACAATTTCTCAGAAGAAATAAATGGAGTGAATGAATAAACAAATCAATCAATTAAGAATACCACTTAAGGAGGGCTACGTCCTCACTTATAGGAGGGCACAGTCCTTGCAGATATCACAAATGAATTCTCAAAAATGAAAGATGATCAAATACAAATCAATATAACCTAATTAATAGTAAATCAATGAGTGAATAATTGGAAGACTCTATATAGTGACTAGCTATATATTGGGGTTGTAACCAAAAAAAGAAGGGAAACCCATATGGTTTTATATTTAGGTAGATAGTAGCATAACAACAAGAAGGGCAACAAGGGATCACCCAACTCAAGGAGGAACTCCACCCGAGTTGGCAATGGCAAAAAAATTGATCACCACCTATTCCACTACCACTCCCCATTTTTCTTTCTTAGGCTCTTACCACTTTTTCTCTTTCTACTTCTCTTGTCACTTTTTCTTCCATCACTTCTTTTATAGCACTTCCTTCACCATCCAGAAATATTATCATTGGTTCTCTTAGAGGTATTGTGTCTCCTACCTCAATTCAAGTTACTAACACCACACCTAGTGCTTCATTCCCCTCATCATAAATCACAATGCTACAATCATCAGTCTCTTACAATGCAATCCCATCTCCCTCACAACTAGTGTTCCCACTAGCTAGTTCATTGTATCAATTATTAGTTGGGGTATCCACCTCGACATCACTATTCACATTTAATTTTGTGCAACTTAATCCACCTACCATATAATTGCATCCATCATGTCACCCCATATTATAGGTAAAACAACTCCTATACCCACTCACAATTCTATGACCAAGCCTACAAAAGAAACCCCAAATCCAATCATAACCATAGGATCGATCTAGGACTTAATTTGGGGTATTACCAGTCAACCATAAGAGATTGATGTCCATGAAACATTTGATTCCCTCTAAGAAAAATCGAGAAAGGTATAAAAATAATACAAACAACTAAAGGATGAGCTCTCCTAGACACCAATCATCATGTGGTCCTAAAAGACATCTAGGGGTGGTAAAGTCCTCATTGTAATAATCAATCCATAATAATCCTTCTAAACCCACCACTGCATCTACCAAATTCACCACTAGAGTGTCAAAGCTAAATCTGACCATAACATATCTATAATAGATTATCTAGCTTGCAAACCAACTATTAATAAGTTCATCCATGTAATTTGTCCAAGTCATGATGGATAATAACGTATTGAAGATCAAATTCATATAAATATAAGCAATAATAACATAGCTAAAGGTAGAAAAAATACAAATCTGGAAATAAAATGAGGCCATAAGGAAAGGTGCTACAAAAAAGGAGAAGCTACAACAAGTTAACAACCTTACGTCCCAACTTGTTGAAGCTGACAAACAAAAGTGCCAACTAGATTATCTTTCATAACAACTTGCATAGGGCCAGGACTAATTGAAAAATAAGTATAACAAGATAAATCACAACTCAAGGGTCAACTAAAACAAAAATATAAATCCCACCAAGAGAAAGACCTTCAGATATCTACGCTCCAAGAAGAAATTGTCAAGTTGAAAGGAGCAATTGTGGACCAAGGGCAGACCTCAAATTTTTAAGAAAGTTAAGTCTCTCTAGGATAATATAAAGACTAAGGTGACAAATTCCAAGATGTACTTTTAATTTGCATCCAATGTCAAGAATATCCTCAAACATGTGGCAGGGACCATCAAGCAAACTAAAGAGGAATTTGTTGTAAATGAAATGTATCAAGATGTACAAAAACTACTGGCTATAATTATGGCAACTAAGGCATAACATATGGGAATAGACATAAAAGAACTTGTTAAAAAGTAGAAGAATATCCTTGACACCTTGAGGGACCTCCAAGAATTCAAGGACATGATGGACTCTCTAGAAATCCTAGTAAAGAAATTCAGGGGTTAGTCACTACTAGATTTCCTAATGTGTTTGACCTTTAGATAAAATTTCTCAATGATGATATCATAAATTTTATTATTGAAGAGAAAAATGCCAATGTTGAACCTAAAATAGCAATAAAGTAAGCCAACCAGTTGGAGATACTGCTCTCCAAACTATGAGAAATAGTGGATAAACAAGATGAGTTATCTATAAACTTGTATGAGGACTTGGAAGGAGATGCAAAAGACCTCATAGATATCTACTTGCCAAGGAATGAAGAGTGGAAAATTTTGCTAGGGTTATTGCCATAGGGTGAAATGAGAACCAACAATTTTATAAATGTGTAATAAGGATCCCATTTTTTAAGACTCTATGCACCTCTTGCCAATAGAGCTTGGTGCCCCATGAAGTCACCATAAATGTAGTAACAAGTTACTACATTGGGGTTCTCACCATTTTGGAGAGTTAAAAAATCTTAGGAACACTCAATTAAGACCTTATAAACTCCAAAATTCTACTAAGTGAAGATCAAGGAGCAATCCATGAACTTGATGAACCAATTAGTTTATATGAGCATAGTGCTAGCAGACTAGAGTGAAGCACTAGCAGAATAAGGTGATTATTCCAATGGATGTTGCTAATTCAACCTTCCTAACCATAACTTCCTTTAGTTAGGCACCTTCTAGATAGGTAAGGGATGGGATCCTACACGAAGAAAATATCATGGATTTTATGGTTTAATGGTTATTTCTCTTTTATATAGAGAGGGAAGGTCCTTTCACTAGATCCCTTTATTTATGAGATATGAAATGACTATGTTATCTATAACTTGTACAATTTAAAAGCCACTGAAGGTTCTACTCTCAAATTATCAAGTAAAAAATATTGTCTGAGAGTATATTACATTATTGGGTACATGCTAATGTACCACCTTGGATACATTACTAGAGTAGGAGTTTACTTTAGAGTAAAGTTAAGTAGTTACTTCAAGCAATGTAATAAATACACAAGTGTTATAATGTGCAATGATGTAAATGTGTATGTATTCCACATGTACATGAGTCATAAGATAGAGTCAAAGGTAGAGTAAGGGCCAAGGAACTTATCTTCCTATAGATAAGTTGTATGGTGAGTGAAATCAAGGGAATAGAGAATATAGAGAGTGCATAGTATAGATTGGTAAAGTATAAAGTATTTCCTTAAAATAGTTTATGGATTGTTCATATCCTCCATTATATTGCATTGTACTATTTTGTGAGATTTCATTAATGGGACATTTTTTAGTTATTGCAAAATTTATCTCTTTATTTTCTTGCATATTATAGTGACATTCTCGTACAATCGTCTTAGATTGCTTATCTTACATCTTGTGGTTGCATTTCCTATATCATATACTCATCAAAATCTAATAGTGGTATCAGATCACGTGATAGATCAATAGGAAATAGGGAGAACCACAAGTGAGACTGAGAGGAGTCTAGAAATATCATTTTTAAAATTTTTGAGATTGCATTTGGCTAGAGTCTTTATACAGGGTTGCAAAAAAATTTGTGAAGACTAGGACTCAGCATTAATTCCACTAGATTGACAAATCAACTACTAAATATTGATTATATCTAAACTCAGATTTTCTTCAGTTACAGTCCTAATACTTTGTTATAGGGAAAAGGAGATTCAAAGAAAGTTGGGAAGCTTCCTACAAAAGAGATAGGAAGAATATCTTCTTTGGAATCAATCCAAAACTAGAAGCAAAAAATAGAAGATCAAAGATTTGGAGGCTTGAAAAAAATGTCCCATTGCTAAAGATTATAGACCTGCAGATTGCAGAAGCGAATAAAAGGCTATAGGAGCCTTATTGTAGATTTGAAGAAGAAGAGACTCAAGGAGAAGAGTCCTAGTGATGATAGGAGATTCATGATCTCTATTGAAGATTACAGATAGCAGATTGAAGACTTCACCCTAAAGAAGTTAAAGAGACCCATAGAAGGTCCCATTGAAGAACTTCTAGTTTTGGAAGAGATAGAGAATGACTAGAAAAACTTCTATTTCTAAAGTAGTAGATTTCAAATATCCAAGAGGGATATATCATTGTCAAACTTCCACGATAGAATACTGAAGAAAATATCTCATTGAGAAAGACCAGAGAAGCTACGATAGTGAAGACCCTAGAAAATATGTCTCAAGGAAACTCAAGGAGAAGGCTTGGAGAGCCTCATTGAAGGAGATTTGAAGAAGGCCATTGAAGGAGTTCCTAGGAGAACTCATTGGAGAAATTTACCACCAAGGATAAGTTCCTGATAAAGGAAGAACTTGGAACAATTTTCACCATCTGACAATATGCCCAAGGTAGAAGGATTTGGAAAGAAGCTTGAAAAATTTTGGAGGAGATTGGTGAAGACCTCAATACTTTCATATTCTTGATAAGAAGGCCTAGATTGAAGTCTGAATTCGACAAGGAGGTTGAAGGAGAAAGGAGCCAGACATTACTTCCAAACCTGAGAGGTTCGAAGATTACCTTTGAAGGCTAGAAGACTCATTTGGAGAAAGGAGATATGTTGGTTTCTACAATAGAAAACTTCTTGAAAAAAAATCTTAGATGTAATTTAGAGGAGTTCCCTACCAAATTTTTGAGATTCAAGGATAGCATTTTAGTGGAGATATTGACTGCTTTACAATCTAAATTTTTTATATTTGAGGACAACAAGAAAGCAACAATTTGGGCAGCATCAATAGCTACTAAGTTTCATATTTCTAGGATAAGGATAGGTAAAGCCATAAAAATACAGTATCAGGCAACAAGTTAGAGGAGGTACAAAGCTATAAATTGGTGTGTTGAGAAGCTATTTTGGACAGCAAAGAAGAGTTTCAAGTTCATCTAGTAAAAGGTATAAATAAGGTGAATATAATCACCCTACAATCCTTCATCTATAGAGTTCATTAAGGTAAGTAATTGTGGTGCAAAAGGTTCATTATTAATATTCGTTAAGCACCATATTAGAGTTTAAAATTTGCAAGGAGAAGGTTTCATATTAGATTCTTCAAGGGAGTGTAGAAGATAGTTTCTTTTAAGGTTAATACCTGTACATTAAAATAGAAGTTAGATATATTTTGAGAGAAAAAAATATCAACTTTGAAGCAAGAAGACAGTATCCATAAGTGCAAGTTGAATAGATTATAGTGCATATTTCAAGTTCCTTTTAAGGGTCCATTTACAAGAGTAATAAGGAGATATTACTATTGCACTATGTTACTTATTAAAGGTGCACTAAGGTTTTTAGTTAAAGTGAACATTAGTGCAAATTTAAACCTTTAAAAAGACATATTAGTTGTATGGTTAATAGTTTGGATTCATTATTACTAAGTCAACCAGGAAATTGAAATATTTGTCTAGTAAGGAGGGCAACATCAAATCTCAGTTTACTATCAAGAGCAAAACAAGTAGATGCCTCATCAAAGAAGAAAGAAAGCGTACAAAAATAGATTTAAAGATCTCAAATATTGGTGCAAATTTAAAGTATATATATTCTAACTATTGCAAAGTTGTTTGCATTAGATTCTTCCAGAGTGTACTCTTGTCAGGCAAGCCACAACACCATAATCTCCTTGTCCTACATAGCAAAAGAGGACAAAACTAGAGTGTCACAAAGATACTACAATAGCCAGCAAGACACGTCTACTAAGTGACCATATCAGCTGAGTAAAGGAGAAAACTTCTAGCAAGGAAGAGAGCCAACAAAGGGCTCACATTAGCCAAAGTTCAAGGTGTCTAAAGACACCATATCTGTCACTATATCCAATGCCTACGGTAGGGTCCACGTAAGGAGGATATCATCTATTGTATATCTACATAAAAAGATAGCACAAAGCATCTATGTAATAAGGCTATATTTCATTGATTACCAACATAAAAAGGGATAACAAAAGGATAGCACATTACAAGAAGAAAGTTACAAGGTGAAATCAAAGGTGCTTTACCCAAGCCTTGTATTGGATGAATCGGCAGCTAAGCACAAAGAAATTTGAAGCACTGATTCCAACATTGGAGAACCATATAACCTTCATTGCAATGCCCTAGAATCGCCATAGCTGGATCCAACCTCATAGCATCATTTTTTGCTTGGAAATAAATAATTTTAGATAAGAATACAAAAGGGCATTCACTGAAAAGAGATATACAATGGAAAAGAGACATTGAGAGAGTCTTGCATGCATAATATTGAAGTGTCACTTACAATTTACAACCAAGGCATCTTGTGCCACTTGGTACATTCAAAAAAAGTGCCCATACGTTATTTCTAACACCTACATAGATAAGAGACATTTAAAATAAGAGTAATGATTGTCTTCAAGTGTTGAAGATGTTACACAGGCATATGCACCACTGCACCATTCAAGGAGGACTTGAGAATTGGAGACACCTAATATAATGCTCATCAAGATCATAATGTATGCACCACTTGTCCATGGCATCAATAAGGGATAAAGGACCTACTAAAGATACCAAGTTGAAGACAAGTGAAGAGAGAATTAAAGGTATGATTGAGAGAGAATTCAAGGCACAATTGAGAGAGAATTCAAGGCATGATTGAGAGAATTCAAGGCACGATTGAGTGAGAATTAAAGGCATGTATTCAAGAATTAGAAGAGGAGTCAAAGGCACATTAAATATTGATATAGGATACGTCTAGCGAACTCACTACCATTATTGTCATATGTCCGCCATCGAGGAAATACAACACCTGCAATCAAGGAGACACAACATCATTTATCTCACACATTCAACCTTATAAAGGTAAAGCCTCTCTTAGATTAAATTTACTTTCATTAAAGAGTGATAAGGTGTATAACATAAGGTTGAGTTCATCTATCATTTACGTTGAAGATACAAGCAAAATCAACCTTAGTAAACTTGAAAGCAAACTAAAAGGAGTTTATATCCTTAAATAGTATTTCAAAACACATCAGTTTAAATACAAGAATATTAATATTTGCAATTAATATTATAGGAGATATAAGGGTTTCTACTTGGTAAACCAAATTATTATTATTTCAAATATCATCAATTTCTACAATTCCAAATTAGGGAGATATAAGGAGTGCTACATCAAACTTTAATTAATTGGAATTTAGAAAATTGAACCATTAAAAATTTAAGGATAGAGAAGAAAAATTATTGCTTTCTTTAAAAGAGTTAGAATTTATTGCTTATACTTATCTCATAGTCACATTAAAGGGATAAAAGTAATCCAACCATAGAGAACTCCATCAAATTGATAAGTGTATAGTTTAATAGGAGAAATAAGGTGAAATAGGATTTGATTATTATCATTCCTAAAACATTACAAAATCAACTCAAAATGTGAACTACTACTTGCTAAGCACTTTACCAATATTAGAGTATATTCTAATAACTAGGGAGACATAAGGATCCTACAAAACCTAAGTCCTATAAAGATTTTATCAAAGTAGTTCACATACTCTAAACTAGGGAGTCATAAGGTAGACTACATCAAAGGTTCTATCAAGAGTATTCTCAAAATTACTGGAGAGCTAAGAGAAGTTTATTAAAGCTAAGGAGATAGGAATATTTCAACCTCAAAGACTACAAAGAAATATGATATGAACAACACTATTAGAAAGGAAAGGGCAAATGTCATAAAAATTGGAATCAAGAATTTACTTATAAATTCTGAAGGAGACTTAGATCTTACTTCAAAAGTAATTCATAGTGAAGCTTTAAAAGATAACTTTGAAACCTTGGAACATTATCTACATGCTCGACTCGCTAAATAAATTGATAATGGAAAGAGTGACATTCAAATTCCTTTAGACTTTGGTAGCATATTATATATGGCATTACTTACATTCAAATGTTACAACAATGAGAATGTAGAACAAAAAGGATTGATAGAATCACTTTAAAAAATAAAAATGGATGAATCATACCTAGAGAAGATATTTCATTCCCCATATAGTATTAATAGTTCAAATTCTACTAACTCAAGATCTTATCATGATGCCTTAAGTGTTTGTTCAAAAGCTTCTATACAGAACATGAATAATGATAAGAAGGACAAAGGTAAAGAGAAAATACTTTTACAAGAATCAGATGGTATTACGACCACTTATGAAAGCACAAAAAATAGCTTCAAAGACAAGGATAAAGAAGAAGAAGAGATATCAGATCAAGAAGGCATACAGTGAAAAGTAAATTAAAGTTACTGATCAAACTGAAGACGAAGATCCATATTGAATACTGAAGTCTTCAATACCCAAATAATGCAATACAGGGGAGTGTTAGAGTATATTACATTATTGGGCACATGCTAATGTACCACATTAGATACATTACTAGAAAAGGAGTTTACTTTAGAGTAAAGTTAAGTAGTTACTTCAAGAAATGTAATAAATGCACAAGTGTTAGAATGTGCAATAATGTAAATGTGTATATAGTCCACATGTACATGAGTCATAGGATAGAGTCAAAGGTAGAGTAAGGGCCAAGGAACTTATCTTCCTATATATAGACCTTATATTAAGTGAAATTAGGGGAATAGAGAATATAAAGAGTGCATAGTATATATTGGTAGAGGAGTACAATGTAGTTCCTTAAAACAGTTTATGGAGTGTTCATGTCCTCCATTATACTGCATTGTACTATTTTATGAGCTTTCATTAATGGCATATTTTTGAGTTATTGCATAAGTTTATCTCTTTGATTTCCTACATATTATAGTGTCATTATCATACAATCATCTTAGATTGTTTATCTTACATCTTGTGGTTGCATTTCCTATATCTTATACTCATCACAAGCTAACATTGTCGTGATAATATTTATTTATATAGTGATGACATGTAATTATGAGAGTTGGCCAGGTAGATGCAACTTTCAATAAGAGAGTGATTATAAATAAGAAAGTGTTATTTTGATTTGCTCTTTAAAATCCTTGGTCAATGGATTGATGACTATTTAAAATAGAGAGGTTAACTCAAAAAGAAGAAATTGATTTTGATCCCACATCAAGGTGATTGGATTTGCACCAATAGAAACCATAAATTCCACCTTGATAAGGTTAACTAGAGTGATTCGCTCACCTCCTAGAGTGAATCGCTCATGGACATACTTAGGTGTAAACAAAGATACACATATCATGAGGAGTATTTTTAGAAAGTAATATTTTGGCATGTAGTTGCGCCATAACTCATTTTATAGGCTTACTAACTCATTTAGGGGTGTAATTAGAAGCATGTAACATTTGGATATGCATCATTTTGTTAGACATAACCCCAAAGTTTTACTTTTACTAGGAGTAAGGATTTATCACCTAAGGTAACTTAGGGGTGAATTCTTCCTATAAACAATAACCATGGGATCTATTATAAACATCTTTTAGCCTTAAGGAATTTAGATCTACACTTTATAAGACCCATGTTGTGCTTTATCTTCATGCAATTGATGAGAAATTGATGTCTTTCTTTCCATCAGTGGCATTGCCCTCCTAAATCACAAAATATGCGGTGATTGTGGCATTGTCCTTTTCTCCATATTGGCATTCCTCTCATAATTAAAACTCATATGAATGATATTACATTGTTGTTATTTAATTTCTTCATCTGTTAATTGATCACACACTCTCCTTGCTACAGTTTTGACCATATTTACTTTCAATATCTTGTACCCTAAAATTCATAAATGACTTTCATGTATTTTAATTTCTCCATTTACTTTTTCCCACTTTATTTTATGCAATTAAATTAAGTTAGTTTAGATTTTAACAATCATAGTGGGAATTCAGCCTAAATCTAGAGGTTGTAAGAGGTATTGTCCCTTCCATCCAATCTTGTTGAAACTAGAATTGAGAGTGCATAAGAAGTTGTATAATTATCCAATTCAACATATAAGTATAGCTAGAGCGGTTGTCTACTTTGCCTTGGTTACATGGTACCATAGGTTAATACTCAAAAATCTATCACACTTAAATGTTTGAAAGGATTTACACAATCTCTTTAAATTTTAAAAAGCATTCATTTTTTAATAAAATGAACTATTTTTTATTCTAAAAATATTATTAATTAGTTTTGATTATTGTAAATGAACATTGTATTGGATAGCCAAAACGTGTATAGATGGTTGATGCATACTTTACAAACAAGAGTCATATAGTAGTTATGATTATCGCAATATGAATATATTATTGTTGAATTGTCAAAGTTGTATGATTGTTTAATTGTTATTTGGTTAAACTTGTGACATAGAAAAACATGAAATTATAATATTGTGCACATGTAGGATATTGGGATAGACTATAGTCTTGTATGAGTGTTCTTTCACTCTAATATTCCAAGTTAATTTTTGAAGGTAACTTTAGAGATAAACTATATTCTTCTATGACCATTGATATATTTTGATGTTCATAAATAGTGGGTAGGATGTAAGGTTATCAAATCCTTTGCTTTTTATGTTAAGAAAATTAAATATAATAGGACAAATGAGAAGTACATGTGTTTGTTGATATACAAAGATGGTTGAGAATAGTACTTTGTTTTTTGTACTTTACTTTATTGCTATAAGCTTGGAACTTAAATATGTAACAAGATTTTTAGACGTGTAGAGAGGTTCCACTAAATCAATGTAGGACAAAAAAAATCAGTTGTTATAGAATTATACACTAGATGGATAGCCCAAGCATTTCAAAAGTCAAAATATTTGTATGGCTAGTAGGTTATAGGAAACTTTTATCCTGGGAGAACCTAATGAAAAGGGGTTTACATAGCTCCTCATAATGTGTTCTATGTAAAAAGGAGGAGAGTATAGGCCATCTCTTGGGACACTTTTCAATAGAATGGGAACTGTGGAAATGGATTCTTAATATATTTGGTAAATGCATGCTGATGAATGGTAGAATTGAATAATGGTTAAAGCAATGGCATAGCACTTAAAAAAGTGAGGTGTTATAGACAATCTGGGATACATCGAAAGATACAATACTTTGGACAGTATGGTTGAAAAAGAATAAAGGAAAGGAAAGCAATTTAGAGGTAATGAAAAGGAAGATTTTTTTAGCCATAGAGGAGTCTAAACCAACCCTATCAACTCACTCAATCCCTAATATTGAAGCAAAGAGCCTTGATAGATGGAGTCAAGTCATCAAGTGGAATTATGATATTGGGTACAGGAGAAGCAAAAGGAATTCAAAGAATATAAAGTGAAAACCACTAAAAGTGGAGTTGGTCAAATTGAATTTTTATGGAGCATCTAAAGGAAATCCATGACCAACAGGAGGAAGGGGAATAATTTAAAATAATAGGGAGGAGATTTTGTCATATTTTGCTTTCAATAGTGGATTTAAGACAAATAATGAAGTTGAAGCTTGGATGGCTTTAAAAGGGTTAAAAATATGCAAACAAATAAAATGGAAGAGTATGGATGGAAAGTGATTAACTAATAGTAATAAATGCAATTTTGAGAAAAGCAAAGGCTCCATGGAACATACATACAAGACCTTGCTATAGATTTTAAATAAATTAGGTTTACACATAAGGGAAAGGAACAAATGTGTAGATAGGCTAGTGAATAGAAGGGTTTTAATAGAGGATCGTGAAGTTAACTTGTCTTTTCCATTTTTAGAGGAAGTAGTGATAGAGGGGTTTTAATAGAGGATCATGAAGTTGAATTATATTTTCCATGGTTAGAGGAAGTAGTAAGTTTAGTTGAAGTTGAAAAGAAAATGTTGACTACCTAAATCAAATAATGATTAAGATTTACTTTAATGTTTTCCATTGGTATTATTTGTTGTATTTTATAATATTAATGTGTTTTCATATAAACTATTTATTACACTTCTTATGGTTGCACTTATAATTTAGGAAGGAAACTAACAGTCTAAAGTCGGTAAAGCATACTATGATAGCGTGAAGTTTTGGAAATATAACTCTACTAAGATGTAGTGCGTATACAGTAGAAGTAGAGTTTTGGTATTGTGAAGGTTGTTGTAGGAAAATTTCAAGAAGAAGGATGTTGAATTTTAGAATATTTGTATTTACAAAGAAAATTAAAGAAGATCCAAAAAATGAAAATCAAGAATTCAAACTTTTTATGAAAAATATGTAGGTATCTAGCTATAGCATCTCAATAAAGAGATATTTATGATTTTTCAAGGGTGGGGGACCCTCGTACAACCCCTTTTTCTCTAGAAAAAAAAATACACTAAATGGATAGTAATATTTGTTATATTTAAAAGATACAATACAATGGGTGTGTGAAGGTTGAGCAAGTTAGAAAGCTTTGATATTGATATTTATAATTTTATCCATATAATAAGAAGCTAGTATGTAATAAAAACATTATTTAATTTTTCTTAATAATATTTACAAATACAAGTCTCTACATGAACAAAATATACCTTTTATAACATATATGAAAATGATGTCTTGATATTTGTATCACCTCATATATTAGTTTACAAATACATTTATACGAAATTCAAATTTAAGCCTCGCTCTTCATTTCTATAGACTTGTGGTCTATAATATAACAATTAAATTACAATTTTGTTTTGAAGTTGTTAAAAAATATCCATAATCATTCTTATTATTAATAACGTATGAATTAAATTTTTTCCTTTTGGGTGGGGAGGGGGAGGAAGGGAGGGAGAGGGAACATATACAATTGTATTACTTTATGTTTTTTATTAACATCTCTAGGAATAATATTAAATTGACATTTATGACTGGTTTAAATTTATGAAAGAAAAGGGGAGCAAATCAGATGAAAATCTCATCAGGTTACATTATATAATAATTTATATTTGTCTTCCCTAAGGCCCCTTTGGTTTCTAGCTCGCTTTTTGTGTAAAAGGGTGGGGAACCCTTTTAAAATCCTTTTATTAATAATCAAGAAAATAATAACTTATATTTGTCTGAAAAGGAAGATTGATTGGATGCAACCTAAATGTTAACCAACATGCAACCATGGTTTGAATCCCTTGAAGACTGGTGGTCTACCTCACATTGATTCCTTTAGAGAAATGGGTAGTTGATACTCAATTATCAAGAGTGAGTGGTGGGTTCATAGTAACAATAGTCAAAGTTGAACTCAAACCTGTGAAGAATACAATGACAAAAAGTTATCAATTCCCTCTATCTATATATATAATTTAAAAGTTCAGACATATGTTTCCAACCCAAGGGAGGGATGTTTATTTTTTATTTGTCTTCACCTTGAACAAAATTCTAAAAAACAAAAAGGAAAGAGCAAATCATATATGTGTTTATAAACTATTAATTTGATGAGTCAAGTTTTCATGGTTAGGAGTGAACATAAATAGAATGAAGTGGATCATTACAGAGTGAGTTTGAATGGTTAGGAGCAAACATTAATATAATGAAGTGGACCATCATATAGATAATGTCAACAATCATAAGATTTCACATGAGGAGATTGTCCATTATAAACCAACATCAAAGATTTAGAGAAGCACACATTAACTAGCTTATATTTGTACTATGAACTAACTAAATAGTACAAATAAGTGTGATTATTATGAAACTAGCGATTTCATGTATTTTGTAAACAATTTTTAAAAACATTAAAATAGAAAAATTAAAACTTCAAAAAAATTCTCTAAAAATTGAGTCAATGTCACATCTTGAAATTTTATTTGTTAGAAAAAAACAAAATATGTTGGCTTTTTAAGCCTTACTACCACAAAATATCATAGGTCCCTCAATATAAAAGCCACAATATTAAAGGTCAAATATAAATAATAGCAAATCTCATATAACAATTTAACAATGTTGAAAAACTTACAATATTATTCATGAAACAAAAGAATATGCAATCTTGAGTTATGCTCAAAAATCAGATACATTTCATGGAGCTTTGTCTCCATAATATAGTTTTACAAGGTAACCCTTCAAATTCTTGACTATTGCTTTCCATATAGCCTTTGGATTCTTTCCTTGCCACTTGCATAGAAGACTCTCAGACTTCTTTACCTGACACATATACATATCTTGCACATCCTAATATATCAAATAATGTAATATTCTCTAGCATCCCCCATATTACATTATTTGATGTGAATGTCTCTAGATGTACATAGAATATTTTGGAATATTTGAAATTTGTTTTAACCAAGTGCTTTTGTAAAACTATATGCAATATGATCTTCAGTAGGAACATATTTCAACTGGATATAATGATTTTGAACATGATCCCTGATAAAATTACATTAAGCTTCAACGTGTTTTGTTCTTTCATGAATAATTGGATTTTTTGATTAAATTAAGTACTCCTTGATTATCACAATTTATCAATGTAGTTTTTTTATGCCCATATCTGATAGTATATATTGTAACCATAGTGCTTCACAAACTGCATCTTTTGTTGCACAATATTTTGCTTTTGTAGATGAAAGTGCAACTGCATGTTTTTACTATACCATGAAATAGGTCCTAAGCCAAGATAGAAAACATAGCCTGATGTAGATTTTTTGTCATCTATAGACCCTACATAATCAGAATTTAAATATCCCTATAGACAAAATTTGTCATTATCATTTTTATATGTTAGTCCATATTCTGAAGTCTTGTTAATATATTGTAGTATTTTTTTGTGGCTTTCCAATGATCCCTAGGTTCTTGCATGAATCTTGAAATATAATTTACAATTTAAACTATATCTGGTCTGGTATTTGTTAAATATAAAATACTTCCAATTAATTGACAATAGATAGTAGCTAACACTAGAGGTGTCTCATCATATCTAGACAATTGTAATCCTTGCTCTATAAAGGTATCTTTGGGTTTACAGTTTTGCATTATGTATTTTTGAGTAATGATTTTGCATACTTTGTCTGTGTTATTGTGACATTGTTTTCATTTTGACAAATTTCCAAACCAAGAAAATAATGTAGAAGTCTCAAATCTGTCATTTCAAAATCTCTCTATATCTCTTTTAACTTCATTTATTAGAATTTTTGAGCTTCTTGTGATTACTATATCATCAACATATACTACAAATATTATTTTGTCACGTCCAACTTTTTCATATAAAGATTTGGATCTGATAAACTTCTTTTAAAATTATATTATAATAAATTATTATTAATCTTTATATACCATGCTTTTGGTGCTTGCTTTAGACCATATAAAGATTTGTTCAACTTGCAAACCTTTTGTTCTTGTCCTTTGATCACAAATACTTCTGGTTGTGACATATATACTTCTTCAACATCATTGTTAAGAATGCACTTTTTACATCCATTTAATGTAGTTTCCATCCATGATGTGATGCTAAAGCACAAATTGTTTGAATAGTAGTCATTCTTGTTGTTGGTGCAAAAGTTTATTCATAATCAATTCTTTTTGTTTGAGTATATCCTTTTGCAACTAGTCAAGCTTTGTATTTGTCAAATGAACCATCTACTTTATATTTGATCTTGTAGATCCATTTACATCCCATTGTCCTTCCTTGAGGTAAGTCAACCATATTCCATGTTTTTTTCATAAATGTTGCATATTTCAATTACATGGATTCCTTCCATTCTAGATGACTTAAAGCATTTAGTGTAGTTGTAGGTTCTACTATAGAACTTATCAATCCCCTATTCATTCTTGTTAGACTACGAGTTTGGGAACTTGTGGTAGTGAGATATGGCATTTGCTCTAGTTTTGAGTCCTTAAGTGTATCTCTAATCCATTCTGGTTCTTTCCTTTGTAATGTTGTAGTAGTCTCTAAGCTCTCAATTTGTTCATCATATATATCTGATCCTATGTCTTCACTTGATAAGTCTTCTTCTAAAAATCTTTGAACTGCCTTCGAATCAGCTTTTTGTTCTTTCATGAAACTTTTGTTTCCTTCGTCAAATACTACATCTCTGGGCATGTAAATTTTCCTTCTTGTTGGATCAATTATTTTGTAGCCTGTTGAATCATCATTATAACCAAGAAATATTCCACACACTTTTGTCATCTAGTTTAGTTCTTTGCTTTAGGATATGCATGTATGCCTTACATCCAACGATTCTTAATTGTTCTATTGTTGGTTTTTTTCATATCATACTTCTCTTAACATTTCTCACTATCCTTGTAGGCGATCTATTTTGTAAGTATACAATTGTTTTAACTGCTTATGCCCAATATTGACGATCAAGATGAGCTTCTTTTAGAATACTGCAAACCATTTCCATAATTGATCTACTTTTTCTTTTTGCAATACCATTTTGTTGTGGTGAATATGTTGTGGTAAGTTATCTTTTTATACCATTGGTTTCTAAGAATAGGTTAAATTCTTAACAAAAATTCACCTCCTCTATTTGATCGAAGACTATTGATTGATTTTCTTGTTTCTTTTTCCGCTAGTAGTTTGAATTGTTTGAAACAACTGATTGCTTCAGATTTGAATCCTAGAGTAATCATCACCAAATAGTTGAAAATATTTGTCCTCCAATACTAGTGATATTCATTGGACCACATATATTTGTATATATTAATTCCAATGGTTCTTGAGTTCTATGTTGACTGAGTTCAAAAGGAATTCTATGTTGTTTTCTTGCTAGACATTCTAGACATATTGTAGATTCCCAAGAAATTTTAGGTAATCCTTTAACCATTTGATGTTTACTCATCTCATTTAATGAAGATGCACTTATGTCCTAGCCTTTTATGCCAAAGTTCTCTTGTTTATGAAATCCCCACTGATAGAGCCTTGTTTGATAATATATATAGAGTAAACAAACTATTTTTATATGAACCAGAAGCTATAATTGTACCATGTTTGGTAATAAGGCATGTTTTTTTGTCTTTAATAGTTTTGAATTCAACTGCTAGATTTTGGTCCATAAGTTGAGATACTGAAAGAAGATTAGCAATTAATACAGGTACGTATAGCACATTGCTACTTATCATTTTTTCATTTGATAGGTCAGTTAAGACATCTCCTACTCCTTTGACCTCATAAGTCATATTATCTGCTATAATAACCGGTTTTCTTAAGTGTTAAACCATTGTTTATTTCCAGTCATATGCCTACTTGCTCCAAAGTCAATATACCAATAATCCATGATAATTTTCTTTGAAGTTGAAATCCTTATATCTCCAAAGTTAAATAATGACTCAAATAAGAAATTTGCAAATCTTTAAGTTTTCTAGACCTTTGATGTAGTACTCCTTTTAACTCCCTAATGAATTTGCAAAATTTCAATTTTCAAAAATTCAAAGTTTTTAAAAAAATTCAAATTTTCTAAAATACTTTAAAAACTTTCAAATAGCTTTAACTCTCGAAATACTTCAAAAACTTAATCCTTATAACTCCTTCACTTTCTAATAAATTTTAAAAAATTCAAAAACTTAATAATCAAATCCTTAAGTAAACCTTATTACTCCATAACTTTCAAAAAATAAAGTGAATAAACCTTATAACTTCAAATTTAGAATGGTTTTCAAACTTATTTCATTCCCACCAAAAATAACATGCACTAAATTATAACGTTTATTTCTTACCTGGGAACGCGTCGAGAAAATAGTAGTTGCTTAACTCCTCCTTCAACACTTCATTTTCGTTGCAATGTCAGGTGAAAAATTTAAACATTCCTTAATGTTTGTTATTCCACCTTACCCTAACTGCATTTCAGTTTTTTGTTGTTGTCTGGTTCACTTTCTACAAAACTTGGGATGAGCAAGTCCTTGCTCCTCGTGGTGACCTCAGACATCTCAACTTCAGGTGGCTCGTCCACTGTTGTATCTTCTTCTAGTGATCCTTTCCTCGACAGCTAGACCTCCAATAGCTTGTTAGTTGTTTCCTATGGCCTATTGTCTAGTTTGATCTCAAGCATCTTTCTTCCTGATAGCTCAATAACACGTTCGCTGGATCCTTGGCTTCTTGTACGTTTACTATGACCCAGCTACTTGTGCGTTCATTATGACCTAGCTTGCTTTTTGATGAGAGCATGTTCTATGGCTTGCTTTTTGATAGCAACACGTTCTCTAGAGGCTCAGCTTGTTGGTGACTTATCTTGCCTTTAGCACTCTATGAGTGCCTACTGTTCTTCTCTAGTGGCTTATGTGCTTCTCCACTAGCACCTTATGTGTTGCTCTCTTAGCACCGTATGTGCTTTTCTCTTGGTACCTTATGTGCTTCCTTCTAGCGCCTTACGAGTGATTTGTTGTAGTGCCTTATGAATGCCTTATTGTAGCACCTTATGAGCACCTTGTTGTAGCGCCTTACGCCTACCTTCGCACCTTACAAGTGCATGTTGATCCGTCTCTAGTGCCTTATGAATGCCTTTTGTTTTGTGCAGTGCATTATAAGCACTTTGTTATTCTATACAATTTTGCTTGTTCTAAGTTGTTATACTGCAATGAACTCTAACTACAATCTTCCTGCACACTTTATCTTTCAAATATTGGCCTCTGTAGAATGGCTTATGATGATCTTTAATCCATAGAAGCTAAAAAAGCTTCTCTACCTCTGGAGGAAGCTAAGCTACTTCTCAATCTCCTCTGGTAGCTATGATGCTCCGATGTCTATTTGAAATCTTCAATGTTTTAGGCCGCACCTAAGAACCCAATATGATTCCCCTCCTTTCTAGAGAACCCAATATCAATGTCAAGGTGACTCTAAATGTCCTTGAATGACCAACTTTCTCCTGAGTTGGTTCTTCCTCAATCTTCAATAGTGATTCTCCTCTTTCTCTAGAGAATCCAAAATATTATCAGGGTGACTTTGTATGTCCCTGAATTTCCAACTATCTTTTGAGTTGGCTCTTTCTATCAATATAGTTGAGTCCTAGTCTTCATTGGTTTTCCTTCAACCAAGTGGAAAGACCCTAGCATTCAAATCAGGGTGACTATCCTTGTCCCCTCAATCTTCTACTCAATCAAACCTTTAAAAATAGAGTCCAAGTCTTCATTGCCTTCAAAGTGGACAAACTCTAAATTAACTTTATCAAGAATGGACAAAGTTAAATATTGATGATGGTGACTAATAAAATAACTCTATCAAAATGGACAAAGCCAAGTGGTAGCTCTGACACCATTGTTGGTTTTTTAAGCCTTACTACCACAAGCAAAATTAGCAAAGATCTCCATCATTCTTTTAATTTCTTTCTTCGATCTCCATACCAGCTGTAAGTTAAATTTCACCAAGAGACACCTCAAGGCGTTATATTGAAACTATTTAGTTCACACTTAGAATCCAATTAAGATTTTATCAATTGATATAATCTTCTTAACACAAAGCCAGATGCTCATCATGGTTGAAATTGAGCAAATCAGTGTAAAAACAACTTCCCATACCAATAATATGCATACAGCTGCATTACTCACGGCATGGAAGCATCATCCAAAGTGAGACCTGACAAAGCTTTTCACTCTAACTCTTCAGGAAAAAGTTTGTTAACATATAGCCAGTTTATGTCATCTCCACGTAAGGAATGGATGAAAACAAAGTTGATATAGAATAGGCAGTGAAATGAAAGATAGGAAGCACATTGATAAGAAAAAGATGTAAATGAAACATAATTTAAATTTAAATAAATTAATTTAGAAGATTAAAAAAATTCTATTGCAATTACCATCTCTATTCACACATTAATTGTAGTTAAACTAAGGAAATCACAGCATTTGCAGAGTCCTGTCAGAAGGCGTGTATAGAACAAACATTTCAAAATTCATGCATCAATACACTAGCTTTTATTTATAGAGAATTTGTAAATTGTTCCAAACTTTAAAACCAGTCACAAAAATTACCAAAAAATATATTTTTGAATTCAAAAATTAGGGGAATTCCACATCTGATATCGCATCAATATTAAGCAGACATCGTGAATCTCTGGGAAACACCTCTTTGACATCAAAAATATTGAAGGCATTCTGCAATTATAATCCAAGGATGTTGACAAACAAGATTAAATAATAGTTTGACGTCCAACAACCACACAACATACTTTAAATTTTCACAAGGTTATCAAAGACGACACCCAAAAAAGATTCAGAATCTCAATATAAATATACAAGAAAGTTCCCATTTATTCAGCCTCTACGCATAGTAAATACCCAAGATTCCTGCAGCCACCCCAAACATGCCAATTCATGTGTATTATGCTTCTTATGCTTCAAACTTGAAGCATTGCACATAATCCACAATATCTATCAGTCACATTGTCTATGGTGAAAACTGAAACCACATAAAAATACATTATGTTTCATTGTGAAGTCTTATGAGCATACAATCAAAGCTAATCTGTCATGTTAAGAGAAAAATCTAAAAAAAATTATCCTGCCCTTATTCAAATTTCAAACTTGATTTGTGCTCTAACATGACCTGAGTATGGAACACACAGATCTGGGCCGCTAGGATCAGAAATCATTTTACTACCATATAAGGAATCATGTCAAGAATCAGTAGTATGTCCTATTCAGCTTTAGACAAGATTTTACATCAAGCACCTTGCCAGAATTTACGTTCTTATAGGAACGGCTAGCTTAGCAAATATTAAAATGGTCATGAAAATATTGACTTACTAACCAAATGTAAAGAGTGCAAGCTTTAACAGTTCATGCCTTACGGCATTTCCACTCTTCATTGCCCAGATTCTACATAGCAGTTAGTCAGAAAGGTCATGAAAAGAACAGAGGTAAAAAATCGGTCTGGAGTTTCTTAACCTTTCTTCCGCATTTTCTATCACATCTTTGTACTATTAAAGACCTTTACGATGTAACTTCTGAAAGCCACGAGGTGAAAACTGAAACTGCGTCCTGAAGACGACAGAGGCGAAGATCCTCTGGTACTGGGGCATCAACTATTATTTCAAAACAACTCATTTGCAATGATCGGGTATACATGTCTTCTCTGTTCTCTGCCATAAGTAGGGTCGCCACCTCATCTGCCATTTTTGAGAATGTGACCCTGTGGTACCACACGTGCATTACTTTTATTACATGAAATAGCTAAATACTTGAATAAGAAATACCAATACATACCCATTAGTTATTACAAGCGAATAAGTCCTGTAAGAATGATTTACAATACTAGCATTTACCTTGCATTTAATAAAAATTTGCTTCTCCAGAAGCACAATGACTCCCTTAGACGAGTATAGAAGTTCTGGCAAAAATCATTTTTCTTTTCCAAAGTATCCTGCAAAGCACAATTTGATTACATAAACAAAAACCTGAGGACAGTTGAGTACACTACTTAAGACATAATGAGAAAAATTGTAACGCAACCAGGAAAAGCTTTTCAATCCCCAATGTTAAACAAGACCTTGACTTAATCATTCACAGGAAGATTGGTAGATGAAGGCAATTACAAACCTATTTTATCAAATTAACATGTTACTCATGTTATCCTACAAATAGACAATAGATAAGAACCTTTCCTAATCATCTGATCCAGCAACTGAGAAGAAGAAGAGGTATTAAAGTGGAACGAAATTCCAACATAGGAATATGCCACAAGCACTAACAGTTCACTGAGAATATACGAAAAGCTCTTACAAGCTGCAATATTTAAACAAAAAGATGACTGAATAGTTCACAGCACCCATTGTTTAGTAGATAAAGGCAAGCGTAGCCTATTCTTGATTATATAAAGAGCATAATAATGTTAGTCATGTAAATGCTGTAGTACACTGTATTTTAACAGATTATTATGCTAATGTTTAAAAGGTGTTTCAGGCTACCAGCGGCAGATCGCAAAATATTTTACTCATAGGCACTGTAGAAAATAAGTTGGATTTCAATATAGTCATTGTGAAAAAGTGAATCTCATGCAACAAAAAAGGCCATTCATCACTTGCTGACAAAGTCTTAAGAGTACTCAAACCGTACAATCAATTGTTATATACAAAGTTCAGAATGTGGGCCGCAGCTAACAGGCACCCTTGCATTTGCCTTGCACAACACAAACGTGGTCTCCCTCACTGTAATCTACTGTTATGCTGTAGTTCAACATGAATAAACACAAATATATGCTTGTCAAATTTTCATAATGACAACTATTTTTCATAGACTCAAACATATGCTTGTAAAAATTGGATATTTTTCTTTATAAATAATTGATCCTGAACTTGCATCAAGTGGCATGAGCTCAACCGGTTGAATTCCTCAACTTCAAAGGTTTAAATCTTGCCAAGTGATAAAATCATAATTGTCAAGCTATTGTAATACCACTATCTAGTCATGATGTAATACAGATGGGGTCACATTTCAATCCCATATAACCCATTAAAAAAACAAAAATACCACTATATGGTCATGATGTAAAAGCGGGCCCATTTCAATCCCATGTAACCAATTTAAAAAAAAAAAAAAAAGTTCTGAACTTGCCAACACTTACAGCTCAAAAAACGATCAAAGAAATGCACCTAGTTGTAGTACAATTGGAGGTGAATGTTTGAACTTCGAAATTCAATTAATTAACAGAACCATAGCAGCAAAACTCGGACTCGGCAAGGTCGACACGGGGCTTGGACTCGGCAAAAAAAATGCACCTAGTTGTAGTACAATTGGAGGTGAATGTTTGAACTTCGAAATTCAATTAATTAACAGAACCATAGTAGCAAAACTCGGACTTGGCAAGGTCGACACGGGGCTTGGACTCGGCAAAAAAACTTGGCAAGACTCGCCGAAAAGAAAAAATGTAAAAAAATACAATTTTTCATTGAAAAAATAACTTTTTTCATTGAAAAAATAACTTTTTTCATGCATATTACTTATTAGTATATTCTAACATACTTGCTCAACATTCAACATTATACAAATAAAAAATTAACAAGAGGAAGAGGCATATTCTAAGAGCAAGCTAATAGTATTGTTTTATAAAATTATAAATAAATAGATAAATAAAATTTAATATATTGGAAGCAGAGAGTCTTGATAGATGGAGTCAAGTTATTAAATGGAATTATGATGTTGGGTACAAGAGAAGCAAAAATAAGGTAAAGAATATAAAGTGGAAACCACCAGATGTGGAGTGGGTTAAGTTGAATTTTGATGGAGCATCTAAAGGAAACCCAGGACAAGCAAGAGGAGGCGGAATAATTAGAAATAATAGAGGAGAGATTTTGTCTCATTATGCTTTCAATTGTGGATTTAAGACAAATAATGAGGCTGAAGCTTTGGCAGCTTTAGAAGGGTTAAAAATATGTAAACAAATGAAATGGAATAGAGTTTGGATGGAAGGTGATTCTCTCCTAGTAATAAATGCAATTTTGAGAAAAACAAAGGCTCCATGGAACATACAAGAGATAATTGTGGAAATTCAAGATCTTGCTAAAGAGTTTGAAGAAATCAGGTTTACACATATATTAAGGGAAGGAAACAAATGTGCAGATAAGCTAGCCAATAGAGGGGTTTTGGTTGAGGATCATGAAGTTAACATCTCCTTTCCATGGTTAGAGGAAGTAGAAAGTTTAGTTGAAGCTGACAAAAATTGTTGATTGCCTAAATCAATTAATGATTAAGATTTATTTTAATGTTTTCCATTGGTAATATCTACTTTATTTTGTAACAATAATATGTGTTCATTTAGACTATTTATTATAATTTTTGTGGTTGCACTTGTGTTTCAGGAAGGAAACTAGCAATCCAGGTTTGGTAAAGCGGACTATGTTAGTGCGATGTTTTGGATATATTACTCTACTAAGATGCAAGGCATAGATAGTAGAGGTGAAGTTTTGGCATTGTGAAGGCTGCTATAGAAAAATGTCAAGAAAGATGCTAAATTCTGAAGTAATTGTATTCATACAAAGATTTGAAAAGATCCATAAAATGAAAATCAAGAATTCAGACATTTTATGTAAAATGAAGTAGGTTTCTATCTATAGCATCTCAATTGAGATGAGAAAAGTATATATTTGTAAACTCTCAAGCTCTAGAGAAAAGAGATAATTTGTTAAGGGTAGGGAACCCGAGTACAACCCCTTTTATCAAGCAAAAAAAAAAAAAACTTAATATATAAAGTTTTAAAATATTATTAAAATTTTACAAAACTTTAAATAATAATAACTTTACTATATGTCTAGACTCTAAATTATAATGGTTGGGACGTCAAGTATAATAGTATTAAAAAATTTAGAAATTTAAATATATAAAAAATATAAAATGTCTAAATTATATAATTAAATATTGTGTTAAAAATGAGATCAAATACATAATCAATAAAAACAATATAAAAGTTATAAAATATATAATAATTAAAAATCAAATTTTATATATATATATATTTGGTTAGTGTGAGAAACCCCTATGACCGACGCTCAGTGAGCACATCCCCATCCCACCATGACCTCTCATAAGGGTGAGAGCTAAACTTATCAATAAGGAATTTAACACAGCCATACACACACCCACCCTCTCACACACTCACCCATGCCACAGTTTGAACCTTAGACCTCCCAAAGAAGAGCCAAAGCCCGAACCGTTGTATTGTCCCCCAAATTAATTATAAATATTTTTATTTAAACTTAAAAAATTTAATTGATTTGCATTATAATCTTAAATATAGATTGGAGCTGATTGTTTACAAATCAAACAATCTTTTATGGAATTGATTGTTGGTAATAATTAATATAGATGGCAATTATGCAACTCTAAATAAAATGTGCGTCGTAATACAAGGAACACAAATGATACCATAAAAGATGTCTGATCCTTAATATAATTACAAATAAATTTATTTTTAATATTTTTAAATAATAAATTATATATATATATATATATATATATATATATATATATATATATATAAATCGTAAAAAAAATACGAGAAATATAGTATAATATAAATATCCATAAATAATAAGAATCCTCACTCCATTCTTTCCAACAATACCCTTATAAATTTCTTTGAAATTAATATTATCATCCCTCTCGATTTGCAGTCAAGCATTTGTGTTTTGACTGGATATGTTTCAAAGTTAGAGTGACACGTTATTTTGTTGTTGAGACCCTAATTTCAAAGTGAGGCTGCCGATAATTTTCTATCAAGTCTTCTTGGAAGGGACACATAATGTTGAATTTGTATGTAATAAGAGGGGCAAAACTCGAAGGAATGTCGGAGGTCTGAGGTATCAAACTAGGGTTTCGGAGGAGGAATGTCGAAGGTTTGAAGAATCGAACTAGGGCTTCGGAGGAGGAATGTCGGAGGTCTGTGGCATTACAGTAGCATTTTCAATGATTGGAGCGCAAGTAACAGGAGTAATGCCAGAAGTCTGAGGAATCAAACTAGGGTTCTAGAGGCTAGGGCAGAGGCCTGGAGAACATTTTCGTGCAAAAAACACCATCAAAGAGGATCAATCCTTTTGGAGGGTCTTTCAACAGTAAGGATCACGGCCAAGAATGGGGGACATAGGTACTTCGGTACCAGATCCTCCAAATCAAGGAATCTCATACCGGGATAAGCTATGTGGAACCCAAGATAGCTTCAATGATTGTCAAACACAAGCAAGGACAATCATAACCGCCATGGGAAAGCGACAAAAGGAGGATTCTTTGCCTGGAAGGGTGAACGGATGTTTACCACAAGCAAAAGAAATACCAGTATTGGAAATAGCAGAGGATTGGATAGCTGAGGATATAGTTTATAAGACAAAACACAACCTGATAGGTAAATTTGTGGGTTTCAGACCGTCCGTGCACTTCCTCCACACATGGATAAGGAAACAATGGCATCTGGAAGGAGAATACGAAATTCTAACTCTCCCAAATGGGTATTTTTCTATAGAGTTCACATCAATGGCAAACCGACAAAAAGTATTTGAGGGAGGGTCGTATCATCACGGGCCAACGGGACTATTCCTGCAACCATGGAAGATGGGATTCGACCCGAGGGTGGAACCGATTGCAGTACCAATATGGGTAAGATTATTTGCCCTTCCCCTTGAATTTTGGAAAGAGGAGGTACTCGAGGCAATAGGCAACTTACTCGGGCATTATCAAGGTAGATCAAGAGAAACAGTTTTAGGAGGATCGACAATGTTTGCTAGGGTTTGCGTAGAAATGGATCTCAGTAAACCTCTTCCAACAGAGATAGACCTAAAAATAGGGGATTTTTTCTGGCACCAACAACTGGATTATGAGGCTATTCCATTCAGATGTCGGGTGTGCCACGCTCATGGACATCTGGCTAGAATGTGCCCAATAGTTAAAGATCATCAATTTGGACAAGAGGGGACAAAAGCAAATATTAACATGGCAGGCCAATCTCTTCAACAAAAGGTAAATCAGAAGGAAGGGAAAGGCCCAACAGACTCTGAGGGCTTCCAAAAAGTAATCAGAAGGTCAAACAAAAGAAATCAGCACAGTAACCAGAGACAAGGAGAAAAAGCGGGAAGAACAAATAATAGATATGAGATATTCAAACAATTGGGAAGCTTGGAAACAAAAGGGGATTTTCAAATGGAAGGATTAGAGGAGGATACTCAGCAAGTCACACCAGTGGATCAGGAACAATACTCCAATCTAGTGTCAGGGAACAAGCAAGGAGCAGAACCAGACACAACCTCTCTCATGGAAGAGGAGATTCAACCTACGAGGGAGACCATAGGAGGGGAATCAGAGCAGGGGATAGTCTTAACTCAGGAAATAGAGATGAAAGAAGGAAATAAGAACAAAGACAACCCTACTTTAGGGATTCATCAAGTGGAGAAGAAACAAAAACCGAACCAATCTGTAGGGAGGAAGTCAAACAAGGAAAAGATGGAGGAACAAGGAAGAAATTTGAGCCAGAATGGATAGGTAAAATCGATGGCTGATTTTTTCTCTCCCCATTCTCAATGATTTTAATTACTTGGAATGTGAGGGGTTTAGGCAGTCGCCCTAGACAAAAGGCAATCAAAAACATTATCATGGATATGAGTCCAGATATAATTTTGTTACAGGAAACCAAAATGCAAGGAGAAGACTTACAAAAAATAAATAGGAGGATATGGCAAAAAGGAGAGATCCTTACTCAATCGGCATAGGGGAAATCAGGTGGATTGGCCACTATGTGGAATCCCCAACTATTCCTAGCAATAGGGCCCGAGAGGGGTGTTGATGGTTCGGTTACAAAATAGGGAAAATGGGAAAAACTGGACTATAGTTAATTTCTATGGAGCACAGACAGTCAGATTACAGAGGGATCAATGGGCAGCCATCCAGACTTTCAGAGACAACTACCCGGAGGACCAATGGATTGTGGGAGGAGACTTCAATGCAAATCTTAGAATAGAGGAACAACAAGGAGGTAGAGCCATGTTGGAGGAAAAGGATAGGTTCTTTTCAGCAATAACATGTCAAATGAATCTAATAGATATCCCAACTGTGGATAGCTCCATGACTTGGACAAATAGAAGAAAGGAAGGGGAGACAGTCAAATCTTGCTTGGATCATTTCTTCATGGGGGAGGAATTATTCCTGCATACCAAGCATCAAGCGAGGGTCATGGATAGGCTTTCTTCAGATCATTTTCCAATAAGCCTTACCATAGAAGAAGATAATCATAAAGTTGCAGGAACTTTTAAATTTGAGCTATGGTGGCTGAAATATGAGGAGTTGGAGGACCACATAAAGGAATGGTGGGAATTAGGGAGACCAAGATTTGGGACAGCCCAATTCAAACTCCACAAACAACTAAAATATGTGAGGACCCAACTAAAGGAGTGGAGTAAACACAAGAAGGAACTCACTAGAATCCAAAAGAACGAAATCAAGGATCAGAAGGAGAAGATTGCTCAGGAGATAAGACAAGGAACTATTACGGAAGATCTGTTGCAACGTGAGGCAGAAATTATTAGGAGAGAGGAAGCTTTGGAGGAACAAGAAGAGATCTATTGGAGGTAAAGAGCCAAAGTTACATGGTTAAAGGAGGGGATCAAAACACAACTTTCTTTCATAAGACAACAACAGCTAGAAGACAACATAATAGAATTACAGGTCTTACAGATATGATGGGTCAGGTAAAAACTAGTGGAAGTGAAATGAAAACTATAGCAAATCAATACTTCCATACTCTTTTCAGTAGCAACAAAAATTTGAATGCAACATGGCAGGAGAAGATACTAGAGGCAATTCCACAATTAGTCAAACCTGAACACAATAAATTATTAATGGAGGAAATTTCTTTGGAAGAAACATCGCAGATCATACAAAAAATGCAAACAGGAAAGACCCCAGGACTAGATGGATTCCCCATTGAATTTTATCAAAATTTTTGGGAAATTGTGGGCCAAGCAATGGTGGAGGCACTGGAGGAAATCAGACAGAGTAAGCAAATGTTAAAAGCCTTGAATCATACTTTTATCACTTTAATTCCTAAGGGCCCACCTAGTGAGATAATTGAGAACTATAGGCCTATTTCACTATGTAATGTAGTATACAAGATATTAACAAAGCTTATGGCAGAGAGGTTAAAACCTTTTTTACCAAATCTGATTTCAAGTGAGCAAGGTGGTTTTGTTGAAGGCAGACAAATTCTAGATGGAATAGTAGTGGCCCAGGAGGTGATACACACAATGTCCAAGCAAAAGGACCCATGTATGTTTATTAAATTAGATCTTTCTAAAGCTTATGATAGAGTAGATTGGTCCTTTATGCAAAGGATTTTAGAAAAAATGGGCTTTGTAGAGGAGTGGAGAGACTGGGTAAAAGCCTGTACACAGACTACATCTTTCTCAGTTCTGGTAAATGGCAGTCCATCTCCCATGTTCACAGCAGGAAGGGGGTTGAGGCAAGGGGACCCTCTTTCCCCTTACCTTTTTATCCTTTATGCAGAGGGTCTAGGGAGACTGTTAAAAAAAGGGAGACAAGAGGGGAGGCTAAGGGGTCTGAAAATAAGTTCTCAGATTGAGATAAATCACCTCCAGTTTGTGGATGATACTGCTCTTATTAGTCAAGCCAATCTCCTAGTAGCAAGAAACATAAAAGAATTTTTAGATGGGTATACCCAAGCTACTAGGCAAACTTTTAATGAAAAAAAGTCTCAAATAGTTTTTTTCAATACAACAAAGAGGGTGAGAGATAAAATTATACAATTGTTGAACTTCATGGAAACTCCTTTACCCATACAATATTTAGGAGTACCTTTATCTGCAAAGAAAACAAAAAGCAAGGAGTGGAAAGGGTTGATTGACAGACTTCAAGCTAAGTTGAGCAACTGGACACACAAATGGCTAAGCTTGGGAGGAAGGCTTACAATGATTAAAGTTGTGCTACAAGCTCTCCCAGTTTATAAATTTTCCATACTTCAGGCTCCAAAGAAAATTCTAAAAGATATTGACAAATACACAAGAAAGTTTTTGTGGTCAGGTGCAAGGGAAGAACAAAAATTAGCACTAGTTGGGTGGGAGAAGATATGCCAACCAAAAAAACAAGGAGGATTGGGGATAAGATCAACATCCCAAAGCAGCAAGGTACTAGCAGGGAAGCTATATTGGAGATGGATTACAGCTATTGGAGGCTTATGGAGCAGACTATTACAAGCCAAATATTACCTAGGAGAGGTTGAGAAATACATCCCAAGACTCAGAGTGGAAGGAGAGGGATCTATAGTATGGAGAACAATGGAAGCAGGCTAGGAGTTAATAAAGCCATACCTTTATTGGCAATTAGGGGATGGAAAGGATGTTCTTTTTTGGGAGGATTCATGGAATCAATCTCAACCAATTATTCAAACATTCCCAAATATGGAGAGTTGGAAAGCAGAGCTCCAAAAGGCAGGGTGGTGGAAAGCCTCTTACTATATGAAATCATGGAATCAACATGTGCTAGACTTACTACAATGGAAACATCCCCGAGAATGGCCAGTGAGGGGGACAGAGGAACTAACCGAAAAATTGTGGAGACATCTCCAAAGACATCCAGTTCAGGATGGTTCTAAGAGGGATATACTTGGATGGGGAGGAAGTAAGTTGGGAATCTATAAGGCAAAGGAGGGATACAAGGTAGTCTGTGGATATGAGATTACCCCAGCACCACTTCCATGGACATTTGTTTGGCAAAAGGAAGGATGGCCAAAAATTAACATTTTCTCATGGCTAATTAACCACAGAAAGTGCTTGACATTTGATAATTTGAGAAAAAGAGGTTTCTACGGGCCTTCCAAATGTGTTATGTGTGGAAAGGCAGAGGAGACCTTGAATCACCTCTTTTTTGGGTGTTCTTTTGCCAAAGACATATGGATCAGTTGGTGGAGGCAGATGAGACAACATTGGGAAATTTTTGAGAGCCAGGAAAGCTTTTATGAGAAATGGAAACAGTGCAGATTTAAGACTAGAACAATGAAAATGGCATGGAAGCTGGGACCTAGCTTCATATGGTGGCAGTTATGGCTAGAACGAAATGCACGCATATTTAGATCAGAGCACAAAACAAGGGAGCAAGTTTGGGAGAGGATTATGAGTAAGTTAATGGAAACACTATCCATTAGATTACAGGAGGAAACAAACATAGAAATGGAGGAAGTGACTATTCTAAGGAGCTTTGGAATAACTGTAAAAGAAAAACAACTAAGGGTTGGTTGCGCAGGTGAGATCTCCTCGAATAACATAGAGTGGAGACCACCTCCCAAAGAGTGGGTGAAGGCAAACACAGATGGGGCTTCTACTAAAAATCTTGGAAAAGTTGGTTTTGGCATTATCATACGAAATTGGAAAGGAGAACAGGTGTACTGGAGAGCAGAAGGTATGGGGGAGACAACAAATAATGAAGCAGAAGGATAGGCGATCTTGTCAGCATCAATGATAGCTGCAAATCTACATTTACATAAGCTATGGATAGAGACAGACTCTCAGGTATGGGTTGGATTCTTGGATCCGATAAGACCCTTTCAGGTGCTGGGAATTGGAGAGAGAAGGAAGGTGGAAGCAGTTCAAAAGATTTGGAAGGTTTTTCAAGATGTTTTTATTACTCATATCAAGCGAGAGGGAAATAGGGTGGTAGATTATTTAGCAAAATGGGGAAAAGAACTGGAGGAAGGGCAATATGTGGACTCTCAGATGGAAAATCAGATAAGTTGGTGCCAAAGAATCCAAGGGATGCGAAAGGTGGTACAGGCAGATAGCAGACATGTTCAAGATGCCAATAATGACTTCAAAACATCATGAAGATAGATGGATGGTCTACGAAATTCAGATGACTGAGAAAAATTGGAATTCAACTATGGTAATGTTGATGTGTATGGATAACTGTATTATGGTGGCCTCAGGTGATGTTTTCAACAAACACACCTATATATTGTTTTTATGGCTAATTTTTGAGCCAGGAGGGATTGGAGGAGGATTTTCTTCTTCCCTTGTTTCCTGTCCAACTCATTTTACTTTGTAATACAACTTCTATAAATATAATATATTTTTCATTTTTTCAAAAAAAAGTATTCTCGGAAGGAAAACTGCTTGTGATAAACGAATATTTATCTGTCACATTCTTTAACTTCTTTACAGTTTATAGATTGTTTTGGAAAGGTCGAACATGGCAAAATTCTTGTGGAGAGAAATCATTAAACTAATACGTTGTTTAATAATAAAAACCGAGCATAATTTTGCAGGAAGCTTGTCACCCAAGATTTCTCGTGTTCAAGTGTAGGAAACTCAATAAACAAGAGTCTCTTGGAATTCTTTCGTGCAAGAATCTAACGGTAATTTTATTTTAAATGATTTTACAGACTTGAGACTATAAAAGATATTCTACAGTTTCAAGAGAAAAGAAATCACGAGCTACATGGTATTATGAAGATCATTCAAATCTTTAACCTTGTCTCACCTCTGCATAGACCTCATTGTATACGATGGTAAATTTTTAGTAATGCTTGACTGCAAATCGAGTTAACATATCCGTTTCTTGGGTTGGCCGAGTCCCAACGTTGGGACTCACGAGCCCCAGTCGGACTTGGACTCAGTCCAAACTCGGCCGAGTCCAGAAAAAAAGAGTGCAAGTACTCGGGACTCGGGCCGAGTCTGACTACTATGAACAGAACTAAGCTCCAGTTCCTATGCTCTTAAGACAAGGAAATGAATTCAGCTATGCAAACTAATTACTAGAGCAGATAAATGGCAAACATAACCACACAATCTGAACACAAAAATTTAATGTAGTGAAAACCAAATGTGAAAAAATTGTTGTCTGCGATTTATCAACAAGGCCCAGAAAAAATAGAATCAGCAATTACTCAGGTGAAAAGGGCAAACTCATAATCTTTTTCCCTTTGTTTTAAAATAGTGGCAATTATTCTAAAAAATTGGCTACCTGCAAATAAATTGGGGGACTGGAATATATGTGATAATCCTTATTTTATAATGTTTTTTTCCAACGCTGGTGAAAAACTCTTAGGTAGAAAGCACACCATGGAAAAACAGCATTTATTTCCACTCAATAATATATGAAATACAATAAATTTGGCAAGCATCGATGGCCTCCTTGCCCATACACACTGTGAACCCTCTCTTCAGTTCTGCTAGAGGTACTGTTATGCTTCCGCTCTGCTCTAAACTGCTTTCCTCTTTTCCAACCTGCCCATAGAACCCCTTCCACATGAAAACCAACGGTTTTATTGATTCCAGAATAACTCATCAATCCTTAAATTGAATACTGACACTGTGCAAAATGTCAGTCTGTCAAAGGCGCAGTGTGGTTTTCCATCAACCCCTTACAGTCTTGCCCTTGTCATACGTGGTTGTGCAGTTGTCGTGGAGTATTAAGATGGTCTGATGAGTTTCACTGATGTCTCTAAAAGTTTCAAAAGGTTTGAACAGATCCTCTTATTGATCGGGATCACACCTCCCGAACAGAAGAGGTTGTTTGTCTCCAAAAGCTGATTTGAAAGCGAGATGAGGGAAGCGTCCCCCAAACTTTTCCTTGCTGTAAACCCTTGATTTGCTCAAAATATTTTCCTTGCTACATATCAGCATGATCCCCTTTGCATGTAGGTCTGACTTTTTCTGTGAAATGGTGTCTTCTTCTGTCTCTTCATCATTAGCCGGTGCCAAGTCTCCAAGCCATGGGAACACCCACTCTACTACTTTCTCATCCACTATGTAAGGTTTAAAAAGTTTTAGATTTTCCCCATTCAGAAGTGAATACATATGCATATACAAAGGTACTTTGAGCTTGAATGCATTTCCATCCACATGTCATATGCATTCCTTGGTCTTGGAGCACCCTTGCCCTGGTCTTGCCAAACTATGTCCTCAACTTGGAATTTGTGATCCATACTAATCATGTTTAGTATTATACTTCAAAATTTTAGGACTTGAAAAACTTTTAACAAGCACTTTCTGTTTCTGATTAGTGAAAGTTGCACACAAAATCATAAATTACACAAACATGCAAAAACTGCAGATACATTTGTGCAAAAACTATAAACTGTATAGAAAGTAAACAAATACGGTAAAAATAAATGCACAAGAGAGTTACAAAATTAAGAAAAATATTGCCAACTCATATTATCGATAAGAACAAAAACTCAGTCTCACAGTCCAAACTAGTTTCATGGGTTTTCACCACTTCATCAATGAACTTGTGAAAAACAAACGAATGAGTGAATACAATATAGAGAGTGAGACACCAGGGTTGGGTGCAATGCATGGAACCTTCTAGGTGCTACTAGAAACCCTAAGGTTAACAACCCTAGGTAGGGAAGTGCCCCAATTCTTTTTAAAATTACATCGATAAAGCGGTTTAAAAATTGTTGTCATGACAAGAATACAATCAGGCATAAATCCAGTTTGAAAAAAACTTTTAACCCCCCGGATTTCTTCTGGAATAATTTGGAACAATTGATGTTTTAGAACTCTCATCAACATCTTTGATACGTCATGTCCGAACTCATAACTCCAAAGAGCTTTTCAACTCGTTAGCACTGTCAGCACTAGAACCAACTCCTAGCTTGGGCTAGGACTTTAAATTCCAAAAGAGGCAAAGAGGCCAAACTTCCCCTTGGCTATATTCCGAAATCCGGACTTTAGCTTCTTTCCCATGTGATGTCAACACAGTTGCTAGCTTGGGCCCAAAGTCGAAAGCCCAAAAGTGCCAGGGAAGCCAAAGCTTTGCCTTGGTTAAATTCCATTAGAGAGTCTTGGGTTCAGATTTGTGACACGCGTTCGCATCTTAGACAAGTATCGTCCAAACTTCAAAGTCCAACACTCCAAACGCTAGGAAAATTCCCATCTAATTAGCAACTTTTGAACTCTAGACTTCAACTTCTCACCACCCATGTGGCATCAACACCAACTATCCGTGCCAACACCCGATGCTTGTAACACCAGCACCAATTGTCTATTACGTCAAGCCAACTGACAATGACTTCAGCACCAACTGACAATGCCAACATCACCTGCCAACTTGGGCCCAAAATTCGAAATTCAAAGTTCTAAAGCCTAAAGTGCTAAAGTCCATTAGTATATTCCAAACACTAGACTTCATCTTCTCAACACGACTGTCTTTTACATATGACGTCGTTACCAGTTATTAGTGCAAGCACCAACTTCTAGCTTGGGCCCAAACTTCGAATTCTAAACCCTTTGTGGCGTTAGCACCACTTGTCAACGCCAACACCACCGACCAAGTTGGGCTCCAATTTTTTACATGTGTTTGCATCTACGATAAGAAAAATCCGAACTCCAAAGTCTAAACTTTATACTCTAGAGAGCTTCTCATCTCATCGGTGCCTTCTAAACTCCAAACTTCAAAGTCTCACCATGACAACACCTTTTCCTTGTGATGCCAACACAAACACCCTATGATGTCAACACCAACTCTGAGCCAATTGTTCGTGATGTCAGCACCAACCAATTGCACAAGCACCAGCTGCCATCTTAAAGCCCAAAGTGCTAAAGTCCATCAACGCATTTTGAACTCTTGGCTTCATCTTCTCAACACAAAATCTGAAGACTGAAGACTTAAAAATTAAAGTCGTAGTCTGGATGGCTTCATGAGCAAGTGATGTCGTAACGTCAAAGATGAGGTCAGCGTTGTAGGTGGAGTTGAAATCTTCTGCATATCATAAAGGACCTCATTCTCCTTGGGTTCTCCAACAAACTCTCAAAGATGTTCCAGTTGAGCGTCTCGCAAAGTCAAAAGAGTGTAGGGTTTAGGGTTACCCCCAAGTTAAGTGACTTTGCTAAAGAACTGAAGTCCAATTTGAAAAAAAGGGGCCCTCTTGCGCTTCTTCTTCTAGTTTGGAGACTAAAGCTTGTTGAGCAAAATAAAACAATCAACCATAGACAGCTTGTTGAAGTAGAATAGCAGAAATTTCCTTGAATATCCTCTACCTCAAAGCTTGAAGTACACAAATTGTTTGAGTATGGTGAATTTGTTGGGCTCTAATTCTTTGAGAAGATACCTTTCAAGCTAATGTCTCATTGAAAAGAAGCCAGAGTCTAGACTTTGAAAGGCACTAATGAGCTAAAAAGCTCTCTGAAGTTCAGAGTTTGGACACTAATTATCAAAGATCCAAACGAGAGTTCCAAATTATTCCAAAAGAAATCTTGGGGGTTACAAAGTTTTTCATGCAAATTTTTTGCCAAATTGTATTCTTGTCACAACAACGGCTTTTTAACCATTTGACCGATGTAATTTTTAAAAAATTATGGCACTTCCCCACATAGGACTTTTAACCTTAGGGTTTCTAGTAGCACCTAGAAGGTTCCACGCATTGCACCCAACCCTAGTGTATCTCTCTATATATTGTATTCACTCATCCATTTGCACTTCACAGCCCACTGATGAAGCATTGAAAACCAACAAAACTAGTATGGACTGTGAAACTAGGAGTTTTTGTTCATGTTGATAATATGAGTTTGCAGTATTTTTCTCAAATTTGGAACTCTCTTGTGCAAATATTTTTACTATATTAGTTTACATTTTGTCAAATTATAATTTTGCGCAGATCTATCTTCGCTTTTTTAAAGTTTTTGCAATTTTTTCCAATTATGAGCACAACTTTCACTAATCACAATAGTCGCTAATAGTGATTGCGATAGCGTTCCTTGCACCTACATTGATGCCAATATGAAAAACCCTCCTTCCTTCCACATTGTTGGAGAATCTAACCGCACGTCTATGAATGTTGGAACCTTGCACCAATCAAAAAGAAAAAGAAAAGCTATTAAAGGCCCTTCTAGTGAAACATAGATAGTTGTTTTGCAAGATTCAAGGACAAATCCAACCCATGAGGCATTTAAAGAAGTTTTATGGGTGTATTGCTAGTATGTCATTGGTTTTGACGACCTAGGATTCTAGCATGTGCACAATTGTTGCTAACCAAGCTTCCTTGTTATTCAAGAACAACATAAAATTGACGAAAGTTGTTGTACACACTACTTTTTTTACGATGTTCTCTAATAAATATCAGCAAAATTTATCGATCTCAAAAAGAAAGAACAAATCATCGAGCAGCAAATTGTAGCGACAGTTCAAGGCATGACAATTGAGAGAGAAACTATTTTGAGGTTCATGTTGTCGATGAATGTGGGCTAAGTGGTAGACAAAAGGTTCGCGTTGCTGATGCAGTGCGGGTTAAAGTTGTCGAGCAAGGAGATCAATTCGACGAAGCTTGCATCACCCTTATAGTAAATGCTCATCTTGCCAAGCAAGAAGCTTAGAAGCTCATGTTGCCCAAGCAATAGATTCTATTCTCCATCAAACTAATCCTACTCCATCTAGTCAACAAAACCTTGGTCAACAGCATACCAACATACCCCAAGAAATTTCAAATGATTCTCATAGGCAATGTCCTAGATTTCTAGAATACATTTTTGCCCTCATTCAAAAGTCATTTAAGGAGTTCAAACACCTTCATCTGTTGGCAGATTGCTCTAAGGACCGTGTCCTTAAGAGACTGTAGGTTAAGCCCCCAAGGTTTCCATCTGTGATAAAGAAGCTCAGGAGTTTCTTTCAACCAAATTTGAAAAGATCTAGGCTTTTGTGAATCAAAGTTTTCTAGACGTTTTCATAGAGGCAATGAAGAAAGCCTCTAAAAATCACTCTACTACAATAACAAAGGTCGTTTAGTGCTTTGAGATTGTTCTCAAGGAAGCTTGCAACTTGGTTTCCAACACCCCTCTTCTTGGGTCCTCCTCCCAATCTGGAGATCAGTTGTATGAATAAGGCAAGAAGAAATTTCGGTTTAGATGTCACAACTTCCTTTTATAGAGGCATATCAAAGCTTCAGCTAAGGCTCAAGACAAGTCAACCAGAGAAGCAGCTAGAGATGAAGCCATGGCTAATGATGATCAAATTCCAGTTGAAAGAAGTGTGTCAAATCCTATCAATCAAAAGCAATCTCAACAAAGATTTATGCAAACTTCATGCTACCATTTCTCAGCTTTTTCACACATCTTTCAACTAGAATTTGATCAGCCTCGGCCATGGCTTCATCTCTAGCTGCTTCTTTGGTTGAGTTGGCCTAAGCCTTAGTCAAAGCTTTGATCTACTCCTACAAAAGGAAGTTGTCATATCTAAACTAGAACTCCTTGTCTTCTTCAAATAGCTTAACTCTAGACTGAAAGGAGGACCCGAGAAGAGGGGTGCTAGAAACTAATTTGAAAGTTTCTCTAGGAATAGTCTCAAAGTGTTCAATGGTCTTTGTTATTGCAGTAGAGAGATTTTCAAAGGCTTTCATCTCTTCAAATTTGGCTGAAAGAAATGCCCAAGCTTCTTTATTATTGATGGAAACCTTACAGGGCTTAACTTGCACATTTTCAGCAAATTTCCAACCACCTTTAGGGGTTTCATTTTAAGGACATTGTCCTTGGAGCAATCCGCCAAGAGATGAAAGAGTTTGAACTCAAACGACTTTTGAATCGGGGCAAAAATGGACTGTGGAAGTCTGGCACATTGCATATGAGAATCATCAGAATCTTCCTGTGGGTTGTTGACATGTTGTTGGCCTATGTTTTGTTGACCAAAGGGAGTAGCACCAGTTTGCTGAAGAATAGAATCTACTGCCTTGGCAACTCAAGCTTCTAATTGAGCTTCTTGCTTGGCAAGATGAGCAGCACGAGCATTTACTTCCAAGGCAACACGAGCTTCAAACTAAGCTTCTTCTTCAACAACTTTAGCCTACACTGCACTTGCAACGCAAACCTCTTGCTTGGCCACTTTAACCACACCAAAGCAAACCTCAAACTGAATCTTTTGCTCAACTGTCATGGCTTAAATTGTCGCTGCAATCTATTGCTCGATGCCTTGTTCTTTCTTTTTGAGAACAGCAAGTTTTTGTTGGTATTTAGCAGAGAACATCCCAAAAAGGGTGGTGTGTATAGCAGTTTCTATCAGTTTTGTGAAAGTTATGCCTTTGTCGCTTCTTTAGAGGCAAATATTCCAAGACTTTTTAGAGTGTTTGCCTTCCAAACAATTGTTGCTTTCATAATTTTTATTGAACCTAAAACTCTAAGATGGCACACATCGAGAGGGTTCAGAATCTTATTATTTCTTATATCACATGTTGTAAATTGAAAATATCCGCAAGCTCATTCAGGTAGGGTATCAAGTCTACCAAGTTCACTTGCTATGCTTGGCAACCATGTTTGGTTGTCTTATGTCATGACAAGGCAGATATCTCATCCAAGTCATACATGAGCACAATTAACACCATGCCTTTAAGGGATACTGCTCTATATCACTCTTGGTAAAACCAGCCAAACTGTTGGTATTTTGACCCTAGAGATCTATTTTCCTTGGGTATGGTGGCCATCTCTATTTAATCATTTGCTCACACTAGGACTTCCCTTACTACTTGTAGTTTCAACTCAGTCAACATCATGATGGATGTAGTCACATGACAAATACATAAGATGTAAGTGTTTACCGAACATGGAACCAACCTTCCATAGAGACCTGACTTTTATAGCAAGCATGCAATGAATTTGTTAATCTTCACATTTTCATGATGACCTTTCAGTAATGTATAAATTTCCTTTCTTGGGAAATCAGAAACAAGGAGAAGCACCAAATCACTGGACACCATAAGATTTGTAAATTCAGATCTGCTGAAAACTGAACAAGAAGATCACTTGCAACCATCGAACTCAATTAAGATTCTAGACAATCCATTGCTAAAGCACAACAGGAAATGGAAGCAGACAACCTCTATACCAGAGTTGGAAACTCGCAACTTGGCAAAAACTCAACAACTCTAGTTTTGGACAGTTTCTAGGCAACTCAGCAAAACTCAGCCAGAAAACCATTGAATAAATTAATTTAATTCAAAACAGAAATTAAAAAGCCAGAAAGTTAATTTTCTGTTAGGTTTTCATAAAAAGACTTCAATTACAATTCATGATCATGAATGGTCATCAAAAACCAACAAAATAGTAAAATACAACTACTTACGCTAGGCCTTGAGCCCATTAACACCATGCTTATGAATGAATGATAGTACACACGTTGGGTTGCCCATGATAAGACTCTCCAACCTTGTGACCTAATAACATAATACTTACATACCAAATCCAAAGAACCTCAAGTTCAAATAATTTAATAACCTTTATCATTATGTCTTGAATCCTTATCCTTCATAAATGGTTAGTTTCAAAGTTTCTTTAATTAAAACAATTCAAAAATGAACATCATTTTTCATTTGTTAGGTGAACTTCTTATGCAATTTACTAAGTATTGCTAAGTACTACCTTGATCACCATGCTTGACAAAAACTGTAATGGCTCCAATAGAGCCACATTGGCTATCTTTATTTTTATTAGCTAGTGCCCTAGATCATGGTAGTCGGCCCTTAAGCATTAAGGTTAGGATTAATGTTGATTTAGTCTAATAGGAAGAGTTATGTAGTTATAATCATCTTTTATATTTGAATCTTAGTCATCTTTGTTGCGCTCATGAAATTTTGCCCTCTTCAGGTGGCTAAGAGACTTCGCCCTCTCTAAGTGGCTAAGATTTATATTGATCTGAATTTGAAATCTGATTTCTTGCACTTCTGATTTACTAACATTGAATTTGTATTTATTGTTTCCAGAGGATGTTTATTGTTGCGCATTATTGAATTGCTACTGCCATTTTTGTAATTCTTGAAGTTGTTTCATCACCAGTGGTATCAGAGCGTCAATCTTGGCTCCCAGTAGCAGTGCGAAAGTGCGGCAGAAGGGCGTGCAAACCATTCCAAAACCTCTGTCGAACAATTCTACTTCTCGTCTCCTGGTATCGTCAAAAAAAAACATTCAGCTCAATCTTCCGACACATGTTTCTTCTATAGTATTGTGAATACGTTGTTGTTAATTCTTGTTTCCGAATTCAATTTAAAGAGTATCGGGTGTGTCAAGACCCTTGTAGGTGACCTATCCCATTGCAATCGTCTCTCTGAGCCAATCAAATAAAGGGGCAACTTCAGCAACACTTTTTCGAGAATTGGGAGTGACCCTTACAGGAGATGTATCTCATTGCGATCGTTTCTTCAAGTTGATCAAAATAAGGGGTATTACAGGAGATGTATCCATTTGCCCCTAGTGTTTGAACGATCATGCTACTCCTAGTTGGTTGCAAGTCAACAATCAATTGCAATGCATTGGTGGTTCACCGGATGTGTGCATGAGCAAAAAGAAGTGCCAACGCAAAAATCCCGAAAATCATCATAACACTCCAAAATATCAATAGTTTTGACCAGCAAGTTTTGTCTTCCTTAAACGCCATAGACTCGCCTCCTCCCAATACCACTCCTTCCTCTCCTCCTCCCGATAACCCTCCTCCTATCACTCCTCCCGTTACCCCTCCAATTGGTTATACTATTCCCAATTATTTACTCCAGTCTGCATACCTATCTTGAAAAATAAGAAAGTGTGGTTAATTTCATTGTGGTCTCTCAAAATGAAATCACGACTGCCTTAGCCAACATCCAATGCTTCCTAAACATGTCCTCTACTACGCATTCCCTTGACCACAAGTTTCAAAAAATCGTTGTACAACAACCACAAGGCATGGAACAGGCACCAAACCAAAGGGACACAAGCATTCTTTAGCAGTCACCATTCAGTCACAGACCTCCAATTTCCTATGGCAGCTACACGACTCCTTAAGCTACCAAAGGTACTCTTCCAGGTATGGGTGGTTATACCTCATGCTTTGCTTCTGATCTGGATACCTCTGCAAGAGGTGCTTCTAATTTCCTTTATTGGCCTCATGATGTTCCTGTTCCACTCATCGATATCCCCACCTTTGAGGGTGTCGATCCATGTGGGTGGCTAGCCAAGATGGATAGCATCATCTGTCTACACCATGTTCCTAAAGAAGGCCATGTCACATTAACTGCTACTAAGTTGGCAACCCATGCTCATCAGCGAAACAACTTCAAGAAATATAGTAAAGGCAGTAGCAATTCAATGTGCAACAATAAACATCCATTGAGAATTATAAATCCATATTCAATGCCAAAAAATCAAAAGTGCAAGAAATCAGATTCCAAATTCAAATCAATATAAATCTTAGCCACTTAGAGAGGGCAAAGTCTCATAGGCACAACCAAGGTTCCACGGGGATGCATCCCCCATGAGAATAATAAACACGGATTCAATGTCAAATAATAATCAGATTCCAAATTCAAATCAATATAAATCTTAGCCACTTAGAGAGGGCAAAGTCTCAGAGGTACAACCAAGGTTCCACAGGGACACGTGCCCTATGAATATAATAAATAAAGATTCAATGCCAAATAAATAAATATAATATAAGATAAAAATTAGTTTATTAAAATAATATAATATAATATAATTTTGAAATATAAAATAATTAGTGATGTTTATTAAAGTTAGTGATGTCCTTCTTAAGTATATTTTATTTTATTTATAAATTTTATTTTTATATAAAATAATATAATTAAATTTTGAAATATATTATAAAATATAAATTTACGTCATAAAATTTAAATTATTCTAGACTGGTGTATTATTTTAAATTTATTATAAAATATTATTTTAAAATTTATAATACAATATACACGGTGTATTATTAATTTATTTATTATATATTATTTAATTTGTTTTTGATTGATTGGTGGAAGGGGTTTTGAAAGGATCCCCGAACCTTTTACATAGAGCGGAAAACCATAAAAAAGAGACGAAGGGCCATAAGAGATGCCCTCAAGAGAACAAAAAAAAGAGTCTCTCGCAAAGGACAAAAGACGGTCCAAAACGCCGCAAGCCCAGGGGCAGAAACAGAGAAAGTCACGAAAAACAGGGTGACCTCGAAAACAAGTAAAACAAAACAGAGCACAAGAGACAAAGAGAAAGAAAACGATGTAGGCCAAGGAAACATCGGGGAGAAGATATCAATCGTCATCACCTTGGGCCGAAGAATAGGCACGATCTTTCTACTCGACATCGTCAATATTATACTCGTCCAGGATGACCTCAGCTTGCTGGAGGAAGGTGGTGGTCATCTTAGCCGCTCTAGTTAAGGCCTTCATCACGTCTCGTAGCTCTTGAATGTGAGAATTGTTAGTGATGAAAGGAACACACGCTTTCATCTAGGTGTGGTTGGAAGGACCACTCTAGAGAAGACCTTTCTACGCTGAATATCTGACAGAGAAATCCTCCCTTTTGGTGACTTTGGGAGGGAGAGGCGTGTCCTCGAGGGCGTCACAGTCATTCTCTATGATGATAGGGGACTTTCCTTTTCCAATTTGAGTCTTGGCCCTGGAGGGGCGACGACGAGGCTCAGACTTCACATAGACAACTGCATCTTTGATTCTAGGCTCAAATTCTAGCATACGATCGGTTTCTGGAGAGGGTGGTTTTTGGGCATGCTCTTCAATGGCACCAGTCTAGGGATTACCACACATGTTGGCACCGTGAGGATATTCCAAAGACAAAGGGCTTGCAATGCAAGATGAAATGGTCCTATGGGATTCCTTCAAAACCGTGTGCTTGTAAAGGATAAGGTGAAGGCGTTGGTGCACAGGAAAGGAAGAGGAGCCTTTCTGGACGTTAAGGACAGACCTCTCGATGGATCTAAACATGTACTCAAGGATGTTGATGGTTTTTTTCCCACAGAGGTGGTTAAGGAACGCTAGGTGCATTATTTAAATTTTATTTTTATATACCATAGCCATTTTTCATTTTTGTTGTGTAAATTATTTTAAATTTCTAAAAAAATTAATACTATTATACTTGTCGTCCCCCAACAGTCCCCTAAAATCGGCTTGTCTTCCCCTACCATCCTCGAAACTCGTCCCCCAGCTTCATGGAACCTTGGGCACAACAAAGGCTACTAAGATTCAAATATGAAAGATGATCCCAACTACAACATAACTCTTCATATTTATAGACTAAATCAACATTTACCCTAACCCTAAGGTTCAAAGGCCGACCATCATAACCTACGGCCCAAGCTAATAAAAATAAAGATAGCCAACGTGGCTACATTGGAGCCATTACAAAAAAGATAGAAGACTTTGACTAAATTTAAGAATAGTAGCATTTCCATTTATTCAAACATCACTCCATTGTTTATTTAGTTGTAGCTTTATTAAAAACAAACAATTAATATTATAAATAGAAAAATTCAAAGTTTATTCACTAAAAATTTTGCATTTTGGTCTACACATGTGATTTGTCGAGTAATGGGCGAGTTTTTGGCAAGAAAATCGCCAAGAAATCATCAAATGGCATTAGCTCAACCGGTTAAATTCCTCAACTTTCATTCAAGGAAGATAATCGAGTTCGAATCTTGCCAAGTGATACATACATAATTGTCAAGTTGTTGCAATACCACTATGTGGTCATGATATAATATGGGTGGGGCCCATTTCAATCCCATATAAACAATTGACAAAAAAATCGCCAATAGAGAAATTAAAAAAAAAAAAACTCACCTCACCAAATTTCTCACAAGAAAACCAAAATCTCGCAAGAAACCAGCAAGTATTCCAACTATACTTCTTAGTAAAGAACATTCAACCTTGAGAGAAAGAAATGGAATAGAAATGTCCACAAGAAAACAAACATGACAACCACACAAGATGCATGACCCAATAAACAATTGTTCCAATTGTGACAATCTCCTCAAAAGAAAGTAGTTACACAACCTATCTCCCACAAATAAGCACGTCCTCAACTTCTTTCTAGCCTAAATAATGCAGTCATGAATACCTCATTTCAATTTTTTGCGACTTCATTTAAAGATGATGGAGTTTATAGACCCCGCACTTCACAATATAATATCAAAATATAATGCTAGTAAGGCTATACTACACAAATTTTCTCTGAAAATAACATCTCGAGCCAACGCATCACATAGTTTGTTTGAGGACACCACAAAAGGATGCAGCCACATTTAGATAATGCCATATTTTAGCTTGTTTAAAAGCTTTCAAATAGCATGCAACTGCATTGTTACATTGTTTGTAAGTTATTCAGCTTATGTACATTTGATTGTTAGAAATTATTACATTATATTTGATTATTTGTTATTATTATGTTGTTACGCGCTGAATTTTATTCACTAAACACATCATGCCCGTTGTTGCCAGGTACAATAGTGTGGCCGCATGACCGGGATTCTGTCCAGGAAGGGCAGAAAGAATTAGAGCTGAGAGCGTCATGTTGGTGAATGTGCCAAGGGTTTAAGCAGCCATTGATTTGAAGAGATTGAGACTATGGGAAGAAGGATGGTGTGAACCCTTGACCTCCGCCATTTGTGAAAGTTGTGGACTTGAATGCTCCAGCTTCCTTCAACATTCAAATTTGAAGGCACAGCCAGTTCCGTAAGAAGATTGTTGTCAGAAGCAGACCAAACCTTAGCATTTTTTTGTCTGCAAAGGAGCTGCCGATAAATTCACTTGGACACCTTCCAACACTGGTGTGCTGACAACACAAATTCCAACGGCCAGCTGTATTATGACTTCCAAATCAATAGGCCCTTGGCCTACAGTCTCATTGCCGTGATTTGTCCCAGGAATAAGTTCTAAGCCCAATTTGTGAAGGACCCCCTACTGGGTGAGGGACAAGGCCATGCTCAGGCACATTCTTGAGTCCTGTGCCACTATGGGCACATCTGATTTGGCCTAGGCTGAAGGATTTGCTTCCTTCCATTTGAATATTTGGCAAAAAATTTAGTAGCCAGGAGCCAGAGGAAGAAAGCCCTGCTGAAATTGCTACACCCAACACCACTACATTCGAAGAAAACCCTAACAAAGCATCCGGCGGAGGAAACAAATACATTGGTTGAAGAAGCAGCACCACAAGGAGGTTGACGACAAGAAAAAGGAGGTGCTGGTGTTTAAGGACATCAAGGTCAAGTTTGATGTGTTCATGAATTGGCCTGAGGCAAAAATTTGAACCTTCTAGAACACTTTGCACCATCACCATCAATTGGAATAGGGAAGCAATGCCAAATGGAGCATTGTTGTGAAAGGCCCAAGTTGCATGTATGCGACCAAGGACAAGGAGGTCTAATTTACTTTTGACAAGCAGTCATTACAACCAATTGTGGGTAAGCCACCTTTATATTTGTGTTTTTTTAAATAAAAAGAAAAAAAGAAAGAGGGAAAAAAAAGAGAAGAAATTTTTAAAAAAATGTAAAGCAGCTTGTCCGAGTGAATAATGTTGGTCAGTAAAGAGAAATGGCTACATTTTTAAAGTCCAAGTGTATTATGTTAAAGTGAGTTGTAAGGTGTGGAGTGTGTGATTTTCATAAACGTCAAGTCAAGACTCATGTTGTGAGAATAGTATATATTGTCCAACAATGTGTTAATAAAATTTGTTGTAAATGTCAAGTTATTATGTCTTTATATATAGTGTCTAGCTATAAAAAGAGTCAAAACGTAATGTGAGAGTTATGTGGTATTGTGGTGAGGAGTTATTGTATTTTGGGTGTTAAAATAGTTTGTAATTTGTCGAAAGAGCTCAGTGTTGTGTTTTTTTTTAAATGTTGGTCTATGGTTGAGATGCATTGTATTTGAGGTGCATGATCGGTGGTACCCAACACCCCTCACTATTGTGTTGAAAACAAATTCCAAAGACTACAAGAAGAAACGTTTACATCACTTGACTAAATGGGAAAGGCAAAGAGGAAACAAGCCAAGAAGCAAGCTGAAGTTCAAAAGTGTGTGACACCAAATAATGATCTTTATTTCCAAGAAGCTAGTGAAGGTGGAGAATTCTTAACACTTAGGTCTGCTTACAATTGATTCTCAAAGAAGTTGATGTTTGTGAAGATTGTTTTGAAAATGGTGTTACATTCCCTATTGATGTTGTGAAGAAAGTATACATGGGATTAATCACTCTTAATATCCTTATAGAGGAGTGTAAAAGACAAAAGGAAACAAATGAAAGGTTGAAGGTCAAGCCTATGATAGCAAAAGTTTGTTATGACACAAGCAACCTTATCCAAAGGACAGATTGCGCTTGTGATACTGGCGATTTGAACATTGTTGATGATAGTGGTATTTGTGTTGAAGATGAGCATCATGATCTCATGCTCAATCTTGTTGATTGTGTTGGCCATGACAAAGGCCATGTTGTTGAAGAGCATAGTGATGACTCTTAAAACTACCAAGAACTCTACAAATCTTAAGATGCGTCTTTAATCTAAAAGCCATGCAAAAGGTCAAGCACCATCAAGTGATAATTGAATTGCATTTTTTTTACAAAGCACAGGACTAAAGGGGGTTCTAGTCCCTTTTTTAATCTGTCAATCAACATTAAGAGATTATAACTTTTCCCAATTAATGATGACAAAATGCCTAACCCATTCCATTGAATTGCCACAGCTCATTAATTGCAAAAGTGAGACACTGAATGGAGAGCAGAAACTGTAAGCAAATGCATTAAACAGCTCTTATAGTAGTGTATCATACTAAAGCTGTTTTGTGAACATAACGGCAAAAACAGCAACAAAATAGAGTAAAAGATAGTTTTATACAAAAGAAAATCCATATTTATTTTTGCCCTTCCACATCGATTTTACTCACATGATTGGCATTTCCATTATTGAGTGTTATATATCCCTAAATACAAAGCAACAATACAATCACTTTGGCACAATAAAAGCCTTTAAAGAACCATTATGAGGAATAATAACAAATAAACTATCCAGCATGAACAGAACAAAATATCAGGTTACAAGCAATTAGATTTTCTGGACCTACCAGTTCATTTGTCAACTGGTTGTCTTGGAATGTCTGTTTTAGAGTATAAAAGTCCATATATATGCCTGCACCTAAATCCCAATCAGCAATCTCTGACTTGTGTCCCTCCATTGAACTTGCAAGCCTCCAAATCTCGGAATGTTGACCTGCATAAAGAACAAATGTTAATAAAAAATGCACATACTGAAAATGCAAAGAACCTTATGCAATATTCTTTGCATAAATAACAGGAATTGACTCCATAAATGACAGAACCATGGGTAACTGCAAAATAATATAGATCTTTGAGATGCCATAAATGTTTGGTAAAAGGGGGGAAAAACAAAAAGTTACTCTCAGGCTTTCAACATCCCTGCTAGTGAAATTAATTATCATTTATCTATTTAAAATTTTTCCCCACATTAATCTAGCATTGTAATAGCAGTTCTGGGTAATCGTAATTGCTCTAAATGTTCAAACTTCTTCCATATTTATGGCTCAAAATCAGGATTTCCTGTTTTCCTACAAAAATAGGAGAATTCCATGAAATGTTTGATTTATGGGTCATAATCACATTTTCTTATTCTAAAGCACTTCTTAAAATGTAAGCAAAACATTAAAACCAGGGATCCTTCCAACCATTTCATGACACTTGACTTGGTTTGCCCCTACCTTATTCAGTCAGAAAGCTTTTTTGTTGCCCTGTACAGCACTATATTCAATGAATCAGATGAAAATTGTTTCGGTTCCCCAAATGTTACTTGTAAGGAATTTTTGAGCTCACAGTGCTACAAATTCTAAATTGGACACCCAGAATTGTCATTCCTCACCAGTCTTGTGTTTCTTGCCTATCAGTTGGCATGTAGAACTCCATAGATTAGAACAAACTTAAGTTGCTAAGAAGCATATATCCTGATGTACTTTTGTGTTGGCAATTTCTTGCTCTTCCTGATGTCTAGGTATCTAAAAAGCAACCCAATTTTTGGTCATTTTTCTACCATATAAAGGTTATTATTCAGGCATTCCATAGACAGAAAGATGGTTATTATATCGTACAATACATATCCTTTTCCTTCAGATGATAAGCAATGGTGTTCAATATAATAGGAGTAGACTCTTTTTGACCTGCTAACTGCTACTGTAATCACTCCTCTGGTTCTCACTATGTTAGTAACCTTATTGAATAATATACGATTCACCTTTGATACAACACAAGTTAATGCTATTGGACATGGAAACACTAAATTATTTCTGAAACAAAGTTGAACGGGCTTTGCTAGGCCAGTAGCCAATAATGTAAGGACTTGATGCATGTATAATCTTCTAACAATGAGTAAGTGGAGATCTGTTTGTGCAAATCAGTCAATGAATCTTGCTGTTGCTTTTGACAGCAATATAGATAGATAGATAGATCTTTAAAAACAAGGAACCTGACTTCTTCCTTATCAACTTGGTCTAATATTCTTGCAGTCTAAAAAGGGTTCTTTGATTGGTAATTAGCCAGGCAAAACCTCATGGGTATTTCAGCCAAACAACACTCTTTCTGAAAAAAGATGTGTGATTGTACATACCTTTACCTCCTTTACAAACTCATAAAGCAAAGATCATATATTGCACCCATAAGATTTCAAGCTCAACTAGCTCTATTAATAACAAGGTTGACATAGCCAAGTATCTAGAAAAGAGCAAAATACCCATCCACTGCTGCTTATACCATGTTTCATAGCCAGGAAGAAAAGATTGTTGTAGATGAGAAAATAGTATCATTCCTTGTAGTTAGAAACCCACTTCCAATCAAAGGAATTTAATATAACCGTTACTTCTCTGCTATTTAGACTCTGACTTAACTTTCAGTAATATGGCTTGTAAATTTCATAGCTAAAACGAATAAATTTCTGCTCTTCTAAGTTCTTCGTGTTGCCACATTTGATGTCATGGTCTTTTTTCATATGCTTCTATTGAGCATGAGAATTATTAGAATATGGCTATGTGTTTATTAGATTATAGTTGATGAATACCTTCCATTCGATTAAAACCTTATTTTTCCAACATGAGGAACCAAAACAATAGATTTGGGGATTGGATGATTTGCAATTGTTAAATAAATTCACCCAAAAAGAGAAAAGGAAAAATGGGGTTTATTACAGAATGATAACATTATCCCATCCAATGTCTTTCAGGATGCTTAAACTATGAAACTTCAGAGCAAAGAAAAAATTATTTATAAGGATAGAATGCTCACATGAACAAAACAAAGTAGGTGCAACTGATGTCACAAAAAGCACGTGGGCCCTTTGCCACTGTAAACTCTTCAAAAGATGTTCAAGAGCTTTCATCGAGTCCCCATAGTATTGATAATGCATGGCCTGCAATTTAGAAGCAGAAAAAGATACCAAATTTGCATTACACTAAAATGTCACTGATATAACATTATCACAATATGGGAATAGCATAAGTAACATAAGGTCAACTTTCCAAAAATGAATATTTATTTTTATGAAGGTACACACTTAGCAGAAAAGCAATTGATATCCCTCAATCAATGAATAAAAGACATGGTGAGATAAACAAGGTTTTGTTGTTGATGAGGGAAGAAAGATTACCAAAGCCTCATGCATCCATTCAGAGGGTATGCACAGTTCCTCCTCAATAAATTTCTTTTGTGTCTCCACCGTGCTCCATATCTCACAGTATTGACATAAAATTTCTTTGATAACTTTCTCATGAAGCATTGGATAATCTTGACTAGGAGGCATGTGAAGAACAACATAAATGGCCCAGTCACATTCTCCCAAACAAAGGAGTTGTGACACAAAGCTCATGGTTAACACATGTAGATCTTTATAGTCTAGAACACCAATTGCTTGCAGGATAGCCTGTTGATGCCAGGTCATATGATAATCAAGGGCATCATAAGTGGATGTAAAGGGACTGAACATCTTATTCAAATTTACATCCTTCTCATCACTGGCATGCAATAGCATGAGATAATAGGTCAAATCATAGTGGCCCTTCACATTCAGGTGCAATGCCTCTTCAAGAGGTCCTTCATCAATGTAGATGGGAACTGGAGATGGTGCTACTCCTTGATCAACAAGCTGTTGGTAAAATTTGATAATAATGGGAAGAGAAGTATCTGGCGGTAAGTTATACCACATCAGCAGGCCTAGATACCGTTTCCAATCAACTTCAACATCTCCAAGAGCACCTTGAATATCACCTGCAAGCAACTTATAAAGCTTCAACCTATCCTTCTCAATGAAGCTATAGTCCAGCCCTTCATTGTTCCATATTTCAAGTTGAGCAGCCATATCCTTCCTGTTAATCATTGACCCACCAGCTTGACTGATTAGGCAAGCCATTCTTACATCTCCTCTGTGAGCAGTCAGTTGGACAGCTTCATCGAGTTGTCTGCCAGTCAAAAAAGAAAATACCTTTTCCAGTTCACTTCCCTCATCTAAACGGCCAACTTCATCCTGAACACGGTGGCAAACACTCTCTTGCAACCAGCCACTAAACTGTGCCCTGCGGATTAAAGGTTCTGCCTCAGGGTCAATTTTTATAGAGCCATCCTTCACATCTTCCATACCATCTAACTCTTCATTGTTATCTTCAGACATTGAATTAGTCTCTCTTTCTGAGAATAGCACACTCAAAAGGTGCCAAACCATACGTTGATGCATCAGTAATATTCGTTTTGACCTAGACAAACCTGAAACATTGAGTTGATTCCCAATAAGATCTTGATAGCCCTGACAAACATCTGGAAGTTCAGTGCGGGTGCAAACAAGATCCCTCAGTTTCAAATTATGATGACTATTTTCTAAGCCAACAAGAACTCTGCTCATTGACATATGAAGCTTAAGCGGGGAAATAAATTGCAAATTGATAAGTTCATCATTCACATTCGCCTGATCATCCCTCACGATATTGTCAATGGCAACTTTTTCTATTTTAATCACCGATGATAAACCTTGCGCAGGACCCATGTGTACAACGGGTGTACCACTGTGTACAAGTAATCCATTTGGTCCCCATCCAACTCGAAAAGACCTTCCCATAAACAATGCTGCATCAACAAGATTCCGAGAATGCCTAGATACGGGAGTTTCAGCTTTTGTGTCTAGATTGAAGCCTCCTAGTTTAGCTCTCTTTGGTGCAGCATATTCTCCTTTGTTTTGCTGTGTCATGAGAATGGGGGGAGAACCGTCTTTATTGTACTCCAGCAAACCTTGCTTACCATTTGCAATGCGACCCACATAAGGTGATTGTTGCCATGTGGTATGTGGGCTTGCCTTCTTCACAGAAACTTTAGGAGGAGAGCGCTGGGATCCAATTCGGTAAACAGATTCTTTAGATGGACTTCTCTGCGGAGTCCTTCGAGAAGCTGGCGTCCTGTGTAAATTCTTGTAGCCCCTGGACAACTTGCTTATAGCTCCGGGCATTGCTATGTCTTCAGCTTCTTCTTCTTCCTCTGCTGGGAAAAATAGCATTCTCATTTGCTGCATTTTCACAGGGTCAAGTCTAAGATGTTCAGGAAGAGAATGCGACAACACGCGTTGATAGGAAGCGGCCTGAATTTCATCCAATGCCATTTGATCCTCAGGATTCTCTTCTTCGGCATTTGGGAATTCAAAGCTAGCATTCTCTTCTGCAGAACCTGCGTCATTGCCGCCTTCTGCTTCTTCCAAAATAGCCAACTGCCTGGAATTTTCCTGCATGGCAGCATCAGAATCTAACTCATCTTCATCATCATCGTCATCAAGTCCAAACCTGCTAAAGTGTTGAACCAGAAATTTCCATTCACCGCTGGAACCATTAAAAGAAACGAACTGAGCACCTTGCTGTTCAGTCTTTCTCTTCAATCTATCTACGTATTTTTCCAAGTCTGTGCCTCCAAGAGCAGCCACTGCTTTCAGACTATCTGACCTAATGAAAAGAGTAACCTCTGCAGCCTTGTTCAGACCCTTACCAATAGGAGGCTTATTGTTTTCATCCTTGTACACCCACACTTCACAGCTCCTAAATTCAACAATTGTCTCTATATCCAACCATCTGACATCTGTTTCACCAAAAAGTCTTACAAATCCAAAACCTAGTCTTCCTACAGTAAAGTTAGACACCCTGCAACAATACCCTGGCTCAACCCGCTCTCTGGCAATTAATTCTGCTGCCGAAGGTTCTGTAAAATAATCTGCACTATGAAACCTCGGAACGCATGCCTTAGCATCGGCATAATCAGAAGGCCAAGTGTTTAGGTCACTCTGAAACCAATCCACTCGACCCATTTGAGGTGAGAAACACAAATAAGTTTCCCCCAGTTAAATATCTATTTGACTCGTCAATGTCAAGGATGAGTTGACCTTGCGCACTGTTCCTGGTAAGTAAAAAGATCAATTAGAGAACATGATGGGCGAGACACAATATACTTATTGAAATCATACTTAGGGTTTCAACATTTGACATAGAGGGTCAAACAGTGGTTGGAAAACACAACAAAGTATTGCATGTTTGCATATTACACTGGTACAAGGGCCTCTCCGCCAGGCTCTGGTCTAGCTGCAAGATGGGGCATTGGTCGCTACATTGAACCAGCTTCAAAACCCAAGGCATGCTCCAAACAAACAGCTTTCCAAAAATATATATATATGGACTTAAAAATTATGTAGCCATGCTTGCACAGTTCGGAAAAGGATACGCAAGGGGACTACTAAGTTACTGGATTCGACAATTTTCACTGGAAAAGAACAATAAATTTAATTTGACTTGAAAAAAATTGCATCTCAACTATCTTCCAGTCGAAAATCAGGGATTTCCACCGGAACGATAATAAACTGAAATTGGCGGAGTATTAGGAAGGAGGGTAGATAACATTCAAATGACGACTATTTCGAGTGTAAAACCCGGAGTAATAGCTTCTGTTTCACTAATGGCCGTAAAATCTATGTTGGGGTGGGTTCCAAACCTCAAAATATTAAGGTTAAATCTTCAAATAATAATACTGACCTGCTTCAAAAAAAGGAGATTCGATTTTCGCGGGCTTTAACATTGCGGCCGCTTGAAGAGTTTCTCCCTGCGGAGAGAATTAGAGCAACGGAAGTTGGTTCTGCCGGTATTTGATATTTGCCGCCCAACCGTTGCCCGCTCCCGTGGAGTATCAATTGTAGGGTTTAAACGGGTTTTTGGCAGTAAAAGCTATAATGGAGAACGACGGGTCTTGAAAGTGTTACGTTTAAATCATGTGCCTTAGTATTTCTAACATTCGAAAGGAAGAGACTAGAATTTCAACCTGAGATTAGAAAGAGATTTTTTAAATTCTGATTTATTTATATATTTTAAATTTTTAAAAATAATTATATGAAAAAATTAACACAGAAATTCATAACATTATTGGGTATTGTGACTATAAACTCTAGTCCGCTAGGTTAGACGAAGTCAATAGACCCCATCAAATTGGAGCAGTTAACCCATTGGGTTAGATGAAGTTAACGACACCGTCCTCCAAAACATCCAATTGGGGCAATCAACCGACAAACACTAAGTGGCTGCCATCAAGCCTATTTCTTTTTAGGTATGTCGTGGTTGAACTTTAAACCTCTTTGAACAGAGGTCCAAGCTCTAACCATTACGTTGTTCTTATTAAAAGAAATTGAGTTTACATTATTCTTATAAAGGATCTATATAAGAAAAACAATTACTTCAAGACAAAGTTTCATACTAATTATGCATTCAACCACTTCCTTTTTTTTAGTATGTTGTGGTTTGAACTTTAGACCTCCCCGAAAAAATAAATTTTTATACTAATTATCTATCCAACATTCTTTTTTGGGTACGTTGTGGTTTGAATTTTAGACCTCTCCGAGACATAGTTTTATATTAACTATGCATCCAACCTATCTCTTTTTGGGTATATAGTGGTTTGTGGTTTGAACTTTAGACCTCTCCGAAGAGATGTCAAAGCCCTAACCATTGCATTGGCCTTATTAGTCAAAATTGAGTTTACAAGGTTGTTATAAGGGGTTTATATATGAAAAATAATTACTTTGAGACAAAGTTTTATACTAATTATGCATTTATTTACATTGCAATATAATTATTACATTCACCTTATAAATTTTGTATTTTATTAAGATGAAAATTAATTTTGTGACTTAATCAATTTTTTTAATGCATCTTTGCATTGTGTTGTCTATTTTTGTTTCTTAATTACAATAAATTCAAGACTTTAATAACTTAATAAATTCTTAATAATTTTGGGGTGGGAGGTCATCTTTTCAAATTTTTGCTCCCTTCATGGTTCTTTTTGACGATTTTCAGGTGTAATTCTTGTTTTTCCATATCTGTTAGGCCTTTCCATTCTTAACTTGATGTCTAGAGTGTTGTTTTAGGACCTTCATTGCATTTTCCTGGATTGTTTCAGGGAGGTTTTCTCTTGGTGTTCCTGCTTTGCAATGCTACCTGGCTGAATAATCCTGGTTTTTTTTTGGCATGGATTTTTTGGGGGGCTTTGTTTCTTGTTTGGTTCGAGAAGTGGACTGACGATGCTCTCCCCTACAGTTTTGCTTTTGGCCTTGGAAGAGGGTCATGCGTTTTTTGGTTCACAAGGGTGGCTCTCTGTTCTTTCCTGAGCCTTGTTTTGTTTCGGGGTGGGCTTTTGTTCTCCTATTCTACTGTTGCCTAGAGGATCTTTCTCTGTGTTTCTTTTTGGTCTTTGGGAGGAGACCATGGTTTTATTGCCCATAAATGAGAGGCTCTGGCGATTGAATCTGGTTCAAGGGTTTCTCAATGGTTCCCTTCTCTCCATTATTCTAGTCTTGGAGGGAGGACCCTATGCTCTTTTGTATTGCATAAGGGCTCTATTGGTTTCTTCTTATTCCATGGCGGGGTTGGGCTTCTTGCAGATCTGTTGGTGTTTATTTTGACGAACTTGTCTGCAAATTTTTTTTATCTTGGGGGAGATCATGTGTTGATTGTGTGTTGCAATGGATGGCTTCCTAAAATCTAACATTGTGTATGACCTACTTCATGATTTGGGGGCATTATTTCTTGGCCAAGGGTTTTTGGATCTAGGTATGCATCACTTTCTCTGCAGGATGACCTTGCGGCTTGTGGTTGGGGTTCTTGCAGATATGTTGGTATTTATTTTGACAAACCTGCCTGTAGTTTTTTTATCTTGGGAGAGATCATGTGCTAATTATTTGTTGCAGTGGAGGGCTTCTTGAAATCTAACATCGTGTATGATCTACTTCATGGTTCGAGGGCATCATTTCTTGGCCAAGATTTTTTGGATCTATCTATGCATCACTTTCTCTATAGGATGACCTTGCAACCTGTGGATCCTTTCTTGGGTTGTTTCATTTCCAGGCCTCCAAAGACCCAATGTGGGTTATCTTTTGGATCTTGTGTTTTGCTTACTTTGATCTGCTCGGTGCTGATCTTTCTATGTTCTAGCGGGTAGACCTATGAAGTGTCTGCTCTCTGCTCTAGACTATTTGGTTTTCTCTTGGGTGGGAAAACCTTTTTCAAATTTTAGTGTACGAGATTGTTAGGTTTTCTCCTAGGCGGGAAAACCTTTTTCAAATTTTAATGTACGAGATTGTTTGGTTTTCTCTTGGGTGGGAAAACCTTTTCAATTTTCAGAGCACGGGAAGCCTATCTCTATGGTTGTGAGGTTTTCCTTCAATGGGAATACTTGTTTCAATTTTTGTGGGGGTGTTTCCTATTGTGTTGGGAAACTTTCTTTTTGTCTTTGTTCTTGTCTAGAGATGGTTTTGAGGAGATTGTCTCTGGGTGTCTTCTTTGGGGATCGTCTCCCTATTTTTGGGAGGTTGTTTCTTTTGTTTTTTCCTCATTGTAAAAGGTTACGGGACCCTTTCAAAACCCCTTTTACCAATCAAAATAAAAACCTTAATAATTTTTTTAAAGAGTCCTATATATCTCTTGAATATTTGAATAGATCAACTTCATAGTCACTTTTATTCTTATTTGTGGTCTTAGTTCCACATTTTTGTTAGATTTCATATCAGTTTCTAAAAATGAATAGGATCAACATGTTACCCAATATTGTTGAAAAAGCAATACACACAAAACAATGCACAAAATATATGAGGGTGTGTGTGGACATCAAATAATAGAATTACAATCCAAACAATAAATAAAATGGTTGGTATGTCTTTAGGTCAAGGTTAAGTGATTGACTTTAAGGATTAAATTAATAAAATGTTACAAAAGTACTTTTTTAAGGTTTACAAAGGTGCAAAGAATTTATATGAACAATACAATATAAAAGTCAATTATGGCCTCGAGAGAAGCTTGACCACCTTATATTTCAATATTCCTCCTCAACTTGAACAAAGGACATGGAGAGAGACCCTTATTTGTCGTCTCCTTAAAGAGACACTCCTATATCAAGTAGATCTTGCATGTGCATAGAAGGAACCTTGGGCATGACCTTGATCAAGATATTTGTTGCTTGCTTTAGTGAAGGTACAAAAACTAGATCAAACATCCCACATGCATGAAGTTATTTCACAAAAAGCATTTAAATCCCCTATATGCTTGGTTTGTTAACAAAACACTAGATTACAAACAAGTTGTATAGTGCTTTAATTATCACATTAAAGAGTTACTAGAAAACTATGAGGAATTTCAATCCCCTCCAAAATCATGATCATCCACTAAAGATGCTTAGTTGCCTTTTTGGTAACACAATATTCAAATTTTGTATAAGATTGAGATATGGTGGATTGGTGTTTGGAACACCAAGAGATAGGATCAAATACCAAATAAAACATAGCTTGTTAGGACCATTGTTCATCCAAATCATCAACCTAATCAACATTTAAAAATATTATCAAAAATAGAGGAGATCCAACTAAGTAGTGAATTCTTATTTGATAAGTCCCTTATATGTACTTGAGAATCCTTTTATTTATAACCTAATTACTCTCTCGAGGTGCCTACATGTAGTTCAAACAATAGTTGATAGTAAGAGCTATATTGACTCTTGTGTGAGTTGGACAGATAATCCCACCCATAGGAGATTGCTACAAAGTAGCATCCACCAAAGGAATGGTACAATTAGCCCAAAGCTTGGGGCCTAAAGTGAAAGGAGTCCAAGGGGACTTATAATCCTCCAACCTAAAACACTAGAGAAGGTCAAAAATATACTTGGATTATGAAATGGTGATGCTAGAATTTGTCTTATCAATTTGAATCCCCAAAAAGTAGTGTAGGAGACCCAAATTTGTCATCGCAAAAGTGGAATGAAGTCATGACTTCATATCCTAGATCAAGACAAGAGAGTTATTGGTAATGAGAAGATCATCGATATAAATAGCAATCACCAAAGTCTCCCTATCCTTATTGTTGAGCAAAACATTGGTTAATTTTCTACGGTTTAATTCATTACCTCCATTTAATTATCAACCCAAGACAACTCGTAAACTTGTGAGTGTCATGCATAGTATATGCCTGCAGTGTGGGGAATGAATTCCTTTGTACCTATTTAGTTTGGTGGGGGTGTTTGTTCATTTTTATTTCAGCCAAACCAAATAAAATAAAGTGTAGAAAAATAAATAAATAAACTAAAACTAAAGTTGAAATTAAAATGCTAAAATAAAAGTGTAGGAAATAAAAGTACAGGAAAATAAACACACAACTAAATTAAAATAAAGCAGGAAACTAATCTATTGAAAATAAATAATAGAAATAAAAATGGGAGGACTACAAGGAGTGGGCCCAAGCTTTCGTAGGTAGTCCGCTCAATTAATTACATAAGAATTACTTTCAGAAAAATAAGAGTATTTGCAACTCTATAGAATAAAAGAAATAAAATTATTTTATTGATTGTGTAAAATGATCCTCCTTGTATTCGTTTGGCCTACGTTCTTATATAAAATGTAGTCAGATCTCGTTACAATAATAAATTTGTCTATTTTTAATCACCTAATGTGATTTGTTACAATACATTTATACATAGATATTATTCTCCTATTTAAAAGCATGTTCGTTCACCAAAAGGATAAATATAGTAATCCTTAGGTGTACATAACAATCTAATCTTAAAAATAATGCTTTAAAAGCTTACATGGTCAATCGGTCAACTTTTAATAATTAGAATAAAAGTGCTTTATTCTATTATAATCATAAAAATCTAATATGCATAAGAATATGAATATTTCTCCTTTATCTTTTGTGCAACAACCTCCTTCAAAAGTGCATGGTCAATTGGTCAACTGGTCAACATTGAATTGGTCAACCGATCAACATTGACTTGGTCAACTGATCAACTCATCAATGGGAGTCAGGCATCGAGAAACAGGTCGAGAGTCAAGCATCGAAAAATAGATTGGGAGTCAGGCGCCAAGAAATAGGTCAGGAGCCAGGCGCCACCAATAGTCAGGATTTGGGCACCGCCAATAGTCAGGAGTCAGACGCCTACCTTCATCATTTACCATTGTTCTTTTCAAGATGTTTTCATACATTGTCAATCCCAAATAGGATGTAGACTCAAAAACATCATATTAGTAGCAAAAACCTGCATTTACACACATTTTCCACTAAAAACACTAGTCAAGCATAATACTTCATTTTCTATCAATTATATGCAAAAACTATATAAAAATACATTTCAAATGCTAATTAAACCAATAATGATGCCCTTAAAAGTGTATGTAAAATGAGCATTTATGGTGCTCATCATTCCCCCATGTTGAAGATTTGACATGCCCTCATGTTACAGCCCCCCGATACATTTTTTTTGGTAAAATATGATATGGGAGGCAAGCGCAAAAATTGGATGTTTATGGGAGTTAGGCGTCACTCTCGCAGAAGACGAGATTCGGGTGCTTTCCTTTTGGAATATGGGAGATGAGTTTTTTTTTAAATGTTTTTGGGGTAGTGAAATTCATCTCATGTTTGAGGCATGCCATATGGCTGAATTCTAATGGGAGAATTAATAACAAGAAAGATGGCGGTATCTACTAGTATTAACATATAAATGATTTTTAAAATAATTATGCAAATAATTAATGGAAAACTTAGTACATACCTGGGTGAATTTCGTGAATCATGATATGTACAATGCTTGATGGTGTGAAACGTCTGCATTCAACCTAAAATTGTGATGTCCTAGAAAATGAAGTTGTTGTGACCTTGATGTATCTTGGAATATATATATATCTTTTTTAACCCACTGAGCGTTACTACACCAACAATGAAGCTAATAAATTGAACACGTCATGATCAACCATCAAACTACGAACAAACAGTCAAATCATAACCACCACAGAAAATTATGAGATTTCTTTCTCCTCTAGAAATTAAATTTGCAGGCATCATCCAAAACTGCATTCAAACGAGGCCTGAAATTGATTTCATGTTTTCCCAACAATTTTCCTCCAATGGCATTCTCCAAAATTTTTCTCCAATGACCTCTAAAGCTTTGGATATTTCTTCTTCCAGGTCATTATTGGGAGTGAAAATTCTAGCAATTTTACTTCCAAGTGCAACAACTCAGGCTCTTGGATTGTCTTCCCATTTTGAGTTGGTTGTGTTGCATTGAGTGTATGGTAAAATTGCACTTGTATTTTCAAACTAATTACCAACAACATCAACCCCAAAATGTCTCTCCACTGTGCTTGTGTTGATGATGTTTGTTCAGCCCCACTATGCAGTTTTAACAATTTAATCAGACATAATCATCTAGAATTTTCTCTTTAGTGGAGGTCCCCATCACTGCAACTGATTTGCTCCTCATAGCTCAAAACAAAGTGTAGATTGAATTGGCTTCCTTGAAAATAATGTCATCTCCCGTGAGTTGTAAAAATTAGTTATACACAAAAATTTGAAAAATAACAAACACAATTGAACTTATGCCAGTGATCTTTTCTACACAGCTACTGGAGTGCAGCAAAGAATATGAAATCTCCATGCCCATATGTGTTGCTAACAGAGAACAAAAAATTAACTACAACAATTTGAGTTGGTTAATTTAAAACTAGGTGGCCAAGTTGGAGGTGGAGTTAGTCATCATCTCCACAAAAAATTCTAAACATGCCAAAATAATGTAGGTCCAAGTGCATCGATGAAGCCAACTTTCATTTTTTTCAAGTGACAAGTTTCATTTTTTTTCCTTCAGCAGATGTTGATTGTTGGAAACAATGGCTACATCCTTCAGGAAGTTGGTCTCCTGACCTTCTACAATTTCTATTGTGGAATTTGTATGGATATCATCCTCCATAGTTGCATGCCACATTGTTACCATGTTCTTTTATGGTATCCAACAAATGCTTGTTGTAATGAATCATTGCAAAGTGGAGCCACCTTTTCATAGCATTTGTGATCAAACATATCCCACTTGCAATCCGAACAACTTCAAAAATCATTGTTTACATAGTAATTGCATCTAATTTTTTGGATACCTTGCGTAGTTTGCTACACCATGGCCAATCTTACCCATTGGGGGTATTCTTTTTGTGGGTGTGGACTTTAACAAGTCTAGCATTGCAACCATATCTTATCATATATTTTTTAAAGTTGTAGCTTGAGCTCTCTTCTCTTCTACTGGTGTTGATGGGCAATGATAGTTCTCCACTTAAGGGCGAGTGTGCTACCTCCCCTACTTTATTTTACTACTACTAGTTGGAGATTTCTCATTCCCCTTATGAACCAAGCTGGTTCTAGGAAAAGAGGATACTCTCTACCAACAAGTAGAAAAAAAATAAAAAGTCTATTTTAAATTTGCACTCAATTTTGAGCCTTCTTAGCAGAAGATTCTAGTTGGCTGAGAATCGACACTGTTTTTTTTTTCAAATATCTAGGCACCACTCTTCCTGGTGGAAGATTGACACCACTTATTGGTGCCTTCCTCCAGGTGGGAATAAGACACTATTGTATTGGGTTGATTTTAGGCACTATCTTCCTAATCGGAAGTGAGTGTATTTTTTTACATTATTGCACTCCTAGCAGGGCACGACATGGTTGTATCTGTTAGACCTAGTTTAAGCCGATTGTTGACAGATTGTACTCAAGGTCATGTCCTGCAAAACTAAACACATGAAAGCAGGAAATAATGAATCATGGAACCTGTGCCTGATAGGCCTAGGTTACTCAAGCTACCTACAAAATACATTTAGGGCATCAATTATTTTAAAGCAAAAATACACACTTAAAGCAAAATAATAGGAATCATGTGAATCTTGTGCCTGATAGGTCTAGATTTCCCAAGCTACCTACAAATTGCATTTAGGGCACGATTTTCTACAAAGATAAAATAAAAACTATGTTAAGCATAATAGATTCCATGTTATTTTTTTTAACCCTTTTATTTTTTATTTGGAAAATAACTCCCAACCATAGGGAGGATTCACACAGTTTACTTTTTTTCACGTATCCCCCATGTCGATGTATGATCCAGTCTAGCAAATGTGAGGTGGTTGTAAATGGAGTCTATTCATTGTTACTCAAATATCATCTTAGCACTCTCCTCCGCTCTTGGTGTAGCATCTCTGACTCTGTCTACCATCTACTCAGGTTGTAACAATCATGCACTTTACAGCAAAATTTTCCCAAGTTCCACAACCACCTTGGGTTGGAAGCCTTTTGCTTGATCAGGGTTACTTAGGCTGCCTTCGAATGCCTATGTTGTCAAGGCAAACTCTGTTGGCTTCACCTGTTTGGACTAGATGCTACACGATCGAGGTATATAAGACGGTTCGTATAGTGCTATTACGAACTCCACATATAAATTTCACTTTACAAAATCTTCATAGACAACTCCTTATTCATCTACATCGCACTTCATGTTGTCCTGCAAAACATAAAAAGAAAAATCTAAACTAAAGGCATTAAAGTAAAATTCTAAACTAATGGCATTAAAATAAAATTTTAAACTATTTTTTTTTTATTTTTTTGAACATTGTGAACAACGTTCATTGTGTTGTTGGTGGCAATAATGAAGGTGGGTTCTCCCCCATACCTACAACTGAACTAGTCTCTAAAAATCATCCCTTTCTTCATCAACTAGTATGATATGTTGCAGCATGAGAAGAGCATGGCCTCAAAAAATTCTTCCAACTCATTGGTAAATTGTGCAGGTAGATAAATGACTACTTTTTTAACATGGTGTAGCAGTATTCTAAAAAAAACATGTGCTAGTTTCTGATTCACTCGGTCACCTTAAGCACAAGTGAAGAGCATACTCCTGGCAAGATGTTCTTTTTAAATTCTACTATTTTTTTTTCGTTATTTTTTTTGCTACAAATGTCATCATTAAAATTTATCAATATGTTGAGAATTGTTAAGCCTATAATTTTTTTATCGTTAAAACTAGGCTTCTTGAGGCATAATTTCCTAATGGTTTATGTGTAAATAAACACATTCCTAATAGTTTGACAATAAAAGTTTTCAATTGTTTCATAATATCAAATGAAGGTTGTGCCATTTCTCTAATTTCTTGAAACCATTAAGAATACAGTGGAAATCCTTCATTGCCTAATTTTTCTACTTTTTCAACAACACGATTTATTTCTACTTCTACACTTAATATGGTACATCGGGTTCATTCCTAGATTTACCTGATAAGTTGGTAAATTTAAACTGTTGCCTATGGGATTTGGCTTTGGTTGTGTCGATAACTGTTTTGGCCTTGTAAAAAGGCCCTTGGTGGACTCATGCTTCTCAGGTAGAGGATCTACAGGTAAGGTAATCTGAATGTAATTTTCAAACTGACTGACCTATGGATCATACACTACAGTTTTGACACTCCTCGATAACGACACCAAATTGTTAGACAAAACATTGGTTAATTTTCTACGATTTAATTCATTGCATTCATTTAATTTTCAACCCGAGATAGCTCGTAAACTTGTGAGTGTCATGCAAAGTATATGCCTGCACCGTGGGGAATGAATTCATCTGTGCCTATTTAGTTTGGTGGGGGTGTTTGTTCATTTTTATTTCAACTAAACCAAATAAAATAAAGTGCAAAAAAAAACTTAAACTAAAGCTGAAATTAAAATGTTGAAATAAAAGTGCAAGAAATAAAAGTATAGAAAAATAAACACAACTAAATTAAAATAAAGCAGAAAACTAATTTATTGAAAATAAATAATATAAATAAAAAGGGAAGGACTACTATAAAGAGTGGGCCCAGTCTCCCACAGGTAGTCCGCCCGGTTAATTACATAAGGATTGCTTTCAAAAAATAAGAGTATTTACAACTTTGTAGAATAAAAGAAATATAATTATTCTATTAATTGTGTAAAACAATCCTTCTTTGTATTCGTATGGCCTACGTTCTTATATAAAATGTAACCAGATCTCATTACAATAATAGATTTATCTATTTTTAATCACCTAACATGATTTGTTACAATACATTTATACACAAATATTATTCTCCTATTTAAAAGCATGTTCGTTCACCAAAAGGATAAATATAGTAATCCTTAGGTGTACATAACAATCTAATCCTAAAAATAATGCTTTAAAAGCTTACATGATCAACTTTTATTAATTAGAATAAAAGTTTTTTTTTTTATTATAATCATAAAAATCTAATAAGCACAAGAATACAAATATGTATCCTTTATCTTTTATGCAACAACCTCCTTCAAAAGTGCGTGGTCAATTGGCCAACTGATCAACGTTGAATTGGTCAACCGATAAACATTGACTTGGTCAACCGATAAACTCATAAATGGGAGTCAAGTGCCAAGAGATAGGTTTGGGAGTCAGGCATAAGGAAATAGGTCTAGAGTTAGGCATCGAAAAATAGGTTGGGAGTCAGGCGCCAAGAAACAGGTCGGGAGCTAGGCGCCACCAATAGTCGGAAGTCAGGGGCCGCCAATAGTCAGGAGTCGGGAGCTTGCCTTCACCATTTACTGTTGTTCTTTTCAAAATGTCTTCATGCATTGCCAAACCCAAATAGGATGTAGACTCAAAAACACCATATTAGTAGCAAAAACCTGCATTTACACACATTTTCCACTAAAAACACTAGTCAAGCATAATATTTCATTTTCTATTAATTATATGCAAAAGCTATATAAAAATACATTTCAAATGCTAATTAAACCAATAATGATGCCCTTAAAAGTGTATGTAAAATGAGCATTTTTGGTGCTCATCATTTATTTTTTATGTAATTATTATGTTCAGTCTCACGTTGCCAAAACCTATAATGGAGAAAAAATAGTGAATCTTCTCATACCATGTGTGAGGTGTCTGCTTAAGTTTGTACAAGGACCTAGTCAAATGACAAACCATGGGAGTAGGGCCCTCAAGCTCAAATTCAAGTGGTTGTTGCACGTATATCTCCTCCTAAAGCATGCAAGAAGGCACTCTTCACATCCATCTAGTGTACCTTTCATCCATATGAGACAACTATAGAGAGAATAATTATGATTGAGTCCATCCTAGCCACTAGATCAAATGTCTTAGAATAATCAACTCCCTCTTATTAAGAGAAATCCTTAGCAATAAGACACGCTTTGTGCTTCTTCACTTGACCATCCAAAGTATACTTGGTCTTGTAAACTTGTTTACAACCAACTATATTCTTCCCTTTTGGAAGAGGAGCAAGCTCCCATGTATTGTTCTTCATCAAGGCCTTATACTCCGCAAGCATAGCGTCTTTCCATTATAGCTAACCTTTAGCTTAAGAATATATAAGAGGATCTTGAGAATGAGTAGCCTTAAAGAGCAATTCTCAAGAAAGAGCCTTTTGATGTGACTTTAGAGACAAAATATCTTGATTACCCTTAAGAAACATCTTAACCCACTTGGGTGTTGGATAAATTGAGAAAGAATCATGTGCACTCTATGGAAAAGTAACATTAGAAGCTAAAACTGAAGAATCCAACTCAAAATCACCACTCACCTCATCATGCAAAGCTAAAACACTCTAAACTAATGTGCCCTATTCAACATACCTAGAATTTGAAAAAGAAGGTACTACTGGTTGTGTTGTGCGTGAAGAGGTCAAATCCATAGGCAAGGGACCTCCACTAAAAAATGTAGATGAATAAGATGCCCTAATGGAAATAGAGGCTACCAAAATCTCTAAAGGAATAACTACAACTGAATCTATCAAAGGATCAAAAGAGTCATCTACCAAAAGCTCAGGTGGTGTATTAGAAAGAGCACCCAAAACAACCTCATCAAAAATAACATCTCTCCAAATCAAAAGTTCATGTATGTGAGGATCATAACGGTGATATGCCTTTGAGGTATCTAAATACCCAAATGCTTCATTTCAAAGATCCTTGGGTATGTAAGCCTATAATAAAGATCAAAAAATACAAAATGGAGACACATCACTTTTATCTCTTATTAACCTTTCAAAAGGTTTCATAGGCTAAAAAACCCTAGTGGGAACTATTGGAACAATTTCTTACATCCATAGGATTCGATTGTCACGCTACAAGAAATCATTTGGAACCAACGAGCTATTACAGGCTCTAGTCAATCTACCTCTTTACTTTAATAAAAGATATATTGCTAAAGAAAATAACCAGAATGGGTAAAGAAACCCTAGTGATAAACTTCAAATATTTCAATTTTAAGCACTCCAGATTTTAGTTACACTACTTATATTAAATGACAAAGCAAAGACAACAACTATTATTATGCCTTATGTAGACCAGTGCCTAGATTCATTGGGTTGTTATAGCAATTTAACAACACTTTAAAATATGAACATAAATAATGGGGGAAAGAATAAATTGGCGCTATTACATTCGTTCGAATATCGTAATAATTCTAACAATAGGCCAACGAAAGAAAACACTTGTAACACATTCAAATAATGTAATCTACTACAAAATTACACATAGAATTGAAGATAAAAATTGATAGAATTGATCCCAAAATTGTATTAATTTTCCAAATGAATTACATGCAGAGTTGGCAGAATGCCATTAAACTCTGTTAAAAGCTCTTAATACAATAAGAAATCTTTGTTCAAATAATGTAACAAGACTTCTCAACTTCTCTTGTTCCAATCTGGTAACAAGAAAAATCTTTGAGTTTCAGGCTAAAAAAGGACTAGAAATATTCTCAGCTTCTCAAGCACAATTCTACCAAAACCTGCACAACAAAGGGAAGAATGAGGGATGAACAAAAAAAGACACAAAGGGAATACAACAACACAACTCACAGGGCACTCAAGTATACCTCTTAGAAAAATATGTTATCTCTAATGCTTGATCTAGATTCTGACCACAGATGGTGTATTTATAGCTCCAGGTTCTTGAATCTGTTATTTCTGGCCTAATCTTGGCCTTACACTTGTTACAATTTCCTCCGACCTTCTTCGTGTTCTATCTAGCTATTTTGAACTGTGCAGAACTAGATCTTCTATCTTGCTTGCTCTTGGTTCGAAGGAGGCTCTCAAATATGGTGTATTATGGGATTTTGGAAATATAAAACTGGTATATATATATATATATATATATATATATATATATATATATATATATATATTATTTTTTATATTTTTTATTTTTTGCTTATCTTCTTAGTCGTTTGATTTTATGAATTAGGATCAGACTAGGTTGCTATAGTGAAATTTTGACGTAAGACAGAGGGGGACCCGACATGATGGTGAAGAGAAGAGATGGAGTGTGAGTGGAAAACAGACGGAATGGCATTGATTACACGATGGATACGATGGAGTAGGGAGTAATGGGAGTTGATTTGTACAGTGGATGGTGGAGAGATGATGCTTTGTGGGGTGAATGGTTATGATGGACAAGAGAAGATGCCCAGAAGGAGGAGGGCAGTGATAGGTAGGAGGAAAGACAGAATGGAAAACAAGAGTTGGAAGCATCTATATGATACTTCCATAACTATACTCCATCGGAGTGACCCCTTTGTAACTATATTTCGTCGAAGCATCGAGTGAGCAGCTTTTTGAATGCTAAACAAATTTCTTATTCCTGTCACGCTTTTTACGTCTTCTGAATATGTAAAATAGATATTGGTTGCACCATTTAGTCTTTAGTATTTTACACCCCATTGCCCTTTTCAAGGATGGCCCTTTTGCAACTTTTACTATCGTTATTTATAAGCCGAGAAAATTTTCTCATGACCCCACTTTGAGTAGTCTTATTTTATTTTCCTCATAGTATGCGATCACACTTTGTGGATATGCAATGATCTGATTTTGTTCTATAGTATTAGGTTTGTCACTCGAACAGTCCACATTATCCTTTTTTTTTTATACAATTCATGGGATTTTGTTTGATTACCTAAACATTTTCTCCCCTAACTACTGCTTGAATTTACAATTGTTTATCAAGCATTCATCTATACTTTTAGTCTGATTTATTATCGTAGTTATTTTTGTTCATTGTAGGTCTTTCTTTATAGTGAACGCTTCATGAACGATATGCCACCTTGGTTTTGCACGAGAACTAACTCAACGCACATTTGTTAGTTCATGGGAAAATTATATCCTAATTGGATTATCTGAACCTTAAGATTTATTATTATAATCGATCAAAGATTAATCAAGGCTTAAGGTATCTTATTCGTAATACTTACCTTCTTGAGCATCGCCTACCATGCTTATCGTTAGATTCAATCTGCTTCAAATATCATCGTTGATATCTATTATCCTGCATAATTGTTAGGCATATAATAAATGTACTAGGGTAATTATATGTATTAAGTTTGAAATACTATGATTAGAAGCAATGTTGAACCCAAATACTTAGGTTCGAAATTGATAATTGTTGTATTCATTAGTCAAAATATTAATCTTGCAAATAATTTATTGTATTAAGGTTAACGGTGTAATTATATCATTAATAATTCTTAATAAAACATAGGCCTTTATATTCTGATTACTTCCCATAGCGTTCACCGTTCGATTAAAAATCAATTGCGTGTGCCTGTTCGATCTTCCAGGCATGTGCCATGGTTAAGAAATAAAAGGGGGTTATGAATAACGTATTAGACCCTCCCTTAATTTTAATTAGGCGTAGGATATGGCCTTATCAACTTTAATTATTCATTCGACTGAAAAACTCATTTATGTTAACCTTCGGATGCCTTGGAAACGCATTGCCATCAGATCTAGGCGTGGTCAAGCACTGCTGTTAGATTTAGTAGAGATGTGCGCCTCTTATCTCGCTTTATTTTCTTTTGGTAACCTCGATCAAGCGTTGTCATTGGATTTGGGTGGAGAGAAGCACGGTCGTCAGATCTGCTTTGACCACGACTCCATTGATGATCGCTTTTGGGAAAGCGCTACCGTTGAATTTGAGCGAGAACAAGCGTTTTCATCGGATTAGCCCATGATGTGTCCTTTATATGCTTTAGATCATCTTGATTGAAGCACAACCATCAGATTTGAGCAGGGTCAAGCACGACCGTCAATTTTCTTTTATCTTTTGATTTCTCTGGAAGAGCACTGCCGTCAGATCTAGGTAGGTTTAAGTGCAACCATTGGATCGACTCGATAATGTGTGTTTTATGTCCCCATGTTTGACTTGTCAAAGTCTGAAAACTTCGTAGAAGTGCTACCATGGGATCATATTTGGATAAGGCGTGCCCATCGGATATTGGTGAATATTGAAGGTGGTTAACCATTGTTCGGATGAACGACTTTTAATGGTCGGTTGATCTGCCATGAGCGTCATCGTTGGATTGAATCACGGGTAAGCGTTGCCACCAATATTCTTTAACCTACAAGCTTAATAATCGATGAGGCACATAATTTAAACCTTAAATAATTGTTGATTAGATGGAAGTGGGAAGGATTACTAACGTGTTAAGACCCTCACAAAACTTGATTAGCAAATTAATTAGTTTTTGGGTGCCTAAACCTTTTCAATGTTAACACCTTGTTAGTTCGAGTGAGCGCGGTCATCAGATTTCATCCCAATGAAGCACTTTCGTTGGATCTTTTGGAGATGCGTGCTTCATACCTTTGTGTTCTAACTTGTCAACATTTGATTATTTTGTATGAGCGCTACCATCGGATTGATTCAGGAGAAAGCGCATTCGTAAATTTCTTCAGATCTGCAATATTGATGGTAAAATAGGCGCATACCTTTAATTACTTAATATTCTTTAATTAAGCAAAGGTAGAAATCTTATCAATGTATTAAGGCCCTCGTTAATGTTGATTAGCAGGTTGATTAATCTTCGAGGGTTTGACCTACTTAATGCTAAAATTTGACACTCCACGTGATTGTCCAATTTTTATCATGGTTAAGCAATGCCCTTTGATATTTTGGATTTGCATGGTATTTAATCAAAGGGGGCACGTAACCCTTATTTTAATTAATATGATTTCCTTTAGACTTTGTGTTATAGAATTTCGACCATACAATTATTTGATTAATATCAGAGTTGTTTATGAGAGCGCATCCGTCCGATCAGGATGGATTTGAGCGTTGCCTTTGGATTTATCAAAAGTGTTCGATGTTTACCCGAAGGGGGTGCTTGAACCTCACTTGCCTCTAATAAATTAATATTCCTAAGACCTTAGGTTATATAACTTGGACTATGGTCTTCTTTTTTTTTGCATTAACTTTCTAGTTGATTGTGTGAGCGTATCCATTAGATTTCGAAGGGTGAGACACTATCGTACAAATATTTGAACCTGCATGACCTTTAATCATAAAGGGGCGCATACCCTCAATTGCTTATGTGCTAATTCTTATACTCATGTAATTAGGTCTGAATGTTTTAATTCAAATCGTTAGTGATCGAAGGTATTAGGGGTTTGTTCTGTTAGAACAACGAACTTGATTGTATTATTGCCGTAGAGTTTAAATAATACAGTAGCTGGAAACGGACTTCCTGGATTAGCCCGGAATGGGCGCATCTCAACAGGATGCCGCTGCAACTAAAATAACTAGTTGCTAAACAAATTAACAAAATAGTAAAAGTACGCTAACATCCCCCCTTATTACATTATTTGGGTAATGTAATAACTAATAGCTATACTACACCAATGTTTATTATTCAGCAGGGTGTTTAAATAGAGGTTACAATGCCGGGAATAGCACCGACGTAAACAGAACTGTTACAGGAGTTGTAACAACAAACCTAAATAATGAAATATAGACAAAATATATTAAAGTACGCTAACATCCCCCTTTATTACATTATTTGGGTAATGTAATAACTAATAGCTATACTAACATCCCCCCTGATTACATCATTTTGCAATACAAAGAGAGCTGCGAAACAATTCAAATTTGACACGTGCAAGTGCCTTAGTGAAAATGTCTCGCAACTTGAGCATCGGTGGGAATGTGCGAAGCTGAATTCGGTGCTTTGGAACTTCATCTCGAATGAAATGACATTGTGTGTCAATGTGCTTTGTTCTTTCATGATGGACTCGGATTCTTGACGAGGTTCGTAACACCCCGATTGTTGCAAAACAAGTGTATTGGAGATTTTGATGGATGGCCCATACTTGTCCGAATGCGACGCAACCATATCACTTCGCACACAACTTCACGTGCGATGCGATACTCTGCCTCTGTTGATGAAATAGCAACCACCCGTTGCTTCTTGTCGTGCCAAGAGACAGGACCGGACCCCAGATGAAAAATGTATCCATAAGTTGACTTGCGATCATCAAATGATCCGGCATAGTCGGAGTCCGTGTATCCTTGCAAGAAGAATTTGTTGTTCCTCTTGTATTCTAGGCCATATTCCATAGTACCACGGACATAGTGAAGAACACGTTTTGTCGCTTTCCAATGAGTGGTCTTAGGCTCCCGCATGAACCTCGAAAGATAGTTGACAAAGAAATACGAGATCCGGCCTAGTATTGGTCGGATATATGAGACTCCCAATCAATCGTCGATAGAGAGTACCATCTACCCGAGGTGAATCATCATATCGCGATAACCGAAGTCCATTCTCCATCGGAGTTGCCATTGGCTTGCAATCGATCATGCGATATTTTTCCAAAGCAATGTCTTGGCATATTTTTTTCGAGACACTTTGATGGAGTGCTCCTTCCGGCTGAATTCCGCACCAAGACAATAATGGAGAAGTCCGAGATCCGTCATCTCAAAAGATTTACACAAGTTTCTTTTGACAAGAGAGATCATAGTTTCTGAACTCCCCGTAATGAGCAGATCATCAACATAGAGTACAAGCAACACTATCTCGTAACCCCGTTTCTTGAAATAGAGGTTTGCATCCGACTGGACATCTCTTAAATCCATGCCGCATAAGGTGATTGTCCATTTTTATATACCAAGCTCGAGGAGCTTGTTTCAGCACCATATAAGGATTTGACCAATTTGCAAACCTTCCGCTCTTGGCCTTCCACTTCAAATCCTTCTGGCTGAGTCATGTAGACTTCTTCTTGGAGATCACCATTTAGAAAGGCACTTTTGACATCCATCTGGTGAACTTTCCACCCATATTGTGCTGCCATAGCACACATAACTCGAATTGTGGTCATCCGAGCAATAGGTGCAAAAGTTTCCTCGTAGTCAATGCCTTCCTTTTGAGCATAGCCCTTTGCAACAAGACGGGCCTTATGCTTATCAATTGTTCCATCCGCCTTGTACTTGACTTTATATACCCATTTGCAGCCAATGGGTTTCTTTCCATGCGGCAGATCAACAAGCTTCCAAGTTTTATTTTTCATCAAAGACTCATACTCCGTATCCATAGCGGCCTTCCACTAAGGCTCACTAAGAGCATCTTGCACTGATGCAGGTTCAATATCGTCTATGGTAGACATGAACGCCCTGTCATCATAAATATCCATATCCTCTACTTCGTACGTGGAGTTACGGAAAGTTCCTCAAAAGATTGACAAAGATCATCAACCTCACCACTTTCTTTGGCTTCTTTTTCCTTTTGAGCCATACTGCGTGTACGAGGTCTATCCAAGTTCAAATTGGGAGGAGTGGATAAATTTGCGTCTTCGATTGTATTTGTACACCATTTTGGATTCTTCTTCGGTGGTGTTGAAGAAGATGTAGAAGGACCTCCCGTCTGTGTTGACGAAGGAATCTTCTCTTCCTTAGATTCCACAAGATCTAGGTGTACTTTAGATGTGCTCGGTGATGTGAAAGCTTCATCAAAGACAACATCTCTGCTGACATGAATTTTCTTGGTCAAAGGATCTATCAAACGATATCCTTTAGAGTGCTCATCATAACCAAGAAAAATACATCTCAGTGTTTTCTCATCTAGCTTCTTCCTTTTCTCTTTCGGTATGTGCATGAAAGCGTGACATCCAAAAATACGTAGATGAGATATGGAGGGTTTTCGACCACTCCATGCTTCCTGTGGAGTCATTCCTTTTAGGGCCTTTGTGGGTGCCCTATTCAACAGATATACTGCAGTGGTGACAGCTTCTGGCCCAATATTGTTGCCCAAGAGTAGCTCTCGTGAGCATACAACGAACCATTTCCATGATAGAACGGTTCCTTCTCTCAAGCAACTCCATTTTGCCGAGGAGTATAGGCAGCTTGTTAACTGTCTCTTGATTCCATGCTTATCTAAGAATGCAAAAAATTCATTAGAGGTAAACTCCCCCCATCGATCCGAGCGGAGGGTTTTAATAGAAGCTCCCGACTCCTTCTCAACGGATTTCTTGAACTCGCCGGAAGAATGCGAAAGCTTCGGATTTCAGTTGGAGAAAGAAAACCCACATCTTTCGTGAGTAGTCATCTACGAATAACCGAAAGTACCTCTTCCCTCCACAACCGTTGGGTGTGAAAGGACCGCACAGATCGGTGTGAATTAACTCCGGAGGTTTTTGTGCTCTTGTTGAGCTCTTCTCAAATGGTACTCTATGCCGCTTTCCCGCCAAGCAGTCGAGCACACCGGCAATGTGGCGTAAAGGGAAGGAAGACCCTTTACCATCTCATACTTACTGAGCTCAAGTAAGTAGCCATAACTAAGATGCCCATATCTCTTGTGCCATAGGGAAGTTGCCTCCTTGGTAGAGACAATCATGGCAACATGTGGAGTAGAGATAGCATCTAGGGCAAATAAGCCGTGCTTATATGAAGCTGTTGCAATCTGCTTACCCTTCCTGGTAATAGTACAACACTTCTTGCCATTCTCAACACGAAAGTTGACAACCATATTTCTATCCAGGATTTGTGTGACTGACAACAAATTGTTAGCCAATCCCGAAACATAGAGGACTTTGTCAATCTGACACTTGCCATCAGGAAGAGTGACCGAAACTGTACCCTCTCCCTGAACCCTGTAGGTTTTATCATCAACAATGGTGACAGGTTTGCCCTCTTTGGCCACGAATGATTCAAACCACGATCCGTCGCCGATCATATGTTTGCTAGCTCCGTAATCGACATACCAAACAGGATCCCTCTCGTGTGGAATCTGTGGTAGTCATGAGCACCTTGTGTGCCCATTCGGAATCTCGAGTCGATTCTTCAACAACAACATTCACCCGGGGTTGCTTGTTTTTATTTTGTGGTTTGTTTTGGCCTTTCCGCTTGTTCTTATGCCAACACCCGTTGGTGTCATGGTTGTCTTTCTCACGGATCTTGCACCACCTCTTCTTCTGTTGAGGTTTTTTTCCTTTTCCTTTCATGTCCTGTTGAGAATTTCCTCCTTTCTGAAAGTTGCCTCCTTTTTGCCCATTACCTTTCTTCCTAGAACCCTGCCTCGTTGGTGTATAGGGCCGTATTGGAAGAATCATCCTTGTGAAGTTGGCGTGCCTCCTGTTGTTGAAGCAGATTGACCAACTCGATGTAGGTAATTTGTCGTTGAGACACCTGGATGGAGGTGATCAACATATCAAATGAAGAAGGTAAAGGTCTCATCACAATTGAAACGAGAAGCTTTTCGTCCACATAATCTCCCAAAGAATTCAATTTCTCTTTCAATTCAGTACACTCGCACGTAAAGAGTTCAACTGTTTCACCCTGTCTCAAACTCGTAGTTATGAAGTTGTTGTTGAAGATGAAGAATGGTGGAATCATTCTTTCCCTCATAGATGGTTCTAAGGGCATCCCATGCCTCTTTACCACTTGCTTTGTCACCTATATGAGGTTGCACTTCATCTGAAACAGCAAACAAAATGAGCACCTTTGCTCGACTGTCTTTCTTGTCAAAAGCTATCTGATCCGCAGAAGGAGTTGTGGATCCTGATGCTCGATGAAGGCCTAGGTGTTACTCCAAGGAATAATATCCCATAAATCTTCCATTTGGAGAATTGCCTTCATCTTATGTTTCCATGGTGTATAATTTGGACCTTTCAATAACCGATGAGGATCGACTCATCAACTTTGCAACAACGGCCATAGTGAAGGTTCCTTATAACACCAATTGGTCCCCCTTTCGATATACCTTTTGCTAGGCCGTTATACCGTACAAAATACCCGCCCTTACGTGAGGGAAACTATAGGTATTTAGAAAGATCAACAAAAATCACCCGCCCTTACGTGAGGGAGACTATAGGTGAGTTTTAGAGATCATACGATACGTGGAACATAAGCAATATTGAAAGGGAATCGCCTTGTTGATGGCACCTACCATAGAAGATTCTTCTCATGCGTGGGGCGTAACTTCCCCTAAACACTATGAAGAATACTTCGTCAGGATTTACGCCTAAACACAAGAGCGATTAAGGGTAGTGGATGGAGTAAAAAAATGCAAAAAATGGCAAACTTATCTCTCCCCGACGATTTATAGAGAACAAGCTCGTACGTCGTTGTAGCAGCTATATTAGGCGGCGGATACAAGTAGCCCAATCACGACAGCTTTACCCGTAAGTGCCGGCCGTAGGTATCACAAATACCGATCGCTGCAAAGGCAATAAATTGCACGGATGGGTTTTAATTATTCCGGGGACTTAGGGAGTGAATTTGATTTTTTTAATTTTTAATGTTATAGTGCAAAAAACAAATATGCAACATACAACAAAAAAAATGCCCACAAGAATTAACCCACAAGGTGTCGAGCACAGCCAAAAATGCACCTTTTACAATTTGCCAAATTGTTTTTTCATAAAATTACTCACATTCCCCCTTTGATTTTTTGAAAAAAATATCCCCCCTAAAAAAAATTCTCTTTAACAAAGCATTTTAATAATTATTATGTATTTAAAGTTAAAATAAATAATTTTAATTTATATAGTTTTAAAAACTTATGAAAAAATAAATTAAAATTAAATTTTAATTTATAAAGTTTTAAAACTATAAAAAATAAATTAAAATTAAAAATTTTAACTAAAAAATAATAATTAAAAAAAACTTTGAAAAAAAAATTATACCTTCGAACCCTCGACCTCCAGGCTCCCAGAGCCTTACCGCACGGCTCACGACCACGTGAGCCAGCGGGCTGATCCGAAAGGATCAAGGGGCCCCCTCGTATTTGAGGAGGGTCCTCAGCCCGTCGCCCGAGCGCCTTCCTCCTCCGCAGCGGACTCCTCTGCAAATCGCGGCCTCGCTGCTGCTTCGTCGCGCGTCGGGGTTGTTTTTTTTTGTTTTTTTTTAATTCCCGTGGGGGGGGGGCGCGCTCGCGTTCCTCCCGCACGTCGCAGTCACGATTCCGAGCGTCGCGCGCGGCTGCGGCGTTCAACGGGGCCGCGTTGGGCGCAGCGCATTCGACCGGGGTTGGAGAGACGGACGTCCGCGACGTCCGCGTGGCGCCGGACGTCGCTGCGTCCGGCAGGGGCGGGGACGGACGTCCGCGACGTCCGTGTGGCGCTGGACGTAGCGACGTCCAGCGGGGGGGGCGGGGAAGGGGCGCGTCCGCGTGGCACGCGCGACGTCCAAAATTTGGGCGCGCGTGCTGCGTCCTGCAGGGATGCCTGTGCTGCGTCCAAAGCAGGGAAGGACGCGCGCTCTGCGTCCTGCGGGATGTCCCACAAATATTTTTTTTTTTTTTTTTTTTAAATTAATCACGCGATGGCGTGATTAAAAAAATCACGTCGCGAAAAAAAAAAAAAATTCGCACTGTTCAGGGGAAATAAAATGCGTTCAAAAAAAAACGCACAACAACCTTCTCCCAAAAAATAGCTTCCGCCTCCAGCCTTCCTTCTCACGCTTCCCTGCAAAAAAAATTGTCGTAGCAATCTGGCTCTGATGCCATGTTAGAACAAATGAACTTGATTGTATTATTGCCGTAGAGTTTAAATAATACAATAGCTGGAAACGGACTTCCTGGATTAGCCCGGAATGGGCGCATCTCAACAGGATGCCGCTGCAACTAAAATAACTAGTTGCTAACAAATTAACAAAATAGTAAAAGTACGCTAACATGTTCATTTTATTTAGGTCAGAACCCTTTGATCAATGTTATAATAAGGACCAAGGTATTTTTAGGGGGACTTATTATGTGAATTACAATCCCTTTAATAAATCAAAGAGGCTCAATGGCTAATGACTTTTTAGTGATCGATTAATTTGAAAAAGGCTCTTTGATTAACGGTCACGAGGCAACTTTATTAATGGTCAAGGCCACAACTTTAGACTTGATTGAGATTAATATTTTCATAGTTGTTCTTAAGGATCAAACCATTGACAATCAATTTCTCAAAGGGGAAAGTAACAAAGACCAACAAAATTTGGTGAATTTGTTTAAGCCAAAATTTTAAAATTAAGGGTATATGATGTTGAGTCAAATTTGGCTCCAACAGGAACCCTATTGATGATGTATGTTGTATAAATGATAGATTTACCCCAAAATTTGTGCTTCATTCCCTTGGCATGAATCATACACTGTGTTATTTTCATGATTATCCTATTATTCCTTTTAGCCACACTATTTTTCTCAAGAGTATAGTGAATAGTACTCAGATATGTAATATTATTAAGAGGCACAAAGTCATGAAAGGTATAACTTATGTACTCGCCTCCTCCATTTGTTTGAGACATTTGATTTTTCGATCCAAGTGATTCTCTTAACGATCCTTGAAGGTATTAAACCTCTCAAAGACCTGATCCTTAGTATGAATAGTATACAACCACACATATTTAGAGAAATCATCAATAAAAAGAAGGAAGTACCTATTTCTAAAAAGAGGTGTTGTACCCATAGGTCCATAAATATCACTATGTATGAAGGGGTGAGTAGCCCATCTTATACTTCCTTTTGTAAAATTATCCCTATGACACTTCCCAAGAATACATCCCTCGCATGCACCACTTGTAAGGGATATATGCAGAATTATAATGCTCATTTGATGATGACTCATGTATCTCAAGGATCCATGGCTAGGATGCCCAAGCCTATGGTGTCATCTTTGACTCTCATCATTTACACATATAATTATAGCAACCAAATATTTCTTTCTAGGATAATAAACATAAGAAGTGGGTCTTTCTCCCATCTTATAAATTTTGTCCAAGTCATCACAATAGTCAAAAGAAACAACTTTAAATCCATTTAATATATCTTTAGTCACCCAAAAATTAGGCCATAATCATACTTTTTTATTTGTATGAGTAAGGCAATAAATAGTCAAGAGATCAAGTGGTATTAGCTCAACTAGTTAGATTCCTCAAAATTTAAGGAGGATACCAAGGTTCAAATATTACCAAGCAATACATAGATAATATCCAAACTTTGTTGTAATACCACTATGTGGTGATGATGTAATACGGGTAGGGCTTGTTTCAATCCCATATAACCAATTGAAAAAAAATAGACAAGAGATTAAGGTAAACATTATAAACATGAAGTACGTCATCAAGATAAAAATATCTAATGTTGATCTCTCCACATCCTGCAACATGTAAAGAAGAGTCATCTTCAATAACAACATGCTTCCCTAAATTCAATTTGTTGTACCCCTATAAGAGATGTTCGTGTTTTTTTTTTTTTTTTTTATTTGTGGAAAACATCCCAAAAGGGATGCCACTTTCGGGTAAGACCCAAGGAGGCAGGGGTATCCATTCCGCAAAAAATGCCCGGGACTCGGACCTGGCCTACCACCTTTGACATACTCAAGGAGCAAACAAACACACAAAACCAATTTAAAAATAAGTAAATAACAACAAAAATAATAAAATAAAATAAAAAACATGCTCCTTGAGTGTGTCAAAAACAAAAGCACAACCAAACACGCACAATAAGATAAAAGAAACCACAACACAAACCACATAGAAAAACACAAGAACCACATAACAAAACACAAACAAGACAAAAACAACAAAACACTACAAAGACATAACCCAAAAAAAACATGAAAAATAAACACAACCAAAACCTAAAAATTAAAAAATAAAATAAAAATAAAAAAACAACCAACAACAGACAATAAACAAAAACAAAAAACATAGAAAACACTCACACATAAAAACACGAAATAACACAAACAAAGAGAAACCCAAGAACAAGAACGAAAAAAACACAAGAACAATAACAAAAAACATAAAAAAAACAAAACAAAAACACAAGAACAACAAAAAACAACACAAAGAACACAAAAACAAAACAAAACAAAAGAACCCACCCACCTTAAAAAACTAAACAAAAAAAAAAAAATAAAAAAATGAACAAAACAATGACCTATCTAGACCAGAAGACTATTAAGGCAAGAATCAACAGAGGAAACAAAATAAAGAATAGAATGAGCTAGGGAACTAAAAAAAATTGAATGAACCAAAGAGAAGCAAAAAAAAAAACAAGAAGAAACTAGGTACCTTCAGAACTGGAGCCATCCAAAGAAATGATAGAAAGAAGAGCTTCCCTAATTTGAGAAGCCCACCATATAGGAGGGTGGCCATAACAAGTAAGATCACCTTTGTCCAAAGCCCAATTAGCTAAAGCATCAACACTCTTGTTTTGATCTCTGACCACATGATTGTAATCAACTTTCAAAAATCCCATCTGGATTAACTGAATCTTCTCAATAATTCTTTTTATTCTCCAATCCACCTTATGATTCTTAGAAGGAGTCTTCAAGAGATTAATCATAAGTTGAGAGTCGAGACTCAACTAACACCTTTTCCCATCCAACCTTAGTAGCCTCTTGAAGGCCTCTCGAGGATACCATACCCCTCAGCAAGGTTATTGGAAAGAATACCCAAATTCTCAGCAAAAGTAAAAACCAAGGAGCCATCTGAAAGTCTACCAATTCCTCCCACACTGGCTTTTCCGGGGTTCCCTCTAGAGGCTCCATCAGTATTGACTTTTCCAAAATCCTTAGGAGGAGGTTGCCAATTTCTAGTCCTATCCATCTTACTAATACTCACATTCCCTTTAAGTTGGTTGCCCTTAGAAGATTTAATCTTCAATCTTTGCATCACTTGATCCCATATTTGGTGGGAGTTTTGGGGGTGATTAAGGAGTTGATGGACTGATTCAACTAAGTTGGCTATGGTCTTTTGCCAAATATAGTGAATATCCTTCCTATCTTGATTAAAAATTTGGTTGTTCCTTTCATTCCAAATATTCCAAAGAAGAATGGTAGAACCCATCCAAACTAACCGCCTAATAAAATGATCAACACCCTCTTGATTAGGCCAATCCCTCCAAAGTTGTTCAAAAGTAAAAAAATTGGACCACTGTAAGCCAAGTAAAGTGGCCATTCTCCTCCATAGCTCAGAGGCTAAAGTACACTCAATAAAAATATGGTTGATATTTTCTACATTCTCTTCACACATTTCACATCTAAAAGGGCCATGAAAACCACGCTTCATAAGTTGCTCACCGAGTAAGCACCCTACGATGCAATAAAAGCCAATTAAAGAACCTCACCTTAGGCCAGAGCTTTTGAGCCCACAATTGAGAAAATATGTCAGAAGAATGGTTGGGATTATTATGGCATAAGGTCAAATAACCTTGAGCAACTGAATACTCACCCTTAGTAGTGTTGTTCCATCCAAAACAATCTTTTTCATGGGACCAAGAGAGGGATCTCATATGAAGGATGCCTTGGATATCTTGTCTTTGCCTTTCTAGGATTTGAATAGGCCAGTCCTCAATAGGGATCCAATATCTACCAACCTTTGAATTACCAGTATGGTACCGACAATAATTAGCCACCTTTATCCAATTAGCTCGGTGAAGCTCCTCCATCCAAGGCCTCCAATCGGGAAACTGAGTTATCAAAGGCTTGTGACCATCCCAAGAATCTGTCCAAAAATTTGCATGTTGACCATTATGAATGATCCAAAATAATTTTTTCTTTATCAAATCCTCACCAGTCTTAAGAATTGCTAAAATGGGAGAACCTTTGGTAGGAAGTTGATAGCGAACAAGGTCTTTAGGACTTTTGTTCTCAGCATATTTAGCATGGAGATTATTGGCCCAAAGAGCATTGGGGTTATGCAACATCCTCCAATATAATTTAGCAGCTAAAGCTTTGTTGTTATTAATTGAAGACCGTAATCCTAACCCCCCTTCACTCTTAGGAAGACATAAAGTATCCCATTTCACCAAGGCCCATTTTCTTTTCTCCTTAGTACCACTCCAAAGGAAACGATGACTGATTTGATCCAATTCTCGAAGAACAACCTTTGGGATATTCAAAATGGAAGAAACATAAATAGGAATAGCTTGAAGGACTGATTTTACCAAGGTGATTCTACCCCCATAAGAAAGCCACTTGTTGGTCCACTTTCCAATTTTCTTCTTGACTTTGTCCAACAACCAATTCCAATCTTTATTTTTTTGCCTTTGAATATTTATGGGAATACCTAAATAAGTGATTGGAAGAGAGGTCTTCTTATATCTTAATTTATCCAAGACCATGGATTCCTGTCTAGCGAAGTAGTGAAAGAAAATAACTTTAGACTTGTCCTCATTGATTAATTGCCTAGTAGCCTTAGAAAAACAACTAATGATTTGCTTAATATTAGAAGCTTCCTTAACCGTAGCTTTACCTAAAAGAGTAGAGTCATCCACAAATTGAAGATGAGAGATAGGTCTAGCTCCATGAGCAATGGTAACTCCCTCAAGGGTTTTGTTTTCCCTCTTTTTGGTTATAGTCCTACCCAAGCATTCAACAAGAATGATGAATAAATAAGGGGATAGCGGGTCACCTTGCCTAATACCTCTGGAAGTTGGGAAAGACTGAGAAGGCCTACCATTGATAAGAACTAAGTAGGAAACTGAAGAGATACATCCCATAATCCAATCCATCCAATCCTTAGAGAAACCAAATTGCCTCAAAACTTTGATAAGGAAGTGCCAATCCACTCTGTCATAAGCTTTGGATAAGTCTAACCGAATGAACATGGAAGGAGAATTTTGCATATCCATGGAATGGATGGCTTCCTGAGCAAGAACTATCTCATCTACTATTTGACGTCCTTCCACATAACCCCCTTGCTCGGGGAAATAATCTTATGCAAAAGAGGCTTCAACCTTTCTGCCATGATTTTAGTAATGATTTTGAGAAGAACATTACATAAAGCAATAGGTCTAAAAGCTGAGATATGATCAACCTCTTGAGCTTTTGGAACAAGAGTAATATAAGTTTTATTGATAACCTTCAAAATTTCTTTGGCTTTCCTGGCTTCTTCCACCACCTCTAATAAATCAACATGAAGGATATCCCAAAACTCTTGGTAGAACTCAATGGGAAAACCATCAGGACTTGGGGTTTTCCCTTTTTGCATTTTAAAAACTACTTGTTGAAGCTCATTGATAGTAACAGGAGTAGTCAAAATAGAGTTCTCAAAAGTGATAAGAGAAGGGATTGCTTGAAGAACATTTTGTTGTGAAGCTGAGTCAAGAGGAGTAGCAACAAAAATATTGGAAAAGTAATCAACAACAATAGAGTTCATGCCATCCCAAGTATAAACAACATCTCCAGAATCTGATTTTAAGGAAGAAATAAAGTTGTGAGATCTTCGAGCTAGAAGAGATTTGTGGAAGAAATTTGTGTTTCGATCTCCTTCTTTGAGGCCATTGAATTCTAGATTTTTGCTTCCATAAGATTTCTTCTCTTTTTTCCCATTCCTCTAACCGAGTTGTGAGTTTAATTTCATCTGCACTTCTCTTCTCTGTGAGGCCATCTAAATGGATTTTCTTATTCAAATTTTCAAGATGAGCAATAACTTCATGTTTTTTTTATGAACATCCCCAAACTCTTTCCAGTTCCAAGTCTTGATTTTGGATTTAATGTATTGCAATCTTTTGGCAAAATAGAACATCTTAGTCCCATGCCTAGGTTTACCTTCCTTCCACCATTGTTGCACATGAGGTCTGAAGGAAATGTCTCTAAGCCACATTAATTGAAAACGAAAAGGAGAGAAACTCACATTGGTTTTCCACATTTCCACCATGACTGGCCAATGATCCGAACCAGCATTATTAAGAGTCTTCACTTTAGGAATGTGACCATGGATTAAGAAATTTTTAGAGAGCAAAAACCTATCCAATCTCTCCATTATACAAGCTAAGCCTTGCCTTCTGTTAGACCAAGTCATAAGGCCATTATCTCGGTTGGATATCCACAAGATGGAGGTTTGCAATATATTCGCTCATGAGGTCGGTGCTTTTGTCCAAATTTCTATTTCCCCCCTTTTCTCATCCAGAGAGAGGATGGTATTGAAATCTCCTCCGATCAAGATCCAAGCTTTAGGAAAATGAGAGATAATATGAGTAATATCCTTCCACTGTCTTCTTTTTTCCTCCAAAGAAGTCGGAGCATAAATAGTAATGCAGAGCATAATCTGGTTGGAATGTCTACTTTGAATAGCTATAGCCAACAAACCCCAACTGCCAACCATATGGTGAATAACTACCTCTTTTGGGTCCCAAAGACAAGCAATGCCACCCGAAGTCCCTTGGGAACTGAGGGAAACCACTTTTCAAGCTGGCCAAATTTTACTGGCAATTAAGTCCATATCCTCCATTGACATCTTTGTTTCTTGAAGGAAAACAAGATGTGGATGATTTACTAGAATCATTCTTCTAATTTCATTTTGTTTTGAAAGACTCCCTTTGAGTCCTCTAATATTCCAAGTGATGATCTTCATTAATACCAGGGCTAAAAAAGTTGGGAAGGGCATTAATCTTACCTTCCTCTACAAGCTTTTCACCTTCTTTTACCATATGATATTGATTGGTCTTGCGACCTACTTTTTGATTAGAATCCATCTTCAATTTTTTTCCCCTATTTCTTGACTTATTCCAATTGAATCTGAGATGGCTTCTAACCTTGAAGAATGCTCGTACACAGCCAAAATTTTACTAGATGGTTCAACGGAGTCTATATTGGGACCTGCATTATTTGAAGTTTTGACATTTGAAATATTGTTTTTCTTGTGTAAATTTTCTCCTTTTTTTCTTTTGAAAACCTTTGATTTGTTGGTTTGTCTCTGAGTTCTTCCCTTCATATTTAAATTGTGTTTCTAAGATTTCAGTTTCCATTATTTCCTCTTCCTCACTTGGGACATCATTTGTGGAAAGGATTTCAAACATATTAGCAAGATGACTTTGATTGATCCTTCATAACTGGTTTTTTTTTAGTGTTCTTCTTCTTAGGTATTTGGAAACCTGCTGAGTTTATATCTTCTTTCTTTTGATCAGGAATTTTATTTGGGCAAGCACTGGCCAAATGACCATATTCATGGCAAATTCTACAACGAAAAGGAATGTTCTCATAGTCCACTACTTGCTCCCAAGTGTCTTCCCCAAATTGTAATGTGATATTTTTAGGTAGGGGTTTGTCAAAATCCATTAAAACACAAATTCGAGCATAAATAATATGTTCAAAATTTTGAGTACAATCAAAAATCATCATAAAAGTTCCTAAAGAGTTTCCAATTGAAGAAAAAATAGTAGGATTCCAAAATTCAATAGGGAGGCCAAAGAGTCTAACCCACACGGGAGCTATAGAAGGCATCTCTTCTTCGGCTTTAAATTTAGTATGCCGGGGCTTCATGAAAAGCCCTGCCCTTCCAAAAAACCAAGGACCCCCTTGAAAAGTTTTCTCTCTATCTTCATTATTAGCAAATAAAACAAGAAAATAACCATTTGGATAAATAGAGATTTGTAACTCACCTTTAGTTTTCCAGCTTTTTGTAGCCCAGACTTTGAAAGCAGATAGACTCAGACGAAAACCCACGAACCGATAAATTAGTCCTCTTTTTTCCAAATCTTCAATGCCGATCGAATGTTACCCATATCAAGCTTAACAATAGGAGTTCCATCAGTTGCTTTAAGACATCCTGACTCCGTTTTCCTGGGATCAATCTTAGGCATTCTTAGAGGTTTATGGGAAGCCCTAATATTGATATTAGCATTGGGCCGAGGTCTGTCCACCATGAAGGGCATCCCTAAAATTCATTTTTGGGACCGAGTCTTCAAAATTCTTACCCTTGACAGGGGTTTTCACTAGTAGAATTATTTTGTGGGTGCACCTTAGCACCATATTCACTTGAGATATGAGCCATTTTTTGATCAACTGCTTGAAACTTGTTTTGTGATCTCTTTAATCCTTGCCCTAGACGTCGTGGAAAGGTATGGTTTTCACTTTTCTTTTGTGCAACAAATTGGAAGCCGTTGTCACTCAAGTTCACGAGTATGATCTGTTGAAAGACAAATTTCTAACCCATCTTGTATCCCCTGCAACATTTCTTGCTAAAATATTGAGCATAAACCACAAAAATATTGGCCGCTAGGGCCCGAAGGCCCTAAAAACCAACCTCTGGAGCTGCTTGCACTCAACCCAGATGAAACCCTCGCATAGCCGCTTGCCAAATATCTCGTTCACACATAGGGATGCGCTAGGATCTGTGTTGCTCCAAATGATATGAAAATTGGTGGAGACGTTCTAGGGTTTTTCAGGCATCTACCCTCAAAATTTTAGCTCAATCCGAGTCCGGATGAGTGAGATATGGCCGAAACGAGTTCGGAAGTTTGGGCAGTCTAGTGAAAACATCTAATCAATTTTGTCTCCAATCATAGGTCATATATTAATAAAAGGAGCTTACACATTTTGAAAAAAACAATGTTCGTGTTTTGTCATGTGCCTAATTGCCTCTAAATTTGCAATATAGTCATCATAAGAAGTGGATGTCCAATATGGTGAAAGAACAATTACATGTACTTATGAGGTCTCTCCATCAATGTTGTCCTCACCCTTTACATAGAAAAGAGTAGCATCAGCACTCCCTCCCCCCCCCCCTTCCTTAAGATTCTTAATACAAATTTGACAACATTCTACTTTATGTATTTCCTTCTTTTTTTACTTACATGTTGGCTTTTTTAAGGGCTTCTCGAGCTTTTTCTCATTTTGTTTTATCTTTTTTTTTTTTAATTTTGAGCTTTGGCAATAACTTCATTTGGATGGTGTGAGGAGGTCCACTAAAATCCTATCGGATTCGGAAGGGCTAAAATCCCCATGGATTGTCCTTACCTCAATCGGTGTGTTTTGGGTTTGAGAGGTTTACCAAGAGTATTTTAAGGAATCACTCCAAATCTTTTTGTTTGATGTGTTCTTTATGAAAAGACCTAAGTTTGGTTTTAAAAAAAAATTGGAATATGAAATGATTATTAATTATGAATGCATAAGACAAATAATGCAAAATACAGGATTTATTCCTGGTATGAATCTTACCTTATATGAAGACTAGAACTAAAATACAAGAAAAGTAAATATTTTTCTTTTTGAGCAAGGGTCCAATAAAATACATAAACAAATTATCTTAGATGCAAATCTACATGCAAGTGTATTTTCAAATGCCTTAAAAATAAGAAAAGTTAAACAAATGAAAACTAAACCTATGTTCTTTGATTGCCCTTTATTTTGTAAACTGTAGCCCAAAATGAAATGAGAAAATAGTTCCTTTATTATTTTTTAGTTTTTCGTGAAAACAAAGAGCAGAAAACAACAACAAAAAGTATTTTAACAAAAAATTCTATCAAAACCAATGAAAGGTACCCCAAATTATGGCCAAAGTGATATTGTTTTTTGTAAATCCTGACCACAAAATTGATCTCATGCCCTGCAAAAGTCGATCGTGGTTTCGCAAAGCCTACAAAAATAAAAGACTTGAAAGAAAACAATCAACTTTTAGGGGTCTACTATAGCCAAGAGTGAAGCAAGGCTTACATATTTTGCAGTCAAACCCCCTAGGTCCATTTATATGACCAAAATGAAAGCATAAAAGATTAACCTTGGTTTTGAAGGGTGAAATCATGCTATGTAGATAGAGAGCGCAATATCGCGTAGGACACAAAAAGCAATAGGAAGAAGTTTTACCAAAGACAGATAGAAAGCAAAGTTTTAGAGCGATATTGCACCTGATCAATATGAACCACAATAGCATGGAAAATAGAAACTTTTAAGGGGAATTTTGGGCTAAAATCATTAGTTGGATGTTTCTGGGTTAGAAAATAGTTTATGATTAAAAATAAAGTGAAGGGGCAAGATAGAGGGTTGTCGACCTTGCTATAAGGTTCGATTAAGCAAAATCGTGGGTAATAGAGACAAACCATGATATCGTGCAGTTAGAGATTTTTCTAGGAGCAAAAGGGTAAAACAAAGTTTTTGAACCTACATCTAAGGAAAATAGAACATAAAAGGGGTAAGGATAAAGTTAAAAAGTAAAAAGAGGGACGAGACAATGCAGGTCTTACCTCCAACTTGAAGCAAAGTGAAATTGTAGTTGGTAAATATGGATTGTGATATCACCTTGTGTAAAGGATTGAGGTCTAATTGTTGGAGTATATTATATTATTTGGTACATGCTAATGTACCCCCATGGTATATCAAGTGGTATTAGCTCAACGGTTAGATTCCTTAACATTTAAGGAGGGGAGACCCTAGTTCGAATCTTGCCAAGCGATACATGAATAATATTCAAGCTTTGTTATGATACCAGTATGTGGTGATGATGTAATACGGATGGGGCCATTTCAATCCCATACAACCAATTGAAAAAAATTACCCCCATGGTACCTTCATGGTACATTCGTAAATAGTAGATTAGGGTTGAGTCTATAGTTTAGAGTGTGAGTTATATTTTCCCTTTATGTAAGTGTGAATGTGAAGGAAATGCACAAGTGTCATGTAAGTTAGAGTGCAAGTGTAAGTTGAGTATATTTGCACAAGTATCTTGCATGTAAGAGTGCAAATATTTAATGTAAATATGAGCACAAGTCTTAGATTAAGAGTGCATGTAGGATTCCAAGAGTCATGTAGAGGTGTACAAATGTTATAATGTCAAGTCTTCATCAGGTATGCAAGTGGTAAGTTGATAAGCCAAGAGTCGTGAGACTTAGCATATGGAGAGCAATAGTCTAGTACTTGAAGAGTCATATCACTATGGCTATATTATGGAGACAATGCTCCATAGGATATATCGAATCATATTCATATATCTTATTATCTGATTGTAAGAAGTAGAGGAGTAATAAAGCTTGTATACATTTTGAGCAATTAATATTGTAAGTTGTTCTTCATGCATAGTACATGAATGATTCAAGCTATTTACATTCATATTTCAGTATATAAATGAATGTTATTTGATTTATTATAAGCCTTGATATACATATTAATTTTCTCATATTATTCTACTCATTATATTATTACATTGACCTTTATTGTGGCTATTTCATATTTGGGGACCTGTGTGATATTTTGAGATATTTTGCTATATTTTATGGTATTATTAAGGCTTAAAAAACTAATAGTGGTATCAAAGCTACCACTAGACTCTATCCAGTTTGATAGAGTTTATTGAGCCAGCATCTTTAATTAGCTTTGTCTATTTTGATAAAGTTAATTTAGAGTTTGTCCACTTTAAAGGCAACAAAAACTTGGACTATTTTTAAAGGTCATATTGAGTAGAGCAGGCTAGGGTCTTTCCACTAGGTTGAAGGAAAATTAATGAAGATTAGGACTCAACTTTATTGAAGATAAGAGCCAACTTAAAAGAGAATTTGGACATTGAAATAGGTAAAACCATCCTAGAAGGAAGTTGGTCATTCAGGTCAATAGCCACCCTAACATTCAAAATTTGAAGGGAATGCAGATTGAAGATTGATGTAGAACCAACTCAGGAGATAGTTGGTCATTTAGGAAAGATCCATCTTCACATTGGGTTCTCTAGTGAGGAGGATAATCATATTGGGTTCTTAGGTGCGACATAAGATATTGAAGATTTCAGGATACATAACGAAAAAGTATAGCAAAGATTAAACTACACAAGTTTGAGAACCTTCCTACAGAAGATAGAGAAGAGTTTCAGTTTTTTAATAGAAAGATAAAGTGCAGCAAAGATTCAACTACATTATTTTGAGAAGCTTCCTACAGAAGATAGAGAATAGTTTCAACTTCTGAGTAGAAAGATAAAGTGCAATAGAGATTCAACTATAGAAGTGCAAGAAGCTTCCTACAATAGATAGAGAATAATTTTAGCTTCTGAAGACTACATACATAGAAAAAGAAAAGGGTCATAAAGTTTTTTAGCCTTGAAAAAGAAAATAATTAGGTCATAGGCCTTGAGCTACATGCTTTGTACATGTATAATCTAGGCTATTTACATTCATATTGTTGTTTATTAGTAAATATTATTTGATATATTATAAACCTTGATATACATATTAATTTTCTCATATTATTATGTTCATATCATCATCTTGACCTTATGATATTGTGGTTATATTATATTTGATCATGTGATATTTATCCATTGTGATTTGTAGTAGTATTAAGACTTTAAAATCCATCAATTGTATCAAAGCTACTATGAGTAGTTTCTATCAGAGCTAACACTTGCACAGATTGATCAAATTTATTTAGCTACATACAAATTATCCAATTTGATAAAATTGATTTAGAGTTTGTCCACTTTAAAGGCAATGTGACTTAGATTATATTGTAAGGTCAATAGTGTGTAGAAAGGCTAGAGTCTTTACATGGTTGAAAAATTACCAGTGAAGACTAGGAATCAGTTATAAAGTATTTCCATGGTTGAAGAATAACCAGTAAGGATCAAGACTCAACTATAGAGTCTTTCCATGGTTGAAGATAAACTAGTGAAGACATGACTCATCTATATTGAAAGGCATATTAACATTAATATAGTTGATCATTTCAAGGACATAGATAACCCTTGACATAGATTGAAGACTCGGGGACATTCAAGTCACCTTTACATTGTTTTTGGATTCCTATGTGTGACCCAAGACATTATTGAGAAATAGTTGCAGCTTAGATTAATTGCCAGTAGTGTGAGAAGCTTCCTACAATATATAGAGAAGAATTTCATATTCTAAGTGTAAGAGAAAGAAGAACAGGAGAAGGATATATTGATATTAAAATAATCTTTCATCAAGTAGCAGATTAATTAAAGAGGTAAGGTATTAAGGATTCAAGTCTTGAAGACAAATCTTAACATAAGAGATAAAAAGAATTCAGCTCTTGAAGACAAACCTTGACATAAGAAATAAAAAAGATTTAGGTATTGAAGATAGACCTTGACATAAGAGAAAAATGATTCAAAAATCTCATACCTTGACATACGCAGCAAGAAGATAAATATAAATAAAATGAGCAACAATAGAGTTAGAAGATTCAAGAGGCTTCTATATTTTAGAGAATAGAAGGCTCGAGATTGAAGAGAAGAAAGTCTGAGATATAGAAGATAAAAGACAAAAGTTTAGGGTTCATGCTTAGAATTCAAAATTCTATGGCAGATGCCCAAGGTCAAATATGTAAAAGCAACAATCCTTTATGAAGAGTCTCAAGGTAGAACAAACAAAAGAAGCAACATTCGATTCAACTCTAGAGCAGAAAAACAAAGCATTTGGCGCAAGGCTACACTAGAAGGACAAAGACATTCGACTCAAGGTAGAGCAAAATCATTCAAGGAGTTAGAGCTATAATGTAGTACAAAGAGCACACATATAAAAAATCAAAGGTAAGAGTTCTAAAGACAACAACACCCTAAGAATGTGTTTTGAGAAGCACCTTGATAACGTTCTTTAAGCAGCATCTTGAGAACGTTCTTTAAGAAGCACTTTGAGATCGTGTTTTGAGCATTGCCCTAATGACACCTTGAAGCAACATTGAATAGCATTACATGGTGTGAGTCTATGAGTATTTAGTATAACCACAAGCAAAAACACTTGAAACATCATGCAACATCAAGTATGTTGTCCTGAGAGATCAACGTGCAACAAAGAATGTTGTTCAGAGAGAAGTAGTGCACAGAAGAAAACCAAGCATCCTTTGAAGTTAAAATGTCGAGAAGGAAGAGAAAGAGATTTCTAGGTGAGGAAGGATAAGGTTTTGTTAGCATTCTGGTAGATTCTAAATGCCAACATCATTATAGAGAAACATCTGCCATTCGAAGGAGATACACCTCACTTGAAAACAAAACACATGAAGGTGAACCTTTAGTCTTAGAAATAAATAATTAGAAGTGAAACATTGCGTCTCATGTGAAAGAGTAACATCTTGACATGTGTAGTGACACACCTCGATCGACTAAGCTCATTTAGAGATATCCGCATGAGTCTTATCGAGTGTAGTATTTGCAAAGCAAAGTTGTGGAGACAAGCGCAGAAGTAAATTTTTTTAGAGGTAATTAATTTTTAGGCTTTATATATTTTAAAGTTTTGTTGATAGAATGAGCTACAAGGTTATATGATTTATTTAGCATATGGATTGATAAGTAGTAAATGTTATTAAATTAAATTTATTTGGAGTGATAAGGTTTGTTTAGAGTAATTTAATTTATTGATAGATTAAAGTTATCTTTATGATTGAAGTTTGATTTATTTTTAATATTGGAGTAATAAGGTTTTTTCAATTAGGATATTTAATCTTTGATTAAGAATGGAGTGATAAGGAATAAAAATAGTTTATTTGTTTTTCCAAGTTTTTTTAAATATATATTTGGTTTTTTATTTTTGTGAATATTTGCAATTTTAGTTACTTGGGATTCAAAAGGTATTAACCTTAAATATAGGAAAATATAAATATGCAAAATTCATATTTTTTGTTTCTAATATTAGGGAGACATAAGTATTACTACTCCATTGGATTTAAATTATAAACTTTGATTTATTTTTAGATCTAGGGAGATATAAGGATGTATAGTTCAAAGAAGTCAAAATCTACAAAGTTTATGAATAACAATATGAAGTCTTTGATAAGAAAAGAAAAAGTAGATGTCATAAAAACTAGGATTAAGTATTTGATTGAAAAATTGATGGAAAAATAGATTTAGTCTTAAAGCTAATCTATAGTGAAGCCATAGAAGAAAACTTTGAAATATTTGAATACTATCTACATGCAATAATTATTGAAGCAATTGATGATGAAAAATATAGTATTAGATATTGGTAGCATAATGTATATGGTATTGCTTACATTTAAGTTTCATAAAGAAGAAAATATGAAACAAAAAGAGTTGATTGAATATCTTAAGAAGAAATTGAAAATAGATGAATCATTTTTGGAAAATATATTCCATTCTTCTTGTAGTATTGATATTCCAAGTTCATCTAACTCAAGAATCTATTATGATGCTTTAAGTGAATGTTTAGAAGTCTCTATATAGGAAAATAAATAATTATATGATTCTCAGGGCAAAGGCAAAGGAAATATTCTTATGCAAGAATTTGATGACAATGAGAGAGTTCAAGAGACTTGTAATCTTGAAGCTACAAAGACTGAAGAACATGAAGCTAAATCCAAAGATGAAGTCAAGCAAGAAGAATAACCTGATGGAGATCAAGACAAATATCACATGCATTGTAAGGTTACTTGAAGAATGAAGACCATGATTGAAGACTAAAGTCTTCAATAACCAAATAATGTAATATAGGGGGATGTTGGAGTATATTACATTATTTAGTACATGCTAATGTACCTCCATGGTACCTTCATGGTACATTTGTAAATAATAGATTAGGTTTGAGTCTATGTTTTAGAGTGTGAGATATATTTCCCCTTTATGTAAGTGTGAATGTGCAATAAATGCACAAGTGTCATGTTAAATATGCAATGTACAGGAAATGCACAAGTGTCATGTAAGTTAGAGTGCAAGTGTAGGTTAAGTAATCGTGCACAAGTGTCATGTAAGTTAGAGTGCAAGTGTAGGTTGAGTAATCATGCACAAGTGTCTTGTATGTAAGAGTGCAAATATGTAATGTAAATGTGCAAAAGTGTCTTATATTAGGAGTGCATGTAGGAGTCCAAGAGTCATGTAGAGGTGTGTAAATGTTATAGTGTCAAGTGTTCATCAAGTATGCAAGTGGCAAGTTGATAAGCCAAGAGTCATGAGACTTGGCATATAGAGAGCAATAGTCTAGTACTTGAAGAGTTATATCACTATGGCTATATTATGGAGATAATGCTCTAGAGGATAGATTGAATCATATTCATATATCTTATTATCTGATTGTAAGAAGTAGAGGAGTAATATGAACTATATATGTTTTGAGCAATTAATATTGTAAGTTGTTCTTCATGCATACACATGAATGATTCAGGCTATTTACATTCATATTTCAATATATAAATGAATGCTATTTGATTTATTATAAGCCTTAATATACATATTAATTTTCTCATTATAGTCTACTCATTATATTATTAGATTGATCTTTATTGTGGCTATTTCATATTTGGGGACTTGTGTGATATTTTGAGATATTCCGTTATATTTTGTGTTAGTATTGAGGCTTAAAAATCTAACAATAATAAGGCCAAAATAAAGGTCTTGAATGGCTCCAAAGACAAAATAAGGGCCAATAAAATCCTATCCTGTAGTTGCACAACAACTAGAAGGATGGATTAAAGAAAAATAAATGATATTAAAGCTTAAAAATAGGAGTTGCAACTAAGAAATGCTAAATATAAATGAAATTTTAAAATGAAAACACAAGAATATAGGGCCACAACCAAAGAGAGAGGTTACTCCTCTTGATTTGGCCAAGCAAATCTCCTTCAAGGACCTTCCCAAGAAAAGTGCACTTGTACACTAAAGCTTCGAGTCACAACATTGCTAGAGTTTCTTTACAATGAGAGAGCTTGATGAGAAGAGAGGATCAATGCCTCAATTTATAGATAATTTGGCATGGGAGAGTGAGAGATAAGGGATTAAAGACAAGGGGGTGAGGTGGATGAATTTAAAATTCATAGCACCAAAAGGGGAAGCACATTGGGATTCGATGGCAAGGCAAGGATGCTAAGGGGGTTGCACCATAAATGGTCCAAAATCTCTACGAGGGCAGAGAATCTAAGATTTTGAGTCCTTGCCTCAAGAAAGTGGTATTACAGTCCATTTTGAGAAATCATGATGTCGCTAACATGATCGTTGGGGGTCATGTTGAGTGATGCCAGTTGGTTTTTGAAATTTGGACATGAACAATAAAAAATGCAATATTATGATTTACCTTAGAGGGGTGCAATATCGTGAGAGATAAAAACACTTTGGAAATAAGGATTCAGAGGGGTAAAATTACATTTTAAAAATATTAATGGCTTACTTAGGCATCTAAGAAAAATTTGACATATTTGGTTAAGTTAATTTTCGTTGTCTACAAATGGGCTTGATTAATGATAGAATTAAACTTAAACCTTTGTCTTCTAGACTTATGATGCTAAAAATACTTGAATAACTCATCAATTAATGGTGCAAGAGAATTAAGGAAGTACACTTGAAGCATCTCAAATACAACAATGATCTATATGTCCCTAATTTTTTTTGAACATAACATCAAGTAAATAAATGTTCTCCTTCTTCATAACTTCATATCCTTCTCCTATCACCTGAGATAGTTCTATTATAGTCCAAATATCTTCTTGTAATTTCTTACAATGACTAATCTAATCATTGACAAAATCAAAAGAGTCCATAGTCAAAGTGACAAGCTCAACCTCCAACCTAGTAATTTGTGTAGAATTAAGGCAATCACACAATCCCTAAAATTTTCCAAACAACTCCTTGGGATTTGTGTTGTTGCTAATATGAGTGTCATATATATTGTTAATAATAAGAGCTATAACACTAAGAACCTCATATTTATTATCCTCATAGACCTATTTATTTTTTTGAAAATCAATAACATGAGGTTCCTCATTTACATATTTGAGTAATCCCTTACTCCAAAGCAAAGCTTCAATCTTAATATTCGAAGGAGCATAGTTTAGAACATTTTGCAAGGGTACATATCAATCCATAACTATGCTACCAAAATAAAAAATCCTACATGCAATTATAACTAGACACAATTATTATAGAAATCTCAAAAATCATGCGATTTGAAGAAAAAAAGTTCAAAATGCTTTCGTATACAAAAGTTATGGCCCCTAAAAAATTAGTCCAAAGTCACACAAAATGCCTCCAAAATCTTTATTTTTATTTTAAAAGTAAGCACCTATAGCAAATAGGAGGCCACCATGTGTCAATGTATGAATAGCTAAGGGGTGGCAACTATGCATTGATTAGACAATGTATCGACAATTCGTGTGATACCCCTTGTCATGCTCTGATTAGGCCTATATTCTATGAATGACACTATATCACTTATCATGTTTTGATTCTCTTTGAATTTAATGCTTCTCTAATTTTGTTGCAAATGGTGCAAATGAATTGTCAATTTTGATGATTTGGCATATTTTGATTGGCCAATATTGTTGTAACGGTCCCAATATAGCCATGTCGACTAATTATTTTTATCTTGAGCCATAGATTTAGTTAGTTGACCCTTGAGAATTAGGGTTAGGTTATTATTGATTTCATTTATAAATAGGAAGAATATTTTATTAATTTGGATCATCAAATAATTTAGATTTAAATCGCCTTTATATGCATAAGACCCTCTCAAAGTGGCTAAGAGACTTTACCTTCTTCGAGTGGTTGTGGATTTACTATTGCATTAATTTGTTTTTGGATTTGATATTTGCATATTGTTTGTGGCATTTGAATATAAATTATTATTGTTTTCATGTTAATAATAATTCAATATTGAAGTATTATTGTGGATATTAAATATTTATGCAATATTGTAACAAGTGGTATCAAAGCATGGTTATGGAAAAATGGAATTTAACGAAGATATTTAGTGTCCTAAAAATAAAGCTTTTAATTTTTCGTAGAGAAACAAAGGTTTTCAAAAAAACTCTTTGAAAATGGTACATTTGATTTTCTTAAACTATTAGTTTTTTTTAATTATTCCGCTCAACTCCCCTCCCTACTTTATATTAATAATTAAATCAAATAAAATTTCATTAATTAATTAATAGAGAGCAATCATCCCCTTTTTATTTGTCTTTCGTTCTTCTCATGTGTCCATGGTTTCACATTTCATTTTTTCAAATTATTAAGCCCCTCACTTTCATATTTTATTTTTTTAATTTATAAACACCCCCTATCATTTGTCTTTCCATTCTTCTCCCCACATGTCCACAGTTTCACTTTTTTTTTAATTATTAAATACCCCCCTATTTTTTTAATTATTAAATTTTGCCCAACCCCATTCGCTCTCGCTCTTGCTCATTCATATCCTTAATTAATAAAAATATTTAAATAAAATTTTTATCTAAAAAAAAAGAAAGGAAGGAAGGGTAATTTTAGTTTTAAAATAATAATAAATAAATAAAACTATACATGAGGGAAAACTAGGGCATCAACTAGGTAGATGAAGTACTTTTTGGTTGCTACAAAATCAAAGACAAGATTGTTGCCCTAGGAGGGCCCAATGGGGATGCCTCCAGATCCTCTTTTAGATAGACAAAGTTCGTTTACAGATTTGTTGACGAAAAAATTTCCAATAGAGACTGAAGAAGCACAAAAAACTACACTAAAAATGCTCTTTGTAGTTGCTAGAAAAATATCAACATCTCAAAGAGCCATGGATGCTTGCCACTGTTGAAAACAAGGCCAAAGATTGTCATTGAGTAGAGGATTGTAGAAGAAACAATCTTATATAGGGCCAATCATGACATGATCTATAAGTTCATGGGTATTCACCCTATCCTAATTTTTTTGCATTCATGGGTTTGGTAAAACTGGGAGCCTATTTGTGAGTATTATTTTTGGTTTATTAGTGATGGATATTTTAGTTTTAGTTTTTTTTCAGAAAAAAGAGGAATCATGGTCATGCAGGATTATTTGTTCAACCTTGAAGAGTGGGATTTGATCCTCGAATTGAACCCACTATTGTCCTAGTTTGGATCCATTTGTATGCACTTCCAATGGATTTCTAGAGTGAGTAGGCATTGGAAATCATCGATAATTACCTAAAAAGATATTTGTGTGTTTCTAGATACACAAAGGAAGGAAACACAACTATTTATGCTAGATTATACATGGAAATGAATCTCAACTAGCCTTTGCCAACAGAGGTGGAACTTGAACTTGTAAGATTATCTTGGATTCAATAATTGGATTATGATGTGTTACCCTTTAAGTGTATAGTTTACTATGAATATGGGAATTTGGCTTGGTCCTATCAAAACAATATGAACAACAACATGGAGGCTCCTCTCGGAAAGTCAAATCTTCCTAAGGAGGGTAAGTCAATAGTTGATAAAGAAGCAACCAATATTTATCATGGTGAAGAGGCATGGGGATATGGTTTTGAACAACCCAAAAGAAGGATAAGGCAAAAGAACAAAGATGGAAAAGAGAAAACCTAGCTCAAGCCCTCAAATAGGTATGAAATGTTCAAGACGATAGTGGAGCAAGAAAAAGAATAATTCATGGAAGGAGTGGATGGGAATAATGAAAATAATAACAACCATGTTCAAGCCCCTCTTTTGGCTCCTCTTATCCCAGAGTAGATAATAGAGTGTAGTGAGTTACTACAATCAGATATTGTAGGGGGATTGATAGTGTATAACCAAGAGCAATCGATAATAAAGGATGTCATCATGGGTGTGGCAGAAAAGAATAGATAAAAGCCAAACCTAGGGGTAAACCAAGTGGATAAGAGATAAAAATATCATCTCTCAAGGAGTTGGTAGAAAATCAAATAAGGAATTGATAGTAGCTTAAGGAGACAAATTGATCATTAGGGGATTGGTGAGGCCAATAGACTCTTATTGGTCTCAAGGTAACCAATGATCATGCAATTATGGAATATAAGGGTTTTAAACAACAAAACCCATCAATCTATTGTTTGAAGTCTAAAAAAAACAAAACATTTTTTTTGCTTATGTAGAAGACAAAAATGTCGTTGGATCTTAAGTGTAAAACAATAAATAGACTTTGGAGAGGTGTTGGTCATATGGAAGTGGTTGCCTAAGGGGTATCAAGGGTATATTTACCTTTTGGAATTCTCTTGAATGGATAACAATAGAACATATAGCATGGAGAAGTGTCCTCACATCACATTTTAGGACCAATGTGACAACTAAGCAAGTTTTAATCATAATTTTTTATGGGGCTCAAAACCTAGATGGTCAAATTCATCAATGGAAAGCAATACATAATATGAGAGTCTCGAGGGAGGAGTTAGAATGGATTGTTTTTGGGGATTTAATGCTAAATTATCATCTATATCAAGAAGGGGGAATCCCAATTTTGGATCCAAGGGATTGACTTATAATTGCCCAGGTCCATACATAACACTTGGTGGATATTAAATGTCTTGGAACCAACTATACTTGGACTAATAAGAGGAGGGAGACACTTAGCTAAAATATGAAGTTAGACCAATTTTTGGTTTTAGAGGAAGTGTTTGTGAGATGGAATCTAAAATTTTAGATTTTGGAGGGTCTAGTTTCGGATCACTTTCCCATTTTGTTGGAAGGGGGGATCAAGATAGGGCAACATCACAAACCATTCAGATTTGAAAACTTTTGGTGGATGAGAGCTAACAAGACATACTTCCAAGTCCAAAGAGCTCCATTGGTGGCCAGATGGGATGAAGTGAAAAAGCTCTTTAGGGAAGGAACAATTACAAATCAACTCAAAGAAGAGGTGATGCATTGCATAAAGTGGTTGAGGACATTGACAACTAAGAGGATATCTACTAGAAATTATTGGGACTAAAAATATGAGATATATTATTGATATAAGAATGATACAATATATATGCAGGAGGTCTATATACATGACAAGTGTCAAGGACACATATCATAACAGGTAGACAAAGTACATGTTTTTTTTTTTGAATTTACATGGTGGAATCGGTAGCCGCCACGAATTTGGGCAGGCTGTCCAGCTTTTATGGCTGCCACAGTATTTTGCACTGTCCGCCCTAGAAGCTGCCACACAAATCTTCGTGTAGTCTGCCCCTATAACCACCATGACACAATAATTTTAAACCTTTTATGCCGCTGAAAGCACCAAGAAAGGGACAAGCGTTCAGTTCGACGAGGCCTCAGATTTGAACCTTGGACCTCCGCCTCCTTATGGGGTTTGGATGAACCAATTGGTCTACACCTCAAACCTAAAAAAGTACACGTTAACTCTAACATTCTCCCTTAATGTGTACTTTTCTAAAAAAATCCTAACATCCTCCTTTTTTACATGATTTGGTCTAGGCTTGTGCTCTTTTCGCTTGGCTCTTCAATTGTGAATAATGATAAATCAATAGTGTATACATCTTGGTCTGTTGCCTTAGGGTCAACCACTTCCATGATTTTGTTACCTCTAGGTCAGTCATCTTAGTGCCTCAGGGTCATCCTGAGTGCCTCAAGGTTAGCCACTTCTAGGCCTGTTACCTCTATAGGTCATCCTCTAGGTATGTTGCCTCTCGTAGGTCACTTATTAGGTTTACCATAAATATCATCCCCCCATGGTGAAACACAATCTAGAAGGTGTCGATCTCTACCAAAAATGCACTCAAAATATACAATAAAATGATCCATATAATCCAAATGTGGAGGAGAAGAAGAAAGAAGAGAATAGAATCTTCTAAAGTGTCTTTGTCTGTAGTCTTCAGAAGTTGATTCAAAAAAGTCCTCGGATAGAGTCTAGGGTGTCTATGTATGTAGGTATCCTTATGGTGACCATCTCATCCTACCGGATCTGCCAGGTTCTATAGAGAATGTAACTAGGTATTAGGATCATATACAATTTGCCTTTGGAGTCTCGGGTTCAACCGAGAGTGTACTCCATGATACAACATATTTTAAGGCTAAAAATGCATATGGAATAGCCTCAAAATGAAAATTAGACACCACCAATGTGTTCGTCTTGGAAAAACCTTTTTGACGACTCTAAATACCCCTATATTTGGGTGTCAATGGGGCCTTAATCTTATAGAAAAACAACATGCCTCTCTAGGCAAAAAATAGAAAAGATCACTCAATGATGACATCGCTCTATGGTAGAATAAAAAAACATCATCTCAATTTTCCCTTGCAGGGGAATTTTATGGGCTACATGGGCCTTCCACTTCCACTTTCTATGTGTAAATAACATTAAAAAATGCCTTTTAAATAAAGAAAACTCCCCATAATACCATATGGTCAGCCAATATAACTATATGGTCTTTCTAATTTTGCCTATGGCATTATAAAAAAAGTGGCAATATTTAAAAAACTAACCCACAACCCATGTGGGATTAAATAAAAAATAGCCAAAAAGACTCATTATAGAAATGGACAAGAGCTACAAGTTTTGAAATTTCTCCTATGGTCAAAACATGGAACAGAACGGCAGAAGGATAGTCATGAATCATCGATCTGCAGATTCTGGTGCCATCACCACCAATTGCAAATTGATGATGAAAAAACTATGTCGATCTCTGAGCTCATCCAACCTGTGATAGACACATTCATGACTATCTTGTGCGTGTCAGCCACAATTATCCATAGAATAAGTACAACTATCCATACGGTCTCTTCGCCTTGTCCTTCAAATCCGACGAAAATCCTAGGGCCATATGAGAACATGACAAGTGTCAAGGACACATGTCATAATAGGTAGATAAAGTACACATTAAATCTAACAAAAATAAAGAGTAAGAACCACTTGGTTATTGGAAGTAAATAGAGAGGAAAAACCACTTATTTATTGGAAGGTGACATAAACACAAAAAATTTCTATCGGTATGCTTGTGCTAGGAAACAGACAGACAAGATGGAAGCTCTCCAGGATGAGGGTCACTCCTTTGATACAATCCTAGGTATGCATTTCCATTCAATGGATTATTTTGCTAAATTTTTTAAGGAAAGTATGGTGCAATACAAAGAGGCTAAATAAGAAGCTCTTGTTGTCATACCCTATATTATCTATGAAAAAGAAAACCGGGCCCTACTTAAACCCATTGATAGAGGGGAGTTGAAGAAGGTAGTCTTTGAAATGAGTATGGTAAAAGTGCCAGGTCAAGATGGCTTTCCAATTGAGGTTTTTTAGACCTTTTGGGACAACTAAGAGGAGGATGTAATGGTTGTTTTAAAGGAGTCCAAAGGCAATAAAAATTGATTAAAGTATTAAATCATACAATCAGTGCCTTAATTCTAAGAGAGGATGAGGAGATGCATATTTTAGATTATATACCTATTGTCTTATGCAATGTCATATATAAAATAATCACAAAGGTAATTGCGAGTGGGTAAAACCTATCCTAAATTGCATTATCTCCTTGGAGCAAGGGGCGTTTGTAAAGGGTAGGCAAATCTTGGACGATGTGGTTCTAGCTCAAGAGGCAATCCACTCAATGCAAAAATATGGTAATGGAGGAATGTTCATAAAATTGGATTTGTAAAAGGCTTATGATAGGGTGGAGTGGAGCTTCTTGTCAAGGATGACGACAACCTTTGGTTTATCTCAGGATTGGATAGAATAGGTCATGATCTGCATTTCTATTCTAACATACTCAGTGTTAATCAAAGGCCTTCGCTTGCAACTGTTTGGAGCCACTCAAGGCCTTTGTCAATGAGATCCTTATTCCCCTTATCTTTTTTCCATATTGCCTAAAGGCTTGGGTAGACTCATATTGAGGAGAAGACAATAGAGTTTGTTGATAGATATTAAGGTGGGTGAGGAGGTTTTGACTCACCTATAGTTTGTAGATGACATAGGATTGGTGGGAGTGGCCAACTTCAAGGAAGCAAGAATGATCATAGATACTCTTAATTTTTTTCTTGGGGCCACAAACCAAGTCATAAATGATAATAAATCCATAGTGGTCTTCTTTAGTCTTGATCTAATGCTTCAAGATAGAATTTTAGAGATCTTAGAATTCATGAGGACTTCTCTCCTAGTGGTATATTTGGGGGTCCCTTTGCATTTTAAAAAACTAAAAAATAGCTATCTCGAGGAATATTTTGGATCGTACCAAAGAAATAATATTCAATTGGTCTCACGAATGTTTAACCTTTGGGGTAGATTCATTTTTTTGCATCCAATCATTTAGGCCATGCCAATTTATAAATTTTCTATCCTTGTTGCCCCGCATACCATATGGAAAGAGTTGGACAAGATGGCTAGAAAAATTTTATGGGGAGTAAAAGCAAAGAGGAAATGGGCCTTAGTAGGTTGGGATAAAGTAAGCCAGTCCAAGGTAAAGGGAGGTTTGGGACTAAGGAGATTAGATTTAAATACCAAAACTTTTACTAGAAAGCTTAACTAGAGGTAGATCTCCCAACCAACTTCTTTATTTAGTAGATTTTTAACTAGTAAATATTTGGGACAGGTGAACCCGAATGAGGTGAGTCATTTCACTTTAGATGGTAATGGGTCTTTAGTGTGGTAGGCTCTAAATTTAGGATCTCAAGTAGTGAAAAATAGGTTATTTTGGAAAGTGGGAAGAGGGGAGAAGGTACAATTTTGGATAGATTTATGGGATCAATACCCACCTATCATTGTTGAATTTATAAAAATACAACTAGTAAAAACAACCATGGAAAGTAGGGGTTGGATCTAGATTGAAATTTATTTTAACACTAGTCACCTGGGGGATTATAGGTTTAAGTAGTTTAAGAAGTTGGATGAGTGGTCAATTCCAATCCCTCCAAAATTGGTACCCATCATGACTAAAATCTTGGATTTCTCACAGGTAGATATGAGGAGGATGAATTAGCTTGGGGCCATGGGAGCCTTGGAGTCTACATATTGAAGGATGGATATGATATGATCCTTCCAAAACCTCCTCCTCATGTATATCGGGTTAAGGATTGGAGAAATATTTGGCAGTGAAAGGGTTGGCAGAAAGTAAACTTCTTTGTTTGGCAGTTCATGCATAATGTAATTCTTATTTTTGAGAATTTGATAAGTAGGGGAATAGTTGGTCCATCCCAATGTGTTTTATACTATAAAAGTGACGAAACATCCGATCGCTTGATGTTTGAGTACCTGTTCATGCACTAGATCTGGGAGTGATCATTTTTAGCTTATAAAATTCAAGCCAATGATGATTTGAATTGGATTAATATTTGGGAAAGATGGAAGAAGGGTAGATCTAAATTTGAAGCTCTTACTATCGGGTGGAAGCTTAGATTAAACTTTATTTGGTGACTAGTGTGGTTAGAGACAAATGGCAAAATTTTTAGAGAATCATTTTCATCTTTAGATGGAATTTGGTAGGTCATTTGGAGCAAAGTCATAGAAATCGCGGTAGTGTATGCTAAAGAGGAAACTCAAGCTGATATAGGAACAATGGAGAAGGAAGTCAAAGTGCAATAGGGGTAAGACAAAGCTAGTTGTAAATGACCCTAAAAAAATTGGATTAAAATTAATACTAACAAATCTTCAAAAGGCAATTTGGGTAGAGCTAGATTTGGATTGGTTTGCACGAATCATGTTGGGACAATGCTCTATTGGGAACTACAAGGCCTGGGAAAAACCACAAACAATGAAGCAAAAGCCTTAGCTATTAAATATGCTTCAATCTAAGTGGTAAGACAAGGTTATAGGAGGAGAATCATGGAATCAGATTCTCAAATCTTGGTAGGATCTCTAGATTACATTTGGAACTTTGCTTTGGAGACATGGAGGTTGAGGATTCTTATCATCTAAATTAAAAAATTATGGAGGGAATTAGATGATGTGATTCTAATTTATATGGGTAGAGCTATGAATAAAGTGGTAGACTTCTTGGCTAAGATGGGTACCGAGAAGGAGGTAGGGGTTCAGTGGTACAGTGGCATGGCTATTAAGGATGAGAGGATTAGGTCGGATGGTGAGCAAATCTAGTGTTTAGCTAATTTGGACAACTATTACAAACGTATGGTTTAGGAGATTTGGCTTCAATGCAACTCTCCTTTTACTGTTGTAAACATGTGTTCTTGTTGGCTAAGGCTGGGAGGAGTCTTGTCCCAACTTGTAAATAAAATTGTTTTAATATATTTTTTTCAAATTCTTCTTAAAATAATATATATATAGAAGAGGAGGAAGACAAGATTATCCCGTGTCATCAGATCCTTGCAAAAAATAAAAAATTTGGTGTTTGTTTCTTCAAGTTGAATATTGGTTTGGCATGAGTCAACAATCAATTATAGTGTATTGTTGCTTCAAAGGATTTGTGTATGATAAGAAAGAAGCACCAACCTAGAAATACTAGTAATCATCACAAAACTTCCTTTAATATCAATACTTTTGATCAGCGTATTCTTTCATCTTTAAACATCATGGATTTTCCCCCACCCAACACATCTAGTTCTTCTTCTCCTCAACCCACTATCCCTACCCTCGCTACCTCTCCAAGTCATATTACTCTTCCTAGTAATATTGACCATGGTTTGCATCAATATATTTCACAACAAGAGAAAGAGGTTGTGTACACACCTAAGAAATGTCATCTTTGCAATGGTTAATATTAATATTTAATAATGTGTGCAATTATTTTAATTAATATATTGCAAACCTTAGAAATTATTAATATTGGATATTTTAGCCCCTTTGACTTGTTTAGGTCCCTTTGGCCCACTTTAGCCCTTTCCTACACCTAATTGTGGTCATCATGAGACCACTCTACTATTTTTAACTTTGGTTAGCATTTATTTCCCCTCTTTCCTCCACTTTCCAAGCACATTCAATGCATTTGGGTGAGGATTCCCTCCACCCGGGCACTTTGATTAGAAATGCTAATTTAGTGGGTGAGGAATATCTCCACAAAAGGGCATTAATATGGCACAACATAATGCATCATGGCATGTCATAGTGCATCATGGCACATCATAAGGTGTTATGGCACGCCATAAGGCGTCATAGGACGTCATAGCCTAAACTAGGAAAGTTGCACATTTTTCTACCCAAGTGGAGAATCCCTAAGATTTCTCTCTTACACACCCATGCCACTTGCCACTTCTTCTCTTCCATCCTCCCCACTCTCATCCACCCATGGGATACTTCACAAATAGGTCTTCATTTTCATGTTCATGTGGTGTACAAAATTTATAACGAAACTCTTCTCAAATTTCATTTGATATTGTTGTGTTTTTTATTAAAATTGTGCTTGCAGATTTACCATTGGAGGAGCTTGAAGGCATCAACCATGGAGGCTTTTGGGTTTTTCAATAATATTTTTTTGGCAACCACATCAATGACAAATATTCAACAGTGCATCAGATTTATAGCAAGGACCCCAAAATAAATCTTTGAAGGCTCAAACTCAAGATCAAAACCCTCTGTAAGATAACAATCTCAACCACCCAAGGTAGTTAACCAGAGTCTAAACTACCTAGGGTAGTTAACCAGTGTCTCAACCACTTAGGTCAATTAACCAGAGTCAACCACCTAGGGCAATTTTATAGAAACACAATCATCCAAGGTAATTACCTAAAGAGCCAATCGCTATGGTCGATTGAGCTTTAAGGCAAAAAGTAGCTCCAAATCAATCCTAGAATGCATAGAAATTTAAATCATGTATCTTGTGAGGTTTTGTAAGCATTTTCATGGTTTTGTAATTTCTACAACCAATTTTATAAGTTTTTGTAACGTTCTATTTGCTTTTGTAACCTTCTTTCATGATCTTGGGCCTCCTCTTGAAAGGCTCTGCATACGCTATTGATGTTATTTTGAGCTTGTGTGTAGGTATTGGATATGCATGGAAGCTTGGGAGGTCAAGCAAAACACCTTCTAAACCCTCCTACAACCTGTTGTATGCTTGACGAGATAACTTGCGACACCATAGATTTCACTTGTAAAAAAACCCTCCATTCTTAGAGGTCAATTATAACCGAAAGGGCCTATCTGTAAAAGACAAAGCTTATAAAACATTAAATCTATTGAAAATATCTCTTTTATTGCAATTTGTCTATTTTCAATTGGTATAGTGTATTTTCTCTTTCACACAAATGGTGATCATGGTGGGACCCTTTACCCACAACACATTTGATGCTTTTTATTTTGCATGAGATTTGGCACTTACATCGAGCATAACATGTCTTATGTGTTTTGCTGAGGGTTATTTATGTTTGCATGCTTATTTAGCTTTTTTTCCTAAACTCTTGTTTGTTTTCTCTATTACAAGCACTTAAGGGCAGGTTAGACGCAGTCACACCTCTCATATCATGGTTGGATCTTGAAATATCTACCCTCATAGGCTCAGACACAATTGCCCAAGGTAGTTCACAAGCATAGTTTCAACCGCTCGTGGCAATTCTCAAGCTTAGTCTCAAGCACCCATGACAGTTTTCAATCTTAGTCTCAATTTCCTATGGTAGTTCTCAAGCTTAGTCTCAACTACCGTGGCAGTTCTCAAGGATAGTCTCAATCGCACAGGGTGGTTCTCAAGCTCAAACATAACTATCCAAGCTCGTCCTCAAGCTTTAAAAATAATTGCATGGGCTCAGGGTTAGGCTTAGAGACATGGTATGCTTAGATTCCTTTTCTTTTAGCATATGCTCATGGGCTAGCTCGTACCCTCTAATTTTGCACCAAAAATTGTAGCATAGTTCTTTTCATTTGTTTGTTTGAATATCTTTCCTCTCCTTCTCCATTTCAAATTAAAAAAAAAGAGCATTAGCATAGTTGTTTCATGATTCCTTTCTCAAAACCTCAAAGGCACATTAGTTTAGTTGTTTCTTTCTATTGCTTTTCAAACACTCAAAGGCACAATACCTTATTTATCTCTTTCTATTCTCTCAAAAAACTTAAGGCGCATTAGGTTAGTTGTCCTTTTCTTTTCAAAAACTCAGACTCCTTAGAATAGTTGTCATTTGTTTTTCCAAAATCAGTAGTTTAGGTTATTATTTTAATTCAAGCTTAGTAGATTAGTTTGTGCATGCTTTCATAAATTCATTTAGATCAAGATTTCTAAAAAAAAAGACACATTAGATCATTGTTTTTATTGCATGTTTAGGGTTAGTTCTAGACTTGCATGGTAAATAGGCATCAAAGAAAATACAAACAAAACCAAAACAAAATCAAAATCAAAAGACACATAAAATCACACACATTTGCACGTTACATTATGCAAAGATCTTGCGAGGAAAACCTCTCAATGATGTTGGATTTCACCACCAACCATTGGTTGAGTCCTTTAGACACCATAGCTAGATTGCATAGCTTCCTGGATTTCATCATTGGGAAGTTTGTTACCATTGGGGCTAGCTTGGAGTAAATTTTGAAGTTAAAAATCCTTTTGTTCATAGGGCTTAATATCCACGCTCAATCGAGGATGAAGAAAAATTATGATTGGGCAAGTGGTAAGACATAGATAGCACAACCTCTCTCAAAAAGTTTGTTTTATCCCTAGGATACCTAGATCCAACCCACCATCCTAGGAAGCCTTTTTATCGTTTCTATATTATTCCTCATCAGGGGAGTGGGCATAAACACACCTTGTTAGATTTCATTCCATCATACCTAATAGTTTCTAGGTCTACAGAACTTCAAAAGACACAAAAACCCAAAATCTAAAGAAATAAATAAAAAAGCATTACAAAAACAACAAAAAAAATTAAAACTTCAAAACAAAAACATCAAAACATTCATTGTTTGCTTTCTTTTTTGTTTGCATGGATAGTGTATTTTTCCTTAAAAGAAAAATAAAAAGAAAAGAGAGCATCCACCAACACTCTTTCATTCCAGATAGCCTATGGTAATGACCGAAAATCAAGCTAAGGTTCACTCCCACACTTAAGTTTCCATGGACCATTTAGGTCCACCCATTCTTCAATCGCTCCTTTGAATTATCTGGGAGATTCATCCCACATCAATCAAGGTAGCATGTTTGAAAATTTTGATCATTACATCTCTCCCTCCCTCAAGATTCATCACATTGGGTCTGATCAAGGTGTTAATCACTATATCATGCACACCACCCATTCTGGGTTCCCTCATCTTGAGACTCCCCTTTCTCTAGCTAAGCCAAACATCATGCCCATAGATCTTGATGTAGTGTGCCTCCTTTTCACCGATCTGATCTATCATGGTAAATCACCTCATGCTCCCTAGGACCCTTCTTCATCACATCCTCCACCACCTAGTTTATTTCCTCCATCTTTACCCCCACTACACATTCTTGTCTGCACTAATACCATTCTCATCCAGGTGCAAGGTTACAAGTCCTATCATCCTCCATCACCTCCTAAATTTTCTAGTTTCGATCACACCTCAAGTGTGCAACCTTTTGGAATGCTTCCACTGTCCTCACCACCTAGGGGACCTAGTGCCATCCTTCTACAACACACCTTAGACCCAATGTCTATGGCCATTGACCTTAATCACCCATCTTCCTCTAATAATGTCCACTCATCACAATGCCTACACATTTCTACATCACCTCCTTATGTCACACACACTTCTCATCCGCATCATTCGACCCAAGTTTGTGCCACTTTCCATCTACCCTCATCCAATCCATTTTCTTCTTTCCAATTTCTTAACATGCCTCCTCAATCCATGACTTTATATGTCACTCCTCCCACTACTTACCCTTCATACCCTACCATTCATATCACTAGGGCACACATTGCAAATTATTCTACCCCATGTTTAGCTTATCCCCCATCATATCCTCATGAATCTCATCAGTGGCCTATGACATAGTCGCATAACCCACACCCACATCTAACACCACCTCATCAATACCATTCCACTCCTGATTCGTATCATCCCACCTCTCAGCCATACCAATCACACTCCATCCAACACATGCATAATTCAAATTCTATACAACCTCTTAATTTTTACCCATCATCATATCCCCCACTTCAATCGCCTACCTATCACCAACACCACATTAAACAACCACCACCACATCCATTGCACACCCACAATCATTCTCATCAACACCATCAATATTCACCTTTGGGATCCTAGGTCTCGCAAGTGCCATCTTCTAACCTTATTCACCACCTTCACCAACACCTCTATTCACACCAATCATATCTCCTCGTCAATCCATCCCACCTAACTCATCGTGGCACCCACTATTCAACTCCCTAAGCTACTTCAGATACAATCCAACAATTGGCCAACAAGATCAATAGCTTAGAATCTCAAGTTATGGGTACAAGGTATCAAAACCAACCTTGAGTTAACTTCAAAACTACCCCATCAACCCCTCAGTCCCAACACTACCTTATCCTCCCTTGTTTGAAATACCCAAATTTAAAAAGTTTAAGGGCAAAGAGTATCCTTAGGATCACTTGAGCACATTCATTAATGCTTGTTATCTCATCAATGAGATAGACCCCCCTCATGCTCCATACCTTTTTGTTATCCCTTGTGGGAGGAGCCTTGGATTGGTACAACCATTTTCAGGACACAACTTGTAAAATTTAAAGCAACTGGTCAATCTCTTCTTAGAGTGCTTTGCTCAAAATGTTAAGAAGAAGACCACCTTAACGGATCTCACCAACCTTCATCAATTTGATGATGAGTCTATCCTTGATTATGGTAATTAATGGAGAGTGGTACTGACTGAGTTACCCTCTTCTATATCCATCATTTATCTAACTCGGATGTTTACTCAAAGTTATTCCAAATCAATTTTCCTCCTTCAACTCCATCAATACCGAACTCTTGAGGAAGCTCTCACTCAAGGATATCAAGATCCAAGAAGGAGAAATCAAGCTCCATAAGAAGGAATGACTATGTAATAATACCAACAACAAAATCATGAACAATAAATCAAAACCTGCCCAAGTCAACCAGGTAGTGTTGAGAATACCAACCACTTAACCTCCTCAACAACAACCTCAACCTCCACCACAACAACCTTCTTACCAGTCACAACAACTGATATACAATATCATGTTATCTCTTACCCAAAATAAAAAAAATACTCCTTAGGCTACGCACCCTCAACAACCCCTACACAATTTCATACATCTCTCAGAGCACCCATCTAACATATTTCAAATACTTATGGATGCACAAATGATCTCTTTACCTGAGATAGGACCTGAAGATCCAAATAAACCTTGAGGAAGAGGGTATAGATAATATTTGTATTGCATATACCATCGATAAAAGGGTCATAATATCAATAGGTGCATTCAACTTAAGTACAAATTGGAGGATTTGATTTAGAGGGGGCTTATAAAAGTCAATAATCCTCTTGCTCCCCCTAATAAAAAACTAGGTATCTTTCAAAACCCATTACCACAACATGGCGCAACACAACCAAACATTGGAGACACTACAATGGCTCCTTAATCAAATCAAATTAACCATGTCAACACTACCTCCAATCATCTGAGTTTTGTTGTCATGATTCATATGGTCACCAAAAATCAACCATACCCAAATCCACCTGCATAAACAACTGACCCCTCAAATGTATCGTCTTCATCTACTATGCAATTCACCATTACACCTCAACCTTGGCCAATCATTCATCTCAAAAATGGGCTTACCCATAGCCTCAAAATAGACTTGGTTGAGCTCTCAATTTATGAGTTAATCTAACAATTGTCTCCTCATAGAGATGCCTTAATGGCTATCCTCAAACCCATAAAGCTGCAAACCCACAACCCTAACACTTTTTCTAATTTTATAGGTAACATTTAAACCTGCACTTTATCGACCATTATATTTTATGACACTGACATTAAGACATTCCCAGTGGAAGGACCAGATCCGTCCTTGCACATCATGGTTACTATTGACAAAAAAATCTTTAAACGTGTATTTTTTTTTGCTAGATAACAAGGGGTTGTACTTGGGTCCCCTACCCTTGATAAATTACATCTCTTCTTTAGAGCTTGAGATTTCACAAATAGATACACTTCTCATCTCGATTGAGATGTTATAGCTAGAAATCTACATTTTTTTTACATAAAATGTATGAACTCATGATTTTCATTTTTTGGATCTTTTCAAATTTCTATATGAATACAATTAATCTAAAATTTAGCATCTTTCTTAACATTTTCCTATAGCAACATTCACAATGCCAAAACTTCACCTCTATTATCTATGCCTTGCATCTTAGTAGAGTAATATTTTTAAAACATTGCACTATCATAGTTCGCTTTACTAAATCTAGATTGCTAGTTTCTTTCATGAAACACAAGTGCAACCACAAAAATTATAATAAAAAGTCTAAATGAAAACACATTATTGTTACAAAATAAAGCAAATATTACCAATGGAAAACATTAAAGTAAATCTTGATCATTAATTGATTCAGACAATCAATATTTTAATGTCAACTTCAACTAAACTTTATACTTCCTCTAACCATGGAAAGGAGAATTTAACTTCATGATTCTAAATCAAAACCCCTATATTGGCTAGCTTATCTGCACATGTGTTTCCTTTTTAATTGACATAGGCTCATCCATTAACATCATCATCCGCCCTCAAACATCTCAATCTTCCATCCACTCATATCATCGATTATACCTTCACTCTACGGGCATTCAATAACACCTTGTGCTCAATGCTAGGAATAATCTTCCTCCCTATCCAAGTAGGGTTTCGAACTATCCACACTCTATGTCATATCTTGGATGAAGATATGTAATACAATGTACTCCTAGGCAGATTGTGGATACAGGATATGTGGTGCATACCCTCGACCTTACACCATTACCTCAAATACACACATGATGGTCGCATCCATTGCATTCTAGTGAAGGACAAGTCATTCAAGTATTACCACATGGTTACACACTCACATGAGTCTCCCCTACCTTCAACACATCTATCTCTTTCATTGTCCGCTCAACTCATCACACCAGCCAACCATATCTTCTACTCCCTCACTTGTCCCTCACATTGCCAATTTGCAACCCACTTGCTTGATCTCACCCAATCCAACCCCCCCTCTTCATCCTTGGGTACCACCTACACCCCTTATCTTACCCCAAGTCAAAATCAACCATCTTATTCATATTCTTCATCTCTTCCTCAATATTATCCACCTTCTTCCTATCCTTATTCCAACGCTCAATCATTCCACCCTTCTTCTAGCACATAAGTCATTCAACCCCATACCCAACATTTTCATCCACCATACTCTACATATACCTCTCCCTCATCCTTGATGGCTCAACATCTATCTTCAATCCCACCCATCGCACCTATATCACATCATCCTCCAACTTCAGATCCTGTTGTCAATCACCATCCACCTACTCCATCCAGATCGCACCCTTCTATATCTTCCACTAATCCCAACCACTATCTTAGGTCTCATTTCTCTGCTCCTATCACCTCTCCCATTAGACAAGCTACCACCACCCTCATTCCTACCACTGTTACCCCTTCTATCTCCCCCATACCTATGCCCATGCATATATCTCAAACCACATCTTCTTCCACGACACCTGATCCACCCCCACCTCCAAACTCATCTAAGGTACATCCACCCATCCTTGAATCAATTCAAGAAACATCCACTCTCATTTTTCCATTCTCTACACCTCATTCCACTTTCATGGAAAATGTGAAGTCATCCTCCTCCACCTCCTCTACAATACTCTCATCCTAACCTTCCAATGTTTTTGTACATATGACCACTATATATATAGGAGAGTACCTTATACATAATATATAATTGGTTAGGAATTTTGGTTACCCTAGTCGTACCCCTTTAACCATCAATGTTGTTGTCCCAGGAGGCTCTTCCTCTAATCACACAAATTTTGTGTATGGGAGAATCAATTCATCATCAAAAAAACCTCCTAACAAAGAGATTGAAGTTCTATTTTCTAGCAACATCAACTTTTTGGATAATCCTTCATTCGTCATGAAGTACTTCATTGTTTCAATTGATGAGGATGCGGTCTTGGTTACTATAAACAAGGAATGCAAACTATTTTGGAGCCCCATTCTCAGCCTCATCAGGATAAATCTAGCTTAGGTTATCGCCGACATTCTCTAATCGATCCCCTCAAAGATGATCTTTAATGTATCACCCTTGGTCTCAAGGAGGAAAGTGAGGATGAATACCTTGATCTTGAGAATGCTCTCACATCACCAACAAACCTCTTCCAAGTTACCACCATCCACATCATATCATACGATACTTTAGATGATGGATTGGATGAGTCATTTGAAACACTTTTGATTACCTTCGATAGCTCTAAATATAAATCATCTCTTGTTGTCCCTATCACAGATGTGGATGACTTTTATCTGCGTATGTTCCCCCTTCCACTACCCATTTTTCCTTGCTCCTTCTATAGACACCTAAATCTAGCATAATAAATATTAATTAATTGATCATAATTAATTAATGTATTTAATATTAATTAAATCTAATTAATATTAAATGAGCAATAAATCTCCTAAGTATTAATTAATTTATTTATTAAATGATTAATTTATTAGTGTTGAGTATTACACAACATTTCACCCCTCTTCGCAAATGCATTGACCCTCACAATCACCCCTCCACATCATCCATGGCACTGACAGTTCCACCTCTCACCATCCAATCCGATCACGAGCACAAAAAAATCTTCATCCACAAGCAAACTCGAAGTTATTGGTAGTTCCACCTATAAGCCACAAAGGGAAGATAATCATGCACCCAGTTAACTGGATTAGTTAACTCAGATATGCACACTTAATCTCATCATGCACTCAGTTAACTAAGTTAGATAACTAAACATGCACACAATCAATAAGATCAATGCTAGAAGGATAAACATACAAATCTATCCATGCACATTTAGTTAACTGATCATGTGCACTTAATAAAAGAATAATAAAAAATAAAAAGAAATAAATATCATGAAATTGCATGCATCAAATCAATCGGTGATAATTCCAAGGTAAATTTATCTTGCATGCACTCCCAGTGATAAATCCAATGCAAGGAGATAGCTTCCAGTTACAACCATTAACTGGTTGAGCCACCTCCTTATCCTTTCCCACTAGGAAAATTATAAATTGAGCCTCACCCTCCCTTTGGAGCATGAGGATGGAAATCATAGCGAAGCCCTGATGAATTCTTGAGCAACCATAAGCAATCCCACTCTCGAGATCTCAATATTCTACCATCCCCATCCCGTGTAGAACAGTAAAAAAATAGTGGTGTGAATACATTAATCCCTATCAAGAACCCGTTAGCATCCTCTCGTAGGCCCAGATTCGTTCTCGGATACCTTTTGAATGCTACAGGTCACGACTGTCCTACCCCAAATGGTCTCAACCTACGATCGTTCAAACTCGAACAGTCAGTGTCCAGCCCATGCAGGAAGCCTCCCGATGCAGCATAGTTTAAGTTATGAAGCAACATCATCCCACATGCAATGCGACAACACGAACAACAACAAAAATGGTTCGTAGAAGGTAAAATCAATTTTATCCCTTTATACTTCTATATGTTTATTGCTTTTATTAATACTTGCATTGGTTTTATCTCACTTATAGTTGAGCCTCACTTAAGGAGGCCTAAAAAATATTATTGACTCTCTATAGGTTTTCATGTGTGTAGGTCCCATAGGTACGAACCAAGTTCGAACAAGAACTAGGCAGTAGCTTTGAACCGCACAAGCCCAATAGATCTACCTTCTTCGATCGCAATAATACACACAACACGATCGTCCGCCTGTAGATGGTTGCTAGCTACGACCGTTCACCTACAAATGATCACCATCCAAAGAGTTACCTGCTCTAGATCCGATATTCGTAGGCCTACACATTGATCCAGAGTCACCATACACAATCCCAATCAACATTCAACATAGCAATGGTCATCAAAAATTCATCTTATTAGGTGTAGCATTAGGAGTATTTAAGCACCATTATTATTTTTCATATGGGAAAATGATCCCTATTTTCATTGTAAAACCCTTGCGTGGGTAGAAAATTGTAATAGAACAAAGTAAGCACAATATTTCAAAGTTTTAATATCATTTTATCTGCTTTTCATTTGTCATATTGCATGGTGCATATTTTTTCTATCTACAAGATGGTAATCACTGTGGGATCGACCAATCCCTTGAACTTTTGATTTATGTAATTTTCACGTTGTTATCATTTTATGCTTTATTTCAATATTCTACTATTTTTTTACTTTTACTGCATTCAAAAAATCTGATAGGTCTCTATTTTTTTTACACAGGTCACACAATACACAAGAGAAGGATTGTCGAGCCCCAAACAACCATAAAGCACAACCGTCTGCACACAAACGATCTCAAACAGAAAGCATCCCACCTTGGACGATCATAGTGCACAATCACCTCTACCTCTAGTCTTCGACACAACGTAGGACTATAAGTAGGGAACTATCATTCTTTTTGTTTTGAGTGTATTTCCATAATTAGATTGCTTAAAATAGTGTTACTTTTAGATAGCAATTACTTCCATTAAGTGAGCATTGCATAACATGTTAGATCATTTTTTGGTTTGAAATAATGTATGTTGCATTTGTGTGAAGAAAGAGAAAAGAGCATATTAGATTTCTTTCCTCACATTAAAAGAGATTGCATTAGGCATCATAGCTAGGAATCAAAATAATAAAATAAACCTAAGCAAGATAAAAATGTACATCACACACTGCATGGTTCATTGAAAATATCAACGAGTTGGATTTCATCACCAACCGTTGATTGAGACCAATGATGGTGGGCTTCATCTCCATCCATTGGCTTGCACCCTAGCAACCTTAGTGGCCCCTGCAAGTGGCTTTTCGGATTTCATCACCGAAAATTCCTCTACTTTTGGGTGCATCTCAAAGTAGGAAGGTTAGATGCCCTCCAATTCTAGGGCTTAATAATTTACGAAATTGTAGTTGTCATTCATGCCCAAGCTCACATGAGGGTGAAGTGAAAGCCCAGATGGGCCGGTAGCAAGGCAATAGACAATGTGACCTCTTTTAGGAGGTTTTATTTACATTTAGGATACATTCAACCAAATCATACTAGGCAGCCATATTCAACCATTGTTGCATCACTTTTCATCAGAAAAGTGAGCTTCAACACACCCATTTTAGCTTGCATTTCATTATTGCACCCATAGTTCTAGGATTAGGCTACATAAAACACACAAAAAAAACTAAAAACTCAAAAATATAAAAAAAAAAAATAGCTCCAAACGATCTCACAAGTTCATCAAATCAAACATCAAACCTTTAAAATGAACAAAATCAAAATTGGTTGTTTGCTTTATTTTCTTGTGTAGATAGAGTTAAAAGGAAAAATTTAAAAAGAAATTCACCAAAATCCACCGTCACCAACACACACTCATAGTTGAATCCCATACACCTACTCGACTTATGGTCTTAACTTGAAGTCAAACTTAAGCTAAAGCCATAGCCTAAGTCACCATGCACCATCTCGGTCTAGCTCCTTCATCTACCACTGCCCCTCTTGCTCAGTAGGAGGTAGCCCTGCAACCACCCTCAAGAAGCTATGCCAACTACATGCAACAACTCACTTCCTCACTAACTGGGTCATAAGACCTAGCCACCACCTACGACCATGCCCTCACCATAGAACTAGAGTATACCGGTAACCCACAATCTTCAGGTCGTGTCACAGTCATTGACATTGAGGTAGCCTTGGCCCTTCAGAGTAGCTTTGTTCTCACACTAGTATCACCTCATCCATCCTTGCCACCACTCACCATCCTACCTCGATCGATTTTGCCCACACCCCAACAAATGGTCTACACCCATACAACCCATCCTACTGAACCAAATCCTTAGTATGGTATGCCTACATCATTCTTTCCTCTTGGAGGGTCTGATCCCTAGTCCAATGTAGGTTCAATAGTGGTAGACCAAAACCAACCTCCTTTGGGTCAGGTTAATGCAATATCATAGTTGCTTGCATCTAATACACCCACTTCAACCCATCTGCTTCAATTGCCACCACAAGGACCCAATCCCACATTTGTGTAAGATAATTTCTTTACGCAGTCCCTAGCCTAGGTGACTAGACCATCTATTATTTGGACATTAACACCCCTAAATCGTAGGATGCTTCCTATAGTTACTCCAAGCAACAACAACCAACCTCGTTCATTGCTAACTAGCCACTGCCTGAGGTTAAGGCCTATGGCCAATGACCTCCACCCCAATAGTACTACTAGCAATAATAATCACTGCAATAGTACTACCAACAACAAACTCCACCAACACCACACCCATAGCAATATGCACAACAATAGTACTACCAACAATAATAGCCACTACAGTAGTACTATCAACAACAACACCAACCACCCCAAACACCTCAACATCACCCACAATAAAACACCCAACATCAACAAGTTTCTCAACCGCAACACCAACAACAAACTATGACCTACCAATAGGTCATCCAACAATGACATCAATCACCACCCTTTCAACAACAACAATAGCAACCACCACCCATCAACTACCAACAACCCTTTAACCAAGGTCCACCATCCAACACATACACCCAATAATAGCTTACCCCACATTAACAGTATACACAATCGGGTTTTCAGGTTGGCACATCTCAAGGGGTCCCTCAACCTGCGTCAGATCCATTCCAATGGTTGGTCGATCAGGTCTGCACTTTATAGATGCAAGTTGTGGGTACGGGATACCAAAATCCAACACTCAATCAGCTATAGAACTTCCCCATACATCCCTTAGTGCCTTCACCACCATATCCTCCATTGTTCAAGATGCCAAAATTTGATAAATTTAAAGGCAAGGAGGATCCCTAAGAGCATATGAGCAACTTCATCAATGCATGCTACCTGCTCAATGACATTGATGCACTCATGCTACATACTTTCCCATTGTCTCTTGGAGGAGGAGCTCTAGATTGGTTCAATAATTTGCCAAGACATAGTCTATACAACTTTGAGCAAATGACCAACCTCTTTCTAGAACGCTTCTCATTAAATATGAAGAAGAAAACTATGATAGACATCTTTAATCTTCGACAATTTGATGATGAGTCGGTCTTATATTATGGTGCTAGGTGGTGAGCTGTGATAACAGAATTACCATTCTCACTCCCCACCATTGAGCTTACAAGAATGTTTACTAGGAGTTATTCAAAACCAATATCACTATTGTTACAACTCCAACAGTACCGCACACTAGAAGAAGCTCTAGCACAAGCTAAGACAATAGAGGATATAAAGATCCAGGAGGGAGAAATAAATCTAAAAATAAAAAGTGGAACAATAAGAACTCTAAGGGCACCTCCAACAATCAATCAAATCCCAACCAAGTTAATCAGGTGGTGTTGAGCACCCCGAGTGGTTCAAATCAACAACAACAACAACCACCTCAACAAACCCCCCAAGTTCAACCTCAACCATAACATATCACATACCAGGTTGTACTGCCTCCCCCATAATGCAGAACCAACAACAATAAGATAACTATAATAGGCATCTTGCCAAACCCCCTCGTAATTACACTCCACTTCCAAAGACTTATTCGGCCATTTTTCAACCGTTGTATGAAACATAGGCAATTATATTACCCGAAGTGAAACCACAAGACCCAAACAATCCCAAGCCAAGGTCCTACAAAGAATACCATTACTATTTTTATCATAGGTAAAAGATCCATGACAATAATGATTGCATTGCGTTTAAGAACATAGTGCAAGATCTTGTAGATAAGGGGGTCATAGCCATTGATAATCCTTTGGCTTCATAGAAATAAAAACTTGGCATCTACTAGGACTCGTTGTCGACACACAATCAATAATACATCACACCACTCGCTTCCACGTCGCCTAACCAAGTAAACCACCTCAACACTAGGCCACAACATCAAAACTTTGTAGGGATGATACACATAGTTACTCAAAACCAATGCTATCCCGAGTGACCAACGCCATCGAGTACCTCCAACAATGTTCCATCATCCTCTACATTACCCTCACACAAAGCCTAAGCCATGCCACATCCTCCGTGACCCATCATATCCCTCACCAATCACCTCACATAAAGCCTAAGAATGGCATCGACCAAGCTTTCAATATATGAGCTTATACAATAGTCACCCCCACATCGTGAGGCATTAATGGAAATACTAAAATCCATTGAAGTACAAATGCAAGATCCTAACACCTTTGCAAATTTTATGGGCAACATCAAAATGTGCAATGAGCCATCCATTGCCTTCTACGATTATGAAATCAAAACCTTACTCGTAGAAGTACTGGATCTACCTTTGCACATAATAGCTCATATAGATTGTAAGCCCTTTAAATGAGTCTTGGTCAACATCGGGTCATCAATCAACATCATTACATTTGTGGCCCTTCAACATTTGAACCTCCCACCATCACACATAGTTGCCTCCCCATTTACCCTGTGGGCCTTCAATGATGCATTGTGCTCAATGCTAGGAATGGTTGTTTTGCCTATTCAAGTAGGTGTAAAGACCATCCCTACACTATGCTACATCCTTGAAGGAGAGATGCAATACAATGTCCTACTAGGATGACCATGGATTCGAGATATGTGATGCATCCCCTCAATACTACACCACTATCTCAAGTATGTTCATGAGGATCATGTGCATTGCATTCCCACTGATGAGGAACTATTTAAGTATTGCAACATGGTGTCTAACTCGCATGAGCTTCCCTTGCCATCCACCCACCTATACCTTACCCCAACCTCACCTATGATAGCCCCTACACTAGTGGTACCTAATCCCACTATGTTGCACATATTACCAGCATCTAATCCTAGTGGCATCTAATCCCACTACGTTGCACCCATCACCAACCCCCAACCCACTTGCGTATCCACATTTACCATACATTCTACTTCATCCAATCCACTACATTGCCTAGATTATTTCATACAACTCCTAATACCTATTACCCTAAGCGATATAGCCTAGTCATGCTTGGGCAAATTTGCCAACTCCTAGCTAGCCCTTGTTTGCACAAGTTCTCCCCTTTTACCCACAAACATCACCCATGCATTTCAAAACCCTCTCACTCTAGTAAACCACATTCATCATCACACCACCCCCATCTACAGTGGCACAAGTCATTGTTACACCTCCATTGGCCATGGTTGTCAGGCCTCCCCTCATAATAAGGCCTCTAAATGGTTTGCCTATCCCAGAGCCAACAATTGCATCAAGTGTTGGGTAAGCTACCAACTCCTCATTTACTGCAACACCTCCATTTGGTTTGCCCTCCATGTGACCAAAACCACCACCTCCATAAAATCCATCCATTGAGCCTCCATCCATGTCATCCATCACCTAAGTTTCACTCACGATAGTTCATCCATTAGAAGAGAATGCTGGAATCATTTCTATATTTGCTTCCCAAACTGCACAGGTCATAATTTGTATAACGAGACTAGGGATAGGTGATTATCTAGTGTAAAATATAACATCCACACCTCTCTTCATTGATTCAATTAAGGATTTTGGTCACCCATGCATTGGCACCATTATTTCCATGGGTTCTACATCCAACTCAACGAATTTTGTGTATGCTAGAGTTGACACTTCCTTTGATACACCTCTTGAGGAGTGGCCCAAGTCACCATTTATTGGTGATATATCAACTTTTTGTTTAATCCCTCCTTTGTGATAAAGTATTTTCGACACTATCATTGGAGAGGATTCGGCCTAGGTCATCATGAGTAGGTAATTTGACACCTCATCAAACCATATTATTAGCTTCCTAACGAGAATTTTGGTTTAGGGTATCACCATAATCAACCAATGGATCTCCTTGAGGAAAAATTTCAATATTTCAACCTTGGTCTCAAGGAGGATAGCGATAATGAGTATGAATATCTTAGTGAAAATCCTTTCCAAGTCACAATGATCCAAGCCATAGAGCCCGACACCTTAGAGGATGAGATAGATGAGCTATTCGAAGCACTTTTAGTTGCTTTCAATAGCTCAAAAGAAGAATCTTCCCCCATCGTCCCCCTCATGAAGTTCGTAGATGACAAGGATATTTATCATCATCTATTCCCTGCACCACTTCCCATTTTCCCAATGCTCCTTCCATTAGAGCATCCAAATCAATTGACCCATCTGTCGCCTCCACTGCATCCATTACCTCTACTATCAACAATTCAGATAAACCCGCATCCACTGATGTTGGACTAAATTCTACTATATGAACAACCAAACCACTCCATCCCACAAATAAACATGGTCACCATTGACCTATTTGCATCCCTCCATAATCCGAGCAATCCAACGAATCCCATTCACATCAATATGGATCTCATAGATTTTGAGAGCATTTTCCCCATGCCATCGCCCAAATATTTTCTTCAATACAGACAATTTCTTCATCAAGCAAATGTCTACATCTCACCAGCCCAATCACCCGAGTCATCTGTGGTTCATAATATTGATACAAGTGACACTGAGTCACCTATTCTAGAAAATGTAGTAGATGACATCCACCTTATTCCTACTCCTCATTAGTTAGAGAAGGGTTCACACATGCTCATCGAGAAGACCAATGACATTGATATTAGCATAGATCTCGACAACCCGTAAGTCATCAAGCTTGTGAAGAGCCTTGATATTGTAAAGTACAAAGAGCTAGATCACTTTTCTCATTGAGAACAAGCACACTTTTGCATGGTCATACAAGGACATGCCGAGATTGGACCCTAATTTGGTGGTTCATAACCTCGTATTGAGACCCGATGCAAAACCTTTAATGTAAAAGCTTTGGAAGCTTCATCCTACAATAGCTCTAATGATCAAAGAAGAGCTGCAAAAATTGCTAGATGTGGGTTTCATTCAACCCATAGACTAACCAAAGTGGGTTTCAAACATGGTATCCATTAGCAAACCTAACGGGGAGATACACATTTGCATAGATTTTCGTGACTCAAATAGAGTGTACCCTAAGGATGACTTCCCTTTGGAAAACATCGATGTGCTTATCGATACTATTGTAGGCCATGAAATGCTCTCCCTCATAGATGAGTTTTTAGGATACAATTAGATTCAAATTAATCTTGATGATTAGCACAAAATGACTTTTACAATGCCCTGAGGGAAATTTTGCTATAAATTCATGTCGTTTGAATTTAAGAATGCAGGCACTACATATTAGCATGCCATGACTTACATCTTCCACGATCAAATGCATAAAATAGTTGAATACTATGTGGATTATTTGTTGGGAAAAACAAAAATTCATGGTGAACATTAAGTGTTCTATGCCAGGTATTCATACGATTACTTGAACACAACATGAGACTTAACATGAAGAAGTGCATCTTTGGCATCAAATTAGGAAAACCTTTAGGGTTCATAGTCTCTAAATTGGGCATTGAATGAAGAAAACAAGCTTATACTGAGGGGGGTGAACAGTATAATACCACTTTTTACTTTTCTTTCCAAATCAATATTATGCAATGTATAGATAGCAATATCAATAGTAGTAATCAAATAAATGCATAAATCACCACACATAATAGAGACACCAATATAACATGGTTCACCCAATGTGGGTTACATCCAGAGAGAAAATCTTTCTTTAAATTTTCTCAATCAATCTCTTGGGAATCCTTTCCCTATTACAATATTTATGGACCTTTGGCTGGTGATCCTCTAGAAGACTATTACCTCCACTACATTGGCTTGTGGATCTCTCTCCACTAAAGACTCTTGTCCCCACTCAGAAGACCTTGTCCTCACTGCCCTGGCTGATGTATCTCTATCCACTAGAGACTACTATCCTTTCTACTCTATCACCTCAAAATCTGTCTCAAATCTACACTAAACTCAATCCTTCGATCTAGCACAAATCTGCTCAACAATTCCACTCATAACTTGCTCAACTATGCTCAACAAGTCCACTCAAAACTTGCTCAAATCTTCTCAACAAGTCCACTCAGAACTCGCTCAAATCTCATCAATAAGTCCACTCAGAACTTGCTCAAATCTGCTCAACAAGTCCACTCAGAACTTGCTCAAATTTGCTCAAGAAGTTCACTCAAAAATTGCTCAAGTCTGCTCAACAAGCTCACTCAAAACATGTCCAAATTTGCTCAACAATCTCACTCAGAACTTGTCCAAATCTGCTCAACAAGCTCACTCAAAACTTGTACAAATCTGCTCAACAAGCTCACTCAAAACTTGTTCATCTACTCAAGAAGCTCACTCAGAACTTGTCCAAATCTGCTCAATAAGTCCACTCAGAACTTGCTCAAATCTGCTCAACAAGTCCACTCAGAACTTGCTCAAATCTGCTCAACAAGTCCACACAAAACTTATCCAATATCATAGAAGCATAAAGATAATTGTTAGAGACTCAATATGTTCTACACTCAATGCTCAATCACTTTCTCAACTCAAATTAGAATATAGATTAGTTTATTTTAAGGAACTTGAACAATCACTTCACACATTCCCTTGACTAGGCTCAATCAACTCTACTAAACCAATCACTCAAAGAAACATCCTTTTCACACAAACCCTAGTCCAAGTATATAACCATCAACTCAAAATGTTTTCAACAATGCTCAATAACAAATCTCACATAACAATGATACTCATGTTCATTTCAAACCCTAGTTCAAGTTCTTTGCACAACAACTCACTTCAATAACAACGCTTATAAAACAAGCTTCACATAATAATGATACTCATAACTCAAGTTGTTCACACAACCAATGGCTTCAACAACAATGCTTATAACTTTGATAAAAATCAAATCAACTTTCTTTATAATTCCAATGATATAAATCACTCATCAATAAAACATCCTCTCATTAATCCTTATTCCTCCATAATAATAAAAATCAATTATCAAATCAACAACCTTTCTCAAACCCTTATAACTCCAACAATAATATAAATCAAAGACACAATATTTCACAAACCCTTATTACTCCACATTTTCCTTTAGAAAAACCTTAGGCAAAAAACTAAGTATCAAAAATTACCTTTGCCTCTTAGTGGGTTTCGAACCCACGATCTCTGCCTCCATGAGCACTCTAGTCGCGGCTTTGACCGTCACATGCGCTAGAGAACGATTAAGATCCTAAGAACTTTTTGTCCCCTTTGTCCTTGGCTGACATGCAAAAACCAAGGTACATGCAAAAAGGAACTTCCCTTGGCACTCAAGACACAGCACTCCATGTGAATCAATTGTGTGCCTCTCAACTCCCAACGCCTTTGTAAAACATGCGTTACCAATGGACCACCGTGTCCTTTACATTTCAAACAATATGCACTCTCCCTTATCTCTTCTACCTGGCACTAAAGACAAGCAAAATTTGTGTCTTCTTCCTCAATGAATAACAAATGCACGAAAATGTTTCACTATGTCGCATAAAAAAATAATGTCGAGGGGTAAGTTTCGAATGTCTCTTTGGCATTTATTTATACACAAAAATCCCTTTGCTTATTAGACGTCGGTGCTCCCACTTTTGATGACGTTGGCGCTCCCACCTTTATAATTTATAAATTATTTAAATTCTAAGGAATTTAAATTTTATGAATTATATTTATAAACTTTAGCTTTAAAGAGATTAAAGCCTTCCTTGGGTTTAAACTTAAATCTTTAACTTGTAAAATATTTTACCATCGTGGGTCTTTTAAAAACTTAACTGCCATCTCAATGTGTGAGGAGATTTTTATATCCTCATAATGATTTTAATAAAACCATTTAATCTTCCACTATGGGTTTACCATAAACCCTCATAAAATATTATTTTGCCAATTTTCTCTTCAACTCTTTGCATTGTTCCCGGTGCTATCGATGGTGTGCTCCATGGTATTAATTACGACTTTTCACCTTGACATCAATGACAACTAAATGAACTCAAAATATCCAACATTGAAGTCAATATAGAAAAAGTTAAGGCAATCATCGACATGCTTTCCCCTACAAACCTTAAAGAACTACGTAGCATGCAAGGAAAAATACAGTCTATCCATTGCTTTATCGTACAATTATCAAATAAATGCAAGCCTTTAAATCACCTATTGAAAAATAGGGTTACTTTTGAATGGAATCAAGAGTGTCGAGATGCATTTGATGCCATGAAAGAATATCTCGCATCACCACCTATATTGACTCCACCTCGATCGGGTGTACCATTTCATCTATACATATCCACTACAGAATTTGCGTTAGGAACTATGCTAGCACAGAAAAATAAATAAAATAAAGAACAGTCTATATACTATATCATCCACACATTCATGAGCTATTAAGTGAAGTATGCATATATCGAAAAGCTATGCTTAGTAATAGTCTTCGCAACTAAGAAATTGCATCACTACATGATCAGTCAAACTACATATGTCATTGCCAAAGAGAACCCTTTTATGCTACATTATGAATCTCACCCACATGAATAGCAGGACAAAAAAATAGATAATGTTTTTAACAAAATTTAACCTAGAATTCATAAGTTAAAAATCCATCAAATGTTTGGTAATTACGAATCAGCTCATCGAAGCTTTACTACCAATTGATGTGCCAATCATAATCGAATTACTTGATGATTACGTATTCAACATAACTGAGCAAGAATAATCAGTTGAACTAGAAGAGGATGCTAATGTGGTCATTTTCTTTAATGGTTCTAAATGTGAGCAAGGAAATGGTTCTGACGTGGTGTTCCTTACACCCCAAAAGGCTCATATGCCCCTCTCATTCAAACTTGACTTCCCCTACACAAACAATAATGTTGAATATGAAGCCCTCATCTTAGGACTTCAAATTGCTATCGCATTGGGCATTAAGTGACTCAACATTTATGGTGATTTTAAACTCATCATCAAACAAGTTAAGGGAATCCATCAATGTGAAGACCTCATTTTACAATAGTACAAGTTGATTATTGATAAATTTCTCACACATTTTGACTGGTAAGAAATTGATAATATACCTCAATCATCCAATCATTTGATGACACAATGGCCTCTCTCGAATCTCTCATTTCGTAGAATCCATTTGATAGCAATACATTTGTGAAAATTATGACACTTACGTAGTCTGCTATTCAATGAAATTTGTTTCAAACAGTAGAAAGAGTGAACATAGTTTAGATAGATCCTTACGATGAAAGCTTTTCACAGATTAAGGATTTTATTAAGATGGGTACACTCCCTGCAAATTTATTATCAATCACAAAGTGAATAATTAAGGAGAAATTGGATCGCTATACGCTTTTGAGGGACATTCTCTATCGTCGTAGCTACGATGGTATCCTCCTTCTCTACCTCAAACCTTAAGAGGCACAATGGATTTCTCAAGCCCATGATGGCACTTGTGGTGCTCATTTTAGCAGAATCGCCATTGCAAAATGCATTCTACGCATGGGTTACTATTGGCCCACCCTGGAATGTGATTGTTGTGTATATGTTAAGAAATATCCAAAATGCTAACATCGTGTCAACTTAACTCATATCTCATTCGCAAGCTTTATAGTCAATTTAAGTTTTGTGCCCTTTTTGCAATGGGATATCAATTTAGTAGGAAAATATCTCCTCTTTCGGGACACAGTACTGTGGGTGAAATTTTGCACCACCCCTTCACCCACTCTTCTTCTTTGTATATAAAATATGGTGTCTCTTGAAGTTGGCCAAATTTTGAAGCATTAGTGGTCGAGCAAAAGATGAAGGCAGTTAACATTGATGGGTGGCAACAAATGATAAATGGGCAAAAGATCTAGGGGTAGCCGAGTAATTAGTAGTTCCAAAAGTTCACCATGAATTTTGAAGATTTTATAAGGGGCAGAGAATTTATTGGATGGAAACTCAGGAACTGCTTCTAGGTGGAACTTTGGAATGGTGATGAGGGCGAAACTATCTTAAATCCTTGCTTGTGAGGAGGGCAAAATTTTGGGATGGTGAGGAGGGAAAAATTGTTTTAAATCCCCACCCGTGAGGAGGGTGAAACTTTGGGATGTTAGCGGGGTGGGCCTATCCTAAATACTCGACTGGTTATAAATAATATACTGGGCAGAACTTAGCCCACCCTACATCGAAAGCGTTTGACTACCAAGGCATGAGGTTCATGGAAAGATGAGTTGAGAAGATTAAATTTTGAAACACAGATCCCGAGGTAATTGTAGCCCATTACCTATCTGAAGGAGTAGGGTAGGTGACAAAGTTATGGCATAATAATATCCACACCTGTGTAGAGTTACCTACCCTTTCTTGACAACCATCTCCAATAATATTCTTTAGAGATGCAAGGTACCATTCGAATGCTTATCTGTACCAGTCTTATCTTCCCGCCTAGAGTCATTAAATCTTACGTTTAAATTTATTGTAAAAAATATTATAAATGCTGGAAGGAGGATCTTTCCAAAGGGTGGCTCTTTAGCTATTACAATTCATGTGTAAGGTATTTTTCCATTATGTTAATACAATTTTACTACTATTTGGTCTCCAAATTAACTCTCGAATGTATGTTTGTATGTTGTGGGTTTATTTTTGCTAATGCTTGTTGAATGAATAGGCAATTAATTTTGATATATGGATTTCCTATATTTTTGTTCATAAGTTCTAGAATTTGCTCGTAGCTAGTGTAATAAAGTGTGATCGAGGGTAAGATTGACTAATTTATTAGGTAGAGGATTATGTTTTCAACAACGACATCCACTTGCCCTACACATATCTTGACGTGGCTATAACATGTCCTTGTGAGTTTTGGCTATGATATCCTTTTATTTTCTTTCCCCTTCTCTTTTCCCCCTCCAGGCGTAGGTAGCTAGGACTTGAGGAATCGGCCTTCTTCAGAGATCCAACGTGGATCCTCCAGCCCCACGATCGTTCAATGTTGGTCAAGGTTCGCAGGGTGCACAAACCTTTAAATTCTCCTATCGTCCCGTTAGGTGTGGATCTCATCCCAACACTTACATTCATCATAACGACCATATAGTATTTTATGAAATGGGTTGAAGCAATTCCTATGAAAAGTACGATAGGACCTTAGATTGAGGAGTTTATTCTCCACCATATCATTTGTCGTTTTGGCATACCATTAAAGATCATATTCAATAATGGCCCTTCATTCAAAAATAAGGATTTTTACACACTATGCATAAAGTAAAATATTAAACATAGTTTCTTTACTCCTTACTATCCATAGTGTAATGGACAATCTAAGGCAACCAACAAAACTTTAATTGCCATCCTAAAGAAAACCATTAAGAAAAACCATAAATATTGGCATTTGCAACCCCCCTTGGCACTATGGGATTATCACACACCAACTAGGGCAACATCATTTTCATTAGTTTATGGTGTTGAAGCAATACCTCTCGATCTTGAGATCTCGTCATTTCAAATATTGTTGCAAGAATTCATCTATGATGGCATCGCTTAGCAAGCACATATTGATTAGTTAAATCTCCTTGATGAATTATGAATCAATGCTTTAGAGCATCTTTGCATCTATTAGGAGAGAATTAAGCACACATATAATAATAAAATGCATCCTTGAGAATATCGAGTAGGCGATTTGATTCTCAAGGAGAATCAACAAAACTCAAATTTATCGCCACATCTACACGATAAATTTGCAGCCAATTGGCTCAGTCCATTCATAGTCAAGTAGACATTAAAAATAGGAGCCTATAAAATTACCTCTCTTGATGGATTTGAGGAGCATGAACCTATCAATATCCTTCATTTGCAAGCTTTCTACACCTAGCTCATAGCTAGCCTAAAGAAAAAAAACACAACACAAAATTCAAAAACAATACAAAATTTAAAAGCATCATAAAATCAAAAATCTAAATCTAAAAATACAAAATTATAAAAATTCAAAAACAATACAAAAACATCAAAATTCAAAAACAAAATAAACACATAAAAAATCCAAAAAAAATCAAAAACATCAAAAAATCAAAAATCCAAAAACAAACAAAATCATCAAAAACAAAAATCAATAAAACTTTATCACAAATAACACTTTGGTTATAATTCAATGCATGGTTTCATTCATTTACGATAAGTGATGTTATCACATTAATCAAGGGCATCTTTCTTATAGTAAGTGTTTTGCCTTTACAATACATGCTAGTTACATCAACCATCCAACCAAAAATAGGATGAGAAAAATACTAAGAAATAAGAACCCTATGGCAATTTGTCTTTCACAAGTCTATGGTTTGATAAATATTTAGGTACATTCGGTTACTCAGCCACAACTAGTGTCTTATTCAACATATTTTGAACATAATTAGTTCTTGAGTACTATAGGCCATCTTGGTGACCTTAAGTTTTCACTATGACCACACACATATATCATATTAGATCAATTTTTGGTGTCTAGGATAGATAAATCATGAGTCACTATTGCTATAAAGAAAACTGCTTCCCCTGCTCATCCAATTACACGCATGGTCTAGAACATTAAGAATTGAGAAAAGGACAAGCTCCCCCTTTCAAAAAAAATCCCTTGCTCTTTCACAAAACAAGCAAGTATCCCAAAAACATCAAAAAAGCAAAAAAATCCCTTGTTCTATCACAAAACGAGCAAACCCCAAAAGAAAAAAGCAATAAATTCTCCTTGTTCCTCTACAAAACAAGCAAGCCCCCCACCCCCCTAAAAAAAGTCAAATCCCTTGCTCTTCCACAAAATGAGAAAGTACCCCCAAAGTAAAGTCAAATAAATAAGGGTTAAAGAGCTTGAATCCTTGGAATTCTCACTATTTCGACAACCATGGGGTGATCTTCATTACAACAATGGGCTATAAACGTCGACCTAGCAATGGAGTAGCCTTACACATGGTGACATATCTATCACATTAGTTACCTTCTTTTGTACAAATCTATGTGTGCTCTCATATGAGCTAGCTTCTTGGCATAAGTTAAAATGACGAGTCTAACCTAATCCAAAATTGGTAATGAACATTCACTTCACACATAGTTGATCTATGTGAAACTTGAATATCATGATTGGTTTTAGTATCTTCAAGGACCTACTTGATCAGTAGATCAGGTTGATTAAGTTCACTAGGGTGTTTGAGTTTCCTGAAAATACTTCCAGGTTAGTCTTGCCTAAGTCAAGTAAAAGAACGATTCATGTCATATTGGCCTCCATTTTAGCACCTTGCTTGACAGCCACTACATTGCATTATTTACATCCATACTCCATATATGCTAGTATTATCAAGTTGACACTCTTGATTAATTGACTAAGGTCATGAGTAATGATACATGTCTAAAAAAAATTGCAAAGAATAACCAAAATATTTATGCATTTATTTATTGCACTCATCCAACATTAATCATTGCATCCATCTACAATGGAAGGCTGGGATGTTGAGTGGAAGGCTAGGAATCCTGAAGGAGCATAGAAGGTTTCTTAAAATGAGAAAAAGAAAATTGCAAAGTATGAAGGATTAGGGTTTTTCCTAAAAAATATATCATCTTTTAGGAGCCATATCTCCATGAAGAGTTATCCGATTTAGTTGATTCTTGGACCAAGTTGTGCATAATTTGAATAGATTTAAAATGACTCGTCATATGCAAAAATCCAAGCAATATTGAGGGTAATACAACCCTGTAAATTCAACCATTCAAAACAAGGGTAGTGATGATTTTTCAAGTCCCGAAAAACAAAATTTCAAAGTGCGAAGGATTAGGGTTTCTTCCTAAAAAAATATCTCATCTTTTAGGATTCATATCTTCATGAAGAGTTATCCAATTTAGCTTATTCTTGGACTAAATTATGGAGGATTTTAATAGCTTTAAAATGAGTGGTCATATGCAACAATTTGAGCAATATAATGGGAGATACAACCCTGTGAAGTCAACCATTTGAAACAAGGGTAGTGCCAATTTTTAAGTTATGAAAAATGAAATTGCAAATATTTATCAACTAGGGTTTGAACGATTGAAAGAGCAATTAAGGGCTATGACTTCAGAGAGGAAGGAAACTAGCAATTTAGATTTGGTAAAGCAGACTCTGATAGTGCAATATTTTGGAAATATCACTCTACTAATATGCAATGCATAGATAGCAGAGGTGAAGTTTTGGCATTGTGAAGGATGCTATAGGAAAATATCAAGAAATATACTAAATTTTGAAGTAATTGTATTCATATAGAAATTTGAAAAGATCTAGAAAGTGAAAATCAAGAATTCAAACATTTTATGTAAATGATGTAGGTTTCTAGATATAAAATCTCAATTGAGATGAGAAATGTATCTATTTGTAAACTCTCAAACTCTGAATAAGAGAGATGTAATTTGTCAAGGGTTGGGGACTTGAGTACAACCCCTTATTATCTAGTAAAAAAATCATTGCATCCATCAAATAAAGTGAATCATCATAACATCACATTCAAATATAAACACATTAAGATGCATAATAACAAAAAGATTCATCTAATCAAACATTCTAAAAAGCATCAAAACACAACACATAAATACAAAAAACAAATAATGATGTATAATCGACACACACACACACACACACACACACACACACACACACACACACATATATAGCCTTTCCCGTATGCTACATATTGAGCTCTCAAACTCATCATCATCAATGAAAAATGATACAAGGTATATACAAAAATGACATAGAGTTCGATGCCCATCACTGTCCATCTTCACTGTTGTCTTTGTTGCCCTCAGATGGCTCTCCTCACATTTTCTCACTACGACTCCCCTACTGGAGGGTCACTCTATGCGAGGTCTCGACTCTTGAATCCTACGAGGTCGATCCCTCAAGAAACTACGGTATAGAGGGGACACCTAAAGGAGCACTTGATGCTCCACTCCTTCAACTCTGGTAGGATGAGGAGGATTATGGCCTATCTAGAAGTGGAATACCTCTAATTGATAGTGTATTCTCCAAGATCCTTAACCAATCCTACTACTGCTCCATGTAGTCCCTCTCTCGCTCTAGATACACCATGATCATAGTTGTAACTTGGCTACTCCTAATCCCTTGAGCCTGAAGGACATCACACTTTACCTTAGCAACATCGTGTTATGCTTGTAGTAGGTAACACTTTATCCATAGTGCATCTCGCTCTACCATCCATCGAGTTAGCTCCTCCTGTACGCTCTAAAGATGAGCCTACAAAAGGCTCCTCTCATCATCCCAACCATACCATTTATGGCACTCCCCATCTATCTAACTCCACTCATGGGCTATGATCATCTTTAGCTCAATATTTTGCCTCTCCAGCATATGTACTCGATATGCTAGTTTAAAAATGTTGACTATTGAGTTTGAGCTGCAACTATGGCCCTCCTCGCTAGAGCCCTCTCCTGCCATTACCTTCCCAGCCTGCAAGGATGATCCAACCCCTCACGATTATTTTTGCAACTCTCTGGAAAGACTCTAGCCAAATATAATATTAGGTTTTCTACAATTAAGAATTATTTTAGTTATCACTTTTCTAATCCTGTTGATTATTAATAATCCTAATGGTATCTTTTGCATGCAACGACACTCAATGGTAGATCTAGTTTGCAAAGATGCAAGCCAACAATAGTAATGGTGACTCTCCCTATTCCTCTTGACCTACTAGACTTCTCTTATGACAGATGTAGGTCCTCCTATCTTGATTAACCGTGGCTCTGATACCACTGTTAGCTTTTGAGGATATATGCAGTGGAGAGATCTAACACAGGTTCTAATAAAATATAAGAAATATGAAAGAAAGTGAGACAACAATATGATTGAAATATACCATGATGAAAATACAATGCAATATGGAGGAAATGGTCACTCCATTAATATGAGATAAAGAGCTACATTGTACTCCATGCAGGAGTACTACTACTAAGAGATGATATGAACTTGATGTGAACTTGATATCTAATCTACCACTATGAGGCCCTTTATATAAGAAGATAGATTCCTTGTTCAACACTCTACCTAGTTGTACAAGGGGAAACCTTGCACATTACAACTTGCACATTGCCACTTGTACATTTATTACATTGCTTGAAGTAACTAGATATCTTCCCCTTAAAGTAATCTTATATCCTAACTATTTACCTAAGGTGGTACATTTACATGACCCAAATGATGTAATTTACTCTAACTCTAACAAAACCTAAACCTATCGAAGATACTAGGGAAATTCAAAACTATGAGGAAGATGAAGCAAAATAACTCATGATAATGATATTTGCAATTATAGATGATATACAATCATACATTAGTTCAGAAGTAACTTCTATAGAAGCTTGGAATACTTTAGCCAATATATTTGAAGGAAATAATAAAGCCACTATCTTGAATATTCAAACCCAATTGCATTCTCTAAAAGTTAATAGTGGTGAAAGTATAGAATTATTTCCAAGAAAAGTGGTAGATATAAAAGGAAAATTTTTAACCTTAGGAGAAAATTTAGAAGACAAGTTTATTGTTCAAGTGATTCTAAGAGCACTTCTAGAAAGGTACAAGCATCTAGTCACATATTTACAAATTCTAAGATACATTGTTTGATGATCTCATCAATATGCTACAAGAATATGAGGTGGATAATTCAGTCAAATATGAAACGACTAACAGTACCTTAGTCTCAAAATATAATCCACAAGGAATGTTACTTCATTCTCAAGGAACAGATCAAAATAGAATAATAGATATTGTCAAGTATGCTAAAAAATAGTACATGGTACAAATTATTGTAGATTCAATCCAAGAAATTAGTATCAAGAGAATAAAAAAAAATCTAAAAAGCCAATCAAGTAGGTAATTTCAACCAAGACAATATCATGATCAATATAGACCACATCAACAACAATTTTAGCATCAGTACAATCAACCTCAGTTACAATATAGAGAATAAAATCAAAAGGTACACTTAGCTCAAAAAATTTAGGAAATTTTAAGAACTGGAAGAATCTATAGAAGAACATGAAGTTAAATTATTTTTTAGCAAATATAGTATTCTATGAAGATACTAATCATTTACTTGACCAGTATACAAATAGAGAGTAGAATGAAGAAATAAAAAAAAAGAGCACAAGTTCCAGAACCAGGATGAAGACTATATTGAAGACTAAAGTCTTCAATAATCAAATAATGTAATACAGGGGGATGTTGGAGAATATTACATTATTTTGTAAATGTTAATGTACCACTTTGGTACATCTTTAGATTATGAGTGTGTCTTAGATTAGAGTGTGAGTATTTACTTTATGCAATGTGATAAATGCACAAGTATTATTAGAGTGCGCAAAGTATTTAATAATGTAAATGTGTATAGTAGTCCATGTGCACATGAGTCTATAGAGTAGGAAAGTGAAGAGTCTCAAGAAGAGTGAAGGACAAGAGTACTCCATACAAAGATTCACATTCCATAATATATGTGTCTATGTGTGTATTGTAAAGACTGCTACAGGAAAATATCAAGACTTGGGTGGTCCTAGCGGTGAGGCTTTTGGGTAGTCCTAGCAGTGAGGATTGAACAAGTCCTAAGCGATGAGGCTTGGACGAATTTCTAATAGTGAGGTTTAGGAATCATAATGGTGGATTGATATGGGATAATCCATCGGATCATTCACAAGATATTATAGTGGTGGCACCTTGCGATGAGGCAAGAGTGACCATGATCATTACCAGGTGAGTGGTAATGGCCTTAGTTATCCCATAGAGGTTATGGAAACTAAGCACTAAGGCATCATACCAGATTAATCCTACATAGATGGACTTATGTAGGGTTAGAGAATAGACATCCCCCTCTAAGTGTTATGGACCTTAAAGGATAATCTCTACATCGTGGTAAAGTTATCATATACCCATGAGGGTATAAGAAAAGTGGGGGAACCACTGATGGCATATTTTATAAACTATGAGGTTTATAAAAGTGAACCCTATAAGTACAAGTTGGCCAATCCTATCCACTTGAGTGTCATCTGCAACGACAATAAACTCAAAATATGGTTATGCCTTTATACTAGTAAAATATATTGGATCTCCTTGGTGAGTTAATCCTTGTTAAATATAAATATATATATCCCTTAGGTCAAGTTGGTGGGTTGTTACAATATGGCATATAATATAATCTTCAAAGTGATGGCAAATTAGTTAAGACCATTATTAGACAAAATTATTTTAGAAAAGTAAGGAGGATTTATGAAAGGGGGACAAATTGTGGATGGGACAAAGAGAGAGCAATGATCTTAAAAATTGATATGAATAAATCCTATGATAAAGTTAAATATGATTTTCTTTTTATTGTATTAGAAAAGTTTAAATCTGGGAAGAATGTTTAAAGCCTCACCGCTAGGACTACCCAAAGTCTCACTACAACAATTTTGGTATTGTAAAGACTACTGTAGGTAAATTTCAAGAAGAAGGATGCTGAATTTTGGAATATTTATATTCACATAGAAAATTGAAGATCTAGAAAATGAAAATCAAGAATTCAAAATTTTTATGAAAAATGATGTAGGTATCTAGCTATAACAACTCAATTGAGATGAGAATTGAATATGTTTGTAAACTCTCAAGCTCTAAAGGGGACAGGTATGATTTGTCAAGTGTGGTGGACTTGAGTACAACCCCTTGTTCTTCGATAAAAAAATAATAATCTTAAAGTGGGTATAATATTTTAATTATTTATTTCAAGACTAATTGTTTCGAATATATTTTACATACATCATAAAAATATATTTTTAAAGATGTTTAATTACATTCATATTATAAACCTTAAGTGAGTATGAAATTTAAAGAAGGGTGCCCCATCCTCCACCCTCAATATTTTTTTAAATACCTATTTTTCAATATTAAAATGTATGTGTTATATAATGTCATCATTTTAATACTTTTGGTAATGAATATCTAATATAAAATCAACTTTTTGGCTCTCCAATTGTTCCTTAAAACATTTTTTCCTATTTATTAAAAAAAAATCTTCCTTTTTTTGTCGAGTTGTTAATAAAATCTTCAATATTAGGCTTTTGAGTTTATTGTGAGCTGTGAGTTTCAAAACTATGTATCAAACAACCAAAAGTGCAAGGTGTGTAGTAGCAAATTCTTGCCCAAAGCAATAGGCGATAAAATTTCATGAGCTTGAGTGTTGAATGGAATACTTCATAGAATATTAGAAATGTTCGTGTCATGATCAACTTGAAGAGGATGTGTTTCATATATCTTTATTATTATTTATTCAGTAGATTAGTTCATGGTTATTGTCCAAATTGGTTACTACTTGCATGAAGAATGACTGACGAAAGCGAAGAAGCTTTTTTAGCTTTAGAAAAGGGGTTTTACTTGAGTTCCCCACCCTTGACAAATCATAACTCTCTCCTTTAGATCTTGAGAGTTTACAAACAAATTTAATTCTCATGTCAATTGAGTTTTTTTAGCTAGATACCAAAAAAATTTCATACAAAGTCTCAATTGTTGATTTTCATTTTTTTGGATCTTCAATTTTCTTTGTAAATACAAATATTATAGAATTCAACATCCTTCTTGACATTTTCCTGTAGCAAGCTTCGTAATACAAAAAAATCCACCTCTATTATTTTATGCACATCTTAGTAGACTAATATTTCCTAAACTTTGTGTTACCATAGTCCGCTTCACCAATTCTAGACTATTAATTTTCTTCCTAAAGTAAAAGTGCAACCATAAGAACTATAATAAATTGTTGAACAGTCTCAAAAAGTTAAAAATTCATGATTAAATCTTATCAAGGAATATATGCATAATAACTAAACTATGGGTCATTATATAATACAAGTGGAATTCATTTAATTCCAAATAACTAATTAATTTTTTTTTTATCATTTTAATGAGTTATAAAATGAATCTCATTCATGTTATAATGACATAACAAATCATAATGATATTATTTTAATAAATAGTTTAGCAGCCTAAAAAAAATTAAAGCTCCAATCCATACTCTATCCCATAATCCAACCAACAACCAACAACTCAAATAATTCATTCAACCATGAAGTCCATCTGATATCATCTTCTTCTGCTTCAACATACAAAACTTCTACTCGCTTCACAAAATTATAGTCTGCTTTACCATATATGGACTATTAGTTTCCTCCATGCATTGATTTATATATGGATCCTCTGAAATATTTTATAATCTTTTGGAACATTAATTTTGTTGGATATTTTGAGTATATGTGTTGTCATTGATGTCAAGAGTGAGTGGTCATTGATTTCAAAAGTCAGTTTCAGTGAGCAGTGTGAGGAGAAGCAGTTCCGCAATCAGTACAATCACTAGAGTCCATTTCTAGTTGGTCATATCCAGTTCCAGGTAGTCAGATGTGGTCTAAAGTGCAAAGAAGAGGTCCAAGAAAATAATATTATAATATTAAAAAGGAAATTTAAATTAATTATAAATTGATTAATATAATTTTATTATAAATTAATTTATTAATTAATTTAATTAACTTTCAAAAGTTACTTAAGTTAATTATAATTTAATTTTTAATTTAATTAAAAATTAATTTATATTAATTTAAATAACCCTAAAGAGGGCTATAGGGTTAAAATGAAAATCAAATTTCATATTCGATTCAAGCATCGATGTTTATGGCACAAGAGGCATCGTGTATAAATAATGGAAAAAATCTTTGCCCTATTCTTCAATGCAATTGATCGAATCTCCTATGCTCCATCGAATTCGTGCGCAAAAAGGGAAAAATATTTTCCACGTTTTCAAGAGTCTCTGGCGGTGAAGGAATGAAATGAAGAGAGCACAAATACTTGGCACCAAAGGTGCTAGTAGTGCAGTTGGCATCGACGAAAGTGCTAGGGTGTGTGGCAAGCAAGGCGTGTAGGTTCAAATCCCTTCGGGTTTGTTTTTGGCAAAGAAGAGAGGGCACATATTTTGAGCAAGCATCAAACAAGGGGTTAAAGGGAGGCTTGCGCCTTCCCTTCCCCGTGGGAGCGCTTAGCCCATGTGGTGGGCTAGTGCCTTGATAAGGCACTCGACGGAGAGGTTTCGTGTTTGAAACACACCGAGGCCTTTTTAGTTGTGACAAAGGTATGCGCTGACATCATTTGTGTTGGTCGCTTAATTTTGGATGTGCTAAGGTTGAAAGAAAATAAAATTATTTTTATGTGCCTAAGGTTGAAAAATACAAATGTTTTGATGGTTTATGAGATTTAATTTTTGCCTAAATTAATTTGTTTATTAAGTGTTTGAGGGAGATAAAAGGGTAGGCAAATATAATTGTTGAAAGGTTAATTTTTTTGTAGATTGATTTATTAAAATTGGAGATTATAAGGAGCAATTTGAGTGATTATTTTTACGTGTGATTTGATGATTGCTAATTTCAAGAAGGAGTAATAAGGTGTATTTGAGATTGATTATTTGTGTAAATCGATAAATATTTTGAAAGAGTGTTAGTGTGAAATTTTGTCATTTAACCATTGAAATTGGTAAAGAAGTAAATTGTGATTGAGACAGGTTTTTAAGGGCACTTCTACATCAAATAAAAGGTATGGGCACATCTTCCTAGTGAGTGATTGTTGAATGTTGTGAATACTAAGTTGGAGTGAAAAGGATTTTTATGGAATAAGAGTTGTTGATAAAACCTTGTTTGATAAGCATTGTTGTTTAAGTGATTGGTTGAGTGAAGAACTTGAGCTAGGGTTTGCAAAGATCATGAGTATCATTGTTATGTGATATTATTTTTTAAGAATTTTTGGAAATAAGTGAGTGAGTGTTCATATGCTTGGACTAGGGTTTGAGAGACAAGATTATCTCATTGAGTGGTTGGTTGAGTAGAGTTGTGATTGAGCCTAGTCAAGTAGTTGTGTTGAAGTGATAGTTCAAGTTCTGTAAAAACAAATATTTCATAATCTAAATTGATTTGAAAAAGAGGTTGAGTGTATATGAGTGTGAAGCATATTAAGTCTCTAACAATTCTCTATATGTTTATGTGGTAAAAGAAAGATTGAAAGTGATTGAGCATTGTGGTGAATGTGAAACATATTGAGTTTCTAGCAATTCTCTTTATATTTCTGTGAGATTGGATAAGTTATAGTGAGGACTTGTTGAGTAGAATTAACGCAAGTTCTAGAGAGGACTTGTGGACAAATTTGTGTGAACTTTTATGGAAGCTTACAATACAAATTTGAGGATAGAGATTATTGAGCAGATTGGGCAAGTCTTTGAGAAGACTTGTGGATAGATTGGTGTGAGCTTTTGTGGAAGCTTACAATACAGATTTGAGGACAGAGATTGAGGATAGATTTGAGGATAGAGTTTGGTGTATATTTGAGGATAGGTTTGTGCCAAACCAAAGACATATATTGAGTAGATTTGTTCTAGACTAAAGGATTGTGTTTAGTATATATTTGAGATAGAGCCGAGAGTAAGCTTTGGAGGTGACAGAGTATAGAGGATGACAGTCTCTAGTGGATAGAGATCCATTAGCCAATGGAGTGGAGGTAGCAATTCTTCTAGAATATCGTCAGCCAAAGCTAAGGATAAATAGTTCTCTTGTGGATAGAGATCCACGAACTTGATTAGGGGATTGGTGTCTCCTTTGTATAGAGGTCCATAAAAATTGTAATAGGGAAATGATTCCTAAGATAATTTATTTGAGAAAAGTTTATAAGGAATATTTTCTTCGTGGAGTAGCCCACATTGGGTGAACCATGTTAAATCATGTCTCTCATGTGTGTGATGTTTTATGTGATATTTACTACTTTAATATTGTGGATGTTATCATTTGGATTGAAAAGAAAAAAGTTATATCTTATACTGTTCACCTCCCCTCTCAGTATAAGCACATATTCTTCAATTGGTATCATAGTGGGTCTCTCCATGAAAATACTAAAAGCTTGGAGGAGGATCCATCAGCAACACATATGACTTCAAAAAATGAAGAAGAGACCATGTTTGATATAAAAGAGGAAATTTTTACTACTCTTAGAAAGTTGGAAATAATTAGAGAGAAGAACTCAAGCTTGAAAAAAATTCAAGAGAATAAAGAAGCAAGAATGGAACTCCTACAAAGTCTCACAAAATTCAAGATGAAGGTAGAAGAGGGAAAGAAAATTGAGCAGGATATGACAAATCTATTAAGAGTAAGAGAAATAGAATGTGAAATATTGGAAGAAAAAATTGTTTATCTGAGGAATGAAGTTGAAAGGACCAAGGTACTACAAGATATAGAGTATGAGAAATAGAAAGAGGAGTCAAGTTTTCAATAAGCGGAAACTTCAAACAAAGATAGGCAAACAAAGGATGCTTCAAAAGAAAAAGACATTTGAAAGGAAGAAAGCAAAGAAGAATCTTGGATGAGAGTTAATAACAAAAGGAAAAACACTCAACCACAATCCCAAAGGCATCCAAACAGGTTACATAATTTCTTCCATGGTCATTGTTTCTCTTGTAACAAATATGGTCATAGAGCTTTATATTGTATTGGTCATACAAGAAATAATGTCAATAGAAATTTTAATTATTTTGCACCTCTTATGGATAATGATATTATATGTTACAAATGCAATAATTTTTGGCACAAGGCTAGATGGTGTAAAATGATACTTCTTGAGTCTAGAAAAACAATGTCTAGGAAAGAGGAAAAGGGAAATGTAAAGGCTAGATCAATGTTAGTTCAAACAACCCTTCATGCTCAGGATAAAGAAGAACAATGGTATCTTGATAGTGGTTGTTCTAGACACACGACATGAGACAAATACAAATTTATTATACTAAAAGAAACCAATAGAGGATCATTAAGTTTTGGTGATAATGGATCAACAAAGATTGGTGGTAGAGGAACTATGAGTTTAGATAATGGGAAAACAAGAACAGAAAATGTGCTATATGTCAAAGGGCTAAAACATAATATGCTAAGTGTAAGTCAACTTTGTGATCAAGGTCATATGGTTACATTTTACCCAGATAGGTGTGAGATAAGAAAATCAGAAATTGAAAAAGTCATTGCAAATGCAATAAGAACTCCAAACAATCTATACATGCATAGTGAGATCAAAGGGGAAAAGTGTTTTCTATCACAAGAAGATGATATTTGGTTGTGGCATAGAATATTGGGTCATTTAAATTTTGACAATATAGTCAACATAAGCAATAAGCAGGCTGTCAAAGATTTACCTAAGCTAAAAAGGCCACAAAACACAATTTGTGCACCTTGTCAACATGGAAAGCAAACTAAAACAAGTTTTAAGTCAAATGGATATATGTCATCTAAGCCATTAAGTCTAATACATATTGATCTATGTGGTCCTACAAGAACACAGAGTATTCAGGGTGAGAGTTACTTCATTTTGTTTATAGATGATTACTCCATAATGGTTTGGGTAGCTTTCTTGAAAGAGAAGTCAGAGGCATTTGAAAAATTCAAATGATTTAAGCAACTAGTTGAAAATGAAACCAACAAGAGGATTAAGTGTTTTAGATCTGATAGATGAGGATAATTTACCTCAAATGAGTTTGTAGATTTTTGTGAACAACATGGAGTCAAGAGAGAATACTCAGCTGCAAGAACTCCTTAACAAAATGGAGTAGTTGAAAGGAAAATAAGAACCATTGAGAATATGGCTAGAGCTATATTAAATGAGTCCAACATTTTAGATGGATTTTGGAGGGAAGTAGTCAACACAACATTATATATAATCACTAGGGCGCAAATGAGGGTAAATCATCACAAGACTCCATATGAAATTTGGAAAGGAAGACCGACCACTGTAAAACACTTCAAGGTTTTAGGAAGCAAGTGTTATATAATACGAGAAGATCAAAACTTAGGTAAGTTTGATTCAAGATGTGATGAGGGAATTTTTCTTGGTTATTCCACTAAGAATAAAGCTTATAGATGCTTCAATAAGAGAACACACACTATTGTGGAAAGTATAAATGTAACAATTGATGAGAAGATAGATTCAAGAGAACTGGTTCAACAAATCGTGTATCAGGAAGATGGAAGTTGTCAAGAAGAGTTTTGTGAGGAATCAGATGAAGAAGAAACCCAAAGACTTCTTCCCTAAAACTCCATCATAATTCAATTTATCCAACTCCACATCTAGTGGTTTCCACTTAAAATTATTTTCCTTCTTTTTGTTTCTCTTTTTTGGTAGGTAAAATTGCTTAAGTGCGGGGTTTAAATGGGCCCCAAAACCAAGTACATAAAATGGTAGCTAAAACAATAGCATAATATGACATAGGCCTGCATATTGGCCAGTGGAAAAATGAATGAAAAGGACCAAACGATAGCAAAGAAGGTTGAGTGGATGCTTGACGTCATAAGCACAAACATACAGACCGAGCAATACCCACGCAGGGGTTTCTTAAGAGAAGTAACTACTTGTAAACTTTATAAAGGAGATATAACAAAAACCCACACAGGGTATACTCGTAAAAGATAAGCAATAACTATAATAGAAACCTGAACAGGAAGAAACTTAGTGCTCAAAAAGGCCCACGTAGGGGCAATAAATAACTCATAATCGATAATTAAAGTCCCATGCAGGGGATTGAAAGACCAAAATAACCATAGATACCCATCATGAGAACAAGTAGAGTACTCAACAGACCCAGATCTAGGTCTTTGTAACATCTTTATTTGCAAGAGCATCTTTAGGACGGTTAGGGAGTAGCACCTTGAAAGTCTCACTAATCTTATCCATGGTGTTGATAATGTTGATGGTTAGCACCCTTCCACTTGAAAATATTTGAATGATTTGGAAAGCCCTAGAGCTTAGGTTCCCAGTTATGACGATCTCTTCACACTGCTTACCCTTTCATCGGTAGTTCTATCACCTCAACCATCATATTAATAGTAACTTTGAAATGGAGGTTACACACAACAATATAACCATTGTTCCATGAATTGATAAAGGCTTCAGTGATATCTTGCTCAATCCCTTTGAACTTGCTGAGGAAAGGAATGATACCATGAGCTTCCAAAAAGTTCTAAGACAGGGGATCAAGCTAGAGGCTAGATAGCTCAAGTAGGGCCATATTGGTAAGACTAAGGAAAAATGAAGACCATAGAAACCAGACACTACGCTTCTTACTGCCTAGGACACATAATAGCAGATAAAACCAGATGGCAATGGATCCTTCTTTTGCTTCTCTTGTACCCAATATCATAATTTCATTTAATGACTTTATTCCATCTATCAAGGTTCTTTGCTTCCAGATTAGGAATTGGGAGAGTTGACAGGGTTGGTGTAGACTCCTAATGGCTAAAAATATCTTCCTTTTCATCACCTCTAAACTACTTTATCCATAAATTATTGATAGGTGATTTGTCGATCTTATTACTAGCCTTAAGTTTGGTTATTAGTCCATCTTTGTATGCCTTATTTAGGTTCCTTCCCAATATCTCTACCTTAATAATGAATCGATATGGTGATAGAAGATATCCTCGTCTAAGACCCCTCTTGGATTTAAATGATTATGTTACCAGCCCATTGACTAGCATTAAACATGATACTGTGCAGACACAATATTTAATCCATCTAACCCATTTCTTCTCATATTTAAACTTTTCTAATACTATAAAAAGAAAATCATATTTAACTTTATCATAGGATTTATTCATATCAATTTTTAGTATCATTGCTCTCTTTTCTAAAAGTTGTTGAACGCATTACTTAACAAGCTACTATAATCCCATCCACAATTTGTCCCCCTTTCATAAATCCTCCTTACATTTCTAAAATAATTTTGTCTAATAATGGTCTTAACCAATTTACCATCACTTTAAAAATTATATTATTTACCATATTGTAACAAGTCACCAACTTGACCTAAGGGATATATATATATATATATATATAGAAAGGATTAACTCACAAAGAAGATCCAATATATTTTAGGAGTATAAAGGTATAACCATATTTTGAGTTCATTATCGCTACAGATGACACTCAAGTGGATAGGAGTGGCCAACTTCTTGTACTTTTGGGGTTCATTTTTCTAAACCTCATAGTTTAGAAAATATGCCATTCGTGGTCCCTCCAGTTTTCTTATACCCTCACCGCTAGAGGACAACTTGACCAGGACGTAGGAATTATCCTTAAAGGCCCATAACACTTAGAGGAGGATGCATATTCTCTAACCCTACATAAGTTTGTCTATGTAGGATTAATTTGACATGATTCCTTAGTGCTTAGTTTCCATCACCTCTATGGGCTAGCTAAGGCAATTACCACTCACCTGGTAATTATTATGGTCACTCTTGCCTCATCGCAATATGTCACCACTATACTATCTTATGAATGATCTGATGGATTATTCCATACCAATCCATAATTACCACACCGTTATAAATACGTCCAAGCCTCGTCGCTTAGAACTTGTCTAAGCCTCAATTCTAGGATTACCCGAAAGCCTCACCGCTTTAGGCCATCCAAGCCTCACCATTTAGGGTGTATCATTCACAAATACCTGGTTATTGCCTCACAGGTAACTCAACCAGGAATTGGGTACATCTTGACTCAAGGGTTTTTTAATATGGCTCTAGTTCATGCAACAAAATCTATTTTCAAACCCAAGAGTCTTAACATATAAAAACATCTCTCCAAAATTAATTAAAGTGCTATACTAAATCATAATTAAATTCAACTTAACACATTGCTAAGACTAAGAATTTAAATACTTCTTTGACCATAACATTAGAATTTAGCACTTACTTTATTTGCAATGGAAGGACATAATCAACATTTTAAGAAACATAGCCATAATCTATCAATAGATTCATTCAACCACATCAATAACACATCCTTTCCATTATGCAAATAACTATCTATTACCAAGAACTTATCATAAAAGAATGACAATATTTAATTTCATTCTTTGACCAAATCTCAAAGAAATATAGCAAGATTATTTACATGAAATATTTTCTTTCATCATAGTCTTCCCATACAAGATACCTTCCAAATAATTCTCATCTTCAATTACAATATTACAACATAATCGGTCCCTAGTTTCATATTCTTTCCAAGGTCTTCCCTTGATATATCTTCTCCCACAAACTTTGATTATAAGTTTAGGGATTAGGACAACTCTTATATGCATATGTAAGCCTAACATGCACTATGCAATAGATTCATACAAGAAGAATGTAGGATTTTGGTCTCGATAGAATGTATATGTAATCCTAACATGCATCATACCAATAAATTATTCCACAATAACACAAGATCTTGATTCCATGATAAAATATATATGTAATCCTAGCATGCATTAAACAAATATAACAATTCAAGATATTAATAAAATTTAAATGCAAGCCTAGTGAATGATATGGTGGATTATCCCATACCAATCCATCGTTTAAGATTCCTAAGCCTCACAACTAGGAATACATCCAAGCCTCACCACTAGAACTTATCCAAGACTCACTTCTAGGACTTGTCTAAGCCTCATCATTTAGGACTACCCAGACCTCATCGCTCTAGGCCACCTAAGCCTCATTGCTTTGGATGTATCATTCACAAATACCTAGTTATTGCCTCATCACAACTCAACTAGAATTATTATTAGCCATAACAAGAGAAGCCCATACTTCTCTTACTCATTTATGGATCTATTTCTACACAAGCCACATCCAAATAAAATCATGCAAGAACAATGCAAGATCGAGAGAATCCCATACTTCTCTCACTCATTTATGGATCTATTGCTACACAAGCCACATCCAAATAAAATCATGTAAGAACAATGCAAGATCAAGATAATCCCATACTTCTCTCACTCATTTATGGATCTATTGCTACACAAGCCACATCCAAATCATACAATAACATAGAGAGAATCCCATACTTCTCTTACTCATTTATGGATCTATCGCTACACAAGCCACATCCAAATCATACAATAACATAGAGATAATCCCATACTTCTCTCACTCATTTATGGATCTATCGCTACAGGAAGCCACATCCATTTTTTTTAAAGCATACTATTTAATCCTTCAGTATTTAATCAAAAGCCTTCTATTTTAACCATAATTTTTCCTTCCCAAACTATTGATTAATTACATAATTAAATAAACAACACGTTATTTAATTAAAAGTTATCTATTCTAACCAATAGCTTTCATCTCTAAAACTATTGATTAATTACATAATTAAATAATCAACATATTATTTAATTAAAATACATTTATTCTAACCAATAAATTCATCCCTAAAACTATTGATTAAGTATATAATTAAAATAATTAAACAACTCATTATTTAATTAATAAAATAAAGTCTTCAATATTAACTAATAGTTTTATCCCTAAAACTATTAATTAATTACATGATTAATTGATAAATAAACAAACACATTCTCCAATATTAACTAATAGTTTCATCCCTAAAACTATTTTTTTTGTTTGTGGAAAACACCCCTTTTAGGGTGCCACTTTCGAGTAAGACCCACGGAGGTAGAGGTATCTATTCTGCCAAAATCGCCAAGGGCTTGCACCTGGTCTTCCCCCTTCGGCACACTTAAGGAGCATGCCTAAAACAACAAAAGCATAAACAACACAAACCAACAAATACCAACAAATGTAAACACATAAAAACAACGACAAAAAAACATAAAAACAACCAATAACAACAAAACACAAAAAAAACACAAGAACAACAAACAACAACAATAAAACATAAAACAACAAAACCATACCAAGTCCTCACGAAAGGGGTGTAAACTCTAGGTGCAGTCAAGTGATGGAACAAAGCGACAAATTTGTCTATAGTATTTGCAAAAGAGATGCAAACACCCTTGGTGCAATCAAGCATTGAAGGAAGAGGGTTGTTCATGGACCGTCTCTTCAGTATGTGAGAAAGCCTCTTTGGTCAGAAGAAATATCTCTTGAGGATCTTTGGATTCACGAGTGGATGAACCTTTGCCCTCTATTAAGATTTTGGAGGATAAATTTGGGTTGGATTTGATTGATCATGAAACCCAAACAATTATCTACAAACTCAAGGGTAAAAGACCAACTCAAAGGATAAATTAGAGATTGATGTACTAGTATAGAGTTCTAACTCTAGCCAAAAATTTCTTTTTTGTTTTCTTTTCTAATTTAGCGGATAGAGATAGGGTAATGGATTATAGATATAATTGGATTTTCGGACAAAGGGGTATTTATATAAGGCCTTGGACTCTTAGTTTCAACCATTTTACAAAAGAAGTTAATGGATTCCTAGTCTAGATGAATCTTTATTCTCTCCTTGTGGAGTTTTGAGGAGAGAAGATATTCACCAAAATCGGTAATGCCATTGGTGCATTTCAGTATATGGATGCCCAAATTGAGAAAAATTTGTCCAGTAAAATTAATACGAGTAAAGCAAGATTGGTTGTTTGGATGGATTTTTAGTTCTTGGGCCTAAATTCATTGCTATCTCCTCAAGCAAAGGGGAATGGATCCAAAATATTAAATATGAGAACTTCTCCCTAAGATGTTATGGTTGTCAATAGTATGACCACCTAAAGAAGAGATACATGATCATCCAATCATGCTCAGATTCCTCCTTGGTGGAGGAGAAGGCCCTGCATGCGAATGATTCAAAATATTCAAATATCCCAAAGAAAGAAGCTCATCCTCAAGATGCACCAATTTTCTAGAAGGAATCATGTAAGCAACAGAAGACTCAACTCCAAAAGGAGAATTTGAATCAAATCATTGATAAAAACCAAATAGTTACTAAAGACCATCCAAACAGTTCCATGAATTAGTACCTCAGATGGTATTCTTGAAGGTAATTATGAAATAATCAATGATGGTCGATTTTCTAAAAATGAAGATCCTACAAAATGTGTTACAACTAGATATTACCTCAAGATCTTGAAGTGTAAAAATGCATTCTCAGATCTTGCCACTCTAAAGGAGGAAGAACCTCTACTACAGAAGAAAAATAATCGAATTGATTTCCTCTTTGATGGATGACTGCTATGCTTATTTTCCTTCTATCTTTTGCAGTTATGTATCATGTAAGGGGTTGTTCTTGTTGTTAGTTCCTTAAAAAAAGAGAGTTGATTATGGAAACTTAGCAGTTTGAAGAAGATGGAGAATATCTTTGATAGAAAGAAAAAAATGGGTATGCTTAAATTAACTTGTTAGAAAAGTAATGAAAATAATATAATGTTTTATTTTTGTATTAGGAGTGGTCCCCAATAGAATCCACACATAACTTATTAAAAAAAAGAAACAAAACCATACCAAAACACACAAAAAAAAACAAAAACAAAAACACAAAACATAAAAACGACAAAAAACAAATAACACAAAAAACATAAAAACAAAACAAAACACAAGAATACACGCACCAAAAAATTAAATTGATGGAAAAAATAGATCTATGGCCTTTCCAGGCCAACATGTCTTTTAACCAAGAATCAACGCAAGAAACATAAGATTGATCTTTCTGATCTAGGGACCTGAAATACCCTGACTGGACCAAAGAGAGGTTAATACAAAGTAAAAAGAAACTAGGCACATTTAGTACTGGTTAAAAGAAGAGAATCCCTAATATATGAATCCCTAATATGTGAATCCCACCATCTATGAGGGTGGCCACAACAAGTAATATCACCTTTATTTAACGCCCAATTAGCTAAATCATTGTTAGAGTATATTACATCATTTGGGTCATGTAAATGTACCACCTTTGGTACATATCTAGAGTAGGAGTTTACTTCAGAGTAAAGTTAGTTAGTTGCTTCAAGTATTATAATAAATGCACAAGTGTCAATGTGCAAGTTGTAAATGTGCATGTAGTCCACATGTACATGAGTCCTAGGTAGAGTAAAGGCCAAGCAATATTTCTATATAAAGGTCTCATAGGTGTAGTTAAGAGGGGGAGTGATATAGTAAATATATAGTATGTAGTAGATATAGTGTGTGTGTGTGTAGTATGATACAATGTAGTTCTTTCATATACTTTCATGAAGTGTTCATGTCCTCCATTATATAGCATTGTACTATTTTCATTATTCCCATAAATGACATTTTTGAGTTATTTGTAGATGTTCATCTATTTATTTGTTTGCATGTCATTGTACCATTAGTTTTATAGTTATCTCATATTATTTATCCTACATCTTGTGGTTGTACTACCTCCCATCAAAAGCTAACAGTGGTATTAGAGCACATGGTAGATCAGATAGGAAATAGAGAGAGCCACAAGTGAGATTGAGAGATCCAAAAATCTTATTTATAGAATTTTTTAGATTATATTTAGCTAGAGTCTTTCCACATGGTTATAAGAAAACTCATGAAGACTAGGACTTAGCGTGGATTCCACAAGATTGACAAATAAACTAGTGAATATTCATCATCTCTAGATTTATAGTTTCCACCATTTCAATTTCTAACATCTTGTTACAGGAAAATAAGATTCAAAAAAGTTGGGAAGCTTCCTACATAGAGCTAGGAAGAGTATCTTCATAAGAATCATTCTAGAACTTGCAGCAATAAATAAAATACTGAAGATTTCAGAGACCCGAGGAGAGGTCTCATTACTAGAGATTTGTAGACCTGCAAGAGTGCAAAAGAATAAAAGGCCATAGTAGCCTTATTTTTTATTCAAGAGACTCTAGAGAAGATTCAAGAAGAAGATTGGAGGTTGGTGATCTTCGTTAAATATTGCAGACAACAGATTGAAGAAATAAACCAGAAGAATATTAAGAGACCCTTGAGGTCTAGTTACAAAACTTTTAGTTTTTAAATATTGGAGGTTGGTGATCTCCATTAGAGCCTACATATTGTAGAATTAAAGAAGGATTAGCAAAGGTCCTATTCTAGATTCCAGTAGCAGTAATTTTCAAAGATCTGAGAAGATCTCATTACCAACACTTTCTTAGTAGAATGTTGAAGGAAATGTCTCATTTGGAAGATCAGAGACGCTACAAGATTGAAGACCTTGGTGAGGTCTCAAGGAGAAATAAGGAGAAGTATTGGAAAGCTTTATTTTTAGAATTCAAAGAAGGCCATTAAAGGAGTTCCTAGGAGAACTCATTGGAGAAATCTACTAGCAAGGAGGAGTTACTGATAGAGCAAAATTTGGAATAATTATCGTCATCTGACAACAAGCCCAAAAGAAGAAGAATTTGGTAAGGAGTGTCAAATCCTGAAGGAGAATACTAAAGACCTCAAGACATTAAAATTCTTGAGAAGGAGACCAGGATCGAAGTCAAAATTTGACAAGGAGAAAATAAGCCTAACATTACTACCAAACCTGAAAGGTTTAAATATTACCTTTGGAGGCTAGAAGACTCATCCGAAGATTGAGATTTTTTGAATCTACAACAAAATACCGAAAGGGTCCTTTAAGGAAAACTTAGTTGTGATTTGGTGGAATTCCCTACTAAATTTATGAGTTTCAAGAATAGAATTTTAGTGTAGAAATTGACTATGAAAGGGCGGCAGTTAAGACAACATTACTAGCTACAAAACTTCAAAAATTACAGAGTTCATCCTGAAAGCTAATAGAAGTCACCTACTACATATTAAAGGGTAGCAAGATAGAGGAGTTACTAAGCTATGAATTGGTGAGTTAAGGAGTTGTTTAGGACAACCAAGAATAGCTGCAGGTTCATCCAGTTAAAGGCAGTAATAAGGTGAATCTAATCACCTAGCAATCCTTCATCTACAAAGATCATTAAGGTAAGCAACTTGGGTGCAAATAGGTTCATTAGTTGAACTTTAATTTGGGTTATTATCCAGTTCCATTAAGCATCATTTTAATTCTTTAGAAGTTGCAAAAAGATAAGGTTGCATTATAGTCTTCAAAAGGAGTGCAGAAGGAAGTTTATTTTAGAGTTATTATCTACACATTAAATAGGAGTTGGATATATTTTGACAGAAAGAAAAATATCATCTACCTATTTTCTATCTAAGAACTAAGAAGACTACATCCTACAACATTGATTGTAGTGCATATTACAAATTGCTTTTAAGAGTTCATTATACATTACTCTTAAGAAGATTGCAATGATTATAGAGCATTTGAGAGTTCTTTAAGAGTTATCATCAGTGCATATTATAGGTTACTTTTAGGAGTAATAAGGAGATTGCAATTGCACTATATTAATCTCTCTTAAAGCTTATTAGAAGTGCACTAAGTGTTAGTAAAAGTAGTGTAAAATTAAGCCACCTTAAGGGCATATTAACTACATGATTATTAGCTCGGATTTATTGTTAAGCTAGCCAAGGAAAGGTGAGAGTTGTCCAGTAAAGAAGACAACATTGAATCAGCCCTTGCCTCCAAAGGATTGGAGCAGAGAATCACCATATCTAAGAAGCTAGGAGAGCTTCAATAGGAGATATTTAAACTCGATTTAAAATTTAATTTCTAACTCTAATCTATTGCAAAGTCTTGCATTACATCGGTACCAGATTTGTTCTTCAAATACAACATTAATAGGACAAAAGAAAAGTGTCCTAAAGACACTATTATAGGTAGCAAGGTGCGGTCTCTAAGCGGTCATATCATAGAAATTTGAGGAGCAAACTTTTAACAAAATAGAGGGATCACAAAGCTAGGATTTTTGGGTGTCTAAAGATACCACTTTCAACATCTTAACTGGCGTATACTATAGCATCCACTTGCAGCACGAATAACCTACATAAAGGAGCCACCAAAGCATAAGAAAATCTATGTCTGCATTGCAAGGTATATACATAGAAGAGAACATAATAATACCTACGTAAAGGAGCTATCAATATCTACGTAGAAGGACAATGTATAGCAAGGGAGAAATAAAGGATCAATACCCAAGACCTAGCTTGGAGAACCATCCATCGAGAGGGAGCTATACCAGGTTGGATCATGAAGAAACTACCAGCTAAGGGCAACACTGGCAATCATAGTCAAGCGCCTAGGATCTCCATCAAACCAAGAGTCAACCTTCATTTGCTTGGAAGAAGCGTTGAGAGCAAGAAACCAACTAGATTTATGTTGGCAAGAGGAGTATATAGGTTAAGTAAGGTGTTGGAGGGAAAATTTCATGCAATATTACTTCAATTGAATCTGGGATGTCGTTTAACCTTGAAGAATGCGTGTACAAATCCAAAGTGTTTTTGGAAGGTTCAACAAAGTCTATCTTGGGACCTGTATTATTTGAAGTCTCAACATTTAAAAGATTATTTTTCTTGTGTATATTTTCTCCCTTTTTTTGTTGAAAACTTTTGATTTGTTGGTTTGTCTCTGAGTTATTCCTTTCATATCTAAATTGAGTTTCTAAGAATTTTGTTTCCATTATTTCCTCTTCCTCGCCTAGGTCATGATTTGTGGAAAAAAATTCAAACATATTAGCTGATAAATTTGATGATCCTTCATAACTAGTTTTTTCTAAGTGTTCTTCTTAGGCATTTGGAAACCTATTGAATTTGTATCTTCTTTATTTTGATCTAGAATTTTATTTGGGAAAACACTAGCCAAATGACCATATTCATGGTAAATTCTACAACAAAAAGGAATGTTCTCATAGTCCACTACTTGCTCCCAAGTGTCCTCCCCAAATTGTAATGTGATATTTTTAGGTAGGGCTTATCAAAATCCATTAAAACACAAATCCGAGCATAAATAATATGTTCAAATTTTTTAGTACAATCAATAGTCATCATAAAATTTCCCAAAGAGTTTCCAATTGAAGAAAAAACAATCGGATTCCAAAATTCAATTGGGAGGCCAAAGAGTCTAACCCACACGAGACCTGTAGAAGGCATCTCTTCTTTGACTTTAAATTTAGTATGCCAGGTCTTCATAAAAAGACCTGCCCTTCCAAAGAACCAAGGACCCCCTTTGAAATGTTTTCTCTCTATCTTCATTATTAGCAAATAAAACAAGAAAATAATCATTTGGATAAATAGATATTTGTAACTCACCTTTAGTTTTTCATCTTTTTGCAGCCCAAAATTTGAAAGCAGATAGACTCAGACGAAAATCCAAGAAACGACAAATTAGTCCTCTTTTTTCTAGATCTTCAATACTAGTCTGAATGTCGCCCATATCAAGCTTAGCAATAGGAGTTCCACCAGCTACTCTAAGACATCCTAACTTAGTTTTCCTCGGATCAATCTTAGGCATTCTTAGAGGTTTACAAGAAGCCCTAATATTAATGTTAACATTAGGCTGAGGCTATCCACCCTGGAGGACCTCCCTAAAATTATCTTTTTGGGCCCGAGTCTTGGAAATCCTTGCCCTTGAACGGGGTTTCTATTGTGGATTTATTTTGGGGGTGCACCTTAGCACCAAATTCGCTTGAGATCTAAACCGTTTTTTGATCAACTGCTTGAAACTTGTTTTGTGATCTCTTTAATCCATGTCCTAGATGTCGAGGAAAGGTATGCTTTTCACTTTTATTTTATGCAACAAATTGGAAGTCATTGTCAATCAAGTTCACTGCATGATCTATTGAAAGATAAATTTCTAACCCATTTTGGATCCCCTACAACATATCCTACTAAAATTTTGAGTAAATTCCACAAAAATGTTGGCCACTAGGGCCTGAAGACACTGAAAAAAAACCTCTGGAGCTGCTTGCACTCAACCCAGATGAAACCCTTGCACAGTTGCTTGCCAAAAATCTTGTTCATACATAGGGATGCGCTAGGATATTTTTGGCTCCAAATGATCTTAAAATTGGTGATGTTCTAGGGTTTGTTAGACATCTACCCTTCGTCCAATGGTGCATTTGGAATCAAACATACACATATTTAATGCTTTTATATGAAGGGTTTTTACCCTTGTGGTTGTCGATGATACTTTCAAATACAAAGCCCACAAGAGGCTATCGTCAAAGGTACATTTACGTAGATAAAAGAGTGCACATCTATCAACATGAGATGGAAAACATATACACTGTAAGAGAAGGTGTCCACGTCTATCAACGCGAGATGAATAACATCTACACTGCAAAGAGAAGGCGTCTAATTCTATCAAAGTGATATGAACAATATTCACATCTATCAACATGAGACAGATCGTATCTACACTAAAAAGATGCATAGGAATTAATACGTTGGAGGCATAGAAGAAAAAAAAAGGAGTTGCATTCAAAACCTTAGACTTGGTGAAGATCGTCCACTAAAGGAAGCACCAAAATCGTTATTCAAGTTCCATAGTGCCTCATCAATCCACTTGTAGAATATAAGTTTACTTGTTGCTCAAGAAACATAGCGAAGTAAAGGAATGACATACAAAATAACCTAAGGAGTTATAATAATCTCCTTGGAAGACGTTATAGTGAAGGGCTTCATGCAGAGAACGTGAATGCCACTTGGCATCAATCTTCTAAGGCGCATACATTACAAGAAATTTGACTCTCAACACCCAAGCATATGTGTTGACACTTGCTATTCTCCTCAAGTCCCACACGAGTGAGTAGACGTTACAAAGTGATCAGAGGCGTTGAACAAGAAAGAGTTACATTATAAAAGTGAGAAGGAGCACTCATACGTAACAAACGTGACATGTGTCACTAGGCACAAGTTTACTCCTCCAATAAAAGACATTCAAAGTCCAAAGATCACAACAAAGCAAAACACAGTCAAATCCAATCAAACATGTGGAAGGAAGGAAGAAGGAGCATTAAAGGCTCCTAGTATTAGAGGTCAAACCCTCCTTATTTCAGCAGTGTCTACGTTTCAGCATTAAAGATGAGCATCTCCATTGATTCTAACACCCAAGGGAACTTCAACACCACTGGTATACTCAGTCGTAGGAAGCATCGAACAATGAGAATATTAGCATAAAAAAGGTAAGGTTTAAATCCCACTTTATTATTGCTTTCAAGTTTGGAGATATAAGGGTTATATTCTAAGGTTGAAAATTTAGTTTTCTGAAAGCAAAAGCTATAAGGGATAACTTACCAAATTAAAATAATATTTGCATCTCAACCTAGGAGAAATAAGGAATTCGACTTGGATTTATTTCTTTAATATTTTGCAAATATTATTAATTTTCTAATTTTCCAAATTTGGGAGTGATAAGGGTTACAACATCAAACTAGGTCTTTGAAAATTAGAAATTAAAACCTAAGGGTTATAAAAAGAGGTTATTAAATATTTTTTGATAAGGTTGGAAATTTATATTTTTCTTGTCTCTAAATTTCTCAAACGAGACAAAAGGAATCCAACCTTTTAAATTTTTTGGAAAAGTGCTTAGTTCAACTAGGAGAAATAAGGTGTTAGAAAGGTTGATTTTTGACCTTTACAAAACTGTATAAAATCAACCTAAATTGAACTTTATTTTACAAAAGCACTATATTATATTCCAAAATAATTAGGGAGTCATAATGCATTCTACAAAACTTGATCAAAGGTTTACAAGTTGGGAAGATATAAGCTTTATTCAAAACCTAAAATTAGGTGTTCATACTCTCATTACTAGGGAGACATAAGGAAGCCTACATATCTAAAAAATTACTAAAGATTTCATCAAATCAATCTTATATACTTCAATTAGGATTTGCATATCCTAATATAGGGAGTTGTAAGGAAGACTACAATTCTATCTCATCTATTTAAAATTCAACCTCTTCAAATGGGTAAAGGAATGTCATACAATGAATGTAAAACTTGCTCCAATAGGAACCAATCCACAAAACATGAGCACATATGGTATCTTAACTCAAGAGCCAATCATCATTTGATAGAAAATATACATTGGTTTGACTGTCTTGAAGTTTCCAAAGGTTACAGACTAATAATTGCAGACAATCAAACTTATCCTATACATGGATATGGATGTGTAACTCCCAACAAATCATTTCCAAATCTTCTACTACAAAATGTATTGTATGTTTCTGGATTAACATTCAATCTTATCTCAGTAAGCAAGCTAGTAGAAAACAACTATATGATTAACTTTGGATATATGGATGGGATCGGTACATCTCTCATTATGAATCAAGATGAAATAAAAGCAATAGGTTCAATCCATGAAAATACATACATCCTAGACTCAATGGGAATCTCACAAGATATTGTGATGGTTCAAAATGATACTAATATCTTTGTAGAGGAACAAGTTGAAGAAAATTAAGAGCCAGTATACCAAAAAGGCAAGCTCATAAGGATCAAAAATAAAAAGATGAGAGGACAATTACACCATGCCCTACTCATACATCAACAATAAAAATCAAATGAATACACTTGCAAATAGAAATATAAAGGTGGTTAGAAAGAAGATAAGGAAGATGAATTGGAACAATCCAAATATCATCTGATGAAAGAAGAATATTTAGCTTCAGCTATAACTTACTCTGCATCATAAGAAGATACATATTACCTACTGAACCTGAATACAAAGTATGCAGAAGGAGAGTACAAAGCCGATGAAGAAGATGAATATCCATATTGAAGACTAAAAGTCTTCAATAGCCAAATAATGTAATAAAGGGGGGTGTTAGAAATAGATTATATTCCATCATTTGGCTTATGTAAATCTATCTTCCAAGGTATATACTTAGGACATTAGATTACTTTAGAGGAAAATTATCTAGTTACTTCATGCAATGTAATAAATGCACAAGTGTCAATATGCAAGTTGTAATTGTGCAAGGTGTCACTTGTACAACTAGATAGAGTGTTGGTCAAGTATCCTATTTTATCTATATAAGGAAGGCCTCATTGTTAGATAATAGTAGAACAGGGAGATTTGGTGACACAATAGCTTAAAGCATCTTCATAGGTAGTACAGTTCTGTGTGGATCACCATCTGGTGGTGATGGGTGCAATGTAGTCTGGTAGCTTTATTAATGGAGTGTTCACTTCCTCCATAGCTACATTGTATTCATTTATATCATTTATGTTTATTGCATATCTCAGTCATCTAGAAGATTTACTTTCTTTCATATTATTCTGCATCTCGTGATTGTTATCTCCCTTTGCATATTACATAAAAAGGTAACATATTAAGCACAAAACTGTGAATATCAGTCAATCTATGATCAAAATGTGTAAAGTCGATATTTGTAAGCTCTCACACGAAAACCCATTTTCTTAGATAATAGCGTGGGAACAAAGATCCTCCTTGGAAAAAATAGAAGGGTGCAACCGCGGGTCAACTTCACCAACAAATAAAACCTCATATCGATGGAATTCACATATCTTAGCAAAAATTCAAGATTTTGCGAGGCCTCGGGAGGAAACGATCAAGACAAAGAAGGATTCTAGCGGCTACAGAGTTAATAAAGCTAAGAAGGACAATTCTCAAAGTTGTTATTTTTCACAATTTCACGACCAAACCTGTAAAAATCCATAAAGGCTGAAATTCGTGTGTTGTTTCCTTAATCGTAAAGGCAAAGAGCGATTGTGAAAATATTGATCATAGTCATTCACCCTTTTACCAACGATGCACATTGAACCTGATTTAATCTCAAATACCTAGTTCTTTTTTGTGTAAGCACGATCAAGAATATCAGAGGAGTAAAAGCTAGATGCCAACTAAATCAGACCAACGAGAAGATGAAGTGTTTCAATCTAGAAGATTCTAAAACCTAGTATCTAAGAGATTCAGTTGTAGATCAACGACCATGAAAGCATAGCAAGAACAAGAGACAATGAAGGTATACTTTGGTTCGAGATCTGTTGTAACTGATCAAGAACATATAGTTGTATGTACCATTAATGTCAAGTTGCAAGAAAATCAAGAATGTAAAGATTCCCTATAATGCTCAAAATGAAATTATTGTAAAGCTATAAATAAAGGTCGAACCCTCATTTTTAAGTGTCAGCTCCGAAGTGTTTGCATGCGCTACTATTGTACATTCTCTACACTTAATAAAATAAGCATTACTCAGGATGTTTGCCTTTGACTTGTGTCTACATTGCTTGCCGATTATAATTTTTGAAGTCATTTATGCTACTATTACTATGGTTAGTGTATTAAGTTAACTTGGATTGCTAACTTAAAGCAAATTGAAATGATTCATATATGTATGTATGCTTATGGGAATTCTATTTCTATTAGTTAGAGCATTAATCTTATTCTATTAACTTGGATAATTAATGCTCTTGATGTTTGGAATAATTCTTTAAGTATACCATAGCTTTTGATGTTAAGGATTGTCAAGTCTCGAATGTTGTTAGTCCTAAGATTTGTTTCCATAAGTTAAGCTATTGGAGGATTCTATGTGGATGCCTATGCTGTTAGCTTCACTCTTCCATCATTATTTTATTCATTTTCTAACCCTTTCATCCCTATCCCTAAGCTTTTATTATTTTGAGTTATATAGTCAACATCTATTAAGTTTACAAGGTATACCAGCCTATTTTGGAGGTTGAATCAAAGCAATTTGGTTCTTCTAATGTTTAGTATAGGCTATGATTAATAGGTGCTCGCCTTCAAATTCTTTTAAATAATGATCACAATTCTAGCTTTGGGTTGATAACAAACTAGACTACAACAGGTACATCAAGAGAGTCTTCAAAGTCTTATGAGACACATTCCTTAGGTTCATCAAGAATATTTGTTTGTAAATCAAGACCATATTGAATAAACGGTTCCTTGTTAATATGTTGAGCCTATTTTACTGTGTCCTCTAAGCTTTGATCTACTTTTTCTTCATAGGCTAAAGCCTCAAAAGAGTTGCTATTTCTTCCAATATCCTTCCTTACTGGTCTCCACTGTTTATTTGCTTTTATTTTCTAGATCTATTTTTTGGAAGTTGAAAACCATCTTCATCCATATCCATTTGTAAGTCTCTCTTATGCTTTTCTACATATGATTCTCTTGGGCTCTTTTTAGGGTATGATCTCTCAATATGCACCACCTTATAACATCTTCTACATCTAAAAGATATGTTTTCATAATTTATGGTTTCAGTCCACATCTTATCCCCATACTGAAGAATGAATGATTCTGGTAAAGCTTTACTTATATCAATCATGATCAAAATTCAAGCATAAATAGTCAAGAATCCATCTTTTCTAGTGTCTAAAATCTCAAGGAATTCTACTAGAGTGTTGCCTATTGCCTTGAAGGTATCTATTTCCAAAAATTCAATGGGTGACATGTGCATCCTAACCTAGACTGGTACTAGAGATAGATTTAGATTTTCAGGTGAAAAACATTCATACCAGTGGGAAAGGAAGAGTTCAACTCTTCCCATAAAACCAAGGAACCCCTTTTAGGATTCTATCTCTTTCTTCCCTAGAACAAAAAATGGCTAGGAAGAAACCTTCGAGAAGAAAGGATAGAATCACTCTTGGAGACTTCCCACTCCTATCAATCCATTTTCTCAAGGTTGAAGCCCCTAGCCAATACTCATTAGATTTACCAAAAACCACCCTATCTTGGAGCAACGAGGATTGATACTATGTAGTGTGCTTACTAACCTCTACCACTAGAGACGATTATAAGGATTTAACTATAAATCAATCCATGGAAAGGAAAATAAAACTCAAAATCTACTAAAATTTATTGAAATATCATATAGCGAATATAATATTTGATAAAAAAATTAGAATAATTTGAATGCAAAATTTCTAAGATAAAGAAGGGAAAAAGAAACTTAGTTAAAAAATTCTATGCCCAGATAGAATGTCTTGCCTCATTGAAGTCCTAGCACTTCATTGCTCCTCCCATCATGTGAACCCTAGTTGACAGATATTTGTAATTTCATTTTCGTGACTTGAAAAATCGTCAATGCCTTTTTTCCATATGACTGACTTCATAGGGTTGTATCTCTCTCAATATTGCTCGAATTTCTTCATATGATCACTCATTTTAAAGCTATTCAAATTTCGCACAAGTTGGTTCAAGAATCATTTAAATCAGACAACCCTTCACGAAGAGACTCCTAAAAGATGAGACGCTTTTAAAAAATGCCCTAATCTCTCACAAAGCTATTTGGTTGTACCCTTATTACACCATAACCACATATTTTTTTATGATGTTGGTATGATACCCCCAAGGGTTAGGTGGATTTAAGTGTAGGTGTGGTTGGGCACTTACCAATAAGAGACCTAGGTTTAAACCTTGGGGGGAAGCCAACCCTTTGCAAAGGTAGTAGTCAACTCCAAATCCTCTAAGTGCACGTCAAATCGACGACGACAGTACGAACCTTGAGTAATTGGTGGTCCTCATCTCACACCAGGTCAACAAGAACGAGACGAATAAGTTTGTTGGGAGCAGTCCCTGTGATTTGAACCCTATATTTGCCAGTTACTAAAAATAGTGGCTGTAACCAACTCTCCTATGTAATAAAAAAAAATATTGGTATGGTGTAAAGGGGTTGTACTTAGGTCCCCCACCCTTTGTCATAATAAGGTTTTGACTAGGTCCTCAAACCAGTTACAATATCTCCCACATTGGGTGTCACTATATCAACTAGTTACATCAAGCTATATAGCCCTTTTGGTGTTATTAAAATTTGAACCTTGATTTAGCCTATATAACCCATATCTCTCAACCATTGAACCAAGACCACACTATCTACATCATAACCACATAAATGTGTTACAATATCTTGACAATTTTACATAGATCTTTCAACAAGATTCCAATCTAAATATTTTTGTTAATTTTTTTGAAATTTAACTAATTCAACTAAACTTACTCTAATAAATTAATTTTTAATTGTCCGCGAGGGCTAGGTGGATTGGTAAGAAGTTGCGCACTTACCAGGAGGAGACCTCGGTTCAAACCTCGTGGGCATGTTCACTCTAGGGCAAAGGTAGTAGTCTGACTAGAATCCACTGATTATGTGTCAGTTACCGAGGCAAGGTAGGGGTTATAATGGTAGCTCCATGATTTGACGCTACAACCGAAGGCAATGTGATTTGACCCTGTGACTAGTTCAAAAAGGAAAGGCAGTTGCCAATTCCCCCATGTAAAAAAAAAAAAATTATTTTTCAATTTATAATTATTAATCATCCATCTAAAAAATTGTTTTCTATACTTTTTTAATTTACAATTATAACTCTATAAAAAAATTAAAATTCTCCATTACAATTTTAATTTACATCTTGCTTTATTTTCTGCATTACACACTTCCGTTGCTTTGTATATGTCTTACTTTACATTCCTATTGACCTCTTTTGGTGATCGATGGACATCAATTCAATATTTCTTTTAGGATTTAAAATCATTTTTTTTTTTTCTTTTGAAAACTCACGACAAATTGAATTGTGTAGAGCTTGACTTAAACCAACACCAGATTCTTGTTCGTATGGAGATTCATCTAAAACAAAAACAAGATTCTCTTTTGAAAACTCATACTTATTGTGTCTAAGGATTATACTGACATTATATACCCTCACCAAAAAAAAATAGTGCCCATTTCCATAAAATTCTTTGTGATTTTTTTAGTTGTATATTAAATATTAAAATTCATTATTTCACGAGGACTTCAGAAGATGAGCATGGGGCTATCACGCAATATGGAGAAGAGTTGTTAGGTCTCTGCAGCATATACAATTTGATTATTTGCAATGAGATGAACAAATAGAAAAATTCAGGAAAGTATACATGCAAAACATATAAAGGACAAAGTGTAATAGACTATGGAATATGCTCACAAAATTACATACCAAAAATAGAGGAGCTAGAAGTGGAAGACTCTCCAGTGGAACTTAAGTCAGATCACAACCCAATTGTTATGAAACTTCGAATGCATGGAGACAAACCAAGGGAAAAACACTTGCAAGGCAATCAAAATAAATATCCTCACAAGGGAAACATTCTCTTAACGAGATGAAAATCGACAGAATTTTAGAGCAGTATTAAGTAATAAGTTACAGGAAAGGGAAGAACTACATCACAGTAGTAGAGATTACAATAAGAGTGAATGGTTAATGCATGTTATTCAAGAAGCTCTAAACAAATGCAAAAGAGCTAAACCTAAAAAGAAAGAAAGGAATAGCTTCCCAACCAACCCATGGTTCGATGAAGATTGCAAAAAAATGCGAAGATTACTAAAGGAGCCAACGGATAAAACAAGAGCAAACAAAAAAGCATATGAGAAATTGGTAAGGGTAAAAAAAAAGAATACACTAGAACAAGGAGGAAAGAATTGATTTATTTAGGGAAGCATGAACCAAAGAAATTTTGGAAGGAACTAAGCGTGAAAATGATGCAAACTAAAAATAACATAACAGTTAATCAGTGGTTGGAGTATTCAAAATAACTGTATCAGCGTAGTAACCAGCAGGAGACACCCCCTACTATCATTGTCAAGAAAGAACTTTTCACAATTGAAGACATTATTCAAGGGATAAAAAAGTTAGCAGCTGGTAAAGCCCGTGACATAGACAATCTTCAAGCAGAGCATATAAAATGGGGGGTAGATATCTTGGCACCGCAAATCAAAGAAATTTTCAATGAGGTCATACAAAATGGCTTCCCTACTGAGTGGACAACTAGCTTGACCATTCATTTGTTTAAAAGTGGAGATGTAAATAATCCCTCAAACTATCGAACTATCATGATCAACCCTCTCTTTGCAAAGTTGTTTGGGAGTATGATAGAGCGTAGGATCAGCATATGGGCAAAAGAAAAGAGAAAGAGAGCAAAGGGGCAAGCGGGTTTTAGGCCCAAGCACTCAACTATTGATCACCGTATCACGCTCGGACACATAGTGGAAAAAATATGGGACAAAAAGAGGAGGCTTTTTGTTGTTTTGTAGACTTCAAAAAGGCATTTGACACGGTGCCAAGGAAAATATTATGGAGCGAAATGGAAGAGCTAGAGGTTTCAATTCACTACAAGATATTAGTTCACGGACTATATGAGCATGTAAAGGCTAGAATCGGAACACATGAAGGGTTATCCGAATGTTTTGGTAGTGACATAGGTGTCAAACAAGGTTGCCCTCTATCTCCGACCTTATTTGGGTTGTACATTGACAAGTTAGAAGAATGGATAAACAACTTTGGGGGGAGAGGGTGTGCATTTAGCCAAATATGTGATAAAACTCCTCATGTATGCAAATGATGTAATTCTTGTGGCCAAAACAACCAAAGATCTAGAAGATCACCTTCAAGCTCTAGAACTCTTTTGTAAAGAAGTTGGGATGCAGGTGAACACGAACAAAACAAAAATTATGATTTTTTCAGCAAAAAAGAAGAAGCAACAACTCAAATTTTAGTTTGCAGGAGAACCGCTTGATGTAGTAGTAGAATACAAATACTTGGGCATAGACTTTTATGACAAACTTAATTGGAATACATGTAGGATGAAAAGAACTCAAAGTGGTTGGAGAGCACTATATGCACTTCAAAACAGGTGTAGGATTGCCGAGTTGTGGGACTGGAAGACCACCAAGGTCTTATTTGGCCTACTTGTTACACCGGTTCCGTTGTATGGTTGCGAGGTGTGGGCTAGTGGCACAACAAATGCAAAATGGAGGCAAATAGAAAGGATTCAAAAATATCTAATCACAAACTTTCTCAAAATTAAGGCCACAACCCCTTATGAAATCATTCTAGCTAAAACTGGAATGTTCCCTTTAGAAGCAATTGCTATGACCAAGCTGTAATGTTACTTGAAAAAAACAGAAAACATGACAAATGATAGATGGCCTAGGGCAACGAGGGACGAAGAGTTGCATAGGCGAAAGAATACGTGGATGAAACAAAATCAAAAATGGATGAAACGTTGGGAAATCAACATAAATGAATGCCCAAATGTCAACAAAGACATAAAAAATTATGTGAATGAAAAGTTCGGAAGTGGAATGTGGAAAAATGCAAGCGAGGAAAAGACAATATTATATTGCAAATTTTAACCCAACGTATGACCACAAGGAAAAAAGCGTATATAGGCGCTGAAATCAAGTGGAAGGAAAAAATACTCATTGCTCATATAAGGACTAACTCTCATAGGCTTAGATGTGAAACAGGGAGATGGACAACGCCCAAAGAACAATGGGAAGAAAAGATATGTACTCTATGCAGCACAAGGGCAGTAGAGACAGAGTAACACTTCATCTATAAATGCCCGAGTTTTTCAGATATCCGTGACAAATACAAAGAAACACTTGGAAACGAGTTTATGACAAATTTATTTGAAGACAATAAAATAAAAAAAGTTGGAGAATTGCTAACACAAATCAGCAGGAGAAGGAACAACCTTCTCAAAGATATTAAAGATCATATGATATGATTTGAGTAATTGTACTTTCATATTTGAGGTCCCATAGACCATATTTGGGTCTGGCGGACGTAATTAAAATCTTTCATTCATTCAAAAAATAACGAGGGGCCTTGCTGGCCTGGATTTTCGACCTTTCTGTGTGGTATAAATTAATGTCCACGCACCCGCCAACAAATTCTCGATGCAGAAGAATTTTTAAGCTTGTACAAGGAATATGGCATTAAGTAATTCCAGAAATTCGTAAATACTAGGCCAACCAGGATTCGAATTCGTCCACTGGACCATTTTATTCATCGTAGTTATAAATGAACAATCTGTTAATTCATTTCAGGTAGATCTCGCATTCGATCTTTCAACACACAATATAATTACTGAAATCTCATCCATCGTGATATCTACACCTCCATGCCGTGTGTCGTAGATTGTGCACCATTTTCATGTAAATGGGCTCGCCTGTCTTCTCCAACTATTTCTTCTAATCAATTCAGATGGTCACTCCGCATTAAGAAGACAAATGGAAGTGGCACTCATATTTGTTTTAAAGAACGCAATGCCGGGGTTAGAATTCCCAGATGTTATTCTGAGAAGCCATGGACCAAGGAAACGTTAGTGGGCCAAAATGAGAATGCTGATACAGCAATAGCTGTTAGTTCTGAACATGAGGAATATAATGTGAGGAGCTTTAGTGTTGGGCGGCCAAGTGTCCCACCATTATCAAGTGTGGCTGCTGCAGACCAAGCCTTCGTTCTTCTCAGCATCGTTGCATGCACGGTGAGTAGCATTATATATTTCTCTCTGTTATTTTTTTTTTGGTAGTCTTTTTCGATAATGTAAACAGTAAAGTAGTTTTTAGGTTTATAAAGATTATAGGTTATATATGAGACAATATGGCTATCAAATTATTTATCCATCTATATTTGAATATAATGTGAACCGTAGGTCTGTTAATTTGAACCTTGAACTTGAACCTTGGATCTTCTATGCCTTTTGGATTTCAACCTTCTTTTTTTTAGTGTTTTTGAAGAGAACATGCAACTGAGGAGGGCAGACACTTTTGTATGGTAGAGTCTAGCCAGAGGTGAGATTATTAGAATTTTTATCCCTTGCAGGGCTGGTTTGATTCCAGTGTTGTTCGGCTACAGTTTCTAGGTCACTAAGATTCCTTGGCCTCCAGCAACTTGTATACATTCCTCCTAAAGTATTTCCCCTCAGCTGGGCTCTGAACTTGAGAGTCCTCATAAGAATGGTTAGCTTTTGGACCCTGAGCCTCACCAGTTTTTTGAAAAAATAAAAAAAAATCAGAAGGTTTTTTTCCCTTTTTCCTTGGTGCCCATTTTCATCTTTGTTTGCCCAATTAGATTTCTTTGTTTAATCATCTAGGTGTTTTCTTCCTACTAAACTTGGAACTCCACCATAAGCATAGGTTAGCTCTTTGATGTTGGTACAGTGTTATAATACCATTATGACCACATCCGTGGTATTATAACAACATTTTTGGTAATTATGCATGTCTCTCTTTACAATATTGGAACCTATGTCATGTCATTTGATCTAAGTCCCAAAGTTTAAAAAGTTTTTTTTGGTGCCCTTTCTTATCCTATTTTAAACTTGGGATCTGTCCTTGCTAAGCATCATTTTGCCCAGCCTCAAGTTGAGATTGGTTGCAGCAACCTGCTTTGCTGTTTAGTTTGTTGCTTCTGAATTATTTCCCTAGGCTGTTGTCTTTTTCGCCATGCAAACCAGCATTCTTCTTTTTGCTGGCCTGCATTCCTGGAAAAGTTTCCACTCAAAGTAGATCGAATAAGTATAGGACTTTTTCTTCCATTTATTTCCTGCATATTAATGCTTTTTAGGAGTCTGCATGTTCTAGCCTTTGTTGTAGCAGTTGTTAGTCATGGATTATGGGTCTTTCCATAAAATCGTTGTGAAGAACTGCTACTTGCTACCTCGGATTGATGAACTTCTAGATCATCTTGAAGGAGCTAAGTACTCCATTTAATTTGACTTGACTATTGGATATCACCAAGTGTGCATGGAGCCTCATGATGTTTGGAAAATGACTTTCAAGAAAAAGTTTGGGCTCTAGGGGTGGTTGGTCATGCCTTTTGGCCTCATTAATGCGCCTGCTACATTTATGCACATCATCAATGGTGTCTTTAGGCCTCTTCTTGGACACTTTGTTGTCATCTATCTTGATGACATCTTAGTCAATAGTAGGACGTGGGATGAACTCTTGATTCATGTCATGACTATGTTGGATCTTCTTCACCAACATGAGCTCCAACCTAAGATGAAGAAATCCTTCTTTGGACAAATTTTAGTGAAGTATTTGGCTTCCTCATTGATGAGCATGTGGTACATGTATGGATCTGGATAGTGTCAAGGTACTCTGTGAGTGGCCAATTTCATCCAACATTTTAAAGCTAAAGAATTTTCTTGGGATTATGAACTTTTATAGGAAGTTCATTTGCAACTATTTAAATGTTACCCACCCACTTCATCAACTCACCCATTAGAGAACTCTTGGAGTCCAACGATTGATTGAGCATTTCGTCATCTCAAAGATGCTCCTTGCATTGCTCTTGTGCTTGCCTTTTGCGATTTCTAGAAACTATTCGAGCTTGAGATTGATGCTTCTTGAAATGCCATAGGAGAGGTTCTTGAGCTAGGAGGACATCTAGTGGCCTATTATTGGGAGGCTTTGTCATAGGCCAAGCTTAAGTATAACACTTAGGACAAGAAATTTTATGCGTAAGTTCAAGCACACAAGCAGAAGAACCATTATCCTCTTGGTAAGGAGGTCATTCTGTATATAGATTGCTAACCCCTTCACTTCTTGAACACTTAATCAAATACTCAAGAAAATTGACATCTGAAATGAGCAGCGTACATGCAACAGTTTCATTGAGTGATCAAATATAAAACAGTTGTCACCAACAAAGTGGTAGATTTTATTAGTAATTCTCCTCGTGTGCTTAGCATCTTGGATGTTCGGTTTGCAACTTGTGATGAGTGGAAAAATCTCTACTCCGTGGATCTTCACTTTGGTCCAATTGTTGTTGCTTTGTAGCAATTGATAGTATCAAATTAGACACTTTTCCTTGACTATAGCTTAAGAGATGGGTTATTGTTCAAGTTGGCTCCTCTTTGGATTCTTACTAGCCCCTCTTGTCGACTTTTACTCAAGGATGCTCATCATTTTCTAATGGTGGATGTTTTGGTGTGTAGAAGACCTTGCACCATCTTCAACTCTACTTTTATTGGCCTTCTATGAAGAAGGAAGTCGAAGCCGTTGGTGCTTAGTAGCTAGTCCAAGCCTTCCAATCAGAACCTTGGATTGTACAACCTTTGAAAATTCCTTCTTGACCATGGGAATCTATTTCCATGGATTTCATTATTGGTTTGCCTATCACTAATTGCCAACATAATTGCATTTTTGTTGTGGTGTGTCAATTCTCCAAATGACAATTTTATGACATACACCAAATCTACCTATGCTCCTTAGGCAGCTGATTTGTTTTTCAAACAGGTTTGAAGCAGTTTTGGGCAACCACTTACTATTTTTTCTGATTGTGCTTCCTGTTTCTGAAGTCACTTTTGGAAATCATGGTGGAAACTTCTTGGTTTTCAGTTGTACTTCTCCATTCTCCAGTTCCTTTCATCCACAAACTGATCGCCAGACTGAGGTTGCTAATCGCACCTTAGTCCATGCTTTATGTATCTATCATCAGCAAAATAACGAATGGGACAATTATCTACACATTCTTGAACATAGCTACAATCGGGCTACTAATGTATCCGCAGGGCATTCTCCTTTTGAAGTCTATTATGGCTTCCAACACTTGGCCTCTTATAAGATTCAGGTTTCTCCCCTAGTTCCCCAAACATCCCATGAGTAAAAGGAGCAAGACGAAGCTTATTTATTTGTGCAACTTCTGGCTAAGATTCATGTCAATGTTCAAGACAGTCTTCAACAACATGTAGCCAAGTTCAAGGCACTCCATGACGGCCATCGAGTACCTCATTCTTTCCAAGTTGGTTGGCTTCATTTGGACAAGCAAAGGTTTCACAACCAACACCATCACAAGTTGAAGCCCATTAAATACGAGCCTTATAAATATCTCGAACCAGTGGGACCCAATGCTTTTTGACTGAAACTTCCAGTTCAACTGGCATTCATGATGTTGTCAATGTAATCTAGATAAAGCTACATGAGCTATGTCACTTGGAGGAGGTGTTTTCTGTCACTCATCCTGAAGATGCAATTCCAGATTTTCAGCAACTCTTGGTCGATGGTACTTTGTTTGATATTCGGATTTGCACCAACTGCAAGAAGCAAACCACTTCTTTGTTGGTGGGCCACAAAGGCACTTTGCCAACACAGGCCAAGTAGTTCTCTGATTCAGCTCTTGCAGCAAAGTTTCCTCACCTATTGTAGAAATTGGGGACAACTTCCAATAAATAGGGAAGAAATGACGAGATTAGAATGTCTTAGTTTCTATGTTTGTATATTAGAATGCTTTTATTCTTTGTAGCATACTTTTTATCCATGTAAATTAGCACCTTTCTAGTTTGTAAATGAGCTTCAAATTAGAACTTTCTAATTAATACCATTTGCATGTGCTTTGTTGCCTTATCCAGCAAGCAAATCTTTGTCATTGTACATCTATTTAATACATTTCAATAAAGAGTGTAAATTCTCAGTTTAAGGGGCTGTCTTCTCATTTGCTCCTCATGTTCTGCTATTTGCATTTGAGTTAGTGCATGCCACTGTTATAATTTTTATATAGGTTCATCTCAGGGATGCATAGTGGCAGTAGCCCATGCTGGGCGTCCACATAATTACTGCAATAATAAATGACTTCTCTGTCATCTAAAGTATGATATGTGATTGGTCCGTGGGTTGTCTTGTAGCTATGGCAGTTGTAAGATGATATGGTGTCACAGCAACACCATGAGTGGAGCTTATCTGAGTTTTGAGGATCTTTCAAGGGCGGGTGCTCTATCAGTCATCACCCAGTTTCGTTTGCACATGCATATTAGTGTTTGTTTGCCAAAGTTGTGGTCGTCTCCATGAGAGGCCAATAATCCTTCATTCTAAGGTGTGACTAAGATTTTGTTTGTATATTAGTTATTCTTTTCGTCAAAGCATGTGGGATAACTGAAGAAGAGTCAAACTAAAAAAATTTGATACTACAAATTTCAAAATATGGTGACCATTGCAAGCTTTTCAGTGGCTCTTTTGTGTAGAACTTCCTTTCTTCATGGATTATCAACAAAGTTGTAAGACATCACCCCAAAAGACAAGTGACACAGCTAATGTGAAGATAATAAACCAAGGATGCAATAAATACACATGGTAACATACAAGTAAGGAAATTGGATTGAAAGTGAAGGTTGATATTAGGATGATACTGTGGGGCCACCACTGTAATGAATGTGTTCACAGACTTTGCAAAAAATTCATAGGAAGTGCAGACTGTATCCAAATTAGTTTCTGTCATGATTCCTTATGACGGACAATTAGTTATTTAGCCATCTTTTTAAATTATATAAAATAGGAAGTTCTTCTGACGGGGCTGGAAATGGCCATTAGTCCTAGGTGAAAACATTTAGATTCTTTTTCACCTAGGTGTAAGTAGGGGCAATCTTGGTATCAGTTTTTTTAGTGTCTCGATCTCGATCTCCATCCAAATCTGGATACTGCATGAAGAAGGGGCATCGAAAGCAATTCAATGCACCTGCACTGCAAAAAATTCCCTAATGAATGACCCTTGCAAATAGGTTCACAAAATGTTTACAGTTTATAATGTACTTTTGCAGTTGAAGAAGTTGTTAATGGTGCTTGCATCACATGATCTGAATGTATGCAAGCAGAGCCCAAAGGTTGATGCAATGTTGATATGATTATGGGGGCAATGTGACTAGTCTTTATAGAATGCTATGGGATGCCTGCAATCAAGAGGAAAAAAGTGTAGGTCTTAAACTCTATTATGGCTATGATGATCCCTTTTAGTCATACGGGATTGCCTTTATTTCTTTTGTAATAGATACTTTTAGCAGTTTCATTTTTCTCCAACTCAATTGCTGATATTCCTGTGAAGACTGATCCGATCATTTCAAGTAAGCCAGTACATGAAAAATGTGAAAAAAAGGTATAGGAACTCATAGAAGCAGCAGCTTGAATGCAATGAAGGTAAACCTTGACAATTATTGGAAGAAAAAGACTGACTGACAGCAAAAACTTCAAATGGAGGCAAATGGAAGTGACTTTAGTAGATATGCCTCTTTGAATCATTGCTAAAGGAGGAGCTTTTGGTACTCCAGTGAATACTAATCCTAAGATTCGTTTGGGTTTTGCCTTCGGCATTGTGATTTCCTTCTGTACAAGAATTACATGAAAGTTGTCTATTAGTGAGATGTCATAGCTGCATTGCAAGTCTATTGAATGTTTTTATGATAGCAATGCACTCTCAATTAGCTCAGATTGATGGATGACAACAGTGAATATGGCAGTGGGGCATTGCACCTTTGTGTCAACTTCTGTCAACTTACTATTTTTGCATGATCAGCACGACAGAAATAATTCATTTCAAGTGCTTTGGCAGACTACATAAAACATTTCTGTGGGACTTTTAACCAAAATATAGGCTTGTAATACAGTAGTGATTGAAACTATTTCTATAAGTAATCAAGTAATTGATTCATTCAGATTGATGCAGCTTGCATACTTTTCTTCACCCAACAAAGTATATATAAGAGCATAATGTGCACAATTGTTGCTCACAACAACAGTGTAATGATCTGCATAAGAAGGGTCCAAGCCAAACTTAGGTATGAAGTGATGTTCCACAGGAAAACACGCTTCCAAAAGCCCACCACCATCTTGGTAGGCGAATCCTAGTGATTTGGTACTAGGATTGCATGGTTGAAGCAGCTGGTTGCCTACCCACTTTGGGTGTGTAAAACACTTGCGTAGTACATAAAACATTTCTGTGGGACTTTTAACCAAAATATAGGCTTGTAACACAGTAGTGATTGAAACTATTTCTATAAGTAATCAAGTAATTAATTCATTCAGATTGATGCAGCTTGCATACTTTTCTTCACCCAACAAAGTATATATAAGAGCATAATGTGCACAATTGTTGCCCACAACAACAGTGTAATGATCTGCATAAGAAGGGTCCAAGCCAAACTTAGGTATGAAGTGATGTTCCACAGGAAAACACGCTTCCAAAAGCCCACCACCATCTTGGTAGGCGAATCCTAGTGATTTAGTACTAGGATTGCATGGTTGAAGCAGCTGGTTGCCTACCCACTTTGGGTGTGTAAAAACTTGCATAGTACATAAAACATTTCTGTGGGACTTTTAACCAAAATATAGGCTTGTAATACAGTAGTGATTGAAACTATTTCTATAAGTAATCAAGTAATTGATTCATTCAGATTGGTGCAGCTTGCATACTATTCTTCACCCAACAAAGTATATATAAGAGCATAATGTGCACAATTGTTGCCCACAACAACAGTGTAATGATCTGCATAAGAAGGGTCCAAGCCAAACTTAGGTATGAAGTGATGTTCCACAGGAAAACATGCTTCCAAAAGCCCACCACCATCTTGGTAGGCGAATCCTAGTGATTTTGTACTAGGATTGCATGGTTGAAGCAGCTGGTTGCCTACCCACGTTGGGTGTGTAAAACACTTGCATCTCTTCAAAGTATCAGAAAAACTTTCTTCAGTACAGAATCGGGGAAAGAATCGACAAAGAATCGGCAAAGAATTGGCAAAAAATCAGGGAAAGAATCGACAAAGAATCGGCAAAAAAAAACCAAAGAAAACAAATTTTTTATCGAAAAAAAGATTTTTCGTGCATATTACAATGAAATAACGTTATGCAAATCAAATAATGCAATAAAAGCAATAATTCATGTCAAGACATCATACAAGGCTCAAGCTTTAAGTACACATGAAAGTGACAAAACACATATTGTATTGCTTATAATATGAAAAGGTACAAAGTTACAAGTAACAAGGAAAAAAAGGTTTCATTTTTTATATGCCTGCACATGGAAACAAGTAACAACAAAGTTACAATCACTTGAAAAAAGGAAAAAAAACCTAAACCTTAAACCAAAAGGCTAGGGTTTAGGGTTTAAAATTGAAACATTGACAGATGAAAAATGGGCTTGCATACATAGTTATTAGACAACAATATTTACTTAAAAAGAGGAGGAAAAAAAAATCCTAAACCCAAAACCTTAGGGCCTAGACTAGAGTTTAAACTTCAAGTTCAAAGTTTCAAATTCAAACATTAACAGCAAAAATGGGCTTGCATACAAAGTTACCAGGCAACAATATTTACTTAAAAAGAGGAGGAAAAAAAAAAAAAACCTAAACCCAAAACCCTAGGGCCTAGACTAGGGTTTAAACTTCAAAATTCAAAGTTTCAAACATTAACAGCTGAAAAATGGGCTTACATACATAGTTATCAGGCAGCAATATTTACTTAAACTTCGAAGTTCAAACATTAATAGCTGAAAAATAGGCTTGCATAAAAAACCCTAAATCGGCCACAGCCTAAAAAAAAAAAAATTGCAGATTTTTTGAAAACATTGGTGATGGTAAATTTTTTCAAAAAATCTTTGCATCGCCGATAGTTTACCGATTGCATTGGCATTTTAAAAATTCGGCAAAAAATCGGGATTCTGCAGATTTTTTGCAGATTTTCTCAACTCTGGTACAGACAGCAACTGTAGCAGATGCAGGTGGAAACCAGGCAGAGGATTAGTCACTCTGCAAATATTAGTTTTAATCAGTCATAAGGCTTTTACACTAGGGATTAGGATAATCTATGCTTCGTGTAAGTGGAGAAACGACTTGGTATGGCTTTGAATTGCACCTGATTGATGGTCGTTTCAGAATTTAGTAAGTATTTCTAACTCAAGCAGTTGTAGTAACAGTGGTGATCTTAAGCTGATTCAACATGTTTTAGACTTTCTTTCTTCCTGGGTTAGGATCATTCTCTTGTTGGACTACAAATGTATGCTATTCAACATTAACTAATTATTAATCATTCTTGTCAGGTGTTGAATTAACAATTTGGTAACTGCCTTCCCTGTGTGTTCAGATCTCCCATGTTGTATTTCATATACACATAATGGTGGGTGACCACCTTGGGCAACCCACACAATCGCTACTGTAGTGAATGACTTATTTTTTTGTAGGCTTTTTTTTGGGTTATAAAAGACTGTATAACTGGATATACTTTTTTGAGTCTTAGTGACCTACTTTGGTCATTCAAGGACATTAATAGAATTTGTTTCTCTCCATCATATAAAATGTAGCGTGCAAATGGTTTGTAAAACTTATTAGGAATAAGAGTAAACAAAGGTTGTTTGATGCTAGGATCCAAAGAAAACCTAATTAAAAGAAGCAGCATTCTACTGGATTAGAAGTAGATAAAATTATGATAGAAAGTATCTATGATGAAGTCTTGTTAAAATGATTTCATCACCCTGATTATTTTGGGAGGAATTCATTGCAGTCATCCTCATTAAAATCAAGCTATTGGGGTTGTTGCACGTAAAAGTGTGTTCCATTTAACTATTTCTTTTTTATCCACAAAGTAAAAGCAAGATGAGGGCTTTTGGTTGATTTCTACCAAGTGCTTCCTAAGATTTTGTTTCACATTGTTTGTTTTTAGTAGGTTTTGATAAGTGTCAACCAACTTTCTAAAATTTCATTGTTATTAAGGATTCCCATCCTACTGTCTGAGATCATTCTAAGGTTTGGATCATGCTGTATTTTGTAGTGGGATTTATCTCCACAATATTTCCTTGCCATGTTATGTTTGATTTGTATCATGGTCATATACTGCAAGATAAATTAATTATTAATCATTCTTGTTAGTGCTTGGTGTAACAATCTGACAATCACCTTGCAGTTCTATATGAAAGGCAAATGTGGCGCCTTGTTTGATGCTTTAATCAACTAGTCTCAAATATTAAGCATGGATTAATGATATGGAGTATGATGGGCCTAGAGGTTATTGATTTGATATGAGGAGAGAAAATTTGGGGAATCAAGTCAATCTTCTTTGTGGGCTCTGTCTATGGGAGTTTTTTGGTTGGTGACAATGAAAGTTATATGGCATCTTTGGGATTGGGACATCAAGAAATGCAAGAACAAGTTTCCCATAAATTTGGGGGTGAAGGGCTTTTTTTCGGGATATAGCAGGGTTCTCCAAATGCAAAAAAATACTGAAATATTGTCATAACAAAGAAAAAGAAAAAAGAAAAAGTATTAAAAACCATAAATTCCTTGGCCACTGCCCTAATACTGAGTCCTAAAGCTTATTATTTTACTTATAGTATACATAGATGCTCAAACATCGATGGACATCATCAAAACCACAACGTTTATGCATACAAATGGAGTGTTAGTTTGTAACAGAGCTGTAATGACATTCAAATAAATATATACCACAATCCCAGCAATTGAACAGTGAAATAAATGCTAGCACATGCAGATTTTTGGTGAGGTTACAACAATCATGGGATATACCCCTTTTGTTCCCATGTACATTGTCAAATGACTCAAATAATATCAAAATGACTGTTCCAGCTGTGGGAGTCACCTGGCAGTCCCAAGGATGGTGGGGTCCATGCAGGGGATGTATAGGCATCCCCATGATGTTCCTGTTTTGGGGCGGGGGAATGTCCTGGGTCCTTGTTGTCTGTCTCAGGGACAATTTCTGTTCCCCCTGCATACTATGCATTTTGAGATGCTAGGGGATGTTTTTTTTTTTCCCTGTCCCAGCGTCCCTTAGACAGATGGGGGATAGGGAATAGCTTTTGGGAGATGGGGGTTCCCACTATGTTGGGACAATCCTAGATATTGAAAACAATATCCTCATTTCTTTACTTTAATTGCTTGAGCATGGTGACTGTTCTTATTAAATATTATTATTTTATATCATTTAAGACATTGTTTTTTTTTTGTTTTTTGTTTTTTTGAATTTACATGGTGGAATTGGTAGCCGCCACGAATCCGGGCAGGCTGTCTAGCTTTTATGGCCGCCACAGTATTCTGCGCTGTCCGCCCCAGAAGCCGCCACACAGATCTTCGCGCAGTCCGCCCCTATAACCACCATGCCACAATCATTTTAAACCTTTTACGCCGCTGAAAGCACCAGGAAAGGGACAAGCGTTCAGTCCAACGAGGCCCGAGATTTGAACCTTGGACCTCCGCCCCCTTATGGGGTTTGGATGAACCAATTGGTCTACACCTCGGACCTCATTTAAGACATATTGTTGTGTTAGTCTGCCTTGGGCATTGCATATAGTTATGCCATAAGCAGTGACAGTACTGTCCATTATCTAATCTACAGTGTGTGAGTTGTTTGTAAGTTATCTTCGACTTACCATAGTTATTAAGTTTAATGTGGTAGCAAAATGATACCATGATTGGATCTCATGTCAATTCTAATAGACTGCTCAAGGGAAATTGCATATCTACTACCGTTAAGTAAAGTTCATATATGCATAGCAGTGTTAACATGGTAAAGCCAGACTGGAGGATGCATGTTGTCCTGGTCATCTTCAAGAGAATTTAACAACTCTTAATTTTGAGGGGAGCAAGATCATGTCTATTTTAAATTTTTTGAATGAGCATTATCAACTCAGCTTTGGTGTGGAGGTGGTATTCACTATTCACTATTCTATTGTAGGCACAGGCAGGGGCAATGTTTAGATCCTATGTCTCTAGAAATTGAGTCGTATAGTGCTCAGTGCAAAGATCTAGCTATCTGATAAATTTTAAAGCTGCGGTAGAAAGATATGCCTGTCTCTCTGCCAGGGCAATGTTTAGATCCTATGTCTCTCGAGCTTATTGAAGGATATATTCAGTGAATGCTTCAGTGCAAAACTGCATGCGAACAATCTACAATCCTTTGCAAAATCCATGTAATCTGTAAGTGACCATGCAAACTGAACACAGTTCCAATTGCCTATCATGATAACTTTATATATAACTTCTGGGGATGATACATAACTCATCTTCATCACAATTAAATATTTAAGAAATCTATCTATCTATAAAAGTATGTTAATGTCCCGCAAGGACACCCTAGTGGTATGTTGTTGGACTGTTATCCAGGCTACCCAAGTTCAAATCACGGGGAGGGAGGCCCCCATTGTGCCCCCAAGGAGTGTGGCCCCTAGTTGTGCCACCCGTTGTACTTCGCCTTATTTCAACAAAACAAAAAAAATAAAAGTATTTTTTTTTTTTGGAAGAGGTTGAAAAGTGGGGCATATCAGGGGCCACCCTTCCCGTGAATTGAACTTGGGTCTCCGTTAAGAGAGCCCAATGACTTTTGCTATTGTGGTGTCCCTGCTGGGACAAAATAAAAGTATGTTAATAGATTTTTTTTTTTTTTTAAATTAGGGTTTTGAAAGGGTTGCCCTTATCCTTTTTCATCAACTTAGTCACATCAAGCTATATAGTCTATTTTGTGCCGCCGAAATTTGAACCTTGGTGTGGGTTATATCATCCATATGCCCAACCATTAAGCCAAGGCCTCATTGGCGTATGTTAATAGATGTTAATCTCTGATTGATGAGATGGTTTTCTGATGTTGTAAATTTGTTTTCTCAGTGGCCTATGTATCTATCTAGATTCTATACAATTAATTGGCCATAGCTCAAACCTGCCTTTTTAAAGTTCAAATGTCAATTGGTGTAAGGATAAGCCTCTAGACACTTAGTTGAGTTGAATATCAAAATGAAGATAATTGCAGTAGTCACTTTAATGGTTAAACCTTCATTATCCAAGGTATTTTCTGACATTGTCAGTGTTAAACTTTGCATCTCTCTAGGACTATTGCATTAAACCATCCATAGGCCAGTGGGCCTGTTGTTTCAGTGGCTGGTGCACTTCCCCATCTATGCTTTAAACGTAGGTGCGCGATAAGTTTGGGTTTAGCGTCTAACTTTGAGCCCTGTATCTGACCAGCTCAACATCAAAATCATAAATTTCTGAACATGTCTTCTTTAAACAATATTTGTTGGTATGCTTTCTTAGCTTAAAGAGTTAGCCAAATTGCTGATGCAAGATTATTCACATCACTGTTGGCTATTTGCTTAGCTGTAAATTTCAAAATTGGATTCCACTTTTTAGATTTCCTACCTTGTCTTATTGTGAAATTGTCATTGGGTTTGTGATAGAAGTCAACATTGTAGGTAATATGCTACAGTGGGAACCTCTTTCAAACACATGTTTGCAGGTGCAGATAAATTTTGAGTTTCCTTCATGAGAAAACTTTTGATGGCTAATCAGACTTCCATCAAGGATAACTTGTGTGTGGTCTTGTTTTGCAGCAGGATTCCATAGCAAAAAAAATATTGGTATCAATTCAAATTGAAACGGTGAATATTTCCTAGCAGAGAATGCACGGCTTTTTATAAATTTGCTTAATGTTGCCTTAAGTCATTCTGAGACTTTATTTCTATGAAATTGGTCCAGGTTCTTCAAAGGAAAAAGTGGCTTACAGGATGGTATTTGCTAACTACGTTTTTCTTTGATATGTTGATTCTGCTTGCAGACTACAGTGGCATTTGTAAGCTTTATTGTTACAGCCATTCCAACATTGAATGTAAGTATATTTAATTTCTTATGGCTAACACCAATCTTAATTTGATGCCCAAGAAGTATTTACATTTTGCAGTATACTTGGATTACTTATAAATCAAATAAGAATGTATACATCTATAAACATAATTAGTAAGGACTTAATGTTCTGACAAATGCAGATTCATGAAAATGTGTTCCTTGGACTTGTTTTAAATTTGAACCTTAGTTCCTTATTCTGATGCGTTCAGGATATATTTCTTTCAATCGATACTGATGTCACAGTACATACAACCTATGCAATTCTTGCTGTAATATTGATGAGATTAGAATGCATTTATATTCATAAATTAGAATGTTTTTAATGCTTTGTAGCATACTTTCTATCCATGTTATTAGCAACTTTCTAGTTTGTAAATGAGCATCTTTGTAATTAGAACTTTCTATCTTTCTAATTAGTATATTTTGCATGAGCTTTATTGCCTTATCTAGGAAGCACATCTATATCCTTGTACATCTATTTATACGTTCCAATGAAGAGCATAAATCATCAGTTTTGGTGGCTAACTTCTCTCATTTGATCTCCAGTTTGTGTTTTCTTCTGTTTGCATTCCAATTAGGGCATGCTGCTGTTATAATTCCAATGTAGAGTCATATCATTTTGGTATCAGAGCCTTGTTGAGGTCTCCAAATACATCCTTGCTCACTTGGGATCCATCCTTGTTGAGTATCATTTTGCTTGGCTTTGAGTTGAGATTGGTTGTATCACCCTGCCCTGCTTTTCAGTTTGCAGCTTCTGCATTTGCTGCTCTAAGTTGCTTGCTGTGTTTTTTCTCCTTGCAAACTAGCATTGTCCTTTTTGTTGCCCTTAATTTCAAAAAAGTAAAGAACAAAAAAAAAAAAATTCACTTGAAGTAAATCAGCTAAGTAGATGCCATTTTCTTCCATCTGCTTCCTGCAAATGATTGTATTTTCGAGGAGTTTTTGCTCTTTCTGTCGTTTGTTGTAGTGTATTTTTTTCTTATTATGTCCCGCCCTTCCAATTTTTTTTTTTTATGATGGCTAGTTCAGGCAGCTCTACACCAAACTCCGATTTGGTTCAGTTTCTGACCCCAGAGTAGAATGATCAACACAACAAGAGTATGAGCTTCGGTTGAAACTTATCTATCAAATGACAAATATATTCCAACTTTGCATGGGACAACAATCCATCAGTTCTCCCTCTTCGGCTGTCTTGATTGCCCAACCTGAATTTAAGTTGTGTGCGAAGATATCCATTCCTCATTTTGATGGCACAATTGATGGGGATAAAGTGGATGCTTGGGTTCATAGTCTAGAGGCATACTTCCGGACACAATCCCAACTCATGGAGGCACAAAATATCATGATGGCTGAGGTCCATATGGGCGATCAAACCCTCACTTGGTTGCAATCCCATGTCAAGCTTCTGCAAGAAACAAAGCATCCAGAAATCATTACATGGAAAGAGTTCAAAACAACTATTTGAGCGTGTTTTTATCCCTTTGGATATGCAAATGAGATGGTGGCTGTTTGGCTTCATCTTCATCAAAAATTTGGCTAGTTAGTCAAACAATAAATTGAGGAGTTCAATTATTTCTCTATTAAATTGGACATTGTTGAACTTGGCAATGTTCTTCGCATCAAATTTGTCTCCGGATTGTTTTCTCATGTTTAAGAGGAGACATAGCTTATTACCAATACTTGCTTGCTCCAAAGCTGGAAGCTAGAGCCATTCCAACACATAGTGGTGTGCAATGTCACTCCATTGGATTGTTGTAGTTTGCTACTTGGAGCACCATATCAATATGATCATAAGGCTGTTTTTGATGGCTTTCACAAGACCTACCTGCTGCAAAAGGATGGTAAAGTGTATAAATTCACTTCTTCTGTTAATCCTTTGCTTTTTGGTAGATCTGCAATGAAACAAGTCAATTTGCATAAATTTCTTACTCTTTGTATCCTTTGATAGTTAGTTCTTAAGACAAATGCTTCTTGGTATACCATTGATGTGGTTCTTCAGCAAGGAGGACATTGAGTTTGTGATGGCTTTTAATCCTTTTCCCCTATTCCAATAGCGCTTTCAATTCCACACCCCCTACTTCCTCAAAAAAAAAAAAAAGAGTAAAACAGTGCTGCTTCTTTTGTATAGAGTAGGATATTCCTTGGTATCCACAAACCACATCCAATACACTGCATGGCAGACCTCAAGTACCTCATTTTTTTCAAGTTGGTGGTCATGCTTGGCATCACTTGGACAAGCACTGGTTTCACTTCCATGTCACTTGGAAGAGAAAGTTTCTATCTCTCATCCTGAAGATTTGTTTCTGAATTTTCAGAAACCCTTGGTGGATGATACTTTGCTCAATGTAATGTCCCTTTTTAAGAAACAACAAACCCTTACTACGAAAATGCAGAAATTAAGTACAAGAAGGAAATAACTCAGAAATTGCTCATAAAATAACACAAGTATGAGGAGAAATCAGCTAGTATCATATATTAAATATTGCCAAACCAATACAACAGCTCCCCAAGGCTGAACAGATGCAAAAACTCCTCAAAAATGACCCCAAATACAAGCGTAGGGTTTGGGGCTGCCAACAGATCTGAAACACATGACACAAATGCTCCCAAAAAATGCCACGAACTCCTCACAGATGCCTCTTTTTGTATTTTTGATATTTTAGGGCAATAACACCTGCAATGATATTGCCAAGACCCCAACCATGCACCTCCAATGCACTATGGGAATGAGCAAGACCTGCAATCTCAACTCATGGAACCTTTAGGGTTTCAATATTCAATTCTGATATCAACATAACATGCCCAAAATGGGACGTCTCACTCCCTTATATAGGGTGAGGTTCTAATTTGGAGTTGACATCTCCCAACCCTAAAATCACTTAAAGTGCTTCCAACCCTAAAATCACTTAAAGTACCTTATTACAACATAAAAACATAAAACATAAATAAACACAACTTAAGTTATGTCTCCTAGTCACATGAACCCCTTTTTCACTTTTATAATTAAGTGTAGGAGACATTTACAAAAATATTTATTTTTGGGACATTACACTCAATGTCTGGATTCCTCACCTATTGTAGAAGTTGGGGACAACTTCCAATAAGCATGGAGAAAATGATGAGATTAGAATGTCTTAATTTTAAATCATAATTTTTTTTTATGCTTTGTAGCATCCTTTCTATCCATATAAATTAGCATCCTTTTAGTTTGTAAATGAGCATCTTATTGATTAGAACTTTCTAATGAGTATATTTTAGATATTCTTTGTTGCCTTATCCAAGCATCTATATCCTTGTACATGTGTTTAATTTGTAAAGAGTGTAAATCATTAATTTTGGCCGCTATCTTCTTTCATTTGCTTCTTCAGTCTGTGATCTCTGCTGTTTGCATTCTAGTTAGCGCATGTTGCTGTTATAATTTCACTGCAGGTTTATATCAAATACGTGTTTCTTTTTTGTTAGATATTTGCTTGTTTTGGCCTATGTGCTAATTCCAGAAGTTTTTTTATTAACTTAAATTGTGTACAAGGATTAGTAAGAGGCATTGTGTTGTTTTTTTCATTTTTTGATAAAGGGGAAATGGGAATAACAACTAAATGAGAGAGGGTTTCAGGTGTAAGACATGCAGCACTCCCCTTTCTGAAGCCTAGGAGCATTTGCCATAAGCAATATAGTGCTAGATAAAATTAAACCTGCTTAAATTCTTTTATGTTCATTCAATAATTTAACTGTGAATGTGAATCAGTACAAAATTTAAGAATAATTGAACAAATATATTATTTTTGCCGGAGAAAAAGGGGTTGTACTCGGGTCCCCCACCCTTGACAGTCACAACTCTCTCCTTTAGAGTTTGAAAGTTCACAAACAGATTCAATTCTCATCTCAATTGAGTTGCTATAGCTAGATACCTACATCTTCAAATTTTTGATTTTGATTTTCTGAATCTTCTTCAATTTTCTTTGTAAATACAAATATTCCAAAATTCAGCATCCTTCTTTTTGACATTTTCCTGCAGCAGCCTTCACAATACCAAAACTCCACCTCTATTGTCTACACACTGCATCTTAGTAGAGTAATAATTCCAAAACTTTGAGCTATCATAGTCCACTTTACCAGATCTGGATTGTTAGTTTACTTCCTGAAGCGTAACCAATAATTGAACAAATATTATGTCAGAGCTTCAATCATTTTTATCTTCTTAATGATCACACTGAGCATATAAAGCAAAGAAAGTTTGCAAAATATCAAGAACCAACATTACATAAAGCTAGAAATTATTTTTATCAATTAAAACTCTAAGGTCTACAATAGAACATGTTATGTCTAAGTTAAAAATAGTAGACATTTACAAAATCCAAATGTGCTAGAGTCTAGTAGATTCGTAATATAAACAAAGATCTTGATTGATATTGTTAGCTTCCTTATTACCCTAATAGTGCTTCCCCTATGAATGCAACCTTTAGTGGACTATTTTTCATCCAATTGCCATCTCACATGTACTGGGAGATAACCAGTAAGAACAACAGCCATTAATTTGAAAATAAAAATAAAAACAGTGCATAAAAACCAAAAAAAACAATAAAAAATATTAAAAATTAATGCAACTGGTGTGATGAATAGTTATTGCTGAACTCTAACATGAATGCAACCTTCCGTGTATTGGACACATGCATTGTCTAGGAAGAAGCTCTTGACTACCTGTATTCTTCTCTTCCTCGGGGATCTGCTTTACATGGAGGGCATTTCAATCTAGTTTCATTTTTCTTAAGAAGCAACTCACGATATTGGGGATGACTAATGATCTTCCTCGCCTGGTTGTTGGCTCACTGATTTGCATCAGGAAAGTTTCAATTTAAGGATTATGCAGATAGGAATTATTGTCAAAGATGCTGTTTTCACTGTATTTGCTTTTATTGAAGAATAGGAGAACAAGTGTGGTTACTAGGTTTCTGGTTTCTTGGCATGAGACAAAATATTTCAACCACCCACCTTTGCCATGTAGGATACAGCACAAGTATATTTTTAATGATACTTGGGTTGTTCTGTGGGTAATCAACAACTTCTCCTATTTCAAAGCATTTGCACACATCCCCATTATTTGTTTCAATTTTTCTTCCCTTTTTGGGGGCAATGGGCACAATCTTGGCAAGGGACCTGGAAGGGGGCCTTGATTAAGCACTACAGCATGGTGAACTGGTTTGCAAAGATCTTTTTGTTCTCCGTTTGTTTACATTATTTTTATAGGATGGTTTCATTTGGGCTTCTGTTTTTCTATTTTTAGGAGCTCAGTATAGTAAATGCAGTTAGTAATGTAGTACAAGCTACATTGTATTAAGCGTGGATTTTCAGCTCTGTTTGAGCTGAGACTCCACCATATTTAGAAGTTTAAGAGGCGCTATCTGTGCTGTGTTGCTGCATTGCAATTACTATTGTTTTCTAGGAGTTAAGGAGTAGCTCTTTCTTGTTTTTCTTGAGTTCAGTGCTTTTCCTTTTTTGTGGTGTTAGACTTTTTGCAGTTGCACAAGAGCTCTGGATTGGGCATGTGGACAAGAGGGATGAAGGCTGATATCATGCCTACAATGAAAGACCATTGCAAACATTACAACTTTGTTTTCCTCGACATATACTTCTCTGCTAGAATTTTCTTTGCAGAGCTTGTGCTTTAAGAAAGCAGGCATTCACACCAATTTTGTCTTTATTTTTCCACATAAGAGACAAATAAGTGCTCAAATTGATGTAGTGCTGCATAAAGCGTGCAGGGGATATTTGCATCCACAATGGCAAGCATAGCTGCAAGGGTCCCTTTTTCACCTCAACTTCGCTGTAAACAATCTCATGAACTTCAGTGGTAGTAAGGGGATAGAAAATCCAAAACATTGTTGGTGGAGGAGGCTAGCACAACAATAGATTACTCTACACAAAGGGCATGAGAGAAGATCTATTTTGGGCCTTCCACGCCGATAACAAATGTGTTGTAATTGCATGGAGGGTTCACTTGGTGAAAGTGCGTGAAAGTGGCAGTCTTAAAAGTGTCCAGGACAGGGCAAGGCCTTGTGCATTGATGATTATATGGGTGGTCATATTGGGCACCCAACTACATGGAGGCTGAACCTGTCATTGTATAGATCAAATTTGATTCTGACAATGTTATCGGGAATGCTCAAAGTATAATGATGAAGTGAGACATTTCTTTTTTGGGTAGGAGATATTCATTTGTAATACACCATTGTGGTATTCCAGAATAAGTTTATATAGATGTGGATATATTGTGCATATTGTATGTTATTATAAGTTAGGTATGCACAAACACAGTTGCATGGCTACTGAAATATTGAAAAATATAGAAATATATAATATTTTACAAAATAATAATTATAAAGAAAAGACCCATTGGGAGTGAGAAATTTCACACCCTATGCCAAGGTTCAAATCCCATGGGTGAACCTTAACATGTAGCCCTAGGGTTTTGGGCAACTGGTTGGGTGTGAAGAATTTCACATCATAAACCAGGGTTTCAGTCTTATTGGTGAACCTTAACTTTTTAATCAAATGGCAAGGGTTCAATTGGTTAGATACATTGGATTTCCAGGTGGAGACTAAGGTTCAAGTCTTGCCAAGCAATATATGAAATTGCCAAGATGTTGTTGTAATACTGCGCTAATGTGGTCGCAATGTAGTATGGTTGGAGCTCGTTTGAATCCCATATAACCAATTTAAAAAAAAAAAAATTATAAATGAAAAGCACTTTAAAATTGACAAATTAGGGGCAATCATTGTTCTTCTTGTTATTAATTATAGACCCAAAAAACAACAATGATATATTAAGATTTATAATTCAAGAGTTATACTATACCTTATATAAAATTCTGGGTTTTTAGTTACTTGGTTACAAACTGAAAGTAAATAAATAAAAATACAATAAGAAATGTCTAGACAGACTACTAAAATAGGCTCAAATGGATCTTAGAGCTGATAGTCTCAATTGAACCTAAGAGAATCAAATTTGATATTATAAATTTCAAATAAATATGGTGTTTCCAATATCACCAATGCTGAATGTTTTGGAATTAAAATATGTCTTGTATGCAAAATTTTTACCTCAATTACCATAATAGTTGTGAATGCGCACATGGATGATTCCCTTGCCCAAGCACCTACAGTGAAGAAGAAACAAACTAAAAGGCAAAATAGAAACAAGGAAAAGAAAAAGGCAAATAATACTTAGTAGAATAGAATAGAAGATTTTTAATGTCCACAAGCTCAAAAGCAGCCTATGGGACAGGAATTTTATAAAGAACCATGGTTGCCAGCTCCAAAATTTGACCTAATCATTCTTTTTGCAATGTTCATCTTTTGTTATTGATTTTGATAATGAATTCTCCTACTTTCTCTACTTTCTTCTCTTCAAATAATTCTTGCAATGATTCCATTGCTAGAGCATCAACAAAGCTAGCTCGAATATCACTATATGCCTCACATTCCAAAACAAAATGCTTCTCTGTCTCAACTGCCCCTGATGTACAAAAGGTACATATCCTCTCCTCCCATTCCTCTTTTGGTCTCTTCCATCTGTCTGTTTCACATCTAAGTTGGTGTGAGCTGGTCCTTAGTTGGGTCATGAGCATCTTTGCTATTTAATTGATGTTTTCCCCTGTATAGGCCGTTTGGTGGTGATCATATTAGGGTTAAATTCAGCAAGATAATGTTCTCTCCTTCTTAACTCCTTTTCCTACATAGCTGCTCTGAATTTTTCCTTAACAAATGCGTTTATTTCTTTCTTATTATTTGGGCATTCATCTAACTTAATATTCCATTTGGTCATCCACTTGTTCTTTTTTTTGCTTAAGAAGATGTGATATATGCTTTCAAGCTTTGCATCGATAGGGGTTTGATATGTTTAGTTTTATTTTAATCATTTATGCTTTGATGCATGTTTTGAGATAATTGTGTCTGATACGTTTAGTTTTTTTTTTTTTGTTTGTGGAAAACATCCCAAAAGGGATGCCACTTTCGGGTAAGACCTAAGGAGGCAGGGGTATCCATTCCGCCAAAAACGCCCAGGACTCGGACCTAGCCTACCACCTTTGACATACTCAAGGAGCAAAAAAACACACAAAACCAATTTAAAAATAAGTAAATAACAACAAAAATAATAAAATAAAATAAAAAACATGCTCCTTGAGTGTGTCAAAAACAAAAGCACAACCAAACACGTACAATAAGATAAAAGAAACCACAACACAAACCACATAGAAAAACACAAGAACCACATAACAAAACACAAACAAGACAAAAACAACAGAACACTACAAAGACATGACCCAAAAAAAACATGAAAAATAAACACAACCAAAACCTAAAAAATAAAATAAAAATAAAAATAAAAAACAACCAACAACAGACAATAAACAAAAACAAAAAACATAGAAAACACTCACACATAAAAATAGGAAATAACACAAACAAAGAGAAACCCAAGAACAAGAACGAAAAAAACACAAGAACAATAACAAAAAACATTAAAAAAAAAAAAACAACAAAAACACAAGAACAACAAAAAACAACACAAAGAACACAAAAACAAAACAAAACAAAAGAACCCACCCACCTTAAAAAACTAAACAAAAAAAACAAAAAGAAAAAGAAAAAAAAATTGAACATAACAATGACCTATCTAGACCAAAAGACTATTAAGGCAAGAATCAACAGAGGAAACAAAATAAAGAATAGAATGAGTTAGGGAACTAAAAAAAATTGAATGAACCAAAGAGAAGCAAAAAAAAAAAAAAAAAAAAACAAGAAGAAACTAGGTACCTTCAGAACTGGAGCCATCCAAAGAAATGATAGAAAGAAGAGCTTCCCTAATTTGAGAAGCTCACCATATAGGAGGGTGGCCATAACAAGTAAGATCACCTTTGTCCAAAGCCCAATTAGCTAAAGCATCAACACTCTTGTTTTGATCTCTGACCACATGATTGTAATCAACTTTCAAAAATCCCATCTGGATTATCTGAATCTTCTCAATAATTCTTTTTATTCTCCAATCCACCTTATGATTCTTAGAAGGAGTCTTCAAGAGATTAATCATAAGTTGAGAGTCAGACTCAACTAACACCTTTTCCCATCCAACCTTAGTAGCCTCCTGAAGGCCTCCGAGGATACCATACCCCTCGGCAAGGTTATTGGAAAGAATACCCAAATTCTCAGCAAAAGTAAAAACCAGGGAGCCATCCGAAAGTCTACCAATTCCTCCCACCTTGGCTTTTCCAGGGTTCCCTCTAGAGGCTCCATCAGTATTGACTTTTCCAAAATCCTTAGGAGGAGGTTACCAATTTCTAGTCCTATCCATATTACTAATACTCACATTCCCTTTAAGTTGGTTGCCCTTAGAAGATTTAATCTTCAATATTTGCATCACTTGATCCCATCTTTGGTGGGAGTTTTGGGGGTGATTAAGGAGTTGATGGACTGATTCAACTAAGTTGGCTATGGTCTTTTGCCAAATATAGTGAATATCCTTCCTATCTTGATTAAAAATTCGGTTGTTCCTTTCATTCCAAATATTCCAAAGAAGAATGGTAGAACCCATCCAAACTAACTGCCTAATAAAATGATCAACACCCTCTTGATTAGGCCAATCCCTCCAAAGCTGTTCAAAAGTAAAAAAATTGGACCACTGTAAGCCAAGTAAAGTGGCCATTCTCCTCCATAGCTCAGAGGCTAAAGTACACTCAATAAAAAGATGGTTGATATTTTCTACATTCTCTTCACACATTTCACATCTAAAAGGGCCATGAAAACCATGCTTCATAAGTTGCTCACCAGTAAGCACCCTACGATGCAATAAAAGCCAATTAAAGAACCTCACCTTAGGCCAGAGCTTTTGAGCCCACAATTGAGAAAAGATGTCAGAAGAATGGTTGGGATTATTATGGCATAAGGTCAAATAACCTTGAGCAACTGAATACTCACCCTTAGTAGTGTTGTTCCATCCAAAACAATCTTTTTCATGGGACCAAGAGAGGGATCTCATATGAAGGATGCCTTGGATATCTTGTCTTTGCCTTTTTGGGATTTGAATAGGTCAGTCCTCAATAGGGATCCAATATCTACCAACCTTTGAATTACCAGTATGGTACCGACAATAATTAGCCACCTTTATCCAATTAGCTCGGTGAAGCTCCTCCATCCAAGGCCTCCAATCGGGAAACTGAGTTATCAAAGGCTTGTGACCATCCCAAGAATCTGTCCAAAAATTTGCATGTTGACCATTATGAATGATCCAAAATAATTTTTCTTTATCAAATCCTCACCAATCTTAAGAACTGCTAAAATGGGAGAACCTTTGGTAGGAAGTTGATAGCAAACAAGGTCTTCAGGACTTTTGTTCTTAGCATATTTAGCACGGAGATTATTGGCCCAAAGAGCATTGGGGTTATGCAACATCCTCCAATATAATTTAGCAGCTAAAGCTTTGTTGTTATTAATAGAAGACCGGAATCCTAACCCCCCTTCACTCTTAGGAAGACAAAGTATCCCATTTCACCAAGGCCCATTTTCTTTTCTCCTTAGTACCACTCCAAAGGAAACGATGACTGATTTGATCCAATTCTCGAAGAACAGCCTTTGGGATATTCAAAACGGAAGAAACATAAATAGGAATAGCTTGAAGGACTGATTTTACCAAGGTGATTCTACCCCCCAGAAGAAAGCCACTTGTTGGTCCACTCTCCAATTTTCTTCTTGACTTTGTCCAACAACCAATTCCAGTCTTTATTTTTCTGCCTTTGAATATTTATGGGAATACCTAAATAAGTGATTGGAAGAGAGGTCTTCTTATATCTTAATTTATCCAAGACCATGGATTCCTGTCTAGTAGAGTAGTGAAAGAAAATAACTTTAGATTTGTCTTCATTGATCCTTAGAAAAATAGCTAATGATTTGCTTAATATTAGAAGCTTCCTTAAGCGTAGCTTTACCTAAAAGAGTAGAATCATCCACAAATTGAAGATGAGAGATAGGTCTAGCTCCATGAGCAATGGTAACTCCCTCAAGGGTTTTGTTTTCCCTCTTTTTGGTTATAGTCCTACCCAAGCATTCAACAAGAATGATGAATAAATAAGGGGATAGCGGGTCACCTTGCCTAATACCTCTGGAAGCTAGGGAATGACTGAGAAGGCCTACCATTGATAAGAACTAAGTAGGAAACTGAAGAGATACATCCCATAATCCAATCCATCCAATCCTTAGAGAAACCAAATTGCCTCAAAAATTTGATAAGGAAGTGCCAATCCACTCTGTCATAAGCTTTGGATAAGTCTAACCGAATGAACATGGAAGGAGAATTTTGCATATCCATGGAATGGATGGCTTCTGAGCAAGAACTATCTCATCTACTATTTTACGTCCTTCCACATAACCCCCTTGCTCTGGGAAATAATCTTATGCAAAAGAGGCTTCAACCTTTCTGCCATGATTTTAGTAATGATTTTGAGAAGAACATTACATAAAGCAATAGGTCTAAAAGCTGAGATATGATCAACCTCTTGAGCTTTTGGAATAAGAGTAATATAAGTTTTATTGATAACCTTCAAAATTTCTTTGGATTTCTTGGCTTCTTCCACCACCTCTAATAAATCAACATGAAGGATATCCCAGAACTCTTGGTAGAACTCAATGGGAAAACCATCAGGACCTGGGGTTTTCCCTTTTTGCATTTTAAAAACTACTTGTTGAAGCTCATTGATAGTAACAGGTGTAGTCAAAATAGAGTTCTCCTCAGAAGTGATAAGAGAAGGGATTGCTTGAAGAACATTTTGTTGTGAAGCTGAGTCGAGGAGTAGCAGCAAAAAGATTGGAAAAGTAATCAACAACAATAGAGTTCATGCCATCCCAAGTATAAACAACATCTCCAGAATCTGATTTCAAGGAAGAAATAAAGTTGTGAGATCTTCGAGCTAGAAGAGATTTGTGGAAGAAATTTGTGTTTCGATCTCCTTCTTTGAGCCATTGAATTCGAGATTTTTGCTTCCATAAGATTTCTTCTCTTTTTTCCCATTCCTCTAACTGAGTTGTGAGTTTAATTTTATCTGCACTTCTCTTCTCCGTGAGGCCATCTAAACGGATTTTCTTATTCAAATTTTCAAGATGATCAATAAATTCATGTTTTTTTTTATGAACATCCCCAAACTCTTTCCGAGTTCCAAGTCTTGATTTTGGATTTAATGTATTGCAGTCTTTTGGCAAAACAGAACATCTTAGTCCCATGCCTAGGTTTACCTTCCTTCCACCATTGTTGCACACGAGGTCTGAAGGAAATGTCTCTAAGCCACATTAATTGAAAACGAAAAGGAGAGAAACTCACATTGGTTTTCCACATTTCCACCATGATTGGCCAATGATCCGAACCAACATTATTAAGAGTCTTCCTTTTTTTTTTTTTTGTTGAAAACCTTTGATTTGTTGGTTTGTCTCTGAGTTCTTCCCTTCATATTTAAATTGTGTTTCTGAGATTTCAGTTTCCATTATTTCCTCTTCCTCACTTGGGACATCATTTGTGGAAAGGATTTCAAACATATTAGCGAGATGACTTTGATTGATCCTTCATAACTGGTTTTTTTCCGAGTGTTCTTCCTCTTAGGTATTTGGAAACCTCGCTGAGTTTATATCTTTTTTCTTTTGATCGGGAATTTTATTTGGGCAAGCACTGGCCAAATGACCATATTCATGGCAAGTTCTACAACGAAAAGGAATGTTCTCATAGTCCACTACTTGCTCCCAAGTGTCTTCCCCAAATTGTAATGTGATATTTTTAGGTAGGGGTTTGTCAAAATCCATTAAAACACAAATCCGAGCATAAATAATATGTTCAAAATTTTGAGTACAATTAGCAGTCATCATAAAAGTTCCTAAAGAGTTTCCAATTGAAGAAAAAACAGTAGGATTCCAAAATTCAATAGGGAGGCCAAAGAGTCTAACCCACACAGGAGCTATGTTAGGGTAAAATAAGGTAGTGTATTGCATTACACTACGTGGGGTTATTACATTTACTTTTCTATGTAATTACCATGAGATATTTTACCTCATGGTTAAACTAGGTAAGTACCTAAATATCCTATGTCAGATATTTAGGTTAGTGTTATGGTTAGAACTCTCTACCTAGGTTAGTAGTTAGCTACACGTCTCTCCTACCATGTTGGTTAGCGAGATAGACGTTAGTTAGTTGATTATTATTTGTTATAAATACTTTGTGCATACTATTGCCAAAGCTAATGTTCATTTGATTATTTATCTGAATAATATTGCTCGCTCCTCACTCACATTGGTATCATCCGCTAGGGTGGACAACGCGAGCGAGCTGCTCGTTCCACCTGGACCTGACGGATCTCGAGCTTGACGGATCCCGAGGTGCAAGTCTTTCTGCCGAATAGCTTGGAGCTGGTACGTTAGGTGGTTCTACATCTGACCCATATGACTTGTTCTTTCAGCTGCACGACGCTCCTCTGGCCCACATTTTGGCCAATTGTGGCCAGAGCTGAGTTCGACTGGGCCATTTTGGCCACTTGCGGCCAAAGCTCAGTTCGACGGCCGTCGGAGATCGATCGCGGCGTCGGCCGGACCTGAGACGGTCGATCTTTCGAGATCAACCGCGTTGTCGGAGAGTGGCGGTCGCCAGAGCTGAGACGGTCGATCTTCCGAGATCGACCGCGTCGTCGAAGAGCGGCGGTCGATCAACCGCGACGTCGGAGAAGGCAAACGTAAGCAGCCACCTGGCCCACTCACGGGAGAGCAGAGAGGGCAGGAGCGCCCTCCCCTCCCCGCGGACACTAGCCCTACATCGGGATCTGAGAGGGCAGGCGACCCTCCAATCCCTGACCGACGCGTGGCACAATTCTGTGCCTAACCTGCTTGAACCGAGGACGAATCAACTCGCGACACGTGGCACATCGCCACCTGATCGACGTTGCCCGGACACGACTTGACACGTGGCACATCGCCACCTGACCGACGCTGACCGGACACGACTCGACACGTGGCACATCGCCACAGGACCGACCCGGACTGACTGGCCTACCCCTGGCGCCACGTGGCGGCGTCCAAAAGGGCAGGCGACTCTGGTCGATTTCTCGAAGGCAATCGACGTTAAAGGGGAGGCCTACGCCTTAAAAACCCTTTGCATCCCACTGCGGGATGCATGTGGGATAAAAGTCCAGAGACTTTTAAAAAAAACAAATTTCCCGTGCCGTTGGAGATAAGACGCAGCGCAGATGCTGCTGTTTCGAAGAGCCGGGTGGCTCGCTCGGCTAAGGCGGCCGCATAGCAGCCGCGAGGTCGCGCGATCGAACCACCCCCGCCCAGACAACAAAGGTTTTTTTTGGACATTTTTTTTAAATATTTTTTTTAATTTTTCTAATGTTTTTTAAGTTTTAAATATTTTTTTTAGATATTTCTTTATAATTTTGTATTAATTGGTCAGAAAAATGTCAATTTTAAGCATTTTTAATTGATTTTTTTCCCAATTTTCTTGATTATAAAGAATTTCATCTTAAAACTTATATTTTACCTTATTTGAACTTAGAAATATTTAAAATTAAACCAAATTATTTTGCACTAAAAGTTCTATAGCAAATTTGTGTTTTCTCCAACTTGGAGATAAATAGACATAGGAACCATTTTTTGGTGCAAAATCCAAAGGCCTTCTTCAAACAAATTATCATTTCTATTGCAAACCACAAGGCTTGAAGTGATTTAGGGAGCATCAACGGTTCTCTCATTTTTTTCCCAACACAACAACACATATTGCTTTTGTTCTCTCCTTCAAGAAAGGGGACATAAAAACATAATCTAGCAATATTTTTTTTGTTGTCAAAACTTGAGATTCAAAACCGATTTTTTTTCTTGCTCCTACATGTGACATTGTTGAAGACAAAAACTGGGTCGTGTGTCGACTAGTTCTGGAAGCCTTTCAAACGCGGGTCGTGTGTCGACTTGTCTTGAAAGGAGTGCTCGAAAATTATTCAATTTTGTAACACATTAAGGGGGGATAGAAGTCATTTTTTTTGCTTCTATTATTTGCAAAATTGTAAAGAACAAGGGGGGATTCTACAAAACAGTAAGAAAGGTGCAATTTCGATTGTACTCGACACCTTTCTCTAAAAATTGACTTTTTACTAGGTGCATTTTCGGTTGAACCCGACACCTATAGTGATAATAATGTGGGTTGCTTTCATGTTTTGATTATTTGCACTAACACTCATGTTTCTTATGTGCACTTAAATCATTCACAAAACAACATTGGCAGAAGCATTTTTAGAAACCCATATTTCACTCAAAAACGTGCTACACTTTGCACAGGTTGAACAACAGTCAATTTTACTTACCCCCTCCAAAGGTCAAAATTCAAAACACACCTTGATTAACTCTCTTTGTTTGGCTTAATTTCCTCCAAACTTCTCATCCTTCTTGAAGGGTGTTAAGGCAGGTGCCATTAAATATCCTAGAGAGAACAATCACAAGTCTGTCAACCAATCCCTTTTCATTTGCTCTATCTTGTTTGGCTTAAATTCCTCAAACTTCTCATCCCTTGTTAAGGGTGTTAAGGCAGGTGCCATTAAATATCTTATAGAGGCGAATTGAAAACAACTTCCATATACTCTTTTGAGGGTATAGTGCAAGATACAACCATCTTAGTCCTATCAAATTTGAAACCTAAACCATGGCCATGATACACAAGTATCTCACCGAGAGCCAACTGCTCAAAGGTTCAAATTATTCAGCTTGGAAGACTAAGATGAAAGCTATCTTAACTGTAGAGGATTTGTGGTCAATAGTGGATGGAAGTGTCACTAGACCTCAATCACCTGGAGCAGATCAAAGAGATTTTGATAAAAAGGATAAAAAACTATCCTTAATGATCTTGCTCGCTATTACTGATGATATCCAACCTCATATCAGTGAAGCTACGACTGGTAAGGCAGCATGGGATGCCTTAAATACCATCTATGAGGGAAAGAATCAATCAACGATTCTTAACCTCCAAACACAACTTCATACTCTACATATGAAATCAGGAGAAACAAGTAGAGCTATTCCTCTGCAGAGTCGCAGAATTGAAAACAAAACTGCAATCCTTAGGAGAGAAAGTGGAAGACCAAGTCTTGAACTCTATCATTTTGAGAGCTCTTCCTGACTCCTACCGAACGTTGATCACTTCACTACAAGTTTCTGGCAGGACAGTAACTTTTGTCGAGTTGGTAAACATGCTTCAAACAGAAGAAGCTAATCAACTCCAAAGAGATGAGGCATCCAACAATGCTCTTTTCTCAAAAAGACAAGGTGGTAAGAAAAAGTGGAATCAACAGAAAGGTTCTTCTTCTAATCAAGAAAAGGGTAAAGCCAAAGAGATTCCGAAGAAGAAGCAAGTATTGTAAGATTTGCGACAAAGACACTCATGAAACCAAAAGATGTTGGTTTAAGAACAAATCGCCCAATGAACAAGGAAACAAAAAGGGCCAAGGCAAACCTAAGAACAAGAACAAACAACAAAAGGGACACATTGCAACTGAAGATTCTAGTTCAGATTCTGAGAGAGCACACAAAGTGCTCATGACACATACAGATTCCTCCCACAAGGACTCTATGTGGTACATAGACTCGAGCGCTAGTAAACATATGATTGGCGATAAATCTTGGTTTGCAACATTTGAGGCTCGAGAAGGTAGACCGGTCACCATTGTTGATGATCGGACCTATCGAGTTCAGGGAGAAGGAAGTGTTTCTGTCTCCCTTCCGGATGGAGAATGTAATATTCAAAAAGTTCTTTATGTACCAGGATTGAAAAATAATCTCTTGTCAGTTCCACAAATCCTGGACAATAACATGAATGTCAATTTCAAAGTGGACAAAGAAAAGAAACGTTGCTTTATCACTAAGAAGGGAAAACAGATAGCAAAAGGTTCATACAAACATGGTTTGTTTGTCTTAGATGCAATTACCTCTACCCATACTGCAATGGCAGTAACCACAAAGGAGGCCACTTCTCTTTGGCATAAGAGATTTGGGCATTTGAGTTCAGGATATTTACTAGAGTTGAGTAAATATCAAATGGTGAAAGGACTGCCTACTCTTTCATCTACTTTGCCAGTGTGCTCTGATTGCTTGTCAGGAAAGCAACATAGAGTACCTTTTGAACCTAGCTCTTTTCGAGCTAAGGTACCTTTGGAGTTGGTTCACACAGATTTGTGTGGTCCCATGTCTACAAGTTGTGGAGGAAAAAGGTATTTTCAATTGTTTGTCGACGATCACTCACGGAAAATGTGGGTCTTCTTCTTGCAGTTGAAGTCCGAAGCATTTTCCTATTTTCAACAGTTCAAAAATCTTGTTGAGAAGGAATCAGGATGCTTTATTAAGACCCTCCGTTCAGATCGAGGGGGGGAATACACATCAAAAGAATTTTCCTCATTTTTACAGACACATGGGATAAAGAGACAGTTAACAACAACCTATACTCCTCAATCCAATGGGGTTGCTGAGAGAAGAAATCGGTCCATAATGGAAATGGTTCGATGTATGCTTAAGGGGGCCAACCTTGAGCAAACTTACTGGGCTGAAGCTGTTCAAACTGCAGTATATCTTCTGAATAGGGCTCCCACAAGGGCTCTTGAAGGTATGACTCCTCAAGAATCATGGAGTGGTAGGAAACCCTCCATAACTCATCTACGGGTATTTGGGTGTAAGGCATTTATGCATATACCCAAGGAGAAAAGAAAGAAATTAGATGAGAAGTCCCTACCTTGTGTATTTCTTGGATATGATGAATTTTCAAAAGGCTATCGGTTGATAGACCCATTTACCAAGAAGATACATGTCAGTAGAGATGTAGTGTTTGATGAAGCTTTCACACCCAACACTACATCAATATACCTAGATGATGAGGAGGAACATCAACTTCCTTCTTCACAATAGAAAAAGCCACCCAAATGGTATACAAGCACAGTGAAAGACTCTAAACTCACTTCCCCACCTGATCTTACTCTCAATCGTCCAAAGACAAGAAGCATGACACAGAAAGAAAAGAATGAAGCATCCACTTTAGTTGATGATCTTTGTGCAGATTTTCAAGATCTTTCTGTTGATAGAGAGTTACCAAGGGAAGATGAGATGGAAATAGATGAGGAGAGGGTTTACTTGTCAGCATGTGATGAGAATGAACCTTCTACAGTTGATGAAGCACTTAGACTGCCTCAGTGGAAGGCAGCTATGGATGCAGAATATAACTCCCTCATAAAGAATAAAACATGGAAGCTAGTGGATTTGCCTAAAGGAAAGAAACCCATAGGCTGCAAATGGGTTTACAAAGTAAAATATAAGGCAGATGGCACTATAGATAAGCATAAAGCCCGTCTTGTGGCGAAGGGCTATGCTCAAAAGGAAGGACTTGACTATGAGGAAACCTTTGCTCCTACAACAAGGATGACCACCATTCGAGTGCTTTGTGCTATGGCAGCACAGTTCGGATGGAAATTACATCAGATGGATGTAAAGAGCGCCTTTCTTAATGGTGACTTAAAAGAAGAAGTGTACATGACTCAACCTCCTGGATTTGCAGAGGTAGGCCATGAGCAACATGTTTGCAAATTGGTCAAATCATTATACGGGCTAAAACAAGCCCCAAGAGCATGGTACATAAAAATGGATAGTCACCTACTGCAGCATGGATTTAAGAGAAGTCCATCCGACGCAAATCTCTATATCAAGAACACAGGTTCCGAGATAGTGATTCTTGTGTTATATGTAGATGATCTGATCATCACTGGAAATTCGGAGAACTTGATTAACGTCGTGAAAGATGACTTGAAAGAGTCGTTTGATATGACAGATCTAGGACTTCTCCACTACTGTCTTGGCCTTGAGATAGAACAGAAAAAGAATCATCTAAGGGTGACTCAGACAAAGTATGCCAAGACTTTAGTAGAAAAATATCGTATGACTGATTGTAAACCCAAAGCAACACCGATGGAATCAGGGCTACAATTATCACGATATGAAGACTCACCACAGGTAGATGGAACACTTTATAGACAGATGATTGGAAGCCTCATCTATCTGACTAATACTAGACCAGATATTACTTATGTTGTAAACTATCTCTCACGGTTCATGCAAGAACCAAAGGTCTCCCATTGGAAAGCAGCTAAGAGAGTCCTACACTACATTCAGGGTAGTGCCGATTATGGTCTAGAGTATAAGAAGAATAACTCATTCTTCTTACAGAGTTACACTGACAGAAAATCAACATCTAGGCTATGTTTTTCATCTTGGATCTGGTCCTGTCTCATGGCATAGTAAAAAGCAACAGGTGGTTGCTTTATCTTCAACTGAGGCAGAATATCGCGCTGCACGTGGAGCTGTGTGTGAAGCGATATGGCTAAGTCGCATCTTGGCTACCATGGGCCTACCAAAGAAACTTCCCATTCACATGTTTTGCGACAACTCAGGTGTTTTGAACTTGGTCAAGAATCCAGTGCATCATGAACGAACTAAGCATATTGATACAGATTGTCATTTCATTCGTGATGAAGTTCCTAAGCACAAAATCAAGCTCCAACACATTCCCACCGACGAACAGGTTGCAAACATTTTTACAAAGGCACTTGGACGTGTCAAATTTCAACTGTTTCGGAGCAAACTTTGTATATCAAAGTAATGTAATAAAGGGGGGATGTTAGGGTAAAATAAGGTAGTGTATTGCATTACACTACGTGGGGTTATTACATTTACTTTTCTATGTAATTACCATGAGATATTTTGCCTCATGGTTAAACTAGGTAAGTACCTAAATATCCTATGTCAGATATTTAGGTTAGTGTTATGGTTAGAACTCTCTACCTAGGTTAGTAGTTAGCTACACGTCTCTCCTACCATGTTGGTTAGCGAGATAGACGTTAGTTAGTTGATTATTATTTGTTATAAATACTTTGTGCATACTATTGCCAAAGCTAATGTTCATTTGATTATTTATCTGAATAATATTGCTCGCTCCTCACTCACAAGCTATAGAAGGCATCTCTTCTTCGGCTTTAAATTTAGTATGCCAGGGCTTCATGAAAAGCCCTGCCCTTCCAAAAAACCAAGGACCCCCTTGAAAAGTTTTCTCTCTATCTTCATTATTAGCAAATAAAACAAGAAAATAACCATTTGGATAAATAGAGATTTGTAACTCACCTTTAGTTTTCCAGCTTTTTGCAGCCTAGACTTTGAAAGCAGATAGACTCGGACGAAAACCCACGAACCGACAAATTAGTCCTCTTTTTTCCAAATCTTCAATGCTAGTCTAAATGTTACCCATATCAAGCTTAACAATAGGAGTTCCATCAGTTGCTTTAAGACATCCTGACTCCGTTTTCCTGGGATCAATCTTAGGCATTCTTAGAGGTTTATGGGAAGCCCTAAGATTGATATTAGCATTGGGCTGAGGCTGTCCACCACAAAGGGAATCCCTAAAATTCATTTTTGGGACTGAGTCTTCGAAATTCTTACCTTTGACAGGGGTTTTCACAGTAGAATTATTTTGTGGGTGCACCTTAGCACCAGATTCACTTGAGATATGAGCCATTTTTTGATCAACTGCTTGAAACTTGTTTCGTGATCTCTTTAATCCTTGCCCTAGACGCTGTGGAAAGGTATGGTTTTCACTTTTCTTTTGTGCAGCAAATTGGAAGCCGTTGTCACTCAAGTTCACAATATGATCTGTTGAAAGACAAATTTCTAACCCATCTTGGATCCCTTGCAACATTTCCTGCTAAAATATTGAGCATAAACCACAAAAATATTGGCCGCTAGGGCCCGAAGGCCCTAAAAACCAACCTCTGGAGCTGCTTGCACTCAACCCAGATGAAACCCTCGCATAGCCGCTTGCCAAATATCTTGTTCACACATAGGGATGTGCTAGGATCTGTGTTGCTCCAAATGATATGAAAATTGGTGGAGACGTTCTAGGGTTTTTCAGGCATCTACCCTCAAACTTTCAGCTCAATCCGAGTTCGGATGAGTGAGATATGGCCGAAACGAGTTCGGTAGTTTGGGCAGTCCTGCGAAAAACGTCTAATCAATTTCCAGGGGATAAGAATAAACATGACCACTTCCCTACGTTTAGTTTTATTTGAACCATTGCTACTTTGATGCATTCTTTGAGATAATTATATTTAGCATATGAAAAATTTATAGGTAGCATTTTCACGATAGAGTTATTTTTTATTATTTTTAGTGTGTCAATATTTAAGGGAGTCACATATATCTCCTAATAGTTATGTATTTTATGCTAAAAGGTGTATAACACCATGTAAGCACATCGTTGGCACCTGAAAGCTCACGAGCAATTAGTGTGACATATCATATCACATAAGCTATCCTTGAAAGATCTCTTGATAAATATTTTAAATGGCGTTCTACTTCACAACATAAAAAAATCACAACAAAATATTTAATAATATAAATACATAAACGTAAAAGTAAAAATTACAATCAAAATGACATAGAATTTAATAATAATCATACAGAAATCCCCATCGGGGTTGCTTTGCCCTAATTGGAACAACTGCTAGTTTACTTCCAGAGTGAGAGGTCAAAAATGTAAATAAAGGGAGTGCTGCTAATTTAACTCTAATCATTAGGTCTACCAATGATGTCTTCTAGCATCCTCTGCACATTGTTTTGGAAACCCTTTGAGGAAGTGCATCGAGGGCATATTATTTTGAACCACAATACCTGCATCCTAGTTGGCCCAACAACCAGTACTCTGGCAGCTACAAAGCTAGAAGGAAAAGATTGAAGGGCTGAATTAGTTACCTCTGAAGTAAAATGCACTTGCTGCAACTGAAATTCTTTAACAGTAAATTTTTAAAGAAATATGATAAAAATCAACTTAGAATTCAAGAATGGTTTTTAAGTTCACTTGTGAAATAAAATGAAAGGTCAACTGATAGAATCAAAGCGAGTCTCATCTCCCTATCATTTTCAAGAGTCTATGGGCCCAGATGAAATCCTTTTTATGCACATAGTCTTGATTTGCGAATTGGTTCAATTTATATGATACTTCAGGGACTTTATAATCTTAAGACCTGCAGATCAGGCTGTTCTAGTTTTGTATTGTCTTTACATCTTTTAGATTCTTATGAAGCCACTTGGATTGAGTAGAAATACCATGGAATAAATTGGGGCAAAAAGCATCTTTAGCCTCTATAGTCGAAGAGTGCAAAGCATATTTCATCCCTAGAGAGTAAGATCTCATATATCCACTTATTGATTTGTTAATCCTAGAATTTTCACCAAAGAAGATCTCCTTAAGCATCTTCGTCATCTAGTCTAGACCCTTGTACATGTTGCCCATGCATGATTTGTCCTTGTTAAATAAATGAAGGACATCCACAATAGGTTTAGCTATGGTCACTATGTCTCCTATCAACCTTGTAAACATTAGATGAGGGATTGATGCCATGGTCCTTGTGCAGTATCACTAAAAGGGGACTCATTCGACTTATTCTAGTCACTAGAAACTGCAAGGTTTCTAAGTAGTTTATGCACTTTGGGAGTGTTCGTAACATAATAAATATAAATGCAAATCTCGTCTTTGTATCCTGGAGGAGTTGTAAACTAGCACATTTCATTTAGATTACGATGGATGTCATATGTTTTATGATTACTAATTAAACTCTAAATCATCAAATGCTTCATCTAAAGCATTCGGAACCCATGAGTTCCATGTCCATCCAGGATTATCCAACCAGGCCCTTGTGGAAATAAAATTTAACATACTTAAACACAATTCCATTTCCACTTAAATAAACCTACAGATCTACCTTCTGCAGCAATTAGCAATGACAATACATATAAGAAACATACAATAGCAATAGCAGATGATAAATGAATATGAGTAGATCTTGTATTAACAATAGCTTGTATGGTAAAATATGTATGACATTCACCTTACATACATAGTACCCAACGTACCTGATCAACCTCTCCTTCCATGCCAACCACAACCACACCAAACACCGGCCAGCCACCCAACAACATCCACATTCTTCGGCCAGCCACACACTTCGGCCCTTACATTCCCCGAATGAATGAGGGAAGGGTCTTATTTATACAACTAAAAAGTAGTTGCATCCTCCAACTACCCGACACCTCATCATTTTCCTAAATTACATTTGACATGCATTTGACTCACATTTACATTTCATTTCATGAGTCACTTTATGACTTAACCATACATAACTAATACTTCACAAAACATTACACATTATCACGTACATTATTACATTGCCACTTTATAACATTATTAATTATACATATGCACATTTCATCAAACACTTTGCGTATGAACTACAAAATAACACAAATTGACAAAACTTATTCACTAATTACGTAGACATATCAATTTGCCTGCCTACAACCCTTTTAGTCCTGGCAATTCTCCGAGGAGCATCATTAGATCATGTATTGGCCATTTTGGGATAGTTGGTGACGATAATGATTGTGCTTTTACTTTACATCCCACTACAGATTAATGTTGGCGCTTGGATCCATTAGAGCTCCTTTCTATCTCTGTTGTACCTCAACCTCTAGATCTCTCAATCATTTCTTTTAGCATGTTTTGATTTATTCATTTTGGGTAACCCTTGAGGCTGTAATTTTATGCCATACAGCTGTAACACTTTAGATTACTTTACAGTAGATTCTTGACTCTAGTTTAGCTTGTTTTCATAGTACTTTGTGGTTACTAAAATGCATTGTAATTTTTAACAGCTCTTTTCAATAAGTCCCATTGGCCTACTTTGGCCATCTGTGGACATTAATAGAATTATCTTATGTCTTTACGTAGGTTGTTTCACACAATGGAAAATATAAGGAGTTAAAAATACTTTGTAAGTGGAGTTTGTAAAAGGTGCCTAATAAGAATAAAAGAAGCCATTTAAAAGAAAACTAATAAAACAAACTTTCAATAGAATAACAAGATAAGATTTCCAACTTTGATAAGCATAATGAGACAAAAGAAACATCAGCTTATCTTTGAGCCTTACAACACAATAGTGAATGCTTTGAAGAGCATAATAGGGAAAAAAAGAAAAAGAAAAAGAAAGAAGTTCACCTCATGTGGTGGCCATATGAATGATAAGTAAAACATTGTAAAAAGCAAAGAGTTTGGGCTACCCTCACAAAGATTGAAGACACCTTATAAATGATTCAAATATCATTTGAGGGACTGTAAAACAAGATGGGGAGTTAATTTTGAATGCACTAGTGTTATGCTACTATGCCCTTGTTGAGTAGGAAAGTACACTGGCCATTCTTTGTTTAAGGAATACGAGAATTCAAAGGACTAATGAGATACATCTATGCATGTTTTGGTATAATTATAGTGCAAGTTTCTAACTCCATTTCCCTTAGGGTTGTTGCTTTTCTATATAGTTGTTTCAACAATGACAAGTTGCAAGTTCTCATTAGCTATGGTTTCAAAGCCAAAAGGGGTCTGCATAGTTGCTGCTTAATATGGATTTTTTAACTATATTCAACAGGAAGTAATTCTAATTTTTCTTTTCTTCTTACTTGGGTTTAGTATGAATCATCTATGGTTGGTACTATTTAATGCATAGGTGAATGGTCCCCGGAAAGAGTTTGCACTTGTTGCTTTAATTAGAGGCGAGTAGCCTTTAAAGTTGAGGACATCAAGTTATTCTGCTTGTATTCTCACCTCAATTTAGTAAGACTGGGTATTAATGCAACTTCAAAATTTTCAGATTTACCTCTTTTAATTTGAAATAGTAGAACACTCACACAAAGAAATAGAATGCAACATATTATAATATAATTCCATTATATAAGAATAAAGATGCATAATGGGAAGAACTTACTTGTACATATAAATACATACTATGTATCTTTAACAATCCAATTAACTGCAAAACAACATGTTCTGGTCGAGCATACAACACACATACTACATAGGCACAAACATAGACAACGTGCATACCTCCATCATCATCCTATCACATTTGCCTCTGTACCTACTAGCAACATAGATGCACAAAAATAGGTATTAAGGGGTTGGCAGGTAGATGGCAAGTGCCCCACTACCATTGAACTAAATGTATACATGAAACATAAAAATATACCCAATAACAATATACACAATATTTATTACAAACTCTTATATTAGCATGTACACACATGCAACAACACTATGTGACAACAACACACAAAAAACTATATAAACACGATGATAACACATCATTGACGACATGCATACATTCATGTGCTCATGCTGTGACATTCATTCATGCGCTAAATCATCTACCTATATCTACCCCCTTTCTTAAACTTGTTAGCATCTTGGTCAATAGATGCCTCGAGTAGAAACATTGATTGTGCTACTTGAATCATTTGTTACACTCCTTTTGCATCCTGGTATTCTAATTTGCAATTCTTCGGTAATTGAAGTGGTTTCACCAATCTTGTTGCACAAGTTGCATAGTCAAAGCGGAGCACGAATTGACATATTGAAATCTCAAATAGGTTAGATGAATAAGTCAGGATGGGTCTGAACAAGGACTAAAATGTCAAGGTTTAGAAGAAGGAAAGATTAAAAAATACCGAAGTCTTTTGCTGCTTGATCCGCTACCTTTCAAATGATTTGTTGTAGAAGGGACAATTCGTTGGGGAAAGCTCGATTCACTGCAGAAGGGTTGATTTGCTGAAGAAGCCATCAATTCGTTGTTGAAGCTGTCGATTTGTCATTGAAGAGACCAGTATCCTGCTGACATCAATCAACTAATCAGAGGAGCCAATCGACAAATAGAAGAAAAGGTGCCACAAACTTGAACTTAATCTGTTGATTTGCTACAAAGTAACATAATTGCCATGTCACCACATATGCCGATCAATTGAATACAGGAAAAGAGACACCCAACACATTGATCTCCTAAACAAAAGGTTGAGGTAGCCCATTAGGAGGTGCCATTTGCCATATTATCAAAACATGGATTCAAACACATGAATTTCACCAAGTCTTAGGCCACCTGATCCATCTACCATCTCATAGCTTAGTAACCGATTCATTGTAGAAGGGCCCGATTCAATGCAAAAGGTGCCAATTTGCTGCAAAAGGACTAATTCAGTGTGGAAGGACTGATTTGCTATAGAAGGGTCTTAAGTATGCCGATTAGTTGTTTTGAGGTGTGATTTTTGCACTGATTATAGGGCATGTTAACTGGCGTGTTAACGACCAAGAAGACAAGTCTTCTACCAAGTGCAGTTAGTGGATGAAAATGACTGCTAAATAAAACGATGATAATTTAATGCCAAATTTGGTTGGAAAAACATCCATTTGTGATTTAAACTTAAAATTTGCTATTTTCATGCCAAACTAGAGGTTAGGGTTTTATTTTACTATAGTTAAGACTTGAGTTAAACATTTTTGCTATAAATATGAGTTGAGGCTTATTAGTAAAGGATCCTTTTGGCAATCCAAGAACTTAAGCTTCCCTTTTTGTTGTAAATACAACTTTGGAGAAGTTTCTGCAATGGGTATTCATTGATTGTGCATTGTCTTTCATTTCCTGTGCATGCTTTCTCATCTTGTTGTTTTTGGAAGATAAAATATGATTGTGGCCTTGCATTGTCATGGCCTTGCATTGTCATACTTGATATTCCCTTTAATGGATGTATATTGCAATTTTCTGTAGGCTTAAAGGTAGATTGTGGCTATGGAGTTCTTTTGAAACCCCATTTGGGTCAATCTATCATTGCTATAGCCTCACAACTATATTTGTTTTTTGCATCCTCTAACCCTTTTCCTTGCATTCTTAGATATATCAGATAGATATAGAAAATGAGTTGGCACTCTCTGGAGGTTGAGTGGTGTAAAATCCTTTCTTCCAATCAAACTGGGGTGCGGGGATGCACATCACCATCAACCACATCAATTGGAATGCAACAATATTCTCCAATTCCTTGCTTTGGTTTGTGCAAGTGGTCACATTGCAAGTTAGACGAGCAACACTCATCGCCACCTATGTTGAGTGTCAAGGGGTAGCATCCATGCTGGATTATGGGTAGCACTTTAAAACCTCAATGAATCAATGAATCACTTGTCATGCTCCCTATGCTTTTTCCTATTCCATACATTTAAAAAAAAAAATGAAATTTGCAATTCTTTGGTAATGCAGCAATATTCTCCAATTGCTTGCTTTGCTTTATGCAACTAGATGCATCATGAGTTTAGCGGGGAACATCTTTCACCAATTATGTTTAGGGTCAAGGGGGTGGAAACCCCCTTGTAGGGTGGATGGGTAGTGTCCCTACTAGGTTTAGGGTAATGCCTTGAAACCTCAATGGACCAATTGCCAAATCCCCCATTATTTGGCTTGAGCTTTTCCCATCGTTGACATTTTGATGGTATTTGCTTGACCCATTCTGATAGACTGTTTATGAATATTTTCCCCAAGTCATCGCTCTAGTAGGCAACTCAATACTTGGTAAATTCTCTCCTAGAATTTTCCTTTCTAGCATTGTAAATTCTCTCAATTGGTAGCACTCTACCACTTTAGGGATTGGTTGGCACTTAGCTCTCTTGGAGAGGGTTTGGTCTTGTATGTGTTTGAAGCGGCATCCCTTGATTCTACCAAGGGGTGGCAAGTCGACGGGGATGATGGCACAAGCCCTATTAGACTCCCTTACGACTTTGAGAATTTGTCGATTGACAGGGTCAAGAACACCCTTCCTATTAGCTAGGCTGATGATTGGTGTTCGATTGCATCTAGATTGCTACAAATGACATTGACAACATGAAACCATCAAAAACTCACAATATGGATTCCTTTTGTGATTGAAATTGTTGCAATGCACTCGAAATGGATGATTGTATCTATCGCTAGGCTAGCGTCCGTGCTTGCAATAGCAAGGAGGAAAACAAGGCAATTTCATTCTTCTTGAATGATATTTTGGTATTTGTGGGCACAAGACAAGGGAATATGTTCAAAAGGGTGGATGCTTCCTTGCATTTGGCTGTTAAAAACCCGACGTTGAATGCTATTTTGCAATTGAACATGCCCGAGTTATTCGGATTGCACTCTTCCTTGCAGTCACTATCAAATAGGTTGCTAGTTTCATCTTTGTTCTTGTCCCCTGTCTACAAACAAAAACACTCAAACAAAAAAGTGTTGTCCAAAGGTTTCCAATAACTGCCATGCAAATTCCATGTCCGAGTCATAGAAACACCTTTGGTGATGTTGGTAGTGACATTTGCACGACTCATCCCATATCCACCATTGCCTGCTTTACTCCTAGAGTGCAATCAAGTTTACATTGCCCTCTACTTCTTGTTTGGGGTTTTGTCTCTCCTTAGAATTCTTAACCCTTTGCACATCACTGATTTGTCTCGAATTGCATCACTTTGGCATTCTCGTGTGGAATGACCCTAGAGAAAACATTTACTAAATTTGTCTTCTTCTATTGCCTTTATGGTTGTCCCCAAACATAGCATTGGAACAACGTCCCTCTATGCCACATATACTTGTTGGACATTCTTCACTTTCAAGGGGCACTTCTTTGTCAAATGTTCTTCCTCCTTACAATTACCATAGGCTACTTGTTTTGCTTTTGGAGTCATTGCACCCTGAGTCTCATTCAATTTTGAATTGTCAAACAAACAAATGATCTCATTAGGAAGAGGACTTAGCAATACTAGTGCTTCCTCATGCTTGTTCCCCATCTCAGGTTCATTCTTGGAGTTGTCACTCTTGTTGCACTCATCTTCGGAGTCACTCTCCTCATTGAATTCTTGACCCCAACATTTGGATGATATCCTTGGATCATCCTCCAAGTTGTACTTATTCTTAGAGTCATCACTCTTATCTTCAGAGTGACTTGAACCATTGGAGACACTTATCTTCAAAGACACTGACTTTCCAGCCCCAACATTGAGATGATGTTTTAACATTGCTTTCTAAGTTCATGACTCGCTCAAAAGCTTCTTGGTATGGCATTGGAGCAACCATCTTGATCTTCTTCCTATATGTAGGAAGAAGTCCCTCCACAAAGCATCGTTTCTTTAATAGGTTTAACAATTACACCATATGGTTGACCAACACATTCAACCTTTGGTTTTAGGACTGAACAAAGTTCGACTTACTTTTCTCTATTTCATAGAGTTTTGCAATGAGCTCATCCTCATTGCTTAACAAGTTGAAGTCCTTCATGAAGCCTTCTTGTGATACTTCCAAGTTTTGGTACATTTCCCTCTAGTAGTTCCATTTACCAGTCTATTATGATCCTTTGTAATGGTAGGGAATAACCTCCTCTAGTCTGCTCCGTTTTGTTGCTGGTTGGCCTTCTGGATCATAATGCAAATTTCCAATGTTTGATCCTCCTTTGTTTCACCACCATGAAATGTGGGACACTTATGCATCTCACCATTATTGGTCGTCATTGTGACTAGTTTATTTAGCATAGACAACGGTTACTCCATGTTTGATTTTTATTTACATGCTTTGTTGAACTCACCACATTTTAGTCACTTTTGTGTTTGAATCGTGTTCCTTGTACCATCAGATACACCAATATGAAGTTGCCATAGTGTCAGACTTCTGTTACGTGCATTGTCAAACACACCCATCTAGATTTGCTTTGATGTTGGAATCTTGTCCCAGTCACCATTGGAAATATCAACTTGCAATCACATGGATGTCAAACTCCCATCCCACTCACTACCAGACATGGTAACGTGCAATTGCTATTGTGGCAAACTTCTGTCTCACTCATTGTTCAACGTACAACTTGTTTCAATTGGAATTCTTGCTAAACTAGGTTTTCTCTATCATCAAACTCATTGTTAGTTGGCTTTGTCACACCTTTCTTCATCATGCACACCTTCGTCATGCCTCGTATGTTCATGCATGTCTGTTGCATCTTGCATGATCATTCATGTCTTTGTTGCGCCTTGTATAATCATGCATGCCTTTCTTGAGCACTCCGTCATCATCACTTGGCCCTTTGTTGACATTAAGAAAGAAGCTTGCATCACTTTCTATGTTAGGCTTCCATCTTCCCTCCTCCTGAAGGGGCAAAGGCATGATTGGAATACTACTCTGATTGACTATGCTATGATCTTCTCAATGTTGCTATTGGTGCTTCTCTTCCTAAGCAAGAGGCTTGTTGGAACTCCACATTACCAACTCTAACCCAACTTCATACAAGCAACAATGTCAAATTAAGGCATCCCACACAAAGCAATAACATGCAATATGCTATAGTTTAATTCCATTATATAAGAAAAAAATGCACAATGGAATAACTTATAGATACATACAATTACACAACATTTATCCTTCACATTCCAATTAATCGCAATACATCATGGTCTGATCAAGTATACAACACAAACCACATAGGCGAGGATACATAGATGATCATCATACGTTCATCATTATCCTCTCTCATTTGCTTCTCTAGCAACATAGATATGTACATATGTATTATGGGACTGGTAGGTGGTTCTGCCCAACTACTATTGAACTACTTGCATATATTAAATATTAAAATATAACCAATAATACATTATAGAATATTTATTACAAAAACTTAAAATATAACCCATAATACATTATAGAATATTTATTACAAAAACTTACGCTGCCACATACACATGCAATAACAATATGTGACAATAATATTGAAATGTGTGGTGGTTAAGATTCACTCGAGGCCCTGACCGACTTTGTATTATATCCATTGTGTACCCTTTGGGCCCTTGTACACCTTGTATAGATAATTTTGTGACATTTTATTATTTACCCTAAAGGTCGGTTTCTTAACCTTACCTAAAGATCACTTGTAATTGGGTATAAATACCCCCTCATACCAACCTTTTTTTATCATTGATAGGAGTGTATTCTATTTCCTTTAGTGAGATATTTTGGTGTCCATGAGTACCCTCTTATATCACGTGTTTGCTTTCTATTAGTTCTTTCTGCATTTTTGAATATTGCGTTGATTCCATTTGTTTATGAAAACTATTGTAAAGTCCAACATTGTATCAAAGTGTGAATCTCCATTACTATTGCTTGTCTTTGACATATCAACTTCTATCGCATCTCCTAAGAGAAACATTATTTGGAGCAGCTAGAAGATATTTTTGCATTAAAAACCCTAGGAGGATTTGGATTGCTACAATCTCATCGGTTCTAATAGATTTGTTCTAGGAGAAATATTCACCAAGAAGTTCCTTATAACTCTCTCGACACTCAATCCAACCTCTTGTTCTTTTGACTAGATGGATGCCCTAGTTTCATGATTGATTTTTTTGAGGTTTCTTGAAAACCTCATTTGTCTTTTACGGATTTTTCAAAAAAATTCATTTCCTTCCCTCCTGACATTTTATGTCTAATAGCAGCACAGATGATAAGACAATTTGCATGACCGTTGAGGAAGAAGAAAAGAAGAGGCTGAACATTTTCCGACAGACCCCGGATGTTAGGGAAGTCATGGATAGACTTTTGTGCATGGCAAGGACCTTTGAGTTGCTTGAAAAAGTTGCTAATATGGTTTAACAACTTTTTTGTTGCATTGGCGTGAGAGGATGTCTTGATTGGTTGCATTCGACAAAAAGGTTGTGTAGCGCAAACCGTGATAGATGTGAATGAACTGTCAATGTTTTTGGATTCTTTGCGAAATTTGAAGGGAGGTCCTAGTTCAATACTTTAGTCCATATTGCCTGTAGGTACCTATTTTTCTAGTGTCTAAAGTTTGCTTTCTTTCCCTCATTTTTTGAAAAATGGTGTAAATCCAACTGCAAGAGGTCAGAACAAATACCTCCAATCACATGAAATTTGCAAACAAATTAAAAAAATAAACCTGTAATGATTTTATTTTCTCATTCTTGGATCCACCCTTAATAATGCAATACAAGGGGAATATATATCCCAAGAGAAACCCTAAATCTTAAAGCCCTAAAGATAAGAAATTACTATTTTTGGCAAATTGTCATTTTTAGTAACTTGGGAGGAAAACTAAAAAAAAAAAAAAAACACTAAAATCCATTTTTGGGGCACTAGATGAAGGAATTAGGGCCCAAAAAAATCCCGAAAAGGCCTGAAAACGAAGATCTAGGTCCCTTTGTGACCTAGCCATGACATTGTCCTCCTCAATATCTAGCTCCTTGTAAAATATCAAGCCGATTTGACGGTCGGATCAAAAGTTATGTCCTTCGGAAGATAGGCTCCCGCATCATTGAAAAATCTGAAATTTGAATTTAGAAAATATTCGAAGGGGGGTGGAAAAGAGTGTGCACGTGCTGGTTGTGAGACGAAAGGATGACGTATGTCTGCATTAGCAGCGTGTGTGCATGTGTGAGAGGAGGTGGGCATGTGATGAATGGGGGAATCTCCTGTGTATTTGTGTCATGGTGCTTTTATTTCTGAAGAGGACCCCAACCAAGGGGGCTAGGGGAGCCTCGCTTAAGGCTTGGGGCCATAGAGGTCCATGGTTCGAACTTCATTTGCCCATATTTTTATGTTGAACGTCAGCAACGTTGAGTTGACATTGTACAATGACATGGCACTCAGTGATGATGTCACCTTTTCACTTGCACACAGTGTCGTGGCATCCTATGATGACGTAGCATCTAGCAATGTTGTGGCGCCTAGTGATGATGTGGCACCTTATGATAATGTGGCAATCAATGACGTGGTAGTTGATGTCGTGGCACTTGACAATGTACCTCATGATGATGTGGTAGTTGACATGGCACATGATGACGTGGCGAGGTGCTAATGTGGCAGGGATCGACGTGTCAGAGGCTGACATGGTAGACAGAGTGCCACGTAGCGAGTATAAATATGGGTTCAATCAATCATGTTTTGCCAAATCATCAAATCTATTGATCTTATAGTCACATAGTTAGCAACAGAGTTGAAGAATCACAAATTTTTGAGCGAATCAGAGCATGACAAGTGGCATAGTCTAGTTCACGGGTTGTAAAGCAAATCAAAGCACAATAAGTGGTGCAATCTGATTCGTTGATAGATTGTCCATTGGCCTGCATAGTCAACACCTTGTTGACAACCCCTTGCACATGACAATGACACATGTCACCTTCCCATTTGTTGATATGTTGTCCAATGAGCGCCTAGTTGACACCCCCTACCATTCATGCAACATGTGGCGTCCTCACCCCCATTTCTTGCTAGTACAATTTTTTTTTTCTTCAAATTTTCAAAGGTTTTGGAGGCATTTTGTGTGGTTTTAGGGTCAAATTTTTGGGGACCATAACTTTTGCATATGAAAGCATTTTGAGCCCGTTTTTCTTCAAATCACATGTAGTATTGTTTCTTAGCACAACCACATGAAGGATTTTGTATTTTGGCAAAAAGTTATGGATCAACATGTGCCCTTGTTGAATGGTCCAAACTATGCCACTTGAAAAATCAAGATTGAAGCTCTGCTTCAAAGCAAGGGGTTGCTCAAATATGTGAATGAGAAGCCTCTAGAGACTGATTTTGAAGAAAGTAAGCAATTGTTTAGGAATAAGAAGGATGAGGCTCTTGGTAATAGCTCTTCATTTTGATAAGATCTATGACACTCATGTTAGTAGCATTACGGATCCCAAGCAATTGCTTGAAAAATTTTAGGGGTTGTTGATCGTATTGATTCCACACAGACCAACAGATTGGAGGCAAAGCTTGCTACCTTGACTATGGATTCCTTTGATACCATTGATGAGTATAGCGGTCGGTTCAAGAAGTTGTAAGATGATATCCGAACTGCTAGAAGGATTCAAAGGGGATGGGGGAAGAACAAGAAGTTGAAGATATCCAGAAAAACATTAAGCTTCTCAACATTGTGCTCATTTACAATGTCTTGTATTTGTGTTAGGATCTCATCCTAACCCTTAATGTAATAACTTCCCTGATGTAATAATTCCTAGTGAACGTGGGTAGTACCCATGATTAATATTTTGTAATGTTCTAAGTTTTAGCTTAGGTAGTGCCTATGACAAATGGCACCCTTTTTATGTAACACATGGTAGATAGGTTAGGTAAGGTGGCATTGTGCATGTAATTCGTGTGGCATTATGCATGTAATTCGAGTGGCATTGTGCATGTAATTCAAAGTGGCACTATGCATGTAATTCGGGTGGCATTATGCATGTAATCCGGGTGGCATTTTGCATGTAAGCCAACCTTGGAAGGAAACTCCTTAAATACCCGAAAAGGCACCAATGTAACCATCTTTTTGCAAATTAATGAAGTATTGAAGGAGGTTGCCCCCTCGAAGAGGCCTGCGATTCTGTCTTATTGTGAGATTGTTCCTTTATGCAAATTTTTGTTATATTAATATGATGTTTATGTGAGTTTATTTCCAAGCAATCGTGTGAGAGTGTGTTATTTGAGTTTATTTTATAGCAGGATCTTAACAAGTGGTATCAGAGCGCTTTCCAGGGCCAAGTTCTGCTGCAACTGCAACGATTCTTGCCATCCAATCCGCCTGTTAGGTATAAATTCTGTGTGTTTTTCCCATTTCTGTTTTTCCTTATTAAAAAAAAAATCCAAAAAAATACAGTGCATTTTTTTTCCAGACCAAAAAAAAAAAAAAAAAAAATCTTTTTAGTTGAGTAGGTAGAAACCCTGTACCAGGGGTTTTAAAATATCGCGAAGGATCTGTCGTTATTGGCTAAGCTAGATAGCCCATAAAGCGTCTAGTGAAGTGAGGGGCGATCAGGCTCCAATACCCAGGCCTGAGACAGAACTCGCGCACGGACTTGAGCTCCCACGTATCTTCGGGTATATCGGGAGACCATCTAGGATTAAACAAACTTTTAGCCATTAGGAAGCTCTTCGGCCTTGTATTACTCATAGTCTACGGGACACAGCATCCTGGACGATTACCCTCCCGTATTGTCGAGAGGTGAGTAGTGTGCTCAAGGGTATGTGTGGAATCCTCCTTGAGTAGTGGCACGAAATATTGGTCCGAGCACTATTGTTCGTCACTTGTCGGTATATTAGAGGGCCTATGGGTGGTACATACTCCTATACTTAGCATTCCCTGGTTATGTTAAAACTTCAACATGTAAAAAACGCAAAAAAAAAAAAAATAAAAATCCAAACATCCCTGTTCGTAAACCTGCATTTCAAAAGTGAGCATATGAGAAAGGAGTCCTCTACTAAAAAAATAACAGAAAGGACATGCATTCGGGATAAGCCATGAGGGTGACACTTAAGTTGACGATCCGGAGAATAACGATCAAATTTACTGATGGCGATCCACGATCGAGTCGGAGAGGTCAGGCACGGTCGGGGCGGGAATTCACGGTCTTCGAGGTAGAACAGAACTGTCATAACGGTCACCTGCAAAATACAGAGAATCTTGAGTATGAAACGAGGCCGGTTATAGATAGTGCTCCGAGTACCCAAATTTTGCTCTGTAGCTCGGAATCGAAACTGTAAACACCGTTAGACTCAGCAAAACAGAGAGAAAAAAAAAAAAGTCTGGGGTGCCAAAAAGTAGTGTTGAGAGATATAGCTCATTGTGACCACCTCCTTGAGCTGATCGTTTTGATATATAGCACCCAAGCACTTTTTTGGGCACTTACTAAAAATAGTAAGTCCTAAAAACTCAATTCTATTTTTAGTAGCTTGGTCACAAAAGGTTTAAAAAATGGCCCAGGGTACTGGTGGACACCAAAAAGAACTAGAACACTTGGAATCCCTAACAAAAGCCATTGAGAACTTGAACTCGGCTTTTCACTCCATAAGGGAAGAAGTCCAAGGTCTTCGCCTAGAGCATGAGGCCACTAGCAACCGCTTAGAAGAAGCACTCGACGAAGTAGACAGCAAACTGAAAAGAGGACCACCCAAATCGGAATACCAAGCTGAGAGTTCTGCAAGGAATCATGACCATGATCCACCCTTTAGAATGCCCAAATTGGACTTTCCCAAATTTAGTGGGAAGGATGTTGATGGGTGGCTATGTCGGGTTGACCAATTCTTTCGACTTCATAATGTACCCGTATTTCATCGAGTCCGGATGGCTTCCTTTAACTTGGAGTCCGAGGCTCTACACTTGGTTTCAATGGTTACGTGTTGCCTACCCAAATCTCTCTTGGGAGTATTTTGAATCCCAACTACTCACTTGATTTGGTCCTAGTGAGTATGAGGACTTTACGGGAGCCTTGACCAAACTACAACAAACAAGGTTAGTCCGAGAGTACCAAGCTCAATTTGAAAAATTGGCCAATAAGACAAGAGGATTTAGTGAAGGGTTCTTCCGAGTTGTTATATCGGTGGGTTGAAGGTGGAACTCCAAGCGGAAGTAAAAATGTTGAAACCACGAACTATGATGGAAGCTATCAGTTTGGCCCGTTTGGCCGAATCTAAACTCTCTGCCCAAAGACGCCCATCAAAGTTTCCTCAAAATAGACCTTCATTTCCTCCTAGAGCCCAACACCCAGTTGATAATAAACCTGCTTGCACCCAAGCGCCTCACCACCGAAGAGATGGATGCACGTCGTGCCCAAGGATTATGCTACAATTGTGATGAAAAGTTTTTCAAAGGGCATAAGTGTGCACACAAAAAATTGTTCTTGATAGATGTTGAAGAACTTGATACCTCTGACGAGAGTGATGAGGATGAGGACCCTCCAGAAACACCTCCTCCACAAGAAGAAGTGAAACGGGAACTTGAGACAGCAATTACGAGTCCATGCCCTTGCGGGCATTACTACTCCTCAAACCATGAAGGTTACAGGATTTTTCAAGGGCCAACGTCTTTCCATCCTTCCGGATTCGGGAAGCACGCACAACTTCATTGACCCTAGAGTTGCTCGGCGGGCAAATTGCTATATCCACACTTGTAATTCCTTTGAGGTCATGGTAGCCAATGGGGGAACCTTACCTTGTAAAGGAAAGTGTCGCAATGTTAAAATCAAGATAGGGGACTATGAACTCAAGCGGGACATGTTTGCCCTCCAGTTGGGTGGATGTGATATTGTTTTGGGATCTCAATGGTTGAGTACGTTGGGCACTATCAGTTGGAAATTTGCTGAACTCTGGATGCGGTTCTCCCCGGAACGGACAAACACACATCATCAAGGGCTCCCCGGCAGGGAACACCTCAAATTATCGGTTCAAACGGCATGGAGAAATTGCTAAAGAAATCATCACGTGGGGTCATTGCACAACTATTCTCCATCCAACCATCCACATCTCCAATGGGTGAAATCCCACCAGACATGCAACAGATTCTCCACAAACATGAGGCCATCTTTTCAGAACCAACCACACTACCACCGCATCGCTCTCACGACCATGCCATTCCATTATTGCCGGATAGTACACCTCCCAATATCAGACCATACGGGTACCCCCATGCCATGAAGTCGGAGATTGAGAAGATGATACGAGGAATTACTCAAGGCGGGTGTCATTCGGCCTAGTACTAGTCCCTACTCTGCACCGGATCTTGCTTGGTCCTCAAGAAGGATGGCTCTTGGCGATTGTGTATTGACTACCGAGAACTCAACAAGATAACTGTCAAGGATAAATTTCCTATCCCCGTGGTTGATGAATTACTAGATGAATTACATGGGACCATGTACTTCACCAAGCTAGACCTCCGCTCCGGGTACCATCGGATCCGGCTCGGGGATGAAGATATTCCTAAAACTGCTTTTCGCACTCATGAAGGTCATTATGAATTCTTGGTAATGCCATTTGGTCTCACAAATGCTCCTTCCACATTCCAAAGCTTGATGAACAACATCTTTCGCCCTTTTTTGCGGAAGTTCATCCTTGTGTTCTTCGATGACATCTTGATTTACGAGTCACACATGGGAAGAGCATCTCAAGCATGTAGATCAAACCCTCCAACTCCTGGCCGACCATAAACTGTTTGCAAAAAGGTCCAAGTGTTCCTTTGGTTTGGTCGAAGTAGAGTATCCGGGACACATTGTCTCAAAGGATGGTGTCAAGGTTGACCCTAAGAAGATCCAAGCGGTCCAAGAATGGCCGAAACCTCGCACACTCAAGGGGCTTCGAGGATTTTTAGGGCTTACGAGGATATTACCGTAAATTTGTCGGCAATTATGGAAAGATAGCCGCCCCCCTCACCTCCATGTTGAAGAAGGATTCTTTTACTTGGACAGGGCCGGCTGAGCAAGCATTCCTGGACCTCAAGCATGCCATGACCACCACTCCGGTTTTAGCCATGCCAGACTTCTCTAAAAAATTTGTCATTGAAAGTGACGCTTCTGGTCGTGGTATTGGGGCGGTATTGATGCAAGAAGGACGCCCTTTGGCTTTTACCAGCAAAGCCCTATCTGATCGCAATTTGGGGAAATCCACATATGCCAAGGAAATGTTGGCAATATTGCATGCAGTCCTGCATTGGCGACCTTACCTCATTGGGCGCCATTTCTCCATCAAAACCCGACCACCAGAGTCTGAAATACTTTCTAGAACAACGGGTTGCCACCCCCGAGCAACAAAAGTGGGTATCAAAACTCATGGGCTATGATTATGACATCACGTACAAAAAAGGGAAGGAAAATCTTGTGGCAGATGCTCTCTCTCGCCAATTTGAGACCCTTAGTATGTTGTGTGCCATCTCTGCACCATTGCCCCAATGGATTGAGCCCTTACGTCGGGAAATACTTCGGGATGCAGATTTGAAAGACCTGGTTGCTTCACTTAGGGATGATCCAGAGTCTACACCGGGATATAGTTGGGATGGCCGAGGATCTGCGTTACCATCAACGCCTGGTTCTTCCTCCTAAGTCCCCACTTCGAGAGCTCCTCATGAAGGAATCACATGCTACTCCATCTGCTGGCCATTCAGGGTTCCTAAAAACTTATGAGCGACTCAAGCGCACCTTCTTTTGGAAAGGTATGAAACAGGACATTCGCTCTTTTGTAGCGGACTGCGACACATGTCAAAGGATGAAAGGAGAAACAGTGCGCTCTCCGGGCACTCTTCAACCATTGCCGATACCAGATCAGGTGTGGACTGACATCTCCATGGACTTCATAGAAGGGCTACCTAAATCTGGAGGCAAGTCTGTTATTTTCGTGGTAGTGGACCGCCTTTCAAAGTATGCTCACTTTTGTGCCCTAACCCATCCTTACACGGCATCCACTATTGCCCAAATTTTTCTTGACTCCATATTTCGCCTTCATGGCATGCCAACCTCCATTGTATCCGATCGTGATCCCACCTTTACTAGCAATTTTTGGCAAGAGTTGTTTAAGTTGCGGGGGACTCGGCTCAAAATGAGTTCAGCCTACCATCCGCAAACGGATGGTCAAACGAGAGGTTGTTAATAAATGCTTGGAAACCTACCTTCGCTGCTTTGCCTCCGATCATCCTACTCATTGGGCAAAATGGCTTTCTTTGGCCGAATGGTGGTACAACACTTCCTATCATACCGCCACCAAACTCACACCGTTTGAGGCAGTTTACGGGCGCCCTCCACTCACGCCTTCCTCCTACATTTCGGGCAGCTCCAAGGTCCGGGCCGTCGACAATGCTCCGAGTCAACACACCGAGGGTCCTCCGCCAACTCAAGCAAAATTTGAACATGGCCCGAGAATCGGATGCGCCAACAAGGTGATCAAGCATCGTTACGAGCGCAGTTTTGATGTGGGTGATATGGTCTTCCTTCGCTTACGACCATACAAACAATCATCCCTACAACTCCGCGAGGTGTCAGAAGCTAGCTCCAAAATTCTATGGTCCTTATCCGGTTCTACAACGGATTGGTCCAACAACTTACAAATTGGCTCTTCCCCCCACTTCCAAGATCCACCCTGTTTTTCATGTTTCCCTTCTCAAGAAAGTTGTGGGCACAAAGGTACAGGTTCAATCAACACTCCCCGAATTGGATGAAGAAGGCTCCATCTTACTTGCACCGGAGCAGTTTCTGGATCGTCGAACTCGCACTCTGCGCAACCGTACCATTACAGAGGTCCTGGTTCGGTGGCGTGGACTTCAACTTTGAGGATGCTACATGGGAGTCTCTCCATCAACTCCGAGCAAAGAGTTTCCTCATTTTCAGCTTTGAGGACAAAGCTTCTTCAAGGAGAAGGGCATGTTAGGATCTCATCCTAACCCTTAATGTAATAACTTCCCTGATGTAATAATTCCTAGTGAACGTGGGTAGTACCCATGATTAATATTTTGTAATGTTCTAAGTTTTAGCTTAGGTAGTGCCTATGACAAATGGCACCCTTTTTATGTAACACATGGTAGATAGGTTAGGTAAGGTGGCATTGTGCATGTAATTCGTGTGGCATTATGCATGTAATTCGAGTGGCATTGTGCATGTAATTCAAAGTGGCACTATGCATGTAATTCGGGTGGCATTATGCATGTAATCCGGGTGGCATTTTGCATGTAAGCCAACCTTGGAAGGAAACTCCTTAAATACCCGAAAAGGCACCAATGTAACCATCTTTTTGCAAATTAATGAAGTATTGAAGGAGGTTGCCCCCTCGAAGAGGCCTGCGATTCTGTCTTATTGTGAGATTGTTCCTTTATGCAAATTTCTGTTATATTAATATGATGTTTATGTGAGTTTATTTCCAAGCAATCGTGTGAGAGTGTGTTATTTGAGTTTATTTTATAGCAGGATCTTAACAATTTGAGATGCTTTGTGTCTACTTCCCAAATTCTTCTCCTCTGATTGATGAAGTGTTCAAGTACTTTTTTCACCATTAGGCTCAAAGACAACAGCATAAGGGTCGACCTCTCACCAATTAGGCTCATGAAAAAGAAGTGATCAAGATTGAGATTGACAAAAAACCAAAGTAGAATGAGAAGTCTAAGAAGCCTTTCAAGAAGCCAATTTGTGATTTTTGCAAGATGGAAGGACATAAAGCATAGTTTTACCAGATATGCATCAAGAAGTTGAGGAAGTAGCCAAAAGGGGGGGGGGGGGTGTTAATGTTGCTCTCTTCTATGCTTAATCATGATGGTGAAACCTCACAAGCTCGTGTTGATGTTTGTTCAACATATTGGACATCCACTTCTTTTGATGAGTGGATTGTAGATTCAAGGGCAACTCAGGCACATGACCAAGCACCAACATATTCTACATGATTACAACACACAACATTCTCAAGAAAGTGTTGCCATTGGGGAGGATTCCTCCTTACAGGTAGTACGTTGTGGTGAGGTTAGTATTGGTTCTTCCTTTAATGATGTTCTTCATATTCCAATTGTAGGTGCCAATTCTTAACTATATAACTCATCACCCACACAAACAAAAAAGTGGAATTCTGGCTTGATTGATGGGTGATTAGGGATATTGATGATGGAGTCAAGACAATTTCCTCTAGGTATTTTGATGAGTCGGATTAGGTGAGCAAGCTGGCCAAAAATCCAAATCCTCTTGCTTCCTCTCAAAAGAGATTTTGTGGCCATGGTGGCACAAGCGGATGATGAGAGTTAGCGATGGCATCACAAACTTGGGCATCTTAGCTATGGGTCATTGAGGTACATGATATTTCATCAGTTGGCTATTGAACTTCCTCATTTTTCTCCTTCTAGTGGTGCTTGTGATGGATGTGTTTTGGGAAAGCATCATAGAGAGTCCTCCAAAAGGAACAACAAGACATGCCATATGAGTCTTGGAGCTTATTCATAATAAGGTATGTGGACCCATGGGTTCACCATCTCTTTTTGGGAACATGTACTTTCTTCTTTTCATTGATGGTTTCTCTCGGTATGTAAGGTTGTACATTATTCGTACCAAAGATTAGGCTTTTGAGAAATTCGAGTTCAAAACACTAGTAGAGAATCAGTTGGAAAGGACGATCAAGTGTCTTAGGATAGATAGGAGAGTTGAGTATGTGAGCAATGCGTTTTTAGATTTCTTGACTCTTCATGGTATTTCCTTTCAAAGGGCTATTCATTACACTTCAGAGTAGAATGGGGTAGTTGATAGGAAAAATTGAGCGATTATGGAGATGGCTTGTTGCATGCTTCATGCTAAGGGGATGGAGCACAAATTATGAGAAGTCGTCGCCTGAGGAACACATCATCAACATAATTCCTATTTGAGCAGTTCAGGTATGACATCCCTTGAGAGGTTGATAGTTGATCTTGTTCTGTATATTTGGGTCTTCAGCATGGGCTCACATACCCAAAGATATTTGTGAGGCATGGAAGAGTCACATGCATTTTTGTGGGGTATTTACATGCCTCTAAAGCATATCGTCTCTATGATCCTCGGAGACATGAGGTTCTTATTTGAAGAGATGTGATTTTTGATGAGGTCCTTCCAGCAGCTCCATCAGTTTCTCTTGATCTTTTGGTCGAAGGTCCTTCTGTTTCTTTGACTAACCTAGTGGTTTTTTCAAAGATTCTTGTGGGTAGTATTCCTATTTGGTCCTCTTCACCTTCCATTGAAGACCCTACAATTATGCCTATAGATTTGACTCGTCTTGGGTAGCACCATCTCTAACACCTTCAGTTCTAGACTCCGGGAATGATTTGCTTGATATTCGGGTTCCATGTGCCACAGTGATGGATGTTGAGGTAGGTGGTGAGTTTGGTTTGGATGCATCGACATCGACTTCTTATATTGCTTCCTCTCTAGATGTGTATTGGTCTTCCATGGAGTGTCTACAACCCAAGTGGCTTCGGACTCTTCTCAAGGATGCTCAACCCATTCTTTTCTAGGAGCGGCGTTGGAAGGCTCCTTCTCAAGCTCCTTGTCTTGAAGGTTGACAGTTTTGGAGATCCACTCACGTATTCCCAGGCCAAGGGAAAACTGGAGTGGAAAGATGCCATGCTTGCTGAGTATAAATCTTTGATGAAAAATCAGACTTGGGAGCTTGTTTCTCTTTCTGAAGAAAAGAATGTTGTTGGGTGCAAATGGGTCTACAAGATCCAGTTTATTGCAGATGATGAGGTTGAGAAGCACAAGGCATGCCTTGTTGCTAAGGGTTTCTCTCAAAAAGAGAGAATTGACTTTCGAAGACATCTGTCCCAATTGCTCGGATGGATTCTGTATGGATGATTCTATCCGTAGCCGCCTCTTGGTATTGGAAGGTACATCAAATGGATTGAAGAGTGCCTTTCTTCATGGAGAGCTTTAAGAGGAGATTTACATGCAACAATTGTTTGGTTTTGAGCTTGAGGGTCCCACCTCCTTGGTGTGTTGTTTGACTAAGCACTTGTATGGACTTAAGTAGGTATCGCATGCTTGGTATGAGAAGATCCACTCCTTTCTCAAATGCACGTGTTAGAGATGTGAGGCCGAATATGATGTTACATTAGAATGGGGAGACTTTGGTAATTGTGTTATATGTGGATGATCTTCTCATTATAGGTAGCTCACCTGCCTTGATTCAGGACATGAAGTCACAACTTCATGCTACCTTTGAGATGATAGATTTGGGGCTTCTGCATTACTTCTTGGGCATTTAGATTGATCATACTTTCTCTGGGATCATTAACTCATAGCCCAAGTATGCTTTGGATCTTCTTCAACATTTCAGGATGGAGGAATGCAAATCCGCTTGGACTCGTTTTGCTTCTAGATTGAAGCCTTGAGTAGATTGCACGACTCCCTTGGTGGATGTCGCTCTATATCGGTCTCTTGTGGGAGGTCCCCTTTACCTCACTCACACTCAACCAGACATTGCATTTGTAGTTAGCTACTATTCCAGGTACATGTGGGCACATCGGGAGAGTCATTGGACCATGGCTAAGAGGATTCTAATATCAAAAGTACATATCGGATGGATATTCATTATTCAATTGGTGCACCTTTGATTTTGATAGGCTTCTCATATGCAGATTGGGCTGGTGATTTGGATCAATGGCGCTCCACCTTAGGCTTTGTCTTCTACCTTAGCTCCAGTCCAATTTTTTGGTGTTCTAGATGGCAGTCCACTATGTAGAAATGGCATACAACACACTGCAATATAATTCCATTACCACATAGATAAAAAAATATATAATGGGAATAACTTACAATTACAAATGGATACATTGCGCACACATGTATCCTGCACAACAAATATCTGCAATATATCATACTGTGACGAACCATCAACAACACACTTTGGGCAACAACATGCTTACACACTCCCAGATACAAACAAGTGGATGGATGATAGGTCATCATGTTTTTGGGAAATGTAAGGGGTCTACTTCTACTAATCCTAGGAAGGGGGAAGTAGTTGCCAACTTCCACAACTTCCTCATACCTAGCCCTATCTACCTCGACACACTTCTAATTACCTAACATCATAATTACATGTAAATGCAAATTACATAAGCATCTTAATTACACATACACTCATTTCGTCAAACACTTGGCGTACAAACTACAAAATGACAAAACTTCATTCATTGATTATTCAAACATGTTGGTTTGCTTGCCTACATCTATCCCCTCAAGACTTGTCGGTGTCCTTGATGACACATGAGCTGAACACTAGTGATCGAAGCACCAAACACTGTACTACAATCTCTTGTCACGCTCCTTCCACTTTCTCTTGTTCCAAACATCTGCAACTGGCTTTACTTTAGATTGCTTCCAACAACACATTGTTCTCCATTGCTCATCTCACTTCTTGCAATTAACCACATCACCAACATGATGGGCAATGCCCGTCGCCGCCTTTGTCACCTCTCCTTGGCTCTAGACGATCTCTTATTAGCTTTAGACGACCTTGCCTTGGCCTTTAACAAACATCCTTTAGCTTTAGACGACCTTGTCTTGGCCTCAAAAAAACATCCCTTGGTCTCAAACAACCCTGTCTTGGCCTCTAACAAAATTCCCTTGGCCTTAAACGACCCTTCTCTTGGGTCAGACTACCAACCTCTTGGGCTAGACGACTCACTTCTTGGTTTGGATGACCCAACTCTTAGGTCAGACGACCCTGGGCTAGACGACCCACCTTCTAGGTTAGACGGCTCTGGGCATGACGGCCCGGATGGTTCGCACAATTTCCTTGATGACCTAGTTAAATTATTTGACAACACAACTTTGGCAAACGACCTTCCTCATTTCTCAAATGACCCATCTCAGCTTCTAGATCGCATGCCTCTGTAGTTAGACAACCTGACACCAGCTTTAGACAACCCAATTGCCACTCTAGACTGTCCGACTCCCTCTCCAGATGGCTTGACTTCATTAGATGGTTTGTCTTCTTCCTCATACAACCTATGTTGGCTTCTAGACAACCTGCCTCTATAGCTAGATGACTTGTACGACGTGCTTTCACTCAAATGGCTCATATGGACTTCACAACCGCCTCCCATCAGACAACCCTCCAGATAGTCCGTGCAATGCACTCTTTCAAGTAGACCTCCTTGCCTTGAATTTTGTCCTGCTTTGCCTTGACATTCTTCTTGCTTCGAACGACACTCCCTATGATGTTGCTCAAGCTTTAGACGGCCCTCTCGAGCCCTTGGACGACCCGATTCCGCTTGCGCAAGTTTCTCCTTCATGAAATACGTCCTTGTTGCTGTGTGTCCTTGACTCCCTTCGTTTCTCTGTGCTTCCACCGCTTTTGGCACCCAAATTCTTCTGAAACCCCAACTAGTTTTGCCAGCAAGGGTTTGTAATTGTAGTTCTCTTCTCGACAAATGTGTTTCTCCATTGCAAATGTCTCACTTGCACACCAAATTGAAATTTTCTCGTAGTCGGACAAGGGTTTTCAACAAAACCCTTATTTTTGTTGTTTCGACGTGCCCTCACTTCAATGCTCCGATGCAATATTCTCCTTTGCAACTGATTTATTCTTCAGCTTGGTCGCTTCGAAATTCTATGTGGTGGAATGTCTTTGATTTGTCTTTTGGATGCTTAGGTACGTGTCCTCTGCTGTGCCCTAATTGCTATAGAATTAGCTAGCTAGTGTGCTCTCCTTCGGCTCCTTCTTGCTTCTTGGCTTTGTGTGTGAGATGAGCAATTGAGAGCTCTCTACACATTTTTGTAAGTTGAGGGAGGTAGGGGGACAATTGGCTTGCATACGACAAATCCCCATCCACTGTCTTAACTGCCACTTCAACATCATTAACTGATTTGCATGCAACTACTCGTTCCACTCACCATTTTTGTGTTGTGTGGCCTCAACTCCTTATTTCTCCTTGTGCATGGCAGGCTCACTAGAAAAGCATGTGCATCCCATTTTGGACTGCACTGACACTTTTTCCCAGATGGCCTAGGTGGCTAGATCGCCTGCTTGCACATCCAAACGATTCTGCACGCCCTTGCTCTAGATGGCTTGATCCATCGACTACATGCATTGGCACGGACCCCAGATAGTTCATCCCTTCCTTTAGACGACCCCACTTGGTTCCTTGATGACCCATCTTCATCTCGAACTTTGGATGACTCATCTCCTTCCTTGGATGACCCTACATGTTCGCCAGACGGTCTAACCCTTGTATGCTGTTGGATGACTTGGATTGGTATTTAGACATCCTAGGGTGTTCATTTGACTGGTGGGGGGTTGTTTGAGTCTCAGACGACCTTTCTAGATAGCCTAGGGAAGGAGGCTTGGAGAAACCTCTAAGGGCCGTCTAGGGACTTGATGTCCCTGCCAAATGGACAGGGTCCCAACTCAAATGATTTAGGCCTAGACAACTTAGGTCCTAACAATCGAGGCTTGGGTCCTGACTTCCCAAGTCCAGATGTCCAAACAACCCTAGAAGAAGGTTAGACATTGAACAACCTCTCTCTTTACCATTTGCATCATTCACTCTTTTGTCTGCATTATTGACTTCGTTGTTTGCATTGGCCACTTGTGCAACCTCCTCTTCTTGCACAAATTCAACTATTTGCTTGATCTTTGTCTCCTCGATTGTAATCAAGTTCACCTCCTCATTTGCAATCAGGTTTATCAAGTTCACTTCCTCTACTTCTTGGCTAGGTCTGTGACTATTCTTCAGCTCTCCGAACCCTCTCCACATTAATGGTTCGTCTCGACTTCAGCGCTTTGACATTCAGGTGCAAAGTGCCCCACAAATGGCATCGCCAACATTGCAAAATGGGTTTGCCTCAATATCATACTTAATTCAACGTCTTCTAGTTTTTTGGTTGTTGTGATAGACCGCACCGCCAATGACATTCTTCTTTGGAACAATCTCCCTTTGTGCTATATATACTAGTTGCGCTCCCTAGTTTTTTGGTTGTTGTGATAGACCGCACCGCCAATGCCATTCTTCTTTGGAACAATCTCCCTTTGTGCTATATATACTAGTTGCGCTCCCTAAGTTGAACTCATCCTTGAAGTCATTGTTCTTCTCTTTAGAGTCACTTCCTTCATTGACTTCTCAACCCCAACACTTGGACGATGAACTACTCTCATTCTCAAAATCATCACTCTCACTGTTAGAGTCACTCTCAACATCATAGTCACTTTCATCTTCAGGGTCACTCTCGTATGCATTAACATGACCCCAACATTTAATGACGTCTTTGCATCACTTTATTGATATGACATTGGAGGGATCGCCCTGATCTTCTTCTGGTACATGGTAAGAATTCCTTCCACGAACTACATCTTTTTTAATGCATCTAATGGATCTTCCTCAAATGGGTAAATAACCCACTAAATATTTGGTAGGACCGAACAAACTCTTCCTCACCTGGTTCCATTCTATAAGTTTCACCAACGACCCTATTGTGGAACATCCGAAATTCCTTCACAATGCTTCGTGCAACTCATACCAAGTCTGGTACTCACCCTTTGACAATCTCATGTATCGGTCCATTGCGATTCCATGAAATGTCATAGGGAATTACCTTCTCTAATATGTGTCATTCTTCTGTCTGTTTACTTTCCACATCATGAGGCAAATTTTCCAATGTCTGACTAGGTCTGTTTTCCCACCATGAAACATGGGACACTTGTGCGATATACCAAAATTGGTTTTCCTTATGATAGGTTGATTCGACATTGGCAGAGGTTGTTCACGTGTCCCGTTGTCTTCATGCACATCATCAGGTGCACCCTATCGCAATTGCTCTTGTGCTGAACTCCCATCCCACATACAATGAAACGTGCCAATGTGCAGTTGCTCCAATGTCGGACTCCTGTCTTGTTCACCATCGAGCACACCAACCTACAATTGCTCTAGTGCGGGACTCCCATCTCACGCATTGTCGGACATGTCATCTTGCATTTGCACCAATGTTGGACTCTTGTCTTGCTCACCATTGGATACATCAACTTGCAATTGCTCCAACACCATACATTTGTCATGCATTCTTTCTACCGCACAACTTGCTCCAACCACTCCTAGCCTTTCCTACCAAACCAGGTTTTCTCCTCCATCAAACTTGTCAGCTTTGTCATGTCCAACTTCATCAATGTAAACATGAACTCCCATATTTGTGTGCATGTCTTTGCTTGCTCAAGTTCATTTGTGTAAATGTATGTCTCCACTTGTGTGAACTCGTTCGTCTATTCACACATCTTTGTCGCCTTTGAATATGTTATCACACCTTGTTTGTCTTCATCAATGCACACTTCCATTTCAGCATGCACATCTTTGCTTGTGCAAACTTCTTCGTTGGCATGCACATCTTCATTGGTGTGCACTTCCATATTGGCTTGTACATCTTCACTTGTGCAAACTTCCTCGTTAGCATGCACATCTACTTAATGCTTGAACGCTTGTACGTCATCGTCTTGCAGAAATGCTTGCACTTCTCCCTCATGCGCGAACACTTGACATAGCCAACTTTGCCATCATGGTTGTTGTCACGTACCTCTGCATCGTCAAGTAACTCCTCGCTATCATGTAACTCTCCATGTCAAGTAACTCCTCGCCATCATGTAACTCTTTGCCGTCATTCAACACCTTGCTGTCACATAACTCTCTACTGTCACTTAACACCTTGTTGTCACAACTCTCTGCGTACAAACCCTTTCATGCCTCCTCTATGTGTGTTTGCTTGTGCATCTGGTTGCGCATCCACTTGCAAGTCTGCTTCGTGTTTCGACTCTTCGTTAGTGTCAACAAACATGTCTGCGTTGTCTTCTACTGCAACCTCCAATCTCGCCTCCTCTCAAGGGAAACTACTTTGTTCGTCAATTGCATCCCATTGTTGTCATTGTGTACCTTCTTGAGTGATTTGCTTGTCACAATTCCATGTCACCAAACTCGACCAACTTTGAACAGGCAACGAGGCTAGAATGTAGAAATGGAACACAACACATTGCAATACAATTCCACTACCATTTAGATAAACAAAATATACAATGGGAATAACTTACGATTACAAATGGATACATTGCGCACACATGTATCTTGCACAACAATTATTTACAATACATCATACTTCAACGAACCATCAACAACACACTCTCAGATACAAACAGGTAGATGGATGACAGATTATCATCATGTGTTCAGGAAATGTAAGGGGTCTACTTATACTATTCTTGGGAAGAGGGAGGTAGTTGCCAACTTCCACAACTTCCTTGTACCTAACCCTAACTACCCCAACACAACACTTCTAATTACTCTACATTGATGACATTTGAATTACATGAACATCATAATTACAAGTACACTCATTTCGTCAAATGCTTAGCGTACAAACTACAAAATGACAAAATTTCATTCATTGATTATACAAACATGTCATTTTGCTTGCCTACACACTATTTCTCAGTCTTACATGGAAGTTGAGTATTGTGTTGCCAATAAGGCTTCCAAGCACCTTCGATGGATGCTTATGATATTGGAGGAGGTGGGCATTCCTTAGTCCTACCTTGTCACTCCTCATTGTGATAATCATAGCACCATCCAACTTGTCTGCAACCTAGTGTTCCATCAATGAACCAAGCACATTGAGATTTGAATGCATTATGTGCAATCTTAATCATAGCACCATCCAACTTGTCTGCAACCTAGTGTTCCATCAATGAACCAAGCACATTGAGATTTGAATGCATTATGTGCAATCTTAATGCTCATGGGATGCTTGATCCTTTTTTTTTGCCATTAGTAGAGTAGGCAAAAAATATTTTGACCAAGATCATGCCCAAGGTACCATTTGTGCGCATGCGGAAGTGATTTGGCATAAGAGAGTGTCCCTCTAGGGGGGATGACTGATAAGGGTCTCTCTTTGTGTCCCTTGTTCAGCTTAAGGGGGAATGTTGAAATATGTGGTGGTTAAGCTTCACTTGAGGCCACGACTGACTTTGTATTGTATTCTTTGTATATGCCCTTTGGGCTCTTGTACACCTTGTGAAGGTGATTTTTTTGTAATATTTTATTATTTAACCTAAAAGTTGGTTTCTTAACCTTGACCTAAAGGTCACTTGTAATTGGGTATAAATACCCCTCATACCAACCTTTTTTATTATTGGTTGGGGTGTATTTTATATTCCTTTAGTGAGATATTTTGGTGTCCACGGGCACCCTCTTATATCATGTGTTTGCTTTCTCTGAGTTATTTCTGCATTTCTGGTTAATGTGCTGATTCCATTCATGCACCAAATCGTCTGCCTCAAATATTATTTCTATTGCTGGTTTAGTATTTTATTTTCACCTACATCTGCAGATTATAAGCCATAGAGGAGTCAGTCAAGGTTAGTTATTAATGGATGTATTGTGAAATAGAGTTGGGTTGTTGAAATGAAGTAATTTATGTATTGTGAAGGGTACAATGGCTTATGCTGATCATTTGAATGGCCCTTCTAGCTGGTGTTTAGGAACCTTGCAAACACAATTACCTCCTATATCAATTGTGACTGAATAGCCCTGGGCTTGGCATGGAGATTATGTCATTTTACATTCGACCATTCTACATACACTTTATGCATGATATTTTGCATGGTTCTAGCTGAAGGTACATTTGATGTAGGGTTTTATGTATTCATCATGAATGGTTACTTCTCTCTGTGTGGGAGGCATAAAAGGATTGCATGGGTAATGTTGTCCAACTAAAAGGAGGGGGACAAGTTTGTGCCTAGTTTGGTGTTTATCTCATCATGCCTGGTTTGGCATGGCTAAATCTGTTTTGGCGTTTATTTATAATTTTATTCTTACCTTGAGTAAGGTACTGGAGGTAATATTGATGATGTGATTTTAGATTTCTAATGGGGGAGTAGAGCCATAGGCGAGTCGCTATTGAACTTGGATTGTTAAGGAACATATTTGGTGGCAACCATAGGGTGGAGCAAATGTATCAATGGTCAAGCATCCCCCACATCTTAATAGGTCTATATTCCACAAGTTGTTCTATATCTAGATCCATAACTGCTTTTTGATCCCAGTTTATATCATGTCCTTTTAAATGGTGTGCTCTCTATGTTCATGAGTGATGTTGTACCAAGAATTGGAAATAGCTACTTGGAATCTTCATACACGAGTATTTGAACGAGGGATATCTAGATCTAGAAGCACTCAACTTGTGACGTATACTTTTTAAGGAAATAAGGAATTGGAAAAAAAGGATACAGAAAACTATGGAACAGTGACTAGAACTTTTGAAAAATCCTGGAAATGCTTTTGCAAACTTTGAAAGGTTGCATGCTTCTGGAAATTGGAGAACAGAAAACATTTCTGAAAATTTTGGCTGAATGTAAATTTATTTTCAAAGTTGAATGTAGTGCACATTACCTATACAAGTCCCTCTTTTTAAAGGATAAAGTAACACATATGAAAACTTTAGTTACACCGTTTATCTCCACATATCTATAAAAATCAACTTAAATACAATGTAATAACTAGACTTTACATAACAATATTTGCTTTGCATCTTAGAATTTGTGCCTTTGGTCCTTTTTGTATGTTTCTCTCTTTTGAAATGTGTCTATTAAACATTCACTTCTCTCCTATATTCCACGAAATTCCAGGATGGGGACGGTTGGACGGCTTTTTGGGAAGGTGTGATGTGTTTTTGGATGGCATGCCGTGTTTCCAAGACAACCTCCTACACCCAGGAGTTGTCCCCATGGAACATAGCTTCTGTCTTTGTAAATATGATTGAACCTTCAAAGATAAAATATATTGAAAATTAAATGTTTCTTCCAACGACAGCAACAGGTATGTCTCTGAATTTCTAATTTTTGTTCTTTGGCTTGGATTGTTTCCACAAATTCTGTAATTGGGATTTTTTGGCATTGACTTCAGAAAGGCTTCAGGTCTTCTTACTGGTCTCTTGAGAGATCTTCAGAGATTTTGCTGAGAAAAGACCTTGACCTCTCATATTGTTATGACATTGTAAAGAAAAACTTCAATAACTTGACTTTACAGTAGCCTGGTTTGGCCATCAGAATCTGATGGCATCTTCTAGGGTGCTGTTTTAGAAATGGGTTTCCTTTTTTAAAGTACATCCTACCTCTTGAACTCTAGTCTCCTAACAGGCAGAAAATGGGTCTCTTAAGTTTTCTGGTCTCAGCATTCTCTACACATCATTTTTACAATTCTGTGATTTGTTTGGGCAATTCTGGTGTTGTGTTGGCATGTATCTCTGACAATTTTCTGCAACATAGTAGAGAAAATCGGAATTGGGCTAGAGAAAAAATCAGGAATCGGGAAAAATCGGCAAAAAAACCCAGAAGAAAACATAAATTTTCATTGAAAAAACGTTTTTTTCATGCATATTACAATGAATTAACATTATGCAAATCAAATATTAATGATGTAAGGCTATAAGCTTAAACTACACATGAAAGTGCCAAGTGATAAATCATACAAGGCTTAGGCTTAAAGTACACATGAAAGTGACAAAACACATCCTGTATTGCTTATAATATGAAAAGGTACAAATTACAAAATGTGTCAAAATGCCTCAATAGGCCCACTATCTACTGTCTTGCAATTCCTTTGCCCTTTGACCTAGAAGAAGCCCTAGTCTCTCTTTGTTGACAAGCCCTTGCCGATTCTTGTGCTCGTGCCTCTTCTTGGTCCTTGGCTGCTCTAGGTATTCAAAGTTTTGTAATTCATCCGGGGAGAAGAGAGGCTCTTCTTGCTCCTCTTGCTTCACATCTATGATCCAATCAGATGATGGATCAATGTCACTTAGGTCAATGGGCTTGGTACTTGTTTTTGTAATACTTTTTTGGTGGAGGCGAAGGTTGTAATGCACAAACACAAGATCATTCAACTTTTCTTGTGTAAGCTTGTTGCGCTTCTTGGAGTGTATGTGCTCAAACATACTCCAATTGTGTTCACAACTTGAAGCGTTGCATGGTTGAGATAAGATTCTGATGGCCATGCGCTGCAAATTGGGTGTAAAATCACCAAAGTCCTCCCACCATAAATCTAGAAACAACCAAAAAAAAAAAAAGAAAGTCCTCTCAAGATATTTGAATGCCTTTGCCCTTTGCCCTAGCAGAAGCTCTAGTCTCTCTTTGTTGTTGTGCCCGTGCTTCTTCTTGTGCCTTGGTTGCTAACGCCCGTTGCCACTTGTGTTGGGGGTCAAGGGGCAGCGCCCTTCGTGCGTACCCATTAATACCTTCACTATTTGAACTGAATTTTTCTCCTTGTTTGCATTTTGGTGCAGAAAGGATGCTGCAAATACTAATACTTCAACAACTCATAGGCTGAATAAAACACCAACAAATTAACTTAAATGATGATTGTGATTGGTTTTAACTTTTTAGTTGGGTGGCTGTTGGCAGCTATTGAATTCCTTCAAACCGTAAACAATCCACTGTTAGGATGCCTTAGTGTGTTTGGTTTGGTGTGGTATCAGGTAGGCAGACCTCTTTCTCCCTACAATTATTGTTTGAACTGCTCTGGGCGTTCATGTGTCCGCTTACACACCAGACAACGTCCCCTCCTCATAACCGCTCATAGGGGGCGTTGGCGTTGGCGTTTCAGCCAACACTATGGCTAAAAACGCAATTGTGCCCAGGGAAGTCACAATTAAGGGCTAAATATTTTATACCTTGTAATTATTATTATACTTTGTAAAAAAAAAATTGTTCATTTAATATATCTAACTATTATTTAGTTAATATATTCAACTATACTTGGTTGGTTACTCACTATAATATACTTTTAAAATCTTTATTAAAGTTCCAAAATCTCACCAATTATTTAAATCCTGAAGCACAAGCACTCCGGTTTAGTTCAACCGATTGTGTTTGTTTAATAAAAAGACGGTAATTGAAAAAAACTACAGTAACAAGTAAGATATTAAAGTTAATATGTTTTAAAGTTTTTATTAAGGAAACTCAAGATTAAATGAAAGAGAACGGGATTATATTTCTTATCATTCTTTAAAAAAAAATAATCGAAGTAACAGGTTGAATGCCCTTTATAAACTAAAACTATAACAGGTGAAAAGAAAGAAATTGAAAAAAATAAGTGCTCTCTAAGAAAATTGGCCGCAGCCTCTATGTTTGCGGCTGCAGCTGATTTTTTCAAAAATTGCCAAAAAAAAAAAAAAAAAATAACCGAGTCTAGTTTTCGAGGCAAGTTGAATTGGGTTGTTGAAAACAATCGCGAAAAATTGCGACTTGCCGATTTAAATCATGATTTTCGTAACTATGTTATGTAGTACTAGCAAGACAAATAACAAAAAGTTACGGTTGTACATACCATTGCCAATTCCATCTAGGCCTTTGAAGAGTATCTCCATGAATTTTCTTGGTGGGATACCCAAAAACGAGGCAGAAAAATGATTATCTGTTTGTTATAGTTGATCGATTTAGCAAGATGTATGTGTTGGTGCCCTTTAAGAAAACTATTTCAGGTTAAGAAGCTGCCTACAAGTTCTTTAAGGTCTGGGTCTAGTTTGGGTTGCCAAAATCTATTGTTTCAGATCCGTATGGTGGATTTGTCAGTGCCTTTTGGAAAACATTATGGGACAAGATGGACACTAAGTTTAACAAGTTTACAGCTTTTCATTTCCAAAGAAATGGACAAACAAAGGTTGTGAATAGGAAATTGGTTCGTCTTTTAAGAGGCTATAACTGAAGGATTCCAAAGACTTGGGTTGGGAGTTTGCCTTATATTCAACATGCGTATGATAGGGCAGTTCATGGTTCCGCTAATGTCACCTTTTGAAGCTTGCTCTGGATATTTTCCTAATTCACCTTGCAATTTGGCCTTTGAGTTCTTGTAGAATGACGTAGATAGTCATAAGGAGGTAAACAAAGCCAACGGATTCTTGGAAAAGATCAGGTTGATTCACCAAAGGGTCCAAGATAGCCTAAAGGAGAGCCAAGCCAAGTACAAGGCAAGGCATGACAAGCATAGGGTTGACCATACTTTTCAGGGTTGCACTTGGGAAAAGACAAGATTCATGGGGTTGGTAAGAAGTTAAAACCCATTTGGTGTGTCCTTTTCATATCCTTTGAGAAGTAGGAAGTAATGCTTTTGAGTTGGATCTCCAACCTTTTATGAAGATGTACCCTGTTGTAAATATGGAGAACCTGATGTTGTTTGAGCCTTCTACCCTTGATGAAGAGCAAGAAGGGCTGTCTGTACCATCGCTTGAAGATTTTATTCCCAGCAAGGATGCTCATCTAGATGAAGATACCATGTTATAGAAGCAGGTTCATTCTACCTGCCAAGGACAACAAGAGTATTGGCAAGTGGGGCTCAAGGGACAACTAGTGAAGAAAGCAAAGTGGTATACTAGAAATTAGGTGGAGGAAAGATTTCCTCACCTAGTTCAATTTCTAAGCTTTTGAGGGACCAAAAGCCTCCCACTAGGGAGGTGTGATCTAGATTGAAGACTGAGTCAAGAATTAAATTTAAAAAACCAAAAAAAAAAAAAAAAAAAGTCAATTTTTGGATTTGAAGAGAAATGGGAAAATGAAAGGTCATTGGAGAAGAAGTTGAAGAGGAAGGGTATGAATTTTGGCCTTTCATGCCCCACTTTCCTTCCTCATTGCTGGAAAAGCATAAATAGGGGGGTAATGTTGCGTTTCCCAACAATTGGCAAGGTAGGAGTTGGGAGAAGTTTGAACTGTGTGAGCTATGCTTGTGGTTTCCAGGAGACTTTGTTCCAGTTCAGACACATTGTACTACTAATTTTCAGTAGTATAAGTTGCTGCAGCTCTTTCTTGTGGGTTTTCTTTCCCTAGAGGGTTTTCCCCACTTAAATCCTTACATTCTTGCTGGTCTTTTGATGGCTTAGATTTATTGTCAATGGTTATTTACTTCACTATGCTGCAGTTGTGCATTGTTTTTATTTTATTTTTTTGAATTTTCATTGGTGGAATCGGTAGCCGCCACGAATCCGGGCAGGTTGTCCGGCTTTTATGGCTGCCACAGTATTCTATGCTGTCCGCACCAGAAGCGGCCACACAGTTCTTCGCGCAGTCCGCCCCTATAACCACCATACCACAATCATTTTAAACCTTTTACACCGTTGAAAGCACTAGGAAAGGGACAAGCGTTCAGTCCGGCGAGGCCCAAGATTTGAACCTTGGACCTCCGCCCCCTTACGGGGTTTGGTCGAACCAATTGGTCTACACCTCGGACCTGCAGTTGTGCATTGTTCAGTTGAGTTTTTTCCTTTTGATGTAGTAAGCAAGGTATATTATTTTATTTTCAATATTTTTGTTGAAAGGTCTGGGTGAGTGAGTCAGTTTGAGGTCTTCCACGGATCACCCTCTTTGCTGCTTCAAAAGTACAAAACAATCCTTCCAAGGAAGTTATCCCAAATGAGGTGAACAATTCTATAGAGACCAGCCTTGAGCCGAATAAGACAGATTGAGAACTCATAAGCCTAGACGTTGCTTCTCATGTAAGGATCCATGATCTTGAGGCCATTAATGTGCTATAAATGCTGAATTCAACTTGTCGGGGTTGTTGACGATTCTCCTCCCTTTGAGGATGAGGAAGAATCAATAGATTCCAATATACTATTGTTTGAAGATGTAACAGAAAAGAACAACACATTGCATAATTAGCAGCTATGAGCGGTATATTTGTCTCTTTAACCTTGCGTGTGGAAGGTTTTATCAAAGGAAGAAGGGTCATGGTTTTGAATAATTCTAGAAGTACTCGTAATTTCCTAGATTCTGTATTGCTTTGGGTTTTTCAAGTGCATCAAAATTGCTGATGGATCCAAACTCAATTGTCATACATGCACTAAAGGGCTCACCCTTCACATGGGAACTTATTTTGTGCACTTTGATTTTTATACTATGCCATTGGGTGCTGCTGATGTAATTTTAGGAATCCCGTGTCTCAATTGGTGATATTAATATATATTATCATCAGGATTCTATGAAGTTTATGCAACACTCAACACAACACCAAATTCATGGGCTCAACCTTGAGAAATTGAGCTGATTTTGGCACATATAATACAAAAAGATATAAGACAAGGGACCTTAGGTGAGTGGTCATTATAATGCATGATTGGAGACCAATCAAATTCAGAGGGTGGATTTGTAACGAGCTCAAATACTGCATAGGGAAATAAAAAATACTTTTTAGGAAGAGAATAAAGAAAGTACAGCTAAGACAGGATAAGGTAAGCAAGCTAAGAGAATAAAGCAAGTACAATTGGAAAAATATAGCAAGTTCAGGTAAGAGAATAAAGCAAGCACAGTTGGGAAAAAAATATAGAAAGTGCAGGTAGAAAAATATGAAGTATTGCTGGAAGAATAAAGCAAGTATGACTAGGGGAATAAAGTAACAATAGAATAAAACACTCCCTCCTCTATAAATATGAAGCGCTTCATGAATAAGGGGTATTTTGTTGAACTGAAAGCAAGAATAGAATAAACACACTCCCTCATCTATAAGCATGGAGCACCTAATGGAGAAAGGGTCTTTTGCTGAATAGAAAATTGGTCTTCACACTAGAGAGGAGAGAAGATTGGTTATTTTAATTAAATTGGGAGTGGCTCACCTGCGAGCTTGGGCTGTTCTGTTTATTGATTCTAGCAAAATAGGTCTCTCTCTCTCTCTGTATATTTTATGTTTAATTTCAAAAGTTTATTTCCAGATCTGCGTTATTGTATATTTTTTGATTTTATATTTCAAAATCTATAAGAAAAATTGTGTGCCAGGGTTTTTTGATTCAGTCCAAATTTCAGATTTCAGATTTTTCTTAAGTTTTTAATAGTTTAAGTGAGTTTCAAATTCAGACCCACTTAGGGTCATAACAAACTCTCTCAATTTACAATTTAATGTGTCAACAAAGGTAAAGGTAAAGGTGGTTTTTAAGGTCATAGATAAACCAGCACGTCTATGGGGCATATGAGATCCCTTTGTGTGAACAAGGGAACACTTTCACTCTACCTTATATTATTAGTTCAATAGCGTTACTTTGTTCGTTTTGACCCCTTGATCAATCTCTTGATAAATCATGAGTCTTGTCTGTTCGTCTAAGCTTGAGGTGGATATTATAATATGTTGTGTCTATTTATGTCTCTATCTGTAGAAATCCTAATGTAATGTAGCAACAAAGGTAAAGGTAAAGGTGTTTTTTAAGGCCATAGATAAACTAGCACGTCTGTGGGGCATTTGAGATCCCTTTGTGTGAACAAGGGAACGGTTTCACTCTACCTTATATTATTAGTTCAATAGCATTATTCTTTTGGTTTTGACCCTTTGATCAAGCTCTTGATAAATCATGAGTCTTGTTGATTCATCTAAGCTTGAGGTGGATATTTTATTATGTTGTCTATCTATGTCTCTATCTGTAGAACTACTAAATTTATCATTGTTCTTATTTTTCATTATCTAAACAATAAGCTTTGATTAACTAAACATTACTTACCTTATATTAATCACTGGCTGGCACCAATAGAATAAAAGATAATCATTTGATCATGTTCAGTAGTTTATAAGATAATATGGGGAAACTTATAGAACAGAAGACTTACATTGTATCTTCACTAACAGCTTATTGTTGCACTATAAAAACTTCCTAGGACTTTGTTTACTTTATTGCCACTTCTTTAACCAATGTCCTACAAATATATCACCTACTAGAGGTATTGTTGAAGTTGTTGATTTAGTGCATGCCTACATGAAAATTGTGATATTCCTTTTTTGAGTGGCTAGTCAGAAATTAGTTTACAATTTATGTTAGTTTCAATCTTCTTTTATGCAATTTACCATAGTGTTTCCTTTAAAGCTAATTGATTTTCTATTTAATTTTCATAACCCTAGGCCAGCTCAAAATCAAATGATGGTCATAAAATTTAACAGATTGGTAATATGACTTTTGTTTTTTGTATTGTTGACCTATAGAAGGCATCTCAAATAATGATGTGTGTCACGTGTGCTTCGCTGTGCTTGATAGGCAATGAGGAGGGCAGCATTATCTTTGGAGAAGTTAGCAGATGCAGCTCGTGAAGAACTTCCCGGCACAATGGCAGCTGTCAGGCTTTCAGGGATGGAAATTAGTGATCTTACTGTTGAACTGAGCGATTTGAGGTAACGTAAATTGTGTCAAAATGGTCTCTGTTGTGAACTTTATGACTTTAAGCCACAGGTGAAAGCATAGATTTTTGTCTTCTTGTTGGCTTCTCAAAAATAATGTTATTTTGTCATTATATTGTGGGTGATATTTGTGAATCTGGGGATTTTGAATATAGATATAATATGAATCAAATCATTCATAAACAAAATTAGAAACACGCATTAGATTGGTGTCTAGGATATCAAATTCATAATATTGCTTACATCATGCTTTAGGTCGAAAGTAAATATTAGGCTGTATTCTTTTCTGTTGGATTGGTTAGATTGTTCGCTTCATCTGGAAATTTGTGGGACCTTTGTATATTTATGGCAAGAACCACACCATTCATGAAGCAGCATTCAAAGATTCGTAATTTGGGAAAGGCATCAAGTTTGTAATATTGCTTATACTTTTCTTCCAAAATGGCGTAAAAAAATTTGAACTTTTGAGAAAGTTTCTCTCAGGAGTTGGTTTTTGCAATCTAGATTCTATGTTAAGTTCTCTATTTGAATTTTATATAAGCTATATATTTATTTTCTATACAAGCTATCTATAGTCTGAAGCACCTGTTTCATTTATTTAGCAGCAAGAATAATTGCATGCTATATTTTGACTAATAACCCTTCTGCTCAACTTGGCAAAGTCAGAAGAAAATCCACTAGAATTTGTCCACCTGTAAATTGATGTTTTTATCTTGTTAAACATGGATTGGAATTAATAAAATTTGGGATTTCAATGGCTATCAGCCAGGAGATTTCAGACGGTGTGAGGAAGTCAGCCCAAGCTGTACAAGCTGCAGAAGTAGAAATACGTCGCCTTGGTGTTTTTGCATCTTCCAAAGCAATTAGTATGTTGGGAGACCCTTCCTTTAGCACCGAATATTCCATGTTGACTTTCTGTTCATTTCTTCTGAAATTCTAATGTTTATTTTCTTTCCTTTTCCGGTGATAGCTCTGCTGGAAGAACGTGCAAACCTTCCCATTGTCAACATGAAACCAGTTGTAGCAAGTGCTGCAGAGACAACTTCACTTGTTGTTCAACGTGCCCGAAGAGCACTGATGCACATTATATCTATGTCACGTTCTCCTTCAAGCACTCGTGAAAATAGATCAGAAACATTGTAATGAAATACTGCAATGATTGCAATTTTTCCAGGACATTTAGCTCTGTGCAATGGGAAAGCAATGAATTGTCTGTATGGTAGCCTTTTTGCTTGATGCCATCAAAATGTGCATCAGATTCAAACAGCTCCAATGTAGGCAGTTACATCTAGGAAGAAAACAAGAGCCAACATGCAAATTGAAAGTTGAATTATGTCTAAGAATGGACATGAAGAATGCCAGCCCTAAGAAGTACCTCCATTTACATGAAAAATACATGAAATAAACCTGATGTGTCATGCTGTAGACAAACAAATTATTTGACTTTGACATCGTAAAATTTCTCCTGAGCATTTTTTATGCTCCTAAACTGATAAATATGCAGCAAAAGAAATATGGCAGCCTGTCTTCGGAGGTGATTGAGGACGTATTGTCTAAGATGGAATGTGTTATTTCCAATGTAATCAGCATAAAATAAATAGTATTAAATAGGAGAGAAATCTGCGAAAGGAACAATGTACTACTAATGAAGAACACAAATATTCATTTAAGCAAAATCAATAATAATCATGGAAGAACAGGAACAACTCAGATGTCCAAGATAGGCCAATCACATGCTCATCTGTTAAATCTCAGAGTACTTTTTGCTTACAGCTCCTTTTATATATGATGCAACTCTTGGTATCATCATCAATATTGGATAACATTGAAGAAGAGTACTTGCTAATATGTGAACTGGCATTGATTTTCTATTACATTACCTGTGAAGTACTTTAAAAAGAGAAAATTTTTCCCGTCATTGTTAGAGTAAATGGTATTACTAATTTGGTTAATCGTCAAATGTTACATAATGTTTGTTTAGAATACCAGCCATTTACTCTTATGTTCCATGAAACAATCCACTGTTAATATTGAGAAAAGTGACTTTTCCAAATGTCCACACACATATCGAGCAGTGTCAATGAATACAAAGCTAGTCTGAAGACTGTTAATAATAAGTTTGGTAAGAGTTGTTGCAACCAAGTGTTTGCTTTTGGATAGAAATATTATCAGATGCATGGAGTCAGTTGAGGAGTGGAAGCAGTTGTTTGCAGTTTAGGAGTGAAAGCCCAGACATCAGGATTTTATGGTGTCAAGATGATTAAAAATATTTTTTTGACAAGGGAGAAGCAAGCTTTGGCAACTCATGTTCCACTCCCACATTTCGAAGTACCCATTCAACACAGAATATGGAGAGGGAAAAATAGTTGATTACTGATGCCCTAAATGTTTTTCCCATTAAAGCATGAAAGCACTGTCTTAGAGAATATCTGAAGAAGAACTGCTTATTGAGTTTGAATGAGTAGAGGTCCATCCTAAAATCGATGTTTTGCCCAAGAAGGCTTTCATTTGCCAATTCTTTGCCAAATGGGCAAATGAGAGGGAGCTGGTAATATAGGGTTGTGATCAATTTGAGGGGGGTTCATTGTTCTTTGGTAATTGTGTCTGCATAATACTGCAGAACCTTAATTTTTTATTTTTATTTTTAGGATTAAGAGATCTAAAAGGTGTGCCTTCTCAAATGGAGTATCTAGCCGTGGTTGGAATCCTTGTAAACATTTAAGCAATGTCTCACTAAAGCTTATTTGTATTTTTTTTTGTATAGAAGTAAAAGACATTGTGTTTATGCATGTCTTGAATTTGGTTGTATCCAATTTTTGATAAGTTCTTTCTCCAAAATTCAGTAAATTGACTACATAACGCACAACTTGTTAACTACGAGAGCTTGCTATTTTAATGTTCCCTTTCTCACTTTACAAGAGATTGCTCTTCGTGGACCAAAGGAAGAACCTGGAATAGTTGAGAAGAGCTTTAAACACTGAAGAATAAAGAAGGGGAGAAAAGCGTGTGTGTGAATTGAAAAGATGCAAAAATTTGATATGTCAACTTCACATCAACTTGCTTAGTTTTTTGAAGCTAAGGTTTGGAATAGAATGATGCCCAAGATCAAGAGTCTTCATAGGAGGAAGTACTGATAGAGAAGCAAGATTATGAGCCTTGGAATGTCTTATTGTGTTTTGTAATTAAAATTAAAGAACTAAATGACATGATGCACTTTCTCTGTGAGATTAGTCATGTATTGTATACAAGGGGTACATTTTTCAGTTTTGTTGTACAACGGGATGGGGAGCGGATAAGACCATTCTCGCCACCATTCCTTTCCACTATAACTCTACACCTATGATGAGATTAGATTAGACAACCTCTTTTCAATTGTCGGATTTCTTATTGTTATACTTGTTGAAGAATTGCTATTGAATAAAGACTAATGATTTATTATTTCAGTGATTGTGTAATTGTGTGTGGTGATCACTTATTGCATATGTTGTTATTGAGAATAACTTTTTGTATGGGATCATTACCTATCTGAATTTGGGTCATACATTCAAGAGATATACAAATATGAATCCAATCAAGCAACTTGCTCAAAGAAGTAGGCAATGACAACAACATGGTGATCAACATGTGAGGAGATCATCAAGGGTCATAAAACAAAGAACAAGATAACAAAGGTTGGAGAAGGTGGTAACAAAAAATGGCTCATTATGAAACATTCATTACTAGAAGAGAAGCGGATTTGCCCCTTCGTGGGATGAAAGTGTAAAAGGGTATTCTTCTACCTTGTTCCCTAAAGAGAGAGATGACAAGACTTGATCCTTCAAGCACATCCCTCTAGTAAAAGGAAAAAGCTGATCCCTTTACCGCCTCAATGGAAGGGATGCCATATATATTTGGAACGAAGTGGTGCAAAATTGCAAAATTTGTAGACAATATTTGAAGAACATGGTGGACCCACTTGAGTAGAGAGTCATCCTCTATCAAAAAGTAAATCTAGAAGACTTCGACAAGCAACTCATTATTTGGAAAGGGTGGTCATATTCAACAAGGAAGACACAAGATGAATTGGAAGAATGCATCACAAGAATCATTTGAGGTACAAGAAAAAGTCTAAGCAAATGTGCGTTTGATAGGGAATGAGAGGGGATTTTGCCAAGAGTAATTAATAATACATAGAAAAAAGGTTAGTGTAGTCCCTTAGAACATTTTGTGAAGAGGCCCTCAACAAGGTACTGAGTATAGAAATTAAAAGCAAAATAACTAATTGTGGGGGTTGGATGACAATTAACTTTGATGATGCCAATAATAACAAAGAGACAATTTTGAAATTCTTCAAAAGGTTATAAAATGCCCATATTAAAAAAATTCAAGAAAATAACTGAGGGGGGGAATTAATAGAGAATAGATTGTAGGGTTGAAGGCCATAGCAGTGTGATGTGTTTGGAGGTATTTTGTGACATCTATGACATGGCATAGATCTTGATTATGGAATGCCTATTCAACTTGAAGAAGAATCCATAGGTATTTGTACATGGGCATGGAAAATATTTCACCATCCATACAAAACCATCACTAATGGATGATTTCAAAATTCTTGAGAAGTAAATAGGTGAAAAATCAAAACTAGATTCATGGTGGCAATTGTAGGAGGATTTAGTATGATACTATTGCAATACTTATAATCATGTGCCATTCTTGTAGCGAATGGGCTGATTTTGCACATAGTATTCAAATGGGTGGAACAAATGTAGAGACTAGGCGAAATAGGTAAATTTGACAATGACATTCAAGCCAAAATTTATTTATTTTTCTTGTTTGGGATTTTGTGTATTGAAATTCAGCTTGGCAAAGACCCTCAAAATATAGAACTTATATCATTTTTATGTTGTAAAACCAATTTGATTGAAAGTTTTGACATTTCTTGGCATTTTATTGTTTGCATTACCTATTCAAGTTTGACAAAACCAATAATGTTTTTGTTGGAATTCACAATATTTTCCAGAAACTAACAAAATCAATCCACTTAAATCTTATACAAAAAGCATAAAAAAGGATGAAAGAAAGAAAGATGTAGTGGGCACTTGTAGGCACTAAAAATAATCACTATATTATTTGTATATAAGAATCATGTCACTTTGATTATTGAATGGATTGGTGGGGGGTTATTTATACCAATACCAAAACCCAAAATACATAAATGAACTTAACCTTAAGACCACATAACAAGAAAGGATTTAAGGTTAATTACAAGTTTATACGACGAGTTTAACCATAACAAGGTTAACCACGACCCATAAGACTTACATAATAAAGTATTATTATAAAGTCAATACATTGTATGATGAATGCCCTTAGGCCTATCCAAGAGTAGATGATAGAATGTCAGCCTTGGCCATGAATTAGATTACACTTTCAACATCCCTCATAATTTGAACTTAGGGGCCAAGGAGAGAAGTCATTAGTGACAATAATATCTCCCCCCCATAATGGATGCTTTAGTGGGCCTCTATAGTTGAGGCAAATTTGTTTGAATCTCCCTAATCATTTGGAAGACGCCCACTTATCTTTTGAAACTTAGCTTCAATTCTTTGAGATTTTAGCAAGCGTTTCTTCGTTGGAGACCTCTCTCTTGTGGTATTTGCAAATGGTCTTTGACTTGTTTGAATACTTAGCCTAGCCCTTGGGCCCCTTGGTCTTAGCCTCCTTAGGTTTTTATTTGTTTGCATGAGCCTGCATTTGTGAAGTGCCAACATAATTCCTCATTGCTACCTAAAAATGAAAAAATGAACTAGAAGAGCAAAAGGTTGATCAACAGTAAGAGTTTTTTGAGATTCCAAGAACATAGGAATCATATGAACCATGAGGTTCAACATTTGAGAAGGGGATAGATTGACAAGGACAATTTTCACGTATTTTGCACCATCTTTCTTTTTGTCTCTAAAAGATGCAGTATTTGCTCTCAATGCCTTAAATCTTGCAATATAGTCTACAATCTTATCAAACATCTAATATGAGATAAGAAAGTTGTAATTCCAAGTGACTTACTTCAATAAAACTGACTTTTCCCAATAACTCATGCAACTTTGACCATACATTATAGGTTCACTTTCCTCTTTGATATGGAAAACCAACTCTGGTTCAATTAGCAAGGAAAATAGGCCAAGCTTCTTCCCTTTGGTGGAGAGTTTCTTCATCAAGGACTACTACTTTATCTTCTTGAAAGATGCACCATAGGTTCTTATTGCATAGTAGGCCAATCATTTGAGTTGACCAAATACAATAGGTTTGACCTATTAAGGTGAGTAACTAGGGCTTCGTGATCCATCTTACACAATTTGACCCCTAACACTACAACAAGTCCTTGAACTGATGCCACCATTGCATAGAGCTTGAAAAATCATGTGATTTGAAAAAAAGGATCAAAATGCTTTTGTAAGCAACAATTATGGCCTTCAGAAGTTTTCCCTAATAGACCCCAAAAATGAAAAACTAAAATACCAAACCTTAGAGAAGTGATATCCAATTGCTTGTTGCCACTTGGCGATTCATAATTTGTTGGTTTCTTCCACTTATAATTTGCCACTTCAATGCCTTTGGACCTATGCAACTTTGACACTTGGTTGCTTGTGATTGTCAAGGTTGACATAAATGACATGGCATGAAAAATGACCACATCGACCTCCACATCAGCCTTAGATCTACTTGTATTATCTAAACATTCGAACAAACTTGGTGGGGATCGAACCTTGGTCTCCCATGTGCTAAGTGCAACGTACTAGCTAAAACAACTACGTGGATGGGAGTAAAATGAAGACCCCTTAGATCTTCTCCACCCTCCAGTTGCTTGTGAAAAAGACTATCATGTGATTCAAGCACACATCCACTATCCCCAAAAATCTTCCTATTGTCCGTTCTACCAATGCTCACAATAGTGATCGAATGAGTCGTTCCTTTATGGAAGATAACACATTGCCTATTCAATGCAAAAGATGAAACTAACATGACTCAATCCTATGCCTTGCTTTCTCTAATACTGGGTTCAAACCACCATGCCATGCTCACAGTTAGGACGAGGAAGACGGTTTCAAAAAACTTGTTGGATTTGTTGATTCCCTTAGCCAAGTTGTTGCTCTCTTCCTTAAGGAAAAATGATGCTTGTCGTGATTTGAATCTAGTTGTGCAGTCTGAAATGCCTTATAGTGCATTGATCTAGCCAGAATGGCAACCCTTGTTGATCCATTGGAGCATGCCCTTCATAAAGGAAGACATTGTGCATTTTCAGACACGAGGACGCCAAGCCAAGGATAGGGTACATGAATGGCCATATATTCAAATTTAAAAGTGTGTGAAACTTTGAATTGAAATGAGTAGCCCCTTTGAACTAAGATCTTCAAAGCCTTCCATCAACCATCGATCATGATCTTTTGGATTTTAGATTCTGAAACCATTTTCTAGAAAGAACAATATGGATTTTTTTTAAGTTTTTGGAAAAGTGAATGAGAAAGAAAATATGTAAAAGATCCTTTTTGCCTCTTATGCCGAAACAACTAATGAGACTTTTAAAAGAGAATCGTCCTTCAATTTGAAAGAAAAATTGGAGGCTTTGAATAACATTTTTGCATCACCAAGCTAGGCAACTCTATACCCGCTCTCATACCAAGTTGGAATGCACAATATTTTCCACAAATGTATAGAAGCAATCCATCCACTCAAATCTTATAAGGAAAGGGTAAAAAAATACAAAAGAGAGAAAGATATAGTAGTCAACCATAAGCACCATAAATAATCATTATATTATTATATTGATAAGAATCACATCATTCTATTGATTAAATGGTGGGGTGTATTTATACCCATACCAAAACCCAAATACATAAATGAACTGAACCTAAAGCTGACCTACCAAGAAAGGCTTTAGGTTAATTACAAGTTTATAAGGTGGGTTTAACAATAACAATAACAAGGTTGACCGCAACCCATAGGGCTTACACATTAAAATATTACAGTAAATTCAATATATCATACAATGAATGCTCCTAGGTATATCCATGATTACATCATACAATGTCGGTCTTGGCCATGAATTATATCACTTTCAACAGTTTCAATGTTGCTACATGTGAAATATTGAATAAATGTCACAATTAATGATATTTAAACTTGAAATGAGATTATTTTAAGCTCATTGGAAAGTTTAGAATAAGCACTAATGCAAAGGTATAATAAATATGTTTTAGCAATGTTTGCCTTCTTGCTTTATAAGTTTCAAAAAATTTAAAATAGATTTTTGATATAGGTGCATTTGTGACATCAAACTTTCACTAATCATAAGAAAAAACAAAATCCTAACACTAACCTTTTAATAACCACAATGATAAGAAATATGTTTTACTCAATAGGCCATAAGTATTATAAGTTGAAGTAACAATTTTGTCAAAGACAAGGACAAAGTATGTAATAAAAAATTAGTGAATTTCAAAATATGGTAAATGTATAAGGTTTTCTTTCTAAAATTGATTGAACTTCATTAAAGTATTTGAAGGGTTTCCATATCATGCTAATAATCAAGTCAACATATGGGATCCAAAAGATAAATTGATCATCTTTTAAGCATATTACATGAATAAAGAAAGCAATCCAAATCAACCATAAGGCACTTCAAAAGCACCCACCATAAGATCCTTAGCAAGCATTGGCATCCTACGTGGTTCCAAAGGTAAAATAAAAGATGTAAAGATCCCAAGAACCATCATGAGCATTGTGATATTTTTTTTTTGGTAAGTTGGAGATGTTATTTATAAGGGTTTAAACTGGGTCCCCATCCCAGATGTACAAACATTTGTAGTAGTCGGGAATTCTTTGATACTACAAAATCCTTTTCTAAAAGGGATGGACCCACTGAAAAAGTACCATTCCCGCGTAGGGGAAACAACAGACAAAATTCCCTCGCAGGGGAGATTAAAGCCGGTAGAAGCGGACTGCAAGCCCACGCAGGGGCTGAACAACACAGACAAAAACAACCAAGTACCGTGCTAAGGCCCTTACTAAAGATATATAATCCTAAAACACAAAAAACCATGGAGTCAAAAACTTGCGCACTGCCACCCGAACAGGGATTTCTGGATACCTGCAGGAAGTTACAATTTTGAAGCAGGTCAAGGATCAATCTCTATGACATCCTCACCTGCATGTTCAACGTTCTGCTGGAGGGCTTGTTTCAGATCCGAGATCGCACTTTCAAATGCCATGATGAAGCTTCTGAGGAACATTCTTGTTAGCTAGTTTGAGATGCCAGAGGTCGGAGCCGAATCCTCGCTGACGTTGTCACCCTCCAGGGGAGGGAGGGAATTCTGGCTTGAATCGTCCTTGGGTTTTTTGGTGCGAGACGATCTTCGAACATGAGGGGAAGCCTCTTTAGTTCTCACCCTACGCTTGCCCAGGGGAGTCTTTTTGCCAATCGAGGGAGCGGGATTGGACGGTGAAGCAGAGGTTTTGGCAGGGGAGGCAACAACCTTGGGAGGGGAGCCAAAGGGATTGATTAGGGAAGCAGAAGGCTTGGGAAGGGAAGCGGGGGGATCGGCAGAAATGGAGGGCTTGGCTGGAGAAACAACACTTGCAGGGGTGGCAGAAACATCTTCACTGTCTAAGGGCTCACTGGACAAAGAGTGAGTAGGGCTTTGGTGAGGTGGACAAGGGGGGCTCTACTGCAAGGGGTCGCCACAATGGGGGGATTGGACATGATGTGGTAAAATATAACGACAAAAATACCCTGGTGTGAGGGAGGGGCGGATTTCTTACGGGCGACAACCATGGAAAGGTGAATGGAACGGTGAAGAAACCTTGGGATATTCATGGGTTGAAACCTCTGATGTGGTTAACTAAAGCAAGGTGAAAACTGACCATTGGTTTGTTGGGGTCATCATAAGCCAAATACTGCATGAGAGGGATAACGACAGTGGAGAAAGAATCAAGGAGAGACTCTCTTTAGGGCCACCCTGTCCCACAGGAAGTTCTGGTAATTAGGGAATCCCTCCAATTCTGGCTCCCAACAGTGCTTGTCACGACGGACCAGACGACCCGTCAAGGGCAAAGCCGCAATCTCTCTAATCAGTTGAGGAGTAACCTTGAAGCGAATGTTTCTAACACAAACATGGCCATTCGACCATGTGCGGACAAAATCTGTAGTAATGTCGTCCTCGGCTCCACGAATCTTGGATAGCAGGGTAAAGAGCCTATAGCCTTGTAGAAAGACAATTGACAGAGAGTCAAGCTGGAGAGAGCTTGGTTCTACGAAGGCCATGGCGGAAGGGGAGGGAATAAAAATGAAAGGTGGAAGAGGGGAGGCAAAAATTGGCCAGAGTAACGACTTGCAGGGGACGTCGATGAACAAACGACGAGCAAGGGATAAATAAGAGGAGGGAAGTGGAAGGGTCAAGTTGAGGAGAGTGGATGGAGGATAGGTGGACGACCGACTGCCAATCCGAGGATGACAGGGATAAGGAGAGGACATTGGGACGATATCCACATGGGTGATGATGATGTTATGGGAAGGAGAAGCAAACGTGGCCAACGATGGAAGGGCAAGCGAGGGAGCAACCGAAATCTTTGCTGCAGGATTTGGGGAAAAATATTGGTAAGCAAAAAGGGTGAACAGGAAGTCCCACTCATTGTTATGATTAGGATGAGTGTCAACAGGTCGACCAATCACGAGGTGGCATCGTGCCATTCTCCATAGGGAAAAACGACGGAGGAAGACCTGGAGAATCACTTGCACAACTGATGGCAAGCCGAGATTCACACAAACACATTCACAGTAATTTCATGGTAATTTCATTAAAAATAGCTTAATACAGTTTACAGTAGTCTCTCCAGTATACCACTTCTTCCCCAATCCCGAACTTCACCATCCCCTTTACAAAGATTTTCCTCGAGTTTTTAACGAGGCCTCAATCCTCCAGGCAATCAATGCCTCCACCAAACAAATTTCAAATTCAAATTTCCCCCCAGGACGAGAATTCAAATTTTGCCATAAATGGGCCACCGCCCGAACCACCATGGAGCTTGCATTAATGGTTTTCCTCGACCTGCAACCGCCGTCTTCGTCAGATCGATCTCCTGTACCGTGGTCTCCTCCATAATGGCCATTACTTGCGTCTGTTCCATTGCCTGTTCCTGTTACTTTGTCAATAAAAGAAAAGAAACGCGGTCGTGGCTCTCATCTTGATTCAATACACGTAGCTGTCCACGTGTTAAATCTGACCTCCCCTGGTTGTCCGCATACATACTTGGCTTTACCCACCTCTGTCCACAACGTTTCCAAAACACGTGCCCCTCTCCATAGTTTTGATACACGTGGCTGCCCACGTGTCCAATCCTGCCTTGTCCGGTCTTCGGTTCATTTTCTTTGGTCATGATTTTACTTGGTCGCGATATCGCGACAGGTCGCAAAATCGCGACATGTCGCGATATCGCGACCAAAAACGCTTCCTCAAGCCTCAACTCTTTGGGGTCACGAAATCGTGACATGTCACGATTTCGCGACCCCTCCCCTCTCTCTCTCAACCTTCTCTTTGCTGAAGCTCCTCGTAAATTTCTCTGCCTTGCGTTGTCTTGTGAAAATGCCACGTGGCGGTTTCTAACCGGCCGCGATATCGCGACAGGACCCTTTCTCCTTCACTTTGCATTGGTGACCGTCGCGATATCGCGACGGAACCCGCCAAAGCTTCACAGCAGCTTTCGAGGTCGCGATTTCGCGACCCCTCCTCCCTTTGCCTTAAAACTTCTCCAAACCCAAACATTGCTTTACAAAACCTTCTCCGATGCCGAAAATAAAAAGATCAAAGTGCAAAGAACTTAAAAAGAACTGAAATTTTTTTGGATGACGCAGGATTGCCCTACTGTTTTCGGATGCTCCTGCATCAGACACCCGGGGTAAATTAAAAGTGATCCTCACTTCTGTTTTGTTTGGGGAAGACCCAGGCGGTCAACCTCCGTCTTCGACAGCCAAGTTGCGTCCTCAATAGGTTTGCCCTTCCACTTAATTAAATACTCAGAATATTGCTTGTTTCTGGTGCTTCTGCCTTCACGGGTGTCCAATATTTCCTCGACCTCGTCTGTGGTTGGAGTAGAGGCTGGAATTGGCCATAATTCTGCACTTGCTATTTCTGTACCCTCCCCCTCATGATATTCCACTAAATCTGAAACATTAAAAATAGGTGAAATATCAAGCCAATTGGGCAACTCCACTTCATATGCATTTCCTGACTCCCGCCTTCCCAGTATTCTGCATGGTCCAAACTTCTTCATCTTCAATTTGTTATAAGTCTTGGCAGGGAATCTCTCCTTCCTGAGATGCACCATGACCTCATCTCCCACTTTGAACTCCTTGAACCGCCGCTTCTGGTCTGCCCTTGTCTTGTATTGAGTATTCATTTTTATAATTTGTTTTCTTACTTCTTCATGCAGACTTTTCATATGCTCCGCAAATTCTTCGGCCTCGGCACTGCACTTTTCTCTTTTGTCCAACTTCCTCAGTTCAGACACATTTCTTGGGCTGTTCCCGTATATTATCTGGAATGGAGACTTGTTGGTGCTCTTATTAACTGAACTGTTATAAGCAAATTCTGCCTGTGGTAAAACTAAATCCCATCCTTTAGGCTGATCTGATATCAAACATCTCAATAGATTACCCAGGCTTCTGTTCACCACCTCTGTCTGTCCGTCAGTCTGTGGGTGGTATGCAGAACTGAATTTCAGGTCTGTTTTCATCTTCTTCCACAGAGTTCTCCAAAAGTACCCAACAAACTTGGTATCTCTGTCAAAAACTATGCTTCTTGGCAAACCGTGAAGTCGTACCACTTCCTTGAAGAATAACCCAGCAATGTGGACTGCATCACTTGTCTTCTGGCAGGGAATGAAGTGTGCCATCTTGGAGAATCGATCAACCACCACAAACACTGAGTCATTTCCCCTCCGTGTTCTCGGCAATCCAAGAATAAAATCCATGCTTATGTCCTCCCATGGCCTCTCAGGTACGGGTAATGGCTGGTATAATCCTGTGTTTTGCCTTATGCCCTTTGCCATTTGACATATTCTGCATCCTTGCACAAACTTTCTCACATCTTGCTGAAGTTGTGGCCAATAATAATTTTCATCCACTAGGGCAATAGTCTTATCCCTTCCAAAGTGTCCAGCCAATCCTCCGCTGTGCTTTTCCTTGATCAAGTTCTCCCGCATGGAGCTCCTTGGAATGCATAATTTGCTCCCCTTGAACAACATTCCATCTTGGATTAAGAAATCCAACCATTTTGTCCGGTCCACCGTAACAGGTGTCAAGCAAGCCTTTCAAGCTTCTGCAAAATCCGGATCTGTAGGGTACAGACCTTTCAGTTCTTCAAATCCCACTACTTCCACTCGTCAATTTCATCGCAAAGTCCGCCTTCCGCTCAAGGCATCCGCAACCTTGTTTGACTTCCCACTCCTGTGCTTCAAGCACAAAGGTATAACTTTGAAGGAACTCCACCCACTTCATGTGCCTTTGGTTCAGCTTTTGTCCGATCGTTAATGTATTGCAAAGCCCGATGGTCGATAAATAGAACAAACTCCTTTGGTAATAAATAATGTCTCCACTTCTTCGGAGCCCGAACTATAGCATAAAATTCTTGGTCATAGACAGAATATTTTTTTCGAGCATCATTCAACTTCTCACTAAAATAAGCAATCGGCTTGCCTCCTTGACTCAAGATGACCCCTATTGCACTCGCCACTGGCATCACAGTCCACCTGAAATACCTTGCCAAAGTCTGGAAGTGCCAAAACAGGTCGTTCTGTCACCTTTCTCTTTAATGTATCAAAGCTCCTTTCAGCCCCAGATGTCCATTTGAACTCCTTTTTATCTCCCCTCATTGTTTCTGTGAGAGGTGCACAAATACTGCTGAAGTTCTTTATGAACTTCCTATAAAAGCTGGCCAAACCATGAAATGACCTCACTTCTATTGTGCTTCTTGGGGTAGGCCATTCAATGATGGCTCTTACCTTCTCTGGGTCCATTTTCAGACCTTCTGTTGAGATTACAAACCCCAAGTATACCAATTCCTTCTTGACAAAATTACACTTTTTCAAATTTATTAATAACTGCTCTTCTCGCAGTTTTTCAAAGACCCTCCTGATATGCATCAGGTGTTCCTCCAGGGTCCTGCTGAATATCAATATATCATCTAAATAAACAATAACAAACTTTCCCAAGAACTCCTTCAGTACTTCATTCATCAGCCGCATGAAGGTACTTGGTGCATTGGACAGCCCAAATGGCATGACCAACCACTCAAACAAGCCCTCTCTTGTCTTGAAGGCTGTCTTCCATTCATCTCCCTCTCGGATACGGATTTGATGATAGCCACTTTTTAGGTCAATCTTTGTGAAGTACTCAGCTCCACTTAAACAGTCCATGATATCATCCATTCTTGGTAACGGGAATCTGTACTTAATAGTGATTTTGTTGATGGCCCGTGAATCTGTACACATCCTCCATTCCCCATCCTTCTTTGGCGCCAGCACTGCAGGGACTGCGCATGGGCTCAAGCTTTCCCGAATTAATCCCTTTTCTAATAATTCTTGGACTTGTCTATTTAATTCCTCAGTCTCTACAGGTGTCATCCTGTGTGCAGCTTTATTTGGCAAGCTTGATCCCGGTATTAAATCTATATGATGGCTAATTTTCCTTACTCGGGGTAAACCCTCAGGCACATTGTCAGACACAATATCTAGAAATTCCTCCAGAAGATTTAGGACTTCTACTGGGGTATCCTGGCATTCCTTCCCCCTAACTCTAGGGATTATTGCATAACATAAATGTTCATGCTTCAACCCGTTCAAGAACTTCCTCCCCTCAACTAAACAGACTCTGAAATATGACATACCTTTTCATCCGCATCCTTCAAGGGCTTTAGTTTATGGCGTACACCATTCTTTGTCAATGAGTAGGTGTTGGCTCGGCCATCATGTACTGCACTTCGGTCAAACTGCCAGGGTCTCCCAAGCAACATGTGGCAAGCATCCATGGGCAAGATGTCACACAGGACCTCATCACAATAATTTCCAATGTTAAATTTAACGGAACACTGCTCATTGACCAAAGCTTCGTGGTCCTTTTGCAACCATGCGACCCGGTATGGGTGTGGGTGCTTCTTCCTTTCTAGCTGTAGCTTTGTAACCATTTCCTCAGAAACCAGGTTATCCGTGCTACCATTATCAATAATGATATTGCAAACCTTGCCCGCACATTTACATCTAGTGCGGAATAAGCTTTTCCTCTGGTCCGTGTCCTTCTCCCCATTCAACAGGACTCTTCTTACAATCATTGTCTCTCCTCTCTCCCGCTTCTTCGGAATGCTCGGATTCAACATCCTCCTCTGCCACAGCAGCTCTGGCTGGACCCTCAGGCCTCTTGTTTGTTCTTTCTCGGTGTTGTGGACATTCAAATGCCCGGTGTCCTTCTTCACCACAGTGGAAACACGTTCCACGAAATACTCCTCTTCCAAATCCTCGTCCAGATCCACCCCGTCCTCTTGGGTAGCTGTTCTGATCTCGAGGCTGATAAACATCCTCTTCCTTTTGGTCTTGGTTACTACTGGCTTCACCGGCCTTCTTCGGATCCTTGTACTTTTCCCCACTGGTTCTCCCACCAGTTCTTCCACCTCGGCCCCTTCCTCTTTGCTTGCCTTCAAACCGCCTATTCAGCTTTTCTTCCACCTTCAAGGCAAATTGGTAAGCATCCTCAATGGTGCTTACTCGAACCAGGCTCAGTTCTTCCTGGATACCAAGCCTCAACCCATTAATGTAACGGGCTACCTTCTCTTTGTTTGCCTCTAAATGCCCTGTTCTAATAGAAATCTTGTAAAACTCTTCAGTGTACTCTTGGACAGTTTTGTTTGTCTGTCTCAAGCTCTGCATTTTTCTTAGCAGATCCAACTCGTAATCTGTCGGGATGAACTGTCTTTTAAGCTTCTCCACCATTCTATCCCATCTCGTTATTCTCTCCTTCCCTCTCCTCGTTCCTCTCCAACTGTATTCCCCTCCACCAAATGCTGGCATGGCCCTTCAACTTGGTCTTAGCAAATCTGACCCGGTTAGGGTCTTCAACCTCCTCATACTCGAAATATTCCTCTAAATCATTTATCCAGTCAATCACTTCTTCTGGATTTAGGTTTCCCGAGTATGTAGAAACCTCCATTTTAGGTTGCTTTCCAATCTGAGAGATGGCCTTATACAACCGGGCTTGAGCCGGATCCACAGCTTCTTCTTCTTCCTCAGATCGTTCTTCCTCTTCAACTTCATCTTCACTTTCCTCTTCCCCTCCGGGTTCGCGCCTTCTACGTAACTCTGCTTGCAAGGCTTGAACTTGCCTTTGCAAGGCCCGAAAGTCTTCGGCCGGCACCACACCTCCTCCTCCGCCTCGGTTCCTTCGTGGAGGCATTATATATATATATATATATATATATTATATATATTTTTTTTTTTAAATCTTCCCACAGATCCTGGTGTAACTGCCTCTTTCTCCGGCGATCTGTTACACGCTCAGGAGCTCCCGCTCTGATACCACTTGATGGCAAAGCCGGGATTCACACAAACAATCTCACAGTAAATTCACAAAAATTTTCATTAATTCATTCAATAGCTCAATACCAAATTACGGTAGTAACTCCCCCGGCACAACACTTCTTCCCCAATCCCGAACTTCACCATCCCCTTTACAAAGATTTTCTCCGAGTTTTTAACGAGGCCTCAGTCCTCCAGGCAATCAATGCCTCCACCAAACAAATTTCAAATTCAAATTTCCCCCCAGGACGAGAATTCAAATTTTGCCATAAATGGGCCACCGCCCGAACCACCATGGAGCTTGCATTAATGGTTTTCCTCGACCTGCAACCGCCGTCTTCGTCAGATCGATCTCCTGTACCGTGGTCTCCTCCATAATGGCCATTACTTGCATCTGTTCCATTGCCTGTTCCTGTTACTTTGTCAATAAAAGAAAAGAAACGCGGCCGTGGCTCTCATCTTGATTCAATACACGTAGCTGTCCACGTGTTAAATCTGACCTCCCCTGGTTGTCCGCATACATACTTGGCTTTACCCACCTCTGTCCACAACGTTTCCAAAACACGTGCCCCTCTCCATAGTTTTGATACACGTGGCTGCCCACGTGTCCAATCCTGCCTTGTCCGGTCTTCGGTTCATTTTCTTTGGTCATGATTTTACTTGGTCGCGATATCGCGACAGGTCGCGAAATCGCGACATGTCGCGATATCGCGACCAAAAACGCTTCCTCAAGCCTCAACTCTTTGGGGTCACGAAATCGTGACATGTCACGATTTCGCGACCCCTCCCCTCTCTCTCTCAACCTTCTCTTTGCTGAAGCTCCTCGTAAATTTCTCTGCCTTGCGTTGTCTTGTGAAAATGCCACGTGGCGGTTTCTAACCGGCCGCGATATCGCGACAGGACCCTTTCTCCTTCACTTTGCATTGGTGACCGTCGCGATATCGCGACGGAACCCGCCAAAGCTTCACAGCAGCTTTCGAGGTCGCGATTTCGTGACCCCTCCTCCCTTTGCCTTAAAACTTCTCCAAACCCAAACATTGCTTTACAAAACCTTCTCCGATGCCGAAAATAAAAAGATCAAAGTGCAAAGAACTTAAAAAGAACTGAAATTTTTTTGGATGACGCAGGATTGCCCTACTGTTTTCGGATGCTCCTGCATCAACAACATTGGAAACATACATCATTGGTTAGCATGGAAACCCTTATAGGACTTGTCAAGTGCTTTCGTGAGCGCCAGCTGAAGAATATCTGGCGGGGGGAATCGTGCCATACCATCATTGGCATCTGACCTATGCCCAAGTTGGCTAACCTATCAGCCAACTCGTTTGCTTCCTTGTACACGTGGTTCGCTTCCACCTGGATGTTCTGACACAATAATTCCTTGCTTTTCTGGATCAGTGGTTTGATGTTCCACGGGGGAATTTTACTAGATGTGATGTAGCGAATGATGTTTAAAGAATCCCATTCAACAAGAATTTTGAGGCAAGTGTTTCTGATCAATTGGAGACCTCACCACAGAGCCCAAGCCTTGGCCACATTGTTGGTTTGATGGTGAAGGTTCTCTATGAAGGCCAAGACTATCTCCCCAAGGTGGTTCCTAACAACACCCGCTGCTCCTGCCAGTACATGATTCCCTTTAGACGCCCCGTCGAAATTCAATTTTAACCATCCTTCCGTCAGGGGATTCCAACAAGCTTTGAAACATGGATGGGGAGTGAGAAGGGGCATGGTGGGGATGGGAATGTTGAGGGAATTGATGATGCTGGCTTCCCCCTGGCTGAGCGAGAAGCTTGGCCAAGGGAGAAGTTGAAAATTTTCAGAAGCATAGGCTAGGGATTTTATGGCCGTGGAAGTAGGGTTGTTTGAGTTGGTGGAAAAAACCCTGCGGTTGCGCTCTAGCCACACCTGCTAAATGAAGTGATGGAGGCAGATTTTCCACAAGAAGGCCACCTTGGGATGCCGAAAAGGGGTGGGCCATTGGATGAACAAATCCATGAGGGATTTAGGATGGGCCCACTAAATTTGAAAGGTGGAAAAAATGAAGTCTAGGCCTTCCTTAGCAAAATCACACTCAACTAGCAGGTGGTTAACGGATTCCCAATTGGATAAGCATAGGTGGCATCTGTTGGGGACCGGGATTCCCCTCTTCATGAGGTTGTCAGTGGTGAGGGCTTTGTTTTGGATAGCAGTCCAAGCAAAGAAACCAATTTTAGGGATAAGACACTTAATCCAGACAACTGTGAAAGGGATCGGAGAGTCACGGGGGTTAACCAGGAGGGAGTGAGATGAAATTATCGAGAAATCCCCACTGTCCGTCCCAGTCCAAATCGAAAGATCCAGGGTGGTAGAGGTGGGAATTATGGTAGTTCTGAGCAGATTAGACAGATAGTCCCCCGCTCTGCCTGGGAAAGTCTTCCATTGACCCTGCCTGTCTATATAATCTTTCACCTTGATTCCCCATCTTCTCTCTAAACCCGGTCTAATATCAGAAAACTCAGGGAACTCCTTGAGGGGTTTATCTTTAAGCCACGTGTCTTCCTAGAAGTTGATGGATGATCCTTTACCTAGCTGCCATCGAGAGCCTTTGATGATGAGAGGTTTTGCTTGAATAATGACCTTCCAGAAGGCGGATCCATTAATAGGGATGTTATTGTCCATCAGAGACATATCTTTGAGATACTTGCTCTGGATAGTTGAGACCCATTCCACTTTAAAGTTAGTAAACAGTTTCCAGGCCTGCTTTGCCATAAGGGCTAGATTCATGTTGGTAGACCTTCTCAGTCCGAGGCCTCCTTTGTCCTTCAGTTGATAGACCTTATCCCAGCTCACAAGATGATTTTGTTGGGTGTTTTTTGGACCCGCCCATAGGAATTTTTTTTGGATCTGCTCAATTTTGAAATGAACCGAAGCTGGAGCTTTGAAAATAGACATGAAATAGATTGGGATGCTTTGGAGGACAACCATGGTGAGGGTTGCTTTGGCTGCTTGGGATATTAGGGAGCCTTTCCACGCTGCAAGCTTGTGTCTGATCCTGTCAATAACGTTGTCCCACATTGACTCTCTCGGGCTTTTGGTGAACAGGGGTAGACCCAGGTAAGAGGTGGGAATATATGCGATGCAACATTGAAGGATGCGAGCAATCTTCCATTGCCTGTTGCCTGGAGTGTTGAGAAAATAACATTTGCTCTTGAGGTAGTTGATCTCTTGGCCTGGAATAGAGGCATAGCTATCAAGGATCCCTTTGATGGATTTGGCTTGGACAATGAAGGCAATGGTTGCAATGATGGTATCGTCAAAAATTTGTTGATGGGACAAGGGAGGGGATTTTGAAGAAGCCTTGATCCTTGTAATACACCATGTCGTACATGCTTGCTTGAAAGTTCTGCCCAGGGATTCAACAAGGATGATGAACAGGGAAGGGGATAAGGGATCCCCCTGTCTGATTCCTGAGGCGACGGAAATAACCAGCAGCCAAACCATTGACTAAAACTAATAACCATGGATCTGAGATGCATCCCTTAATGAGGTTAATCCATTCTGAGTGAAAACCAAACCGGGATAGGACTTTCAGGAGAAAGTCCCTGTCCACCCTGTCAAAAGCTTTGCTGATATCCAATTTTAGGAACATGGTAGCTTTCTTGTTGCAGAGAGTTGAGTGGAGCGTTTCATGGAGGGAAATGATGCTATCAGTAATGGATCTTCCTTCAACTGAGCTACCTTGGCAAGGATCAATGATGGAGGGGAGAATTTTCTTCAATATTTGAGCGAGGGACTTGGTTAGGATCTTGTAGATGATGTTGCACAAGCTAATGGGCCTAAAGTCATTCATGGTTTTGCACTGGGGGCTTTTAGGGACCAGGGCAATGAAGGTGGAGTTGGTCCCTCGAGGGATGATTTTGGTGAGTTGAAGCTCCATGATGGCATTGCAAACATCTTTTCCCACTATATCCCAAAAAATATGAAAGAAACATGGGGGGGAACCCATCCGGACCTGGAGCCTTGTCAACCTTCATGGAAAATAAGGCACTCTTGATTTCCTTCTGAGACAGGGGTTGGATCAAAGATTGATTCATTTCAGGGGTGACCAAGGGGGGAATGTTTTCCAACAGGGCTTCCTGGGCTGCAATGTTGGTGGGGATGGCAACTCCCATCATGTTGTTGAAAAAGAATGAGGCTTCCTCTCAGATCTTGAAGATATCCTAAGTGATAGTTCCATATTCTAGGGTGAGCTCCTTGATCTTATTTGTGCTTCTGTTGCGCAAAGTAGATGCATGGAAGAATCTTGTATTAGCATCCCCATCCTTGAGCCAGAGTGCTTGGGATTTCTGTCGCCATAAGGTCTCCTCTCTAGCAAGAATGTTGTGATATTCTGCTAGAAGTTGTCTTTCCTCATTTGTCAATTGAGGGGTCCATTGATCATGTTGGGTTTACTGTTCTAACATTTTGAGTTGGCTTAACGTTTCCTCTTTGGCCTTGAAGATATTCCCAAACACTTCCCTGTTCCAGATTTTTAGGTTTTCTTTGATGGACTTCAACTTTTGGGAAACCTGAGAGATGGCTGTTCTTGGGATAGGGGAATTCCACCACTCACCAATCCTCTATTTTAGGTTCGGGTGATGGATCCACATGTTCTCAAATATGAAAGGGGTTTTAAAGGATGGGGCCTTATTCGATTCTAGGAGGAGAGGGGAATGATCGGATCCTATTCTGGGGAGAGGGATCAAGGATGTGTCTCCAAATAGGGGAATGGCCTACTGAGAAAGGAAAAACCGATCCAGTTTAACTTGGATTTGCTCATCCCCAACCCTTTTATTGCTCTAGGTGAATTGGCTACCTTTGATCTAGATGTCCATAAGCTCATTCTCAGAGACAAACTCTTGGAAGTCCATGATGCTTTTGGAGGGAGTGCATGCACCCCCTTTCTTATCAGAGTGGAAGAGGGGGAATTGAAATCTCCTGCTACCATCCACGGAAGGTTGGAGAGCACATATTTCATAAGAGATAGGGATCTCCACATGCTGCACCTTTCCATGGGATTGTTAGGGGCATAGATGTTGGACAACACCCAAGTGAAATTGTTTTCTTTGCAGTAGAAAACCAAGTTTAGGGTCCTGTTGGAATAGGAGATGACTTTGCCTTCTACCTTTTCAGGGTCCCAAAAACACAGGAGGCCTCCCGCCAATATTTAAGTTGGGGATGAAGCCCATTGGCCCTTTTTCCAAATTTTTTGAACTATATTGTGAGTTATTTCAATATTGGTTTTAGTTTCTTCAAGGATGAGTATGGAAGGTTTGTACTCTTTCCTTATGGTGCGAGCTAACCTCTGTTTTCTCATGATGTTAAGACATCTGATGTTCCAGGAGAGAATCTTCATCTGGATATTTTAGCGGATTTCTTGCCTCCCTATTTTTGAAGAGGGGGAGGTTTGGGATTATTAGTCTCATCCTTAGCTTGGTTAAACAGTGTAGGGCACAGGGTTAGCTGCACTCCGTTCACGATCTGGTCATCGGTATCCTTCTTATTTTGCTCTTGGTTGGATGGCCGACCTCTTTTATTTTCACCCCCGGTGTCAATGGGGCCTTTTATGCTTCTCGTGATGATGGAGCTAAAGTCTGCTTTAGAATGGGAGGGACTGGAAGCGTCTTCTAAGGATTCAAGATAGGAACCAAATGGGGACAAGGGTTTTTTCGAGGGGCAAGGCACACCCGACTAGAGGAGGGGGTTGGGATCATACAAGGGATCGGGATGGGGAATGATGGGGGAGGGATATGGCGGGGATGGGAGCAGAAGGTCCGAATTTGGTAGGGGATGGAGGGGGAAAGGGATAGGTGGAGGGGTTCTGCATAGGAATGGATTTAGGGAAGATAACCTCATCATTTGCAAAGCTTAAGGGCCCAAATCTGTTAGGGAAAGCGAACATAGAACATACCTGATCAGAGTTTGAAGGATTGCTGATGAGGGGTTCCTGGTGAGCAGTCTACTTCCCTTTATCTCTTTCCGGTTGGGTGCTCCCGACTCCTTTGGAACGATCATTGCACTCTCCCACATAATTTTGTTTAAAATGAGGAGGGGGAGCTTTGACTGGAGCTTCCTGCTGGGGCTTGAGGGATGAACATTGAGATCGAAGGTGCCCCTAGGATTTGCATTCAATGTAGAACACAAGTTTGTTATCATATTCAAAAAGCTTGGCACCAAAGGAAGTCCCCATAAATGAGGTTTAAGCGGGTGGGGAGTTGGGAGGTAAGGTTGGCATTGACACAGATTCGGGCATGGCCCATGCGGGAATCGCCACGAGTTCCCCAATGTAACCCCCTATCCACCGAAGGATATCTTCATAGCAGAACTGGATGGGACGCTCTGGGAGACAGACCCAGATTGGTGCAAAGTTGATGTCCTGAGTTTGGGGGTTGAAGTCTTCCCCCCATTTTCTTAAAAATAAACTTTTCCTACCAAAGAACCAAGGTCCCCCAGTGAGGATCCGAGCATAATCATCCTTTTTGTTCAGACAGATCAAGAAGAAACCTCGAGAGAGGGCCACCAGCTGAAGGCTTCCCATCATTCACCATTTGAAACTAGCCCATCTTCGTATGGATTCCATATCAGGTCTCCCTCCCATGAACTTGCCTACTAGAGAGAGGGATTCGTTGGAGAGTTTCTCTGGCATGAACGAGACAGGGAAGACCATATTCTCTCCTGATACGGTCACAGGGGGATGGTTTGAGATTCCTATGGGGCTAGGTTTTGCCTCGCTCGTGACCTTCTCCAAGTATGTCAGAGGGGCGTCAATATTTCCTCCAGGGTTCGGGTCAAGGCCCTTGGGTCCATCCTCTGGAGGGAGGGATATTACCCTGCTCCAGGTCCCAGAGGGGGACTGGGGAATCCTGCCAGTCCTACCAGCAGAAACCCTGCTAGCAGACACTACGGTTGCAGAGGTCGCTATGGAAGTCATTTTTTCACCAAATTGGAGAGCATGAGCATTGTAATATTGATGATTACAAAAAGGTGACATTTTGGAAGCTCCATCTTATCTACACCCAAAGAACAAGAATTATAACCAATCAATAACCACTCAAACATTTGACACTAAGGATACAAAGTGCACAAGTGAATATACACTACAATGCAAAAATTAACCAAAAATATTTGGATAAATTATGGAAAATTGACCAAATATAAATTCACAAGTTGCAAGTTGTCATCCTTCTTTAAGTTGTATGGATGTTCTTCAATTTTGATTGCTTCCTAAAGTATTCTCTTAACCCAAAACTTTATTTCTTGACTACCTTTTGTTGGAATATGTGGTGGTTAAGCTTCACTTGAAGCCACAACCAACTTGGTATTGTTCTCTTTGTATAGGGTCTTTGGGCCCTTGTACATCTTGTATAGGTGAATATTTGCAATATTTTGTTATTTAACCTAAAGGTTGGTTCCCTAACCTTGACCTAAATGTCTCTTGTAATTGAGTATAAATACCCCCTCATACCAACTATTTGGTAATTGATTGGAGTGTATCCTATTTCCTTTAGTGCGATATTTTCGTTTACATGAGCACCCTTTTACATCATGTTTCCTTTCTCTTAGTTATTCATGCATATATAGGTAATGTGTTGGTTCCATTCATTTCTTGAACATATTGCAAAATTTAACATGGTATCAAAGTGGGTGTAAATATCCATTACTTGATTGGTTGTCTTTGGTAATTCAACATCTATGGCATCTCCTAAAGGAAACATTTTTTGGCTCAACTAGATCAAATTTTTGTGTGTTGCCGATAATTCATAAAGAAGTTTTTTGTGTTAAGAACCCTAGGACTTGGATCTCTTGGATCTCACTAGTGCCAAAAAAATAGCTCTAGAAGAAATATTCACTAATAGGTTCCTAATTCCTCTTTCAATACTTGATCTAATCACTGTTTTTTATTTATTTTTAACCATATGGATGCCCTAATTTTAGAATTAAGTTTTTCAAGGTTCCTTGAAAACCTCATTTTAATTTTTTGAAATTTTTGAAAAAATCCTTTTTGTTTTCTCTTTCAACATTTTGTGTCTAATAACAACACAAATGAGAGGACAATCTACATGATTGCCAAAAAAAAAAAAAAAGAGGTTGAACATAATTTGATAGCCCCTAGATGCCAATGAATTCATGGGTAGACTTTTGTGCATAACAAATACCTCCAAGTTGGTAAATTTAACGGGTCTTGTCCAAGGACTTTAGCCTTGAGAAAATGATTTAATAAGAGTTGGAAGTCTCTAGGAGTGAGTCTATCATTTCTTCCCAAAGGTTTCTTTCTAGCCATTTTTTGTTCCAAGGAGGAAAGAGATAGAATCCTAAAAGGGGATCCTTGGTTTATGGGAAGAGTAGGACTCTTCCTTACCCGCTAGTATGGAGGCTTTGCACCTAAAAATGTAAATTTGTCCCTAGTATCAGTCTAGGTTAGGATGTATGGGTTGTCCATTGAATTCTAGGAAATAAATACCATCAAGGCAATAAGCAACATGCTAGGAAATTTCTTGAGATTTCAAAAACTACAAAATATGGAGTCCTGGCTATTTATGCTTAGATATTGGTCATGATTGATATAAGTAAACCTTTAGCAGAATCAATCATTCTTAACTATAGGGGTAAGTTGTGGACCCAAACCATAAATTATGAAAACATAGCTTCTAGATTTGGAAGATGTCATGAGGTGGGGCATATTGATAGATCATGCCATAAGAAGAATCCAATAAAAACATATGTAGAAAACTATGAGAGAAACTTAAAAATGGATATGGATGAAGATGGTTTTCAATTTCCAAAAAATAGGTCCAGATAGATGAAAGTAAATAAATAATGGAGACCAGTAAGGAAAGATATTGAAAGAAATATCAATTCTTTTAAGGCTTTAGCCTACGAAGAAAAAGCAAATTAGAGCCTAGAGGACATGATACAACAAGATCATAATATTAACAAGGAATCATCTATTCAATATGATCCTAATTTAGGGATGAACATTCTCGTTGAACCTCAAGAATGTGCCTCATCATCTTTTGGATATTCTTGTGAAGTACCATGCACCATTCAAGAGAAGAAAAGTGGTACATAAAATGCAGTGTTAGATGTTAATACCTCTACCATTAATAAGTACCAAAAAATGACCAAGACAAGTCAAAAGCTTCCATAGTAGAGCCAAGAGAGGATAAATCAAATGAAAATGAAAGTTGTGATAGAAAATTGAGGAATAGAATAATAAGACCTACTCTTGATACTGGCAAGGCAAAAGGAGAAAAACCTTCAAATTATAAAGTGATAGCCAAGGAAGTAAGAGCAAACATAGAGAAAGGAACACAATCTAAGTTGGTTGAACTTCTCTTTACCAAACAACAAAATAATATTGGTAATTTGCAAGTAGGGCTAGCAACTCCTAATGAGATATGATTACCATCTTATGAAATATAAGGGGTGCTAATGCCTCCTTAAAGCAGAGGTGTATCAAGGACCTATGTTTAAGTTATTTTCTAATATTCTTTGTATCCAGGAAAAATGACAAAGGAAGAAGTTTCCAAAACTATGAAAGTAGTATGGGCAAGATGTGAATGGGATGCTGTGGATTCTAAAGGAGCAACAAGGGGAATTCTAACATGTTGGAATCTTGTTAGAACCTTCTATGCAACCATTCATAAAACTAGGCATTGGATAGTCTCATTAGTCACTTGTTACTTGGTAAATATTTATTTCATCCTTATCAATGTCTATGGATGTATAAATCAGTCAGGCATATTAGAAGTATGGAGTGGGATTGAAGCCTTTATGAGAAGTAAAGACTAAGAAACCCGATTCATGACCATGGAAGATTTAATGCCATAACCAAGTTGGATGAAAATTTTGGGGGAATTAGAAAAATAACGCAAAGTATGAGAGATTTCTTAGCTTTTATTCAAAACAATAATCCATGGGAGGTTGAGTTTGAAGAGGACAACTGTACATGGGCCAACAATAGGAGAGGTCAGAATCTAATACCAAAAATATTAGACAGATGCATACTCTCAGATCATTGGCTAGATGAAGGGATTTGTGCTAAAATTAATACCTTAACAAGGATTGGTTCAAATCACTAGCCTTTAAGAGTTAAAATGGTGGTAAGTGAACTAAAAAAAAAAGATCATATCTTAAATGAGTAGATGTGGGAAGACCATCCTCAATTTGTTGATATGATAGACCAAACATGGAATTCTTAAGGAAATGGTGGGATGTATACATGTCCAAAAAAAATTAAATCAATGACATCTAGATTAAATAATGGAACAAGAACACTTTTGGAAATGTTTTTGAGAAGAATGAAGAACTAAAAGAGAAACTTTCAAAATTCTAAAAACGTGAGCATAATAATTTAATCTTGGAGAAAATGGAGTTGCTTAGTAAATATCATAATATTTCGAGTGAGGAGAAACTTTGGAGATTAAAATTGAGACATAATTGGTTAAAAGGAGATAAAAGCACAAATCATTTTCAAGGATAGCAATAGTACAAAGATCAACATACAAAATTAGTAGAAGGGGTTTGGATTAAAGCCTTAAGTGAAATCAGAAAGGAGGCAAGGTATTTTTACCAGAATATTCTAGGATCAGAGGAGTTTGAAGTTCTTAATAATAAACTACTACAAGTACCTTCAATTATAACAAATGAAGACAATAAAAAAATTGATAGGGCCTATTACTCTAGAATAATTTCATTTAACTCTTTTCGCTTTTGATAAGGATAAGTCTCTAGGTATGAATGGGCTATCTACATCATTCTATTGACATAATTAGAAAATAGTGAAGGATTATTTATTGGTGGTATTAGAACTTTATAGGGTAAAACAATACACGCCTTATAAAATAAATGTAACATATCTTGCCCTAATTTCAAAAAATAAAGTTGTAGAATTGTTTGATTCATTTAGGCCCATAAGCCTATGGAATATGACATATAAGATAATCTTCAAAGTAAAGACAAATTGGTTGAGACCACTGTTAGATAAAATTATTGTAGAAGACCAAGGAGGATTTGTGAACGGGAGACAAATTCTAGATAGGATCATAGTAGCTCATGAAGTTATGCATTCAACAACTTCAAGAAAAGAGAGAGCAATGATCGTAAAACTTGATGAGTAAAGCCTATGATAGGGTTAAATGGAATTTTTATTTTTGTAGTATTAGAAAAGTTTGGATTTTGGAAGAAATGGATCAAATCGATTAAAGCTTGTGTCTCTATAGTATCATATTCAGTGTTGGTCAATGTGTTAGTAACATAATCATTTAGAGCCAAGAGAGGTCTTAGATAGAGAGATCCTTTATCACCATATCTATTCATTATTATGGCATAGGTATTGGATAGGAACTTGAAGAAGGCTAACAAATATTGACTTATAAGTGGATTTAAGGGTAGTAGTAACATTGACAACATCACCCATCAATAGTTTGTAGATGATATCACCCTTTTTGGGAGGGCAAGAATAACCAAGGTCAAAAATTTGAATAACTTATTATAAGAATATGAAAGAGTGACAAGGCAAAAATTTAATAGGACAAAATCTAAAATTTACTTCTTAAACACTCCGACTAGAATCAAAGCAGGGATATGCGAGTTACTTCAAATGGAGGAGGTAAATTTACCAACAACTTATATAGGGATATCTTTATTTTAGGGGAGAAATAGGATAGAATTATGGAATAAGTAAAGTTTAAAATAAACTCCCAACATGGAAAGGTAGATGGCTATCATGAGCAGGAAGAGTGTAGCTAATTAAATTAGTATTACAAGCCATCCCAACTTATTATGTCCTTGTATACTATGTCAAAATCTATAAAAGAAGTTTAATCTATATTATACAATCATTTTTGTGGTTAGAATTACATGATAAAAGGAAATTTCCTTTGGTGAAATGGAGCAAGGTGTATGATGATAAAACTAGGGGATGTCTTAGTTTAAGAGTTCTTATGGATGCAAACTTAGCAGTTAGGGGAAAATAATTTGGATATTGAACAAAGAGAGTTGAAGACAATGGGTAAGAATTCTTCTAAGTACGTTGAGCTCAATGACCCAAGATTAATATTTATTGAATTCTCACTACCAGATAGTTTTGCACTATGGAATGGTTTAAAAATTTGATTGGTCTAGTGATTAAAGGTCTAAGATGGGTGATGGGAATTGGAGAGAAAATTTCTATTTGGATGGATACTTGGTGTGATAAAAAACCACTCAATCTAGATCCAATTTTGAAACCATGGATGAGATTACTTCAAAGTAAATATGGTTATACGGTTTCAAACATTATGTGCAAGGATCAAGACGGAACATACAAATGGAAAGAATTTTTTTTTACAAGTATACAAGATATTGATGCTAGGAGGTAATTGAGTAGAAAGATAAAAATAATGATTATTTCGAGGGAAGACAAGGATGAGCTGATTTGGGAGTTGAATAGCTCAGGAGAATACACAACAAGAAGCTGATATAATGTAAAGAACTAAAAAATAGTAATACCACGAGAATATGAGGAGATATTTGGGATAGCCTGAGCATTCCTAAAGTCAAAATGTTTGTTTGGCTAAGAGGTCATAGAAGAAATTTACCCTGGGATAACCTTATGAAAAGGGGTTTTCATGGCGCTTCACAATCTGTTCTATATAAAAATGAGGAGAGTATAGACCATCTCTTGGGACACTACTTAATATTCTAGAAACTACGTCCATGGATTCTTAATATGTTTGGTAAAAGCACTTTTAAAAGTGAGGCTTTATAGACAATCTAGGATATATCAAAAGATACAATACTTTGGACTATAGGGTTAGAAATGAATAGAATAATATTTAAAGGAAAGGAAAGTAGTTTAGAGATAATTGAAAAGAAGACTTGTTTAGCCATAGAGGAGTCTAAACCAACCCTATCAACTCACCCAATCCCTAGTATTGAAGCAAAGAACCTTGATAGATAAAATCAAGTCATCAAATAGAATTATGATGTTGGGTACATGAGAAATAAAAAAAAGGCAAATAATATAAAGTGGAAACCATCAGAAGTGGAGTTGGTCAAATTGAATTTTTATGGAGCATCTAAAGGAAACCTAGCCAATAGGAGGAATAAATAGAAATAATAGGGGATAGATTTTGTCTCTTTATGATTTCAATAGTGAATTTAAGACAAATAATGAAGCTAAAGCTTGGGCAGCTTTAGAAGGATTAAAAATATGCGAACAAATGAAATGGAACAAAGTATGGATGAAAGTTGATTCACTAATAGTAATAAATGTAACTTTGAAAAAAGCAAAGGATCCATGGAGCATAAAAGAGATAATTTTGGAAATACAAGACCTTGCTACAAAGTTTGAAGAAATTAGGTTTACACATACGTTAAGGGAAGAACACAAATGTACAAATAGGCTAGCCAATAGAGGGGTTTTAGTTGAGGATTGTGAATTTAAAATAGTATTTTCAATGATTAGAGGAGGTTATTGAGAAATATTACATTATTTGGTACATGCTAATGTATCCCCATGGTACCTTCATGGTACAATTGTAAATATGTAATATATTAGGGTTGAGTATTTAGTTTAGATGTGTGATTTATATTTTTCCTTTTATGTAAGTGTCAATATGTAGGAAATGCACAAGTGTCATGTAAGAGTGCAATGTGCAAGAAATGCACAAGTGTCATGTAAGTTAGAGTGCTTTTGTAGATTGAGAGAATGTGCACAAGTGTCATGTATGTAAGTGTGTAAATATATAATGTGAGGATGTGCACAAGTGTCTTATATTAGGAGTGCATTTAGAAGTGTAAGAGTCATGTAAGTGTCATAGAGTTAAGTGTGCATGCAAGAAGAAAATGAAGAATCTAGTATGCAAGTGGCAAGATGATAAGCCAAAGGTCATGGGACTTGTCATATGGAGAGCAATAGTCAAGTACTTGAAGAGTCACATTACTATGGCTATATTATGGAGATAATACTCCATAAGAAATGGATCAAATTCTATCCAATGAGTATCTAAATATACGATTGTAAGAGGAGAAAAATGAATAAAGCTTGTATATAGATTTAAGCAATTAATATTTTAATTTTTCTTCATGCATAGTTCATGAATGATTTAGGTCATTTACATTCATATATATATTTGGTGTTGATAAAAAAAGGGGTTGAAGGGCTTTGATGGAGATCCACGAATAACTCACAACAGATTCTTAAATCTCATTCATTACAGTTGGAATTGATTTACAATAATGGCAGCAGTCTGCCATTTAAACTCCTTCACTCTGGAAGATAGTTATTTTCTTTCCTCTTACAACATCTTTTGCCTAGGAAGAATAATAGTCTAGACTGGTCCAGAATCGCCCTCTTGCCTTTACATCTACAACTATGGCTCAGCAATTCTTCGACCCTTGTGCATGCCTTCGCTCGCACTTTTAAAATCTCTGGCATGACTCTTCGTTTCCCTTGTCTAACCCTTCGTTTCATTTCCCGCGCCTCTTCGTTGTCTTCGCCTTCGAACGCCATTCTTTTCGATCCTTGATCCTTGTCTGCTTTCACTGCACCTCGGTGCCACGTGCCTTCAATGTTGCCACTGTAGGCTCTGTCCACCTGTCAACCATTGATGACGTTCGATATGCCACTGCTTGATAGATTCCTCTGTAACGGTCCTTGTAATCGCCTGTGCTTTCTTTTCTTTCGTTGGTCACGAAAATGTGACATGTCACGATATCGTGACATTTTCGGCTTCCCTGTCTTCCAACCTTCTTCGAGTCACGAAAATGCGACATGTCGCGATATCGCCACACTTTCGGCTTCCCTGTCTTCCAGCCTCCTTTGAGTCGTGAAAATGCAACATGTCTCGATATCGTGACACTTTCGGCTTCTCTACCTTCCTGCCTTCTTCGAGTCGTGAAAATGCGACATGTCGCGATATCGCGATACTTTTGGCTTCTCGGCCTTCCTGCCCTGTTCGAGTCGCGAAAATGCGACATGTCGCGATATCGCGACACTTTTAGCTTTTCGGCCTTCCTGCCCAATTTGAGTCGTGAAAATGCGACATGTCATGATATCGCGACACTTTTCTCTCTTGCGCCTCCCATCGTCTTCTGGTCATGAAAATGCGACATGTCGTGATATCGCGACACTTTTCTCTCTTGCGCCTCCTCTCGTCCTTTGGTCACGAAAATGCGACATGTCGCGATATCGTGACACTTTTTCTCCTTTGCGCTTTCTCTTGTCCTTGGGTCGCGAAAATGCGACATGTCACGATATCGTGACATCTTTCCCTTTCGGGTCTTCTTTCTCCTTTTCGGTCGCGATATCGCGACATCTTTCTCTTCTGCCTTCTCCTCGCCTCTAGGGTCGCAAAATCGCAATAGTTTCCTTCCTTGCTTCCTTTCTGCGTCCTTGGTCATGAAATCGTGACATGTCATGAAATCATGACATTTTCCTTCCTTGCCTCCTTTCTGCTTCTTCGGTCGCGAAATCGCGACATGTCACGAAATCGCGACATGTCACGAAATCGCGACATGTCACGAAATCGCGACATTTTCCTTCCTTGCCTCCTTGCTGCTTCTTCGGTCGCGATGACATTTTCTCCTCTGTGCCTTTCCTGTCTTCCTTCGATCGTGATTTCGCGACATGTCGCAAAATCGTGACATTTTTGCTCCATGCCTCCTCTCACCTTCCTGAGTCGCGAAAACGCGACATGTCGCGATATCACGACACTTTTCTCTGTTGGGATATCGCGACATCAAGGCAAACACTTAGAAATTTTTTTGTCGATGCAAGATTGCTCTGCTGCCATCGGATGCTCCTGCATTAGGCTTCAACCCTTTATAAAGAGCTCAAAATATGTACAGGTAAAAACAAGAGAAGATCAGACAAATGCAAGATAGCCCTATCTTAGTAAAACAAATAAATCTGGACTAAACTTGCTAATGGAGAAGCTGAAATAATATACCTCCCGCTATCCTTCTATTTTACAAGGCTTATGCAATGCTCAATGCTTTACATAACTGATAAAGAAACCGTTGATGACAGTGTAATTTAGTGTGCTCAAATCCTTCATCGCATAATCTCAATAAATATTCTACTTTGCTCTACCCTCTTTATTTACATTCATATTTTTTTTTGGTAATTATTTTAATATATTAACAGTGGGTTTTTATAGAGGATCCCAAAACCTTATGTACAAAATTAGCCAATTTTCTAATGATGCATCATACCTCTTGGCTGTAACAATAAGCCTAATTGCAAGTAAAGCCGTCCTAATGCTAAAGACTTGGAGACTACAAAAAGGGATTTTAAGCCTGGAAACCCAAAGAAAAAAGAAACAGGACAACCCGAGAGGACAACAAGTAGAGGCCGAAGAACTGAAACAAGAAAAACGAAAGCAAAACAGTCAAGACACCATGGGCAGCTAAACACGATCCTCCTGTCCATCTGAATTTTTCCGCTTCTGGTTCTGCTTCAGGATATTAATCATGGAATTAACGATAGTAAGAATGGAAGCAGCCAAGTCCAAAAGAGAATTGCCACGACTCTCCCTATCGCTCTCAGTGTCCGATGGGATATGCTGCGGAAGGACATCCTTCTCTACCTTTCTGGCTTTCTGCAGACGCTAGGAAGATCTGCTAGGAACAGAAGAGTTGCCACCAATGCTGCGTTTGGCCGAGAACGAGCGGAGCGGCTGTAGGGAGAGGGCCCATCAGCGCTGGGAGGGCTGTTGCTGGAGCGGCTGGAGGCAGGAGAGGACACACAGGGGGCTTGGGAATTCAACGGGTTGACAACCTGAGGAGGAGGGCACTTGTCTAGAGCATGCCTGTAAATGATTGCCATGAGGCCTTGATGGATGGGAGGGGAATTCGCTTTTCGACTCTTTTCAATGGCAAGGCCAAGGGAGTGCATGAGGTAATCTGGAAAACTCACTTGTTTGGCATCACGGAGGTGGTTATAGAAGCTAATGTGGAAGATTCGAAGAGTCTTGTCGAGATCATCACATGTAATATATTGCATGATAGGAATCATGGCGGATCTATAAGGCTCAGGGAGGGCAGACCGGAGGAGGCACGACCTGTCCCATCCAAGATTTTTCCCTTTATCAAGGAGTTGCTCCAGCTCCTTGGACCAATTGTGGTTATCTCTCCTGATGACCCGCCCATGGGCCGACAAACCAGTGATCTCCGCCAAGACCGCAGCCGAAACACGGATATTAATACCTTTCACGACCACATCACCCTGGGTCCAAGTGTCAACGAAGCTCTACGAAATCTCCTGGTCAGGGCCAGCAAATTTTTCCAGGAAGGGCAACAACTTCTTAGCTTTCATTAACATGCGTGCCTCATCGCTAAGGGACAGGGTAGATGGCTCAATGAAGGGGCCAGCCATGGTTAACCATCTATAGGAAACTCCAACAGAGATTGATACAAACAGACGTAAATATAAAACGGGATGGGGGAGGATAAATCTGACTGTGAGCCACCTCCCACAGTCGACCCGGATCCAACACCGCAAGCCAAGGCCAAAAAGGAAGGGTGCCACGCAGATCCCGATCTCGCCTCTCCTTTGTCTAAAAGCGCCACGTGGTCTCGCCACCCCTTTAGTCATAAAATCGTCAGCCTTGCATGCACGGGACGGATTGGAAGGAGCGTGCCAAATCCAAGGCAAGGATTTGGCAAGATCCAAGCCCAAACATTCCCGCACACCGCAAATAATCCACACACGCGTGGGCATCGTTGGAAAGAGGTACTTTGAAATGCCAACCACGAACCAATGCCAGGATCGGACAAAACAGGTAGACCGCCTTGGTGGAGAAAAAAGTGTTGAGAGCCTACAAGGCACCAAATCTGGTGCGTCCTGGAGACTTGAAAAACAAATAGCTTTGGAAATAGGGGTGCGCTTCACAAGACACTTGCGTCCACACTCACCCAAGGGAGTAGACAGAAATGCCATGCCACCCCGATACTCATCGAAAGGGGCTTTCCAAAAACTGCGCGAGGAAAACCTCATGACGGGATGTCTGCTCTGGCCAACCTTTCCACCTCGAAAGGGAAGCGAGACCGCCACACGACCGGACACGTGGTCGCGAGCCCTTTGTTGGCCATGTGGTCAGCCACGCAATTGCCTTCTCTCAAGATATGATTTGCTTTCCACCTACCACGATGGGAGAGAAGCGTTCTTGCCTCGAGGATGATGTTGTAGACTTTCCAAGATGGATTTTTGGTGCCAAGGAGGTAATTCACGATGTTGAGCGAGTCACCTTCAATAATTAGAGGTCGAGGATCCTCAGAGAGGATCCGAATACCTTTCAGAGCACCTCGGGCTTCGGCATAGTGATTCGTCTGGGAGCCCAAATATTCACAGTAGGCCATCACAAGATTCCCATCGTGATCTCTAACAACACCCCCAGCACCAGCGGGCCCAAGATTACCCTTCACCGCTCCATCAAAGTTTAATTTAATCCACCCCATGGGGGGCTTGGTCCAAATAACACTCCTTCGACAGGGCCCTTTAACAACATCCAGAAACGGCCAGAGATTCATCATTTTGAGAATCGCTTCTTCGCTCGGCAGGTGGGGACGGGGACTGGGAACAATAATAGAATTCTCGATGGCGTAGGATAACGCCCTTTGAGCAACAAAAGGAGGCCCTTTAGGAGCTCTGCCAAAGACTCTGGCATTCCTCTCTAACCAAATTTGCCAAATTGAATGATGGAAGGAGGCCTCGAGGAGGAAGCGGAGTTTAGGATTCTTGAAAGGATTAGGCCATTGGTGGAAAGCATCTCTGAGGGAATGGGGAGAGCACCAAAGGATTTGGAAGGAGGACAGGACAATGCTAAGAACAGAGTGGGAAAACGGGCAATGCAGGAATAAATGATCCCTCGTCTCACAGTCTGCTAGACACAAGTAACACCTGTTGGGGAAAGCAAAACCTCTCTTGTGAAGGTTGTCAATAGTTAAGGCTTTGTTGTGGAAAGCAATCCACGCAAAGAAGTTGATTTTAGGGACGACCCCTTTCCTCCAAACAGTTTTCCATCTGTAGTCCAGAGTAGTCTTGGTGGTAAGAAACTCATATGCTGATTTAACAGAAAAAAGCCCATCCTCCGTACCACTCCAGATGATTCTGTCATTCCTCCTAGCAGAAGGAATTAAAATCGACTGGAGGATGTTTGCAAGAAAGGTAACCTCATTATTAAACCCCTCCACAACTGGAAGCTTCCACTGAGGAAAACGGGTGCTCCGGTCTATGAAATCCGCCACCCTGAGTTGGGAGTTTGGGTCAGTTAACCCTCTCAGTCCAGCAAGATCCGCCCTCGACCCAAGGGCTTCTTTCGATGCCCACCTGTCCTTCCAAAAGAAAATGAGGTTGCCATCTCCCAAAATCCAGTGGGCTCCCAGGCTGATCAAATGCCGGGTTTGGAGCACAGATTTCCAAAAAATCGATGCCACGGGGGAGGTCTCAGCATCCAAGAAGGAATTGGGGCCGAGATACTTCTTTTTAACCAGATTAACCCACTCCACCGGGTCGCTAGATAGAATCCTCCAAGCGTGCTTCACGATCAAAGCCAAATTCATAAGTCTTGATCTTCTCAACCCCAAACCGCCTTGGTCTATCCTCGAGCACACCTTGTCCCAGGCAACAAGGGGGAGTCTAGATTTCTCTTCGTTGCCAGACCATAGAAAGGTCCTCTGAATCTTCTCGATTTTGGAGTGAACTGCAACCGAAAGCATGAACACCGACATAAAGTAGGTCGAAATCCCCTGAAGACAAGCTTTGGTAAGGGTGGCTTTCTCGGCTTGCGACAGGAGCTTGCCCTTCCAAGTGTCGAGTTTCCTATGAAGGCGCTCAAGAATCATGTTCCACATATCTCCACTGGCCCGCCCACTGTAAGACAGAGGCAACCCCAGATAGGACATAGGCAGGGAATCAATAGTGCATTCAAGAATTCTAGCAATCCGAAGTTGCCTACGTAGGGGAGTGTTAATAAAGTAGATTTTGCTCTTGATGTAATTGACCTTTTGCCTTGCAGCTTGCTCATAACGGGACAGGATCCGCTTGAGCGATTTGGCTTGGGCAACGGATGCCCCAGTGGAGATGAGGGTGTCGTCCACAAATTGCTGATGAGTGACAGGATCAACTCTAGAAGTCGGCACAATGCCATAAATATTGTTCTGGCGAAGAGCCTCTTTCATGGACCAGCTCAGAACCTCCGCCAGAAGAATGAAAAGGATGGGAGACAAAGGATCGCCCTGTCTGAGGCCTCTGGCACTTTGGAAATACCCAGCTGGGGACCCGTTGACCAGAACAAAAAAAAGGAGTGGATATACAACTGTAGACAAGGTCAATCCAGTGGGGATGAAAGCCGAACTTGAGGAGGACTGCACACAAAAATTTTTGATCAACCCGGTCAAAGGCTTTGTTCATGTCGAGCTTAAGAAAAAGAGCAGCATTCTTGGAGCGGTAAGCGGAGTGAAGGGTCTCATGGACAGTGATGACACCATCAAGAATGTTTCTGCCTTTAACAGTGCTTCCCTGACAAGGATCAATCAGGAGGGGGAGGACGGTTTTGAGTCTATTGGCTATCGACTTGGTGAGAATCTTGTAAAAAACATTGCACAGGCTGATGGGTCGATAGTCAGAGAAACTTTTGCAGGCGGGAGACTTAGGAATGAGGGCAAGAAAGGTGGAATTGAGTTTCGGGTGGATGGATCTGGAAGCTTGAATAACCCGAATAGCATCGCACACATCCGGACCCACGACCTCCCACATGACTTGGAAGAATCGGGGGGGAAACCATCGGGGCCAGGGGCCTTATCTCGGTTGCATGGAGAACAATGCTTCCTTAATCTCGGACGAGGAAAAAGGTTCCAGAAGCTTAATGCTTACCTCATGGGGAACTTTAGTCGAAAAATTGGCAAGCAGAGATTTCTGGACCTGAAAGTTGCTGTCCGGAGGAGTGCCAAGAAAATCCTAAAAAAAGTCAACTGCTTCGCTCCTGATTTCCTCTATCTCCCTGGTAATGCGCCCATCCTTACATGCCACTTCTCTGATCTTGTTGACCCCTCTGTGCCTCATAGTAGACGCATGGAAAAACCTCGTGTTGGAGTCTCCATTCTTCAACCAAAGGTCACGAGATTTCTGGCGCCATAAGATTTCCTCCCTAGCGAGAATAGAATGAAAGTCCACCAAAAGGCTCCGCTCTTCCTCCCTGAGACCCTCAGTGTAACCTTCGAGTTCCATCCTTTCCTCCAAAACCTTCAGGTTCTCCGAGATGGATTTTTTGGACTCAAAAATGTTGTCAAAAACCTCTTTATTCCAAACCTTCAGCTTTTCTTTGACCATTTTGAGCTTTAAAGCCACCCTCTTAGGAGCGCTTCCTTCCACCTTCAATTGCCACCACGTTGAAACCAGTCCTTTGAAATCCTTGTGAGAAATCCACATGGATTCGAATCTGAAGGGGGTCTTAAAAACAGGCCCATCGTCCACCTCCAAGAAAATAGGGTTATGGTCAGACCCAATCCTTGGAAGTGCCGAAAGGATAGCCCCGCCAAGGATGGGAATGGCTTCTTGGGAAATGAAAAATCTATCGAGCTTGACTTGAATCAAACCGCTCCCAATCCTTCTGTTACTCCATGTGAAGGAAGCCCCTTTGAGTTCGATGTCAAGCAGGCCATTAGTAGAGACAAAATCTTTGAAGTCCTCCAAGCTGCGGCTGGAGTGGTCGGACCCTCCTTTTTTTTTGAAGGATGAAGGGGACAATTGAAGTCACCCCCTAAAACCCACGGAAAATTACTAAAATTCTCTCTCATCTGAGAGATAGCTTTCCACATTTCTGCTCTTTCTGTGGCAGAATTTGAAGCATAAACGTTGGACAAAATCCAGGAAAAATTGGTGGTTTTGGACTGGAACAACACATTGATGATTCTGTTAGAAGTTGACAGCAGGCTGCCCTCAAACCTCGATGGGTCCCACAGAACCATGAGTCCTCCCGCTGTTCCCACTGTAGGGTCGGACAGACAATTTGCCTTGGCCCAAATGGCCTTCGCAACTTTATCAGAGGAGATAGCATCAATCTTGGTCTCTTGCAAAATAAGGATGGAGGGGTTAGTCCTCCTACGGAGATCAGCCACTAACCTTCGTTTGGCTGCACCGTTTAGTCCTCTCACATTCCATGAGAGGACTTTCATCTGGACAGTTTGAGATTTTTCTTGCCTCCCCTTCCTTGTTGAGGGGGAGGTTTTGATGCATGCGCTTCGTCCGTCTGAACGTCACAGTCATCCAGAACCAACAAACACTGGGTTCCATTTGCAACGTCTGTTGTTGTCTCTTTGTCTCGCCTGTCTTTGTTAGGAGGACGGCCCTACTTCCTCTCACTACCAAAATCCACACTTTGCTTTCGGCTCCTCGTGTTTTGGGGGCTAATGTGTCCGGACTGTTCACCCCTCCTTCCTAGGAGGTAATCTTCTAGCAGTGTCTTCGACTGGCTGAAATCGGGATGACCCATATCTGGGAGCAGAGAAACAACCTGAGTCATATTTTGGGATGGGGTCCGTTCCTTCTCTTCCTGTGATTCACTTTCCAAGTGGGAGTCTGCTCCTTGTTGGTTATCAGCTTCAAATTGCTCAGGGTCCGATTGGAGAGTGGGATTCTCTTCAGGCTGAGAGAGTTCGACGTAGTCTCTGGAGGGGCCTGGAGATTCAAGGCCCTTCGCGTTTGGAGGATTTGACTGCTTCACCTGGCCTTCACCATGCTCTAGGGGATTACAGTTTTCACGCTTCTGCTTACCCAATTTTTGAAGAGGACAATGGGACTGGAGGTGCCCTTGGGACCGACACTGGGGGTAGAAAGTTGGTCTATTTTCATAGACAATAGCTTGTTTATGAAGAATGGTACCTCTAGACCGAAGAGTGATGGAAGTTGGGAGTTCCGCCTCCAAATCCGCCAAAACGCAAAAACGGGCTTGGACGAACCTTGTTCGAGCTCGGGTAGGAGGGTCAATGGTGACCAACTCCCCAATGGAGCGCGCAATACCCCTTATAACATTTTCATGCCAACCAAAGAGGGGAAGACTCGAGAGCCTAACCCATATTGGGGCGATGTTGATATTCTGGGTGTCAGGATTGAAATCCATGCCCCACTTCCTAAGGAATAAACTTCTGCGGCCCAGAAACCATGGCCCGCCAGCCAGAATTTTATAGTAATCCTCCTTATTGTTCAGTCTAATGGCAAAAAAACCCCGGGATAGGGCCGCCAGCTCCATATGACCAGAAGTCCTCCATTTGCTTGCTGCCCACTTTCGGATAGTTTCCATGTCGGGATGACCGCCAATGAATTTGCCTATGAGGGTAAATTTCTCAAACTCCATGAAGCTTGAAAGGACTTCTACCGGGATGTCCAGCTCATCCCCAACCGAAAACAACTCTTTGGTAAAAAATCCGTTTAGGGTTTCTGAGGCCGCTGCCTGAGCATAAGACTTTTGAGCCCCACCACCCCCTTTGTCTGGTGGGTCCTTACCCCGACTGACACCGTCATCAGCCCGGTCTTCTTCAATGGGTATGGATGCTTCCGAACCTCCGGACTCCCGGTGATCTTCGACTGCTCCGCTGCACCCAAGGATCGAACCATAGCCGCTCCCGAGCTCCCCCGCAGACGAATTCCCGCCCATCGACATCTCCCCAAATCGCTATAGAATTTTCATTTACATTCATATTTGATTATATAAGTGAATATTATTTTCAATATTATATTGACCTTGATATACCTATTAATTTGCTCATATATATTCTACTCTTCATTATTGATATTTGGACCTTTAAATATTATGGTTTTTTTTTTTTTTATATTGGCACATTTGATATTTTGTGGTAGTAAGGCTTAAAAATCCAACAAAATAGCAAGTTTAGCTGAAGCTAACAAGAAAATATTGACTGCCTAAATCAAATAAAGATTAAAATTTACTTTAATGTTTTCCATTTATAATATTGCTGTATATTATAACGTTAATGTGTTTTCATATAAACTATGTATTACAATTCTTGTAGTTGCATTTATGCTTTAGGAAGGAAACTTGCAATCTAGATGTGTAAAGCATACTATGATTGCAATAAATTTTAGAAATATTACTGTACTAAGTGCAATGTGTGATAGTAGAGGTGTTCTAGTATTGTGAAGGATGCTAAAAACAAATTTCAAGAAAAAGGGTACTAAAATTTATAATATTTGTATTCACACATAAAATTGAAGAAGATCCATAAAATGAAAATTAAGAATTTAGAATTTTTTATGAAAATGATGTAGGTATCTAGCTATAGCAACTCAATTGAGATGAGAATTGAATTTGTTTGTAAACTCTCAATCTCTAAAGGAGATAATTATGATTTGTCAAGGGTGGGGCACCCGAGTACAACCCCTTGTTCTCTAGGAAATAAAAAACTTTCAATTTCTTTCTTGATTATTTTTACTTTGCAATCTCTTGTCATGTGTCTAGTCTCATAACATTTGTAGTATCGAGAATTAATGTTTTCCATATTCCAATAGTTGATTCTATTCTATTGAAATATCCATGTCAACTAATATTTAAGTATATATAATACATGTTTTTCCTTAGTAGTTGGCCCTTTCTAAATGAACTTCCCTATAATATTTACAATATTCTTCAAAACCTTCTCAATGACATATTCCTATGATATTTTTTTGTTCCACATTAATACCTCCTCCTCCTCTCCTCTCATTAATAAGTTGATAGTAAAGTAGTAAATGACATTAGCTCAACTACATAATTTTCTTAACTCTCAAGGAAGAGATCCAAGTATGAATCTTGCCAAGTGACACATGCATAATTGCCAAGCTATTATAATACCACTATATGATCCCACATTATACATATGGGATTTGTTTCAATATCATATAACTAATTTAAAAAGAAAATAATATTGAAATCCAAAAATTCTAAGCTCCACTAGAAGTCTTTTAAATTTTTATCTCCATAAAAAATTCTCAGTCCATGGTATTAAATTTAAATTATCTCTCCCGTTGAACCATGGGTTGTCACCCATTATTTTATTTATGACTTCAAAATAAGAGAAAATGATAAGAAAAACCCTTTCAAAAAGAATTTTAATGAATAATATGAACTCAATTCCCACTTGTCTTTAATTCACTTTTGAATCTTTGAATAAGTTGACCAACATCCATTGAACATACATGTTAACCTTCTATTTCTAAGAACCATTATATGATGCTCAATCATATCATCCTTAATACTTGCTTATGGTAAAACATTACTATCTAGATAGGGATTATCATAGATTTGATTTTTTTTTAGTTCTCAACTAAAACATATTTATTTTTAACTAGGACATCCTTGTTTCATCATTGGTTCCAATTAAGATTTTCATAAATTGCTTTCCTTATTACCTAACTTTTCCTCGTAAAAATCCTTTATCTTTTGAATTTCAATAAAGATTTGAATTAAAAGTTGTAGAGGTAAAGCTCATTTCTTGTTGGCATTGCTCACTCTTTATTTACACTCTAACTATATACATCTAAATGTTAAGCTTCACCGATAAAATTGAAGTGTTTCAATATATAATTTAAAACTTCTACGCTTACTTTATTTTATCCACTATATGCCAGGTTCTCATCTTTTTTCTAAAGATTGCATACTAAGTTTTCTTAATGGGAATTAATTAATGAGTCATTTTTACGATAATATTAAAGAGATGACAATTGTGTAAGCTTGTTTTAAAAAAAAAATTTCTTTGACTATTACTTTTGTAAAATACTTTTTAATAATTATGAAGAATTATTATTAATAAGGTTATTCTAAAATGATTAGCCTATATAGTTTTTGCGTTTAAACCAATAACTTTTAAATAAAACAGTAATTTAAAAGCTGGTTCAAACCATAAAATCCTAGTGGAGTGGTGATGGAGGTTAAGGTTTGTTCAAAACCTTGTCTTCGTACCTTATGGTCTCCTATTCCATGTACTATCTTCAATAAAAATAAAAATAAATTTGGTTGATTGAGAAGTTTATTTATGTATAGTTGGTAAGATCGAAAATAAAACAAGAGCGCAATGAATATTATATGTTTTAATTTCTTATATATATATATATATATATTTTAAGCGAAAAAAATCTTTGCGAGATCGTTTTGGTTTGAGAGACCACGAACAGGGGGTTCTACACCGTCAAAGTCACCCGGAGTCGCACCCGACCTTGCCTGCACCAACATTATCAATTGGATTTTGGATACCCAATTCAACTTTTTGGTAGGGTGGAGATTTGAACTTGGGACCTCTCTTGGAGGATTTCCCTCTCCTCTCCAACTCACCTACAACACCTGGGTATTCTTATATTTATATTAAATTAAATTAAATAATTAATATGTAATTAAAATTAATATAAATATAATAATATATAAAATAAAATTTAAGATTATATTTAATGAAAATAATATTTAAGTAATAAATTTTAATAATTAATTATCTTTTAGTTAATAATATTTAAAATATATGTTGAACAATAAATTTGGTTATAGTTTTTGTGAAAGGGGTGTAAACTCGGTGCAATCAAGTGAAGCGATGAAACAAAGCGACAAATTTAACAATAGTTTTCACGAAAGGGATGCAAATCTTAGGTGTAGTCAAGCGTTGAATGAAGAGGGTTGTTCACAGACTATCTCTTTAGTATGTGAGAAAGTCTATTTGATCAGAAGAAATATCTCTCAAGGATCTTTGAGTTTGTGAGTTGATGAATCTCTGCCCTTTATCAAGATTTCAAAGGATGAATTTGGGTTGGATTTGATTGATCATGAAGCCCGAAAAATTATCTACAAAGCCCTAACAATTATCTACAAACTCAAGGGCAAAAGACTAGACTCAGAGGAGCTCAAAGGATACATTAAAGATTGATGGACTAGTACAAAATTCCAAGTAACTCTCCTACCCAAAAATTTCTTTTTTGTTTCCTTTTCTAATTTAGCGGATAGAGATAAGGTAATGGATTATAGATATAATTGGTTTTTCGAACAAAGGGGTGTTTATATAAGACTTTGGAATCCTACTTTCAACCCCTTTACATAAGAAGTTAATGGCTTCCCAATCTGATTGATCTTTATGCTCTCCATGTGGAGTATTGGGGAGAGAAGATATTCACCAAGATCGGTAATGCCATTGGTGCATTCCAATATATGGATACCCAAATAGAGAAAAATTTATCCAATAAAATTAATATGAGTAAAGCAAGATTGGCTTTTTGGATGGATGTTTCAGTTCTTGGGCCTCAATCCATTACTATCTCCTCAAGCAAAGGGGAATGGATCCAAAATATTGAATATGAAAACTTCTCCCTAAGATGTTATGACTGCCAGCAATATGGCCACTAAGAAGAGATGCCCAGTCATATGATCATGCTCTGATTCCTCTTTTGTGGAAGAGAAGGCCTTGCATGCAAATTATTTTCAAATGTCCCAGTTCAAAAGAAAGAAGCTCATCCTCCAGATGCACCAATTATCCAACAAAAATCATGCGAGCAATAGAACACTCAAACCCAAAAGGAGAATTTGAATCAGATCATTGATAAAAGCCAAATGGTTACTAAAGACCATCCAGATGGTTCCATGGAAAATATTAGCACCTCATATGGTATTCTTGAAGCTAATTATAAAACAATCAATGACGATCAATTTTTTGAAAATAAAGATCCTACAAAATATGTTACAACTAGATATTACCTTAGGAGTTTGAAGTGCAAAAATGCATTCTCAGATCTTGCCACTCTAAAGGAGGAAGAACCTTTGCTATAGAAGAAAAATAATCGAACTAATTTCCTCTTTGATGGATGAATGTTATGTTTGTTTTCCTTCTATTTGTTGGAGTTATGTGTCATGTAAGGATTGTTCTTGTTGTTAGTTCCTTAAAAAAGAAAAAAGAGTTGATTATGGAAACTTAGCAATTTGAGGAAGATGGAGAATATCTTTGATAAAAAGGCAAAGATGGGTATGCTTTAATAACTTGTAAGTATAACATTTTGTTTTTTTAATAAGAGTGTACCTCATAAAAGTCACATGGCTTATATATATATATATATATATATATATATATATATATATATATATATATATATATATATATATATATGTTACCTTTCCATATAAGGCTTTATAATTTTTTTCCCCTTAAAATAAATAGAAATGTTAAAATAGGGTGCCCCTAATATATATATACTGGAAGGTTTTTTTTATATTAATTATGAATATAAATCATACACCAGGTCTCTCTAGACTAAGTTTTATTTGAACAAACAACTATGGTAAGAGATGCCCATTAATGGCCATCTTTGTCTAACAATAGATAAAGCTAAATTTAGAATCAAATCTATTACTGGTAGAGTTTCTGGAAGGTTGGTGTTTTCGTGTATATTGGATTATAATGAAAATTAAATACTAGATTAATAAATATAATAACAAAAATTTCAAATTTGTTGTTGTGGTAAGGATTTTGGCCTCTTTTTGAGAGGTCCAAGGTTTAAATCCCATTCAATATGAGGGGACCAAGACCCCTCATAAAAACCTCTATAAATTCATTGAAAAAAATAAATACAATAACAAGAATTTAAATTAAAAAAAAAATCTTAAACAACCTTATACTGCATTGGTCTTCTAGAGAAAATAGTTCCATATAAAAAGAGTGATTAGTTATCCTTATTCTAAGTAGCCTTTTGCAAGCAATGGATGATTTGATAGATCTCCAACAAGTCATCCAAAAATCTCTAGGCTAAGATGGTTAGAATCGCGGAGAGGAGAATTAACATCATTCAAGCATGAAAAACCAAGAGTTTTGTCAGGACCCCATCCTAAAACTATTTTTGTAATACTTATATGATTATGTAACGATCCCTTTCCAATATGGGGACTCCTTTACAATACTTTATCATGCTATGTTGCACTTAAGGTGCTTAGACAAGTCAGGCCATTTCATGTAACTGTTATCAAGAATGTAACTGATGTTTGGTAGAAGATTCTAGCTCGAGTGATATTTGCATGTAATCCAACTCTTGAACATTAGGTTAGGGTTGCATGATGTGTATCTTTAAAAGACACGGATCTATGCAAGAATGCATCCTTTTGTGAATTAATGAAAGTATTGAAGGAGGTTTCTCCATTGAATAGGCCTACGATTTTGTGTTGTTTTATGAGTGTTTTAATTTTACATTTACATTTCGGATTGCAATATACTGCTATTTCATGAATGTCTGTTTTAATTGCAATGTTTATGTGAGTGAATATATTTATAATAGAAGGTTCCTAACAAGTGGTATTAGAGCACTTTCTAGGACTAAGTTTTGCTACGATTGCGATAGTTCTTGCCCTTCCATTATGACTTATGTTAGCATACGTTCATGCTTTTTTTTTTTAGTTTGTGGAAAACATCCCAAAAGGGATGCCACTTTCGGGTAAGACCCAAGGAGGCAGGGGTATCCATTCCACCAAAAATACCCAGGACTCGGACTCGCCTACCACCTTTGACATACTCAAGGAGAAAACAAACACACAAAACCAATTTAAAAATAAGTAAATAACAACAAAAATAATAAAATAAAATAAAAAACATGCTCCTTGAGTGTGTCAAAAACAAAAGCACAACCAAACACGCACAATAAGATAAAAGAAACCACAACACAAACCACATAGAAAAACACAAGAACCACATAACAAAACACAAAAAAGACAAAAACAACAGAACACTACAAAGACATAACCCAAAAAAAAATATGAAAAATAAACACAACCAAAACCTAAAAAATAAAATAAAAATAAAAATAAAAAACAACCAACAACAGACAATAAACAAAAACAAAAAACATAGAAAACACTCACACATAAAAATAGGAAATAACACAAACAAAGAGAAACCCAAGAACAAGAACGAAAAAACACAAGAACAATAACAAAAAACATAAAAAAAAACAAAACAAAACAAAACAAAACAACACAAAGAACACAAAAACAAAACAAAACAAAAGAACCCACCCACCTTAAAAAACTAAACAAAAAAAAGAAAAAAGAAAAAAGAAAAAAAAATGAACAAAACAATGACCTATCTAGACCATAAGACTATTAAGGCAAGAATCAACAAAGGAAACAAAATAAATAATAGAATGAGCTAGGGAACTAAAAAAAACTGAATGAACCAAAGAGAAGCGAAAAAAAAAAAACAAGAAGAAACTAGGTACCTTCAGAACTAGAGCCATCCAAAGAAATGATAGAAAGAAGAGCTTCCCTAATTTGAGAAGCCCACCATATAGGAGGGTGGCCATAACAAGTAAGATCACCTTTGTCCAAAGCCCAATTAGCTAAAGCATCAACACTCTTGTTTTGATCTCTGACCACATGATTGTAATCAACTTTCAAAAATCCCATCTGGATTAATCGAATCTTCTCAATAATTCTTTTTATTCTCCAATCCACCTTATGATTCTTAGAAGGAGTCTTCAAGAGATTAATCATAAGTTGAGAGTCGGACTCAACTAACACCTTTTCCCATCCAACCTTAGTAGCCTCCTGAAGGCCTCTAAGGATACCATACCCCTCAACAAGGTTATTGGAAAGAATACCCAAATTCTCAACAAAAGTAAAAACCAGGGAGCCATCTGAAAGTCTACCAATTCCTCCCACACTGGATTTTCCAGGGTTCCCTCTAGAGGCTCCATCAGTATTGACTTTTCCAAAATCCTTAGGAGGAGGTTGCCAATTTCTAGTCCTATCCATCTTACTAATACTCACATTCCATTTAAGTTGGTTGCCCTTAGAATATTTAATATTTAATCTTTGCATCACTTGATCCCATCTTTGGTGGGAGTTTTGGGGGTGATTAAGGAGTTGATGGACTGATTCAACTAAGTTGGCTATGGTCTTTTGCCAAATATAGTGAATATCCTTCCTATCTTGATTAAAAATTCGGTCTGTTCCTTTTATTCCAAATATTCCAAAGAAGAATGGTAGAACCCATCCAAACTAACCGCCTAATAAAATGATCAACACCCTCTTGATTAGGCCAATCCCTCCAAAGCTATTCAAAAGTAAAAAAATTGGACCACTATAAGCCAAGTAAAGTGGCCATTCTCCTCCATAGCTCAGAGGCTAAAGTACACTCAATAAAAATATGGTTGATATTTTCTACATTCTCTTCACACATTTCACATCTAAAAGGGCCATGAAAACCACACTTCATAAGTTGCTCACCAGTAAGCACCCTACGATGCAATAAAAGCCAATTAAAGAACCTCACCTTAGGCCAGAGATTTTGAGCCCACAATCGAGAAAAGATGTCAGAAGAATGGTTGGGATTATTATGGCATAAGGTCAAATAACCTTGAGCAACTGAATACTCACCCTTAGTAGTGTTGTTCCATCCAAAACAATCTTTTTCATGGGACCAAGAGAGGGATCTCATATGAAGGATGCCTTGGATATCTTGTCTTTGCCTTTCTCGGGATTTGAATAGGCCAGTCCTCAATAGGGATCCAATATCTACCAACCTTTGAATTACCAAGTATGGTACCGATAGTAATTAGCCACCTTTATCCAATTAGCTCGGTGAAGCTCCTCCATCCAAGGCCTCCAATCGGGAAACCGAGTTATCAAAGGCTTGTGACCATCCCAAGAATCTGTCCAAAAATTTGCATGTTGACCATTATGAATGATCCAAAATAATTTTTTCTTTATCAAATCCCCACCGGTCTTAAGAACTGCTAAAATGGGAGAACCTTTGGTAGGAAGTTGATAGCGAACAAGGTCTTCGAGACTTTTGTTCTCAACGATATTTAGCACGAAGATTATTGGCCCAAAGAGCATTGGGGTTATGCAACATCCTCCAATATAATTTAGCAGCTAAAGCTTTGTTGTTATTAATTGAAGACCGAAATCCTAACCCCCCTTCACTCTTAGGAAGACATAAAGTATCCCATTTCACCAAGGCCCATTTTCTTTTCTCCTTAGTACCACTCCAAAGGAAACGATGACCGATTTGATCCAATTCTCGAAGAACAACCTTTGGGATATTCAAAACGGAAGAAACATAAATAGGAATAGCTTGAAGGACTGATTTTACCAAGGTGATTCTACCCCCGTAAGAAAGCCACTTGTTGGTCCACTTTCCAATTTTCTTCTTGACTTTGTCCAACAACCAATTCCAATCTTTATTTTTTTGCCTTTGAATATTTATGGGAATACCTAAATAAGTGATTGGAAGAGAGGTCTTCTTATATCTTAATTTATCCAAGACCATGGATTCCTGTCTAGTAGAGTAGTGAAAGAAAATAACTTTAGATTTGTCTTCATTGATCAACTGCCCAGTAGCCTTAGAAAAATAGCTAATGATTTGCTTAATATTAGAAGCTTCCTTAACTCGTAGCTTTACCTAAAAGAGTAGAGTCATCCAAAAATTGAATATGAGAGATAGGTCTAGCTCCATGAGCAATGGTAACTCCCTCAAGGGTTTTGTTTTCCCTCTTTTTGGTTATAGTCCTACCCAAGCATTCAACAAGAATGATGAATAAATAAGGGGATAGCGGGTCACCTTGCCTAATACCTCTGGAAGCTGGAAAAGACTGAGAAGGCCTACCATTGATAAGAACTAAGTAGGAAACTTGAAGAGATACATCCCATAATCCAATCCATCCAATCCTTAGAGAAACCAAATTGCCTCAAAAATTTGATAAGGAAGTGCCAATCCACTCTGTCATAAGCTTTGGATAAGTCTAACCGAATGAACATGGAAGGAGAATTTTGCATATCCATGGAATGGATGGCTTCCTGAGCAAGAACTATCTCATCTACTATTTGATGTCCTTCCACATAACCCCCTTGCTCTGGGAAATAATCTTATGCAAAAGAGGCTTCAACCTTTCTGCCATGATTTTAGTAATGATTTTGAGAAGAACATTACATAAAGTAATAGGTCTAAAAGCTGAGATATGATCAACCTCTTGAGCTTTTGGAACAAGAGTAATATAAGTTTTATTGATAACCTTCAAAATTTCTTTGGCTTTCCTGGCTTCTTCCACCACCTCTAATAAATCAACATGAAGGATATCCCAGAACTCTTGGTAGAACTCAATGGGAAAACCATCAAGACCTGGGGTTTTCCCTTTTGCATTTTAAAAACTACTTGTTGAAGCTCATTGATAGTAACAGGAGCAGTCAAAATAGATTTCTCCTCAGAAGTGATAAGAGAAGGGATTGCTTGAAGAACATTTTGTTGTGAATCTGAGTCAAGAGGAGTAGCAACAAAAATATTGGAAAAGTAATCAACAACAATAGAGTTCATGCCATCCCAAGTATAAACAACATCTCCAGAATCTGATTTTAAGGAAGAAATAAAGTTGTGAGATCTTCGAGCTAGAAGAGATTTGTGGAAGAAATTTGTGTTTCGATCTCCTTCTTTGAGCCATTGAATTCTAGATTTTTGCTTCCATAAGATTTCTTCTTTTTTTCCCATTCCTCTAACTGAGTTGTGAGTTTAATTTCATCCGCACTTCTCTTCTCTCGTGAGGCCATCTAAATGGATTTTCTTATTCAAATTTTCAAGATGAGCAATAACTTCATGTTTTTTTTATGAACATCCCCAAACTCTTTCCAGCTCCAAGTCTTGATTTTGGATTTAATGTATTGGAGTATTTTGGCAAAATAGAACATCTTAGTCCCATGCCTAGGTTTACCTTCCTTCCACCATTGTTGCACACGAGGTCCGAAGGAAATGTCTCTAAGCCACATTAATTGAAAACAAAAAGGAGAGAAACTCACATTGGTTTTCCACATTTCCACCATGACTGGCCAATGATCCGAACCAACATTATTAAGAGTCTTCACTTTAGGAATGTGACCATGGATTAAGAAATTTTCAGAGAGCAAAAACCTATCCAATCTCTCCATTATACAAGCTAAGCCTTGCCTTCTGTTAGACCAAGTCATAAGGCCATTATCTGGTTGGATATCCACAAGATGGAGGTTTGCAATATATTCGCTCATGAGGTCGGTGCTTTTGTCCAAATTTCTATTTCCTCCCCTTTTCTCATCCAGAGAGAGGATGGTATTGAAATCTCCTCCGATCAAGATCCAAGCTTTAGGAAAATGAGAGATAATATGAGTAATATCCTTCCACCGTCTTCTTTTTTCCTCCAAATAAGTCGGAGCATAAACAGTAATGCAGAGCATAATTGGGTTGGAATGTCTACTTTGAATAGCTATAGCCAACAAACCCCAACTGCCAACCATATGGTGAATAACTACCTCTTTTGGGTCCCAAAGACAAGCAATGCCACCCGAAGTCCCTTGGGAACTGAGGGAAACCACTTTTCCAACTGGCCAAATTTTACTGGCAATTAAGTCCATATCCTCCATTGACATCTTTGTTTCTTGAAGGAAAACAATATGTGGATGATTTATCTGAATCATTCTTCTAATTTCATTTTGTTTTGAAAGACTCCCTTTGAGTCCTCTAATATTCCAAGTGATGATCTTCATTAATACTAGGGCTAAAAAATTTGGGAAGGGCATTAATCTTACCTTCCTCTACAAGATTTTCACCTTCTTTTACCATATGATATTGATTGGTCTTATGACCTACTTTTTTGATTAGAATCCATCTTCAATTTTTTTTTCCTGTTTCTTTTCTTATTCCAATTGAATCTGAGATGGCTTCTAACCTTGAAGAATGCTCGTACAAAGCCAAAATTTTACTAGATGGTTCAACGGAGTCTATATTGGGACCTGCATTATTTGAAGTTTTGACATTTGAAATATTGTTTTTCTTGTGTAAATTTTCTCCTTTTTTTTTTGTTGAAAACCTTTGATTTGTTGGTTTGTCTCTGAGTTCTTCCCTTCATATTTAAATTGTGTTTCTAAGATTTCAGTTTCCATTATTTCCTCTTCCTCACTTGGGACATCATTTGTGGAAAGGATTTCAAACATATTAGCAGATGACTTTGATTGATCCTTCATAACTCGGTTTTTTCTGAGTGTTGTTCTTCTTAGGTATTTGGAAACCTCGCTGAGTTTATATCTTCTTTCTTTTGATCAGGAATTTTATTTGGGCAAGCACTGGCCAAATGACCATATTCATGGCAAATTCTACAATGAAAAGGAATGTTCTCATAGTCCACTACTTGCTCCCAAGTGTCTTCCCCAAATTGTAATGTGATATTTTTAGGTAGGGGTTTGTCAAAATCCATTAAAACATAAATTCGAGCATAAATAATATGTTCAAAATTTTGAGTACAATCAACAATCATCATAAAAGTTCCTAAAGAGTTTCCAATTGAAGAAAAAAAAGTAGGATTCCAAAATTCAATAGGGAGGCCAAAGAGTCTAACCCACACAGGAGCTATAGAAGGCATCTCTTCTTCGACTTTAAATTTAGTATGCTAGGGCTTCATGAAAAGCCCTGCCCTTCCAAAAAACCAAGGACCCCCTTGAAAAGTTTTCTCTCTATCTTCATTATTAGCAAATAAAACAAGAAAATAACCATTTGGATAAATAGATATTTGTAACTCACCTTTAGTTTTCCAACTTTTTGCAGCCCAGACTTTGAAAGCAGATAGACTCGAACGAAAACCCATGAATCGAAAAATTAGTCCTCTTTTTTCTAAATCTTCAATGCTAGTCTGAATGTTACCCATATCAAGCTTAACAATAGGAGTTCCATCAGCTGCTTTAAGACATCCTGACTCCGTTTTCCTAGGATCAATCTTAGGCATTCTTAGAGGTTTATGGGAAGCCCTAATATTGATATTAGCATTTTGCTGAGGCTGTCCACCACGAAGGGCATCCCTAAAATTTAATTTTGGGATTGAGTCTTCGAAATTCTTACCCTTGACAGGGGTTTTCACAATAGAATTATTTTGTGGGTGCACCTTAGCACTAGATTCACTTGAGATATGAGCCATTTTTTGATCAACTGCTTGAAACTTGTTTCGTGATCTCTTTAATCCTTGCCCTAGACGTCGTGGAAAGGTATGGTTTTCACTTTTATTTTGTGCAGCAAATTGGAAGCCGTTGTCACTCAAGTTCACAGTATGATCTATTGAAAGATAAATTTCTAACCCATCTTGTATCCCCTGCAACATTTCTTGCTAAAATATTGAGCATAAACCACAAAAATATTGGCCGCTAGGGCCCAAAGGCCCTAAAAACCAACCTCTAGAGTTGCTTGCACTCAACCCAGATGAAACCCTCGCATAGCCGCTTGCCAAATATCTTGTTCACACATAGGGATGCGCTAGGATATGTGTTGCTCCAAATGATATGAAAATTGGTGGAGACGTTCTAGGGTTTTTTAGGCATCTACCCTCAAAATTTTAGCTCAATCCGAGTCCGGATGAGTGAGATATGGCCGAAATAAGTTCGATAGTTTGGGCAGTCCTACAAAAAACGTAAACGTCTAATCAGTTTCGACTAATTTTTTTCACATAGGTTCATGCTTAGTTTATTACATTATATGTTCTATTAATATTAGCACATTTTCTAATAGCGCTTTATTAAATTAGGGTATAGCATAAGTTGGTTATATAGGAGTTGAGGTATTTCTACGAACTACTTGTTCATTGAACCACCATAGACACGTATTATTAATTCACCACCTTATGAATTAATTGCTAATGCTTCTAATTCTAGTATGGTATCAGAGCATTGTTGATATGGGTGCAACGAAGGTAGCAAGAAGAGCGTGGTTTTTGCACGTTTCTAGAGATGACATCAGGGCACAACTCTTGAGCACAAGACCGACAAACTGAATGCTTCTGAACATAGATCGAGATGGAAGTCACACACGGATCAAGGAATCATTGCATGCACATAAACCAAGGAATATTTGCATGTAGAACAAGATGGTAGGCTGATATGGAATCCAACTATGCAGGGTGGCTAACATGGCATTCAATTATGCAGGGCAGATGACATGGCAGATGATAGGGTGAGGATGTGGCATCCATTGGGTGGCTGACGTGACATCCATCGCACGTACGCGACATATTTTCATTTGCTGTGGTAGAGCAGCAAAAGTTTAGAGAAGGGGCTTGATTTCCCGAAGGCAATCGATAAACTATCTGCGTCAAACTGTTTTTAAACCATCCCAAAGCACTCACATAGTGCATGTGGGACAAATAGTCCCACAATTTTTTTTTTTTATCCTTCGATGCCAACAAGGATAAGATGAAGGGTTTGTAATTCCCTTCACGACTCAACTGACCAGTTGGCTTGCGATAGAGCGCTACTCGAGACATTGCGAGGTCAAATCCCACGTAGGGACAGAAAGCAACAAAGTTTTTTTTGTTTCTCCAGGCGCTCCACATTTTTTTCAATACAAAGGTTTGACCTTTTGTCTCGTTCGATGGTGTAGCCGAGATGGTCGGATGCTTCGTGGAAAGGCGCTAGGACCTTGGTAGGGGGTTCAAACCTCCTCAAGACAATTTTTTTTTCTCATTGCTCCAAATAGGCAGTGTAAATGTATTTTTTTAATATCTTTGTTTTTTTTGTAAATCTCACTTTTATTTTGCAACTATCACCAAACCAAAGAAGCTAGGGGCATCATTTTTTTGCCACATTTAAACAACAAGAACAAGTAAATTTCTTTTGTGCCATGGAGGGATAAGTCAAGATTTGCACTTAGATTCTTTTGGTAACTGAAAGGACACTTAGATTTTTCATCCTTGTTTATTTTGCAATTCCAAAAGGGGGGGATAAAAGCATTCTTTCTCTTAAAAAATTATAAGACAAAAGGGGGGAAAAATTGTAGACAAAAAGGGGAAAAATTATAGAATTGAATATCATTGTTTTTTTGCAAACCAAAACCTCTCATATTTTGCAAAAAATCATTGTGACAAAGATGCATTTTCGGTGGAGACCGACATCTTAAACAAAAACTAACATTTTAAATAGGTGCATTTTTGATGGAAACCGACACCTATAGTTAAAATTTGTCGGCACTTATGATTGTCTTTGCATTTAATTTCCTATTTTTTACATTTCAATCATAAGTTAAAATTAAAAAGCAAGCAAAGAGAAGACCCTAAAATTTACACTTATTTGTGCAATTTATTGCACTGCAGTGTTCGGTATATGTGATACCTTTGGCCCACACTTATAGATAATATTGTCATGCTTTGGGCTACTATATCTGTTAGAATAATAAATTATATCTTAAGTTGTTACCGGGATAAATTGTGTGGCTGAGATTATCTCAGTTAGTTATGATCCAATGGATCATATTGTATGCCTTTGCTATTTAAGCATGGCTCCTTTCATTCAATAATATAAAGTCATTTCATTTTATAATATTGTTTCAGAGCAGGCCTTCCCTACCCTGTCAGCTTGAGGAGATTTTCTTGATAGGGGGTTTCCTTCATGGAAATTCCCCCTTCTTTTTTTTTTCCCTCGAGGGAGTATGCTCTCCATATTTTTGATGGATCGGTTTAATTTTTAGTTTGAGAGTACATTTTTAGTATTTTAAAGTTTTTAGGGTTTGCAGGCTTGAATGTTTTAGCTCGTCTTGCTTGCCCCTCTCTCGCAACTAAAATGGCGGATCCAATTTTTTTGTGTGATTTAAGTTTTTTTCATGCGAACTCATCGAAGAGTTCTTTGGCATTTTGTTCTACTGTTTCAGAGCCTGTAAAATACTCTTCGTGGGATTTGATGCGATTTTTGACAAGTATTTCCCGTTGTTGTCATTGTTTTATAGCTATTTGGACGCTCATGATTTTTTTATTATGGTTCCCGTTGGTGAGTGCGGTGTTCGCATGGAGAGCTAGCAGTTCTGGCATATGTTACATTTGTGGAGTTGCGTTGGTTAGACCGTTAAAATCCAGTCCTGATGCTATTTTTCAAGCATAATATTCTATTTCAACAGTGATGAAAAAGGTGCACTATATTCCTATCGGATTGTCCTTCTCAGCTGGAGATCGGACAGTGGAGATCATGAAGCATCATGCCTCTAATTTGGTGATGCGTTGTTGATTCTAATCCTTGACACATGCTCTGATGATGCATTTATTTCAACTCTGTGCAGATGGAGGAGTTTCTCGCCCGTGACGACGAGTGTGGCAAATACTAGAGTTTCTTCGCTGTGCATAAGTGACAAAAATGGGTTCGACGCTCCATGATGCCCATAATTACCCCTCGTCGAAGAGTTGATATTTTGATTTTCTCTCCGTATTTTTGGCATGGAAGGATGGTTTTTTTTAACGGTCGCTTGTGGATTTGAGGTTCAAATTTCTCCTACTACGGGTGAAGAGCGTGGCCATTATATTTCTCTCTAATGCGGCCCTAACAACTTTTTACTATATCCGCATCACCTGTTATGCCCGCACAGATGGCCCATGATTGGTGATTGCAACAGTCCAGTCCCACTCCCCACGACGACATCAACACCTGCTTCTTGAGTTAAACAGAGTGTACACTCTCATTCAAATTATGAAGAGCCTGACGGCTATTTTGTTGCCATGGTCTATGAGTTCGTATACTAATGGATGTGACATTATTGCCATTCGTTCTCGGGCGCCAACATCAGCCGTTAAGAAAAAATAGCCTCCATGAGCTCATCCCCAGCTTGGATTTGGTTCACAGTCATTCTCCACTTCAGTAAGTTAGACGACGATTCCCTTTACCTGCACGAATCATGGGAGATACACCCGTTAGAATCCTCTCGGTATAGTTGGAAGTGATGCACAACTGCAATGGATGTGTACTTTTTGCTCCTGTATAAGCAACGCGATAGGAGGTGACGTCGTGTGTTTAACTATCCATTGCCGAGGGAGATCGTAAGATGAGTTATTTATGTTTCAATTATGAGGCTCATGAACGTCGATTTAGACGTAAAAAAAACTCGTGTCGATTGTTGATGTTATTGAATTTTAGATTAGACGTTGGGAATAAAAAGATGGCAGTCTTGCCCGAGTGATGAGACCCCATCAGCGAAGTGTTGTCACGCTCTTTTTTAAAAAAATTTCATTTTTCAGATATTGTGCGGCTGAGAGCGATCTACCCAGCGTTGCCGTCTGTTTGATGACGTGGTTTGGCTGCAATGAAGACCGTGCCTATTTTCAGTATGCTTCAGCGACTTGTTTGAAGGCACTAGTTTTTTTAAAAACTTTCATATGGCCTTTAAATAAAGCATTTTTTTTTTTTTTTTTTTGGTGGAAAGCAACATTTGCACGAATCAGAAACCACCAAAGGAGAACAATGACTACACAACAGACTTTAATTAAGAGGTTGTGATCTGCACGGTTTGTGATACTGAGAGTGGGTGACGTCTTAGAATCTGAGAGCTACAGGACTTGAGCTTTGCTGTTCCAGACTTGGAACAAAGTGGTGTTGATTTACTTTCTAAAATGTTGGTTTAAGAACCTTCCAAGATAATCTCTGCAAAGAAGCTATCGTGGACGTCATGTTGTAATGAGGAGCAATGTGGATCGAGCCCTCGTTTGATGTGCGATGACTGATTGTGAAGCTTGGCCGTTAGATTTGTAACAGTAACCCACTAGTTTTTTATTATCCATGGAAATTGAAGTCGGATCATGCCAACGCGTGTGAGAGTGCAAATTTACCAGATCAATCCACATGTGCGGTGATGTTGATGTCATTGGACGATGGCACAAATCTATTGAAAGGAATGAACCTGTTTGGTAGTATTGGCTAAAGTGAATTGCTGCAATATTTTTTTGATGATAGCCCTTGGGAGCGGTTCCTGTCTGTTTCTACTGCGCTAGGAGGAGATTCAATGTAGGGCACTTGTAGTTTTCGATCTCCGATGAATCCGTCATTGTCTCCATCGTGGAGAATATTAGATCATCAAATGGAGACCTTGTCATCGGTGCCATGCAGTTATTTTTCGCGGCCGACACTGAAGTTGAAACATGGAAACACAACGGACCAAAGGCAGAGACGCAAGAGTAATGAAGGTATTTGTGGAAACCACTACTTATGCTTGTGGAGTCAATTTGGACATCCCTTACCATTATTGTGGTTCTTCCCATATCTTCACAATCTTCTTTTTGTGAGACACTTTGGTTTCAAGAAGTTTTTTTTTTTCAGTGATATTTTTTGGCTCAAAGCCTTGATCTGTGTCACAAGCACCAGTCTGAGAGTATGGTTTTATTCTTTCGGTGATGAGTCTCTACTTTTTTGAGACATGTGATGGATCCTTTGCAGGCTTCTTGATGGAAGTTGTCCTAGGGAGGGTTGAAGAGGACATCTTCCTTCCTCTCCATCCTCCTTCCACATCTTCCTTCTTCTTCTTCTATTCTGGCAGGTTAATCTTCTTCTATTATGGTAGGTGTTTTTCTCCCATGTAATTTTTGATCACCTTTTTATGCACATATTGTACATGAGTACCTTATCAAGACTTATTTTTGGAACTCATAGTTGTGGATGTGTCACTTGTTATGGTTTTGTTGTTTTTCACTACCTCCTAGTATCACTTAAGGGAGGGTGTTAGTATATCCTAGTACCACTTAAGGGGGGTGTTAGAATAATAAATTATATCCTAAGTTGTTACTAGGATAAATTGTGTGGCTGAGATTAGCTCAATTAGTTATGATCCAATGGATCAGATTGTATGTCTTTGCTATTTAAGCAAGGCTTCTTTCATTCAATAATATAAAGTCATTTCGTTTTCTAACAGTATCTGCCACCTAATATAGTTACAACAACAATGTCTAAGCTATTGTTCTCTATAAATCATCAGGGAGAAATAAGGACAACCAATTTTTACTGATATTCACTCCATTTTATACCCTAATTCATTTTGATTGTTTGGATTAAACTCCTCCAACTCATTATCCTTTTTTGAAAGGGTTTTGAGGCAAGTGCCATCAATTTGATTGAATTCCATTTCACGTACTCTTTGTAAGTATAAATAAAGGGGGACCATTTGGTGATATAAGGAACCTTCACAATGGCCACTGTTCACAAATATTTTTCAGATTCACAATTGCTCAAAGGTTCTAATTTTACACCATGGAAAGAAAAGATGAGAGCTATCCTTCAAGTTGAATATTTATGGGATGTAGTGATTGGCACTACAAAACATCCTACTTCACTAGGACTGGATCAAGAGGTATTTGATAAGAAGGACAAAAGGTCTCTCATGTTTATTTTGCTTGTGAAAGGTGAGTGTGGACGAAAAAGGATTAATTGCATTAACATTAAAACTTAGGTTACATAGATTAAATAGGCAGTAAATAACCTATTTGAGAAAGAAAGGGGGAAAGGAGAAATTGGGGGAAAGGAAAGATGAATAGAATTCTCTTGCTGCCCAAATGCTGCCGTCCACTGCCGTCCAAGTAAGGTAAAAGGTAAGTTACCTTTACCCAAGGTAAAAACAATTTTTTTAACCTTTTACTAATGGTAATATTCCAACATTCTCCCCCTTAAAGTTGAGAGGACTAACTATATAGTCTCTCAGCTTTATAAATTGAGCTTTAGCCATGCCTTTGTGACGGGGCACCGGGAACCAACACTTCAAGAAACTTGCCTTTTCATTAAAAATTAAAAAAAATATTTTACAGGCTTGAATGAAACAGCCCGCAGGCTTTACAATGGCCGAGTTTGGCTCTGTTCTTCCACTGTACTACCTCCTCTGTTCTCTGGTCCCCCCTCTCCACAGTTTGAAATTTTGGGTTTTTATCGAGGCCCCGGCCCTCCCGAAAATCAATGCCTCCACCTACCAACCTTCCCGCTCGAATTTCCCTCCTTGTCGAAGCTTCAAAATTCTCGATCATAAATGGGCCACCGCCCGATCTGCACTGCTGCTCGCATTCATGGTCTTCCTCGACCTGCAACCACCGCCGTACCCTGTACTGCCGTCTCCTCCATACCGGCCATGCCCTGTTACAGTTGTTTTTCGTAAAACGCATCCGAAAGATGGTTCTCTCCCTTTAATGCACGCGGCTGTAAAATTTCATTCCATGATACGTGGCCTCCATCTTTAACCAGATTCACGTAGCTAACCACGTGTTTAAATTCGGCTTGCCCTCTCCTTAATGCGCAATCTTCAAGGCACGTGCCCTTTACAACTTCGAGGATACACGTGGCAGTCCACGTGTCAGTTTTCGGCCTTGTCTGGTCGTCCGCTATTTTCTTCGACCTTAACTTTACTTGGTCGCGGTCGACCCCTCCACCTTTGTCTTCACCTTTCTGAGGTCCTTTGCCATGATCTTGGGTTTGTCTTAACCCTTGGTACTGCCTTGGAAATACGCCACGTGGCAGTTTCTGATTTGCCTTGATATCACGACCTGTCACGATATCGCGACAGGACTCAACTCCTCCGCCATGTTCTGTAGACCGTCGCGATATCGCGACGTCTAAAGCTCCTCACCACCGCCTCTAAAATAAAGTCGCGATATCGCGACGTCGCGATATCGCGACGGAGATCACCCCTTGCCTTTGCTTCTCAACAACCGTCGCGACATCGCGACGAAATCCTCCCTACGTTCCAACTGCAAACAAATGTCGCGATATTGCGACGTCGTGATATCGCGACAGAACTGGTCCCCGCCTTTGCCACCGCTTCGGAGGTCGCGATTTCGCGACCTCCCCAACTTTTGCCTTAGGTCTTCTACCAACTTCCCCTTCTGCTTTGCAACATCTTCCCTCCTCCGAAAAGGAACCAAAATACATCAAAATACAAAAACTTAAAGAAAATTTAGAAGGATGCAAGATTGCCGACACTGTTACCGGATGCTCCTGCATCAGACACCCGGGGTAACAAGAGAAGTGACCTTCACTTCTAGGCTGTTCGGTCCGCGTCCTTTGTAATATTTCCGAACACCCATCAACCTTTACAACCTGTTCAAGTTCCGTTTCCTGGCAAAAATTTTTGCCTTCTACCAGACAAATTTTGGCATTACTGCACATTTTCTCATCTTCGGTCTGCAATGGCTTCAACTTGTGCCGCACTCCATATTTCACCAAGGAGTACGTATTTGCACGTCCATCATGCACTGCACTCTGATCAAATTGCCATGGCCTGCCCAACAGCAAATGGCAAACATCCATGGGGAATACATCACACAGGACTTCATCCTGGTATCTCCCGATCTGGAACGTGACTAAACACTGTTCTCGGACCCAAGCTCGGTGGTCCTTCCACAACCATGCAATCCGATACGGGTGTGGGTGCCTCCTTCTCTCCAACTGCAACTTAGTAACCATCTCCTCGAAAAATAAGTTGTCTGTACTTCCATTGTCGATGATCACATTGCAAACTTTGCCTGCACTCTTGCACCGGGTACGAAATAGGCTTCTCCTCTTCTTTCTTCTCTTCCTTTCCTTCTTTCTTTCCACCGTTCTTTCCTCTCGATCCTTTTACTTTTGGCTTGCTTTCAAACCTCCGGTTCAGCTTTTCTTCAACATTCAAAGCAAATTGGTAAGCATCTTCAATGGTGCTTACCCGAACCAAACTCAACTCCTCCTGCACACTCGGTCTCAACCCATTAATGTAACGGGCCACTTTTTCCTTTCTTGCTTCCAAATGTTCGATTTTGATGGAGATCTTGTAAAATTCCTCCGTGTATTCTTGAAATGTTCTGTTCATCTGCCTCAAACTCTGCATTTTACGTAACAGGTCCAGTTCATAATCTACGGGGATAAACTGCCTTTTTAATTTCTCCACCATTCTGTCCCACCTGGTTATCCGCTCCTTTCCTCTTCGGTTTCTCTCCAGCTGTACCCCCTTCCACCAAATGCTAGCATGACCCTTCAGTCGGGTCTTAGCAAATCTGACCCGGTTAGGGTCTTCAACTTCTTCGTATTCGAAATATTCTTCTAAATCATTCACCCAGTCTATCAACTCCTCTGGGTTCAAGTTCCCGAAATACATAGGAACTTCTAACTTCGGCCTCTTCTCGATCTGGGATATGGCCTTGTACAATCTGGCCTGGGCCGGATCTACATCTTCTTCCTCTTCTTCAAACTCATTCTCCTCTTCCACTTCATCCTCACTGTCTGCATCCCTTCTCGGCTCACGTCCTCTACGTAGCTCTTCTTGCAGGGCCTGGACTTGCCGCTGCAATGCTCGGAAATCTTCCGCTGCCATACCTCTTCCACCCATCGGGTTTCTTCTCGGAGGCATCTTCACCCAAACTCAAACCCTCCCACACGTCCCGGTACAACTGCCTCTCTCCTTCGACGGTCTGTTGTACGCTCAGGAACTCCTGCTCTGATACCACTGACGGGGCACCGGGAACCAACACTTCAAGAAACTTGCCTTTTCATTAAAAATAAAAAAAAAATATTTTACAAGCTTGAATGAAACAGCCCGCAGGCTTTACAATGGCCGAGTTCGGCTCTGTTCTTCCACTGTACTACCTCCTCTGTTCTCCGGTCCCCCCTCCCCATAGTTTGAAATTTTGGGTTTTTATCGAGGCCCCGGCCCTCCCGGCAATCAATGCCTCCACCTACCAACCTTCCCGCTCGAATTTCCCTCCTGTCGAAGCTTCAAAATTCTTGATCATAAATGGGCCACCGCCCGATCTGCACTGCTGCTCGCATTCATGGTCTTCCTCGACCTGCAACCGCCGCCGTACCCTGTACTGTCGTCTCCTCCATACCGGCCATGCCCTGTTACAGTTGTTTTTCATAAAACGCATCCGAAAGATGGTTCTCTCCCTTTAATGCATGCGGCTGTAAAATTTCATTCCATGATACGTGGCCTCCATCTTTAACCAGATTCACGTAGCTAACCACGTGTTTAAATTCGGCTTGCCCTCTCCTTAATGCGCAATCTTCAAGGCACGTGCCCTTTACAACTTCGAGGATACACGTGGCAGTCCATGTGTCAGTTTTCGGCCTTGTCTGGCCGTCCGCTATTTTCTTCGACCTTAACTTTACTTGGTCACGGTCGACCCCTCCACCTTCGTCTTCACCTTTCTGAGGTCCTTTGCCATGATCTTGGGTTTGTCTTAACCCTTGGTACTGCCTTGGAAATATGCCACGTGGCAGTTTTTGATTTGTCGCGATATCGCGACAGGACTCAACTCCTCCGCCATGTTCTGTAGACCGTCGCGATATCGCGACGTCTAAAGCTCCTCACCACCGCCTCTAAAATAAAGTCGCGATATCGCGACGGAGATCACCCCTTGCCTTTGCTTCTCAACAACCGTCGCGACATCACGACGTCGCGATATCGCGACGGAATCCTCCGTATGTTCCAACTGCAAACAAATGTCGTGATATCGCGACGTTGCGATATCGTGACAGAACTGGTCCCTGCCTTTGCCACCGCTTCGGAGGTCACGATTTCGCGACCTCCCCAACTTTTGCCTTAGATCTTCTACCAACTTCCCCTTCTGCTTTGCAACATCTTCCCTCCTCCGAAAAGGAACCAAAATACATCAAAATACAAAAACTTAAAGAAAATTTAGAAGGATGCAAGATTTCTGACACTGTTATCGGATGCTCCTGCATCACTTTGGTAAAGATGTCTGCTAGATTATCCAAAGTGCTACAATATTGAAGCTCAACTGTCTGTTGTTCCACCATATCTCTTATGAAGTGATACTTCATATCAAAATGTTTTGACCTTTTGTGGTGGATCGGATTATATGCCAACTGTATGGCACTAATATTATCACAATTCAGCTTTGGTTGGACCAATTTGTTTTTCGCAAATCTCTTCAAGGATTTTCCTCAACTAGAGGATCCGAGTACTGGCATGAGTAATGGCTATGTACTCAATTTCTGTAGATGATAATGCTACAACAGATTGCTTCTTGGAACTCTAAGTTATTAGTCCTGAACCTAGACTAAAACAGTTCCCTAATGTAGATTTTCTATCATCTATATTACCGCCCCAATCGCTGTCACTATAACCAAATAACTTCACAGAGTTAGACTTGTGGTAATGGATTCCAAAATCCAATGTACCTTTTACATATCGTAAAATTCGTTTGGTTGCTTGTAGATGCAGCTCGGATGGGCATGCCATAAACCGTGATACAAGAGAAACAACATACTGTATATCTGGCCTAGTGTTGGTGAGAAAAATTAAACTCCCAACCATGCTTCTGAAATTGGTCAAGTCAACTTTTGGTGCTCCATCTTCTTTGTTTAGCTGGATTCCATGTCCAGTTGGTGTTGCAGCTGATTTGCACTCGTCTGCATAGCAAATTTCTTGATCATGTCATGAGCATATTTCGTTGACATATGAAGATCCCATTCTTTGATTGATGTACTTCCATTCCTAGGAAGTATCTCATTAATCCGAGATCCTTCATCTCAAACTGATTCATCATGGAGTTTTTGAAATCCATATTCATTTTATTATTACTACCCATGAATATTAGATCATCCACATATAAACAAACTATGAGGATATCTACTCCATTTTTAGGTAGTATAGTGTTGGTTCACTCTTGCTTTTTGTGAAACCATATTTGCTGAAATAGCCGTCAATTCGTGAGTACCATGCTCTTGGTGCTTGCTTGAGGCCATAAAGTGCTTTTTTTAATTTATAAACAAGGTTCTCTTTTCCTGGTTCTTGGAAACCTTGAGGTTGTTGAACATACACTTCTTCGTCAGGTATCCATTTAAAAATGCACTTTTCACATCCATGTGTTGAATTTTCCATCCTTTATGGGCTGCCAAGGAAAGAATAGTTCTAATTGTTTCTTGTCGAGCAACTGGAGCAAAGGTTTCCTCATAATCTATTCCATATTTCTGAGTAAAACCTTTAGCTACTAATCTTGCCTCGTGCCTTTCAATGCTTCCATCAACATTGAATTTGGTCTTATAGACCCATTTACATCCAACACATTTTTTTTCCTTGGGAAGCTTCACAAGCTCCCAAGTATCATTTTTTTAATTGAGGATATTTCCTCTTCCATGGCATCTTGTCATATATTTTCAGTGCATGCTTTTTTATAGCTAGAAGGTTCTAGCTGTGTAGCAACCAACAAAGCATAATTGACTACATCACCCCTTGGTTCATGAGACTCATCATCCCTTGACATTTGAAGATTTTCAAGTCTTGACAAAATGTCATCCATCTCACTAGCTTGACTCCTAGTGTATCTTTGTTGGAAATTCCTATCCAACATTTGAGTAGATGGATGACTCTGTAGTATGCGTTTTCCTCTATTTGTCTCTTTCCTTTGAGAAATTGAATCAATATCCATCGGGATTGGAGCGCTTACTGATCTTTGAAATCGTTTTGGAGAATTTTGTGGTGCCAACAAAGAAGTCCCTCTTGGACTTGGTGTACCACTTGATGTACTTGATGAAGTTTCTTGATGTGGAATTTGTGGAGGAGGACTTTTTCCATTGCTTTTCTTGGGTTGTACCAATGTGGGAGGTACTAATGTAGAACTGTCCGAATTAGAGTCAAAATCAACAAATTTTTTATGACCCCATTCTCCCCCTTCATCAAAAATTACATCCCTGGAGATAATGATTTTATGTGTCGTGGGATTGTACAATCTATACCCTTTGGTTGAATCACAATACCCTACAAAAACACATGCTTGACTCTTTGGATCAAGCTTCTTTCTCTTCTCCTCAAGAATGTGTGCATAAGATAAAGAACCAAATACTCTGAAATGTTTGACATTTGGTTTCTTATCGTACCATCCTTCATAAGGAGTGATACCATCTAAACTAGAAGTAGGAGTTCTATTTAGAATATATGCACTTGTTCTCACTGCATCTGCCCAATAGCTGTTTGTGAGATGTTTTTCCTGAAGCATTGTTCTTGCCATTTCAACAAGGGTGCGGTTCTTTCTCTCGACCACACCGTTCTATTGTGGGGTATAGGCGAGTGGTGAACCGCCTTTTTATCCCATTTTGCTTACAATAATGAAGAAATTCATTTGAGGAGTACTCTCCTCCTTTATCAGTGCGAAGACATTTGACATAGTAGTCACTTTGATTTTCTACATTATTTTTGAAGTCTATGAAGCAATCAAATGCTTCATATTTGTGTTTCAGAAAATAGAGCCAACACATTCTAGAATAATCATCTATGAATGTTAGAAAATAAGAATTGTTTCCAAGACTTTTTGTTTGCATTGGACCACAGATGTCCGAATGTACTAGCTGAAGAGGATAGCTTGCTCTCCACGCTCGGCATTTTGGAAACTTCGTTCTGGAGTGCTTTCCCAAAGCACATGCTTCACATACCTTTTTATGTTATGGAATTTTTGGTAGTCCTGTCACCATAGCTTGTGATATTAACATTTTCAAGCTAGCGGAATTGAGGTGACCATATCTCAAGTGCCACAATTCACTTGGATTTGTAATAGCAATGTTTGCAAGTTGAGCTCCCCCCTGGATCACCAAATTTTAGAGGGAACAACCTATTCTTTGTCATAGGTACTTCTGTGATGACCCGGTTACAATTGTTTTTATCAAAGATTGTACATTTGCTTTCATCAAAAACTAATTTGTAATGCTTCTCCATCATTTGGCCAACACTTAACAAATTGTGTTGTAGTTGTGGAGTATAGTATATGTCATTCACATTTTTAAGGCCTTCTTTTGTTGGAACTCGCCATAGCTCCAATGCCTTCAACTTGCAAAGATTTATTATCCCCTAACTTAACATGAGATTTGTTATTTGAATCTAATGTAGCAAAGAGATTTTCTTTGCCACTCATGTGGTTGGAGCAACCAGTATCCAAAATCCATGTATCATTTAGATTTTGATCTGGCTATCCATAAGAGAGAAAAAGGTTTGATGGACCTTCTTCTTCTCCGTAGAATGAGCCATATTAACTGCTTTGATCTTTTGAAGACTTTGACCAGCAGTCACGAGCAAAGTGACATTGTTTCCCACAATTGAAACAAGCTATTTTAGTCTTGTTACTTCCTCGTCCTGATTTCCATGGGCTGGATTGCCTCTTTGGTTCTGATTGGCTCCTCTGTTTTGATTTCCACCTCTGTTTTGATTACCTCCTCTGTAGGAGTTGCTTTGGCTCTTGCCTCTTTGTTGTTGTCCTCTGCCTCGGCCTCTTCCTTGTTATCGTCTTGCGGTTTCATTCGAAGTGAAGGCTTTGTCATCACCTCCATAGCTTGTTGAAGGGGCTCCTTGAAGTCGCTCTTCATGTGATGTTAATGATCCAATCAAACTATCAAATGTAAGAGTAGAAAGGTCTTTGGATTCTTCAATTATGATAGCAATGTGATTCCACTTAGGAAGAAGTGTTCGCAACACTTTCTTCATAATTGTTTCATTTTTTGTGTCTTCACCTAAAGTTTGCATCATATCAACTACTGCTTTGACTCGTACACAGTAGTCTCCGACTCTTTCATTTTCCTTCATTCCGAGATTTTCAAAATCTCTTTTCAAAGTCTGAAGCCTGACTTGCTTTACTTTATCACTTCCTTGGAATCCTTCTTTCAAGGCATTCCATGCATCCAGTAGTGCTTAAGTAAGATGCAATTCTAGGAAAGATACTAGGATCTAATGCTGATTGAAGATGGTATAAGGCAAAATAATTATTTTTTTGTGCATCTTTGTAGATCTTTTTATCATTTGCACTTAAAGTAGTCCAATCTGTTGGAGCAATGTATCCGTCTTCAATAATATCCCATAGTCCTTTTCCAATGAGTAATGTCCTCATCTTGATGGACCAGTACTCATAATTATCCCCACCGATTCGGGAATTGGTAGATTATTATGTGATCCCATTATTATCTACTAAAACAAGAAACCTCTCTTTTATAGTCTTATTGCAAAAAGACTTTACAAACTATCAAGCCTCGCTTGATTTACAATCATAAACAACTCACACTTGTTTTTCAAGCAATTACAAAATTGTCGCGATTTGTTCATCATCGTCACTGATCAATATTATTTCAGGAGGAGGTTGAAGGATTTCAACTGAATTACTATAACGAGTATATTCGGATCCTTGTGAAGCAATTGCAACTGTGTCGGATTGTTCAAATCTGCTGCCAAAGGAGTTATCTTATGAATTTGCTTCGTATCCTTGATCAGGATTTCTCTGGTGTGCAATAACCGCGTTTTGCAACTGTGAAAAAACTGTATTAAGTCCTAGTGTTTTCACGTGCCTATCAAAGTTTTCAGGGTTTGTTTTCAATAACAACTTGCAGAGGGCATGATAACATCCATCCAATCTTATCATTTAAGAAAATTTCCCAGAAATTTTCTTTTACAAAGATTTCCTCTTAGGAAATAATAAAAAAAAAATAAAAAAATTAACTTTCAAAGTTAAAAAAAAAAAAAACTTTACAATTATTTCCTCTCAGGAAATTTCTATCAACTTTGAAATTTTTTTTTTTTTTTTTATAAAAAACTAATGAACAGATATTTCCTCTTAGGAAATTACACACAAAAAAAAATTATTATTTTTTTTAAATTTAAACTATTCCTTAGTTTTTTTTAATTTTTTTTTTAATTATCTATTGACCCCGCCGAGAGTCGATCCTGCGACCTCGCGGGTGTCAGGGCTGAGGGTAGCCGCTGCGCTACCGGGCTGATCCGGGAGCAATGTGTGCTCCCCGCCCTTTAGCTTCCGCGTCGAGCGCAAAGCTAATGTTGGCTTTGCGCTTCGACGCGAAGCTTGATTTTACTTGGGACTTTAGTCCCACATCGCCCGTAGGGCGATGTAAAAGCTCTTTAAAAAGAGCTAAGCACATAAAGTGCTTTGACTGCTTGCAGGCAGTCACTAACGTCGTAGGATCCTTTTGCCATCGATGCACGCGCGGATCGCCACGTCACCACTCCTCGGGCCGCGCGCCAGTGCCACGTCACCACACCTCACGGATCGCCACGTCACCACTCCTCGGGCCACACGCTAGTGCCACGTCACCACACCTCGAGCCACGTGCCAGTCACACGTCACCATGCGTCACGCCACGTCAATCTCGCTCCTCGAGAATCGTGTGCCACGTCAACAGTGCCTCGAGAATCATGCGAATCTGCTGCTCCTACAGGCCGCTTTGTCCATCTCCTCCAATGCCTCGAGAAACATGCCAAACTGCTCCTACGGGTTGCCTCGGGATCCGTGCCGCCTCGGCTCCTGCGGGCTACCTCGAGATCCATGCCACCGCCTCGAACTGTGGGCCCCATCGCCTCGGGAATCACGTCGCTCTGATACCAAATGTGAAAGGTGAGTGTGGACGAAAAAGGATTAATTGCATTAACATTAAAACTGAGGTTACATAGATTAAATAGGCAGTAACTAACCTATTGGAGAAAGAAAGGGGGAAAGGAGAAATTGGGGGAAAGGAAAGATGAATAGAATTCTCTTGCCGCCCAAATGCTGCCGTCCACTGCCGTCCAGGTAAGGTAAAAGGTAAGTTACCTTTACCCAAGGTAAAAACAATTTTTTTAACCTTTTACTAATGGTAATATTCCAACATTGCTTGCTACTATATATGAGGTACAAACTCATATTTGTGATGCTACAACTGGTAAACAAGCATGGGATGCTTTGGTTACCATTTATGAAGGTAAGAATTAGTCCATTATTCTTAACCTTCAATCTCAAATACATACACTCAGTATAAAATCTGGTGAGACAGTTCAAATGTTCCTATGTAGAGTGGTAGAATTGAAAGCCAAATTGAATGCTATGGGAGAAGCAGTGGAAGATAAGATCTTGACTTCAGTCATTTTGAGAGATTTTGCATAATCCTATAAGGTGTTGATCACATATTTTCAAGTGTCTAGTAGATAAGTTACCTTTGTGGAGTTGGTCAATTTGCTTCAAACTGTGGAGGCAAATCAACTTCAAAGAGATGAAGTGATATATAATGCACTTTACTCCAAACAAGGGGGAAAGAAGCAAGGTAACTTTTAGAAGGGAGGATCTTCATACAAAGGAAAATAGAAACAACCTCAACAAAAAGAAAAGAAATATTGCAAAATCTATGATATGGATAACCATGACACCAATAGGTGTTGGTTCAAGAATAAACAACCCAATGACCAAGATCACAAGAAAAAGGGAAAGGGGAAATACAAACCACAAAAGAAGAATAAGAAACCCAAGGGATATGTTTCTTATGAGGAATCAGACTCAGAATCTGAAAGAGCATACAAAGTGCTCATGACCCACACATCTTCTCAGTAGAAGGATCCTATGTGGTATATTGATTTTAGTGCTAGTAAACACATGACTAGAGATAGATCATGGTTTGAGAATTTTGAGGCAAAGGTAGGCAAACCAATAACAATTTTTGATGATAAGACCTACCGAGTCCAGGGTGAAGGAGATGTTTTAGTCACTCTTCCAGATGGACATTGTTAGATTGAGAAAGTTCTCTATGTTCCTAGCTTAGCAAACAATTTGTTGTCAGTTCCACAAATATTGGATAACAACATGGATGTTGTTTTCAGATTTGAGGATGGCAGGAAGTGATGCTTCATCACTAGAAAGGGAAAGCATGTAGCAAAAAGTTCATACAAGCATGGCTTGTTAAGTATGGGAAAAACAATACACCTAATAATGCTAAACAAGATGCATCTATTGTTAGTGTCGAATAAACATTACAAAGGAAGCATTCAAGTAAGCATGATAATATAAAAAAATACGAGAAATGAAAATTTATTTTATTATATGATGGATCAAACCACGATTACATAAATGTACCTTTTATGACTCTAGATTGATACACTTGTTACAAAATGGGGCCAAAGGACCAAATCCTTTCAATGACTTTGGTGCGCTTCCAATTTTCTTCCTCGTACCCAAAATCGAAGTGGGCGGGCCTACGATACCACCATTTTTTATTTTATCATCTGATCCTATGCTCCTTCATTATGCGTTGTAAAACCTGCACCTACACACAAGGAAACCAGATTTTGTCAATAGCAAGAAATTGTGAAATATGCAAAAGCAATACATGCAATGAAAGGCTAGAAAGTGTAAATATGCAATGCGACCATCCAAAACAACTCCAAATGATTCCAAATTTTAGAGGCATGCATAAAATATGATTTTGGGAAGATATAATTAAAAATAGAATAGAAATTGCATCCGAATTTGTGTCGCATTCGCGGTGTACCTACGAAGCCTGCAAAACCCAAAATGAGAAATTTCTAGCCCTAAACATATCCAAATCAAACCAAACTTGGCAAAAACACATAAAATAATATTTAAAGAGAACCCATATGAATGGATTAGCAAAATTGATCACATATTCATGTGCACTCTCTGATGAGCCCTATAATCCTGCAAAATACTAAAAATACAATAACTCACTTGATATAATTCCAAATTGCATGAACATTGGATAGTAGGTTCCTAGACTATCCTAGAATATTCCTATTAAAAAATAATATAAAAATCAGGCTTTAAATTATCATCGTACCTTGTAGGGACGGTCCTAGGGTGGGACGACCACCAATTTTGCTCCTTATTTGCCACCAATTCCTCTGTGAATTCGTCAAAAACCCTCTCAATAGTGTTGTTATGAAATTTTGTGGTGAAATTCACTCAATTGATTCTGTTTTGCAAACAAATTGTGCCTCTTGAATCACTTAGGAACCTCCTTCGCTAGGTAGAGATTTTGAGGGAAAAAGGCACAAAAGGGTGAGGGGAAATCTTGGTAGCACTTCATTGCTATCTCTAAAAACCTCTCTCTATGTTTTGGGTGGAAAATGAATCCACTTTATAGCCAAAGGAAGCCTATGACCAAATGGGCATGTGAGGACATGCAGGGTAGGAGGTGCCATTTGTCCAAAAGTTGGCATGCATTGGAAGGAGAAGATAATCTCCCTTTTTGGTCTCCATTCTATAGCATGTCATAAGGATTCTACACCCTCAAGTATGCATGCTTGAATAGGAAAGATAAATGGTAGTTTATGGGTGCCATTTGTCCAAAATTTGAATTTTTTGGAGTCAAAGCTTATGGTCGTCCCACCAAGGTATGACCACTTGCCACTATCCCTAGGTGGGATGATCATGAACTATGACCATCCTAGGGTGGGATGGTCATGCCTATGTGGCCCAAAACCTCCCAAAAGTGGGGTAGAGCCTTCCAAGAGTGGTTAGGACCACTGTGTAACCTTTGAGGATTGCCCAAGGGGGCCATATGATGTCAATTAGCCAATGCTTTTGGTCACTTAATTGGATTGACATGATTTTAGTGTCTACAACTTGTTTATCTTAGATGCCATTTCTACGCCTCATGTTGCCATGGCGGAAAACACAAAGAAGACCACTTATTTTTGGCACAAGAGATATGGATATATGATTTTAGGATATTTGCTCAAGTTGAGAAAATATGATATGGTGAAAGATCTTCCCAAAATTTCATCCACTTTGCCAGTATTCTCGGATTGCTTAGCAGGGAAGCAACATCGAGTACCATTTAAGGTGAGCTCTTCACAAGCTAAGAAACCTTTGGAGTTGGTACACACCGATCTGTGCGGTCCTATGCCAAATAGTTATGGTGGAAAGAGGTATTTTCAGTTTTTTGTTGATGATTACTCATAGAAGATGTGGGTTTTCTTTTTACAATTGAAATTAGAGGTATTTATGTACTTTCAGTAGTTCAAGAAGAGTGTTGAGAAGGAGTCAGGATGTTTTATAAAGACCCTTCACTCAGATCGATGGGAGGAATATACCTCCAAATAATTTTCATCATTTCTAAATTCACATGGGATTAAGAGATAGCTAACAACAACCTATACTCCATAGCAAAATGGAGGTGCTGAGAGGAGGAACCATTCCATCATGAAAATGGTTTATTGTATGCTTAAGGGACCGCATCTTGAGCAGTAGTATTGGGCAAAAGCAGTGAATACAACAATGTACCTCTTGAATAGGGCACCCACAATAGCTCTACAGGGTATGACTCCACAAGAAGCATGGAGCGGTAGAAAACCCTCCATTTCTCATCTAAGGGTTTTTGGGTGTAAGGCATTCATGCACATTTCAAAATAGAAGAGAAAGAAGTTAGATGAGAAAACCTTACAGTGTATTTTTCTTGGTTATGATGAGCATTCAAAGGGATATCGATTGATAGATTCGAAAACCAAGAAAACTCACTTAAGTAGAGATGTTGTATTTGATGAAGCTTTCACATCATATGATACATCTACAACTGTATACCTGGATGAAGAGGAGCCTAAAAAAGAGAAAGAGGCTCCACCCACTCATAATAAGGTTCCAAAATTGTATACTAGCACATTGAGAGATTCAATGTTGACTTCACTTCCAGATCTAACTCTAGATCAACCTTGTACTCTTAGTATGACCCAGCCATAAGGATTCATGGTTGAAGGTCAAGAGCAGAAAGTTTCCAAGTTGGTTAAATTCTTGTATGGGTTAAAACAAGCTCCACAAGCTTGGTACGTCAAAATGGATAGTCACTTATTTCAGCATGGATTCAAAAGAAGTCCTTCAAATGCTAATATCTATATCAACAACAATGGTTCTGATATAGTGATTTTGGTACTCTATGTGGATGATCTGATCATAACTAGAAGTTTAGAGAACATGATCGATGTAGTGAAATATGACTTGAAATAATCTTTTGAGATGATAGATCTAGGAATTCTTCACTATTGCCTTATTTTAGAAGTGGCTTAAAAAAAGAATCATATCAGAGTGACACAAAAGAAGTCTGTCGAGACATTGATTGAAAAATATCACATGACTGATTGTAATCCAAAAGCAACTCCAATAGAACCAGGGTTTCGGTTATCGTGATATGATGCTTCTCCATAGGTAGATGGTACTCTCTATCGCCAACTAATTGGGAGTCTCATATATCTGATAAACACCAAGCTAGATCTCATTTTTACTATGGGTTATCTTTTAAGGTTCATGTAGGACCCTAAGGTGAGTCATTGGAAAGTGGTAAAATGGGTTCTTCATTATGTCCATGGTAGTACAGAATATGGCTTGGAGTACAACAAGAATGATAATTTCTTCTTACAGGGATACACAAACTCAGATTATACCAGATTCATTGATGATCGATAATCAACTTCTGGATACATTTTCTATCTTGGATCTAGACTTATCTCTTGGAACAGTAAGAAGCATCAGGTGGTTTCTTTATCTTCTACAGAGGTAGAATATCATGCAACATGTGGAGCAGTCTATGAGGTGATATGGTTGAGTCACATTATTTCAAGTATGGGTCTTCCAAAGAAAATTCCAATTCACTTGTTTTACGACAACCAAGGTGTTTTGAAGCTTGTCAAGAATCTGATGTTTCATGAATGTACCAAACACATTGACACTCAATGCCCTTTAATTCGAAAAGAAGTTCCAAGACATAAGATACATCTCCAGTACATTCCCACCAATAAACAGGTTGCAGATATTTTCACTAAGGTACTTGCACGTGTCAAATTTGAATTTTTTTGCAACACTCTTTGTATCTTCAAATAATGTAATAAGGGGGGATGTTAGCATTGGTTCATGCTTAGTTTATTAAATTATATGTTCTATTAATATTAGCGCATTTTATAATAGTGCTTTATTAAATTAGGGCATAACATAAGTTGGTTATATGGGAGTTGAGGTAGTTCCACGAACTACTTGTTTGTTGAACCACCATAGGCATGTATTATTAATTCACCATATTATGAATCAATTGCTAATGATTCTAATTTTATTATTTTAAGTATAAATTTCCTATGTTTTTCATTTTATATTTGTCCTTTTATTTAAAAAAATAATAAAAAAAGAAGAAAAAAATCCCAACAAAACCACAGTCCATTTTTTTCTTACAATAGTTTTTTAGGTTAGAAATCTTGTGTTGAGGGTTTTAAAATATTGTGGAGGATCTATCGTTATTGGCTAAGCTAGATTACCCATAAAGCATCTAGTGAAGTGAGGGATAATCAGGCTCCAATACCCAAGCCTTAGACAACACCCATCTATGAAATTGAGCTTCCATGTATCTTTGGGTATATTGGGAGACCACCTAGAATTAAGAGAAAACTTTAGCCCTAGGAAGATTTTTTGACCTTGTATTATCCATAGTACACAAAACAAAAAATCCAAAAATAATGTCCTCCCATACCGTTAGAGAGGCAAGTAGTGTGTTCAAGGATATGCATGGAATTCTCCTTGAGTAGTGGCCCAAAATATGGGTCTGAGCACTATCGTTTGTTACTATGACATAATAGAGGGCCTATGGGTATTACTTACACCTTGGCTTAGCATACCCTAGTTTTGTTAAAAGTTTACAATGCAAAAACCTTCCTGTTTTGTTGAATGTTTAACCTGCAACCAAAACTCCTTCCACAAAAATTGAGCATACAGAGGAAACTTCCCTATCACCATAATACTATTTGCAATGGTTGAAAAAGTGGGTGAACATAACATAAATAGTCATGACAAAGTCTACTAGTATCAATAACAATTGGCTATCATTTCAATTTAAGAACAATAATAGTCAGGTTAGGATTGTCAGTTGTTAGTGTCAGTAATAGTTTCCTGTGATAGTCAAAAGTTATAGCAAGCAAAGAATTGTTAGTGATAGATTCAAAATAAACCGTAGTCAATGATTGAACAATGTCAGTAATAGCTAGTGTAGAGATAGTGTCAATAATCAACAGTACAAGGATTGTGTCATAAGGGGTTGGTTTACAAAAAAAAACCTAACTTTTGAACCAAATATCGAGAAGAAAGACTGACAACAAAAGATAAATTATTGGGGTGTCCAAAACTAGTGTTGTGATATATAGCTCATTGCAACTATTTTTCTGAGTTGATCATTTTGATATATAGCATCCAAGCACTTTTTTGGATCCTTACTAAAAATAGTAACTCCTAGAACCATACTTCTATTTTTAGTAAGTCAATGGTAGTGGTTCAATTCACACAAAAATGCCTAGTGGTACTCGATGAATCCAAAAAGAGATAAAACAAACCACACTTACCTCTCTGGAGAAAATACACTTCACACTTAGTACCCTTCTCAATGGCACTAACCCGATGAGGGATGAAATACAATGTTTGAAAAGTGACTACGTAACCTCCAAATCCATCTTTGAAGAACACTTCCTTGAGGTTGAGGAAAAACTCAAGGATGGTACAACGTTGTTTGGGTATTGTGACACTGACCACGCCAATTGAGGAAAAATAATCCATAGGGATAAGGAAGGTGAAGAACATAAGCTTAACTAAGATGGGGGGTGAACAATATGAGATAAAAATTTTTACTTTTCCAAAGCAATAATATCAAATATCATCAATTGTAATAATGAAGTAATGTATAGATCATCACACACATAAGAGACAAATTTAACGTGGTTCATCCAATGTGGGCTACATCCACCACAAAATATTTTTTATAAATTTTCTCAACAAATATCTTAGGAATAAATTCCCTATTACAATGATTATGGGCACCAACCCAAAGGAGACACCAATCCCCTCTCAAATTTGTGGACACCACTCCACAGGAGACACCAATCCCCTCTACTTCAAGTTTTGTGGACACCACTACATAGGATACACCAATCCCCTATGCTTCAGATTTTGTGGACCTCTATCCACAAGAGACACCAATCTTCTTTGCTTTGGTTCGTGGACCTCTATCCACAAGAAAAACTAATCTCCTTTGATCTGATTCGTGGACCTCTATCCACAAGAGACCTCAATCCCTTCTACTCTAGTATGCTCCAACCTTTACATAAAGCTTGCTCAAACCTGCTCCAAGCCTACACAAGGCTTGCTCAACATTGCTCCTAAACCTGCTCTCAACTCTGCTCAAATATACTCTAAACCTACACACAAGGCTTGCTCAAACCTTCTCCAATACTACACAAGGCTTGCTCACACATGCTCTAAGCCTACACAAGGCTTGCTCAACTCTGCTCCTAAACCTGCTCTCAACTCTTCTTAAATATGCTCTAAACCTACACACAAGGCTTGCTCAAATTTTCTCATCAAAACCTGCTCAAATCTGCTTCAAGACTTCACACAATGCTTGCTCAAATCTACTCCAAGCCTACTCACAAGGCTTACTCAAATCTGCTCCAAGCCTAAAAAAGGCTTGCTCAATCCTGCTCCAAGACTACACACAAGGCTTGCTCAAATCTGCTCCAATCACAACTCAAATAACCTGTTCAAAACAACTCACCAACGTTGCTCAAATAAACCTGCTCAAAATAGTTCACCAAACCTGCTCAAAAAAACTCATCAAACCTGCTCAAAAATTTGCTCAAACCTGCTCATAAATCTGCTCAAACCTACTCACAAATATGCTCAAAGATCCTTCTCAACTTGCTCATAAAACCTGCTCAAACCTGTTCCAAACCTTGTATACAAAAATTGTTTATCTATCTTGCATAATGATGTCATTAAGTGCTTTATCTATTCTTCAATGTGCTTTCCTCAACTAAAGAAGTTTAGACATATTCTATCCAGAATTCGTTTAACCTCTTGAACATATAGAGAATGATATGAACAAATGCTTAATATGTTCTTCACATTCATTAAGTTTGTTTCTTTCACATATCTCACATTTATTACATTTTAAAGGTAGCTCTAGTCTAGCACTTGAAAACTGATCTGATATTTGCTAATTTGTAACTTCACTCCAAAACCAATCACAATGCACAAATTCGTCTCATCTCATAAAATCAATCATGAACAATGCACAAATCTGTCCTTTTTATATACTCCCAAAATCAATCATGATGATGCATAAATTGGCTTCATAAATATGATCTATAACTCTTGCATTTTCATTTCCAATATCACTCAAAATTATGTATACTTATGTTCTCAAACACTTTGCACTTTTATTCCCAATTTCATTCAACACTAATGCACAACTTGTTCTCTATCCCTAGCACATGTGTTTCCAATTTTATTCAACAATGATGCACAACTTTGTTCTCAAACCCTAGCACATGTGTTTACAATTTCATTCAACAATGATGCATAACTTTGTTCTCAATACCTAGCACATGTCTCCAATTTCATTCGATAATAAAGCACAACTTAGCTTTCACACTCTAACACAAATATTTTCAACAATGCACATAAATTAATCATTATATCTCCACCTTATGACTTAAAACTATTTCCTTCAAACAACACCACTTTGAGTAGGAGTTAAAACACCATACCTCTAATACTGCCTTGATGAAGATGACCCTCAAAAACCTATCTCAAAATAACTACCTTTCTTTGGCCACTTCAAAACAAATTAGCAAAACTCCTTTTCAAACAATCCAAATGAAATCCTTTCAAAAATATGTCCACAAGAATACCTAAAAATAATGCTCTATAACTCCTTTTTAGTTTCACAAGATAAAACCCTTAATAATGAACCAAAACCCTCAAAATATCAAGCAAAAATACAATCAACAAAAAGACCACAATACACCTTATGTCTCCTTTCTAATGTGCCAAATACAATATGATCAAATAATACTTTAAAAAACACAACAATATTCCTGTGGTGCTGCTCTTTGGGTTTCCAGATGTTGGTTTGGTGGTAGGTTTTAAGCTTTTTCGTGGCTTGGGGCGAGCCTTTGTGCTGAATGTAATTAATACTGGATGTCTTAATTACATGTATTTTTTTACAAGAAAAAATCATAATTTTATTTCAAGAGTGAAAGAAAATTACACTTCTTAGGTGCCTTAGCACAAACAAAAATCTAGATAAAATCATATTACTGGGATTCAAATCAGTGAAAAAGAAACCAACGGAATAGAAAAGAAACAGTTAGAAATTGTCATAAAGATGACCCACAATAAAAGCAGATTACTAGGATTCAAGTCAAACAAATCAAAGAGGAAAAAAGTCTATATTTGAAATAACATGGGGATAATAAGGATAAATATCCTTATATATCAATACTTAATCATCCAAACAACCTCTATGACTAAAACCTGGATAGAAATCAATAAAAAAGAAACCAACAAAATAGAAAATAAATAGTTAGAAATTACCATAAAGCTAACTCGCAGTAAGAAAAAACCAAAGCTAGCATAGAAACTAGGGATATGATATGTGGGTGAAAGAAGAAACTCCATCCTTGTTCTCTTCCATTTGCAAGAAACCTTCTGGAACCTGTTGATTTTCTTTTGATAACCTAATTGCTTCTTGATTTAATTCCCTATAAACATGTGTAAAAGAGATATTTTTAAAAATGGAAATCACTTCTAGTAGTTCATATTTCATCGGTCTAAGTAGTTTATTTTTTAATTGAGTATATCTATTCATCCAATTGATGACTAGAGTGAAATCTCTAAAAATTTGTATTTTTTTCATATTTCTCTCCACAACATACTTCATTAACAATCTTAATGCCTAAAACTCAACAAAACTATTGGAACTTGTCCCAAAACCTGCTTTAAATTTGATATAGTGGGTATCTGAGAAGTACATAATACCTCCTGCACTACTAAAAGATGAGTATCTCTGACTAACCCCATAAAAAAAGCCCATGGTCGAGTCATTTCAATGAACAAATTGTCTACTTTTCGAGGTTTCTTATGTTTGTCAGGCCCTTTATTGATTGAGACCAAAGTCCTCACCTGAAATATGACTTGAAATAGGGAAATTAACTTCCCATAAAAAAATTATTCCGTGCCAACCATTTACCCCAACATATAAGACATGGTAAAGAAAGAACCGTTTCAACTCTTTTTTCAAAAAACACTATCGTAAGCATACCTCCACTGTTTCTCCTTCCTAAATATTTTGTACTCTAGTTATCTGTTTAGCTTCTAACAAAATCTATTGAGAAAGAGGGTATTTGATTAACATCTTGGATAATCACTTATGGTTTATCTTAAATACTTCTTGGATAAGGATGATTATGTATTTGTTTTTCCTTTGTCCCTCGTTAAGGCATCCTTACTTTTAGTTAAGGCTTCCATATATGACTTTTCTTCCTTGTTACCTAGCCTTCCCTTATAAAAATCCTTAGTCTCTTTAAATTTATTCAAATAATTGGAATAACATCTCTAAAGGTAAGGCTTGACTAGTTCATATGTATATAAAACATTAATGATAGTCCTCTAAATACACCTTTGTAACACACATATATAGGTGAAATCCTTATATTGGGAATATACTTAATAGTAAATTAATCTTCTAATATTCCAAGTGGCAATATAAGTAGAGTCATGGGTCCTTCCTTTGTCTCAATTGAATAAGGTTGAAGGGAATTGGTGTTACTATATGGGTTGGGGTGTTTTATTTTAAGCTAGGGTGTGAGAGGGACTTTCATGTATGTTTCTTATGGACCTTTGATCCCAAAGGCCCAACTATAAATAAATGATTTTGATGTTGGGAAGCCCCATAACCTTAGTTATCAAATTCCTAGAATTTTTGAAATAAAATTGGAAATACGTCGAATTCAAAACCATGGCAAATAAATTCGCAGAACTAACCTTAAATTCGGTATGGAAAAAAATTATAAGAAAATAAAATTTAATATTTATGAATTCTCCTCACGGGTCAAACAATGTATTTCGTAGAATTTAATATTTATGAATTCTCCTCGCGTGTCAAACAATGTATTTTGTGTATCACTATTAACTGGGTCAAACAATGTATTTCGTAGAATTTAATATTTATGAATTCTCCTCAAGCGTCAAACAGTGTATTTCGTGTATCACTATTAACTGCAAACGATCGAGAATGAAGGACCTCGAATCCCCATATATATACATATTTTTCACCTAGGTTCCTAAAAAAAAAGCTCACAACCTTAATTTTTATATATAAATAATATTTAATATTAATTAAAAAAAATTAAACAAGTTTATTTATGTATTGGTAGTTTGGATACCCAATAATTATTATCTTTTAAAAATGAAATAAAATTTAGGTGACAAATTTGTTCTATAGTGACACCAAACTTCAAGCCTGTACAACACCTAGGTTTGAAAATATTATGATTGGCGCAAACCCACACAGTAAATGCCACAATTAGTAAAGAAACATATGAATCACAGATTTATACCGATTCTTGTCTGAGTAAATTAGTAAATGAATATAACTCCGGGTAATTGGATTGATAGAGGAACAACCCAAACTAATTGGGTGTTGTAACTAACAAAATGACATTAATTAGACATTGGTTATGGTTGTGATGCACATTTATAAATTGATACCGTCTAAAAAAACAAGTAGGATATATATACATTTATAATATATCGAATTTTATTTCGAATTTTTGAACATGTCGAATTTATTTCAAATTTTAAGAGTGTCGAACTCGAATATGAACTCGAACTTGATAACTAAGCCCATAACCTCTTACTTCAACACAAGAAAAGTTATATCTTTGAAGCTTGGTGCTCAAATTAACGAAACTACAACAAAAATCAAATATAGAAATTTTTTTGTGTTAATTTAAGGGACTAGTGAAATGAAATGAAAGATTTTAATTATGTCCGCGAGACCCAAATATGGTCTATGGGACCTCAAATATGGAAGTACAACTGCTCAAATCATATCATATGATCTTTAATATCTTTGAGAAGGTTGTTCCTTCTCCTACTGATTTGGGTTAGCAATTCATCAACTTTTTTTATTTTATTGTCATAGACCCGTTTCCAAGTGTTTCTTTGTATTTGCCACGAATGTCTGAAAAACTCGAGTACTTATAGATGAAGTGTTCCTCTGTCTCTACTGACCCTGTGCTGCATAAAGTACATATCCTTTCTTCCCATTGTTCTTTGGGTGTTGTCCATCTCCCCGTTTCACATCTAAGCCTATGAGAGCTAGTCCTTATCTGAGCAATGAGGATTTTTTCCTTTCACTTGATTTCAGTGCATATATATGCTTTTTCCTTGTGATCATATGTTGGGTTAAACTTTGCAATATAATATTGTCTTTTCCTACTTGCATTTTTCCACATTCCACTTCTAAACTTTTCATTCACATAGCTTTTGATGTCTTTGTTGAAATTTGGGCATTCATTTATGTTGATTTCCCAACGTTTCATCCATTTCTGATTTTGTTTCATCCATTTGTTCTTCCGCCTATGCAACTCTTCGTCCATAGCCGCCCTTGGCCATTTGTCGTTTTTCATGTTTTCTGTTTTTTTCAAGTAACATAACAACTTGGTCATAGCAATTGCTTCTAAAGGAAACATTCCAGTTTCAGCTAGAATAATTTCATAAGGGGTTGTGGCCTTAATTTTGAGAAAATTTATGATTAGATATTTTTGAATCCTTTCTATTTGCCTCCATTTTGCCTTTGTTGTGCCACTAGCCCACACCTCGCAACCATACAACAAAACCGGTGTAACAAGTAGGCCAAATAAAACCCTAGTGGTCTTCCAGTCCCACAACTCGGCATTCCTACACCTATTTTGAAGTGCATACAGTGCTCTCCAACCACTTTGAGTTCTTTTCATCCTACATGTATTCCAATTGAGTTTATCATGAAAGTCTATGCCCAGGTATTTGTATTCTACTACCTCAAGTGGTTCTCCTGCAAACTGAAATTTGAGTTGTTTCTTATTTTTTGCTAAAAAAATCATGATTTTTGTTTTGCTTGTGTTTACTTGCATCCCAACTTCCTTACAAAAGAGTTCTAGAGCTCGAAGGTGATCTCCTAGATCTTTGGCTGTTTTGGCCACAAGAATTACATCATCTGCATACATGAGGAGTTTTACCACATATTTGGCTAAGTGCACACCCTCTCCCCCAAATTTGTTTATCCATTCTTCTAACTTGTCAATGTACAAAGTTGAACATGAAATAGGTAGGGTGATTTCTAAAGGCTAGAATAGAGACTCCTCTTGAAAATCAATATCAATTTTATGAATTTTTTTTTTTATATCTCCTACTTGCACTATATTTTAACCTTCCTAATTAAATATGTTTTATTTTTATTAGGTTCTACATATCTATTATCTATATGATATTTTTAATATTTTTATTAATATTAAATAAATTACCTGCATTGATCTTATATATGGAAAATATTCTCTTAATAACATATTCTCATGTATTTTTAAATAAAATATGCATTTTATATTAAAAACACAAATAATAATATCAAATGATATGAATATTATCAAGATATTATTTATTTGTTTTTGCTTGAGACAAAAAGGTTGTACTCTAATCCCCATCCTTAACAAATCACAACTCTTTCCTTTAAAACTTGAAATTTTTAATTTTCATCTCCATTTAAAATAGAAGAGGTTTTTGTGTGGGATAACTCTTACAAATGCTATTCATGTGCCTTGAAATCCCTAGGTAAATAAATAAATAGCTAGGATTGGATGTCATATTCAATTGCTTTATGGAGTGCAATTAGCACCATGAGGGTGGGTTCAATTGCTTTCAAGAGTACAAATGATATTCATGTGCCTTGAAAACCCTAGGTAAATAAATAATTAGCTAGGGTTGGATGTCATCTTCAATTGCTTTATGGAGTACAATTAGCACCATGAGGGTGGGTTCAATTGCTTTCAAGAGTACAATCAACACCATTTTCTTTTCTTATTCATCTCTAAGACTATTATTAAGATGTTATAGTATTGTTATATAACTACAATGAAATTTTTTAATTTTATATAATTAATTAAAAAATACAAATAATAATATAAAATAAATATATCAAAGTTAAAAAAAAAATTAAATTATTATCAACTATTCATAAAAATTACCTTCAAATTTTTAATAAGCTCATCTTGTCAAGGGATCCAGAGTGAGAGACCACTACTGCTACCCTTGTGGTAATAACTTGTCTTAACCAATTTAACTAGATGTATGTAATCTTACAAACTATGACTGGTCTTAACCAATCACAGAAGATTGTTCTATGTTTCCAATATTGCTCTACTCTTATACCCGATTCTCTTAACCACAACTTCTACATGATCTAAAATCCTTTCACATGGAATGTACCTCCCACATTTTAAGGACTCAACATGGCAATCACATAAACTATAACTGGTCTTAACCTATTTAGCTGGATGTATAACTGGTCTTAACCTATTTAATTGGATGTATGTGATGGATGTAATCTTACAAACTATAACTGGTTTTAACCTAGTTAATATCTCTAAAGAAAAAATCTCACTCCTTGATCTTAAATACAAGTTCTCCCTCTTCCAAAACCATGGGCCATTTCCCATTACTTTAAACTTGACTTTCAAACTTGTGAATATGATGAGGAAAAATCTCTTTTTAAGAAAATCCATTAAATAATTTGAACTTAATCCCCATTTCCATTAATTCAATTTAAATCTCTAAAAAAAACCAACTAATATCTATTAAACTTGCATATTTATAATCTCCTTTTAAGAATAATTGCATTATGCTTTATTATCTCATCCTAATCCTAGATAATCACTTATAATTTATCTTGAATACTGCTTTAAAATAAAATACAAGGCATATGCATGTGGACAAAAGATAATTGCATTATCATGTGGACAAAAGATGTGGAATCTGTTTACAACTTTAAATATTGACCTTTTAGGTTGTGACTTGCAATAGCTAATTGCCCCTCCTCGAGCCTTGAAATATATATATTTTTAATATGCTATGTTATGATTTAAACTTGGATAAGAATCTAAAAACCATGTTAGTGTGGTATCTCACAAGGGCGGTCGTATACTTTGGTTAAGGACCGATATATACGCAATAGCAACCGATTAGTCTCTCCATTAAGAACCCCTATTTATATTTTTACGTACAACTTTTTTTTCCCAAAATACAAGGAATCAATAACTTTAGTATTGTATTATAGGAGGTATAAAAGATATTTGATGCACGGGCATCCATTTTAAAATCCATAGGTCAACCCTCATGGGTATTGCTAGTTTGATTTATTTATGTAGGTTTAAAAATTTTCCACCATTGTTGCGGGTATATTCTATTTGACATGGTCAAGCAGTGCAGTGGAGTTGTTCATGATAACTATAGAAGCTACCAGTATTTACTGAAGATGTGCTATACTAGGGGATGCATGTTTATGTTTTGCAAGTTCCTGTTAATGTTTTCGTTAGTTCTTCTTGCCACATGGAGCCTCCTGGAGCACCTCATTTGGGTTTTTCACCATCGCGCTAAGTGGAGATTCCATCATTCCTCAATCTTCGATGGAGCCACTTGACAACATGACACTACTTTCCCGTGGATGCTCATGGTAAACAATAATGGCATCTGAGTGGGACTGGATTTAATGGGATGTCCAAATTGTAATGGTTTTTTTTTTGCATTGGCTTTGTTGTTAAGGGGTGGTGTGTTCTGTTTTTTTTTTTGTTTTAAAAACCTTCATTGATCCGACATTGGGGAAGGTGATCCAAAAATTGCATAATACCAACAAGACAGAGGATAAGGGGAGGGTTATTTTCCTCCTGGAGATAGCGTTGGAATCTGATAAGTATTTTACCCTCAACTGTTGGTGTCAGTTCCTGGTGATTGGAACCTTCTAGTTGCCGAAATGTAATGGAAAATATCCATGATTGTTGAACTTGGTGAAATCATTATTTAATAACATCAAATATCCTATGTGGTTGATTAAATTGGGCACAATATGCTTCCCTGACTGCGGTGGTATAAGAGTGAAGAGTTCATTCGTGTGGGGAGAATCTGTCTCAAAATTTTGGCTGGAGAAGGGAGGTTTGTGTTGTGGATCATCTTGTTGAAAGGTCTATTCGAGTGTATTTGTTGAAGGAGATAGTGATCTACCGAGAGGAATCATGTCGGATGCAGAACAAGGGCCAGATGTGCAAGAGGAGAATCCATCGATCCCAAGAGCCAATCCTCCTAGAGGAGCCCGAGGGGTAAGGGCAAGAGGAGGAAGATAGAGAGGTGGAGGACAGAGAGTTCCTCCAAGACAAGGAGATGAAAGGAACACCAATGAAATTTTGCAAATGTTGCAAAGAATGGAAGCAAGCGGGCGAAGAGTGGAGGCACATTTGCAAGCTCTAGAGAATGCACGGAGGCATGAAGTTCCAGGAGCAGAATCAGATTCATCAGAATTTGAAGCTAACTCTTCAACCTCTACAGAGGAAGAAGATGGGGATAGTGACCAAAGAAAATTTTTGAAGGCATTATCAAGGTTAGGCAGTAAGCCAAAATTTGACTTACCCACCTATGATGGCAACTTGAATTCGGAGGAATTGATATACTGGATCTCATAAGTGGAGAAATTATTTGATCTAGAAGACATAGAAGAGTCCAAGAAGTTGAAGATAGTTGTGACCAAGTTGAAAGGTCATGCTTCATTGTGGTTTGACCAAGTCCAAAGGCAAAGAGTTGATGCGGAAAAAATGAAGATAAAATCATGGAAGAAGATGGTGAAATAGTTGAAGGATCAATTTTTGCCAAAAGACTATGATTTGTCTCTCTTGAAGAAGGTACAAAATATGAAGCAGAAAGAGACCAATGTCAAGGACTACACAGAAGAATTTCAGAGGTTGTCCATTAGAGCCGGCCACCAAGAGCCAACTTCAGTCACCGTATCCAGGTATATTAATGGACTAAAGTTTTCAATTTAGGATGAATTAAGTATGTTGCATATAAAAACCTTTGAAGATGCCTATCAGTATGCTATTAAGGTTGAAGAGAAGCTTAATAGGAAGTTTTCTCAATCCTCTAAAGGTAAGGGGAAAGCAAGGAGCAACAATAAGAATCAAGGAAAATATGAGGATGTAGAAGCAAACCAAGCCAAGGGAAAGTACCAACCTGGTAGAGGTAAGGGAAGGGCTGATGGAAGTCAAGAAAGGGCTTCAAAATTCAAAATTACTTGTTACAAGTGTGGTAAGGAAGGTCACATTTCTATCGAATGTAGAAGCAACAATAGAACTGAGAATAAAGTTAATATGGTTGAAGGGGAAGAGAGTGATGAAGTAGATTCAAATTATGGGAATGATGTTGAAGAGCATGAACAACTGATGATAAGAAGAGTCCTTGTGTCAGATGAATAGAGTACTAAACCATGGGAAATGAGGAGCATTTTTTGGATGAAATAAAAATCTAGAGGTAAGTTTTGTGATGTTATTATTGATGGTGGTAGCACAGATAATCTTGTTTCCACATACATGGTAGAAAAATTATCATTACCAACTTTTCCTCATGCAAAACCCTACAAGGTTTCATGGCTGAACAAGGGTCATCAAGTGTTGGTAAATCAGTGTTGTGAAGTCTCTTTTGAGAGGGGAGGTTACAAAGATCAAGTGTTATGTGACGTCATTCCAATGGATGCTTGTCATTTACTCCTAGGGAGGCCATGGCAATATGATAGGTACACCCTACATGATGGGTGAAAGAATCATTTTAGAGTGGAAAAGGATGGCAAGGAATGGTTGTTCAAACCTTGGAAGGTAGCCCATGTTGAGGCTAGATGTGGATTAGTGTTGTTGGGAGAAAAAGAGTTCCTTACTGAAACAAAAGGAGCACATGTGTGTTATGCCATCTTTCCCAAGGAGCATCAAGAGGAAGTGGAAGTGCCTAAAGAGATTGAACCAATATTGAAGGAATATGAGAGTATTGTGGTAGTTGGTGAGATGCCAACTGGTCTACCACCAATAAGGAGGATCTCTCACCAAATGGACCTGATTCCAGGAGCTAGTTTGCCAAACCAGGCACCACATAGGATGGATCCTATGAGAACCATGGAGTTAAATAGACAAGTTCATGATTTGCTTGAAAAGGGGCTAATACGAGAAATATTAAGCCCTTGTGTTGTACCTGCTATTTTGACTCCAAATAAATATGGCGAATGGAGGATGTGCACTGATTCAAGAGCAATCAACAAGATTACTATCAGGTATCGATTCCCTATTCCAAGAATGGATGATTTATTAGATAATTTGTGTGGTGCTAGATATTTTTCCAAGATTGACTTGAAAAGTGGGTACCACCAAATCAGAATCAGAGAAGGAGATGAGTGGAAGACTACATTCCAGATAAAGGATGGTCTTTATGAATGGTTGGTCATGCCATTTGGGCTGACCAATGCACCAAGCACTTCATGAGGTTGATGACAGAAGTGTTGAAACCATTCTTAAATAAATTTGTAGTTGTTTATCTTGATGATATCTTAATCTATAGTAAGATAAAATAAGAACATATGCAACATTTGAAGGTTGTCCTAGAGAAACTACAACAACAAAAACTTCTAATAAACTTGAAGAAATGTTCATTTCTCAAGTCAGAATTGATATATCTTGGGTTTGTGATATCCAAGGATGGTTTAAAAATGGACCCAACAAAGGTGGCTGCAATCAAGGATTGGCCCAGCCCAAAAAGTGCCACGAAGGTGAGAAGTTTTCATGGTTTAGCAAGTTTTTACAGAAAGTTTATTAAAAATTTTAGTTTTATATGTGCACCTTTAACCTCTTGTATAAAAAAGGAATTTTTGTGTGGACCAAAGAGGCTGAAAATAGTTTCCAACTGTTGAAAAACAAGATGATTGAACAACCAATATTGAGAAGTCCAAATTTTACAAAGGTGTTCCAAGTGGACTATAATGTTAGTGGGAAATCCATTGGGGTTGTTCTAAGTCAAGAAGGAAGACTGGTTGCATACTTCAGTCAAAAATTAAATGAGGCTCAACAAAAGTATTTTGTGTATGAGCAAGAGTTTTATGCTATAGTTCAAGCATTAAAGTATTGGAGACATTATTTGTTGCCTAAAGAATTTGTTTTGTTTACTGATCATCAAGCATTGCAGTACCTAAATATCCAAATCTAGTTGAGTACAAGATAAGCTAAATGGGTTGAGTACCTTGCTAGCTACACTTTCACAATCAAACACAAATCAGGGAAAAGCAACCAAGTAGTTGATGCTTTGAGTAGGAGAGTGTTACTATTGAATACCATGCAGGTTGAGTGCATTGGCTTGGATGAAATGAAGGATCAATATACGGAAGATGGTGATTTCAAAGAGGCTTTTCAAGAGTGCAACGAATTTGAACACAAGGTATGGAAAGACTATTTCCTTCAAAATGGTTTCTTATTCAAATATAGACAATTATGCATTCCTCAAGGGTCTATGAGAGAAAATTTAATTAGAGAAACACATGGTGGTGGTCTTGGAGGCCATTTTGGCCGAGATAAGACAATAGAACAACTCAAGGAAAAATATTATTGGCCATGCTTAACCAGAGATGCTGAAAGGTATGTGACCAGATGTAGGATATGCCAAGTGGCCAAAGGGTGCAAACAAAATACTAGTTTGTACACTCCTTTACCTATTCTAGAAAGCCCGTGGGAGGATATCAGTATGGATTTTGTATTAGGACTACCAAGAACACAAAGAGGGTTTGATAGTATTCTTGTTGTTGTGGATAGGTTCTCCAAGATGGCACATTTTATTCCTTGTAAGAAAATAGAAGATGCCAGCAGTGTGGCAAAGTTATTATTTCAAGAGATTGTAAGATTACATGGATTTCCAAGAAGTATTACAACATATAGGGATGTAAAATTCATGGGCCACTTCTAGAGAATGTTGTGGAGCAGGTTAGGCACAAAGTTGGATTTTAGTTCAGCTTATCATCCTCAAATGGATGGACAAACTAAAGTTGTCAACCAAAGCCTTGGTAATTTGCTTAGGAGTTTGGTTGGTGATAAACCCAAATAGTGGGATGTGGTGATAGCACAAGCTGAATTTGCTTACAATGATTCAGTAAATAGGTCAACTGGAAAGTCTCCATTCCAAGTAGTGTATGGAAAGTCACCCAAAGGAGTCACAGATCTGGTGAATATGGTGGGGGAAGTAAAGAATGCGATAGCTGAAGATATGACTATGAAGTTGAAGGAATTACATGAGGAAATCAGAAATAAAATTGTCCAAAGCAATCAAGTGTACAAGGAAAATGTAGATCAAAAGAAGAGAGTCAAAAAATTTCAGGAAGGAGATTTGGTAATGGTATTTTTGAGAAAGGAAAGGTTTCCAAAAGGCACTTACAACAAGCTGAAAATGAAGAAAATTGGTCCATGTAGAATTGTTAGAAAGTTTTTTGACAATGCCTATGAAGTTGAACTACCTCAATATTGATATCTCACCAATTTTTAATGTTTCAGATTTGTACTCTTATAATAGAGAAAATGCAACAGAAATTGTAGATAAACTAGTTGAACAAATCAAGGATTGGACAAAGGAGTTGCCAAAGAAACAACCTGAAGAAGTAGAGAAGATTATGGACCAAAGGATAGCCAAGAAGACTAGGAACAAAGAATACAAGGAATTCCTTGTAAGGTGGAAGAACAAAGGTATCGAAGAAGACTCATGGATTCCTGAAGCTGAGCTTGCTCACTTCACACCATCCACCTTTCCAATAAATATATGAGCAGGAGCTCACAATGTTTCTTACCTAGGGAGACTGATGCAGGGGCATCCATTTTAAAATCCACATGTCAGCCCTCTGGGTATTGCTAGCTTGATTTATTTATGTAGGTTTAAAAATTTCCACCATTGTTGTGGGCATCTTCTCTTTGACATGGTCAAGCAGTGCAGTGGAGTTGTTCATGATAACTACAGAAGCTACCAGTATTTATTGAAGATGTGCTATACTAGGGGATGCATGTTTATGTTCTGCAAGTTCCTGTTAATGTTGCCGTTAGTTCTTCTTGCCACATGGAGCCTCCTGGAGCACCTCATTTGGGTTTTTTGCCATCATGCTAAGTGGAGATTCCATCATTCCTCAATCTTCGATGGAGCCACCTGACAACATGGCACTGCTTTCCCGTGGATGCTCATGGAAAACAATAATGGCATCTGAGTGGGGAAAAATATGGTAAACAATACTGGCATCTAAGTGGGACCGGATTTAATGGGATGCCCAAATTGTAATGTTTTTTTTTTTGGCGGCATTGGCTCTATTGTCAAGGGGGGTGTGTTCTATTTTTTTGTTTTAAAAACCTTCATTGGTCCTACATTGGGGAAGGTGATCAGAAAATTGCATAAAACCAACAAAGACAAAGGATAAGGGGAGGGTTATTTTTCTCCTGGAGACAGCGTTGGAATCTTGTCAGTATTTTGCCCTCAACTGTTGGTGCCAATTCCTGGTGATTGGAACCTTCTGGTTGCCGAAATGTAATGGGACATATCCATGATTGTTTGAACTTGGTGAAATCGTTGTTTAATAACATCAAATATCCTTTGTGGTTGATTAAATTGGACACAATCTGCTTCCCTGATTGCGTCATTATTGTTTCATTTTTTTTTTTTTATATAATATTTAAAGTTTATATATATAATTTAGTTATATTATAAGGTCATAGTATGAATTAATTTAATTTATTAAATAGAATTTATGAGTAAGATGAATATTATTTTGTAATTTAAATTTAATTCATTTGTTTTTATTTTAATTTTATAAAACACTTAAAACGTAATCTTCAAATATTGATTTATAAATGATATAATACAAATAAATATCATTTTCATTCATTTTTAAATATTATATTTTAAAACTCAATCATGTCTTGGAGTTCAAGTAAAGGAATATCCTTTCATTTTTTGTCTACATGCATATGCCTTGTATTTTAAGAATAATTGCATTATGCTTTATTATCTCTTTGTTAAGGTCATAACTGGTGTTAACCAATTTAACTGGATGTATGTAATCTTACAAACTATAAGTGGTCTTAACCATTCACAGAAGATTGTTCTATGTTTCCAATATTGCTCTACTTTTATACCCGATTCTCTTAACCACAACTTCCACATGCTCTAAAATCCTTTGACAGGGAATGGATCTCCCACATTTTAAGGACTCAACATGGCAATCACACAAACTATAACTGGTCTTAACCTATTTAACTGGATGTAAAACTGGTCTTAACCTTTTTAACTAGATGTATAAAAGGATATTGTTTAATTTTTTTTTGTTTTCATATAATATTTAAAGTTTATATATATATATAATAGTTATACTATAAGGTCATATTCTATGCTTATACGCGACAAGTTGCATCGGCGTGGCCATAGGAGGAAAAAGTGTCGCGATATCGCGACATGTATTTTCGCGGTAAAAGGAGAAAAATGTTGCGATATCGCGACATGTTGCATTTTCACGGCCAAAGGAGAAGAAAGAAGAAGTGTCACGATATCACAACGCTTTTTCTCCCTTGGCCGTGAAGTTGCAACTTGTCGTGATATCGTGACACTTTTTCTCCTTTGGCCGCAACGATGCAACATGTTGCGATATTGCGACACTTTTTCTCCTTTGGCCTCAACGATGCAACATGTCGCGATATCGCGACACTTTTTCTCCTTTGGCCTCGACGATGCAACTTGTCACGATATCGCGACACTTTTTCTCTTTCGGCCGCGACGATGCAACATGTCACGATATCGCGACACCTTTTCTCTTTTGGCCGTGACGTTGCAACTTGTCGCGATATTGCGACACTTTTTCTCCTTTGGCCGCGACGATGCAACATGTCGTGATATCGTGACACTTTTTCCTCCTTTGGCCACGACGATGCAACATGTCACGATTTCGTGACACTTCTTCCTCCTTGCTTTCTCCCTTTGCTTTGGACCGCAAAAATGCAACATGTCGCGATATTGCGACACTTTTCTCCTTGTGGTGTTTTGCTTCTTCTTTGTTCTTTAGCATTTGGGCCTCTTCGGTCTTCTTGGAAAACATACAAAAAATTCTTCTAGGTGGTTCCTCTGGGTGCTTCTTCCTTATGTAGCCCCTGCTGTTTTCAGGCTTTCTCGTTCTGCTGCCACCGTTCTTCCCCTTTGCCTCCCTCTTCGGAGGCCCACGACTAGTTTGTACAAGGTTCAGGGACCTTTCAACACCCTTTCAACCAATCAAAAACAAAATTTAGTTTATTAAATAGAATTTATGAGTAAGATGAATATTATTTTGTAATTTAAATTTAATTCATTTGCTTTTATTTTAATTTTATAAAACACTTAAAAAATAATCTTCAAATATTGATATATAAATGATATAAAACAAATAAATATCATTTTTATTCATTTTCAAATATTATATTTTAAAACTCAATCATGTCTTCAAGTTCAAGTAAAGGAATATCTTTCATCTTTTGTCCACGTGCATATGCCTTGTAATTTATTTTAAAGTAATGTTAAATCCACAAAAACTTAACTGATAAAGCTCTACTCTCATAACCGATTCTCTTAACCACAACTTCTGCATGCTTTAAAATCATTTCACACTGAATGGACCTCCCATATTTTAAAGACTCAACATGACAATCACACAAACTATAACTAGTATTAGCCTGTTTAACTGAATGTATAACTGGTCTTAACCTATTTAACTGAATGTATGTGATGGATGTAATCTTACAAACTATAACTGATCTTAACTAATTACTAAAGATTATTCTATGTTTCCAAGATTGCTCTACTCTTATACTGAATTTTCTTAACCACAACTTTTGCATGCTATGAAATCAACTTTTGTATGTGTTTGAGCTTTCCTTCTGCAAGATGATGATGATGTATGTTTCCTCTCAAGGTGCTGAAGCTGTTTACGGTCCTGCAGGTATACAGTCCAAGTCAGGTAAAATATTGATTCAGATTACTACCAAACTTTTGTTTTTTCTAACTTCTATTTTTTTTATATCATTGAATTCGACTCACGTTTGTGTGTAATGAATTTGTTGATATTACAGTAGGAGGTGGCATTGGGAATGAAGACACTGGAATATCTGGACTCGTATTCTCTGTGCCATGCACAACGACCCGGTGGATTCCATTTCCTTGCACAAAAGCAGAAGATACTGACACATTCTGCACATGTCATCTTACGACTTAATAGTAATCCCTTTGTGTAGTCAATTATCTGACTCCGAGGCTTCCCTCATGGTAGACGTAAAGCTTAAGATTTAGGCTTCATAAATAAATCATACTATATTCTTAAATATTTGTGAGTGTTTTTCGAATGTAGTGCCTCGTCTTTTATAATGAATAAAATCAAATGATGTTTTAAAATCGTATCTTTCCATATGGATATTTATGAGCAAGGAGGCTTAAGGAGAATTAAATTTGTATTTTTAAAGTATAGTTAGTAAAGGAGAACTAATTATTATTTTAGATTGTTTAGTGTTTTTACTTGGAGGTTGTTTACTAGAGGAAAGGTTGCATACATCACCATAATTAATATTAAAAATATTATTATTTAAGAATTTTTATTTAAATTCATAATTTAAAAATATTTATAGACATAGATAGAAAGTAATTATAAACATTAAAATTTGTATATTTAATTATTTTTTTTGAATTTGAAATGGTTATATGATCATATAATCGTATTAGAACAATATTATCATGTATAATATATATTCGTGGGTGTTCTGAATGTAGTGCTTCATCTTTTATAATGTATAAAATTTAAATTCGTATATTTCCATATGGATACTTGTGAGTAAATTTGTAACTTGGAGGTTGTATAGTAGATATAGTAGAGGAAAGGTTGCATACAAACCTTAGATCACAATAATTACTATTAAAAATATAATTATTTAAGAATTTTTAATCAAATTTATAATTCAAAGTCTTAGATTTATTTTTTATTTGTACATATTAAAATGCTTAAGTTTATTTAAAAATAACATATATATAAGCTTATGTCTCACCATATTTCTTTGAATGATAGGGTCTGTTGACTTTGTCTTTCTCCAACAAGCTAGGGTTTATAGTGGATAGTTTGGTCTCAGTATGATTCCTTGGCCGAGGTCTATGATTCCTTGGTCGAGGTCTTGTTGATTTCATATTTATATGGTGGATTAAGGTTTTGGCTCTAATTGTTTCCCTGAATGTTTGTCTTTCTTCAATAAGCTAGTGTTTATAGTGGACAATTTGGTCTCGCTATGATTCCTTGGACCTTTGTTAACTTTGTCTTCATTTAGTGGGTTAAGGTTTATAGTGAGAGTCTTTATTTGGTGGGCTAGGGTTTATAGTGTAAGTCTCGTCTTCATGGATGGTCGCGTGATGAAATTAATGTTTAGTGGTAATGGACATAGGTGGGATTATAATATCCAACTTATTTTTGTCTTAATGCAAGATGAAAAATTGGCAACAATTATGGACCTATAATTTTGATTGGGGTGCAACAAACATAGACTTGCAATTCAACAAATATGGACCTACAACTTATATTGGGATGTGCATGAATGACTTGTCATTATTTTTAATACTTTTCTCAATAGTGTATGTATTAATTTATAATATTTCTTACACTACAGTCATCGCAAATACAAAATAAATCCAAAATAAGGAGCCTTTTTCCTTATTGGGAACTAGAATCTAATGCCTTGCAATTATGTGGTGGGTGGAAACCAAAATAAATGTAACAAAATATCTTTATTTTTGAATTGCATAATTACATGTATTTTTTTACAAGAAAAAAATCATAATTTTTTTTCAAGAGTGAAAGAAAATTACACTTCTCAGGTGCCTAAGCACAAACAAAAATCTAGATAGCCTATTACTGTGATTCAAATCAGTGAAAAAGAAATCAAAGGAATAGAAAAGAAACAGTTAGAAATTGTCATAAAGATGACCCACAATAAAAGCAAATTACTAGGATTCAAGTCGAACAAATCAAATCAGTAAAACGCAGTAAAAAAAACCAAAGCTAGCATAGAAACTAGGGATAAGATATGTGGGTGAAAGAAGAAACTCCATCCTTGTTCTCTTCCATTTGCAAGAAACCTTCTAGAACCTGTTGATTTTATTTTGATAACCTAATCGCTTCTTGATTTAATTCCCTATAAACATGTGTAAAAGAGATATTTTTAAAAATAGAAATCACCTCTAGTAGTTCATATTTCATTGGTTTAAGTATTTTATTTTTTAATTGAGTATATCTATTCATCCAATTGATGACTAGAGTGAAATCTCCAAAAATTTGTAATTTTTTCACATTTCTCTCCACAACATACTTCATTAGCAATCTTAACGCCTAAAACTCAACAAAATTATTGGAACTTGTCCCAAAACCTGCTTTAAATTTGATATAGTGGGTATTTGAGAAGTACAAAATACCTCCTCCACTACTAAAATATGAGTATCTCTGACTAGCCCCATTAAAAAAGCCCATGGCCGAGTTATTTCAATGACAAATTGTCTACTTGTCGAGGTTTCTTATGTTTACCAGGCCCTTTATAGATTGAGACCAAAGTCCTCACCTGAAATATGAATTGAAACGAGGGAATTAAATTTCCATCAAAAATAGCTTTATTCCGTGCCAACCATTTACCCCAACATATAAGACATGGTAAGGAAAGAATAATTTCAACTCTGTTTTCAAAAAACACTATTGTAAGCATACCTCCACTTGTTTCTCCTTAAATATTTTGTACTCTAGTTATCTGTTTACCTTCTAACAAAATATATTGAGAAAGATGGTATTTGATTAA